>CM065637.1:72007840-74560538 GCA_033220585.1 Dipteronia sinensis | reverse complement strand
TAACCGGTCCAATTATATGCAACTATTTTATCCATGTTAGGTGGAGCTGTTTAATGCTATTTTAAAAAAAACGTCTTCTTCTTTATTTTTATTATTTAATTATAAATTTTATATTTATTTAATATATCTTATTATAATATTTAAAAATATTCTTAAATTATTAAATATTAATTAAAAAAATTCATTCTCTTTAATATTAATTTTAAATAGTTTTATTTATTTTTTAAATAATTAAATAATTTATTTATTTTTAAATAATTTAATTTAATTTTATATTAATCAATTTCATATTGTATTAAATATATGATAAAATAATTTTTATCCAATCTCATATCACAACAAACAAGCGACAAAACTATTTTAATCCAATCTCATCCGGCACCAAATATATCATAGCACTAATTTAGTACAATCATATCATATCCAATCCAATTCAATCTCATGAAAATAATATTATCACATCCCAAGTACTAAACAACCATGTAAAGGGGTCTGTCTAAATAATTTTATTTTTTAAAATTTATTTTTAATAAAAAAGAAAAGAAAAAAAAGAGTGATTGAAATCAATACATAATAGCATATTAATATTCATTATTTGTTAGTTTTTGAATATAATATAATATAATATAATATAATATATATATATATATATACTATAATTCGGATTTTGGGGGTATAAACTCGAACCTATCGCCTATGGTATAGATGTAAAGGGCAAACCACTAAACCAACCTCATCTTATCTTAAACTTAATTACCATCTTATCTTAAACTTAATTACCTGACTATACATTAATATTATTGCATTTGCTCGTGAGTTTCTTGAAATATATGATTAATGGAGCTGGATTATTAGCAGGTGAAGGCAATGATGAATATGAATGAAAGGCAGCCAGCAATATTCTTCCAAGGAGACGACTACTCATCATCAGGCCTTGCACTGACAACAGATACAAGGCCACGCCTCCGATGGACGGCCCAGCTCCACCACCGATTTATCGAAGCTGTTACCCACCTTGGAGGACCAGATAGTAACTACTCTTCACCTTTTCTTCTCTCATTAAGCACTTCAAATATTAATTAACATATAGCTGATATTGTTTAATTTATTATTTGATATGTACATTCAGAGGCAACCCCAAAGACGATCATGAGAATTATGGGTGTCAAAGGTCTTACTCTTTACCATCTCAAGAGTCATCTTCAGGTTAATTATTCTACAATTCTTTCTTTCATCTTAATTATTTCCTTAAACACAATTAGATAAAATTAGGATGCTTCATTTTTCTCATTTCAATCGCTTTTTTGTTAATAGAAATTCAGGCTTGGGAAGCAGTCACTACATAATAAGGATCTTTATAAGGATCAGCCAGCAGCAAGGCAAAATCCAAAAGGTCACCTTTTTTTTTCACTACGTACCTTTTCCATCAAGATATATAATCAAATTTGCAATTCGTCTTTTGATTTATAGACATATATACAATACAATATCATCAACCTGACTTTTAATACAATTAATGCTCTTTGTAGCAGTACTAGACAGAAACGCTGCTGCTGCTACATCTGGGATACCAAGTTGCAACTTGATTGATCATCAGTAAGTTAATAGCTAGATTAATTAAATCAAATAAACATATATAGTTATTTTTATAGAATTATGGAACTTCTCCTATGTTTGATTATCTGCATGCGCAGGAACATTCACCGTGATCAAGCACTTCAATTACAAATGAAAGTGCGAAGCAGATTAAATGAAAAATTAGAGGTAAATAAATGAAAGCAAGTACATTAATTTAATTTCAAGATATAAAATGTTACAACTATTTGTACGTTTTTAACAAGTTTCATGTACAGTTTCAATCTTATTTTGAAGTAAAAAAGAAAAACAATTGGGGTTTTTTTGTTGTGACAATATTAATAGGTTGAGAGGCAGCTTCAAAGGAGGATTGATGCACATGGAAACTACATGCAGAAATTGCTGGAGAAAGCTTGCCAAACAATTTCTAATATTGAAAATAATATGAGCTCTCAAACTCAAAGTGACACATTTTTTAACATGAAACCATTTGGTTTCCCTTTAAACTTTGAGAGCTGTGATCACAACAATTTTGGAATCATCCGGACGCTTAGCCCGGATATATATAGTAACAGTCCTTGGTGCGATGATTAGATGGCAACTGCAGCTCAAACTTTTCGTACGGAAAAGGATGATTTCAATTTCAGATGGGATATGATCACTTTCAAATGGCGTCTCTTACTATTGAATGATATGTTGCCACTCATTCAATTGAAATCATATGTATGATAGGTTTTTAGTCACTATGTTTGTTTGCATGGGATTGCTTTACATATTCATAAAAGTGTTTTTTATTTTATTTTAATTTACAATCAAATATTGATAAGAGTGCTTTAAATGGTCAAAAGAAAAAGCAATTCTTTATGTCTCTTCTGATTTTTAATTTTTTTTATTAGAAAGAAAAAGTAATAACAGATTGCCTTTTAAATAAAAAATGAATTTGTAATCTTCTCATGTTTGAAACGTGGGGATTCGAGACGGAATTGGACAAAATTTGACCCATTAGCATAGGTATCAAACAACCCCTACAGCCCAATTGAACAGGTCCACAAGTGTAGTGCCTATTGATGGGACTCAAATCAATTGTTCAAAAATGATGTCTCGATTTATGTTTAACCAATCAAATTGGAACAAATGTCTACATTTAATTATTTTTTTCAACTTCTTCTATAAATATAGACACATGTCTCAATTTGATTGGTTAAACACAAATTGAGACACTATTTTTAGACATATGATTTGAGTCCTTTGATGGTGGTATTGCAGACCATATTGAATATATAGAAGTCATTAATTAGATCATTGATCATTACGGTGATGGCTGATTTTCTTTTGCTTGGTGATGAATGTATTCTGTTATATTTTGAGAAAATTAATGATTACTAACAAGTCACCGGATCAGTTTCAATATTAATCCACTCTGTTATTGTAACAAAAATTTTAAAGCAAGAGAAAAGAGAAGAATAACCTTCGATGATCAATATTTAGTGTTGTTTAATTCCATAACAAAAATGCTCTTTGCTTGTAATATTTGATAATATTTGTTAGGATGTCAATTCTCGATCAAGTAACTCAACAAGCGAATATAAAATCATATCATGATTGATAAATCATTTGGTTGTTACAAAAGAAAGTGGAGAGATAGATAAACTCTTTGATTACAGAATGTGGATATTCTCACATTGTAATAATGGTTTCGTAGCACTCTCCCTGATGTACATCATACGGAGCGAAAAAAACAAACCAGCAGAGGAAAAATAGTATACTAATATGCATCTCAAATTACCGTTTCACATGATCCTGATCTAGTTGTGTTGGCAAATTCAAATGAGCAAAACATGCAGAAGTTTGTAATTGACATTATATAGATTTAGACAGTGGCGGATCCAGAAATTTTAACCAGGTAGGGCACTTGATTATATAAAAAAAATACTGAAAAATTAAAATCGTAGTAAAATTAGTGTTTTTTAAACAAAAACGAGTTTTTTTTCTTATGAATTAAATAATCTTACATTCAAAAAGAAATAAAAATAAGAAAAAATGTTAAAAAATAAATAATAACAAGAAAAACAACATAAATAATGAAAAAAAATTAAAAGAATAAATTGCAATCTAATTTTATATAAGAATTTTTTTTTTTGCATTTATAATGATTTCAATTTAAATTTATACAAAAATTATTTATTAATAAATATAAATAGACATGCTTTTAATTTTTTTTCTTCAAATTATTGATTTATTGATTCTAAATAAATTAAAAATATAAGAAAACAGTAAAGATAAAAAAAAATCATAATAATAGATTGACTATTTTAATCAAATAAAATAAAATTTGAGATTTTATGGTTTATTGATCAGACGTGTTAGGTATGTCAAACTAAAACTATTAAAAATAATAAAAATCCAAAATCATAATAATTAATTTAATATAAAATAAGAAAATGAATTGTTTTATTTTAAAAGAAATGAAAATGTGAGAAAGGAATTGGAAAAGATGTAAAAAATTATAAGATAAAATTAAAATAAAAAAATTTCATTTGCTTGCAATGGGACTTGAACCAAGTACTAAAAAATAAGAGAGAAGAACCACTACCAGCTATACTAAAATTGAGATTATGTCATTATTGTTATTGAATATATATATAAAGTATATACAAAAAATTGGGGTAGGGCACCACTTGGATCCGCCCCTGGATTTAGGCATGGTGGAAAGAAGATAAAAAATCACTATATCAAGGTACAAGAGAGCGTGATCCCAACTCTTATACGAGTCATAGTAGGTGCGCGAAAAAAAAAACCATTATAGACTAGTCAGAGAGAGAGAGCATCAACTGTAAATGTAAATGGAGGATGACAGAAAACAGCAGGATGATATGTACCAGGTGAGAGATTACAGTGAATGGGAAACAGAATTTAGAGAGAGATTAAGTGATGTAAAATCTTTGGTTATTTATAGCCTTACATTACTAATGAATCATACACCCATTACAACAAACACAATGCACGATATTAAAAATACGAAAGTGCTGAATAATGGAAACTAAAATAACCGACACTATCTGATAACCTCCTATGACTAGGTTTTCCATCAGATAACAAGACAGCATGGCTTGCTTACATAACCGGGACACGTTTGCACATATCACAGGACCAGAAACCTCAATTAGATACGAATCCATCTCCTAAATGCTGCTGTCGTATATTTCTCATTCACGATTTTTGTTTTCAGAATTCAACATAACAGCACGTACTATTTTTACCTATGTTTAAGCTCTGTGGTCGAATTATAAAGCTATTTGCTAAACTTTTTTTATATGTTGAGTAAACATTTTTAAGTGAGAGAACATCTTTAACAAGATGACCTCGAAACCAAACACATGGAATCATGAGATGCACCAAATGCAACAGATAGCACATTGTGGGCATCCAATCCATCATCCTCCATTAGGAACTTGACTTCAACAGGACATGGTTGTATCTCTAGCAGCCCTGTAACTCTCAATTGAGAATCTTTGGCGTTTCCCCACATGTACAACTTCCCTTTATCAACATCAGCTCTTGACTTATAAGCAAATTACAGGACAACAAAATTCATATATCAAGTTTAGCAACAACGTAACTCCAACTTGCAAATTTTTGACCCTTAAATGACAATCAAACTCTGAAATAAATGAGTTGAGATTAAATTTTGCTGACCTTAGTTGTTACAGCTAATTTGGGGGTCTGTCTGACACCAACTAAAATTACAATCAAATAGAGAGATATAAAGGGCTTCTTTCTATGGCCTAAATGGCTGGATCCACCTGCCCTTTAATTTTTTAGAGCTCATAGTACACTTGCACATTATAATACTTTGCTAGATAATGTGTGGATGAATAGCACTTAGCACATGGACCTCACTATATAATATTTTCTGGAACATTTCACTCAAACAAAACCAACTGCCTTTTACTTTTACAAATGATTTGACTGAATTTGTAACTTTTCATGAATGAAAACCTATTGTAATATTGCACCTCGTCATGGACCTTTAACATAATTTAAAAGTTTATCAAGCTCCAAAGCTCCTCAACAATATAGAAAAAAATAAAATAAAAGTATAGTTTTCAAATGTTAGTGTGGTTAAATCAATGACCTAAAACATTCATTCACCATGAGTTGGAGGAAAGAACATAACGGAACACCCACAAGGCCACAAGGAGTCAAGAGCAAAGTAATTACAAGCAAATTCCCTAAACATATCACATAGGTTCCTAAAGCCAAAAAATCAGAATAAAACAAGAATACTTACCTCCCCAATTCCAAGTTGCCCTTCCTCGGTCAGCAGTCAGCACCATTGTGAAAAAGCCACCACAGGAAACAGCTGCCACAGGCACAGGAGGGGATACTAAGTCCACCTCACCTCCCTCATTTGGCCCCATGTATAAAGGTCCCCTACATCCAACAGAATATTAGACAGCTTCAGATATTTACTGACAAAGTGACAATATTCTTTGATAAATAAAGAAAAAGGTTTTGTTTTGTTAACATGTTTGAGACAAGCTAAACAAATAGCTTGAAGACCTAATGAATCCACTCATAAATAATAAAAAGGAGATTCATGTATGACTAGACATAATCATGCTACGATTCTGATCAGAATATTTATGGATTAAATTCATAGCAGGGTCTTATAGAACAAGTAACGGTAAAGAAAGCACAAATAGCAGTTTATAAGCAAATTAAAAATTATCTTTCAAAAAATATGTTACATTCAATTCTATCAAATTATCAATCCATTCCCATTAAATGTACAACTTGATTAAACATTCAAGGGTGGTAGTGTCATGCAGCCCGCACGTATACCACCTTACAATAATCAAGACATGATGTTAAAAGTGTGATAGTATTATAGTGGAAATTGTGAGAAATGTCACATTTTTGTCTCCTTGTTGCACCAACGTCACCGGTTTAATAAATTATGTTTAAAAGACACCTATTATGGTGAACTACCAAAATTGCCCTTAAATAATCAATTTTTGATTGTCTCTGTACTTCCATCTCCACACTTGGAACACCGAACGCAGTAACTCCTCTCGTTCTCTCTCTACAATAAATTTCAAAACTACTCGACGTTCTTCAGCACAACAAGGTAATATATATCTGAAATACTTTTTTTATCCTTCATTTCTAAAAAACGTTCCTTTTGTAAACATGAATCTGGTTTTGTGAAGTTTGAATCTGTGAAATTTGAATCTCTGATGCTGTTAATGAAAAGCTCGGAGCCATTGGTAAATATATCGGAGCCCTTTTTTAAATAGCTCGGACCCTTTGGAAAAAAGCTCGGGGCCTTTAGAAAAAGCTCGGAGCCTTTGAAAAAGCTTGAGTCTTTGGAAAAAGATCGAGCCTTTGGAAAAAAAGCTCGGAGCCTTGAAAAAAGCTCGAGCCTTTGAATAAAAGCTCGAGCCTTTGAATAAAAGCTCGAGCCTTTGGTAAAAAGCTCGGAGCCTTTGGAAAAAAGCTCTGCTCCTTTGGGAAAACCCTCGGAATCTTTGGAAAAAAGCTCAGAGCCTTTACTAAAAGCTCGGAGCCTTTACTAAAAGCTCGGAGATCATAGTAAAAACCTCGGAAACTATTTTAAAAGGCTCTGAGCCTTTTCCATAACTTTTATGTTTGTCATAATGGTTTGTGGTGATGAATGTTACAGGAGAATGAATCGGGTGAGAATAGTAATATCTTACAACGGTCGATGGGAGCAGTTACCCGACGGAAGTCAGAGGTTTGTTGGATCCGACAACCAAGGAATGTATGTGTCAAAGAATATGAGTTATGAGGAATTGGTATCGATCGTGCATACCGTTGTGAAGTATGATGTAAACAAATACAATGTTGATCTACAGTCAATATAAATTGTTCTTGGCGCTACATGTCGCACATTTATAAGAAATGACGATGATGTTCAGTTTATGCTAGGGGAAGATCGGGTGATCCCTTAAGTATGTGTTAGTCTAATTGAGAGGGCAACTGGAGATGTGATACAGAATGATATTCCTGCTCTTGAAAATACCCAACAATTTGGATCCGCTAGCGGTAGCAACCAAGTGTTCACACAAAAGAGTGTCACTGAAGGTGGGGAAAACATATGTGTTGTCCAACCGGTAGTGGTCGACCATGCAGATGTTGGTGAACCTCAATTCGACGATGTGTTTGGTTGTCGATTTGAGATGAATGATGGGCGGTACAATGATCAATACAATGAGATATACAATGAGCAGAACACTGAACTGAACCGAACCTTTGGCCTAACTAGGAGGTGGATAATGAGGCAAATATTGATCTGGTAGATCATGTAGAGAACACTGATGAAGATCATGTCCAAATTCAAAGACATGGAAGACGTGTAGAAGGAGTTAGTTGCACTGGAGCAGATATGCCGGGTACTTCCGAGGTCCGGCATAATGTATCTACAGATGATTCTAATAATATCACAACTTGGGTTATTCCCGGAGCAGATTCATACTGGTTTGGGATTGGTAGAAGCACAACCTTGGTAGCCGAAGAACCTACAAGCATGATTTATAAAGGTCAGTTCTTTCCGACTAAAAAGGATTTGAAGAGACTAGTTGGTCTTTTTGCAATGCGGCGAAACTTCGAATGGAAGGTGAAAAGGTCCAATAAGACAACGTTACATCTTGTTTGTTTGATTGACAACTATACATGGAAATTAAAAGCGGTGAGAAGAGATGAAGGGACGTACTTCCAAGTAAGAAGTTTTGTCAATGAACACAGTTGTCCCTTAGAGGAGATTCACCGTCGCCACCGATAAGCTAGTGCAGTTATAATTGGAGTAGTGGTTGCACCTAGACTTCAACAACAAGATGTTCGTCTCATGCGTCCCAATGATATAATAGCCGATATGAAAACAATGTATGACATCCAAATCATGTACAGTAAGGCACATCAAGCCTTGCATTATGCATTGTCACTGACCTATGGGACACATGAAGAAACCTTCCAACTACTGCTGTCTTTTGATTACGTGCTGGAACAATAAAATCTCGGTACAATCACTGACTTACAGTGCTCTGACAATGGTAAATTCATTTACTTTTTCATGTCGTTAGAGGCCTCAGTTAGAGGTTTCCGGAGGTGCATGCATCATGTTATTGCAGTTGATGGTACTCATTTGAAGGGAAGATTCGGGGGTACAATGTTTGTTGCAACTGCACAAGATGGAAACAAACAGGTGTATCCAATTGCGTTTGGGTACGGCGACTCCGAAAATAACCTTTCATGGGAATGGTTTTTGGATTGCTTAAAGGGTGCCCTTGGTCATATAGATGATCTGGTTTTTATTTCCAATCGACATGCAAGCATTGAAGCAGGGATTTCTAAAATGTTCCCTTATGCAACCCATACCATATGTTGTTGGCACTTTGTTGAAAATGTGAAGAAGCGATTTCACAGAAAAGATGTTGCTGCCATAATGGACAAAGAAGCTAGAGTGTACACTGAATTCAAATATAACCGGTACATGGCTGAGTTATGTAACCTGCACAAGAATGCTTTCGATTATGTTGAAGCTGCCGGTCCACACAAATGGTCTCGTGTACACTGTCCCCAACTAAGGTCCAGGGTGATGACAACAAATGTTGCATAGTGCATAAACTCATGCCTTAAATTTGCACGACAACTCCCTATGTTGACATTGGCAGAGTTCATTAGGAATATGTTACAGCGATGGTTTCACGATCGACATTGAGCTGCACAGTCCATGCGCCATCAGTTGACCGACGCATCACATCTTGTGATGCTACAACGGGTCAAGAAGTGAGGTTATATGACCGTCAATCCAGTGGACTGGAACATATTCTTTGTCAAACGATCCAGAAAGCAGTGGACTGTTGACTTAGCCCAGAAGACTTACACATGCAACAAATTCCAAATGGATCATTTTCCGTGTTCTCAAGCACTCGCAGCGGCAAGGTACATTAACAGTATACAATTATACACTATATTAAGCAAACGTGATTGTCACTGTTTTCATTGTTTTTGCAGGGAGCGAAACTTGGATTTCACATCGTTGTGTTCGGACTACTACAAGAGACAGACACTTGTTGATGCATACTCAGTTCCCATTATGCCTGTTGACCATACTTCTTCATGGGTAGTGCCATCCGATATCGCTGAGCGGGTGAGGTGTCGGGATGGACCTGCAATGTCACTGGGGGGTGAGGTACGACGGGATCGAGTAGAGGAGAGCGGTGTCGGATGGACCGCAGGGGTGCACTGTATGGATCGCCTGGTCAGGTCAGGAGTGTGGACTGTACGGAATGAGGGACTCTGACCCAGTAGACTGGACGGGTCCGCTGTGTGGTCCTGGATATGAACATGAGGATCCACATGTTGTACCTCCATAAGCAGCGGAAACTCTAATAACGCCTGGGTAACTGTCTCCCCAAATACTCATGTATCGGTGCCACCAGGGACTTGCATCTGCTGGTCTCGTACTGTATCTCCAGCTCTTGGACCCTGCGTCTGAGGTCCATCACCCTTCGTCGTAGGTCCGGTGGCTGGGTCTGTCCCTCCGTCATGACTACGCCAACCATCTCTGTCTCTGCGTGGAGAGTCTTGATCATGGGAGGGTGGACCATCCCTGTCTGACTGTGATGTCTAACCCCGCCGCCCCGGAAGAAAGTCCATCACCTTCCTATGCTACCTATCCCGTTCCTGATCACTCTTCTGGAGATCCTCCCGTAACGCAGCGACTGCATCCATCACATCTTGGATTTTACGTTCCAAACGGTCCTGAAACAAAATCATTATTGTCAGTACTAAAACCGAACACTTGTTTCAACATAAATAATGCATTACACCATTTTTGACATACCTGGCGATACCCTCCAACGTCTTCTCGTGAATGTACTCCACCGGGCATCGCAAATCGAACCTGTCTGCGCCTAAGAGGACTCCTACCGACAAACTCCAGGTCTGAACCCTCCGTATCCGGCATGTGCCTAAGGGGACTCCCACTGCCAAACTCCGGGTCGGAACCCTCCGTATGACTAGGTCTGACAGTCGTATGATGTAAGGGATCCGGTACCGAGCTGTCGTGTCCATCGGCGGCCATATATAGACTGCCTCCCTTGTATATGCCCTCGTAGTACTGTGCAACCCTCTCAGCTACCGTCGGCACTAGTGCAGTCCTCACAAACATCTGAAATCGTTGTTAGACCATTGTATTTGTATTCATCCTAATATGTAAACACTTTAACACAATAGATCCTTACCCTGACTATGAAAATCTTGTCCATCTTATCTGACCTTGGTTGCTTATTCAACTCCCATTTCAGCATATAGAAGGACAAGTCAATCTCTCTACGAGTCCAAAATCGGGTCCCAAGCTCTGGGATAACCTCATAAGCAAATACCTATGTAAAAAAAAGTTATTCAGAATCCAATCATTTATTCCATAACTCATGTAAAAAAAAATTCAGGTTTTCAAACCGATACAAATTCTAAATTCTCACCATCCACCGTGGGAACGTCAGCGCCCTTTTCCTAATATCATCTCTCATACCTCTCACGTCGACCGTCCAAGGCATGCTTGAACCCAAAAATGGACTGCCTATACACGTGGGCACCATAGGGGAACGCATCAAAAGCGTCCAAGTCCTTGACTAGCCGGATCTGCCATAATGGAACGTTCTCTCTCTCGTCCAATCCCATCAATATATAGTTTAGCATATAAAGGAGGCATAGCTTCACAGCATCGTACTGCTCCTCAAATATACTGATCCGTAGAACAGCTCTTAGCTGTTCATAATCCACCTCAGCTACACCACCGAAATACCGTTGGTGTATCCCGTTCTGAACCATCTCATACCTCATCGTGTCGGGAATCACTCCAAACTTCAATCCGGTGATCAGACATAATTCAACCTTGGAGAACCGGACCGAATGAGGACCTAACATAAATCGCATCTCATCCTCTGGCCCATCGTGATGTAGCTCGTACAATAGCAGTCGATGGATTATGCTACCCGAAAACTTCATCCCCCGATCCATCTGAAGGAAATGACCAAAACAAGACTCCGTATACCGACTTCGGTCTTCGACCTTGAATTGTTCTGGTACACTGTCTAGTGCGACGTCGATATCTCGAAGGTCGCTGAAATGGTCATGCCGAGTGATTTTTCCATCGTACCATTCCCACTCTGGAGTTTTAAGCAAATCCTTTAGTTGACTCCCCATCTACATTTTCACAGAAACAATGCATCAGTAAACTGTAAAAGGCTCGGACATAATAATATAAAATAGCAAGGAAGCAGTTTGAAAAAACTCGGACACATTTTGAAAAACTCGGGCAGTTTGAAAATGCTCGGACACAGTTTGAAAAAGATCGGACTCATTTTGAAAAAGCTCGGACTCATTTTGAAAAAAGTTCGGACACATTTTGAAAAAAGCTCAGAGACATTTTGAAAAAGCTCCGACTCATTTTCAAAAAGTTCGGACACATTTTGAAAAAGCTCGGACTGTTGAAAAAGCTCGGACTCAATTTCAAAAAGCTCGGAAACAGTTTTAAAAAGGTCGGACTGTTTAAAAAAGCCCGGACACTGTTTGAAAAAGCTCGGACTGTTAAAAAAGCTCTGACACATTGCGAAAAAACTCGGAAACATTGTGAAAAAGCTTGGGCATTTTAAAAAAGCTCGGCCACATTTTAAAAAAGCTCGGGAACAGTTTCAAAAAGCTCAGGCATTTTAAAAAAGCTCGAACACAATTTAAATAAGCTCGGACACAATTTTAAAAAGCTCGGAGACCCAGAAAAAGTTCGGGACCAGTTTGAAAAAGCTCCGGAACAGTTTGAAATAGCTCAGAAAATGTTTTAAAAAGCTCGGTAACCTAGAAAAAGATCGGAAAATGTTTTAAAAAGCTCGGAAACACCTTGAAAAAGCTCGGGAACCCAGATCTTCAACATATTTACAAACCCTAACCTAGCTCACAACTATTCTCAGATCAACAAACAAACATAATCTACAAGTTTAATCAACACCCAACATCAAACATGAACTTATCAAAAACAAAATCCACAACATAATCTGACTCAACTTACCACAGTCGATTGAAGATGCTCTTGTCTGAACACTCGAAAAAACACTGTTGTCCTACCGCCGGTTACTTCGACGTCTTTTTCAGCAGGAAAACCACTGATCTTCCAACACCGGTTCTTTTTTCAGCCGATGTTTTCTCTCTCTCGTTTTTCTCACTAAATTTGAAAACGACAAAAACTCACTTGGAAGAGGTATTTTTGTCTGGACACCTATATTAGTACCTTTTAAACATGAATTAGTAATGTGGTGATATTTACACAATACCCACCCCAAATAGTGCTATTTATTTTTTGACCCATAGTATTATATAACATAAGTTTTTATTTATTTGAAAAAAATAATGCTTCCAATTACCCCAAAATAGGTGCATAGGGTGGAAACGTAAAAATGCAGACAAGAATCTGGCATGTAAGTTCTAACTACACAAGTATGACAGCCGATGAAAAAAAATCTAAAATGCTTAAATCATAAATACTTGTTACTGCATCTACAAATTTCTTACCAAAAAGTAATTTTCAAAACAACATGAGACCTAATCAACATGAATAGATTTAAAACTATACTTAATTAGCATTAATGTGGTCTCAATAGAGAATTCTTTCAAGGTTATTAGCAGTAAACCAAATTCACCAAATCCTTAAACTGCAAGAGAATCAGTGATCCAAAACTTGTGTAGCTATTGATAGCCTATGAAACTACATCATCAAATCCGTTTGTTACATACAAAATCCACTCGATTTATACTGCAAACAACTAAAAAACAAATAAAAAAGAATGACAAACCTGTTTCAATGATAGCAGCAGTATGTGTCCCACTGGTTTTCCCATTCCAAGCACCTTCAACCAATATAGGGAATAGCTCTCTATGACACAAATAAGGGTTCAAAGTAGGCAAAAAAGCAGAATTCTCATGGCCAAATCCAAGACGACCGCCATCTCCTTTGCCCCAAACCCACAACCAAACCAGAATGAAACAGCCCACAAGATATGTCTATGCCAACTTCATTATTTTTATCACTACCAAGATTACTTTCATTATTATGGTTGATAAATTGACCTGAAGTTTGTAATAGATTAAAGGTGGGATTATAAATGCTACCTTTATTATATTAGTGGCAGTCTACTTCACTCTTGAACTGGACTTTGGCAGCCTCGGCACATTAATACTGTTTACGATATTCGTATCTTGGCGAGGTCTTTTGGCAGCATTTCAGTGGTATTTAATCCAAGGAATATTAACGCTATTGCGGACATGTTGGCCAAGAAAGGCTCTAGTTCGAATGGAGAATTATATAGTATGGAGTGATGGGTGATTTGGGGTTTGCAGGTTGCTCTGGCGGTTTATTTTTGTGTCTGTTTCTCATTGCTTCCTGTTAGGTTTTTGTGGTTTGTTTTGGAATGTTGTTGGGGTGTTTGCTGCTTCTCGTTGTGGCGGTTGATTATTATGTTTTTTTGTGTGATTAAAAAATATATATTATCTCATACAAACAACAAACATGGGAGTATAAATGCTTCGAACACCAATTACACCATCCAGTGTTCCTGCACTAGCTGGCAGCAATTTCTACCACCATAGTAAAATCACCTCTTTAACTCTTCAATTTTAAAATGTAGGCTTAGATTATTAAAATTTTATTCATCATGTACAAGAAGGTCTTGAAAGACATTGAAAACAAATGCTCCTATAATATGAGTAGGAGTGGGCGCGGTTCGGTTCGGTTCGGTTCGGTTTTGGCTAAAACCGTATTGAACCGTTATATTTTAGGTTTTTGAAACCTTGAATCGGTTTGAACCGTATTGGACCACAAAACCGAATTGAACCGAACACCTTTATCTCGGTTCGGTTCAATTCGGTTTTGGGCCTATTGGGCCTTGGGGTTTTTTTACATATTTTTTCAATTTTTGTATCCTTTAACATCCTTATTTTTGTATTTAGACCTTTGGCCTTTGAGCAATTGACTTTGTGCTATGTTTTTTTAACAATCCCTTACATTCAAAACACATCTAAACAGACCACATTACTATTTAACTAATCAAATATAGTCCAATTCAATCATAAGTACCTGCTCAATAGTTACTATTCTACCAAATTCAGTCCATACACTACATAGAATGATAGAAGTCCAAAATAAAATAAGATTATACATAAATAATCCAACATACAATGCATAATAATTTTTTTTTTGTATTTATAGTTCGGTTCGTCGGTTCGGTTCCGTTTTGGACCTTCCAAAACCGAAACAGAACCATATTCTATGCGGTTCATTCGGTTCGAACCGAATTGAACCGAACTCAACCTTAAAATCGAACCAAACACCATATTTCAATTCGGTTTGGGTCGGTTTGGTTCGGTTCAATGAACCGTGCCCACCCCTAAATATGAGTGACTTGAGTGAGGAACACGAGACTATTACCATGTTTGAAACCTCTTGTTGTCTCTTATCTAAGAGCCGAAGGCTTCATCAAATCTGATTAAGTGGTTGCAGGTTGTTAATGCCACGAAAAAGGATAATAGCATTTGATCAAATCTACAGTAGTCTCTCTCTTCTAACGTCCTCCACAACTATAAGGTCGCCGTATCTAATTTACATTGTAGTCATACTTGTATATGTATAGAAATATAATTGAACTGTAAGGTCCAGCTCCAGAAATATACCCAAGTCCAAATTTAAACTCAAAAGATTTCAACCCAAAAGCTGTCAAAGCACACGCCCAAACGTTAGCCCAAGTCAAAAATCAAAACACAAAAGCTGGTCAAGCCCAAACAAAGTTTGTTCAATCCAATTAGCGTTAAAAAATAAATAAATAATAAAAAAAACAAATGTGGTGGATAGTTGTCAAGTGTGCATGTTAATAGTGGCAAAAGGAAAGAATAAAAAAAATGAAAAAGAGAAATGGAGAGAGGGAGAGAAGAGTGACTCGGCTAAGGGGGATGTATTGGATTGAGATTTTATTAGACAATTTTGAGGTGTAAAGAATTTATAGATTTGTAAGACTTTAAAGACTATTAGGATTATATGGACTAGACTTTTAGAATTCTGAAGACGTCTTTAAACTTTATTTATAGACTATTACAAATATGTAGACTTTATTTCAAGACTTTTTGGACTTTTTTAAGTATTGATCCTATAAATTTGCTAGCTAATGCACATGTTTGAGTTAAGAAACCCAAACTAGTTAGATAGTCTGAGCTCAAAAAAACTCAAATAATATGTACTTTTTTAGAACATGCATCAACACACAATGAAATTACGCATAAACAAATAAAACAATAGTATAAATCATAGCCATCAACACATTCGAAATTCTAAAAAAAAAAAGCACAAAAAATTTGGTTGGAACTTGTAATCCTTTGGTATAATATCTCTCTCTATATATATGGTCAGCTATGCTAAGTATCCATGCATTAGCTGCCTCTCTGTTGCTCTTAAGTTTGTGAAACTAGTTCTTCAAGTTCCTCTTCAACAATTGGTGATGATGACGATGCAGATTCTTCTTCAATAGGAAATTCATCAGATCGACATCTTTGCGAAGAAAGTTGTGGAGTGCTACTGATGCAGCACAGGTTTCACTTTCGTTTTTGGGTCGCTTTGAGCACCCAAAACGGGCCTAACTTCACAGGGGCATAACTTTCACATACGAGCTCCAAACAACTATTATAATATATTTTTAGAAAGTTCAAGACAAGCCCTACATTTATTATGAAGACTTCGTCTTCTGTAATGGGTTGCAGTAGGACGACATTTGGCAATTTAGTTTCGTGCGTGACAAGATGGTTGTTTCCTATTTTATTTACAATTCGTTTTTGTTCCTTTATTTTGGGATTCTTTCCCGATTTAGTTTAGTTTTTTTAGACCTCTTATTTAGGAGTTTTAGAAGATATTGAATCCTAGTGATTCAGTTGTTTTATTTTGTTTAGGATTTTACGGGATATTGAATCCTAATAGTTTTAGGTTGCTTTTCCTTATTTAATAGCTTGTATTAGGTTTGAAAAAGCAGAAGTTGTTGAATGAATAAAAAAATTAGAGAATTTGTTCTCTTTATCTTCCATTTACGGCATCTTGTGAAGATCAACGTATTTGAAGCCTGTTGTCCTGGTATCCGTGAGCGGACCAACAGCATAATAATAGGTTTCGTTTCCGGTATTCGTGCGCGAATCAACGGATCCGAATCGTTTCTCCCTATTTTTATTGATTGGCGTTTGTCCCAATTTTCAATCTACATTAGCTACACATACCAACACTATCTCTACTTGTGCCTTTAATGGAAATGGAGGTACCGATATAAAAATGCCAAAAATATTATCTCGATCACATTTCTCAATGACGCATGGTGTAGATTGAACAATTCATTTACCTGTAAAATCTTGGAAATGATACCGCACACCTCGATATGGAGCTAAAGATTGACGTCGATTAGCAAATCCACAATCTGCTATGAAATATTTACCTAATTACAAATACACTACCGACGGTTATTACCTAAAAGTACCACAAAAAAGCATTGGTTATTTAAAATTAAATTGTGTTTTAGATTTTAAAACAAAAATAGCATTTACCTTGGGGGGACTTTAAGCTCATTCCTCCTTGATAAAGCATCATTTAATAGTTTGAAATCATGAGCTGATCCCTCCCACCCGGCAAGGATGTACATGAACTCTAAATCAAAGTTACGTACTGCTAATACATTTTGTAATATATTTCCATAACAATCATGAAAGTTGTTATTATTATTTCTCATCACCGTTGCCGGAATATGTGTACCATCAATAGCTCCAATGAAATCCTAAAATAACGTAAAGCATGATGATGGTAATGATTTAGATATATGAAATACAAAAATAATACAAATAACAATTTACATATAATGAAAAAGTATAATACTTACCTTGAAATAAAGGAAAATTTTAAAATCTTCCCTTTTTCCCTTATTTTAGCAGACACCACTGGTTCGGGTTTATCCATTATATCCGTTGACAATGTATTCAAAGCCTTCAACATTTTGTGAAAATTTTCACTGGTCGCAAACTGTGATCGACGAAAATTATTTCGAATAACACAATAACGATGATTTTGGCCGACAATTTGTAGAAATTGTCCAAGCATTTCTTCAACACAAATAAACCTTGTATCTTCCAAGTGTGTTTCTGGTTTAAGGATGTTGCTTAATTTGCGGAACACATCAGGGTACATCATATATAATATTCAGAATATTATAGGGTCATCATTCAATGCCCTATGTATATTGTTCTACCTAAAAGCATTATTGATTCGTAGCAGGTTTAGTGGACATTCAATTTGTCGACAAACCTCGATAACCCTAAGCTCATTCACCACTTGTATTACTGATTGCCAAAATCTTGATGGCTTTATAAAAATCCTCATCTATTTCAATATTTTCTTCTTCACTCATTTCATCATCATTCATTTCTTCATCCTCTAAATCATTACCTCTATACATCATGTGGAAAAGAAAAATGGAATCCATCAATGTATCAAACTAAGATCTAGTTCAACAAAAATTGTAGAAAATTATTAATAACATTCATATCAGCAAAATATAAGGTAAAACACCTTGCATCACCGGATTTGATTGTCTAATTATATAATTACATCACTACATTTTAATTTGTTCTGTTGGCATAAAAGATGCAGTTTTAGCATATGAGGATGAAGTAAAACATTATAGAAACTTCTAGTTCAACCAACATTACAACACTCCGCATCACCAAATTTGAGAAAAATGGTACAACATTAAATTATAAATAACTTCTTTTATGCCGCCAACTTCAAGTTGGAGAGTATCCAAGCTGATCGTTCTTCCTGTGTCATCTTAAAAAAACATATCCTTCTTTGTTTTAGTGTTAAGCAACTCGATAGCTTCGAAACGAGTAGCATCGCCCAAATCTGGTATATCCTTTGGAGCATCCCATATTGTAGTCTTTTTCTCAATCTCTCTATGTCTCTCTCTTTTCTCCATCAAATTGTAGATCCTTTCAAAATTGGTATAAATTGAATCAATCCTTAAAGAAAGATTACCTAGAACCCTTGCATGATCATTGGTCCTGTTAGAACTTGAACTCTCTTCATACTCGAATCTGCTTCGCTTACGTTGGCCTGTCTTTTCTTTGTTAAACATTGAGCCTAAAAGGGTCTCAAGTGGAGAAGAAGGTTGGAGGGGTGATGAAGGTTGAAGGGGTGATGAAGGTTGGAAGGACTCGTCAAATGTATTATTTAGTGGTGCTATGAAAGTATTGCTGGCAGCAACATATGAAAACTTTTCCATCCCAGAAATTGTATTTTCTTCATTCCCTAATATACTTGCATCAGTATCACCTGCACCTAATGCCATTGAGTCATTCCCAGTAGCAATTCCAACCCCAACAACAAGTTGCAAGTCATCATAATCAACACTACATTCTGTCCAAAGTATCTTGTGGCTTGGATGGAACTAGAAAAGAAAACATACATGTTGTTAATATATCGGCCATACTTAACATCTGTAACTACAGGGTATCAACAAAATTTTTGAAAACCATGAATTAATCTTACCTTCAAGTATTCTTCCCATACTTCATCACTAGCCGTGACTTTTTTTCCAATTGGGTCCCAACCAAAACCGAAGTTGTTACGTATCAGCTCATTAATTTTGTTATATTGATTCTTGAACCATTTCATTCGGCTAAGGTAATTGCTATAGATTTTTGGAAACCTAGTTTTCGCATTAAGTCGAGGAAGTATGTAGTTTTCTACATTCAGTTTACTTAAAGATCCATTTGCATCACGCAACCCATTTTTTATAGCTTCAGCCAACAACCCCAACAATAATTTACTATCATCCAGGGTCCACTGTTGGTATGTATCAGCTTTTCCCTTTCCTTTGCCATTTCCATTTTGTGAATCCCTCATTTCCATCTCAACTAGTACTAAAATAAACAAAATCGAAAACATTTAAATTATCTATGCAAGTAACCATATAAAAATTCAGACGATACAAATCTAATTGAGTCCTCCCACTCCTAGCTAGTTATCTAATATCTATAGTTTGCTTTGTTTAAACTTTATTAATAAAGTTAACATGAAAAACAAATCCCACAATTCACAGATGATAGATCACAATCATTCTCTACATGATAAAGAAATCTCACCAAAAACCCAAAACAAATAAAATATCATTAATACAAACTTTATCAATAATGTTATATCCACTATTGATACAATGCAGTTTTTAGACAACTTGATAATATGTAAATATCATTTCTTTAACATATTTATATTTACATATCATTTCATCACACCAGAATACAAGATCATTTGTATCAATAACATTTTATAGTTTGCTTTGTTTACTTTGTTTACTTTATTATCCAATAAAAAAACGTTAAAGAAAAGTAAGAAAAACATGAAAACAAGTGGGATCCGAAGGAAAACATAACAAATCACAAATCACAATTATTCTCTCTATAAAAACAAACCTTATAAATCACAGATCACAATCGTTCTCTAAACAAAGAAATCCCACTAAAAACCCACAATTCACATATACAGTTAAAAAAGTTAAAGAAAAGCAAGAACATCATAAAAAAACATGATCGTAAGGAAAACATAACAAATCATATATCATAATCATTATCTGTATAAAACAAACCCCACAATTCACAGATCACAATCATTCTCTAGACAAAGAAATCCCACCAAAAACTCATAGCAAATATACAATAAAAAAGTTAAAGAAAAGCAAGAACATCATGAAAACAAGCATGATCGGAAGGAAAACATAACAAATCAACATACCACAATCATTCTCTACATAAAAACAAACCCCACAATTCAAAGATCACAATCATTCCGTAGACAAAGAAATCCCACCAAAAACCCACTACAAATATATAATAAAAAAGTTAAAGAAAAGTAAGAACAACATGAAAATAGGCAGAAGTAGATTGAAGAAGAAGAAGATAGCCTTACGATGATAATTGCAGAGCAGATTTGGGAAGCCTAAAACTAGTGGAATGTCTGGAAAGTAGTGTGGGAGAGGGCAAGACAATTTTAAGGTCTAGCTATTTATACAAATCATTAAAAAAGTTTGAATAATCAATTTTATCATGAAATCTTACAAATCTTGATCTCAATCCAATACCACTAAACAATTTGATGCCACCTAAAAGTCTGAATCAAATACTAAAAAACTTTTAAAAAATCTTAAAAGTCCGGATCCAATACCACAAAACTTTTAAAAAATCTTAAAAGTCTGAATCCAATACTTATCTAACTGGTTAAAAAGTATCAATCCATTACTAACAGACTTTTACTTCTAAAAATTGTCTAATAAAATTTTGTACCAATACACCTAGTGGTGTAAATATGTGCCGGGATTGGAAAGCCGGGCCCGGCTGGCCTGCCAAGGATGGCAGGTAGTGCCTGGCACGGCCCGTAAGTGGGGCATGCTGGGCCAAGCCCGGCCCATATGTCTGGCATGTGACGGGCCTTAGATCCAGGCACGCCGTGCCGGCCCGGCATGGCACGCCTGGCCGGCGTGCCAGGGCCAACGTGCCGGCCCGCGTGCCGGTACGGTGGGCCTGCCAACTTAAAAAAATATATATTTAAAAAAAATGGTTAAAAGATAAATGACATTGTAGAGTATTGAACCATAGTTCATAACCCTTGTTTAGGTATGTAAATTTTCATTTACCATTCTCTCCTTTTTATATAGGTTATACATCTCTTCAACGCTCTTATTTATCCAATATGGGATGTGAGATTGAATACAACTATGGTGATAAGCAATTACTATGACCAATATTAGGGAAGAATAATATGTGAAAAAGATTTAATGATTTATTTACATATATATATATATATATGTATATATATATATATTGATTTATTTACATATATATGTATATATATATATATATATATGATTTTTGTTTATAGATGGAAATTATTGCATAATATCAATAGATAGCTTATTTAAAAATTTTTTTTTATCAAAACCATTATTTAATTTTAATAGACCTCCCAACTCTCTCCATGTTTTCCATATTTAAAGAAAAAAAAATGGACACAAAAGAATATCATTATGTTATATCAACGAATGGAAATGGAAATTCAATCCCACATCCCACATTGAATAAATAAGAGAATGAAAAGAGGCATCACCTATATAAAAATGAGAAAAAAGTAAAGGAAAACATACTTACTTGGACAGGGGTTACGGGCCACAATACAATACTCTATGATGTACATACTCTATAATGTTATTATTAACAAATTTATTTAAAAAAAAAATAAAAAAATTGGGCCGGCCCGTTTGGCACACCTAAGCCAGCACGTAGGCCGGCACGGCACGGCCTGCCATAGCCGTGCCGGGCTCCCATTTTCCAAAACGGGCCATGCCGTGCCAGGCCCGGCCCGTTTTGGAAAATGGGCCTAGCGGGCCGTGCTTATATGGGCCGGACCGGCACATATTTTCAACACTAAATACACCCCACCAAAGCATTGTTCTTCGTCATTTTGATTTTCAACGGACTCTTATGTGAGTTGCTACTCTTGTATTAGCTATAAAAATATAAACTTTGGTATCCTATCAATGAAGATGTTTAATTTTTGACGAACTCTGTTGGTTGAGCTTTCATTGATTCATAATCATCCGATGCTCTGTGAATTTGAAAATCACTGCTCTATTTATTTTGTAGAAGCTGATGGAGAGAAGAGTTCACCGAAGAAGATGAAGATGAAGATGGGTTCGTGAAAATATCAAGAATGTGTTGAACAATTTTGCTGACCCTCTGGTTTTGCATTTTACACAAGTATACTTAATTTTTTAACCTGTACTTCTGTTTTTCTAGGTTGTAGAAACTACTTTCTTTGTCTTTTTCTATATAATTTGTTGAATTTTAAGAATGAGTTTTGTTGTGTTTGTTACTTGATTGAATTTGATTCCAAGCTACCTTTTTTTAAACCCTAGAAAACACTCTCAAATCTAAGATTGATTTGATTTAGACGCCAGAAGAAGGAGGTGATTAAAACGGTAACATTGTTATTCCTATTACAATAGGTATTATTTCTACATTTTAGAACCGTTTTGGAAACAATAAAATCTTATCGAAAATTGGTTAGAGTCGATTAGGATAGATTAGAATCGTTTAAAACTTTGGCACTAATTTGTGGTGTTGGTGATGAAGAGACGAGAATATATCAACCGCATATAATCGAATGCATTGAAACTCATATGCATATATATATATATATATATATATATACATATATATATATATATGTATACAGTAATTTTCACATAAGTGCGCACTGATATAATTATATAAGGACATTGAATGTGAGCCACCTATTTTATATATTTTAACTTGGTATATATGTACTTGTCAAATCTCTTTTATAAATGAGTGGTTCACATTCAATATCCTTATATAATTCTATCGGTGCGCACTGACAGGAAAATGACTGTATATGTATATATATATATATATATATATATATATATATAAGTGTATATATATATATAAATAAAAAGATGGAAAGTAGAAATAATGCTTCCTTTTGGCATATCTACTTCAAACTTAGGACAAAGAAAAAAGAAAAATCAATGTTTTAGTGGCAGGCAATACCAGTCTCACGGTATTCAATAATTGATGGATTAAAGATATGTACTGACTAATCTTCACATCATGGCATGGCCTAAGTAACACATATACATGCATGTCAATTTCTACATAAGATTTGTCCATCGTCCCTCAATCTCAAGTATAGTCAAGACAATTGTAGACCCTGGCCCAGCATTAAAGCATTTACATTGCCACTTTATGGCATCTGCTATCTGTTGTAAGTCTTGAGAGGCCAAGACTTTTGTCTTTTCATATCCACACAATAATTCTAAACTACACTTTTTTTTTAGCATTAGAAAATTAATTAGATTATATATTTTTTTTAATTTCTTTCTATTTATCCTCTCCTTTTCTTTTGAAAAGATTCTGTGTTCATGTTCATGTTGCTAGCTTATGAGCTATATCATCAATAATAAAGACATGTAAAGTCTTCTTGTATCTTTGTGGAATTAATTATTCAATATGTAAAGATACTTTAAATTATGTCACACGCGTCTTTGCTTTTTCTTTTGAAACGACTCAATCCTCATTTTTCATTGTGCATGAGCTAATATCAATATACAATTATCCTCTATCTAGATAGTTAATGTTATGCGTGTATAATCTTGTACCGTCAAAACTAGTTAATGTTATGTGTATTCATGAGCCATGTTAGAGTCTAGTCTCTCAAAGTACATAAATCTTCTTACCTACCTGGCCAACACTGAAGCGGATGCATATATTATGGCTAGCAGGAGAAAATATATCAGAATTTCATGTATTAAATATCTTCATCAAGGACAGTTTCACCTTGTGACTTTAGTCATCAGTTGTAAGACCTACGTGCACCGCTTCTTATAATTGCACTGCCCTGTGTAGTAAATGATACTTGGAAAAGACCAAGACTTGTGCAACTACATATATTTGAATGTATTGAAACTCATATATATGTACATAAAAATAAAGAGATTGTATGATTTGCAATGTTTTAGTGGTAGACAACATCAATCTCATGGTACTCAATTATTGATAGATTAAGGATTAGTATACATTTATCTTAATCTTCACAACATTACATGACCTAACTAACACATTTACACATGTCGATTTTTACATCATCTCAGGTATAGTGTAGTCAATTGTAGACCCTGCATTAAAGCATCTGCAAGGATAGTTTGCGTATTCTGAAATCTGTAGCAAGTCTTCAGAGACCTAGACTCTTTGTCTTTTCATATTGTTTTACACACAAAAAACCGCAAGCTCTTGGAATTCTAAACCACACTATCTTTTTGTTGCATGAGATATATCATCAATAGAGAGACATGACGAGTGTGTATCTTTACAAAAGTAATTTAGTCGATATGAAAAATAGTCTTGATTATGTCACACACATCTTCTCTTTTTCTTTAATTCTCATTTTACATGGTGCATGAACTATTATCGATATACATATTTATGGAGTATTATAATATTATTGAACATAACGGAAGCCATGTAAACACTCCCTTTTGAAAAGCAGAGTCTGCTTTAATTTTTTTAGAAAACACGAGAATCTTAACCAGGAAAGACCAAGACTTGATTCTAAACTATTAATGATTGGTTCATTCATGTATATATTATAGCTTCATTTCTCTTCTATCTCAACAATCATAGTTAATTTTGATTTCCTGAAAAGAAAAAAAAAATATGTGGGGGTCATTGTGGTGGTATCTAGTTCAATTCCTCCCCTTCTGCATCTCATGTCTTCAAGTAGTTTCTAGTTCATCATCTTTGAACTCTTCTTTTCAATCAGGGAAACTATGCTCTTCTGAAGATAGCTTTGCTTTGCTCTATTTCAAAAACACCATTTCGATCAATACTTCTGCTTCTAGTCATTGTAACAACTATGCTGTTTCTTATCCTAAAACATACTCATGGAAGCAAGGGAGTGATTGCTGTTCATGGGATGGAGTCACCTGTGATAGGTTCACAGGGCATGTCACTGCCCTCGACCTGAGTTCTAGTCGGTTGCTTGGAACTGTCGAAGTCAACAGCAGCCTCTTCCTCCTCCGCAATCTCAAGAAGCTCAATCTTGCTTGTAATGATTTTCAAGGATCCAGAATGTCATCAAAGTTTGGTCAGTTCACATATTTGATACATCTTAACCTTTCATCATCCTCCTTCTCTGGTCTAGTTCCCGTTGAAATCTCTCAATTGTCTAAATTAGTTTCAGTTGATCTCTCTAATAATACACTTAAACTGGAGCAACCCAATTTTGTTAAGTTTTTGCTGAACCTAACAGAAGTAAGAGATCTTGTTCTCGACTTTGTGGACATGTCTCTGGTTGCTCCTGGTTCGTTGATGAACCTGTCTTCTTCGTTGATATCTCTCAGTCTTCGTCATAACTACCTACAAGGTGAGTTTCCCAATGAAGTCCTCCACCTTCCATTCCTCCAGAATCTAATTCTGTCAGAAAATATAGGTCTCACAGGAACTTTTCCTGTGTCTAACTGGAGTAGTCCTCTCAGATTGTTTAATCTTTCTTTCACAAGTTTCTCAGGAAAACTGCCTGACACAATTAGCAATCTCCTAAACTTGAATGTATTGGATCTTGCTTTCTGCAACTTTGAAGGTCTAGTTCCAGCTTCATTTTGGAACCTCACCCGAATCACTTCTTTGGTTTTGACATCCAACCATTTTACTGGTCAAATCCCAGCATCACTATCTAACCTTGGCCGGCTCACTGATTTATATCTTCGTCATAACAAGTTTTCAGGACAGTTTCCAGATGTTTTTCGCAACCTCAGAAAAGTAAAGTATCTAGATCTTTCACAGAATAATTTTAGTGGTCAGTTGCCATTATCTGCATTCAACCTCACTCAACTTTCTTCTTTAGACTTTTCAGATAATCAATTTGTGGGTCAGTTTCCTAGTAAAGTAAGTGGCCTTTCTTATCTAACAAAACTCCGCTTGTTTAACAATTTCTTGAATGGAACAATACCGCCTTGGTTGTTTACTCTGCCATCTTTGGAAATTTTAGGCCTTGGCAACAACAACTTCACAGGTTTTCTTGACCAATCACATGCCTTGGCTGGTTCTTTGAAGTATTTTCTTTTGGATCATAATGAGATTCAGGGACCAATACCAAATTCCATATTCAAACTTGTGAACCTTACTTTTCTTGATCTTTCATCAAATAACTTGAGTGGTGTTCTCAACATAGACATGTTCTCTAAGCTCAAAAATCTAAAGAGTGTTTATCTTTCACACAACAACCTACTCTCCCTAGCAAGCCACAATAATGTCAGTTTTAGTCTGCCAAAACTTGTGGACTTCAGATGCTCTTCTTGTAACATAACTGAATTTCCCAGTTTCCTAAAAGCATCAGAAAATCTGAAGTTTTTAGACCTTTCCAACAATAGTATTCCTGGCCGCATTACCCGGGCAGAATCAAAATTGTGGCTCAATCTGTTCCATCTGAATCTTTCCACCAATCTTCTCACAAGTTTTGAGCAAATTCCTTCAACGTCCCTTGAACATCTTGACCTTCATTCCAACTTGCTCGAAGGACCACTTGTGCCTCTACCACCTAGCATATGGTGCTTTTCAGCTGCAAACAACAAATTGACCGGAGAGATTCCATCATCATTTTGCGAATTCAACTCTGTTGGATATATCGACTTATCCAATAACAGATTGACTGGAATGATTCCACAGTGTCTTGCAAGCTATGGTGAGCTCTCGGTTTTGGATCTGCGGTTGAACAACTTCTACGGCAGCATACCTCAAACCTTCTCAAGGTCCTATAGGTTGGCATCTCTCAACCTTAATGGAAACCAGTTAGTGGGACCCTTACCACCATCTTTGGCTAATTGTAGTAGCTTGCAAGTACTGAATGTTGGGAACAACAGGATTGAAGATGGCTTTCCCCATTGGTTAGCAACTCTTCCGGACCTGCAAATTCTTATCTTGCGATCAAATAGATTCCATGGTCCCATTAACGATTCCCGAACAAGAATCCCCTTCCCTAAATTGCGAATACTTGATATCTCTCATAATTCATTCACTGGTCTCTTGCCAACAACATATTTTGAAAATTTCCAGGCTATGATGCAGGGAGAAAATGATAGACATGCACTTGAAGTCATGGGTGATGGTATTCATCAAGATCATATGACTTTGACAATGGAAGAAATCGAAATTAAATTCGAGGAAATTCCAACCAGCGTAAAAGCCCTTGTTTTGTCCAACAACCAATTTCGAGGAAAAATTCCTGAAGCAGCACTTGGAAAGCTTAAAGGTCTCAGATTTCTCGACTTTTCTCACAACAACCTAAAGGGTCATGTTCCTTCCTCATTGGCAAATTTGATGATGCTTGAAGTCTTAGATCTCTCTTCAAATAAGCTTGATGGAGGGATTCCTCTGCAACTGGCAAATCTGGAATATCTTCGAGTGCTAAACCTTTCGCATAACCAGCTTGTTGGACCTATACCTCAAGGAAGACAATTTGACATGTTTACAAATATTTCCTATATTGGGAACTTGGGGTTGTGTGGAAGACCCTTGTCTATAAATTGCAGCAATAATGGGGACAATACTTGGTTTGATTGGAAAATAATTATGGCGGGTTATGGAACTGGAGCGGTGATTGGCTTGTCTATAGGATACATTGTATTCTCAACAGGAAAACCACAATGGTGTGTAAGTATGATTGAAGGAAAGCAGCTCAAAAGGGGGACAAGACTGGATCTAAAACGCAGAAGAAATTAATTAGCAAGTGCATGCAGGTAATGTTCTTTTTTTGTTGGCATGTTTACTTCAAATTTAGAAGAAAGTAAAAAAAAAAATTCAATGTTTTAGTAGAAGACTCACCAGTCTTGGTGCTGACCATTTTATCAGTGATCGGAGAATCTCATGGACTTTTATTTGCTTTGGCACCGCTTGTAAAATATCACTATCTAGAATCTATAAAGAGTCTTAGATGGCCAAGACTTTTGGTGCTAAATTATTGATGATATATCATTATTAATCACAGAAATATCTCAAACGGATTATACATTTGATTAGTACAATTATCCATAACGGAACTTGACATATAAAATGCGTTGTTGAAAAGCTCTATAATATGTGCATGTCTTGGAAAGCCACCAACTTTCTGCTCAAATCTGAATCTTGTTAACAAAATGGAACTTTTTTCATCATCTCTAATGTATCCAGGTACTAATTTGCTTCTCAAACCCATATTCCCACATGGGTTTTCTGCTTCACTACACTTATTTTTGTTGCTCGTGCTGTTTGTTTCATGGGTTTGCATGAAACTGAAAGTGGGTGCTAATCATAGTGAAGGATCAAAGGAGAGGTTCAAGAACAAGATTGTTTTATTGTATAAGCTGACTCTGTTTTGTTGTTTAGGTGTTTCAGTGTTTAATCTTGTATTGTGTTTGTTGAATTACTTCTACTGGTATAGAAATGACTGGTCTGATGAGAAACTAGTTACTCTTTTGGATTAAGTGCTTAGAACACTTGGTTGGGGAGCAATTTGTATTTCTTTGTATACCCAGTTCTTCAATTCAGGTGAAAAAAGTTCCCTTTTTTATTGCAAGTTTGGTGGGGTTTTTATCTGTCTATTTCTTGTTATTGACATAGTTCTTTACAAAAGACATATCTCTTTACCAGTCCAGTTATTAGTATCCGATGTTGTCTCTGTTATATCGGGTTTGTTCTTTTGTTATGTGAGGTTTTCGGTGAAAAAAGAGACTGGAGAAGAAGATACCCTTCTTGAAGAACCCCTTTTAGGTGGTAATTCTATTGTATTTAATGGTCTAGCATCATCAATCTCGTCGAAAGGGGCTGATAGTGTGACCTCTTATTCAGATGCTGGTCTATTTAGTATTTTTACTTTCTCTTGGATGAGTTCTCTAATTGCTGTAGGCAATAAGAAAACATTAGACCTTGAAGACATCCCTCAATTGGATAGTGATACAGCACCTTGCATGGGCTGTATATCAATTATATATTTTATATGCTTTTGGGATACAATTATGATGACAAATTATTGAAATTTCGTTGGAAATGTTTGAATTATGTATCTAGTCTCCATTTCTCACACACACACACACATATATATATATATATATATATATATATATATATATATAAAATCATGCATCTGTTCTTACAGTTTCATAAAGAAAAAATGGGTTGGTTAATGTGGGGTTATCAACTTGTCTGCCTCCACCTTCTTCTCTTGCATTCACAGAGCTGTGCAAACCTCTGCTCTCATGAACAGAGCTCTGCTTTGCCTCAGTTTAAGCAACACTTTCCTTTGTCGAAAGTGCTTCTGATGATTATTATTATTTAAAAATGAAGTACTGGGAAGAGGAAGACACATATTACTGTTCATGGGATGGGGTTACATGTGATATGGTGACAGGTCAGGTGACAGGCCTCGATCTTAGTTGTAGTTGGCTTTATGTTTATGGCATCATACCTTCCAACAGTAGCCTCTTCCTCCTTTCTCACCTGCAAAAGCTCGACCTTGCTTTCAATGACTTCAATCTTTCCCTTGATCTCTCTGGTGATTTGTCACTTGAAACACTTGTTATGAAACGGTTAGTCCAAATTTTGATTGAATTAGATGAACTTGTTCTTGATCTTTTAAACATGCGACTGTCGCACCAGGTTACTTAACAAATCTTTCTTTTTATTTGACAATGTTGAGTCTTAGTGCTTGCGAAGTACACGGGGGCTTCCCAAAACACCGTCTTCCACCTAGTGATTTTAGGTGGAACGACCAACTGACAACACTTTTCCAAAGGTTAACTGGAGCAGTCCTCTCAGGTCCAAAGGTATTTGGACGTCTCTTCCACTCAATTCTTAGGAGACTTGTCTAATTCAATTGGAAATCTAAAGTCCCTAGCACATTCAAGTTCATTGGGTAATTCCTACATCAATTTGTAATATCACACAACTGTTGTATTTAGATGTCAGTTCCACAACTTTCTCAGGAAAATTATTTGATTCCATTGAAAATCTAAAGTCCTTGTAATTTTTAAATATGTTCGATTGTCAATTCATGAGATCAAGTCCTGCATCAATTGGTAACCGTAAGGCGGTGTTACGCAACTGCCCTTTTTGTATCTCTCATACAATGATTTCTCTGGCAATATTCTTTCATCTCTATCAAATCGTGAGAAACTGACCCAGTTAAGCCTTTTTGAAAATAATTTCAGCGTGAAATCCCAGATATTTTTATCAACCTAACTCAACTTTCTTTGTTAGACTTATCGGGCATCAACCTATCTGGTCCCATTCCGGTGGACTTCGAAATTTAGCCTATATCTATTTAGATGGCAACTCTCTTGACATGGACCTTACTGTAAGTGATAATATTAAAGTTACAAGAGAAAGCTTGTGATGTGCAAACAAAGGAGCTGCACGTATAAGTGGTACCAGTGCATCATCTTCTAGAACAAACAAGTTCACTACGATGCTAGTGTATCCAGCTCAACAAGATCCCACATGACCCTTCTCCATTATAAAGATCAGACGGTGACTGTTATAGGGCTTAATCCGGAACAGAGCACCTGAAGCAGAGAAGTATTTCAAGGATAATTATTGGCGGGAAATTCTGTTAGAATTTCCAGATTCAATCTTATCCAAAACCTTTTCCAAATCAGATTCAGTTTTCTCAATTGTGTATAATATAGGCTTGACTTCAGTATTTCATTGTGTGTAAAATCTTGTGAAGTTTTTCGTTTCTCAACAGAGCTAATGACACCTTCTTTTCTCTGTAATTATTCTTCAGCTTCTTAGTTAATATTTTCTTCTATTTGTTTCTAAGGTCTAAGAGACCGTTTATAATGCACTTAGATGCCGTTTCTTTTTCCTTACTTAAGTCTTAAGTCTTAAATTAAGTGGATTTCATTTGTTTGTTTTTTGATTTTTGTCTTAAATTAAGTTAAAAACATCTAAAATAAAAGAGCTAAATTTTTTGACTCTTCTCTTTTTGAATAAGTGATATTTAACATATTAACATGAATTTCCTAAAGTAACCCCATATAATTAAACTATTAATAAAAACACCACATTACAACAACAAAAAATCCCCAATTTCATCAAACCCTAACCCTAACCTAACCTTAAAATTGAATCTCATGGAGAAGGAGGAGGCGGTGGCGATGAACGGTGACTGGAAGGGATGGATGACGGCCTCTGGCATTCCTGCCAGAGGAGGCCATCCTCTTTAGCAATTTACGATTGGCGAGGAACTTCCGCACCAACTTCTCTTCTTTTAATTTTTTTTTAAAATCAGCCACTGGCGACGTCATCTGGAAGCTAACGTCGAGATGGGATGAACGGCGGCGGACTCTAAACGCGGCGGGATCTGGAAGAAGAACAGCTCATGTGTGACCACCCTACGTGGAAACTGGAAGTGGTCTTGTCAAGGTGTGGGCGGAGCTGAGGCGAATGATGATGGGACTGGAAGTTGACGGAAGATTGGACGGGATGATCAGTGGCCGACGGAGGTCTGAGATCGAGTAAGAAAAGGTGGCGGCTAGGGTTTCGAATTTTCAGATTGCTTTGAACAGTGTCGTTTCATCTTCTCTCAAAAGTTAACCCTTCAGAATAATTTTTTTTATTTAAATTATTCTTATTTATTATTTAAAATCCATTTTAATATAATAATATTATTATTAAAATGAAAATACTTAAAATAAGGGGTATAATAGTAAAAATAAAACCACTTAATATTTAAGTGAAAACATCACAAGAAAAAAAAAACAAATCAATATGTCTTAACGATTAAGACCCATTAAGAACTTATGACTTTTAAGATTTAAGTTAAAAAAACAAATAACCCCTTAGTGTTCATTATATGGTATCAGAGCTTTATAGGACTAATCGTCAATGGCTTCTCTATTGAGTTCACTAACCAGTCATGAAGGAGACGTCTCAAATGATTCAAGGCCTGGAGACTTCACTTTTTTGGCGAAGTCGATGCATTTCAACCTTCAAGTCAAGCTCGGCAATGATAACTACATGCAATGGAAAGCGTAGGTACTTCCTGTCATTAGAGCCTGTCAATTGATTGATTTTATCTCAGAATCAAGTCTAGCTCCACATAAATTCGTTGAGGTACTTTCACTTGATGGAGGAGATAAACAATTAGTTGTGAACAAAGAATACACAATTTGGCAAAGGACAGATGAGCTGCTACTTGGTTGGCTGTTTTCATTAATAAGTCAGAGCATAATTGGACAAGTAACAGATTGTACCATTTCTTGTGAAGTTTGGAGTACTCTTGAATGGTTGTTCTCACAGCAATCTCTAGCTAAGGTGTTACAATTCAAGCATCAGCTACAAAGCACCAAGAAAGGAGGCAGCTCCATACTGATGTTGTTCTCAAAATCAAAACAATCGGAGACAGCTTGAAATCTGCAGGTCAAATCGTGAATGATAATGATATGATATTAAGTGTTTTAAGCGGAGTTGGACATGAATATGACTCGGTGGTAACTATGATTACTTCACAAAGAGTTATAGTTCCAGGTTTTTTTTTTCATTTTTTTCTTTAAGTAAATTTAGGTTTATCTTTTCTTTTTCTTTGCTAGTTGTTTATCACTTTATCCCTTAAACTTTGTTTTGGGTTTTTGAAATTAAAGGGTTATCTATTTTAAATATATTTGATCTTTTCATTTCTTGTATTCGGTCTAATTTGCTTGTATCTTTTTTTTCTCTGTTAATCTGTTATTTCTTAAAAACTAAAAACTCTCACATGAAATCCAAATATAGAGGTCGCGGCTGTGAAGGTGGAGCTAGAGGTGTCCACGGTTTGGTTAAACCGGCGGTTAAAAACCGAAACCGAAATTGGAAAACCGAAACCGAAATTGGAAAACCTAAACCGAAACCGAAACCGAAACCGAAACTGAAACCGGCGGTTACAAAACCGGTTAGAAACCGGTTGAAGCCGGTTCGGTTTCGGTTTGGCCTTGCGAAAAACAGACCAAAACCGGACAAAAACCGCCCGAAACCGGCGGTTTAACCGCAGGTTTACAATAAAAAAAATTAAAAAAAATGAACCAATTACAGGATGACACGTGTCCTTCAATTTGAAAAAACTTATCAAAATTTGACTGTTGGGTTGAACCGTTGGACACCAACGGTTAAAAAGTTTAAAATATATATATATATATGTCACCCAATGAGAAGCCGACATGTGTCACTATAATTGTGAAAAAAAATTGAAATTGTGACAATGTGACCGTTCTGAAGACTTCATCTATTCTGACTTCCTCCAACGGCCAAAAAATTTTTTTCCCTTATTTTAATTTAATTGCAAATATGCCCCTCCACCTAAATTATATAAATACCACCTCATATTTCATTATTTTTCACACTTCAATACTTCATTCTTCTCTCATTCTCTCTCAAATCTCAATCTAAAATTTTCAATTCTCTCTACATTCAACATTTTTATTTTATTTTCATTTCTCATATAAATTAATAAATATGTGTTTCTTTTATTTTTTACAAGCATCTGTTATATTTACTTACAATTATCATTTTTTTTACTATTAGTATTTAATTATTTATAATTTATTTTTTAATGGCAAGTGGGGGAGACGATTCAAGTCTAAGAAATTTGGAAAGAGGAAAAGGTCCATTGCAAGATTTGTTGGAACACGAAGGCGATGACGTCAATTACAATGACCGAATTTACCACGAGTTCCTTCAAAGAGAATTTGGATCCGATCTCTCTCCTAATTCTAATCTCTCTCTAATAATTTCTGAGCCAAATCTCAATACCCCCACTAGTAATGAAAATATATCTACCCCTTCTACCATGCCACCCTCTTCAGATGATTTTTATGCAGGTGAAGAAGAAAAGCCGTTGAAGTCCGATTTGTTCAAAACCCATATGAAGAAAACTGAGTTAGATGACGAAACGATCAAAATCAAGTGCAACTACTGCCCCAAAACATACAAGACCAGTAAAAACTTCGGATATGGCACGTATTGGGCTCATATTAGGAAAAATCATATGTCCGAAATGGTGAAGGCTAGTAACCAAGCCCAAATCTCCAGGTACGGAACTCCTAACAATCAATTATTTCATTATACGTCTGAAAAAAATAATGAAGAATTAGCAATAATGGTTGCAGTAGAACACTTACCTTTTAGTTTTTGTGAGAAAGTTGGTTTTGTTAATTATTGTCAAAATGCATTAAATCCTGCAATGCAATGTGTTCCTAGAGTCACTCTCACATGTGCACTGTTTTCCATTTACAAAAAAGAAAAACACAAATTGAAATCATTTTTTTATCAATTTGAAGGTCGCGTTTCCGTATGTGCCGACATATGGACCGACAATTTTGGTAGCCACCATTACATAGGTGTGACATGTCATTATATTGATAATGATTGGGTCATGCAAAAAAGAATTATTGCATTTCGTGTTTACTATGAATCACATACAGCTGTAAATATTTTTCGACACCTTAAAATTATTTTTGAAAAGTTTCATATCCAAAACAAAATTTTTGTAATTGGTTTTGATAATGCTGCAAGCAATACCGCATCTATTCCTATGTTAAAGGAATTGTGCAATCCTTATTTTGCAGGTAAATTATTTCATCAAAGATGTGCATGCCATGTTTTAAATTTGTGTGTTCAAGCTGGATTACAAATTCTTTCTATTTATATTAGACCAATTAGAGATAGTATTAACTATATCTGGAAGCATAACAAAATTCAGAAACAATGGTTGAGATTTTGCTCTCAAAATAATAAGCGTCCCATTAAATTTTCTCGAGATATTAGTACTCGTTGGAATTCTACTTATAAGTTGTTTAGTGAAAGTGTTGAATATAATGAATTATTAGTTTCTTTTATTACTTATAATGTTCCTTCAATTTCTCTTCAATTGAAGCATTGGGATGTATGTATAAAAATTCTTGAATTGTTACTTGTTTTTAATGATGCTACCAATGCTTTATCTGGTGTTTACTATCCCACTACTCATTTATTTCTTATTCAAAGTGTCAATATTGCCGGTGCAATCAGTGAGTGTGAATTAGATATTCAATTGAGTCAATGTGTTGCTGCAATGAAAACAAAATGGCTAAATTATTATGAGGAGATTCCAATTATTTACTTGCTTGTATCATGTTTTGATCCACGCTTTAAATTAGAATGTTTCCAGGATTATTTAACTCATTACTACAATAGTTTAGGAATAGAAGTTGATATTTTTAATTATTGTAATTCTGTTAAGACTTCGCTATATGAATTATATGATGAATATCTTAAAATATATGGTCCGTCTTTGAACATTTCGGTTTCACAACCACAACCCATATCTGATGGTACTACTTCTTCCACAATATTTAAATTAAAGGGTTTAGGGGATCGATTGTTTTTCGATAGAGCCAAAAAAATTACGAACATCTTCTTCATCCTCATTTGGCTCGATTTCTGAGCTTGACCGGTATTTACAAATCAATCATGAATTTTTAGAAGATAGTGAATTTAGTATCCAGGTTTGGTGGAAGGATCATGAAAAAGTATTTCCAATTTTAGCTATTATTTGCCAAACAAATTCTTGGAACGCCGGTTTCTACTGTTGTTGTGGAACAAGAATTTAGTGCAGGTGGAAATATTTTGGAACCAAGACGGTCGGTTCTGTGTCCACAATCACTTGAAGCCCAAGTGTGTGTTGATGATTGGACAAAGGCAAAATTCAGACAACAAGAACTCGAGCCGGAGATAGTGAATGATTTCTTCGAAGATAACCAAACCACGGGAACAGAAGGCAGCGAATAGAATCCATTCCAACTTCCAACCTCCAACACCGAGCATCTAATTAAAGGTAAAAGAACTACGTAGCCTTTGATTCCTCTACATTGGTGGAGGATACGTAGGCAACTAAATTGTGGTCAAAATTAAGTGCAAGGCCAATATATATATATATATATATATATTCATTCAATTGTAAATTTTTATTTATTAATCAATGTCAATTTCTTTTAGTTTACACATTGATTGTAAAACACTTCAACAGTTCAATTGTATATTGAGATAATTGTAATATTTTATTGAATATTTAATATGAATATCGAATACAATAGACTAATAGAGTGATAGACCTTATGTTATAAATGAAGTTTGATTACAAATAAAAATGTTTGTGCAAATTTTTATATTTAAACTTTGTCAAATTTTAATTAGTATTAATTAGACTATAGTAGTATAGTTGTTATATGTTAAGTTTGATTAGTTTGATTAATTTGATATGTATTTGAAATTGAAAAAAAAGTTAAAACTTTTTCCAATTTTTTATATGTATTTTGAAATTAAAAAAAATATATAAACTTTGATATTTTAAAACCAAAAAAAAAACCCGCTGAAACCGAAACCGAACCGGAACCGAACTGAAACCGGCCGGTTTTGAAACCGAAACCGAACTCAACCGTCAAACCGCCAGTTACAAACCGAACCAAAACCGAAAATTACCGGTTCGGTTTCGGTTTGCCCTCTCCATGGAACCGGAACCGTCGGTTTCGAACCGGAACCGTCGGTTTCGAACCGAAACCTGCCCGGAACCGAACCGTGGACGGGTCTAGGTGGAGCTTTCTTCGTTATTTTTTTTTGTTTTGATTATTTTATAATTTTATTATTTATGGTATTTATTAAAACTTCAGAGTAATGAAGTTATATAGTGCGTAGGATGTGAACCATTAGATTTACATATTTTGACTCAAAGTGTATGCACTTGTCAAAACTTCTCCATAATCAGTGATACACATACAATGCACTGATATAAGTTATATCAGTACGCACTAAGGAGAAAAGGATTGTTTAATTATCTATATGTTTTTATTTCTTTCAAACACACTTTAGACTTTTATTTTATTTATCAATATTATATGTTTTTTCTTGTCAAAAAAAAAATAGATGTTCTTTAATTTCATCAAACACCTATTTTTTTTAATCATTTAACAATATCTACTTCCACATCACTTACGACATGATATAAATCTTGCATCCCTACAACTATCTCAAACAGAAAGTGGTTCTCCAATTAAAAAAATCTTAAAATAGAGTTTGATTTTGAAAAAACCAAGAATAGAAAAGACGTAAGGAAGAGAAAGAATAGTAAGAGAATTAAAGTAACAACAAAATTTAAAATAATAATAAAGTTGATTAAATAACATAATAATAGTCATACGTGGTGTGTACTTATAAAAATACAATACTGTATAATTAAAGAAATGGTATTTTTGGCATTATGTGGGGTTTATTTATAAATTATAGATTTTTTTAGATATTTAATGGGTGTGATTATAAAAGGGGTGTAAATACAGTTTTTAAGGGTTGTCATTATCGCCACTCTTCCGTATATTCGAATCGATACTACCATAAGTCCGCAAGTAATATATATATAAACAAAAAGGCCGGTTATCTCACCCAAGCCAGCCCAATGGAAGCATAGGTTTACCAAGGGTGCACCATTAGCCCAAATCTGCCCTCCATATGTATACATGACCACCTCTTCTTTATGTTTGTTGTCGGGAATGCAAGTAGGATTTCAGAAAAAATGTACAACGGAGATTTTTTATTTAGATTTTATTTGTCTTTTTAATAATTTTGTTTGAATGCAAAGCTATAATCATAAAAAAAAATTAAAAAAAAATTAATAAACAAAGCAAAATCAAAATCAGAAAATGAACATTAGATAATAGAATGGGACCATTCCATGACCAATAACACCAGTCTTGAGAATGTTGAAATGTGTGGGCCTAATTGATTGACAATACAAGCTCATATACATCTAAACCAACTTCAATCATACTTATGTATAAAGGTCCCGCGGTATGTGTACGTTTTGATAATTACGATTTTAATGGAGAACGGAGAGTTAAATAACTTAAACTCATAATCTCACTTATGTGGACATGAGGCTTAACATTAGGTAAATCGTAGCTGTGTTCTAGAAAACATAATTAAATTTATATATCTACTTTTTTATATTACAAAATTTAAATGTTTATTTTTACTTCAATCTTGAGACACCCGACTCTTTAATTATGTTAATTAGTTGCATAGTTATTACTTCACTAGTCTTAAATGTTTGTTCCTCATATATTCCATGTTTTAAAATTGTTCATTGACGATAAATAAATTTTGTTATTAATTTTTATTTACATTAACTTTCTAGATATCATCCAATTATATAAGAGACTCAACGCTACTAGGAACATCTTCTAACCAAACATACATTTGTGCATTCCATGACCACATAATACTTATTATTAGGCAATTGACATGAAAAGTTTACAAAAAATACACAATGTTAGTCCAAAGAGAATTGTTGGGTGATCGATAAAGTTGGAAGAAGCCAAACATAAAGATGATTAGAATATTAGATGATGCTTCAAATCCAAGCTAACATAACTTTAGACCAAATTAAATGAATGGGTAAAAATGTAAAAGGCTCCAGCTAATAATTAATTATTTATCTTTTGCACAACAACTCACTGCTCAGTGCTCACTCTAACTTCCAAAACTCTTCATTTTATTTATGTAATCAATCACTCAGTCTCAGTATATAAAGAGGTGGTGATAGAGATAAACACAAACTACAATTAAACATTCACTATATTGTTATTCGTTTCGATGAATCAAGTAACAAAATATATACATTGCACATTTTCAAACTTTTTAAATTTTTTAAAGATTGTTTTATTGTTCTTATCATTTATTAAAACAGTCGTATAAAATTTCATTGAAATTAAATATAAGATGTCATAATTAAGGTCCTCATGGTGTTGGATGTTATGTAAGGAATCTCTCACCAGACAAAGTGAGGACTAAATTGAAGTTTCCCATAAAACTAAAAGAGATTTAAATAATTTGACGATTAATTAAAAATCAGAATCCAATTAAGAGCTAAGAGCTTTAGGTAATTTGCTTCTTAAAAGTGTGTTGAGAAAGTTGATGATCAGGTTAATTAATTAATTGGAATGATATATTGATATGCAATAATTGGTTTACGTGTATGGTAAGGGAGATGATGAGGAATTCAAAGTCATGGTCATGGGATGACAATATATAATTGAAGAGACACTACTAGCAATAGAAAGTGAACTGTTAGTGTGTTATATAAGTGATTAATAACACCTTTTTGCTAAATAACTGGGGCATAAAGAATCTTTTTTTTATTCTCATACAAGGAAAGCTTTCAACCTTGCTAACCAACTTCACTTCTTTGATTGATGTTACAATTTTACGGGATTACGTTAACTGAATGTTATATATACATATCGAGGAACTTTAAAGTGAGATATTCTTTATTTTAATTTTGGTAAGGACATTGATAAAATCATATCGTTTTTTATAAATTTTGATCTAAATTTTTTAATAGATGATAAGTTTATTGAAATCTACCTATTAATAAAATTTGAGAATTTTTCAAGTACTAGAATTATTTTTTTTTAATTTTTCTATATTTTTCTCATTTTTCCGATGCTTTCATATTTAACAAAATTGGGATAATTCTCAAATTTTGTTCATAAGGATATTTCATTTCATTAAACTTATCATCCACAAAAAAGTTCAAATCAAAATTCATAAAAATCGATATTATTTTATCATGAAATGCGTATATTAATGTTTTCTAAGAAAAGTTGTAAAACTTAACAACAATTTTACTGATTTGAATTAATTCAAATACATCTCAAGTTTGCAATGAATTCAAATCCCCTTATTAGATCTATTATGAATTCTCAATTACTCAAATTTTTTTTTGTTAAAAAGATAAATCAAATCATTTAGACGAAGCCCTTTACTAAGTGCTCGTTTGGTTGAGCTTTCTACTGCCTCAAAAGGTCTACAAACGTCTATTTGAGTTTTTTAGAGTTGTTTGGTTTGGCTTTTGAGATTGTCTATTTTAAATTGAGTAAAAACTAGTAGAGTTTAAACCTCTACTAAGCAAAAACTCATGGGGAGGTGTTTTTTCAAATTGACATTTTTTTAAAAAAAAGTCTATCAACCAAACAACTATAATTTTTTTTCAAAAACTCTATTTCTAATAGATCTACTTCAAATAAATCATTTACTGGTAAAGGTTTTTCAAAAGCTCAATCAAACAAGCAATTATTTGTTTGTTTTGATTGGGATGGCAATAGGCAATGGTTAAAGACAACCTTCTATTCCAAGTCATTATTTATATGGGATGGGTCGTCATTTTCACCTCTCACAACTAAGATATGGGTGTGTGTGGTTGTGGATACCTCTATCGTGATGAACGGCCACGGGTACATACGTGCCACGGGTATAAATATCGTAAAACGAGTACATAAACAAATATAAATTCATACGTGCCACGGGTGTATATGAAATATATACATTATCTGTACCACTGTATCCTACTTGCCCAGTGGAGAAGGCAAGGAGGAGCCCATAGAGGCCATGCCCTTTAAAAAAAATTGAAACTTTGACCTATAAAAATTGAATATTTTCTACATTTTCTAATTTTTTTCGTTAGACTCTCTCAAATATTTATTTTAGTGATACGCCCCTTGAAATAAAAATTGTTGGTTCCACCCCTACTAGTCTGCTACTCACATACTTGAGAAAGAGATAAAGAGATAAAGAGAGTGAAGAGACGTTCTTTTTGTTAATCCGCTTACTGAAAAACAATCTGGTACGAATATGTAAAGGACAGAGATAATAAACAAAAACCAGAACGTTAGGGGAAAACCGAGGCCCGTGTTTCACACGGTGTCCTTAAGACAATATCACTGTGTAACACCGTATGTGTATGGCGATTGTCTCCCAGGATACAACTGTTTAACAGTGATCATGCAAGGCACAAACACTCTCAGCAAACTCAAATCAAGTCCGAACTTACCAAGAACTGAAACAAAGAAGAGACAGAGAAGCAAACAATTAATTTCGTGATTTCAGTGTGTCTTCTAAAGAGTAGACTAGGGTTTATTATAAAACCGAAGTCATAAGGATTAATTTGGAAATACTTGTCAATCACGTTTTTTAATGAAAAGGATATTAATTAAAAATCAATCTCTAAGAACTTTATTTCTAATTAATCACCGATTCTATTTACTTAGTGATCAAGTAAGTATCTAGAATCCAAACAGTATTTCCTTATCATTTACACGTTTGATTTAGGGAAAATTAAATTGAATTAATTCTTTCCATATCAATACAAACATTAACTTTGAAAAAATAAATTACAAGCAGTAGCGGTCGTTTGCCCTATGACAGTCCAATCGGAGCTGCATTCGTGTACGCGGGTCGCGCCCAAACACAAATCATCCAATCCGAAGGTTCGGGTAGATGATTTGTATGTACTTCGTAAGTGCCCAAACAAAAAATATTACTAATTATAAGTAAATTGGATAGTATACAAGACCCATTCAACTAGGATACTTAGAGTAATATCAAGTATTCAAGTGTGAATCATTTTGTACATCACCTCTTAACAGAGTTGATAGTGCACCTCCCTTCCACTCAAGTGGTGTAAGGAGTTTTCTTCCCCGTTTATAAGAGTAGTTATCTCCCATTATGGAAAGGAAAGGAAAGTGAGGTGTATGATAAGGAGAGTGATAGATGATTTAGGAAAAGGAGGAGTACGGCATGGATATGAATTATGAATAGTGGGTGGCTTTTGTTTTTTTCTCTGCCGCAGTGCCGCTATATATAGAAATAAAATTGACCATCCAGCTCAATCAATCAATATAAACATATTATTGCATTTGCTCTTGAGTTTCTTCAAAATATGAATGAAAGGCAGCCTGCAGTATTCTTCCAAGGAGACAACTACTCTTCATTACTCACAACAGATACAAGGCCACGCCTCCGATGGACGGCCCAGCTCCACCACCGATTTGTCGACGCCGTTACCCACCTTGGAGGCCCAGATAGTAACTACTCTTTACCTTTTCTTCTCTCATTAGTCATTAATTAACCACTTCAAATATTAATTAACATATATATAATTGATATTGTTTAATTTATTATTTGATATGTACATGAAGAGGCAACTCCAAAGACGATCATGAGAATTATGGGTGTCAAAGGTCTTACTCTTTACCATCTCAAGAGTCATCTTCAGGTTAATTATTCTACAATTATTTCTTTAAATTCAATGTTATTTATTTCCTTAAACACAATTTGATAAAATTAGGTTGCTTCATTTTTCTCATATCAACCGCTTGTTTAATTAATATTAATTTTTTGTTAATAGAAATTTAGGCTTGGGAAGCAGTCAGCTGCATATAAGGAACTTTATAAGAACCAGCCGCCAAGGCAAAATCCAAAAGGTGACATCAAATTTGCAATTCATCTTTATATATATGTTGGATAAAACTACTTTTAATAAAATTAACGTTTTTTTAGGAGTACTAGACCTTGAAAGAAACGCTGCTGCTGCTGCTACATCTGGGATACCAATTAGCAGCTTGAGTGATCAGTAAGTTACTTACAGATTAATTAATTAATCAAATAAACATAGTAATATTTTATAGAATTATGAAACTTCTCCCATGTTTTATTATCAGGAACATTCACCATGCTCAAGCACCTCAAATACAAATGAAAGTGCGAAGAAGATTAAATGAAAAATTAGAGGTAAATTTTAAAGCAAGTACATTAATTTTCAAGCTATAAATGTTACAACTATTTGTTTTAATAACAAGTTGTACAGTTTCAATCATATTTTGAAGGAAAAATGAAAATTTACAAATGAGATTTAACAAAGGTATTTTGTTGTTGTGTCAATATTAATATATAGGTTGAGAGGCAGCTTCAAAGGAGAATTGATGCACATGGAAAATACATGCAGAAACTGCTAGAGAAAGCTTGCCAAACAATTTCTGATATTGAAAATAATATGAGCTCCCAAAGTGACATATATTTTGGTAGTCAAGGATTCGACGAGGACAGCATGAATAAAATGAAAGAATTTGGTTTCCCTTTAAACTTGGAGAGCTCTGGTCACAACAATTTGGTGGCAGCCGAAGAGGAAGGAATCAATATCCGGATGCTTAGCCCGGATAGTAACAGTCGTTGGTATGATGATCAGGTGGCAATGGCAGCTCAAACTTTTCGTACGGAAAAGGATGATTTCAATTTCAGATGGGATCACTTTCAAATGGCGTCCCTTAATATTATTGAATGATATGTTCCCACTAAACTACTGAACCACCAACTTTATCAAATCATATGATAGGTTTTTAATCACTATGTTTTATTTGTTTGCATGGGACTGCTTTTTCGTATTGATAATAGTGTTATTTTTACAATCAAATATTCATAAAACTGTAAAAGTGCTTTAAATGGTCAAAAAAGGCAAATCTTAATGTCTCTTCTGTTGATTTTTTTTTTTTTTTAGAAAAAAAAAAAGTAATAATAGGCTGCCTTTTGATTAAAAAACACGAATTGGTAATCTTCTCGTGTTTGAAATGTACCTAAGGGGTGAGGGATTCGAGATGGAATTGGACAAAACTTGACCCATTAGCAAAGGGTATCAAACAACCCCAACAGCCCAATCACCCGAAGCTCTATTGAGTGTTGGTTTAATTTACAGTAAGAGAAGAGAGAAGAATAGCCTTGTTAGGTCAGTATTTAGCGTTGGTTTAATTCCATATCAAAAATCATCAAAAATCATTTGGTTGTTACAAAAGAGAGTTGAGAGATAGATAAACTTTTTGATTCTAGAAGGTGGATATACACTCACATCGTTAATAATGGTTTCATAGCGCTCTCAATGGATGTCTATATGATAGATAATATGTATCATTAAAACCTTTACAAATAAAAACTATGCCGAACAATAAATAAATAAATAAAAACCTAACAATGGAAAAATAGTATTCTAATATGCATCTCAAATTACCTCTTTACGGCATCTAGAATTAGTTGTGAGATAAAAATACCCGGTTGCGAGTGAGTTACTTCTATCCCTATGAAGTATTTTAATCCTCCTAGCTCTTTTATCTCAAATTCTTTTGGTAAACACTGCCTTAAAGTTTCTCTTTCTCTTTCATTATTGTCTGTTACAATTATGTCGTCTACATACACCAAAAGATCACTCCCCTTGAATTTGAGTGTTTGATGAATAAAGTGTGGTCCCCTTGACTTTGCTTATATCTCGTAGCTAGCATCACTCTTGTAAATCTCCCAAACGAGGCCCTTAGAGATTGTTTAAGGTCATATAAGGTCTTTTTCAGCTTGCATATCTTGTTTGCTCCTAATTTACCTTCAAATCCCGGTGGAACTTCCATGTAAATCTCTTCCTCCAACTCCCCATGAAAGAAAGCATTCTTAATATCAAATTGTTAGAGATGCCAATTGTAGTTTGCAGCCAAACTATCAAAACTCTAACTATATTCATCTTGACTACCGGAGCAAATGTCTTATGATAATCTACTCCATAAGTTTGAGTGTAGCCCTTAGCTACCAACATCGCCTTATACCTTTCAAGAGTACCATCCGCCTTATATTTTACTGTAAACACTCATTTGCACCCAACTGGATTCGTTCCCTTAGGCAACTCTATCAGTTCCCAAGTCTAATTTTTCTCCAAGGCCTCAATTTCAACTTTTATAGCCTACCTCCAATTCTCATTAGATAAAGCCTCATATAGTCTAGTAGGAATAGAAATAGTGTTTAGGCTCACAATAAAATTGTTGTGTTATTGTGAGAATTTTTCAAATGCCACAAAATGAGAAAGTGGATTTAAGGGATGTTTAGTACATTCTCTAGTACCCTTTCGATTTGCAATAGGTAAATCATAATCACTAACAAACTCAAAAGTTGTAATTACCTCATTTCTAGAGTCCGGTTTAGATTCTTAGACTTGCACCAATTCTGAAGCTAGAACATGTCTCCTAGAATACACCTGTATATACTTCATAGCATCAAGACTTGTGTTATCCTTAAGAACTAGGTCATCGATTTATATATTGTGGTGAGGTAACGGCATTAGTTCGGTGTTTGCCGATACATGTTCAATGTTTGCTGGTTTTGTATTTGATTGAGGACTTGTTTCAAGTTGAGAGGAACTATTTATGGGCTGTGAGGGACTGTTTGTGGGCTGCTAAGAAGGACTATTCGTGAGCTGTGAGGGACTGTTTGTAGGCTGTTGTGAGTGGCTGTTTGTGGGCTATAAAGAAGACAAATCAAGTGGTGATGATAAATCCAATAGAAAAGACTCTTTATCCTTTTCTTCAATAAGAGTCAAGAGTCTCCCCTTGAAGATAAATGTGAGGGAAATACGGTTTGATTTCATCAAAAGTAACATCAGCTAACATATAAAATTTCCTAATGGGAGGATGAAAGCATTTATACCCTTTTTGATTGAAGGAGTATCAAACAAAAACACACTTGATTGCCCTAGGATCCAACTTCCATCTATGAGGACTATGAACATGAACAAGTGCAAACAAATATTCTAGGTGTGAGATTGTTATTGGCGCTGAGGTATGGATAAAATTGATACAGTATTTTCATAGGAGTTTTAAAACCTAGGGTCTTAGAAGCTAGTCTATTGATAATATGTGCTGTTGTAAGTAAAGCGACCCCCCCCCCCCCCCCCCCCCCCCCCCCCCCCCCGACACATTTCCTTGAAAAAGATTGCCTCAGGTTGTAGCCAATAAATGACCATTTTTCTTCTCAACCACCACATTTTGTTGTGAGGTGTAAACACATGAGGATTCATGAATAATGCCTTCTTTTGTGAAATAGGAAGAAAGTGTTTGATTGAAATAATCTCTGACATCATCCAATCGAAACCTTTTAACTTTTACCCCAAATTGAGTTTGAATCATGTTATGATAATCAAGGTAACACACTACTCACATCTGACTTGTGTTTAAGTAAAAAAAAAAATCCTTCTAGTACAATCATTAATAAAAGAAACAAAATGCATTGTCCTAGAAATATTAAGGACTGTTGAGGGACCTCGGATATCACTATGCACCAAACTGAAAGGAACAAAACTTCTTTTATTACTTATTGAAAAAGACACCCGTCTATGTTTTACGAGTTCACAAGTGTCGCATTGAAAATTTCCAACATTTAGATTTTTAAATAAAAAGGGAAACATGATTTTGAGAATGCCAAAAAAAGGATGACTATGACGAAAATGATGAAACCATATCTGGTCTTTATGAAAAAAGGTTTCAAAGATAACTGAACAAGATAACCATTCTTTATGTTATTAATATTGTTGGTTATCTCTAGATATTACAGCCAATCCATCTCCTTAACAAGTCCAATCTTCCTCTCTGAACCCTGGTCCTGACACACACAATAAGAGAGATAAAAAAACATATTGCAATTCATATCTTGAGTGAGTTTTTGAATAGACACAAGACTGGTAGACAATTTAGGAACATGGAGGACATTCGACAGAATAAATGAAGGACTGATTTGATATCTCTTATACCTACCACAGTAGTAAAGGAACAATCGGCTACAACGATTTTCTTATTACTAAGACAGGGGTTATAAGTGATAAACTTGTATGAGGAATGGGTCATGTGATCAGTTGCTTCATAGTTAATGACCCAAGAACTCTTAATAGACTTATCTTAGACATTTAATCTATAAGAACCAGATGACTTACCTGGGTGTGCCAATGAGCAGGCACCAGTTGGTTTTTCTAGGGATCCCAATTGGTTTATCATCCTTTCGATATCTTATCGGTTGAATTCTCCCTAATCCCGAATGAGTTCTTGACTTAGTTAAGCTGTAGTCAAGTTGGTTTGTCCCTGATTCCTGAGCTGGCCTCCTTTATAACCTCATTCATGGCTTGATGTTGAGGGTTTCCTAATCAGTTTCCAATAGAGCTCATTGGTATGCCTCGGTTTCTTGCAATACGTATATCGGATAAATTCTAGGATGCGAGGTTTTCCACTTGTAAACACCAAAAACGGATCCTTTGGGTATGGTTGGTCCAAGCATCATATTTCTTCCACTCTCATCAGCCCTAACCGCAGCAATAGTTACATTCAAATATGGCAGCTCCTCTCTTCCCAAGATTTGAATTCTGACTTGATCAAATTCAGCATTAAGACAAGCAAAAAAGTCGTAAACCCGGTCTTTTTCAATAAACCTCTTTAAAATCGACGAATCTTCACTGCACTTCTTCTCTATGCATCGATAGTGATCTAACTCATGTCAAAAAAAAATTAAAAGTTTTGCATAGTCTATTACGGACTTACTCCATTGTTTCGTAGCGGAAGTCTTGACTTTGATCTCATAAACTTGGATAGCATCTTTCACCTTAGAGTATGTCTACTGAATGGATTCCCAAATGTCTTTGGCAGTAGTCAAGAACATGCAGATATCACTTATTTCTAGCGTCATAGAGTTCCACACCCATGACATAACCATGGAGTCCTTCTCATTTCATTCCTCAAACTTAGGATCTCTTTTGGGAGGCCCGGCACCAAGAAGATAACTAATTAATTCACAGCAGGCTAGAATCATGGCTGAAATCATGTATTTTCTCATAGAAAGACGATAAAAAAAATCACTACATCAAGGTACAAGAGCTCGTGATCCCAACAATTATATGAGTCACAGTAGGTGCTAGGAAAAAAAAACCATTATAGACTAGTCAGAGAGATCAACAAGAACCAGAAATGGAGAATGTCAAAAAACAGCAGGACCAAAAACCTCAGTTAGATAAAAATCCACCTCCTAAATGATGTTGTGGTATATTTCTCATTCACGATTTTTATTCACAAAAATCTACATAACAACACCATTTTAACCTACGTTTAAGTTCTGTGGTGGAATTATGAAGCTGTTCGCTAAACCCTTATGGTCATGTTCGGCACACCGGATTGGACTAAGATTGAATAATTTTAGTCATTATCTGGTGTTTCGTGTTGTTCTGGAACATGGAATTACTAATCCCAAAAGCAAAATAGTCTCATGTTGATAGGATATAATAATACCACCTCCCCTCTATCTTTATTAGTCCTAGGACTATGTACACGTAGGCCCACCATATTTAATTCATCTCTCTTTTACATCATCACCGAATTGCAAACCTAGAGGTCTCTCTCTTTCTCTTTCAACATATCTCAACCAGTGATGAATACGGTTCGGTCCTTGGACTAGAACCAGAACCGAAATCGCTTGGAGGGGGTTTCGGTTTTCCGGTTTTCCGGTTTTTCGGTTCCGGTTCCAACTGTTCAGTTTGTATTTAACTTAAATAGTAAATACTAATAAAAAAATTATTAAACATGTAAATGCATTTTATTGGGTAACCCAAAATTAAAATTATATAAATTTATGAAATAAAATAAATAAATGAAAAACAAAAAAAAATTGAAATAAAACTAAAAAATATAAATTGGTCTTGCATTTAATTTTTACAACAATTAAGTTGCATATGTATTCTCTGGTGACCAGTGGGGCCTCCAACGGTCCCAAAAAAATTTCAAAAAAAAATGTTTAAAAAAATTGGAACCGTCGGTTCCACTCTGGTTTTGGATATTGGGAAACCGGAACCGGAATTCTGGTATCCATTTCAATTTTTTTACAACGGTTACGATTCGGTTCGGTTCGAACCGAACCGTGGTCATATCTAATCTCAACACTCTACCGATCTTTTCTTTCTATTTTTTTTCTTCTGTGCATCAATGGCACCTTCAAATGCCATTCTCAAGCGTAAGTAAAGCTTCATTTCAAACTCTCAATCAAAGGTATTTCTTTCATTGTGTCTACCGGTTTATTTTTTTTTTTGAAAATGGGAATTCATATAAAAAAAATTCAACTGTTGCAACTTGCAATCAGGGTTCGAAAAATAGAAGATAATGCTTAGCATTCGAAGCCTGTTCTCTAATTTAATCAAAACACATCAACATTCAATACATGATATTTCAAAATTATTTTACAATAGGAAGAAACTACAATAAGCTAATTCATTTTAGATTCCTTAAAAAAAATTACACAGGAGCAATGCATTCCATAATAAGATTTAAAAATTATTTATGGGAGTAATAATATTTAAAAATTATTTAATTTAATTATAGTTCAAGTATATAATAACCAATTCATCAAATTATTTTTAATTCAGTCTCAGGTCATTCCAAACATAAAATTGAACTATTTTAGTCATATCCAATATTACACCGATGTTATATTCAATCCAATCTAATCCAATCTAGTCCAATCATATCCCGCGTACCAAACGAGGCCTATATGTTGAGTAAACATTTTTAAGTCAGAGAACATCTTTAACAAGATGACCTTGAAACCAAACACAGGGAATGAGATGCACCAATTGCAACAGATAGCACATCGTGCGCACCCAGTCCATCATCCTCCATTAAGAACTTGACTTCAACAGGACACGGTTGTATCTCAGGCAGCCCGGGAACCCCCAACTGAGAATCTTTGGCGTTTCCCCACATATACAACTTCCCTTTATCTGTGTAAAATCATTTAATCAACATCAGCTATTGACTAAGCAATTACAGGACAACAAAATTTAAGCATCAAGTTTAGCAACCAAGCAACAACTTGCAAATTTCCGACCCTTAAAAAACAATGGAACTTTCAAATAAATGAGTAAATATTAGATTTTGCTGACCAGCTAAAATTACAATCAAATAGAGATATAAAGGTATTCTTTGGCTGGATCCACCTGCCCTTAAATTTGTTTGAGCTCATACACATTATAATACTTTGCCACATAATGTGTGGACTAGCACATGGACCTAACTATATAATATTTTCTGGAACATTTCACTCAAACAAAACCAACTGCCTTTTGCCTTTACAAATGATTTGACTGAATCTGTAATTCTTCATTAATGAAAACCTATTTTATCCCTATTGTAATATTGCACCTCGTCATAGACCTTGAACATAATTTAAAAGTTTGTCAAACTTCAAAGCTCCTCAACAAAATAAAAAAAATAAAGTAAAACTAAAATAAACTCTCAGGTGCACTAGGCGATAGTCAGATGGTGAAAACATAGAGACAAAAAATTCATAATACAAATTCAAATATCATAATGAATCTGTGATTCTTCATTAATGAAAACCTAATTTATCCCTACTGTAATATTGCACCTCGTCATGGACCTTTAACATAATTTAAAAGTTTATCAAACTTCAAAGCTCCTCAACAAAATAGAAAAAATAAAGTAAAACTAAAATAAACTCCTAGGTGCCCTAGGCGCTAGGGGCCGGGCCACCGCCCGACTATCGCCCGGTGCCTACTAGAACACTGGCTCAAGCTCAAACACAGAGACAACAAATTCATAATACAAATTCAAATATAATAATTACGTGGGGAACTCAAACCTATGCACTCTTGGTAAGTCTAACTCTGATACTATATTATTAACCCTTAGACCCAAAAGCTTAAACAGTTAAACTACTAGGAAAAAACCCCACTTTCTAACAATGTCCATATTACAAAGGATTCCGATATAAAGGATCTAGGCACCATTAAAAAGATTATCAAAAAAGGGACTAGAAAAGAAGTAAACTTTGGTGTCAAAGAATAATTACGTCCAAAAGAGGCTGGAGAAGTTCGACATGAGTAATGTGAAATCAGTTACTACTCCTCTAGCTCCTCAAGTTAGCCACTTTCAATTATCTTAAATAATATTTTCCTAGGGTTGCCAAGGTGGAGGAGATATAACGGATACCATAGTGTCTTTAACATTGTTTTGAGCACATGGTATTATTGCAAATAATAACTAGCCTGTAGTTAAATGAATTTCAGGTACTTAAGAGATATGGTAGATCTTGATATCCTATTCCAGAGATGAGCAATTCGAAATAGCTTAAGTAGAACTAGTCTGGACATGTTGTGGAATTTGTATAATCAGACCATGCAGATTATATTAACAAAAGGTTTGCTACAAAACATGTATTCTCTGTTACCGATAATAAAAAATTACAAGCAGATTCCCCTAACATAGGTTCCTAAAACCAAAAATCAGAATAGAACAACTGAACAAGAATACATATAAATTAGGGTATCAGCTCAATCAGCAACCAAGAATGACTTCTCGACACTGATACTTGCAGTTAAAATTAACTCATATGTCAATTTTTAGTAATATATTGAACTTATTTAAATCTTTGATAAATAATCTTCATATATCTTTTCTGCTCACTTCTATCTCATTATGAGAAGATGTGATCTCAATTGCATGTAACTTGTCTTACCAGTTATGGCTGCTGAAGATGAGCCTCCACAAGCAATATAGATTACACGAACATCAGCTAAAGCCTCTATCATTACAGGTATTTGCTGATTTTGGGTAGAAGAATGACCCAACTGACCATGTCCACCATAGCCCCACGAAAGAACTTTGCCTTCATCTGAAATTATACATAATGATGAATAAAAGTACTTGTATAGAAGGTGAAAGTGAAGATCAAAGACAATAGATAAAATTACAATAAAAAGTATGGTTACTGCAGTCAAATTTCACAGTTGCTTTACCAGTTAATGCAAGAGAGTGATAGCCACCACATACTATCTGAGTGATGCAAACATCTTCCAGACTAGGTACTGGGTTGGGTTTCCAACCACCAACCTTATCACCTCTCCCAAGTTCATAGTTAGAATTTGCTGTATAGAAGACAAGATGTATAAATATGACATTATTGCAACAACAAAAAAACGACACAAAGATGGATGGAATGTTGGTCAGAATATTTAACAATGATGAAGTTATTCGATGGCCAATTAGTTGATCCTTACCAGCATAAGATATAGCCTATACATTTAATATATATATATATATATATAAGACATCAAAAATAGGAGATGTTCTTTTAAAGAATGGTCACATGTCTGCAAATTAACAGATCTTTTCACGAAACAACAATACATACTTTTGTTTCATGTGCGTAGATTCAATTCTCTTAAACCGAAGTAAATTTGTCGAAACCAAGTGCACATAATCGATAAAGAATAGTGATATTAAACTGATTAACCAACTTCAAGTTTTACTCCAGTTCACCTATTAATCAATGACAAAGGCAACATCGTTTTAACAAGACCACAACTGCTTGAGGGCAGCATCATGTTTTGCAGCCTCAGTCGATTAGAGTCCTATCTAAAATTGGGCATGAGATTCTCCAAGAACAAAATTAACAAAAGTAATTCAACGGTCATAAAACAATAAGACAAAATTTAGATGAAAGAAATGACATACCTCCCCAATTCCAAAGTTGCCCTTCCTCTGTCAGCACCATTGTGAAAAAGCCACCACAGGAAACAGCAGCCACAGGCACAGGTAATGCTTTGACATGGGAGGGGATACTAAGTCCACCTCCCTCATTTGGGCCTCGACCAGGACCAAGGCCCAATCTTCCATCCCCTTCATCTCGACCCCATGTATAAAGTTCCCCTACATCCAACAGTTAGACAGCCTCAGATATTTGACAATATTCTTTGATAAAAAAAATAAAAGGTTTTGTTTTGTTAACAAGTTTGAGACAAGCTAAACAAATAGCTTGAAGACGGAGTGGAGTGACTATTTTGAATCTCCTCTTCCCTATCTGAATCCACTCAAAAATAATAAAAGGAGATCCATGTATGACTAGAAGGAGTAAATTAAAGAATATTACATAATCATGCTACGATTTGATCAGAATATTTATAAATTCTTGGCACGGTCTTACAGAACAAGTAACTGTAAAGCAAGCACAAATAGCAGTACATTAGGAAGATATCCAGGTATGAGCAAACTAGAAATTCTAATTCGAAAAATATGTTACATTATAATTTATTCTATCAATATGAGAATTGATTTTTTCTTTCCATTCCCGTTAAATGTACAACTTGAGGAAATTTGGACGGTTGCTGAATAAAACTCAAAAAATATTCAGGAGTGGTAGTGTCATGCAACCCGCACGTAAACCGCCTTACAACAATCAAGACATGTTAACAGTGTGATAGTATTTAACAGAAATTTTTATTTTATTTGAAAAAAATAATGCTTCTAATTACACCAAAACAGGTGCGTAGGGTGGAAGTGTGAAAGTGCAGACAAGAATATGGCATGTCAGTTCTAACTGCACATGTATGACAGCAGAGGAAAAAAAACTCGAAAATGCTTAAATCATATATACACACTACTGCATCTACAAATTTCTTACCAAAAGTAAGTTTCAAAACAATATGAGACCTAATCAACATGAATAGATTTAAAAGTTAAAACTATACTTAATTAGCATTAATGTGGTCTCAATAGAGAATTCTTTCAAGGTTATCAGCAGTAAACCAAATTCACCAAATCCTTAAACTGTAATAGAATTAGTGATCCAAAAATTTTGTAGCTATTGATAGCCTGTGAAACTACATCAAATCAATTTGTTACATACAATTCCACTTGATTTATACTGCAAAATGCAAATAACTAAAAAAAAAATCAATAAGAATGACAAACCTGTTTCAGTGATAGCAGCAGTATGCGTCCCACTGGTTGCAATATGACATATTTTCCCATTCCAAGCACCTTCAACCAATCTAGGAAACAGCTCTCTATGATAGACAGAATGTCCGAGTGCACCAAAACCACCATAGCCCCTGCAAGCTTCATTTTTTATTATAAGACCATTAAATTATCAGACCAAAAACATGTTCAAGTCAAGAGACTGGTAAATCTGTATGCACATGTTTTTTTTTTTTTTTTGGTGCGAGTGTCTTTTTAAAAGTAATTAATGGAACCATATTAATTATCATGTCAACAAGTAGCATAGGCATCAGATTTAATCTTCAATGACATATTTTGTCGCATATTTTTACTCTCAATAAAAAAAATTGTAAGTTAATGGACGTAGAGAGTAGAGTTGATTAAGCACTGACCAAGTGAAAATCTGACCAAGAGAGGTTAGAGCCACAGAATGCATTCCACCCAGAGCAGTGCAGCGAACAGGATCATCTAAATAAGGGTTCAAAGTAGGCACAAAAGCAGAGTTCTCATGGCCAAATCCAAGACGGCCGCCATCTCCTTTGCCCCAAACCCACAATTTACCATCCACAACCATACCAGAATGAAACAACCCACAAGATATGCCTATGCCAACTTCATTATTTTTATCACTACCAAGATTACTTCCATTATTATGGTTGATAAATTGGCCTGAAGTTTGGAAGAGATTAAATGACTGAGATAATATAAGGTTGGCAACTGGTGCTGGGTAGAGTCTCATTTCTTCAATGCCACCACCCACCTGGCCTGAGGCGCCTCTGCCCCATGATAGAACTTGGAGGGTTACGGTGTCTTTTCGGTTCTCACTTGATTTATCATAATCTGGGCTTTTGTATAGAATAGGAACCTTGCTTCTGCTACTAGAAGAAGAGGAGAAATGGCGCGAGAGACTTGAAAGCCGTTGGCGAAGAATCATTGAACAATATCTTAGTAATTGAACAAAAGGTTAAGTTCAGCAATGCTGCTACTGCTACGTGCTCCTCTTCAACCCAGAAGTTGGTTTTCTGTTGAACAAATTATCAAAGTGAGTAATTTTGCGAAAATAACACAACTCAGAGTATCACTGAAATGAAGTTGATATCTAGGGAGACTTTTTCTCCTTCACCAACCATATCAAAAACCTTTTGATGGAGCAAAATTTCACATGATAATCCAAGATACAAGCATGTCAAAGTCGTGAATTCAAATTTTTAATCCAACGAACATCATTCAAAGACAAAAACACTACAAGCTCATAAATCATAACAAGAATATTTCTATTTCTAGGAAACATTTATTCAAACACGTTGCATGCATAACAATTTTTTCTACTCATGATACATGAATGAAAACATACAAGGCCCAAGTATAAAATTTAAGCATAACCTCGTCACAAAACTAAACCCAATGTTGCAAAAGTTCAACGAAAAAAAAAAAAAAGTTCAAATTTACCTTGGAAGCGGTATTTTGTTAGTGTAAAGATGCTCAAAATGCCTTGCAAATAGTTCAAGTTAGCTAAAGGTTTTGTTACTATTAAGGGCTTTATTAATTTATTACATGTCTTGATATACAAAATGATTAAATACAGTTCGATAGCTAGAGAAAGATGTATTTATTAAAATAATCTTCCCTGAAATCTAACACCATTAAAGTTTCCATTAGATTGGCTTTAGTTTGTCCGAAAAAGACTGTTATGCCCTTCTATCAAAAGTTTGTTAATCTAAAGAAAAATAAATAAATACTTGTAAAAAAATATAATAATATAATGGTAATTTCTTAACAAATAATATTAATATAAGTGTATATTAATAATTAGAAGAAAAAAAAAAAGTAAAAAAATCGAAAGAAAAAGAAAAACTTTGAATTCGAAGCTGTCTCCATCTCTTCCACCTTCACAATCATCGTCTACGTCTTTCTTTCACCATCCATGCATAAATCTCCATCACTTAAACAATTCCATCCTTTCACCATCCATGCATGAATCTCAAATAATCTCCATCACTAAACCAATTCCATCTAATTAACTCATTACACCAACCCCACAAAAAGACATAAGACTCCAACAAAACTTGCATGTTGCATCATAACCATACCGATAAGCTTCAAAACTCAACTCACCTAATATCAACACAAACCCAATACCATTGGCACCAAAAAAAAACACCCAAATGGTGAAAAACGTAAAAATAAATAATAAAAAAAAGCTTGTTAGTCGGTGGTCTAGCAACTTCCGCTACTCGTATTCAGTTGGTCCATGCACTGACCGACTTCCACTGCTCACATTCAGTTGATCCATGCTCACCGACGAAGAGAGACTTATCTTATGTAATGTAACAAATAAAAGTTTTTCATATATATATATATATTTATACAGTGCCGGCTTAACGATATTGGAGGCCCTAAGTGAAAACTTCAAATGAGCCCTTATTTTATATTTATCATAAAATCATTTTTATATTAAAAAAAATGACTTAAGATTTATTTTTCTTCTTTTATGTGATACACAAATGTTAATTATAAAATCCAGAAAGTGTCAAAGTGGAAAGAATGATCTTTCTAAACAAGTTGTTTTCAAATAACTTAAAATATTAAGATTTGATTTTGAAGAAATTTATTGAAACAACTTGGAGCTAAGTTAAGGAGAAAATATGGTAACAAATAGTGAGTACAAAATTAGTAGAAAATAAATAAATAAATAAGATTGAGGTAAGAAAAAGGTTTTATCCTAATGTTCATAAACAAGTCTTAAAAAACAAAAACGTTCAAATGCATGTGTTTTGAGGAAGTATTTTGGAATTAAAAAATTATTAAATGAATTATTTTTTTTCTTATTTACTTTGTTATTCGAGATTGTTTAGAACCAGAAAACAATTAAATTCTAAATAGAGAGTTGTTTTGGAATTACAAAACAATTAAATTCTAAATAAATAATAATAATTTAAGAGATAAACAAGATATGTATAAGAAGTTGTTATATAAAAGATGTTAATATATATTTAAAAGGAATTTTTATCCTTAATTTTAGGAGATGTTATATTTTCATGGCTAGATATTAGGAGGCCTTTTAATTTAATATTATCTATAAGTAATTTAGAAGAAAAAAAAACTGAAGCCCTTAAATTTTGGATAAATTTTGGAGGCCCTAATCCACTGCCTTGCTTGCCTAGTGCTTCAGCCGGCTATATATATATATATATATATATATATATATATATATATATATATATAATTTCAAATCAGTACATGCGCTGGATGTGGATCATTAGATTTAAATACTTTGACTCAAAGTGTATGTACTTGTCAAAACTTCTCCATAATCAGTGGTATACATGCAACGCACTGATATAAGTTATATCAGTATGCACTGAGAAGAAAACGACTGTATGTATATATATATATTTATAATTTTTCTATTGTCAGTTTGTCATGATATAAAATATATCAGGACGAAGAATGTGGATTATTAGATTTACATACTTTGACTCAAAGTGTATAAACTTATCAAAACTTCTCCATAATCTGTGGTTCATATTCTTCATCATGACATATTTTATATCATGACGAACTGACAATAGAAAGACTGTATATATATAATGTTAATAAAATAATATTTCTGTATAAGTGAAATGACAAGTATATCTCTAAATCTTTAGTCCCCCAACAAAAAATATTAAGGGAGATATTTGTGTAATAAAATGTAATTTTTATCTAAGTATATGATTATGCCAAACCCAAACCTCATATAGATAAATAAACAAAATTATAAAACTTAGATATATATATATATACAATTTTTCTATTGTCAGTTCGTCCTAATATAAAATATATCAGGACGAAGAATGTGGACCATTAGATTTACATACTTTGACTCAAAGTGTATGCACTTGTCAAAACTTCTCTATAATCTGTGGTTCACGTTCTTCGTCCTGATATATTTTATATTAGGACGAACTGACAGTAGAAAGACTATTATATATATATATATATATATATATGGTGGTTCTCTAGTAACTAGTAAGGAGTCCTAAAATTATAAGTTAAGGACGTACAACCACAATCACACATTCATATTGAGTGTGGGTATTTGTTAATGTGGGGTTGTGGGTCCAATGTGAATGTGTGGATGTGGTTAGACGTCCAGAAATTATAAATTTAGGACAGTCCTGATTGGAGAAGTATTATATATATATATATATATATATATATATATATACTAGAATCTCCGTAAATTAATCTCCTATAAATTAATAACCTCTCCATATTAATAAAAAAATCCTGGTCCCGACTCGAGTCAGTGTAAAAAAGTAATAAACCTCTCTATCGTAATAATTAATATTTTCTTTTTAAAACCTAGTGTACAATTTCGGTCCCGACTGTCTCATAAATTAATAATTTCATAAAAGTATAAAATATATTACATAATATTCAAGAACTAGAAAAGTACTTCAAGACATTATTTTGCACAAGGCCACCATGTTTGATATTTTTGACTTCATCCTTCATATTTTGAATTGTCTTCAAAAAGTTATTGTGATCACCTTCTTGTTACAGCCAAAAAGTTTCAACTAAATGTAGCATTACAACAGGAAATGAACTTTTTCTAAAGAAGAAAACCGACTAAACAATGAATCCCGAAAAGAAACATTCCCTAAACAAGAAAACAGACTTCCGAACTTCCATACGTTTTCTAAGACAAAATAACATTTTATAAAGTAAAACCTTTAAATTAATAACCCCTCTAAATTAATATTAATTTAGAGGGTTATACTATATATATTGTAATTAATGAATTTCCACATGTACACAAAACCTTATATAACAACTTAGCCTAGTCAATTTCCTTTGTTAAGCAAGTGGCCGACTCTTTGTTAAGCAAGTGGAGTGCAGCTTGACCAACTCTTTATTACCTTCTCTGTTAAGTAATTAGCTTTTCAAGTGTCTATATATAGATCACTGTCTCATTTGTAACCCCTTAGCTGAAGTTCAATACAAATAATTCTGTCTCTCTCTTCTCAGATATCTTTTCTTTATTTCTTCCACTGATCTCATCTTTCTTATTTATTATTTATTTCATCAATTGTTTAAAGATTCACGACACGTTATTAGCACGATTGTATATAAGTAGAGAGGACCTCATGATGGGTGATTTACTTACCCAATATTATGGATCTATGTATATTTTGGTATAATATTTGGCTTATGCTGTCAACGAAACATATATATAGTTCTGGATTTATTTATTTATAATATGTCTCCAGATAAATTGTTTAAATATTCAACATTTATTTTTATGCAAAATATGAGACTAACTTATGTTATATCTCGGGACTGACTTATGTTGTGTCTCCGGACTGGCTTATGCTATGACTCCAGATAAATTGTTTAAATATTAAGTATTTACTTTTATATAATATATGAAACTGACTTATGTTGTGTCTCAGGACTGACTTATAATGTGTCTCCAGATAAATTATTTAAATATTCAGTATTTATTTTTATGCAATATATGAGACTGGCTTATGCTGTGTCTCGGGACTAGTTTATACTGTGTCTCCGAACCGACTTATGTTGTGTCTCTAAATAAATTGTTTAAATATTCGGCATTTATTTTTATGCAATATATAAGACTGGCTTATGTTGTGTCTGGGGACTGACTTATGATGTGCCTCCAAACTGGCTTATGCTGAGTCTCTAGATAAATTGTTTAAATATTTGTATTATTTAATTATACGCAATATATGAGATCGATCAGACCGACTAAACCGAACTTAAAGTTTTTGGAATTATGATATTTAAATTGACACAGTTTTGAAAACTAATGAGAACCTGTAGTTCTGGATCCAGTGTTATATTTATGAATGTCATACTTCATTATTTGGAACATGGGATTTCAAACCTATTCAGAATCTGAAGTTATCTCATATATATGAAGTGATATATTTACATGTCATTCATTTGAGAAAAATGATCTACACATCCAGCAGGATGTTTTGAGTATCATAAAAAGTAGTGGTGTAAATATGGGCCGGGCCTGGAGGGCCCGGTCCGGCCGGCCTGCCAAGGATGGCTGGCCGTGCCTGGCACGGCCCGCAACTATAACGGGCCGTGCCAGGCACGACCCCCATCCTTGGCACGTGCCGGGTCAGGGTTCCAGGCAAGGCGTGCCGACCGTTGGGCCCGCGGAATTTTTTTTATTTTATTTTAAATTTAAGTATATAACGGTATTTTTAAAATAAAAAAAAATAACCGTTGGCTGACGTCAGCCAACGGTTATGTGTTTAAAAAAACTATAAAAATTACAATTTGCCCCCTCAACTCTTGTGTTTTATATTTTTACCCACTTTTCTAATTTTTCTATAAATACTCCCACATATTCCACTTTTCATTCACTTTCTCTAATTCTCTCAATCTCTCCATTCTCAAACTCTCTATACAATTTCAATTATTCTTAATTTCATTCTTACTCTCTCTCTACTATTCTACACTACTAATATACTATTATAATATTTTATTAGTAATTTACTATTATTCTCTAATCTCTCCACCAAGACACCAAAGTTCAAACTTCAAAGGTACATTTTTATTTAAGTGTTATATTTTAAATTTAATATGTTTGTTTAGTTAGTAAATTTATCATTTTATGTTTATATCAGTTATTAATTTTATTTATTTAGTAAATTTATCATTTTTATGTGTAGGGGTTAATTTTAATTTTTATTTTTAGTAAATTAATCATTTTATGTGTAGGAGTTAATTTTAATATATTGTTTTAGTAAAATAATCATTTTATGTGTAGGAGTTAATTTTAATATATTGTTTTAGTAAACAAAATCATTTTTATGTGTAGGGGTTAATTTTAATATAATTTTTTGGTAAAAAAATCATTTTATTTTTAGTAGTTAATTTTAATATATTTTGTTTGTAAAATAATCATTTTATGTGTAGGAGTTCATTTTAATATATTGTTTTAGTTAAAAAAAATCATTTTTATGTGTAGGAATTAATTTTAATATAATTTTTTAGTAAAAAAATCATTTTATTTGTAGTAGTTAATTTTAATATATTTTATTTGTAAAATAATCATTTTATGTGTAGGAGTTCATTTTAATATATTGTTTTAGTTAAAAAATCATTTTTATGTGTAGGGGTTAATTTTAATATATTTATTTAGTAAATTAATATCATTTTTATGTGTAGGGGTTAATTTTAATATAATGTTTTAGTAAAAAAATCATTTTATTTGTAGTAGTTAATTTTAATATATTTTATTTGTAAAATAATCATTTTATGTGTAGAAGTTCATTTTAATATATTGATTTAGTTAAAAAAAATCATTTTTATGTGTATGGATTAATTTTAATATATTGTTTTAGTAAAAAAAATCATTTTTATGTGTAGGAGTTAATTTTAATACATTGTTTTAGTAAATTAATCATTTTATGTGTAGGAGTTAATTTTAATATATTGTTTTAGTAAAATAATCATTTTATGTGTAGGAGTTCATTTTAATATATTGTTTTAGTAAAAAAAATCATTTTTATGTGTAGGAGTTAATTTTAATATATTTTTTTAGTAAAAAATCATTTTATTTTTAGTAGTTAATTTTAATATATTTTGTTAGTAAAATAATCATTGTATGTGTAGGAGTTAATTTTAATATATATTTTTAGTAAAATAATCATTGTATGTGTATGAGTTAATTTTAATGACCTAAACTTTTTTTTTTCTAGGAAATGGATCCTACCCATCCTTATTTTCCAGACGGTCTAAACATGCTGAACGATGATTTTGATCTCTCCGGACCGGCAGAAACCGTAGCGGGACCTTCTGGTTCCGGCGCCATACCGACATCACGTACCAAATCTAAGAGGTTAACATCAGACGTATGGCAGTGTTTTGACGTAGTAGAAATGACACTTCCAGACGGTACGGTCGGCCCCAGAGCCAAATGTAAGTTTTGTCCTTAGAACTATACCACTACTAAGGGTGGAACCAGTCATTTGAGAAGGCATATGCTAAAATGCATGTCCAAACACGTACATGTACCCAATACAAACCAGACACAACTGCAACGGCACCCAGACGGGTCGGTTACGACGTGGCATTACGACGCCGCGCATGCTAGAGAATGTTTGGCACGGTACATTGCACAAACTGATCAACCTATTAATTTCGGTGACTGTGTTTTTTTTCAAGAATTTATCACATCTGCATTTTGCCCCCAAATGCAAATTGTTTCTAGAACCACCACTATGAACGATTTGATAAAAATGTTTAAAACCCAACGAGATGACTTGACGGCTGAATTACAGCATCTAACTGTCTCAATTGCATTAACTTCCGATATTTGGAACGCATGTTCCAAACAGGACTATTTATGTGTCACAGGACACTATTTAGACTCTGAATGTAGGATACAAAAAAAAATTCTTGGTTTTCGTCATATGGATTTTGCACATACCGCAGACAATATTTTTGCTGTCATTCTTTCTGTTTTAGAAACTTATGACATAACTCATCGCATCCTCTCTATCACATTAGATAATGCATCGGCAAATACTAAGTCTATTGCATTGTTTACTGAAAGAAACATCCCGCAAGCTGGGGGTTATTTCTTCCACCAGCGTTGTGCATGTCATATCATAAATTTAGTTGTACAGTCTAGTTTGAAGGAAGTAAGCAATCGTATAGAACGCATCAGAGATGCCATTTCTTGGATCGGTAGCTCTAATCCAAGATTTCAAGAATTTGGCAGACACTGTACATTAAACGGTCTACGACCCCGACGATTCCAAACTGATATGCCGGTAAGGTGGAACTCTACTTACTTAATGCTGAAAATTTGTTTGGAATATGATACAACTATTTCAGGTTTTTATAACATGAAATTGGCCGAAAGTGGCTGTCCACCTGCTCAATCACTGACACCAGACGATTGGTATGTGGCAAAGATTTTTGTTGAATTTTTACAGGTTTTTTACAATGCCACTGTAACCCTTTCTGGGGTCTACTACCCCACATCTTCCCAGGCAATCCATCAGATTGTGGAAATGTCTGACATGTTAAACACTTATAGAGAAGATGACTTGTTTGGCGATGCAGTTGTTGCCATGGAGACCAAGTTTAAAAAATACTGGTCTGAAATGCCTTTCCTTTATGCCTTAGGTGTTATAGTAGATCCTAGAATTAAATTAGCTGGTTTAGAATATTTGCTTGAGTTTACTGGTAATAAATTGTCAATAGATTATTCCGAACAGATTACTGACATTCGAAACAAGTTGTTCGAAGTTTTTAGTATTTATGAGCGCAGGTTTGGCGGCATTCACACGGAACCATCACCAGAACCGGACACACAACCGTTGCCGACAAGTTGGAGCATTCTCAAACGCCGGAAAAAAGACAAATCAGCAAGTTCTTCTTCTTCAACTACACAATCTGCTGCATCTTCTGGTGCCGAACTGAATAGGTTCTTTGAAGCACAGTTTGATGCCGACGAAAACACGGAGAATTTTGATCTGTTGTTATGGTGGAAGACCTATAGCTACAGGTATCCGGTCTTGTCACACTTAGCACGTGACATACTGGTTATTTCCGTATCCACTGTGTCTTCAGAACAGGCATTCAGCACGAGTGGACGAATTATTGAACCAAGAAGAAATTGTTTGACTCCAGAGATGGTGGAGGTATTAATATGCATTCGGGATTGGGAGCATGCTCGAAAGAGGATGCAAAATGAAACGGTAGATGAAGAATTTATTCAAAATTTCTCCAATTTATATGTCGATGAGGGTTCCGGCAGTAACCAGGTCCAGAACTAGGTTGTACATGTACATTTACTTGTAATACAATTGCACTTTTTTCCCTTACCAAGTTTTTATCCCACTGGGTTTTCTTGGTAAGGTTTTTAATGAGGCAATCATGTAAATATGTAATACTGAAAGTCCGAAATAAATAAAGAATTCTTCATTTCATATTTTTATCTATTTTTTTTTCTTTCATGTTTTATCTTTATTTATTTTTTGAATTAATTCATTAAATAAAATAAAAAATGTATCTATAATCTATTATTAATTTATTATAAACATTTTTTTTATTATACTAAAATAATAATATATAAAAAAAATTAAAAAAAAATTATATGGGCCTGCCCATTTGGCCCGTCAAATTGGCCCACGTGCCGGGCCCCCATTTAGGAAAACGGGCCGTGCCAGGGACGGCCCGTTTTCCTAAACGGGCCGGGGGGCCGTGCCGATGTGGGCCGGGCATGCCCCCTTTTACACCATTAATAAAAAGGATTTAAGTACCTAATGTGTCATTCATTTGAGAAAAAAGATCTACACATCCAGCAAGATGTTGTGAGTATCATAAACATGATTTAAGATCCTAACGTATAATGAAATTGGAAATAATATTTTATCCATTTCATACACATCCAACATGATGTTGTGAATATCATAAAGGTTTTAAAATCCTAATATCATGTATAATGAAATTGGAAATAATTTATCCATTTCATACATACTAGAAAAGAAAGAAGAAAAGAGTTGTGTGTAGAAATTGTGTGAAGAACACCACTGTGCAATCTTGATCAAACCTGTATATCTCATTAGTTTGAGATCAGTTTGTGCTGAAATTTAGTCAACACGTTCTACTCTTGTAGTTCTTAAATCTATACGGTGGGATTTTCAATCTGAGTTTCTTGTGGTGAGTTCTGCAGTTCCGAATAGGGCTGGACAGAAAACAAGGGAGGAAATTCCAATGTTGCGCAGGTTTCATCAACGAGGAATATCTCTTTGATATGTGGTCTGATCGGTCAAAACGTTATTCACCCATGGTTCAACAATTTGATTGGTTGGATTGTTGATCGGCAGTTTCTGCAGAGAGATATACACCTCGAATAGAGTATCTAAGTTTGGATTATTCTCTCTCTTGTTTCATTTATTGATATTCTATATATTTATTGTAAAATTAAAAAGAAAAGGTTTATAGAATAAAACTATTAAAAAGAGGAATTATTATCGTATCTAATAAGATATAAAATGACATTACACCTATAATGTCCATAAAATTTCCGGAAGGAAAAAATATATGTTTTGCCAAGAGTGCAATTACTTATACAATTCTGCAAAGCAAGAAATATTTCATGAATTTGACTTTGCTCAAAGCAAATGTTAAATATTATATCAGGTCCAACGGATCTGATAGAAAGCTCTAGAAGAGCCATGATATTGTTATCAAACAATACTAAATTATACATCAACGATACTTGAAATTATTCAAGCAAAACATAAAGAAATCTACTTAGTTCAAAAGCATATAAAGTTAATACAAAATCAGATCCAGCGGGTCCAATTAAAGGCTCTAGAAGAGCCACAATCTTATTATCAGATGATATTAAAATGTGTATCAATGATACTTTATATTACTCCAGTAGGACATAAAGAAATCTGTTTAGATCAAAGGCATATAACATTATTAGGGCATGTTTGGCATATGGGATTGGACTGGGATTGGACTAATCTCAATCCAATCCCATGTTTGGAAGCAACACAGGACTGGGTAAAATAATTCGGTGGGACCCTTTTTTTAAGATTTAGTCATGCGTTTGCAGGATAAAATAAACCCAACAAATTGGTGGGTTTATTTAGTCCTACAAACACGTGACTATTTTTTTTATATAATTTTTTTTTTAACAAAAAATTAATGGAGATCGGAGAACAGGTGGTCCAAACCAAACCCAGAACCTTCTAAACCAAACCCAGATAACCACCATCTTCAATATCATCACCTTCACCCCGTCTTCAAAATCATTCAATAACAAAACTCAATCATAAATTTAAAAATAAAAATAAAACCCAGAAATCATAATACTTTCAACAAAAACTATCATAAAATCACAGATCTATCAAAAACAAAACAAAAATCGCCAGATTTTTGTGGTGAGGATGCGGCGACTTCTCCAAATCTTCACTTGATGGTGAAGAGAGAGAGAGCGAGAGAGGCAGTGATGAAAGAGAGAGAGAGAGAGAGAGAGAGGCACTGGTCATTGGTGTGAGAGAAGAGTGAATCGGTTACTGGTGAGGTGAGAGTGAGAGAGAGGAAGAGAAGAAGAAAATCGGTGTAAGAGAAAGAAGATTAATTGGGGAGAAAGAAGATTAATTGGGGAAGATTAATTGGGGAGAGTGGTTGGTGGTGGAGAAAGAAGATTAATTGGAGAGAGAGAATATTAATTGGGGAGAGAGTGATTGGCTTGGAGAAAGAAGAGAAAAGAGAGAGAGAGAGAGAGAGAGAGAGAGAGAGTTAATATTATTTTTTAATATATTATCTTGTTTTCAAAAAAAAATAATTATATTTTCCATTAAAAAAATTATTATATTTAATCTAATCTCATGTTTCACCAAACAAAACATGGTATTAATTTAGTCCAGTCCCATATTTCTCCAAACACAGTATAGTATTAATTTAGTCCAGTCCAATCCAATCCAGTCCCATCTAATCCCAATCTCATCTAATCCCAGTCCAATTCTAGTAAATAGTCCAATCTAATCCCGCGTACCAAACGTGCCCTTAATGTCATAGTGAGACTATGAATAATAAGAATGTTGAATATATGTCCATGGTTTGGGCTAGAAACTCATTATTGAGAAGCTGTAGGCTTTCTCATCTGCATTGCATATTCACAAATTGAGACTAATAATAAAACCATCTTATTTTAAAGTTGGTTTTGAATCTCTATCATTCAAGGGGGTTTATATGGACATATTCATCCACCAAATGAACCATTTCATTATTTTATAGTTCTAATTGATGCATCTACAAGATGATCACATGTTTGTTTATTATCAAACATCTTCATATTACTTACACTGATTATTAGTTTTTCAGACATATTTACTTGATTGAACTTACAAGATATTTGATGAATATTGAAAGCAGCATGGATTGATGTTCAACATCTAGTTTTCAAATATACTCATAATCAAAATGGATCAGATGAATCATTTATTAAACGTTTTCAGGTATTTGCCAGAACTTCATTATTGCGATACAGTTACTAAATTATATATAGGGGCTTACTCACTTTTTAAGATATTTGATTGTGTTGCATATCTCCTTATTGCATCTCTGACATGATCTAAGATAAGCCTTTTACATCATTATAAAATTAATATTGATTTTGATTAATCTTCTATTAGATCATTTAAACTTCTGATAGTTTTTATTTTTACGCACAATCTGCATAATATTATATTGATTAAATTCCAAATGGAAAGTTTCTCCAGAAGAGAAGAGTAAATGAAAAGTTACTCTTATACAAAATAGAGATACTAGTTCGGTTCTCTATATATAAGTGTGTCTCATTTCAATCTTTGTATCGCTCAAATACGAAAAATAATTGATCATCAGATGATTATTAATATGTTACCTGATATATTAAAAGTAACAAGATTTTATTAATTGCTATCTCATAAACCCCGTCCGGGTGATTATTCTTGAAGAACGATCAGAGAAAAATGCAACAAATAAATCATATGATACATATCATAAGCTTATAAACCTTTTTGAAAGGTATTGTTATTGGGATCCCAAAAGTAAACAAAACTCGAGTTATAAATAAATCAATTTTCTCTAAATCAACTCTATAAGAGGCTGATATATCTATAAAGACACAAGTCTATGAAATGACTAAATCCATTGAAATGGAAAAAATCTCAATAGAGATACAAGAATATATAAATTGAGAAAAATTATGTAAATCATATAAGTCTATGAAATGATTAAATCCATTGATATGGAAGTAATCTCAACAGAGATACAAGAATATAGAAATTGAGCAAAATTCTATAAATCATATGAAAGAAATGTGGAATCATAAAGAAACAATCATTGATTATGTATTTTTATACACAGTAGCGCTACTGAAATTATAAATGATAATTATGATATTCACAATATCAATAATTGTAGTTAAAATGCATGATTAGCCTAAATAAAAGGAAGAAATTCAAGAAGAATTGACTTCATAAGCCAGACATAAAGTATTTAGACCAATAGTACTCCAGACACCTGGAGATATCAAACTAGTTGGATACTAATGGGTCTTTATACGGAAACGTAATGAGAAAAACGAGATCGTGAGCTATGAGGTACTCGTAGTACAAGGTTTCTTATAGAAACTTGGTATTCACTACTAATGAATACAATTACGTTCCAAATTTTTGATAAATTTGGTTGTCTTTGAAAGGCTTGAAATATGTCTTCTAGACGTAGTAATCATTTATGTATATGATTCATTCAATGCAGATATTTATAAATCCTAAAGGATTTAAAATGCTAGAAGCATGTAAATCGAGATCTCGTAATCTGTATTTTATAAACATACAAAAATTCTTATATGGATTAAAAACAATATGAACGGATGTAGTATAACCGTCTCAATTAATATCTGATAAAGATAAGGATATAATAATCATATTGTATACTCATGTGTCTTCATAAAGAAATGAGAAAGAAAATATTGTCTCGACTTGAAGATCGAACATATATCAAATGAAATGCTTGTTCATCAATCAGAATATGTTGAAAATATTTCGAAAAGATTCCATATGGATAGTACTCTATAAAGCAAGTTTTTGCTTAAACTCCCTCCAATCATTGATGAAGTTATTGCATTTTATGAAATAAACATCAGTGTGCTTCAGTTCAGCAATCTAGAAGATTGCTTCAAAAGAACTTTTATCAGGAGGAGCATATCAAATGAAGTATATAAATTATATTGGGGTATATGTGCATTGTACTTTTTTTCCTTCCAATCAGATTTTTATCTCATTGGGTTCTCTTGATAAGGTTTTAATTAAGCAATTCTCTAAGCACACCCAAAAATCTTTTGATCCATAAAGATCATGATAACTATTACATTAATCTAGTTGATCATCGTATATATGTTGTCTTGATCAAAAAGATAATTGTAAATATTACTTTGATTTTGCTAATCATCGTATATATGTTACCTTGATACATAAGATCATCATAAATATTACTTTGATCTGACAGATCAATGGATGTCATTGGTAAAGTTTTTATCCCACTGGGTTTTGCATAGCAAAGTATAAATATGATAAATGTTTTTAAAGAAAACAATAAATTCTAGACATATGTACACTATACTATTTTTCCCTTCAATTAGATTTTATCCTATTGGATTTTCCTGACAAGGTTTTTGACGAAATAGTTTTGAGAAGTTCGTTGTATATATCTTTTACCTAGGTTTTTATCTAATTGGATTTTTCATAAAAACTAAAATACAAGCGGTAGAAATCCAAAAAGAGTGGTCTGCAATAACTTAGCCTAATCAATTTCCTCTGTTAAGGAAGTGGCCAACTTTTTGTTAAGCAAGTGGAGTGCAGCTTGTCCGATTCTTTGTTACCTTCTCTGTTAAGTAGTTGGCTTTTCAAGTATATATATATATATATATATATATATATATATATATTTAATAGATCACTGTCTCATTTGTAACCCCCTAGCTGCAGTTCAATACAAATAATTATCTCTCTCTTCTCACATATCTGTTCTTTATTTCTACCACGGGTCTCTCTCTCATCTTTCTTTTTTTTTCTTTTTCTTTTTTGATAAGGGCTCTCTCATCTTTCTTATTTATTATTTATTTCATTTATTGTTTAAAGATTCACAACAATATAGCCGCCGAAGCATTGGCCATGACCGGCGGCAAATCCACCCTGAAGGCCACGGAATGGATTCTCTCTCAGAAATCATCTTCCAACAAACCCACAACTTGTTCTCCAAACCCATCTCCTTTTCAACCAAAACTCGACCGCTTCTTCAACTCACATTCCAAAGACAAAGAAATCGAATCACAATCAACCCCACCTCCCTCCAAGCGTTTGAAGACAACCCCACATCCACAAATTCCTCTTGAGAACACCTACCCACCTCACGAGCCTTTATCAGAGCGTATGCGTCCTCGTACTGTAAACGACGTCGTTGGGCAGGACCACCTTCTCTCTCACAACTCTCTGTTACGTTCTGCCATTGACTGCAATCGCATCCCTTCAATTATCTTCTGGGGCCCACCTGGTACCGGTAAGACTTCTATTGCTAAAGCCATTATCAATTCAATTCCTTTACCCAATCAAAACAAGCCCACGTATCGGCTTGTTTGCTTGTCTGCTGTCACTTGTGGAGTTAAAGATGTTAGAGACACTGTAGAAGAAGCTAAGAAGATGAGAGTTAAAAATAACAAGAGGACTGTGTTGTTTGTTGATGAAGTTCATAGGTTTAACAAGTCTCAACAAGATTCTTTTTTGCCTGTTATTGAAGATGGAAGTATTGTATTTATGGGTGCTACTACTGAGAATCCATCTTTTCATTTGATCACTCCATTGTTGTCTAGATGTAGACTTCTTATTGTTAATCCATTGAAACCTCAACATATTCAAACCCTTTTGGAGAGAGCTGTTAATGATGCTGATAAGGGTTTGAGTAAGAGTGTTGGGATCAGAGTTGAGGTTGATGATGATGCTATAGAGTTTTTATCATCCAATTCCGATGGTGATGCTCGTGTGGCCTTGAATGCCTTGGAAATTTCAGCTACTACAGCTGCTGCTCGAGTACCCGTTAACCCATTTAAACCTATAGAGGAAGAAGATAAAGATGGGAATTCGGCGTTGAACGAAGAAAACGGTGTTGGTTCAGTTGTGGCTACTGTCACACTGGATGATGCTAAGGAGGCATTTCAGTGCAAGCATCTTGCTTATGACAGAGCAGGGGAAGAACATTATAATTTGATCAGCGCGTTACACAAGTCTATGAGGGGCAGTGATGCTGATGCAGCTATTTATTGGTTGGCAAGAATGTTGGAAGGAGGTGAACAGCCTCTTTACATTGCAAGGCGATTGATAAGGTTTGCTAGTGAAGATGTTGGTTTGGCTGATCCATTGGCACTTAATCAGGCTGTTTCATGCTACCAAGCTTGCCATTTCTTGGGTATGCCAGAGTGCAATGTGATTCTTGCACAATGTGTGGCTTACTTGGCTTTGGCTTCTAAGTCTGTCTCTGTATATCGAGCAATAGGGGCTGCGCAGAAGGTTGTTAGGGAATCAGTTGGACAGAATGAAGGAGTGCCACTGCATCTTAGGAATGCACCGACAAAGCTAATGAAGGAAGTTGGATATGGGAAGGGCTATATCTACACTCCCGACGATCCCTTATCAAAGCAAAGCTATCTACCACCCTCACTTCAGGGTTACAAGTTCCTGGAGCATCCAAATAGTAATCCCCCTGAGAAATGAAGGTCAATTAAATAACCTTTGACAGTTTTTAGGGTGGTTAGGAGCTCTCTCCTTTTTTATCTTTTTGAACTTGCTTGTGTGTTATTCTGTAAAAATCTTAGCTTTGTTTGTTCACACTTGGGATTAAATGGAAAACAAAATAGACAGATCAATTTCACTGAGTTCTCTTAGAATATGCATGCATAATGTTTCAGGTGGTTTAACATAGACCCTAATTGGAGATAGCAACTTGGAAGGAAGCTTTCCTTTGGGCAGCACATTGAAAGTTGTGAGGCCTTGAGGTTGGCTATTTGCTCATTCTTGATTGTAGATGTGCATTCATTTCTGACACGGGATTGTCGATAAATTGATAGTGATTGATTGTACTATATCTGCATTTCAAGCGAATGGATAAAGGCCTCAACAAGCTCGCAATGATATACTTAAAACTTAAAACTACTTTGCAATGGTATACATTTTTACATTTGCATTGGAAATAGCAGTCTTTCATGCTTATATGCATCCACCGGAGTTGTAAATACCCAACCAGCACTCCAGCACCATAATTATTTAGTAGTAATTGTAGAATCTTGCTATGTTTCCGGTACAGAAGTGTTGCCCGGATCGTGTCATTAGTTGCTTCTAATTACATTTATGCAATCCAACGGTCACCAACTGCTCCATACTTCTAGTAACATTACTGTGCCAGTAAGTTTTCAAAAAGCTTGTAAAAGGTTTTTCAGATTGATAACCCGTTTCAGTACAAGGGGTGGTTTTAAAATAGAACAAGGAAAGATTATTTTCATTTAACCTTTTCTGTTAATGTTTTGTAAAAAATTGGTAATTGGGTGTTTGCAATATGTTTTTAGGCTAATGTAGAATAGTGGTGACATTTGATTAATGCTCTAAGAATTTGAAATGCGAACATAACTACATAAAGCAGGTTTGACTTAACAATTCTTCTGTTACTCTCGTTGTTGCACTCTAGTTTCTCTGCTGCAACCAAGATCCAAGATTAGGCTGATTAATGATTTTGGATGATCATATTATATCACATCTCTGACTTCTATCATTTTGTTAACTTGAAACTAATTCTTTTAGTATTCCAAGTTCAATCTTTTCTGCTGTTGCAATGGTTTCCTTCTTAATTAATGAAAATTCCTATTAAAAACCTTGTTTTTTAAGAAAGTGGCATGAAGATAAAAGCCTCAGACATATAGAAGGTATTTTGGAGGATGAGAATGATGATACAAAGATTGAAAATAATTCCCATGATATGCTAAACCTGTAAAACATTTGGCACAGAGACGGAGGAAGCACAAGTGCATGCAAGGGATTATTTGGTTTTAAGAAATTATTTGAATAGAGCCCTGGAGTGGTGAAAGAAAATTGTTGCTTGCAATGATTAAATTGCAGGAATGTGATCATTTGCACAACCATAATGTCACTGTGGAAGAAAATTTTATGTAAGCTTCGTGAAGCTGAATGCTTGATTGATAAGAGCACAGTGTATCCGAAGAGATGTTTGTAGTGAAACAATCATGAAAGCAATTGGTATATCAGGAATAAACGAAGGACAGGACGAGGGAAGACGGAAGAGTCGATGCATCACCTGGAAAGAAATGAAGCATTGCAAGACTAATGGCTGAACAATACTACCGAATCATTACAAAATCAGCAGGTGTCCAGAAGAGATTGTTGGAAACTCCATTTGGCATTGTAACCATACACTATACTGGTAGAAGAAAAAAGGAAAACAAACTGATCATGAAAAATCAAAGAAATGTTAGCCATCTCAGCAATGTTTTATTGACAAAAGCTTTTTCCATTGACGTTAGAAAGATGATAATTAGAAACGATTCGATGATTTACAACACGATACTCTTATCACCTTTTCAAGTTGTAGCTTACTTCTGACAACGATGCTAACTTCTAATGCCCGAGAATGCAGAAAAATATTACACAGTGAAAAAGGAAAAAAGGGGTAAAAAAGAAGAAACACTCTGCTGACTGCAAATAGATTCGTGTAAAAGATATTAAATCCATTCCTTTGGGTTGATGCAAGCATCTAATAATTTCCATTCTTCACTTCCTTCTTCTGGTTTCTGCACACCAATGAAATTAAGTCTCCCATCATCAGTTATTCATCTATCATCTTCCATAACATTAAACATATAAATTATGTATCGGATCCATTCAGAAAACTTACATGGTCATATTCCCATCGTGCAGACAGTGGGAGAGAAACAAGAATGCTTTCAATTCGACCTCCCGTCTTCAACCCAAATGTCGTACCACGATCATAAACCTTCAATTCAAAGGAACAAAACAGCAAGACATATTAGGCCCAACTTAAGGGAGTTTTAGGGAGTAATTTTGTTCAAAATCCTCAAAACTAGTTTTAAATACCAAGTTAAATTCCACATATCGTCCCCTGCGCAACTGTTGCCATGCCTTGTTCTGCTCTGTAAATGGTGTATCCTTTCTTTTCTCTATAATCGGTATGTAAGCAGGAACAACAGAATTTGCACATTCTGTAAAATAACAATAAATTTAGTGTACGACTATGGAGAAAGTTGAGCCCACCGAAACAGTGAGACAATTTTCTATTATAAGTATACAAAGAGCAATATCATTATCTTATGCAATTACCAGAAGCAAAGGAAAGAAGCATCTCTTGATCGTAATCATTTAGATCATCAAAAAATATTCCTCCAAGCCCCCGCCTCTCATTGCGATGCTGAATATGGAAGACAATCAACATATAATCCGATGACATTAAACATTGAATAAATAATGACCTATTTAAAATAAAATAATTTTGACCCTGCCACAGAACAGGTTAACAATTTTCCCAGAAGTAATGGAGGGGTTATAAAAATTCATCAACCACCTCTTACCAAGGATCTAGACGTAGGAAGATTATATTATACCATCAATAATAATGATATAACGAGGCAAACTAATGGATGATCCGAGCTAAGAGCTGTCAATGCATCTAAAAATGTGTTGTCTGTTAGGTTAAGTTGATAAATCTGAAAATGACTAAAACTTGACACTTTGTTTATATTTAAGTCAGATAACTTATCTAAACCAGCATCCTTACAGTTACAAGTACATAACTCCTTGCAGCAACATGTAAAAACAACCCTGAACCTCCATGCCCATTCGTTCAAAGTCAACTGAGTGACTACATTCCCAACCCTAAAGAAGTCCATAATATACAAATATGGGTACGCAGGCAGGAAATGACTGATTGACCAAATTTATGCTATCATTTGTCCTTTCATATGGAAAGGAGATGGGGCAGCAGTTGGTCAGAATCAGGCGGCAACTTAACAAGTGTTTGACACAGACACAGTTTCTCCTTTGGCACTAGTTTCTATAATCACCTCCTCAATGATACAAAGATTGTGATTAAGACATCTTTTTCCTTCTTTTTTCTTTTTTCTTCTTGCATTTTCCTTTTCTTGAAACTTAGAACTGGTGAACCATGACCTTATTGATATAATATCAAAACACTATGCACATATATCTTGATATAAAAGTAAAATTTCCCTATGAGAGTTACAGACACCAAAATTTTCAAGCTACCAAATTTTAATGTAGTTATTCTGTATGGAACTTCTAGTTGATAAAAAAAACTGCTTAGGAATCAATCAAAGTTCTCAGTTAGAACAATGCAGATTTTCTGTTTCCACCATACTAAGGATGGTCCCTTTCATATCCACTCTTCAATGGCGACATCAATACCGAAAATGAAACGGTACAGTTTAGAAGCATCACTACACCTCAGTATTAAGCAGATGCAGTTGCCAGTGATTGAGCTATTATCCAAATTAAATTTAGGTTCAATCAGCTCAATTTAATCATCAAAATCTATATTAACGGCTTCATCTAGTAAGCATAATGATAAAAAGGTTTTAAGATGTATACCTTGATGTAGAAATAGTCATCACACCATTTCTTGAATCGGGGATAGAAGGTAGGATCAAATTTGTCACAGGCTTTTTTCTGAGTCTACAAAAGGAGTTGTATATGAGTAAACAAAAAGAATTAAAATATCTGTATTGAATTTTGTAGATACAGATCAAACATATTTGCAGTTGTTTTTAAGGAGGCATATGAGCACAAAGCCCTCTCTCTCATAACAATTTGTTTCTGTTTTTGGAGGGGTGGCGGTGGAGAGAGCAGACAGATCTATGCAAGTTATAAATTAAATTTGTTGTGCAATTCAAACAAATTTGTCCTCTAATTATAAAATGAGTATGCACAACGTTTCTTGAACTGTAGGTCGGGACCAAATCTATCACGGGGCACATTTTCGAATCTACATGTGAAGGCCAATGCTAGATTTCTTCAAACAAAAGTGTACGAGTGTATCATCATCAAATCTACAAAACTGACTCAAAATTGATTCTTCCCAGACAAAGTTGGAGAGTACAATTGTCATTTTCTTAAATTCTACAAAGAAAAGCTTAACATCTTCCTCAAAGATATATGCAGGAGTGTGTGTGTGTGTGTGTGTGTGTGTGTGTGTGTGTGTGTGTGTGTGTGTGTGTGTGTGAAGAAAAGAAAAACATATTGAACACATTGATTAGAGTACATACTGAATGGAAGTGCTTAACATCTTCCTCAAAGATATATGCAGGAGTAAAATCTGTTCCGCCACCAAACCACCATTGTCTAGGTGCTCCCGGAATATCTGTATAGTTTAGCAATGAGCAATCAATTACAGCTCCAAAACTGTGAGGGAAATTAATTTATTTAAAAAGAAAATTGTCTTTAGTAGCAGAAGGTCCATATGCAACTATTGAATGGCATTTGGTTTATTAATGCTGATGGGAAGAGATACATAATTCTTAGAATGCTGATCACAGGAATTATGCTGGTTTCCTTATTGTTATTTCAAATTGTTTTCATATTATTTCTCAGTATCCTGGAATTAAATTGCTGAACTATTGCATACTGTTGTTTAAGAACAAACACCATAGAAGGTCATGAGATGAATTCAAGTCTAAGTACGACTTCGAACTTTGTCGTGACCTACCTTTATGTAACAGCCACTTAAATGGCAAATAGAAAATCAAAAAGTATAAAGAAAGAAGTTATAATCAAGAAAAGTACTTAAGAAATAATGTAAACAAAAACTTTTAAGAAGGAATTTAAAAATCCTAACCTTTTACAAGAGATCTAGAACACTACATCACCAAGGAATGCCTGCAGCCAAGTCAGAAGGTACCCCTACCTAGTCCATACCTCACTCTTAGGTCTCCACAAGAGATCCAGCAATTAAGAAACAACACTCGGCTGTTTTATCTAACATTTTTTGACAACTACAAAAACGTTTCTGGTGACTTCCAATACTATAAAAATGAAATATAATCTAAATACCGTATAACATCTGTCAAACTACTAAAAACAAAGGCAAGTTGCCAACTAAGAGGAAAATATATCGTCTTTTTATAGGAAAAAAAGAACATGCTAATAATTGAAAAGGTGAGAATATACAATGAGGAAAAGCTTAACTCAAAGATGCATTTACATAGTTTAACAAAAATGCCTTTCTTAGATACCCAATATGTGGTTTCTTGTTAAGGTGTCAGAAATTTACTGGGGCATCTTCATTTGTACTTTCTATGTCTTTTTTTTTTTATGTAATTATTGAATTTAAATTAGTCTAGTAAAGCTACCACAATTCAAATTTATTCACCTTAAGCTACTTCAAGGAAAAATATATACACATTTATCATAATTTACATTGTACATCAAATAATATATCTGAAAGTACATAAACTGATAATAACAGGTTCCATTTTGCAAGAAGACGATCTAAACAAACAGCGGTAATACCTTTTGGAGCATCGGTCTCAAAGTATCGATAATTAAAATGCAAAGTGGGAGCAAAAGGGTTCTTCGGATGTAACACCTGAATACACGAGAAAACGATAAAACAGAATAGTAAATATATTTTATCTGTGTTTCAGTTATTTGCAAAGGCATCTTTAGACCAGTATTCCACATTACATAATAGCAAGTGCCCTGTAACTTTGTTTTGGTAAGAAACTAAACTTGTATTGATGTATAAGAATATGTACAAGCAAAACACAGGAAAACAAAAGGTAGAAAAAGAAGCCGGCTCCAACCTAAAACTCAGCGACAGATCCAAAACAAAAGTGCAATGTAGCTGAAATTTAATATAAACTGACTGTATTATCTCCTGTTTCAAACTTATATATAAGAGAACTAAATTAAAAGAAAGCAGTGCACCATTAACCAATATTTTTAAGCTGTATTCTCATGTTATTATTGTGCAATTGTAGTGATAAATTTCTTCAAAAATCGTGTTCATCTTTATTGAACCGGATTTCAAAAGATCCTAATCATTTTCTATCTTAAGCAAAAACCTGGTTCTAACTTATATGCACTATAGATATGAAATATCTAAGAAATGTGAAATTGAAAGTAAAAAAGGCACATAAACATAATCAATTCTTGGTTTTGAATATTACCGAGCTGATACCAGCAGCGAAAAACGGAATGGGACCGGGCTTCTGATCAGTGGCAGCAGCCTTGGCAGCTCTGTAAGCTTCAGGAGGCATAACACCGTAAACGACGGAGACATTAACACCAGCCTTTTCCCAAACGGCACCGTCTTGAAGGACTCTACTGATACCGCCACCACCACCAGGCCTGGACCAAACATCCTCCTTGAACTTGCCTCCTCCATCAACGGCTTCAATGGCCTGGCAGACGCTGTCTTGAGCGTCCCTTATCATTTTCTCGAAGCGGGCTCTCACAGAGGAAGTGGAGGAGGGCTCCTTGTCATCGTCGTCGGATTCTCGAAGGAATGTGTCGGGCCGCTCCGTTTCCAGGACTTCTTTTTCAATCGAAACGGCTGATCTTGCGGTGGAGGAGGTCAGGTTCAAAGTGGGGTTTTTGGGCGAGAAGCGAAATGGGAATTGAGTGAAATTGGTGGGTTTGGATTTGGTTGTGGAAGAAGAGAATGGGAAGAGGGTAGTGAGAGAGGAGGAAGTGGAGAGTGCAGTCGTGGGTGACATCGGAAATGTAGGTGGTTTTCGATGATTGATTTGCAGTTGATACGAAGACAATGAATATCAAAGCTTGAAAGTTTAGAGCTTTTCAGTGGGAGAGAGTTGAATGTAGAGAAGAAAGTGATAAGGTTCGGCCCACTGTTCTTCTAACAAACCGCTGTTTTTTACCATTAGGATATGACTTACGAGAGAGGCAGTTGACTGCGCATCTTGTATTTGAAGCTGCAAATCAAATACCACCCAACAAAATTACATTAAAACGTTGGGCAAAATTATTAATTTTTTAGGGTAAATATCATTTTAGTCCCTATAGTTTACCATATTATCCATTTCGATCCTCATTGTTCCATTATTGGCCAAGCAAGTCCAAACGTTTTCAATTAATCCCTATTTTGGTCCCTACCGTCCAATTCCGTTAGGGTTTCTCATAATTCCGTCAGGTCAATGAGGGTAAGACGGTAATTCAACGACAGAGTTTCTAGAAGCCTGTCTTGTGAAAGGGCATAATGGTAGTTTTGAAATTAATTAAATAAAAAATGAAAAAAATAAATAAAACTAATTAAATTTATAATTAGTTAAATTCAATACCATCACCAAACGTTCACCACCACCTCTCACCATTCACCAACACACACACCCCCAAAAACCCAAATCCAAACTCAAAAAAAAATTATGCTATTGAACAACCAACCGCCCTCCGCCGATTCACACCTCACCATATTCTTCTTCTTTCAAACTTCATCTTCTTCACCCACTTTAGCCAATTCACACCATTGCAACCAACCATATTCTTCTTCTTTCAAACTCCAATCCAACCACTACAACCTAGCCAATTCACACCTCACCATATTCTTCTTCTTTCAAACTTCATCTTCTTCACCCACCCTCCGCCGTACCCAGCTCCTCCGCCCACCGCCCAGCCGAACCCATCTCCACCGCCCATTCGAACCTAGAAATCCTTCCCACCACCAAAATCTAACCCGGAAACCCTTCCCACCACCAAAATCGAACCTAGAAACACATCCCACCACCAAAATCGAACCACCACGAACAAACCCAAACTCTCTCTCTCCCTCTCTTCGCGATCTAGCCACAAGCAAAACTAAAAATCATATTTTTTGGCGAGATCGAGCACAGATAAGGTTTTCGGTATGGGTCGATTTATTTAATTTTTTTTTATTTTGGGTTTTCTGGGTTGTGTTTTTGGTGATGTGTTGTGTGTGGTGAATCAGTGGTGTTTGGTGAATGGGTGGTAGTGTTGTGTTCTAGGAATGTTTTGTGTTGTGTTCTGGGTATGTTATTTTCTAATTATCTTGAGGGTTTGGTGTTGGTTTGGTGTTTCTTGGTGATGATGATGGTGGTTTGGTGGTGGAATTGGGTTTTTTATTTGTTTTTTATTTCCTTTTTTTTTGTTTTTTAATTTTGGTTTGGTGTTGATGATTTTGATGATGTTGTGTAATGATGTGGTTTCCTGGGTTCTCTGCTATAAGCGATTAAATGGATTTTAATGGGTATTTGTTTCTATAACAGATTGTTGGATCTGGAAATTAGAAGAAGTGAAGGTCAATAACAGATTGAAGGAAGAGAGATAAAAGAGAGAATTGAGAGAAAGTAGAAATTAGATTAGAATGTAATTCATTTGGTAGAATTTTTTTTTTTTTTGAAATTTTGATGTTGATGATTTCGAGTCTAAAGATTGGTGGATCTGGTATGATGGTGGCTTAGAGGCGGTGGCTGATGTTGTGGTTTCTGGAAATAAACTAATTGATGAATATATGTTATATAATGATGAGATGGATAGGTTTCTGATTGGGTTCAGATTTTTTTTTATTTGATAGTGTTATTTTTAAATATATAAATATTTATTAGAATTTAAATTTAAAGGGAAGTATGGTCATTTTGGCCACTGGAGGGTAAAATTGTCTTTGCAAGCCCCTCAAACATTTTAAGGGGTATAACGGTCCTTTTATCTTTTGAACATGTCAGATAGCTTGTTTTTAACGGAAAACGTAACGGAAGGACTAAACTGGCAAATACTGGAACAACGAGGATCAAAATGGATAATATGGTAAACCATAGGGACGAAAATGATATTTACCCTTTTTTTTATTTGAACTTGTTTGGATTATTTGTTTCTGTCTTTAAATATGATAAAATGTACCATTACACTCGTTAGTTACATTTTTCTCTTGTAAACTATCAAAAATTACATTTTTTTTATCGGATAGTGATATAAACGGAACGGAGATGGATATCTCTACATCAATTCGGGGATTCTCCGAATCCGTCTCGCTCACTTAGAAATAGAGATGGATGTAGGGATGAGAATATATATCTCAAATAGATACAGGGATGGATATCTATCCCCAATCCGATCCATTACCATCTCTAGTTTAGCTATTATACATAGGTCAATTTCTAGTTTTTGGATTTCCATCCAAAGGTATAAAAAAAATCAAGGATTTCCCCTATCTCTCTCGCACATAACTGATCATTAACAATACATATACATTTCATGTATTGTAGCTAAAGGAGGAGTCTCCCCCACACAAGTTTAATGGACAATGGTAGACATATATTATACATACCAGATTACCATGGTATGAACCCTGGTGGTGATCCTAGTGGAGCTTTAATTTGAAGTTACCAACCACCAAGACAATGGGTATCGGTAACTTTTTACTTTTTGTTTTCTCAATTTAGTTTTTTCTCAAAATATGCTATAAAGTAGTTTGTCTTTTCTTTGTCTATAAACCGAACTTAACATTCTCATTAATTTTTTGCAATGCATACACCACATATAATATTATTATGTAAGGTTACTACCGTTTAAAAGACCTATTTTAGAGAAATAACTGGTAAAATACAACTATTGTCTAGATTACGATCATTACCGGTAGACTTATTCATTACTCTTTGAATAATTTATTTATTAGTAAGTGATTCAATCATCATTGTATCATTGTCACTAGGATAATTTAAAAGGTGCTCAACATCCATCATATTTCTATAGTTTGAAGACATCAATTATTTTTTATATTATTATTTATAAGTTATACATATATCTTCGTAAAAAGAAAAAGAAATATATGTACAACTATACAAGTAATAGACATAAGACTAGTCCCCCCTGAATTGTATGCGAGTTTGCATTTTACCCCCTAAACTTTCATTAATTGGCAAACAATTTAGTTTATTGCCCCCCCCCCCCCCCCCCCCCCCCCCCCCCCCCCGAATACCTATTTGAGGGGGCTTCTATAGTCAGGTTTTACCAATTAATGAGAGTTCAGAAGGTTTAACTCCTAAAAAAAAAGTTTATTGGGGGGAAATGAAAACTCGCGTAAAGGTCAAGAGGGACTAGTGCTAATAACCCTAAACATAAAACTTTTTTTTAAAATTAATAAATATTCATTTATCAATAAATAAATAACTTTTCTAAAATATAAATAAAAAATTTGAATAAGGAAACTTTATTAAAACAACCGAAAATAAGAAACTAGACTGGATGATTATCATGGACAAACCCTCTTCACCGATGAATGGCAGGATTCCATCAAAAAACAATCTTCATCAATAGCAGAGCTAATTTCAAAAGTTATGGGCTACAACATTAGCCGATCTATGCACAAAATCTACAATATTACAGGCCATACTATTGAAGAGATCTTTAATATCCCAAATGACCGAACCAACATCAGCAATAACATGGGCATTTGACTTGATCAATTAACCACTCACAGCGCATCAGACTCTACAATAACAAGCAACAACCATGTATCAACCGCAAAAATCAGCCCCTGTAAAATAGCCATGACCTCATGCACAATAGGGGAAACCATTGTTACCACCTTTTGGGAACTTGAAGCCATCACCCAACCCAGGTGATTACAGATAACCATCCCCAGCCCCACACATTGATTTTTCGGGGGTCACCAACGAGGCACAACAAGTCTAGGGTGGCTGCCCAGATCATCACATGTTTTATTAGAATCCAGAAACTCTGACAAATACCCTTTTGACCATAAAACAACATTTTCTGTATCATACTTAACACTGTAATTGCACAAGAAACCACGTTCTTCACATAATAACACACACCATAACAAGCTCATTTTTATCATACCTATTCACAGACAAGTTGTAGAAGTCTTTAAAGCAAGCATTATCAACACCATTAAAACCCTTTAAAAGGCCAAACCTATTCCGCATAACCTTAAGAGCCGAACATCAGCAAAACGCATGCATCGTAGTTTCGTTGGAACAGGAGCAAATTGAGCACAACCCACCTACAGGGACTTTACGTCTCGTAAGGTTCACCAATATTGGTAGACCTTCATGACAAGCCTTCCAAATAAACACTTTAATCTTTGAAGGCAAATCCAATTTCCAAATCTGCTTCTACCCAAACCTGGTACTAACGTTCCCAAAAGTATTATATATTTAATTTATGAGTTTTACTATACTTTTAAGGGCAAATTGTACCAATTTACCTAAGTATATCCGTAATTGCACTAAAGCCGACCAAAATGTCATTATAATATTGGCTACACTTGGACTCGTTGACTACCAATTGATAATCGTTAATCACAGATGGTAAAAGGGTCAATTGGTCTTTTTGTTGAGTGTTATTAAATAAAGAAGGTGGAATTACAGTTAGGGCATTATGTTTTAAGGAAACATTTTTTTTTTACTCAGCTTATAGGTATTAGGGTATTTGGTCCTCATCTTTTTAAAAATACATACAAATGGTCCATTGACCAAAAAAGTAACGGTCAAACATAACCGATACCATGAAAGTACTATTTTACTCTTATTAAAAATAATTGTATATTTTCAAAACAAGTTAATTGAAAAATAATTAAAAAATAAATATACACCATCCATCTCTAAATATGGATGGAGATGGACGCTGGATATAAAATGAATTTTTTTAAAAAAAAAATTTCATAAAAGAGCAAAAAAAAAAAGTTATCTTTAATTTGTTTTTTTTTTAAATTTAAGATTAAAAAATAAAAATTTCATCTCCAATCGTCCATCACAATGATGGATGGTTGGATTAATTTTTTATTATAAAAAAATCTATTTGTTAATAAAAATATAAAAAAGGAAAGAAGAAAAATAAAATAAAATATGGTGGATCTCCACCACCCCCACCGCGGACGGGGGAAGCACGATGGGGGAGGTTGATCCTTCCCTTTTCACGGGCATCCACCGCTCGCACGAACAGTGGATTTCGCGATCCTACTGTCACACGAGCTGTGAAAAGAGAGGGATATACTTCTCCCGTGCCACCGAGAAGAGGGGAGGATCGACCTCCCCCACCGCGCCTCCCCCGTTTATAGTGGTGGAGCCGTGGAAGAGGAGATCGATCTCCACCAAAATTTCTTTTTCTTTTTTTTTAAATAAAAAAATCTCTTAATCTCCCGCCGTCCATCAACAACGATGGATGGTTGGAGATAATTCCTTTAAAAAAAATCTCTTAAAAAAAGTTTTTTCTGATTTTTTTTTGTAATTGTGCTTTCTAATAAAAAAAACTATTTGATCTCTCCACCATCCATCTTTTGATATGGATGGTGGAGATCCATTAATTTTTTTTTTAAAAATAAATTTTCATTGTTTTATTCAAACATATTTAAAAAAAAAAATTGAAACTAGCTTTTAATTTTATTTTTTTTAAAAAAAATTATATGAATACGACATGTGTCTCCAAATATTTAAACATGAATGAAAAATACCTTTTTACCCTTAGACCAATTAACTTTGACTAACTGTTGATTAACTAGAGGACCATTTTGATGTATTTCTAAACGATGAGGAATAAAGACCCTAATACAAATAAGCCAAGTAAAAAAAGTAATGTTTATTTAAAACCTAAAGACCTAAATGTAATCCAACTTTATGAGAATGGAAGAAATGCCAAAATAACCTTCCTAAATATTAAAGTTTCGTTTTTAACCCCCTTAGAGAAGTTTAATCGTTTTTAATCACATGGCACGAGAACTTACCCATATACAATTAACTTAACAAATCCATTCCTTTGCTATCGAACTTTGTTGACTTTTGTTAAAACCAGTGGCTTGTGCTTTAACGTTTTCTGTTTTATCAATTTTTAATTTAGTACAAGAAACTGATTTTTATATTTTTAAAATCTGAAAACAAATTCGGTAATAATAACAAAAAACAGTATTCTAAAAAGGAAATCATTAAAATGTGTCCGATAGCAATACTTTAAAATGAAAAAATAATGAGAAAAAAAATTACAATATGAGATTCAATTATTATTATTATTTTAAACAACAGAAAATCATGTAAATCTAATACAACTTAAATGAATGGATTGTAATAATATCACATCAATTGAACACTAAATTTAAACATCAAATTTGAATAAAGTACCATTATTATTAGAGTGGTGCTATTGGCACACCCCCTACTGATCTATTCATGCCCCATTTTTTTAATTATATAATATTCTTTTTTTTCCTTTATCAAAATTACTTAAAGAGACATATAATTTAGGAAATAAATTTTCTACAAAGTAAATCTATTAAAATCTAACATTCCTTTTCCAAAAAAAAAACCCAATTATCTGTTTCTTCAAAAAAAAAAAAACTCTTAAACCCTAAAATCTACATATTACATACATATAAAATATTATAGAATAGTTTGAGAACGATAACAAGAATATGGAAGAATTGTCTAAGATCAATATCAAACATCTTGAAGAATTGTCTGAGAATGATATAAATTCATTCTGGACAATGCTAGTAAGCATCTGAAAACAATTCATTCTCTGAATATAAGTTTGAAGTTTATTTTTTCTTTAAAATGATATCAAACTGTTGTTGTGTTGAAGTTAAGTACCCTGTTATTTTTTTTTTCTTTTCCATCATGAAATAAGAAGAAAAAAAAACTAAGAAAAAAGAAATAAGAAGAAAAAAAATAAATCAATCAATGGAAGTGAGAGAGATGTATACAGATACAGAGATCAGAGATAGAGAAATCATATATAGTATGTATTAAGTTTGAAAAACAAATAAAATGGGTAATTTTGGAAATAAACCAAAAAATTTAATAAAAACATTCAATTTTATTTAATTAAATCAAAATTTTAAAAAGTGGGGCATGTATAGATCAGTAGGGGGTGTGCCAATAGCACCACTCTTATTATTAACCTATTTAACATTTTTTAATTTAATAACAAAATTTACTTCTTTAATATATGATAAATTGATAATTAACGCTCTAAATTAAATAAATAAAAAATAGCAAATGTCAATAAAATAATAATTATTAAAAAATATATATAAGTACCGAACATTTCTCTCACTGACCCACCCACTGACCCACCCACCCATCCGCTGCTCTCTCTTCTTGGAAGCCGTTTCTCGCCGTTGTCACGTCGTTTCCTCACGCCGGCTCCGATCTTCTGTCTTCCAAGCCCTTTCAATCCCTCTTCATACACGCCGTTATCGTCTAGTAGGTCTCTCAGGTTTGATTTTTATATATTTTTATCAGAATTTTTGTTTATGATTTGGTGAGGAAATGGCATGAGTGAATTATATATATATATATATATATATATATATATATATATATATATATATTGGGTTTCAAAATAGGCAAATATGTCTATCGTTTTACGACACGACTCTAGAACAAAGATTTTCCTAGGGTTTAAATTAAATTGCATTAAAAAAAAGTCTTATCAAAGAACTGAAGAAGGAAGATAATCATGCTTGATATCCTTGCATGTATTTCCTTACATGGTGATAATCATTCTTTTTTTTTCTTCTTCAATTTTCTTTGTTTTTGGTTCCAATTTGACCTTGCATTACCAGCAAAAGTTGCTTTGTTGTAGGCAACTAGTGTGCTATATTTAGAAGTTTTTTACTGAATTTTGTTAATAATAATATTTAAAAAGTCTTTTTGTTTTATTAAAACTTTACTTACTGCTGTATGTTTTTTCCTGTATTTGAATGAATTCAAGTTTCTGGTTGTTAAAAGTATGTCCTCATAAATTTTGAAAACTGATGGTTATCAGTTCAAAATTGTGTATTTTCATTGTTTTTCATTTGATCTAAATTTGAGAATGCTTTTTTACGATGCAACTGAATTTAATTTAAGTGTTAAGATCGTGTAGTCACTTAGTTTATATAGTATTTTAATTTGCTTGTCTGTTTTGGTTGGAGCCTGGAGGCCACTAAATTGGTGCTGGTCCTACTCCTTTGAGACTTTGGTGTTGTCATTTAAGTCTGTTTAATTTTTTTAAGTCCTATGTTTTGATTCTGATGCCATTTGATGTAAATTTCAAACTTGAGTATTTTTTTTATTTTTTTTATTTGTCTTAATTCATAGTAATTTGGGTGAAATGTGATTATCATGAAATCAGATAAGAAACAGAACAGACCATGGAAGCAATAACGAGAGTGCAAAGGCTAGCTGAAGCCGGAATAGGACAGGTCCCTCCCCAGTACATACAACCTCTGGACCAGCGTCCAATCAAACCCAAATCAGAATCACCATCTCTATCACCTCCTAATAATATTCCTCTGATCGATTTATCGAAGCAGAGTGAATCAATCAGGTGTGAAATCGGGCGGGCTTGCCGGGAATGGGGCGCCTTCCATGTTATCAACCACGGTGTTCCTCTGGAACTCCTCCATCAGATACGGAGCGTTGGCAGATCGTTCTTCGAACATTGTCCAATGCCCGAAAAGCTCAAATACAGCTGTGATTCAAGCTCTGCTGCCTCCGAAGGTTACGGGAGCAAGATGCTGGCCAACGACGACAGTGTGTTGGATTGGAGGGACTACTTCGATCACCATACCTTTCCCCTCGCTCGCCGAAACCCTAGCCACTGGCCTGAGTCTCCGCCGAATTACCGGCGAGTGGTGGCAGAGTACAGTGACAAGATGGAAGCTCTGGCAGTGAAGATATTGAAATATATGTCGGAGAGTCTAGGATTAGCTCCGTCATGTATAAAGGATGCTGTTGGGGACTTTTATCAAAATATCACAGTCAGTTATTACCCACCATGTCCGCAACCAGAGCTGACACTAGGATTGCAATCACATTCTGATATGGGGGCAATAACGCTTCTGATCCAAGATGATGTTGAGGGTCTTCAGGTTTTCAAAGACAGAGACTGGATCACTGTTCAGCCTTTAGCTGATGCCATTGTTGTCCTTTTGGCTGACCAAACTCAGGTACCAATTGCATTATTATTATGAACATTTGATAGGTGTTGGTTTCTTGTGTCTATTTTTTGTTTCCAATAGATTTTCTAATCCTCAACATGGCATCAATATTTTCATTGTAACATTTAATTTTTCATTATCTACCTAGATTGGACTGAGTTGTGCTCAATCTTTTTAGTAATTTAGTGATATCTTGAGACTAAGCTCTTGCAATTTAGCTTTCATCGGTACTATTATTCACATAATTTGTGCTTTTCTATGATATACACATTAGCTTAAGAATTTCTCACTGTCACTCAACATAATGCTCTTTATCTTAACCTCGCTCATTTCTCCATTCATATTCTCCTTCGTATTCTTGTAAAGAAATCAAATGTGATGTGGCCATATTCATCACAACCATAAAATACAATATATGATTCTCCATTCTTATCTATTTAAGAAGTTATTGATATATCCTTTTCCAATTAAATGTGAACTTTTAATAGATCACCTGTTCGAAGATTGTTTGCGGGTTTTCCTTATCAAGCTTTAAGAATCTATGTGAAGTTTCTATAAATCATGGTCAATACTTCAACACTACCATCTTCATTGCCTTTCAAATCATCTTCCTTTTGTCGTATGCCTCAAATCAAAATGTATTTGTTTCTCGGTGGAGGACGGGTTAAATTATAGATTGAATGAAACCAATTAATTCTTTTGATCTCAGTGTATCCACATCTTCTTTCTCCTTTATTACTTATGACTTTAGGTCGGTATTTCTTGGGGAGTAAACTAGTGATTTTTCTAGCCAATTTAGCCTAGGAAGCTTTTCTCTAGTCTTAGATTAGTCATATTAGTTGTCCAATTTAAGGTTAACCTTGCTAGACATTTCTAAGTTGGGTATTTTAGCAGTACAAGTTTGCTTGTGTTCAATCACAAGAATGTCTCTGGTTTCCTTGGCCATGTTAAAATTTTAGATATTATGAAACTTGTTTGTAGTAAAGATGTTGAATATGGCATTAAACCCTTTTGAGTCAGTAACATGTTTATTCTATTGGTTTGGTTAATCTTTGGACTAGGTTTGTATATTAAGCCTGTATATATGATTGTTTTCATTTTGACGCATTTATAAATTATTTTGTACTTTGGACTGGGAATCTTGGTAAACATTATAAAGATCGATGCCGTATTTTTTTTCCAAAAGTTTAGTGGTTGGATACACTGCTGTATTACTTGTAATGATGGAACGTTTCTGTAACAAACTACAAACCTGTGTACCATACAAATTTCAACTTGATTGACTGAATTCTGGTTTTACCTTGGTAAATTTTGGTGTTGGTTTGAATTGAACCAACTGCTGGAATATTATGTTTAGTATTCAATTTCTCAAATTGAATACTTTATATGATCTAATAGACTAATACCAATGTGCCATGCAAGGGTTAGGTTACCATTTCATAAAAAAAATGTTTGTTGGATTGTGTTTATACCAGATTGGATTTACTTGCTGCTGGTGATAGTAAAACTGAACAAAAACATCATTGTATTTTCCATTCAATTGTGGTTTCTTGTCTTCAATTATGATGGATATGTTATGCTCTGTGCCAGTTTATGGTTCTTATCAGTAGAAAAACTTTCCTGAAACAACTTTATTTTCATTTAAGGATGATAATATCTATATATCAATTCTCATCTAATGTGGCGGTTTTTGTAAGTGCAGATTATAACCAATGGAGAATATATTAGCTCTCAACATCAGGCCATAACAAATGGCAGTAAAGCACGACTTTCAGTTGCTACATTTCATGACCCAGCAAAGACAGTGAAAGTATCCCCTGCTTCAGAGCTTGTCAGCGAGTCTTCTCCTCCGCGCTATCGTGGAGTGGTTTACGGTGACTACATTTCATCATGGTACACAAAGGGCCCAGATGGAAAACGAAATCTGGACGCCCTCTTGCTCGATAGTTAGATTGAAAATTGTCAATGTCTTGTGGTAGAGACGAAGCACAATCTTAATTAACCTCATAGCCGTAAAAGGATCCTATCCAACAAACATTCAAACACCGATTTGGCCCTATACAATCTTGTCGATGCCTAAAAAAACCTGATTCACTTTGTTGGAATCCCAATAGTGATTCACATCATCAATCAACTGAACAACCCTTAACATCATCTCTGAATTAGTACGAGTAATAGGTCTGACATAGGTAGGCCGAGGGATCCAGCCATCCAGGGGTCTCGAAATACCCTAATATTGTGTCTATTATCCCTTCCCATCAAAGTTAGACCAAGATCTTTGTCATACCTTTGGATATCAACCATCTCAAACAACTCCTCAAATCTTCTTTCTCAGATTCCCTTCATATTAGGACTGAAAGAGATACTATTTTTACGAATTCATTTCATAAAATGTCAAACAGCTTCTTAATTTAAATGCAACTATCCACAGATGCTCTGCAAAATAGAATATTCATTGTAAACTTCATATATTAATTTTTATTAATCAATAAACTTCATATTATTTTATTAATTAATAATTACATTAATTTCTTATATATTAATATTTTATTGATTAAATATTAATATTGTTAATAAATAGTAAGGTGATCGGTTCATCTAAGTTCTAATTTTACTTTCTTTAAAAAAAAAATGAAAAATGCTTCCAAAACTAAACTGGACAAAAACAAACAAAATCAATGTCCAAAGTTCCAATTTTGCTTTAGAAAAACCCATTTCTTACTGTTATCCAACGCTACTGAATTCCATTCATGACAATGGATTTTTCGTTTTGCATTCAAGTACATTCCATTAACATTTATATTATTGCATTCTTGAAACTTGGAGATTTACAGATTAATTCAGACAAAGAAAAGAACAACTATATACACGAATACTAGTTGTTGAATAAATCATGCTGTACATAATGTACAAAATTGAAAAATACAATAAAAAAAACTGGACAGCCCAAGGCCTGACAAAATCCTGAAACCTCTCCTGCAGTTTTGGATGGATACATTGACAGGGTTTAGCAGTATGTACCTCAAGTCAAGCCATGAGCCCGGTGGTGTGTTTGCGGCCAAGCGGTCTCTAAATCAGTTATTCAGTTTCACTGAATTTAAATTTACTTGATATTACTTTGATGCAAAATATAACCACTGCCCCAGCTTCGTCCTTTCCCTTCTTCAATTGTAGACAACAATATCTGTAACAATTCTCTTGCATCTTCCTGGGATGTCAATTCCAAGTTGGTTTGAAAAAGCGGAAGGGGAGTTGAAGGGTCATTCCACCATTTTGTACTTGTTCCGCTACTTCTTTTGGATGGATGCTGATTCTTTCTTGATAATCCACCTGAACGGCTTCCCACAATATGAACCAATGCTTCATTGGTATCGGCATGGATTACACTGTCCAAACTAATTTCTGATTCTATCACCCACTCTGGATCCACAGCCACACCTTCAAATTCTTGCTTCCCAAGATCCACCAAGCTGGAACAGCTAACTATCAATATGAGTCTCTGGGTAACTATAACGAATTTACCAGCTTGTTTGAGTGATTTGGACATGACTAGAACCTCATCCTTGAACTTCAAGCCATCTTCAGCCTCCATAAGCACTGATACGCCGATTGCTTCTTCCCAAGAGTAAGGCCTTAAGGGAAGTTCTCTACTTAGAGGCCTGGGAAGGCGGACCCGGTAGCGCTTAGATCTTAGATGGTAGAGCCTACTATGGTTTCTAATACTTTGAGCAGTTTTTCCAGTAACCTCAAGAATACTAGCTGCTGGTCTAGCCACAAGTCCTGTAACCCCAAATGCGATTCCTGTGCCAAAAGAAAACGCAACAAGCATAATGACTATGTCACAACCAACACTCCCATCAAGTGTATTTCAGATACTATGCATGCTCATCAATATCTTGAGCTATTAATGATGATAATGCCTTTTCAGGTGCATACCTGAGAGGAGACCAGGAAGACCATGTTTTTCAGCTTCGTTAATTGGTGATTGAAGGAGACCGGTAAGTCCCTGGAGTTAACAGCATTTTATAGCTAATTAGAAATCTGCCCTGTATGGAGAATTCATGTATATTTATTTACTCTCAAAAACATAAGTGCTATCTTTATAGGCAATTGTGATATATATGTTACTAAGCAAGTCTAACAAAGGAAGGTGAAGAAAATCAATTTGCGAGAGTAATAGCTTTATCTGAATGTGCCTTGCTAATTGCTACAATGCTCAAGTATCATTCATGAGAATAAATTTGCAAAAGTACATAGACCGCTATTAAGAGAAAATGCCGCTTTATTAGAAAATGTTAATTCTACGAGCAGAGATCTTCCTTTCTCTAAAATCATCATTTATAACTTAAATTCTCCATACAACTGCGATTTGTAACTTCTGTGAATAGATACAAATAAGAAAAATACATGAAAAGAACTATAGTATATACAGAAAGGTACCTCTAAGACTTCGTTTATCACACCTTTACTGTGTGAAGCTACCCCCTTTTGCTGTTTTTCCATTCTTGCAACAGCCTGGTCATCAAATGTAAATGCAACTATTCCCTACAAGTAAAATATCATTTCAATATCAATCAACCATAACTGATCCTTCCAGTTATATGAGTTTTATTAGACTGTAGAGATACCTTGTGTGCAGCTTTACTGAATTGAGTGGCAGCATCACTTAATGCATAAACTGTGTTGCTCACAAGGCTAGTAGTCCCTTGCGCCATGCCTGAAATAAGTCCTGTAGGGCTCTGCACAGGAAATTGATACAGATTAAACATTAAATAACAGGACAAGCTACACTCACATCATAAATTTAGTTACCTGCAACACGCTTCTGGCAGGAACTGATAAGAAATCTCTGATGCCAAGCCCCAAACTCCTTGCAAAGCCCATCGGATTACCTATAACACCAGCAGATCCAAACACCTGCAAATATTTGATAGTATAATTGTGATTTTGAGATAGTGTTTGTTTTTTATGAAATATGTCAAATGACTATTAAGATGCAGTAGATAACATTTGAATATGTACACAAAGGACAAACTTGGTATGATGCAACTACTTTGACAACATAAATAAATATCTTACCCCAGCTAAATCAGTGATTTGGCATGATGACTAGGCATCTACGTGTTATAATACAAAAACAACTTTATTTCCCCAGGAACATTGACCAAAAACAGGTACACATGGGATTATGGGAATGCATGGGATTGACAATGTTTCAACAAAGGTATCAATTTCCTTAGTCATTAGGATTACTTAAGTTTGTTTTGTTTTCTTCGGTGTGTCCCGGTGCTTGTTAACAAACCATTTGAAAGCAAACAATCAATTTTTAAAGATTTGATTGACAGATAACATGGGACACCGGTCAGGATGATATATTAATATCAGTACAACAAAGATAAACAATATTTAGTCTGAGGAATTTCTGTCATCCCCTTCTTTCATCGAGTCTTCTAGATAGAAGCAGGCAATACTCTAGAAGGATTAAAAAGTCTAAAATCAACTAAATGTTCAATAAGAATATAGGTACCCGCAAGCCAGCACAGTAGTCTTAAATACAGGCATAAAATAATTAACAATTTGCATATATATTTGAATCACAATAGATCATACAACCTATCGATCACATGTCATGCACTAGCAAAGTATTACTTATTAAGACTGAGAACCTGTGAACATATCCCTTACATAAGTATGCTATATTTACCTTGTACATCTCATGAAGAAATTGCCGAGTATAGTGTCTCATGAGGATCTCCTGGATAGATTCCCAACTAGCCATATGATGTGCAATTGTCAATTGTCTGAGATGAATTTGTGCTCCCTCTACATCAGCAAGAGCCATAAGACCTCTCTGCAATTTGTCGTTACAAATAATAAATAGTTAAACACATACAGTTTAGCAGATCTGCAAAATAACACAGGTTATGCATGAATGCTGAAAAGCAACAGAGAAAAGAAATCTAAACTTGACCATGATATTATGCCGTTTTTTATTTTTCATAAGAGAAAGCAAACTTTTAGGAGATACTATAAATCCTCAGAAGAAATCCTATATTTACAGCTTCATCAGTGACATGATATCAGTGCATCAATCAAGCAACTCAAATAGTCAAAAAAGTGTTCTACTCAAGTGAAAAGAAATGATTGAATGTTTTGCTTTGCACCAGAAATTTCAACTCGAATGTCATCTATGTAAGACACATCAGCAGCTAAAATCATACATCTAATATATAGAAATCAATTTAGCCACTCATACTCTTCAAGTATATAGTGTATCTCTTTGCATTACTTGTTTCTTCTCTCCCATCCTTTTAGAAAGCAACTTGTATTTGGTTATTCCTTTCTTATCAAATTTCTGGATGGTGAGTGATATTAAGCCTCTGTTTCAGCATAATCTCACATTTCATATCCTCTTAGTCCCATGAGGTTTTAGTATTTCGAGGTCAAGACAATTCTACCGACAATAAAGAAATTCTGGATAATTCTTTCAAAAATCCATAACACATCAGTCATTGCTAAAGCTTTACGGAAAAATCTTTCTTTAATTAAACTTTTTTTTATTTGGTCACGAAAATCATGGTAAAGTTTTTGGTGAAAAGTAAGGAACCATTATCGTAAGCAATTTTTTTTTTTTGATACAATACAAGAATAAAAGAACTTTTATTAACACAAAAAGTGAACAGGCAGTCCACAAGCAATTGAAAAGAGTTATTTGAACAAACCAAAGCTCTTAACAAAAGACTACACAAACAAAAACTGACCTCAAAACCAATATCAAACACCAGACAACAGGCCCCACAAAAAGAACAATAAATACATCAAAAATCCCACAACAACAATTATCTCACAGCAACCTTCCAACTTAGCTGAATGAAAAAGAGGGAAGTGTTTTGAAATTCATCTGTAAGAGAGAGGGAAGTGTTTTGAAATTCAACCGTAAGAGAGGACCAAAAAGAAGCTAACTGTCAAGCCCGATCCCACAAACTATCGTCATAGGCAACTAAAATAAAAATTTCTGATGTCATTCACTGAAAAAAACTTCTGTCAGTTGAAAAGTCAATATTATGTCCCACAAACTGAGATATACTGAGCTAAAATTAGGCTTTGGATCCTATCTTTCTCATAGATAATAGAACGCATAATCATGTATAGGAACCTTAGCATATAAAGCGGGGCCACTTACATGGATAAGTGATTCTCCAGATGTTGGAACCCCATTCCTAAGCATCCATGGAGCGCTAGAAAAGCTGTAAAACAAAAAGGTCTGGGTCACTAGGCAAGTAATAGAGGGAGGGGCAAAACCATATTATTGGGATGCAGTTCGATTTGGGCAACAATTTCACCTTAAAGAGAACTTGATTGGGGACAATTCAAACAATTCCACATATATTTTCTTCTGTCTTCTGGCCAAAAGGTAGATTTGCTGCCAAGGAGCACCAATTGGAACAATTGAAGGCAGCAATGAACTGTTTCTCTGACTTCTACTAAATGCAAGATCATCCATTCCTTGAGATTGGTCATGTCTCGTTTTCACATACTCAAAATTATGACGATGGACAGATGACTCCTTTACAGAACCCAAATCATTTGTAATAGGATGCAGTGCAGGAACTGAAAATGGCACAACTGCACTCTGAAACCTTTGAGAGACTGTTTTTAAGAACTCAAGCATGCCTAATATCACTTCTTGCTCAAGTTCAAGACGAAAATCAGTTATTCTGCAAACATTTAACAAAATATAAAAATCAGTGAAATATTTAACTAACAATTGAGATAATGTTTAATGTGGCTATAGGCACCTCAAACTAATATGTTCAAATGAAACCAATGAGATATCTTTTTTCCTCCACTTTGCCACAGATAGGTAGAATACAGGCTCAAAAGAACTATCGGAAGTAATCTGCAATCCTCTTTCACTTCTCAATTTCACACCATCATCCTTAGTTCTGTGGCCAGCTTGATTGAAAGACAGAATAACAGGATATGGGGTTGAGGGCAACTGGTTGTCTAACTGTAATGAAGAGACTTGAAAAGAGAGTTGTTGTCGATCCAGACTCTGAAGCAGATCAATAGTTATGTTTTTTGCACAAGCAAAAAGTAATTCCTAAAAAAGGAATAAATGGTTATTGGACTTTTAGAAGTTCTCTTCAAATATGAAATAAATGACTTGGCCAGCAAGCCCAAACCAAAATGGAAAAGAGAGAAATTACAGCTACCATGTAATGTACCTGCGGATATAAATTTATGACAGAAAGACCAATATATGGAATATTGAATGAAAATCTCTCCCTGTATGTGACAAAGTTATCCTGTTTCTGCTTATGTTCTCTTTTTCCTTGGGACCGAAGGTCAGTTGGATTCTTCATATCTTTCAGAATATGATAACTTGAATCAATAATGCTGAACACCTGTATCAGAAGGAAACATTCACTCACTGACATATCTTCTAACAAGGAGGCAAAAAACCATACAAAACATACCTTTGTTGCTCCCTCGGCATGGTTAGATAAAAGCAACGTCCTTTCAGGTTTCTGAAAAAACAAATTTAGTGAAATTCATTAAAGTAAATGACAAATCAAGCTTGGGGGAACCAACTAGTAGCTGCGAAAGTGTATCTAATTTATGCAAGGAAAATAACAGAGGGTGATGGACAAGGTAACACCGTAACATTAAGCTGCTCATTTACTCTGTATCTTTACCTTTATCATGGCTTCAGTTGTTTAACCAAGTGGAGAAAAAAGGAAAATAAACACAGCAAAGCCTATTTGTAGGAATGTGAATAATGTGTAAGCTGAAGCAAGTTTGAACCACATTTTACATAAAACATAACTGATCATGACTTGGAGTATGTTTAGATGGCATCATAAACATGAAATCTGGAGGGGTCCATTGTCAAAGTATCTCACTTTTTCTCCTTTCCACTTAAAAAAATATTTTTACTGGAGCATGAAAGGATCTTTAAGTAAAATTTTTCTAAAGAATTACTCATTTTATCAAACACGAAGATACATGAGTACATCAAATCCAACTGGAAGTGTTAAACTATATACTATTGGAGTAAATGGACTATCATCAACCACCTTTTCCTCCATTGCACCATAGCTTCTTCACCTTGAGTCAGACTAACCAGGTAGGCAATTATTTTGTGGCCACACTATATACAAGTCAGTTTTATTTCTCTTACGTGATGACAAAACTTTTATTTTCTGAAATTTCCCACAGATCATAACCTAAGGGACTTAGAGGAAGCTGTTAAAAATCCTTCTGAATCTTTTAATTTATCACAGAGATTGCACTCTTTCCTAAAATTTCTGCGGGGCAATTACTTCAATGCAGTATATATAGTACCTAACCATGACCATACAAAATTATCTATTCCAACAACCATTGTAGCAGGATTACCATGATGGATAAAGAGTAGATCAGTGTACCTCTGCAGTTGAATGTAAATGAACAGGTACGTAATCTTTCAAATCATCAAGAATGTATGACCCCAGAACACGCTCGCCCGGCACCTTAGAAATATTGAACAAAAATTCATTACTAAGAATTAGAAACTATACATCATTTCAGTAAAAAGTATCGGGGAAGAGAGAGAGAGGTAGTACACATACCTCAACAATAAGACGGTGGGGATAACAGGTTTCATCCCATGCGTAAGGGCAAGAAGTGTAAGGATGAATAATAGTATCAAAAGTTTCACACCTTTGCTGGTAGATCCGTAACCTCTAGAAATCAGCAGAAATACCGTAAAGAACTTGTAAGAGACTATACTTAATTCAAATATTATAAAACAATCAACTACCTCCATTGAGAAATTATCAATTCTGTATGGCATATAACCAGTATCATCATCCGATAAAAGAATCAGGTTTGTCCCAGAATTTCCATGGAGACTTCCAACAATCTTTTCATCCCTAATAGAAACATCAGCATTCTGCACCTCCACCCTTATCATTTTTAGAGCGCCAGACACATAATTGCGCATTTTTAATTGAGTATCACCAAGATGATCTGGCAGGAAGCTGCCGGACCATTGCCATCCGGGTTCATCAAAGCGAATGGAAACCAGTAATTCCCTGCAATAAGTAGACACGGTAAGTAACCAAAACTGGAGAGAACTTATTAGATGATTATTTCTTAGTAATGTAGATATTATGTGAATAAACTTGGCAGAGAAACGTTTTTCCAAATGACAGTGTAAGGGAAACTACAAAATAAAAAACAACGGTACAAGGGAAACTACAAAATAAAAAACAAAGGTATAAGGGAAACTACAAAATAAAGCTCTAGTGAAAATCAGCCGCCGAAATGATTTTGGACTCCAATCAAATCATATGTGGTTATTTGACCCTACACCTTCCTGTCACCTCACTTTCAGAATCTACTTCATCAAGGATGAGGCTTTAATACTATTGGGATAGATTAAGATAATCACACTAAATAACTAGATATGGACTATGGTGTAATGGCCATAAACCCTAATCAAGAAGCAATAATTGATCTCAATGAGCTATAGATAGCAAAACTTAACAGTAACAATAAAGGACATGCAAGCTGCCTAATGAGGCCGATTTATCAATGTAAATAGTAGGAATCAAGCAAATGCAGTCTGCAGACAACATTTCTTAAAATTTATAAATGAAACTAGGCGTAAATGAGTTGAAATTAAAGCTTGTTTAGAGTGAGGTAATGATTTCATCTAATATCCTATGTTAAAGGTTTTGAGCAAATGAAGAGCATACTAATCACACAAATACATACACAAAAATATTGGGAGAAATTTTTTAGGAACCGCTAGACCCAAAAGCTTCAGTTGTGAGAAAAGTGTACAACGATAGTATTTAAGTACTCTAACACACCCTTTCACATGCAAGACCAACAGGGTTGCCACATGACTCAAACTCAAACTCAAACTCAAACACAATACTTAACATATTTAAATAACATATAACAATAATCAAGTGGAAGGACTTGAACCCAGACAATCATGGTAAAACAAGGTTTTGTTTTAAAAAAAAAAGGATGGTAAAACAAGACTTTGATAATATGTTAAGTAACCATCAGACACAAAAGCTTGAATTGTAAGAAAAAGGCTCAACAATAGTATTCAAGTATTTTAACAAAAAAATTTTTTGTTGGTAACAGACCTAAAAGCATAAACAGGTAGGAAATGACTCAACAATAGTATTTAAACACTCTAACGCACCCCCTCACGTAATCAACGAGTTTGCCACGTGGCTCGATCCCAAACACAAACACACAACATGTTCAGATAGCAAATAACAAATTCAAATAATCATGTGAGGGGACTTGAACCCAGGACTCTTAGGGCAACCAGGTTTTGATATCATGTTAATAACCATCAAGCCTAAAAGCTTAAGCTAATGGAGAAGGGATCAACAATAGTATTTAAGCATTCTTAATTTTTTTCTATTTTAATCACAATAACAAATCAATTTTCAAAGAGATATAATTTACACCATAATTCTTCTCATAAACTTTTAAAATTCCAATAGAAAGCAACTATAAATTACATACCTTAGAACTCAAACAAAAATGTTAGCCTCAGACGCTATTCAATTCTATTCTAGGGCAAACACTATCTCAAGAATTGAAATATCTGGTTTTCTTGATGGGAAAGAACAATATTATATCAAGCAACACAGAATTTATCTGAGCTATATATATCCTTATATTCTTATTTCACCTATATATATATATATATATATATATATATATATATCACATCCATATTCAAGTTCATGACATCTTACGAACTACACAAGGGAAATACCTTGCTGTATCTGTCAAGTGAAGATGAGAATGCTGTCCAATGCCCAAATTAAAGACAAAATTTGTTCCTTTCTGTTTATAACATAAGTCCTTGCTGCATGCATTACTAATTACATATCTGCAGAATATAAGAATATCAACAAAAGAGGGAAACAAGATTGTATGAATATGAATAATATTTCCGGATAACATAATTCAATATTTAACTGCAAATCATCACCTCGGCTGGAATGTAATAGCTCGTGTCCTCCCAGCAAATGGTCCAGTTAGACCACTTGCTGTCACAGAAATTATAAATGCAGCATTTGATGATGGTTGAGGAACAGTAACACTTGTCGAACCACTAGGTGGAACAAGAGGAAATGGTCCAGACCATGAAGAATTGGGAACGTTTTGTGTCACACATCCAGTAAGGCACCTACTTACACGAACCAAAATTTCACTTGCAGTTGAAACAGGAAGTGGAGAATACATGCATGCCTGAACCTTTCCTGGCCCATTATTGATAAAGTCGGTTTCCTTCAAAGATGATCGTTTGGACAAACACAAACGGTTATCCACACTATATACAGAAGCCTTTTGTCCTCCAAAATCATGCCTGTTTGATTGCTCAGGAAACAGTTCAGCAGAGCGATGAGAAATCAAAGGCTTCTTTAGAAATTCCCTCAAATCTGCATTCACATTTTTCCTAGTTGAAACAATATGATTTTTCAACAAAGAATTTCCCCGGCCATCAATTTCAGGAGCTCCAACATGGGTGTCCTGGTCTAGAGATAAAAGGCTTAGGCCATCTTTTTTGCCTTCTTGTAGTTCCTGTTCAACTAAATCATAAGAGCAAGCAACCGTGCAGCCACTTCCTTTATTTTCACCAGTAGAGTGTGAAACAATGAGTGGAAAACCAATGCAATTATATAGAAGAAACGGAACAGAAATGAAGACTTCTCGAGCACCAGAAAATGCATTCATTGTCTTTTCCACAATAACATATGTTGAATCTACAAAATCATAATAGAGATACTGTTAATAAAATTTATCAAAATATAATCCTTCAAAAAATATCAACACTAAGCAAAAATTACCGCTAGATAACAGAGGATCGAAGGTAACATTTTCAGAAAGAGAAAATTTTGTTGCACTGAGCTTAGCCACTGTACTGAATGTTTCTGCACGTGGAAACTTCAAAACCGAAGGTCTGAATCCATGAATATTTAACTCCAGTCCTAGGTCATGCGAAGGGTCAATATCATGAAATGAAGTTTGAACCTGGAAAACAATAATGTATGTAATCACATTAAATGATTCTGCAACCTCAATTTGAAAGATACACGGATCTGCATACATCCAGCTTAAGACATATCATCTCAGCAAAGTTAGTTACAAACCTCTGAAAGCAATGCAGTACGAGTAATCCCACCAGTTTCAATTGTCAATGTTACAGTCTCAGGAAGGTAGTTGTTTACTACAAATGGTGTACTTAAGGTCACCAGGTGAATGAATCGATTCTTTGAGTTATTAGCATGACAAGATGAACCTTTTCTTGAGCTAACGGATGAAGGCAACAGAATATTTTGAACTGATATGCAACAACGAAAGGGGTCACTGCTTGGATGAGATGGATAACAAACAAATGACCGAAGATATCCAAGTTTGCTCTCCTGTAAAAGAATATTGGATATGTTATGGGCTTCGCTCCACAGATAAGACTTTCCCAGTGGACGCCACCTCATGCGACCAGCTTCAGCCAGATGGAGAGGCAGAGGAAACTCCTGACCAGGATATATTGGGTCTAGAATCTGAATGACAAAACAAGTAGGAAGTTTAAAAATAGTCTGAGATTGGGATAAATGTAGAGCTGGTATATACATGAAACCGTTTTATAGTTGACTTCTAATACCTTAGGGGATACGCTAAATGGAATATCAAACCGTAGTTCCAGTGGTACAGAAGTTGCATTTGAAAGTATGACCTGAAGTAAAGTAATGTAAGAGGATGCTGAAGAATTGAAGAGCACTGGAAGCAACAAAAAATAGTTTATTTTGCACCTACCGTTGAGTACAATCGTATTAACTTACTATAACCCTGCACCGAAACATCAAACACAACAGGGACAAGAAAATCATTATTAGTATTATCATTAACATTCTCTTCAATGTTCATATTGTATTTCGAAGCTTCTCCGGTTTCTTCCGATTCTATCTTTTTCGAAGCCTTCGAAAAATCAACCTCAAAGTAGGTAAGTCCTACAAGATCCATAGAAATAGGAATAGAGGGTACATAAGTGCCATCAAGTTGAACGGTCATAAAATGATGAGCCACTGCATTTGATTGCTTTTCACTAAGCCTGTCAGAAGAATAAGCGGACCTGTACCGGAAAAGCTGTTCATAAGGAGTTTCATTTAGATAAATTGGAATAGAAGCCCCTGGTTGCATAGGTTTACCATCCTTCGTATCCGAGACATCAAATTCATTAGAATTGAGTATCCCTTGGCAAACACTGAATGTTAGAGGCAGGGCAGTCAAGTTTTGAAGTACATAAGGTGCATATCTTCCTCCATGAATATTTTCAGTTAACTGAGGATTAACGGATATCTGGTTTCCAGGACAATCATCTGGTCCCACTAGACCCCAAGCATCCTTGATCATCTCAACTGTCCTCAAAATACACTACAATAAACAATAAAAAAAACTTAAGATACCTGCAATCATAATTTCATGGAGAAAAAGGAAACCAATAACCTCAAGCTATTGTCAAGGGCTAGGGCCAGCTATCAGCTTGAACATTTCTTAACAAATGGCTTATTGTGGTCTAAAAAAGAAAAGAAACCAGAAGTTGGTCACACTAAAAATAGGAAATTTCAGCAACCAACAAAATTAATTAAATCATTTCCACATATTTAGGAGTCTACAAAATTATCAGTGATGTATTCCCACTAGCATTTAAAGAAGGTGAATATCCATCAAGAACAACAAAAACATCAAAAACATTGATATTCAAATCCAAAATTCTTACAACACAAAATTGTTTCAATAATTTTAAAAAATCAATCAGAAAACCTCCATTTCAATTATGGATCCTTTAAAAAATGATGCACTGGAGCAGTAGGCAAAATACAATCGATCTATTCACTTTTCAATGGATGTCCAGTCACATCTCTAAGTAATTGTCAAAAAATAAAATGTGATCCAGCAAGCAGATAAAATGATAATTTTACCTCAACAAGGGATTCTGTTAAGTTCAAGTTAAGCTGTGCGGTTGCTGTGAGATCAATATCAGTAATAACAGAGCTGTTTAAAAGAGCAGTCATCTCATGTTTTCTAGTCATGTTTATCTGAAACTTCCACGGTTCGATAAAGGGCTCCCATGAGACCTACAACCAATATAACTGATGCATTTATTTTTTGATAGGAAACAAAAACTTTATTAAAAAATGAAGAAACTACATAAGTGAACCAGTAGTCCACCCAAAACAACAAACAACTGACACATTTATTAGCACCCACCAAATGAAGAACACCAATATTTTTGTAATTAATATACCTTTCGAATGTTATTGTAGTTTACTTTAAGTTCACTTGTAACCGAGCCATCCGTGCTACTTTCAGTCACACTAATATGTAACATGGCGTTGCATATAAGAATTTCCAAAAGATGTCCACTACAGCTCCACTTCAAAAAAGCAAAGAAAACAAATTAACATAGAAACCTTTGAAGCACATAGTAAGATTTGAAGCAAACCGTGTGATAAAAAAAGTTCAATCTTATGCGATCTTATAATCTCACATCCACAAAAATATATAAATATAAAAACCTAAAAACTCTAACAGCTACTGTAAATTTGGCATTAAAGAACTAAAAAGAATATGTATCAGTAACTTATATATGGAGAGAGAGAGAGAGAGAGATGGCCCAAAGTTGAGAAAAAGTCAATTGAGCTTTAAACAATGTAACCTGATATGATGTAAGGTATATAATTTGCTAAAATGTATTGATCTGTCAAGTTCAATATTTGCAGTTTAACTTAGATTCAAACTTGTTCAACAATGGGTCCAAACAACGATTTGAGCTTCATACATTTACAAAACAAAGTAGCCAAAATTAGACCCAAGGCTCCATGCCTTGGCCTCTAATTTGCAGCCCCAAGAAAACAGGACGGGTCACAATGGTGGTGGTTGTTATAGCACAATTTGCATTGTGCAAATGCGGTATATATCATGCCGAGTAAAATACCGTACAGTAAACAAAAATCAATCAGATTAAAAAGAATAGTCAAGAAATGCATAACTATCCGATAAGAAAAACTATAGAATACATAAAAATTAAAAGACCTGGGAAGAATGAGCAACAAGGAGTATCATGAGGAAAGCATAGTCCAATGACAGAAGCTGCCAGTCACAATTATAACATCTCGAATAATAATTCTATCCAGAAAATTATGCAAAAGTATCTATAGGTTTAGTTAAAATTGAAAACATACCCTTCCATCAGATATAAGTAGAGACATTTTCCTCAAGTGAATTTTAAAATTCATACTAGGAATCGCAAGTTGGGAAGAGGAAGACCCAACCTCAGGGATGTCAAACACCACACCACGCCAAAAGTAAAGTACTCGATGTGAAAGCCATACATCTATCCTATGGCACAGAACGTTTACATTAGTGCGCACAAGCTCCATCTGATCCCTACAGATCTCTGTTTCCACATCAACTTGAAATATTTGGAAGAAAGGCCAAGAGTTAACACTATTCTCCTCAGTTGTCCCTACAGAACCGCTTGTTGTGTCAAGAATAACCTTCAATTTGACATTTTTGCCAGCTATAATTATTTCACTACTTTTACTGTGTGTTGTAATGGAAATATATTTACTGTGCTTCCCTACAACATGGCTAGATGAAACATTTTGGGGCCCTTCCTCATCAATTTCAGCTGCACCATATTCTCTGATTGCTTCTTCATTCACCCTGATAGGAAAATGAACTGTAACGCCTATATTTTTTGACCTTAAAATAAGGATAGCAATATCTTGCTTCATGTTCTGTGACACATGGTGAGTTGACATACTTGATTTTTGAAGAGAACTTCGAGATGGAGTTATTGACAAAGTTTCAATCATATCCACCGTACCTATGGCCGAATTCATCAATGATACATCCACTCGAGCTGTTTTTGCCATTTTTTTAGAATAAATGTGACAAAGGTCAATGATCTCAGTCCACTCGTAAAAGTGAAGCCAAACATCAAAAGAAGGAAGAGAAATATGAAACACACATTCCCCGTGATCAGATTTTGAGAAACAGACACCAAGTACTGACGGAGTTGAGTGGTTGACGGTGCATTTTGCTAATATGACAGAATTAAGTAGTGAATGTAATGCCAAAGAAGAAAAATTAGCGTCCAAGCTTATAAGTGTCTCATTCACCAATGATGCAGAGAACATAAATTGCATTTCCACCTCAGCCACTGGTTTTAGTAAAACTGGGTCTTTAACGAAGTGATGCAGCTTTACCAGCAGTGAATCAAAACAACATCTAACTTCTGTGAAGATCATGCCAGAGGCAACAGGTGTAACTGTACTGCTTTCCTTTAGACACTTCTTTAGCTGAAGAAAATGTGGAACATCAGCGGTAAATAATTTGGATTCATCTCCGACTGAGGAAAACTGATCTATGACTTCCAGCAAAGCCTTAAATCCATCAAACAAATAGCAATCTGGCCATAAAAAAAGAACAAATACATTGACCGTTATTACCTTTTCCAAAGAACAAAACGAATATAAACTTCAGAAGCAAAAGTGAAATTAGGCAACAAACTGTTCTACCATCAGCCATAACTTGACAATTGTGAATCCTTGACATGATACATGTTGAAGCTGAAGAGCTTTCACAAGTGGATTCGCTTCCCGAGGGTATTCTCACCCAAACATCAGCACTAAATGGAGCAATTAAGATAACATTTCCACATCCAGTATCTTGATCAAACATTAAGCAATCACATCCATCATCCTTGAACAGCAGAAATGATAGGATTAAGCCTAGTCCAAATAAATTTAAACAGTCATTCTCTTTTGCAACTTTATAGGCTGGAACCATATACCCGGGAGGAATGTTCACCAATATGTTATTTGAAGCACAATTGGGGATGTAACTACAATAGAACTGCTGCATTTCAACCTTTAGAAACTGGTGCAAATCATTTTCCACAGGCACAATCACAGTGGAATCAAGTACTTCAAACTTATAGACAACAGAACTTTCATCCGTCTGCTCACTTGAATTTGAACCCCAGTCAGGCAATGAAAAGTAACAAATTATAATTGTCAAATATTCAGGCGGTAAAACACAGCATACATGTTGAATACCTAGGCTGACTTCAAGCTGAGAACTCAAAGATCCAACATTTCCTTTCCTTACTCTTAAATTTAAAATGGGAGATAGATTTGGTAAGGAGGGACCCCATAAAAACTTATAGAAAGTTTTAGTCCACCAGGATGAAGTGAGGACCAATCCCTCAACGGAAAACAATAAATCCATAGAGTTTTCATTAATCGAAACTGAAGACTTAGAAGATGGCAGTGTAAGAGTTCCAATAATACAAGAAGAGTCATGGAAATGAACTCTGATTTCAGAGAGACTGATATCAATAAAAAATTGATTTGTGTCATCAGAACTTCCTGAAACAGGGAATGCAACCACATCAGATGTGGACTCCAGTGACGAGTCAGGAAGAGTCTTAGATCCACTTTTTAAGCTGCATTTTGAACTTCTCAATTTTCTCTCTCTTACATTGAATACTTTTCTCCAGTCAGGAATGGAATGGAGAAGAGAATTTTCAAGGCTACAAAGAAAACCAGTATTGCTGATTGTAATAAATGGATAGCTATCCAAAGAAATGGTTGCATGGTCAGCGGACCCGGTTTCAAAGAAATTTGAGAAACCAAACCTTTGAAACCCAAAATCAAGCATAGTTTTCAACTTTTTATCATCCCCGGTAGTTGAAGAGCTCTGACCAGCACCAGATGAACCATAAGAAGATATTTTATCAAAAAACCCTATCAACGGAGCAAATATATATGGGTAGCAGTGGAGATCAGTATCAATCAAGAATACTGTACACTTCTTGCAAATGTAATCCATAGTTCTTAGAGATTCATAATGCAAAAAGAAGCAAGTTTCAGTTGATGAGCTTTCGTCAGTTGATGGTTGCATGTCTTGCTGATGAGCAGAACTGGAAGCAAATGCATCCCCGCATATAGCCAAAATATGATTGTCCTTTTTATCTCTCTGTGGATAAAAGGAGATTTTCAATGCTTTCATGCAGATACAGCAGTCTTCGAACTCTTGAAGAGAATAGCTGTAAGTCATTCAATGGGTTATATAAAATATATATATATATATATATATATAAATAGTAACCAAGGAACATTTGAAAATCTTTGGAATGTTAACACTCATTTTAACATTAGGACAAACAATCTGATGTAAACTACAGAATTGAGAGCCATAAATTAAGATAGTAGATATCAAAATTACTAAAGAGGCTGCCACAGACAAAAGAGAGAGAGAGAGAGAGAGAGAGAGAGAGAGAGAGAGAGAGAGAGAGAAAGATGCTAAACCACAGATACAAACCACAATTAAGAAGAAGTAACTAGGCAACATTTGAAAGTGTTTGGAACGTTAACACTTGTTTCAACATTTGGACAAGCAGAAGAAGTAGCAAAATTTGAAAAATATTTGGAATGTTAACACTTGTTTCAACATTTGGACAAGCAATCTGATGTAACTATTCTGTTAAGGAAATAATAGATTAAATATCCAATTTCACTATAGTAGCAGCCACTGGCACAAATGTTATGCTAAACCATTAATAAAAACCAGGAGTAAGGTATGCCACAAAGGCCACAGTGACACCCCTCTTACACAACATCAAAAACTACAGAGGGAAAGATACAAGCATCAATTCATAGTTATAACTTATAACTTCAAGTATATTGTTCTAAGATTCTTAAAAATTGAGCTACTAGGAATACACACACATGTATATATAAGACCAAATCAAGAAGTAATCACAAACCAGATATCTAAATCTTGTAGAGTAAGCATGAGAAGAGAGCTGTTATCTCCATCATTTTCAAGGTCAACATGTACACTGACTGACTCCAAATTTGCAGAAATAGAGAGCCCAAAAACAGGATTCTCAACTCGATTTGATGTGACATAAAGAGAACTGGAATTGTTTAGCATTGCAGGTACAGTCCTTGATTGCTGACTATCTAGATGGGCAATCAATGCCACGATTGACCCATATATAGATGGCGAAAAATGTGCTTGAAGCGGCGATATGGAAACATAAACCTGAAATCAAAAGAATAACTAAGGAAGACCACTCTAGAGAAAACCAATTTCATCTAGATATTTCACATAAACCAATTTCTATGCAAATTATAAGAAGAATCTAAGCTGTATACTTCTTTGACAGCCCATTCTTATATCCATTCAACTGATTAAATAATTTATTTCTTACGGAAACAAAGAAAAATAGAAACCTCAATCATAAGGCAAACCTGCAATTGCCGATATCTCAACCACAATTCTTTTAAATAAGAAACAAAAATATACATTATGAAAGTGGAGTGTACAAGCAAAATGAGCAACCTTAGTCCCTATTTTTTTGTGATCTGTCACATTTGTAAATGTCTATCATATTAACAACTTTAGTCCCTAGTTTTTTTTAAAATACATCACTTTAATCCCTTTGACCAAACTACTAACGGTCAACTGTGATTATATGTATAAAAGTACTACTTTGTCCTTGTTAATATGTAATACAGGCTGAAAATGTCAATTTTACACTTAAAACATTTTTTTTTGTTATTACACCTTTACTTTCCACATTTTATTTCAAATACTATCCAAATGCTAATATTAAAACGATTTATAAAAAATAAATTAACAACAAAACACTATTAGTTTAAAAATAAAAACAAAAAAAAAACATTTTCTCAAAATATGTGTATATATATAATAATTATAAAAAAATAGAAGGAAAAAAAACAGTTTTAAAAAAAATAAAAGAAATGAAAAATATGAATTAAAATAAATAAAAAATAAAAATATACAAGGAAAAAAAAAAGGAGATCCACTAAAAGATCTCCACCGTTGATGAAAAAGTAAGAGATATCATTAAAGGCAGAAGAGACTGAACCCCACAAGAATGGCAAAAAATAAAACCTGTTTCAGTGTCTGAATATCATCTCCTCTACACTATATCTAACCCTTTTGTTCATTCTAACCAAAGGAACCAAAAAACTGCCATCATTCCACAGTTCCAAAATATCTCAATCACATGTTATTCAACAGAGAATCCAATTTACAAGATCTAATCTTCGTTTACCATTTCTTCCAACAAAAGGTTTCTCACTTAAAAATTCTTCCTCGTTTAGATATAGGAAATGGTCATTGATTTTTTTTTTAGGAAACAAAAATTTATTGCAATAAAGGAAAGTAACAAAAGTTCCCTATACAAAGAACACATTGAATCTTGACAAAAGCTTCATTTAGATCCTTTTAAAAAAAAAAATCAGAAACTAAATATACAAAAGGAACAGAGAGAGAGACAGAGAGAGAACAAGCAGTCCACTGATATAAAACTAACAAGAGATGGGGCAGTTTAAAATGTAGTATCTACAGGACTTCATAAAAATAATCCTCCAAAAAAAAAGGAAGAAGAAGAAGATGAAGAAACTAGAAACTAACTTAGAGCCACTCTATAAACAAAAAATCCTTTAAAAAGACGAAAAACAGAAATGATCCAAAAAAAGGCAAAAGCCAAAAAAAAAAATTTGTTTTCTTAATACATAGTGATGTGGGACAAGGAGGGATGAACATGAGAGGGGGGTTCTGTTTGAGTAAGTATGTTTACAAATGTGATATCAAAAGCACCTAATATAGATAACTGAAGTAAGAGATAAGAGTTTTAACACGAGCAATTGCACAAATTGCAAAAGATAAACACTTCTAAAGAATTCAAAGACAACTCTTTATTTTCCATCATACTATCTCCAACTGATTTAATATTTGATTCACCAGTGATAACAAACAATTCTTTATTGACATGAAAACATACATCTATCAAAATTCAAATTAATTACCTTGAACTGATTTAATATTGATTCATCGGAGATAACACAAGAAGCGAAGGTAATAGAGGCGCAAAATTTCTCCAACATATGAACTGTCTGAAGATAATGAGGCATCACTAGCTTTATCTGCAAGATATCAACTTTGGCAAATCAGAACCAAAACAGTCATTTAGTTTGATATCAACTAAACACAGTCAGATATCAACTATACGTGAAGATGGAACTCAAAACACATAACCAAATAGAATACTGACCTCACAATCATTTAGTTTGACCTCAAAGTGATTATAGAGATCTCGAAGTTGGAAGCCCATTAAAATATCCCAATTACAAGTAGAATCCGGTAATTGTGATTGTTCTTTGATATTTGACTCGAGAGAATCTAGATCACATTTTGATTTAATAATAAGAGTTTCCAATTCAAAAACCTGCACACTACAGTAGGTCAAGATAAAAGAGACATTGGCAAACACACAATGAAATTCAAAATTATTTGATTGGAAACAAAAACAAAAATAAAAATGGATAAAACTACATAAGTTAAGTGAACCAGAAATCCACTGAGAAAACAATCTTAAGTTGACAAACAATCAAACAAACAAACAAACAAAAAACCTAAAATGACCACAGCCTTCATATCAAGCGTAATAAAAGCTTAACTAAAAACCCAACATTCTAATAGAAAAATAATATCAAAAAGAATAAAAAGGAAGCAACATTACATGATGCATGCCACCATGTAGTAGATTACCAGTTAATCGACCTTAATGTCAATAACAAATTACTTCCCATCCCAAACTGGTGTTAACCAAGACACTTAGCACAAAAGGCTTAAGATGCTTCAGGAGGGTATAAATTGTTATTTTAAGTATAAATAATTTAGTGAGAAAATTATAGACATCATTTGAAAAACTTTCAAGGACATATAAGAGATAGAGGTAAACATCATCAGAGTATCATTAGTTATTTTTAGGTGTCCCTTAATCCTAGTCTAATTTATCCTTCACTAGTTGGGGTTTGCCGACTATATAAACCCAACTCTTGTACATTTTTGTGCATGACTGCATGGGTGCATGGTGATTAAAACTTTTCAAGCAAATGGTTGTTTCTCTTTCTCTTTTCTCTTCATTCTTTCTTTGATTCAAAAAAGTTTTCAAATATAAACGCATATATAGCATTCATAATATTAATACTAGAAAGAAAATACTCCAACATGCAAATGAAATATAAGGATATCAGCAAATACCAGAACATTGGAACAAATTTAACATGAAGAATAATCAAACACAAGATCCAAAAATTTATTCTCCTCATATGAAAAATGATACACAAGAAATTACCAGATTACATTCCTCTGCTATTATATTCCTCCAAGGAACATTAATGGTAACATTGGTGATACTAACATCCCATATCACTATTCTACGACTTGATAAAATATATCTGCAAAACATTTAGAAGCACATATTACTCATTAGTATTTAAGCAAACAGATTATGCAACAGCCAATCTCGCTCATTCCTGTAGGTGGAAAGGGCCGGGACTCAAGTAGGAACAATTTAACAGCCAGTAGTCCTTGTAGAGAAAAAGAATATCACATTTAATCAGGAGAAAGAACTCACTCTCTTTTTGATATAAGTCGCGCATTCATATCTTTGATCCCATTTAGTGAAGACAACACCTGAAATAGGATAAATATCGCTAGTTAAAACTTGAAAACGCTAACCTCAACACCAATATTTAATGGACTTCAAATTCATTATTATAGAGGTTCCCGTGACAAATTGATAAAAATAGTTAAATACTATGGTCTACGGACACAACACATGACCAAGCCAACTTACAAGATAAACAGGACAACATAAAGGCAAACCCACACAATTCACCCATTACGGAAAAGAGATTTTGTTTACCTACTATGTGACAATGATGCAATAATCCCTTGGTTTCTTCAATTTCTTATAGAAAGTTTGTGATGCCCATATTCTCAAATGGACAGCCTGATGTAACTCGCAAATACCAAGGAGAGACAGCTCTTATTATAAAAACTACTTGCCTCCCACATAGCCCAATTTGAGCATTTACAGCTAAATTCTGAAATTAAGTATACCAAGGATTCAAATGAAACTGAATTACTTTTCTAACACAAAACTTTAAGACTCCAATGTTTTCTTTCCTTTTCCACAGACATTAATGAACCTTAAAATACCAAACAAAAAGAAAGGACACAACCCTAGTACACAAGAGTATAAAAGAGAAAAACAAAAACAAGAAAGTAAGAATTTGAAAGGAACTTCAGAATCTCACTGAACAATCAAAATTTATACTAATAGAAAACCACTAGAAATGATACTTTAATAGAAAACTACAATAGAAGAAACCTCAGCGTTACAAGAATATTATCCTATTTTATAGCCTCTTTCAACATAAAAGCAAATCTGAAGTTCCATTAGTCTTGATCCAGCTGGGAAATTATTTGTATAAGATTATCCACTGTTGCACAATCCGTTGCACATGCAATGTAACTTTAAGCACAAAATTTGCTTCCTCTTTACAAGATTTTGACATGCAAGGATGCGTGAGAAAACTGCTATCCATACAAAAAAGTAAACCTTAGTAACAACACTAAACTGCCAATCTTCTGAAGGAACGCCATTATGGATCTTGGACTGAAAACCTTAAGAAAGGATTTTATTTCAAACACCTACCATCATTAGTAAGCCTCCCAGACAACACATCAAAACCAGAACCTATGCTGAACAAGACGACCAAATATTTAAGTATTTTGATTATTTAAAAGAATTACTATGAGTTGGTATAGGTTTACGGCTTGTAAAGAGGTCTCTTTTTGTTTCTTTGTTTAAAGTTGATTGATGAATAAAATTAATATTTAGGTCCCAAACTCTATTTCATCCATTTTTCTCCTCTTTCTTCTGAATTCCCTTCCCTTCACTTCCCTTTTCTAATTTAAAATGCCCCTTTTTCCTTCTATTTCTCATCTCTTCAATCTTTCTTTTCCAGTCCTACATCAGAACCTTTGACTTGATAGCAAAACAAACAATCAAATAAGTGTTGTCCAAACAATTTTAAATAGGGAAAAATAATCTTCTATTAATGAAAAAATGAGTACACAAGGGAGGTTCAAAATCTATATAAAAATACTATAACTAGATAATGTTCTACCCTATAACAAAAAATGTTGCAGTCCAAAACAAATAATTTTTTGACCCATTGAATTTGTCACCAGAAAGTAAATACATTAACCGAATACCCCTTTCTAATTCAAATGAATAAAAAAGTAACAAGTATTTTTAATTAAAAAGAATCCCATAACGATCTTGGCAACCGATTCTATGTGAAAGATAATTGGAAAGTAGTCCCCTTGAAGTCATGTCTATTGCATCCGAAAAACTTGTAAGATACGCAACATCTATAAAGAGCTTCAAGTTTTTCAGTGGGGAGTTGAACCTTAGTAATGTCGTTTGAAATGGAGCAACAAGTTAAACATGTCCCACATCAAATCATAAAAAGAAAACCGATTAATTAGATCAAAGTTATTATCTCTAATGCCCTAAGGTTTGTTTTAATTACAGTCAACCACCGTGGGTTTGGGAATTCATGATAAAATCCCCTATTGTTATTCAATATCATTAAAGTTAACACCACAATGGCAATTAAGTCATTTATCCTTAAATCTAAATTAAAAAGTACTAACTACAAAGCATATCTAATGAAAATAAAATTAAATAAATTTTCAAATAATAAATAAATTCAAAAGCTGTAATAATATTTTATTAAACATAGTATAATATTCAAAATACAAATTATGATTTTTTCAATAAAATATCTTTTTATTTTTATTTTTGGAAAAAAAAACTATTTACTGTTATTAAAGTTAAAAGTTTCATTTAACAATGGTATTTTAGTCATCTTAATTACATGATTTAACTCTTATCTTTAAAAAGTTAACAGCGAAGGTGTTACTGACGAATTCATATCTCACCAATCACCATCATCCCTATTGTTTAAATAAATAAATAATTATCGATTCAATGTCTATTGTTTATTCTGTATCAAAAAGGTCACTGCTATTTCATTTGACTATCAAAAAGGTCCCTATTGTTTTAAGTTAAATCATTAGCCCATCTAGATCCATTCCATTAAGTTTTGTGCTAGTAAATAATACTGTGGTTCTTTTAGATTCAGATAATTTTTTGGGTTTTTATAGTAATTTTAAAATAGTACTTTTGTAATTTTATAGGGACTTCTTTTGTAATCTTTCAAAATCTTTTTTGTAATTTCAATTGATGATATGATAAATAATTTTTAAGTAGTATATGAAAGGGTATGATACAAAGTAAAAGGATTTGCTTAATGATACCAGTCTAGAGGGACTAATTTAATAAGCATTGAAACAATATGGAGTGTTGATAGTAAATGAAACAAGGACAAAAATGCCTAATTTTCCACCTTTGGACTAAATTGATAATTTTTCAAACAAGGATGATTTTGATGTCTTCTCGTTCCTAAATCTGCGGTAGCCGACTGTAATGAGGACAAACCAAGAGCAGATGGTTGCCTTTAAAAGTGAAATTTAACCATATTTACTCTCGAAGAATCTCCCTTGTCAAAAACGGTTGAGAAATTTGACCTCTATTTCTATAGATTGGTTAGACTGTTATATACAGATTGTAATCTCCGATCTATAGAATTTAGGTCAAATGTTTCAAACTTTTTTGTTAAGTTTTATCTCCAATATATATAGATTGTAATTATTATTTTTGTTCAGTTTGTTGTTTTGGGTGGACTACCGGTTCACTTGTGTACTCTCTTCATTTTTGAATAAAGTTTTTGTTTCCTTCTGAAAAAAAAAATCTATGTTTTTCTTTTGGTAAATGATAACAACATTCTGCACTAAAGCAAAACAAATGTTGACATGAATAATTATAGCAATTAAGCAATTACTAACCTCCCAACATCAACTAACATCATTTCCACTATTAACTAATTTATCTCAGCACAAACACAAGCATCCTAATACAACATATTTTATTAAATGAAAAAACAGAATATATATGCAAAAATAATAGCACCTGAAAAAAAAACAAATAGAGGCACACCGTATAATGGTCAATCTAGCTGACAGTATTTCATCAATGAGTGAATTACTAAAGCCTAATTCATATATGAAGCAAAATACAGTTACATCAATTCACAATGATTGAAAAAAAAAATCTATGCATATAAAAGCTCACCCTTTCATGTTGAGATTCGAAGGACTTCAAGACAGTAAAAAACTCCATGATGTTCAGAAAAAACTCTCTATCTAATGAAGCTTCAAGTGGTTGAAGCATTACCTGAATACATGATGCATTGCAGAATTAATTTAGTGATATCTGGGCTTGAATAGTCAAAGAAGCCATTTATATTATCTTGAAAATGTTGTCACTAATTAATCAGTCAAAGAATTCAGTCTTGTTATTGGTGTGGTCAATAATAAGTGGAGTCTAGGAATATGACCAAAAAAAAAACTAATAAATGTCATGGAAACCATAAGTCATTTATGTAGTGTTGCCTTATAAAAGGAGAGGGATCTAGTCTATGTAATCAGTTTTCATATAATATATTTGACGTTTTCCTGTGAGTTTTTCTAAGTTTAGCTTGGCTCAAGGTGTTTTTCCTAAATTTCTCCTTTAAAGAAATCTAGGCTCCGACGGTGTTTGGAGTTTTCTTTTTTTTAATTTACATCAATACAGAAGTTATGTATTGTAACTTAGGAATATATAAAATACAGGGTATAACATTACCAAGAAGTTGAGCAATTATATAAGCATTAAGTCACAAGGAATAGCATACCAATGGGCACTAAAATCCAAAGAGAAGAAAAGAATGATCAACAAAAGTACCTTCACTGACAATTCAACATCTTGATTTGCTGTCAGATCCACTTCCACTCTTAAAGAAGATTTTTCACTTTGGAGTGCATTTTCTTCTGTACATGACTGCAAAGACAATTAAAAAAAATGAAAGTAAAGCAAATAAAAAATGTTTTCCTCTATAGACCTGAGCATGGAAGTTGAAGACAGAAAGCAAGACTGAATTTAGGTTTCGTTGGTTACTAACAAAAACTATGTAAATGGAAGCTTTGGACATGTTGTCCGTAAATTTGAGAAATATGATGATAGAATAATATTTTTCATAAGTTTAATATATATATAGTAACTTTCTAGTGTGGGTTTCCGCACGAAAAATTTGTGCGGTTGGAATCAGTACTGATTCCAACCTGTTGGAATCAATGAAACCGTACGAATTTTTTATGCGGCATTCTGAACTTGATAATTTCTAAATATTAGTAACTTTCTAATGCGGGATCCCGCATTAGAAAGTTATTATATATATATATAGAGAGAGAGAGAGGGATTTCTTTTTTTGGCTAAAAGATAAACAAATTTCAAAACAATTATCAAGTGCGCAAAAAGGAAAACAAAAATGCCTACAAATTTTAAACAAAATATGCATAAATAACTGGAATCTAAATAGATGGTGCACAAGAATACAAACCCCTCCTGTAAGTAGAATGACTTTCTTATTACATGGAGAAACCATCTTCACTGATTTGATGAAAGCACTAATGTTTGCCAACTCTTCCCAAATATTACAATCAATTACTGCTCCTTCAAGAATGAGCTTAGCAATTTTCTTACTATTACTCCTGAAATGAAAGCATAATAATGTGATATAAGACAAGAAAAGGGAAATAGAAAAGGGAAGAAAATAGACTTAAGATAAGAAAGCAAAAAAATTAAAGAAAATAGATAATAATATAAAGACGTTATTTTACAGGCAACTAAACCTAATCAAATAAGGAAGAGAAACTAAACCAATTGAATTAGAAACTTTCTAGACCAAACAAAGATAGAAAAAATCCCTATTAATTTTAAAATAGAAAGAAATTGCCAATAAATCTAAACCTGATACAACAATAAATTATTAAAAAAAAATTTTTCTTGATCTGCATCAAATGGTATGTTTAACATACATGATTGTGAAAGACAATTAAACAGAAAGCCATCAGTCATTCACATATAAAGCACTACAACAACCACTTATAACCCAACCCTATATTTTTGTTTAAAAGAAATAGAAACTTTATTCAAAGAGAAAAGAAAGCAATTACAAAAGTGAAACAGTAGTCCACCAATACAACAGTAAAACAAACTGAACAACAGAAACCAAAGATACAAGGAATAAATATTAGAAAAGAAATCATAGAAAACTAGCATTATAGATTTCCATGGGCAACGGCGGAAACCTCTAACAACCACTTTAGAGTTCCATACATATTCCTGAAGACTGTTCTTACTATTAATAATTTTATCTCTAAGTGAGTTGGGCTCCAATGGAAATCTCCAAAGCCATTTCCCAAGCAATGCGAGATCTATTTTCACAATATTTTATCCCTTAAACCACCTTTATTCTGTGATCGAGAAACAATCTCCCAGCTAATTAAATGAACCTTACTACCTTCATCATTGCCATTCCATAAAAAGTCCATCAGCATTTCAATTCTCTACGCCACCCCAATAGGTATTCTAAACAAAGAAAGATAGTATGTAGGCATACAACACCACTTAATAATAATTCATCCTCCTCCCTTAGAAATGAAAGCATTTTCACCCCTGTAATCTTTTAATTTTCTGAACAATCGGAGCCCAAACTTTCTAAAATCTCAAATTATCCTCAAACCTAAATATTTCAAAGGCTGGTAACCTACACTAAACCCACTGGAATTGAACAAATCAACCAACTTTCCCTCATCAAAATCAATACCAGCCAATACACGCTTGGGTAAACTGATCTTAAGCCCTGACACCAAGCAAAAAGAATTCATATAAGCTTGAACCTTATGTTCCAAAAAAGAATTCATATAAGCTTGAACTTTATGTTCCGAAAAAGAATTAATATAAATATGACATCATCAAATTTCAAGCCTTTAAAATCTTTTACAACCAAATAGTATGACCACAAATAAAACTGGCCCTTTTATTATCTTCATAATAATTATCTGTTTACTTTTCACTCAGAAAGTGTAAAGCAGAAAAGCAAAAATACCGGCTCCAAAGTGCTGCTGAAATTTGACCAATATTGAACTTTATAGCACATGTGTGGGATTTATCATTTGCTTCAGAATCCACACTGGATAATAAGAGTGGATGGAACTTTGTAGCCTCATATATATCCTGCACAAAAGGATGAGCATTAAATTTTCTAAAAACAATATTTTTAAGCTATTATCAACACAGGATAGCTACCTTTACAACTTCATCAGAGACAACACCAGAGAATTGGCTAGAATCATCTGTCCCTCCAGCACCAAGCATACCACGGGAGAGCCAGTTCAACCACCCACGTGACCTTCCAGATCCACGCTCATCATTTCTTGATTTTTCAATGGAATGGGCGCCACCATTTACTCCGGTGTGAGAATCCGAAGAGTTCAATTGAGCTTCCTGCGGATATCATAGTACACAAGAATTAACACACTAAATAACCATAGAGAACATATAATAAAATCTTGAAAACCAATCATGCCAGCTTCCATAAAAAGATCCAAACTACATTTGAGTATAGTAAACCCAATCCGTTAACGTTCATAAACTTTAACCAGTGTAAGGATTTGGTTCATGGCATGCTAATGCAATTTGCCAAGCCACACATCAGATATATTCATACCTGCTGCTCACATTCAGCAGTAGACCGGTAACTCAAAATATCGTCTATGTCTGATTCTTTCTCCATTTGCTCTAATTCCCGAACAACAGATTCATCAATTGACTGAAAATCACATGTTAAAGACCATAAATTGGTAATAAAATTAATCAAACAATTAAGACAAAAAACCTGAGACATTTTTTTAAGAACACAACATTTTATTAATAACTAGAAAGAGTAAAAATAGCAGACCAGCAGTCCATGAAAGACAACCTCCAAACGGAAAACACACCTACAATATTAAGATACAATCATTCCACAACTCCCTCCTGATTATGTAAAATAAAGAAGAAAAAAAAATGAATGCTTTGAACTTCTTTACAAACAATGCCCACAAAATTCTTCCTTTAAATTCTTCAAAAATTCTACTATTCTTTTCCTCAAATTATCCCAAAAAAATTGCTCAAATGGCATAAGACCATAAGACATCAGCCGTTTTACCCCATCAACGCACCAAATTTCTCCGGAAGTAAAGAAATACAAAAGTTTGGAGGAGCCTAACTCGATCCTACAACATAGAATAGCTTATTCTATAATCTATAGAATTGAAGCCACTGGACAATGAATAAAAAAATTACCAAAGTCCTCTGTGCAATTTATGCGCATCACACACCAAGAAGGGGAAATAGATAAATCAGGAAATTTATGTAGTATCAAGTCACAAGTATTTACTTTTACCAACCAGCTGAAAACTTAACCTTACTAGGCATATTGGATTAACAAATAACCTTGTAAGACTTAAAATTCTAAATAAGGGAGTTGTTATGAATCCAATTGATATGTAAGATACAATGCAATCCCTTGTTAAAATTCAAAATAAGGGAGTACATTGCATCTTACATATCCAATAGCCTAAGACTTTTTAATAACCTACGGAACCAAGGAATAATAACAATCTTTATAAACATGCCAAATCCGTTGCGCACTCCGATCAATCTCTTAAGGCCTTGTTTGGTACACAGCATTGGGCCAGACAAGTGGACAGGACAGTACTAATTTAGTACTGTCCGGTGTTTGGTAAAAAATCGTAATCGGATTATTCCAGTGGATAATTTAATCAGGCCCGCATAGTACTATTCAATCTTGCCCATATATACCCTGCCTTGGCTGGACTTCACTTCATTGGCTATTTGGCACTCTACTTGGGCTTAATTTTTTTCTTGCAAATGGCGCTCTACTCGAGTCTCGAATTGAAAACCAAAGGCAAAAAATTGGGACAAGTACTTGTCAGTTGGTGGTCCCACCAACTTTATCATTTTTTTTTCAATTTTTTTATATAACCTTTTCAATTTAATTTAATATATATATGATATCAAATGAAGTGTGAAAAAAAAACATTTCCAACAAAACCAACACATTATTAAAATTAAAAATTAAAATCAATTTGCAATATTCTTTCAATTTGAATTTTATAGGATAAAAAATTTATAAAAAAGTAAAAAAATTCATAATCCAGTACAATATGACATGCCAAACATGGGGGAGTACTAAATATAATACAGTCCAGAGTCCAGTGCAGTTTAATAAATCTAGTCCAGTACAGCGCGGTGTACCAAACATGCCCTAAGTAATTGAGAATCACAATATACTACGGTGAGTTTTAAAATCACTATGTAAGCTAGTATTTCGTATAAATAGAAATGCAAAAAAAAATAAAACTTACATTTTATACATCGGGATTGCAATATACAAAACTGTCTATATCAAAAGATTTTCACATCACAAACTTATCAAGAACTTACATTCAAAATTTCTTTAAGTATTATTTTTATCCATGTACTATTAGTAGGACATAGGAAAGAAAAACTTTGTTCAAAAAAGAACATACATTAGTGAACAAGTAGCAGACCCAAAACAACAAACTAAATAAAAATAGAAATTGCAATGAACTCAATTAAAAAACAACAGCCTTCCAATCTAACACTTCTCACTTATTGCCCTACAATCACTTAAGTGCCAACAAATGCAAATACATATAGAATAATAATTTTCTTGTCAGAGATTTTGGTCGGGTCCTAAGAATTCCAAAAGGTTGGAATTAGTGTTAAAAAAATTTACACTAATTTCAACCGGTTGGAATTCTAAGGACCGGCCTGACTAGAGAAGGACCATATATATAGTTGATCTATCCGCTTTCTAAAAGTCATGGAACTCAATGGGCCAACCCCATATATATTATCAAGTGCACGATCCCGCACAAAAAATTATAAATTACAATTTCAATCATAGGTTGAGCAGGTTCTTTAACATTTTAGGAAAATTAGAACCTAAGATATATTGATCTAAAATACGGGAAAATTGGTCTTACACCGCACATTCATAAGACACAATTTCAATTAGGCATTCTACATGACTAGATCTTCCCTTGGCAGAGCTCCCACCACGCCAGTTTTCCAATCTTTCCCAGCAAGATGCTCTTGTGCAGTTCACTTTTCTTGCAAATGTATTCCCCTCATTATACAACCTCAAACATTTAAAAATTCCCATTGAATCTTTCGTCATGACTAAGCTTACATCTCATATGACATAAAAGGATATTATATTAACAGCAAAAACATATAACAGAGACAAATTCGGAATTTCAAACCTTTAAACAGCATAATTGCTAATACCTTGTTCGAACTTAAGTACTATTCTTGAGCCATTTACCAATACGATTAAACTTTTAGGTCAAGCAATTACTTGAAATGGAATAAGAACTAAATTTTCAAAAATAAATTTTCTAGGAGTTTCTAGATTTGCATCTCCTCATGTACCGATATTTGTATTTGTTTCTATATTTGGTATTTGCATCTGTATAGTCCACATGACAAGCCAATTAATCTTGCATCTAGGAGCATGTAGAAGAGAATTAAATACCATTATCTACAAGTTTACAAATTTTGGTGCCGTGGTTATATTACATATTCCTTGTTTATTCAAAATAGGAACTTGATATTGTAGTAGAGGAGTTTGCAAGAACAAATATGAATAGCAGTCAAATTGTTCTTTAGGAAAACTCAAAAGAAGCAGCACATAGGTGAGGACGTGAGGTTGCCTGATTGTAAATAAGAAATAAGTACAGTTGTTAAATAAAAGTCACCTGTTCTTGTTGAAGACAATCTAGTTTAGTCTTATATAAGCTAACATACTTCCGGCGATAACTCCTGCAATCAAGGAAAATATAATTCCCACAAGTTATGACAGTAAACCATCAAGGGATAGACATTTCATTGCCAGAGATTGCTACATAAGGAAACATACAATGAACAAAATTAGATTGTATGAGCATTGTTACAACTTACAAGCATAACAATAAGTTCAATAATAATATTTCAATGATTTCAACAACTTAATTAATAAAATGTCATTGGGAAGTGGGAAACCAACTGAAACCTTTAGAGTCCGTTTGGAAGAGCTTCTTCAAGTAGATCTTTTAAGAGTAGATCTTTTAAAAGTAGATCTTTTAAAGTAGACCTTTAACGAGTAGAGCTTTTAATAGGAAGATGTTGGTTGTTTGGTTGTCAATTAGAAAAAGCTTTTTTAAATTGTAGGATTACCAAAATATTCAAAAACTATTTTAGATGATAGGGTTATATTAGACATTTTAGTGTTATTAAAAAAGCTCAAAACGATCTACTTGGAAAAGCCTAAAATTTGAGCTTCTCCAAGTAGATGTAAAACAGCTTTTAAGTGACAACCAAACGACACAAAAAAAATTAAAAAGAGCTTTTTCTCTTCTAGCCAGTAGAGAAGCTCTTCCAAACGGGCACTTGCCAGAAATATCTACCTAGGACAAAAGTTCAAATTCAAAACTTACTGCCAAACATACCCCAACTCCATCCCGTTTTGTAGTGCTAATGCAATTTAATTGTTAGGTAACCTTTAGACCCCCAGCTTGAACTAAAATTGGAAAGGTCTTCTCAATATAGTGTGGATGAAATACAGAGTTCAAATATTTTTGCAACTAAAAGCATAACCCGGATGTTTTCTGTTTGCAAACAAGAGTCCTGAAATTTTCATTCTTAAAGTAGTGGTTCCAAATGTTATTAAAATATTAAAGCAACGTAAAACACATTGTCATATGTGTCTGTATCTGAGCAGCAAAACTCAAATCTTGAGTGATTCCATCAAAGTTTAAATTTTGTTTTATATGTGAATAGCTTGTTCACATTTCTGGACTGGCAAATAACACATGTAAGGCAAAATATGGAAGGAGCAACTAGTATCAAACAAAATACTCTTTGTTAATATAGCATGATACCGATATGGTCACATCTCAATAACGGAAAACAAACTTACAGTCGCTGACCAAGGTATCTCCACGAAGTTTTCTTCAGTTTCTTACGGACATCCGATAAGACAGACTGCTGTGCATATTGCCACCACAACTTTTGCCAACCATCCGGCTTTTTTGATAGGGGACTATACCTGGGACGATAACGTCCATACCTACATCATTCAACAGCAGCAAACAAGATTATATCACAGCTTTTCTTTTCCTAATTGACAGCTTTTCTAAAAGAATATAATAGACATGTACACAACTCTAGTTTTTTTTTTCAACAGATAAAATCAAAGGAAAAATGTATCAAGAGTTTTCTTAACATCAATTTTGCATCCAAATTATTGGTTTTCAAAGACCCTGTCCAAGATGTAGCATTGCCAACATTTACAATTCTAAAGATAATCCTACTTCTAGAAAATGTAGTTTTATGGAGCATAGTCAACATAACTAGTTGGTAGATCAAACAAAATTCCATCCTAATGGATCAGAGTTGCTTGACACCAAACTCGAAAATTTAAGGCTTATCTAATAGTCAAATTAGAATTGGAATTGGAAAGATAAAGCATCAAAAGAAGCAATAAATCACAGAAATGGGGAAAGAAGATCAAACCAAACTACAGTTTAGCATAAAATTGCAAAAAGCCAGTAAAAGTAATGAGATGGCTTTCGATAATTTCATTTCATCCAAAATTCTTCAACCTTTTATTATACTTTTTTGTTATTACAATATATATATATATATATATATATATATAAACCAAACATGTCCCCACCTTTTATGAGAAGGAACCAAGACCTATTATATAACAACAAGAGACCTACCAACTAAGCTAGTTAGTAACTTAGTATCAGCCAAACTACTATTGCATGTGAGCCACAACACACAAAATCCCTTTAACCTAATCCCAATTCATGCTAAGGTGCAAAAAGAAAATACTAAATGCATTTTGAATGAAGTCCTATATGGATGAGTAATTCTACAAATATTTATATACAGAATATCATAAAAACAAAATTAAATCTAACTTCTATAGACAGAATTCCAACAAAACAAAAATGAAATATAAATAAATATTCTCACAATTATCACAAATTACGCCACTTGTGCCGAGAACATACAATTCAGTTTTAATATAAACATACCAACTTGCAACATATCAACAGTCATACAAAACAGGGGTTAATAAAACGTAAGCAAATATCATACCAGAACAAATTATTAACAAATAAAGCAGCAAAAATTATGAGAAAATATTGAAACTCACTTTTCTCTTAATCGGCTTGTGGATAAGTAATCTAATAGAATAAAGATTTCTTGTAGCTGAACTTCATCTAATGACAAGACCTATAAAAGTTTACAATGAAATTGTTACGGTAGATAGTGAATTGATGAGTAAACTATAAAGAATTCTATAGAGAATTCAAAACTTCAACTAACCAGTCTAGTTAACTCAGTATTGATCGAATACTGCGGTAAATCATCATCAAGTTTTCCTGATCTGTTGATCTGAATGAAAAATAAAATAAAATAAAATAAAAACCCAGTTTAGACTTAATCTTACAATAATTAACAATTTACTACATGACTACTTCAATCAGAAGACAATAAAGCAAAAATGAGAATCTAAAATGCAACAATGATTCACCGAAATATTTATGTTGTAAAAATGAATTTATAAATGGTAAAACTACAGCAATAACCTCATAAGTTTCCAAGAGTATATGTCATCCATCCCTAGTAATACTCCCTTTAATACATAGAAATTTCTCAGCTTAACACAGCTAGATGGGCATTCTTAGCTTCAGCATAGATGTAGAAAACAGGAAACACACAATTCAAACAAATCCACATCTACCATGGCAACATCCCAACTCCAACGGCACTGCCCGTTTTTAAAGATTAAGATGTAAAAAGCTAAGCAAAAAGCAGTCTCCTAAAATCTCAACCTCCTACTGAGCAAAGAACTATTGTGTTTCCCAAATAAGAAGACAAAACTTAAAAAATTCATCACCCAAAATTCCCCATAAAATATGGCACTGAAGCTCATCTAGTAATGGCCAGCTTAGCTGGAACAGTAAATAGCTTGTTTTGTCAAACCGACAACAATGGATTTTCCCAACAAACGTTGAAATAGGATCCAGAGTACCTCAAATAAGAGACACTAACTACTACATAAAAATGAAAAAATAAAACAACACACATCATTCAATAACCAAAAGCACAAAAATTATTACATATGTGGCAGCAGGATTCTAATCAAACATTCGTACCATCAGTGACACTGATACATTGAATGGCTTTAATATATGATCGAATTTATTGCTCCAGAATTTGGAATCCACATTGTCCAAACTAAGCAAATTAACATCTGATTGAAAGGTACTGCAACAAATTTCCAAATCTTTAATCTCAACAATTTTGTTTACTTGCCCACCTCTGGCCTTCCCACTGTATGATCTGCATATCAGAAAATAATAAGCTGCAAATCATATCAGCGTATAATATGATACAGAGCAGGATTTATTTCCTTCTAAATAAAAGAGTGAATCAAAGAAAAAAGAGATACATGTTAAGACAAAATCGATGAAGCTACTAATCAAGAAAAAAAAAACCCATAAATGCCTTTTCAACTCAAATAATTTTTAAAAAAAAAAATTACAAGAAAATAAAAACTAACTAGTAAACTGAAAAATAACCTAAAAAATTACCCAACCAGATTTTGCTTCATTATTGTCAAGCTGGAAAACTTTAAGCTGAACAAAATCTGTGCCTGTATATATTAGAAAAATTAGCATTCATGCTCTGTGATGCAATCATTACAACAACAAAAAATGATACTTGCGAATGCAAACAAACATTTTTTGTAAATCTAAAATATTCGATAACATCAATCTTTAAAAACGTAGCATATAATTTTTTATATACAATGAAGGAATCTGTTGAAAGTACAACTATTAATAGGCTCCATATATCATAATATTTTTCTTATTGGAAAACTTGAATATAATAAATCAAAAATGACAAAGTAAACAAGCAGTCCACTTACAGGAAAAAACAAAAAACATCTGGGACTACCAATAGCTATATAGGAGGACAATGTCACGTTATTGTTCTATCTAATTTAAAAATCCTGTCTCAGAAACCACATGTACAGTCCCAAAAAGACAACAAAAGTTGCAAGGACAACCAATGATGCTTCCCAATATAGGTGAATAAATAAGAAAAGAGAATCTTCAGATTCCTTTGGATCAAAGGCCCAAAGAAATTGAAGAAACAGAACTCTATCTCACGAACAACTCAAATCATCACCTATTTTATCTATGCAAGTAAACATTTTATGCGCAAATACTTCTAAGGCTAATCTTACAATTTAATGTTCACCTTCGGCTACCATTTAGTACTATCTATTTTTCTCTATGGTATCGAAAGTCTCTTGTGTAAAAGACCAAGAAGATTCACATCCAGAACAAAAAAAAAAAAAAAAAACCATGCATTAGGAGAGAAACCAATAGTGAACTCAGGCATAAGCGAAAGTAGACTTGCTTCCGCATTTGTTTGTATTGGAAAAAATCCCACATTTGTCATCCCTCTAAAAACCATTGTTCTCTCATTAAATTGAGCATGCATATATGCCATCTTTTTTTTTTATAGGAAGCATAAACTTTATTCAAAAATGATGAAAGTACATTAGTGAACCAGTAGACCAACCAAAACAACAAACTAAACAAAAATAAAAATTACAATGAACTCAATCAAAAAACATCAGTCTTCCAATCTAACACAATGAAAATAGAGAATTCTCTCTAAATTCTTTAGAAATTGATGCTCATAGAGAAGCTAAATATGCCCATCTCTTACGACTCTCTGTTCAGAACAACTTGATAATGTCATTCTTTGTTCTTTTTTCCTATTATTAATATTTATATTAAATTTGTTTTTTAGATGGTTTATGAAATGAAAAAAATGAAAAGATTGTAACCTTACGATCTTTAATGCATAAAAAAATAAAAAGGTAATTATTGACAGCAACATGTTATTGTTCTTTTATACTCTTATTTCATAGTCATTCATTAGACCTCAACAACCAGTGACCAGTATAAGTATCAAAAGAATCCATGGCACCCATCTGCAGCTTAATCCTCCTAGCACAAAAACCGAGTCAGTCAATTTATTCCATTTGCCCTCTCATCCATTAATGCATGGTACTAACATCTCTCTGACATATTATGGATGCTGGACCAATTCAGCTGCAAGGTTTAAAAAGAGGGAAAAGAAAGCCAAAGGAGTCATGGCAGAACCTGCCTCTTTCTCCACATTCATAACACTTCTAAGCCAAAACTTCCAATACCAATCCCATTCAGTTCCAAACTCTAGCAAAATTTTGTATCAGGAAGGATAATACAACTTGTAACACAAAAGTAAAGAGAAATGAACAGAGATACAAAACTTACAGAGTCGAGCTGTGTATTACTGTACAAAACATGGAAGTTTCTAATTGACACTTGGATGCTGTCAAGAACCTAGAAGTAAAAGAAAGGAATTACAGTGGAAGAAAAAAAAAGTGATAGCAATAACAGATTCCTAAGAGAGTTTTCTTACCTTTGCAGTAATGAAAGACGTAAATGATTGTCCGGCCTGATAATCTGCAGAAAAGGGAACTAGGCATCAAACGCTCCAAATTAAATCAAAGTTACAATTCCATCTAAAAACTTGAGAACATAATTTACTCAAAAAGACATCTGCATATATGCAGACACCATGTACACAGATCCACCTAAAATCAAATTACCATTAGAATGAATCAGAAAAAATATATGGAAGACCTTACAAGGATAAATAAACAGCAAGACATTATACTTAAAACCTTAAAAGTCGATCAAGGTAGAGAAGATCACAGAGCTAGATTGATTAGAAAGAACACCAGTCAAAACTTTCAACTCCTCAGAAGCAATGTAAATACCAATATAACACATCAGAGCTGCAGGTGTGACCAAAGAACTAGGCCCTACTATTACAGGAAACAAGACTGTTATTCTCTCTCTTCTATACTCCCAGACTTGCTTTTTCCTAGTCCCCCCCAATCATATATGTGCACCTATGTATGCTAATAAAACTCTCATAATAGAGCAGTAAGAAACTAAGAAAAGAAAAACTATCTTCATGGTGGTATGCAAAAACAATTTTACTAGAAGTCTAGAACAAGCTTAGATTTCTAAATAAAATGCATATAACTCAACAGATGTACAGGATGAACAAGCAAACTTTCATAAAGTCAGAGTTTGGGAAGATGAATTACTGAGTTGGTACTTAGGACTCCTACAACTGAGTTTACTGGAGTATGTATTAACAAAATAAACGCCTCCATCAAATATCTTTGAAAATAACAGCCTATAATTCCATAATAAGTTCTAAAAATAGGAACACAGGACAGATTACACAAAATATGAAAGTAGATTCACTGTAGAGAATAGGATTAAGGAATTATAACCTGGAGAGTGGTGATAGATACTACTCTGGACTTAAACAAACAATTTAGCATGGAATACAATATCTTTGAGACTAAAGGAAAATCATGGTTCTGACCGGTAAGTAAATGTAAGGAGGCAGATCAATTGATGTAGGATCAAAATTACAACCCCCGCTATTTTGTAGTTAGTGGAACTGAAAGTGATATATGAACCCTTAGAACAAGGGTAATAGAAATATAGCCTATGAGTCAGAATGATGAGTCATATGATCCCCAGAAAATATACGGAAACAAAAGCATGTGATTGTACAAAATACTTCCATACTCAACATTTAAATAAGTGCACAACTGGTAATGCTAAAATATCATAACATTAACAATAATGGTGAAGCGGACCACATTTTATCCAGTCAATAACAGCGGCAGGCATTAGATAGAGAATATTAAGCAAATAATGAAGTTATGCTTGTTCAAATTAGACTCACCGCATACGCGCCTAGATAACTTTGCCAGTTCAGCTGCAGCAAGTTTAGCCTTTTTTCCAGCAAATTCTCTTCTTTCGACTGCGTCCAAACTCCACTGATACAAATAGCAGATAGAAGACAAAACATTGAGAAACAGAAAGCCAAAAACAATAAAGACTTATTGTACAAACAGAAAAAGTGAAGTTTAATTCTTTGTACTTCTTGGTCATCCCTCTGAGACGCAGAAACAAAAACATCCTCTAACACGATTATGATAGGATACAAGCCAAGGTTTTTCCACGGAATTCTGATACTTAATCTCCCCACACGACCTATTCAAGAAACAAACACATCAAATGAAGAAGAAAACGATAAAAATAAAAAAGGTGATACGAATCGATATACATGCCTTGCTTGAGAGCAAAAGGCAACTGGAGATAGTCAAAGGCTTCGAGAATGAGTTCGACGTTCTCCAACAAAACTTCTCCGTTCCAGAGAGTGATCTTCAGCTGCTCTTTCTGGATATCCTTCACGTATCTCCCTAAATACCCTAAGAACAACTGTCTAACTAACCCTTCAAACATTCTTTCTTCCTCCAAAATTAAACCCCTTCCTTTTTCAATCCAGGGTTTTAACTTCCCTCAAACTTACTTGTCATCTCTCTCTCGATTATGTCACCACTCACCAGGTGTTTGTGAAAATGACTGTTCAATTTTTAACTCTGTATGTAATTCTATCAGACTATCACTTCAAGGCTCAAGATCCAAGTGCAAGCTGTTACTAAAAAGAAAGGATTAATTTTAAAAGCCTACCCTGAACTTTCAACTATTATTGGATGGGTAGAGAATGATATATTTATTCAAAAACCTCCCCTGAAATCTAACACCGTTAAAACTCTGTTAGGTTGATGCCCTTCAAGTTAATTTTTTTTAATTAAATATATATATTAGAAAACAAAAGAAAAACGTAATATACTTTGGGGAGAAAAAACTAAAGAAAAACTAAAACTTATTAAAGTATATTATAAATTTAAAAAAAAAAAGTAAGGGCTGTTTATCATCAACAATGTGCGAGTGTCCCCCACTGGGCGCTCCTCCTCAGTTGCTTCAGTGTCATCATAAACTGGGCCGGCCTCGAAATCAATCTACTGCTCTCGATCGAACTAATCAGACTCCATAAAAAATCCCTTATGCGGTTCTTTTTGGCAAAAATTTGCAAACTGGTGTCCTGGTTATCTGTAATTGAAAATGAAGAAAAAATACTTTAAATGAGTGAAACGTGTCACTAACTGACCAGAACCGATGCACCACCATCAAATTATAGTGTGGTGCATCGGTTGCACCCAAATTTTTCCCAACATACAGCCACTGCTGTATTATATAATACAAAGCCATCAAGTGGGTTTAGACAATTAAGACTGTATTATGATATCATTTTTTTTTTCAAATCAAAATTCTCTTTATAATAAAAACTTTTGTTTCTTAAAACTTTAATTACAACCACAACAAAATGAAAATAAATTTATTAAATCATGAATAATGTTTTTATATATTATTTAGTTTATTAATTATATTATTATTATTTTGAAAATCTAAGAATAAAAATTTTATTTTTTAATTTATTTTTGTTTTAAAAATTTTGTTAATTTTTTTATATAAACATGTAATATAACGCAATACTGATATACACCAACTACCATGTAAATTAATACAAGCTAATACAACATATAAACAAACACATGATTGTACTGATATAATACAATTCAATACAATCCATTCCGGTCTAACCTAATCCAATATAATACAATACAGTACGATGCATCAAACATAAATTGACCAATTTCAACCCCTTTCTCTTGTTGGAATCCCGTTCACAGGTAACGCAGCGGCAACAGGTTTTAAAATTTTGTACATATCGTAAACGATCTGTAACCAGTGAACTTGAGATTGTAATTATTTTTTCGGAACTAATACATACAATATGTAAACAGAGGAAATTGTAATCAATAAATAAAAAAAATTTAAGAACCTTACCAATGTTTGGAGGCTCCTTCACTTTAAGATATGTTCCTGGTCTGTATCCCCGATCTTCCTAACTATTCCCGGAACTGGTAACTGCGTGTGGGCGCGTCACGTACTCAGGAACTTAAGAGGATGTAGAGAAAAGTAGAAGAAACTTTTTCTTCCATGAGAAAAATAACTTAGAATAACTCTTACTCTTTAAAAGAAAATTCTATTATTTTTTTTTATCTTTTCTTTCAAATAGTGCAGCACCGCACCAATTGCCTTTTGTTTCTCTTTATTTCTCATGCACATCACCTTCAGGGCCGTCTCCAGACATTTTGGGGCCCGAGCGATTTTATGATATTAACAAAAATCGGGGCCCTATATAAAATTATTATCATTAACATAAAAACCGATGGTGATTTTTGGGGTTGATTTTTCTGGGTATGGTTTCGAAGAGAAGGGATTTGTGGGTTTATGGTGATTTTTTGGTTGATTTTTGGATTTGGAGAGAGAGAGAAGAGAAGGGATTTGTGGGTTTATGGTGATTTTTGGGGTTGATTTTTGATTAAATTCTTTAAAAAAAATCTCATCCATTCACGATTATTGAAGGGCAACAATGTCTTTTAACATGAAAATTAACTTTTTGAATGGAAAATCTAACGGTAGTGGGGAAATGACGAATATGGAAAACTACAGGGGTAAAAATTGTCATTACTGAAACTAGAGAGGGTAAAGTGTCTAATATGGCCAACTAAAGGGGGGGAAGTGATTATATCCCTTAATTAATTTATTATTTGATAGTGTAGTGATGTGGTCTCATAACCACAATGACAAGTTTATTGGGCCTGAAATTTTGATGGTTTAATTAAATTAGTTCATTGGGCCGAAAAAGAATATATATAAAAGAAGTAAAAGGTTTTAGAATTGGGCCCTGTTTAAAAATAATATATTGGGTTCTGAGGCCCCAAATAAGAAGAATTAAATTGGACCGGTTAGAGGCCCCAGCAAAATGCTGGGTTTGCTGGCCCCATGGGCCGGCCCTGATCACCTTTTTAATTGTTTTGTTTCAATAGTGCAACAATTGCACTTCTTCCTCTCTTTTGAAAATATCACACGTACAAAAGTATTCGTATCCTATACAAAAACTAAAATATATGCATGCATATCTTTCTAGTTTTTTGTTATCTAAATATATGTCATATATATATATATATATATATATATATATATATATATATAATGGATTATAACTAAAAACTTTTTAATTAATATCTTTTTTATTTTAAAACTAAATCTTTTAAAATGATATCACATATATTTTATTTTAAAAAATAATTAAATATTTATTTTGAATTTAAAGATTTTAAATTCAATTTTAAATATTTAATTTAATAAAATAATTATATTATCTTATTCTATTTAAAATCAAATATCAACTAACCCCTCCATTTAGTGATTAATAACATAATTAAATAATCTTGTTATTTAATTTATTTAATCACCATTATTCATTAATTAAATAATCTCATTATTCAATTAATTCTCAAATAAATACATGTCATTTTCGTAACACAATTAATTGGACAATCCAATCAATTAACTGTGACCCTTGTTACCTAAATCGATCGGGCTAGCAAGGGGACCTAATGGACCCACAGTATTTTGAGCTCCAATAATCTTTAGAATCATTAATTAAACTCTTTAATTAATATTCCTTGATTATTAACTCTGGTGTTATTCCATTAAAAACCCAAAACTGCACTCTCTAAACTGCAGACGCTTTTACACAGACCGATACAACTCTGCGTACATCGATATAGCTATTACACATGGTGTGATCCTCCACAGTAGTTCATAATTAGAGCTGACTCATAATGCCCGTTATACCCCTCTAATTACATATATCCTTTAAGTACCGCTGATTCTCTAATGAACAATAAATCACATTTCCTCACGGAATTAAGAGAGTGCTCATATTGTCCAAGCCCTGAATCAACCCTTAAGGGAACTACCATCTACTTCTCACAAGAAAAAGTGGATTCCACTATTATGTACATACTTTCCCAGCCACAAGTCAAACCGCAATCCCAACATACGGAGTATATTGATTAGGAAATGCATCTGACCTAACCCATGGTATATCAAATACCACGATCTAACCTGAAAGAGTCGATAAGACACTCAGGATTAAGATCACCCACATATAGCCATCATTAGTTGATATATATGAATCTCACCTGTAAACGGATCTTGGTGAGAGATTCATATAGATCATGACTCAGTCATATATGATCACATCATACAAGGTGCCTCCATTCTCATATCTCATATGAATGATTCAGGATAGAATCATCATACATTACGGAATGGACCGCAGCTATAGATTAACCACAAAAATAAAGTACTCAGCTTTACTTGCTATCTATGGACTCTTTAGATTGCACGTCTCTTACTGTATCCATCTGTATATGACACTCATATACACAGTTCGAGATTACATCCGGCAATCTAGGATGTTAATATATACACAAGTTATAAAATAAACAACACAACAATAATGAATTGAACTTTTCTTTTTATTTATTTCATAAATCCATTTACAAATTACATCTTTAGGGCATAAACTGTTAGGTTTTGACTAGTATTCTCAAGGGAACCCAATATTAACTAAACGAGACTCAACTGATGTGAAACTTCCTAGAGACGTGGAATAACGTTTGGAAGTTGGAGATGGTGTTTAATGGAGATTTGAAGACCGAAGAAGAATTGAAGAATCGGATTCCAGAAGGAAACGCAGTGCATTCCAAGTGACTTGTAACGGTGTAGGGAGCGGGTGGTCAACCGTGACTAGAAACGTAGTCAATCATAAGCATGCGTGAAAAGGGAAATATTCAGCGAGAAAGGAAAGTAATTCTTCTGGAAGTTCTTGTGCTTATCAGAAAAGGAAAAAGAGTTTGTCTTCATGAAGAATAGGAAAATCATGTACTTGAAGGAAAAAGATTTCTCCTTAACAAGAAAACTTGTCATAAATAGGAAATAGTATTTATGTGGAACAAGTAATTCTTGTACGTGTAGGAGTAGAATTTCCTTTTATCTTAAACTCTTTATAGCTAGTATAAATAAACCTTGTAATTAGGTTATTTTGTATGGAGTCAAGAAACACCATGTAACATCAGAGAGTGGTGAGATCCTGGTGAGAGACCCAAGGGAATATCTAGAGAGGGATCCAATGGAATATCAGTGGATCAAGTATGAGATCCCTAGGGGATATTCAGAGGAGACCTAGGGGATATTGGGGTGGGGGGGGAGGGGTTTCTTGGTAAGGATCTTGTGAGCGTGGTTTGAGGTTGAGGTGTGAGAGAGAATCCTAAACTATATGATTGTAACAATATATCATATAGTAGAACTTTCTGTGTCGTCGTGACGGCCTGTAGTTTTTTACCCGATTTGAATTTTCCACGTATATCTTGTATTGTGATTGGTTTATTTTCTATCATCTTATATTTTTTCTGCTATAGACGTTATTAATTGCTATGAGTTATGGGCTTATATAAGGCATGACGCTTCTGCGATCATTGGTTCAAATCCCTAACATAAACCCCAACATCTCTCCCATGCTTTATTAGTTTAGATGTAAATATGAATTGTCTTAACCATATATCTCTTTTATTTCTCTTCTCTCAGAAAAATCAGAATAGATTCTCCTTATTTGGCATCTCTATTTATTTCCAGAAAATCTTCATATTTGAATACATTGCTTGATTGTATTCAATCTCTGTCAGCTCAACTGAACTCTTTCACTTAACTACTTAACTATCTCTCCTCTTTCTTTCATTTATGAGATCCCCAATCCCAGTAGCTATATTTATATAATACTAGTGGAGAGGCACGTGCATTATTTATAGTATTAAATCTTAAATATAATATATATGTATATATATATATGTATTTTTTTTATATATGAATAAAACTTATTCACAGTATATTTACAATAAAAAGTTTTAATACTTCTAATGTTGCAATTGAAATTGGAGTTCTTACTAAAACTTGTCTACTAAAGTTATTAAAAAAAATAAAATAAACAATAACATTTACGATTGCCACGTATCGCTCCCACGGTCCCACATTAGAAGTATGAAAATAGGCTATTATAATTATATTAAGAAATGTTAGACTTTTCAAATTTCTTAAAAAATGGTGTTTACAAGTAACGTATCAACATTTCATCACTCACCACATAATCTAATGATTTATAAGATGTTGACATGTCATTGACGAAAACCAGTTGGTAACAAATTTGGAAAGCATAGCATTAATCAATTATATTAAATATACAATTAAAAAAACTAATAACACTTATGATTGCCAATTGTCACTACCATATCAAAAATAGGAAAAATTTCTATTGTTTGTATACTATATATGATTACAATATTTCCTTGTATAATTTCCTCACGGTCCTCAATTGTAAACCATTATATAGTCACAAAGAAAAGTTCAAACAATATGGTTAACAGTATAGGTATAAATAATCTTACAAAACATTTTAAAGAGAAATTTACATTGTAATGTCAAGGTATAGATACAATAGCAACTACATAATAATAATAATAATAATAATAATAATAATAATAATGTTACAAATTATCAAATGATTCACAATCGTCATTAGGTTTTCGTTTTAAAATAGCTTTGTATTTTTTTAATTTTGGCTTTCAAAGCTTTATTCTCTTCGACTGCCTCATCGTATCCTCTATTGATTCTATGATAACACCATTTATAGTATTAGTAGTTCGAGAAGTTGACATCATAAAATTCAAATTTGTAATGCTTTTGCAGATAATCAACTATTTCTTTAGCTGCATCTTGCTCAAACTCATTTTTGTTGTTTGAAAGTTTACCCCAAAACACTTCGGTATTGAATTCGGAGTCAATATTAAGATCAATCTCAACATATGCTTTAAACACTTCTGGACCATCAACTTCGTATCCATAGTTGTATTTGTCTATCTTTAGTTTTTCGATGACATTTTGCAGCAAGCTTTTATAATAAATATCGACGCATAAAGTTTCCATATTGATTAATCTGAAAATGCACAGAGAAAATATAATCATACTACAATTTATTTAATTAATTAAACACTTGACAAATAACACCATAAATTATCAAACTGAACTGGGTAATTTGCCTTCATGAAGCATATTTAAGATAAATTTTCTACCATACCAAACATAAATCACATATCGAAAAATTCAAGTTAATAAAAAAAAAGATGCACCTGTGCTGGCAACATTATTATTATTATTATTGTTATTTTTATCATTGTTATATTATTATTTTAAAATTTTATTAATGATAATATTATTATATTATTATTACTATAAGCCATTTAATAAAGACATTGTATAATAAAAGATCACTGATATTGAAAAATTAGTAATTTTATAGAATTAATACTATCAATGTAACCATTATAAGTTTTTTCGAAACAAACATATTTGTTGTTCCGTCTGTTTTTCTAATGATTTTATTTTGTTTGTATGACTCAGGCCGCCTCTTATTGATTTATTGTTTTTCATCTTTAAGAAAATTTGAATACCATCTCTTTCTATGACCTTTTTTTAGCTCCTGTTACCTGACTTTTTTGTTTCATTATATGGAACAGCCTAATTTCAAATAGTAGAAACAACTAAAGATAATTACAAAATAACACATATGAATAACAAAAACATAACTTAATACTAATATGCTTTTTTAATAAAAATTTCACAAGATGAAAACAACACATTCTGAATTTAGTTACAAAAAATAGTGAAAGTATAATGGCATAAATAACTTATCTATTATAGTGTCAACAATATCTTGTCAAAGCCAAGCCAACAACACTTGTTTAATTTGTAAATAAAAACACATTAGACGGTGCCAAGAAGCTATTCTGTAGCATTGTAATAAAGCTTAAAGAATCTGAAAATAATTTAGTTTAGGATATTAACCATTTAGCAAATCCCAAAACTATCTGGAAGAAAAAATTAGTTACAGTAATAATAGCAATAAATACATATCAGAATTCAGAACTTATTAAGAGCAATTCCAACCAACGCACCATTCACACTAAAACACCAATTTAGTGTAAAAATCCCCTCCAACCAACACATAAAATATACCAATTTTTTCTTTCTTTCTTTCTAAAGGTCATATCAGTTACTTTTATTTTTCACAATTACTAATGTAACCCTCAAATACTTAATTATAATAATATGTATTTCTAAAAATATATTATTGGACAGATCTCTAGATCTTTAAAATGACACAAATATTGATTTATATATTTAATTTAATTAATTTACTTATTAATTATACATTTAATCATTTTAAAATTTTATAATAATTTAAAATTTTATTGGAAGAATATTCTTTAAAGATATTCTTTTGGTGTAAAATTTGGAATGGAACATAGGAGTGGAAAAACATTTGGTGTAAATATATTTTTCAAAGATGCTCTTTTAATACTAAATCGGTGTAAAAATTGGTATAATAAACAGGAGATGCTCTATATTATGAAGCATCAATCCAACGACAAAGGCAATTTTGTTTTTTTAAAATAAAAATGGCAACACGCTGCCCAATTCCACACACTCTCTCTCTCTTCCTTTTACCCCACACGTCACCAAGTCTCCAACACATTCTTATTAAGGCAACATACTGTCCAAAAAAGTTCACTCTGCCGAATTCCACTCTCTCTCTCTCCTCCTTCTACCTCGCATGTTTTTAAGACTCCAACACACTTTCAAAACATCTCTCACTCATCTCTATCTCTAAAATAGAATTTGAAAATGGAATATTCCTCTCAGATTCCATCTCTAAAATTTTTTAACTCCCACCACACTCTCTATTCTTATCTTTATCTCTATCTCTATTTATATTTATATCCTCAAATAACTTATATTTTCATTATTATTTTTTAGTTTCTTTAATAAATTATTGTTCAACTAAATTTTAACAAATATTATTTATAATAACATTTGTATTTTTTTTTACTTTTTTTTAAATATAATGTTTTATTAGTGTATGAATTTATAAATATCTTACTAATAAATAAATACACCACCCATCAATTTATTTTGAGCATTTGTTACTAATTTGTTGTTGTATCAAACTTTCTCAACCAATTAAATACACCACCCATATTTTTTTTATAAATAGCTACTATGGATATGAAAGTCATTTGGATGGCTTTCCAAAATATTAATGTCTTTGGACATTATCATATGTTATGTTGTTATTGTTTAAGTTTTTTATTTTTTTATCCTTATTTTAATATTTTTCTGTTATTGTAATTTTTAATATTAAAATTTATTATTTCAATACTATGTTTCAGTTTTTATTGTATTACTAACTTATAATTATCAATATGTAATAATAGATTTATTTTTATAACATAAAATAATTTTTTTAGAGAAAATTATAACAAAATAATAATATGAAGAACAAATGATAAAGTATGGTAAATAAAAAATTATTCATTAATATTCAATATTTGACTCATTTTAAAGATCTAGATGAGACTTTTCTAATGATATAGTTTTTATATTAATCAAATGTATAAATTAAAAGTTATTATACATTAATTGAATTTAATGTAAAATGTAAAAGGATATAAATGGAATAAAAAGTTGAAAAGTTAATTTAAAGATGGAATAGTGCTTCTCTAAATTTAGAGATGGAACATTAGAAACTCAAAAAATTATGTTGGAGACAACAATTTAGAGATGGATGGGAGTAACTCCTACTCTAAATAGTCTTGGAGAGATGAATATAGAGATGGGTGGGAGATGCTCTTATTATCTCATTTCTTCTCTATCTCAACACTATTCCTTTCTCTTCCCATCCCAAGTCCATCTACAAATCAATATGTTTCATAACTTCATCGGAGATACTCACCGGAAACCTCACTTGAAACAAATCTCCAAACTCAACCCTCCTAAACCAATGACTGATCTCCCCTTCTCTTCTTCAGATTTCATCTATGGTTTTGATTTTTAGATTTCTCATTTACATATTTTTATTTCAATTTTCTTCTCTTGTTTCGTTTCTTGTTCAAAAATTTGATTTCAAAGATTGGGTTTTTATTTTTATTTTTAAAATTACATCTGGATTACGGAAATTTAATTTTTTTCTCTAATTTTAGATATAAATTAAGTAACTTCATAAATTTATTTAGAACTCTTTTTTTTCTTTAGATCAGGCTTTTCTTGATTTTATTTCGTTTCTCTTACATCTCGGATTTATAACTTTTAGATGAAATCCAAAAAAAAAAAGAATCATATCTTAGTTTTTGTCGCTTGTACCGAAATTTGATTTCAATGATTTTTTATGTCTTTTTTTAACATTATATCTGGATTTCGAAAGTTAATTTTTTTTTCTCTGATTTTAGATTTGAAAGATTGTATTTTTTTAGCACTTTATTATTTTCTCTTATGTTTGTCCTGATCCACGTTATTTACCTCTTCTTTCATTCAGATCCATGCTATTATTTGTCTTTTCTTTTGTTTAGATCCATGTTTTACTGGATTTAAGGTTAAATTTTTCTCTCCTTAACTTTTTTGTTTTTTTTATAATTATTTTTGTTTTTCAGGATTTTTCCATGTTCAACAAACCCAGTATAATAAAAATCAATCATCTTCAACCATCATCATCACAACTACAAGTTCTATATCAATGACCTTTAAAGCAATAAAATTAAAATCAAAAACAAATACAACAAATCCAGATGTGATGTATGTATTCTGGTACCTGTTAGTTACAACAATCAGATGTTTTTGATCTCTTTTTTTGTCACAACTACAAGTTCTATATCAATGACATTTAAAGCAATAAAATTAAAATCGAAAACAAATACAACAAACCCAGATGTGATGTATGTATTCTGGTACCTGTTAGTTACAACAATCAGATGTTTTTGATCTCCTTTTTTGTTCTTTTTTTTCTTTAGATTCATTCCTCTTATCTCAATCCTCTTTCTTTTCTTTTATTCTTACTTTTCCGCCTTTTCCCCTCCACAACCTATGCTAGGTTAGGTTTGCCACGTTCAATCTCAAATATTATAAGAGAGACACGTTAAAAGGGAAAAAGAAAAAAAAAGGGGACATAAATCAATTGATCACTCTAGAATTGGAAGAGGACACATAAGGAAATAAGGTAATTCATCACACCATGAATTGCCCTTTTGAAAAAATAAAGCGCTTATATATATATAGAGTATCTTGAGTCACCAAATAAAATATGTCAGCTCAACTGCTTACTCATCTCTTTTTCCTATATATATATATATATATATATATATATATATATATATATATATATATATTCTTTGTGGTGTGTTCAATATTTGCTGGAGTTTTTTCATTTGTTGCTTTCCCTCTTTTTCCTCTTCCATTTTTGTTAAGAATCAAGTAGCATTTTTCAATTGTTTTGTAAGTACATTCTTTGAAGAATAATGAGTTCGAAATAAATAGCGATAGTTGTTGGGCCTGCTTTAGAAGCCCAATAAGAGGTCATGCTTCATAAACAAGATAAGAAAATTACTGATGTACATGAAACTTGTAATGAGAAATTTGCTCTTGTAGACAAAAAAATGGCATCTTTTGTTGCAAGCATAGAAACATTTATCGAAGAAAGACGTCTTGCACGAGAAGAAGAATGTCTAGACTACAAAGCATTCTAAGAAACTTTTATAAACCTTTTAAGGGAAGGTAAAAATGTGATTTTTGTTGTTGCCATGATTTTAATGTTTGAATGCTAGGAAAAATATTGATTTATTTCTAAATTCCAGGAAAGAATAAATAAGAGTAAAAAAGAAAGAAGAATACTTGAAGCTGTTTAATTTTTTTTAATGTTATGTTTATTTTTTTTAATTTTTGAACTATATTTTTATTTTTTTGAACTATGTAATGTATATTTATTTTGTTGAACTATGCTATGTATTGTATTTTCTATTTGGATTAATTTTATGAAGCCCTATGTTTGGTTGTTTTTCGTTTTCTTTTTTAATTGTGTTGTTGGGAATATTGTGAATAATGCTACTCAGTAGTCGGTACAAATGTCTGCAAGACTATTAACTCATCATTCCACTTTCTTTGTTGAAAGTCGATGGTACAATGGGGATTATGAGAATGCCAATGAAGACCCCGAAATTTGGGGGACGAGGGACCAATTAGAAAGTAATTGAAGGAGGCAATGATATTAAAATGCGGTCCTTATAAAGAAGGAATCAAAGAAGAATGAAGGGTTTAATTGCAGAGTTGTGCATTTATATGAAATTTTGATTGATGAGAATATATGGAAGAGTTTTACTCAAAGTAATGCCAAGATTATTAAATTAGATGTTGGTGGAGGACATAGAGAGAGGATGGCGAGATCTTATTCTCCACAAGATACGGGCAGTTTTCGGTTTTGGAATATGATTTTTTTGTTATTCTAGAACAGATTATAGTGATTATGTAGAACATCTTTAGAGGGTCCATTAAGAGGGGCCATTTGCTCAATTTTGTCTTTCTTTCGGGTCAATTAGTGTCATTTCAATTTTTATTTTCTTTGTCAACAAGTAAGATCTTTCATAAAGATCTCTAATATTTTATTATTTCGGTTACTTAGAGCCCAAGTAAGATCTCAAATTCTATTGTTTTCTCATTCAGTTTATCAGCAATAAAAAAGTTTTTCATAACAATTGTGTGTTTTCTTTGTTTATCATTTTCCACTTCATCAAGTGATATCAAAGTCAGGTTTTTACAGACCATCTGACGGCTGAGATGTTTCTGCTAATGTAGGATCTACCTCGGAGCAATGCTCTCTATGGTTATCGTGTTGATGGTCCTCGAAGTTGGGTTTAAGGGCATCGATTTGACAGCAGCATTGTGTTTATTGATCCTTATGCTAAGTTAATTGAGGGTTGCCGATATTTTGGAGATGCCAAATATAAATTAACTAAGTTTCTTGGAACTTATGATTTTGATAGTTTACCGTTTGATTGGGGAAGCAACTACAATCTTCCAAATATACCTGAGGTACTCAGATCAATTACTTGCATTTTTTGGCCTCATCAATGTTTCTTTTCACTTATGTAATAAAATCTGACAATACAACTTCATCTCTCTCTCTCTCTCTCCCCTCCCCTCCCCATCTTTCTCTCAACTTCTTCCCCTCCCACTCTCTCCCCTCTCCTCATTCACATATTGTTCTTTGATGAATTAACCAAGGATAAAATTGCGCTTCTATTATTGTCTATATGTGATTCCAATCAAATTGTTGTTGTAATTTGGTAGTTCTTAAATTTCATCATGACTGTTTAGGTAAACGAATGTTGTGTGTGTTATGTGTCTAATTTCCATATGTAAGATAATTTTGCATTCAAATAGTTCATATTTGCTACTCTCTTTGCAGAAAGATCTTGTGGTATACGAAATGAATGTTCGTGCATTTACAATTGATCAATCAAGTGGGTCAGATCCAGACATACGTGGCAGCTATCTTGGTGTTATAAAAAAAGGTAATGCTTCATTGTTACAAACTGAACCAGTTTCTGATAGATGGCATTTGAATCCTATCAATTTGAAAACTCAGGAATGCTGAAATGAAAATACATAACAACTACATTTAGTAACTCATCAATTCATCTGGTTTCTTAAATGTAAGATATATACCTGTAGGAAGAAAAAAAATCGTATGGAGTAAGCAGCGGGTTGTGAAGCAGACGTTAACAAGTATACGCAATATACAGTTTAGGATTCAAAGCAAATCAAATATATTGAAAAATATTATCAATAATCTTACTAAAAAGTAACTAAAAATAAAGCAAAACCGAGTTCTCCAGATTAATTACCGTGAAAATGAACAGAATCAGAGAGAGAGAGAGCAGAGAAGAGCAAACCACGAAGTAGAGAAAGTTTGGTTAGAGTGAGAGAATCGTATGAAGGAGATTGTTTTTGCAAGGGCGAGAAATATAGTGAACCAGCTAATGTAATATAACGAGACGAAAGAAGTTGTGAGAAATTGAGTGGTGTTGTACATATGTAGCACATTTTAGTGGCCTCGATACAAGTTTCAAGTTTTGCAGCCTTTGCAAAATGAAACAAAAGGAATGACAGCCTTTGCAGATACAAGGTTCAAGTTTTGTTTGAAACGTTTACATATATTATTTTTGCCAGTTTTATAAGAAAGCTGGGAAATGAAGGAAAATAAATTTAATAAGAGGTTTATGAAAAATAGCGTCACTAAGCAAAAATGGAAATAATGTAGCATTACTTGTAGCATTACCTCTATTCAGCAACATTACTTATGTTGTAACCAAGCTTGTTAGCTGAAGTCGCAATTTCAGAGTTCACAATATTTTCATCGACATTGGGTTTGAGTATGCATTTTTTGTCAAGTGTTTTCATAAATTTATAAAAAATAAAACAAAAGTTAAAAAAGCATAAAATACAAAAATGAAGTAATAAAAATTAATTTTTTACCTCAAAAAATTGGATAGCTGGGTAGGAATCGATCAGACATTTTCTCTTGTTATAAAAATCATTTTTAAATTCATTATCATTTAGGTAACCTCATCTAACATATGATACTTCTTCTTGCATTCATTAAAAAATAAACATATTGGATGGACATCCTTGAGAAATGCTTCAGCCCCATTAGACGAATTTGTCTCGTCTATAATAAAAAACAACCGTATATTAAGTTTACCGCTCTTTCCAAAAGCCTTCATCGGACTCACTAGTGCTTTAAACTACAAATACAATATAAAAAATAGAATTAAATTTTATACAATTTCTTTAATAGGAAATTAAAAAACAAAACTTACATCATCTTCTTTGAGAAGATAAGCTCTTCCTGCGGCAAACATCCCTATTAGAAAGAATCTGATACCTTTATCACTTACAATCTTATTTAAAATTAATCGTCATTCCTATGTGTTTATCACAGAACTTACAACTTCATTTCTTTCAGGAGGGTCATGTTTTAGTACTTGAGGAACTAATGGGTCATTAGCATCAGAGTTTCTGGATAACTTCTTTTCAGACTTGACAGTTTGTAATTGTTAGGCATGTTTAGATACTTTATTATATTTGCTTTTCCGGTATTTAAATCTAGGATTGCCAGTCCCGTTCAAAAAGATCATGCATCAAGTACAAGGTCATTCCGTTCATTATCTCTCCGGGTTTGAATCAATTCATCTGGTTCTTAAATGTAAGATACATATCTGGAGGAAGAAAAATATCGTATGGAGTAAGCATCGGGTTATGAAGCAGACGTGAACACGTATACACAATATACAGTTTAGGATTCAAAGCAAATCAAATATATTGAAAAACATTATCAATAATCTTACTAAAAAGTAACTAAAAATAAAGCAAAACCGAGTTCTCCAGATTAATTACCGTGAAAATGAACAGAATCAGAGAGAGAGCAGAGAAGAGCTAACCACGAAGTAGAGAGAGTTTGGTTAGAGTGAGTGAATCGTACGAAGGAGATTGTTTTTGCAAGAGTGAGAAATATAGTGAACCAGCTAATGTAATATAACGAGACGAAAGAAGTTGTGAGAAATTGAGTGGTGTTGTACACACATAGCACATTTTAGTGGCTTCGACACAAGTTTCAAGTTTTGCAGCCTTTGCAAAATGAGACAAAAGAAATGACAACCTTTGTAGATACAAGGTTCAAGTTTTGTTTGAAACGTTTACATACATTATTTTTACCAGTTTTATAAGAAAGCTGTGAAAGGAAGGAAAATAAATTTAATAAGAGGTTTATGAAAAAGAGTGTCACTAAACGAAAATGGAAATAATGTAGCATTACTTGTAGCATTACCTCTATTCAGCAACATTACTTATATTGTAACCAAGCCTCTTAGCAAAAATCGCAATTTCAGAGTTCACAATATCTTCACCGACATTGGCTGTCGGTACGCCTTCTTTGTCAAGTGTTTTCATAAATTTATAAAAAATAAAACAAAAGTTAAAAAAACATATAATACAAAAATGAAGTAATAAAAATTAATTTTTTACCTTTGAAAATTGGATGGCTGGGTAGGAATCGTTCAGACATTTTCTCTGGTTATAAAAATCATTTTTAAATTCATTATCATTTGGGTAACCTCATCCAGCATATGATACTTCTTCTTGCATTCATTAAAAAAGAACCATAATGGATGGACATCCTTGAGAAATGTTTCAACCCCATTAGACGAATTTGTCTCGTCTATAATAAAAAAAACCGTATATTAAGTTTACCGCTCTTCTCAAACGCCTTCATCAGACTCACTAGTGTTTTAAACTACAAACACAATACAAAAAATAGAATTGAATCTTATACAATTTCTTTAATAGGAAATTAAAAAACAAAACTTACATCATCTTCTTTAAGAGGATAAGCTCTTATTGCGGCAGACATTCCTGTTAGAAAAAATCTGATACATTTATCACTTACAATCTTATTTAAAATTAACCGGTATTCCTATGTGCTTATCCCAAAACTTACAACTTCATTTCTTTTAAGAGGGTAATGTTTTAGTACTTGAGGAACTAATGGGTCATTAGCATCAGAGTTTCTGGATAACTTCTTTTCAGACTTGACAGTTTGTAATTGTTAGGCATGTTTAGATACTTTATTATATTTGCTTTTCCGGTATTTAAATCAAGGATTGCCAGTCCCGTTGAAAACGATCATGCATCAAGTACAAGGTCATTCCGTTCATTATCTCTCCGGGTTTGAATCAATTCATCTGGTTTCTTAAATGTAAGATACATATCTGGAGGAAGAAAAAAAATCTTATGGAGTAAGCATCAGGTTATGAAGCAGACGTGAACACGTATACACAATATACAGTTTAGGATTCAAAGCAAATCAAATATATTGAAAAATATTATCAATAATCTTACTAAAAAGTAACTAAAAATAAAGCAAAACCGAGTTCTCCAGATTAATTACCGTGAAAATGAACAGAATCAGAGAGAGAGAGAGAGAGCAGAGAAGAGCAAACCACGAAGTAGAGAAAGTTTGGTTAGAGTGAGAGAATCGTATGAAGGAGATTGTTTTTGCAAGGGCGAGAAATATAGTGAACCAGCTAATGTAATATAACGAGACGAAAGAAGTTGTGAGAAATTGAGTGGTGTTGTACATATGTAGCACATTTTAGTGGCCTCGATACAAGTTTCAAGTTTTGCAGCCTTTGCAAAATGAAACAAAAGGAATGACAGCCTTTGCAGATACAAGGTTCAAGTTTTGTTTGAAACGTTTACATATATTATTTTTGCCAGTTTTATAAGAAAGCTGGGAAATGAAGGAAAATAAATTTAATAAGAGGTTTATGAAAAATAGCGTCACTAAGCAAAAATGGAAATAATGTAGCATTACTTGTAGCATTACCTCTATTCAACAACATTACTTATATTGTAACCAAACCTCTTAGCAAAAGTCGCAATTTCAGAGTTCACAATATCTTCACTGACATTGAGTTTGAGTATGCCTTATTTGTCAAGTGTTTTAATAAATTTATAAAAAATAAAACAAAAGTTAAAAAAACATAAAATACAAAAATGAAGTAATAAAAATTAATTTTTTACCTCATAAAATTGGAAGGCTGGGTAGGAATCGATCAGACATTTTCTCCGGTTATAAAAATCATTTTTAAATTCATTATCATTTGGGTAACCTCATCCAGCATATGATACTTCCTCTTGCATTCATTAAAAAAGAACCATAAGGGATGGACATCCTTGAGAAATGCTTCAGCCCCAGTAGACGAATTTGTCTCGTCTATAATAAAAAACAACTGTATATTAAGTTTACGGCCAATCTCAAAAGCCTTTATTAGACTCACTAGTGCTTTAAACTACAAATACAATATAAAAAATAGAATTAAATCTTATACAATTTCTTTAATAGGAAATTAAAAAACAAAACTTACATCATCTTCTTTGAGAGGATAACCTCTTCTTGCGGCAGACATCCCTATTAGAAAGAATCTGATACCTTTATCACTTTCATAATTAAGTATGAGATGATTAAATTAGTGATTTGAAAAAAAAGTAATTGACTTGACTATTACAAATAAATAAAAAAGAGATGGTACCATGAACAGTGAACGTCAAATATGGTACACTATTGTTCAACAACACAATTGTTTTTTTGGAAACTGTAATTTGACGTATAGTTGGAATGCTCCCTTTTGAAGTTTAGTGCTGTATTTGGCGCATGGTTTGAGTTGGCCTAAGGCATAAAAGGAGGCCATTAACTTACATAAGCAATACCCTCCCACCAAGGAAATTAGGCATGTCTACATATGAAAAAAAAAACTACTGGCAATTGTTTATGCCATACAGAAATGGAAACCTTACCTTTATGGACACAAGTTCACGGTCAAAATCGATCATAAGAGCTTGAAATACTTCTTGGAATAGAAAATGTCAACACTGATGCAACAGAAATGGTTGACTAAGCCACTAGACTTTGACCACGAGATATCCCACAAGAAATGGAAGGAAAATGTTGTAGTTGATGGTACACTGAGGAAGGAGCTCTAACAGCTCTCACTACTAATCAACATAGGTAAGTGCTAGAAATACAAGACAGTTACATACACAACCCATTAGCAATACAAGAGCTGCCTGTACTGATAGTTGACTCCACTAATGGCTTAGATTTCACTCTCAAAAATGAAATTATAAGGAAACAAGGGAAAATTTACATGGGAAGCAATGGTTGTTTAATGGAAAAGGTTATTGAGAAGGCCCATTGTTCAGCTATAGGGTGGACATTGGGGAATTAAAGGGATTGTCAAGCGCCTACAACACTACTTCTATTGGGAAGCTATGAAAAGATATGTGATAGCTTAGGTGACTAAATGCTCAGTCTGCCAACGATGCAAAATGGAACATGTGAAAAGCTCTAGACTCCTCCAACCTTACATATACCTATTATTCCTTGGCAAGACATATCATTGGATCTCATTGAAGGCCTGCCACCTTTACAAAGCAAAAAACACTATCCTAATAGTTATAGACCGCTACACTAAATATGCTCATTTCCTCACACTAATCACCCATACACAGCTAACCAAGTAGCCAAGGTATTTTACGACAATATGCATAAGTTACATGGAATTCCCACCTACATTACAAGTGATCGAGATAAATCTTCACTAATGCATTCTAGCAGAACCTATTCAAGTTGGTGGGCACTAAGCTATGTTTAAGTACTTCTTATCATCCCCAGACCGACAGATAAAGCGAATGGTTAAACCACTGTCTAGAAAACTACTTGAGATGCATGACGGGGGTTAATCCACTTCCGTTGGCTATGGTTGAATGGTGGTATAACTCTAGCTACCACTCCTCTCTCATTATGACCCCATTTGAGGCTCTATATGGGTACAAACCCCTTATTTTCACATTCACATCACTAGAAATAAATTCACCAAAAGTTAGAGACTTTACTTGCGAAAGAAATAAAATTCAGTTAGTGCTCAAAAAAGCTCTAAACCAAGCTCAAGCTAGAATGAAATTTTATGCAGATAAGAATAGGTCATAAATGGAGTTCACTATAGGCGATTGGGTATACCTTAGGTTGCAGCCGTATAGATAAAACACCATAGCCTTTCGTCAGAATTTGAAGCTTTCTCCACTCTTTTTAAGCCGTTTCAGGTGCTTGCATGAATCGAAGCCGTCACTTATAAACTTTAGCTGCCTAATGACTCCCAAATCCATATGGTCTTCCATGTTTCGCAACTCAAGAAGAAGGTTAGAGCCACAGTTCCACAGGCATCGAAACGCCATTCTGTAAAAAGGATTAGAACTTAGACATCCATACCTTTCCAACGGTAAATTATTTGATAAATTTCGATATCGTTTGGTCATGTTTTGAGCCACTTGAAAATAGGTTATTGTGTTGATTTGCCTGTGTGCGGGTCCCTACCCGCGCAGTCACCCGCGCAGACGTAGTATACCAGAGCACTGTGCCATTTTTGCCTAGAAAATTGTGTTTTAATCTTTCTCAAAACGACGTAATTTCACTTTGATCTAAAATCATAATATAGTGAAAGAAATAGCTCCCCTAGAGAGAGAAAGCTTCAAGCTTTGTTCTTTGACTCTTCAAACCCAAAACCCATGCATCCATGACATCCATTGCATCAATCACACATGGGTCTTCATCAATCTTTACTTGGTAAGTAAGAACAAACATCTCATATTCATTTATTGTTGTTTAATTTCAAGATTTCATTTTTAATGCATAGGATTTGTATAAATCATTTTTGAATGCATTATTTTATTGATTGAAAATATGATTGGGTTTGTTTTGTGATAGCTTAATTGATTAGGTCATTTTTGCCTAAAAGCTAAGTCATAAACATTCATTTGTGATTTATTGATAACTAGGTTGATAAAATTGTCTTTTAATCAACTAATTAAGCTTATTGAATGTTTATGCATGTTTTGTGTAACAATTAGTTTGTTGGAAATTATCTACACAATTAATTGAGTTTTTGTTTTTGATAGACATAGGTCTAAGACTTGCATTTATTGTATGCTAAATGCTTTGTCTCAATCACATGAATATATGCTAAGTATATGTTGAATACATTGTGAGCATATTTGTTGATTCGTTGTGATTGTTTGTGATAGCTAGGATTGTTGTTATTGATAACATCTAGTTAAGTATTTATGCTTTGCATTTAGACATTTGAAAAACTTGGATTTGTTCATACAAACTCCTAGTTGAGCAATTTATGCTGTCTAGCGTAGTTTGCATTGAGCATCATTTATATGATCACATAGACATATAATTCTCTTCATTGAGTCAAAATCTTGTGGCTTCTAGGTGAAGTTGCACAAGCATCGAAGTCTTGCAACCAAAGATTGGTTGGCAAGCATTGGTTGCCAAGTGCCACTGTAAAATGTCTGCATGTAGAGTAGGAGGTGCTCACGCCAATAATAGTGGATCATGGGATATCACTAGGAATTGAACCAAGAGTGGTGAGTGGTAGTGTCCATAGCCTGAGGTTGTCGAGAGTGAGGATGTAACATTTTATTAATATAGTGGATTTCTATGGCTCAAGTGGCTAGCGTGGCTAGTCCCGTGGTTTTTTCCCATTTGGAGGGTTTCCACATAAAAATCAAGTGTTCTTTAATTCCGCATTTTACTCTATTTTTATTGTTTGATTGTTTGAGTTAATTGTGATTAATATTGACTAATCCAAAAAATTGGTAATTAATTGGATTAACAACACATTCACCCCCCTCTAGGTTGTTTATACACACGCTTGAGTTGTTTTTTTTCAGCAATTAGCAATTCATTCAATTTCATTTACAAGCAATTTCCCGTTTTTCTAGAAAAAGGTTCAGTGAACTTACTATAAGGAATTATCTCTCAGGCCACTTGACATTTGCATTTTCCCGTATAATGTTTGTTTCTAACAAACTTGGTTATTCAACGAATGAGAACAATCATTCTTCCTTTACAATTCTTCAATTCTCTCAATCTTATCTATCTTTCTTTCTCTCTTTCTATCTCTCAATTTCAATATTACAATCTGGAAATTTCATAAACCAAAAACAAAATACAAAATATCTAAGGATAACACAAGGGCATAACATATAGAAATTATATTGTTCAATCCTAGGAATTAAAATAAGAAATATGTTAGAAGAAAGAATTCGACATCATATCAAATTAGGATAAATTTGGAAATATATCTTTTTTGGGAGGATAGATTTAGAAGATAATATTTTATTTGGAATTAAGTTAAAAGAAATAAAGTCAGAAATTCAAAAAAAAAGAGTCAGAAATCATAAAAAAAGAGCTAATAATAATTATAATAATAATATTAATAATAAAGTCAGTATTCAACAAACCAAGAATTTGTCAACCAGATTCATCAAACACCAAACAAAACTCAGATTCATCAATACTCAAATGTATCATTACAATCATCAAACCATTATCGAACGAAAATTCACCCACAACAACACAAATCGAGATTGTTAAACCCAAATTCATCAACACAAATGCTTGGCGGCCGGTTGAGGAGATCAACGTCTTAATCAAGTTGGTGTCGTCTCGCCGATGGTTATCTATACTGGCGGTGGATGTGGTAAAGGGTGAGAGCGAAAGAAAGGAGAGGGACATAGGGGAGAGGAAAAGGCGTGAGAGAGATGGGAAACTGTAGATGAGAGTTTTTGAATAAACACGTATTTGTCTACCCATCCAATTATAGTTTAAAGGTCAGGGGATGTTTTTAATTTTAACCATATATATTAGGGTTTTTAGCAAAACTGCCCTATTTCAAGGGCTGAATTGCAAATCTACCCTAAAACCAAAAAGAATTGCAAAAATGCCCTAAAATGATGAAAATGCCCTTGTCTTAAAAGAAAAACCAATTTCACTCACAGAGTCACAGTTGCCCAAAATCCCAAATCCTCTAGCCACCATAATCCTCTGGCCACCCTATCCCGATCCCACTCCCACTCCATCCCGTTCCTGCCACCATCGCCGGTATTGCCATCGAGCCAGGGCCAGCTGCCGTCGTTGCCGTCCTTAGCGTGGTTTCGATTTTAGTTTCAAACCCACTCAAATCCTCTGGCCACCCTATCTCGATCCCACTTCATCCCGTTCCAGCCACCATCGCCGGCATTGCCATCGAGCTAGGGCCAGCCGCCGTCGTTGCCGTCCTTAGCGTGGTTTCGATTTCAGTTTCAAACCCACTCAAATCCTCTGGCCACCCTATCCCGATCAACAAACAAAAACCAACTTCACTCACAGTTGCCCTAAAATCCCAAATCCTCTAGCCACCATATCCCGATCCCACTTCATCCCGTTACAGCCACCGTCACCGGCATCGCCATCGAGTTCGAGCCAGTTGCCGTCGTTGCCTTCGTCAGTGTCCTTCCGAGTTTAATTCGAGGTAATTTGATTTTCGAACCCTATTATGGTTTTGAGTTGAAATTGTTGTTTGAGTTTTAAATTATTTAGTTTGATTGGTTTGATTTAGTGGATTGAATTAGGATTATATTTTTTTTATAGTTGAAATTATTTGGTTTTCAAACCCTGACAAAAGATTCGAAAAACTGCTGAATTGTTGTCAATTTCGACTCATTTTTCTTCTTCTTCATGTTCCTTCTTCTCTGCTTCATTGCTTTGTTCAGTTGTTTTCTCCTTCTCTTCCTCTTCCTCAGCTTTTGCTTCTTCTTCTACTGGTTTGCTTATTCTTCTTGCACTGGTTTCTCAGTCTCTTTCTTTTCGGATTCAGTGGTGGTAGTGGTCTTCTCAGTCATTTTCTGGTCTGGTTTGTTGAACAGAATGTTACCCAATATGGGATTCAATTGTATTGTGATATTGTGATTCAATTGTATGGGATTCGAAAAACAGCTGAATTTTCAATATGGGATTCGATTGTATTGTGATTAAAATTTGATGAAATGATGAAAGTAGTCAAAATAATCAGTTGTTTCAAATTTTGATATCATGTGCAAGTAGTCGGAATAAAGCTTGGAAAAAAAATTGAAGTTAACATGTTACCTTTTTTCAAGTTTTGCTAAAAACCCTTTGTGAAACTCTATGTACTATTTGTCACTTGAACATGTTATTACATGGTATTAAGTCTTGGAAAAAAAAATTGAAGTAAACATGTTGTGAGTTCATACAAAGATGATAATTGTCTTTTATATTAGTTTTGTTTTAATAATTAACATTTTTCGAATATAATTATGAAATGTGTTTAGGTAAATACACATGGGTGGAACGAAATTACTTGAATCACTCAAGATTAAGGAGTCTGATCGTTTTCCTTCTCGAGTTTCTGGGTATTGTAATTGGGAAAGTATAAAACTTATTAAGTCGCGTCTCACACCAAAACAACTCGAGTTGTTTAGAGTGACATGTTTCGGTCATTTTTTGAATGTGAGTGATATGGTGTTGTCCGGGCAATTTTGTCACCATATCTTGCTTAGGGAGTGTCATGTTAAGAATGCCAATGAGAATTCATCTTTGTGGTACCATGTTGGTAACGGAGTGATACGGTTCAGCCCAATGGAGTTTTGTTTGGTTAGTGGGCTAACCTTTGGAGAATACTCTGAATCCTCATTAGAACTTTTCAAACGAAAGGACAGTAGACTTCGTCGATCCTACTTCCAAGATAGTAAAGTCCATGTTAAAATGATTGTTGATTGGTTTAGGAATTTGGGTCTTAATAATAAAAATAGTGATGATGATATTGTAAAGTTGGCTTTAATACTTATATTGGAGATGACGTTGGTTGGAAAAGATGATAGGACTAGCATTCTCTATTGGGCATTAGAATTAGTGGATGACTTAGATGCTTTTAATAAGTTTTCGTGGGGATCATTCTTATACGATAGGACATTTAACTCTCTTTCTACTTGCCTTCTTGGTCGTGATGATAAATTCAAGAATAAGTTCATTGATAAGTTGAAGGAGAAGGTCGATGCTCCAGTGAAACGGAAAGTGGAGAGGTACAATGTTTATGGATTTTTGATGGCTTTCCAGGTGATGTGTTAATTGATGAATTTTATTAAATATATTTTAGGAAACAAGCATGTTTCTATACACTAACATAGATATCATTTTTTTTTTCATTTTCAGGTGTGGGCAATCGAAGCAATACCAAAATGGGTCACACTTGGCTATACCTTTAGGGTGAATAATGTCGCACCCAGAATTTTGAATTGGCAATGCACGGAAACTCCCACATTTGTAGAAATTCAGAAAACCATATTTAAGTTCAAAAACGTAAGTTTTGTTTTAAGTTTATTTTTTTTATTTGTTATATTATAGGGATTATATTGTAATGTTGTTTTCTTAAAATAATTTCAGCTTACCATATACAAAAATCTTGGCCCTTCTGATGAAGAAGCAGGGAAACCGTATTGGATGGGTATGGACCAACTTCAATATGTATCACCCGATGTGGACGGTTGTGGCAGTGAGGATGATGTTGAGGATGATGATGATGATGATGATGAGGATGATGTTGAGGATGATGTGGATGATGTTAATCATGATGATATTGAGGGAGATCATCCAACCAAAACATTTAAAAAAATTGAAGTCAGGGGAAAGAAGAAAGAATTAATTAAACTTGAGCAGCTCCAAAAAAGAATGGATGCTATACAAGTGCAACAAAATGCACTTCAAGATAAGATGACTTCAATGCATAATTCACTGATGGACGAGATGCGAATGGGATTCCTTCGTTTGACGGAGCTTATATGTTTGAACAAAGTGGCTGATAAGGTACATGTTTGTCTAATTTGTAAATTCATCTAATTCGTAACTATTTCTAACATATGTGATTTATATTTGAAGCAGTTAAATGAAGAAAATACCACAGATTTTAGCCAAAATGAAAACATCCAAGATTATCAACCTTCAGTTCCCCGTGTTGTAAAGTCTCCAGAATTTGTTGTTGTGTCTGAGACAAGTGAAGATGTCAAACAATTGACAAGACCATCAAAGTTGACCATAAAAGTACCTAGGGATCGTAAACGGTCCGCCTTTACCGTGAGTCCGTACGTTGATCCCACGGCGAAGAGGCCTAGGAAACCGAAAATGCCGGAATTTGGAAGCATTAGCCAAATGGATGAGGAAATTATACGTTCAATGCAATCATGGATAAACGACAAGAAGAACACAAGGTATGTTAAATCATGTATTATTATTGTAATCCCCACTCAGAATTCTTTAATAAGTTTTTATTCTTGAACCTCTACAGCAGTACACGGGTTTGCTCAAAGCAAAGCCTGCTTGGTTTGAGCTGTTGCTATCTGCAAACGGGTGGTTAGAGGGAGATGTAAGTTGTACACCTTTTACTGCATTTCTTTACTCTACTGTATGCATTTTTTGGTAACACACATTTTTCTCATGACAGCATATAAAGACATATTGTCGTTTAATGCGGCGGCGTGGCTGTTACTATCATCACTTATACAAGCAGGACAGTGTGTTATTGGATTACTCATTCATGGTATTCAAATACATTTTCGACAACAACGTTTATCATTTCTTGTTTGCATTAACCAAGTCTAACCATACTTTTTGTAAATATGTTTTGTAGGTTAAAATTCAAGGAAGGTGGTCAACTGTAACTAAGGGTAAAAAACAATTCAAGCATGAAACATACCAATGGGATAATACAATGATAGACTACGTGATTGGAAAATCCCATATGCATGCTTCAGTACATTGGCGGTCAGTCAATAGAGTAAGTAATTTTCAGATTAATATGACAAGTGATTCAACCTTTTTATAGACATGCATGCTTCAGTATATCCGACTGTTTCTTTAATTCTCAGATTTTGTTTCCTGCGAATGTGAATGGAAATCATTGGGTCGCGGTAGAGGCGGACTTGAAGGAGTGTGTCATCAAAGTATTTGACTCAAAGCCGGACGCCTATAGTGTTGATCAGATACTTAAGTGGGCAACCTGTCTTAGAAAGATGTTGCCATCTTTGTTGGCATATGCGATGCCAGATGCTTATACCGATCCTTCGTCATTTACGGTCGAAAGACCGGAAGAAGGCGTTCCACATCAACAAAATCAGTATGTCTTTATTTATTTGTTATAGGTAATACTTTAACTTATGTGATAGTTATTATTAATAACTGTTTTTATTGACAATAGGTCCGATTGTGGGGTTTTTACTCTCAAATTCTTGAAGTACCTATGGGCGAGAAAACAATTCGACTTTGGAGAAAAAGACGGAGAACCCTTTATAATTCAACTAGCAACAAAAATATTCCAAAATTCAAAAGAAGTACCTTGTGTAAATGATGAACCTTTATGTGTAAATGTTGCAACTTGATGTGTAAATTTTCCGAATTACAAAAAAGTATATGTACATGCAATATTTATATGCAACTTGTTGTATGATATTTATATGAAATATCTGGACATACATATTTATATGAACTTTTATGTTGTATGTTGTGCAGCTTATGACTTGTGTGGGTATTGGAAGTGATATATTTGCAGGATATATTTGCAGGAACAGAAAGAAGATATGGATTTGTGTAAATTTCAAATGAAACTTTGTCAAAATTTCGTAAATAGTAATACAAGTTCACATTACATATTCAAATAAAAGATAATTCAATTACATTGGTTATGCGATCCGCTGGCCTCACCAATTTCAATAGTACTTCCCATACCACTTGATGGTTTACTTGACTTCGGGTAGGTGCACGTATGGCTATTGTGACCAACACGATGACAAGTGGTGCATCTCCTTTGGGTTACTTCCTCTCCAAATGATGGAGTGCGATTCTTTTTAGGTCTTCCAGGACCACGACGACCTACTGGTGGGTGAATAATTTTTGATGCAATATCCTCTGGAACTAACCATTCACTGGGTTGTCCAAGGGGATGTATTTCCCCACTGTATGCTGTAACCAGGAATGCACTAGAGTAATAAGGTGAACAATAATCAACAAATGAAAATCCCCGTAACCTAATGCAACCTAATGCATGTGCACATGGAAGTTGGTCGACATCAAATTCTTTACAGCTACAGGTTTTTGTTGTCAAATCCACAATTCCATCTAAACCCCCATCTTTAACATGAAAAGTGTAAAATGTGATGGGGTAGATCCGCATATATCTTGCTTCGTCATCCTTGACACCAATGGCTACATCAGCGGCTGTTGTCAATTGAGTTGTAAGCTTAAGTGCAGCTGTCTGCCGATCATGGAACCAACACTGAAGGACCCCTCTGATGTAATCAATCACTCCAGTAATAGGTAATTCCTTGCATTTCTTAACTGCATTATTCATGGCCTCTGCAATGTTGGTTGACATTATGTTGTACCTTTTTCTTGGACTGTATGCTCGCGCCCAACGCTCAATCCCCGCATCTGTGACATCCTGAGCTGCTTCGGGATTAATATTTGATAGTTGTTCCATACGCTGCAGGAATTGACTTTCCCAATACACCCTAACTGCACGTCGGAAATACTGTTTAAGAGCTTTATTCCTGCCATAATGACCAACCATGTTCGGTTCTAAATGTACCGCACATGCACCGTGGAATGAATTTGGGAACATTTTTTCTACACCCGTTGTGATACTGCCTTTTCTATCGGAAACGATAACCAAATCATCAACTTCACCAACGGCTTTATGCAACCTAGTTAAAAACCATTCCCAAGCTTCATTTGTCTCTGAATCACCAACACCAAAAGCTAGAGGAAATATTTGATCATTACCATCCATACACACATCAACAAATAAGACCCCTCTATGAGGACCTTTCAAAAACGTCCCGTCAATAGCAATGACCGGTCTAATCGAAGACAGAAAACCATCTATACAAGCTTTTAAGCAAAAGAACATATACATGAACCTGTCAGACGAATCTGTGTGAAGGTCTGTAACAGTCCCGGGATTTGCTTGCTCTAACATGTACATGCATGATGGCAAAATACTGTATGACTCAACTGGTGTTCATTGAACCTCTTCTAAGGCAATATGTCTAGCTCGGTACCCTTTATGGTAGTTACAAGAGATGCCAAACTCCCTTTGCATGTCATGTATAATTTCCTTGGGCTTGTATAAACGATGATCACTGAATTTCTCCTGTATGTGTTCCCCTATAACCCGTGCGCTTGCTTGCCTCTGATGCGGAAATCGTGCTTCTGTGGAGCATGTGTGTTGATTGTCAAATTTTCTAATGTGGAAATAATTTGAATTGTGAACCTTAGCCGCACGCAATCGCCAATTACAATCCTCAACAATGCACCGAACTTGATACCTTGTCGTATCGGACTTGAACACCCTAATCTGGAACCGGTTGGCAAGGGCATAACAACCTACTTGAGATTGTAGATGTTTCTTGCTTGGAAACAATTCGCCCACTTCAAGACGCATAGTAACAGGTCTGGGTGCAACTTCACCAGAATTAATAGAATAAAATGCACATGGAGGTGGAATAAGCCTTTGGACATGGGAAAACTGCTCATCATACAGATTGGGAACTCGCTGACCATTGTAATTAAATGGTGGTCTTGTTTCATCATGCACGGGAATGTGTTGATTACTCGTCGTACCTTGAAAACTAAAATGACGAGGAGGAGATGTATCAATGTTGGCAATTGGTGTGAATCCCTCTCGAATATCATCCAAACAAGCAACCTTAGGTACATCTGACCTTTGAAACTCATCCATAGTATGGTGAGATTCATGACGAAGAGTTGCATGGTGTAGGTTGTGAGAGAACTCTGGTGGTTTATGTTTCATTTCTGGAGACTCATGACCAATTTCCTCAACACTGATGCAAACTAATGGGTCAACATTCTCTCGACGAAGCAACAATGCAACGTCCTCATCATCAACAATCTCAATTGGCATACTAGGACGAAAGGTTTGTGGAAGAGTCGTCATACTAACTCGATAATGATCTCTATCAATTCCGGTGACGTTGTGCACCTTATCTAACAATTGATCATAATTTGAATCCCTTGAAAAATCAAACACCTTCGCTCTTCGACCTTCATACCAATACTCACCATGATGACTTTTCCATTATCCACCCCAATTCAAAACCAAATGCACACTTTTCATCATCAATTCTGAAAAATAATTCAACAAATATTATCCATCATTAAAATAATCACTATTTAAAAGAACGTAAATGGAAAAAAATGTATCCATAACAAAAATAAAATTCGGACCTAAGGAAAAAACCATCGGGACAGGGCGACCCGACATCGGGTCACCCTGACCAGATGGTTTTTTTCCTTATCGGGTCACCCTGACCCGATGGTTTTTTTCCTTAGGTAAGAAAACCATCGGGTCAGGGTGACCCGATGTCGGGTCGCCCTGTCCCAAGGAAAAATTCCATCGGGTCAGGATGACCCGATATCGGGTCGCCCTGTCCCGATGGTTTTCTTACCTAAGGAAAAAAACCATCGGGTCAAGGTGACTTGATGTCGGGTCGCCCTGTCCCGAGGAAAAATTCCATCAGGTCACGGTGATCCGATGGTTTTTTCCTGAGGTTAGAAAACCATCGGGTCAGGGTGACCCGATGATTTTTTCCTAAGGTTTACCTCATTTTTTTTTAAAAAAAAAAAATGAAAGGAAGAAGTAAAGATATATGAATACCATCCTCAAAATAAGGATTAGGATGTTGGAAAAATAATTTTACAATGTAATACTTACCTTTTAAACAACTTCATATAATTTCCCTAATATTTTTAAAACTTAAAATTTAAAAGGAAAGGTGATGTAGAGAAAAAAAAAGGTTAGATGTTGTTTTGTTAAGGGTTTTATGAGTTAGTTGGTAAATTGTTAGTTGATGGTTGGTAAATGTAATAAATAAGATTAATAAATTGGGTGTAGTTAAAAGTGATGGCATTTTGGGAAATTTAGGGTATTTTTGCAATTCTTTTTGGTTTTAGGGTAGATTTGTAATTCAGCCCCTGAAATAGGACAGTTTTGCTAAAAACCCTATATATTATGAATTTATTTATTTGTTTGCTACCTATTAACAATTTTGTTTAGCGATAGTTTCGTAATAGAGTAATACTATATAACCCAAAATATTAGCCTAAAAACTAACCCAAATATTATGGCAAGACATTTATCATAACCATACAAATCATAAGATGATACGGTTATTGACACATCATTTGGGATGATTTTTGGGCTAATTTTTTTGGATTGTTTCGCATTAATGTTTGTAATATAAATAATAATTTTGTAACACTAATGTCAATCAACTAAAAAATTTATCCCAAAAACCTACCAAAAAGATGTGACAAGTGATTTGTCATTATCATATCATTTACAACATCATCATATGAATTGTGTGGTTATGACAACTCATTTACTATATCATTTGGGTTAATGTTTTTGGGCCGTATAATATAACTCATTTTGTAAAACCACCACCCAACTTGGCTAGGTAAAAAAACAAAAAAAGGTGACTTGGTAGAAAAATCGCTCATTCAACTTGACAAAAATACCTTTAGAGTCGTTAAGTATGATTTACAAAAGGATCGTAAAATTCGTAACATTGCACTTTTCGAAAATTTAAGGACCACATGAGCCCAAAATGGAAAAGATATGTAAAACAATGTTGTTTCAAAAAACGATAGGGACTAAAATGAGAATCTCCCCAAGCTAAAATATCAACATGGCACTTCTCCATATATCTTCCAGAACCACGCTTCTTCCTAGCTGAGAGCTCAAGCATCAATGGCTCTTAAAACTCTCTCAACATTACTCTCTCCGCTCTCTCTTCCCCACCACCACCTCTCCAACTCTAACCTCAAATTCATCAAATTTTCCACTAGACCCACTCTTATCCTTTGCAAGTCCACTGTAGTACCGGATACTCAATCAGAATCCGAAGGAACCGGGGCGGCTGCCCCGACCCGAGGGGACCGTTTTCTTGAAATCCAACAAGCTAAGGAGGCTGCCAAGATAGTCATAAGAGAGATTAAGAAGACGAAAAGGAAGAAGAAAGAGAAAGTTTTGAAGGTTAATACGGCCGTTTCTTCTTGTTATGGGTGTGGAGCTCCATTGCAGACCTCCGAATCCGATGCGCCGGGTTATGTCGACCTGAATACTTATGAATTGGTAACTTTTCAAAAATGAGCTATGTTATTTATTTATCTGTTTTTTAAATGTATGTTGTTCATTTGGTGAAATTTTTTCTGGGTTTTGTTAAATAGCTAGGATGTACTATAGAAATTGAATTTGACATTGTGAACATATTGGAACTGTTTGCACAATATTTTGAAGGCAATTATTGTAGCTTTTAGAGGTGGAAATTTTGGTTTAGTTTTTGTTTCTGAAAGTGAGAAATGTGCTTCAAAAATCAAAATTCTCACCAAGTAAAGTTGTTCACATGTGCTTGATTGTAATGAGTATATTTGAAATTGATTGTTATGTTGTTTTCCTGTTGCTTGTCGTAAAACATGGGCGTTCTGAGACTGGTCGAGACCAATGAAATTACCACTTAATTTCTCTGATAAGGTTCATTTTGTTGCTGTTTTAATTCTTCTAGAACGAACATTAGATTAATGCTTTTTTATTTTATTTTATGAAAGTACTGTTTAAACGCCAGCTGCACAATACCTTAGGAGTCAACACTGATTTTTGATTGCCATTCATGAATTTATGACAATGTATGTGAAAATTCAAAGTTATATTTATGCGAAAGAGCTTAGTGGATGGATGGTTGTGTTTGGCTTGCAGAAGAAGAAACATCACCAGCTCAGAACTGTTCTTTGTGGGAGGTGCCGGCTTTTATCCCATGGACACATGATAACTGCTGTTGGTGGGAATGGAGGTTATTCCGGTGGGAAGCAATTTATTTCTGCTGATGATCTTAGGGAGAAGCTGTCTCACTTGCGTCACGAGAAAGCTTTGATTGTTAAATTGGTGAGTACTATATGTAATCCAACCTTTTTTCCTTTAATTGATGTGAGTTAATGAATCTGGGTTAAGTGAAAATGGAAAGTGTATAATCATTTAGCATTAAGATATGTTAAATATTTGAAAGGAATTTTGCAATAAAACATATGGTTCTGCCTTTGAATTCTATATTCTGTGCTTATTGATCGATCCACTAAATATTCTGTGACAATGGTTATCAAATTTCTCTAATTTTTGTGGCTAATGACATTTAGGTTGATGTTGTGGACTTCAATGGCAGCTTTTTGGCTCGTGTGCGTGAACTTGCTGGTGCAAATCCAATCATATTTGTTGTGACTAAAGTAATCATTATCCCATAAGTCGGGCGATTTCTGAAGCCTATAGTATCGATCCATGTGTTTCATACTTTCACGTGATATTGCTCAGATCATTCATGGTTTAGTTCTTACTGTCAGGTCGATCTTCTTCCAAAGGGGACTGATCTTAACTGTGTTGGTGATTGGGTTGTAGAGGCCACGACAAAGAAGAAGCTTAAGTAAGTTTTGGTTCCTTGCTTATGCCTCTTATAGGCTATACACTTCAGAGATATAACTGAAGTTCTGTATAGCACAAAAATACCATCATGTTCACCCCATGTACTTGTTCTTATGGCTTGAGTCAGTTGAGTCTTTTGATTCAGTTCCTAGGTTTCCACATGAGGTAATGCACAATTTAACTGTTTTAATTTGGAAACTTGGGTAAAAAAATTTCTGAGACTCTTGCTATTTTTGCAGTGTCTTGAGTGTCCATCTCACCAGTTCAAAATCTTTAGCCGGAATTGCTGGAGTTGCTTCAGAAATTCAAAAGGAGAAAAAGGTTCTCGCTACAGCATTATTTTCTTATTGATTTCATGTATGATATTCTTCTCTTAAATAAACTATTTGGCTCACATGTATAACTCGTAGTTTACTAAATTAGACATGTAATGGATATCAGTGTTCACACAAGTTTCCAAGTTTTCTTAACTATAATTCAAACCTTTGTGAGGATTGTACCATGGTCCATGGCATTGTTGGAAGAAGTCATAATCTGTAGTTCACTAATTCTATCAATTTTTTCCTGCTTATGTATTTGTTGTTCGTAATCTGCAATGTTATGTGATGTCTTTCATTAAGCTTACTCTTTCTTTAGATATTAATATTGCATCACAAGGGACAAGTTATTTCTGAATCATGATTATACGATTAAGCTTAGCTGTCGAATGACACTATCATTTTCATTGGTTCTTGACGAATACTCTTGTGGTGCAGGGGCGAGACGTTTACATTCTGGTTAGTATGTTTCTGAACTGGAAGCTTCGTGCTGGTTTACGGAGTAGCACCGAGGGAAAATTATCTGCTTTAAACTGGAAAAATTCTGTGATTTGTGTCACATTGAAACTGCTTCACGTTAGACCTAGATTTAACTTCTGCACCATAACAATCTGTTTCTCTTTCTCTCTCTTTCTTCTGAGAATATAGAGAAAATATGTGCTGGTTTGTGAACTTTCATAGACCTAATTAACAGCTCCTTACACACTTATCTGTCAAAATGCTCTCATTTCTCAATTTCCACTTGTATATATGTCGTGTTCTAGTTGTATCCCAAATGCGCTTAAACACATTATGTAATATTAGTTCAGAAATGGGTGATATATTTCTTTTGCTTTGCATTTTCAAATCATATTTCCCCAAGGTTTTAGTTTCAATTGTTAAATTTTCTGTAATTCTGCTTTGATTTTGTCAATTTTTATTTCTTCAGGGATCGGCTAATGTTGGGAAATCTGCATTTATCAATGCATTATTGAGTAAGTTGATGCTATTTATTTTATTTTGGATTCAGAAGCTTAACAAAGTTGGTCTTTTGTCTGTCCAAGCAAGCAACGGTAAACTGATGAAAATGACTTATCTGCTCAAGTGCTCATTTCATCTGATGAGTGTTTTGCACTTTTTTATTTTTATTTCTTCTCTAGAGTCTAGAGAGAGCATTTTGAACTTAAGCTGTTTAATATTATTGGTGACAAGTGATATATATTGAACAGTATATTTGCCTTTGATTTCAGAAAAATTATATTGCTGACTTTGTTCTGAAATGTGATAAAATTTTGATGTTTTTGCTTGGATTTTGGATGAAAACCATTTTAAGATATGTTTTGATTTTTCAGTTTTTAATATCTTTCGTCTATAATTATTTGCCATGCATCGGCTTTGACTTACCTTTATCATTATTAACTTTAGAAACAATGGCGGAAAGGGATCCGGCTGCTGCAATGGCACAAAGATACAAGCCAATACAATCTGCTGTTCCTGGAACTACCTTAGGTCCGATTCAGATTGATGCTTTTCTTAGTGGAGGGGTATGACACTTATATCATGCATTATCTCTAGTGAATCTGCATAATTTTTATTTTGTGAATGTTTCTAAATTAACATTTTCTTCTGTCAGAAATTATATGACACGCCTGGAGTTCATCTCCACCATCGGCAAGCTGCAGTTGTTCATGCAGAAGATTTACCTGCCCTTGCTCCTCAAAATCGACTCAGGGGTCAATCTTTTCCTGTATGGTTCTTTTCAAACTTTCATGAAGATGACAACATTAGTCTCAATTTACTAAGATTTTTACTGTTACCCATAATTTTCAGGTGGCCTCTGAAAATGGGATAGCAGATGAATTTATATCCAATGGCTTGAATGGGTTTTCAATATTTTGGGGAGGTCTTGTCAGAGTTGATGTCTTGAAGGTCTTGATCTTGTAGTTTCATGATATTCTGTCGTCAAACTGTTTATGGATCCTTTTCTATCTTTTCCGGATCCGATGTGTTCAATTCTTGATGCTTTCAGGTCCTTCCAGATACACAATTGACATTCTATGGACCAAAGTCTTTGCAGATTCATATTGTACCCACTGTTAAGGCAGATGAATTTTATCAGGTAATCTTATTCATCATACAACGCTGAATAATGATTTTTGGTTGATGTCTAGCTTGCATTTGTTCCATCACAAAATTGAACTTTTTTTTTTCATTTACCTTTTTGGTATAACAAATGCTATCTGTTTTTACTGTCTTCATTACTTATGAGGTGCTCTCAGCATAATGAGTTTTACGGTACAGATATCTTGTAAGCTGTTGGCCCATACTACTAAAAAAATGTCTTGAACTTTTTTAGCTTATTTATTCATGCAAAGTGTAGCAAACTATGGAACAAATAAATTTGCATCTGGGCGTCAGCAACTCTCCTTGCACTGATTTCGTGTATCAGCTACCTGTTAGTATTGGTCATATTTCATGAACAGCTACATATTAGCTACACTTATAGTTTTTAAAGGTAATGCTGTATCTGAAACTTTTATTCTTGTAATAGTCATTAAACTCAGATGGTAAATCTGTTATGGAAATAACAATTCGATGATTAGAATTAGAAAGTTTGGTATATTGAAGTTTAGAACCCAATGAATAAAGAGAGTTTGGATGATTTATGGGTACCAAAAGAACAAAAAAATAGTTTGTCCCTTCCTTCAAGTCCATTGAGATATTTTCTCTTTTTGGCCTTTGTTGTTAGGTCTTTTTCATTTTTAATGTCAAATAAATGTATTTACGGAATTCTGTAGAAAGAACTCGGTGTTCTGCTGACACCTCCAACCGGAAAAGATAGAGCCCAAGGCTGGAAAGGACTGGAAATCGAGCGACTGTTGAAAATAAAAGTTGAGGATGCTAAAAGGTGTAATTGCATTTAGTATTTTTTTTTTTTTGGTTGTAGTTATTAGCACTAGAAGCATTTCGTGAAATATGGAATTAAAGTCTCCGTTTTCTTTGGTTGAACAGGCCTGCTAGTGATGTAGCTATTTCTGGTCTAGGATGGATTACTGTTGAACCTATCTGCCGATCACTCATTAAATCTAATATAAATTTAGAAGAGATTTCTGAAGAACTGCATCTGGCCATCCACGTTCCCAGGCCAGTCGAGGTGTTCGTCCGGTCTCCAATGCCAGTGAGCAAGGCCGGAGCTGAGTGGTACCAGTATAGAGAGTTGACAGAGAAGGAACAGGAAGTAAGACCAAAATGGTATTGTTGAATGTTGATGCTAGTGGTTCTCTTGATTCTTTTTGTACATTAACGAAGTTGTATCATATACATAATGAGAGAGGAGAGAGCTTGTCAAAAATTTTGTTGTCCAGATAAATTTTGAGATTGGTGATTGTAGATTTGTATTACATGTTTCTTATTTTACCAAATAACCACTGGAATTTTTTATTTTATTTTATCAAATCACCAATGGAATTGTTGCAGTACAAAAGGTTAAAATTTAGTCTCTATGAAATATGCAATTTTAGCTTTGTATGTTTTATGTTCCAGGAAGTAAATATTGATATTTTTCATAAAAATGTTTCTGATATTTTTCATATTTTGGGCGATCAATATAAAAAAAAACATTCTTTGAAATATTAGTGAGATATCTGATTTTTCTATCAAAATTGACAACAATTTACTCGACATTTTCACCGAAATCTATTTAATCTATAACTACTTGTGCTATGAAGTGAGTTTTTGAAAGCTGTGATGTATTCCAAGAAGAGATGGATAAAGATGGTGATCAATGATCGACTGCTCTAAGTTTATGTGTGTTTATATATATATATATATATATTCTCTGTTGTTTAGTAGTCAAGTATTGTTCAGATTTGGATGAATTTCAGAGTTTCAGCATAAAAGTGCCTTTTAGGAAACACTTTCAAAGGGTTTTGTGTTTCTACCCTAAGTGTTAGTCTCAAAGATAAATGTATATATGCTTTATTTTATTCTCTTAGCATTGTTGTTGCAATCTTAGATTTTGTGATTTCAGTTTCCTTTTTGCTTTCCCTTGTGATTAATATTTTTACCTTAGACTGATGAATGGTTTTCACAAGCATTTGGATCCCAATTCTCAATAAACATGGCAGTGTGTGATTAAGCTTATCAGGTTTTATCTTATTAACTGTCAAATATGATTTTCGTACCCATTAATTATGGTCTATTTCAGGTGAAGAACTTTTTGTTGTGTGTTTTCTTTCTATTCCGTGATAAATAAATTTTGCTGCCAAGCAAATTAAAAAGGATGAAATAATTATTAAGTAGAATAAATTCCTAACCTGGGTTTAAAATGGCTATTCTATGAAAAGTAAAAGATAAACACCAATGATTTTATATCAAGAAGCTCTCAGAATAATATATTGAAAAAATTGAGCCTATTTCTATTGCATACTATCTGCAATTTGGCTAAATTAATACCAACATAAGAGCATTGTACTACAACTGCTCTTTAAATGAATGAACTATTGATAACAATAATACAAACTAAAGAATAGAATATTCCATCCAATACCTGTTCGTTATGGACGGATGACGAAATCAGGAATCAACTATCAGTATCTTGTGACTCGGGTTGTGTAGAGGAAGGATGCTAGAAGCAATTTGCCATGCCGGACCTAGTCTGAGCCGTTGCCTTTGGCTTTGAGTTCATACACAGATTAGTTCTTTAGATGAGAATTTATCAATCAAGACAATTCAAAAGCATCAAATAATGTTACCTTCTATGCATATAAGGTCCCTCTCATTTCTCTTCTTCCAACTCAACAACTTTCTTCTCATTATGGTGACTTTCTGTATTTATCTGCATTTCAAGTAGTTTCTGTTGTTCCTCTTCACTTTCTTGTACTTTAGTTTCATTCACGGCCTTAGGTTTATTGCTTGTAGACTGCTGATACATAACCCCACCAATCATACAAATCAAAAGGCCAACTGTTCCCACAAATGTTGAATGTTTGTCCCAAATAACAAAGTTAATCACAACCGTCAATAACTTGTTCACTATACCAAGAACTGTAAAGCCAGTTGCAGATATTGCCCTCCGACAAGAGAACCCAAAGAAAGAGATAGCCAAACCAAAAATGCAAGATAACCCCACAGGAAAAACAACACCAAAGGAATGCCAGTCTGACTCGTCTCTGATTTCATGCTTTATTTTCTTCAATTCCCCCATTATAAGTAGTTCCAAGGGAAACAGTAGGAGAGCCTCAAGATTATTGTATAGAACAAGACCCCATGTATTTAAACCAATAGTCATTACCACATGCTTTATATAAACAAAATCAATGGACATGCTAACCAGATAAGCTAGAGCCCAACTATAAGCCATCACTGTGAATTGATAATCTGTTAGAACATAAATCACACTTCCACCGAAGATGGTACCAAGCGAGAGCCACGTCCTGATTGATGGCCATGGCTGGTGCAAAAAGAGGGTCTCTCCTATTGCTACAAAGATAGGAACAGCTGAACGAAAGACAATGAAAGTGTCAACATTGGCATGGAGGAGGAGCTCACTATTGGTGAAAAGAGAGAGGTAAAATATAATTGCTGCAGGTAGAAACCGCCACATGGTCAGGAGGTCAAGAGCATCGTGCTCTATCAACTTAAAATACCCACAAAGAATGACACCAACTGCACTAGTGAAGTACTGTAAAGCAGTTAGCGCCCCTGGATAAGGAAATTTCATGACAGCCCATTTGTTGATGATGGAAAGCAAAGAAGCTGAGAGGCAATACCCGGCAGCTATACCATAAATAGAGGCATGCTGTAGTAAACTGCCATACCATGTTACTTGGATTTCATCGGAGGAAGCAGAGGCTTCTGACCCATTTGTAATTTTGCCAACTGTTGGATTCTCCTCATCTTTAGACATCTGAAGTAAACCATAAACTTTTTATTAGTAGGTCTAGACAGAAAATAATGTATACGCTATAGAAAAACGGATGGGTGCAACTCCTGACCACAACCCATTAATAGCTCATGTAAAAAAATAATTTAAATAATAAATTGCCAATGGTTGCCATCCAAATAGCTAACATCAAGAAGTCATATTAACTATTAACCAAAAAGCAAAGATCATTATAGGACCTAGCAGAAATTTACAGATTAACTAAATATCACAAAACAAATCTTAGCTTTCTTTTAAAGTTCACTATTTAACAGACAGTAAAAAAGGTTTCAGATTTCTACATGTTGAAACAAGTCACCAACCAAATCAAGTACATTCATAGATTGGCTGTTTTGTCAATTATAGAAGAAAACTTTAAACTTTGTCTTTAGCAGCACTACAAAAAAATGCCCACCAATGAGAAAAGAAAAATAATAATAACGAAGATGACATTGAAACCAAGATGACATTGAAACTTATTGTTATGTAACAAAAAAATAATCTAAATGCCAAAACCCTCTACTCCAACATACTAACAATCTAAAACACGAAGGCTCGATCTCATTATCGCTCACTTAGAATTACCATTTGTCCAGCTATTACTTCCAAACAACAACCAATAACGACCATTTGTTCATCAGAACTCATGATTGCTGCCACTCTACTAGCATAATTGCAATCCACCCAAAAAGTTCATCGAAATGTTACAAAATCAATTAAAATCCTTATAATTACTATTTTAAAACTAGATGAACTGAAATATTAAAAAAAAAAAACATTAATCAATTCATTTATTTATCTTCTCGAACAACTATAAGCATATGCTAATTTAATCGAACAATCTTACTTTATTTTTTAAAAATTCGACAAGAACCACATTGCAGCAAACGTAAAGCAATTTCCAGATCACAGAACAAAAATAGAAGAGGATTAAATATAATCTAAATGTAAAGAAGTAATTACCGGAGATTTGCAGTCGGCTGCCGTCGCCGTTGATTTCATGGATCTCACAGTCAAAAACACTCTCCAAAAACCTGAGATTTCTAGTCAGAGACACAAGATAGCACACATTTTGGACTGTAGTCGGTTAATGAAGCTCGAGCTGTAGCCACCAGTTCTCTTTCTCTTTTTTTTTTCTTTTTTTCCATTTTCTCTTTTTTGACTATTAAATTTTGAAGTAATTACATTTACACCGCACACAATCCAAACCTAAATTAGATAATTTTCAGGGATGTATTTGTAATTTTCAGAAATAAAATAACTGTATAAACTGCACACAATCCAAACTGGCAGCCACGTGGATCGTGTCGGTTAGTTTTTTGAATTTTTACAATTTTCTTTGTTGAAACATCGCAACTCTTGTACAGTTATATATAAACTCGTTTATTTATTTATTTTTAATGTATTTTCGTTTGGAGAAAATGGCTCCCACCGCGTTGAGTGAACGGTTAAAGCAATCGGTGACCAAAGACGCTCTTAGATCGTATTTTGCAGAATTCATCTCCACTTTCTTTTATGCGTTTGCTGTTGTTGGATCTTCCATGGCTTCAAGTGAGTACGTAGTGCTTGAAATTCAAAATATAGCAATGGTTTTGTGTTCCATAAAAATATTACTAAATTAGTCTCTTTTGGGTAAAATTGGAAAAAAATATATCTAATTTTGTGGACAGTTCTATATTGATCATAACCATAGTACCGCAAATGCCACAAGTTAGTTGTATATATGTTACATTTTGTGTGTTATGGCAGGGAAATTGATGCCTGAAATGGCGGCGAATCCGACTGGTTTAGTGATTGTTGCTATTGCTAATGCTTTTGCATTGTCGTCGACTGTTTATGTTGCGGCAAATATCTCCGGTGGGCATGTAAATCCGGCTGTCACCTTTGCGAAGGCGGTTGGAGGACATATAAGTGTGCTAACTGCTCTCTTCTATTGGATCTCTCAGATGTTGGCCTCTGTTTTGGCTTGCCTTGTATTGAAAGTAACCACCGTTGGACAGGTAACACACCACAACAAAAATGTTAACTTTGATTGATAGAATTTGTATACATTTATTTAGTAATTTAGTAATTTACTAATTTCTATTCTATTGATCAAATTATTATATCAAATACATTTGTTAATTAATTTTTAAACATGGTAACTTGAAATGTGTACGTACTTTGTCAGGTTGTACCAACCTACAGAATTGCACAAGAAATGACAGGTTTTGGTGCATCTATACTAGAAGCCCTCCTGACATTTGCTCTGGTGTACACGGTTTATGCGGCAGGAGACCCAAAACGCGGCGCGTTGGGCAACATTGGACCTCTGGCGATAGGGATGATAGCGGGCGCCAACGTCTTGGCAACGGGGCCTTTCTCGGGGGGCTCGATGAACCCGGCCTCTGCCTTCGGGTCAGCCGTGGTTGCAGGTAGTTTCAAGAACCAAGCAGTGTACTGGGTTGGGCCCTTGGCTGGAGCCGCAGTTGCAGGACTTGTGTATGACAATGTGGTGTTCCCTGCCCAAACTCCACCAGATTCTCTCAGGGGAATTTCTGATGGAATCGGGCTGTGATTGATAGAATCATTGGTGTTTTTAACATGGTAATTTTTGAGGACACTGTAAGGTGTCAATTGTGTTCGGTAATTCTGAACAATCGTTTTTCTTTTTTTCATCTGGGTTCTTCAGTTTTATATCAAACAAGCAATCAATTATAAAAAAATATATTGCTTTTTATTTGTTGGTCTCGTCTGAACACAGGGTTAAAACCAACTTCTTTTGAATTCGCGAACTAATGCCAGCACAGTAAAGAGAAAAAAAAACATGGATCTGCTAATTGATCGAAGAGAAAAAAGACAAGAAATGGAAAAGATTGGTGATAGTTTTTTTTTTTAATCTAACAATCTTGATATTTCATGATTAATAGTAATGTAATTAAACGTCACTAATTTCATGTGTATGAAACTAGTACATTAGGAAAACAATACTAGTTCCACCTATATGAAACTAGTGAATGTGTGACATTGAGAAGTCCAATCAACACTTTATAGAATTCTGACGAAATCTATATGAAATCTATATGAAGTCTAAGAGATTTGTGAATTCCATAAAAATCCATCACTTAAAATAAATCTATCAAACTCCAATGAATTCTAGATTGAAACACCCCTTAGTATCTCTATGAATGTACGATTTTAGCTTTGTAAATTTACTTGTAAACATCACTCTCAAAATTTAAATTCTCTAGTGAAGCATCCCCAACAGTATAGAACCCCAGCCCTTGATGAGCCACTCTACCATCCAAAGACTCACTGCACACCACAGTATCTTCGCAACATACAGTCTCTCTGTGATGCCCTTCAAGAATGTATGGTCACTACTAGGATTATCTGGAATTCTGGCGAGCTTTACAATAGAGAAAGAGGAAGATAATGAGAGAGTTGGAGAGAGAAGAATTGTAAGAGATGAGAGAATTGATGTAATATTTCTTGTGTTGATAGTTTGTTAGAACTTAATACGAATACCTATCTGGAATGTAAATTGCAAGGACAGTAATGTAAAATTACTAAGCAAACGGTCTGGAAATACTATCCTAAGACAGGCCCACGATTACAAAAAACTATTTAAACTAAAAATGGATAAATTACAGAGTTGGCCCAAATGGCCTAATGTTGCTTCAGGTCCAATAAGTCCAATAGCTGCTCCTTAAATGCACCGTATTGATGCCAATAAGGCATTTTTACTCATTTGTCTGATTCTTGTCTGAACGAATCCCAAATCCCTAACACCTTCTTCAAATCCTTAACTAATTTTTCCCCAAAATCTCTTCAATCAACTTTTCCTCCATCAATTTCAATCTTTTATTCTTCTCTTTCCTGACACTCTCCACCTTTATTTTTCTACACAAGCTGCTTAGGTCCTATAAGCATTAAACAAGCACCATGTTTCCTCTGAAATAGCATAGTACCGTTACAAGAAGTTTTGGATCACCCCCCTCTTTTCTCGTTTCTGCCACAACACTAGGTTTCATCTCTGATGCTGCCACTTGCACGCATTTTCCTCTTTTTAACACCTTGTTGCCCTGATACCAATGTTACACGGGCAAATTCTGTATAGAAATTTTCACACCCGTGCTGACACTAAACAAACTTGTCTAGACAGGCTACTCAACAACACACGCGTTATATGTGTTGCATACCGAGTGTTCGATGAAATGCCAATCACAACCCCAACTATGATTGTGTGACACTAGCCACAAACCAGCAAGCACAACAACTCAACAAGGACGAAACACACTCACACAACGTATGCACAAATTCTCACCACACAATCTTCCCACACACACGCACACACATAAAGGTAGAACTAGAGATGTCAAAATTAACCATCGGTAAGGGTACCCGTGGGGACTCGGTCCGTTAGGGGCGGTTTTAACCGTACCATTTAAGTTGTGGTATGTGGCCGGTATTTTTTTTAATACCCGATTTAATTTTGGTACGGTTACAGGATTTTAAGTCCCCGTCCCGTACCCGCACCCGTACCCGCTATAAATATTTTCCCTCCCACTAACATAATTTTCTCTCTATTTTTTTTCATTTTTTCCCTCCATTGAAACACTACTCCATTCAAAAACATTATATATAATATGCCCCTCACATCGTTATTTTCATATAACTCAATAATATTTATATGATCTTTATCAAAAAGTTATAAAAAAATACATCAAAAAGTTGTAAAAATTTACTGCATATCTTTTCTCCTGTTATCCTGATGGCCGTGGTTTTTTCCTGTTCTTGGGTTTCCACGTAAATCTTGTGTTTTGATTACTTTATTTTCATTCATCTTATTTTTTCTTTGTTATTGTTTGTTTGTGGCTATCCGGCAATGCTTCCGCATAGCTATTATTACTAACACACATTAGATGTCTAAAGGACATCCATATTGGGCCCATGTTTTTGGATAATAAGTCTCGGTTGGGTACCCAAGACTTGGTCACTCTAGTTCCTTTCGATCTCCAATGACCTCCATCAATGGAGATTTTTGAAAAAAAAAATTCAAAGAAAAAAAAGAAAGAGAAAAGAATAAAAAGTAAAAAGTAAAAAGGGAGCATTTTTTTCAATCACTATACTTTTGTGTCATTTAAATTCAAACTATGAAATTGATGCTAATCCTAAAAGTAGAGACGTAAAGAGTGCTAAAAAAAAATTAGAACCCTAATTTTTGTTCTTCTACCTATATAGTTTGGTGTTTATGTCAGATTATTTTCATGTTTTGGGTTTCCATTTTCAATAATGAATAGTTTCTTGCTCGAATACAGTACATGTTGCTTTGAATCAAAGTTTAAGATGATTAAAACTTGAAATTGGTTTATAATTATTTTATGGTATTCTCTGTATTTCACTTCTTCTCTAAACGAGTGTACTAAAATTTTCTGAAATAATACTGTTGATTTGGATGTTACTCGTATGTAACGTGTTTGTGAAAATTTCTCAATGAAGAATGCTCAATAAGTATACTTTTTTTTTAATTATAATTACATGTTTAATTTGGTTAGTAGATGACCAAAGGCCAGTAGCACTAGCTTGATTTTTTTGTTGTGTCTTGGTTGTTTAAATTTGGATTTCACGTTATTTGTGATTCTTTATTTTATAGTACGTTAAAATTGTTCTATTTGGATTGAGTTGTAAAAATTAGCAATGGATTAATGACAAGTTTATTAATCTGAAATCACAAATAAATGAATTGTGTGTGCGCCTAAGTCTCTTCAAGAGTACAAGTCAAGTGATATACATTTGAAGCTCTTGTTTTTGAAGATTTGAGATATCAGGAAGATTCTTGATCACGATCATACTGTTGGGCACATGACGATCCTAATCCACTAATTACAAAGGCATCTCAATGTGGTTTGTCACGGAAATAAGTCAATCACAAAATAGAAGACCTTATATATATTATTAAAACAAAATAAGGAACATTAAAAAGCAAACATACATGAATTTTCTCAACAACAAAAAAACCTTATGAATGTATCAATTTACGCCTAAAAAATAAAAATAAAATTTATGTCTTACTTTTTAATTATAGATAAAGTTCATAACAAGTAGAGATGGCAGTATTCCTCGTGGGGCTGGGGCCCCGCGGGGCTCCGCCCCGATTGGGGCGGGTATGGGAGATAATATTCGGGGACGGGGACGGGGATGGGGATAAAGTCTTGTCCACGAAAGTGAAGCGGGGCGGGGACGGGGGAAGTACTCCCCGCCCCGACTCCTCCCCGATATATATATATATATATTAATATTATATACATATATATATATTTATAATATAATATATAATATTTAGATTTTTAAAATTATTTAAACATAAATTGCTTTTTATTTAACTAAAAAAAAATTATTCATTTCCCGACTATGTTTACGTATGTTTAGATTCTAAATTTTAGAAGTTGGTTGTTTTATGAAATCTTTAACGGGGAATGGGGCGGGTATGGGGAAGGCACCTCCAACGGGGAATCCCGACCCCCGCCCCGCTTCTCTTAATGCGGGGATGGGGACGGGGATGGGGACGGTTTTGAGGGGCGGGGATGGGGACGGAAAAGCATTCCCCGACCCCGACCCGCCCCGTTGCCATCTCTAATAACAAGACACAAACGAAAGAAAAAAAAAGGTAAAGAAATACATACTTTTGTCTTTTGTATGATCAGTCTTATGAATTTTTATTTCTATACTTTGTTATATGATTATATCATATATGTAATGATGAGAAATTTTGATGCTCGAAATAGAATTAGGATTTATCATAAGTTTTTTTTTAATAAAGAGATACTATTTGAATATATATATATATATATATATATATATATATATATATATTCAAAAAACATTATTATGTTGATTCAATTAAATTATAAAGTTTATAATTATGGATTTAACTTTATATTCGGATCAATCTCTTCATAAAGATCACAGTCCAATGTGGTTTGATGGTAAAAGCGTGTATTTAGTTTTACAATGTTTTAGGTCGAGTCGCCGCCACCGTATATTGAATTTCAAAAATAAAATAAAATAAAATAATCTCATTATAAAGCTTAAACTCACGTTTTAAACATTTGATGATTAACTTAGTTAAGTAAACCCATTAGACCCATTAAACTCCAAAATAGTTTTATTTTAAGGGGCTTCGCTTTCAAAATTGTGTTGTACATTATATTTGAATAAACCGAAAGGTCATAACACTTCCACTTGATTGATAACTCTTGTGTTGATTCTTTCTACTTCTACTTCAATAACAGAGTGAGTATTTTCTGCCATGAAGATTATTAAAACAACATTTCTCATTTTTCTTGCAAGGTGTTGCGAGTTGTATGGTGGTGCATATATTAAAAAGAACTTTCTAATACCAAGACATGATAATTGATGAATTTTGAATTGTGAACCTTCGTATGGTACCACTCAAACGTAATAGTGATGCACTTATATGGTAGGTTAGTTCTTATTTTCTTATTGGGTCATAATCTTTTTTAGGCGGAAGAGCAGTGATTGATAAGGTATTTTGAGATTTTGTTCAGATTTTTTTTTTGTGACATTTTAAAAGGTTTATAACGAAAAAAAATAAATTTTGAAATTATTACTTTGATGTAAAGAGTAAATAGGTGTTGAGAGAGATTTTTGGATGGGCATAAAACCACCCTTATATTTATAATGTTTAATATTTATTATTATTATTTTTAATTAATTTAACAATAATAACTTTACTCTGTCATTTGCCACCCAGAAACAAGATTATAGATTTATAGTGCTATTTTTTATTTTAATTTATTTTTAAATAAAAAATCTGGTGGTAACAGTGTAACACAGCTCTCAAAATACAATTATCCTATCTCACATATTTGTACCGGTACAAGTTCTTTATAAAACAAAAACTCTACGACTTCTTGTCCTGTAGCGAACTAGTACTAGTACAGATCTGTGAAATTGATTGTAAAAAAAACATACTGGTATTAGTATGTTCCCAATATATATACATAAATCTCCCCTTTTGAGATGTGAAGACAAGAGGATCCAATCAATTCTTCGTGGTCTCTTTCAAATTCGATCAATTTTCTAACATTGAAGAGAATAATTTTCTGTTCTATCCATATGATACATAAATGAGGGTAAAAGCATACAATGGAGAAAGATTAGAAGGAAACAATAGAACATTAGTACACAAAGCACATTGGTTACATATAACAATCATGAAATTATGTGCACAACTGTTGAAAAAATACAAAATTACAGATATGAACAGGTAATGCTTACAACACTTATCATAGCTCAGAGAGAATGGCAGGGATGTAGTGAGATAACTCTGCAGTCAGTGACTGAAATCCATTTACAAGCTGTGTGTGGAATTCCTGGTCTTCCTCTCCAATCAATCTAAAGTGTACTCGGATTGCACGCTTGCAAACAGCCATGAATTCAAGGAGTGCGGCGATGAGTTGCTGCAATTCCTGTGAACGCAACCTCGTAGCCGGCTCACCTGACAGAAAGGCTGTGCACACACTCAACACACCACTGTTTACCTGAAAACATAAAATTTACTGTTAGTTTGCTGAAATCTAGTCGGGAGAAACAAAGAAAATGCAAAAGAACTTTCCCATTAAAGATATTCAAAAATAATGTACTGAGTCGAAGTTTTGACTGACCGTTGATAAAATACTAAAGACGCTTAGACAGAAATTTAACAAAATAAACTAACAGGACAAATCCAACATAACAAGACTCACTTGAACTGCAACACTGCCTTGAAGGATTCTCTGCAGACTCTGAAGTCGTGGAAGTTGATCACCTTCAGAACTGCGAGGCTCTTCTAGCTCGTTTCGTAGTGCAGCTGTTCTAGTTTCAATCATCCCAATTGCATTCTCCACAGGAGAGAACTCAAGGGATTCAGATTTGATAACCAGGAGCCTATTTACCAGTGCTGGGAATGAACCTTCAGTCTGAAGAACAGACCGCCTCTTCCATTGGTCTTCCAAACCACCTTGGTTCTTACCATTTTTTGTGAATGGAGTATCAAACAAAAAGCGATCAAAGACACGAGCACGGACGCTTCCAGTGGAAAGTGAAAAAATTCTCTCTCTTCTGCTCCCTAAATCTTCATCCTCCATGACTGGATCAACAGCAGTTATCTGTAGGTAGCACACTCCAGGCTGCAATTCATCTGCTTTCACTTGTCTAGAATCTGGAATTATGTGCAAAGTGTGATTACTGTCCATCCTAGACTCATATATATGACTAAGTTTCTCCATTATGTCACCTAGACGTACATCACGAGGTTCACGATACACATATTCTTTTCTATCCAGCTTCCCGAATCTATCACTATAGAACCCAACCCTATAGTATGTGGCATCAGTAAAAGGAATTGGGCTTGATTCCTGCTCAAGAATTGATTCATAGATATTAGTGAGTAATGTGTGGCATTTGGCCAATTGTCCATATGCCCTCCTGCTTTTATAAACTGGAATTACAAGCTCCAAAATGCTTGCACAGAAATGATAGAGTTCAGCTTGAGAAAATAGCTTATTTGCCAGCTGTAGGTACTTCACGGCCGAGTCAACTGTGAGCTTTGAAGCACCATAACCTTCCACCTCGGCCGCTGATGCTTCAGGGTTGATCTCACTGCTGACTACAGGGCAAATTTTACGAAGAGCAGCCACGTGATCTTTGCTCCAAACACCATCATTTCTGGCCACAAGTGCCTAGAGTGAATATATCAAAAGATTAACCAAAAATGAACAGGTACAGCAGAATCAGTTTGCAGATTATGTTGCCAAATGTAGAAAAGCTCAGCTGTGAGCGTTAGTGATGTAGAACTAGAAAAGAAAGGAGAAAGGAGATTGGAAAAACACAGCTATTCTTTATTCATTCATCAAGTCTAACCCTACAAAAGGCTCTGAAGGGGCCTTTTATAATGGTCAGATACAAGAGATAGTTACAAAGAGTTTTGATAAAAACAACTACTCAAAGATAATAACCTGAATCCATTATCACTGAAGGAGATAATATCCCAAAGATAAACACTAATAAAATAAACAAATGATAATATCCCAAAATCCTTAATTTTCTTTCCTAGACTTACGCATAACGTAAGTTCTCAAATCCCTAACTACTTCCCCATCACTTAGTTGCCCAAGCAGGAGAGCTAGAACATCATCAATTAATAAATCACAAAAATATTAACAGTGACTGGTTTTAAAATAGTTAGATTCAACAATCTCAGTAATGCAGTCCATAAATGATATTGTTCGAATTGTAAAACAGAGGCAAAGGATTAATCCATGTTCTTCCATCCTGTGGCATGTATAACTGACAAGATGAGTTAAAATAATTCAAGTTGTAGGATGGCCCTTGGTACACTAGAACTTATTAAATCCTGAAGTATTCGAAATTTTAAGAATGTAAACACTTTGATTGGAATAGTGCTTTTGTTAAAAAGTTGCACAAGAAGCACCCAGAAGAGTGTGTTACTGTTACCTGCATGACAACACCTGCAACAGCAACAGCACACTGTGCAGCTTCAGCCCAAGACTGCATTTCCTGATGTGCATCACATAAATGGAGTAACCACATTATGTGAAGATCCGGTACAGGGGCAAATGCCATTGCAAGTTTATAGAAGCTTTCGGCGGCTGCATATCTGTCCATAGTCATTACAGAACCCTGAGAAAAAAGTAAAAAAAAAAAAAAAAAAAAAAAATAGAGTATGAAATTAGTCCAATAGTGCTTACACATCTGAAATACAAGTGAAATAGCGATAGACAGGTAATGTTAAGGCACTGGCACATGATTGGACCAGGATTTTATCTTCTACCACATTCTAGAAGTGATATATCTTTCGCAATTACAAACACATCATACCAGACAAAGGCAATCCAAAAAGAGCCAGGTAAGACAAGATTAGAAGCTGATTTAGGGCAATGCAGGAAGTATATCAGCCTAGAAGAATCAATGAAGTAAATGTAAACAATAGTGGTTGCATGACGTGTCACAGCTACATGTTTCCGGTGCTGATAAACTTGTTTAGTGATGAGTGGAACATGAAGAAAATCAATATAAAAGCCATGCTTCTTCATTCCAGTTCTTCAATATGAGAACAATATAGAGAAACCAAGACGCACAGCACCATTTTGTAATGCACACATGAAAGAAATTAGCTAATTTAAGGGGAGAGCGAAAATTAGCACGACTCCCAAATCGCAAATCCCAATCCCACATAATTTACACTGCAGAGTTAGTCAGTAGGGGTGGGCAGAAAACTTGGAACCAAACCGACCTGAACTGAACTGGAATTGAATGTTCAGTTCGGTCCTCTCAACCCGAAAGAACCGAACAGACATAAATAAAATAAATAAATAAATAAAACCATAACTCCTTAGTTTGTGTTCAGACACCTCTCACTCATTTAGTGTCTCTCACCTTTCTCTTCTCTCTCTTACCTTACTCGCTCCTCTCACAAACCTTCTCAATAATTCGCCATCATCACTAGTTATAGAGGCTCATCATCTTCCTCCGCCAATAATCGAAGGCATCTGAAGCTTTTCTTTTTTTTTTTTCTTTTTCCATCATTTCACGATATGAGATAAACTCTAAAAGCCACTCCTTCCTCATTTCTGTCTACCCACCACTGTTGCTGTCTTACCTTTCCAGCGGTCTATCTATATTTTCTGTTATATACAAGTTGATGGATTTTGATTTGTGGTTGTTATTGTTGTATGCTTGTGAATAGTGTCTAGTATCTTCTCCTTCTTTCTTTTATAAACCCCAATTTGGTGATTTGAATCTTAATTTTTTATTTTTTTTAGTTTGGTGGTTTTGATTAATTGGGATTTTGATTTTAAGTTAATAATAAAATCATGTTCATGCCAATTTTGATTCTTTTTCTTTTTGTATGCAGTAACAAAATTAAAGGCTGAAAAGGAAAAGATGAGAGATACTTCCAGATCCATTCAAAAGGTTCAAAACCGATGAACCGAACTGAACCTAATTGGGTTTACCGGTTCAGTTCAGATTGCATCATATAACAAAAGGGAACCGGTAGAATGCCCACTCAAATTAGTTGGTAACACGAATTTCAAGGATGAGGCAAGATAAAAAAGAGTGAGGGCAAGGTCCTGTATTGTGCATGACTGGCAAAAAAAAAAAACTTTTTCTATCCTCCAATGGGTGGACAGAAAATGGGCCAGCACATGTTAAAACCAGCATAAAATGCTAAAAACTTACCAAAAGTGCATGTTCCAAGCTAGCATCAAGAGCCAGAAGAAGACTGTCAGATAAAGATTTCACTTCTGACCACGACCACCGGTTCTCAGAAAATCTTTCTGGAATAGCTGATAAAGCATCCTCATGAATTCCACACTCCCTAATTAGGCTGAGGCTCTTATCTTCATCCGCCATTTCCTCCAAAGATTTTCGAAGGCGCCGCGCTTCTCCACTCTCTTCCAGTGTTCTATCAGATTTCATTTGAGTCACTTGCACTTCAGACATTAGTTCCGACAATGTGATAGTGAGCATGACCCTCAGCCTTGCAGTCTGCATAAAATAGAAGGAGCTCTGCAAAAATGAAATTAATTTACATGAGCTAGTAAGAGAAGCAGCCGTAATCCCATAGATGTCAAAGAGCCTACCCGCACAAGTATCTGCAACCCAACAACAGCCTTTTTCCTGATGCTGTCATTTCGAAAAACTGCAAGCCGGAGAAGATGGAATGCGACTTGCTTCAAGAAGCGATCATTCTCCCTAGCCATAAGCGTTGCCCCATGAATATCAAAAACACGGTTGAATACAGGAAAAAAGGCTTTCCAGAAAGTTATTGGCTGATTTCGGGAGAAAAAGCTCATAATTATGGCTGTGATGCAATCGAGTTTTCCATAATCAGTAGCAATGCTATGAGATGCCGCCATGGCAGAGAATTTCTCAGTTATTTCCAAAACCTGAAGACTGACAGCAGCACTCAAATTTTCTTCCCAAAGTTCCTGAAGTAAATGAAAAAGCTGTCAGTTACCTGTAGTGAAAATTGAACAGAACTAGAAAAAGACCCGATTGACAATTTGCGAGTGAAACACCCACTAAATGAAAACAGGAATTCTTGGCACAAATTATACCAATTTCTGTCTCAAAACTGGGTGCAATGATTCTCTAAGTGCCTGGGATGAAGCTCCAATCCTAGAAGATTGCGCCTGAGCGAGAGCTTCCCTCAAGGAATATGGCTGGCTAGGGGAGCTTAACTGGGAATTCACCCTCTGCCACAGATAACCATTTTCCGGAGTTCCCTGTGGCTGCGTTAAAGAGATTCAAATGGCATTAGGTAAATAAAAGATGAAATTTCCGAAATCTAGGATAGCAAACCAAAACAAGCCAAGAATTCTTAACCAATTCCCTTTCCTTTTTAAATATAGAAATATGATCTCAAAGTAAAGCAGTGAATAAAAGAACTAATTGGAAATATTAGAGCACTAACTTCTGAAGTCTTGAGCAATCATAAAAATTAACTTACTCTGACTTCTTGCCGTGATGCCTCAGACAAGTAATTGTTGATTGCAGGAGAAAGTCTATCTGAGTATTTAGGGGAAGCAGGACCCTCCCCAACAGGGCTGCGAGAACTAGCACCCAGAAGCATTCCATCAGCTGGTTTTCTATGCTGTAAATTACATCATGCAAAATTAGCTTATGTGTAACATTAAAACAACATCAACGATACAATGAGAAATATAGTTGAAGTCAGCTAGCAATGATCTACCGTGCGAAATAAATCTTTTTATCTGTTACATAACACAGTAATGCTTTATGAATACACAAAGCTGGTCTTTGAATTATTTATTTATTAAGTCTTTAAACATTTGCAGCAGGACGAAGTACACACTTTTATATTTTACACTAAAATCACCCAACTGGTCTAAAAGTAAATACTCCCCACATGTTGAAACTTAAAGAATCAATCTCGAAATTTGAATAGGCTAAAAATCAAGTTAATAATGTCTTGACCGATCATTAAAAAGCCTAAACAATAAAAATCAAGTTAATAATTTCTTGATCCATCATTAAAAAGCCTAAACAAAAGCACATAAACTGGTCTAACAACTTGGTCGCATAATAAAAACTGAATTTAAATTTCAAATTAATAGCAACCTCAAAAAGAATCTGGCATTCCTCCATGAGTTTAAAAAACAATCTAGTTCGAGCAATGCTTTGCTGCCATGCCTTGACCAGTGATGCATCATCCAGATTCCGCACAATTTCCAATACAACAACTAAAACTTCACGCTTTTCTACGGCATTTAAGTTGTAAAAGACAGGCATTTCATCTAGGATCTGCACAGATCACAAAAGTTCATCAAGTAAGGAACTTATGAAAAATTAAATAAATTATTATTGTGCAATGTGCACGTGTTATTTGAGTGCATCTCATCTCATACTCTCCAAAAAAAGCACAGAAAAAAGATGAAATTAACATATTCATCATGATACTTTTCTAGTTTTTTAGTTATTTTTTTTCTTTTCCCAACAATGCTTATTGAATGTAATTATGCAACTACATTTTGTTATGTTATCTGAAATCTTATGACTGTCAAGGTATTCATAAAATATTTGATCAAACCAAAAGCTTAAATACAATTATAAAAGAAGCCTTCCCACATCACCAAATCCATTCACAACTGTCAAAATTTGTGCTTCCATACAAGTGCTTCAATATAACAATACAATGTGTAAAAGCGAACAATTGAAGACCTGCGTGTTTTCTTTCTAAATTGATAATATGATATTATGTAGAAATCATTTGAAACAAAAGACTTGCAACTCTAGCCAAGTGATCATATCAACTCAGGAGATAAAGTACTATAGACACCTCAATTACCCTCTTAGAATAGACAAATTGAACATAGAAAAATGGATATGCTAGTCAGCCTGTGCATGTATAAGAAGTCAATAATATTCATTAAGTATTTAAAGTAATCTAATACATCATTAATTTTTTTTTGTTTTATGAACTATAAATCTCCCCAACCCGCTTTGCAAAATCCGGGAACCCTCCCAATCCATACAGAAACAAGAAACTAGTGGCATTTTGCCAATAGGTGGTAGAAGAATAGCCGAATAGAACCCTTCAAAGCTTGTGGCCGCAAATCACAAGCGTGACTACTCTGATCTTTTTTTTTATTAACTATAAATCTCCCGAACCCGCTTTGCAAAATCAAGTTCGAAACTGGGAACCCTCCCAATCCATACAGAAACAAAAAAACTAGTGGCAATTTGCCAAATAGGTAATAGAGGAATAGAAACCCTTCAAAGCTTTTGGGAGTAAATCACAGGCCTGACTACTCGACCAACTATAAGGGATGTAGATTGTAGTAACTAAAACCTACAAACGCAGCCTCTTAAAACAATAACGCAAGATGAATGAATTGAAGTGAGACTCACAACGCCTGAGACTATATAGGCAAACTTTATTCTGAATTAGTATCAAGCCAATTTGCATTATAACCCAAGAACACAGTCATGCATGCAGATTAGGGCAAAAAGTAAATAATAGCATATGTGCATGGTCGAGTCATTACAAAATATTCAAACCGCAAAGCAAATATCCTCATAATTGGATAGTGCCCTAAAATTATCATTTTAAAGGTGCACTGCACAGAGAGAATGTAGCATGACTGAAACTTTCTCTAGGTCGAACAAGAAGCTTTTCATTTTTCCATTATTGGAATGCACAACAAATTTGCTATGTGCACACTGTTGAAATGCATTTCCAATGTGGAAATAAAAACATGTATAGAAACATATCCAGTTTATATCATATACCAAGCAAGAGAATTATGATAATGCAATCTACCTGACCGATGAGTGGAAAATATAGTTGAGCAATATATAGCTTATCCTCAGGCTTTTGGTATCGAGCATCAAACTCATGCTTGCACAAGAGCACTACTAGGATTCTTGCTGCCTATAGTCGACAAAAAATATGTCAATACAAAATAATATACATACATACATACATATAAATTTATTCTTTTTAGGCACTAACATCTTGATTTATAGATTGTCTCTTAGTGATTCTCAACATTAATAGTTAATTATTTGCATCACGGATCATCAAAATACAAATTTTAGTAAATCAGGATGCCTACACCTGATCATTATTAAATAAATATACTACACAAGAATAATAGATAGAATGTCACCAAAGTAGAGACGACAATCTTAATTATGATAATTTACGTATCTCTCAAAATAATAACATTCGTTCTTTCTTTTTTAAAATTAAAAGCCAAATTTAATTAATTTTACTGAAATCACCTTGACTCGCTGAGATAAATCATCATGATCCCAAGTAAGGAAAAGCTCTTGTATTAAGACTGATGAAAGGTAGTTCCTACAACATCAAATAGACTTAGTCAAGAAAACATCAGTTGTAGAGTGCAGAGTCATATTTGAATCAACTAAGATCATATTTTTTAATAAGAAACAAGGAAAAAACTTTTATTAACACAAAAAGTGAACAAGCAGTCCACAAGCTAAAGAAAAGAGTTATATGGACAAACCAAAACTCTTTACAAAATACTATACAAACAAAACTAACCACAACCGATATCAGACAACAAACAACAGGCCCCAACAAAAAGATCAACAAAAATCTCACAACAATGATTTGACCACCCCCTCCCAAAACTTAGCTGAATGAAAAAGAGGGAAGTGTTCTGAAATTCTTTTGCAACAGAGGCCCCTAAAGAAGCTAAAAGTCGAGCCCAATCCCATAAACTATCGACATTCTCCTCCGACTTCCTTTCAAACATTCTCTTATTCCTTTCTAGCCAAATGACCCACAAAAAGGCTAGGACAGCATAGTTCCAGAAAACCTTGGTTCTTTCCCCGTTAGCAAAAGCAGAAAATCTTTCCACAAACACTTGACTACACGATGCTTGGGGCTGCCTGGCATAATTTAGCTTCCAACAAAAGCCTAGATCAAAGATTAGAGTCCACCTCGCAGTGTAGAGAGAGATGATCGATGCATTCCTCATTTTTTCTTGCACCTAATGCAAATACAGGGCGTAAGAGTAAGACACATTTTTGGAAGTCTTTTTTGAATGACTTTACTGGTATTGATCTTCCCACTATCCAATGCCAAAGCAAAAAGGTGAATCTTAGGAGGAACTTTTGCCCTATTGATTGAAAACTTGATGAGAAGCATCATTACTTAGCCACTTGAAATATGAGCTGCTAGTATATATACCCGAGGAGTCAAGATTCCACCTTCTATCTTCTCTCCCATCATTGAGGGAGATATTATCTAGAGCTGCCCTCAAAGAAACAAGATCTTGGCATTCCCTATCATTTAGAATTCTCCTAAAATTGGGATCCCAATTCCAATCCCTTGAATGATGTCAGCTGCCCACCCTAGACTTTATAGTAGTATTTGAGAGAGAGCTACTCTATAACGCCTAGGGTATAGGTCGCAAAAGGAATCTTCCCCACACCACTTTTCTTCCCAAAAACAAATTCTCTCTCCATTTCCAACCTTTGAAGAAATGTAAGCCAAAAAGGAAGGATATTCCATAGAGATGGCTTTCCAAGGACTTTTATAAGATCCATATCGCACTAACTTTGAGTCCCAACCATTTTAAAGAGATCCGTATTCGCTCCTAATGACCGCAGGCCAAACGGAATTCCTCTCTAAAGGAAATCTCCACAACCATTTAGACAAAAGAGCCTTATTCTTCTTTTCCAATGTTACCAATACCCAAACCACCCCACCCTTCTCCTTTGATCTAGTTACCATTTCCCATCTAATGAGATGGATACCTGCCTTCTTTGAAACCTTTACAAAGGAAATCCCTCAGTTTTTCTATATGCTTCCTCACCTTTATGGGAATCTTAAAGGAGAGAAAGTATATAGGAAGAGTAGATAAAACATTGAATAAATGTGAGTCTACCTACACGAGATACGAAAGCTTTCTTCAACAAAGATCTTACACGACCAAATAGAAGATTAACAATAACTCTAATATATATATATATATATATATAAAATCTATCAAAAATAAAAATAGTCCTGCAAGATATTTTTATAAAAGCTGAATTAACATGAATCATAATCTCCTAATTAAATTTATTAGTTCCAACCAAGGAGGAAAGAGAAAAAATAATAATGAAATTACATTTGATTCTTCATCACCCTAAGTAAACCAGCCATATAAATCCATGCTGAGATTTTGATCAGCCAGGCAACGTAAGATAAAAACATCACTACATGCACTGATAAACCATGATTGTAAATTTAAGGTGCAAAACGCACCTCATTTGAAAATACATGGCAAAATGCCCGCCTATAAAGGAAAATATTATAGCACTATCTCCATTGGAAAATTTTCCTTCAATACATGTAAGTGCATACAACAGCTTATTTGAACTACAGCTTCTCACCCACCCAATCGGCTCTATATCCTATAACTTTGAAATATGGAAACTTGAAATCGTACAGAATCAAAGAAAAATAACTATTCTAAGATTATAAGAACAACAAAAAAATAACCATAGTAATAAACCTTGATTTTTCAGAATAAGCTTCACAAAACCCTCTTTAGCAAACATGAAACATGTAAGCATCTATGTACGAATTTTTTGTATCAAATGCAAGTATGTAACCGGTTTGATTGTTTAAACACCCAGCTGGTTTAATGAGGAGCATAGTTAAGAAGCTATTGAAAAGTTTCAAGGGCAAGCAATCTATAGCCACAATAGTCAACTGAACAGAATGAATAAGTTCATCATACAACATATCATCAAATAGAACGGAAAATGAAAGAGAAGAGCTTCTTTCAACTAAGTGGAATTTATTTCTTATTAACAAATAAAGTTACTAGAGTCACTGACATAAAAACCACATTATTAAAATATATATTGCAATTATTTGTTCTCAGCAACAACTTCACTGCTTCCAACAGATGCTAACACAAATTTAACAACAAAGTTTACCAAATGAAGAAGTACAAAACAAAAAGAATATTTTGATTGGTGAAGTACCTATCTGAAGGGTCTCTCCCCGGCATTTCCACATAAAGATCATGATCACATATAATCTGAAGGAATATAAGCTTGCAGTCATGCAGAACTGTTTGGCATACCCCAGAAAACTTGTCCAGGTACAAGGACACCTGCAGCAGTAAAAGATAATTTGAGTGGAGAAAACAAAAATATAACACAACAGCAATATTGACACAACCCAATACTTTTAGGGGATAAAACAAACTCGCTATTGGAGGTCAAAGAGGCAGTTACATTTCTTAAAAACTATTGTTTGAACCCTTAATTACAAGCTTTTACTTTTTAGTCTAGCAGTTGCTTAGTATGGTATTAGAGCCTACTTTACTAGTAAAGTTTCAGTACAAGTCTCACCATATGATTGTAATTATATTTGTTAATATATTTGTTCTGCATCTAAATCTATGTTTGCGTTAAGATTATGTGACTATGTCCAAGTGATAAGTCTGCTGGTCTTATTTGTAATGGCAAGTGTTAGAATGCTTAAAAATTATCGTTCAGACACCTGCAAGATTAAGCTTTGGAGTTGAGTGATTATTTGAAACCTTATTTTTACATCACTGTATGCTTCTATCAAAAACAGTAAATCTTACTTCACCATACCTCTTTATCTAGAACACTATCTTTAAGAAAGAGAAAATAAGCAGTTACAAAAGCAATACTACAATCTTATATACACCATTATTAACTGACATCTAACCCTCCTTGATAGAAGCATAATTATATAAGACTATAAGAGAAACTCATTGAACCAGCCACTATTATAATTCAGCAGTTTGAATGACATTCCAAAAATGAAAATTATTGTGAACCAAACCAGCAACAGAGAAACAGATTGCATTGCATTTTATGCAGTGGAATAGAACTAGCAACTACTAGTGCACATCACCACCAAAACTTAAAAGATGCACCAGCTAGTTGAAGTCCTCAGTCTTTAAAGTTTTAAATAGCCTACTGTGTTTTACTCATGTATGAGAGGTATCCTAGCATTTCACCCAGGCAATCATCTATCAAGCGAATTCTCCAAAATATAACCATATTGATTTTCTGAATCTGTACAGATGATCCATGCTCATGCAACAATATGGCAGTAAAGACTTCACATATGAATCATATAAATGATAATTCATATAAGCATGTCAAAAAACATTACAAGAAGTGCAATTAGATTGTTTTTATGGGTCAAAAAGACATGCAATTAGATGAAAAGCATACCAGTTCAAAAACTTGGCGAGGTTCAATAATGGACAAAAGATCATAACAAAGGAAGGCCAAACTGCTGTTTAAACGTTTGGCCAAGCTTAACCCCTTCTTACAACGCTCATGCACTTCTGTTAGAAGACAGTCATACAGCTGAATTATACATCTGAACACACTCTCTCTCAATTGCATTGGAGGAACATCTTCACCTATATCACAAAAGAAAAAAGTATGAAAAAAAAAAGAATATTTACAAAAAAGATTAAAATGTCTGCTATTTTCTTTGAGAATTTTTACAATGATAGTGAACCAGCAGTCCACCTCAAAACCCATAACAAGATAAATCAAAAAGATAGATGTGCATCTTATAAACTAATAGTAAAAAGCCTCTCAATTATCTTGTTTTATTTTTTTATCAGAACCAAAAAAATATGTACAAATGAAAAGAGAAACAAGTAAATTGTCCACCAACAAAATGAAAAGGCTATACAGAAAGGCAGCCTCATGGCACCACCTAAAGGACCTAAAAGTATTGTTAATCAACACCTAAAAGCTATTGATAAATCAAAACCCCTATAAATATTAAGACAACACACCAACAGCCTCCCATTCATATGGATGAAGAAGAAAACATGCATCTTAAAACTCTTGTGCAACTGAAACCCATAAAGAAGCTAAAAATTGAACTTTGTTCCAAAAAAATGTCTTCTTCCTCGCAAGCTTCCTAAAAATTCCTCTTATTCTATATTGCCAAAATATGTGCAAAATTGCATGACAATACATTTCTGTAAATCTCTTGCCTTTAATCCCCAATGAAATGAACAATGCTCCTCATAAATAATGAAATGGAGGATCCCAAGATAATCCACGATAGGTTTGCTTCCTTTAAGAGTTTCTGCTGCAACCCCCTAAAGCTAAAGGGCAGCAAAGAAACAAGCGATTAACAGTCTTCTCATACATCTTTTAAATTACACACCAGTTTGGAAAACAAAGTAAACATTAGGCCACCACCTTTAAGAGATGACACAAGTCTTGGTTCTTACATGAAAATTCCTATGCAAATGAATCTTTCATAGAACATTACCACTCCATATATATAATTTCTCCAAAGTAAAAAGTTGAACAGCCAAAACAAAAATTAAATAAATAAGATTTGCATGACAGAGTGCCAGAAAATCAAGCTTCCATAATCTACACTCCTCCTTAGCCTAATTTAATCTTTCTCCGGAATTTATAGAAAATTATATGTTCTTCTCTGTTCTTTAGATTCCTAGAAAGAATGCAAATAATAACTGTCTGCTCATAACAGAAACAATTGAAGGGCATATGCTCTGTGCCTCTGTTTAAACAAGGAAATATTGAACATGACAAAAATCTAGGAAAAACACAGTGAGAACCAGCAGTCTACAAAATGTTACATCTGAACTTAGCAAGAACCAACGAAAATCAAAATACAATCATTTAACACCTTCCAAATTATGTAAAATGAAAAAAAAATGGAAACTCTTGAAACCAAAAGCCATAATGCAGCTAAAAATGCAACTTATCCAACAAAAACCTATAGTCTTCTCCCTTGGCTTCTTCGAGAATTATACTTGACAAATTCAACAATATCCATTTCAATTCTCTTATCATTTCAATGCAGGCTTAAGTACTTATACATCATTCATATTAATTCCAATGACATGAAGTGAAAATTACTTGTTAAATCAATTTTCCTGATAAGTTATAAAACAGCTAGTATTTTTCAGAAACAAGACAAGCTCGTAGATGACTGGAGTAGCTTCATGGCAATCACAAGGAAGGGATTCAAATTTTATAAGCCCTATTTTGGCAGAGGCTTCATTATCAATACAATTTTATTAGGTTGTTGAGTAACTACTAGATCCAAAAACTTAAGGCGATAGGTAAGGGTTCTAACAATAGCATTTACACTTTTTCTATCAGAACTATTATTTTTAAGCCCTTATCTTTAGCTCTAATAAACCCATTCACATCAAAGCTCAAATTTTCAAAAAATGTTATCGCATGGATATTAAAGGCCTAAAATTTGTTTAGCAAAGGCTTGTTATAGGCCCTTTTTGAATGCGGTTGCTGTAATTAAAATTTAATTAACAGACTAGAGTTTCATAGGATCCAAACACTAGACCTTTTGGTTTTCTTGGTTCTGAATTCTGATACCAAATTGTGTAAACGCTAGACCCAAGAGCTTAAACCAATAGTTAAAGGCTCAACAATAGTATTTATACTCTAATATAGGTCACATAAATATCGAGTATTATTAAAGAATAAAGACACATGAAATAGTACAAACAACGAACAAGGAGAAAAGAAGCTAACTCAATTAAAAGCAAAACAGTTGTTGGAAGTTCAAGGAATTAATTTTCCTAGTACTTGGGACCTACCTAATGGAAGACTATGATAGAAAAGACGTGTCTGCTCCAATGCCATCGACTTGACAATTAACTCAAGAAAAAACCAAGCCATTGCCAGAACATCATCATATACCGGTCCAACACGGTAACCCTTAGCCTGTAGAATAAAGGTATAAATTAGAACAAATTAATACAGTAAATTATAACAGGTTTGCGATGCCATCAATGTTTTAAAATACGTTTTTAGTATTGAGGCGTTTTCTTCTAATGAGGCGAGGCATAAGCCTCATGGTGTAACAAAGCGTAAGCCTCAAAAAGGATAGTTAAAACAGATAAATATATATATAAAGCTCATAAAATTTCATAAATCAACCAATAATCACATAACCACATTAATAACCATTAACCTATTTTATCCTATAAATATCAAGTTAAAAAGCTAAATGTAAGGTTTAGAACTTTACAAACAATCAATAACACGGCATACTTCATAAAATAATTAACAAGCAATTATCATACTAACAACAAAGATGTTCAAATTAGTTTCTAGGCTATACCTATCTCCAACTCAAACAAAACCAACTTCATAACATAATCAATGCATCTTCATGTTAGGTTGTGAAGATTGAATTATTTTTGTTGCGCTACATTACATTACTGAAAATCCCAAAAACAAAAAATCGAATTGAGGCTTACGCCTCACAACACTGAGGTGTAAGCCTCAATAACAAGTAGTGAGGCTTATGCCTCGCTACGAATTTTCTCAATACGTTTTGTTAAAACAATGGATGCCACGTTAGCAGTTAAGTACAATTTGCAGTGAACTGTTGCCTCTATGAATGCAACAGTTTATTCACAGATATAACAATGTTATCTGTTCCTAAAAGAAAGAAAAAGAATTGATAAAATAATGTTGTTGGATATGGCAAAATAATAATAATAATAATAATAATAATAATAAAAAGGATGAAACAAGATTAAAGACAATAGTATCTTACAGCACAAACCCTATTGGTTTCAACTGTTTTTGTGTGCTAGGATTGGCTTGTCCTCCCTCCACTTGTATATGGTTCCTTGTTTTATGGTGATTTTGTTGTTAGTTCCAAAAAGAAAAAAAAAATGTAAGACTCCCCAAGTCACCCTCTAAGCCCATCTATTTTCTTGAAAACATGATGCCTTATCACTAGCATTATTCTTATGAAGTTTTTTTTTTTTTTTTCATTTTTACAATATGATTGTCATTAATTAAGTTATCTTTCTTGAAATTAGGTACTCACATGAGCAAGTTATGTTTACTTTTAGGTTAAACTAATTACATGAAATGGCAGATCAAATTCTTGGTTATTTTATCTTTACCACACTTATCTATGTTGATTTTATAAGACAGTAGACATGCTAGTTTAGTTGAAGAAGTCTAAAAGGACAATTATGTGTTCAGCAGGATATAATTTGGATTTTTTATGGGGAATGCTCTATCATCATGTATCACCACGGAAAAAGAAGAAACATGAAAAATAAAATAAGCTCCTTTAAAAAAACTTCCTTTCCAGACGAAGAATAACGAAATAGATTTTGTCTGATGCACTAATGAGACAGCAAATAAATGAAAATGACTAAGTCATTCCTTATTGTAATTAAAAAGATGTGTTGGAGAACAGTTTACAATATGTTCACCAAAAACACGGATTTTTCAATTATGAGTGGTAGTATAAGGTTTAGAGAGAATCTTTGCTTTCATTTAAGGCAGACTTTTTAGAGGATATTATAGATAACTGAAGGATACAAGAGGGGGGAATAGAATGCTTATGATAACCATGAGTTTCAGAAACAAGCATAACAGATGCTATAGACCTACCTTGCTTCGAGCCAAGCTACCCCACACAGTGGACAAACCAGGATAAACAGGTGGTTGACGACCCCCAAAGTCATCAAAAGCATAATCCACATAGTTGACAAGAAAACGATTCCGTTCAGCATCATCAACTGACTCCTGCTGCACCCTGTAAAATAAACTTCATCGCATTGTTGAACACTAACACCAAAAATGCACTCAGAAATCAATAACACAAATTTGTTCCACATGCACTTGCTAACAATTCAAGAAAAAAAAGGAATTAAAGAACAGCCAACTCAGTTGCTCATACGGAAAGTAAAAGCAGATGCAGTAACTTTTCAGGTCCACTAAGTTAACATTTATAATATAATAATATATGGTACTTGTGCTTTCCAAAACACCCTGTGATACAACAAAATGACATTATAAGGAAAATTAAAGTCCAAAATCAAATCACTCAAGGGTTTTCATTCTTTTAACAGCTTAGTATTGTCACCTTGATAGGTATCTGCCAAACGCTTGTGTTGGTACACTTAAAAACAAGATAAATTACATCCCTAACCTTTGTAAAGCTATGAATGAGAAGCATACCGAGTTAAGATATTAACCATCGCTCTGAAGGCTGCAACCTAAAGCAACAATGAAAAAGAAAATTTAGCTGACAATACACAAACAAACCAGAGGTAGTTAAATGGAGAAGAAAAATTTTCAAATGCAAATGCAAAGACATAAAGTCAATTAATAAAGATAACTGAAGAATATGATTTGAGATCGACAGAAAGAGTCAAAATAGAAACTGGTGAAGAATTATCTCAAAACCTGAAGCGTTTCTCCACCATTGCCTATAAGATGGAGAAGCATGTTCAGAACTGGGTGAAGGAATTGAAGCAAAGCAGTTGAATCAACATTCTTCAAACTGTTAATGGCCTGTTAGAAAAACCAATAGAAATCCAAATTAATTTTACACAAATAGGCCCCATTGAACTCTACCTGAACAGTATTTATATATGTGTGCCAGATGAATCACCACAAACAGAACACACTCCTAGCAGATAACAAATCATAGGAGGGAAAAAACCTTAAACCTATATGTATACGCAAGTGTAAGACAACATTCACATTATTCTAGACAAATACTGATATTACCACTGAGAACCCAGAATGACATGAAAAGTTTTAATATTTCAAAATCCTCATCTCCGTTCATGGCCCAGCCCCAGCTTGTTTCCTCGTTGAATGAGACTCCTTCTCCATTTGCTAGGAAAGAGGGAGGTGGAACCATGGCTAGTTATGATGACAAAACTATAGGGGGTGAAACAAATTCAGGCAAACATGCATGCACGCACGCACTCAAACATGAATAAATATGCATAAATCCAATGCCATATGACTACAACAAGAAACATTTTAGCCTTGTAAGGATCCTTGGTTCCAATAGAGCTAGTTTTATTAAAAAAATCAATGAGATCATTTAGGAAACCCCAATCTAATAACAAACAAGAAGGAAAAAATAGAGATGAGAGTAAATAAATAAAACAAAATAATACCTCAAGAAGTTCAGAACCCCAAGGTGGGCTTGTTCGAAGAGTGTGTCTATCATACTCAAGAAAGAAATCCCTAATACGCTCATTAATGGGGTACAAAGACGAACAAAGTCTTAAGCGCAATTTAAAAGCATTCTTTCCATCTTCCAGATAGTCGAGCCTCTCCTATAAAGTAATAATTATAATAATAAAGAATATATATTAACAACTACACAACAACAAAAATAATGATGATAATCCAGAAAATGAACTGAAATTTTCAGGTCATCAAACAAAAAATTTAAATGCTTAATCAGAGTAGAATCATAAATTCATAATGACAATAAAAACTATTCCACATTGAAGTACAGAGCTTCCAATCCGAAAATCAAATACTGTTTATAAGCACCAATGAAGCAAACACTACAAAGAATCAGTAAAATTATTTCAATAACAGGAAAAGGCATAAATAGAATTATGTTCACACTTAAACAATTAGGAATAATATTGGTACAAACTTAGTGGTTGTGAGCTTTTCCGGGAAAAGGCATAATACATCTTGATATAAATCATTAAATATTTTTATCATTTCTCTTTAATATAATGATCGTTCTAGTTCATTTTTATCAGAATCAAAAATGCCAAAACTTTCCGGCTTTTGTCTGAAAGCAAAAATCTTAATGGTTTCTTTCAATTGTTCTGTTTTTTTTTTTGAAAATACATAATACAAACTTACACAATTCAAATCTATTCATATTCCAGACCAAAAACAAAAACTGCAACCTCATTGTAAAGTTCAAATTTCAATAATCAAATCTCACCTGCTTATTGGTACAAACTTAGTAGTTGTGATCTTTTCCGGGAAAAGGCATAATACATCTTAATATAAATCATTAAAATATCTATATCATTTCTCTTTCATTTAATGATCGTTCTAATTCATTTTTATCAGACTCAAAAAAGTCAAACTTTCAGGCAGTTGTCTAAAAGCAAAAATCTTAATGGTTTCCCTCAACTGTTCTTCCTTTTTTAGAAAATACATAATAAAAACTTACACAATTCAAACATATTCATATTCCAGGCCAAAAACAAAAACTGCAACCTCATTGTAAAGTTCAAATTTCAATAATCAAATATCACCCGCTTATTGGTACAAACTTAGTAGTTGTGAGCTTTTCCGGGAAAAGGCATAATACATCTTAATATAAATCATTAAATTATTTATATCATTTCTCTTTAATATAATGATTGTTCTAATTCATTTTTTATCAGAATAAAAAAGTCAAAACATTCCGGCTTTTGTCTAAAAGCAAAAATCTTAATGGTTTCTCTCAATTGTTCTGTTTTCAGAAAATACATGATACAAACTTACACAATTCAAATCTATTCATATTCCAGACCAAAAACAAAAAATGCAACCTCATTGTAAAGTTCAAATTTCAATAATCAAATATCGCCTGCTTAGTTTTTACTCCTTTTTTGTTCTCAGCATCACCCAGCTTAGTTATTGAATGGAAACAAAAGACAGAAAACAAGACACTCAACAGATTGATATTGCCCTAGAAGTCTCAAGCTAGGCTCGGTAGAGAAGGAGAGGGAGGTGCATGAAGTCAAAGAGTGGAAAACTTGTTAAAACAGAACTATAAATTACCTTGCCTGCATCTTGGAGATAATGTGGAACAAGTTCTTTCACTATTGGTAAAGAAATTTCAGATCGCAACCTGAGAATTATCATTATCTTGACATATTAGATACCAAACAATATTTTGAAGCCAAAATTACAAGTTCTCTTCAAATAGAAATAATTGGCAAGATCATAAAGTTGAAAAATTTGAACAAAATTAAATACTTAGCATGTCTAAAGTTGGCAAGATCAAGTTCTTTTATGTCTAAAGTTGCGAGCATTAAATGACATAACTTGCACAAATAACCTCAATCCCTTGCAACTGATAAGTAAGGCTGCCCTCCTGTTGGAGGTTGTCCTGTTGGTTTAGTCTACTGTATGGATCTCGTATTCAGTAACACAACTTATCAAAAGGGAATTCTACTGTTGAACTACAAATTGAACTAGAGAAAAAAAGTGAAGAGAAAATAAGGTTATGGCCATGTATTTGTCTCGCCTAAACAGGTCCTAGGACAGATGATTTGATTAGAGTCCTAACCTTAAGCATTTTTGTTCAAAATGGCATCTAATGGCATGCACCTGCAATTTTGCTTTTGTCAGCTTGAGAGTTTTGCCATTATAACAGCAATGGCACTTTGCTCTTTTCTTCTCTAATTTTTCTTCCTTTTTTTTTCGATAAGAAACCAAATTTGTATTTGTAACACGTAAAATAGTTTGTGAGCAAGCTATCAGTGGTACACAATGGCTGCAAGCTCTTTCTACCACTTTGCTAATTCTTAAATCAACACTTAAATCAGAAACCACCTCTAAACAAAATATGTGTTTCAGAAGAATCATTCCCTCAGCACTAGCTTCATAAAATAAGATCATTTGATCCACAAAAGAGCAAATAGAACTTCACAATTATTTTTCACCAACAAAATACCATCTTAAAACCTAAGAAGAAACTTTCAGCTGCCCTCAAATCATCATACTCATGCACAAAATCGACAAAACAAATAGGAAGTAAAACAAGAGAGCTTGCCTTTGCCCTTTAGCTGCTAGAACAAGAAAATGTAGGCATAACAGAAAACTTGATCAGAGAAAACCATTCACCAAAGATTCAAATGTCGATTGCCTCCATCTAACACCAATATGCATCTGCTTAAGAAATACAACTAAACCCCCACCAGATACACAGAAGCATAAGCCTTTTTATATTCTAATTTGCTAATGCATAAAAAAATAAAACACAATCTAGAACCGCACACGTTACACGTTAGCTATCAAGTATCAATACAAAATTAAGATCCAATTTCCTTTGGAAAATGCTTTTTATCAAATCTGCAACCACAAAGCACTTAATCTTTTACGTCACTCAAGCAGAATCATAATTGATCTGGGTTGACAAACAATCAATGAATGAAGGCAACAGTAGATAAAATTGTGCAAGAAAAAGAGAAGGAAACAAATCTTTTTTCTTAGTTCTTACAACAAACAACAAAGAGCTCAGATATAAAAGCATGTACATACTGAGCATGGGTAGATAATGGAAGCGACGCATATCCGATAACCACCTGAAAAGTGATGTACGGAATGATTATTCCTATAGTACTAAGAGAAACTGAAGCAGCTGATAACTTTAGCATTGAAACAAAAGAAAGATTTAATTCAGGAATATAGATAGCAAAAAGGGAATCATTGCAGATATAAAAATGAAAAGACCATACATACATATAACTTACTGGTTTTGGAGCTTCTAGTTTCGTTTGCAGATCAACATGGAAGAATGTAAATAGAAGGTGATGCAGAGGTGTCCAGATAGCAGGTAATGAAACTTTTATCTCATCGTGGTAGCAAGCAACCTTAGCCCCAACAGCAATTTGTGTGTGAGCCCACTTTTGGAGCGATACACCTGGCTCCCTTGGATACATTGCCTAGTCATACGTTAAACAAGTAAGATGAAGTTTGGAAAACAAATTGGTCTCAATATAGAATAACAAACAACATATTTACCTCTAAAGACTGTCTACGAACATCAGCATCATCTTTTCGTAGTTCAACTCGGATGAACAAATTCCTCTTCCGACTCAAACTTACACTCGAGGGATATACATATAGACAATGAAAAAGTTGCAAGAAAGGCTCGTTTCTTATTGTGGTGCGGAAGTCAAATGCTTGAAACTGAGAAATGATAAACATATTTATTAGGATGAATGGGTTAAACAAATATAAACAGTACTCAATAATGTTAAAACCTTCATAAAATAATTTAGGAATTTCATAGCTTAGATGGATTAGTAGCATTTCTATATCAAGAGTCTCTCGTCAAATCTAACACTAATAGAATGAGGTGCTGGATTAGAGTCGGTAAGAATTTCGCATGGTAACTAAGTTGGGACTTCCTCTTTTAAGAACTGGAATATGACCAGTAAACTCAAAACTAGAATAGCTTCAAAAAAAAAATGGAATAAAAACAAGGATAAAGAGAACCACACTTAGATGAAAAATGGATTTGGTGGAACCCTAATTCTGTGCATTTCTTTACGATGCATGCAACAACATGGTTTGTTAATCATGAGAAGAACCACAACTTAATGCGACCATGCATCTTAAAATAATTAAAATTTGGACAGTACTCCTATATCAAATCAATCCACTGACCATATGTGGGAATATGTGGTAAGCAGAGTGGGATAGGTGAGAAACATTGTCAAGCATAGAAATGATAAGTGTTTGGATAAGGTCTGATGAAGAAAACCATCATTTTAAGAAAAAATTTAATCTCACTTATTAATAGCTAACTAACACCTTCCTTTTATACTATCAAAACTGTGCAACGTTACATTCAAAGTCAAGCAGCTGTCTTTTTCATTACAGTAGTCACAAAGCTGTCTTCTTCACCATTACACTCAAATACATAGAGCTGCTTCTTTAGCATTTACTCTCTCAAACTTATTATAGATTTCCCAGCCAAAGGGCCAAACAAAGAATCCAACACCATCTCACAGGACGAAATTATCAAGCCTGCTGAGCTAATCAAGAGCTGTATCCACCTCCAAAAGCAATTGGAAAAAAAGAGAAGGAAGAAAAAGAAAAGAGAAACAAACAGAACAGGAAAGATAAATAAATAACCCATACTCTGTTCATGGCAGCCTCACAGACCAACATATTCTTATCATAATGTGTCAAGCGAAAGGTAATTGCCGCTTGGAATGTAATAGTTAAATAGTAAATCATAAAATAATATTACACTTACATCATCAGCATTAAAATCTTGAGCATTTGATCCATTTCCAGAAACTTCTTTCCCATCACTGAAATTCCATTTAGAATTACTAGTCTGAGGCCCATCAGAACCATTGCTAGGGCACTTTGTAAATGTCAAATCAGTAACATGGTCCCCCGGATCAATGGAATCATTTGTTACACTGCAACTTTCAGATATATTTTCCAATTCAGTATGACTTGTCTGGTGTTTCTCTATTTCCAGTCTTAAAACACCCTTTACTGGTTTATGAACCTTGCGTTTAGGATCCTGTAGTAATATGAAAAACCCAAAAGAGAACTATGTTAGAAAGCGCTATAGTGACCTAAATAGTAACTGTATATTAGTGTTATTAGTCTTGTAAAAAGAAGAGGGTACACGATAGACAAACGAAACCAAGAAATAATTTCACACTTCTGCCATTATTAGAGTTAAAACACCTTTTTCTGCCCATTGTACAATTGTAAAGCACATTTCACATACGTTTTCAACCCCTTATCCATTAATATCCAAACAGCTTAAATCAAATAAGTAAGAGGAGGATGAACAGGAACTACATCGTCCATTTAAGCTAAGAATAGAATAACAAGGCCATGTTTGCAAATCAAGAGAAGTTTAGCCTCATCCTATTGAAATATTGACCTCCAAACAACAAATTTATAGAATTGATAATGTAAGTACAGAAAAGTAAGTCAATTGTTATGGTCGACTTTAGTTAGGAGGACATTAAGCCCACGTAAACAAGTGCCACAAAGTAATTAAAAGAAAGCTCCTGAACATAAATAATCTATGCCACGCTTCACATAACATATGATGACTCAATACAACATTGATAAGCAGATACAAAATATAAATAGAAACAGTACATACATAAGTGATAAGTGCAAAAGACGTGTTGGTGTGTGTACGTACATAAACGTGTAATTGTTTTTTTAATGAATAATTGTTTTTTTTATAGGTAACATAAAAGTATAATATTTGTGTACTTAAGTTTGCAGTGGTGTCTCTGACTCTGTGTTGTGTGTGTGTATCAATCAACCTATTGCACTAGATGCTAGTTACAATGTTCATGCATAAGCATATGCTAAAATGAACAACGGCCAATGAGCTACTAACAAAAGCCTATGAGGGGAACTCCACCCACCTGAAGTGACTCCTCCGTATAGCTTTCCTTTACTTTATTTAAGTTAGATATTTCAACCACAATGGAGCTTCCACTTGAATATCCAAGCTTCCCATCCAATGTGATCTTTGCAATGGGCTCAAACACGCCCTCATGGGAACTTGACCCAGACACACTGGGAGCTAGAGGACTGCTAGGTGAAGCAGACCCACCAGATGCTGCACCAATGCTGTTATCAAATAACGGAACAATGGCCCAGGCGAAGGACTCTCGGTAAGGCATAATGCGAGACCACACTTGCAGTTTCTGCTTTTCTCTCTCCGACAAATGGACCTGTTCAAATGGGAGGAAAAAATGCATTTGTCATACAAAAGAAATATACACTTTGTCAGAAAACAACTGTAATATTTATTTTTAAGTAAGGCATGCCAACTACAAATACACTAATTTTTCTAATGATCTTTTACCCCACATTAATTACAAGTTTTACCAGCCTCAGATAACAGGAATCACCTTTTCTTGAATGAAGGTTTACTCAAGAGATTAAGTGGGTTAATCATCCCGCACAACCCAACAGATTATAAAACAATATGTGATCATCCACACTACAACAAACTCAATGTAGAAAAAAGAAAAAGGAAAAAAAACAGAGAGAGATTGGAAAGGAGTATTAAAACACAAAAAAAGGGGGAAAAACAGGGACACTACACAAGCAATTTGCTAACCCATAAAACAAAAAAGAAAAAGAAGATAAAAAAAAGGCAAGTTTATGACAAAGAAAATAATGAGAAAGCAATTTATGGATGCCATTCAACTTACAGGTTCTTTACGCGAATAAACAGACGGAGTAACTCCGCTTTCCTCTGTGGCAGGCCTCTCTAACTGGATTAGCAGGCATACAGATGCTGATGGAGCATCTAAATAGAAAATACCTCGAGGTTCACAAGATATTTTAGCCTGGAAACAATAGAAGGAAATAGTATGTAAGCGAAAATCAACAAACCATACAAAATAAGAAATGCATCAAAACAGAAATAAAGTAAGAGCTGCTAATCAATTTTATGACCTACATCCTGCATTTCAGTTGGTAGCACTCGGAAATAGAAATCTTCGGACACTTTTTCTCTTCTTTCCCGATTATATAAGCAAATTGTACCATAAAATGGCTCTAAGAGAGATAGAGAGAGAGGTCAGAAAGCATGAAATATCTACAAGGTGTCAAACATAGAAATAAAAGTAGAAACTCACCAACTAGTCCAGCTTGAAATGCTAAGGACAATACTTTAACGGAGATCTTCAAACTACTGAGTGCACACAAATATAAAAGGAAAGAGAGAGAGAGAGAGAGAGAGAGAGAGAGAGAGCGAGAGAGAGAAACTCACTGGGTTAGATAAGATTTATTTAGCAAAAAAGAAAAAGAAAAAGAAAAACCAAGGAGGCCGCTACAAACGTATAATCAGCAATGAGATTTAAACCTGCCATAATGCGCCATAGGGGTTTCCGGAATCCTCTGACCAAATATCATTGATCTCTCATTTTCCCAGTCAAAAGCTGGTTCATAAGCAGGGAGGGGAGATTGACCAAAATGCTACAAGTAGATCATCAAATCTCATAATCAAAATCAATTAAAAAAATTGGAAAAAAAAATTTCAAATTATTGAAGTATGGGAACCAAAAAGATCACTAGGCAATGTCAGTAGAACCAAGATTCCAAACAGCACAACCTTTGAAACATCAAGAGCATCAGTATGCTGCCTTCCAGATGTACTTGGTATGTCATCGTCAGTAGCATCTTCAGCCTTCCCTCGCCTTGCACTAGCAAGACGCGTTTCTGCATAAACAGATGTCAAAGTAAATTCACTAACAATAAAACATAACAATTGACAGGGAAACAAAAATACGGTAGAGGATAAAACAATCACCTGTCTCAATATCAGTATCGGGGCCTTCAAATATCTGAGTTTGGAAAGAAGGAGGGCTGATGCTTTCGTAGTGTCCATACTTGTTCTCATCCTTGACCCAGTCAGTTTTATAGCATTGAACTATCTCATTTAGATGCGGCCACTGCTCCAAATTCTCATCAAGCTGCATGATATCAATGTGCAATATCTTCAAGCTTCCATTTTTAAATTTCTTAACATAAAAAGATATTACATCGACCATAATTGCAAGTATACTGAGGTTATCAACTATAAATTATCACAATATATCATATTATATTAATAGAAAAACACTCCTTCCAAATATTAATTGTTCTTGTTTTGTTCAAGTTGAAATAGATACACATGATTAATCATTCAGTTGAAAGTGATATGATTATAAGACAAATTAAAGAATGTAAATGGAAATGGAAATGGAAATGTAGTAATTACTGACCAGTGGGTCCAATCTAAGCTGAGTAGACGACTGACGAGGTATTCTCCGAAAGCGTTGGCCTCCACTACTGCCACCACTGTTGTCCATAGCAGAAACACCTGTTCTACATTTCGTTCAAAAATACACAAAAATGCATGTTACTCAAAATGTTAAAAAAAAAAAAAGAGTAATAATCGACAGATCTGGTACGAAATCTTGACTTCTAGGGTTTCAATTTGATTAAAAGAAAGAGCGAAGGAGAGACGTACCAGACCGAGAGAGTGAGAAGCGAGAAATGTGCACAATGTGATTTGATTTGCGAAGAGGAAAGCAGAGATCTTGGAATTGAAATGAAAATAAAGAAACCTAACACACGAACCACCACCAAACCCCACTAGAGAAGAGAGTGGTGGAGTAGAAAACGGACACCGCACAGGTCAAAAATGAGTCCACAGTCCAAACAGTCCAAACGGTCCAAACGGGTTCGAACCTCGTTTTAAAAACTCTCACTCACTCACTCACTCTCCTCTCTAATAACAAATTTGCTTCTGCTTTTTTTTCTTTCTTTTTTTCTTTTCGCTTCAAAGAAAAGCTATGATTTTATAATATTTTATATATATATATATATATATATATGTATTTTTTTATTTAACTCTATTGGTGGGTGAATACAGCTTCTAAGAAAAGCAAGCGATTGTTTGTTTTGTAAGTATTTCTCATATGTATGTGAGTATGTCTCCATTTTTATTAGAAGATTTCAAAAACGTGTTTTTGACTACGAAAAGTAGTATCTTTTAATTTATTTATTTATTAACTTACGTTTAGGTCGATAAATCCATTTAGTGTATGGGCACTTGTGCTAAATTGCTAAGAGATGATGTGTAATTCATTTGTAACTATGTATTATTATTTTGTTATAAAAAAAATTAATTATTTGATTTGAAACAATTGAACGTTTACCACCTTGAATTCATCTCAATCTATAAAAAGAAAAATAAGAAAATGTTTTCAGTTATTATGGAGCTTGTGTGGCGAAAGGTGAAGGGTTGGCGACATAAATTCATATATGTAGGAGGTAAAGAAATACTAATAAAAATAGTCATTCAATCGGTTCTCATGCATGTCATGAGTCTGTTTAAGTTGCTTCAGGGTCTCATTTCAGAAATTCATATAATGTGCGGAGTTTTGGTGTGGAAGTAATCAGTCCACCCAGAAAAATGCACTAGCAGTGTTGCAGAAAGCGCTAAATGCGATAATCGAGCGACGACTTTCCGCCTAGGCCTAGCCCCCCCCAGGTGGTCGGTCGGAAGTCGATCGACAGATTGCAATTCTTTTTTTAGGTTTTTTTAATTGACTAAATATTCATATATTAAACCTAAAATTGAAAATCAAATATTAATATTTTTGATATTACATTTACAAATTAATTACAAATAATACTGGAATTTGTTTGTGAAGAAAGAACACATTTAAATGGGACAATTGCTGTCATTGCATGTAGGTGGGTCCAATTGCTTGTATAATGAATTATATGATACACATATACTTATTGAATCTTTAAACCAATTAAATTTGGTTCACCGAAGTTTGCCAAATATTTAAAATTCAATGTTCATTTAGAGTGAGAGAGAGAGAAATGAAAACAAAACCAATTAAGTTTTCTCTAAACCAACCCTGCAGCAGATGCCTGACAATCACAAAAAAATAAAATAAAAAATTTGTACTTTGAAATTCAACCCGCAAAATTTAGCAACACCCAAACCCAAGCCCACTCGCGAACCCACGAACTTCATAAGATTTTTGGATGGGTGTGGCACCCACGGGTTACCGCAAATGTTAAATACTACGGTCGGATGTCAATGCATTAAGAGTGTTAAATCGAAGTCTTACAGCAACTATATATTCACACACACAACAAAACCTTGAAGAAAAAGTTATATATTCACACACAGAAAAACCTTGAAGAAGAAGAAGATAGAGGACATTAGAAATACTGCAATTAATGTAATTCACAAATGCTTAAATAAACGAAACAGAGTCTATTCTTTTTTTTTCATGCTTAAATTTTTTAAATTGTCCAACGCATCAGAATAAATCTTGTTAATTCTCACAGCATGGTCACGTTCCTATTGAGCTACTCTTAACTCAATATTAATTAATTCCTTCCCTAAGTCCACACCACAATCAAGTACAGGTCGGGCTCAATTTGAACTTGAGCCTGGAATACATTCACATGCTGAAGTCGGGCATTGTCTACATGAATGGGAACTTGAACTTGAGCTTGGACCAATGTTAAGTCTTGCTTGGTCTTGAAGTTGATATTCCGCAAAAGCACACTCAACAATTTCTCTAGTAGAAAATGATTTGTGAACGGCACCAAAAAACCTTTTAATGAGAGGTTCAACTTCATCCCATGTATCATATACGCTAGGTTTACGCCCTTTAAAAATAACGTAGAATTTTTCCCCTGCTAACCAAAGTTATGTAACAAGTTCATATAGCAAATTACAAATATCATATAAAATCCTTACACATTATTCCAATTACATACCATGAAAACTTGCCCACTTATGAGTATTGATTGATATCGTTGACCGATGAATTGTTGCAGATCTTGTGAGTATTGATTGATATAGCCAACCACACTAGAATTTACATATGACTTCAATATACCACAATATTTCAATAATCACAAACACAATCATCAAAATAACCAATAAGAAATAAACCCAAGCATTTGATGCAACAATTTATGCTTCACAAACTCAAGAACAAGAAATAAACCAATTCCAAGCAAAAGTCCCCAAATCGGAACCCTAACCCAATAAAATCCCTAAAAATCTATGCCCTAACTAGTTCAAATCAAGAAATAGAGAGGGTAGGATAGGATTGAAATACACTTTTGTTTTCCGCGGTACGCCATTTGGTTGTACGCGGTACACTTTGATGAAACCTGGAAAATTTTCTCTTCTTCGTCTTTTTGTGTACTTACAATCATCAAAATAACCGATAAGAAATAAAACCAAGCATTTGATGCAACAATTTATGCTTCACAAACTCAAGAACACGAAATAAACCAATTCCAAGCAAAAATCCCCAAATCGGAATCCTAACCCAATAAAAACCCCAAAAATCGGTGCCATAACCTGTTCAAATCAAGAAATATGAAGGCTAGGACATGATTGAATATCAAAATAAGAAACTTGGGAGAAAATACTTACCAATCGAGGCTTGGAGGAGTTCTTGAGGGAAGAAAATTTGAATTTTGGAGAGAGAGGGAGTTGGCCATTGGGCGAGAACTGCTGCGAAAATAGACGTTATATAGTAGTTTTCCATATTGCGCGGTACACTTAGACGAAGAGCGGAATGGCCATTTCGCCCAAAACGTCGTCGTTTCGTCAAGTGGGAGCAATTAGACAAATCGCACCACGTACGTAATGGCCTTTTTAGCAAACGTCATCGTTTCGTCAATTGGCAGGTTTCTGCCGTACGATTGACGTTGTACGGTTGACGAGACGTACCGCGTAACCATTGTTCAGTTTACGCTGTACATCCTTTGTTCTTACGATGTACTCTTTGACGGATGGAACCACGTAAATTAGCAGTGAGCACACTCATGATGTCCGCGATACGTTACAATGTTAGCTTTAATGACCCGAATCGTGGAAGTTTGGCAGAGGATACACTTTTGTTTTTCACAGCAGCACGCCATTTGGTCTTCCGTGATACATATCGACGAACCCTGGGAAAATTTCTCTTCTTCGTCTTTTCGCATACTTTTTGAAACTCCAAATTAGGTCAATACAGATGCCTTTAGCTCTTCTTTTGGGATAGTTCCCCATAGCTTTATTTAATTTTAAACATTATTTTCTAAATTTTTGATAGATATTTGACTGTTTTGTATTTACAAATTAGATGAATGCAGATGCCTTTAGGCATTTAGCTCTTCTTTTGGGGTAGTTCCCCACAGTTTTAATTAACTTTAAAAAATAACAAGCCATGATGAAAGCAATTATGCTTCTGTTGAATGGTGAAACCTTGCCCCAGCTTTTTAAACTTGTTCTGAGATTGGAGGAGGTGCAGCCATCTCAAGTTGAAGTGAATAAAGCAATCACTCATGCATTATTGATCATGGTCTCAATGCTACAATTACAATACTGGCAATGAGGCTAGGAAGATATGGTTGCAGTCTTGCAGTCAGAGTTTTGTTAAAATGCTTTCAGAGAAACAGTTACGGGAAACTGAGGAATTAATGGCGAAGGCCCTGGTTTCTCATGCACAACCGGATGATCTTATTGACTTCTACCATTTGAATAGCAGGAAGGTAAGATAATTATGTTCCTTTTTTCATTCAAATGATACGGTTGATACTTGATACTTAAGTTACCGTTAATAATTTGACATTTCTCAACCTTAGTTCTGGTGTGCTTTATCTACATTATAATTACATATTTTAATTTCTTCTTCTTCTTCTTGATCCTTCTGCAACAATATTTTTCCCCTGCAACAATGGAGGAATTGATGAATTAATATTTAAGAATTAATAAATAACGTAAAAATATATGGGTAATATAACATTATCAATTAATTCTTTTTTTTAACCCATTTGGCCTATTTTTGCTGGGTTGGGTTTCAAACCCGAATATATGAGGAGGTTTGATTCGGCTTCGTAAAACTTTATGGGGCCATTCTTCTGAATATAAAATTTGCACAAGCACAAGTGTAAGTGTGGGGACACTAAAACATGCTACATAATATTAAAAATTAAAAAAAAACATCTTAAGCTTTCTTCATGTGTGTGTGATTATAAAAAAAAGTTAGAGTACCCACATGCAGGAGAGCGAAAAGACGACGGTCCAATAAGAGAAAGATCAGAAGGAATGGTCTCATTAGGCTTCCGTTTATTTCGTCGTTCATAAACTATTAGTTAAAATAAGATAAATTGGTAAGCACTCCCCATATAATTTAGAAGATCTACGTAGCCACCACCACCACTCAAAAACTGTTAGTTAAAAACTTAAAATAAGATAAATTAGTAAGCACTCCCCATATAATTTAGAAGATCTATGTAACCACCACCACCACCACTCAAAAGGCTAATATAGAGGCAAAATATTACAATGTGGGAAGTTCGACATGGGGCATACTGTTGGTGGGATGGTGTGGTTGAGGTCACTTGTAGTGCACCTCTGAGAGAGATTTCGAGCACTCAACAGAAGGAGAAACTTCAAACTCTTTTTATATCTCTCTATATTTTCTTACACCACTCCACAATTTTATAATACAATCTTCATTCCTTTATATAGGGAAATGAGATGAGAAAAACACAAACAAAATAAATTCAAACAATGAAACAAAGTCAAAAATAAGTTTCATTTGTTTGGTGGTGGTAGTTGGGGGTTGGCAGGAGGTGGCAGCTAGTAGTCAAGTTTAGTGGCAGCTAGTAGTCAAGTTTAGTGGCAGCTGGACGGTGGATGTCTGGAAGTCAAGTTTAATTTTTAACATCCCCCATTAAACTTGACTCTCCATGCTTTGCCATACCGAGCATTATCTTTAGCCTTGAAAACACATCATGTTTGGCAGCTTGATCATATGTCATGCAAGAGACTAGTTCCACTTTTTTATCCTTCACATGCTCTCTGATGAAATGATACCTCGTATCAATATGTTTGCTTCTTTCATGGAATACTGGATTCTTTGCTAGCGCAATCGCTGACCGATTGTCGATGTAGACCTCTGTGGGATTTACTTGTGGAAATCCCAAGTACTGTAACACATTCCTGATCCAGATACCATGACAAACAGCTGAGCAGGCAATAATGTACTCAGCTTCACATGATGACAGTGTCACAATGGCTTGCTTTTTGGATGACCATGTGAACGCTGCATCTCCCATAAAAAAACGCAAAACCTGTCGTGCTTTTATGTTTATCTAGATCTCTTCCCCAATCACTATCTGAATAGCAAATTAACCTGCAATCTTCACTTTTGGTATACACTATACCATCATCAACAGTACCTTTTATGTACCGGAGTATCCTCTTTGCTGCATTCAGGTGAGACTGGTCAGGAGTCTCCATGTATCTGCTGACTAGTCCAACTCCATAGAGTATATCTGGCCTGGTACACGTCAAGTATCTCAAGCTTCCAACCAAACTCTTGAAATAGGTTGGATCAATATCTCATATTTCATTCTTTCTTAACTCTATTCCTGTTTCTACTGGAGTTGTGATAGGATTGCATTTTTCCATACCAAATCTTTTCAGAATTTTTTTTGCTTAGATACTCTGAGAGATGAAGATACCTTTTTCGTTTTGCATAACTTCAATGCCGAGAAAATGAGTCATCAGACCAATGTCAGTCATCTCAAATTCTTTCACCATTCTCCGCTTGAAATCTTCAAACATGGCTGGATTGTTGCCGGTGAAGATCAAGTCATCAACATATAGGCATGCATATAACAAGCTTTCGTCAGTCTCCATCTTCATGTATAATGCATGCTCATACGGACATATCTCAAATCCGCTCTCTTGGAAGTAATCATCAATCCTCATGTTCCATGCGCGAGGTGCTTGCTTCAAACCATATAGAGCTTTCTTCAGTATGCGCACTTTATCTTCTCTGTCATTCTTCACATATCCAGGTGGTTGTTCCACATAGATTTCTTCTTCAAGAAAGACATTCAAGAATGCTGACTTTACATCAGTTGGTAAATTTTCTAACTTTTCTGGGCTGCCAATAATATCAGCAATCTGATGGTTTCTAGTCTGGCAACTGGGGCAAAGACTTCTCTGTAATCAACTCCTTCCTTTTGCTTATAACCCTTTGCTACAAGTCTTGCCTTGTATCTCTGGACTTCTCATTTTGCATCTCTTTTGGTCTTGTAGACCCATTTCACGCCGATAGTTTTCTGACCTTTTGGGAGAGTAGTCAACTCTCATGTCTTGTTCTTTTCAATGGATCGAATCTCCCCATCCATTGCACTCCTCCAATTTTCCTTTTGATTAGCCTCTTCAAAGCTAACTGGATCACTTGTCATCAGTAGATAATACAGAGTAATATCTTCTTCCACCTGTTCTGTATTTTCATACAGATCTTTTAAGCTACGTGTTGCTCTAGGCCTCATATCTGAAAAGCTACGATCAATTGGTAATTGAGCATCATACATTTGTGGTGAAGGGAAACCACGTTGAGGAGTCTGCTAATCTCTGGGTATTTGTGGCTCTCTAGCCACTTCTCTTGTCTCTTCTGCAGGTATCAACTCTGCACTTTTGGAAGCTTTGGTCTGATCCCAATTTCAGAATTCATTTTCTTCAAAAATGACATCTCTGCTGAAGATCACTTTCTTGGTGACAGGGTTGTATAGCCAGTAACCCATTGTTCTGTCACTGTATCCAACAAGGATACATTTTTCACCTTTATCTTCAAGCTTGGTTATTCTCACTTCTGGAACCTTGATGTAAGCAATTTAGCCAAAAACTCTGAGGTGACTCACACTTAGTTTATGAGTGCTCCATACTTCTTGCGGTGTCATTGTATCTAGACTCTTTGTAGGACATCTGTTTAGTAGATATACCGTACACAAAACTGCTTCAGTCCAAAAGCTTTTTGGCATGTTTTTATCCTTTAACATGCTTCTGACCATGTTAAGAATTGTTCGATTATTCCTTTCAGCTACACCATTTAACTGAGGAGTATAAGCTGGTGTAAACCGATGTCTGATTCCTTGTTACTTAAGGAATTCCTGGAAAGCACCTGCAGTGTATTCTCCACCTTGATCTGATCTCAGTGTTTTGATGTAAAAGTCAATTTGCTTCTCCACAAGAGTTTTGAACTCTTTGAAGTGATCAAATACTTCAGACTTCTTTCTTAGAAAATATACCCAAGTCTTCCTACCGTAGTCGTCAATGAAGGTAAGGAAGTATTAATTCTGTCCATTTGATACTGGCGTCAATGAACCACACACAACTGTGTGAACTAGCTCAAGTGGCATGGTTGCTTTCCAATTTGCCTCATTTCTGAAGCTATTTCTGTGTTGTTTACTGAAAACACAACTTTCACACATCTCATTTGGGTGATGGATATTTGGCAATCCTTTCACCATCTTCTTACTTCCCAATTGCTTTAAACTTTCAAAGTTGAGATGTTCATACCTTAGATGCCACAACCAATCTTTGTCATTGATGATGGTTGTAAGTTCCTCATTTTTTGATTGGCTTATTTCGTTGACAAATCATATTGAGGATTAATTTTTGTAAGGGTATATTAGGCTTCGTTGGGTGTGATCAAGCTTCAAGGACATCATCTCTCTCAAGAGCTCTTCAAAGGTATATCACTTGCTTAACTCTCTTTGAAGAGGTTTTAGTTGCACACACTCACATTATATGCATTTGTATTGACATGCATGTATGGTAGCACACACACACTTCTTGCATTTTGGAGTTGATGGGCTACACAGTAGGTTAGGCGACATGCAAGGCCACTTGTGCATGTCGCCTGACAAGTCGCCTAAGACTTAAGTTTTTCCCACAGTGTGTTAGGCGACATGCAAGGCCACTTGTGCATGTCGCCTCCAATGTCGCCTTAGTCATGTTCTTTTTTCTCCAGTGTGTAAGGCGACTTCATAGGCGACTTGGGGATGTCGCCTTACATGTCGCCTCTGACATCTTATTTTTTCCACAGTGTGTAAGGCGACTTCATAGGCGACTTGGGGATGTCGCCTCAGGTAACGTGTTTTCTCACAGTATGTTAGGCGACTTCCAAGGCGACTTGCTCATGTCGCCTTGCATGTCGCCTTTTTCATCCGAACTGGGCATTTCTGGTGTTTCACACCAGCTCGTTTTTGGTCTCTATAAATACATCTTGTTCTCCTTCATTTAGACCTAGAGCTCTGAAGATATATCTCTAAGTGAGAGAAAGTAAATCCAAGAGAGAGAGAGAGCTCCAAGAAATCCTTTTTACTCAACCAAACTCAAACCCATGTGCATCTATTCTTCATGGGCCTTCATGCTTTTCTTGACTAAGTAATCAAGCAAGTCTTAGAACTTCCTTTTCATCTTTATGTTCTTGTTTATCTAGGGTTAGCAATTATTTGTTAATTAATTGCATGTTTATTTGGTTTAGCATGATTTGAGTATGTTTGTGATTATGTTTGTTGGTTGAGGTTGTATGCTCATTGATAGCTAGCATTTATGACGTTTTTACCCTTCTAGCTAAATCTTCATGCATTTGCATTTAGATATTGATATCTAGGATTTGCATTTATTGACATCTTTAAATCCTTAGATAAGCATTTAGTGTTGCCTAGCATTAATTGCATGTTTGAATATCTTTTACATATTCACATAGGTTGTTTAACCTCTTCATTGATTGTTAAGCCTTGTGACTAAGTGGGTTAGTGCACAAGTTTGTGGTCAAGAATCACTATTAAAGGCTCGTTGGGTAGAGTGAAAGGGTTAGTGACCAAGTAGGTGTGACTTGAGGTCAACCTAGGTTATAAACTTTCGTTCAAATAGTGGATTTGAGGACCGTATGTGGCTAGAAGGATAGCTCGTGAGTTTTGCCCAGTTGGAGGGTTTCTCACGTAAATCAATCCTTGCGTTTTTATTGTTTTCCGCATATTTATATTGGATTGATTGATTGCTAATATGGGGTAGGATTATTAAAATTGATTAAGTCGAAAAGTTGGTAATAAATCAACTAAAACCTATTCACACCCCCCCCCCCCCCCCCCCCAGGTTGTATTAGACACACTTTGTGTATTTTCAATGGTTGTCAAACACCTTGGCGTATCATGATAAATTGCGAGAGGAAACATTCTGTTCTTCATCAACTGGATTCGAGTAACCAGCTTTCCTCGAGCATCTGTGATGGTGAGTTGTATATTTTGAAGGCTAATATGATAACCTTTTTCTAGGAGTTGTCCGAGACTTAGGATGTTTGTCCTCATGTCTGGAACATAGTAAATATTGGAGATGAATGCATGATCTCCGTTCTTCTGCTTGATCATGACATCTCCTCTTCCTTGGACAAGGATTTTTGAGAGGTCTCCAAATGAGATTTCTCCATGAACTTTCTCATCAAGTTCTGTGAATAAGTCTTTTCTGCCAGTCATATGATTGCTGGCTCAAAAATCAAGAAACCAAACATTTTGGTTTTAATATGTTGAGTTGTGTGCCATCAACATCAACGATTCTCCTTCAACTTGCTCTTTCTCTGCAAAGTTAGAATTTTCATTTACCTCATTTGGATTACCTCTGCACTCGTTGCTATAGTGGCCATATTTGTGGCAGTTATAGCATTGAACATTTCTTTTGTCAATGTTTGGATGGATGTTGTAGCCGTCTCTTCTTCCACGTCCTCTTCCTCGTGGAACATAGTTCTGTTGTCCACGTCCTCCTCTATTTGTGTCTCTTCCTCCTCTGCCTCTACCGTTTGCTTCGGCATTTCCAGAACCTCTTCCACGAGATCCTCTACCTCGTTTTCTTCCTTGTTGTGAGGTTCCCCTTTGCTCGTATCTTTTTTCATTGAGGGAGAACTTTAACTAGAGAGCTTGCTCCAATACTCTGTCGTCACATCTTCTTGTGACTTTCTGCTCATGGGCTTGCAATGAACCCACTAGTTCTTCAACAGACATTGTCTTCAGGTCTTTTGTTTCTTCTAGTGCCACAACTATAAAGTCAAACTTTGGATCCAATGATCATCAAATTTTCTCTGAAATTCTCATATCATGAGAGTTTCTCCATTTCTTTTTAGCTAATTCACAACGACCATAACTCGTGTATAAAACTCAGCAATGGATTCATTAGATTTCATCCGTAGGGATTCGAACTCACCTCGTAGAGTTTGAAGACGAATTCTTTTCACTTTGTCAGCACCTTTGTAGGTCTTGTGAAAAGTGTCCTAGATTTCTTTCGACGACTTAGAGGATGTTATGATCTCGAACGTGACCTCGTCTATTCCTTGATAGATTACGGACTTTGCTTTACAATCTCTCTTTCGATCGACTTTGAGAGTTGTTGTTTGAGCATCTGTCAATTCTCCTTCAGCTTCTTTGGAGGCGGGTTCTGTGTATCCATCCTCCACAATATCCATGACATCTTGAGAACCTAGTAGAGCTCTCATTGTATACACCAATTATCATAGTTGTCTTTGGTGAGTTTCGGGATGACAATATTCACGTTTCCGTTGGCCATCGAGACTTGAAATGCTTAGAACACTATTCTGGAGTCTGAATTTGTAGAAACCGAGTGCATGGTTGCGTCCGGAATGGTCCAAAACGTTGGAAACCAGTCTGAGTTTATTGAAAACCGAGTTCGAAATCGTCCGAAACGAGCGGTCAAACTTTTGACAAAAAGTCAACAAAAAATAACGGAATATTCTCTTTTGGACGGAATATTCCAGGCGGTATAACGCCGTTAATGACGTCAGCAAGCCAGCGGGTCCGGGTCGGGTCGGGTCACAGGTCGGAGCTGGAGAACCGGGTCGGATCACGGGTCGGATCCTGTAAATCGGGTGAGGAAGACGATCGGCGCGTGGCAGTGACGCGCCGGAGGGTGCGGCTGCGCATGGCGGTGCATGGACTCACGCTCCAACTTCAGGGGGCGCGTGCGGCGTCGTCTGAGCTTCGATTTGGGCGAAATTTTCACCGTTGCACTCCTAGCGATGAGTAAAACACTCTGGTGTGATCAAAAATCAATTTTGAGCACTTTGATTTTTGGGCCAATTCGGATTTAGCCTCTGTTTTCTGAATTTCTGGCTCTCCTGGGCTCTGATATCACTGTTGATGGGATGGTGTGGTTGAGGTCATTTGTGGTGCACCTCTGAGAGAGATTTCGAGCACTCAACAGACGGAGAAACTTCAAACTCTTTTTATATCTCTCTATATTTTCTTACACCACTCCACACTTTTATAATACAATCTTCATTCCTTTATATAGGGAAATGAGATGAGAAAAACACAAACAAAATAAATTCAAATAATGAAACAAAGTCAAAGATAAGCTTCAATTGTTTGGTGGTGGTAGTTGGCAGAAGGTGGCAGCTGGATGGTGGCAGCTGGAAGTCAAGCTTGGTGGCAGCTGGAAATCAAGCTTAGTGGCTGCTGGACGGTGGATGTCTAGAAGTCAAGTTTAATTTTCAACACTTACCACATCGCAAATTTTTTTTTAAAAAAAATCAAAGCTTTATGGAGCAAACACTTTTATAAAGATAAAATATTACGTATAAACACACATAAGACCCTGTCCACTGTAGTTACAAACAGCGTGGGTCTGATCACATCCGGAAATAAAAAAAACCCCCTGTTTTTTCTACATAACAAAAATTGAAAAAACATAAAATTTATGTAGATTCCATGGTCTCCAATAAAGAATAATCAAATTATAAGTCACGCAAACACACAAAGCAAATCATAGTCTCAATCAAGTGAACAATAAGAAAAAGGAAAACTCACCAATAATTTGTTCACCTTAAGGCAGAGGCAGTGGAGAAAGAGGAACATCTATGTGAGGCAATGGCGGAGTCAAACCCATAAAGCAAATCATAGTCTCAATCAAGTGAACAATACAAAAAAGGAAAACTCACCAATAATTTGTTCACCTTGAGGCAAGGGCAGTGGAGAAAGAGGAATATGTATGCGAGACAACGGCGGAGTCTGACTCCGAGGCGGAGGCGTAGAGTGTTGGAAAATTTGTGACAAACTAGTGCTTTGAGAGCATTAATTGAGTATGATCGGTTCCATAAAAATGGAAGATCAATGTATATTCGAATTCTTCTCCGTGAGAGCTTCGAAGTAGTATACTCAAACTCACAAATCGACTAATGGGTGAATGAGAAATTGAGTCTCAAAGAGTACCCATTGTGTAGGGAAAATATGCATCCCACATTGGTTGGGTAAAGCATTGATAAGCAATATATAAGTAAATGTGTGATAGCTACTTATCAACATGTGTGGCATAAAGGCTCTCTCTCGCGCGCAGGGGGGGTGTGCAAATCATCGACCCTGAACCTTCGGATTGCATGACTTGTGTGTGGGCGCGACCCGCATACACGAATGCCGCTCCGATTGGGCTGTCATAGGACAAACGACCTTTTGCTATTGCTTGGAATTTAATTTTTCTAAGTCAATGTTTATATTGATATGGAAAGAATTAATTCAATTTAATTTTCCCTAAATTAAACGTATAATGATAAGGAAATTCCGTTTTGGATTCTAGATACTTACTTGATCACTAAGTAAATAGAATCGGTGATTAATTAGAAATAAATCTCTTGGAGATTGATTTTTAATTAATATCCTTTTCATTGAAAACGTAATTGAGAAGTATTTCCTAAACAATCCTCTTGATTTCGGTTTTATTAAAACCCTAATCTATTTATCAGAAAACAGATTCTGCATACATTACTGAAAATCACGAAATCATTGTTTTCTTTTCTGTCTCTTCTCTGTTTCAGTTCTTGGTAAGTTCGGACTTGATTTGAGTTCGCCGAGAGTGTTTGTGCTATGCACGATCACTGTTAAATCGTTGTATCCTGGGAGACAATCGCTATACACATACGGTGTTATACGGCGAAATTGTCTTAAGGACACCGTGTGAAACACAGGCCTCGATTTTCCAAAACTTTTTTCTAACGTGTTGTTTTGTGGTTTTCACTTTCTGTTTGCTTGCAGATTTCGACCAGATTGTTTTTCAGTATTACAAACAACATAGAGAACAGAGGATGCATGGGCAATAGAGTCTGAGTCTGAGGCGGAGACAATTGAGGCAGTGGAGATAGAATAAAGTCATCGCTTATGACATCATCACTCAAGTCATCATTCGAAGACAGAGTAGAGTCACTGCTCAAGTTATCATCACTCATACTATCATTCTATGCCTCGTCAGCATCGCTTGTAAGGGATTTCCCCCTGTTATGCCACTGCTGTACATCAGTCATACCACTGCTTTCCTCTATCAGCTCGGGCAGATTTTTGACGGATTCCATGCCAAATTGCTTTGGTTGCTCGTGTGGAGAATGGCGCACACCTCTATGACCATGACAACATAAGAGAATGGTCCTTGTGAGAGCAAGATTGCCTTGATAAATATAATATAGGTTTAAATGATCTCCAAATCTCTCATCAGGATTCCATTTGATCTTATCCTCCATTATATTACCGTCCTCATCTCTCAAACTTCTTAAGATATCACTTAAATCCCTTTTCTGCTTGTCAGCAATATTTACAGACACTAAAGAGCATGCTTTTTTGAATTGATCTGCCCAATAAGCCATTGATGGTAACTGCAGTGGCAGTGTGCCTCCAGAAGTCAGCATATATGCTATGCTTGGAATGTACTCCGCAATAAAACACTATAGAATTAAAAATATAAATCTTGTTAGAACAATGCCAATGAAAAAAAAAATAACAATTTCACATTGAATAAGTACCTGCAACACAAATACTGAACCAACGACACCATTTTGTATACTTCCATCTGGCTTTGGTAGCTGAGCATCCTCCAAGCACTTGTGTAGATTGGCTAAAATAGTAACCCCCCATGCAAACCTTTTTATCTTATCTATATCTCTCAAATACACCAAATAACGAGCAGAAACTCTAATAACATCTTTTGATGGAACTACAACTACTCCAATCAAATAAAGCACATACGCTCGTAAGTAATATTTATGCCTCGGTTGATAAGATAAGAAATCAAATTTTACCGTAACAGAAAAACAAATTTGGATCTTTATTCAGATTTCAGGAGAACCTGTTTCTCAAAAACAACCTTACAAATTTGCTTCCTTTTCACATAGATTTTAGGTAAATAAGGTATTAGGAACCCTAAATACAATTTTACAGACGATAATATAAAAAGATAATTTTTTTTTGAAGAGAAGATAATTTTGTTTTACACTTTTACTAAGGGAGAATAAACCAAACATAATTATTGATTTTTTAAAGAGATTTTTTTTTGTTCCGACTGTCGATGAATTTTTTTTCCGGGTCTTGATGTTATAATTCAGAAATTCATCCCTCTTTTTATATAGAGGTAATAGATTTCAAAAAGTTTTTGACTACCAAAAGTAGAATCTTTTAAGTTTATTGATTTACATTTAGGTCAATAAATCCATTTAGTGTATTCCCACATGTGCTAAGATGTTGAGAAGTGATGTGTGATTCATTAGCAACTATGTATTATTGTTTTGTTAAACAAAATTAATTATTTGATTTGAAACAATTATTTGGATTCATCTCAATCTGTATAAAGAAATATAAGAAAACAAATAGAGAAATAAGTTATTTCTATTAAGCTTAATTAAGACAAAAATATTTCGACATTGACATGGTTCAATAGTGAAAAGTGGTTAGTTTTATTAGTTTATAAATGTAATTATAAAAAGAAAAGTAATTATTCGTAAAAAAAAAATAATGATGATGAGGTTAATCAAAATATATTTAAGGAACACCAAGTATTTGTTTAAGTTTCAACTATAATTTATTCATATATTTAATTTTTTTTTATTGACAATATGTATGTAATTGTTGATGGAGACAATATTGATCAACATTTATATTATAAAATTAAAGTACACAAATCCATTTAATATATATTTATTTAAGTCTGAAAGGGTTTACTTTAAATTATTTCATGCCTTTAGTAATCTATTTTCTTTCATATATGCCTTTAGTTATTTTACTTAAGTATACTTTTGCAACAAAAAAAATAATAATTCGAAATATAAAATATAAATCAACTTTAAGAGGAATAAACATATTGTCATTTTTTTTATTATATATGATTTTTTACTCTTTAAGTTGAGAACTTAAATAATCTATGTTTTATTGAAAATTTTCACAATGTTTCAAAAAAAATGTATTTTCACATATAAAGTTCAATTTTTTTTATAATAAAAAAAGACTCATCTCAATCAATCATATAATTTCATGTAATCAACTTTTTACTAGTACAATTGTGTGAGTGTCAAAGGTGTAAATATCATAAATTAATTGTGTACACAAATAAAATAAGTTTGTTATATAGATTACAAAGTTTATTGCTAAAATGGAAGGGAAGTATTTTAAAAAAGTATTAATTGTATACTCAAGGGGATATATCGACTCCCACAACATTAGAGAGTAAACTCCACCTAGGGGTGGAGCCAGATGACCATTATACAAAAACCAAAAATATGGGGCAGGAGGTAAAGTGAAAAAAGTTTAAAATTTAGTAATAACTTTATAATTTTTTTAAAATATAGTTTGAAAACAGTTTCACAAATTATATATTGATATTATTAAAATTAAAATGTTTTCGGAAAACAGGTTTCAACTTTTACTACCGGACGTGTTTTTATATTCTAAAAATATGGAACTTAATTTCTTCTTTTCTAATAGAAATCAAATAAAATTGAAAACAAAAACATAAAGCATCACCAAATTGGCCTTAAAATTTTAGAATGAAAGCCAAGAATTTTCATCAATCAACCAAAATCAACATTAAAAGTAGATGATGATTAAGTAGATAAATGCATATTTGCACTTCCTCTACACATATACCAAATTTCAAGGAATCTCAGTGTATTTACCAAATGATCATATTTCATGATATTCATTTTTATACCTTTATTTCAATTTATTTTTGTTATTATTATAATAATAGTAATTATTATTATTATGTAGGAATATGGGGTTAAATTATCAAAGGAAAATAAATTAAGGAGCAATTAAGGCTAATAGTTTATTATTTTTAGAAAACCATATACATTATAACCTTTATAAAATAATGTTCGATAAATTAATAATCTCTTTTATATAATAAATTTTACGGACCTCACTTGAGCTAATGAGATAAATTGATAATTTCAATTAAATTATAAGACAATACATTAAAAAAAATTCAATTGTAAGAATATATGGTCCCATTAATTTCATAAATTAATAGTTTGCTAAAAAATACATATACTTTTGAGTCATTGACTATGATGTTTTCTTTATTGTTACTCGTTTTCTTAAAATTCAAGTCTATTTAGATTTTATCTTTAATTTTTCGTAATGCACTTAAAATTGAATTCTTGTATTGCAACAATTAGAAGAACTCATTCTATATCATTGGTGCTTTGAGTAGTTCGTTGTGTCTAACGGTCTTTAAAATTGTTGTATCATCATCAATTTCATTATTGGGAAGATTCTCAGTGACGTTGAATGATTTTCGATAAGTACATCATATTTAATTTTTGGTTGGTGAAAATTGAAAAAAAATCTCTGTATCTTAATGCGTATTTATTTGATTAGATTAGCAAAATACAAGGAATCTTTAGCCGGCTAAATGTATAAATTGAATTTCAGTTGATTAAATATCTACAATGCATTTTTTATTTTAAATTGCATACTTTTAATTACATGTGAACATTAATTACGATGAATTTACTGAAAAAAATTTAGGTTGGGTCAAGAAAGGAGCCGGTCTTGAAATTTACTTAATTAAATAGGTGAGTACAATTAATGAATTTAATTTTGTCGGTTAATATTTCTTTAATTGCATGATTGAATTAGTAAAACACGATATTTAAGAATGGTGCTATTGTCACACTCCCTACTAATCTATTCATACCCCACTTTTTAAAATTTAGATTTACTTAAATAAAATTAAATGTTTTTATTAAATTTTTTGGTTTATTGCCAAAACTACCCATTTTACTTATTTTTCAAACTTAATACATACCATATATGATTCCTCTATCTTTGATCTCTATATCTGTATACATCTCTCTCACTTCAATTGATTGCTTTTTTTTTTCTTCTTATTTTTTTTTTTAGTTTTTTCTTCTTATTATTTCATGATGGAAACGAACAAAATAAAAAATAATGGATATTTCAACAGAACGACAACTTAATATCATTCTAAATAAAAAATGAACTTCAAACTTATTTTCAGAGAATGAATTGTTTCCAGATGCTTACTATCATTGTCAGACAGTTCTTCATGTTTAATATCATTCTTAAACAATTTTTCCATATTATTGATATCGTTCTCAAACTCTTCCATAATATTTTATATGTATGTAAGAAGCAGATTTTAGGGTTTAGGAGATAAATTGTTTTTTTGAAGAAATAGATTACTGAGGTTTTTTTTTTTTGGAAAAGGAATGTGAGATTTTAATAGATTTACTTTGTAGAAGATTTCTTTCCTAAATTGTATGTCTCTTTAAGTAATTTTGATAAAGGAAAAAAAAAATTATATAATTAAAAAAGTGGGGTATTAATAGATCAGTAGAGGGTGTGCCAATAGCACCACTCGATAGTTAATTAAAATTTTTGGACAACATTCATGTTAATACACATATATAAATATATCTATATATATATATAGAGAGAGAGAGATCAGGCTAAATCAACTTAAATTTGTGACTTCAACGTCTTAACAACTTATGTGCTTTTAATCCAAGAGTTATAAATGCATTCAAATTTCAATTATTGGATTAAGAGTACATGAGTGGTTAAGATGTTTAAGTCAAAATTTTAAGTCATAGATTTAAGTTGATTTAGCTTGACCATATATATATATATAAAATATTTCTATTGGCAGTTCGAACTGATATAAGATATATCAGTTCCTTGCATGTGGACCATTGGATTTAAAAGATGCAGTTAAGTCAAAACATTTAAATTCAATGACCCATATACAAATCAGTTCGAACTGACAATAGAAAAATCGTATGTATATATAGGGTACAAGTTAAGACACTATAAAAGAAAATATTAACACTGTATTTATTACTTTTAATCATCATAAACACATAAACATTACAATAAATACATTTTTTATTTATAATTTCTTAACATATGCCCTAACACTACCCATGTATATATATATATATATATATATATATATAAAGAATTCAAAGTGCAGAGTAGTTTAGAGGATTTTATTTAAGATAATTAAAGACTAAATAGAGATCAGGGAACACAGGTAACGGAGGAGACTGAAAAAGCATTGAACATGAAGGTGTTGAAGTAACGGAACTGGACGATGGCACCGGCATTAAGAGGGTCTCCATTGTTGACGATGCAAAAGTCATGGTTGGGATCAGGAAGGTGCCTGAATATTAAAGGGTTGATGACGTTTGCAGAGGAGAAACCTGCGCAATAGATCTGGATACTTTTAATGGCACACCCTGTTCTACACAAATTTGTAATTTCCACCTCGTATGTTGGTATTCCACTCTGTTGGGGAGGCAACGTCGCTTGTGTTATCCTTATGTCTTCTTTTGAACATGTCTCCTGTGCTATACATTTACGTACACAACTTCAAACATTAATTATTATTCTTCATTTTTATTATAAAGATATTCTATTATCATATCAATATTACATATTCCAAACACCCAAAATGTTATCTGTATGATTCGAATGATCGGTAATTACCAGGATTTAGCAGTTGACGACGTGGTACAAGAAATGTATTGTTTTCAGCAGAAACCGAGGGTTTGAATGCCAATGAAATCTTGTCATGTCGTAGACCTGAATAAATAAATAAATAAATATATAAGCTAATAATATCAACGATCCCACAAAAGAAAACAAAAAAAAAGTTAATATTTTTGTTTGGTATATATAGTTTTTTTTTATATAAAAAGAAATAATTAATAAAATTTGAAAATTCCATTAAGCATAAATACTCCTAACTACACTTAGCAATACTATGTAGCAAAATTACAAAAACAATTTTAATGTGAGCAAAAAAAAAATACTTTCTATGAAAAACGCTTTTTAATTACTTAAAAATTCTCTATGCAAATAGATTTTGCCAAGTGAAGAAAAAAAAATGGAAACATGAGAAGTAGAAGTAGAAGTAGAAGTGGGATTGTTAAGCAATGAACAAACCGATGTGAGAAAGCATCAACACCATTAATCCAAAAGTGCATATCACTAAAATTATTCCCACAGAACTTGCCATCTTCTCTCCCGTATATTTTCTTTAGATTAGGATACCCGATCAAGAATTTGTTGGATATTATATATATATATATATACCATGCATCTTTCAAATACCATAATTATATTGTAATAATTTTAGAAGTCATATTTTATATTTCAAAAATATTTCTATAGTTAATATATATTATTTTATTTCTATTTATTATTTATCTAATCAGGTAGTTAATTATTTTATGATTTGATTTTATTAAATCAAATCTTATTTCCTTATTAAATGGGTTTTTAATGTCTTCGGATTCTAGTATTTTTAATTTCCATTGTTATCTAAATTATCCTTTTTATAGTGAAATTGGTAATTTTATTACTTTACTAGTTATTTTTTAATTTTATTTTCTATTTAAAGACGATGTACCCTAACATGGTTTTCAGTTTTTGATGATTAATAAAAATTTGAGAGAGAACATATTTTTATTATCTATTTTCGGTACCTTTGCGAGGGTCAACGAATTTGAAGCCTATTATTCTGGTATCCGTGTGCGGATCAGCAGATGAATAGTAGGGTTCGCTTCCGGTATTCGTGCACGAATCAACGGATCCGAATCGGTTATGCATTCCATTTATCTATTGTTATTTGCGTTGAATTTTTCGCTGCATCAGTTGGTATCAGAGCCACTGAGTCTACCATTGTGCTAGACTCAGCATCCACAGACCACTTATATATATATATATATATATATATATATATATATATATATAACCTCATGAACCCTCAAACACAATTAGCCTCATATCCTTTATAGTTTTTCGATGATACATATGTATCGGCGGAGGTTTTTATCGATTTTGATAAAACCACCGATATATGATGAAGATGTTTTTGAGAAAGTACCATATGAGAGCAATTCATATTTTGTGGATTGTTTTTACGAGTCACACGTTCCTCACCATAAAAATACTTCATTTTATCTTTTGTTGTAGGATTTGATGATTCATGAATTTACTTCCATCTATTGGAATGGTTGGATGGACATCATGACAGGAATCGAAAGATTTAAAGTTCATCGTATGCGATCTCGACTATTATCACTCAAAAATCTTGTGTAGGCTGTAGGATGAAGGCAATCAAAATTCGAGGCCGGATTTCCTCCAACATGGAGAGAATGATGCAGGAGATATTAATGAAGATATTTTTGAAGGTTTTAGATTTCAAAAATATTTCTATAGTTAATAGATTTAATTTTATTTTCATTTATTATTTATCTAATTAGGTAGTTAATTATTTTATGATTTTATTTTATTAAATCAAATCTTATTTCCTTATTAAATGAGTTTTTAATGTTTTAATATTCTAGTATTTTTAATTTCCATTGTTATCTCAATTATCTTTTTTTATAGGGAAATTGGTAATTTTATTGCTTTACTAGTTATTTTAGGTTTATTTTATGATTTTATTTTCCTATTTAAAGATAATGTACCATAACAGGGTTTTCAGTTATTGATGATTAATAAAAATTTGAAAGAGAGTATCTCTTTTTTATCCTTTTCGTTACCTTTGAGACGGTCAATGAATTTGAATCATATTATTATGGTATCCGTGCGCGGATCAACAGATTAATAGTAGGGTTCGCTTCCAGTATTCGTGCACGAATCAACATATCCGGATCGATTATCCATTCTATCTATCGATTGTTGTTTGCGTTGCATTTTCCGCTATATCAATATTTGACCATTTTGTAAAGTTATTTTACGATTAATATTTTGATTAATGGTATTTTTAAAGTTGATATTATTGTGTAACTGTTGGTTTTGAATTATAAATAGTGCATTCTAAATCATTTTACTTAAAACTTTGAATCCCCTATGCTACCAAGAGGAATATGAATATATAGATAATATCATATTGGCCTAGTGGGTTATCCCTAGATTTGACCGCGGTTCGATTTCGGTTCTTTAGGGATCCTGAATCGGAACTGAACCGTAGGGGAATCAGTTCCGGTTCCCTACAGATTCGAATTTTTCTTTAAATTAAAATTATAAATAAAAAAATTAAAGAAAAATAATAATTAAAAAAAAAAATGACCGTTGGAGGCCCAACGGCTAATTTTTTTTTTTAATAAAAAATGAACTGGTATGAAACTGTAGGCTGGAACTGTTGGTTCCAGACCAGTTCCAAAATATTTAGAACCAGAACCTATAAGGTTCCTGTTCGATTCGGTTCTTCAGCCCATGGTTTCGGTTCTAATTGAACTGTTGTCACCTTTATTTTCCTCTCACACAGGGACGGAACTAGAAGTTGGATGTTGGGGGGGGCCACATAGTATTTAACGAATTTTCTACGATATGCACGATGATGACATAAACAATCAAATTAACATTTTCTTAGAGTGGAAAGTGGGGGTGGGGGGTAGAGAGATTAGACTGGGGTGGAAAGTTTTCGTAGGGTTGGAAATTGAGGGTGGATTTTAGACTGAGACAAAAATTGAGGGTGGACTTTGAGTTCAATGAAAATTTTTATATGAAAATTGAAAAACATGAGAGGTGAGAATTTGTATTAATATTTAATATTTTTATAATTATTTATATTATAAAAGTAATTTATAGCGACTAGAGCCCACGTAAAATGTGCATAGAATATAGACTAGTACTATTGTTTTTTTTAACCGTATATTGTATTCCACCAAAAAGAATGCACAAGAGCCGCCAAAACAACAAAAAGAACAGAGCCACAACATAAAGGTCAGTGGTGCGGGACGAGGTTTCTTTTATGTCCTACTTCGTGAATCCAACATACATACCTCAGCGGGGAATACAGGTCAGACGAGTGTCACGCAGTTGAAGTAGGACAAACAAATATGTGTCTGGATGAAGTTCGAGATCCTCGATACCAAGAAAAAAAAAACAACAAAAGGGATCGTATATTTGTACCATGATTTAGTACCATGTGCTCCATGACACAAACAATATTATCATTAAAGTATGCTTAATTTTTCTTAACTCATTAAAGTATATTCAAAAATATTGTTGTAGTCATGTGCTCTTTGACTTGTGTTATCCTAGAAAAAAAACAAGTGTGACGTAACGAAGCTATCCACAAGTCAAAGAGCACAAGCCAAAGACAACAAATCTTCAGTGCCACAGCACTAAGCCTTTAAGGAAACTGAAGCCAAAGACAAGAAAAATAAACACGGAAACATATGTTGTAAATTAATACGAAATAACAAACAAATTTAGTGAGATAAATAGTGAGAGAGAGAGAGTGTGTGTCTTATATTGATTTCTGGAAAATTATAATGATACACTCATTTACAATGGATTCACACACACACACACACATATATATATATATATATACAAAATATAGAAAAATGTGTTTGTGGTAAATTCTCATTTAATATAACCACTTACAATTGACACTCACCATAAGAGTCCATTAATTGTATTTAATATAAACCTACTTGAGTGGGAAAACCACATTTTTAACAACATACTAATAATAAAATAATAAAATAAATTATTTTTTTCAAAACTTTGGGGGGGCCACGGCCCCTGCTTGCCTCCACATGAGTCCGTCCCTGCTCTCACACATACACCATGAATTTGTGGGTTCGAAGCTGCCCCTCTCCCCTCTCCCCAAATCTAGAAATATTAATATATTTAAAAAAAAAGGAATGTGAATATATTCTAACTGTTATGGGATACTATATTGATAGTTCACCATTAGGAGTTACAATATTAACAGGTCATTGGATGCTGAAATTCATAGTATCGTTTAACTAATTGCACCAGAACATTGTCCTAGCGGGCCAAACACAATCTAATCTTAAGTATAGTGCTTTCGACCCTAATTAATTTTTACGACATCCATCTTATCCCCAAATGTTTCCAACAGAATTCTGAAGATCTCTATCTATTATATAAGATGGTATAAAACTTTCAAAATAATATATTTTAGGTAAAATCACTGTCACTCACCGCCTAAAAGATATTACTATATCAGTCAAGTGTATTGGATTTTCTTTTCTGTTAAAATAACAATTTTCTTTTTAATATATTTTATGCTACTTAATTATGTGTTTTTATGTGAAACGAATCAAGTCATATTTGTAAATTTTAACAAATTAATCTAGGATTTGAGTTGCTATATAAGTTGGGTTCAGACTGCAGATAAACAGCTTTCCAAAACTTGCAGCAGTTATCATTTATAGGTAGTGGTGGAAATATGGGTCGGGTCTGGAGAGTCCGGCACGGTCGGCCTGCCAAGGATGGCACGACCCCCATTCTTGGCATGTGCCGGGTGGTGATGGCGTGCCAGGCCCAACGGCCGGCCCGCCTAATGTTTTTTTTTAATTCAAAACATCAGCCAACAGTTGATTTTTTTCTGCATTTTGCCCCTCTTAACTCTTATCTTTTATATTTTTACCCATTTTTCTAATTTTCCTATAAATACTTCCACTCATTCCACTTTTCATCTACTTTCTCTAATTCTCTCAATCTCTCCATTCTCAAACTCTCTACACAATTTCAATTTTTCATAATTTCATTCTTACTCTCTCTCTCTCTATTATTCTACACTACTAATATACTATTACAATACTTTATTAGTAATTTACTATTATCTAACTATTATTCTCTAATCTTTCCACTAAGACACCAAAGTTCAAATGTACATTTTTCTTTATGTGTTATTATTTAATTTTATGTTTTAAATTTAATATGTTTGTTTAGTTAGTAAATTTATCATTTTATGTTTATACTTTAGTTATTAATTTTATTTAGTTAGTAAATTTATCATTTTTATGTGTAGGGGTTAATTTTAATTTTTGTTTTTAGTTAATTAAGCATTTTATATCTAATAATTAATTTTAATATTTTTTTATTAGTAAAATTAAGCATTTTTATGTGTCGGAGTGAATTTTAATTTTTTTATTAATAAATTAAGTATTTTATAATGTGTAGGAGTTAATTTTGTATACTTCTATCTGGCTTTGGTAGCTGAGCAACCTCTAAGCACCGGTGTAGATTGGCTAAAATAGTAACCCCTAATCCCCCATGCAAACCTTTTTAGCTTATATATATCTCTCAAATACACCAAATAACGAGCAGAAACTCTAGTAACATCTTTTGATGGAACTACAACTACTCCAATCAAATAAAGCATATATGCTCGTACGTAATATTTATGCCTCGTTTGATAAGATAAGAAATCAAATTTTACTGCAACTGAAAAATAAATTTGGATCTTTATTCAGATTTCAGAAGAACCTGTTTTTCAAAAACAACCTTACAAATTTGCTTCCTTTTCACATAGATTTTAGGTAAACAGGGTATTAGGAACCCTAAATACAATTTGACAGACGACGATATAAAAAGATAATTTTTTTTTAAAGAGAAGATAATTTTGTTCTACACTTTCACTAAGGGAGAATAAACCAAACATAATTATTGATTTTTTAAAAGAGAGTTATTTTTTTTTGTTCTGACTGTCAATGAATTTTTTTTTCCGGGTCTTGATGTTATAATTCAGAAATTCATCCCTCGTTTTTATATAGAGATAATAGATTTCAAAAAGTTTTTGACTACCAAAAATAGAATCTTTTAAGTTTATTGATTTACGTTTAGGTCAATAAATCCATTTAGTGTATTACCACATGTGCTAAGATGTTGAGAGATGATGTGTGACTCATTAGCAACTATGTATTATTGTTTTACTAAACAAAATTAATTATTTGATTTGAAACAATTATTTGGATTCATCTCAATCTGTATAAAGAAATATAAGAAAACAAATAGAGAAATAAGTTATTTCTATTAAGCTTAAGACAAAAATATTTCGACATTGACATGGTTCAATAGTGAAAAGTAGTTAGTTTTATTAGTTTATAAATGTAATTATAAAAAGAAAAGTAATTATTCGTAAAAAAAAATGATGAAGAGGTTAATCAAAATATATTTAAGGAACACCAAGTATTTGTTTATAGTTTCAACTATAATTTATTCATATATTTAATTTTTTTATTGACAATATGTATGTAATTGTTGATGGAGAAAATATTGATCAACATTTATATTACAAAGTACACATATCCATTTAATATATATTTATTTAAGTCTAAAAGGGTGTCCTTTAAATTATTTCATGCCTTTAGTAATCTATTTTCTTTGATATATGCCTTTAGTAATTTTACTTAAGTATACTTTTGCAAAAAAAAAAAAAAAAAAAACTAATTCGAAATATAAATCAACTTTAAGAGTAATAAAAATACAATTGTCATTTTTTTTACTCTTTATGTTGAGAACTTAAATGATCTATGTTTTATTGAAAATTTTCACAATGTTTTTTAAAAAAATTATTTTCACATATAAAGTTCAATTTTTTTTTATAATAAAAAAAGACTCATCTCAATCAATCATATAATTTCATGCAATCAACTTTTTACTAGTACGATTGTGAGTGTCAAAGGTGTGAATATCATAGATTAATTGTGTACACAAATAAAATAAGTTCGTTATGAAGATTACAGAGTTTATTGCTAAAATGGAAGGAAAGAATTTTAAAAAAGTATTAATTGTCTACTCAGAGGAGATATCGACTCCCACAACATTGGAGAATAAACTCCACAGAGGGGTGGAGCCAGATGACCATTATACAAAAACAAAAAATATGGGGTAGGAGGCAAAGTGAAAAAAGTTTAAAATTTTGTAATAACTTTATAATTTTTAAAAAATATAGTTTGAAAACAGTTTCACAAATTATATATCAATAATATTAAAATTAAAATGTTTTCGAAAGACAGATTTCAACTTTTACTACCATACATGTTTTTATATTCTAAAAATATGGAACTTAATTTCTCGTTTTCTAATAGAAATCAATAAAACTGTAAACGAAAACATAAAGCATCGCCAAATTGGCCTTAAAATTTTAGAATGAAAAGCCAAGAATTTTCATCAATCAACCAAAATCAACTTTAAAAGCATACAAATGACTAAGTAGATAAATGCAAATTTGCACTTCCTCTACACATATACCAAATTTCAAGGAATCTCAGTGTATCTACCTCATGATGATATTTCATAATATTCATTTTTCTATCCTTATTTCAATTTATTGTTATTATTATTATTATTATTAAGGAATATGGGGTTAAATTATCAAAGAAAATAAATTAAGGAGTAATTAAGGCTAATAGTTTATTATTTTTAGAAAACTATATACATTATAACCTTTATAAATTAATGTTCGATAAATTAATAATCTCTTTTCTATAATAAATTTTACAGGCCTCGACTTAAACCGATGAGATAAATTGATAATTTCAATTAAATTATCAGATAATACATTAAAAAAAAATCAATGGTAAGAATATATGGTCCCATTAATTTCATAAATTAATAGTTGGCTAAAAAATACATATATTTTGGATCAGGATCCTCACCTTGTATTGTTTTTCCTTGACTTTTCATAATCTAATGACATCTAAGCAAAATAAAAAATACATGGTAAAGATTTGATCACTTTTTTTCTCTCTCATGCAACTTGATGTTTTAATTATACTTGAAAAATGAAAAGGAAAAACAAGGACCAAGGAAATGATCCTGATCCATATATTTTTTAGCTATTGACTATGATGTTTTCTTTATTGTTACTCGTTTTCTTAAAATTCAAGTCTATTTAGATTTCATCTTTAATTTTTCGTAATGCACTTAAAATTGAATTCTTGTATTGCAACAATTAGAAAAGAACTCATTTTGTGTCATTGGTGCTTTGAGTAGTTCTTTGTGTCTGCCTTCAAAACTGTTGTATCATTATTGGTAAGATTCTCGGTAACGTTGAACGATTTTCGGTAAGTACATCAGATTTAATTTTTGGTTGGTGAAATATCTCTGTATCTTAATGCGTATTTATTTGATTAGATTAGCAAAATACAAGGAATCTTTAGCCGGTTAAATGTATAAATTGAATTTCAGTTGATTAAATGACTACAATGCATTTTTTATTTCAAATTGCTTACTTTTAAGTTTTAATTACATGTGAACATTAATTACGATGAATTTACTAAAAACAAAATCGACTGGGTCAAGAAAGGAGCCGGTCTTGAAATTTACTTAATTAAATAGGTGAGTAAAATTAATGAATTTAATTTTGTCGGTCAATATTTCTTTAATTGCATGATTGAATTAGTAAAACACGATTGTTAATTAAATTTTCTGGACAACATTCATGTTAATACACATATATAAATAAATATTAATGCTACACATCCCACCTACAATCCCACAATTTTCATCACAAAACACGTAGCAGCTGAGGTTTCACTTGGTGAGTGGACAAACATTAATTGGTGAGTGAATATTTTGTTAAGAATGGTAAGAGCATCTCCAATGGTAATGTGGCTTGCATTTGAAAAAATGGTGATATGTCAACATTGTCAAACCAATTGCTTCATATGTGGCATGTAATTAAACTTGATAGATATCTAAATAAAAAAGTGGTCTCATCTAAATGAAAAAGTGGTCTCCAATGTTTCATTTGTAAAATAAATGTTTTTAATGACATGTCAATTTATTATTGGTCTCTTTAAATGTACTTTATAATTGTTGAATAAAACAAAATATAAGACAATAGTTGTTGCTGACTGGGCCAACAAGATGGCTGTCCAACAGACCGTCTGAAATCAGAGAGTCATGTTGACAGCCTCTAAAAAAAAGTTGTCACCTCAGCTTGAAGTTGTACTAGAGAAGTTGCATTGGAGATAAATTTTTTAACAAAGTGGATGTCCATCCTACGTGTCATCTATTTTTTTCACAATCCACATTAGCATTGGAGATGCTCTAGTATCAATTAATCTGTGTCCACTCACCAAGTCACACCTCAGCTGTCACGTGTGTTGGGATGAAAATGGTGGGATTATAGGTGAGATGTTTAGCATTATTCATAAATATATATATATATATATATATATATATATATTTGGATTAGCCTAATAAACTTAAATTTGTGACTTAAAATTTTGGCTTCAACATCTTAACAACTCATATGCTTTTAATCCAAGAGTTATAAATGCATTCAAATATCAACCATTTGATTAAGAGCACAAGTGGTTAAGATGTTTAAGTTAAAATTTTAAGTCATAAATTTAAATTGATTTAGCTTGACCATATATATATATATATATATATAATCTTTCTATTGTCAATTTGAACTGATATAAAATATATTAGTTTCTTGCATATGGATCATTGGATTTAAAAGATGCAATCAAGTCAATACATTTAAATCTAATGACCCACATGCAAATCAGTTCTAATTGACAATTGACAATAGAAAAATCGTATATATATATATATATATAAATATAAATAAAGAATTCAAAGTGCAGAGTAGTTTTAGAGGATTTTATTTAAGATAATTAAAGACTAAATAGAGATCAGGAAACACAGGTAACGGAGGAGACTGAAAAAGCCTTGAACATGAAGGTGTTGAAGTAACGGAACTGGACGATGGCACCGGCTTTAAGAGGGTCTCCATTGTTGACGATGCAATAGTCATGGTTGGGAGCAGGAAGGTGCCTGAATATTAAAGGGTTGATGAGGTTTGTAGAGGAGAAGCCTGCGCAATAGATCTTGATATTTCTAATGGCACACCCTGTTCTACACAAATTTGTAATTTCCACCAGGTATGTTGGTATTCCACTCCGCTGGGGAGGCAGCGTCGCTTGTGTTATCCTTATGTCTCCTTTTGAACATTTCTTCTTTTCTGTACATTTACGTACACAACTTCAAACATTTTTTTTATTATAAAGATATTCTATTATCATATCAATATTACATATTCCAAACAACCAAAATGTTATCTATATGATTCCGATGATCGGTGATTACCAGAATTTAGCAGTTGACGACGTGGTACAGGAAATGTATTGTTTTCAACAGAAACCGAGGGTTTGAATGCCAATGAAATCTTGTCATGTTGTAGACCTGAATAAATAAATATATAAATATAAAAGAAAATAATATCAACGATCCCATGAAAGAAAACAAAAAAAAAGTCATGCTAATGTTTTTGTTTAGTATATATAGTTTTTTTTATATAAAAAGAAATAATTAATAAAATTTGAAAATTCCATTAAGCATAATTACTCGTAACTACACTTAACAATACTATGTAGCAAAATTACAAAAACAATTTTAATGTGAACAAAAAAAAAATACTTTCTGTGAAAAACGCTTTTTAATTACTTAAAAATTCTCTATGCAAATAGATTTTGCCAAGTGAAGAAAAAAAAATGGGAACATGAGAAGGAGAAGTAGAAGTAGAAGTGGGATTGTTAAGCAATGAACAAACCGATGTGAGAAAGCATCAACACCATTAATCCAAAAGTGCATATCACTAAAATTATTCCTACAGAACTTGCCATCTTCTCTCCCGTGTAAACAAAACTATATATTTTCTTTAGATTTGGATACCCGATCAAGAATTTGTTGGATATTTTAAATTTATACCATATACCATGATTATATTTTATTAATCTTGGAAGTCGTAAGGTTGTTACTAAATGAAGATTTTATGTAAACAATTATATATGTTACCGTTACAACGGTTTCATCTATATAATATATAAAAACTGACCCTTACAGCGTTACGTGTCGCCGTGAGAGAGCTTTGGTATTAAATTCCATATATTCATTTTTATTTCTATGTATATCATTAGTGTTTTAGGTTCATTTGATTTTAGCTTTAATGATAATTTATTCTATATATATATTGATCTACCAACACATTTATATTGATTACCAACACACTACAATATTAATGTTTTCAAGTCCTTTGATCTTTTATTCGCCTTTAATCTTTTCAAGTCCTTAACAAAAATAATGTTTTTTTTTAATTCTTTCTATTTATTCTAACCTATCATTTCATCTTCCTTTCTCTCCCTCTCTCTCTTGGTTTATTTCTCTATAAATCATTTATTATATATATCAAGTGTTCATCAAATATCATATACAATTCATCTTCCTCTTCCTCTTGGTTTATTTTTCAGTAAATCATTTAATTATATATATTTTTTTCAATTAATGTCGTATATTTATATTCTTTATATCTCTTTATTTGGCTGTTACTTTTCCCAATATCAACTATTCATTTTCTCAAAGAAAAAAAAAAGAGACCAAAGAACTTATACGTTCAAAAATGGAGATCTGTTCAGATTGGCTTTGTGCTTATACGTTTGTCTGACTTTAAACCAAGAACCGCCTCCGCATCCTCACACACCACCACTCAATTCAAACACTCGGACCTATCCAAATCCTCACAGCCCAACGGGTCCTCTAAGGTTCATCATTTAAGATTTCATTTTTATGTATTTCAAATTTATTTTTTTATTTCTTAAAATTATGTAATACAAATAACATTTTATTATTTTCACAATAATGCAAGAGCTTTGTATTTGTATTTTTGATTATGTATTATTATAGAAGTCATATTATAATGTTCTTAAAAAAAAGTCACATTAGAATGTTGTTTTTATTATTATATTTTATATAACTGTATTTATAACAGTGATATCATATATAATATCGTTATTAATTACATCATAATTATATTAGATTTCATATACTGTTACATATTTAAGGTTGTAAATTAGTTGTAAAATATGAATAGTCTTGAGTGTCTTTATTAATTATATCCTATTAATTATTTTTTCAAACAAATTATATCATATTTATATTGTAGTATATAATATGATAATATGAAATGTCTCTGTTTAATGATATTAATTAGTAATATAATATGTAGAGTCTCTAATATCCACTTCAAAACATATTAATAATCAACCAAAAAGACATTAACATTAATGAATTAATAATAGTAACTAATTACTTCAAAATAAAATGAAATCACAGTAATTAATTAATGGGTAAATTACACTGAACCCCTTGAGGTTTGAACAAGTTATACTTAGATGGATAAGTTTCTTTATTATACACTAACACCCCCAAAATTTAAATTTGACTTTAAAAATACCTAAAATGCCCCTAGTTATATTATTTTACACTTTATTTTTTTTACCTTTTAATTAAATACTTTATAAACTTTAATAAAATAAAAAAATTAAATAAAAGATATGATTCATTAAATAAATAAATAGTTTAAAAAAAATAAATAGTTTTAAAACTTAAATAAATAAATAGTTTAAAAAAATTAAATATATAAATATTTTTTTAAACATTAAGTAAATAAATAATTTAAAACATTAAATAAAAAAAGTTTTAAAAAAATAAATAAATAAATAGTTTTAAATAAATAAATAAATAGTTTAAAAAATGAGTGAAAAAATTAAAAAAATTAATTTTTTAAGAATATCTATTAATAGAGACAATATAAGTTCTAAATATCTATGGAGTGTTGGGAACCTTGAAGCTTCTCTTACCATCATCTTTATAGTAAATGTTTAGATATTTAGAGTTTCTTATCCCCATTAATAAATATCCTTACAAAATTTAATGTTTTTAAGTTTTTCACTTATTTATTTATATTTTAAATTTATTTATTTATTTTTTTAAAACTAATTATTTATTTTATTTTTTAAAACTATTTATTTATTTTATTTTTAAAAACTATTCATTTATTTATTTATTTTAAAATTATTTATTTATTTAATTAAAAAAACTGTTTATTTATTTAAACTATTTATTTATTTAATGAATCATATCTTTTATTTAATTTTTTTATTATATTAAAGTTTATAAAGTGTTTGATTAAAAGGTAAAAAAAATAAAGTGTAAAATAATATAACTAAGGGCATTTTAGGTATTTTTAAAGTTAAATTTAAATTTTGGGGGTGTTAGTGTATAATAAAGAAACTTATCCATCTAAGTGTAACTTGTCCAAACCTCAAGGGATTCAGTGTAATTTGTCCTTAATTAATTAATAAAAAAAGATAGTTGGTGAATTCAAAAATATCTATATTAATGAATTATTCATAATTAGTAGTATTAATAATTAATGATCAATTTCATTGGTAATTTCAAAAGGTAGATTAATTAATTAATTAATTAATCATATTTGGTTATTTTTATTATATAAGGGCATCACTTTTTTTAGCTCGTAGAGACATCAAATCATCTTAAAGCCACAGTAGGCACTCCATATAGAAAGAATTGAAGTTAACTGTATTGAAAGAATTGAAGTTAACATATGTAGTGACCATACGATAGTGATAGACTTTTGTAAGAAAGGGACATAAATTATATTAGTCAATTTATAAATTTGTAGTCAATTTTTTTTAATGCATTTTTCTTTTTAACATATTTTAATTCCAATTTAAGATTATATATATATTATATGTTATTTGAAGTGCTTTTTTTTTTCTCTTTTCACAAAATTAAGCCGTTTACACCGGAAATTGGAAATGAAACAATCAACAATGATCACAATTGGGTTAAAAAGGTTGATATAAGAGACACTTAAAGAAATTAAAATATTGAAAGCAAAAATAGAAGATATAATGAATCAGATGTTGACTACATTATATTTTACCATGCTTGCACATCTGCGTGGTTGTATAAACTAATTATAATAAATATTTGACCATTTTCTAAAGTTATTTGACCATTAATATTTTGATTAATGGTATTGTTAAAGTTGATATTATTGTGTAACGGTTGGTTTTGAATTATAAATAGTGCATTGTAAATCATTTTTTTTTTTAATTATAAATAGTGCATTGTAAATCATTTTTTTTTAATTATAAATAGTGCATTGTAAATCATTTTTCTTAAAACTTTGAATCCCCTAAGCTACCAAGAGGAATATGAATGTATTGATAATATCAGATTGGCCTAGTGGATTATCCCTAGAGTTGACCGCAGTTCGATTCCGGTTCTTTAGGGAACCTAAATCGGAACTGAACCGTAGGGGAATCAATTCCGGTTCTCTACGGTTCCGAAACTTTTTTACAAAAAATTAAAATTATAAATAAAAATAATAAAAGGAAAAAAATAATTATTTTTTAAAAAAACTGACCGTTGGATTCCCAATAGCTAATTTTTTTTTTAATTTTTTTTATAAAAAAGGAACTAGTCTAGAACTGTCGGCTGGAACTGTCGATTCCAGACGGTTCCAAAATATTTAGAACCGGAACCTTATAGGTCCCGGTTCCGGTTCGGTTCTTCAACCCACGGTTCCGGTTCGAATTGAACAGTTGTCACCTCTATTTGCCCCTCACACATATACTATGAATTTATAGGTTCGAGGCTACCCTCCTTCCCAAATCAAGAAATATCAATATTTAAAAAAAAAAAAAGGAATGTGAATATATTCTAACTGTTATGGAACACTATATTGATAGTGCACCATTAGGAGTTACAATATTAACAGGTCATTGAAGACTGAAATTCATAGTATCATTTAACCAATTTCACCAGAACATTGTCCTAGCGGACCAAACACAATCTAATCTTTAAGTACAGTGCTTTAGCACACATAGACCTTAATTGATTTTTACGACATCCATCTTATCCTCAAATGTTTCCAACAGAATTCTGAAGATCTCTATCTATTATATAAGATTAGGGGTGGACACTAAGTTCGGAACCGAACCGAACCGAACCAAAAAAAGGGTGTTCGGTTCGGTTCATAAAATGAATTCGGTTTAAACCGGTTTAAAAAATTGAAAACCGAAAAGTTTTCGGTTCAAACCGGTTTGGTTTCCCAAAAACCGGTTTGAACCGATTAAACCGCCTATATAAGTAAAAAAAAACCCCTAACTTACTTCTTTTCTTTTATTAAATATTATTATTTATTAGTTAGGTTTGATTTGAGTTTTTTTGGGCTTGGACTATTAAAATTTATGAACTTTGGCCCAAAATTAGAATCCAAAAACCCATCAAATTTTAAAACATATTAATATGACTCATTAAACCCATCAAGCCCATAAGGCCCATTAGACCCAAAACCAAAATGAACCGAACCGAACCGATTAAAATTAGTTCGGTTCAATTCGGTTACCATTTCTTATTCGGTTTAAACCGGTTCAATTTTAGGTAAACCGAAATATTTTCGGTTCAGTTCGGTTTTACCCAAAACCCAACCGAACCGAACCGTACCCACCCCTATATAAGATGGTGTAAAACTTTCAAAATAATATATTTTAGGTAAAATCACTGTCACTCACCGCCTAAAAGATATTACTATATCAGTCAAGTGTATTGGATTTTCTTTTCTGTTAAAATAACAATTTTCTTTTTAATATATTTTATGCTACTTAATGCTAATTAAGAGATCATATACAAGTAGAAGATGATGAATATCTGTTAGGCCCAGTTTGGTATTGTTGTGCTGTGGGGGAATTGCTTTTGGATCTGCTGTGGGGGGAATTGCTTTTGGAATTGCTGTGGATAGAATCAGCTGAGTGTTTGATAAACTGATTTTCAAAAGTGCTGTAAGAACCAAAAGCAATTTTAATATGTTTGGTAAACTAGAAGTAAAAAGTGTTGTGATTGTGTAAAATTACTAAAAGGACACCATTGTAATTACAAATAATTAAAAAATAAAAACATTTTTAAATTAAACTTTAAATGAAATAATATTATATATATATTAAATGCATTTAAATTAGTAAATTTAATTAAATTAAATAATAAAAACAACTAAAAAAATAAAATTAATAAAAACAAACCCTAACTCTAATCTCTTTCTCTCTCCCTCACTCTCAAGTCTCACCTCACTCTCACCGCCTCTCTCTCCCTCTTTCTCTCTCTCTCTCTCTCTCTCTCTCTCTCTCTCTCTCCATCTTCTTTCATTCACAACTAAGATCCAACCTCATCTTCATCTTCAATTTTAAATCCAACACAATACAAAATCACAATCATCACCCAACCTCATCTTCATCATATCCACCAAAATAAAATAAAAAGTAATTTTTTTTTTGTGATTCAACTTCTGGGTTGTTCTTCATCTCCATCATAATTTTTTTTAAAAAAAAAATTGATGATGGTTGGATACTTGGATGGTATTTGATGGTTGTGGGATTTTTTATGGTATTTAATGAAAAATAAAAACAAATGCAAAGAAAAAAACAATTCGGGGTAGAAATACCCAGCTTTCCTTTTTAAAATTTTGTTGTTGTTGTTGTTGAGTTTTTTGTGGTTTGAAAGAGAAAGAAGTGATGATGATAATGGATGGCGATGACATAATTTTTTTTTAAACAATTTATTTATTATCTCCATATTGTCAATTTAAGAAAAAAAATCCTTCTCTGGTAGGTTTGACTGATAATGATAATGATGAACTGAGGATGAATTTTTGTGTTTGATAATGATTTCTAAAAAAAAACATTAGGGTTGATGATAATGATTTCTGGGTGGTTGTTGATTGTTGTTGATGATAATGATTTCTGGAAAAAAAAAGTTTGATTATGATAATGATTGTTGCGAGAGAGAGGAGAAATCGAAGCTTGAACGAATCAATCTGATTGGTAAATGATTTTGTTAAATGTCATGAAACGCTAAGGGCAAAATAGGAAAGTTGGGTAAAAATTCATTAAAAAACACTGTAGCGCATTTTCAAAAGCAGAAGCTGATTTCCAAAAACATGTATTTGTAGCTTCTCAAAAACTCAGCTGGGAGAAGCTAAAAGTGGCCAAAAGCACTTCCCCATAATTTTACCAAACACCCTATCATTGGTCAGGAATCACTTTTGGCCTCAAAAGCAGCTGGGGAAGCAATGCCAAACTGGGCCTTAGTTTCTACATGAGCACTGTGACTTGTACGTACGTGTTTAATCAATCATCGGAGGATTGATTATGTATTTACCCATGATTTGCACATATTGATTCTTTTGATATGCCGATTGATCGGAGGATGGATTGTGTAATTGACCAATGATTTGCATATATTGACTTTGGAGTACTGGACTCCTTCCTGCTTGTTTAGAAATGGACTCTCTTAATTTAGTTAATATTCTAGATTCTAAGTCTGTCTCATCCTCTGAGCTGGGTTTAGTAGTTAGAGATAGTTTACACTTTATTGAAAGATTTCATATTCAAATCCCGGATTAATCGGTAAGAATTTACATATGACTTGATTCATTCATATATATATATATATATATATATATATATATATATATATATATATATAAGTGTGGAGACAGACTTGAACCCATAACTTTATGATGTAAGTGTGAGGGGTAAATTACTCGATCAACCTCATATTGTCTAAAAAAATAACAATGTTCATTCATATAAAAACACATGCAGTAGTAGAAAATAATTATTTTGACCCAAAAGAAAATCCACTAACATTAATAAAATCACTTAAGAATTAAGATACAGACAATATGAGGTTTACTCAATAATTTGTCTTTCACATATATACTATAGAGCTGTGAGTTCGAGTTTGTCTCCTTTCAAAATTTCTGAATTATTATAATATTTATATATATATATATATATATATATATATATATATATATATATAACTTAGCGTATTATTTAAATTGATTTTTGGACTATTTACTTTTTTATAGGTTGTATTGCATGACTCAAAAGGAAGTTGTTATTTTTGACCGAAATGGTATTATTATATTTATTTAGGTTAGTCATTAGTGGGGGTGATATTGCCTATAAAATAAAAATATTATTTTGAAAAATTATACTAGCTTATAAGTTATAAAAGACCCTTATAAATATGGAGAATTCAAAGAAATTATAGTTTTTGTTTACGGAGGGACTCAAATGAGAAGTTTTATAGTGATGGCTGCTTTGACTTTTGGATTTCTGGTGCCTACTGCTGATGATGATTTCTCATTCTCACAATGGTTTGTTCCACCCCCACCCACATATTTATGCTTTTCCTTTTTTATTTTGGTTTTTTTTGTTTTAAATATAAGACATTACCGTACTGAATAGACACTCTTTATAACCGAACAATATTGGATGGTGTCATCAACCATTGAATTAAAATTCGATCAACATCAATTCTCTACTATCTATAATAAAAGCAGGATTCGAGCGGTTAATTTAAAAGTCATTTATCCAAACTCTAAACTCGTCTATCTACCAATTGACCTATATCTCTGAGATATGTTTATTTTTTTTTTAAGGTTAGCAAGAGGACAAGAATTCAATGGTATTCCAACGCTCTGTTTCGGTTGGAAACAATACTTTTCCTGTATGGAGTCGTAAACTACAAAATTCTGGTAATCATGCAATTATAACTTATTTAAACTTATTTATTTCAAAACATGTGAATAGAATTATTAATCATAACATGTTAGGTTTCTTCAAACAAAAAAAAACATAACATGTTAGGTTTTTGGAATTTTTATTTATATGATAAAAGATTATCGTTTTACAAAATGAATAGTCTTTACTTACACTTATTTTATATTGTTTGGTTCAAACTGATTATAGTTTTTTAAGTCAAAGAATATTGAAAGTATTCTATAAGAAATAAAAAATCACAATTAAAACTAGTATTGTTGTTTGGGTAGCGTTAACAATCATTTTATTTATATAAAGAGAAATAAAAATATATATCAATAACTGTATTTATTATTACGGCGACTGTCATATATATATATATATATATATATATATATATATATATTAGTTAAAATTCGTACGGATCACTGATTTCCACCGGTAGGAATCAATGATTCTGTAAGCAAAATAATATTAATTTTTTATTAGTTTAGACCAATCTTGTTACTTGACTTGGATGTTTTGCCATATTTTCGAATGTCACGTAACATTGATATTATACAACCTAAAATTCAACATTAATAATGTGATATGTGATGAATGACATGGTAAAAACAAATATGTATTGGTTTTTGGATTAAATTTTTAGGTTGTACGACATTAGTGCTTAAAAAAAATAAACATGGAGTTATATATGGGTGTAGATATTGCCACCCAATAATTTGATTTCTACACCCATTTTTCATTTAAAAAATTTATTACAAAAATATCCTAAAATAAAATGAGTAATGAGCCAATGAGGATAAAAATAATATCCTTAAAAATAAATCAAAATACTCTCTACACCCATAACCTATACCATGATATGTTAAACCCTAATTTAATCTTAAGTTTTCACAATGTGGTGGCTGATAAGTTGGCCAAATTTGCTTTGTCTTGTGAATCTAATAATATTTGGTTTGAAGATAGCCCACTTTGTATTTCGGGAAGTGTCCCACTGCTGTTCGATGTTTTGGTTTCTTGATAATAATATTCATCATTTCTTAAAAAGAAAAGTTAATATAATTTTTTTTTGTCACCAATACAATATATAAAAATAAGTAAATTTATTCTAACGATGTTATTAGTGGAATTTGAACGGGTGCTTATAGTAATAATTAAAATTTTAAATTTTATTAACGGGTAAACTTATAAATTGGAATTTGAACATATGCTTATAATAATAATTAAAATTTTAAATTTTATTAACGGGTGAACTTATAAATTGGGTGTGTAAATAATATACCGAGTTATATTTTCAAACAATCCATCTCTATCGCTTTTGTTATAGTTGTAGATGAGAATTGTACAGATATAGCATGAAATGAAGCAGTGTAAATCCATGTGCAGGAGGATCATCAGGAACGGAAGCAAAGAAGCAATGTTCAAGGGACGACATAAGGATATCACAAGGGACAGCACCACGATTTGCATTGTCAACAATGGAGACCCTCTTAAAGCCGGTGCCATCGACCAGTTCCGTTACATCAACACCTTCATGTCCAAGGCTTTTTCAGTCTCCTCCGTTACCTGCCTTTCGTAGTTCGTCCTAATAAACCATGTTGCAGCTTTGTTGTAGTGTGTGATAGGAATTAGGATCATATCTTAGGACTTAAGAGCAAATAAGTGATAAATAAAATCCTCCAAAATAAACCACTCTGTGTGGATTCTATATATATTATTGCTTTGTCTATGATTGGACGGACTTGTACAAACAATTTACAAATATGAAATATTAAACCTAAACCACCTTACATTATAATCCCAAGAAAACTTATACAAGATTTTTGACATGAAATGACTTGCGATGATTCCCATATTGCAATGGGCAATTGCTTAAACAATGGTTACTCCATGTTGCTCAATATATTTTATAGCTAGCCGCGGCATAGTAATATGCAAAGAATGTTAAAGTAGACCTTTTACGGCGTAAAGAATGTTGACCTAAACTTTAGAATCACCAAGCGCAACATTCTTCAATGAAGTGTCGTTATTTATCTGCTTCAAAAGTTCCACTTCTTCTTCTGAGAAATTGTCTTTCATATGAGTGATGGCCTTGGAATTAGCTTGCTTTTCAACCTCCATTGCCCAACTATATACTACCATGCCGAGAATAGCTAGCGCCATCCCGAGTATATTTTTCACGGTCAGCTCTGAATCAAAGAGCATCCACCCCAACATCAGGACACAAACAGTTTTCATGTGGCCTAAAACCTGGAAAGATACAGCTGAGAAGCGTCCAATACAGAGGTATTGGCTCACGTTGCAGAAGACTGCTAAGGAGCACGAAAGTAATATAAAAAACTGCAAAGATTCCAATATCAGCTATTCAGTAACACTTTAATATCAAACAGGCTGCAAAGAGATCTGAAGAGACTTGAATACTTACAAATGCACCAGTAGACAACTTATAATCTGATAAGAGTTTGCCACTCAGAAAGTAATCAATGAATGGGCCAGTAACAATGAGTGATACAGCTTGTATTGGGGCTGTCTTGCTAAGCAATTCAAAAGAACCTATGGAGTACTTTTTCTGTAAAGAACCAATTGACTGTTCACAAAAGTAATTGACAAACAAACATCAGAGATTGTAAATCAATCACTTAGATTCAAAATCACAAAACTACTAAAAAAATAAAAAGAGAGAGATATAATTGTGCTTCCATGAAAAATTTATCTCACAGGTAACCTAAATAACAAATAGAACTGAATTATAAACTAAATGAACTAATGCATAAACTTGATGGGTCAACTTTGCACTTTTGTCACCCATGCTCCATGAACTCCTTATGACTATTATAAGCTAACTCAGCAATGAATTTCATTTGTTCAAATATTATTCAGTTTGCATTTATTTCCATATACAATTCCTTGTCAATAACATAAGGTAACATGAATAGTTTAAAAAAAAAACGATCAATTCCAAGATAAGGGTGACTGGGTGACAACAAGTAAAAATTAAGCATATCAGCTTGAGCTATGCACTAAACTTTACAGTTGTCAATCAAATTTTGGACTTCCAAATCCAAGTCCAGGGTTGCTCGTACCGCTCCATATCAAAGAAAATTACAAGTTTATATGGCTAAGATAGAACTAGAAGATGAAGCTAGTTTCTACGTGTGCAGAAGCACACAGTAACAAAGAATGGTGAGAGCAAACATCAGATGCGATTGCAGTATGAGTGGGGATTATGTTTTCTCCTCCATCAGATGAAGACATCCACAATCAAAATTAGAAGATCTAAATGACAGCTGTTTTAAGGTAGCCATTTGTAAAGTTCACATGCTAAAAACATGCATTGAGATTCTACAAATAAATATAACTGTCATACTTGTAAGAATCGGTAAGAGAGAACCAATAATGTAGCAACAAAAGACTCACCAACTGAAAGTGTCTTTAATTAACCATATCACATGAAAAGACGAAACCTCAAAAAAGACTTCAGATACGTCAAATTGACATGATTAAGTCATGAAATAATTATATCAGTTCATTGGTGGTTTGATCCACTCGGCAAACATAAATTGAACCTTAAAATCTATTTGCCCCGACATATATTGCCTTTCTACCTTACCCAAAGGGAGATCTGCAGTTAAAGGCTTTCTAGGCCTGCACAAACAAGCGGAAAAAAAAGGGGAGGATTGTTCAAGAAATACTTACAATCTGTTGTAAGGATGTAGACAAGATTGCGACCGAGGCACAAATAAATCCCTTGGCATTAATTTTGACATCAGTCACCGTACAGACACCCACACCTAATACCACCACCCCAACAGCCATCTTCACTTCCTTGGAATAGCGTTTACTATGAAGAATCCATTCCAAGACACAAACCACTGGAATCATGCTTAACTTTGAAATCTACAGCACAACAATAATGATTAAGATCATGTCCAATGAAAACTGTTATACATATTTTATTGTGTATAAAGCAAAAGGGTAATAATAATAAGACTCACAAACCTGATAAAATCCAACAGAGTTAAGCATGAGGCTGAGGTTCATCCCGGTGATGGACATATTAGCAACGATGGAGAACCAAAGAAGTTCCCAAAAGGGTACATGCTTTGATGCAGAATAACCAGCAGCATTTGACACCAAACCAACCAATGCAGTCACGGTGAAGTGGAAGCCGGTTAAAGTTGTTGCTGAAAAGCAGTAAAAAAAAAAACACTTTTAATTCAACAAAAAGACTAAATCATAGCTATCTTACATGGTTGTAAACAATTTTGTACAAAATTTTCATATTCAATTTCAGATAAACTGATAGTGAGTGCAAATTAGACATCTGAATCGAATTAAAGAAGAATTGCAAATTTATGTTCAATTTGGCTGTTTGTTTTCCAGTTAAGAAGTAAATCAAGAAAAGAATGGAAACAAACAAAAAAGAAACAGAAAAGATAACCCTCAAAATTTCACAAATCAACCCCATATGAAGGTACAATTGGTATACAAGATTAGAGAGACGAAGATCAGAATTGAGTAGATAATAAAATAAAAGAGAAGAGAACTAACCAAAGCCAAAAGCGAAACCATTTGGGGACATGAGCTGCTTGTTGGCCATGATGAGTCCGACAGAGCTGACAATATTCATAGCCCAAGCACCCACATCTGACACCGACGATACAGCTGATTTACTCTGCCCCTCCATCTTCATCTCTCTGTGTTGAGAGAAAGAGAGAGAGAGAGAGAGAGTCAAGAAAGAGCGAAAAAAGGAAAATTGAAATAGAGAGATGAGAGAAGATGAATTTAGAAGAGAAGTTGGCAGGCAGCCAAAGAGGAAGAAGAACCTGAATGAATGATGGTGGGGTCAGTGTCAGGTTAATAATCAATTTTAATTTTAAAGATTAAAAGAAACAAAGAAAGGGATCTGCCAATCTGGAAAAGTTAATTAGGAATTGCCGTCCTTATCAGCAAAATCTGCCCATCTGGGGCGTGTTGTCGACTGTGATAAATAACAATGGAAAAGTTAATTAGGACCAAACTAGCATGTTACCATTATACCCTGTACCCTGCAAATTGCTAACTCATCATTTAATCAATCACCTTTTCTTCGACCTCGACCTCGACCTCGACCTCGAGGGGTTGCCTTAGGTGGTACATGGATAAGTTATAAACTAAATCAGCGGTTTGATTCATATTATGTTATATTTCACAACAACCGATAAATACTTTTTGTTTTCACTCTTTCTCTCCTCATTTTCTTTTTTCATTTTTTATATTATTCTTGTCCGTGTTGAAACTGCCATATTTTCCCATACCTAAATGAGAATTTTTTTTTTTTTTTTTTTTAAATTTATTTATATACCATACCATATGGTCCAAATGTGGACCATATGTATTATGTATTATGTATTATGTAATGACGACAATTCATACTGAACGGAATCAAATGAGGTTGGAGAAGAGAGAACATGGGAAATGGGTGGGGGAGGCCGGCCAGGCCCCAAGGGACCCATCCCTAATTCCCAGTGGTACAGGTAGGTGCCATTTACTTGTTTAGAATATTCCCTTCTTTTTTTTTTTTAATTATTGGAGAAAAGTTACCGTTGGATTGTGTTTCCAACGGTTAGTAGCCGGACGGACCCATTAGTGTTGTTCGTGGCACCAACGTAATCAGACTGCGGCCTTTTCAACCTTTGTTTTTTAAGTTAAACTACTTCAAATTTTTAATAGAAAGCATTTATTATATAAATATATTTATTGTATCGATTAAAATAAAAAACATAATAAGTACTTTCTATTTATAGTATATTTATGGTTGTTAGGGCACAAGTTAATACTACCCTTTAACTAAATACATAATATGTTTACAACCTAGTAAAACTAAAACTAGGCACAAGATAGGTAGGTAACGGAGTCCATATATATGATATATATATATATATATCATTTAATGAATATTAAAAGTGTAGTGTTAACTTATACCCTAATAATAATTACTTTATTTTTATAAAAATAAATAAATTAAAAACACTTTATTTATTATAATAAAACAATAAATATATTAATTGATCTATATTTTTATTTCTTTTTATGAAAATAAAGTAGCTGCTAACCTATAGTATAGATTTACACTATCCAAAAAGGACTTGAATTGAATTGAATGCGTCAAAAACTAACATTGATAAAATTAGAGTTAGAAAATGTAACGAAATTGACTCATTGTGTTATTGACTTGTAACTTTAAAAGTAGGTTCAATTAACGCGGAATTGCTAAATGTGTTGCATCATTGTCAGTCCAATCCATGTGCCTCGTTATTAGTCACTATCGTGTTTTCATCATCTCCCCCAATATCCACCCAGACGTAAAACGCACCATTCTTTCTTGTCCCACCGGCTGTGACTTAGCATGTGACCACCCATCTTCTACTACGATTTTAACTCAAAAGACACATTTGAAAAGTTGACCTCTATAATATTTTTCCAAATACAATACATTTTCTTCAAAAGCACTCAAGAATAAACCAAGTTTATTACTTAAATAATTCTTATGATGGAATGTTTTGAACCCAATCCAGCTGTCAATAACAACTTCGGTGGAGCAGGCTCAATGTGACCATCCTAATCACATCAAGCCACCAACTTCAATTCTATGTTTTGAATGGCAGAATCCTGAACATAACGTGTATTGATTCCAAACAATCCTTCCTTCCAAAACAGCAAAATGAAACAAATATTACTTGGCAACAGCACACATGTTCACAACAGCTGTGATTGATAGATAACTAAAACTAACAACACATCTCATCCCCAGAAATAAAATGATTTCAGGAAACAGATTGTTTATGATGGTGAACTATAAAATTTTAAAAATGTATCAGTCAGATAGCAATAAACAGAGAGAAAGAGAGAAAGAGAGAAAGAGCATTACACAAAAGCATCAAAAGTTGTCATCACCAACTTCCTTTCCTGCTTACCAATGTAATTTCATCCAACACACTTGACAAAATCCACTCAACATACACATTCCACCACTCCTCCACTCTACAGGAAAGCATCCTTCTCCAACAGCTTTAGTACATCATGCTGGTTGTTCAGCTTCGCAACATCAATAGGGGTCTTGCCGTCCAAGTTTTGAAGAGTTCTGCATTAAATTCAGAGAGATTATTTACGGGCACATAAAAATCCCATTAAACGGAAACTAATGTTAATTAATAGGCTGTTGTCTTACACAGCTGCGCCATTTTCCAGCAGAAGAGCTACACATTCCTTCCTGCCATAACCAGCCGCATAATGAAGTGCAGTGTTCTTATTCTTATCCAAAGAGTCCACATTTGCTCCAGCCTCAAGAAGGATTTGAGCACACTTATCCTATAAAAAAATTCAATTGTACTACTCACTTCTATGCCATAAAGAAACTTTCCAATTTGACTGAACTTGAAAGCAACTGATATAGAACCTGGAACTTTCAGTATGAAAGACGCGCTTGTAGGCACTATACCACCACAAATGAAGATTGTAATATTCACAGCATCTTTTTATTATTTATACTTTTGTTTCCTTGGGCACCAACATATACCATTCAAAATCATTATTATGTTTTTCTTTACTTGTTATCAACATTCATGCAAAAACATATAAAATTTTAAATTTATAATCAAAAGCAGAAGCGTATGTATATTATATGTTATTAACTTTATAAATTTTATTTTAACTGAACACTTTTATGCTCTCACTCGACAAATTGGTAACCACTGTGTGAACCAATTTTATGAGAATGAATAAATTCTGTTAATAGTCAGACTTGCATTGCAAAAGTTTTTTTTACTTTTGCCTTCCATGCTGCTCACTCTACAAATAAATAATGAAAACAAAAAATCTTCAGGCTAATAGTCTAGATGCAGCACACTCGGGCTTTAATTTCTCTGATCAAGTTACTTTACCAGGGAAATCTATTTGCTTGGAACAAAGTGTTTGACAAGCGACTTTTTAGCCCGATGGAGGAAAGAGATTGTAGCATTTATCCCCATATTAAGACTTTTTGCATCCAAACAAGCAAGCATTGATTAACTATTAGTATACCTAGATTTCACCAATGTGGCCTGGAGCATAAATAAACCTTGCTACAATGTTTGGGCTCCTAAATTCATGGTTGATATCTTTTCATCTGGAAATAGTTTAATCACTTGCAGAAAGAATTTCACTATCATTTATTGGATCATAGAGGGAGTGGTATCATGACTTATAAAAGCACTATACACATGCACACATCTTCCAGTGAACAGACCATCCTTAACAGTTGAATTTTTTTTTTCCAGAAAGAAGTTATATCACTTCCTCAAATAGAATAAGCATGACCGTCTATAACTTAAGTAATATTTCATCAACTCTCTTCCTTCCAAAACTCAAAAGAAAAAGAAGAGGGACAATGAAGGTTCAGATTATTGTACCTCACCGTATCCACAGGCAAAATGCAATGCTGTCCTTCCTTCTGAATCTTCTTCATCCTTGTTAGAACCAGAAGCTAGCGCTTTTTTCAAACCCTAAACGAAGAACAACAAAAAGAAGTTCAATTTTAGCATATCAGCTAAAGTGAAATATACTCCCAATAAAATACATGCATTTAATCTTACTTGAACAGATTCAACACAAAGACAAAGCACAGAGTATAAAATGTCTGTCAACTGACATAGGGAAAATAATATTAAAGTTGATTGAATAGGCAGTATATTGTAGACTAGAAAGTCTAATCGGTACTGGAGGGCATGATGTAAACCGGATATTTGATGTCTACTATGGATAAACACCACCCAGGTGAAATGTCTATTCCCCAAGTCACAACCATTTCTCATTCTTCAAGCTGTCACCATTGGGTATACTACTTGAGCCAGGTGCAAACTTCATTCAGAATGAGGCACTTAATATGTGTGTGTGTGTGTGTAAACTTGATACAGAATGAGGTGCTTTGTGTATACTATCTTCAATAATTAAGGGTTCATTTGGATGTTTTATGAAACTATGAAAGTTAATTTTGTCACATTTAGTTTCATGTTTTATTTATGTAAGGTATCACTATACTGAAAATGGGCCAACATAAGCCATTGACACAATTTCATAAAAACTTGAGACAGTGCAATAGTTTCACTCAAAAGGATCCTTGTCTACTCATCAAAATTGAAAGATTGAAAGATAATCAGAATTTTTACACAAACTTTACAAAGCACAAAAAAACATTTGGTATTGTGCAAATTAATTCAAGTATGAACTTCTTGTGTTTGTTTTAGCCTCAATTTGCTTTGCAAGAATTCAAAATTCAATATCAGAAATGTGCAAGTTATATATTCAAAAGTGTTCCACAGAATCTATTCTCCAAAGCACTAAAATATTTAATAAAGTGTAAACTAAGCCAAACATGAGCTTGTCGTTTGATTTTGTGTCACAAATTAACATTGAAAGACCTGCAATTTTTTTTTGAAAAAAAGAAAAGAAAAAGGAAAGATGTATGATGTATCTACTCTGCCCTCTCTTATTTTATTCTAGTACATGTATCCAGGCATTCAGCATCCAGATCGCTTCTAGAGCATGTTTTCTGTTTCTAATTGATTAAGGACCAAGGACCACGATAATCCCACCCCTAAAGGCTATAACATAAGCAAGAAGTTGAATTTAGAAGATATCCACTAAAGTTTTTATGACCGAAGAAGTTGCATATATATTAACATTCCCTTTTCATTCCTCAAATCATGAACCACAGAAGAAAGTATTTGAGCTTAAAGGAGGTCTTCCACATTGAATTCCTTATTCAGAGTAGTTCAAGGACTTTATTATTTCTTTTTCTTTTTTTAACAAAAACAGTTGTTGAACAAGAATATTAAATATTTAAAAGTGTATAAAGCAAGCTGTCCTAAAACAAAGAAAGTAGGAAACATCTTCCCCAAAAAGAAGGCCCAATACAAAAGGCACCAAAGCATCACATTTTTTACGCTTCTATTCGCTTCATTCTAAACATGTTGAAGCCGTAATGGTTCATTGTAGTGGTAAGTCAAACATTAGGAAGTCTGTAAACTCAAGGCAAGTTCCAGAAAATAGTATGTGTCAAATTAAGCACCCTCTCCGGTTTCCCATCCGTTAACTGCAATTGAGATAACCGAAAAAAAATTCTGCACACAATCTAACATACCAGTTTTCTATTAATTTATCAAACTTTTCATTTTGCTGTTATTTTCAGAACACCTAAGATTGTGTTATCTGATTGCCGTAAAATCATTAATTAGATGAATACCGAGTCAATGAAATCAACCATGCAATGCTAGTTAGACAAACAGTGGTGTATATTTGTCCCTTACCACCACATTGCCTAGAGCGGTGCTACTATTAAAATGCATTCTCCTTGGATTTTTTTATGCCCAAATATCCACAGACCTTTCCCTATTCTCCACAAAGAATGTTTCAGTACAGCCGATAGCATCATTTCAGCATTTATCATAAGTTAGAAGTTGCCAAAGTGTCAATATAGTCTCATTATCATCTACAACCAGACAAGATCCTACTAGCCATTGTCAAAACAAAAGGCGTCATTCCTTCACGGTAACAACTGATAACAACAGAAACCATCAGACTCCATCCTTCAATAGTTTAATTAATCGTTGCATTGAGGGGTGCAGGCATTGGGGGAAAGCAAGATAATTGAACAGATACCTTCTACATTGTGAAGCAATGAAGGCTGCTGCTAGATAGGGAAGAATTGTGATTCAATTTTCTCTTGTCAGGTTATTCACGGATGGACCAAATGACTGTAATACCGCAGAGGTACAAGTACAACAAAGACATTAAGAAGCATAGTAAAGCATCCTACGATTATTTGCCATCGTGGAACACCATGTTACCCATCAAAGATTGGACAATAGAAACACTAAAAGATTCAGTCTCTGAACTTCAAGGAAGCATTTACTCATTTTCTTGGAATTTACATCCATTGGTACGAACTACTAAACTTCTTAGATGAACATGTATGCATCTCATTGTATAACAATATCCAGTGTTCTAAAAATAATAATAATAGTCCCCCAAAAACACACATCTATGACTATGACTAAGAAAACATAGCCTATATTCTATAAAGTACATCTATTCTTTCACCTTAGCGTGGATAATGAGGACACAACAAGCATTTGACATTTTTTTTAGAACATTGGCAAGTGACTTCCTTATTGACAAGAAAATCAACAATTCAGAAGATAAACTAGAAAACCAAAGGTCATATGAGTGAGCATTGATGAAGACTTCATCAAATCAAACAAGTAAATGAAGAATAGAAAAGCAAGTCATGTACTACCTCAACATCACCAACACTAGCAGTTTGATGAACAATTGACTCATCCTCATTTCCCGCTTCTTCAGATTCATCTAGCCCAGAATTTTCAGCAGAAGTGGCTGCATCACCTCCAACTGCAAGGCCCATTGCTTCACCCAACTTCTGTAGAACGTCTTTGTCATTCCAGTACCTGTTCAAACACAATTATCCTTAACTTTGTTCGATGCAAGAGGACAACAAAATGAAAAAGTATTATCCCAACCATATGGCAGCAATATAAAACCAACAAGATTAGAAATCTTAGCATTTTGATTTCTCACTTCATCATAGCAGCTGGACCACCAGTCTCTATCTCTTCTAAAATGGGCTTCAAGGACGGATCTTCCTTTATTCGTGCCATCCGTTCCTCGAGCTGGTCCTTTTGTGTTGGGTTTGACAAACTCTCAAGCATAGTAGACATAGATGGGTCCTTAAAACACCAAGACAATTTTTTTGCTAAAAGGAAATATCTTGAATGCATATACTTCTCATATGAATAATAGTATTAAAAACTGAACAAAACGAAGAAGAAGAAAATGAAAAAAGAAACAACTAAAATGAGGCAACAGATGACATATACCTGCATTAATGCATTACCAAGGCGCTCGGCCATAGTCATAAATTGAGGATTCTGCATAACCTGTTGCATGGTGGAGTAGTACTGTTGTGTATCAAATTGCGGAATACCCTCGGCAATAGAGGGACCTTGAAAAGTTTTCTGCAGCTGCTCTGCCATCTGATTGAATGCAGGATCTTTGGCTATATTCTCAGCTAGTTCCTTAATACTCGGGTCCTAAACATTTCACAACATAAAAAAAGAGTAGAAATTCAACACTATGGACAAAGTAACAAACACACACATGCACATATATAACATGTTCAACATCCCCTTCAATCAAAAAGAAATAACAATCCCAACCCCACTATATCAAGCTAATTACACTTAACAATCATGATAATTGAACGAATCCAAACTCAGAAAGAAATCCCCAGATTTGATAAACATACGTTGAGTAGGCCAGACATGGCAGAGAAATCAAAAGGGTTTGGAGGAAAGCCAGGTTCAGGTGAAGAAGAAGCAGCTTCTCTTCTTGGTGAGTCTCTAACAGCAGACCCAGATGATGTCTCAGATTTTTCTATTGACCCACCTGTCTTCTCCTCTGCAATCAAAAATTTCCCACATAATTCAATCAATCAATCAATCAACAATAAACCCTAGAAAAAAGAAGTGAAAAAAGAAGTAAGAAAGCATAATTAAATTACCGGAGGGAACATCCTTGTTGGGATTGGAAGCCATGACCAGAAGAAACTAGCTGCTGCTCTGCTCAATCAAAAAAAAAAAGACAGATTTTAATGAGATTATCTTTTGTTCTTTTCAATTGAATTGAGAGAAAAAGAAAAAAGAAAAGAGAGAGTAGAGTGTGACCTGAGGATTGAGAGAGAGGGATGGATGTGAGATGATGAGATTAGATTTGTGAAATCCAAAAAAGAAACGAAAGAAACCTACTAGTGAATTACCACCACGAATTTTATACAGCAAAACAAGTACAAAACCCCTAAACTTGCTGTGGGCCATCTCAATCTTCTTTCTCTTCTCTTCATTCTCACTTTTTTTTCACCATTTTGCCCCTGCTTTTCCTTTTTATTACTATCCTAGGTTGGGTTCAGTTAAACAGGTTAAAGTAACTTCAAAGTGAACAGTACGTATGTCGGTATGTTTATTGTTTAGAACTTTAGAATTTAGATATCCCAAACCCAAACTAACAAGTACATGTACTAGTCTTACTGCTTTTGTAACTTCAATTCTAACTTTTACCCCATCACTTTCTTCTAATTACCATTATACCCCCATCACTTTCTTCTATTCTTTCAGTTATTTTTTTCGACTTGAATATGATAATTTTTCAAATTGATTGCGTGCCCTTTACTCAATATAAATAATGTTATTTATTTAATTTTTATCTTTATTCAATTTGACACCTATCAATTGTTTGCTAATGTGGTTGTAGATCAAAATACACATGTCATTGTTACCTTGTCTAACCCATATTTAACAAGGGAACTAAAATGAAAAGGAATTGAATTTTATTGGGAATGGAAGGATATTAATTAGAATTAAATTACAATATTTAATTTTCGTGTTTACAAACTTTTAGGAATTAGAAATAGAATAGAATTAATTATTTTCGAATATTGACTAAAGAGAGTGTATTCGATTAGGTTTTTAAAAGACTTTTAATGACTTTTTGAAGTGGATGACGTTTGCAGATTTTATGGATTTTTATGGACTTTTATAGACTTTACAGAATTATAAAAAACTTTCATAAATTTTCATTTTACAAGACTTTCATTTCAAACAACTTTTAGGGACTTTCATTTTAAAAGACTTTCATAGACATTTATAAACATTTATTGATTTTTAAATATGATATATATTTTGTTTTAGCAAAATTATATAGATTTCTCATATCAATAAAAATATATATATTTTAAAAAGAATAAAAAAATCATTGTTAATTAAACTTGATAAAAACATTATTGCCTATATATGTGATTTAAAAAAATTTATTTGTAATTTTATTATGTTTTGCATCATAAAAACATTATGCACCTAATTTTTTTAAAAATAATTAGTCAATTTTTTTTATAATTAGTCAAAATATTATAAATTTTCTTTTAGAATAAATGTAGCAAATCAATAATAATATTAACGTTTACAAGTCTCTACGAAAGTATGACAATGAGTATAAAAAATCTACCCAAAATTAATTTAAGTTATCGAAGATAAAACATAAAAACCGCATATAGTTGTTGAACAAGATTCACGTCTAAAAGTGGGTGGTTTGATATTGATCATAATTATATAAAGTCAAGCTCATACGCGACTTTGATTATGGCATATTTGTATGATTGAGCAGTGGTTTTTATCTTTTATTATTTTTAATTAACATAAATGAAGTTCGTTTGATTTGATTCAGTATTGTTTAGTTGCTTTGAAAATAGAGGTAAAATAAAATGAAATCTCTCATCTTTAATTGCATAGGCTATGGAGAGTTGTTCTATATTGTTTTTTAGTTTTTTTTTTTGTTATAGATTGTTAATGTTTGTATTTATTTTATAATGTTTATTCATTTTAAACGTTATTCAGTTTATTTCATTTGTAAAATTTGTTAAGAATATGTGTTCTTTTACTTGAAAATATAACATATGTTTGATGGACGATGGTTAATGTTTTTCAAAGAGTTTTATGTTTTTCTTCTAAAGTGAAATTCTGTTTATTAAAAAAAAAATCATTGATAGGAATGAAAGACAAATTGTGAGATTTGTTATAACTAAAATTCATTAAAAGCCATTGATATTTAAAAGCCATTGAGATTTTGAATACCTCATAACTTTCACAGACTGTTAAAAAGTCTTGATTGAATACTACATGACTTTTAAAGACTTTTTTAAAGTCTATAAAAGTCTGTATTGAATACCCTATGATTTTTATCGAGTTTTTAAAAGTCTACATTGAATGCACCCAAATTTTTTAATTCCATAAAAATCATTAAAAGTATTTTGAAATCCGAATTGAATACACCCCATAAACTAAGAAATATGATTGGAACAAAATTGATTACAAATATATTGTATATAACATGTGGAAATATGTCCCCAAGGGCATAACGGGTAGATGGATGAGTTTAGAGTTTTCAATAAATATTATTTTTTACACGATATATGCGTATTAGTTTTTTTGGTCCTCGACTTTTCAAAAATACATGAAAATGGTCATAAAATACAACAATATTACGGACCAGTTTGGTATTGTTTTTGAAAAGTTAAAATCAGCTTATTTTATAATGAGAGATTCTTTTTACAATCCAATTTTTTCTTTTTACATATCTTTTCTAAAGACAATCCATTTTAAAATTTTAAATTTCAAAATAAACTCTAAATATATTTCCTTTTGTTCCAGAATTATCTTTGTTATCTTTTAGCACTCCTATTTTAAAGACACTCAATTTTATTTTTATTTTACCCATTATAATTTTTGAATTTTAATTTAATTTTAACATATAGAAAAACAAAAAAAAGCTAGTAATTTGAATTTGATCTTTGAATAAAAAAAATCTACATCATGAAAAATGTTAGGCCCCGTCCTGCAGCTGTTTTTTGTTTGTTTTTGTTTTTGTTTTCCAAAAACGATTTCGAATTCGCGTTCGTTAACCGTTTTTCATTTTATCTTCGAAAAACAAAAAAAAATTGAAAAACACAATTAGTGTTAAAAGTGAAAATTTTGAAAAACATTTGAAAGTTTTTTTTCGTTTTTTTTTTGTTTTTCAAAAAAAAAAAAACAATAAAATAAATTTTTTTTACTTTTTCTCTTCTTCATTATTCCTCTACGTCACTATTCTTCTTCTTCGTCAGTCGTCTTCTTTTTCTTCTTCTTCTTCTTCTTCTTCTTCAATTCCGATCTGCTCCTCCAAGTATGGAGAAGGTGAGCCACCTCCGCGACGCCAATTTGGTCAGTCATGAATCGCCACCGTATCAAGTCAACTCTTCAAGCGATCGATCGCCGATTTACTCCTCCAAGCGGACGCCGATTTGTTCCTTCTTTGCCGCCGATCTGCTATTCTTCAGCTGGTCGCCATCCTCTTCTTCAGCTGGTCGCTGTCGTCTTCTGCCCATCTCGATTCCACTTCTTCCGGTTGTATCATGATTTTTCGGTGATTTTCCACTGTCGGTTTCAGCTCCAGCCCCACTCCTTTGCACTCTCGGTAAATATCTTTGAAAAAAAAAAATCTTTCACTTCCATTCAAAATTTATGGAGTGATTAAAAGTAGGAATAATTGATTGGTTTGTTAATGATAAAGCAGAAGATGAACAGAAGAAGTAGCTGCTGCGCCATTTGCGAGAATTCGAATCTCGCTTCTATTTGTGCAGTTTGTGTCAATTACATGTATTATTTGTTTAATTGAATTAATTGTCCTTAACAATTAAGCTTATATTACATGCTTTTGATTATTTTCGCTTGCTTTCTTTTCATTGATAATGTGTAGATTGAATGAGTGCAATACATTGCTGAAATCAGTAAAGAGTTGTCGTGATGCTTTGTATTTGAGATTGAGTGAAGTTCTTGTCGCTAAGGTTTGATTTTGATTTGTGATTTGAATTCTGGGTTCTGCTCCTCCTACATTGAATTGAATTTCTGGGTTCTGGTTGTGTTTGGGTTCCGCTCCTTCTACATTTCTATTTGCCTTATACTGGAAAAGAGAACTGGATATATTCATATATAATGACTGATTATATCTTCATTAAGCAACTAAATAAAACCTATTCTAAAGAAATTATATATATATATATATATATATATATCTTAATTCAAATCCAAAGTCTACAACAACAAAAAAAAATTAAAAATTACAATAGAAAAAATAATAGAAAAATTACGATTTTTGATATTTTCCGGTTAATCTACCAGACGTGTTTTTTCCGTTTTCATTTTCAGAATCCAGCTTTTATCATATGATACTAGACGTGTTTTCGGATTTCGAAATTAAAACCAAAAATACTGTTTTTATTTTCGTTTTTATTTTCGAAAAACAGCAAATGAAAAATGCTTACAGGACGGACCCTAAGTTACCTTGCATTTTTCATCCTCTTGGCTTTCGTTTCCTCATTTGCATTTGCCTGTTGGCCCTCTTCAGGACTTTTGCGTAGCGCTTGATGACACCAATTTGAATGGTATTTTCCATTTTTCTGTATTAATTGAACTTTTTAAGTTTTTTAATTGGCATTTCTTTATTTGTCTTAGCATGTGGCTAACACTATATTTCTTTCTTGCTGTGTTTGTGAATAGGAAGTTCTGTACAAAGAATCCTAAGTATGTCTTAGCAGATGACTTCTTCTATAGATGGCTCAACATTCCAAGTCCCTCGAACAATCAAGTTGGTTCAACTGTTACTCCTATAAACGTAGACCAAATTCCAGGACTTAATACTCTAGGTGCATATCCCTGGTTCGTATCGACTATGCACCCAATGGTGGCCAGAATCTGCCCCACACTCACCCTCGTGCCACGGAAATCATGTTTGTCCAGGAGGGCACTCTTTACGTTGGCTTCGTCACCTCGAACCCAAACAATACCCTCTTACGCAAAATATTGAATCCATGAGTTGTTTTTGTCTTTCCTATTGGTTTGATTCACTTCCAAATCAATATAGGAAACACCAATGCTATTGCCTTTGCTGATTTTAGCTGCCAGAATCCTAGTGTCATTGTAATAGCAAACGCAGTCTTTGTCTCGAATCCACCCATCAATCCTTTCACTCTTTCTAGAGCATTCCAACATGCTGTGAAAGCTCTTCAAGGGAAATTCTCTAAGTATTAGGAAGATGTATCAACTATGAAGTATGAAGCAGTCATAAAGTTGTAGCTTGTTTGCATATGTTTTCTATATATTTCCTCTAATGCCACCTTCTTCATAGTGTTATTGTAATAACAAGATTGTCTCTGCGGCTATGCACCTCTCCATGTTGATTGCAGCTACAGTATAAATGTATAATTGTGTTCTCTATTGAGCTCTTGTCTTGATAAGCTATTTCCTTTGCTACCGGTCTACAACATCTATCATAGTTAGAGTGTCTTTAGAATTATTTTTTTTGGGTCTTATTTAGTAATTTTAATTCAAGTTAAAATTGTCATTAATAAATTAAAAATAAAATAGAGTGTAAATAGATAATTTATGGTTTGTAAGAAGAAACTTTTTTTTATAATTTTAATATAAAATGGTGTTTGATAAAACTAAAAAGTGATTAATTGATAATCTGACAAGTTTTAACGGTCTATTTCAACATTTAATGAATCTTTTAAAATACCATTATTATTTTTATGAATTCAAGTTAAAATCATTTATATACCTTATTTCATCTCAAAATTAAATATTCTACTTAAATATTAATTTGATTTATAAAATCTTTGAAAAAAAATCTTTCAAAAATACCTTTATTGTTCTTATGGATTTTTTTTTCTAATTTAAATATCATACTTAAATATTGATTTAATATATATAATTAATGTAAGGGAATATAGTTCTAAAATCATGTATATTATAGTCATTGTAACTAATCTCAACACTTTTAAAATAAAATTACCAAATATATGTATATTACTTTTGAGATATACAGTAGTTTTAAAAATAAAATTAACCAAACATCTACCGATTAACTTCGCTGCTGATTATTCTTTTAACATAACTAACAATGATTATTCTAAAAGTTACAATATTACCAGATCAGCCCTAAATTTGAAGAATCACTAAACTAAAATAAATGATGAACCTAAAAAAAATATTTACGTGAAAGATTTTGGGGCAAAAATAGAATACAACGAGATTTATCCAATATCTTCTCTAGTATTAAACTAGAGAAATTCTAGCATCAACGAAATTTTTGTTCAACCTTGCTTATTCTTCTTGAATAAAAGCCACCCACAAGTCACAACCCAGCTAACCGACACCTAGTTGTCCTACTTAAAAAAAAAAACTTAAATTTTAAATATATTATACAAGATAATTGTCAAAAAAGGCCAGACATGTAAAATTTATTTTTAACATACGAAAATTTAATGGTTAATAATCATATCGTAAAATTTTATTTCAGACCATAAACAAAATTATGAAAATATCCGTGCAACTTTTTTTTATTAATTTTGTTTTTACAAAAAATGTGAAACTTGATTTTTTTTATATAGAAAATTACTAAAATTTCACTCCAAAAACCTTGTCTTTAATTTTTGTTATAGAAAAATTACGGAAAAACCCCTATAGAAGGAATGTTTCAGTAATTTCACGTTTAGTTTTTTTTTTCTTTCTTCTAATCGAACAGCTGCTACATCGCTGTCGGGATAGGCCTTGTCCAGAGAATCCGCAATGATCTCGAGACCGTCTCCGGTAAAGGCGACACTAGAGGGAGATGAGGCAAAAACGAGAGAGAATAGAGAAGAAGAGAGAGATAATTTGATGAGTGTTTTTATATGAGATATAATTGTTCAAAAACATGATTATAAACTATTAAATATTTGTATACAGTTAAAACAAATCACTAATATTTATAGGGGTTAGTTTTGATTTTTCCCTGAATTTTCCTTCTTAGTATACACATGAGATATGTGGTGTGCTTGTTATAGTCCCGCACGACTGTCCTGGTACATTATTGCACGCCACTTCCACCTCTAAAGTGTAGGCTTCGAGACCTTGAAGGCTGTAACTGAGACGGCTTAGTTAAAGACCACCCTATTATCCATAATTACGAAGTTACCATTATATTAACATCTTCAACCTTTGCTACACTAGCAAGGTTTTATCTTCGGTTTAGTATCCGATTGCTGTATGAGTGGACTGGCCACACTCTAGCAGTCCAGCTTTTCCTAGTTCTTGAGTGAGTTCATATAAAGAACATTGGTTTTGTCCCAAAACCGAACCAATCTGAATCATGCTCACCCCTAGTGACGGGGTGCCACTGGAATAGTTTTTTGAGAGTCTTGGATGCGAATAGCTCACTTATACCGGTCCATGCGGTTTCGACCGGTCACACTCTAGCTTTTCCTAGTTATTGAGTTCATATAAAAACCATTTGGTGTTAACAAGCAAAACATTGATGTACACAATGAAGGTTTGCTGTATTCAACTGCTGGATATCAAATTACAGGTTCTTCACAAGCTTTTCTCCCTCTTTTCATTTGGATATAACTTTGCTAATACTTTAAAATCTCAATTTCTACAAGCATTATACAAAGATAAAGATACTGCAAAATTTGGGGTTGGAGACCTAGCTTGCAGGGGACATCTGAAGCAACTTCTCTGCTTGGTCTGGGAAGAAGGTGATGAATAGAAATGCACCTGAACATTTGATTAAAGTGAGAGTGCAGTATATAATCGAAGAATTTGAGCATAGCTTTAAAAAGTAATTGACTTACAGACGAGCACGGTCCCGAGTACAGCTGAGATCTTGCCTTGAATTGTGATCAAACCAGCTTTGCCAGCATTTTGCAACTCAGTGGAACCAATGGAATCAAATGTACCTGCACAAAGAAAAATTATTTACTTTTATGCTAGAAGAAGTTGATCTTTATACAAGTGTTAGATTAGAAACTGAGTTTTAACCTGGTTTTACAGCCTGAAGCCCTGATGTTATACATGCTATATTTTCGAAACCTGCCTGCTCTAACTTATTCGCTGCAGCAGCAGATCTAAAAATAAAAAGAAACAGAATATTGTCATTACCAGATCAGGAAAAAATGACTAGACATAATGTAATAAGAAGCACAAACAAACAAACAGGCATTCCGGAATCTACGAGGCAAGTTAAAAGAATCTAATGAAGAATAAGTATTAGAATAAATCAATCCATAGACATAATACAACACTATAATGTCTTTTCCATAGCCGTAAATATGTTTTTAAATATATATATATATATATATCACCTACTGTTCGGCAACTCGAACCTAGGACATTGCCAAGAATGGACGCCATTTACCACAAAGCCACATGGGGTGATTCTTTAATTCTCATTTTCTCTCGTAAAGTTTTTCCACAAGGCTGTTTTGACTTAAAATAACAGATAATGGCTTATCTAGTGAACATGATTCATAAGCAAAGCAATGCTGTTACTACTGACGATTAAAACAAGGATTTGGAAAGCTTATCCTCTATGTCAGTTCAAGTAAATTTATGAGCATCGTGTATCTATAAACTGAAAGAAAGTCGAGTGCGACAAAGCAAGACACAATTGATAACAAAGGTAAAATTCTTATCTCCATCCCTTATAATTTAAGGAACTAATAGAGCAGCCATCACAAGGAAGAATAAATTGTTTTCACTTTAGAAACCAAGGCCAAGAAAAAAGTCGAATGGAACCCATAGCTGTCACCTACATCAACAAATCATAGTTTTATGGGCAGCTAGCCGTAACCCGCAACTATGAGGTGCAGCTTGCAGCCTCTTTCAGATAGTACTATGAGAACTCTTGTTCAAACATTAGGATGCTCAACTTTTTATTAGGTACTATGTAACTATTTAAGCATTAGAGGCACATTTACTAATCAGGCATGAAATAAAAGGGAATCAAGTTTCATGGGAAAGGGTACTTGATTCCTTAGGTGGGAGGGGGGAATTAAGTTCCCTTTCTGATATAAACTTAATTCCTATTTGTGTGTGGGGCCTACATAATTTGTTTTCCAACTAATTTAAGTAAACATTGTAATCACAAATCATGAATTAAGTTCCCTTTCTTACAGGAAACGTGTCATAGATGTTTCTCATCTAAGAAGGAAAGGGAACCGAACTTCAAAAATCACCTAAAGGACAAGTAGCCTATTATGTAAAGCAACACATTTAAATTCTGCTTGGAATAAAACCTATCAAAGAAACTGCCATTATTTAATGAAAAATATTAAATGAAGCCCCATTAAGCATTGATCCCTCTTCCCCATTACTAATAGTGGAGAGAAGTACAAAGTTAACAAACTATAATTCTAATAATTCTTCAACAAATGTCTAAGTCCTCCTTGTGATGTCCAACAATTAACCTTTCTCAATGGAATAATATGTACTATTACTGATTTCTAGAATAAATGTATTATGATCCAGTACATTCTGTATATTCTTTGCATAACTGTCCTTTCACTCAAACTATACCGGGTCATTGTGATCTTACAGGTCAAAATTTCCAACACCTGTAAATTAAGACCTCAGAAAACACATCAAAATCTGATGCCAGTATGCCACACATATGCCAAAGCATGAATATCCAACTCAAGTGTTTACTGTCATATCTGAAATTTTGAATTTATACACTCTAAGGGCGGTACATCAGATGCATGCATCTTAATTTGGTTTAGACATAATAGTTAAAAATTTCCATTGGTTAGTTACTAGACGCTTTCCTTTTTTCTCACAGTAATAGAGTTATTGTAATGGAATTCGACCATTATCCATCCAAAAGTCGTTCTTCAAGAAATTTCTGAAAGTCCATCCTACATTACAGGTTAAACAATCAGGAGATGTCAAAATACTAACCTCAATCCTTCCTGACATACAAGCAACATTTTACTTTCAGGTGAAAACTGGCTCCTAACAGATTTCACAAATTCAGGATTGGGTTTAGTAAATGGCAATCCGAAGAATAAACCAGAAAAATTGTTGTGCACAGTCCTCTTTATAATCGTGCCTGCACAAACAGAGAGCAAAGGAAATAGAATGACATTCTCAGAGCTTTTTATAGACCACTTAACCAGTTTTTACAAGTAACTTTATGGGGCGATATAAAAATATAATGAAAAAAATGAGAAAAAAAAAAGGATATACTTGTAAGAGGAAGAAAGAGCTTTTACCAGGATCATTGTCTTTATTTTCGATAAATAAAGGCACATGGTAACATGATTTTATATGAGCACGATCAAATTGAGATTTGTCACGGACATCCACAACTGCATATCCCTCCACTGCTATAAGATTCTTGGCTTCTTCAGCATTCACATAATTTACTTCAGCTCTAATTTTCAAATTTCTTCTATAAATTGGTTTCCCTGACACGATTCTCCCAGGATGAGTCTCAAATTCCAACCAAGTTGTCCGCAATTTGCTGAAAACACATTTTTTAATCCCTTACTTTCATGTTCATAAGTATCAAACTTTAATTTCTACAGTAGTTGACTGAAAAATCTCTCTACTTGAAACATACAAATACAACATTACCTAAGTATCTAATTTAAGAAATTTTTCTTCAAATTCCTAAACGGTATTGTTTTAGAAATTGAAGGGAGAAGATAACATTATCAGAAATAAATATATTTTTGAATGTTGAAAATATCAGTTGAAACTGGGTAGTTGTGCTTCTTATATCTGCAAAAGACAAGGAATAGAAGACTCCAAATGTCATGTCTTCTAATTTCCTCTGCTTTGTGAAATTGTGAGCAACCAAATGAAGGATCAAAATTAAATTCAATTGGAAACAATATAACTTTATTTGAAATGCTAATGAGCTGTACATAATTGAGACCTAATGTAATCAGAGCACTGAAACTTTTCAAGTTTTTTTTTTTTTTTTGAAACGCAATGAGGAAACAGCAAACACAATTCTTCAAAATTTCAGCATAAATTAAAAAAAAAAAAAAAAAAAAAACAATTCAACTTAGATTTGAAACACAATGTCACATTTTTATACTTCATTTCTCACTTCCCTTGTAATTGATAGCAGAGAACACTAAGAATGAAATATGGGAAAAAAGTCAGCATTTGAAATTTGGAACTCTTATTTTGCTAATTACTCAGCAGCCAAAGACAAAGTCTGAAATTAAGTTGTGAGAATTATACATCAAGTTTGAGGATTTTAAAACTTTTCTACTTAAAATTAGAGAGCGAGTAACTATATAATGCAAAGAAAAAAAAAAAAGGGAAAGTGGGTACCTTCTTGAAGAAAGAATAGAGCAAGAAGCAGTAATTGTTGCCATTGAAATGTCAAATTTGAGCTCGCTTTCTGTAACAGTTGAATAATGGACATATACAACAGCCATGAGAGTGGTGGAGGTGGCCAAGAAATTTGGGAGCTGCAATGGGTTGCTGCCACGTGTATATCAGTATCCGATATATTTTCTCCAAGTTATTTCTTAAGAAATATATATATATATATATATGTATATATATAAAAGGCAAATTGCACTAATTGCCCTATGTTTTCCCATTATTGCTTTATAATCTATTCTTGCCATTAATTGCACAAACACCCCATGCCATTAGCCAACATATGTCAAAGATAACGAATCCCTAATCCGTTTGATGCCAGATTATTTTTTAAAAAAAGTATCGACTAGTATTTCTCAGCAGATCAATTATAGGACAATGGCATAAAGGGTTCTATATACCATTGGGAATACAATTTTTCACATCAATCATCATGATAAATAATTAATATCTTCTAAAAAAACATAGTCAATAGCACATGCATTGATAAAAGAAGAGTTGATGATATAATGTGCTTTATAAGTTAAGCCGTTGTTCAAAGAAATTGCATGATATTTGAGAGCTAGACAGAATAGCAAGAGATCAAAAATGGGATTCTTGTTTTCCTTTTTTCTGCTGCTTTTTTTTTTCCGTCCTTGTCGTGTATTCAGTAACGGTGAAGGGATGCTCAGCCAATTTCTGAAGCCAAACTTCATTGGAAGAGAAAATCAAGCAACAATTCTCGCTCCTTACTTCCCCATGAATCCGAATCTCTCCCGTTTATAACTTCTTCTTTTTCGGTATAAAAATATTGTAAATACTATGCATGTTTCTTGCTTACTACGGGAAGTACAGAAGATAATAATGTTGAGTTGAATCAATCTATGTGATTCTGTAATTTGGATGCAGATTTACCATTTTGCAAGTTGTGTTGTGTATACCGTAGAAACTACGACTGAATTTAAACATGCTTGTTCGAAACCCTTTCAAACTAGTTTTTTCTACTCCTTTAATTTGTTCTCTTCTCAACCTTTTTACCTTTCTTTGTTCACCAATTCTAATGAGAATTGTTATTGGACATTACAACCAGAAAACTCAATGAAAATATTATCCTAAATGGTCCCTTTAGAATTTGAAAACATGACCCCTCCTTTGAAAACCTCTTGCCACTCAACTCACCCTTTGAGGCTACACTTGCATATCATCCAGAGTCACATTTGCCGCATGCAGTACAATTACACATCCAAATATGTCATTGAAAGCACATTTTCGAGAAAACTGCCAAACCATGATTGTTCTATAAAATTTCAAAGTATCACCGCATGCAGTACAATTACACATCCAAATATGTCATTGAAAGCACATTTTCGAGAAAACTGCCAAACCATGATTGTTCTATAAAATTTCAAAGTATCAAAAAGCAATATCAATTGCATCAAATTGAGTACATTTCACAGAACAAAACGGCGAAAGATGTTTATTCCAATCGTCCACTCGGGCTCTAAAAACTTTCAAGTAGAAAACAATGAAAGAGAAATGAGAGTATGGTTACATCTCTGAAAGCAAACATGCAGCCCATTTTAAACAGCAACTAGTTTTGTCAACTTGCCTTTGTGTCTTTCTTTCCAACAGTAAAATTGAGAAATTATTGATCAACAGTGGATCTTTTCTTGGTGGTGTAAGGATAATACTCCTTGCCAGTGTCTATTCTTGTAGTCTGGCCACCGGCATCAATGAGTGCAGAAGTAACCGCTAGTGCAGCACCAGCAGAAAGAGCTGTTGGGATGCTCCTTGCTGCAAGACGGAGAGAAAATCAAAATCATGTTGGTAAGGAAAAAATGGGGCTGGAATTACTTAATTGACATGGACTAGAGATTCCAGTCCTCGTTCATTCACGAGGGACGGACTGTTGAAGGTTACCTGCTTTACTTATGATCACAGAACTCCATAAATTAAATTTTCTTTTGAAGAATAAGGTAAAATCTTTATGTACAAGTGTATAACAAGCGTAAACCATCGAGCATGAAAGAAATAATACAAAAATGAAACTCACGAATTTGGTGCCTCCCAACTACAGGAAATCATCAGTGGCTATATAAAAATAAGAACCTCTAAGTGGACACAAACTTAAAGAGGCCCAAGAAAGTAAGTGTGGTTAATGACAGCTGAGAGTTGAGAGTATAATACTTCATATCTTTCTCTGATGAGTGAAATTTTCTTTACAAGGTCAAGAGACTCAAGACACCATAAAGTCACCAAGATAATAATAATAATAATTATTATTATTATGTAAAGCATAAATCCATAATCCATGGCTAAGTGAGAATACACTATCAACTACGTTTCTTATTAAGCCACCATGTCACACTTCAATTCATCACCATAAGAATCAAGATGAAAATAAAAAACCGTCCAAGAAAAGGTAAGAAGTTCTTACCTCTGTAGCCAAGAACGGATGCCCCGGCAACAAAACCTCCAACAGCTCCATTGACGAAATCTCTCTTCATCCTGTAGTTCTGCACGAGCTGCTCAACACCAATGTACACTCCCCCAATTGCAGCAAACTTTATCCCATAATTACCCATCATCTTCAGCGTCCTTATCAACCCCGGAAGTGCAACACTTTTCTCAACACGAGGCACATCATGCCAAGTAGCAACAACAGTTCCCCAGATAGTTCCAGCAACAAAACCAGTTGTCGCACCCTTGATTGTTTTCATTGTTGGAGTATCATCATCCTCCAAATACCTAAGTTCTGAAGGGTCCATTTTCTTCTAAGTGGGTACTGGCAGAATTTGCAAACGCATCAAAATACCAACTGTTAAATCACATTCCAACCCTTTAAAAGAACAGTTATGATGCCAATAAAAACTTCATAGTGCAACAAACTTTGCTTAGGCAAAATCAATTACACAAAAAAAAATACCATGATAAAAGCAAACAACACATTACAAAGCATATTGAAACAGAGACCCAATTTTACAGTTTTAACCAGATTAACTCCTAGATCAATGTCAGATGTCTTAGTTCAATATGTCAAAAGAATGATTAGTATATTTTATTCAACTAAATAGACATTATGGTTTCAACAAAAAAAAAAGGAAACTCAAATAATATTTTAAGCAAATCAACTCCTAAAACAAATCGAAACAGCTCAAAGAGCTAAAATTTTTCTATTCAGAGAAAAATAGACAACAAGCTCTTGTGATTATAACATCAAAAACATGAATTCCAAGTGATATATGCAGATCAATTTGTGAATTAATAGGAGCTAAAGAAGAAAAAAAAAACCCTAGAATTGCACCAAGAAAAACAAAAAAAGGGTGTTTGAGAGAGATATCAAAATGGGAATTGCAAGAAAAGTTAAGATCAGTGAAAAGATTAAGAGAAAGAGAAAACCTGTTCTAAGATAGTTTGGAGAAGGCGACCGTGACAGGGCCGGCCGTGACTTTTTAGAGGTCCGGGGCGAAAATCTAAAATGGAGGCCCCTTATTCATTTCCATAGTTTTTTTCAATATATATATATAAGGTTTTCACATATTTAGCCCGAAAACGATAAGTTCGTTGAAGATAAAATAATATCATACAACAAATACATTTATTATATAATCAAATAAATTTCTCATATAAGTGGAGCAAAATATGATTAGTAATATACTAACAATCAAAGTGAAAAGTAACAATAAAACCTGTCAAGCAATTGGATTCAACAGGTCATAAACGGCACGGCAAACTGCAGTATCGTAAGATTATAACTAGGATTATTCAAAACCAATATGTTAAAAACAATCACATATTACTCAAAACCTTCTAAAGCTCCAGATCCATTGATAAAAATCAACATGCAATCAACGATTTGAGTAAAATTAGAATAAAAACCCAGAGAGAACACCCTGATTCGAGTAAAATCACACCATAAGCATCAACAATTTGCAAATTTACACATAGTAATCGGGGAACTAATTGAATTGATACAAATAACTAAACTTAAAATTGTCAGTCAAAAAATTGAGCACAGAAATCAAAACAGAATTAACCAATTAGAGTATAAATTATAAAACCACGAAGCACTACATATCCAACCCCAAAACTAACAAACTGACCCACATTATTGAAGAACAGATTCAAGTTGAACTTTTTAAAACACAAAATTCAAACCAGTCCCGCAAATCGCAGACATACTCTTGGATTCATAAAATTATAACTAGGATTATTTAAAATCAAATAATCGTTTCAATTAAAAGCGTAAATTAGTAAATTAATAGGCAAGACGCAAGAGACCAAGAGATTATTCACTATCTTGAGTAGATTTTATCGGTTAGTAAGTCAATAATAATTTGTATAAAAAAGAATTACCTGGGCACGGACACAGTGACTTTAGATTGAGACGCTTGAATGGAGTATGGGATTGAGGCTTTAGAGAGACTGAGAGAGAGAGATGCGTTAGGCGGCAGCTGAATTTGTTGGAGAAAAAAGAATTAAGAGATGATTGATGAATTAAAAGCTTAGAAGTTAGAACTAGAAAAAGGGTCCGTGGGCAATGGGCATCAGAAACTGAATTGGGCGATGGACGGGTGCGAGAGGTTTACTATATTATCAATCTTATTTTGTTACTATTTTTTCATTTTAAGTGTCCATAGTGTGATTCCTATGTTTTTGTAAATATGTGCATGAATTTGGTCCCAATAGTTAGAAATTTAATGATCAAAAAATTTAACGATCAAACATAAGAATACATGTAAATTAACCTTTTTATCTTTAATTTTAATTAAAGGGTTTAAAAGTATGACTTTATCCATTAATCTTTTAAAATTTTACAATTTAATATAGACAATTCAAAAAAAATTAGTAAAAAGAAATATTCAAATGATGTGATAAATGATTTGTTCTTACCATACCATTCATCATATCATCTTATGATTTGTGTGGTGATGATAACCCATTTATCAAATCATTTAGGTTGAATTTTAAGTTTTATAGTATTACTCTGATTTATAATTCAATCAGACTTTCACATTAAAAAAAAAAAATAATAATAAAATAAAATAGAAAAAGAATAAGACAAAAGATAACGGAGAAATTAAACAATTTTTTTTTCTTAAATGGATATTAAACCATCCATCTTTTTAAGATTTAAGTTAAAAAAATTAAATAAACAGCCCTAACCCACTTAATTTTTTTTCTTAAAAAAAAACTTTGCCATTGTTCCAATAATCCGAAACCAGCTTTTTATTTATTTATTTATTTTAATGAATCTCCCAATAATCAAACACGGATTGCATAGATTGAGATCATTTAAAATACGGTTTTGTGTAATTAATTCTTATTTATTTTTTGCATTTTAATTATGGATTCTATAACTATACAGGGTCCGTTTGAAATACAGTTTTGTGTAATTAATTCTTATTTATTTTTTGCATTTTAATTATCGATTCTATAACTATCAGGGTCCGTTTGAAATACAGTTTTGTGTAATTAACTCCAATTCCTTCCGTTCACTACTCAGCTACTTTAGAAGCCCAAGGCCCACAAAAGAATTTGATCCATTTTCATTAACTGGGCCTAGACAAAGCCCATAAGTTAGTGGAAAAAATCCAGAAAAAGTGCATTTTAGTGATTTCACAAACTATATTTTTCTTTTTCAGACGCTTTCTTGCATGCAAAGCAATTCACATCTCTCGTTGTTTTACGGCTGCTCTAGCAGTCAAAAACATGGCTACTACTGTTGCGGCTCAGACCAGCCGCAACCTCCTCAACTCATCTCCCTTCCTCACTCCCATTGCCGTCACCGCTTGCTGGTATGCTCTTCACTCCCTACGAACTCTTGCAATTTTTTTTTAAAAATAAATATTTTTTTTATATTTAAAATGTTGGTTTGATTAGATCAGGAAAATTCTAGCTATGTTTGATTTTTGATCAATATTATGACATTTTAGTTTTCGTTTGCTTTAGTTTCTTGTTTTTAACAACATTTAGGTGGTTTGATTTTATGTTTATAGGGTTTTGGTCACCTAGGGCTCTATTGATTTTGAGTAACGCTTCTTTATTTTGATTTTGTCCTTGTTTTTCTCTGTTTTCGTGTTGTTGTGGTGGCTGCGTAGCATTTTGATCTTTTTCAGTTTTTTGTTTTTGTAATTAGTTATTTTCTCCATCGAAGTAAAAAGAAACAACAATTAACTTAAAATTCTCCGGTAATAATTAAATTGAATAAAGACTCATGAAGCTAATTAAAGGCACAACTATGTTTCCTACAAAACACTAGAGGTGGGATGTTTTGCCTGTTCAATCTTTTTTTTTTTCTTTCTACTTTCAATGTCTTTGTTGATTTTGTCATTTAGTTATTTTTAATTTTTTGCAAACCGAAGACTGGAAGAGCAGTAAATTTGTTTTGTTAGTAACATTTTCTGGTAATTAATATGTCATGTTTCAATTTTTGTGTTCAGAGCCAAAAGTTCTGTAACATTCAAATTAGTGCAGTTACATAGTTTAGAATTGCTTCTGATGGAGGAGGGGGTAAAACTACATTAATATTGAGAGAACGGTAAAAAAAAATAAAAATTGTTAATGGCAAAATTTGAAGACTTGATCTTACAGATGTGGTCTAAGTTCCCTTTGGGTTGAGGGAGACCCTTGATGATGTGGATAGCAAAGTACAAATATCAAATCATGGTGAATTTGACTAAAAGATGTTGAAGGTGTGTATTTTAATGTACAATTGTGTTTGAACATGGTTTTGGATTCAGGTCAAATAGGAACTTTAGTTCCATGCTTGGAAGGTGACAATTTTTGTGTTGATTTGTTGGGTTGCTGTTCAAGATTTTAAGCAAACACTTTACATGCATTTATGTGTTCATTCTGCTAACGTTGACAATATTACCAAGCACATTTTGTGAGCAAGATCAAGGAAAATCATGATGCTTTCTTCGCCTTTAATATTGTTTTTCAATTGTTCTTTGTATTTGGATCTATGTGTTCAACTTACAATCTTTGGTTTTAATGTAGGTATAAGAATGTTATTCAAGAAAGATGTGCACACACCTTAAAGGCATATAGACCCTCGGTTGTTGCTTGCAATTCTGACGTGTCATATACTGGTTTGTCAATTAGTACAAGTTTACAGATTTCTGCAGGTATATCACTTTCTCATCACTCATTTCTTTTTATTTTCACCATAATGAAGTTATGATTATTGTTCACAGTCATTGATATCAGGGGTACATAGAATTATATCTAAAAAACAAGCTCTTTTTTTTTTTGGAAAGTAAAAAAAAGCTCCACTAATCTGTACTTTTTTTTTGGTGATTAAGATATCTAATACTTCATAGTTCATTAATAATGAATAAGCTTTATAATGATTTCTACGAATATGTGAAGTGACTTTGTAATTTGAATTTTGGTGCTCCGCATCTCGTATCCTTTTACTCTTCAATCCATTGGCATTGGTTCATAATATATGTTCATGTCTATATTGTATCTAGATGTCTTTACTAGAATGCACACTTCAGCCAGCTACATCAAAACGCTTCTTTTCTATTATTTTGTTAGAACAGATGGGTGATACGGCGGCATATATGAGTTGAAACTATGTTGGTTTTGTCAAATATATTGTACATAGAACACTAACCATGTTGACTGATATTTTAAAACTAGAGAATTTAAAGAAAATACATTTTTAAAGTGTCCGATTGGTTAGATTTTTATTGTATTTTAGTCTTGACTTACTAAACAATAAGGTTTTATTGTAAGGATGTCTCTGTGTAGACATTCTTTTTTTAATTGAGTAGAAGTCTCACAACTTTTTGCCATCTCACTTTGAAGGTAGATAAATAAGTAAAACATCACTTAACTATGTTTTGGCAAGTTATGTTTTGAGACAGAAAATTCTAAAAACATGTTAAATAACTATAATGAGTTCTCAATTGTTGTTTTTACTATATGTTAATCAGCAGGAACTCCATTTTCTCACATTTCTTCAACATCTAGCGACCAAGAAACAAGTAATCCTAGACGGCAAAGATCCCTGGTGCCTTTGAGAGCAGCATCTAAGGAGACATTTAGTTTCCGCATACCTGCAGTAAAAGAGAAGCCAGAATGGTGGTGGAGGACTTTAGCCTGCATACCCTATTTGATCGCTTTACAGATATCTGATGTAGGATATTATTTACAGCCCTTCTCACAGCACTATGAGTTGTTCGAGAATTTGATTTTTTACGTCCCAGGAGCCATTACACGACTTCCAAGCTGGTTCACTTTGATGTATTGCTACCTCGCATACTGTTGGGTGGTGAAGAACAAGGACTGGCCTCTCTTCTTCAGGTTCCATCTGATGATGGGTATGTTGCTGGAGACGGGCCTTCAGATTTGCTGGTATACGTTCAATTTTATGCCGCTTATACACTACAATGGAAAGTTTGGAATGCAATTCTGGGCAGCAATGGGATTTGCATACATCACCGTGTTGTTGCAGTGCGTTAGGGCTGCTATTTCCAGGTCGTTCATTCACATACCTTTTGTCAGCGAAGCTGCATTTATTCATTCTTTGTTTCATATAGGAGGTTATCACAGGCCATTCTAGAAACTTTTTTTTTTTTTTTGGTAATTCTGTATTCCACTTTTCACGTTTATCAAATTATCTAAACAAAAGAGGATTATAGTAGGAAGATTTTGTTATATATTCAGTTTTATATGGAGGTTATGTTCTTTATGTGAATTTGTTTACTGGTCTGCTGAAGTGGGATTGGATGTAATTCAGCAGCCGGAAGAATTGAGGATGTGGATATTAGATGGAATTAAACTTATCTCCACTCTCAAATTGTGAGTTGGTGCCAAAGTTAAAGATTCAACTATTAATCTCTTGTCGACTTGTCATGTGGACCTGAGTGACATTTGTATGGGTGTTGCCTTTTATGTAAATGAAATGATATTTTGATATTGGTGGTGTCTTTCGAGTTGGGTTTACTGGGATTTGAGAGCAATCCATTTACAAGTTATTTTCCTTCTACAACGATCCTTATGATTTATGGGTCATCGGCCACCCGAACCGATACTGAAATATTACAACCTTTTCTTTTTAATCTGAAATATTACAACCTCAAGGGTGTAAGTACAAGAGGGGTATGTCTCCGGACTAATCTCATTTTGTCGAAATATTATAACCTTGATAACAGTTTATATGAGCATTTTCAGATATAATAAAATTAAAATATATAGAAAATCTTATATAATCACCGGATTTGGGTCACTTCTTGAACTTAATGTACTCATATTAATAATTTATTGATATGTGTCTAATAAGCAAATCATTGGTTTAAAATAATTCTATCTTTTGAGTTTTGATAAAGTAAACTATAAAAATTAAGGATTTAAATTAGCTGTCAAAAAAGAGTAATGCTAGACATCTCAAATTTCTTTTCCAAATTTTATCCCAAATGATGTGGCACGTGAGGTGTCAACATCAAATCGGTTACCGTATAATATCATAATTTATAAGATGCTGACACGTCACGTGCCATATCATTTGGGAAAGAAATTTTTGGGACGTCTAGCATTACTCGTCCAAAAATGGTGGTCCAATTTGTATTTAACTAATAAAATTAGTATATATGGTCCAAGTTGAAAAAAATAATAATTAAGCGTCCACACAAATCCCAATTTGGTAGACACAAATTGAAACATCGTTCATAGATAACTGATTTGAGTCTAAAAAATAATCCATATTGATTTGTTTATTAGATACGGGTGAATAGATTACGGAGATGACACTACTAAAGAATCCGGGATATAGTTAAGATCCTTTAATTCTAAGTTGAAAATAAAACGGAAACGGATTGCAGTTGAGACCGACCCGTTTTGGGTGGTGCTGAACCACGTTGACAAGCCTCACTCGGCAGCGGAGAAAATAAAACGTAAACGAGACCACCGAGCTCACTGTTACTCTCTCAGCGATGCAGACTCCGGAAGATATACGTAAACTGCCAATCGACATCACTTTCTCTCGTCTTGGAGGTAACAATTCACACACACTCTCCCTTCAATTCATTCACTACTCTGCTGCTTTTTCTTTTTTTTCACTAATTAGTTTTGTTTTTCTGTAAAACTTTTGTTATTAATGAAGAATGGTTGGTTGATCGGAAACGAATTCCATCCGATTGGAGAAAACGAATGGCTGTGATCAGGGCCAAAATTTCAAAGGAATTCTGTGCTCTTCCTAAGGATATCGATCCTTTTTTCCATACCCTAGATTCCGATGGTAATTTTCAACTCATCAATTTTGCACACTTTATGTGTTTTTTTTTATTTTTAATTTAATAAGTTTTTACTAATTTTATCTATGTTTGGTTCATTGAAAGAGATAGAAAAACAAATTTTGTATGTGGGAAATAATATTTGATGGTTCATTACCTGATCAAGAGGTTAAATGGGACCGACTTATATGTGAATTTACTGAAGAAAGTGAGGGAAGATATTATTTTAGGTATCCAATATGTAGCTAATGTTTTTGAATTATATAGTTCAATCTTAAATTCGAATCCAATGTATTAATTGCTCGGTAACTATATAGGTCATATATAGTAGTAGCATGATCCATCAATCCAGTGTAGCTATAATGTGTGATAAAAACAAAGAGTAGCTACGTGTTCTACATATTCTTGAAGCAAGTTTTTAAGCAAAGGAATAATTACAAAAGGCCTGTTGCTTAATTGAAATTGAATGGAGCCTTTGGGATTTGTGTCGGTGTTGAAGGTAATGTTTATCGTTAAAAGGGACATCTGATTTTTTAGTTGGGTTCTCATGGGATATCTGATAAAATTGGAATGAAAGGACCAAATTGTAAGAGTATTTTTAATTTTGATTGGAGTCCTCTTAAAATTCTTGTGACGGAACCTTTAAGGTTTCACGAAATTCTGTCCTTTTGAGTTCCTACTACTGGGTTTGATTCTCAGTGGTTGCCATTTCAGGAAATGTCATCTTGTATGTACACATAATATCTTGTACAAAGAAATTATGGGACTGTGAGGGTACTGTGGTTACAGAGCCATTCTTTTATGCTGATTTGTGGCTTGACTTGATTTTCTCTTGCCCACCATTCCTTTTCTTGTTCTCTTGTTCTCTACCTGAATTGTTTTTGATAAAGGAAAACCATGAAAAGTGAAGCCCGTCATTAGTTTTTCAGGGAAATAATTATCTGTTTTGCACTCATTACTTCTGTTTTTAGTTCAGCTTTTGCAAGCTGTGACAAGATTTTGACTTGCAATTCCTGATCAAGAAAATTACAGATGTTTTTATTCAATATAGTTTTACATGATACTTTTATATGTAATTATATATTCTAAATTATTTTAGAATGGGGTAAATATCAATTTTTTGCTATTTTAAAATAAAATTAAATTTAATATATATATATATATTTATTAAATATCAGAAATCAACTATTTTAAAGTTAAGTGGTATTATTGCCCAAATGAAATATGTTTGATTCCTTTCCTTCAACAATTCTATGTTTGAATCAAACAATGGAATCTCATTCCAACCCCCATTCTGTTCTACCTTCCATTTCATTCCTTTCTCCATTCCTTCCACAAATCAAACATTTCCTAGCTAGAAATGGATTCTCAAGAATAATCAAACACAAAACGTCACGTGGACTACAATTGTGCTCATCATGTGTGGCAAGATTTGATGAGAAAAGTTTTGTTGGATACTGGAAGATGTCTTTTAAGATGATTACCTACTGCTATTACAAAGGATGATTGGCCACACTCAATTTGGAGGTTCATTGGGATGATTTATAGTATACATAAATGGTGTGGTGTAAATGTTATATACTTATATGCTAATTGTTATGTAAGCTAAGTTTTGATTTTATTATCAGTGTTGTCTTGACTCTTGCTATATTTCTTCAATGTGGAGGTATGAAGTTGGGAATCCCTTTTTAATATACATATTATTATTTAAAAAAAAATTTAACATGGTTCATCTCTTAAGTACTAAATATGATGACTGAAACTCTGTTCCCAGGAATTGGTTACTTAGAGGCCAGAAAAATATATGATATTTTACTGAAGTCAACCCCAGAAAGTCGGAATATATTTGGGCGGCTATCAGGTGCTGCGGTAAGACAGTCCTCTCTCTCTGATCTGTCTGTGCTAACTTCATCTGTATAATAAGTCTCAAACTGCCTTTTAATTTGTGGTAGGGTTCCTGGGAAGCAATTGTGCGTTCTTTTGAGAAAGATCATATTTACCTTGGTGAGGCTGCTCAAATTATGGTCCAAAATGTAAATTATGATATGTAAGTGTGTGCTTTTATGGTGGACCGCTTCTTTTGATGATTTTACTTATGACTATTTGTTTGATGTCTATCCGATAAAATAATTGATTAGATATGTATTCAAATATGTAGTCCGTATCAGAGAAAACAGGTGCAAAAAATTCAGCAACAATTAGCAGAACTTGACCGCAAAGAAACTGATATAAAAAGGAGTGCAGCTCTATCAGCAACTAAATATGCGGAGGCTTGTCAGGAGCTTGGGTTGCAGGTGATGATGAACATTCTTTTGATGGTTGACAAATTGGTTTGATTTGTTTTGCTTCTTACAATCTATGTATCAGAAATTCAGAATGACAATTTTATTCTTTTAGGGGAAAAATGTGAGGCTTGAACTTTTAGAGACTGCAAATTCGCTTCCGAGCACATTTAGCAGGATATTGGAAGTTATAAACAGTGATTCAATGTCAAATGCTATGGATTATTATTCCAATTTTGTCAAAGACGCTCACACTGAAAATGATGTAAGGCAGTAATTGAAGTTTAATTATCTAATGATTATGGGTTAAATTTGCCATAGCCATTGATCATTCTTGTGATATGCAGATGGATGTTGAAGTTATTATGATTCATTTCTACTCTAATTTGGCCTGTAATTATGGTTGCAGAAATCTTTAGGGACCGTCTTACTGCATTTGAAAAACATTCGTGAAAATCCCCCTTCTTTGAATGTTTCTGTGGCCTCCGAGATCCCAGATTCTGCTGATGCTCAATCAATCTTTAATGACACAAATCATGTGCGAGAGGACATAGATGTTGCTTCAGATAATATTGACTGGGATATTTCTGTTGACAGTGCTCAGATTGATTGGGATATTGGTACTGTAGAAGAAACAGAAGATGCTGGTAATGGTTTGGGTCCATATGAGATAGTTAATGCCAGTGAGATCTTTCAGAGTACTTCACCAGATGAAGCTGCGGGAAGTGATCAAACTACATTGAATAAAGAGGAAGACGCCTTGCATCTTGAGGTTTCTGTTTCAGAGATATCTTGGGATATTAGTGTTGAAACACCTCAAGTTGATGTGATTGACGATGTTAATTTGCCAAACAATGACATTGAAAATCAGAAATTTGTTCCAGATACCTTAACTCAAACCCCAGGAATCAAGGAAGACAGGAGCCAGCTACTGGATACAGAGTACAGGAATAGACTTCTTGATGATTTGTATGAGGTATATTATAACTTGCTATACTGTTGTATATGACCATCTCATATTACCTGCAAGTTTTCTTTATGTTCTACTCCTTATTTATTTTTGTAAAAACATCAATTGTGTAAAATTAATAAGAAAAAAGAACAAGAACTGGACAGAGGGATAAACATTATTGACAAAACATTTTTAGTCATTACATTGAAGCAGTCCTACATTTAAGAATTCATTTTTGGTATTAATGTTGTTTTATCAGGTCAAAGCATTTTTAAATCAGTGCCTGGTAGAGATAAGGAATGATGACACTTTGTCCTTGCGAAATCAAGTCCAATCAGTTGCTCCCTTGGTGTTGCAGCAGTATACTCCTGAGGCTGTTGAGACTATGTTATCCAATGTTTCCTTGGCCATTTCTTTGCTGACAAATAGGAAAACACGGGACCTGATCATGATTCTCAATTCCAGAAGGTACTGGTAGATCATTTACACTGGTTTGAAGCTTTTCCCTTTTCCCTTTGTGTTTTGTTGTAGACACTCACACACACACTCATTGTAACTGAGATATCAGACAAAGATGTTGCTTGGATTTAGTAGTAACAGAAAGTTTCAAAAAAAAAAGAAATAGTAACAGAAAAGTTAAAGTGAAAAGGTAAGCTGAGGGGATTTCTCCATTCTTTTTAATAGCAGACCACAACTAAGCATCTGTTAAATGAAATTCTTGTCTTTCAATCGCAACTTTTAGGTAGTTCTATTAGTTATGTTCGTATTCAAATGTTAATAGACAACTTTCACTGTGAAAATCACAGAAACTGTGGTCACCAGTCAATTTTTATCCCAAGTACCAGTCAACCATTTGTCCAACTTTTAACTTTAAAAGCCACTAAATATTGCAGTTTTGAAACATGTGCGGCTAATAGCAGTTTTCCCATTAGTCACTGAATTGCAAATATTTTGCATAATGAGATGTTGAAAAACAGTTATTTTGGTTTTTACTTTTTTCTTAAATATGAATATTTTGTCTAGAATAATTTGTGTAGAGTAAGTAATGAGATTACCAATCAGGGTAGCTTATTCTTTGATATATGATTAGTGTATGATTAATTTAATAAGTTCCTATCAAGTCCCTTTTTTGCTTTCCCTCTGGGCTCTTACACTGCATTTTTCTGGTTTTGAGAATCAGCTCATCCTGGTCTGGGACAGATTTTAGCTATCGAAGTTTGTTAGACTGGATTTTTTTCCTTGCTGAGTTCTACTGGTACTTAATTCTGGATTTGATCAATACTGCAGATATCTAGACAGACTAGTGACCGCGTTGGATGAAAAGAAACATCTTCAGGTAAAATTGAAAGATGGGTTGAAGGACTTGGCTGTGAAACGCATGGAGCTTCAAAATTCTTTATCTTCATCATGGCCAAAGCAAGTGAGTATTCTTGATATGGTACATTAGGTTTGCTCTGTCATTTTTGATACGGAATAGAATAGTAAATAAATAAATGCTTGTTGAATTGCAGGAAGCAGCACTTGCAAAAACCAGGGAGCTGAAGAAGTTGTGCGAGAGTACACTTTCATCCATGTTTGAAGGAAGACCTGTGAACATAATCGGAGAGATCAATGCTTTGTTGAATAGCGGGATCAGCGCGTAAGTGTATGACAACAAGAATGAATAAACATGTTAGAATAAGAGTTTTGAAATTGGATAATAGAATGAAACATAACAACTTTTTTTTTTTTGGTAAGGTTTTTCATATTCTTGTTTCTTTATACACATGTAAAATGGAAGCCTCTGCCTGATTGACAACCATTTTAATAGTGTCATCCAAAAGCTCGATTATTATATAATAATCGAGTCTTTTTAAAAAGAAATAATAAAAAATAAAAAATAAATGGCTTGTTAAATACTTATTGCTTATTGGATGATCGGATGAAACTTAGGTAAAAATGATTGCCCAAAAAATATACTGGAATTCTTTTTCAGGGAATTCCCTCCTTTGGCCCTTAAATTAGCAACAAATTCAAAATTAGCCGCTTTTGAAAGTTTTTATTTTCTTTTCAGGTTTTTGCCAGCGAGTTGATGAAAATGCCCATAAATATTATGTTGAAAACACTTTTACACCGTTACGTTAAGAATAAATTTGGAAGTTTACAATTTTAAGTTTTGGTTTCTCCCTTGGGTTTTTTGTTTATCTCTTTACAATTTTAGTATCTCTGTCCCAGTTTTCTCTTTTAAATCCCAAAACAGTCTTTCAACAATACAAATTCATACACTAGAGTTTCAATCTGATCTAGTATAATATGACATGACAACGTTGCCTTGAAGGAAATATCTCCAGTGGGAAGGCAGCGTTCAGGAAATATTCTTCGAAGAATCTCTCTCTCTATATATATATATATATATATATATATATATTCCAAATATTCAGTTGGCACTAAATAAAATGAATCGATGGTGAGGAATGGAGGAAGGCTTCTGCAGTTGATGTAGTGATCCCCAAGAAATAATTGAAACCTTCAAAAGTATATCTATTAGCTATATAAAAAGAGAGAGTTTGGTTCTGAATTATAGAATCTTTTTTTTTTTAATAGTTTCATTGAAAGTAAAATTACAAACACAACCCCTAAAGTTTATATAGTTACTTAATAGACGGGTCTCAGTAAGATTTTAATTATAGCATCCCCTTAGGTTTTCTTTGAAAGTCAAATGACAAATACAACCCTTCGAGTTTATATAATTACTTGATAGACAGGTCTTAGTATCAGTAAGACAATATGCAGATGTTAGGGGGTTTGAAATCATGGAACTTCATTCATTAAGACATGTTTCTCATTCCAACATGGAATAGCAATCATATCACATACGAAAATCTCCTATCTACCATGCACAACAGAGTACCTGATACAGCAATGTCTCTCGATCAATCAATCAAGAAAGAGAGGAAACCTATCTTTTACCTTTGATTACATCATAAGAATCTATACAATTTGTAATGCAACTGGGGAGAAATGTTCAAATGGACTTTGAATCAGCAATGCTAAGTGTGAGTATTTCTGAGTTTATACCAGTCAAACCAGCTTTGATCATACGGACAAATAGCTCATTGCAGGGGAGCCTAGGAAACGGGTATGTGTTGAACGGAAAGACCACCTCTCAAACGGGTCAGCTTCAGTAACATCTGCTGCACTGCTTTTTGTCGTGCCCAACTTTGCTAACAGACTAGTCAGAGATTCCACGATTTCACTCATTGGTGGTCGGAATTCCTTTACAGGCTGCTCATAATTCATCAAAGAGCCAGTAAGTGGTCATCAAAACATCACAGTATTGAGAGTGCATTTGGAAATAGATGTCAACTACGTTCATATAAGCAGCTTAATGATATACAATTGCCAGTACCTGAATACATAGAGAGACAATATCAGCATATCGGGAGAGAGCTTTGGGGGGAATTGTTCCTTTAATCCCTGGATCAATCATCTGTTCTAACCAGTCACGGTCATGAAGCCGAGCTGATGCCCACTTTACCAAAGATTGCTCTTGCCTAGCTCTTGAACTGTGTGTGAAATTAAAAAAAAAAAGGTCACAAAATAACAGCCAATTTGAAGGAATGGAAAATAAGCAAGAACCCTACTTATCAACTGGTTTCCTTCCGGTTAATAGCTCCAAAAGCAACACTCCAAAGGCATATACATCAGTCTTCGTGTTATCACTTCCCGGTTCCCCATTTTCAGGTGCTATGTAGCCAGTGCCGCCAATAGCAATTTCAGAGGCCTGTTTGCATTAGTGTGCCAATCATGAGTTTATCCTTCATTCGCAATTATCTGACTAGCTTGCTTAGAAACACAGGTCTCAGCTTGCAATGACAACAAAACAACCGATTCACAAGGGCTACTAGATCTAAACTTAACAGCTTAGGAATCTTACTTCAAATTTTACATTCAAGAGATTCATTAATTTACAATAATGAGGACACATTATCTCCAGTGTTTGGTGAGGGTGAGGGGGCTAGGCTGGCTTGAGGGAGAATGTGAGAAACAGACAGAGGAGGAAGGATTTATCAAATTTGAGTTAAAAGTTGCCCATCCTTACAAATTGTAAAGAATTTCAATTGAAGCATCAAACTGATTCCTGAATGTGCTTACCTTAAGTTTAACACTGTTGCTTGTAAGTGGTCTTAAGATAGCCAGCCCACAGTCACATACACGCGGCATTAGTTCTTCATCAAGTAAAACATTGGCAGCCTTAATGTTGCAGTGAGATACGGGAGGTGAGAATGTGGAGTGCAGATAACTGAAAATATCATTTGCAAAATAAGAACCATCAAATCTCAAAAAACTTATTATAGTAGATCCTACTTCTGCCTCACAGGCAAAGCAACATTGGCAGATTGTGAACCATGATAGAGTGCAACTACTTGGCATATTTTAGACAGAAAAGTTTACTTACACTATCTTTCAATTTGCATTATTTGATGTGATTCTTAGTGCACTATAAATTATTTGGACAAAATGATAGGATCATATTAGAGAACGATATGGAATACTTACTCCAAGGCACGTGCAATGCCAAGGGCAATATGGAGGCGGATACTCCAAGAAAGGGGCTTGTATACTTCATTGTGCAGAGCATCATCAAGAGACAAGTTTCTGACATACTCATACACGAGAATATGCTGCCCGTGTTCTGCACAAAAGCCAAGAAGTGATACAATGTTTGGGTGCCTCAATTGGGATGAAGTCCGTATCACATCCATGAACTGTTCTTCTTCATGGAAAGACAGAGATACCATGTTGATGTTCTTCACAGCAAAAATCTGGCAAAAAATGTAAGTAGTCAAGAATGCTCAAGACTAAATACAAAATTTAATTGTCGTAATAAATTGCAATAAATAATTGATAGTAAAGTGCAGGTGTATACTTGGCTATCAGGAAATTCAGCTTTGTAGACAGAACCAAGAGATCCCTCTCCAAGAAGGTTCTCTTCACAGAAGCTGTTTGTAGCTAATTGCAGCTCAGCCACACTGTAAACTTTTGCACTTGCTGGCAATTTGCATTTCTTAGAGAAACTTTTTCTTCTACCAGTTTTCTCTGTTCTAATAGCAGAAACGGGAGGTGTAGGCCTTTGGCCAAGAAAGAACGGGGAGCTGACAGCAAAGGGTTGGGGGCTTTCTTCAAGTGCAGTACAAGAAAAGTCTACAAAGAAACAAAAGGGAAAAGAAGAAAAGTGAGAAATGAAATTGTAATAATGAAACAAGCATGCTTGATATCCCACAAAGCCATGCAGAACGATATATTGGATCAATATAACCAGTACTGAACAAGAGCTAGGAAAAACAAACATGCAAAATGTGTTTAGTCAACCAAAAAAATAAAACGAGGAAGATAATATCATTACTATTCATGTTAAGGACACGATGAGATAATTAAACACAAATCATGCAGTAAATACTTATGAGCAGAAAGTGACGTTTCCCCATATTATATTCAGAAACATTAAACATCTAAAAGACTGTAGTGGTATCAAATTTCAAATCATTCTTGAAGTCTTGAAGTTTTATCATCTAAGTAGCATAAAGTTTAATGTCAATGAAAACATGTAATAGGTACAAGTAAATATGCACCAGTAAGTACCATCACCTCTATCTGTAGTCATTGGGACAGAATTCCGCAGTCTACTATTGCTGCTGTCCAAGCGTTTAAGCCTTTGTGCACGTGCTCGATTAATTCGTATAACAACAAATAGTGCTGCACAGGTTGCCACAAGAGCGACTCCACAAATAAATGCTATTCCTCCAGGGCCCAGTCCCTTGTTGCTATATCTTTTTGCTTCAATAGAGGGATGCTTCTCGATGGCACTTGACTCAGTTGTTGGAGGGGCAGTAATATTATTCTCGAAGGGCAAACTATCCAAAGGGAAACCCCATGGTGGAGAGTTGGGGTCCACTTGGAACTTATTCCCCCAAAACCTATTGAGAGATAAAAGAGGAAAATAATGCATAATGTGATTGTTAAGGTAGGTAAATATAACATAAAGATGACTGCAACTTTACTCACAATAAATTTGGAATAGACTGAAACTCCTTTGGAATAACACCACTGAAATCATTATCCACAATGTTCCTGGAAACAGATGTGTCAGGAAATAATAAAAGAAATCAAAATCAGAATTAACTAAGAAACTCTGGGAGATTCACTATGAAGAACATACAGGTCAATTAAGGGAAGATTTGCCAGGTAAATAACTGATCCAGTGAATTTGTTACTCTGCAAGAACCTGCATACATGCCCAAAACAATGAATGGAAATCAACATGATTTATAACTGTACATAGTTGCTGTCCTATGCACAAGGATACTTTGGAAGAAATGACAAACTCACAGTCTGGTAAGATTTGTCAAAGAGCCAAAAGAACTTGGTAGATCTCCAGTAAAGTTATTGTATGACAGATCCCTGTGCCAGCAGAATGCATTAAAATTAAGAAAAAAAAATCAGTATGAGTTGGGAAAGAACACCAGGAAATTCACAGGAATAAGAAATCAGAAAAAGGACATTGCAATTAACAGATTATAGTTAACAGGACATTGCAATTTGATATCTCAACCAGATTATAGTTCCATCCCATTAACATGACACTGCAATTTGCTTCACATTGGAGTAAGTCCAATGCGGCAATTAATACCAAAAGCTAGTTTCCCTTCCATATATCATTTTTAAACTATCTAAATAACTTTAGAAAATATGAAAAATTAAGTCCCACCAGATTGGTTTTATATGGTTAAGATTCACTTAAGTTGTTTCTTCCATCGACTTCATCAACAAATCTATGCTAATAGAGGCTATACCAATGACATACTCAGAATTGGGCTTTTTTTCCTCTTTAACAGAATCCCTAGAATTTATTGGATAGGAGCTTCGTTTAAATCTAGCCATTACAGGTCTCAAGTTAAAATAACGCAAAAATCAAGCACCTTACTTTCCTCGACTTCAAATGCAAAATACAAACAAGATGGGGAAAACATACAACTCTTTAAGATTCTCCAGGCCAGTAAACACATTGCCAATAGGTCCAGATAATGAATTGTGGCTCAGGTTTCTGCAACAACGGAGCAAAAAACAATACAATTAGTTCAATAATTTATAATCATAAACCAAAACCAGTAAAACAGGCAGTCAACTTACAGATGTCTGAGATGTTTCAAGGTAGACAAAGAGTATGGAATATTTTGGCTCAACTTATTGCTTGCCATATTTCTGCATCATCCATAATAAAAGCAGAAACATCAGGAGGTAAATCATTTGCAATTGATAAAAGATTCAAAATAAATTAAACAGGCATCTTACATATGAGTGGCATCAGGAGGTAAGTCATTTGGAATTTCACCATGAATGTTATTGGAGCTAACATCCCTAATAAAGGAAAACCATATTAAAATGCGATTAAAACAAAAGTAAGAGCTTCCCTGACTTTTAAACAGCTAAATTGAAGACAGCATATCACTTACAAATGCTTCAAGTTATGAAGATTATGGAGTTGCCCTCCAAGATGCCCAATGAGGTCCAACCCATTAAGTTTACTGAATAAAAATTATAAAACAAAAAATTAGTATTTGAACAATTTGTCACAATTAGTACTTCATTAGGGCAAATTGAATTACAGCCTTACAGGTATATTACGGATGGCCCAGAACAAGAAACTCCGCTCCATGATTCCCCACATGGATCCCCGCCATCCGATTTCCATCTATTCAGCTGTGATGGGCTGTTTAGGGCCCTGTACAGATCTTGAAGAGCTGTGACTGCAAAAAGTAGTAATAACAGTAAAAAAGAAAACAGTTCATGCTGTTAGTAAATTGATGGTCAAAACTAAACCCAGGAAAGAAAATAAAGTCAGATGCTAGATTTCACATTATCTATAGCCTAGAATATATTTGATCACAATAGAAAACAAAAATGTTACAAGAAACTAAGATAGTACTATCACCAGAATTTCCAGAGACGCTACTAAGGATTCTACATTATTTATTGTAGACTCACACACACTGGATAATTTCCTCAAATAACCGCAAATTCTATAGATAACTGCCTATTAAAATGCAAAAGAAATCGCTTCCGCCGGAATTTTTTTCCCGCCAAAACGTTAATGAAAGGTAAGTAAAATTTTCACTCCTGTTTGGCTGCGGAGAAAATTGAAGCCAAGTAAGGGAAATCGAAACAGTTGAGAATCTTTTATATATCAGAAAGAAAAATACCAACTATAGGCTATAACCATTCTAATTGTTCTGCGTTCCCGAGCAGGCGAGCAATCAAAGCTTCAAGAGTGGCTATTTTGGTTTCTTAGTTTTCTTTTGTTTTCTCAGGAAACAAACAGAAGAAAAAGAAAATCGCAATCAATGACGATCACCACACAACACGCAGTTTTCCACAAAAAAAACTTGAGAGAAAGGATTTATAAAGAAGTTACCGTCAAGCTGGTCCGTTGAAGCCAGAGCCTGTAAAGCGAGAATTGCCGAGAAGACAATTGCAGTGAGATACAAACGTAGATACTGTTCGGCCATTTCTCGAGAAAATTAGACTATCCTGGAAACTACAAACAGATCCATCATTAGCATAAACCATTTAGAGTAAAAAAAAAAACAGTTAGACGCATAATTTAAGAAGAAAAATCTGTTTGGTTCCCGAGAAAATGGGAGAAAAAGAAAGAAAGAAGAATTCAATGGCTTATAAAACTATAGTACCAAGAATGAGTAGAATCAAAGTTATTTGCGTTTCTTGGAAAAGAAAAGTGTACGGAGCCTAAGTTGATGGTAAACAAAAAACATATCCATGGAAGCCTAGCTTGAAAGAAGAAGAAGATTTTACCTTTGAAGAATCTGGTTGTTTGACTCTCTTGAGAGTGAGAGAGAGAGAGAGAGTGGAGATGATAAGAGACAGTACCGGTGACGGTGAATGGTAATGATCAGTTAGATATACAACGAACTTGGAGAGCTGCCACGTCAGCAGGAACCGTTATAGTCGTTTAGAGCACCTGCCACGTGTTGCTTAGCGGCCTCTCTCAAGTCTCTTCCAATTCCCCCTTGTTTGTTATTTCAATTTAATTATGGACAATGTTCTGTTATTGACCGTAGAGTACTAAATTTAATATATATAATTTTATGTTAATTTAGTTTGACCTATTTAATAATATACACGGTAAATAATATACATTTCGGTATAACCCTATATAATAGGATTCAGCATTGTACGATGTGTTATAAATACGAAACCTGATATTGTCATCCACACTGATTTACTTTTAGGTCTCTGCCCAAAATAAATGGAGCTAATGTTACGGAAATGACCAGAAATTAAACAGAAAAATGCACACAACACAAAGACACAGATATTTACGTGGTTCGGCAATTGCCTACGTCCACGGGAGACAGCAAACTAATATATTTCAGAATTACAAAAACAAAATTTTTTTCTCCAAAACTCTCAAGAACTCTCTCTAGAAGCTCAAATACGAATTGCTTCTTGTCTTGCCTAACTCTACCTTATTTTCTCTTCTTGTTGAAGGTTTCTTTTATAGAAGAAATATTTAAGACAATCAAACCTCAATTGTCAATAAAAATGGTTTCCCCATTTGTTAACAAATACTGCTGTACATTACCAAATGGCTGATGCATATTACCAAATGGCCGCTGAATGATGATGGTGGTAAGAAGTCAGTAATAGCTACTGGAAGATAATGGTGGCATTGAGCCAACTTGACAACAACTAATATCTATACTTATATACTCATAATCATCCCCATGTCTAGTCAATATAGGACTTTCATCGCACACCCAACAAAACTGATCATCAACATCATCCTCTATGAAGGCATCCTCAAAGGAGGAGGCCAGCGCTTCCTCCTTAGAAGGAAGGCATTGGGCATTTTTTAGAGAGGCCAATGCCTTCTGTTTTTTTTATATATATATAGAGGGGCCGGTAACTCCTTGACGGAGGAGGCCATCTGGACTCACTATTTTCAATTTTTTTTTATAATTTTTGCAAAAAAATTATATGGTTGTGAAGCACCTCTCCTCACCTGATAGTTTTTAATACAGTTTGGACCGTGTAAAATAAATACTGTACAACTGAATAGGGCTATAAAATATTACCAAACGCTACTGAATATGGCTAAAAACACTCATTATTCATTTACTCGCAAATATTTGTTTAGTAACAAGTGTTTAGCTTACTAGCTTAATGACAACTTGGGAGAGTGAAAATGTGAAATACGGGTTCAGCTACTAATCTACTATATATAGTAGCTAGGCAGTGTTAGTTTATGATCTATAAAAATTAAAACTAAAAGAAATTAAGTGTTAGCTAAATCGAAAAATTTAATAGAAACATTTTATTAACACTGTAATCTACTACTTTTATTCTTTTAATTTGTAGTTTCTGTTAAAAAAGGTAATAGCAGTAGTGTCTTTTTCAACCGGAGGAATTGACGTTATGTCCTGGGGAATGACGATGATCAGGCGATTGTTGCGGTTGCGATTGAGATTGAGGTGGACGAACAGAGGACTGATCAGATGAGATGTTGTGGGCGGCGGAGAAGAGATCAACCGGTCGAGAATCAGCGATCTTACCTGCTTCCAGTGGCGTCCCATGCTCGTACTTAACACGCAGCATTTCGTCTGCCGATAGCTTCGCCTGCGCCGTTCCGTACTTTGTGTCGTCTTTGCTCTTTGCCATTTTTTTTTCTTGAATTAGGTAATAATATTGAGTTTCATTTTCTTATGCGTTATATACTAACATTACACTACCACGTGGCATCTTTTTAGATAGTTAGTTGGACACTTGTCATTTCACAATGCCACGTGCGTTGCTCATTCATTCTCCGCTCTCCATTTTCTTTTCTATTTCGGGTTTCATTTTCTTTTCTTAATACCGTAACATTAGACTACCACGTGGCAGCTTCTTAGATATGGAGTTGGACATTTGTCACTTTACAATGCCACGTTGTTCATTCTACAATCTACCCGACTACACCCTCTTTGCTTTTTACTGATGCTAAACAAAATGAATGTGATTTTACATAATAAAATGAATGTGAAAATGTTTTTAAATAATGCAAAATAAATAAATAAATAAACAAAATCCATGTATGATGTTTCAAATAAATAAACGAATTTTAGTTATAGATTTTGTTTCAATGAATGAAATAATTCTTATCACCTTTCCCTCTATCTCTCTCCCTCCATATATATATAGAGAGAGAAGAAATAATTTGATTCTGATGCCAATTCCATGCATGAAGTATGATCACTACTTAGCTAGTTGTTGGCGCAGTCGAGTCCAGTTGAGACTATAACTTGAGAGATGAGAATTTGATTCTGATACCAACTTGTCACTATGCAATATATATATATATATATATATATATATACAATAATTTTCACATAAATACGCATCGATAGAATTATATAAGGATATTGATTATGAGCCACTCATTTTACATATTTTGACTTGGTATGTATGCACTTGTCAAAACTCTTTTATAAATGAGTAGTTCACATTCAATGTCCTTATATAATTCTATATCGGTACGCACTGACTGGAAAAATACTGTATATATATATTACCTTCATTTAGGTAAAAGAAAATCTCAAATGGGAGAAAATTCTTGTTTTTTAAGATTAGAATTTAGAAGAGCAATGGTGACTGGACCCAAAGAATTTGCTTAGTTGAACTATAAATTTTGGCAGGCCAAGTGTTATTCGATCCACCAGTGTTTTTTCCACACCCTTCTATAATTAGTAATTACATTCAAATAATTATTAAATAAAAGTTTCTCTTTAAATTTGTTTCCCTTCAGTATCTTACATCGATCAAAATGATCAAAAGCTTATTACTTCTATTATATATATATATATATATTAGAAATTTTATGCTTGCTATTTTATTTTATTTCTTTGGTTTTTAATTATTTTGATATGCTCAACTGTTTGTATTGTATTCTATTAATGTTATGAATATCCTTTTATATTTTTGGTGACCTTTTTAACAAAAAATTTCACTTTTGTGCTTGCAGTTATTTTATTTCATTTTTTCTTTTACATACCAGGTACATGTAATGACATCGACTCGAACGGTAATAATGTCAAGCTAAGCACCTTTCACTACCGAACCACATTGAGCAGTATAGGTATTCTTGGTAAATATAGATAAAGTTTTAGTATTGAATTGAATTGAAATACAAAATCAAAAAGAATTGGACAAAACATCTTACACCTATAGTACGAGGTTGTGAGTTTGAGTTCTTCTCTTCCCAAAAAACCCCAAATTTATGTAAAACTTCAAAAAAAAAATTGAATTGGACAAAAACTGATATGATAAGCCCTTCGCACCCTCGTTTTGATATCTTGGGTTTCTCCCCAAATCTAAAATTTTTATTTTAGAAAGAAAGCCAAAGAAAATTTTGTTAAATAATATTTGGGGTATAATTATTAATAAAAAAATGTAAAAGATAACAATGGATTAATTCATTAAAAAAAGGGAATAATGTTATACGATTCAAATACCTTCATCAATCATTCACTCACCATTTTTTTTAGAAGAATTGTAAATAATCCCCAGACATTTGATTAAATGCCAAATCAAACTCTTTCGTTTAAACAATCATAAAAAACCTCAGATTAAATGCCAAATCAAACTCTTTCGTTTAAACAATCATAAAAAACCTCATACGATTAGTTGATAATCATTTGACTTTAATTAAATTTGGGCTAATTGAGCAAACATCCCCTCTCAGCTAATTTAATTGTTGAGGAACAAAATTATTATTACTTGTTTATATAATATTTATTTTTAAAAAAATAAATGGATGGAGGAGATATGATCATTTCCATTCATGTAATCTCCACCGTTGAAAAATAATATTTTTTTAAAGATAAAAAAAACTGAAATCTCAATTTCTTAAAGATCTGGAAAGATATGCAAATCTCTCTCTACATTTTCTTAAATTGTTTAAACTTAAATTGGAACAGACTTTAATTTAATTATAATAATTTTGATGGTATAAAGATTGTGAGTGGGGTCCTTGTTGGCGCAATGTGGTGATCGACGTAGCCGATCAGAACTCCAAAAGCTTCGAATCAGACGGTCGTTTTGGAGAATGGAGTCCGGTAGAGTTGAAGTCAAAGAGAGAAGAAGAACAAGGCCGTGTTCGGTGGTGGTGCGACACTGCCATCGCCAAACTTGGGAATCGCTCCTCCGCCTGACGATCACTCCTCTGTGCGAGGAGCAGATCGCTTGTTTGCGTGCTCTCCACCAATGGTGGAGTTGTTTAACAGACTTGTATTTTTTTTTTTTTTTTGTTGATGATGATAGATTGGAAATGTGATGAAAATGTTTGATTATGGGTGATAAATATGAAGTCGGGTTGTGGAGTTTGATTTAAATATTGAACTTTTGGATTTTGTTCTTTGAATTGTTGGTGTTTGGGGGCCAAGAAGATGAAAGTAGTTGATTATTTTTTTCCCGAATGAAGCAAAAGGGTGTTTGATTGAAGATGATTTTCTTTTCACGATTTGAAGAAAATGTAGAGAGAGATTTGTAGATATTTCTAGATCTCACCCTAATCTTTTTATATATTATTAAATTGTTTTTTTTATTTGTTTTCTAAACCGGTGGAGATTTCGGTTTTTATTTTTTTAATATTTTAAATTTTGTTTTCAAAAATATATATATTTATTTATAAAAATAATAATTTTTCCACGGTGGAGATCTGATGGATGGAAAAGATCATATCTCCTCCATCCATTTTTTTTTAAAAATAAACAATTAATAAATATTATATAAATAAGTAATAATAATTTTGTCTATCAAGTATTAAATTAATTATGAGGGGATGTTTGTGAAATTAGTCTATATTTAATTAAAGTCAATTCACGGTCAGCTAGCTGTCAACTAATGGTAGGAGTGTTTTACTGATTGTTTAAATCTCAGAGTTTGATTGGTTATTTACGATTCTACCTAAAATTATAGAAACTTAACAACTATTTATTATCAAATTGATAAGATGAGATTAGTTCAATGGTAAACTTTTCACACAGTCACACATGCATCCTCAAAATAGTTTTTTTTTTTATATCAACAGAATAATTTATTCTTTTACAATTATTTATATTTTATCAAATGTGTAATTACTTTATAAAAATCATTATGGAATTATATGAGCTTTTAATAATCTACTAGTTCGTTAATTTCCTAACAATTTTTTTAAAGATTTAAATGAGTATAATTTTAATTAATTGGAATTCAAGAAAGAAAGAAAAAAGACATCAAAGAAAACAAAGTAAACATTGCATTAAACATGAATCAAATATGTCATCTCATAAAGAAAGTAAAATTCAGGAAAAAAAAGTTTTTTATTTATTTGCCACAATAAAGTAACAAGGTTGACAAAATACAAGAACAGCAATAAAGTTGACATTTACTCGACCGTCAACTCAACCACACAGCGACGACAACTACTAACGAAATTAAAATAGATGAAAGGACTACAAACAAGTTAGAGATATCGAAAATCTTTAAATCCTTATAGATTTGGATTGATTTGACTTTTATAATGTATTAAAATTAGTAAAAAACAATTATCCAAAAATTGGTATTGATAATTAAAATTAATAATAATAATAATAATAAATTTGACAATGTCTCAAGATCGAGTTACCGTCATTGTACATCATTTGAGTTGTGTGTCTGTGTTTTTTTTTTTAATTTCACAATTACAATTGGTGAGGAACTCTTTTTTTTCTTCTTACATATGAATTGGCGAGGAAGATGAAGAAAAAAAGAAAGATTTTTTTAATATTTTATTGTTAATTAATTATTTAATATTTTATTTAAAAAAAATTTTTAAATGAAACTAAATGGTTTTTTTTTTCTTCTGGGTTTCAGATTGAAGATACATTTTTGTTTTCTAATAGATTTCTTAATTATTATTTTTTGATTTTTTATCGCATTTTATAATTTTTTAGTTTATTTAAAATAAAAATAAAAGGTATTTAGACTTTTTACACGAGTAACGGATCCTAACTATTGGTAGGGGATGTTTATGTAATATTTTTCAAATGTCAAAGGAAGTTTGTGAGTTCATGTTTAAAACTGCCTCATTCGTGCAATTTTATCAAACATTTGGGATGTTTATGCAATTCCCCTGTTTGTAATTTGTATGTTATTCTTTCAAGGGTTAATACTAACATACCCTAACGTTTAGCAATATCACAGTAATACTTTACTTTTGAATTTATTACACATATATACCCTTGACTAACGTTTTACTGGTTAAATGATAACAATTGACCATCATTAAAGTTAGAAATGACCAGATTGGCCTACCTTTTAATATTTTATTAATTATTGTAATATTTTTCTTTAAATAAATGTTTAAAAAAAAAACAACTCTTTAAATAAAACAAAAATCAAATGGCAAAAAAATTCTAAACAATTAACAATAAATAAAATAAAAAGGGTGCAGATATTGCCACCCATAAATATGATAACACACCCATATTTATAAATGCGATTTTAAAATTAAATCATTATTACTATAAACACCCATCTTACTACCAATAATACCCTTATTTAAATGAATGTATTCATTTTAATACATTTTATTTATAAACCCTCTTAAGTTATTAACACACCTAATTTCACAAATGATAAATTCTTAAGTTCTTCAGACTCAAAAAAAAAACTCTTTTGATATAATGCAAGGCTTGATGGTGTAAATGTATGAGAACTTAGAAAGCAAAAAAAAAAAAAAAACCAAAAAAAGGGAAAAGAAAAATATAATAAAAAATATCAATGGAGAAACAAAGTTCTCTTCCAAAAAAAAAGTTCTTTTAAGTTTTTAGATAAAAAAAAATATAAAATCAAAAAGTTCACATCAATTTTAAACAAAAAAAAATCTTCTCGGTATCACCTTCAAAAATCACAGGATTTTCATATATATATATATATATATATATATATATGTGTGTGTGTGTATCTAAGGACCTTTATTTTACGATTAGCATATTTTATGACAAACCATATTGATGATGATTTTGTAATTGGTAACTTAGGTTCTCGATTGCCTATCTTCTAAACATCTATGTGACTTCAAGAGCAAGAACTTAAGATATATCACTTGACTTGACTTTTGAAGAGATTAGTTGTACACACACACTTGTATGCATATTTACTTATATTGCATTGATTTTCATTTGTTTGCATGTCTTGTATGATACATGTGTTTTTCCTATTGTGTTTTCTTTACACTTCACAAGCACATAGATTAAGTGTGGTTGACCCTTAGAGAAAGCCACATCTTCTTTTATTGGTCTTTATTTTGTGTGTTGTTTTGAAAGAGAGAAATCTTCTCTCTACCGCGGTTTGTGTCGTGGCATGTACCGCAATCGATACATTTTGCCTACACCGCGAGACTTTCCATTGGTGTTTCCGCGGCGGTTTGCATTGTTCATGTTTTTGCCTGTCCAACGGTTTATACTGCGGTTTCCTTCAAGTGACTTGTACTATTTGTGTCGCAGTTAAGGCACTGTGTGTGTTCAGCAGTTTATCTCGCAGTGTTTACCAGTGGTTTGTTTCATCTCGGTAAACGGTGTGTACCGTGGTTTGAACACCTGCCCGTACTGCGATACGTACTGCGGTCTGACACGTTTTTGCAGCCTCTTTGTCCAAATGACCGCATTTTGTCTATGGTTTCATATATATACCCCTTTATATTCTCCAGTCGATTTTCAGAGCTTAAAAATCCATTTTTAGAGAGAGGAAGAGTCCCTTTAATGAGAAAAGCTCTAAGATTCATTCTTTAACTCTCCAAAACTCAAAACCCATTTTCTGCATGCATCATTGAGCATTTCTAGGTGTAGGTCTTCTTCTTTGGTTGATTTGGTAAGTTGAACAACACTCCATCTTTGTTAATTGTTCAAACTTCCCAAGATTGTGTCTTTATTGCATTTATTAGTTGATTAAATGCTATGACTCATTTGGCATTAGTTGGTTTAAACTAAAGGGTTTAATTTGGCATTTGATCAAATGTATGGGTTTATTTACAATTCTCATTTTTATTTTATTTTAAAAAAAAACCTTTGTTGGTGATCCGAACCAATAGAAACATCGAGACATCCCAACTAAACTGATACATCCGTGATCCGTATCATTACTCATATCGGGCCTTAATTTGAAAGAAGTGGATCCATTTGGGCCCAAGATTTCCAAAGAAGCTGTAATTCATCTTGAGTGTTAGGTTGTGGAGTGAGGCTGCAGAGATGGGTGGATCAACGAAGGAGGAGAGTAGCAATGAAGAAGATTACATGGGCGACCTCTCTCAGTTCCTTCCTCCTGAAACCCACAACCCCACTGAACTTTCATTCAATAAGGTCAGTGCATTTCCCTTTAATAATATTATTACTCAATTCCCACAACAATATTATTAACGTAGAACGAACCATGGAAAGGACATAGACGAACAAGAACAAGCATGGTGTCTGGTTGGTTGCCTTGGAAAGCTCTATTTATTTTTATTATTATTTTCTTGCGTGATTTTTTGGTTTACAAAATAATTGAAGACTCTGTCCATTAACTGGAGATTTTAGTATTTGATCAAAAATTTGATATGCAGTCTCAAATAGGAAAAAGCAAAACCCTAATAATTATATTAAGCTTTGTTTTTATTGATATTTGTTGTTAGGAGAAATAGAAACTAATTCCGGCTTTTCTTTTGTTGAAATGAACAACTCCACTCAACTGACTGTAGTTGATTAGTAGTGTTTTCAACTCTATGTAATATGTACTTTTGATTTATGTCAAAAGTAGACTATTTATAACCTTTGCTTGTTATAATAGAATATATTTTGGGGTGGCTGATTATTTTTTAAGAAAATGTGATCTTTTATATTGATTTATATAATTTACCTAGGTTTTTAAGGTGCATGATAATTTGTTGCCCACCATTTTGTATCCATTGGGACAAATGGGGATTTTCTGCAGATCCCTGACAACAAACCAGTAACTATTCAATTTTCCAAGAAGAAGTCAAAATTCCTCAACTGGCAGGAACAACGTAAAATCGAAAGAGAGAGAAAGCAACAAGAAGAGGATGAGCAAACCTTAGCGAAAATAGAGGCTCCAATTCCACAGTCTAACATTGGCTTCAAGTTGCTAAAGCAAATGGGTTACACGCCTGGTTCATCACTTGGCAAGGAGGGGGCAGGCAGGGTCGAGCCTGTGGGGATTGATATTCGAAGGTCACGAGCCGGGATTGGACGGGAGGACCCCTATAAGGAGAAGATGAAGAGAGAGGAGATTGAGGCTGAGAGGAAGAAGAGGAAGGTCGAGGATTTGATTGTAGAGTTTGGGTCTAGGAAAAAGTCACAATGGCAGAGTCGGAGAGTTATCATAAATTTCAGTAAGGCAAAGGCAGCTCTTGATCAACTGGAGAACAAAGAAGTAGTAATTCCAGAGAAGGAGGACAACGAGGAGGGTGAACAAGAAGAAGAGGAAGAGGAAGAAATAACGGAAGAGGTATGTTCCTTAGAACTGTTTTTGTCAACAAATTCTCTTATTTTGCTAGTTTGACAATTTCAATATTACATTATGAGTGATTTTAATGAGAATACGTTCACATTAAGCTTTTTGTTGATGAGATTGAATATTAGTTTTGGATACAGTCCATGCTTCATGTTATTGCTAATTTGCTATTATTTCTTCCTTGTTTATGTATGAAAGTTGGCACATAATAATTATTGAAATGGTATCAATTCATTGATGCAGAATTTGATTTTATATTGCTTTATAGAATTTTATGTTTTACTTGTGAGAATTTTTCTTGTTATAATTATTTGATATGAACAAATTTTGAGATTTGATAGTATGCAAAGAAGATGAAGATAGTAACCACAGAAATCATCTATATTATTCCTAGGTTTTCTTTCTTGGTTTTTTAGGAGCTAGATTGTTAAATTTTCACTTCAGAACAATTACCTAGAAACAACATGGAGTATGGCCTAATCGTTTCTTTAATTGTATCTTATTTTGTTACTGGGCCCTATTGCTTGATGGTGATGGAATTTTTTATTGGCCAAATTTGATGGTAAGAAACATACTTGGTAATCATAACTGGCTACTTTTTTATGAGATATGAAGCATAAATTCTAGGTCAAGCTTGTTTGCAATTCACAGCTATTTTATACGTTCCACTGGGCATGGTACTTTTTTCTCCAATACTGGCCTTAGCATAAAATTTCCTTTTCATTTGCGCATGCCCTATTTGTGTGTGTGTGTGTGTGTGTGTGTTCAATTGAGTGAGCCAGTCTGCATTGTTTGCTTTATTCTTGTCCTAAATGAAGTATTTCTGCTTGGTTATAGGTTGACTCCTCAATTGCGGTTCTTGGAATCAAACTGTTTGTGTTTTTGCCCTGTTCCTAGTTCATAAGCTGCTTCATATGAAAAAGTTAAAAGAAAAACAATTACGTATTTCTGCTTGGTTATAGGTTGACTCCTCAATTGCGGTTCTTAGAATCAAACTGTTTGTGTTTTTGCCCTGTTCCTTGTTCATAAGCTGCTTCATATGAAAAAGTCAAAAGAAAAACAATTACAAGCAAGGTCAAGTGGATATAACCATCCCCACCCCACCCAGATTGAGGTTGGAATTTTGAAACAACACCTGCTCCCACTCTTGCTCCAAACTTCAAATATTGGAATAAACTATGCACAATTCAAGATGGGGTCCTGTAGGGCCCTACGAATTGGGTTTTCTTAATATCCCTTTCGTAAAAAAATATTATAGAAGAAGATAATTATATTAAGTAAAATGAAATCACTTTTTATATTTATTCAATGTTATGGAATGAAAGAAACAAAAGAATCTTTGAAGAGCTCAAAGGCGAAGGGGTAGAGGTTTTATGGGATAAGATCAGAATTTGGGCATTCCCCATGGCTTCTGTAACTTCTGAATTTAGGGATACTTTTTTTTTTTCATTGTTCATAATTGGAGGGCAGTGTTGGCGTAAAATATTGGCTTGGGGGTTCTTTTTGCATCTTTGAATCTTTGTAGGGATTTTTGTATGCCCTCCTCTTTTTGCCCTCCGGGTTGTTTTTCCCTTTTGTTGACTGCTTGTTCTCCCATCCATGTATATGTTTCGGCTATTATGTAGACCTTAACTCTTTTTCTCTCGTCATCAATTAGTCACCACACTATCAAACAGTAAAATCCATCTCCTTTTTCTCTCTTTCATAATATTAATCAAGTGGATGAATGAAATAATGAAGTCTTCATCTCTTCTCTCATATTTTTTTTTCTTTTTTCTCATCTTCACTCCGTACTAGTATGAAATTATGATGGTATGAATTGAAATATAACAAATTTGTTCAAGCTGAAATGGTTGGAATAAGAATGTAGACAAGTATTTTAGTTAGGCAGTTTGATAAATTTATATTATCCTTCACATTGATTAATCCCTTTTGGATTAGTTATCTAACAAGTGTACACTAAGTGCAAGTATTTTTATTTAAAACCAAATTGAGCACTTTATATTCATGTACTCCCATTTTTGTGTATTTGACACGGAAAAAAAAATCTTGAAAGAAAGGAATGAGGTAAGCAAGTTCGAAAGATGGCTTGAAAAGTGACAGGCAAGAATTTGCAACCATTCACACCCACCCATATGAACCCAAGATCAACTCCATATCTATCCGGTGTAGGATAGTGATATTCTCTTTCATCAAATAATGCGACTCCCTGGGTATTTTCAGTATCATCTCATCCAAACTCTATTCTGTCCTGGACCCAATTCCACCTGTCAGGTTGAGCACTCTACATGTTGACGTAGTAGACACTACTCGACCAAAATCCACCCTTTGTATGGATCCCGCTTTATACGGATGTGATGACACAAGGGTATGGAAGCTCACCCTAGTCCATTACTTTCATGGCCACCGTTTCTAAAAATAGAAATTTCTTATGATGACGGCACAAAGGTGAAGCAGAAACAATCCAATTCCAAATGTTTCTGCAGGCTCTTTAGATCGTGTTTTGCAATTTCTTTGTGCCACCATTGCTGAAAATTTTCTATTATACTGGAGATGAAAGTAATGGCAAGATTCCATGCGCCACGTATCATCCCTCATGCCATCACATCACAAACTCTATCCCTATTCCGGATCCTGTTGATAACTCACTCAATATTTCATCTAATATGGATGCTGAAGCGCACAAGAGATGAGAGTTTGGGTCTACTCTGATACCACTTGTCATGAGTTGGACATTTGTAACTCGATCAAAATATTTCATTTTGCTTGATTGATTAGTGTAATTAGTAGGACTCAAATATTCATATTTATTGAGTAAGTGAACTAGTCATTTGTATTAGAAGAAACTTGTATATGGATGAGTTTGGAAGACTTGTTGAATGATGATTTCATTCTAATGGATGCAGGATTTACAAGACATATTGCTAAAACTGAGAGATGAATATCGATACTGCCTCTTTTGTGGATTCCAGGTATGTATAGTGTATCTTAAAATTTCTTCAAAGCAATGTTAAAACTTCATAATTATTGTTTTGATAGGATTGCAATCTGAAATTCCAGTTATCCTGATTGCTTATGGATGTATCTGCTTTTTATTTCAGTATGAATCACAGGAAGCACTCTCGTCCCACTGCCCAGGAATTAATGAAGATGACCACTAAAGTGTGATAGTGCAGACCCTCAAATGCCTGCTTGTTGAGCAAAATTTGACCATTGGAATCCTTCAGCACATAATATCAGGTGTTGAGCTTGTCTCCATGGAAGATTGTTGAGTAATTCTTTCCTGCTAATGCTGCTTTTTAGAGTCAGCATGAACCAAAAGCACAAAGCATCATGCCTGGATTTATTAGATTTAGGGTACCATTGATAATCACTGCTGCTGTGTGTGTTCTCAGCTGTAGAGAACAGTTTTTACAAAAGATCTTACCGATTGGAGCTCCTTGTTGGGTGTTTATGTTAGCCGGAACTGATCACTTATAACCAATGTATATTATGGTTTTTATTTCTTTTCCAAATGGAATCAGAATACATCATTGTAGCATCTTCCTGACTGAGTCACTTTGCACCCGCCAATCCTACTTGTTCATAAAGTAATCTTACATAGAACACACGATAACTATGTCAGCTATATTCTCATAAGCATCATCAATACAAAAATACCTAACAATTTGACTAGTTTTTTCTTCATACCTCTGGTTCTAATATTTATCTGAAGGAATATGACGCGAAACAAACCTGTAAAAAATTCAAAACCCCGGAAAATGAGCTGAAATCCTGTATAACTTTAAAACCCCTGGAAATGAAATGAAGTAACTTCAACAGTCAACACTGAGATAGAACCCTGAAAAATGAGCCTCACTAGTCACAGGGGTTCTGCAGCTCTACATATCATAACATGTTCTTAAAGCAAAGCATTTTCCTGCCATAATGATATTAGACAAACAGTAGATAATTTGCTATTCACACTAGCTGACTGCTGCTTGAATAGAACACGCCTTACCAGCGTTTTACGATCTTAAGAAGATACAAACCTGGAGTCAGTTTGGTTGTATCCCAACAGAATCAAAAGACAAGGTCATAAGCCTGATAGTGGGGAAATTATTACAATTTATTAGAAAAGACGGAGGAAGTCCGGTGCATATACTAGAGGAGTGATTATAGTCCTGGTCTTGTTAAAGTTCAATAACAACCAGACACAGAAGGAAGCACTTAAAGTGACCAGTTCATCTGTGAAGTGGAGTCATCATAATCCCCAGAGTGTTCAATGTCTGCATAAGGCCTCTGTTGGGATAACTCGAGCCCACCAGAAAACTGACTGTTAACAGGCTGTGAAATGGAACCTGAATCCAGATGCTGGTGCATCTGGTGTGAGCTGCCACTGGCTTCATTTTCTTTGAAACCCCATGACATGTTTGGATATTGGTTAACAGCAACACCATGAGGCGATGCTGGTTGAGCCATGGGCGCCCCTTGAGCATGTATCAAGTCACTCGCACCAAGACCTGATGGTCGGTTTCTGGAGCCCCATGGTTGATTTGACAGAAGAGAGAGAGCACAACTTGAATCAGAAACTCCCGCGAAGCAGTCTCCTGAAGGAATTCCAGGACTGGAAAAACCAGTCTCTCCAGCAGAACCTTGTACAAAAAGATTGGATGAAGGATTCTCAGAGTAGTTGTTCTGCCATGGTGAATGTGGAAGATGCCTTGCTGTGACAGTGGTTTGATTCCCGGCCATCCGCTCAGACGATCTTGTCGCTGGCCATGGATCCCTGTTAGCAATTCTTGGGTATGCACTGAAGTCAACTAGAAATCCTCCAACTCTATTGCTGTTTTCTGTAATTGCAATATCAAACATTCGAACTTGTTTAGCTAAATTATGAAGCAGAACCAAACTTTATATTTGTTATGATAATTTTTTAAAGCTTAGAGGGTGCCAAAAATGATTTGTACTCATGATATCTAACCAAAGGCAGAAGAAGAGAGCCTGCCATAGCGAGCAGCCAACAGTGATCCAGGTGGCGGTTTCCTCCGACGCTCATTATGGCCAGCTAGGCGTCTGCGGCAACTTCGTTTTCCTTGGTCGAATTCAGGAAGCTGATGAAATCTGGGTACAATCAACTAAAACAGTTATTAATTTTAATAGATTAAGAAAAACATCAGCCAAATTCTGCAGGAACTCAATCTCAGCAAGACTTTGAGGTCATCAAAAGACAATTGAAGTACATGTCATTAAATTAATTTCCAATCAGTCACTAGAAAACTCTTGCAATTCTTTTGTTCAATATTCTTTTATTATTTTAAAATTATTGAAAAATTGAGACCAATAACCAAACCAATTGTCACACCTACGAAATTTCAATATATTATGTTAGTAATCACTTAACCCGAAAGCTTAAGCCCCTTGGCAAGTAAGAACATGCTTGCCAAATCACAAATTCATGTGGGAGGACTTGAACCCTAAAACCAACTATGATATATATTAAAAAAACTACTAAACCCAAAAGTTTAAGCTATTAGAATAGGTTCAACGCAATAGTATTAAACACCGACAGTTTCTAATCAATCGATTAAATTCTAGCCTGGAAGAGTACACATGTTTCGTCGATTCAAATCGTCACAACATAATTCAAAGTGTTCTTGAGCATACACATTGAATAGTGACACCAAATAAACTACCCATAAGAAAAGATAATCCTTATAACAAATGGCCTGACGACATATTGATCAGATGCAACAAAAGATATGCATGAGTTCATGCTTTAGCATTCAGGCACAAGAACAATTAAGATCTGCAAATGCAAGGCCATTAGGCCAAGGCATATATGAAGGATGACTTACCATGATTTTAAGATCTAGGAAAATTTGTATAGCAACCATGATTTTAATTACGACCATTAACCGAGAAAAATCTATAGAAACTCAAAAGTAACTCTTCAAAACTTTCCTAGTATTCTTCATCATATTGCAATACTGTTTGGTTTGACAACCCATGGGTTTGCAAGTTCAGGTTTCACAATTAAAAAATTTAACTTGATATGTAACATTGTAGAGAGACAAGCTTAAAACTTCTATATATAAACCAAAAGCACCAAAGACCGACTCCTAAGCAGTTTCAGGGAAGATTTAAAAGATGGACAATTTAAAGCTTCATGAGAAAAAACATTATATATATATATATATATATAATAATAATAAAAAACACTTTTGTGTGCCTCTTAATTGTTCATTACAGTTCCATTCTTCCTCAGCTACTTATCTTGCCATCTCAGTGTAGGCATTTATTTTCTATTCTTAAGTCACTGTAAACAGCTCTACAATTTAAAAAAATTCAATTCTTTTTTTATCAACATCATGAACTTGTCTGACATTTTTACTTAAACAAAGTTCTAAACAGGGAATACAACCAGAACCAGACCCCAAAATGTCAATAGTGGCCCAAGGAATTTAACCTCTTGGTTAGAAACAAAAGGACTTACCACTCATTTGACAAAATAACATGTTTCCAGCATTTATGTCAGCAGTAAATCCTGGTACTCATTGCTTTTCAATTTTCATATTCTCTGCTTTTCCAGTAACAAGTTTTCTCAAAACTATTATTACCTAAGAATTGCTTATTAGCCTTGAAGATTGAAGCTTATGACAAAGTATAACTGCCATCAGTACAAGATTCTAAAAACCAATCATTAACCACAAACAAGCACAAAAGCCCCCAAAACTCAACACAAAAAATAATTCCAGAGAGAGAGAAGCATTAAATAATTCAAGAGAAGAAGACAACAGTGAAGCCAAAATAACATATGAACCAAAACAAAACAACAAAGCCCAAAGATCAAGCTCCCAAGTATCAATTCCACCACACAACATCCAAACACAAGAAAACAAACAAATATACTCAACAACAATAACATACATTAAATTAAAGGAAACACAATAAATCAAGCACCCAGCTTAACCTCATTCAACTAAACAGTAAGAACATTAATAAAAATGAGTAAAAATTGAAAACAAACACATAACCCACCAAAAAAAAAAAAACAATTAACAGAGCTAACATGAAGAAGTGACCTGCTACACTGCTGGCAAAACCTCTGTTGAAGACCATTAACAATGACCATTGGAGACTTAGAGTGCATGGAACAGACTTTGTGCCTTGAATAGTAAGCCTTTGCGTCACTTAGATCCACTTGGCATCCCTCCACCTGACACCTTGCTGCCTGCCCACTTTGCACAGCTCCACCACCACCACTCCTCACCTTCCTCCCTGACCCTGACCCGGACCCGGAACCTGACCCGGACCCGGACCCGGTTCCGGTTTTTGTTGTTGAAGACGACGACCCGGGTCCGGATGCTTTAACTGAGGTAGTAGTACCCAAATCCTCAAAATAGATTTTTTGGCCAAACTTCAAACCATTAAGTGACTCAGTGGACGAGTTTGGAGGAGAAGAGCCACCCTTTTGGGTCGAAGAGCCTGAACCCAGTTCCATGTGTGATCAGTAGTATCCATTCATGGTGGTCTTGTTGTGGGTCATCATCATGAGAGTGAGTGAGTGTGTGTGTTTAGAGGAAGAGAGAGAGAAATGGAGAGATGGGGTTTTATATATTTTTAAAGTGCTTTTAGAAGGGTAAAATAAAAGTGAGGGAAAATGAAGTAGTTTGTTGTGCGAGAGAGAAAAGCAGAGACACCTGACACTGTTGAAACTGGCCCATGCCAGCGAGAGAAAGTGTAGTACACTGTGTCAGAGAGAGAGAGAGGGAGAGAGCTCAGAAAACAAAACAAAAAATAATAATAATAATAGAGTAGAGAAGAAAAGCTGTTCAAAGAGAGATAGAGGAGGAGGAGGTGTACTGCTACTTTCTACTTTCTACTTTCTACTTTCTACTTTGTTCACAATCTTGCCTCTTGGAGCAGCTTAACACTGCCCCTTTTTTTTGTTACACTTTTAAATATAACTCTACTCTTAACTCTTGTTTCTTTCTTTCTTGCATGCTTTGCTTCTTATTTCTTTATGCATACAAAAACAAATTAAACATAATTTATTTGATAATTATAGTTTTAGCAATAGTATGTCTCGACTAGATTAGTGCATAGTTTACAATTTAACATGTTCTGTTGAACAATACTCAGCTCACCTGTTCGAATGCATAACATTTAATAATCTATTATCAATCTAAATAAAAATATGTTTTTTTATAATTAATAATCTACTATCTATCTAAATAAAAATATATTTTTTGTTTTATATACCACTTGTAGTGAAGATGATTCAAACCTGACATATTGTTATACCGTATGAACTCTTTTATCGAGAAGTTACATTGTTTCTCTGTTGGATTTTCAATTATAAGTTACTTAGCCTAAGATCCTCTTGCAGCAAAAGCAAATTCAACATTTTTGATAAATGATAAGAGTGGTTCTATTGGCACAACCCCTATTAATCTATTCATGCCCTACTTTTTAAAATTTTGATTTAATTAAATAAAATTAAATGTTTTTATTAAATTTTTTGGTTTATTTCCAAAACTACCCATTTCACTTATTTTTCAAATTTAATACATACTATATATGATTTCTCTATCTCTTATATCTGCATCTGTATACATCTCTCTCATCTCCATTGATTGATTTAATTTTTTTCTTCTTATTTCTTTTTTTTAAAAGTTTTTTTTTCTTCTTATTTCATGATGGAAACAAAAAAATAAAAAATAACAGGGTATTTCAACACAACGACAACTTGATATCATTCTAAAGAAAAAATAAATAAACTTCAAACTTATTTCCAGATAATGAATTGTTTCCAGATGTTTACTATCATTGTCAGACAATTCTTGTTTTATGTCATTCTTAGACAATTTTTCAAGATGTTTGATATCGTTCTTAGATAATTCTTCCATATTATTGATATCGTTCTCAAACTCTTTTATAATATTTTTAGATGTATGTAAGAAGTATATTTTAGGGTTAAGAGTTAATTTTTTTTTTTTTTGAAGAAACGGATTACTGAATTTTTTTTTTTTTTGAAAAAGAATATGAGATTTTAATAGATTTACTTTGTAGAAGATTTCTTCCCTAAATTGTATGTCTTTTTAAGTAATTTTGATAAAGGAAAAAAAAGAATAATATATAATTAAAAAATGATGCATGAATAGATCAGTAATCCACACCATTTTTGATGTGCAAGAGCATGGACAATACATTTATTGTATGGCCAATAAATTAAAAATGTCATTTTTGATGTGCAATAGTATGGACAATTCATTTATTACAGGGCTAGTAATTTAAACTGTGGCACAAAAAATTACAGCCTACTTAATACACATTCATTTGTGTACCAAAAATACTGCCGACTATTTTATATAGTGTTAACACGTGTTTTGTATAATTACTATAAAAAAAACTATTTATTATATCAATACATTTATTATATGGATTAAATTAAAAAAACAATATATATATTTTTTAAGGTCGTAAACATGTGCCATAAAGGCATAGGTTAACACTATCCTTTATACTTTAATGCAATTATTATTTATTCATCCTCTGCTTTTTTTTTTCTATTGTTTAGTTTAGTATAATGTAATCAAATCCAATCATCCTAACTAGATTCGACTCATTGTTTCATGTATTGTGAAATTCCATTAATCCTATTTTCAAAGGATTTTTTGCACCCATTTTCTATTTTGCTTCTCACTCTTCAAATGTACATCAGTTATCCTTTTTCGTTTTCACATCACTATTTATATCTTAAAATTATTTAATTATTGAATTTCCTTCTATTATTCAAATTTAATCTTATACATATTATGAAAATATAATTGTCCCAATGTTTATTATTATTATTTATAATTTTGTTGGCCTTATGAGTGGCCGGTGATCGTCGGTCTTTGAACTGTGGATATATGAAATAAAAGGTTTAAGGTTCATTCTATGGTCACCAATTGATTTTCATAGATACACAACCTATATTTCAGATGGTGATCTCCTGGGAAGTAACATAAGCACATCGATCCAACAATAATAAATTAATAAATTGTTATAATGATAACCTGTTTATAATTAAGGACAAATTTTAAGTGTGTACTTATCTACTCATACCCTCTTTACTTTTTAAATTGAATAAATAAGAAGACTAAAATACTTGAAAAATAAATTTATAAAAAAATGAAGATATTTTTCAATTTTTTTTGTATTTTTCCATTTTTAATTTTTTTAAATTTATATTCCATTAAAAATATAATATTCATTTAATTTACTTTAATTGTTTTTATTTTATAAAAAGATTACATTCATTTTTAAAATTTAATAACTATGAATAATTTGATATTTTTACTAGTTTAATTTTAAAAATATGTGAGATATGAGTATATAAATACATATTTGCTATTTAGCTGCACATATGCCACTTTAGAGAGTAAACTGTAATTTTTATTATGTAACAGAATAATGAGATTGTTAGCCTTTTTTTTGGTCAATGTTAAATAATTGATTATTTATTTTGTTAAGGATTATCTAGGAATGCATGTGTAAATTTACTATATTTGATTATTTTAAAATTGTAAATCAAATAAGATCGAATGAATAAAATAGAAGAAACAAAAACAAAAATGAGATTGGAAATTGGGGAATACATCCCCCAAACTTCCCCATTTCGGAGGAAGGGGTTAGTGAATGGAGGAACAATATCCCTCTTCATTTCCCCAATTGCTATCTCTAGAGATGTGACAATTATGAGTATAAAGTAGTGTTGGCAAAAGTGTATGATATTACATAACAAATTTGGGCATCTCAAAGTGTTGACACTATTTTTGGGACAAAATTGAATGTAAATTAGGCAGAACATGACTGCAAATTCTGATGGTTTCAGTTAAAGTAGTCCTTTCAATTCCGAGCGTTGAAAACTTAGAAACCTAACCTAACTCTCAAATAACCTTTGAAAAATGTAGGGTTAATTGCACTAAAGCACCCTGAGCTTATCCATTTAGGCAAATTTCAGTAGGTTTCAAAAATTCAACACAAATATACCTTATCGTCAAAGTCAAACCGTTAACTTTAACGGTTGACAGTCAAATCCATGAAAGAACGATTTTGCCCTCCAACATAAACTTATTTATATTTATTTATTAAAACAATTATATTAATTAAAAATGAAAAAACAAAAATTGGTGGAGAGCAGCTAGTACATTTGTACATCAATATCTCTTCATACCTCTTCCATGAGGAGATATGGAATTTTTTTTTTGATTAATCTTCTATTTTGATTTTGGAGGAGAAAGCTTCATCTTCCATCTGATGTGGTGAGGTACGAAGACGGGTGACAGTGAAGCCTTGTGGTTGCAACCACGCGGGGTGGAGACAAGGGTGAGAGTTGATAGCGAAGGCTTGTCGTCGCAGTTGCATGGGGTGGAAACAAGGTTGAGAATGTAGGCAAAGTAGGTGTAGAGAAAAAGGGGATGAGCCACACCATTAGTTTGGGCAATGGTCAGATATTGAACCTAGTGTGACATGGTATTTAGAATTGTTTTACCAGGTTGGGTTCTCATCTAATCCAAATGGGTTTCTCTAACTATTTCTGAGTCACTTGCATTTTTTTTTCCTTTTTGGGTTCCTCTCTCTCTCTCTATATATATATATATCTCTTTTGAATGTGACGAAATAAATTTAAAGGTTTTGCATTAGTTGAAAACATGTTAATTTTGATGAGAATCTAAGTGAGTGGTTACTAGATTTGTTCTTCCATTCAAATTTGGAATCCGGAATTTAATGTTAATTTCTAGAATTTGAAGAACAATCAAATAAAAATTGAAGACAATTAATGGTTTTGTTTTCATGAATAATGAATTGAATACAAAAATGAAGTTGCCTGATTTGATAAAATAGCTCAAAAAGATTAAAAAAAAAACAAAAGGAGATCAGTGTGGATATACTTCATTATTTTTCTCGGTTTTTTTAACTATTCATTTTTGTTGTCTTTTTTGAATTAGTTTTGTGTTAAGGATTTTATTGATAAGTTTGAGATTAGGATGGAGGTGATGATGATGTTGGAGATAAAGATAGAATTGTTGATGACCTAAGATGAGGATGTATCTTTTACTCTTTTTTTATTTGTATTTTTTTTAACTAATATAATTTTCTAAATAAATAAATAATAAATAAATTTATATCGGATGATGTGCCAAGGGAAAAAAATTTCTTTAATTTATTTGATTGGTAAACCGTTAAAGTCAATAGTTTGATGTTTGACTTTAATAGTAGGGTAGGTTTGTGTAAAATTTGCAAAACTTACTAATATTTTGCCTAAAGAACTAAATTCAAGGTGCTTTAGTGCAATTAACCCAAAAATGTCATTATTTGGGTTCAGTTTTTGGTTACTTTACTCCTAGCTAGGCCATTGCTGCTTTCAAAAGTTTGATTGGGTTAGCCTTAGGTTAGATTTGTAAAAAGTATAGTTACATTCTTGGTTGTTACATTAAAAATGAGACATAACTTGAATCACAATATTTTGTATATAGGTTTGAGAGGTTTATCATTGAATTAATCTCATATTCTTGAATACCACTCATATATTCTCACAAAAACTGAAATTGTTTTGTTTCCTAAATGAAGCTTGAGAAGACAAGATGCGGTTGGTCCGGTCGTATGTACTTCACACCTACACCATGAGGTAGTTCGAATCTCCCCCATTCCCAAAACTCTGAATTATTATAATATTTTTTTGAAAAAAATGAAGCTTGAGAAATGACAACAGAAATACCTTTTTATTACAACATTTCCTCTCTTAATTTTTTTTTCTATCTCATTCCATCTTATTACTCAAGAGATATTTATTTTCTTATTTGAAAATCGCTTTAGAGACCAATTTTAATAAGATTTATCAAAGATCTAGCAAATTTTACTATTCTTTGAACGAGCCTAACAAGATCTAACATTGTCAAGTGGAATGTTAGGCCTCGTCCTACAGCTGTTTTTCAGTCCGTTTTCGTTTTTATTTTCCAAAAATGATTTTGAATTTACGTTCGTTAACCGTTTTTCATTTTATTTTTAAAAAACGATAAACAAAATGAAAAACAATACAAATATTAATAGTAAAATATTTGAAAAACACAAAATACTTGTTTTTGTTTTTTAAAAAAATTAACAATAAAATTAATTTTTTTTTCTTCTCTTTTTTCTTTTCAACCTCCGATCGGGTCATCATCTTCTTTCTTCCTCATCTTCTCTCTTCCCATCTTTATCTTCTTTTTTCTTCGCTACTCACTGCCGCCACTGATCAACTCCCACTCGCCGCCTGATAAAACTATCAGCTTTGCTTATAAAAAAAAACTCAACTTTTTTTTACTGTCTTTTTTCTTCTTCTTCGACGATTTCAATATCATTGTTTTTCTTCTTGTTCTTCGATCTGCTCCTCCATGGCAATTCTTCTTCTTCTTCTTCTTATCTTCTTCATCTTCTTCTTCTTACCTGAAACTCCAATGAAAGAACAAATCTTCTTATTCTCTACTCTTCCAACGCCGATCGAATTCAAGAACAAAAACAAAACCATTCACAGTTTTTTCCACAAATTGAAATTTTTAGGTGTTGATTTGTGAGTTTTCAAAATTCTGATATGGGTTTTGGATTATAGAAAATAATTAAAGTTCTAGGATTTGTTTCGTTGGAGATTGACATGGTGTTGTATGCAATTCCAACAATGAAGTTGAGATATTCGAGTTGAGGTATGTCGATTTGCTTGGAAATGCTCCTTCTAATTTCACTTCATTGTTGTCTTTAAAGAGGCTTGTTCTAATTGGAACAACCCTCACTGGTTTGATCCCTAAAGAGATTGCTTCTCTTACACAATTCAAGTACCTAGACTTGAGTGAAAATGGTTTGACTGGTGAAATCCCAAGAGTGCTCTGCAACTTGATTTACCTCGAAAGTTTGTATCTCAATTCCAATCAACTAGTAGGTTCCATTCCAGTTTAATTTGGAAATCTTGCGAGCTTGAAGGAGTTAATCATAAATGATAGCCAACTCAGTGATCAAATTCCCAATTCAATTGGGGAATTGAATAATCTCGAAACGATTCGAGCAGGTGGAAACAAGAACCTGGAAGGTCTCAAACCAGAAAATGAGTCTTAAACCAGTGGAGAAGTCCACACATAACTCACCTGAACGGTTGAACTAGATCTTCAAAAAATATATCAGTTAAAAGAAAAAAAAGACTGGATCCAAAACGAAAAAAGTTCTTTTTCTTTTTTTCCAATCGAAAGACTTTAATTTTTTCAGTAAAAAAATAATATTTATTTCTCAATTATAAGATATTCGATAAATAATTGAATCACTTTTTATTCAAATTAAAAAAAAATAGGAAAATTACTATTTTTGATATTTTTTGGTTAATCTACCAGAAGCGTTTTTTCCGTTTTCATTTTCAGAATCCGGCTTTTACCATATGCTACCAGACTTATTTTCGGATTTCGAAATTGAAACCAAAAACACTGTTTTCATTTTTATTTTATTTTTCGAAAAACAGTCAATAAAAAACGCTTACAGGAAGGCCCCTAATTTTCATTCCTTCAAATTTTGGGAGACTTGATTTTTCATTTTTTTTTCTAAGTATTACAATAACTATTATAATAGGATTGTTAAGACTTTCAAGATCAAACAATACACGTACGGTCTGAATATTTACTCTTATAACGGAGATAACTACTCCCATAAATTGGGAAGAAAACTCCTCATACATCCTTGTAAAATATACAATATGAGATTTGAACCTCTCACCACTTATGTGGAAAGGAGGTGCACTATCAGCCCTGCTAAGAGGTGATGTGGCTTGATTTTTCATTTTTAAAACCATGCATTTACTTCTATTTATATGTATTCATGAATGTTGGAATTGAACATTGAGTTATTTTATTTTTTGGTTTGTAGTAACAAATATTATGGATAAATATAGCTTATACCAAGACTTATTTTTTTAAAGTCATCAAGTCTTTTTTTTTTTGGCCTTCGACACTTATGTGAACATTTGAACTTATTTGTGAGTTGTGACTCTCAGACTTACTTTGCATGATCGAGAGTGGAGACTCATTGCATGCCTTCAAGACTTATTTAGGGCGATTGAGATTTATTGATAAGAAGGCTGACTTTATACACTTTGAGTCTTATTTTATAACTTTGGGATTTATTTTTATGTTTTTTTTGAAGTATTACATTAATTCAAAGTTTTTTGGAAAGGGAGAGGACTTGAACCCGCAACCTCGTGGTGCAAGTGTGAGGGGTTTATCACCGGACTAACCTAGTCTCGTCTATTTTTATGCTTTTAGAAGTTATAGACTTATAGTATGCTTCAAAACTTAATCAAATGCAAAAATTATTAGTATGATAGTACAAAGAAAATCAAAAGTAATCTCCAAAAACATTAGACTTTCATTTTTAACTACATACGAAAGTTTAATTGTTAATAACCCTGTTTTAGAGAAATGACATAAATACCCTCATATTAAAACTCTCACCAAACTCTGTTTCCTCATTTCTCTCTCCTTTCATCCTTCTATATCTCCCTTCTTTCTCTCGTCTCTCTTCTCTCTCTCTGCTCTTTCACATCACTATCGTCGGGAATGGCATCGCCTAGAGTGCGCCTCTTGGCGAATGCACCTCCAGTCCCAAACAAGACCAGCAGCGTGTAGCCTGGGTAGCATGAGCCCAAGCGACTTCTCTCTTTCTCTCGGTCTCTCCTCTCTCTCTCTCTCTCTTCTCTCCTCTATCTCCTGTCAAACCTTTCACCGGACGGCGTACTCTACACGGTGAAGGTGCTGTCGGGCCCATGTGGCCTTAACGGTGCTCCGCTAGGGATTTCCTTTTCCGGTGGCACTATATATGCAGAAAAAGAAGAAAAAAAACCAATATGAGGACAAAGCGCGAATTATCGAAACAACACTCCATGAGGAATGTTTCGGTAATTTTTCCGTATAGAAAAAAAAAAGGATTTTAGAAGAGTGTTTCAGTAATTTCACCTTTGAAAAAATGTAAACATTGCACGTTTTTTTTTATTTCACGTTTTGTTTCAAGATTTCAATTTTTCTTTCTCCAAATTTCAAGTTTTTTAAAAATCAATCTAAGTAACGGGGATATTTTTATAATTTATGGATATACACTGAATTCTTTTTTAAATGTGGTTATTAACAATTAAACTTTCATATGCGGTCAAAAACGAAATTTCCATATTGTATGAGGTTATTTTTAGCAATGTCCACTATGGATAGTAACCCGTAATATGAAATAAGGATATTTTTGTCCATAATGATACAGATTACTAAAATAATAAAGATTAATAAATGCTATATAACAAAGGGTCCTAATTCAAATTAAAATTACCCATATCTTTTTTTTTTAAATATTACTTAAATTTGGGATTCTTGGAATGATGATAACTCAAACCCCGTTGTTGTAGATGTGATGAGTATACAACTAAATCAACATCATCTTGACATCTTGTCTTACCCATATCTAAATTTATATATATATATATATATATATTTATTGGTAATATGTTATTGACGACTTGATAAAATATTATAAGGAGATTATTAAAAAAATAATAAAAAAAGTTATTTTATTTTTTATTTTTAACAAACTCAAAAAAAACATTATATTGTTGTTAACTTTAGCCTGCTGAAGTAACAAAAATATCCCTATACTTTATTTAAATTATTTTTTTATTTTAAAAAAATTATAAATTTTTTGGAAGGAGCCAAGGAGGTCTATTTGCAACAGAATTCCATTTGAGGTATATTCCAAATAAGGATGACATTTTCCCCCCGATTCACGAAAATCCCTATCTCCAAATGAAAATAGAGATGGAGATATACCCCCATCCCTATTTTTCCTAAATGGGGAAATAGAGAGGGATGGGGTAAGGGTTGGGGAATGGGCATGGGCATGGGTCTATCCTCATTTCTCTGATTATCATCCCTAGTTTTAGAGAGACCTTTACAGCCTCCGTGGGATAGAGGTCTATTACAAACAAACCTCATTATTAAATAGAAAAAAAAAATAAGATTGGCACGTATAATCCAAAATTGTTCGGATTATACATGTTGAGTTTTTCTAATTATATGCTCTAAGTTTTGTTTTTTTTTTTGAAAAGCTTAGTGTGTATAATTGGGAAAGAAAAAAAAAACTTGGTGTGTATTATTGAAAAAAAAAACTAGTATGTATAATCCAAAACACAAAAGTTAGTGTGTATAATAAAAACAAACCTAAAAATAAAAGTTAGCATGTATAATTTGAAGCATAAAAGTTAGCCTGTATAATAAAAAAATAAAAAATCAATTTTTTTTTTCATTCTTCTTTCTCTTTTGAAGATGCGATGTGCTTGTGCATCCCTCCGATATTGGAGGCCGTACAAACCTCATTTGGTTAAAAAAAGAGAGGAGAAAATTAGGGCATGTCTGGTATTCTTTTTTTAGGTTATTTTTGTTTTCGATTTCCGAAAATGATTTTGACTTCGCATTTGTTAACCGTTTTTCATTTTGTTTTTAAAAAATAAAAACAAAGTGAAAAACTAAACTAGTGTTAAAATTGAAAATCACGGAAAACATGTTTTCCATGTTTTTCAAAAAAAAAAAAAACTCACAGATTTTTTTTTCTTCCTTCCTCTTCTTTTTTTCTTGACAAAACCTTCATCTTCTTCTCTATTCTTCAATGTTGGAGGATGTGGGATCCTCCTCCAACGACGACCACCTGGTCTGTGTGTGAGTTGCAGATCTTCTCTTCCATCAAAGCTACAGGTCTGTAGAGCGATTTACTCCTCCAACTCCAGAGGAGGTGAGATCCACCTCGGCGACGCCGACTAGACGTGGGAGGAGCATATCTGCTCTTCCTCTTCCATCAAATCATCAAATCTGCTCCGCTGTTTTTTTTTTGTTTTGTTTTGTTTTCTTTTTCTTTTTATTATATTTTAAAATAGTCAATGTGATTTATATTTAATAAAAAAAATATTATTTATTTAATAAAATTTAATATTTGTTTCTTAGTTAGGAGTTTAGTGTTGAATCTTTTAGTTGATAATTTGTGATGAATTGTTGACATATTTTTTATATTCAAATTTACATATTACAATTGAAAAAATAATAATAAAACTGTATTGGTCAATTATTTAACCAAAGTGTTGTATAATTATAATTTTAAATTATAATGATTTTTTTTTTGTAAATTGGATATTACATTTTTTTTAAATATATTTAATTAATCTACTGATGCGTTTTTTCCGTTTTCATTTTCAGAATATATCTTTCAGTATACACTACCTGAAGCGTTTTTTTATTTCAAATTTGAAACCAAAAACACTGTTTTCATTTTCATTTTCATTTTAATTTTATTTTTGAAAAACAGCAAATGAAAAACACTTATTAAACGCACCCTTATTTTTTTTATAAAAAAAATTCATTAAAGACATTTTTATCCAAAAAGTAGAAAATTTGACAAAAATAATACAACTTTTGGGAATCGATAATTTTAATTTCATATATTTTTATGGTTAAATTTTCATATACTTTTAATTACTATGACTTAATTACTCAATATGATTCCACCACCTTCTCCGAAGTAAGATTATTGTCACTATAATAGCTACGTTACTCCTCATCCACTTGGACAATAGTTTTTATGTAGATGGTTTCATATGTTTGATCCAGTTCAATATATCTGCTAATACACTATTCTTGAATCCAAAGTTGTCAACATGGACGTAGCTTAACTAGTAGATAGACGAGTTTAAGGTTTGAGCAAATGACTCCCAGGTCAGCGGCTCGAATCCTATCAATGACGAAAACTTTTCTAAAAAAAAAAACTGAATTAATAGATATCGTCAAAGAAAAAAAATCCAAAGCGAAGACTAACACTCAAATAAGGTAGATATCGTTATTCCATCAATTAGAAAGTTACAACTTACAAGTATTACAAACTCACTTTATAGTTTATAGATTGTCCGGATCCATAGACAGTTGGAACTAAATATTTTTATTTATTATAAAGAACTTTCAATTCATGTCCATCCGCGTATGAATCAAAAACCTTTTATAATGAATTGGACTGTTGCTCGTAATCTATATATTGCTACACCATGGATAATAATAATTTATTTATTTCAAAAATAATAAGTATTCGTTTCAGAAGAAAAACAAAAATTGTGTTTTAACAAATATTTACTTTAGATGTTTTTTTAGAGTATATAACTAATAGAGAAATTAATGATTTGAACCATATTGACGTGGTTATGAGAAGCTAGCTACCTCAAACTAACGTGCATTAATTATAAATTAAATCATTCATTTCAAGGATTTGAACATGACTATATGATTTAAATATAAATCAAATTCCTGAAATTTTTATGTGAATCAAAGAAATTGCAAGACCTTTAAGATAAAATAAAAGATAGTACTCTTTAGTGAATAATTTTTAAAGTTGGTATACATGAGATTTGAAGAGAGTGGTATTGTCAATTGTGTTACATAAATGTATGTCATTAGATATCATGATTAATGATTCATGATGAAGGCATGGAGCTAAGTAGTAAAAGGTATAGGTTAAGGTATAGGTTAATATCCAATTATCCATGAATTATATTGTGTTACATAATTGAATGTCATTCCAACAAAAAGTAAAGGTTTTGGAGAGGCTCATACAAAAATGGGCCCAAGCAAATGTTTGGTCCATAGGTCATTTATGGGGCTGCATTGTACCCAACAAAATTATATACAATAATTGCTCAAGCAAGTCAAAGGGACCCAATTTAGGCTCCTACCATCACAATTTTGTGACTTTTCAGAGACATATTGTCTTTTCCATAGAAAATTGGGGGCCCTTCCAATTCTCACCCTATATTCTTAAGCCCATGCTCCGGCACGAAACAAAATTAAAGGACATGGATGTTTGTTATTTCTATTTTTTAATTGAAATCCGATATTTGATTAGATTATGAGTTTATTGGAATCGGATTTAATAAGTAAATGCGAAAGTCGATCACATACGTGAAAGGGAAAATGCATGACCACTCCACTTTGCTAATAGTAGACATTGCTAAGAGCATCTCTAATGTAAGAGTGATTTGTGGAAAAAAAAATGCCACGTAAGATTAATAGACATTCTGTTAATAAATCTTTCTCTAATGCAGTTGTATATATTCAACCTCAAGCTGATATGAAAAAAAAATTAGATATTGTCAACATGACCACATACGGGAAAGGGAAAATGCATGACCACTCCACTTTGCTAAGAGTAGATATTGCTAAGTTGATTAGAAAATTAGGTCTTTAAGTTTTGTTTTGTCTTTTTTTATTAAAAAAAACACTAATTGTGAAGACAGTTTGATTTGTGACTTAAGCACAATTGGGATCTTTACCTATGTTTGGATTGTCACCTTTTTGTTTTTGAAGTACAATATTACAATTATTATAATCAGTTTGTCGAAATATGTTAATATCATACATTATATATATTCGATCCAGATAACTACTTCCATAATTAGGAGAAAACTTCCCACATAATCGCTTGACCAGTCTTCAGTCTTTGATGCTCACTACGTGGCAGAACTATGACCTAATAACTATTCCACAACTTCTACCACAATGTTAGTTTAATGTCATGCCACTTAAGGAACCGCCGGTTGGTATGGTGGAGGCGTGGAGCAGTGAAGCTCACAATGCAAATTGATAAATGCGAATGATCCTCCTGTTATTTGTTGTTGTTTTATTTATTTATTGTAAACATAGAAGCAACGACTATGAACTACACAATTGATGTGTGAGAGCCACATGAATCATGAATGAATGAAAAACCAATTTGACCTACATTTGTGAATTTTTTTTTGCTTTTGGTTCCATTTATGATTATCTACTTTATACATTTTTTTTTTAATTTTATGTTTTAATTATCGATTGAAATATCAGACAAATTGAAAAATTGAAAAAAAAACTACAAGAAGAACTATTTATTGGAAATGGCAATTGACGGCAACGAGATGATAAGTGATGAATGATATTGTAATAACATGGATTTATATAAAATTAAATTGGGATAATATTGTCTTTATAATAAATTAATAAGAATAATCAATTAAAAGATGGGTTCTTTAAATTTATAGCAACCTTTGAAAAGGCACTTTTGGAGGGTTCAAAAATTAAATTGCATCTTTTCAAGATGTAATTTTAAGTGTAACAAAGTTTTAATAACTTAAGTTTAAATAGCACATAAAGTGTAGATCTGATAAAAATAATCTTAAAACACACTTATAAAAGTAAGTCTCGCATTTTTTTGTGTTTCCGAAAGTTATTTTAGTATTTTCGAGACTTATTTTATATTTCTAAGATTTATTTTCTAATTTTTGAGATTTTTTAGGTAGTTTCCAAGACTTTTTAATAGTTTTTGAAACTTTGTTTGTAGTTTCCGAGGTTTTTTACAATTCTTGAGATTTTCTGGACAAAATTGAAGTTTTTCAAAAAAAAAAATTGTTGTCTTTTTTCTTGAAACCTCCATTGGAGGTCGATTCGACCTCCGGTGGAAGTATGAAGGTCGAAATCGACCTCAAATAGAGGTCGAACAGAGTGAGGTCGAATCGACCTCCATTGATGGAGGGGGGGATTTTGAAGAAAAAAATACCTAACAATGGCACAAACATAATAAAAGAAGGAGATGAGAGTATTTTAATCATTTGGTGCCATTTAAACTTAACATATTAAAATATTGATACTTTCAAAATTCAACCTAAAAAGAGTGCTATATGATACCATTCCACCACTTTTGGGACTATCACCAAGTTAATAATTTGAGTTTAAATGGCACCAAAGTGGTGATGGATAAAAACACCCCTATTTTTACTTTTATTCTTGTATGTATCTTTATTTTTTTCTGTGATTTTTTTTCCAAAACCCTCCATTCTTATCTTCCATCAATGGAGGTGAAATAGACCTCCATTGGCCTCCATTGGAGGTCAACCAAAGAGATCTAAAAAAAATAAATAAAAAGATTTTGAGTGGCAATAAGTCTCGGGTGACCAGGTAGGTCACCTGCTCAACATTTTTTTTTTGCATTACACTCGGTAAATCTTAGAAATACCAAAATAAAATCTCAAAGATTTATTTTCTTGAATCTGAGACTTATTCTTTTAATTTGAGACTTATTCTCTTGAAATTTTTTCAAATCCGTTTTTTTTCTTCGTTTTTTCTTTTGATTTTTGTTCTTTCCCTTTTTTTTGTTCCCTCTTCTCGTCGATTCCTCGTATTCATCTCAAATACTTACAAAAGAGATAAAATCATAAATTCTCTACTACTTTCTTGAGAGATTCTTCCCTTATCTTATGAAAAATTGAAGGAAAAAGATTTTTTTTTCTTGAGAGAAAGAAAAAAAAGAAAGAAAAGTGAAGTCGAGAGCATTTTTGTCTCTTCACACAATTTAGTGCTAAAAATATAGAATTATAAACTTGGTGATATTTCCACAAGGTGAAACCCATATGGTGATATTTCTTGATATTCCCTCTTAACAGATTCATTAAATTTAAGAACAAATTATTTAATAATCACTTATAAAAATAACGATGATTCAAGTTCTTCTTAAGGGGAATAGTTTGAAATTGCATTTGGACAAAATATTTTAGATTTTGGTTTCATAATTTTGATATTAAAAAATGTTCGGTAAAGTAGTCAAAAGTGATTATTAAATAATTAAGTGATTATTAAATAATTTATTAATTTTAGCTTATGTACAAGAGTTTCAGAATTAGGTGCGGTTGTTTTTCCAAAATATTATAAGATAACTTCTAACAAGTTAATAGCATAAATTTAAGTTAATAGCATCTTAGTAATGGACTCAAATTAGCTGTCCAAAAATGATGTCCCAATTTGTATCTAATCAATCAAATTGAGACATATGTCTACATTTATGGAAGAAGTTGAAAAAAAAATTAAATGTAGATACATATTCCAATTTGGTTGGTTAGACACAAATTGTAACATAATTTTTGGATAGCTGATTTGAATACATTAGTAATTTCCATGAACAAAAGTTAATGGCATTAATTTAAATGAAGCGTATAAAAGAATTTTTACTGGTCAAACATGGTCGACAATTAAAATTTTCTAATTGATTAATGTCTATTGAATACTCCAACATTCTTTGTTGAAATAAAAATCCATGTAAAGATGCCAAGTTTCAAATTTCTAGATTGTTAATTCCTAAGAAAGATACATTTGTAGGTGAAAACATAGTATTTTGCAATTTCCCAGACAAAACAGTATGAGGAGATACACAATTCAAGGATTTATTTGATATATTTTTGGATTCAACAAAAACCTTAAAAGTAAAATAAGATGCAAGAAATGGAAGGAGAATTTTGGTCTAATATTTCCCGACCATAAGGACTTGCATCACCTCTCTTGGGACAGACCGATTACCATTCACCAATGTCCTAGATTACTCAAATACTTTATAAATTTCACAGAGAATTGCTAGATTCAATTGTTAAATATCACTCTCTAAATTCACTTGCTGTTCTCCATGTGACACCTAGAAATATTTGTTTTTTCTGTCTTAAATCAAGAAACATAATGACTTTTATTTATAAAAAAATGCCATCCATACATTTATAACATAATCCTTAATTTATCTTTTATTTTACAAAAATACTATCAAAGACCAAAATCCACATCAATTCTTTTCAACTACGTTTTCTTTTCTTGTGTCAAAAGATAGGTCCCAATGGATTGTTTGGGGTGTTTGTAATGTAGTTTCGTTTTATTAACATAGTTTTCTTTCAAAAAGAAAATACGTTTTCTTTTCTATTCATTAAACTTCTTATTAAACTATCTCTGTTTAAATTTCTATTCACAGAAAGATAGATGCAAAAAGAGAATTTGAAGTATAATTTACAGGTATTTCTTTTGTTTTTATTATATAATCTCATCAAAATTATATTTTTCATTGCTTATGAACAGTTTGTTTTTGATGGAGCTTATGAACAGTTTTATTAGAGTTTTTTTACTATTGTTTATTTTTTGTATATATTTTGTGTTGAGTTGTGATTTTTTTTTACTCTTTTTTTCTTCCCTGTCGCTTTAACTTCTCAACAAGATTGTCTCCGTCTAAATTCTATTCAAAGAAAAAATCTGCAAGAAGAGTAGAAGACTTCTGTATGTTTTTTTTTATTATTTCCCCTGTTTCAAAAAATATTTTGATGGGATTTTACGTATATTGTTTAGTGAATTTGATTCGAAAGAGCGGCACATTCTTGTTCCTTTTTTTTGTGGCTTATTGATTTTGGACTTGTGTATGTTTTTTCTTTAATTTCCACTAAAAATATTATGATGGGATTTTATGCTTCTTATTTGGTGAATTTGATTCGAAAGAGTCAGGTTTTTTTGGCTCACAGGTTTTGGATTTATTTATGTTTCTTTTTTATTTCACCTGTTTCAAAAATAAGGATTCCGGTTTGAGTCTTATTGTGATTGAATTTTATGCTTCTTGTTTTGTGAATTTGATTCTAAATAACTGTATATTCTTGTCCCTTTTTTTAGCTCACTGGTTTTGGACTTGTGTATGTTTTTTTTTATTTCCTCGGTTTCAAAAAATATCATAATGGGATTTTATGCTTCTTGTTTGGTGAATTTGATTTGAAAGAGCTGCACATTCTTTTTCATTTTGTTTTGGTTCACTGGTTTTGGACTCGTGTATATTTTTTTTTATTTCTCCTGTTAAAAAAAAAGCAATTGAGAAGTTGAAGCTATGAGGAGAAAAAAAAAAGCAACCGAAGGAAATTGACGTGGATTTTGGTTTTTGATGACAGTTTTGTAAAATGAAAGATAAATTAAGGTTTATGTTAGAAATGGATGATTGATTTTTTTTAAAATAAATTAATGCAATGTCTCTTGATTATGAGTCATTATTTAAGGCAGAAAAACTGAAGAATAAAATATTTCTTGATATCACATGAAGAACAGTAAATGAGTTTGGAGAGTGATGTCTAACGACCAAATCTAGCAATTCTCAAATTCACATTATTTATAAACTTTATAGTTTATATATTAATTTTTTTACTCAATAAAATATATATTATTTTATTAATTAAAAACATATATTAATTTGTTATTAATTGAATATTGATGTTATAAATAAAATAAATAATATTTGACATGATTTATCAGTTTTTTCCTGTTTATATATATTGAGAAAATATATTTTGTGTTGTTTATTTAATTTTTCTAAAATAGTTTTAATAATAAATTCTGGAAATTGAAAAATAGTTTAATGGATTTTTTAAATATATATTTTTAAAAATAATTATTTTTATATAAATGTTAAAAATTAACATTGCATCAAATATCTGTAGATTTTTTTTAATTATATTGGCAGTGAAGAGTAAAATTGACTTTGAATATGGGATGTGTTGTATTCAATAGAGATTATGTATAATTAATTTAATTCTATTTCTTAAAAGTTTTGGACAGGGTAGCTTTATATTTTTTCATTAATTCTTTATTTCATAGAAACTTAAATTAAACTCTCGAAAAAAAAAAACAAACAACAGCACTAGTTTAGTGAAATTTATTTTAACAAATATATTGTTGGTCTAATGAAGGTTAGTGATCACCCTATGGACCGAATGTTATGTATTAGTGTGACATCGATGCTTCACTACCATCCAATTGGTGCCACACGTGTGCACTACGAAGTCTCTCAGCCCATCCACAACACGTATAGTTGCAGCCTTGCAGGTTCTAAACTACCACGGTCGGTTTTTTTTGTTTGTTTGTTTTTTATTTATTTTAAATATTACATTAATAATTCGAGGATTTGTAAGGATATAAGAGACCACAATCTCACGGTGAGAATTTATAAGGATATAAGAGAGATTCAAATTCACAACCTCATAGTATGAGTGTGAAGGGCTTTATTACCACGAGGTTCTGGAGGGATTTATTATGGTACCATGCTTACAAATAACTTGAGTTTTTGATAAAGAAGTACACGTTTGATCCTACTAAATATAATATAATAAAATTAAATAAACGCTATTTTCGGTATTGAGTTGCAAGTACCCCAACTCCGTGTTCTCTTATTTTGTTTTGTAGGATTGTCAGTATACCCTTCGTTCTACCAAATTCAACTGTGGATTTTTAGGATTTACATCTTGTATAAAATGCATAATCAACAACTCACCAATTTTGGGTATGTGAGTATGTCCCTCCCACCTACAATATAACGTTGTGGATTCGAATCATGTCTTCTCCATCAAACTCTAAATTATTATACTATTTCAAATATCTATATATATATACACACACACAATTTTTCTATTGTCAGTTCGTCCTCATATAAAATATATCAGGACGAAGAATATGGACCATTAGATTTACATACTTTGACTTAAAGTGTACACACTTATCAAAACTTCTCCATAATCTGTGGTCCACATTTTTTGTCCTGATATATTTTATATATTTTATATCAGGACGAACTGACAATAGAAAGATTATATATATATATATATATATATATATATATATATATATAAAGTTGTGTTAAACAATTTTATTTATTCCATATCTTGCAGTTGAAGAGTAAAATAGTGAAATAAAGATGGTCCCAAGTTTGACAAGTCATGTAAATAAGTATGTTTTGATTAACAGATCCAATCAAAGTGGTGTCTATGTACTCAAACCCTGACAACTGCAAGCAAGCACGGTGTTCCTAGAATGGGATACCACAACCACACCACTAAAATGTTGTGCATCAAATATTCATTGATATACTTGTATTTCATTATTCAAATGCCCATTATTCAACTGCAGAAAACTAAGTAAACTCAGAAAAATTACACAACATTAAGCACTGCAAAGCAAAACCAAATGTAACCTGATTGTCAGTTGTCACTACTGATAATGAAGGGAATGCATGATTTTTGACTATAGATGATTATGAACTAACATATATAAGCACAAGTGACAACATCACAACAGCACACAAGTATTTTTCTGTACTAAGCCATGCAAATTACATCTATCAATTTCACTATGGGCAAAAAAAGAAGCAGCAGCAGTTATTATAATAAGTGTTAGATGCAAAACAATGTATCAATGTCAAGATAAGAACTCCATCTATTACAACAGTCAGATCCTCAGTCACATAATATACAACCAATAATATTATTAGTGCTACTGATACAGAAATCCATTACAACAGTCAAATCTTCTACAAAGGCCACATATTATCAGTAAATACTCACAGCATATTTATACATTTGTTTCCAGCTTCAGGTCTTCAGTTTTATTTCTCAGTCTCAACCTGAATGAATGATTCATTCTACCAAAAGAATATGAAATGCAAGTTAAAGAAGAAGATTAATTGGCCACTCTACCAAAATGTCAAAAGCAGAAGACCATCAAAGAACTTTTAATGGTAATTTCATGGTGGGTTACAAGTGGTATAGTATGTTCCAAAACGGAAAAAGTTTCCCAACCAAAATTATCCCTGTGAGAGATAGCATTCAAAGTTCAAACATTAACAACACGAAATAAAAAGAAATCATAACAAGAGAAAATCGGAACCATGTGCAAACCAACAAGCTCTGTTCTATACTCTTTAACAATTTATCTGGTGATGGAAATGAAGGTGTAAAATAAAGCCATCATAAAAAATAGCAAACCTCACTAGCATTTGACACCACCCCTTCAGCAGCTTGCCAACAAGCTTCACTCTATAAACAAACATCACTTGCATTCAACACCAGCTTCAGCTGCTCGCCGAGGCTTGTTTTTTCGCCTACTCCCATTTTGTCGGAATCCAACAGACTTAGTTGAGTCATCACTGCTTGGTTTTAGTGCAATGCCATTCTCATGTTTGTTAAAATCCTTATCTTCTTTGGCCTGTGTGGACCTCTTCCTCTTCCTTCCGTTTGCTGTGGCAGCCTGAATTTTTATATCTTTGGTAGAGACAGAACCTTTTTTATCATCACCCTCTTCTTCTATATTCTTAGCTTCTGCTTCTTCTTCTCCAACATCATCATTCAACGGCTTTTGTGGTCTTCCTCTTCTCCTATATGCTGGAAGCTTTTCCTCTTCAGTAGTTCCAGGATCCTCATGGGAAGAAATAACAGTCGGCTTCTTCCCCTTTCCCCTACCACGTCTCATACTCCAAAGCACAAAGCAATGTTAAAATAAAATTTCCAGCAACTTAAAATGACTTCTGCAAAGAAAAACAGATAAGCTCAGACGATGGAAAAAACATTTGAGTCAGAAAATGATGCCGACAACAGGCAGAACTACAATAGTTATAGGAGAAAAAGTAAAGAACATGTACCGATGTACCATTAGGAGAAAAAGTAAAGAACATGTACCGATGTACCATTATCCATGTCAAAAAAGAAATAAGTTTGATTGACCTAATGCCAATAAGAAATTCAAGATTGAGACAAATTTTCTCTGCACCAAAAGCATAAGCTTGAAGGAGCAGGACATATCTTCAATCTTTCTTACTAAAACCAAAAGGGCGAACAAATAAATTCTTCTGCCCCATATTGAGAAGTCAACACATCTCAACTACGCTTTGATCCAAGTAAAAATGGGCTCAGCTACATGAATCATTTCACACAAAAGCAAATTTAAATTTTCTTACGCTTAGCTTGATCACTGGGATAATATGAATAAGAATGTAAGTTTCAATCCTAGATTTTATGACCTCTTAATTTCCCAAAATTGTATCTTAATTCAATCCTATCAAAATGTTCAATAGGGTGTGTGAAAGTTGATGTTTTCTTTCCCTGGCCTAAACAAATTAGCTATACACATTCAAAATTACAATTCCTTCCTTTCCTATCATTTACAAGCAACCAAGTCTAATAAGTCACATTATCAGCTCAACATTGGAAACTAGATAAATATGGCATCAAGATGATGGACTTAAAAGAGAACAAAGAAACAAACCTAATCATCCTCTTTAAAAGTGAAATCCAAATCAAACAATCCCCATATATATATAATCCAAAGCCAAACATGAAGCAAAATGCATACCACTTGAATTAAAAACGAAAAAAAAAAAAAAACTATAGTCCCTCTTTTCAGCTACTGAGGGAAAGAAGTTCTATATGTTTTTATGCTGTTGTGTTTCCCCAGATGGAAAGGCACATCCAGACTCACTGAAATATATATATATATATATATATATATATTTCATTCAGGTCCCAAACAAGGAAGATAACTAAGATTTAAAACAGTAGTATATATTATCAGCAACTAAACAAAGCATTCACATTCTCATAAACCCAAAACGCAAGAACATAAATCAATATAATCTTGTATGATAATTGAAAGAAGGAGGGAGGAAGAAGAAAAAGAAATAGACCTCACAACATATATCCACCTTCTGAATGGTTGACACAAAACCCATTTTTCTGAAGCCGATTACAAGATTTAAAAAACCAACAAATCCCCCATAAAACAGATAGATTGGTTTCAACAGTGAAGTAGCTATGACTAGTTTAGAGTTTAGTGGTTGAAACTATGATCTAAAATGAGAAACAAAGATGACCCAGATCAGAAAATGATGTGTGCCAAGACAGGAATTAGCAAAAAGACTGAGACTTGTAGAGGACTAGAGGTCACTTAATGAGTAGAAGCCATAGAAAGCAGAGATGGAGGAAGAGAAATGAAAATGAAGTGTGAAATTTTTTTACGTTATTGTAATGTCCAAGGGTTTTATTACAGCGGAAATTGCTTGCTTTGCCCCCAAATTATTGACAATTTCAAAACAGTTATTAAAAATTGCCACGTATGAAACTAATGAGTACATTCAATTTATTTATAAATATACACTTGTTATTAAATTTTAAAAATCATATAACAAACTTCTTGTAACTAGCATAATCTCATGTAACAAAATTTTATCTCTATTTCTTTTGTTATACAATAATAACATATTGATAGAGAAAAAAACATACTATAAAATTTAAAATTTAACCGATAATGCGAAGGTTAGTTGTTATACATATATATTTTTAAATTAAATTGATTTGTATCTAAGAGTAATTTTATTTAGAGGAATTATCATTTGGTCCTTATATTTTATTGAATTATCTAGTTTTTAACTGTCTTTCTCTTTTTTACCCATGTGGTCTCTATGTTTTAAAAAACTAATCAATTTGGTCACTATGACCAGATTTTTAATGGTCAACCGTCATAGAAAACATTGAATGACTGTTTTACCTCTTAACATTTATTTTCTTTTAAAAAATATAATAAAAGAAAATTTACAAAAAAAAGGAAAAAAATAATATTTGGTAGAGATCCAAATTGGATTTGAAGGTTTAAACATCATTAATTGATGCATAATCTCACCCTTAACGCCACTAATAAAACTTGAAAAGAACTCCTCACTCAAACCCAGGTTTTTGGCCAATAGCCTAGGCCAAATCTCCTCAAATTAGTCCTGAATTTCTGTCACAGTAGTGGTTTGTCTAAGCCTTTGAAACTCCGCCACAACATCTTCATGTTCCACATCTAAGAACCTATTAAGTAGGTCTTTAGTGAATTCTTCTCACCCTATATTTTCTCTTACGGCATATAATGATTGGAACCAAGCCTCAACTTTCTTTTCAAAATGTATTAAAGCTACTATAACTTTCTATTCGTGTGCAACCAGATGAATTAAGAAAAACCTTTCACTCTTATGGATCCATGCTTTAAGGTCTTCCCCATCAAATTTTAGAAAAGTTATTTTGGGTGGTTTGAGACTAGAATACGGGTTTTGATTTTCTGGATTTTTTGGGTTTCCTTTTGTTTTCTTCTTCTTATTATTATTTCATAAATCTATTTATATATATTATTATTAAATATAAGTTTATTTTAAATTATATATATAATCTTATTTTAAGTTATACACATATTTAAATTATTTTAAACAAATTATATAAATATATATATATATACATTTAAATCAACTTACCTCAAACAATAAGTTGGAATAGCTCATGTGGTTAGAGTATGTGGTTTTTAACCTCAAGGTCAAGGGTTCAATCCCTAATGGAGGCATTTTAATTTTTTAATTAATGGTCAAAGGCTTTTTGGATGAAAAACTTGACAGAAGGGGCAAAATAACTAATAGTTTGGGTTTTAGGGGGTTAACTGACCATTATTGAAACTAGATGGGTCAGTTTATCTAATATGACAAACCTTAAGGGGGAAAATGGTAATTTTCCTAGAATTAATTAAAGCCATTGATTTATGCGAGGATAATGTGTGGTGATGAGGAGATCTAAATCCATATATATATATATATGTATATATATATGCATATATATATATATATATATATATACATTATATGTGGACCATAGATTATGGATAAACACTAACAATTGCATACAGACTGGGTCAAAGCAATTGAATCTAATGGTCCACATGTAATGCACGAATAAATATTTATCAGTACGTATTGAGTTGAAAAGTTTCATATATATCATTGAACTTACCACTCCTTAAAAAATTCATATCAAAATTCATTCAAATAAGGTTATATACAAACATATTTTCATCAACACTTATGAAAGTGGTGGGCCAGGAAATAGGATACATAACAGCCTTTGGATCATGGGTTTGTATGTAAGAAGCCCTCTTTTTACAAAGATGAAGCTATGGGTTGGCCTGGAGGGGCAATGGCCACTCCAGCCTTTTGGAAACTTTCTTCTTCGTACTCATATTTTGTCTAAATTTTAAATTTTGAACTTGTGGTACTCATATTTTTAGTACCCAAACTTTATTAAATTTGAAATTTTGGTTTCGCCTCTGCCTATATAACCGTGAGGGGTAAACCACTAGTCCAACTGTCCAAGTATATTTATCCATTTTTTTTTTGTAATTTCTTACAAAACAAAATAATTTTATAATAATGGCATGAAACAAATATTTTATAAAATGTTTTAAATGTTTTATTTTTTAAAACTTCTTAAATTTATTATAAATAAATATAAAAATATTATAAGTGAATATTCTGTAACATAACATTGATAGTTTGATACAATGTATTTATGTTAGTCATCATGCTTGGTGATTGATATGTTCCCACGTGTGATTGTAACGAGCGTGAGAAATACTTCACACGTGTACATTTGTACCCTCTTCTCAGTTCTAATCTCAGGTACTAATATGCTTCCATACTTCCATACGCCTTTGACTCTGAGAAACCTCAGCAATCTACATATAATACAATCTCTGCCTATCTCATTTTCAAATTCTAAGACTAAGAATAATGTTTTTTCAACTCACATCCATAAAATGATGATATGTGCATGATCCAAGCCATACAACAAACCATCCAGATTATGACTTAGTCTTAGTTTGTTTTGATGAAATAAATGGGTGCTTTACATGTGGCCAACATGTGCAATACTGCCCCCATATTTTCCTTATTTCATATGTTAATGCTTAGTGGTGTCTTTTGGTTATTACCGGTTGTTGAGGTCGTGTGTTCTCATTCTTAGCGGTTGATAGTAGTTGAGATCATGTGTTCTCATTATGTTTTCATTTGGCTTATATAAGGCCAGAAAGAAAGTTATTTGTAGAGGATTATGAAATGAAATGACAATTATCCTCTCTACCTCTCTAATTGAAATATATTAGTTCTATCTCTCCTCCTAAATTCTCCTTCCTAAATTCTCCTTGTAGTTTCCTTCACTGGAACGTACACATCAAATGACCGCATTCAAGTTAAAATTTTTACTCCTAAAGCTCATAACAAAATAAAAGGGAAAGAAGAAGAAAGAACATTCAGCTATTTGGATCATTGGATGTGAGTACAGAATCATCACTAATCTGCATTTGTGAAAACTACCCTCACAGATGATTTGATTTTTCAAGCCTAAATCATATAAGATGGAGTAGGTTTTACAAGTCCAGATAGGCCAAACTCCACATTCCACCACCAAATCAAGGTGAAGACTAAATGAGTTGAAGAATAGCTCAGAAATTATGAACTCACAAGTCATAATAACAAAAGAAAAGCCAAACTAAGATTTGATTCATGGCATATAACATTAAAAATGGTGCTTTGAAAAAAAGAAAAAGAAAAAGAAAAAGAATTCCAGACAACATATAAAGTTTTGATCTTTTTATTAGAACATGTTTTCCATTCCTGGGTTAGGAATTCTTGTTTCCCACTTACAGATTTGTTTTGTTAACGTTTATACTTGACTATATCTGTTAATATTGTAGGAGCAGATATAACATCTTTAGGCAACACCAGTGGCTTGTTGAACAAAAATGTTGTAAGAACAAGGGCCCTTGATACTTGTTGATGTTGAACACTGAAATCTAAAAAGATTTACAGAAGTTCCTAAAATAAAAATCTCTAAATATCAAAAGTCCTTTAAATGAAAATCCTAAAATATAACCTTAACTTTTTTGAATAAGAAACAAGGAAATCGTATACATAAAAAAGAAACAAGTAGTAAAGCAGATAAGCAGTCCACCAACAAAACAAAACTATAAAAGCAAAATAAACAAATAACCTAATCCTATCCCCAATGAATTATAACTTTTCGAATCATTGTTTTCCTAAATCACTAAACATACAGTTGAACCTGTAGACGATGCCAAATAAAGTAAAAGCTGAAATGTTGTCATCTATTTAACTCTGGAATCACGTTTAAGTAATTGTTAAGAAAACAGATAAACACAAATATTGCTGTAACAAATGTAGCAGCCTGATATCAATTTTCCTGCTAAACAAATTCTCAGAGGATGCCCAAAGGTCAAAAGAATAATAAAACTGTAAACAGATAAGAACCAAAACAAAAAATTACCTGTTTTGCATTTGCTTGCTTCATATATTTGCTTATACTACTAAACTTGAGGAGAGTTGGCTGCAGTTAATAATGCAAGGATAAATTATAGTTGATGTTTCTCTTGATTTATAGAAGATACAAAATTGAGAACCCGGGAGAATTGATTAAAGTATAAGATACTGAAACAGATATATTTATTCAGAACATATTTGTTTCCTTAAATCCTGCCAAACTTGAGGGCCTTTAGGATGAAGGTTTACATACCGAGTTAAAAATGTAACATCTGAACATGTCGTTACAGTAATAAAGGCCAACTTAGGGTCCACTACCCTTTGGTCTTTAAGCCAATTATACATAGCAAACCTAAGCTTGATCCTCAGCACTGTATAGGTAAGATATGATGGAAACAAAGTCAGAAATGAGATTGGGTAACCCATCTCATTTACAAGAATATCGATCTTCATTTCGATGATATCCTTCGTCTGGTTAAGAATATGAGGGGTAATTGTTATCATCTTACAAACATCCTTCCTATCTATACCTGCTTTCACAATACAATCAAATCTTTCCTGAAGTTCCCCTCCTCTGGCTCGAATAAGCTTGAGCGCTTTTTCCATTTGCTTTGAGTTCTCTACAAATCCCAAGTCCAACAAGAACTTATTCTTCAGCAATTGTGACATTTCTTTCTCTCCTGATCTTGGTAATTGCTCAACTTTAGTGCCCATAACCCATTTCTTTATTTCTTGAGGGTTCTCCTGGATGTATTTACAAAGGCGCTTTCTTCCAACATTCAAAACAGTAAGTAAGCTATCGGTTTTCTTTAAAGTACAAGACCCGAGCAACATAGGGTGAGATTGAACAATATTCACAATCTCCTCCATCTCCATCTCAATCTCATTTAGGAATTGAACACACTGCCTCAAATTTGAAACAAACTTCCCCACTTGAATTTCTGGAAACTGCAAAAACATTGGAAGTATTTCTTTCATGGCGAATCCAAATTTTGTAAGTAACCCAACCAGTGTAAGAGCCCTATCCCCTGAACCCTCTAAGAGAAGTCCTGGGTGCTGCTGGATTAATCTACTCAATGGCTTCCCATCGCTATCAAACTGGCTAAATAAGTTTAAGAAACTAAACATCATCCTCCAATTACAAGAATTTGACATTAAATGTTCCTCAATCCAACTAAATCCAATTCCCATATTCTTCAATATCTCTATCACCTTAACAAACTCCACATTTGAATCCCCAATCAAAATCTGAGGACTACAAACAATAACCTTACCTATGAAAGACTGGTGAAGCCCTAGTTCCTCGTAGGCTTGAAGCTTTGATGGCAAAATGCCAAAATCATGTTGAAAAACTTCCATTGCCTCTTTAAAGATCTTCCCTATCTTATTCCGATCAATACCATAATTACACAAAACATAATAGTTGTTTAATAACAGATTATCATCACTCAAATACATCAATTTGCGAGGAAGAAGAGGATTATACTCACAAGGTTTCAATCCAGCGCTCTCAAAGAAAGGCTCGAATTCATTAATAGGATGATACCGCAAATACCGGACAACAGACTGCCGAATATCCCCCTCATCTTTTATTCTTTCTAAAATCTTTTCAAGAAAATAAGGTGAGTTTTTACTCATATGTTCTGCATCCGTGAATGGTAAGCTCCTAGTGGAATGCAAATATTCCAATAATGCAGCTTGAGCTTCTCTTCTAATGGCAGGAGATACTTTACGAACATTATCGTCACAAGCCAATGTCATTTCATCAACATTTTCAATATTTTCTGGTTTAACATTTCTTTTCCTCCCATAGAACCTCCTAGGGTTTTGGGCAATGTAAATTGACCCAATTCGTTCAAATGGGGATTTTGAAGATCTAACGTGGTTTTCAACAAAATTTGAAGAAACCCATTTGAGGATAGATGTTGTTCTAAGTCTCTGCAAATGAATCATGCTTATTGTGGCCTGACACGAAATGCAGGGGATTGTATATATACCACAGCAAAGGAAAGGACAAGTTGAAGCTTAACAGAAATGAAGATAAAGTAATTTACCTTGGATTTTAAATGGGTTGGAGCTTACTTGCCGAGCTTGCTCTTCTTTGGATGATTTGGATGCTTTGCTGCCATCAATGGAGGTTCAGCTACAGAACCCTAACCTTAAAAAAATGGGCAAGTTGTACAAACACTTCCGTTATTTGATTTAATTGCAGGCAGGTGTAACTTCTGCTCATAAGTGCACGAACATCCCTTGCTATTAGCAGGCAGCCGTTTTTTTTTTTTTTTTTTTAATAAAATAAAATTATTATTAATTATTTATATAATACTTCATTATTTTTTTATAGAAAAAAAATGGATATAGACAATACCAATTATTGAAAAATAATTATAAAAAAACGGAATCACTTTAAGAGATTTGAAACAACTTCATCAAACAAAATAATTAAAAAAAAATGAAAAAGCTTGAAGATAACTCAAAAGAGATCGCTTCAAAATTTTCCTAGAGCTCGATCAATGGAGCTTTTCCAAATTGTTTTATTTTTCTTTTGGATTTGGTTTATTCTTTTCTCTTTGGAATTTGATTGAAGATTCAGGTTTGGATCGATGAAGAAGAGTTGTTATTGGATTGTTACATTGTGTTTCTATGTCTTTGTAGAATTGATTTTTGAAAGAAAAAATATGGCTTGATTAAAGCGTGTTTCTGTATAGAAGGACGATGATAGAGGAGTAATTTTTCTTTTATAAGCACACAATTTAGATATGTTTATAGCATACTAATATGCATTATCATACTTTTGATATGTGTATTATTACGATTGAAGTTATGTAGCTTACATGACAAAAATATGGTGATATACTAATGTGTATTAGAGCATCTCCCACTATATTCTAAATTTATGTCTCCAAGAAATTTTATAGTATGGGTTGCTCCCACCAACGAAATTTTTTTAGAGTTTCTAAGATTGATACTCTAAATTTAGAGTACCAAATCCCATACTTTAAATTCACTTTTCAACATTTTTTATTCCATTTATATCATTTAACATTTTTCATTAAATTCAGTTAATGTATAATCTTATACTTGAAAATTTATAAATTAAAATTTATTAACATAAAAATTATACCATTAGAAATGCCTCATCTAAATCTTTAAAATGAGTCCAATATTGAATATTAATTAATAATTTTTTATTATGCTTTCCTCATTTTCATTTTATTATTTTGTTATAATTTTCTCTAAAAAATTATTATGTTATAAAAAAAATCTCTTATTACATATTGATAATTATAAGTTAGTAATAAATAATAACCGAAACATAGTATTAAAATAAAAAAACTATTAATATTAAAAATTACAATAATATAAAAATATCAAAATAAGGATAAAAAAAAGTTACAACAATATTATTAACATCTCTTTATCAAAATTAATTTAATTACTTTACGACAAAAACTGATTGAAATCTTTGTTTATACTAAATTAATGTGATAATTCATAATAGTAACCTTTTCCTCTACATATATTATTAACATTTCTTTATCAAGCGATTATACAAAAGACATAAGTTGTCCATAACTGGGTGCTATTGTATTTTGGTGAAAAAAATTAGATTAAAAAAATTAGATTGTAAAAGTTAGAAAAGAAATAATTATGTTGGGAAAATTAATTGAAAAATGTTAGAACCTAAAAATTAGTTATTAAAAATTCATACACTAATAAAACATTATATTTTTATAAATAGTAAAAAATAAAATAAAAATGTTAATAAAAATAATATTTGTTAAAATTTAGTTGAACAAGAATATATTAAGGAAAGTAAAAAATAATAATAAAAATATAAGTTATTTGAAGATATAAATAGAAATAGGGATGGAGATAGAGAGTTTTGCGGGAGTGAAATTTTTTTAAAGATGAATGAATATTCCTTTTTGGAGCTCTATTTTAGAGATAGAGATAGAGATATGACGGGAGCTGCTCTTAGTATGCTATAAATTATATGGCAACAATGTGATGTAGACATGGCGTCGGTTCGGTTCGAACCCGAACCGCCCGGGAAAAACCAGAATCAAAACAGATTTTTCTGGTTTCGGTTTCGGAACTAGAATTTTAAGGAACCGTCCTGTTTGAACCAAATTGGAACTGGCGGTTCCAATGTTATATATATATTAATATTTTTAAATGGTCCAACGGTTCACTTTATTATATGATGAATATTTTAGAGTTTATGGTCCATCACTAAATATAGATGTTCCACAAACTCAAAATATATCTCATTCTTCATCATCCTCCAGATTTATGAGTTTATGTTATAATTTTTTATCCAAAAAAACCAAAAAATTACGAGGTTCTTCTTCATCAAGCTCCACCACGTATTTCGAACTTGAATCTTATCTGAGTACCTCTTTTGAGTTTATAGAAGACACTGAAGTTAAAATATTTGATATCCTACACTGGTGGAATGAGCATGAAAGGTACTTTCCAATATTGGCTATGATAGCCAAACAAATTCTTTCAACACCAGTTTCTACGATGGCGGTGGAACAACAGTTCAACGCCGGTGGGAATATTCTGGAAGCAAAACGTTCTCTTATGAGTCCGAAATCAGTTCAGATACAAGCTTGTGTTGATGATTGGACGAAGGCAGAAAATAGACAATAAGAAATCGATCAAGAGAAACCCTACCATTTCTTCAAAGATGACCAACCGGCTGAAAGTGGAACAGATGATCATGATAACGATTAATCCACGTCATCGCCAAACCTGCAATAAAATGGAAGAGAACTACATAACATTTGATTCCTTTAAAACTCAAGAGGATACTTAAGCAACTTAATTGTGGTAAAAATTATGCAAGACCAATTTTACATTTTTTTAGTTTTATTTTAATTTAATTTTTTAATTTGTCATTTATTTATTTTATTTTATTTTCGTGTGACCCAATAAAATGCATTTACAAATTACAAGTGTACATGTCTAATTTTTTTTTTTATGAAATAAGATTAAATATAAGAAAATATTTCATAAAAAAATTGAACTGGAACCGCCGGAACTGAAACCGCCAGTTTCAAGCCGGAACCGGAACCAACTTCAAATTTAGTGTGATGCTGTGTATTAGTATGCTATAAATATGTCTAAATTGCATGCCTATAAGAGAAAAATTGGATAGAGGAGATGATGATGATAATGGAAGAAATGATGTTTTTATTTTTTATTTTTTTACATTTAGTTGAAATATTAAATATTTATTTGAAGGGAATAAAAAAAGATAAAATAAGGGCAAATTGCAATAGCTTACCCTAATTATAGCCATAATTACACAAGAACCATTAAAAATGTATCATAACAACATTGACTACCCATTGACTAACAGTTGAGTACTATTATTCACTAACATTCACAGAGTAATTTGGTCTTTTTGTTTAGTGTTATTAAATAAATAAAGACAAAAATAGATTTGTCAATAAATCCATTGCATACCGGTCCTAAAATTTGTATTAATGAAAAAAAGAAAATAGGTCTCTTGTCCAAGGACAATCTCCGCAAGTCTTCTTCCTTTGCTTATGAAAGTATGGTCTTCGTAAGTCTTCTTCTTCTAGATTCTCGTTTGTGTTTAATTTGGCTGGTTTAGGGACCTAATGATTAATATTCAGAAAACAAATTGTACAATATCGAGAAATTCTCAACATTTGACACTCACTGGTTTTTTAAAACACAAGTCTCGAAAGTGTACCACGTGGAGAAAATCTTCAGTTCGTGACAATGAGACCGTCCAATAGAAGTGTAGGTTTTTTAAGTTTTAAAATATATTTTGATGTTTTCAATAAAAATACTACACTTTTATTAAACGGTCTCACCACCTGTCAATGAAACCGTCATTTTGAAGATTTTCTTATAAAATTGATCAAAACTTAATGGGTTGAATTTCGAGACTTAATTTTACGAGATCAAGACTTACCTTGTTGAATTTCGAGACTTCATTTTTTTTTCATTTGGCAATTCACAGGTTTTTCATAAAATAAGTCTTGAAATTGTACATAGTGATCGAGATTTGGTTCAATTTTGAAGCTTTCTAGGCATTTAGAACGCACTTGTTTTTTAAAAAGGAAGTCTCGAAATTGTATCTAGTGATTGAGACTTATTGGTTTAGTTTCGAGACTTATTTTTTGATTTGGCCTAAGCCTTCCACTAGTTTGGGCAAGTCACATTACCCAATTTTTCTTCTAAGTCAATATCTAATTACAAATTTACAAAACATGCATTCAAAATTACCATATATCTCGGCACAATTCCACAATGCCACAGAATTCAAAATTACAATATATTCTTGGTCAATTTATGACGTAGTCAACGGCCGGCCACGTTTGCGCAAACGGACTGGTCGACTAGGATCCATACTCGTGGTGGGTTGCGATGATGGTGTTGACGGATCTTTTGGAGTAGGCAGTATAACCTGGGAAGTGGAGATGGGCTCACATACATGACAAGGAGGGGGAGGGTCCTGGGGCAAGGATGGAGGGTTAGCCTGATTTTGTGGGGGGTTAGCCGGATCCTGTGGAGGAGGCGGAGGGAAGCAGTTATCCATGTGCATATAAGTCGATGGCCCCTGAAATGTACGCAGAATACACATTACCTCGGCATGTTGTTCCTCCATATGCCTTTTGCTCTCTCGGAGCTCGCCCAAGTAAATCTCCATACGATCTTGTATCCGTGACTCAAAATCGTGAAAATCCTCCCGTAATTGCTGCATGGACTGCATAATTGCGTCAAATCGACAACTACGGACCCCTGATACTCCCTAACCACACATACCACATAATTACAAAGAAAAATATCAATACTTGCTATTTTAAAACCAAAAATAACGCAACCGGTAAACATACCTCTTGGACAGAAGATTGTGGCTCTGTAGGTCTACCAATCACTGTAGGTATATCCTGTACAACATTACGTAGTCTCCCCGTATCCTCAACCGGCTGCAACATAGAAGTGATTAGAGAGTTCGGGACCTGTGAACCAGCATGCGAAGGTCTCACATGTCTCCTACCCGTTTTAATCTTTTTAAGCCTCCCTTTGGTTGTAGTTCCACTGGTGGATCTAGTATGTGAAGGTGTAGGAATGTCTAGTCTCTCAACCCTATCACCGTCATCCTCAACACCAGACATTTTTGGCATATTCTCCAAAGCAGCATGAACAGGGTACAGATCCTCCACATCCTGTATCCCCTCATAGTACCACTTACCAAGCTCCTGGTTCGTAGGGTTTAATTTCTCGCCCGTGAACATCTAAAGTAGTAAAAAACAGAATAAGAAATACAAACCAAACGAACACAAATTTAAGGTATCCAACAAGTCGAAACAGTTATAAATACATTACCTTATCCTTAATAATCTTGACGATTTTGTTTGGCCGGGGTCGCTTAGTGAACTGCCACTTCAGAATACGAGGAAAGGGGTCATTGTTCGTGCGCTGGGCAAAATTTGTGGCCAAGTCTGGAATGACCTCTAAAGCAAAAATCTACACAATTTAGAGAAATTTAGGTTATAAAATATAATAATAGATAAAAGAAATTGAAGGGAATAATAATGTCACTGAACTTATTATGTCTCACCAATAACGAGTAGGCAAACCCGTAAATGTTGTACTTTTCTTTCAGGTGCTTTGCCTTTCCTTTGACATGCTGTCTGTGTTCAAATCGCATTTTCCGATCATACAACGCGTTCATGAACCCGTATATAGAGTAACCGTATACATATGAACCCCACGGGAACACATCAAACGCATCCAAGTTCTCTATAAGCCGCAATTGCCATATAGGGACATCTCCCCTCTCGTCCACTCCGGTCAAAAAGATGTGAAGCATCGACAACATACATAGCTTCACAACATCAAACTGCTCTGTCCACTGACCCAGTCGAACCCTCGCCTTCAATTCCTCAATCTTGACAACCTCTCGACCGCCAAAGTATCTTTGGTGTATGCCATTCTCCACCGCCAAATATCCAGTCGTGTCGGGCACAACTCCAAACTTCAACCCGGTGATGAGACAAAACTCAACCCTAGAAAACCTAACACTAGTATTACCTAACATGAACCGCATCTCATCGTTGGGTCCATCGTGATGTAGCTCCCGCAAAAGCAAACGATGCACAATCGCCCCAGAAAACTGCATTTGTCGGTGCATACGTAGAAAATGCCCAAAACATGACTCCATGAATCTCTCTTTCTGCACCCCCGTATCGTCTGCGAGACTAAGTGCATCGTCGATTACATCGAGAATTTCAATGTGATTGTGGCGAGTGATTGTTCCCTCGTACCAAGACACCTCCGGAGTTTTCAAGCTCAACTTCAGATTCATCATCTACATACGTTACCAAAAACATAACATCAACAACTATGCAATAAATCTTGAATTAACGAAATAAGTCTTGAACATATGCCTAGTAATTCTCGGATTAACGAAATAACTCTCAAACTATCTAAAAGTAAGTCTCAATTGACAAAATAATTCACGATTTACTTTAAATTAATTTAGCTAAAATTCCATACATTTAATCTCGATGCCATGTTAAGGTGTCAGATAATAATTCTCGACAAGAGCATTAAGTCTCGATAACATAAAACTATTACTAAATCTTGTTGAACAAATTAAGTCTCAAAGTCTCTCAAAATAAGTCTCTATATTTAATGAAATTAAGTCTAAATTAAGTCTTGCACGAGTAGAAATCTCGATCTATATATATAAAAACAAAAACTAAATCTCGAAATAAGTACCAAACTAAGTCTCGATGCTATGGCAAATTAAGTCTCGATGTGTTAACAAATACCTCTCGATCATGATAATAAGTCTCGATTGTAAGATTAAGTTTCGACATTCAAAGTATTGTTAATCTTTTCCAATTTAACACATATATACCCAACAACAAGAGATCGAATACAGTATTTACATCAACACATAATCATCACAAAGATTTGAAATCCAACTATTCCAATTGAAATGCAAACACAGAGAAAAAAAAAAAACTCTAAAATCTCGAAACAAAATTGAAGGAAATAATTTTAAATCTAAGACAAAATCAGTTTTAAAAAACAAAAAAACACACCTTTTAAGCAGCGCTAGTTATTTTTCTCCATGCACTTAATTCCCCAAAGCCCGATTTTGTTCGTTTGTCTCCTCTTCCCGTGTGCACTGTTGTCTTGGTCTCGGTCTCGCAGTCGCCATCTTCGAAACTCTTTAGGCGACGAGTAACTGATATGAGGGGTATTTTTGGAACAGTTCAACTTTAGGGTCCTATTCAACAATTCAAGTGGTGTCAACTGTCAAGCCCACAGAAACTGATATTAATTTTTAGAACTCTTTTATTTAAATTACCGAATTTGACTAGTAATTTTATAATAAAAAATAGGTAGATCGACAAATTTACAAGGGGGGAGAATTCTAAGATCCTTCCTAAGATTTTAATTAAAAAGGAGAAACAATCTCATAATTTTAAAATTAGGTACACATCCTTTTACAATAACCAAGAATGGTTTTATCTACTTTTGAAACCGTAAAATTATTCTTTGATTTTGGTCCAAGGAATCATCCATTCAAGTTTCAATAATTTACAATGTTTAATTTATCAACTTTTTTTTTTCTTTCTATATGTGACCTAATTATATGTAGAACCGATTAATTTAATTTCTATGATGACAGAGGAGGTTTTTAAAATTTTTTTGAAAAAGAATAAAATAAATTACAATAATGCTATACTACCGAAATTTTTTATCCCAAAATCAAATCAAATAATGCGGTAATGACAACTCACTTCTCACATCATTTGAATTGATAAATGATAATTTTCCGAGCTAATTTTCCGAGCTAATGTTTAGAGTTGTATAGCATTACTCTTTAAATTAATCGAATCGAAGGTCCACAAAATTAATAAATTTACATTACAATGATCATAGAGTCATAAGGAAATCTACATGAATTGCCATTCTAGTCTTGTAGATATGCCTAGTGCCTACATGAATTCGCAAACTAATATGCTTTTTAATCAGTTTATTTTCCATAATTTCTCCACTAATTTTGACAGATACCACTTGATTGCAGAAGTATATGCTATTACTTAATCATTAGAGTCCATCTGTAATTTTTTAAATTTCTTTTTATTTGAAGTGAGTCCATATGTCTTTAGGTCAAATTAAAATAGATGTGAACAGAATCATTCCTTAATTCAAATTACAAATGCAAGGCAAGCTAAGACTAAGATTGATAATTGCATATGAAAAAAAGAAGAAAGAACAATCTACCACGAAGCTGACCACACAGATATTGTTGTTAGTATCATGCACAAATTTGATATCACAATCCCAATAAGCAAATCACCTGTCTCTGATGAGAATCAACTGCCAATAAGAAATCAGAAATCAAATTCAAATTACTAATGCAAGAACGATGATATAAGTTTATAAAACAGAATAAATCCTTTAGACTGGAGAATGCCTTTTATCTTAAAGTGTCATTAAGATAATACATGATGTTAGAAATGATTTTTATCTTTATTTATTTATGTTTTAACTTCACAAACACAATTTCATTTATAAACAATCTTACCCTTTGTTACAAATGGTAAGATCAAACAAAACCACATTATTCAATCCCTCCCATCAAATCTCAAATAATAATTCTACCCCATCCCATGCACATTAGCCACTAAACTACAACTAATAAGAAACAGATTTCTCTTACTTGGTACAAATTTCTTTCTTCAAGTTTTCCCAAATTTGGGGCCCTGCAGGATGACGATTTACATATCGCTGTATAAATACTTTATGTGAGCATGAAATTAAAGCCCTCAAGCCCAGCATAGATTCTGCAGTTCCTTGGTCTATAAGCCAACTAAACATTGATAACCTAAGCTTGATCCTTTGCACCGTAAAGTAAAGATATGATGGGAAAATTACTAAAGATGATATCGGATAACCCAAACCATTTACAAGAAAATCAATCTTTGTTTCGATGACACCTTTTGTCTGGTTAAGAATTAGAGGATATACTCTTATCATTTCACAAACATCCTCTCTATCCAAACCGGCTTTCACAATACAATCAAATCTCTCCTGAAGCTCCCCTCCTCTGCCCCGAATAAGCTTAAGCGCCTTTTCCATTTCCTTTGAGTTCTCTACAAATCCCAAGTTCAATAAGAACTTATACTTCAGCATTTTTGATCTCTCCTTCTCTCCGGAACTTGGTAATTGCCTAACTCTTGTGCCCAGTGCCCATTTCTTTATTTCTTGTGGGTTCTCCTGGATGTATTTACAAAGACGCTTTTTTCCAGCATTCAAAAGAACAAATAAGCTATCAGTTTTCTTCAAAGTACAAGAACCAAGTAATATGGAGTCAGAACGGACAATATTCCCAATCTCCTCCATATCCATCTCAATCTCATGTAGGAACTGAACACATTGCCTCAAATTCAGAACAAACTTAGCCACTTGAATTTGTGGGAACTGCAGCAACATAGAACGTGTCTCATTGATTGTACATCCAAATTTTAGTAGTAACCCAATCAGTGTAAGAGCCCTATCCCCTGAACCCTCTAAGAGAAGTCCCGGGTGCTGCCTGATTACACCACCCAACTGCTTCTCACTGAAACCAATCTGCCTAAATAAGCTTAAGAAACTAAATATTTTACTCCAATTACAAGAATTCCACTCCAAATGTTCCTCAATCAAACTGAATTCAATTCCCATATTCTTCAATATTTCTATTACCTTAACAAACTCCACATTTACATTGCCAATCAAAAGTTGAGGACTACAAACAATAAACTTACCTATGAAAGACTGGCTAAACCCTATTTCCTCATAAGCTCGAAGCTTTGATGGCAAAACACCGAAATCATATTGAAAAACTTCCATTGCCTCCTTAAAGATCTTCCCTATCTTATTCCGTTCAATGCCATAATTACACAAAACATGATAGTTGTTTAATAACAGATTATCATCACTCAAAAACATCAAATTATGAGGAAGAAGAGGATTATACTCGCAAGGTTTCAGTCCAGCACTCTCAAAGAAAGGCTCGAATTCATTAATAGGATGATACCGCAAATAACGGACAATAGACTGCCCTATATTCCCCTCAATTTTTGTCTTTTTAAAAATCTTTTGAAGAAAATAAGGTGAGTTTTTGCTCAAATGTTCTGCATCCGTGTACTGTAAGTTCCTAGTAGAATGCAAATATTCCAATATTGCAGCTTGGGCTTCTCTTCTAATATCAGGAGATACTCTATGAACATTATCATCACAAGCCAATGAAGTTTCATCAACATTTTTTTTGCTTCTATAGGAGCGCCTAGGGTTTAGGGCAATGTAAGATGACCCAATTCGTTGAAATCGGGCTTTTGATGATCTAACATGGTTTTCAAACAAATTAGAAGAAACCCATCTGAGGATAGATGTTCTAAATTTCTGCAAATGGATCATTATTGCAGACTCACAGACAAGTTGAAGACTAATAAAAATGAAGATAAAAGTGTTTACTCGAGTAATTTACCTTGGATTTTAAACTGATTTGGGTTTAGGTCTCAACTGAGAGAGCTTTGCGCTTCTTCGGATGACCTGGTTGCTAACAATGAATGGGCTTCAGCTGCACAACGGTTGGTTACTCAGTGGCACTGGAGATTAGCGAGGATTTTCTCAACAATGACTCGAAGTAGGTGGCATTTCGGCCAATTAGAATTTCTTGTTTTTGTTGTCCATCGTAATTTCCATTTACAAATATTATTAAAAACTCCCTCTAGTTTAATATATTAGTCATGTTGTACCCTCTAGTTTCCTTTATTGACATTCTACACCTTCTGTTAGTCAATTGAAATCAGAGGCAAATCACGTGAGGTTTGTGCAATTCGCCCTAAATTTTATCGATATATTTCTTACGGTATGACCTAATTGTAGGTGATTGATTTTTTCTTTTTGCATTAGTCATGATACCTATGAAAATCCAAGACAAGATTGGCAACTACAAATGATCACATAATCTCATAATCATCACCCAGAAATTGTTGTTAGTATTATGCACAGAGTACAAATGGCATTTAACCACTTGTCTTAGTATGAAAATAAATTTGACAATGCTTCATATGCTTCAAATTACAAATTAAAAATTTCTGGAGTCAGCTATGCTTCATATATTCACTTATGCTCTACTTGAGGAACACAGGATGAATAACAGGTTGGTCCATCTCTCAGCCTGAAGAAGTACTATATTCCTGCCTCAACCCGCGCAACAAACACACGTAGACCCAGGCACAACTCCTACGAAACAGATTTCTCTTATTCAGTACAAATTTGTTTCTTTAAATTCTGCCAAACTTGGCCGCCTTCAGGATGTTGATTTACATATCGTTGCATAAATACTTTCTGTGCGCATGAAATTATAGTACTCAAGGCCAGCATAGGTTCTGCAACTCCTTGATCTTTTAGCCAATCATACATTGATAACCTAAGTTTGATCCTTTGCACCGTATAATCAAGATATGATGGGAAAATCACTAAATGTGATACAGGATAACCCAAACCATTTACAAGAAAATCAATCTTCAATTCGATGACACTTTTTTTCTGGTTAAGAATCTGTGGGGATACTCTGATCATTTTACAAACATCCTGCCTATCCAAGCCGGCTTTCACAATACAATCGAATCTCTCCTGAAGCTCCCCTCCTCTGCCTCGAAAAACCTTCAGTGCTTTTTCCATTTCATTGGAGTTCTCTGCGAATCCCACATCAATCAAGAACTTAGTCTTCAGCATTTGTGATCTTTCTTTTTCACCTGATTTTGGTAATGGCTCCATTTTCGAACCCATAACCCATTTCTTCATTTCTAGAGGATTCTCCTGGATGTGTTCACAAAGTCGCTTTCTCCCAACATTCAACAAAGAAAGTATGCTATTAGGTTTCTTTAAAGTTAATGAACCCATAAACATGGCATGAGAACGGATAATCTTTCCAATCTCATCCAACTCCATCTCAATCTCAAACAGGAACATAAGGCATTTCTTCAAATTCAAAAAAAAAATTCCCACTTGAATTTGTGGGAACTGAAGAAACATCAAACGTATCTCATTCATTGTGGTTCCAAATTTTAGTAGAAACGTGATCAGCGAAAGTACCTGATTCCCTGAACCCTCAAAGATAAGTCCTGGATGTTGCCTGATTAATCCACCTAACTGCTCCTCACTGAAACCAATTTTGCTAAATAAGCTTAAAAAACTAAATATCATACTCCAATTATAAGAATTTTGCTCCAACAAATTTCCCTCAATCCAACTCAATTCAATTCCCATACTCTTCAATATCGTCAATACCTCAACAAACTTTGCATTCACACCCCCAATCAGGAGATAAGGACTACAAACAATAACCTTAGATATAAAAAACTGATTAAGCCCTAGTTCCTCATAAGCTTGAAGCTTTGATTGCAAAACTCCAAAATCATATCGAATAACTTCCATTGCTTGCTTATAAATCTTCCCTATCTTACTTCGCGCAATACCATAATTACACAAAACATAATAGTTCTCCAGCAACAACTCATCATCACTCAAAAACATCAAATCATGCGGAAGAAGACAACGATACTCGAAAGGTTTCAATCCCAAACTCTCGAAGAAAGGCTCAAACTCATTAATAGGATGGTACCGCAAATACCGGGCAATAGACCACTCAATATCCGCAGCATTTTGAACCTGTTTTAACAGTTGTTCGATAAAATGTGGGGAGTTTTTGCTCATATGTTCTGCATCCAGAAACTGTAAGCTCCTAGTGGAATGCAAATACTCTAATAACGCAGCTTGAGCTTCTCTTCTAATGGCAGGCGATACTTGGCTAACATAGCCATCACTAGAAACCGTTGTTTTTGTCCTATAGAGCCTAGGGTTTTGAGCAATGTTAATAGATCCAAATGAGGTTTTTGATGATGTAAAGCAGTTTTCAACAAAATTTGAAGAAACCCAGTTGAGAATAGATGTTATTCTCTGTTTCTGCAAATGGGTTATCGCTGTTTTCATGAGATATGAAGTACAAAGAGAGAGAACTTCCCCTCTCTTCCAAGAAAAAAGAAACAGACAAAGAGACCAAGATGAAATGGAAATGAAGTGGTTGGGTGCTTTAGCTTACCTCAACTTAATATAAAATGAAGCTTTAGCAGCAGGCAGGGTTGGCTCTTCTGTCTTCTCTGGATGATTAAGTGGCTGTCATGGCCTCACGGGGCTTCATTTGTTGAATCAAAGAGAACTTGAATCAAGCTCAAGGAGGGGAATCAGGGCATTCTGGTCATTCACTAATTATGGGTTATTTCTATTTCCTACTGCTTCTACTCGTTCACAAGCGGAGGAGAAATTATGTAAAGTTTATTTTATTAGGATACTAGTTAAGGTTTTTTATTTTATTTTATTATATATATATATATTTGTTTATATATACACTAGTGTTTTTTTAAAAAAATATTACAAGAACTATTACAATAGGGTTGTCGAAACCTGACGAGATCAAACAATATATGTACGGCCTAGATATCTGCTCCCATAATGAGAGATAATTACTTCCCACAACCCGAAAAAAAAACTCCTCACACATACTTGTAAAATACGCATAGTGGATTTGAAATCCACACCTCTTATATGAAAGGGAGGTGGACTGCCAACTTTAACTAAGAGGTGATATGCTATATATAGAATACTAGTTAAGAGTAACAAAAAAAAAATAAAAACTTCATACTTATTATAAGATTTTTTAAAATGCAATCTATTGCAATAAATTTGAGTTTTGAGGAGGTTAAATTTGAAGCTCGATGAGGGGGACTTGACTTGAATCCAAAATCTCATTTAGGCACGATAAACATCACTTGAGTTGATTAGTTTATTAAAAAATGGGTGGACAATAGAAATATCTCTCTAGAAGAGAAATATGAAAATCTAAGCACAAACAAGACCTTAACAAAGTTTTCTAACATTCCAATTAAGTATTGTTTGGACGACCCAAGACTTATATTTATAGGGAATAATGAAATACAGTTGTTTTTATGTCAAAACAACGGCTAAAGGGGAGCCTAGAATGCAGCTGCCCAGTGGCCGAAGATTTGAACAACTAACCGTTTGACAAAAAGTATTCAAATTTTAGACCACCAGAGGGCCCATATTACGCTCAATAGTGGCACGAAGGATTGGCTAGAATACTTCAGCCACTCCTACTTGCAAACATGAGTTAAATAAGTTACCCTTCTTTTACTTGGGGTGAATGTGTGATTCTCCAGTGAATGCTGTCAAGAACAAAATCTTTTAAGACGAGATGAAATTGATTCGATAGTAAACCCCTCACATTTGTATCATAAGGTTACAGATTTGAATTCTTCTCCCTTTCCAAAAAACCCCGAATTTATGTTTTAGAGGATGCTTGGGTTGGGCCTAAATACTGATTATCCTGAATTTTTTTTCTTCTGGAGGTTTATAAAGCTCTTCATACATGTATAGTAACGTTCTGCTTGTAATTTGCATTTCATGCATATTTTTGTACTACGTGTTTGATTTTAAGAGTAAAACGTGCCAGGTTTGATCATAAATGTTAAGGTGACAAAATTTTAAAAAGAAAATCTCTTAAAATTTTACCTTTGTTTCATTCAAATAGAAGCCCACTCGATCTACATTCCATCATTAGCTGTAATTGCTGCTTCAAAAATAAGAACACAAGTGACCTTTGAATTGAACTTGAACCCTGAAAAATCTTGTTAAAATTGAGAATCGCTTCATCAACTGAAGGGTGGGTGCACATTAGCTCCTTCCCTTAATATCATCATTTAAGACTAGAAATCTAGAATAACTAACAACTCTATCAACTCCATCCAAGTTTAAATACTAAAAAAAGTGTAAATATTATTCTCCACTAAACTACAAAGAAGCCTCAAATATCATTCTCCACAAAACTTGTAAATTCTATTACTCTAGTCTAAAATTACAAAGAATCCTCTAATAACCTTAATAACATCCCACTATTAACATCTCCAACATCCATACTTAAGATTCTTCGCTTGTGCATTCTAATCCCTTCTTTCATTAAACTGCCTCCCACATCCACAAAATCACTTGATCAGCTGTAAAAGTCAAAAGATAATATAGTGAATGAGATATAAATTTGAAAAAATGATATCACTAGGAAAGAGAATACCAAGAAAAGGGTGGCAGATCTTGAATATTACCATGTTAGAAAATGGACTTATTATTATTTGCTAATAATATGGATACCGGCCCATTCCCATAGAATTTGTTGGCGGAAGTCCAACAGGGTCCTTTATAGGAACAGGTGGATAAGAAATTGGAGCTTGTGTTGGATATGGTGCAGCTGCTGCAGGACTTTGAAAGGCAGAGGTGTGATATGGTGCTACACTCTGAGGGTAAGTGTAGCCAACAGGGAGAGTGCCGCCGTGTGGTTTTCCAGGCTGGGTATATCCCGGTGCCAAAGGTAAGGTCAAAGGAACCACCGCTGCAAGTTGTGTTTGTGCTGGTTTTCCCTTGTGGGTATCAGCAAGCTTCACAATAATAGTCCTACCCTGTGACCAAACAAGGAAATCCATGCAATTGAATCATGAAACTATGAGACCATAATCATTAATCAATAGTGCGGTGATTAAAAAATCTTAGCTGGAATCTTTTCAAAGCCAACATGCAGAATATCAAATGCAGGGGCGCTGAATGAAACATGGCATGTAATGTAGCCTCTCGTGTTATTATAGATTGAGTACACAATCAGAATGATTATCAGTCAATTCCTCTCCTAATTTGTGTCCAGCTGTAGATTTTTGATTCACAGAATAACAATGATGGTCACTGAATTCAGTTTACATAAATTAAATGGCACTGCAATTTCATTTTTGACTAAAGCTCAATGTTCAAGCAGTAGACCTTACAATGGATAAACATGCTTTAAATTTATTTATTTAACATAAATTCTTCTCAATAAGATCTTAAATAGAATAAGGTATACTCAATATGGGACTTGTTACCGTTCACTTACCCCAAAAATCTTTTGTGGATCAACTATGGCTTTCTTTGCAGCTTCAACCGTTTTGTATGTAACAAAGCCAAAACCACTAAACATAAAAAGAAAACAAAAACACAATGAATCTCCACATACTGATGACAGCATAAAAATGTATTGAAATATATATATATATATATATATATACACACACACACACACACACACACACACACATAAATAAGACATTTCTGACAAACAGAAACAATAGCACTCTTAATACCGTGATTCATTTGTATCCTTGTCATATGCGACTGAACCTTCCTCAATCTCACCATGCCTTCCGAAAAAGCTCAGCAGCTTTTCAGTTGTAATATCTGGGGACAAGCTCCCTATATAAAGCTTCCGCTGAGCAAGATCAGGTATAGTACTCACCCCATTCAATCCCTCACAGGCTAAATTACAGACAGCCATCCGACCCTATAAACCAATGTATAAATAAACAAATAAGAAACGTACAAACTAGTGATGAACAACAGGAATTCAATCCACCCAAAAGACATTTTTATATATGTATATATGTATGTATGTATCTAAGTAAAAGCAATTTCTTTATACTTTCTTCTAGGTCCACTATAGGCCCATTGAGCCTCTTGTTCAGAGACAAAGACTTTACTAGCAGATATATCTGACACCCACACAAAACAAATATCTTTTGAAAAGAATAAGATGTCAAAAATCAGTCCATTTAGTAATACAAGAGTGACCTGTATAAATAACTAAGAAGTGAAAATACTTACATCAATCAATTTGCTAGGTGCACCCAGTGCAGTTTGAGTTGACTCCATATGTTTGTATGTGATGAAACCATAGCCACGTGACTTTCCGCTTGCTTTGTCATAGATCACAGCCCCTTCTTCTATTTCACCATGCACTTCAAATGCCTAGTCAAGAACATAACCATAAACCATTCAGTACGAAAGGTGCAATACTCTAGCATATTGGTTCTCCTTGTGTATTTTTACTAATTTATAACATATGAGCAATCACCACCACAGCACACAAAACACAATCAGCAATCAGTAATGCACTCACAGCACACAAGGTTTCTGAAGATGTATTCCAGGCTAAGCCACGGACAAAAAGCTTTCGATGGACTGGATCTGCACTGGCAACACTTTTAATTTCTTCTGCAATTGAAGGATATTGGGATCCTCTTTATACGTCAACATGCAAACAAACACACATGCACAGAGTCAATCACACCGCATACAATCCGGAGCAGCATTCGTGTGGCACTCATTCACTTAACCAAGGGCGGAGGTATAAGCAAACTGGCCTGGGCTCCAGCCCAGGCTAGCTTTTTCAATTTTTTTTTTAATGATTTTGATTTTTTCATTTTATTTTAAATAATAGATAAAAATACAAATGTAAGACAATTACAATATTAACATTGCTTAATAATTCATAAAAATAGTCTAGTTTATAATTTAATTTAACTGAGATAATTTCAATAGATTCATTAGAATGATATACTCAAACACATCAAAGTTTCATTTTCCTTTTCATTCTCTATTCTTTGTAGATACATTAAACAAATTTTGAATTCCTTACTTCGTTTGCTTGTCCGAACAAGTATTTAATTTTATTTCGCTTGTGATTTTTTTTCCTTTAGATTTGCTTTAAAAAAACCTTTGTACTACCGTCTAGTGTGACTTGAGTAGAAAATTACGTTAATTTAGCATGACAATGTCCCAGATTCGAGTCAATACATCACATGTGGTATACAAAAAAAAAATAGTTAATTTAGCCCACCCGAACCATTAGTCCTGGCTTCGCCCCTGCACTTAACACATACAGAACATACTGACATGCAAAATGAGTCACTGCTGCATTTTAAAATTAAAATACTAACAAAGAGAGGAATGAACCTAGCATTAATACTACAACTTTTGATGTTTCATTGACAATGATAAAAAAATTAATGAATTATGCATATAGATGAACATTAGCATGCTTTTCAATTATTTTTGTACCAATAACTACAATTTCTATTATAACCAATTGGAAGCTCAGGAACTTCATTGAAAGATCAATGTTACACTAAGAATATGACCTAAAATTCAATGCTATTATAGAATTATAATAACATACACTATAATATCAGCCGTCTTTTTGCTTCAAATTATGACAATTTCTCGACTGTTAGATAGGTGATTAATCTATAAAGAGTATTCAATAAAATGTTAGTAATTACTTATTTCAATTATAAAAAAACACAAAATTCATTTAAAAAAATAAAAATAAAAATAAATAAACAATACACAAATTGAAGAGAGCCCCCAATATGTCTATAAACAAAACAGCAAACATAATCGAAACAACTAACTAGATTGAATTGAAAAATTCGAAATCAATGTGTATAAATCAAAAGAGAAAGCGAGAGAGAGAACATACAGTTTAGAGAGAAGATCGACGAGCTGAGACTTAGAGAGAGGGTCAAGCAACAAACGCAACTGTTCTTGCGATGATGATAAGGCTAATTCTTGGCCGTTGATCATCTCATCCATCTTCCTCTTCTTCAAATCCTCCATATTTTTTTGTACAGTTTCTCTATCTCTCTGTGTTTGTGTGTGTGGTCTAGTTTCGTGTTGTGACGAATACTAGAGTGGTTTATGGAATTATGGGTTTTGGGCTTCGTTGAGCTCTGTTTGGTTTCAGGTTGTAGGATTTATTTGCACCCGACTGGTATGGTCCTATCCTCGTTCAGGTTGTTTCCAACCAGTTACACTATTCCTATATTTGGGATTTTTCAAAAAAACAATAGTCTAATTATGTTTCAATTATTATTTTTTTGTCTAATTATAATATATAAATAAATGAACTCAAAAATCAAAATAATGGAAGATAAAAAATAGTGGTAGCATATAAGAGGATATTATTCGCAGAATATAAGATGAGATTATTCCGGACCTATTCGGTAATGTTTTCAGTTTTCTATTTTATTAATTTTCATTTGAAAATAAAAAATTAATTTTATATTTTCAAAATCTGAAAATACATTATTTTGTGTAGTTAAATTAAATTAATTTTTAATTAATAAAATCAATTTAAGTTAATTATTAAATTATTGATAAACTAATGACATAAAAACACAAAATTGCCTATTTATACTAATTTAGCCTATAAAGTTTGTCATTGATTAGCAACAAGTTATGTTAATACTTAAAGAGTTACATGAGTATCAACTAAATTCATTGGTAAGATAATTTTACAATTATGTACAGGTGGTGCGGTGAGGGTCTCGTTTAGCACAATTGAAAGTTTTTTGGCGTGTTTCAATTTATCACTATCTTCTAGGTGATGTGGTATCTCCGTAATCAAGCCACCTTTGAGGGTGGCAAACTTGTTTTTACAAAGGCTCTATGGTTAGGCGTTCTGTCTGTTAGACGAATTCTCTTCAGTATGGCACAATGAAGAATTCAGTGGATAAGCTTCTGACTCTTCAACGGCTCCAAGTTTCTAATCGTCCCTTCAGGGTTATGTGCATTTTAGAGGTTTTTTAGTCATCCTCTCCCGCCAAGTTATCTTAAGGTTAACACAGACAATGCTGCTTGTGGTGGTTCTGGCCTTGATGGTTGTGCATAGGTTTTTCATACTTATAGTGGCTTTGTTAAGTGATTCTTTGCTGTTCCTCTTGGTGTTTGTTTTGCTTTTGAGGTTGAGTTGGCTGCATCTGTCCATGCAATTGATTAAACTTGGATATTTGGTTATCATCATTTGTGGTTGGAGAGTGATTCTTCATTTTTTGGTGGTCATCCTTCATTCTAGGTCCCGTAAGGTTCCTTGGTGTTAGCACCCAACTTGAGATATATGTTTGGGTTTGCTCTCTCAAATGGACTTTGTTGTCACTTATATTTATTGAGAGAGAAATCGAGTTGCAGATTGCTTAGCGTTTAGGAGCCCAGTATCGTTACGCTAACATGGTGGTGGACTACTCTAGATTTTTACACTTCTTTTATTTATGATAATATTTGTAGCAGATCTTCTTTGTTGAACCGTTGCTTTTGTTTTTCTTCTTGTTTTGACTCTTATTTATTTATTTTAATAATATGTTTGGTTTGGGTAGATGATGAGGGTGCTAAAGGGGTGGTAGCTTAACTGGGATGTCCCGGTGCACCTACTAATCCCCAATAACTTTAAAGAAAAAGAAATGTACGGGATACTGTTATCCAATCATCTAATCATATCGAATTCCACTCATAGATTTGATTGAGAGGCTTATTGGTGAGTCTCTAAACTTTTCTCACTTTTCTAAATTACTTATTACTTTTCCTCAAAGACAACATAATAAAGAAATTACAATTCGACATTGTTGCGCATGAAGAATACCATATGACCCTTTCAAAAAAAAAAAAAAAAACAGAAAAGAAACAGAAAAAGAATATGATATGATATGATAAGCATTTTGATAAAATACATGATTTTTCTGCCTAGAAAGGAAGACTGATTCATAGTAAGCTGAGATGTGATATCTCATTTATAAGTTCTCTTTTCTTGCTGCTTCTCCAACATTATCTTCAACTGCTTGCCTTGTTCCTCAATCACCATCTGTAAGTTTTGTTGAATCTATCCCAAGTAATCATGAGAGGAAACAACTTTATCATTTTCATAAAATAAAAACCAATATAGGAATACAAGTCTAACCACCATTTATATACATCTTCCTAATAAAATTTAAATTCAAGAGAGAAAATTACAAAAAGATATGATATAGATTTTTGTCTTTTAGCGATTTTGGAACGTTAATCGTTTCAAATTACTGTATCTCATTTACACCGTTCATGTGAGAGGATTCAATTCAATCCAATTTAGTCTATGTGCACCAAACTTGACTTTAAAGTTGTACCTCTAATTGGTGATGTAGATGCATTTGCACATCTTGTTGCATTTGCAGTGCCTCTTGGATTTTCTTGCCACTGCAGAATATAATTTTAAGTTTATGCCAAAATTAGAAATACATTTTCTTCTGTTTGATATAGTTCAAGAAATTTATTTACATTTTCATGTAAAGCTGAGGTATATCACTGATACAAACAACTCCTTTCTCAGGTTTTCCTGAAAAATGTGAAACCAGACATTCAATTAACAAAATTTATAAACCGAATAAGTCTGTTCAACATCAAAATTTAGATTAAGTGGTTTATTTCTTGTTAATTTCCAGAACATCCAATTAAACAAAATTGTTACCTTGCAGAGGTTCTAACTTGTACTTTTCGAATCGATATTTCTGAAAAGAAACATGAAATATATAAAATAAAGTGTTCAGATATGTAGAGATAGAGATCATAATTGGAATACTTGATCTAATATGTAGTATTAATTTAGAAAGCAATTATATGTCAGTGTCACCTGCAAATGACTCTTTACATGATAGATGGTCAATTCATTTGATTTCATCAGCTTCAACACTGCCTTTGGAGTCGCCTCTATGATCGATCCATAAACGAATCATTTAACTGAATTGGATTAAATTTTTGTCCATGAAATTAAGATTGTATCAATTTACTTACTCTCTGCACCTCCAATGTGATTAACACACTCCACGAATCGGTTGTGAAGATCCTGAGTCCATTTAATGCGTTTTTTACCGGAGAGAATTGGAGTTGGTCCAGTAGAAGCACAAGCACAAGGGAACTGTCAAATTAACGTTAGGGCATTTGTTTTGTGATCTGACAATATTTTGACGTAGAGTATTTGGATTACGAATCAAACGTCCCCCAAATTTATTGTGGAAAGCAGGAACTTACCTTGTTCTTCAGCAGCTTGTTTTGGTCTTGTAAGACATGCCCACTTCCATGAAAATTACAGCATGATATTTCATCCAACTTGAAGGATGCATTGCAATCTCTGCTAGATAAGTGGGGTTTCACCACTGATTGTAAAGTGTCTTGTTCTGATTCTGATAAGTCGATGATGCCAAATTTATCGCCTGAAGATTGATACGAGTATACATTAGTAGTCCCGGGAAACTGTAATGGACAGCTTGTAGTGTAGGATTGATGGTTAGTAAGATTAAAATCAGAAGCCAGTTGTTCGAAACGATTGGCAGTGATGCTGCAGGATGATAAAGTACTAGGCTCCAAGTTTTGCAGTTCTGATCCTCCCCACATGGAAGAAGAATGATTGATCACTAAGAATCAATGTTGTCCTGAATTTGTAAGCTTCATTGAAAAGCCAAGCCTTTTTATGTATGTTGTAGCTGGAATGTGAGCAAAATCGATATCGTAATGCAGATTTGGTTGAAAAAGAAAAAATGGCAAAGAATGACAACATTGATAAAAGACATCAAGTAAACAAGACAAGGAATGACAACATTTTATCAACATTGTCGATAGTACCTCTCCATCCTGACAACTCCTTGGAGTTTGGTGAGTGGGGGTGGGGGTGGGGCTACAATCGTACATATATTATTCGTTTGAAAAAGGCAAAAGAATAATGATATACAGCACAAGATGCATAGTTGAATTGTAATCTATACTTAACTATATAAAACACAATATATTAACGATGATTCTAATTCGTGTCAATTATTGCCATGATAAGATTCTTATTAGGAAGACTTGTTTTCACTCCCAATATCAATTCTTCTGCATTCCCGTTTCTGTTGTATTTATTTCATACGTAGTCTGTAGTCTGTTCTAGCCTAATCATTCTTATTATTATGTGGACATCCGAATAATATGTATGGTTTATTCCATTTGACTTGCCTTCATTTTTGTTAATGGAACATTTTGGTGTACCCATATCCAGCAGTATGATTTTGTATTGGTGTGACCCTTTTGGGTTGTATGTTTTGGACTCATAATGGGATGAGTCAATATTTGTTTAACATGGGGAGGTCCCTAAAATCATCCGGTCTCGGTGCAATTCATGTGAAAACATAAGTTAATGTTGACTAAGTCAAAGTAGTTGAATCCAACGACTTATATGGATTGCCCCTGCACTGAGGTGAACACCACCGTATATATATTGACCTTCAAGTACATATATAACGCAACAATTCTGTCCCGGCCTTGATATACAAGAAACAAAAGAAAAAGAAAGAAAGAAAAATCACAGAATACCACTGTATGGTTGATTTCTCAACAAGCAGGGGATCTATCTATGAATCCATTCAGATGTATCTGACTATTTGTTGTTCATCCCTTCAGCATAGAGTGTAGTGCTTGATTCTGTTGTGGGGACTGTGACCTTTAATGCTTGAAATTTTATGTTGTCTGTTAATGAGAAATATCAAACAATTTATATGTTTTGATTAGCTAACTGATCTTGGATGGAAAGTTTGTATTCCCAGAATTTTCGGCTATTGAATCCTCGATATCTTCAAGACTAAATGTTGGTTCATCTTGGTGTGTAGTACTATCCGAGCTTTGATCATTCATCTGACTGCTGCTGTTTGTTCTTTGTTGCTGATCAAACAGCATCTTTAGCTGCCTCCCTTGCTTTTCAATTCTCAACTGTAAATTTCGCTGAATCTGTCCCGGAAACAAAATCTCAATCAAAATTCATTTCATCAAGTTTCATGATAGTATCTATTAACAAGAAAAGGAAACAGAAAAAACAATTCGATGCAAATACCTCTAACTGTTCATGAAGACGCATTTGAACATCTAATTGAAGTTGTAATGCCTCCTTGATTTGCAAGCCACTGCAAAGAGATTATGAGGTAACATAAATTGCTAGGAAGTTTCTTTAATTAGAGAGCATTTTATCAAGACATTTACGTTTTCGCATCGAGTTGAGGTAAATCATTCAAGCTGCTATTTCTGGTCTCAGATTTTCCTGAAATAGGAAATAGTATTTGTCATGTCAAAGTAGATCATTGAACAAAAATCAAGGTGTGACAAATCAACATAAAAGGAAGATGTACCTTCTGCAGAATCTGGGATGTATTTCGCCGTTCGATATTTCTACAAACAGATAGAACAATAAAATGTAAATATCATCATTTAGATTCTCTTAAAAGAACAATATTGATCATCAGAATAGAAATCACATCCAAATATGTTGAATTAGAATTGGTACCTGTAAATGACTTTTCACATGAAAGATTGTCAATCCATCAGATTCCATCAGCTTCAGTATTGCCTTTGGAGTTGCCTCTGTAATTCATCAATAAACAAGTCAACATATTTATTATTTCTCTGCAGTTTCTTCCTTCAACTCATAAAAATTCATATCAAATCAAACAGATTTGATTCTTACTCTCAGCACCCCCAAGGCGATTTACACATTCAACAAACTTTTCATGAAGATCTTGAGTCCATCGAATTCGGGTTTTGCTGGAGAGTACTGCCCCAGATGAAACAGAACTACCAGAGGAGACTCCTCCCAAGGAAAATCTTGGTGATTGCTTCTCTTGCTGAGAACCGTAATTCATCGTGCCATAAGAACTATTACGAACCTGAAAAATAAACAATCAGACCCACAATCAATATGATTTTCTTCCTTAAATAAACAATAAAGAAAATTTCCTGGAATGGGAAAATATTTACTCTATGATCTTGATTCTCTTCGAATGGACCCGGAAGCAACTTGACTTGTTCAGGAAGAAAAGGCCTATTGCTGGGTGGATTTCTGTAGGAATTTTCAGAGGATGTATAATATCGGTTGTTGTTGCTACAGAAATCAGATTTTGGTATTGATTGTAAAGTAGTATTTCTCAATTCAATACTGGGTTCAGGTGATATTACAGGAAAATTTTCCCTGGATAATTGATAGGTAGGGAATTCTGAGTCACAATCCCTGGAAAATTGGGAGCAAGGAGAAGGATTACCAACTTGACAATCATACTGATCAGGAAACCCCATGTATCTTTCGGTTGCGTAAAAAGCTGAAGCAGGAGACTCGAAACGGCTCAAAATTGTACTGGATGATGATCTAACAGGCTCCAGGATTTGGTGCTGTGATCCTCCTGCCTCCATAGGCGGTGGTTGCATCCGAATCCTCATGTTCCAAGGCTGCTGCTGCTGCTGTATACTAAAATAATCTGACGAATGATTGCCGAATTCGATACTACAATCACCAACTACTCCATTTTTCTGTTGAATTCTTTCCTGGAAATTGATCTTTTGAGTGTTCATTTACAGAATTCCTGAAAGACTGCTAAGTAGTTTGTGTATCAGAATTCATTGTGCAATGAAATACTTAAAAAGAGAAGAAAAAACACAACAGACGCTTAAAATCCGAAAAGAAAAAGATGCAGATTAGATGAATGAAGAACAGGAATAGTGAATTCAAATGAATGTCAAGAAATTCTACCTTATATTCCATAAGTCTTCCAGAGTAAGATGTATATGAATATGAATATGAATGTGCAATTCCTTTTATTTATTCCACAACATTCATCTGTTGACATTAACAAGGCTCAAAACATTTATAAAAACAAAAACAAAAACAAATCCCTTCAACATAAAACAAATAATTTCACAATTTTTTGTCCATTGTAGCTTGTCTCAATCACCAACAGAATAAAATAATTATAAGGATTAAGCTAATGTTTTTATTTTTTTAGGTTAGACATTAAGGAAAAACTCTTTTTACTAAATGTTGTAAAAGACATGTAAATTTAGGGCCAGTTTGGTATTTTTATAGCTTTTAAAATAATCACGGTTAGCTGTGCTGAATAAATAATGTGCTGTGGAGTTAATCTAGATAACTATTTTGTTAATGCTGCTGTTGAAATTGATGTGGACTCAGAAAAAGTATTCATGCGTTCGTTAAATTTTCCTGTTAATTCATTTATTTTACATAATAACTAAAACAGACATGAAACAATAACAAGGGATTATTCATGTAGTCCTAGTAAAATTCTTCAACCGAAACCTAACAATATTCTTAGATTTTTTGATTCTTCGAGTATGTTAAAATATCATAACAAATCTAATTTGAAAAACATACACAATAAAGAAAAATAAATTACAAGAAAAGTGTTACTGGTGATTGGAAGAGCAATCGTCGGCAATGACCAGAAAGATTACAACAATGATAATTGACGACTTATTTTGTTAACATAAAATATCGATGATGAACATGCTTGTAATAAAATTGATTTATATGAAGTTAAACCTGAGATATAACTGTCTTTATATTAAATTAATAGGGACAATTTAGTCTTTAAAAAGATTTATTAAATTATTTCATAATCACTTTGTAAAACTAACCCCCCACTTATTTCTTAAAATTGTTGTCAAATTAACTTAGATTTTCAAATATTCACTTTTGAAAATTTGACCAAACATTTTTTTTTACCAAAATTATAAATAATCCCGACCCACCTCAAACTCACAGGTATCGGATCAGGTGGGTTTGGAGCGATTCAAACAGATATTAGATTGGGTTCTAGTCAAATTTTTTATCCGGTTAGATAATTTGGTCGGAGATGAGTCAAACCATTATATCTCGACTCACTCCGCTTGACCCGGTATTTTTATAACTATTTAAAAAAAAATTAAAAATATCAAAACAAAAGTAAAACCCTAATCTCTCTATCTCTTTGCCTAATTATATTTTTGGGCAAATTGAACTGAACCCCTTGATATTTGGACAAGTTACACTTAGATGGAAAAATCTCTTTATTATACACTAACACCCCTCAAAACTTAAATTTAACTTTGAAAATACCTAAAATGACCCTAGTTATATTATTTTATACTTTATTTTTTTAACTTTTAACTAAAAACTTTATAAAATTAAATAAAAATAAAAAAATTAAATAAAAAATAAGATTTATTAAATAAATAAATAGTTTAAAAAAATAAAAAATAAACAAAAAATCCTAAGAAAATAGTTTAAAAAATATATAAAAAAATAAGTTTGGATATTTAGAGCTTTTATTTTCCCTATTAATGGATATCCTTAAAAAATTAATGTTTTAAATTTGTTTCATTTATTTATTGAAACTGTTTATTTATTTAATTTTTTAAAACTATTTTTATTTAATTTTTTAAATTATTTATTTATTTAATTTTTAAACTATTTATTTATTTAATTTTTAAAAACTATTTATTTTTTTAATTTTTAAAACTATCTATTTATTTAATGAATCATATTTTTTATTTAATTTTTTTTATTTTTATTAAAGTTTATAAAGTTTTTGGTTAAAAGATAAAAAATAAAGTATAAAATAATATAATTATGGGCATTTTAGCCTTTTTCAAAGTCAAATTTAAGTTTTGGGGGTGTTAGTGTATAATAAAAAAACTTTTCCATCTAAGTGTAACTTGTCCAAACCTTAAGGGGTTCAGTTCAATTTGCCCTATATTTTTTGTTTGAATCTAAGGTTCATTAAACTTAAATGTTGTAATCTATTAAATTTAGGGTTTAGCAACAATACAGAAACTATATTGTTAATGAACAGTTATGTAACAGAGAATTAGTTTATTTTTGTTTTAATTTCTTTTTTATTTTTAAATCCTTAATTTTTATAGATCTTTGGATTGAAATCTAAAGACTAAATATGAATCTAGCAACTATATAGATCCCTGAATAATTGTTGAACCTTTAAATTTAAGTTGTAATTGTGAGATTGGTATCTCCTTCTTAGGGATCCGATCTGTTTAAGACGGGTTTGGAGAGGCTCTGGTCAAACTTTGTTGACCCGTTTTGTAACCGGGTCATGTATGTGTCAAACCATTATGCCCCGAACTGTTCTGGTTGATCTGATATTTATATAATTAGTTTTTGAAATATTAAAAATATAAAATGAAAAACAAAACTCTAATCCTTTTATTTCTTTGTCTAATTGTATTTTTGTTTGAATTTAAAGTTTATATAATTGGTTAGGCTATATCAACTCAATTTTTTGAATTTACCCTCTCAACCATTGGATTTAAGAGCACAATAACAAATGAGTTTTTTAAGATATTGAAGTCAAAAAATTGAGTCAGAAATTTAAGTTGATATAGTCTTACCCTTATATAATTTATATGTTATATTCTATTCATTTAAGTTTATATATGAATTTTAAATCTACATGTCTATGCTAAAACTTTCAGTTTTAATATTTATTTGTAAGTTATGTTTAAATTTAAGTGTATATTTAAATTTAAATATAATTTTCAATTTAAGCGTATTTTTAAATTTGATTGAATGTTAAAATTAAGTTTTTGTTTTAAAATTCAATTGTATAATAAATTTGTATATTTAATGATTTGAACATTATTCTTTATATAGGTCACCACACTCGAAAGGGTTTCGGGTATTAGGAGGAAATTGAAAACCCGTTCAGGGCACGAGTCGAGTATAGGGCACCTTGCCTTAACTGAGTATGGTGTTGATCTAGCTCCGATCCAACCCGTTGTCATCCTTACTATTTCACCCAAGGTGAATGGTTAATATCCTAGATATGAATTGGTTAAAGGGATAAAGTAAATGTAAGGGCTTGTTTGTTTTTTTGTTTGTTTGAAGATTGAGCTAAACCTGAAAGACATTGTTAGTGTTAACTTATTTGTTTTTTAAAATATGAGATTATTTAAAAACAATTAATTTGGCATTTATACACTATTTACTATTAATTATTATGTATTTTCATTTGATATTCTTAAAAAATATGTTATCTTTGTAGGATATTTTTGGAAGAAAATATATTAAATGCAATTCAGTAATTTAGTACTAAGTGAAAAGTTATGATTATTTTTTATTTTTTAAATTATTTGACCACTTAAAAAAATATATAATGAATTAAATTCAGACCCACCAGTAATTGTAAAAAACAAACTATCCCCAAGTAGAATGGGTTTTAGGTTGGATATCCGGTTAAACAAAGTCTCATTCATCGGATAGGAGTACTATTCCCTAAGTGATGAAGGCATTTATCACCAAAATATTTGGAGAATATTGGTATTGGGCATATATATGTGGCTTAATAATATTATAAAAGAGATACAGGCATAAATTCTCAACTACAAATTTATAATTATTTCTTAAAAAATTGATAAAATATAAATAAAAAATAGTTTTTTTCCTCAAAAGAAATACAATATCATCTCCCTACCCATAGTAATATAATGAATTAAATTCAGACCCATATGTATATTAAGTGTAAAAAACAAACTATCCCCAAGTAGAATGGGTTTTAGGTTGGATATTCGGTTAAACAAAGTCTCATTCATTGGATAAGAGTACTATTCCCTAAGTGATGAAGGTATTTATCACCAAAAAATTTGGAGAATATTGGTATTGGGCATATATATATATATATATATATATATATATATATATATATATATATATATATGTGTGTGGCTTAATAGTACTATAAAAGAGATACGGGCATAAATTCACTACTACAAAACTATAATTATTTCTTAAAAAATTGATAAAATATAAATAAAAAATAATTTTTTTCCTCAAAAGAAATACAATATCACCTCCCTACCCATAATATTGCATCTTCAAAAGTGGGTACATTCAAGTTACCAGAAAAATTCCTCTAGTATTATAGTCATCTCAAAGCTCAGTGGAATTGCAACTACAAGATTCTTAAACGTGTTCAGACACCTTTTATACTTTAAAAAACCAATTTCATTCACACTGTTCAACTATTTTTTTTATATTTTTTATTTTTATAAAAATAAAGCAATTTTGGAGTAATTAATAACAAATACTAATCAAATATAAAAGTCAGAAATCGGAAGCTAATGAATCTGAAAGGATGTGCGGTACCCAAACTATTGAGGATTTGAAGCACATTTTAGGAAAGATCTGATTGACAATAGTTTCAATAAAAATAGATATATAAAATGTTATTTTCCAAACTTAAAGGTGACCCAAGTATCATAATATAAATAATCTCATATTGAATGTATAAATATGAATAAACGTGTACATGGAAATGCAGTAGAAACCACCAAGTTATAGAGAGTCTTCTACTCTCTACTCACCTTACTACAAATCATCTAATGAGGAGACGATTTTATTTTGAATCACTTATGTGACACATTAGTGAGAATAGAGACCCTTATATATAATACTTACGTGAACCTAATCCATAAATGATTCACATTCCTAATGAGAGGTAATTCCCGAAAGGAACCACCAGGCCCACAAGCCCCACAATCCCACATAAATATAATAACTCATCATATACCATATCCTACCTAAATATTGTAGCTAAGGTACGTGCACATAGTTCAATAAATATTGATCACATCTGTAACGGACTTTATACGGTCAACTCTTTCTTACTTAAACGTTTCAATCAATTCGATTTTCATAAATTCAAAATTATAATGTCATATACTACTCACAATTTTATACAAAAGAACTTACAACCTTGTGATAAGCTTCTCATACTCGTATCAAATAGATTTGTGTGTGAGTTTTGTTACATTCTCTAATTCCCGATTATAAAAAAAAAAGGGAATAAAAAAAATCTCTTTTAGAATGATAAAAGATCTTTTTGTTTTTGAAAAATGTGTCCAAATTTTTGTCTTGCAGTAAATTCTATGTACTGAGAATTAATTATTTATACATTAAACTAATTTGGTTTTTTTATGATACATGAAAATTGCTACAAGATGGCACGGCCGCATCTAATAAAAATCATGTAATCCAACCTTTTTTTTAATGCGTTTACTTTTTTTTAAGTAATACAAGAATATTACAATAGAACTGTTGGGACCTGCCGAGATCAAATAATATATGTACGATTCAGATATCTACTACCATAACGGGAGATAACTACTCTCACTATCGGAAAAAAACTCTCCACACATATTTATCAAATACGCATGATGATATTTGAACCCTCACTATTTATATGGAAGAGAAATGCACTACCAATTCTATTAAGAGGTGATACGTTTAACGATGCGTTTACTTATTCTATCAAATTTTCAAAAGAATAAATTCCTCATATTTAAAAAAAGAAAGAAAAGAAAAGTTGGTCTGCAAAATAAACATATTTATAAAGAAATGCAATATAGAGGGATATGATTGAAGTCAGAATAGAAAAGAAGATCAATAAAAAAAAACAAAAAAAAAGAATAGAAAAGAAGAAACAGACAAATAAACGGGGTAAGCTGGCATTGGCAATATAATAGAGATTAAAGCTTCAATGTAAAGTCATGGTTGTTGCATTTGCATGGGAATCTCAGCACAGCCCAACTCCCTCCTGGATATTAATAATTGAAAAATGCTTGGTACTGATCGATCCGTACCTAAAATAATGATCCCACCAATCAAAGTATAGCACACATATGGAAATATAACAGAAACCACCAAATTATAGAGAGTCTTCTATTCTCTACTCACCTTACTGTAAATGATCTAACGGTGAGACGATTTTATTCTGAATCACTTATGTAAAGTTAGGAGAATGTTTTTACTTGATATAAATTAAAAAGAAAAGAAACGACGTACCATAAGTCCATAGACATAGCCATACCATGGACAATATTTAATAGTAGTTACTATATATGTATAGAAAAAGTAAAAGCAGCTATATATGAGAATTGAGAATTTGAGATGGAGTAGAGGAGTTAGAAAACACGCAAAGCTTTAAATGTGGAAATTATATGCCAGATGCAATGGCTTAACGCTGACACCTGTGTCTGTTTCTTGTATTCGCTCTATAGCTTGCTAGGTCTCATGAGTGGCTTTTCATTTCACAAGATATAGACAGCGAAAATGACTTCAACTTCACTCTCTACTCACCTTTTTTTTAATGCGTTTACTTTTTTTATTTATTTATAAGTATTACAATAATATTACGATAGAACTGTTGATACCTGTCGAGATCAAACAATACATGTACGATTCAGATATCTACTACCATAACGGGAGATAACTACTTTCACTATCGGAAAAAAATTTCCCACACATATTTATCAAATGCGCATGGTGATATTTGAACTCTCACCACTTATATAGAAGGGAAGTGCACTACCGATTCTGTTAGGAGTTGATGCGTTTGACCATGCGTTTACTTATTCTATCAAATTTTCAAATGAATAAATTCCTCTATAAAATATATATATATTTAAAAAAAGAAAGAAGAAAAGTTGGTCTGTAAAATAAACATAGTATTTATAAAGAAATGCAATATAGAGGGATATGATTGAAGTCAGAATAGAAAAGAAGATCAATAAAAAAAAAAACATAAAAAGAATAGAAAAGAAGAAACAGACAAATAATCGGGGTAAGATGGCATTGGCAATATAATAGAGATTAAAGCTTCAATGTAAAGTCATGGTTGTTGCATTTGCATGGGAATCTCAGGACAGCCCAACTCCCTCCTGGATATTAATAATTGAAAAATGTTTGGTACTGACCGGATCGTACCTAAAATAATAACCCTACCAATCAAAGTATATCACACATATGGTCCAATTTATAAGATAAATGTAAAAAGTAAAAGAAAAAAAACCATATACTACACTTCCATTTGTGGGGTCAGTATTTTGGATCAGTACCCAAACACTGTTCTTAATAATTAGGATGTTCATCAATATATTAATCCTCTCATTTTATTTATTTTTTATTTTTTATTTTTATGCTTATTTACAAAATGCACAAACTCTAGATCTCTTTCTCCTACAATCCTTGCTGCTTCCTTCCAAACTGCATCAATATTTTATCACAAGTTATGGATAGTTTCAACCCACATCACACAAGCTCAACTTTCTTATCTGTTTACTAAGTTTGTGTTTTTATTGTCTGTCATCCCTAAAGTTTCATAAATATATCAATTTAAGTCCTTATGTTAGTCATACTTCATGGTTTCTAGTGTATTTTTGTCTTTAACCAAGGAACATGTCAATATAAAACATAGAAAAAAAATCAAATATTTGTATAATACAACATAAATTTATATATACTTACAAATTAAAAAAATTAAACAAAAAAAATTGAGATCACAAATCAGCCAGATTTGGTGCTGGATTTCTTCACTACATTCGGCGTAAACTTCCGTTATATTTTCAGGCGCTTCAGAAGAGAGTAGCAGATGTAAGATGAGAGATGAGAGAGGGTATGTGTAATTGCTTCAAAAAAATGGCTGAGGATTTTCATTTTTACCTCTGAAGGAAGTTCTTACTCAATAAAGAGAACAAAGTGAGATGAGAAATAACTATACAAACTAAAACTAAAAAAAAATCCCAAATTTTTTTTGGTGCTGGACATTGGATTGAACTATTAAATGAGATTATATAGAATTGAGATGAGATCGAGATTGGAGTGAACTGGACTTGACTAAATTAATGTGGTGTTTGGAGAAACATGAGACCGAACTAAATTAATACTATATTTTGTTTGGTAAAACATGATATTAGACTAAATTTAATAATATTTTGAAATTAAATAACAAATTAATGAAATAAATATTTTAATCATTTATTATTTAATGGGTATAAAAAATAAAAAAATTATTTAATTAATAAAATCTATAAATATTTAAAATAAAATATATCAAACTATTGTTAAATTTATTTATAATAAAATAAAAAAAATAAAATAAAAATTTATACATAGTCCTGTGCAAGCAAGACTAAAAGCATTTAGGGAATTTAGCAAAAATGCCCACAGTTAAGTTCAAGTTGCATAATTACCCCTTCAATGGATAAAATTACAAAAATAACCCAAGGGTGACCTAAGATCGGGTCACCCCTACCCGAAGCACATAAGTTATTCTTCGGGTCAATGGTGACTCGTTATCGGGTCATCCCTTATACAAAGCACAAATTTTATGATTTAGGTAGGGGTGACACGAAGAACAAAAAATGTGTTTCACATCAAAAGTGACCTGATATCGAGTCACCCCCTACTTGAAGCAAAAATTTCATGCTTCAGGTAGGGGATGACTCGAAGAACACAAATTGGGCTTCGGGTCAAGGATGACCCAATATCGGGTAATCCTACCCGAACCACAAAAAATTAATTTGATTTTTGTTCGTCGGTGTACAAAACATGGGAAAGAGAGTTGAAACAATCATGTCCCCCCTAATCCGGTGTGCCAAACGCACCCTTAGGGATTATAACAAAACTTCCCATATTTTAAGTTCAAGTTGCATAATTACCATTTCCATGGATACAATTGTAATTCCCCATACTTCCTAAAACACCCTCACTTTTACTTCGGGTAAGGGTGACTTTAAACACAAAAAATATTTTTTAAGCCAAGGGTGACATAAATCCCCTACCCAAAGCACAAATTTCATGCTCCGGGTAGTGGGGGGGGGGGGGGGGGGGGGGGGGGGGGGGGGAGCACATAAATTGTGCTTCGGGTCAATGGTGATTTCATATCGGGTTTCCCCAAATACGAAGAATAAATTTCATGCTTCGGGTAGGGATGACCTGAAGCAGAAAAATTGTGCTTCAGGTCTAGGATAACTCGAAATTGGTTCACCCCTACTCGAAGCACAAAAAATTAATTAGATTTTTTTTTCGCATTTCACCTTGTGGTTAGTGTTATGCAATGATTTTAGAAATTTGCAATGTATAGAGAATCTAGGAGTTTGTGTGACTAGAGATGATTAGGAACTTTCAATCCAAATGGCTCGTAGGAAAGAATATGATGTACCAAAGTTACCAAACCTTTTCATAATTATTTCTAAGGTAAAAAATTAGAGTTTCTACCACGGATATAGCATTCTTTGCAATTAAACCTTTTTTTTACTCAGTAGTTATAAAATAAGATCAGATAGTTATGGTACATTTTTAGAGTTGATTTGTAGCATGTAATTGTATAACATTGACACTTGTATTTACTATTCCTTTAGACTTTATTTAATATTGTCTTTGTGGTTGTTGGAGATTGTTTTTTAGGATTGGGCTCAAAAAATAAATAGCACTATTTGGGGTGGGTGTTGTGCAAATATCACCACATTACTAATTCATGTTTAAAAGGCACCAATATAGGTGTCCAGACAAAAATACCCCTTCCAAGTGAGTTTTTGTCGTTTTCAAACCTAGTGAGAAAAACCAGAGAGAGAAAACATCTCTTGGAAAAAGAACCGGCGTTGGAAGATCAGTGGTTTTCCGTCTGAAAAAGACGTCGAAGTAACCGGCGGTAGGACAACAGTGTTTATCGGGTGTTCAGACGAGAGCATCTTCAATCGACGGTAAGTTGAGTCAGATTATGTTGTTGATTTTGTTTTTAATAAGTTCATGTTTGATGTTGGTTGTTGATTAAACTTGTAGATTATGTTTGTTTGTTGATCTGAGAATGGTTGTGGGTTAGGTTAGGGTTTGTAAATCTGTTGAAGATCTGGGTTCCCGAGGTTTTTCAAGGTGATTCTGAGCTTTTTTCAAGCTTTTTCGAGCTTTTGAAGAGGTTTTTCCGAGCTTTTTAAAACGTTTTCCGAGCTTTTTTTGGGTTTTTGAGCTTTTTCAAACTGGTTCCGAGCTATTTGAAAATGCCGAGCTTTTTGAAACTGTTCTCGAGCTATTTTAAAATGTGGCCGAGCTTTTTAAAACAATTTCTGAGCTTTTTGAAACAGTGCCCGAGATTTTTTAAACAGCCCGAGCTTTTTGAAACAGATTTCGAGCTTTTTGAAACAGTTTCCGAGCTTTTTGAAACAGTTTCCGAGCTTTTTGAAACTGAGTCCGAGCTTTTTCAAACAGTTGCCGAGCTTTTTTAGACAGTCCGAGCTTGTTAAAACTGAGTCCGAGCTTTTTGAACAGTCCGAGCATTTTCAACACTTGTCCGAGCTTTTTGAAACAGTTTCCGAGCTTTTTGAAACATTGTCCGAGCTTTTTTAAACTGAGTCCGAGCTTTTTGAACAGTCCGAGCATTTTCAACACGTGTCCGAGCTTTTTGAAACAGTTTCCGAGCTTTTTGAAACATTTTTCGAGCTTTTTTAAACTGAGTCCGAGCTTGTTTAAACCGAGTCCGAGCTTTTTTAAACTGAGTCCGAGCTTGTTAAAACCGAGTCCGAGCTTTTTAAACAGTCCGAGCATTTTCAACACGTGTCCGAGCTTTTTGAAACAGTGTCCGAGCTTTGTAAAGCTGAGTCCGAGCTTTTTCAACAGTCCGAGCTTTTTCAAACTGGTCCCGAGCTTTTTCAAACTGGTCCCGAGCTTTTTCAAACTGTGCCCGAGCTTTTTCAAACTGTGCCCGAGCTTTTTTTATATGAGTCCGAGCATTTTCCAACTGTGTCCGAGCTTTTTTCACACTGTCTGAGCGTTTTCAATATGAGTCCGAGCTTTTTGAAACTGTTTCTCTGCTATTTTATATTATTATGTCCTAGCCTTTTACAGTTTACTGATGCATTGTTTCTATGAAAATGCAGATGAGTAGTGAACTAAAGGATTTGCTTAAAACTCCAGAGGATGAATGGTACGATGGAAAAATCACTCGGCATGACCATTTCAGCGACCTTAAAGATATCGACGTCGCACTAGACAGTGTACCAGAACAATTCAAGGTCGAAGACCGACGTCGGTATACAGAGTCTTGTTTTGGTCATTTCCTTAGGATGGATCGGGGGATGAAGTTTTCGGGTAGCGTAGTCCATCGACTGCTATTGCGCGAGCTACATCACGATGGGCCGCAGGATGAGATGGGATTTATGTTAGGTACTCGTTCGGTCCGGTTCTCCAAGGTTGAATTCTGTCTGATCACCGGATTGAAGTTTGGAGTGATTCCCGACACGACGAGGTATGAGATGGTTCAGAACGGGATACAACAACGGTATTTCAATGGTGCAGCTGATGTGGATTATGAACAGCTGAAAGCTGTTCTACGGATCGGTGTATTTGAGGAGCAGTACGATGCTGTGAAGCTGTGCCTCCTTTATATGCTAAACTGGATATTGATGGGTTGGACGAGAGAGAGAAAGTTCCATTATGGCAGATCCGGCTAGTCGAGGACTTGGACGCTTTTGATGCATTCCCGTGGGGTGCCCACGTGTATAGGCAGTCCATTATTGGATTCAAGAATGCCTTAAACGGTCGACGTGTGCTGTATGAGAGACGACAGCAGGAAAAGGGCGTTGACGTTCACACGGTGGAGACGTACAACATTTACGGTCTAGCTTACGCACTGTTGGTGAGAATTTAGAATTTGTATCGTTTGAAAACCTGAATTTTTTTTTCCATGAGTTACGGAATAAATGATTGGATTCTGAATAACTTGTTCTATTACATAGGTATTTGTGTATGAGGTTATCCCCGAGCTTGGGACCCGATTTGGGACTCGTAGGGAGATTGAGTTGTCCCCCCGTATTCTGAAATGGCAGTTGCAAAAGCAACCAAGGTCGGACAAGCTGGACAAAAAAATTTTCTTAGCCAGGGTAAGGATCTATTGTGTTAAAGTGTTTACATATTACGATTATACAAATAGAATGGTCTAACCACGATTTCAGATGTTTGCGAGGACTGCACTGGTGCCGACAGCAGCTGAGAGGGTTGCACGGTACTACGAGGGCATAAATGAGGGAGGCAGTCTATATATGGCTGCCGATGGACACGACGGCTCGGTACCGGATCCCTTACATCATACGACTGCCTGACCCAGTCATACGGAGGGTTCCGACCATGAGTTTGGTGGTGGGAGTCCCCTCAGGCACAGGCCGGATACGGAGGGTTCGGACCCGGAGTTTGTCGCTGGGAGTCCTCTTAGGCGCAGACAGGTTCGCTTTGCGATGCCCGGTGGAGTACATTCACGAGAAGACGTTGGAGGGCATCGCCAGGTATGTAAAAAATGGTGTAATGCATTATTTATGTTGAAACAAGTGTTAGGTTTTAGTACTGACAATAATGATTTTGTTTCAGGATCGTTTGGAACAAAAAATCTAAGATGTGGTGGATGCAGTCGCTGCGTTACGGGAGGATATCTGGAAGAGTGATCGGGAACGGGATAGGCAGCATAGGGAGGTGATGGACTTTCTCCGGGGGCGGTGGGGTTCGACATCACAATCTGGCAGGGATGGTCCACCCTCCCATGATCAAGACTCTCCCCGTACAGACAGAGACGGAGGGACAGACCCAGCCACCGGACCTACGACGGAGGCTGATGGACCTCAGACACAGGGTCCAACAGCTGGAGATACAGTACGAGACCAGCAGATGCAAGTCCCTGGTGACACGGATACAGGAGTATTTGGGGAGACAGTTACCCAGGCGATATTAGAGTATCCGCTGCTTATGGAGGTACAGGATGTGGATCCTCCTGTTTATATCCAGGACCACACAGCGGACCCATTCAGTCCACTAGGTCAGAGTCCCTCCTCCCGTACAGTCCACACTCCTGACCTGACCAGGCGATCCATAGGGAGCACCCCTGCGGTTCATCCGACACCGCTCTCCTCTACTCGATCCCGTCACACCTCACCCCCTAGTGACACTGCCGGTCCATCCTGACACAACCCATCCCACTGGAGCCCTCGACGTGATCCACGGGGACAGAGTTCCTCCTCCCAACACCCCCCAGTCCACAGTCAGCATAGGCAGCAGCGGATGCGCAAACGAGGCTAGTAGTTGATGAGCCCATACACTGACCCCTGTCGGCCGAAGAGGCCAAGGACACTGCCCATGTCATCAGCTTATACATTCAGGCCCAATGGATTGGTAGACGCTGACCAGCTTGCGGCTTACAAAGCCTACAAGAGGAACGTGACGGGGGAATTGTAAGTATTAAAATATTGTGAATTTATTTTGAAACACCTAAGTTAAATTAGTTGTTTTCCTAAATAATTGAAAATTACACAGACGTGATGTGGATCTGATGACCCCGTGCCTGTGACTTGGTTCCACCGGTTGCAAACCAACTTTATGGAGTTGGAGGACACGGTACTTTCCTTACTTTGATTGTCTTTTAAGTTTGTTTAACTTATGGAAGAATACTAACAATGTATAATGTTTATATTGTCAGCATATTGACGCGTACCTGCATATTTTACGGAAGCGTCAACGAGCATTCCCCACTGTCTACATTCAGAGGATGAACCTACTAGATTCTCAGTTCTATGTAAGTGTTTCAAATGTACTGTTTTCACACGTCTGTTTGTTGTGTTTCATCCTGTTTCTAACGTTTCAGTTCGTTGTCTATTTTCAGTCAATGCTGGAGTTTCAGTGGCGGAGAATCATGCCTCGCGATGCTGTGGGCAAAGCCCCAAAAAACTGGTCTGTGTTGAAGTACAGGTGGTCTCCTGAAGATCTGATGACGGTACGTGGATTGCTCCCGGTAGGGAACCGACCATGGCACGAGGTTGACGCGGTGAGCAAAATACAGTTATGGTTTCAATGTGTTTAATTAAAAATTCTTATTTTGACCATAACAATATCTTGAACACTTGGTACAGGTCCTTATTCCGTGCAACATTGGTGGCCAGCATTGGCTCGTGGCCAGCGTTGACCTTACTGTCGGGAAGATCCACCTGCTAGACCCGTTCAGACAGGAAGTCCCCCTACAGATCAGGAAAGAGCAGGTCGCTCCATTGCGGTGGTTTCTACCCTCGATGTTGCATCAGGTGGGGTTTCACGATGCCAGACCAACGGGCGAGGCGAAGTATGAGAAGCGGAATAGGCCCTTTGGGGTAAGCATGGTGTCTACAACACATGTGCCCCAACAGACTAGAGGGTATGATTGTACGAACATCATTTAAACTTTAAGTTTGTTTTATTCAACTTCTATTGTAACGGTTGTTCATGTGCTGAGTCGCAGGGGTAACTGTGGTGCTCATACCTTGAGATTGATGGAGTACGTACTGGCGAACAGGATGACGTTCGACTGGTCAGAAGAAGATATGTGCACCATACGGGAGAAGATGGCTGTGGAGATTTTTTGTAACTCCAAGCCACATTAGATGTTGTAGTTGTCGATGTACAAACAATTATAGTAATGAACTTTCAAATTATAAATTTTTTGTTTAAAATTTAAAGTGTTTTCATTTACAAGTACAACACACGCATTTCATATCATACAATAACACAAGTAATAATTAACACCCCAACTTAATTAAACAATAAGTATGAACGGCTCGGTTCACTCCTCGGCAGATTCCTTGTGTGGGCACGTCTGTTTGTTATGTCCAACTTGATGACATACGCTACACTTGCGACGGTATTCCTCGGGAACAATTCTGCTCGGACCTTCATTAATCAAGGGCGGATTAGAACACCTCCTGCTATTATGACCTGATTGTCCACATCTTCTACACGATTGGGTGGTTGTCCTCTCGGAAGACGATGCATGTCGACCCTCCATCGGGCGACCTGATTGTCTCTTGGTCTTTGGATTTAAAACCACCCGCTCAGCGATGTCGGACGGCACTACCCATGAAGAAGGATGGCCAACAGGCATAATATGAACTGAGTATGCATCAATAAGTGTCTGTCTCTTGTAGTAGTCCGAACACAGCGATGTGAAATCCAAATTCCGCTCCCTGCAAAACCAATGAAAAAAGTGACAATCACGCTTGCTTAATATAGGGTATAATTTTATACTGTTAATGTACCTTGCCGCTGCGAGTGCGTGAGAACACGGAAAATGATCCATTTGGAATTTGTTGCATGTGCATGTCTTCCGGGCTAAGTCAACAGTCCACTGTTTTCCGGACCGTTTGACAGAGAAAATGTTCCAGTCCATTGGATTGACGGTCATATAACCGCACTTCTCGACCCGTTGTAGCATCACAAGATGTGATGCGTCGGTCAACTGATGACGCATGGACTGTGCAGCTCGATGTCGATCGTGAAACCAACGCTGTAACATATTCCTAATGAACTCTGCCAATGTCAACATAGGGAGTTGTCGTGCGAATTTAAGGCATGAGTTTATGCACTCTGCAACATTTGTTGTCATCACCCTGAACCTTCGTTGGGGACAGTGTACACGAGACCATTTGTGTGGACCGGCAGATTCAACATAATCAAAAGCATTCTTGTGCAGGTTACGTAACTCACCCATGTACCGGTTATATTTGAATTCAGTGTACGCTCTAGCGGCTTTGCCCATTAAGCTGGCAACATCTTTTCTATGAAATCGCTTCTTCACATTTTCAGCAAAGTGCCAACAACATATGGTATGGGTTGCATAAGGGAACACTTTAGAAATCCCTGCTTCAATGCTTGCATGTCGATCGGAAATAAAAACCAGATCATCTATATGACCAAGGGCACCCTTCAAGCAATCCAAAAACCATTCCCATGAAAGGTTGTTTTCGGAGTCGCCGTACCCAAAAGCAATTGGATACACCTGTTCGTTTCCATCTTGGGCAGTTGCAACAAACATTGTACCCCCGAATCTTCCCTTCAAATGGGTACCATCAACTGCAATAACCGGACGCATGCACCTCTGAAAACCTCTAACTGAGGCCCCTAATGACATGAAAAAATAAAGGAATTTACCGTCGTCAGCGCACTGTAAGTCAGTGATTGTGCCGGGATTTTGTTGTTCCAGCACGTAACCAAAAGACGGCAGTAGTTGGAAGGTTTCTTCATGTGTCCCATAGGTCAGTGACAATGCATAATGCAAGGCTTGATATGCCTTACTGTACATGATTTGGATGCCATACATTGTTTTCATATCGGCGATTATATCCTTGGGACGCATGAGACGACCATCTTGTTGTTGAAGTCTAGGTGCAACCACTTCTCCAATTATAACTGCACTAGCTTGTCGGTGGCGACGGTGAATCTCCTCCAATGGACAACTGTGTTCATTGACAAAACTTCTTACTTGGAAGTACGTCCCTTCATCTCTTCTCACCGCTCTTAATTTCCATGTACAGTTGTCAATCAAACAAACAAGATGTAACGTTGTCTTATTGGACCTTTTCACCTTCCATTCGAAGTTTCGCCGTATTGCAAAAAGGCCAACTAGTCTCTTCAGATCCTTTTTTGTCGGAAAGAACTGACCTTTATAAATCATGCATGTAGGTTCTTCTGCTACCAAGGTTGTGCTTCTACCAATCCCAAACGAGTATGAATCTGCTCCGGGAATAACCCACGTTGTGGTATTATCAGAATTATCTGTAGATACATTATGCCGGACCTCGGAAGTACCAGGCATATCTGCTCCAGTGCAACTAACTCCTTCTACACGTCTTCCACGTCTTTGAATTTGGACATGATCTTCATCAGTGTTCTCTACATGATCTACCAGATCAATATTTGCCTCATTATCCACCTCCTGGTTAGGCCCAAGGTTCGGTTCAGTGTTCTCCTCATTGTACATCTCATTGTATTGCTCATTGTACCGCTCATCATTCATCTCAAATCGACAACCAAACACATCGTCGAATTGAGGTTCACAAACATCTGCATGGTCTACCATTACCGGTTGGACAACACATATGTTTTCCCCACCTTCAGTGGCACTCCTTTGTGTGAACACTTGGTTGCTACCGCTAGCGGATCCAAATGGTTGGGTATTTTCAGGAGCAGGAATATCATTCCGTATCACATCTCCAGTTGCCCTCTCAATTAGACTAACACATACTTAAGGGATCACCCGATCTTCCCCTAGCATAAACTGAACATCATCGTCATTTCTTACAAATGTGCGACATGTAGCGCCAGGAACGATTGATATTGACTGTAGATCAACATTGTATTTGTTTACATCATACTTCACAACGGTATGCACGATCGACACCAATTCTTCGTAACTCATATTCTTTGACACATACATTCCTTGGTTGTCGGATCCAACAAACCTCTGACTTCCGTCGGGTAATTGCTCCCATCGACCGTTGTAAGATATTACTATTCTCACCCGATTCATTCTCCTGTAACATTCATCACCACAAACCATTATGACAAACATAAAAGCTATGGAAAAGGCTCAGAGCCTTTTAAAATAGTTTCCGAGGTTTTTACTATGATCTCCAACATTTTTTCCAAAGATCCCAAAAGAGCCGAGCTTTTTTACAAAGTACAGAGCTTTTTTACAAAGTCCCGAGCTTTTTTACAGATTCCCGAGCTTTTTTACAAAAGTCCCGAGCTTTTTCACAAAAGTCTCGAGATTTTTTACAAAAGTCCCGAGATTTTTTACAAAAGTCCCGAGCTTTTTCACAAAGTCCCGAGCTTTTTTACAAAAGTCCCGAGCTCTTTCACAAAGTCCCGAGCTTTTTTACAAAAGTCCCGAGCTTTTTCACAAAAGTCCCGAACGTTTTTACAAAGTCCCGAGCTTGTTTTCTAAAAGCTCGAGCTGTTTTACAAAGTCTCGAGCTTTTTTCAAGTCTCCGAGCTTGTTTTCTAAAGGCTCGAGCTTTTTGTCCAAAGGCTCGAGCTTTTTCAAACAGGCTCCGAGTTTTTTCAAACAGTGTCCGAGCTTTTTAAAACAGGCTCCGAGCATTTTCAAACAGGCTCCGAGCTTTTTATTAACAGGTTCGGAGATTCAAATTTCACAGATTCAATATTCAAAAAACCAGTTTCATGTTTACAAAAGAAACGTTTTTAAAAAATGAAGGATCAAAAACAGTATTTCAGACAAACATATTACCTTGTTGTGCTTACTGAAGAACGTTGAGTAGAGTAGTTTTGAAATTTATTGTAGAGAGAGAAAGAGAGGAGTTCCTGCCTTCAGCGTTTCAAGTGTGGAGATGAAAGTATAGAGACAATTAAAAATTGATTATTTAAGGGCAATTTTGGTAGTTCACCAAAATAGGTGCCTTTTAAACATAAGTTATTAAACCGGTGACGTTGGTGCAACAGCGAGACAAAAAGGTGACATTTCTCACCATTTCCACTTTTAGGATTTTAATGACTAAATTGTTAGTTTTTTATTTGTTATAAAAAAAAACTTGTCAATTGTAGTTTGTCTTGTCTTTCATTCTATATGTTTTGCATGTGTTTTAACATATTTGAGCACTTAGACATTCACTCTCTTCTTGAGTTCAAATCTTGTTAGCAGAAAGTGTTAGTCAAACAAGCATTAGTTAGGCCCACCATAGATAGAATTAGGTTTTAGTCCAAAAGAAGTGTCGTTAGGTGAATCAACTTGAGTGTGTAACTAATTTATCATACGGTGGATTTTGTGACTCAAATGGTCAATGATGGTTGGTCTCGTGGTTTTTACCCATTGGGAATTTTTCAAGTTAAAATCGAGTGTTTTTTATTTTTCATTTTACACTTGATTTTTATTAAATGTGCTCGATTGGGTTTAAGTTGAAAAATTGTTAACAAACCTAATAGCACACCCCTCTCCGCTAGGTTCATTATAATATTAGACACATTGTTAGTTAGTGATAGACATGAGAGGAGTGAGTAACGATCAATTGGGTGTTGTGTGAGTGTGACGATGTGAGACAGTGAGCGAGAGAGGGGTAAGTCTATGACTTGAACTACCTGAATAGTTAAAATAAACCATATATTTATTTATATTTAGTTTTATGAAATATATATATATGTAATATTTACTCGGTTTATTTATTTTTCTTCAGTTTTAAGCAAGCTAAAATCGTTCATAACTCGGTTTAGACTTTGTTTTCAAAAGAATATTATTAGTAGGAATGACAATTGTACCCGGTCGGGCCGGTTACTCGGCCTTACCCAGGTCGGAATTCCCGAATACTTACTATCTGGATATTCCTTACCCGGCACCAAGTAAGGAATATTCGGGTACTCGGCCGGTTGTATATTGGCCAGGGTCTGGGTACCTGGTTTTTAATATATTTAAAAAATAAATCTGTCAAATTAAGAAAAAAAAAACTAAACCCTCATTTGTTTTTCCAAAGCGTGCTTGTAGAATAGAGAAGAAAAATGCTTCAGCTAGAGATTGAAGTTAAGTTGCAGCCTTTAAAAAGGAACCAGAGATATGTTATAGACCAGAATGAAAAAGAGAGAGTTCAAATGCTTCTCTTTGGTTTTCACTTGCACGGTAATAATTATACCTTAAACCATGGTTGGATTTGTGGTTGAGTCATGTGATTTAATCACCACATTGAAAGTGATTAGACTACTTAGAGCCTCCAATTTTATTTTATTTTTGAGTGACTATAATGATACATTTCAAAAACTATATCTATACCCTTTCGTAATCATAACCATTAAATATTAAAAAAAATCTCTAATTTATAAATAAATCTCACTTAATACCCAAAATATTATTTCTTTAATTATATTGTATTATGTTTTTGTAAGTACACATCACCTATAACTATTATTATGTTATTTAATACACTTTATTATTATTTCAAATTTTATTGTTACCTTTAATTCTTTTACTATTCTTTCTTTTCCCTACTTCTTTTCTCTTCTTAGTTTTTTAAAAATCAAACCCCATTTTTCGTTAAAAATCCATTTAAAGATTTTTTTTAATGGAGAAATATTTTTTATTTGAGAGAGTTGTAGAGATGCAAGATTTGTGTCATGTCCCAATTGATGTGGAAGTAGATAAGTATTAAATGATATTTCAAAAAAAAAAAGATACGTGTTTGATGAAATTGAAGAACATCTAATATTTTTTTTCGACAAGAAAGAACATATAATATTGATAAATAAATAAAAAGTCTAAAGTGTGTTTGAAAGAAATAAAAAAAATATAAATAATACTATATAGTTAATTTAAAAGTCTGTTTATATACATAATGATTTTATTATTCTAATAAAAATAATAAAAATTATTTTAAAACTTATTTTTTCACAACCAAATTTGTTTCATGATTTCGATTCATTTTCCATATTTATCAATCAATTTATATTTTCTTAAAAAAGATTGAAAATATATTTAAAAGAGAATCTAGGGTTTATTAAAATGAATTTTTTTTATGATATATGTTAATATCAAACTATTAATAGGAAATTTATTTTTATAAAAGATTAAAATTGGAAACTAATTAATAATTATTGGTGGGTGTACTAACAAACAATTAGTCCTCTTAGTAATTTTACTTAAGGGTATTATTTGATTTTTAAAAACATACTATTTTGAGGTGTACCTGCAATTTTTAAGGGCTACAAATATCGTCACTCTTATTTTATTTTATTTTTTCATAAATATTAAATATATATCTATTAGCTGGGTCGGCCCATATATGACTAAAAAATGTTCACATATGTTTGATTAAAAAAAGGCACATATTCTTTCTTTCTTACAAAAAAAGGTCTACATTCAATTTTTTTTAAAGGCCCGCATGTTAAAGTATTATTATATTAATTTTTAATAGTATTTAATAGAAAGAATAATAATTAAGTTAACAGAGTAGTTCTCTTATAAGAGATTTCTTATTTTAATTTCGATAAAGACTATAATAAAATCACATCCATTTTTTTTTAATTTTGATATAATTTTTGTGTGGATGATATGTTCATTGAAATCTACCTATGAATAAAATTTGAGAATTTTTCAAGCACTACAATTATTTATCTCAATTTTGTTAAATATGAGGAAAATTGACGAAAAATAGTTGTAGTATTTGAAAAATTGTCAAATTTTATTCATAGGTTGGTTTCATTGAATATATCATCTATAAAAAAATTCAGATCAAAATTCATAAAAATGGATGTGATTTCATCAAAGTCCTTACCGAAATTAAGATAAGAGAACCATTTTGAGTAAACATACATGGAGATTTGAGTGCCTCATTTTCTATAGTTCGCATCGAGACCCGAAAATCTCGGATTCGACCATGTTGGTGTTGTATGTAAGTCAATCCATCTAACCGACCAGTTACCACAAACCCAACCATGGTTAGTGTGTGAAAATCAAGAAGTGTTTGAACTCTTTTTCGTTGTAATCTTATTATTGACCCTTTTACAGAATCTACAACTCTTGCATCATTATTGGCAGCTCAAAAGGTGAAAGTGAGGGCTTGCTCATCTAACGTGGTTTGAATTTCATTCCATTTCATCAAAAAAGGTATGAATATTTGCCGTTATGCTTCTTCTAAAGTTCAATCATCAATTTTTGATTAAAAAGATTGTGAGTTTTTTAGCTATTCATTGAGATGGTTTCTTTGTCCAAAAGCAAGTTGTTTAGCTCATGATTTTAAAATATTAAAAAAATTAAACCCGGGTATATGGATACCCGGATACCTGGATGAGTCTTTCCCGGGTGGGTACTCGGTGATCGTGCCAAAATTGTACTATATTTTGGCCTTCATTCATTGTCTTTTTGTCATGTTTTCGAGCGTACTTTAGTGTCTCATGGGCTCTTTTGTAGTGTTTATAGGCAGATGATGTAATTCTTATCTTGGAGTTGGAAAGCGGGAACTTCAGGTGCGAAACCAGCCAAAAACCAAGGAGGAAGGCCACATTATGTGGGTCACTGCGCAGGTCCCTACCCGCGCACTTCCAGTCCCAGATCTTCGCTGGTCCACACCAGTGCAACCACCCGCGAATCATAGATGAAGAGTGCAGAGGTTGTCTGTTCGCGGGTCAATGCACGGGTCTACCAGAGCAACCACATGCGAACCGAAGATGAAAGTGCAGAAGATTGTCTGTGCACGGGTCACTGCGCTGGTCCCTAACCGCGCACTGCGTGCGTCAGATTTCTTCATATCAGCTTTTCAGAACTATTCTTGGAAACCCTATAGATAGATTCATTTCTTAGGTTAGCCACACACCCCCCTCAGCCTTCAATCTCATTTTTTTACCCTTTTTAGATCCAAGAATATCCTCTCACAAATCCAAACCCAACCTCCACCAGATCCATTACCAAATCACTTCATCTACCGCCAATTTCACTCCATTTCCACTCAAAACCAAATCCCACTCAAGGAACTCAACTTCTACACACTTTGGAGAAGGAAAAGAGCTAGGAGAAGAGAATGAGCTTCCAAGAATCTATGGATTTCCTCGATCTCTATCTTTTCTCTTTTACTTTTTCTTTGTAATTTGTGATGGGTAACTAAACCCCAAACGGGAGTGATGTAATAGCACATGAATTGTGGGTAATCCACTATATCCTTATTATTTGATTGTTTTGTTTCATTCAATGGTTTTTAATGCAATTGATTACCTTTTGAATTAAGTAGATATGCTCTCTCTTGATTCTTGATTAGTATCAATTTATTTTGAGTTTTAAAATTGGATTATACATCTTCTTGGATTGAGTAGATATGCCCCCACTCAAGTCAAATTAGATACCCATTTTTAGGTTTACAAAATTCCCAAATTGGTGATTACATCAAAGAAAACAAGATATACAAGGAAAAAGTAAAAAGAGATACAACCCTTGAAGAAAAACTCCTCCAAATATGCTCCTTACTTTCAAGCTCGAATTTGGTCCAAAGACCACTCCTTGCTCCTTGTAATCTACTCTAAGGTGGTGGAAGATGTCTAAAATGAGGTGGTGGAGGTGTATGGTGAGCTCCTATGGAGGAAAATCCTCCATGGAAGCTAGTCTCTCTCTTATTTTTGTGAAGAAGATGGAGGATGAAGAAGATGAATAGAAGGGAGAGATGGGGTGTCGGTTGATGAGGAGAGAATGAGAGAATAAGTTCAATGAATTAATGAGTGAGTGGGAGATGTAGAGAAAAAAATGTGTGGTGTAGAAAAAGTCAAGGAGGAAGGTGATTGGTGGAAGGTGGAGAGTGGGTTGGTTAGAATCATGGAAGATGAGAGAAAATTGAGTGTTTATATATTATGGAAGTTAGGGTATGAAATGGGGTGTGAAAGGACAAGTTTGCCCCTCAAAAACTGGCTGAATGTGGACATTCTATCAACTTCTGCGGTACGGTCCGCAGTACGTCCGCGGTACGCCTGACAGCTCTGCGCATCATTACAGAAACGGCCATAACGTCCTCTAGAAACCTCAAAATCGATATCTGTAAAAAGCGTTAGAAACTAGACATCCGGGGTTTTCCAAAAATTGGTTATGGTCAATGTAGTTCGATCTGAGGAGGGAGATATGACCTTCCGAAGTTGGGTGTACTGCACGAGCAATTCCAATTTCAGCTCTTCTAACTCCAAAACTCTTCAATTTAGCTCAACATCTTGTTTTAGGGATTAAACCTACACACAACTCACAAAACACATTATATACAAAAATACGCTCGAAAAAGAAAGCAAACGATACGAAATGGGGACCTAAAAAGGTGTATTTTACGATGTTATCAATACCCATTTTTCATTCATGAAGCAAACATCATGTAGGATGCTTTCTTACATGGGTCTACATCAAAGCACATGACTTGGTAAGCAGAACACTATCTCCATTCATTCTTGTGTTCTAGCTTAACAAGATAACTCTTTTATGACTTGGTTGCATCAAGGTTGAGTTTTTCTCTTTAATATGAGATGTTTGTGCTTGTTGGGTTGTTGTATTGTGATAGCTATTTCATCTAGGTTTGCATTTATATCATATAGCTAAGTTATATGTATGACATATAGCAACATGATATCTAGGATTGTTTGAAGCATTCATACATGATTAGATAAGCATAAAATGTGTTGACCTATCATTTATGCATTTAGAATATTTTCATATTCACATTAGGTTGCATATCTCTTCCCTTAAGAGTTAATTATTGTAAGTGCCGGTGGTAGTGTACAAGCAAGAGCCAAAAATCACTATTAAAGACCTGTGGGTAGCAAAGATGGTTTAGTAACCGATTATGTGTGATGTGGTCAACCTAGGTTGTAATTGTATTTGTAAATAGTGGATTTGAGGGTTCGATTGGCTTTAGGCCCGTGATTTTTTTACCAATTTGGGGTTTTCTCACGTAAAACAAATCATTGTATCTTTGTTGTTATTTTCTGCACGTTACTACAATGATTGTTTGTTAGGAGTTGTTGTGATTAATTTTGATTAACCGAAAAGATGACAATTAATTTGGTCAAAACCTATTCACCCCCCTCTAGGTTAGTTTAGTCACTCTTAGAGTATTTTCAAAGATGACGATAGACAATATGTTTGCTATTTTCTGGAGGATGACACTGGAAAGAAAAAAGCAGGACCACCTAAATGTGATGATTGGGAAAAGGCTCAAATTTTTGTTAAATTTTTGAAGATGTTTTATGATGTTACTTTGAAATTTAGTTCAACTTTGTTTGTCAACTCTGATTTATTTTTTCATAAGATGTGTGAAATTCATACTGAGTTGAAAACATTGAGTGGAAATGAAGATGATCTTTTGAATAAAACATCAACAAATATGAAAAGAAAGTTTGACAAATATTGGGGTTCTTTTGAGACCATCCCCAAATTATTGATAATTTCAGTTGTACTGGATCCACGCTATAAGTTGCAGTATGTGTCATTTTGTTTTGATGAGATATATGGTAGTGAAAAGGTTGAGGAGATGACAAAGAAAATCAAAGACCTTTTACAAGGTCTATATGGTGTCTATGGTGGTGTTGAATCTTTTAGTGCTGGAAATTTAGTGAGTGAGGTGGAAAAAGGAGACAGATGAAGGCAGTCAATGTGTTTCACATCGTTCCAAATTCAGAAAGTTGTTAGAGAGCCAAGATTGCATGGAATTATCTACTGAGTTTGATAGGTACTTGTTAGAGCCAGTTGAGTATATAGATGATGAAAATTTTGATATTTTGATTTGGTGGAAAATGAATTATTTGAAGTATCGAACATTGTCACGTGTGGCAAATGATGTGTTTGCAATACCAATATCTACTGTGGCTTCCGAGTCCGCATTTAGCATCGGTGGACGAATTCTTGATTCATTTCAAGGTTCTTTAAGTCCTAAAATGGTGAAGGCATTAATATGTACGCAAAATTGGTTACGTTCTTCTCGTAGTTCAATAAATAATGAATTGACTGTAGAGGAGATGAAGTTTTATGAAACACTAGAGTCGGGTAACAATTTATTCTTTTTATTTATAATGTTATTTTTTATTTAAATCTAACTATTAAGTCTTAACTGCTTTATTTCTTTTTCATGTGCTTCTTTTATTTTCATTTTTGTTCAGAGTTTGCTAAGTCCACATCAACCTCGAAGATAACCATTGATTGAATATTGATTAAACTGTGAAAATGTGAACTTTAAAGGTAATATTATTCATCCAACTAATTTTGTTGTTGTATATTTTCAATTTTTTTCTCAACTTCATACTATATAACCTGATGTCATTGTATCATTTTTAACTAGGATCGATGTCAATGTAACAAAAAGTGAGCCGAAGGTCAAAAAAAAGAAGTGAACTTCAATTTCAAAGTGGCTGCTTGGATGGTGGTGGTCCTGGTGGATATTATTGATTTGGAATCTTGAGCAAATTAGTTTTATTTTATAAATTTTAGACGTTCTACACTTGAATTTTTTTTAACGATTACTATTTTGCACTCGAGTTAAATGCAGTTGTTATTTATCTTATTGATAATGGATTTTACTGCTTAATACTTATATTGATATTATTATGTTTGTTCAAATAAAAAATAATGTAATTATTTGCTTAAACCGTCAACCCAAGCCTAACCAAACTGATTTTTATGGTTTGGTTTTAACATATAATTGGTTTGGGTTGGGTTGTAAAAAACTATCCCGATTAAATAATGGTTTGGTTTGGGTTTAGTCAAACCCAACCCAAACCAACCCACACCCACCCCTACATACTATTAATAGACTCTTTGAGCGCTTTGACTTCATCTTTAAACTCACACTCCTTTGTCTTCAAGATAGTCAAAGTGTTCTCTTTTTGCTTAATCTCCCCCTCTATAACAAACATCTCCATAGTAAAGTATTCTTTTTAAATCATCTAGCTCTTGAACACTTTCCTCTATCTTCGAAGAATACTGTTCAATGGTCTTTTCATGCTTTTTGATGACTTCACTTTACTTGCTTATCTTCTTCAAAGAAATCTTCTTTTCATTGTCGAGAGCTTTGATTGTAACCACTAAATTGTCATTGATTAACTTCAACTTGTTATTCTTATCATTCTTCTTGACATTTTCACTAGTTAGTTGAAGGATCTTGTCATTAAAGCTTGTTTCATCATGATTTGAGGAAGCTTTGATATGTTCATGGTTAGAGGAGACTTCATTTTCTTCACTACTTGAAGAGTATTTACTTTCCTCATTACTCGAGGAGTCTTCACTACTATCATCATATCTTTTTTTATATATAGCCGGGTGAGCAATGTAATTGCTAGTATATTCTCAATCATTTGAGGAATTCTCTTCCTCTTCCTCTTCTATATCACTCACACTCACATCACTCCAAGTAGCTGCCATTGCTAAGCCTTTCTTAGACTCTTTCTTCTCATTAGCACATTTGGTGGAGATAAATCCAATTCCTTTGCATTCAAGGCATCAAATTAGCTTCTGCTTAGATTTATCCTTGTAAACTACTTCTTCATAGATTTATCCTTGCGATCTATTTCTTCTTTAGAGTGATCTTCTTCTTGATTTCCTCTCTCTTAAAACATATGTTCTTTAGAAATTTCTTGATTGTTCTCACCTTACTAGCCACATCATCTTCATCTTTACTCTTCTCATTGGTCACCTTGAGTGATATTCCCTTACTCACAATCTCCGGCTTGAACCCAAGCTCATATGTTTGTAGCGACCTAAGAAGCTCATCAACCCTCCTAAGATCGATGTTCTCGCTTCCTTTAATTGCGGTCACATTTACTTTAAATCTCTTAGGCAAGGTTCTTAAGATTTTCCAATTAATTCTCTCTTGTGGATATGGCTCTCCCAAATTTTGAATTTGGTTGGTGATATTTAAGATTCTAGTTTGGAAGTCTACTAACTTCCCATCCTCATCCATAACTAGACTTTCAAATTGAGAAGTAAGCATTTGTACTTTAGACCTTCGAACCGCTAACATTCCCTCATTGGTAGTTCACAAAGTATCCCATGCTTCCTTTGCCAATTTGAGGTTTTAGATGTAGATAAATTGAGTACTATGTACACCTCCAAATATAACATTCACCGTCCGATGATGCAACTTAGCATTATCAAATTCAATAGCTGTCTATTCGGCTCTAGGCTTCAAAATCAAAGTGCCATCTTCAAGCATTTTGGTAGGTATCTCATAACCTTCATCAACACTCACCCATGCTTTTTCATTGACGGATCTAATCTAGGCTTTCATCCTAATTTTCCAAAAAGGAGTAGTTACCACTTTTCAAGAGTGGAGGTCTGGCACTAGAAGCACCTTTCAGCATCAAATCACCTATAGCTCAAAAATCCAATCTTAGAACCCCGATATCACAATTAGTACCTTAAGTTACCCTACTCTGATACCAATTGAAACTTCCTAAGATGGATATCTAGCAACCTAAGGAAGGGGAGGGGGGGGGGGGGGGGGGGGGGGGGGGGGGGGGGGGGGGGGATAGGTTGGATCCAATTTCAACAACTTTTTCGAACTTTGATTGTTGCACAAACAAACTATCAAAACACTTTTAAAAACAAACACCAAAAAGCTTTCCAAGATGGTTAGTAGTAACAAGTATAACAAATATGGCAATTAAATGTAACTAATACAATGTAAAGTAAATAAATTCAATAAAAGAAAAAACAATACAAAGATTTTTTTAACGTGGTAAACCTCTTAAGAGGAAAAATCCACGGGTTGCTCTACAACCATTCTTGCGACACAACTTCTCATGAATATGGATATTAGTACATCCACGGGTTGCTCTTAGATTAGTGTGTTGAGTTTGCTTGAAAAAGAAGATTTTCCTCTTCACCGCGGTGCAGGTCGCTGGCTAGGCACCTGCCTTCGCCGCGGTCCCAATAGCGGTTGGTTCCAGAAGGTGCATGCTTTAAGGACCGCGGTTTGTGCACTTGTTTGCACAACGGTCCATGCTGCGGTATACATCAGTAGGCCTCTACTGCCTAGACCGTGGCCTATGCTCTTGCATGCACAGCGGTCCCCGCCGTGATTTTATCCAGACCGTGCACTGCTGTGTGTACTGCGGTGTGGACAACTTGCCCAAGCTGCGGTCCAACGAGCAGTAATGACAGGATTTTGTTGATGTTTTTCAAAACGGTGTCATTTTGTCTAGGGCTGCATATATATATATATATATATATATATATACGTTCTTTTCCCTTCTTTGCCTCTTTAGAGCTTCAGAATCCACATTCACTCATTCCTTTTAGAGCTCAAGAGTGACTTACAAGAAAAGTTAGCAAGATTGCATTTTTACTAACCAAAACCCAATCTCCCATCATTCATTCATGATTAAAGCATCATCTAGCTTCATCTAGGATGTTTCTAAGCATGGGTCTTCATCAACATAGTTGACTTGGTAAGTAAAACACCATTCTCATCTATCTTTGTGTTCTTGCTTAACAAGAAATCTCTTTTGTACTTGTTTGCATCTAGATTAGAATTTTTATTACAAATAGAGATTTTTGTTGATGTTTGGGTTGTTGTATTGTGATAGCTATTGCATCTAGGAATGCTTTGATTTCATATAGCTAGTATGAGCATGTCATATAGCAACATGATATCTTGGAATGTTCTGCATGTCATTATTAGTTCCTAGATAAACATTAAATGTGTTGACCTAGCATTTATGCATTTAGAATATTTTTCATATTCACATTAGGTTGCATATCTTTTCTATTGAGAGTTGAGTCTTGTATGTGTCGTTGGTAGTGTACAAGCAAGAGCCTAAAATTATTATTAAAGGCCTGCGGGTAGCAAAGACGGATTAGTAACCGATTATGTGTGATGTGGTCAACCTAGGTTGTAATCGTATTTGTAAATAGTGGATTTGAGGGTTCGAGTGGCTTTCAAGCCCTTGAGATTTTTACCCTATTGGGGTTTTCTCACGTTAAACAAATCATTGTGTCTTTATTTTATTTTCCACACCTTGTTACAATGATTGTTTGTTAGGGTTTTGTTGTGATTAATTTTAACTAACCAAAAGATGAACATTAATTTAGTTAAAACCTATTCACCCACACTCTAGGTTAGTTTTATCACTCTTAGAGTATTTTCAATTGGTATCAGAGCGGATTCCTTAACATAATTAGGAGATCCCTTACTCTCTAAGAGTGTATTGCATTTTAGTTAGTGGGTCTTGCATCATAATTGCATCTTTAGTTAGTGTGTCTTACTTGTCGTATTTTATTGATTGCATTCATCTCACTTACCCTTAAACACCATGAGTGGAAACGCATATGAGCTAGAGGGATCATCGAATACGAGACCTCCACTCCTAACAGTGGTTAATTACTCATTATGGAAAGGAAAAATGGAGTCTTACCTGTGCCAAATAGATGATCTAGTTTGGATGGTGATTGATGATGGTTACACATCACCTACCAAGACTTTCGAAGACGGAAGCATCGTGTCCAAGCCGAAATCGGAATAGGAGACTCAAGATTTTGAAGCCTTAAAATGGAACAACAAGGCCATACATACAATCTTATGTGCGGTAGATGAGAACCAACACAAGTTAATCCAAACCACAAGGAATGCACATGAAGCATGGACAATATTGGAGATGGTACATGAAGGAACCGATGTAGTAAAAGACTCCAAGCTACAAGTCCTTCAAACCCAATTTGAGACTTTGAAAATGGAAGATCATGAGTGTTTTAACGACTTCCAAGTGAAGCTTATGGATATTGTCAACCAAAGTCACCAATTGGGCAATCCATAATTGGATAGGATGATAAATCAAAAAATTATGAGGTGTCTCCCGGAGATATTTGATGCAAAAGTGACCGCTATTGTGGAGAATAACGAATACAAGAAGATGAAGCCAAGTGAAATAATTGGCACGTTGTTGGCTTTTGAGTCAATAAGAGCCCCTACTTCAACAGCACCTCAAAAGAAGCAAAAGAGCATTGCATTGAAGAAAGGGAGGAAGAAGAATCGGATGAAGAAATGGCTCTAATGGTGAAAATGTTCAAGCAATTTATGAAGTTTGAGAAGAAGGGGTTGAGCTCTAAGGGAAAATTTGTGAAGAAGAAGACTCCCTTCAAAAAGGTGGACAAAAGTGAAGAGAAGGATTCCAAGAAGGGAATTCAATGCTATGAGTGTAGTGGGTATGGTCACATTGCCCCCGAATGTGCTAATCTAAAGAAGAAGAAGAAATGAAAGGCTATAGCGGGCACGTGGAGTGATAGTGAAGACTTAGATGAGGAAGAAAAGTCTTCGAATGATGAAGATCAAGTCGCCAACTTCATTGCCTTCTCGTCATCTCACAATGGCAAGGAAGTCATGAGTGACAAAGTAGAGGAAAATGACAAGTTAGAAGAAGAAGAAGAGCACTCAAGCGATGGAAGTACTTCATCCGAGTCTAAACATGAATTTGATGAGGAAATGGACTATGAAGACTTCATGAAATACTTTAAGAGTTCTAGAGCAAAGAAGAAAAAAGAGATTCAAGAGTTGAAGAGGAAGAACTTTGAATTGACCTCCAAGATGGCTCACTTGAGTAAAGAAGTGAAAAGAGCAAGAGAAAGTGAAGAAATCTTGAAATTGGAGTTCATTGCGGTCAAGGAGAGTGAAAAGAGTTTGGGGAAAAAGTTGGGGAGGCAAAATGTGTGATTGCCAAAATGACCTCCGGAACCAAAAAGCTTGACAAGATGCTATCAATTGGGAAAAGCCCTAGTGATAAGAGAGGCTTGGGATATGAGGAAGACGTGAATACCACCTCCTTGAAAAAGACTACATTTGTTAAGATTCAAGAAGTTGAAGAAGTCAAAGTCCCATAACAAACTACAAAAGGATAGAAGTTAGAGAATCCTCAAAGCAAGCTCAAGCCAAGGGTTCAACAAGAGCTCAACCACAACAAGCTAGAGCATCTCATTCAATACCTCCATATCCAAGAATCCCTCCACCACAACCATGGGTCACCTATGCTCAACAAAGAAGACATGTTACTTTGGCTCAACCACAAAGGAAAGAGGTTGTTCAATATCAAATGATTACTGAAAGGAGAAGAATCCTCAAATGCCTGCACAAGGCTATGGTATGAACTCCTATTTCACTCATACTTGTCATTATTGTGGTATTGAAGGCCACATAAGGCCTAATTGCTTTAAGTATATTAAATTGTGTAAATTTGAAAGCATGATTGAGAAAAATATGATTAGAAGAGCCAAAAAGCATGCACCTAGGGAACTTAGAGCCAATGAACAAAAGGCTTCTAGGATTGAAAATGTTGCACCTATGTGGACTATAAAAGATGAGTATTTTTGTTATATGGCTCAAGTTGCTTTGAAAGCCAATGTCTCCAACACTTGGTATCTTGATAGTGGGTGTTCTAGACACATGACCGGAAACAAGAATTTATTTGAGACTTTTGTGATGGAGGATGGTGGATGATGGATTTGTCACCTTTGGTGATGGTTCACGGAAAATGGTCATATGGAAAGGTAATATATATATTCCCGGTTTGCCCTCCTTGCCCAATGCTCTCTACGTAGATGGCTTGCAAGCTAATCTCATTAGTATATCACATTTAAGTGATGAAGGGCTTTTGGTTATATTTGGCAAAGTTGATTGCTCTATTCTTAAGGAAAATGGGCAATTCCTATTGAAAGGCAAGAAATCAAGTGACAATTGTTATTGTCTTGAATCTAGTGACATCTCGTGTAACTTGTCTAGTTGTGAGCAAGTTGAGTTGTGGCATCAAAGATTTGGCCACATGAATTATATAGACTTGAAAGTCCTTGAGATGTTGAATGTTGTGGGAGGCCTTCTCAAGCTTGGGAAGAGGATTGAGGGAGTTTGTGGATCTTGTCAACAAGGGAAACAAACTAAAAGTGTGCATAACAAGGGAAAATATCTTTCCACCAATGAGCCATTGGAACTCCTTCATATGGACCTCATGGGTCCCATGCAAACTGAGAGTTTAGGTGGTAAAATATATATTCTTGTGGTGGTTGATGACTTCTCTAGGTTCACTTGGACCTACTTTCTTAGAGAGAAATCCGAAGCTTTTGAGAAATTCAAAATGCTATGTGTCAAAATTCAAAATGAGAGGAATTCTCACATTTGGAGCATTAAGAGAATTAGAAGTGATCATGGGAAAGAGTTTGAGAATATTAGCTTTGAGAGATTTTGTAATGGTCCAGGTATTTTCCATGAATTCTCGGCCCCCTAGAACTCCCCAACAAAATGGAGTTGTGGAAAGGAAGAATATAGTCTTACAAGAGATGGCTCGGGTGATGTTGCTTAGCAACACCGAAGCCATCAATAAGGCTTGTTATATAGGGAATAAAGTTTTCCTTAGACTCGGGACCAAACAAACATCCTATGAGTTATGGAAGGGAAGAAAACCCAATGTTAGCTATTTCCACATTTTTGGAAGTAAGTGTTATATTCTTAATGACCGAGATCAACTTGGCAAGTTTGATGCCAAGAGTGATGAAGGTATTTTCATTGGATATGCACTCAATAGCAAGGTCTATAGAGTTTACAATATAAGAACTTGAAGTGTCATGGAATCATCAAATGTTGTCAATGATGATTGTAGGCCTAAGAATGTTGTCCATGAGGAGGATGTTTGTGAGAATGTTGACCTTACTTTGAAGGAAGTGTGGTGAGACTTCAAGTGATGTGAAGTCAAATCATAGTGGAGAGGATGATCAACCTCTTTATGTGGATCGACATTTGGACTCTAATGAACCCACTCCATGGGTTAGGAAACTCCATGATAAAAATGACATCATTAGAGATATCAATGAGGGTGTTAGGATTGGGCGTCAAATAGCTAATCAAATTAGCCATACTTGCTACACCTCTCAAATAGAATCCAAGAAGGTTGATGAAGCCTTAAATGATGAATTTTGGGTTCTTGTCGTGCAAGAAGAGCTAAACCAACTTGAAAGAAATGGGGTTTGGACTTTAGTTCCTAGGCCTAAGAATACCAATATGATAGGCACCAAATGAGTGTTTAGGAAAAAGTCGGATGAAGATGGCAACATTGTGCGTAACAAGGCTAGGCTTGTGGCACAAAGATACTCATAAATTGAGGGTATTGACTTTGAGGAGACTTTTGCTCCTGTTGTCCGTCTTGAGTCTATAAGGCTTTGATAATATTATAATTGCCTATGTTTTATACCTCTATTCTTTAGTTTATTACTTTGTTTTGAGTTAAACTCTTGCATTTTATGTTTCTTTTCTTAGTTCTCATCTATTCAAGTCCTAGGAGATAATTGGAAGCAATTTGGAAGATTTTGGATCAAGCCAGAGTAAACAACATCTGCTGATGGGTCAACTTCAAGAATTAAACTGTATCATCTCAGAAGTAACTAGGTTTCGAACCTTATATGGTTGGAAAGGTACGGAAGTTAGCTTTCCGTAGAATTTTACGGTTCGTGATTTCGAGTTTTCTAGAGGAAGTTATGACTATTTTACTACCCAAAGGTCAGCTCAGAATTTCTACGCGGGATTTTGGAAATAAAGCATTACGGGCTGTCTATTCGGGAATGAAAGTCTTAGACGAATTTGTTATGTTTTGGAAGATTAATGAATGCCTAAAATTCACTTTGATTCAGTTTTAGTTGATCCTAAACTTTCCATGTTAGGATTAGTTGAAATTGGATCAAGATTCCTAAAGTTAAAAGGATTGTATTTCCTATTTTGAGTGACATTGAATTATCCTTATTGGAGGTTGATTAGGGAACTAAAAGAAGACCCAATTCATGCCTATTTAAGTGGAAATACAGCAGAAAAATCATACATACAGCAGCATAGGCAAGTTGAAGAGCTCTAAGGCGACATTCCATCTATTAACCGGGTTCTATCATTATTTTCTACTATGTTTTCTCTTAGGCTTGTATTCATGACTATGAGGAACTAATTCTTTTTGCTAGGGCTACGATGTAGCCTAGCCATGATTATTTAATTTATTTCGTTAATGTTAATTTCGAATTTTCTTCCCTATTGAGTATCTTTTGCTGCACTTAATTTATGTGTGCTTGAATTTGGATGTTTGATCACCATCTATTTTTAAGTAACTTGATGCAAGTAAGAGTAGATGCCATACTTTACTTGATTTTTGCTTCTTGCAATTGATACCATGAATGTCTAATTGTAGATGCCATGCAATTGGGATTTATGTGATGTTTTTAACAATTTCCATGGAACTTAATGGGTTTTTACAAATTTAATTCATCTAGATGCCATAGAGGATTAATTTGTATGAATACTTTTAGTGTAACCAGATGCCATGGCCATTAAATATATTTGGGAAAATTGATCATCAATAAGGGAAATTAATTAGAATTAACATGCCAAAGAAATTAAGTATGATTGGTTATGGTGAAATCGGATGCTCTAGTGTTTTGCCTATTTGATTTTCGATTTTGCTTTGCTGTGAACTTTTATTATTTTTCTTTAATTTTCTGTTCTTAGTCAATAATTAACAAATCAATTCTCATTCATTAAAGTTTTCAATTTAAGGTTTAGTTTTAGTTTAATTGGTAAGACTTGTAGGATTAATTCAGTCTCTGTGGGAACGATATCTGTGCTCGGCTAGCTATACTATCTTTTGATTCGTACACTTGCGAGCAATTAGAATTTGGAGATAAATTGTTAATCATATTTTTCGCAACAGGCTTCTCTTGTCCATTTCTTGTGGGTACAAGTTCAAACTACACCAAATGGATGTTAAGAGTGCCTTCCTCAATGGCTTATTGCATGAGGAAGTGTTTGTTAAACAACCCAAGTGGTTTGTGGATCCACACCCCCCATTCATGTCTATCGCCTCAAAAAGGCCTTTATTGGTTGAAATAAGCACCGTGGGCTTGGTATGAGCGCCTCACTCTCTATCTTGTTGACAATGGCTACTCAAGAGGTAGTGTTGACAACAGTTTGTTCATCAAGTGCAACAAAGATGAGCTTTTCATAGCTCAAATTTATGTTGATGATATTATATTTGGTTCCACCAATGAGTCTAAAGTGAAACAATTTGTAGATGTCATGTCTCTTGAATTTGAAATGAGCATGGTTAGTGAACTAAATTACTTCCTAGGTTTGCAAATTAAGCAAATGCATGATGAGATTTTCATATCTCAAGCTAAATATGCAAAGAACATAGTGAAGAAGTTTGGTCTTGATAATGCCAAACATTGTGACACACCCATGAGTACCACTTTGAAACTAAGCAAAGATGCTAGTGGGAAAAGTGTTGACCAAAGCCTATATCGGGGCATGATAGGTAGCTTGCTTTACTTGACCGTAAGTAGGCCCGATATTTCTTTTAGTGTGGGTGTTTGTGCTAGATAATACCAAGCTAATCCCAAAGAGTCTCATCTTGTTGCGGTGAAGAGGATCATTCGGTTTGTGATTGGTACCTCAAATCATGGGATTTGGTACTCCTTTGACACTAATCCAACCCTTGTTGGATTTAGTGATGCCGATTGAACGGGAAATTGTGATGATAGGAAGAGTACATCGAGTGGTTGCTTCTTCCTAGGAAACAATTTGGTGTCTTGGTTTTGCAAGAAGCAAAACTCAATTTCCTTATCCACGGCCAAGGCGGAATACATAGCCACTGGTAGTGCTTGTACTCAATTGTTGTGGATGAAACAAATGCTAGCCGATTATGGCTTAGAGCAAGGCACTTTTACCTTGTTTTGTGATAACAAGAGTGCTATAAACATTTCAAAGAATCCCGTCCAACATTCTAGGATAAAACACATTGGAATTAGACATCATTTCATTAGAGAGCTAGTTGAGAGCAAAACTATTGCAATAGAGCATGTGTGGACTAATGACTAACTAGCAGACTTGTTTACAAAGCCCTTAGACACTCTTAGATTTTGGGACCTTAGTAAGTATATTGGGATTTGTCATTTGGCTTGAAATGATATGTCTTGACCCTATATGAGGAGCTCAAGCAAAGAGAGCGAATTGACATGAAAGTGCATTGTGCTACATTGATATATTTTATGCTCCTTAATTAATTGCTTGATATCTTTGGTTGTGCATATGCCTATGTTATTTTCTTAATAAGTGTGCAAATTGCTTTTCTTGCAATCCATGTCATATTTATGTTCAAACATGCATTTTTGGACTAGGAGATTTACTTTTGAAGTACAATTTGAATGACCTATAAATGATCTCCACGACATGATGATTTTTTTATGACATGCTTTAAAGTTGATGTGCATGAAGATTTACTTTTGATTACTTACATATGAATGCAAAATTATGTGTGAAAAAGCAAGTGAGAAAACTAAACCCAATAAGAACCTTGTGTCCATTCAATAAATAAGGATGTCTCATCCAAATTTAGTCTTCTCTCTCTCTCTCTCTCTCTCTCTCTCTCTCTCTTTTTATTAGTTGAACAAGGCTACTATCATATGGGTATCTTACCCGGAAAAATCAAAAAAGGTGCAAAGTCGCTCATGTCTTGTTTCGCTTATAAAGTTTGATATAGCGCTCTTTAAATTGAAATTCTTATAAAATCTATATCATAGCTTAAAATCATGACAAATAGTGAAATTGGTTTGAATCCTTTTTGGAAACTTTTGTTGTTTGCTTTGCCAAAAACCATTGTTTTTGAACTTGACTGCAACATGTCTTGCATGCAAAGCATTGGTCACACATTTTCATAAAATAAAACTCCTTGAATCTCTCTTACTTAATTGAGTTGCATAAAGTTGCTTATATGATTATGCATATGTATTTGTGCTATGAGTTCTCCTTGCCAAAAGCTTACCTATTGAGAGAGACTCACTTTGCCTATCTCATGACAAAAAGGGGGAGAAGGGTTGTAAGAACATAGTGGTTTCATGTTTAAGGAGAGTATTGCATTACATAACATGATTACACTATTTGATTGTATTGAGGTAATCTGCTTTAACTGTTGAAATTGTTTTTTGTTGAAAGCACCTTAATCACACTTGTTTTCAAGCACTCTAGGACAAAGCATATAGACATTAGGCATCATTTCATTAGAAAACTGGTTGAAAACAAATGCATTGCACTTGAGCATGTGGACACTAATGATCAACTAGCGGATTTATTTACAAAGCCCTTAGACTCAACTAGGTTCAAGTCACTTAGTAGGTCTATTGGGATTTGTCATATGACTTGATGTGTTTTGGTGATTGACCCCTTTTTGGGGAACTCAAGCAAAGAGAGCAACCTTGCATGTTGGAATAAGCAAAAACTTGATCAACTTTATGCTTCTTCATTAATTGCTTGAGTATTCTTGGTTGTGCTTATATATATTCTTATATGGCTTTTTATTTAATAAGTGTGCCTTGCTTGATTTGTAATCCATGTCACCTCTATGTTCAAAAATGCATTTTTGGACTAGGAGATTTTGATTGGGAAAGTACACTTGAATGACCCATAATTTAACTCCATGACATGAGAACTTTTAATGACATGCTTAAAATAATATGCATGAAATGTTTTTGATTGCTCTAGTGCAAAATATGTGTGAAAGCAAATGAGAAAACTAAACCCAATAAGGATCTAGTATCCATGCAATAAACAAGGATGTCTCATCCAAATTTAGTCTTCTCTCTCTCTTTATTAGTTGAACAAGACTACTATCATACGGGTATCCCACCCGGAAAAATCAAAAAGGGTGCAAAAGTCACTCATGTCTTGTTTTGCTTATAAAGTTTTGATATAGTTGCTCTTTAAATTGAAATTCTTTTTGAAAAACTATATCTTGTTTACTTATAACAAAAGGGTATAAATTGGTTTGAATTCTTTTGGAAACCCTTTTGATGTTTGCTTTGCCAAATACCATTTGCTTGAACCATGATGTTACATGTCTTACATCCAAAGCAATTAAGTCACACATTTTCTTCTAAACAATAAAACCCTCAATGATTCTCTCTCAATTAATTGAGTTGCATAACGTTGTTGTATATGATTATGCACTTATCTTGCAAATAGCTCTCTTTGCTACAGTGACCCGGTTGGGGAATACTCCTTTGCCTATCTCATGACAAAAAAGGGGAGTAATGTGGTCTTATTTAAGGGGATTGCATATTTGGCGTTGAGGGGGAGTAACCTTTATAGGGGGAGCATTTGCATGTTGCATGTTGAAGTTTTCTTTTATTATGCAAATTGCTCTTATTTATCTATCTCTCTTGATCACCTCACATGCACTTGTCTTGGAAAGTGTAGTCTCATTGTTTTGAAGGGAAGGTGGCTATTCTACAAGAGCTTGAAGTTTTGAAGACCTAGTATCTAGGTATCTTTTTGTAATGTAGAATATCTTTTGTTGACCTTTAGTTTTTATTTTTTTTGTGAGGATGATTTGTGAGTGGTGGTTTTTGTCACGAAATAGCCAGAGGGGGAGATTGTAAGTTCCTCATATTTTGATTGGCTTATTTCGTTGACAAACCACATTGAGGATTATTCTTTGTAAGGGTAATTTAGGTCTCGTGAGTGTGATCAAGCTTCAAGGACATCATCTCTCTCAAAGAGCACTTCAAAGGTATCTCACTAGTTTAACTTTCTTTGAAGAGATCTAGTTGCACACACTCACTTGCATGCATTATTGTTCTTATCTTCATGTTATTGAATGATGTATTGTATGCCTCTTTTCACACTCCACACTTGCACATTTTGCACATCACTTAGAGTGTTGAGTTTGCCTAAAAAAGAGAATTTCTTCTCTTAGCGCGGCCTAGACCGCTTGGCAAGACATGCTTGCACCGCGGCATACAGAGCGGTATACCTCAGCAGGGTCATGCTCCCTGTACCGCTTCCTGTACACTTGCACGCAAAGCGACCCAAGTCGCGGTGTTGTCCAGGAGGCCTCTGTTGCCCATACCGCGGCCTGTGCACCTGCATGCACAGCGCCCTGCACCGCGTTGTTGTCCAGACGGTGCACTGCTGTGTGTACCGCGGTCTGGACACTTGCCTGAGACGCGGTCCATCTAGCGGTATTGACGGGATTTTGTGCCCTAAGTTCAAAACGACGCTGTTTCAACTAGGGCTTCCTTATATATACTCTATCTTCTTCCTTACTCGTTTTTGATGAGTTCAAGAAGCCATTTTTGATAGGCCAAGCTTCCCTTAGAGAGATAAACTCCCAAGAACTCATCTTTACTCAACCAAACACAAATCCATGTGCATTTAACCTCTTCAAGCATTATCTCATCATGGATTCTTCTTGCTTTCATTGACTAGGTAACTTGAACATGCCCTAAATCTCATTGTATTTATTTATGTTCTTGTTTGCCTAGGGTTAGCTCTTTTATGTGATTTTATTTCATATCTTTATGTTTATTGGCATTTATAACATGATTGAGTTGTTGTTTGTTGGTTGAGAGCTTTGTTCATTAATAGCTAGCATTTAGGACGATTTTACCCTTCTAGCTAAATCTTCATGCATCTGCATTTAGATATTGATATCTAGGATTTGCATTCATTGACATCTTTAAATCCTTAGATAAGCATTTATTGTTGCCTAGCATTAATTGCATGTTTGAATATCTTTTACATATTCACATAGGTTGTTTAACCTCTTCATTGATTGTTAAGCTTTGTGACTAAGTTGGTTAGTGCACAAGCTTGTGGTCAAGAATCACTATTAAAGGCCCGTTGGGTAGAGTGAAAGGGTTAGTGACCAAGTAGGTGTGACTTGAGGTCAACCTAGGTTGTAAACTTTCATTCAAATAGTGGATTTGAGGACCTTATGTGGCTAGAAGGATAGCCCGTGAGTTTTGCCCAGTTGGAGGATTTCTCACGTAAATCAATCCTTGTGTTTTTAGTGTTTTCCGCATATTTATATTGGATTGATTGATTGCTAATATGGAGTAGGTTTATTAAAATTGATTAAGTAGAAAAGTTGGTAATAAATCATCTAAAACCTATTCACCCCCCATCTAGGTTGTATTAGACACACTTTGTGTATCTACTCCTAGCAACTCCCCCTATCTCTTATACTACTCCCTATTTTTGTCATGATATAGGTAAATGAGCTCCCCCTATCAGGTTACGTTGGCAAAGAAAGTTACTCACAAGTCATTTTGCACAATCATATAGATTAATAATCATATAAACACACTTTATATGGCTTAAGTAATTGAGAGAGATTCAAGGAGAATTTATTCAAAGAAAAACGTGTGTGAAAGCGTTGCTTGGCATGCAATGCATATAATACTTAAGCTCAAGCATAAGAATTTGGCAAAGCAAACATCAAAAGGATTTCCATATGAATTCAAGCCAATTTGCACCATTTTGTCAAGAAAAAATGAAGATATAAATTCATATAGCATTTGTGTGCAAAGTGTCAACTATATCAACTTTATTTATTCACAAGACATGGATATGATTTATCCTTTGAATTTTTAGTCATGTTATTGCTTTTACCACAACATCCACAATCAAAATACAAGCATACTTTTTGGTTTTTATATGCTTTTCATTTTCAACTTTTCTGTTTTTCTCCTTTAATGGAGCATGTTTTCTGTTTTTCATGCTTCAATAATGCCTAGAATGCACGTTTTCTGTTTTTCATGCTTATGTAACTCTCTAGATGGCTTACACTCAATCTTTGTAGAAGTAGCTCTTTCCTACATTAGGTGGCTGCACAACTTGCAATATGAGCTCTTTTCAAGAGAGAGCTTACGAATGCACATTATCAAGTTCATGTTCATAGAGATAAATTATGGGTCCTTCAAATGTACTTCTTAAAAGTTACTTCCTCATGCAAATAAGCATATATTAGAACTAAAATATAACATGCATTTCCATACAAATCAACTAGTGCACAGTTTTAACAAATTATTATACTAGATACTAACCACGAATCTCTAGCAATTATAGAAGAGAATAAAAATAATTAAAGCTTTTCAAATTCATGTTCATGCTTGTTTGCTCTCTTTGCTTGAGCTCCTATCATCGGGGTCAATCCGAACCATATCAAGGCAAGTGACAAGTCCCTATAGACTTACTAAGTTCTTTAAACCTAATTGCATCTAAGGGTGTCATATGAACACTATAGCATGAGTGTTCATCTTTCCTATTCAACCAAAGTGCCTTCTTTTCATTTATGGTGGTCAATGTCTTCAAGTCTCTAGGTTCCATAGGATCATGCAAATTTTCCTTAAGATTCAACTTCTTCTCTTCCATGCTCTCTATTCTACACCTATTAATGTATTTAAAGAATTCTGATCTTATGTGACCAATCATACCAAAAATATGACATATAGGCACAAAATGAGAGATCATACCATTGTCTTGAGTCCTCATCGGTTGACTTTGGTGGTGCACTAATTGACTTCTCCTTTGACCATTCCAATTAGGTTGCCATTGGTGATGCACCGGTTGGCTTCTCTTTTGAGCTTGGGCCGATGGTTGGTTCCTTTGTGTTTTAGCTTGTCGAGTTAGTTGAGCCAGTTGATCATGCCTCATAGGTTGGTAAAACTTGGGTTGGAGCATCTTCATGGGTTGAGGTTGAGCAAGTTTACTTGAAAGCATCTTAAAGGAGGCATTCTTTAAGGATTCACCCACTTCAAAAGTCTTCTTGGGGTGTTGAAGAGGTGAAGGCTCTTTGGTGTCATTTCCTTTTACAAACAATGTTTTGTCCGAGGATGGTGTTTCCTTGTTGTTGATAAAACCAAGACCCCTCTTGTTATTAGGCTTCTTCCCATAGCCTAGCATGATATCAAGCTTCTCTGAAACCGACACACACCATCACAATTCAAGTGTTATTGCTAGCACCGAGACAATTCGAGTGTTGTGGCTTTCGATAATCTTCCACATGAAAACTGATTTTTGTTTCCATGAATTCGACACCTAACTAAGCATAACAAATACAATTGCAATCCCTAACCATGTAATTGATCACCAAGTGAGTTGACAAAACTCAACTTAGCAATGTAAGACAAGTATGCAAATGTGTTCAACCTAGAGTCTTTAGAGAGTTAATGTCAAGCAATTGCTTGCCGTTAAGAGAAATCTCTTGAAGACTTTCAATGACGGTAAAAGCTTGGAACTTGAAACATGTGATTGTCACGGACAACTTAAGACTTTATATACAAGCAAATATGTGTTTGTTACAAAATACGGCCAACACAAAAACACATATTCTCTACACATGCATATATATATATATATATATATATATATATATATATATGGTTGGTGAACTTATAATTAACTAAATGTGCAAATAACTTATGGCATTACAACTAATCATGTACTGGAAATTTTATAAAATCAATAAATTCTCAATTAATATGAAAATCCAAGGTAATGAATATCAATTAAAGATATAACAAATTTAGTAAACCGTGTTTATATTAGATTTAGATGTAAAAATTAATTAGGTCTTATATGTAGAGATATAAAAATTTAAAATCTACGATACTCTGAAATTAGGATAAAAATTGTGGATGTGAGTTGAACAATCAAAAGTTAGAAACATGCCATTGATTACAATGAATCATCCTACCATACCACCAGCAAAAATATGAAATTTTCTGACCGAATACAATCATCTTTGAATATAAAATTAGATTCCTTAACTAATATAGATTACATCCAAAATTTGGACAATGATCCCAAATCATTCTTTCATGTATAATTCCCAATTTACCATTCAAAGAGTCTTTCATTATACTATATAATCTCACTTACGGGTACACAAAAAATCACAGAAAAAAAAAAAAAAAAAAACACACACAAAACATGACAAGGAAAAAGGTGAATATTTCATGGATTGTGAAAGATAGTGCTAGAAAAGTGAGTCTTAAGAAGAGAACGGTTGGGTTGTTGAAAAAAGTGAGCGAATTGAGCACCCTTTGCGGTGTAGAGGCCTTTGTTATCATCTATAGCCCAGATGATAGTCAACCAGTAATGTGGCCCACTCGCCCAGAAGTGCAGGAGATACTAACGAGGTTCAACAACATGCCAGAGATTGAGCGAACCAAGAAGATGGAGAATCAAGAGACTTACCTAAAAGAAAGGGTGAGTAAATTGGAGGAACAATTTGATCAGCAACAAAAGAAAAACATGGAATTAAAGGTCTCTAATCTCATGCATAATGTTTATGAAGGTAATAGTCTTGATGAAATGAACGTAACTGACCTAGAATCTCTAGTTCAGTTCGTTAATGAGAAGCGTACGAGTATCAAAATGAAGCTTGAATTACGTCAACAAGCTTCACTCTCTTTTAATTCTCTTTTGGTTGCTCCTCCTTCTTTTTCTCATCTTGCTCCTGCTCCTGATCAAGCCCCGGTGTTGGTACCAGACCAAATGGCTCCCAATTTCGGTGAATCAGATTATGATCATCATGAGAATGCTCCTCTAGAATCTTCTCAGTGCGAACAGTGGTTCATCGATATAATGAGCACTGCGGATAATATCGCTGGTTGTAGTAAAAGAGCTAAAACTAATCATTCGACTAGGTTGAGTGCTTATTATCAACCGATTGCAGCAAGTTCTAATAGTGGTGCTGAAACTACTCTAGGTCTGCATCCTTATGGAGACTTAAGTGGCTTGATAATCAGTGGTGGGATTGATATGCCCATTTTATTGTCGTCGCCGCCCTTACCTTTTCATTTTGGGGGTAGAAGTGGCGAAAATGATTTTTCTATAGGCATATGGCCTCATCATCGGGGGTCAATTGCCCCTCAAGGTAATACAGAAAGTGATCCAACCAGGGCTCTTCCGTCGTCTCATTTTGAAGCTAGCGATTGGGGAAATGATATTGCTTTGAGCTTGAAGCCTCTTGAGAACGTAGAAATTGGTGGCAATGTCACTAGTGGTGACATGAGGCTGCCTTCGTAGTTGTTTGGAGGTAACATTGTTGCAAGTGACATTGGATTACGCTATGACAATGGCCTAATAATTTCAATAATTGAGATTATATGCAATTGTCTAGTTCTAATTTCTTTATTTTTATTCTGGAGTTTGTTTTAAGTTCTTATGTTATTATGGCTCCTTCATTCTGAGTCATGTTTGGTTCATGTTTTCCACAGAAGATCTTCTGTGCTATATTGTGGTTCTATATTTGAGTCTCTCAATAACATAATTTTTTGTTTCTCTTTCTATTAAGTGATTATGTTGCTTCATTTTTGATTTACAATCATGAATCACAAAAAAACAAAGATAATCATATAACTTAAACTTAATTTATGTACCATATCCATATGTACCATATCCATATGTACCATTGTGGTGATGAACTAAAGATAAATGTAACTCATGAGTGATGCTATAGTCCAAAAATCATCTTATCTGATGTGACAAGCGATTTTTTCATTGCGTATCATTCATGATTCACCACATCATCTCATTATTTATACAATAATGATAATTCACTTGTCACGTCATTTAGAATAAATCTTTTGAAAATATTTTTGTTTATGTACCATTACTTAATTAAATTATAATTTATAAAAGTATAATCTTATAAAATAAAATAATAAATTGTATTTTGAAATACTACTTTAAAAATTAATTATCAAACTGTTGTATGTATTCAAATAGAAGAAAGAGTTGAGATTTTGCATTTGAGGAAGATTTGAATGTTTAGAAACTTAAAAGATTGAAATTTAAGAATGTTACCATATATAAGTTAAATATTATAATTGGAAAATAACTCGGAGAAAACAAAATATTTTTTGAAAAAAATTAGAAATCTTTAATAGTCCTCTACTACAACTACATAAAAAAAACGTACTTGTTTTTCAAATTATAAAAAATATGAGTAATGCTAGGCGTTCCAAATTTCTTTCCCAAATTCTGTCCCAAATGATGTGGTACATGAGGTGTCAACATCACATCAGTTACCGTATAATATCATGATTTATAATATGCTGACACCTCATATGCCACATCATTTGGGACAAATTTTGGGAAAGAAATTTGGGACGTCTAGCATTACTCAAAAATTATTACCCTTTGTTGTGTACATTATCATTAAACAATTTCATGGAATTTCGAGATCACAAACATGTCAATTTTATACATTTCACAATCTGAATCAACTAGAAAATATAAAAAAATACAGGTCAAAACGAAAAATAGTATAAAGCTCAATTATTTTTAGGAGGGAATGGTTCAAAATAGCACCATTTGGAAGTTGAGTTGTGCAACTAGCACTACTATAATAAGTCTTGTTTTATTAGCACCTAAAAGGGTGTGCTGACGAAAATGCCCCTCCTTTTACTTTTACAACTTTTACTTATCATTTCCTCAGTCAACGTTTTCTCTATTTTTTCTCTTCTTTCAACCGTTCTTCTACTTATCATTTTCTCTCCATTCATTTGTAGATCCAGTCACTTTTCCGTAATTTTTCATTCATTCACAAGGTAATCTTTCAAAAATGCCCAGATTTGAAGAGTAGATCCAATAAGTTTATGCCAATGTTTGAAGATTGAAGAGTTGAAAAGGTAAATTTCCTCCATTTCAATTGTGGTATGGAAACTTTCACTTTCAATTTGTTAGATCTATATGTTGAAGTGAAGCTAATTCTCCATTTAGATCTGGTTTTGTGGAAAAGTCTGTCTTTTATCGTTAAACTGTCTTTTCTGGAAAACTGGTTTTCCAGAAAATAAGTCCTGATTTCGACACATAAGTGTACTCGTATCGAGACATAATTGTATTTGTTTCGAAACTTATTTATATTATTTTTGAGACTTATTTATCTATGTTTCTAGACTTAATTATTTAATTGTCCAGACTTACTGGGATGAACTACTGTTATTGTTGTTTGTTTCACTAGTTTTATATGGTGAATAATTAACTCTATCGCTTTCGAGACTTATTTAAATAATGTTCGAGACTTATTTATACTCGTAGCAAGACTTATTTATTCGGAACTTATTTATGTCACAGCCAAGACGTATTTATATCGTTATCGAAACTTATTTATATCACATGCGAGACTTATTTATATCATTATCGAGACTTATATATATTAAATTCGAGACTTAATTCCATTAATTCGAGACTTACTGGGATGAACTACTGTTATTGTTGTTTGTTTCACTAGTGTTCATATGGTGAATAATGAATTCTATCACTTTCGAGACTTATTTATATCATGGTCGAGACTTATTTATGCTCGTAGCAAGACTTATTTATTCGGAACTTATTTATGTCAAAGCCGAGACTTATTTATATCGTTATCGAAACTTATTTATATCACATGCGAGACTTATTTATATCATTATCGAGACTTATATATATTAAATCGAGACTTAATTCCATTAATTCGAGAATTACTGGGATGAACTACTGTTATTGTTGTTTGTTTCACTAGTTTTATATGGTGAATAATTAACTCTATCGCTTTCGAGACTTATTTATATCATTATCGAGACTTAATGTCATTAATTCGAGACTTACTGGGATGAATCCGAATTACTTTTATTTTTTGACTAGTTTTCATATGGTGAGCAATTTGATTTGATATTGTTATTTGTTTGTAGGACAATGGATCGAGTTAGAATATTGATATCATATAATGGACGATGGAATGAACTACCGGATGGAAGCCAAAGATATGTCGGCGCCATTAATAAAGGTGTATATGTCCGGAAGAATTTGACATATGAAGAGCTGCTGGGGGTTGTGAAGGCCATTGTCAAACATGATCCAAACATATATGAAATTGACATAGAATCAATATCTGTTGGTCCAGACAGTACATGTCGCACTATGATAGCGGATCATGATGACGTTCAGTTTCTATTAGGGGAAGACAAGGTAATTCCGAAAGTGTGTGTTACACTTGTTGAAAGAAGATACGAGGAACGGGTCATGGGTGAAGACATTCAAATCAATCAAACTCCCGTAGAAACACGGCAATCTGATAATAATGTTGTCCATGATTCGTACGAGGCAGTTGACCTTGATGCACCTCATACCGGACCTCATTTTGACCTTGACTTGGAACCCCAGTTAGGTGACCGTTTTGATATTGGTTATGGTCCTGAACAACATGATGCATCGGGAAGACGCGTGGAAGGAGAGCATAACATTTCTAGTTCGAACAATCAAACAACGTGGGTCATCCTTGGATCAGAGTCATTTTCGTTTGGTGACATGAGCACCATGTGTTCTAGTACACCTAACACTATGACTTACAAGGGACAATTTTTCCCAAGGAAAAAGGATTTAAAACGGTTAGTAGGCATTCATGCGATGAGAGAGAATTTTGAATGGAAGGTGAAACGGTCCAACAAATCCGTTTTACATTTGGTTTGCAAGCATGAAAATTGTACCTGGGAATTAAGAGCAGTTAGGGTGTCCGAGGGGACATACTTTCAAGTAAGAAGTTTTGAAAATAAGCACAGCTGTCCATTGGAAGAGGTTCACCGGCGCCACCGACAAGCTAGTGCAGTCATCATTGGTGAAGTTATAGCCCCTAGACTTCAAGATAACGACGGACGTATAATGTGTCCTACAGACATCATTGGAGATATGAAGTCTATGTATGGGATCCAACTCTTGTACAGTAAGGCACATGTATCCTTGTAGTATGCATTGTCATTGACATATGGAACACATGAGGAGTCGTTCCAGTTGCTTCCATCTTTTGCTTATGTTTTGGAACAACTAAATCATGGCACGATCACAGATATACAATGCACAGATGATAATCAATTTTTGTACTTTTTCATGTCGTTTGGAGCTTCAATTCGAGGTTTCCGCCGATGTATGCGTCCTGTTATTGCCATTGATGGTACACATTTAAAGGGGAGATACTTAGGTACAATGTTTGTCGCCACAGCACAAGATGGAAATGAACAAGTATATCCTATAGCGTTTGGTTATGGGGATTCTGAAAACAACAGTTCATAGGAGTGGTTTCTACAGACATTGAAGGATGCCCTTGGCCATATCGACGATTTGGTTTTGGTGTCTGATCGTCATGCAAGCATTGAAGTTGGGATACAGAAAGTCTTACCAAATGCAACCCATGTATTTTGTATTTGGCACATTTCCGAGAATGTAAGGAAAAAGTTCCATAGAAAGGATGTTGCAGAACTATTTCAACTGGCTGCCAGAGCATACAGGCAAGTGGATTATGACCGGGAGATGGAAGAGTTAAAGAAGCTGCATAAGAATGCATATGAATATGTCTTGGAAATCGGTCCTCATAAATGGTCACGTGTTTATTGTCCACATAGGAGATTTTCCATGATGACAACCAATGTTGCTGAATGTCTTAATTCATGCTTATGATTTGCCCGCAAATTACCAGTGATGACATTAGCAGAGTTCATTAGGAACATGCTCCAGAAATGGTTTACAATTGTCACCAAGCTGCAGTAAACATGCGGTTACAACTCACTGACGCTGCACATGCAGAGATTTTGGAGCGAATAGCCGAGTGTAATCATATGACCGTGACTCACGTTGATAGGAACATATTTCTAGTGAAGCTACGGGGAGACCAGTGGACAATAAACCTGTTGGAAAAGACATGCACATGCAAGGTTTTCGATCTTGATCATCTACCTTGTGCTCCTGCACTCGCAGCTGCTAGGTAATATATTGTTTTCGGAAAATACATGCACATTTTATGATTGCACTTACGGTGAATGTTATTTGTTGTTAAATTCACAGGGAGCGAAACTTGGATTACACTTCATTATGTGCTGATTACTACAAAAAGGAAGTCCTTGCCGATGCATATTCTATACTGATCATGCCGGTGGGCCATCCAAATACTTGGGTAATTCCTCCAGACATCAAAAATCGGGTTGTCTTAACGCCGGATATCAGAACACAATCTGGTCGGCCCCGAAGAAGTCGATTTCAGTCCGTTTCTGAGAGTCCTAGCAAACAAAAATGCAAAAAATGCGGAACACAGGGTCACAATTCCAGGAGGTGTCCGAATCCTGGCCCCAGCTCCAGTAGTACTATTCCAGATGCATATCGTCGAAAATGTAGTGTATGCCATGAAATCGGGCATAACAAACAAACTTGCCCAAAAAGGGATGAGATCGTTGGAGACAACAACTTGTAATGCTTTCATTTTGCAAGTGGATGGTTAGTAGGTGTTATGTGCGGATTTTGTAAAAGCTAGACATTTGTTGGTTTGTAATTTGCAAGTGGATGGTGTCAAATTCGGGACTTATTTATATGACTTTCGAGACTTATTTATAATCAATTCGAGACTTACTGGGACATCAATCAGAATTAATGTTATTGTTTGACTAGTTTTGATATGGTGAATAATTAATTATTTTATTGTCGGGACTTATTTTTACCAATTTCGGGACTTATTTAATTCAATACCGGGACTTAATGTTATCAAATTCGGGACTTATTTATATAACTTTCGAGACTTATTTATAATCAATTCGAGACTTACTGGGACATCAATCAGAATTAATGTTATTGTTTGACTAGTTTTGATATGGTGAATAATTAATTATTTTATTGTCGGGACTTATTTATACCAATTTCGGGACTTATTTAATTCAATACCGGGACTTAATGTTATCAAATTCGGGACTTATTTATATAACTTTCGAGACTTATTTATAATCAATTCGAGACTTACTGGGATGACTAAATAATTGACGATGTCATTACGTACCAGTAACTCTCGAAATACTTACGCATTGTTTTATTAAGACCCGAATTTGATAACAATAAGTCTCGAACTTACATAATAAGTCTCGAATAGAGTTAATAAGTTTCGTAATTCGAGACTTACTAGAAGTCCATCCACAATTCAATATAAATGTAATCAACTGTCAATAGAACCATTCAAAAATCCACCCCAAATTTCGTTCAATAATATTCATAATTAACAAAAAATCCATCCATAATAACGTTGGGTCAATAACCATCCCAAAGTCCATCCATACATAACATACAATAACATTCATAATCAACAAAAAATCCATCCATAATAACATTTGCAATAACCATTCAAAAGTCCATCCATACATAACATACTTCACTGGTCTTCAACAATGGAGGAGTTTGAAAATACTTCCACAGCCATTTTCTGTCGCATCTGTGGCATTTGGTCATCAGTCCAATTGAACTTCTTTCTCTTTGCCACAATATGCTCAATCAAAGCTAAAGTGTGTGCTCCACAATTGCCACTATAAAGATGTACAGAAACTGTTAATTACCTTATAAACAGAATAAGGAATTCAATACCGTATATAATCATTAAAGTTGTGCTATTTACCCAGTTTTTTGTTGGGGAATGTTATGTTTGCTTACTACAACCATATGAAACGGTTCCGGAGACATCGTTGTGTTCTTCCCCCGCCTCTTTTTGTAAAAACCAATTTGATTCAGCATCAAAGGCAAAGAATACCGTAAACAAGCAACTTGTTGATTCCGGATTTCGTATTGAACCTCCTGCTGCCACGGATCATACAAACGGATGGATCGTAGTGTTAGCTCCACACTAGCCATTAACCAATGACCGCCTCCAACATTCATCGGAATCAAGAGCTTGATCCAACACAAACAAAAGAGGATAAATAACAATGCGAGCTATCCGCAAACATCTGAATTTATTCAAAAATCAAATACAAGATACAAACACTGACAACCAAAAAATATATTCGAATCGATGATAATATCCAATAGGTTAGAAACAAATTACCCTATTCTTAATAATCTTTTTGACTTTATCCGGCCGGGGTCGCCTCGTGAACTCCCACTTCAGAATACGTGGAAATGGGTCAACGTTATGATGAATGGCGAATTCCCTAGCCAATGCCGGAATCACTTCTAGAGCGAATATCTACAACATTCAGGTAATAAAAAATTGTTAGCAAATATAATAATAGATAAGTAAAAATTATAACTAAAATGTTTCATAATTATATTGTAAGCCTCACCAATAAAGCGTACGAAAACCCCCACATGTTGTACTTCTCTTTCGAGTGCTTATCCTTTCCTTTGGATCGCCCTCTCCGACCGGACAACGCAGTTTTGAACCCATATATAGAGTAACTGTAGACAAGGCAACCCCATGGGAACTTATCAAATGCGTCCAAGTTGTCTACAAGCCGCACTTGCCATATAGGCACACTACCTCTCTCATCCGCTCCGATCAAAAATACATGAAGCAATAACAACAAACACAACTTCACGACGTCAAACTCCTCTGTCCACTCACCTTGTTGTACCCTTTCCTTCACTTCCTCAAACATTATTTCATTCTGACCACCAAAACACCTTTGGTGTATGCCATTCTCCACCTCTAAATACTCTGTCGTGTCAGGCACGACTCCAAACTTCAACCCGGTAACTAGACAAAACTCGATTTTTGAAAAAACGGACACTCACGTTTCCCAACAAGAACCGCATCTCATCTGGGCTGCCATCGTGATGTATCTCCTGTAAAAGCAAGCTATGCACAATCGTCCCAGAAAACTGCATGGTTCGATGCATACGTAAGAAATGTCCAAAACATGAGTCCATGAATCTCTGCTTTTGGACCCCCCCATCATCTATGCCGGAAAGTGCATCGTCTATTACTTTAAGGATTTCGATGTGATTGTGGCGAGTAATTGTTCCTTTATACCAATCCGATTCGGGAGTTTTCAGTAGCCTCTTAAGATTCACCATCTGCATATATAATATTACAAACAATTAAGTCTCCGATGAAACAATTATTTCCATATATACACCAGTAAGTCACGAACACACATGAATTAAGTCACGAATAAACATGATTTAAGTCACGATTACAAGTTAGATACGTCTCAAGTATACACAAACAAGTCCCGAACCCGAATATATACCATTAAGTCTCGAATAAATCATAAATAAGTATCGATTTCACAAGAATTAATTCTCCATTCCACATGAATTAAAGTCTCTTATACATGTTAAATGAGTTTAGATTATATAGAATTAAGTCTCTTACACAGAATTAAAGTCCAGAATACATGTCAAATAAGTTTCGATTTATGCTAATTTAACTGAAACTGATTATGAGAAGAAATTCAAACAGTAGAACAAATTCAAACAACCTAAATCTACCAAACTACCTGAATCACCCAAACTACCTAAACAATTCAACAAATTCAACGAAATCACCCAACCTACCTAAATCTACCAAACAGTAGAACAAATTCAAAACAAAACAACAAAATCGAAATCAATAACACCACCACTCATTCAAACAACAAAACATGACCACTGAAAATCAAATTCACAAAAAACTAAATCGAAATCAACAAAAACGAAACAAAAATCAACAATGTCAAATTTGAAAACAAAACCCAAACGAAAATACCTCAAATCGAAGCTGGTTTCTATCGGCGGGATCTCGATCTACTTGTCGCTGGCGTGTAACCGCTGCCGTCGAAGTCTTCACGGTTGTCTGCCGGTGCCGTACTGTTCATCGCCGTCGTCAATGGATTCTAGTTGCTGTTTGTTCGTCGCCGTCGATGGGTTTCTCGATCTACTTGTCGCTGGCGTGTAACCGCTGTCGTCGAAGTCTTCACGGTTGTCTGCCGATGCCGTACTATTCGTCGCCGTCGTCAATGGATTCTCGTTGCTGTTTGTTCGTCGCCATCGATGGGTTTCTCGTTGAAGAAACACTTTCCTCAGTCAACGAAGTAAAAAATTTCAAAGGAGGAAAAGTTAAAAGTAAATTATGAATTTCAGATGTCTGTTGCCCTAATATGAGGGTATTTTTGTCCGAAATCAATTTTTAGTGCTATTAAAACAAGACTTATTGATGTAGTGCTATTTGCACAAATCCCACCCAAAAAAGTGCTATTTAAGTTTTTGACCCTTATTTTTAGTTTGCATCGGTTAGTGTCGGTTAGTGCAGATTAGCATCATTTAACGTTGGTTAATGTTTACAAATCATTAAAAACATGTAAATTGTATACACTTTCCAACTAAAATAAACTATAAAACATAAAAATTACAGGTAAAATTGGAAAAATATTATAAATCTCAACTATTGTCTATTAGTGTTGGTTAGCGCAGGTTAGCATTGTTTGATGTCGGTTCAAGTCGGTTAATATTTGTAAAAGTTCACAAACATATCAATTTGATACATTTCTCAACCAAAATCAACCATAAAACATAAAAATTACATGCTAAAACGTTGAAAATTATAGATCTCAGCTATTGTCAGTTAGCTTGTGTTAGTGTCGGTTAGCGCAAGTTAGCATCAGTTGATCGCTTAATGATTACAAAATTACCAAAAAAGGCTATTTAATACTCTTCTCGACTAAAATCAATAAAAAAAAGTTACAGGTAAAAACTAAAAATATTATAAAACATAACTATCGACGGTTAGTATCAGTTAATGCAGATTAGCATCTTTTAAGGTCGGTTAGGGTCAGTTAATGTTTACAAAACTTCAAAAAACTTCATAAGCCTCGATTAAAGGAAAATGAAGTCTTAACCAAAGGAAATAATTCACGGGCAAAGGAAATAAATCTCGACCTAAGGCTTGAAAAAGAAATGCGATACTTATTTTATGTTTGTGTCTAAATGATATTTTTGTCAGAAACACGATTTTGGTGCTATTAAACTCCAATTATTAATTTGGTATTAGTTCCACAAAATCAGCACCGAAAGGTGCTAAAATTTTAAGAAATCTGCTTTAAAATAGATGGAGTTATATTATTTAGATGTTGTATGAACCTTTTAAAATTTTAAACTATTTTATTATTTTTCAAATATACGTTGATCCGACAAATTGACTCGATATGATAAAAAAAATCCAATAACAAAGACTATTTAGATGTCACATTCATAACTGTTGTGAAAATTGTCAAAACATAAAATAATTAATGAAAATAAAAACAAAGCTGAACAAGACAAATGTACGTGGTTCAGCGTAAATTCTACGTCCACTAACGGAGATGAAAAGAAATTCACTATGATCAATGGAGATTACAAAAGAGTGTCTCAGAATCACTCACAAATCCCAAAACCCTATTACATCCAAAGAACTCTCAAAAGAGACTTATTTCTTTAAAAAAAATCTTATAACCACATATTATAATATGGGTTGAGACAAAATAGGAATCTATATCAAATAAGGTTACCGACTAATTTAAGTAACATATTAACAAATCTCCACCTTGGCTTAAATCCATATCAAGGTATACCGAGTAGAATTTCAAGGTATACCAAGTAGAATTTCAATGTGTCATCTCCTCCAACAAACCCTTTAGGGTAACTTACAAAATGCAAACATAAATCAAGTCCAAGTAGCTCTTGAACTTGAGCAGAGGAATAGGCTTGGTCAACATATCAGCTGGATTTTCTAATGTAGCAATTTTTGATTATAATTGCTCCTTGAGATACAATCTTCAGAATAAAATGATAGCTGACATCCATATGTTTGGTCCTCTCATAATATATAAGATTTTTTGTCAAATGTATCGCACTCTGGCTATCACAAAATACAAAATACAGCTGTAGAATCCTGTTGTAAACCCAGATTACAAATCAAACCTCTAAGCCTAATAGTTTTCTTCAAGGCTTCAACTGCTTCATATAATCTGCCTCTGTTGTAGACGAAGCAACTGTAGACTATAAAGTAGCCTTCCAACTAATGGAACATCCCGAAATTGTGAAGACATAACCAGCCAGAGATTGCCTTTTATCTAAATCACCAGCATAATCAGAATCCACATAATCAATAATACTATTGGTTGTATTAGTTTTTCTAAATACCAAACTCAAATCTGCAGTACCTTTCAAATATCGAAAAATCCATTTTACAACTTCCCAATGAATTTTTCCTGGAGAACCATAAATTTGCTAACCACACTGACAACATATGAAATATCAAGACGAGTGCAAACCATAGCATACATCATACTCCTAACAACATTAGCATATAGAACTCAAGTCATTTTCTCCTCATCATCCTTAGACTTTGGTGAGAAAGCTGATGAAAGTTTAAAATGTGTAGCCAGTGGAGTAGTCACAGGTTTAGAATCTTTCATACCAAAGCGTTCAAGAATTTTTTATATATTATTTTTCTGTGACAAAAATAACTTGCCCGCTTTTCTATCCCTGTGAATTTCCATATCCAAAATTTTATTCGCAGCACCTAAATCTTTCATCTCAAATTCACCCCTAAGCTGAGATTTCAATTTATTAATCTCACTTTTATTTTTCGCAGCAATTAGTATGTCATCAACATACAACAGGAAATAAATAAAAGAACCATCTGAGGGTTTCCAGTGATACGCACAACTGTTATAATCACTTCGTGAGTAACCATGACCAACCATAAAAGTATCAAACCATTTGTACCATTGCCGAGGAGACTGCTTCATACCATATAATGATATCTTCAACAAACAAACATGATCTTCTTTTTCTTGAACAACAAACCCCTTCGGTTGATGCATAAAAAATTGTTCCTCAAGCTCACCATGAAGAAAAACCGTTTTTACATCAAGATATTCTAATTCTATGTCAAACATTGCAACCATGGCAAGCAACACGCAAATAGAGCTTTTACAACCGGTAAAAATACTTCAATAAAGTCTACACTCTCTGTTTGACTATAGCCCTTTACAACTAAACATGCTTTGAACCTAGCAGCTTCAACTCCTGAGGTTCCTTTTTTTTTTCTTGAAGACCCATTTGCTGCGAATAATCTTCTGGCCCTTATGCGGTTTCACCAATTCCCAAGTCTGATTCTTATGAAAAGATTCAATTTCTTCACTTATTGCAATAGCCCATTGAGAAGATTCAGTACCACTGACAATTTCCTGATAAGTTGATGGTTCTTGAATTTCAATAGTTTCTACAAAATTTAATGCAATTGAAACCAAATCTGCATATCCATACGGTTGAGGAAGCCTAGTTTGTCTTCTTCCCCTTCCCGTGACTATACTGTATTGCTGATTTTTTTTCTATATTATCAATAGCGTCATGCACATCGCTCTGAGTTGGCAACACTAAAATGTCATCTTACACTTTATCAAAATCTTCAACTTCAAACTCCATCTACTTACTAACACCATGATCTATATCTACAACTACAAACTCTTTTTTCTCATGCAGTATGGCAAATTCATCAAATTTCACATCTCTGCTAACTATGAATTTTTCTGACTCGGGTTCAACACACCATAAACGATAACCTTTCACCCAAGTCTCAAATCCTAGAATTATACATTTTATAGCCTTATGCTTAAGTTTACCATTACTTACACGTCCATATAGAGGACAACCAAATATTTTTAAATCAGAATCATTAGCAGGAGTACCAGACCATACCTCAATAGAAGTCTTCAATTCAATTGCAGTTGATGGAGATCTATTCACCAAATAGCTGGCATAGTTAAAAGCTTCAGTCCAAAACCAGATTTTGAAAGCAAGCAATATGCTTTCTTCAACAGGGTTTAATTCATACGTTTTGCAACTCTATTTTGATGTGGCATTTTTCTGACAATGCACTGTCTCACTATTCTTTCATTCTCGCAGAACTCATTAAATTGTCCCCTATAAAATTCCAAACCATTATCGTTTGAAGGCGTTTTATTTTTTTTCCTGTTTGATTTTCAACAAGAACTGTCCACTTCTTGAATCTAGGAAAAACATCATTTTTCTTTTTCAAGAAATACAACCAAACATGCCTAGAAAAGTCATCAATAAATGTCAGAATATACATGGAACCACCTTTTGACTCAACACGAGCAGGACCCCAAAGATCTTAATGGATGTAATCCAATGTGCCCTTTGTCCTATGAGTAGTTGTGGAGAACTTAACGCTACATTGTTTTCTATAAACATAATACTCACAAAAGTCAAGTATGTCTGTTTTCTGACCATCTAACAAACCCCGTTTACTCAAAATAGTCATGTCAGCCTCACTAATATGCCTTAAAAGCATATGCCACAAACGAGCAATATCTGAATATGGATCTGATGAAGACGAAACAGCTGCAACACCAATAATCGTGCTTCCCTGAAGTATATAGAGGCCATTAGACAATTTTCCTTTTATCATAACAAGAACACCCTTACTAACTCTTAAAACTTCACCTTCGGCTGAATACTTATAACCTTGGGAATCAATTGTACCAAAATAGATACGATTTTTCGTCAAATCTGGTACATGCCGGACATCAGACAACCATCAAACATCTTAATTCGATTTGTGTCAATACCAACAGCCTTGCAGGACATATTATGTTGGAACCCCGTTCACTGGTAACGCAGCGGAAATAGGTTTTAAAATTTTTATACAGATCATAAACGATCTGGGACTAGTGAACTTAGGATCACAATTCTTTTTCCAGAACTAATACATACAATATGTAAACACAAGAAATTGTAATCAATATATTAAAAAAAAAATTTAGAACCTTACCAACGTTTGGAGGCTCCTTCACTTTACAATATGCTCCTAGTCTGTACCACTGATCTTCCTCGCTATATCCCGGGACTGGTAAATGCGTGTGGACGTATCACGTACTCAGGAACTTAGGAGAATGTAGAGAGAATGAAGAAGAAACAATTTCTTCCAAGAAAATAATTTACAGAACAACTCTTGTTCTTTAAAAGAAAAATATAATATATATGTTTTTTTTTTCTTTTTGTTTCAATTAGTGCACAGCTCCACCAATTTCTCTCTTTTCAAAAACTCACGCACATCACCTTTTTTTTTTATAATTGTTTTGTTTCAATAGTGCAACAATTGCACTTCTTTCTCTTTTTAAAAATATCACACGCACATCACTTGTTTCTCCTTTTTTATTTTGTTACACACAATATGAGTTTGTATCATATACAAACACTTGTGTATATCTTTTGTGTGCTATATTTTTGTTATCAATATATATCATATATATATTATTATAACTAAAACTCTTTAATTGATATCTCTTTAGATTTTAAAAGATAATTAAATATTTATTTTGAATTTAAACATTTTAAATTCAATTTCAAATATTTAATTTAATAAAATAAAATAATCATATTATCTTATTCTATTTAAAATCAAATATCAACTAACATCCTCCATTTAGTGATTAATAACAAAATTAAATAATCTCATTATTTAATTTATTTAATCAACATTATTCATTAATTAAATAATCTCATTGTTCAATTATTTCCCGAATAAATACGTGTCACTTTCGTAACACAATTAATTGGACAATCCAATTAATTAACCGCGACCCTTGTTACCTAAATCGATCGGGCTAGCAAGGGGACCTAATGGACCTACTGTATTTTGTGCTCCAATAATCCTCGGAATTATTAATTAAACTCTTTAATTAATATTCTTTGATTATTAACTCCGGTGTTATTCCACTTAAAACCCGAAGCTGCACTCTCTCAACTGCAGACGTTTTTACACAGACCGATACAACTCGGTGTCCATCGATATATCTATTACACATGGTGTGATCCTCCACAGTAGTTCATAATTAGAGCTGGGTCATAATGTCCGTTATACCCCTCTAATTACATATATCCTTTAAGTACCATTGATTCTCTAATGAACAATAAATCCTATTTCCTCACGGAATTAGGAGAGCGCTCATATTGTCCAAACCCCGAATCAACCCTTAAGGGAACTACCATCTACTTCTCACAAGAAGGAGTGGATTCCACTATTGTGTACATACCTTCCTAGCCACAAGCCAAACCGTAATCCCAACATACGGAGTATATTGATCAGGAATTGCATCTGACCTCACCCATGGTATATCAAAGACCACGATCTAACCTGAAGAAGTCGATAAGACACTCAAGATTAAGATCACCCATATATAGCCATCATTAGTTGATATATATGAATCTCATCTGTAAACGGATCTTGGTGAGAGATTCATATAGATCATGGCCCAGTCCTATATGATCACATCATATAAGGTGCCTTCATTCCCATATCTCATATGAATGATTCAGGATAGAATCACCGTACATTACGGAATGGACCGCATCTATAGATTAACCACAAATAAAGTACCCAGCTTTATTTGTTATCTATGGACTCTTTAGATTGCACGTCTCTTACTGTACCCATCCGTATATGACACTCATATACACAGTTCGAGATTACATCCGGCAATCTAGGATGTTAATATATGCACAAGTTATAAAATAAACAACATAACAAGAATGAATTGAACTTTTCTTTTTATTTATTTCATAAATCCATTTACAAAATACATCTTTAGGGCATAAACCCCAACAATCTCCCACTTGCACTAAAGCATGTGAGGCATGTCTCGTAACCCTAGACAATCTAGGTGACCCGAAAACACTTTAGCCGGTAAGGTCTTCGTAAATGGATCAGCATGATTGTCTTGTGAGGCTATCTTGGTGACGATCACATCTCCTCTCTGCACTATCTCTCTAATGAGATGATACTTTCTCTCTATATGCTTCCCTCTCTTATGGCTTCTTGGTTCTTTGGAATTAGCCACAGCACCACTGTTATCACAATAAAGTGTGATGGGCTTATTTAGATCTGGAACAACTTCCAGATCACTCAAGAACTTACGGAGCCAAACAGCCTCTTTAGCAGCTTCACAAGCGGCTACATATTCTGCTTCCATGGTGGAGTCTGCAATGCAAGATTGCTTTATACTTCTCCACACAATGGCTCCACCACCTAGGGTGAATACTGATCCAGACGTGGATTTTCTAGAATCCCTGTCTGACTGAAAATCAGAATCCGTGTATCCTAACGGGATCAAATCCTGTCCGGAATACACTAGCATATAGTTTCTCGTTCTCCGAAGATACTTGAGAATAGTCTTGACAGCAACCCAATGATCTAATCCTGGGTTGGACTGGTACCTGCTGACTACTCCCACTGCATAGCAGATGTCCGGTCTCGTGCATAACAAAGCATACATGAGACTACCTACTGTTGATGCATATGGCACACGTCTCATATCCTCAACTTCTTGAGGTGTCTTAGGACACTGTTCCTTAGACAAGTGAACCCCATGTCTAGAAGGTAAATTACCTTTCTTGGAGTTCTGCATCGAAAATCGTACAAGAATCTTGTCGATATATGATGTCTGAGACAATGCTATGAGTTTGTTCTTACGATCCCTTATAAGTTGGATCCCTAGAACATAACTCGCCTCTCCCAAATCTTTCATTTGGAATTGGCTAGCCAGCCAGCCCTTTACATCAGATAACACTCCCACTTCATTCCCAATGAGTAGGATGTCGTCCACGTATAGGACCAAGAAAACTACCTTTTTGTCAATGATGCGCTTGTAGACACAAGGCTCATCGACGTTCGGCTCAAAGCCATAGGTTTTGATCACATCATCAAACCTGATGTTCCAAGATCTAGATGCTTGCTTAAGTCCATAGATGGACCTTTGCAACTTGCAAACCTTTTGCTCTTGATCTGGAGACACGAATCCCTCTGGTTGCATCATATAGATGCTCTAGTCAAGATTGCCATTCAAGAATGCAGTCTTGACTTCCATTTGCCAAATTTCATAATCGAAATAGGCAGCAATGGATAAGAGAATCCTAATAGACTTAAACATGGCTACTGGCAAGAAGGTCTCTTCATAATCAACCCCCTCTTTCTGGGTATAACCCTTAGCCACTAGCCTTGCTTTGAAGGTCTCTACCTTCCTGTCTACTCCTCTCTTTCTCTTGTAGATCCACTTACATCTTATGGGTTTTACCCCATCCGGTAAGTCTACAAGATCCCAGACTGAGTTAGAGTACATGGACTCCATCTCGAGATTCATGGCTTTAAGCCATTCCTCTTTATCAGGATCTTCCATTGCATTCTTAAATGTCAATGGATCATCCACACTATCAGCAGAGACAACACTTTGTCCCTCACCTATACCTAAATAGCGTTCAAGTTGTCTTACAACCCTCCCACTACGTCTAGGTGATAGTGTATCCTGATCAGGAACCATCTGACTCTCAGATGTTTATGGATCAATAACTCTTGTTGATGAAGCACTAGTCTCACCAGGCTCCAACTCATTCAATACAATCTTAGAACGAGGTTTATGGTCACTAATATAATTGTCCTCAAGAAATGTTGCATTTGTCGATACAAATACTTTGTTATCTTCAGGACTATAGAAGTGTCCACCTCTGGTCTCCTTGGAGTATCCTACAAATAGGCAGACCACAGACTTGAAGTCTAGCTTTCCACTTCTGTTTTTCAGCACGTGTGCTGGACACCCCCATACGCGGAAATGTCGCAAACTAGCTTTACGACCATTCCATAACTCTAGGGGAGTCTTAGGAACAGATTTGGATGGCACTACATTCAAAATGTATGCCGCTGTTTGTAACACATATCCCCAGAAGGAATTTGGTAATGATGAGAAACTAATCATAGATCTTACCATTTCCATCAGGGTTCTATTTCTCCTCTCCGCTACACCATTTTGCTGAGGTGTACCAGGAGCTGTGAGTTGGGAAACTATCCCATGCTCGACCATGAAGTCTTCAAACTCTTGGTCAAGGTACTCACCTCCACGATCTGATCGTAGTGACTTGATAGTCCTACCTAATTGATTCTCAACTTCAGCTCGGAATTCTTTGAACTTTTCAAATGTTTCCGACTTTCGCTGCATTAGGTAGACATATCCGCATCTTGAGTAGTCATCTATAAAGGTGACATAATACTCATAGCCGCCCCTAGCTCTAACATTCATCCGTCCGCAGACGTCTGTATGTATGAGTTCTAGTGGCTCTATAGCTCTAAGCCATTTTCCAGTAAAAGGTCTCTTAGTCATCTTACCTTTTAAACAGGATTCGCAGACAGGTAAGGTGTCAACCTTTAACTCACTTAAAGGTCCACTTTTTACTAGTCTGTCTATCCGGTCAAGGTTGATATGACCAAGCCTTAGATGCCAAAGATACGTGTCATTATCTGGAGAAATCTTATGTCGTTTGATTTTAGGTTTTTCAACCTTAAACATTTCGGTGTTAAACAGTGTAGTATGTATTAACGGTCTTAACACATATAAATTGTTTTCATTAATTCCTGAACAAATATTCAGACCATTCTTTCCAATAATAACAAACTTATTATTAAAAGAAATAGAATACAATTGTTCTAACAACTTAGAAACGGAAATCAAATTCCGTGTAAATCCAGGAATATAAAAAACATTGTTCAATAATAAAAAACTATTATTATTACAAAATTGCAATCTTATTGCTCCCACTGCTTTGGCCGACACGACATCCCCCGACCCCACACGCATGGAGAAGGCTCCCTTCTCTAGCTGTGTCCAAGAATCAGTCCACTGCAAAGAAGAACAAACATGGTTAGTGGCCCCCGAATCAACAATCCAAGGTGAAGAATCGTCTTCCACTAAACAAGATTCAAGAACAAGTAAATCATATTTACCTTTCTTCTTCTTCTTGGTTACCTCCTCCAGGTACTGAGGACAGTTCCTCTTCCAGTGCCCGACCTTGTTACAATGGAAACATTTTTCCTTTGTCTTGGTCCGTGGAGGTGCCCTTCTTTTTGCTTTGGGCCTTCTTGGCTTTGGGCTTACCCTTCGCCTTTCCAGCAGACCTCTTCCTCTTCTTATTATTGGAGGAAGATAGTTCGGCAACATTTGCCTCACCGGTCTTACTTTTGCTGTCCTTGGTCAATGACTCAAAAGTAGCGAGCTCATTGAGCAACTGTGTGAGACTAAACCTTAACTTGTTCATCCCGTAGTTGTTCTTAAACTGATCGAAACTCTTTGGAAGAGTCGTCAGTATGATGCTCACTTGACTGGGTTCGTCAATGGCCCCGCCATTGACTTCTGTCTTGTTGAAGTAGGACATCATGCTCAGGACATGTTCCCGAACTGATGTACCTTCCTTCATGGGAGCGAGCATAGTGGAACGAACAGCTTCGTGTCGCTTTTGCTCGGAGGGCTGCCCGAACTTAGCTTGTAATGACTCTATAATTTCGAATGCTGTAGTCATTGCTTCGTGCTTTGTGACAAGCAGGTCTGTCATAGAAGCTAACAGATATGTTCGGGCCTTTTCATCAGATGAGACCCATCGCTGGTATGCCTCACGAACAGTTCGTGTGGCATTGGCAGTAGGCATCGGAGGACATTCCTCCGTAGGCACAAACTTGAGGTCTTTGGTAACCAGTATTGCATTAATATTAAGTTTCCACTTAGTGTAGTTATCACCAGTTAATTTGTCGTTTGCGAGAATTTGAAGTAATGCAGAAGACATAATTGCTGAAATAAATAAAACATTCATTCAGTCATTTATTAAAACAAGTGCGAGTGCTTTGGCATAAATTTAAACATGATGCGTGAACATGTTTAACGAACTAGAAATACCCAAAAAATAGTTACTATACCACGACAATCCAACATACCACAAAGAAGTGCCGCCTTAGGGTCGGTCAAGTCCTTGCATGTTGGACCGAGACATTCTCAATCAAATGATATTCTAGAATAACTCTTATTCCATATCATTCACCCATCGTTTATTCAATCAGGTTTTTAATTAACAAAACTTAATCAAAACCTTCGTGAGTGTAACCCACCATTTCAGATCTCATGAGCTTAACTCGAGAATTGCCGTCTTAGGGTCGGTCAATCCCGAAATACCCTCAGAAATCCTATCCGTTAGGAAGTCAACCTTGGTATTGATCTTTGTGGAAACCCTCCTTAGGGAGGACGAAAGCAAAGCTGTCACGAGGCCCCACTCGGATCTCACGGTGTTGAACTAATAATGGAGACTGTGGGATATATATGTAATATATCCCTCTCCCACTCACTATTTAAAAATTAAGGTTTTCTATTATCCGTTAATGCACCTAGACTCTGTAGGATCAAACGGCTAATTTTAATCCAGTTATCTAGCGCATTAACAAATTCATTATTAGAAATAAATTCTAATTTAACTAATAAATTATTAATGATTTTTAACAATTAAAAATCTAATCTATTAGTGAATAATCTAAATCTTTGTAAATTTTTTACTAAGGTCAGATTATTATGTAAGCGTTTCTCAAGTTTTAACTATAAAAACTCTAACACTTTATGCGGTCCATTTATTATTAGGTTTTTAATCATATTAATCATAATTACAATAAATGACCCTATTAATATAACTTATTAAACACTTTAATAACTAGATTAATATTAATGAGAATTAATAAGTTTTCTAACAATTAAAAAAAAATCTTATTTTCATAGCCAATAATGTATTTACTGATTTTAATCATATTAAAAAAAATAATACATAAAAATTAGGCTATGATGCATGTATGACATATCAAATATATTCGTGTAGGCACATCTAATCTAAATGACATACGTATGCATGACAATGCTTTTATCATCACATAATATAAAGCATACATGAATTGACTGAGTACTGTGGATTATTTAACCTAAAAAAAATTGGAATCTAAAATTACAAAAATACGCCCAAGGCATTCCTTGGTCTTCTTGTAATTTCCGAGTCTTCTAGTCTCTTTAGGTCACTCCGATTCATCTCATGAATCCGAAATAGGAAATCCGCACGGAACGCACTAGGCAACACTTGCCAACGGAACCGTGCAAGATGACATGAACAGTACCGCACATGAACAGTACTCGTATGAATAGTACCCGAGTGAACAGTACCACACATGAACAGTATCGTGAACAGTACATGAACAGTACCCCCGTCAAGCGTATTTCCGATTTCGTCCTTCCGACTTCGCGATTTTTCCAGGTCTTCAATATAGGTTACATTTTTTTTTTTACATTACAATAACAGAAAAAAATAATAATAATAATAAAAATATAATACAACCCATAAACCCTAAATCCACAGTACCATATAATTAACGATCAATCACGTTTTTGTAAATTAACAAATTCAATATACATACAAAAACAACATACAGTCAATTTAAATAGTGCATACACAATCATACATACAGGAGCATCGAAAACAATTTCCTGTTCCGAAAAAAAATTTGGCTCTGATACCAATTGTTGGAACCCCGTTCACTGGTAACGCAGCGGAAATAGGTTTTAAAATTTTTATACAGATCATAAACGATCTGGGACCAGTGAACTTAGGATCACAATTCTTTTTCCAGAACTAATACATACAATATGTAAACACAGGAAATTGTAATCAATATATTAAAAAAAAATTTAGAACCTTACCAACGTTTGGAGGCTCCTTCACTTTACGATATGCTCCTGGTCTGTACCACTAATCTTCCTCGCTATATCCAGGGACTGGTAACTGCGTGTGGACGCATCACGTACTCAGGAACTTAGGAGGATGTAGAGAGAATGAAGAAACAATTTCTTCCAAGAGAATAATTTACAGAACAATTCTTGTTCTTTAAAAGAAAAATATAATATATATATGTTTTTTTTTTCTTTTTGTTTCAATTAGTGCACAGCTCCACCAATTTCTCTCTTTTCAAAAACTCACGCACAGCACCTTTTTTTTTAATATAATTGTTTTGTTTCAATAGTGCAACAATTGCATTTCTTTCTCTTTTTGAAAATATCACACGCACATCACTTGTTTCTCCTTTTTTTTGTTACACACAATATGAGTTTGTATCATATACAAACACTTGTGTATATCCTTTATGTGCTATATTTTTGTTATCAATATATATCATATATATATTATTATAACTAAAACTCTTTAATTGATATATCTTTAGATTTTAAAAGATAATTAAATATTTATTTTGAATTTAAACATTTTAAATTCAATTTCAAATATTTAATTTAATAAAATAAAATAATCATATTATCTTATTCTATTTAAAATCAAATATCAACTAACATCCTCCATTTAGTGATTAATAACAAAACTAAATAATCTCATTATTTAATTTATTTAATCACCATTATTCATTAATTAAATAATCTCATTATTCAATTATTTCCCGAATAAATACGTGTCACTTTCGTAACACAATTAATTGGACAATCCAATTAATTAACCGTGACCCATGTTAATTAATATTCTTTGATTATTAACTCCGATGTTATTCCACTAAAAACCCGAAGCTGCACTCTCTCAACTGCAGACGTTTTTACACAAACCGATACAACTCGGTGTCCATCGATATAGCTATTACACATGGTGTGATCCTCCACAGTAGTTCATAATTAGAGCTGGGTCATAATGTTCGTTATACCCCTCTAATTACATATATCCTTTAAGTACCATTGATTCTCTAATGAACAATAAATCTTATTTCCTCACGGAATTAGGAGAGCGCTCATATTGTCCAAGCCCCGAATCAACCCTTAAGGGAACTACCATCTACTTCTCATAAGAAGGAGTGGATTCCACTATTGTGTACATACCTTCCCAGCCACAAGCCAAACCGCAATCCCAACATACGGAGTATATTGATCAGGAATTGCATCTGACCTCACCCATGGTATATCAAAGACCACGATCTAACCTGAAGGAGTTGATAAGACACTCAAGATTAAGATCACCCACATATAGCCATCATTAGTTGATATATATGAATCTCATCTATAAACGGATCTTGGTGAGAGATTCATATAGATCATGGCCCAGTCCTATATGATCACATCATACAAGGTGCCTTCATTCCCATATCTCATATGAATGATTCAGGATAGAATCACCGTACATTACGGAATGGACCGCATCTATAGATTAACCACAAATAAAGTACCCAGCTTTATTTGTTATCTATGAACTCTTTAGATTGCACGTCTCTTACTGTATCCATCCGTATATGACACTCATATACACAGTTCGAGATTACATCCGGCAATCTAGGATGTTAATATATGCACAAGTTATAAAATAAACAACACAACAAGAATGAATTGAACTTTTCTTTTTATTTATTTCATAAATCCATTTACAAAATACATCTTTAGGACATAAACCCCAACATATTACTCCCTATTAAAACAATACCACCACCAATAGACTGATAAGTAGCAAACTACTCCCTGTTGGGACACATATTATATGAACAACCCGAATCAATAATCCAAGTGTTGTCTAAGATCCCATAAGCAATTGATAAAACAGTACCGATATCACTAGAATATCCTTCCACAACATTAGCATCACTAGAATCAAAGGATTTATTAGCTATATCTTTTTTTTTTCTTTGAGTTTCGGACAATCAACTTTCCAGTGCCCTTCTTTTTGGCAATAATTACAACTTCCTTTCTTATTTCTAAACTTAGATCTAAATTGTTTTTATTACCACGGGAAGATTTTTTTCTATCTCTATCTCTAGCCATCAAACCATTAACCTGATTTTCAGACACTTTTTTCTTTAATTCTTTCTAATTCAAAGATAGTTTAACATCTTCCAAACTAAGTGTATCCCTTCCATACATCATAGAATCAACAAAATTTCATATGAGGAAGGTAACAAATACAATAAATCAAGGCTAAATATTCATCATCATATTTCACAAAAATATTTTTCAAATCTAGAACAATTCTATTAAATTCATCCTCATGGTCTTGAACAGACTTACCTTCTGACGAATGATTTCCGTGAAATAGCTACTTCAAATAGAGTTGGTTCGAAAGGGATTTGGTCATATATAAGTTTCCCAGCTTAAGCCACAATGATTATGCAGTTTTCCTTATCAGACACCTCATACTGCACCACATCAGACAATGACAATAAAATTGTGATGAATGTTTTCTCCATAATATCATTTTTTTTCTTCTTTAGGCATGTTTTCGGGCAACTTTTTCCTCCATTTGAGTGCTTTTCCAAACCCTTGTTGAGTTAATAAGGCTCGCATATTCACTTGTCAAAGGTTGAAATTATTTCTTCCTTCTAATTTCTCAATCATATTCTGCCCATATCGCAAAGTTTTTTTATTTTTGACAGATACACAACCCAAAAGATTTGACAGTCAATCTCACACAACCCAAAAGGAACTAAAAGACAAAAGTGAAGGCATAGTTAAATATATCTCACCGAGGTAATCTTCCTTGAAAGTTAAGCGAAGTGCTAGACTCAAATATTTAAGGGGGTATTGTTACTAATAAAAACTGAAGGGCTGACAGGTGAGCATTGTTACTAGAAATTATGGTGATTAAATATGCCATGTCAACTAAGTCAGCAAAAAAGAACCAACTTAAGTTGACTAATAGATGATCTCAAGACCTGGTCAGGTTTACCCAAGTGGTCGGGTGAAGATAACTTGATCGGGGTAACTGAATCGGTCGGGTAAAGATCGCCCGATCAGGTTCAACACACGTGGAAGATGTTTAATCCAGGACAACCACGATTCAAATACACAGAGAAAGAGTCTTGCTCAAACAAGGAACCATGAAATACACTTTGATAAGGAAACAATTTCCTTAGAGATACCAGAGTCCTAATCCGGCAAAAGATCTAATTCATTTAATGCGCAAGATATACAAAACAGGAAAGAAGATAAAAACGACTCCAACAAGTTAGAGTTCTACTAAACCTCGTCAACTTTCATTACTTGTACATTAAAAATTAGGGTTCTTTGCATGCATAAAATAGACCCTAAAATACCATTATAGAGATGTTTTAAAAAAACGTACAAAGAGCGTGAGAGAGATTGAGTGTGTAACCCTTTTTTACATAGTGAAGGTCTTTTTCTCGCCGTCTCTGGCAACCGTAGTTTTTTCTTTTCTCGGGTTTTCCACGCAAAATCTCGTGTTTTGCATGATTAATTTTCTATTTTTCTTTACAGTTTAAACTGTTAAATCGTATTAATTTGTTGGACGCATGGTTAATTTTACGTAATCCAAAAATCACCGTCAATAATATATGTTCTCAAATATATAATTCGTTTAAAGAAATCCAAAATAAATACAAATACTTCTAATCGAGTATTACACAATAAAAGTCAAAACAAATTTAAAGTTTACATCTTCAATCAATCCAAAATACAAGACATGAAGTAGACCCGTCCACGGTTCGGTTCCGGGCCGATTTCGGTTCGAAACCGGCGGTTCCGGTTCGGTGGAGAGGGCAAACCGAAACCGAACCGGCAATTTTCGGTTTTGGTTTGGTTTTTAACCGGCGGTTTGACAGTTTCAGTTCGGTTTCGGTTGTAAAACCGTCGGTTCCGGTTCAGTTCCGGTTCGGTTTCGGTTCGGCCTTTTTTTTTTTTAATATCAAAGTTTATATATATTTTTTAAATATCAAAATACATATAAAAAATTGGAAAAAGTTTTAACTTTTTTTTCAATTTCAAATACATATCAAATTAATCAAACTTAACATATAACAACTATACTACTATAGTCTAATTAATACTAATTAAAATTTGACAAAGCTTAAATATAAAAATTTGCACAAATATTTTTATTTGTAACCAAACGTCATTTATAACATAAGGTCTATCACTCTATTAGTCTATTGTATTCGATATTCATATTAAATATTCAATAACATATTACAATTATCTCAATATACAATTGAACTGTTGAAGTGTTTTACAATCAATGTGTAAACTAAAAGAAATTGACATTGATTAATAAATAAAAATTTACAATTGAATGAATATATATATATATATTGGCCTTGCACTTAATTTTGACCACAATTAAGTTGCATACGTATCCTCCACCAATGTAGAGGAATCAAAGGCTACGTAGTTCTTTTACCTTTAATTAGATGTTCGGTGTTGGAGGTTGGAAGTTGGAATGGATTCTATTCGCGGCCTTCTGTTCCCGTGGTTTGGTCATCTTCGAAAAAATCATTCACTATCTCCGGCTCGAGTTCTTGTTGTCTGAATTTTGCCTTTGTCCAATCATCAACACACGCTTGGGCTTCAAGTGATTGTGGACACATAACCGACCGTCTTGGTTCCAAAATATTTCCACCTGCACTAAATTCTTGTTCCACAGCAACAGTAGAAACCGGCGTTCCAAGAATTTGTTTGCCAATAATAGCTAAAATTGGAAATACTTTTTCATGATCCTTCCACCAAACCTGGATACTAAATTCACTATCTTCTAAAAATTCATGATTGGTTTGTAAATACCGGTCAAGCTCAGAAATCGAGCCAGATGAGGATGAAGAAGATGTTCGTAATTTTTTGGCTCTATCGGAAAATAATCGATCCCCTAAACCCTTTAATTTAAATCTTGAGGAAGAAGTAGTACCATCAGATGTGGGTTGTGGTTGTGAAACCGAAATGTTCAAAGACGGACCATATATTTTAAGATATTTATCATATAATTCATATAGCAAAGTCTTAACAGAATTACAATAATTAAGAATATCAACTTCTATTCCTAAACTATTGTAGTAATGAGTTAAATAATCCTGCAAACATTCTAATTTAAAGCGTGGATCAAAACATGATGCAAGCAAGTAAATAATTGGAATCTCCTCATAATAATTTAGCCATTTTGTTTTCATTGCAGCAACACATTGACTCAATTGAATATCTAATTCACACTCACTGATTGCACCGGCAATATTAACACTTTGAATAAGAAATAAATGAGTAGTGGGATAATAAACACCAGATAAAGCATTGGTAGAATCATTAAAAACACGTAACAATTCAAGAATTTTTATACATACATCCCAATGCTTCAATTGAAGAGAAATTGAAGGAACATTATAAGTAATAAAAGAAACTAATAATTCATTATATTCAACACTTTCACTAAGCAACTTATAAGTAGAATTCCAACGAGTACTAATATCCCGAGAAAATTTAATGGGACGCCTATTATTTTGAGAGCAAAATCTCAACCATTGTTTCTGAATTTTGTTATGCTTCCAGATATAGTTAATATTATCTCTAATTGGTCTAATATAAATAGAACGAATTTGTAATCCAGCTTGAACAAACAAATTTAAAACATGGCATGCACATCTTTGATGAAATAATTTACCCGCAAAATAAGGATTGCACAATTCCTTTAACATAGGAATAGATGCGGTATTGCTTGCAGCATTATCAAAACCAATTGCAAAAATTTTGTTTTGGATATGAAACTCTTCAAAAATAATTTTAAGGTGTCGAAAAATATTTACAGCTGTATGTGATTCATCGAAAACACGAAATGCAATAATTCTTTTTTGCATGACCCAATCATTATCAATATAATGACATGTCATCAATATAATGACATGTCACACATATGTAATGGTGGCTACCAAAATTGTCGGTCCATATGTCGGCACATACGGAAACGCGACCTTCAAATTGATAAAAAAATGATTTCAATTTGTGTTTTTCTTTTTTGTAAATGGAAAACAGTGCACGAGTGAAAGTGACTCTAGGAACACGTTGCATTGCAGGATTTAATGCATTTTGACAATAATTAACAAAACCAACTTTCTCACCAAAACTAAAAGGTAAGTGTTCTACTGCAACCATTACTGCTAATTGTTCTTTATTTTTTTCAGACGTATAATGAAATAATTGATTGTTAGGAGTTCCGTACCTGGAGATTTGGGCTTGGTTACTAGCCTTCACCATTTTGGACGGATGATTTTTCCTAATATGAGCCCAATACGTGCCATATCCGAAGTTTTTACTGGTCTTGTATGTTTTGGGGCAATAGTTGCACTTTATTTTGATCGTTCCGTCATCTAACTCAGTTTTCTTCATATGGGTTTTGAACAGATCGGACTTCAACGGCTTTTCTTCTTCACCTGCAAAAAAATCATCTGAAGAGGGTGGCATGGTAAAAGGGGTAGATATATTTTCATTACTAGTGGGGGTATTGAGATTTGGCTCAGAAATTATTAGAGGGGGGTTTGAATTAGGAGAGAGATCGGATCCAAATTCTCTTTGAAGGAACTCGTGGTAAATTTGGTCATTGTAATTGACGTCATCACCTTCGTGTTCCAACAAATCTTGCAATGGACCCTTTCCTCTGTCCAAATTTCTTAGACTTGAATCGTCTCCCTCACTTGCCATTAAAAAATAAATTATAAATAATTAAATACTAATAATAAAAAAATTGATAATTGTAATTAAATATAACAAATGCTTGTAAAAAATAAAAGAAATATATATTTATTAATTTATATGAGAAATGAAAATAAAATAAAACTGTTGAATGTAGAGAGAATTGAAAATTTTAGATTGAGATTTGAGAGAGAATGATAGAAGAATGAAGTATTGAAGTGTGAAAAAGAATGAAATATGAGGTGGTATTTATAGAATTTAGGTGGAGGGGCATATTTGCAATTAAATTAAAATAAGGGAAAAAAAAATTTTGGCCGTTGGAGCCTTGGAGGAAGTCAGAACTCAGAACGGTCACATTGTCACAATTTCAATTTTTTTCACAATTATAGTGACATGTGTCGGCTTCTCATTGGGTGACATATATATATATATATATATTTTAAACTTTTTAACCGTTGGTGTCCAACGGTCCAACCAACAGTCAAATTTTGATAAGTTTTTCCAAATTGAAGGACACGTGTCGTCTTGTAATTGGTTCTTTTTTTTTTTAAATTGTAAACCGGCGGTTAAACCGCTGGTTTTAACCGCCGGTTTCGGACGGTTTCATCCGGTTTCGGGCGATTTTTGGCCGGTTTTGGTCGGTTTTTCGCAAGGCCAAACCGAAACCGAACCGGCTTCAACCGGTTTTGTAACCGCCGGTTTCGGTTTCGGTTTTCCAATTTCGGTTTCGGTTTTTAACCGTCGGTTTAACCAAACCGTGGACACCTCTAACATGAAGGCACACAAAATCTATGCAATCTTAAATCACAACTAGTTATTTTTTTTTTTTAAATAAATTGTTTAGACTTTAGATATAAAATAAAAATAAAAATAATAAAATTATATATATTTTGGGGAATGGGGGTGGACCCCTACCCACACCCCCAAAACCCATTTAGAGACAAAATTTTCCCCCAAAACCCCATGGGGGCCTGTGGAGGTGGGACCCCACGGTGAAACACCCATCCCTATCCCTAACATCCTTGTGATTTGTGGAGTGTCCCAACCAAAGTCAAATAGATCGAGCATTTTTACTTGTTTCTGTGCATGTGTCTTGAGACACATGTTTGTTCTAAAAATTTGTTTGATGTATCTTATAGATAGAACTTCTAAATGTACCCCTAAGCTCGTGCCTTGAATTCTTGGGTCATGCCCTTTTAGTGATAATTTATTTCACAACCCAATTACTTGGAAGAGCGGAGATATTTACAGATTTTAAAAACTGTATGTACACCCTTTTTGTAATTATACCCCATTAAAAATTATATATATATATATATACATATATTGTAAATAAACCTCACTTAATGATCAAAATACCCCCTTTTTAAACGGCAAACTTTATTAGAAATGCCAAACAAGGCAACACAAGCAACAAATCAAGCCAAGAAGGCAACAGGCAAAAGAAAGCCCAAGAAAACAAAAGCAAACCCTAAAGCCTACCAGCCCCACTAACCAACCAGCCCAAAAAACAAACTGACCAGGCCAACCAAATAACCCTACCAAAAACGGGCCAAAAGGGCTAAGGAGAGTCCAAAAACAAAACAGCCTACAGACCACAAAAAGCCCACTCTACAGTCCAAAAACAAATACAATACGCCCCCAAAAAACAATCAAAAACCAGAAAACAATACAGCCCAACAAACTCCAAACAAAAAACAAACCAAAACACCCACTACAAGACCAGAACACGAACAAAACAGCCAAGTCCAAAGCCACCCCCCATTTATTTTTATTATATTGTATTTTTATAAATGCACCCCACCCCAATTAAAACTATTTTATTACCTAACCAACTTTATTATTATTTTGTGTTAAAAAAAACTTTATTATTATTTTATTTATCACTTTTCAAAAAAAAAATTCCAACTATTAAATGCAAAAGATAAACTAAAATGACAACGTTTTCAGCTAAATTATATAGTGCATACTAGTGATTGGCTGATATATATTATAATACACATGTTTAGTTTGAGAAATCTGTTGCATATATAGCATAGTGAAGGAGGAAAAGGAATAGAAGAAACTTATACAAAAAATTGAATACCTTGATCTGCTTTGGATCTTCAAATGAAGCAGAAAGTTTGCAGCTACTGTGGTGTGGGCCATATGATTCTTCTTCATCCATATCAACATAAAAACTTCAGTTGGTTTCATCAAGATTTTTACAAAAAATAACCCTCATCAGAGCTGCTGGTACTAATTCATGGTGATATATATTAATTTATATTTCTAAATCAATTTGTATTTCTTAAAAAAAAACTGAAAAAATATATGAATTTAGTATCTAAAAGAGAAATTAGAAATTAGGATTTGCAAAAATAAAATGGCTTTATGATATACATTGAAAATCAAACAAATAATAAGAAACTGATTAATAATTTGTAGGTGTACTTACAAGCTATTTAACCCTTTTAGTAATTTCAGTCAAGGGTAATATTGGATTTTCAAAACTTAATTTGAGGATGTAGATATAGTTTTTAAAGGGTGCAATATCGTCACTCTACTTGAAATTTATATCTAATATGGAGGCCCATTATTTTGAATTTAACATGTCCAAAGTATAGAAATTTAACATGAACATCAAAATATCCCTCATTTTTCTTAGAATATGGACTTCAACTCCTTATATTATATATGTAAGGAGTTTAGGAACTTCTTACAAAGGGAGTTTGTAGAAAGACCAAATGACACATCTACCATAAAATGGCCTATCATAATTAATTGATATGGTTTTGTAGAGATATGTATACCAGGTCATCAAAAGAGGTTTTAAGTAGAATTTTGCACTCTGGCAAAGAGTAGAGAAACTTGAACCGAATAATCATCATATTATATATATATATATATATATATATATATATATAAAAGATAAATTCAAAAACTGAAAGTGGCAAGAACATGAGAAAAGTTGAAATGTTGAATTACATGGTACTTTCTCTGACAGTGACAAGTGATTCGGAGGGAGGGAATATATTAAAGAAAAGATGATGTATATATATTCCAAAATCAGTGAATGTATATATCTTTAGCTACACTGTAGTATATATAGTTGGGTTATTAGGGTTTTTCTATTCCTATAATTATTATTATTACATCTCTGCCTGACTGCCTTGCTTTTAATTTCTTCTTTTTGTGTTCTTTAGATTCTTTCCTCACTCATGTCAGAAGAAACACATTACAATCTTGCCTTGTGTACTTCTTTTTCAGTTCATTGCCACCACTTTATTTTTTACAAACTTATAATAATTAGACCACTTTTATGCCATTCAGATAGTGCGCTTGCTTTTAATTTGAGTAATTAAATTATTATTTTTTTAATTGTTAGTTAATATTTAACATGGTATATATGACAGTCACAACTATTGGCATGGGTCGATCATATGATCTGATATATATTTTCATAACTTAATTTAATCCCAATCACAGTTAATTAGTTAAATGTAGCTAAACAATGCATGTGACTTAATTATCCTTTATATACAAAATTATAGAAACAAATTGCTCTCTTTCATTCAATATATTATATCTCAAACTAAGCGCAAGTTAATGAGTAGAAGCTGCTTACATGTCTCATTTTAGTGAATATTACAACTTAATAAATTATCTGATCATGGTGAAAATCATTAATTAGAGATAGGCACAGACCTTCAAATCTTATTGGCCGATGAATTTGTTTATAAATCAGTTAAATTAATAAGAAGAAATATGGCATACCTAACAAGCTGCTAAAATTCCTTCACTATATAAAATTTTCTAATTAAGCTACACTTACTTTAAATTCATTAGAACTTTCTTAGTTAATTTTTTATATGATTTAATTTGTTCAAATTGTCAATAGTCAATGCATTTAATACAAGTCATCTGCAACAAATTATTTTATTATTAGTTGTTGTATCTTAATCTTTTCTATTGTGTTGAAGCAGAATTTTGGTAGATAAGGATGAATTTGGTTTTTTGTTTTCTCGTTTGCCATTGGCATCATGCATTCTATTTGTATCTGGTTTAATAAGTCAATGTTTTAACATGCACGATCAACTTTGTTTTTTTCCTGGAAAATTATCAACTTATTCAATGACTTTTAGGGTATATACTCTACACTAATGTCATTCTTATCTAAATGGCTATGAGTTAGTGATCTATATATAAGTTTGTTTTAGGTAGTGCGGCCAGAAAATTTTATTTAGGAAAATCAATGTACCAAAATACAATATTTAAATGTCAAAGTAAAAAATTTTTAAAAACTAAATATTATATATATATAGAATATTTAAAATAAATAAAAAATTGTTTGGAGGGTTATAATCCCCCCTCGATCCACCGCTGATTTAATTTATGCGAGACATCATATACAAACAAGTGGTATGTCTTCGGATTGCACTGCAAGGTAGGTAGCACACGAATGACCTCTAGGTTATATTATCAATTAGGACGAAAAAAATTTGTCGTTATATTATTTTGTCCTTATAGATAGTTTTTGGGGATGAATTTCAATTTTCATCTCAAAGAACCTATTGTGACCAATTTAAGACGACATAATTTGAGAAGAATTTTTTTCGTTCCAATATATCTATAGGAATGAATTTTGGTCTATTGAGATAAAAAAAATCGTCCTAATAACTTTTTTTATTTTGTAGTGTTTATATGAGACATCATATACGAACAAGTTGTATGACAAGACATCCGGATTGCCTGCAAGGGAGGTAGCACATGAATGACCTCTAGGTTAAAATGATTAATTGTTCAAGCGGCAGGATCCATTTTTTAAATGGCACAAACTGGACACAACATTTTCTCTAATTTAAAATTTCTAGTGATCTATATAGCTAAGTTTAGCTGAAAGGCAAAAGAAGTTTCGAGGAATTTATTAGGTTATCTAAATGGGGATACTTTATTAGACAAATAGATAGATTAAAATTCGTTAAATTTAATTTATTTTACTCTTTTTTGATATAAAGTTAAATTTAATTAAGAAGTGACATTTACGTCATAGCAATTGAAAATAACACAAAGTGGTTAGATAATGAGGGGAATCTATTCTAATTACTATTAGGTTATTTGCAATATATTATTTCTTGGGCTGGTAATTTTTGCGATTGTTCAGCCACAATTGCCGTTCTCGAGTTGCTTAATTATATACTACATTTTAAACACTATATAGGATCTGAAACCCGCCATAGATATCATCACCTAAAAAAATTTATCACTTTGCCAGATAATTGCCTCGATATCAACATAAACATGAGTAAGTGACACAACATCAAGGAAATATTTTCAATAGGACATACTTATGATATCTATATACGTATCTATATACGAGAATTACTTGTGTGTCCATTTACTCGTATAAATGTGACATAAATAAATGATTGGAGGAACATATATGAGTACGCCTCTCTCAAGTTTTTCTCATTATCTATATTATAATAAAAATATTTCCGGCATAATTTTATTTTCAAAATTGCTCTTAATTACTAGAAGAAAAAAATATATGTATGACAATTTTATCATAGACATATTACCACTTGAATATGATGATGATATACAACTAGGATAGATCAGAATCCTGATCTACCTCTGAACTCAAACTGAATTTTAAATGGTTTTATATGACATGTACAGTTAAGATATATATGTAATATTAACTTGCATATATATATATATATATATATATATATATAGTCATTTCTCCTCAGCGCGCACTGATATCAGTGCGTTGCATGTGGATCACTGATCATGGAGAAGTTTTGACAAGTGCATACACTTTGAGTCAAAATATGTAAATCTAATGATCAACATCCAACGCACTGATGAAGTTATATCAGTGCGTACTGATTTGAAAATTTCTGTATATATATAAAATAATTGAATATAAAACACAAACATTGTATTCCCTTGTTTAAACTCAGATTAAAGAAAATCTTTGTCCAAAACGAGAGATATACATAATCGTATCCATATATATGGGACAAAAATATTTCTCCGATTTTTAAAGATTTTGTGCAACATGTACATTTAAGATTTGTTATTATTAAACACAAACATTTTTTTTTGAAAAGGCAAACTTTATTAAGATAAAGAGGCAAGAAGCTGAACTCGATGAGGCACGAACGAAACCCCAATCAACAGCCATCCAACTACAGTTTTACCAAAGCCAAATAACAAACCCAAAAGAGTAACAACAATAAACATAGCCAAGAAAGCATGACCAAACATAGCTAAAAAAATAGAACCACCTTAACCAAGGACACCATCAACTCACGCCCACACCACCTGATCCAAACGAGTCATAGCACCTTGTTTAGCAAGAAAGTCAGCAACAACATTAGTAATCCTGGAAACATGAACAACCGACAGTCATGGTTTGCATTTAGCCACAATTTCCTTAATATCCAGAATATAATCTATGAGACTAACATTGCCAACACCACTAGTCCCATTCACCCAAGCAACATCTACCATAGAGTCACTTTCAATAATGATCCTAACATCAGATGGACATCAATCACTTACACACAGATGACAGGCTTTAAGGATCCCTTGAACTTCAGCCAATGCAGACGAACCGAAACCAATATAGGAAGAGAACATACACAAAATATCTCCTTTCGAATCTCGCATAATACCACCAATGTCCGAAGGCCCTGGGTTACCACGAGACGACCCATCAACATTGAATTTCAATGTATCATCCAAAGAGGGGCTCCATGAACACTTAACCTTCCTACAAATAATAGGATTGTCTACACAACCTACCTTTAAATTCATCATTAAGACAGAAGTAGGAAGCTGAGAACCAGGTCCCAACGACTTAAACCACCACGCAATTCTCTACAATACCATATACACAGCCCTATCAAAACTAGCAGCTCCCTGCTTAAAGACCGCTTTGTTATTAAACTCCCATATAATCCAACATACTGCATGAAAAGCCACCCTCCACACTCTATTACTGCTAACCGCTGGACAGAGATTATGCCAACAATCCATCCAATGACACAACTTCTCCGATAAGGAAGCCGATATCTCCCACCAGCTAAGGCAAACTGCCCACAACCTCCACGATCATTTGCAATTTAAAAACATGTGATTAATTGTTTCCTCCGAGGATTTACATAAAGGATATAACAAAGTACCAACAAGACCACCAGTGAAGATAAGCAACAATTCTCCAACCATAATTCTATTTTTGAACAGTATCCAAAGGAAGAGATCCACTTTAGGGGGCACCACCTTACTCCATATCAACAAATTAACTTTTCCTACAAGAATAGAAAGTTTACGGTACTCAAGTTCTCCCCTAAATGAACAAATCAAAAAATTTCCGGAAGGCGTAAGTGACCATACAAGAGAATCATGACACATCTTTCGAATCTTAAATTTCCTCAACTCAGTTAAAAACCGATACTATACTGACTCTTCCCAACCTAGAATTGGTCTCCGTGTAACAATATTCCAACACCAACGACAACCATTCCAAGCACCAAACTCCCCAACTACACCAGACTTATTTATTGCCAGTGCATATATCCTAGGGAAAAATTCAGCAAGTGGAATGCCAGCAATCTTCAAATCCTTCCAGAACTTCGCACGACCCCCATCTCCCAAAAACACCTTCAGGCAGTCAATCAAAATTCCAGCTGAAGTCGAACCAACCTTCTATAATCTTCCAACCGAATTAATAAAAATAGATGCATGTGTTCCCCCATTCCAATCCCATAAGACCGTACGGGGGTCAACCAAATACTTTTCACATATTACCCTCCTCCATAACTCTCATTCTTCCATACCAAATCTCCATACCCATTTAGCTAACAATGCATCACCTTTATCCTGTATTCTTCCAATTCCCAGACCACCATTCCACTGACTTTTACATAAAGTTGGCCAATCCACCCAATGGATGCCCTTCTTCTCACCTTAACACCCTAAAAGAAGTCTCTTTGCAGTTTTTTCATAGCCAAAGCCACTGATATCGATATTTTGAAAACCGACATAAAATATGTAGGTAAGCTTGATAGCACCGATTTAAGGTCACCAAACAATCTCTTTCTTTAAAGTCACCAACTCACCTAAAATAATAGTACATCCATTTATGTTCACACAAGCTTTTGCCAAAAAAATATTATGATTCCATAAAGAAATAATGCCCCCAGACGACCCAACGGCATCTACGATCATACCTTTATGAAGTATTCCACCACCGAGGCAGTTTACAATCCGATAATCCATCGAACTAACCTTCGTTTCTTGAATGAAAAAAAAGGAAGGTTTGTATTTCTTCACCATTATACTGACAGCTCTTCTCTTTTCAGGGTGACCCAATCCGCTTACATTCCATGATATGCACTCCATAAACACCAAATGAACCCTTACTACGCTAGGCACACCAAGAAACCCTTTATAGCTCCCTAAACCACTCCATATCCTCCATATCTCTACTAGCGATTTCATTGTGCAGAGTTTCCTCATTCCCAACAAATTTCAATCCTAATAAAGCCCCCATCTCTATCACTTTGGCCACTTCATCTTCCATACACCATCCTCCATTCTCCCCATCATCCCGATTAGCTTCATCTAATTTAACCCCCCTTGAGACTTGATCCTCACTGACTCTTGCAAATTCCACATTCTGTTCCCATTCCGACCCTTCTATTTCAGTTGGAGCTGGTCGTTTTGAAGATCTCATTGTTTTCATAACATGATGGCTTGTTGTCAGAGCAGCCCTCCTTCTTCCCTTACCTCTTCCCTTTTCTCCTCTTGAAATTGTCTTCCTTTGATTACCGTTCGTAGCGATCCTTCCTACATCAATGCTGGAGTTAGACAGTGCTAATATATTTTCTGGGGTGTTAACCACTTTAATACCAGATCCCAGGTCCACATACAGCTCATAAGAATTAGAAACATTCAAGCCCAAAGGAGATTTAGTCGCAATATTGTCAGCAGTGGGATCCACTAAACCAATAGGCCCTTTCCCACCACTCATAAGGCCCACTACATGATAAGTCTGATCCACTTTTCCATCATCTATATTCGTAAACCCATCAGAATGAACCTCAAGACAATTACCACAATTAGATGGGCCAGATCTATCCATCTGGAAGCCCAAATTTTCTTCATCAGTGTACTCAAATCCATGATATCTTCAGTAGAGGATTCTATTATCTTACATATGTTATTACTCTTCCTAATAATTAGTTTCGATTGCCCAACAGATTTGGAAGAATGTGAAGCCTTCTTGGTAATAGTTACAGCCGACTTTCCTTTAGACTGGAAAATCCCATCTTCAATGCACTCCGTAAACTCTCTGTCTTCCACTCCTACTAACCTACCATCCATCTCCTCGTATTCCTGCTCATTGATTAGTCATGCCCGCCTCCTCACTCTCCCTACTTTCTCGACCCGAGTGTATCCATCACCTGCTGGCACCCTCCTCCTGACATCCTGCTGACATACCATTAACATCCCATTAGGTGATTTTGCCAGAATTTTCACCGGTTTCTCATCTTCTGAACCGTTAATCAGATTGAGACCTAATTGCTCCCATATCCACTTATCTGAAGGGATATCAATCATTTCTTGCATCTTAACTTTAAAAATGTACTTATTGATTTCCACAGGCACAATATCTGGACAAGAAGAACATTCTGAAGTAGCCACCATTATACGGCAGAGATCCATTCTTCCTTTCAAATTACTCTTATCTTCAACAAGTATTGTTAATCCAAAGGAATTACCCACCGATTTCAGAAGAGAAGCACACCAATATTTCACAGGAAACCCAAAGAGATGATACCATCTTACCTTTGTTGCGAAAACTGTCCAGTTATCATTTTCTTCATAGTAGTTAATAACATCATCCCAATAAAATCTATTCTGAAGAAATTTGTTTCTATAATCTCCCGACCTGAAGGACCATAGGGTCTTCAAACCTCTAAGATAATTAACTTCAAAAGGAATACCCTTATTTATTAGTCTGTCACAAACACTATGTAATGGCCTAATACTCAGTAAGACTCCAACCACAGAGTGATTTGCCCAACTAAGATCAGTATTACTAGGGTACCATTTAATACCACTTTCCATCCCAACTTTAACTCATTCTACTGTCTTCTCTGAACCATTAACCTCCATAGTTACTCTTCTATCTTCCTTCACCACATCAGCATATGAAACAAAACCGCGTCCTTGATCCGACCTATTGGATTTAGGAACCTCAGCCTTAAACAACATTCTTCATATATCAAAAACTTCGTCCCTCCTAGTTTTCTCTAACTCTCTCCTATATTTTCTATCTATTCTGGTTTTAGGAACCTCAACCTTAAACGTCGTTCTGCATATATCAGAACCTTCATTCCTTCCAACCTTCTCTGTCTCTCTCCTCTGTTCTATGTCTGTCCATCTGTACTCAGCCAATTTGCATGAAATCGGCCAGCTATAGACATGCATTCCATTCGTTACCCAAGCCATTTTAATGGCTTCATCTCTAGTTCCAAATTTAATGAACGCAAAGTCGCTAATCCTTCATCTTCTTCCTCTGTGATGTGATATGTCTCTGACCTTACCAAAAATTCTAAAGATTCTCCATAAGCATTCCAAATCTACTATGGGATTCAGATTATCCACAAAAATGGATACTAATCCCGACCTAAAATCCTTGACTCTTCTCTCAACCTTGTTTTCTCTCATATTTTAACAGTATTAAAACATTGTCTTTTCTTTATTAAACTCAGATTAAGAAAATCTTTGTCCAAAAACTAGATATATATATATATATATAAAATTAATTAAGTAAGTAATGTTATTTTGTCTAAATTTGGTGTCATGACTACATTGTTGAGAGATTAAATCTTAATAACGTTATTGGAATTTTATTACAAGATTCATCCAATATTTGGTTGACATGTGGCAGCCAAACACTTTAAAAATATGAAGTAACCGGTTATAACTAGTTAATCAGTTAATCAGTTACTTTCAAGTTATTTTATTTTATATATTTTTTAAATTTATTATAAAAATGAAATAATATAATATAATTTAATTTAAATAGTTGTATTAAATAATTTTAAATGATAATTAGATAAGGATTATATATATCCTCACAATAATCTTCAGTAAGTTAAATAAATATGTGGTAGTTTTTATTATTTGAATTTGTATTTAATGTAATTAAATATTTATAATATAATAGATTTAAAATAGTTTAAAAAATTATATTTTAAATTATTATTATTTTCAGAAAATAAAAAATATATATTTTTGTTTGATTTTTAAAATATTTTTGATTTATTATATTTTGAAATTAATATTTATTTGATTTAATTTTATAAAATATTTGTAACATAATAATTGTTTTATAAATATTTTTATTATTTCTTATATGATAAATTACGTGTAATATAATTTTTGTTCAATGTAACAAATTTTGAGTAAAAAGTTGTAATTTAGATATGTGTGGCAATAATTTCAACTTTATAACAAATTTTAAGTGATAAGTAACAATAAAGTCGTAACTCGTAACTCGTAACAACTTCATTGTAACATGTAACAACTCAGTTTATATGGATAACAAAATATGTGTGTTTTATAACAAATTTCACGTAGAAAGTTGCAGTTAAAACGTTTGTGGTAACAATTTCACGTTGATTTGATATGTAATGATAAAGTTGTAGGTTGTAACAATGTTACCGTATCATGTAACAATTCAATTTATATGAATAACAAAATATTCATACTATGTAACAACTTTTAAATAAAAAATTGTAATTAAGATGTATGTGGTAACGATTTAATATTGTAACAAATCTGACATGATGTGTAACAATAAAGTCATAGCTCGTAACAACTTTGACGTAGCATGTCACAACTCAATTTATATGGGTAACAAAATTATATGTGTCTTTTAACAAGTTTCACGTAAAAAGTTGTAGTTAAAACACTTGTGGTAACAATTGCACGTTGGTTTGATGTGTAACGATAAAATTGTAAGCTGTAACAATGTTGTCGTATCATGTAACAATAATTTTATATAGGTAACAAAATATTCGTACCATGAACAAGTTTTATATAAACATTGTAATTAAGATATATGTAGTAACGATTTAACGTTGTAACAAATATACCGTGAAATGTAGCAATTAAAATGTACATTGTAATAACTTTGTGGTAGAATGTTAACAACTCATTTTATTTATAAAAAAACAAAATATTCATATCATGTAACGTATTTTGCATATAATTGTAAACATGTTATTTATGGTAACAATTTCATATTGTATGAAATAATGTTATTATGTTTTTTATTAAAGAAAAGTAAAACAATAATATTTATAAGTTCTAATTAAAATCTTAAATTTATAATGTAAGTTTCTTTGTTTTTATTTAACAATTCATTTTTTATAACAGAGTTGGTAGTATACCTCCCTTTCACATAAGTGGTAAATGATTCAAATCTCACCATGACGTATTTTACAAGCATGTGTGAGGAGTTATATCCGGACATCACATGTATTGTTTGATCCCGGCAGGTTCCTATTGTAATAGTTCTTGTAATACTACAAAACAAAAATGAGTACTAACAAAATAATTTATTTACATTGTCAAATTATATCCAATATAAATATAAAGAAAATATATCCAATATAAATATTTTGACCTCATTTCAATAAAATAGTTTCACATTGCTGAAAATTTATGAGGCCAATAGAGTCCCATTGAATTTTTATTATCAATACTACTGTTGGTAGTGTCTAACTATGAAATAAAGATAAATTATAACTAATTAATATAATTTCTGTCATTCTAGTTACTAATTCTTTATTATTTGTTCAATACTGTATTTTTAATATGTATATTACTTAGTGTATGTGGTGAATTTATATATCACGTTATTGTTTATAAGAAATTATCAATAAATTTGTATTTAAATTTATATATTATCCTATTATATACATTATTGTAATATTTTTCCTATATCATATGGACGAAATTATAGTTATAGATCATTTTCATCGATGATATATATATATATATATCTTATCTTGTGTTTGGGGATGATTAGTTACTATAATTGAAATCGTTACTATTAATACTATTGTTAGTGTAACCGAAGTTCTAAGATATGAATTAACAAAGTATTAATGTTTTTAATAAGGTGTTTTTTTATAAGATTATTGTTTTTTTAGAGTCATATCATTGTTATTATCATATCAGTGACTAGCTAAGAATTAACTATAAACTATAATTATTTAATATAATTTCTTATAATAGACTTATGATTGTATCGTCCAGTAATAAATAAAATATAAATTATAATTATTTAATATAAATTTTTTCATTCTACCAATTAATGCTTTATTACTTGTTCATTAACATTTAAAACTTTTTTTAAGTAATTTAAATTTTTTTTTAAAAAATAAAATTTATATCTTTTATTACCTGATATACTTGAAAAAAAAACCTGTTAAAAAGGTTACAAGTTTTTACTGTAATAAAAGATATTAATTTCAAATTTTAATAGCATCCATTCGATTTGCTTTTATCCAATCTAATGATAGCTATTAAGTCCAATAACGTTATTGGACCAGTAATGTAGTATGACATTTAAATTAATGGATGTTATTAGACCAGTAAGATAGTATAACTTTTAAATTAATGGATTATAGTGATATCATATCATTTGGACACTAAATTTAGATAAAATATCATTATTGTAATTATATATACACAGGACAGGAACTTTCTTCAATTTTCAAATATTGTAAGCGGGTCTTGTGGGAAAAAAAAAGATCCAAATAGTTTTTTATTTTTTTATTTTAAGTTATTGTATATCCAAGAAAAAGATAGAAAAAGTCACGAGACACCTCTACTAAGGCAAAGTTGATGGCACTCCTTTAAATAACTCAAAGTCAAGGGGCAATAATGGTAATCAAATTCTCCCTTTATTATAAATCTATTTGAACATAGAAGGCCCTATATATGAATATGATTCTCTTACACACAAGACACAACCACCAAAAATTGAAAACAAAAAACAAAAAATGGTGAGTCCATCACAGCTCAAAGCCCTACACCCTCTTCAAGCTTTCTCAGCATCTCCATCTTCATCATCTTCTACCTTAAGCTACATGAAAATCAAAACCCTAATCCAAACCTTCATTTTGTCACATGTGTACCGAGTGATACGTGCAGTGTCGAAAGCAAAATCCATTATGATTCAGATTATGAGAGAATATGTTCTGCCCATTGATCACTTCATCATATCTCCTACAAAGATGATGACAAGAAAGAAGAAAGCTACGAAGAAGATATTCTTTGGTTCGTTTAGGCTGCACTACAACTGGTGTTCTTCGCATGTTATGCCGGTGCCAGCTCCGGTTCTAGACCACCATTTGTACTATGATTCCACGTGGAACTCGGTCATTTCAACTGAGGATGATGATATGGGAGAGTCTCAGCTTTCTGGGTATCTTCATTGGCTTGAAGAAAAGGTTCGTGATAATAATAATATTTCAGCAAGTGATGAGCAAGCAAATGCTAATGAGATTGATCGGCTAGCAGATATTTTCATTGCAAATTCACATGAAAAGTTCAGGTTGGAGAAGCAAGAGTCTTATAGGAGATTCCAAGAAATGCTAGCTAGAAGCATGTAATGAGGAGGGTGTGGCAGTGGCAGTGGCATTGGCATTGGCATTGGTTGTAATTTTTCTTTCTTTTTCATCTATTTCTTTTTTCTTTTTTGCTTTCCTATTCATCTTGGTGGGGTTTGGAAAAGTAAAGTCATTGGGATGGTTTTAGATCAGGTTTATTTTTGGTTTTTTTCTAACTTAATATCAAATGTGATGGGGGAATATGATACGAAGAATCGTTCATTTAATTAGGGATTTCTGGGTATCTGTGCAATTCTTATCTTGAAATGTTGATGATTGCAATTTGCAACCTACTAGTCAATTATATATATATATATATAATTTATATATTTATTAGTGGAATTCTGGTTCTACTTAGTTCTACACTTCTACTTAACACTTGACTTTTCTTTCTATCTTTCCTTTTCATAATTATTTCGTGTTTTTAACTTCTACCTCCCGATTCGTCTCATTTTTTTAACCAGATTCATACACCATATGTCAATCTAAAATCTTGATCATTTCAAGCCTAATAATGATTTGGATTCAAATCATCGATCTAAATATAGTTTTTCGATTTGTGTCTAACCAATCAAATTGAACTATATGTATATCTTTTTTTAAAACACAATTAAATGTAAATGATAATGGTTGATATGGTTCAATTTGATTGGTTAGACACAAATTGAGATACTATTTTTAGATTGATAATTTGAATCCGGATGATTTTTTCTTTGTGTATGTAATTTTTAATATATAAATATATATATTTATATCAAGTATGACTATGTTAATTCAAATCTGAAATATTGTCTGACCAAATCAGCATTATTATCAGTATTATTATGCAAGAATGATATACATTGTATTTTTTTTTTAATATTACATTTACAATTATTACAATAAGACTGTCGAGACTTCTCAAGATGAGACACTACATGCGCGGTCTGAAAAATTACTCCCACCAATTGGGAGAAAAATTCTCACATATACTTGTAAAATGCACATGACCATTAATTATAATCTATGTTTTCAATTTAATTTTAAAATTTTATGATTTATCTAAACTATATATTAAAATCTAATGGTATCAACCATTTCATACGTATTACTAATAATGTACAGTTATTGCAATAGAGTTGCCGGGTAATTACTCTTTCAATTTATATTTATGAATTATGATATAGATTTCACTTTTAGAGTTTGTTTGGTTGGGTTTTTGAAAAACCGGATCTTCTTGTAATAGATCTATTAGATAAAGAGCTTTTGAAAAGAAAAAAAAATTGCGATAATAGCACCCCTCAAAAACTGTATCTACACCCATTTTGTTATTACACCGGTCAAAAATTTAAAAAAAAATCTCTAATTTGTAAATAAACCTCATTTAATACCAAAAATACAATTTCTTTAATTATAATGTATTGTATTTTTGTAAGTATATACTACCTATAACTATTATTATGTTATTTAATCAACTTTATTATTATTTCCAATTTTGTTGTTATCTTTAATTCTGTTACCATTCTTTCTCTTCCCTACTTCTTTTCTCTTTTCAGTTTTTTCAAAATCAAACTTCATTTTCATTATTTATTTTTCGTTAAAAATCCATTTAAAGATTTTTTTTTATTTAAGAACCACTTTTTGTTTAAGAGAGTTGTAGGGATATAAGATTTATGTCTTGTCCCAATTGATGTGGAACTAGATACATGTTAAATGATATTTCAAAAAAAAAAGACAAGTGTTCCATGAAATTGAAGAGCATCTAATATATATTTATAAGAAAGAATATCTAATGTTGATTAATAAAAGTCTAAAGTGTGTTTAAAAGAAATAAAAAATATATATAATATAGTTAATTTAAAAGTCTGTGTATATACATAATGATTTTGTTCTTTGAATTAAAAATAATAAAAAATAATTTAAATTTACTTTTTCACAACTAAATTTATTTCATGATTTTGATTCATTTTTCAAACTTAGCAATAAATTTGTATTGTCTTAAAAGAGATTGAAAATGTATTTAAAAGAGAATATAGGGTTTATTAAAATGGAAAGAGTTTTTATGATATATATTAAGAGTAGTGCTATTGGCACACCCCATACTGATCTATTATATGTCTCTTTAAGTAATTTTGATAATATATATATATATATATTATATAATTAAAAAAGTGGGACATAAATAGATCGGTAGAGGGTATGCCAATGACACCACTTATATATTAATATTAAACCATTAATAGGAAAAAAAATTACAAAAGATTTAAATAGAAAACTAATTAATAATTATTGGTGGGTGTACTAACAAACACAGTTAGTTCTCTTAGTTATTTTACTTAAGGGTATTATTGGATTTTTAAAAACATAATAATTTAGGGTTTACATACAGTTTTTAAGGGGTGCAAATATCGTCACTAAAAAAAATACAGTTGTTTTGTTGGTAGACTTTTTTTAAAAAAAAAATTGTCTATTTGGAAAAGCTCCTCCCCATAAGCTTTTGTCTAGTAGATGTTTAAACCCTACTAGCATCTATTAAATTTAAAATAAACAATATCAAAAGCTCAACCAAACAACTCTAAAAAAAACTCTAATAGAGTTGTGTAAAGTTTTTGATACAGTAGAAAACCTAACCAAATAAAGATTTACATTTACGGTATATTTGCTCATTAAATCGTAAAGTGTGGAGAGACCTCTTCTCTTATAGTGGAAGTTGTCATTGCATATTGTACTTGTAGAGGTTAATTAATCTCGTTCTTGATCTAATCGAAATGATATTTCACAAATAATAGCATAAAAATATATTTGAAAATTAATAATAATAATCATCATTATCTATGTAACTTGACTCATATGAATATGATGAAAAGCTCCTTACAAGTTCAAATACTTTTTATATTAATTATAAAGTCAATATATAAAAAATAATTAGGCGAAAATCTTAACAAAATAGAGGCTCGGCGGTTAAAAGAAATATATGAGAGTTAAGGTCGTTTATATTGCTTTTGAGGAGTTAAAATCTGATTATTTAATAATTTTGATATAAAAAAAAAGATAATTGGTAATTAATATTTCCGTAAGTGATTATTTAAGATTACGGATTAATTTGACATCAATTTTAAGAAGTAGGTGGGGGTTACTTTTGTAAAGTAATTATGAAAGAATATGATGTCACTTTTGATGAATTCTTTTAAAGACTAAATTATCCCTATTGATTTAACATAAAGACAATTATATCTTAAGTTTAATTTCAAATAAATCAATTTTATTTCAAACACGCTCATCATTGATTTTCTTCGTTATCAACATAAACCGTCAATTATCATTGCTGTAATCTTTCCGGTCATTGCCGCTGATTGCTCTTCCGATCACCATTACCAATAACTTTTTTTTTGTAATTTATTTGTCTTTGTTATATATGTTTTTAAAATTATATTTGTTCTGAAATTTTAACCAATTCAAAGAAAATAAACTAAGAATATTATTAGGTTTCGGTTAATGAATTTTTATTAAGATTGATTGAATAATACCTTGCTATTTTTTTATAGGGCATAAACAAACCCCAAAAAAAAAGCATTGTCTGTTATAGTTTTAGTTTTACAGAGCATAAAGAAAAAAAAAATTGCTTATGCATATAGATAAAATTTGCTTGACTCTTTATAGATAATGACTATTTATTCGTTTGTTATGTAATACTACATAAATTTATATTTGTTTTATTTTATATATAAACAACCTCTTGTTGTATGGTTGAAGTCTTTATTTTGTAAAAACATGTTTTCTTGTATCTATTATTACATTTTAAATATTTGAAGGTTTTGGTTTGAAAATTAAGTAAAATATAACAAATTTTCATTTCTGTATTTTTTGGTCATTATGTAAAATTACAGCCATTAACAGTAAAATTTACCAAACATATGAATACTACTTTTGAGTTCAAAGCAATTTCAACAGCAGCATTAACCAAACAGTTATCTGATTAACTTTACAGCAGATTATTTCTTCAACACAACTAACCGTTATTATTTTAAAAGTTACAACAATATCAAACTAACCTAAAATAGTTTTGATTCGAGTAGTGAACAAATTACTAGAGTTTTCGAGTCATGAAAATTAGGTCTTCAAATCTCATCATGAGCATTTTACAAGTATGTGTGGGGAGTTTTCCCTCCGGGTTGTAAGGGTAGTTATCTCCCGTTATGGGAGTTGATATCCGAACTGCACATGTAATGTTTGATCAATAGGTCCCAACAGTCCTATCATAATAGTTCTTGTAACACTTCACAAAAAAAAAAAAATTTCTTGTACTTATAATTTTGGTACATACCAAACTTTTATCAACATTACAACTAACAATTTTGGTTATTGTGCTAATCATTTGGTTGATTTCATCAGCTCTAATCTCGAACTATATATATATATATATACAATAACTATCAAGTGAGGTATACCTTATTTTAATTTCAGTAAGGACTTTGATGAAATCACATCGATTTTTATGAATTTTGATTTGAATTTTGTGTGGATGATAAGTTTATTGAAATCTACCTATGATTAAAATTTGAGAATTTTTCAAGTACTAGAACTATTTATCCCGATTTTGTGAAATATAAAGGCATTGAAAAAAGGAGTGAAATATAAGAAAATTCAAAACAATAGTTCTAGTACTTGAAAATTTCTCAAATTTGAATCATAGGTAAATTTCAATGAACTTATCATCCACACAAGAATTCATTTCAAAATTCATAAAAATCGATGTGATTTCATCAAAGTCCTTACCGAAATTAAAGTAAGATATATCTCACTCGATAATGACTATATATATATATATATATATATATATATATATATATATTTCTTTACAAGCGGCAACATTAGTGAAGTAGTAGAAGAAAACTTTGCAGGCTCTACCCACTTAAAATAAAAGTAATATTTATTTAAATAAAAAACTTTATATTGCAGAACCAATATTTTTGCACTTTCAATCGCTGTCCAGTTACATTTCTGAGAAACTGATTCTCTCCTAATTAATTTCAGTTCTAAATTTATCAGTAAATCTCAAATTCAAAAGAAGTTGAAAAATTTTCAGAATAAGAAAGAAGTTTGAAAAGGTGCATTCTAATATATACAAGACAGTTTTCCATGTGCCCACAGAAACAGCAAGTCGAAGCTTCTTTTTCAAAAGAATTGCATATAGTAAAATTAAAGACAATGTTCAATTTTTGTAGGACCTACTCCAATTTCGTCAAAAAAAAAAGTAAAATCTTGATGAATCACATATCATCAACAAGCACATGCACATGACATATGATGCATGGTACCCTTCTACATGATCGAACGTATAATATTCTATGTATGGAGAGAAAGTCTAACATGTATCGTATGCACCAAATCAACATCTAATGTAGTATATTTGATTTAACTAGAGTTCCATACACGACCCTAATTATAAATCCTAAAACTCAAAATGTATATGCAATCTAAAATAAAATGAAAACAAGTGAGTTCAATTGCAAGGTTAATTTAGATTGTTGAGAATTGGTGCCACGTTTCGAAATCTGATTCGATTAGATGCATCAAATTAAATGGTTAGCTATGCATCAAATTATTTGAAATTCCAACAACTAAGATCCGTAATCCTTAGCTGATGACATATATAGTAGTAGTTACATAAGTTGGCTCTGCAAGCTGGGTATGCATAGATACTACACCTTTAATTGGTTCATTTGGTTGTATATGTAGTACAAGTTGATGATGATGATGATGAAAATTTCTAAAATTTGCATGCATTTCTTGCACTTAGTCTGCTGATGAGGGACTCAATTACTTGTCCCCCGGGTTATGTGTTTATAAAGAAAGTCTTCCGATTGTGATTTCATAGACAGGAAAGAATCAAATGTACTAAAAGTTTAAACCATCAAAGAACATCATCATAAAGAAGAAATATTGCAAATTAAGTGAGGACCTAGCTGCACATTGGAGTTGGAGATGATGTGCAGTGTGTGAATCACATGATTGATGAATAATGAAAAAACATATCGAAGTAGCTAGGTGGTGGTGGGAAATATGAGTGACCTAGCGTTTTAACTGCCCTTATGTCAAAGAAATTCAAGGCCGGTCAAGCAAGCAAAATATGCTTTAATATATAGTAAGTAGAGTACAGAGTTGTTGGGTTGGGAGTGTAAAAGCAGATGTGGACTGGTTAAGGCATCAATTTTGGTTCTTTTATGATTTCTTGTCACCCTTCTTTATTCCAATATATATACTTTTTGTATATGAGAGAGAGTTAGAGTTTCTTTATAATTAGCAGAGGTAAATGGGTTCCTTTGGTCGTTTTGTATCCTTATATATAGACTGCCTTTTACATAAAAGTAAAGGCTTGGAATTTCTTGGGATTTTATTCTTATTATTAAGATTTTGGATAAGGTGGAGGAGATGCTGCTTATCAAGCAAATAAAACTACTTCTTGCTCTTCTGACTTATCTACTTCATATCTCTATAGCTAGCTAGTTAGTAGAACCAAATTATTTATTATAACCAGCAAAATTTGTCCCCCAAAATCCATTATAATTATTATTTTTCCACTTGGCCTACTTTGTCACCCTCTAATCACTTTAAGCTTGTGCACAGATATTGGCATATTGCCTCCAAAAACTTCCTTAAAAGAAAATAAAAATAGTGAGTTTGAATATTTGTGTAACCATTTCGTTCAAATGAGTATTATTCTTTTGAATGATTTTTCTTTTTTGTCTCCTTTAATATGTACCCTACGTAGCACATGCTATTTTTTATTTTTCTAACTTTTTTGGACCGAAATACCCTTTAGTAACTACCACAACCTCCAATGCACTTAAAATTTCAAGCGTTGTGGCTTCCAAAAAGCTTCCAAATGAAAAACTGATTTTCGTTTCCATGAATTCGACACCTAACTAAGCACAACACACACAATTGCGAATCCATAACAATGTAAAGGATCAACATAGCGAGTCAACAAAACTCAACTTAACAATGCAAGATAAGTATGCAAATATGTGTGTGTAATCTAGACTATTGCTTGCCATGAAGAACAATCTCTTGAAAACTTACAATCAGGGGAGTGCGGCGTACCAAATCCATTGGAATTTCTATGATTCAAGATCTAATCCGATCTGATTAGATCAAAAAAATTACAGTCTGATATGAACCAATATTAGAGCGGAATCTAATCTGATCCAATTGTACGATACTTAAATCTTCCGATCTGATCCAATGTATCGGATTTATATGAAGCAATTCTTAATATATATATATAAGTTAAAATACTCCTAAAATTAACAAAATCAAATTATTAATTCATACCGTACTTCCAATAAAATTAATAAACTAATTGTTGACTGTGATTTTTGGATTTTGTAGAATGAATCACACGTCACACAAAATATATTGATCTAGCGATTATATAATAAAGCAAGAAAAGAAAAGAGACAGCACAAAGAAGATTTTACGTGGTAAAACCCCAAAGTGGGGAAACATCCACGGTTGCCGGTGACAGCGAGAGAAGAATTCACTATGAAGAAAATAAATATTACATACTCAATCTTGCTTTTTTCTCTTAACTCCTAATGATTTTTCAAACCCGTTAGACTTTTTTTAGGGTCTATTTATATGTGTATATAATCATAATTCTTAGAGTACAAGTAACCGAATTAATGTCAGTGTTTTTATTAAACATAAACTATTCTGACTTGTATAAGTCGTACTAATCTTCTTTCCTGTTTGTATTGGCGCGTTCAAGTCATATCAGGTCTCTTTCTGGATTCTGATAACTTTGAGGAAACCTGTTTCCTTATCAAAGTATGCTTCTTGAAGTCTTGTTTGATGAGGATTCTTCTTTACGTACTTGGGTCGTAATAACGCTATCAACATGCCAAGCATCTGAACGTATCTAGACATTGTCCATGTGTCATTTAGTCGACTGTCTTCCAAACCCGATCAGATCTTTTTCACCCCTGACCAGGGATCTTCACCCGATCAAGTAGCTATTCCCGATCATTCAAATTTCCCCCGATCGTCTTCCTACTAACCCGATCAATCTGATTGCCTTGGTCAGGTTTTTCCAACCCGACCTATCTAAATAACTTTGATCATTATTGTTGGGTTATTTTCTGATCACTTTAGGTTTGTTCAATTTAGTCGACACTTCACTTATTGTCCCCGTATAATACGACGTTTATGCTCACGTGCTATCTTTTCAAATTACACCAATAACACTAATAATTAACATAAAAGAAATACATAATTGTACACAAGTTCAAAAAGTCTAACCAATTATAAGCATTAAACATAAGTTCCAAACACAAGCATAAATAAAATCATCAAAGAGTTTGAAATAAAAATATAATCATCTCTCATGACAAAATAGAATAATACCCAAAATTTGATCAATATTCATCTATATAAGACAAAATAAATTGGCCCAATATAAATTACATCTTATACTTTGGCGGAGCTGACAGATTGATAGATTTTTATATGGAAATATTATATCTGATTAGATCCAGTTAATTTCAGAATTTAAACTCTAATCATATCCTTAAATCCAGTCCAATTAATCCAATGGATCACTATTGGATTAGGTTAGATCCTGCACCCCGTTCCCCTACTTGGAATGCTAGTAAAAACTTAGAACTTGAAGCACATGATTGACACGGAAAACTTAAGACTAAAGCATATACAAGCAAATAGGTGTACATTTACGGAGTACAGTCAACACAAATACACATATCCTCAACACACGCATAAATATGGTTGGTGAACTTAAAATTAACTAAATGGGCAAATCACTTAAAATTAACTTAAAATATGGCACCATGATCGAGCCACGAAAGCACTAGATTTTGGGTTTCCTTTCCTATGTTTATTGCTCAATTCTAGGGTAAAATCGAGTGTTTAATGGCTCGTTGATTTGTTTTTGCAGGTTTGTAGTTAGCAGGGGCATTTTTTATAAAGAGAGAAGAATTAGGGCTTAAAGTGTAAAATTGGGTGGCAGAAGCCTGAAGGAAGCATGTCATGGTTGAAGTACCGTCTTGGCCCACCGCGACACATCTGGTGACAACAACTCTCGCGGAAAATATGTCACGAATGTCCCGTGAAAGAAAAGGCGCGGAACCAGTAAAAAGAATTGTCGTGGTCTAACTGTCATTTTGAAAGACCACGACATACCAAGTAGCAGGAACCCTCGCGCCTAAAGCGTCACTGCTAATGTCGATCGAGCGATACGCGGAATGGGCTATCAAGCATCGTCGCGGTCTAAGTGCTGTCTCGCAAGACCGCGACAGTCAAAGACCACGACCGTCCGTCAGCTCAAGTTTCAAGATTGATTTTTTCCCTTTTTGGAATTCATATAAATACCTCTTTTTGTTCTGTAACCTAATCATCAGCCATAAAGGGAATATCCACCCAGCAGCCTTTCATATCCTTAGATCATCATCCTTACACACTCTTTCTCTCTCTCTCTCATACCTACATCACCCATCCATCTTTGGAGTTGGAATAAAGAAGAGGGAACACAATAGACAAGAAGCCTTAATGACAACTTTAGTTTCTTCTTTAACTCTTCTATGTTTTCTTATATTCCTGTGATGTGTAACTAATCTTCTAAGTTAGGGGATTGATGTAACCGATTGAACAACTCTTGTGATCTTAGTCTAATATTTTAATCCAATCCATTATTATTCTCTCTTATTGAAATACTTGCTTTAATTCCTTGCCTCATATTCACTTGTGACCTTAATGAATATGCATGTTAGGATTAGTTTATACATGAGGTTGAGGATTAAATGTGAGTGACCATCCTATTTACACCTTAACCATAAGCTTAATAAGAGAGAGGATTCACATATGCATGACCTTGCTATATTTAATTCGGCTTAGAAGTTTTAATTAAAAATTGATTCTAACTATTGCTCATTGCATGACCTTGTGTGAATAGTGGGAAGGATAAAGTACTTCATGTTCTATCCTAAAACAAGCCTTAATAGGTGGATTGAAGAGCTTCAATGAGACTTATAGATTGCATTGAGTGGTTTAATTAGATTACATTAATTCCCTAGCGTTCATCTCCATATTCATCTCTTTGTGTGTGCTTGTGATAGTTAATTTATTACTACCTGCAAATTAGTTAATCAAATTGTTTTTTCCATGCCATTTAAATTTCATGCACTTAGATTAGTTTTCAACTACATTAACTAGTTTTCAATCAATTGAATCACCGATCCCAGTGAACGAACTTTTTTTAAATTGAGTAGAGATAAAATACTGCATCACACAATAACTAATCTTGTACTACATATTTTCTATTATATAAAATCAATAATAAGGTGATGTTTGGTTACCATAGTGAAATGGTAATTGGAATGATAATGGGAATGACAATGGGAATAGAAAGGAAAAGAAAACCAATTTTTTGTTTTGTTTTGTTGGGACTCTATAATTAGTCTCTGAATCAGTAACTTTTGTTTGGTAACAACGGAATGGAACATAATTAACTGTATTTTGACCAAAATAGCCCTAATTATAAAACATTTATAATAACATGATATATTACAGATAATAATAATAAAATATAAAAGTATATATAATATTATATATATAACATATATTATAATATATATATATATATATAAAATAATATATAACATATAACATATATTATAATATATATTATTATAATACATATATAATAATATATGTATTATAATATATATATATATTATATAAAATAATATTATTATATACAAAATGTATATATTAAATATATGTTAGCAAAAGTTGACTTATTTAGAGATAAATGTTAGAAAGCAGTGTTCGAAAAGTCGGAAAAATCGGCCGCCTAGGCGCCGCCTATACGCTAGGCGGACGCCGGCCGTCCCGTTTTGGTTAGATCGGCCATATTAGGCGGGCGGAAGAAAATTGACCGATTTTGACCAGAAAAATCGGCATATTAGGTTGAAAAATCGGGCTAATCGGAGTCAAAAACGTTGACTCCGCCTATTTGTTCCAAAACTAGCCGTCGACGGAAGTTGTTTGACCAGTCAAACAGTCTCCGAAAGGTCGTCGCCGCCGACGAGTGGGTCGTCACCACCCCTACCAAAAGCTTCAGAAGGCTTCGGAGAATAAAACCCAGCTGCCCGTTGTCCAGATTCGGCAACATTCACGGCAGAAAAAAAAAAGAAAAAAAAAAGCATAGACAAAGATGAAGAGGTTTCAGAGAAAAAAAATTAAAAACGAGTCTCTTTGTGAAGACTGAAGAGAGAGATCGAGAGTGTATGTGTTGAAAATTAAAATATACTTATGAAGGTTATGATTATCTAGAAGATGATGATAAGAATAAGGAAAAATAAATTGAAATCTGGAAAATGAAATGAAGTGAAGTAGTGAACGATGAACTGATGAAGAGAGAGAGATACAGAGAAAAATAATGAGTGGTCAGTGTATTATTGTGTTGAAATTTGAAAATCAAAAAGATAATATAAAATATATTTTATTTAAAAAGCTTTTGAAAACAGGTCCAACATCATTAATGTTTTAATGATAGTGGACGGTGGACCAATTGGTGCCTTGGTAGTACCTGATGACAATTAAAAAAGATATGAAAAAAAAAGTAAAGTAAAAAACACATTGAAAAAATTCGACCGTCTAGGCGCCCGCCTAGTCCGCCTAGGCGCTAGGCGCTGGACTACCGTCCGACTAACGTCTAGCGTTTACTAGAACACTGTTAGAAAGTAGTTGTTGGGAAGTATGGAAAGTAACTATTTACTTTTTGCCATTATTATGAGCTTACAGCTACAGTATATTCATTTATTTAAGTAGTTGGTAAATAAGTTGTTGGTTGATAATTTGTTGGTAGGTTGTAATTAATTCACTCTCTCGACTGTATATATTCCCAAGGGTATGTATCAGTTAAAAATAACTGTTCAATACAATACTCTGATTTTCCACATGGTATCAGTCTTAACTCTAACAAATTGTCATTTTTTCACAGCCTTGATTGCTGTTTTTTTCCCTAGGAATTCATTCTTCCTTTTTTTCTATGTTTATTTCTTCTTGACCTTAATTGCCATTATCCCTCTCCTATCAAACATGTTTGAGTCTCTAATAATACCAATCCTAATTCCTTTCACATCTCTGCCATAATAACCCTCACTTTGAAAATCCAACCCTTCAAATTACCACTAAAAAGTTGAATGGGGAAATTTTTTTCTCATGGTTGTTAGGTTTTTGAGTCATGTTAGCATATTTTTATATCAAAACGATATTTCATTTGTATTGATTAGTTTTCTAGGTTCATGTTGACTCAAGCTTCAAAGAGGAATGACAACACATCATGTGCAATGAATGTTTTCAAGAGAGCAAGCTTTGTTGCACATCAAATGTATATCTAGACCTTATTCCTCTTGCAAAGCATTTAAGCACACACACACACACATTGCATCCATATGTGTCCCTGCATCATTGTGATCATTTGGTATAACAAATACACACACATATTGTTGTATGCACATGCATTAGATTTATATTGACAACTTTTATGAAATTCCATGTCCAAAGACTATTTCTAAAAAATGGCATACTTATTTGTATTTGTGTTTTGTTTACATTCACTTGGTATCGAACTTGAATATGTTCTTATATTGTTCTTTATTGAGTCCCGAACGCTTCAGTTACTCATACATAGGTTTTCGAGTTCCGAGTTGGATTTTACAAAACTTTCCTTATGTTTATCGTACATGATTTTTGTCCTTGTGTATTGAGTCGAATTCTAATTTTTTAGTTAAAGTTTTATAGACATACATGTGTGTGAGAGAGTCTTGGTTCGTAAACAAGATCAATATGTGACAGTCTTAGTTAAACTCCGAAAACATATTCGAATTCGGAGTTTGGAGGCCGGAGAACGGTCGAAGGACGCGAGAGATGCGCAAGGGAAGAAAGGGGTGGCAAATTGTCACAAAGCCCCCTCTCTCGTGGAAGCACGTGGCCTCCACAGGATGCTGAGGTGGCATGGCCACATCTCTCTCACATGGTCTCCCACACTCCACATCACTTCCCTCCCATTTTCTTTTAAATTCCCTTTCTCATTTTGATTTTTGAAGAAGATTTGTGCTGGAAATTTGTTGTGTTTTCTCTCAATTTCAAAACATCATATCTCACTCAATTCTCAACCAAATTGAGTGGTTCAAAAAATGATAGAACTTTATTGAAGGCCTCTATCTTTTCTAAGTGGTTTGAAAGCAAAGTGTTCAAGTAATTTTGGTGTCTAACACCAATTTTGTGACATCACACACTTTAAAAGGTATTTGATTATCTTTTGATTTTCTAAGCTTCAAAATGTTCAAATACCTTGGGTCTTTTCCTATTTTAGTGTATTTGACTTTAACAAATGTTATTTAGATATAGAACTTCAATTATAAGCTAGATTTATCTAATTAGAGACTTAAATGTGATTTAGATTTTATTAAATCTAAAACTTTACATGTTTGTGTATTTTATTGTGACTAGCTTATAATCTAGGACTATTTGAGTGATAATTAAATTTATTATGATTATTGATAGCATTTACATATGCTAGGAAATTTTAATTGAATATATTTTAGGTTTAGCACATTTAATTTTATATTTAGAGCCTTTGAAATTTAATTGATTATTTTTGTGAATATGTGCTCTAAATATTTGCTAGAGAAACTTGTTTGAACATATTTTGTATTCTAACATTTTTTATTTTAGTTCTAAAGCCTTGAACATGTTCTTAATGAATATGTTATGTTTCAAGCTTTAGTTTGCATAAATAAAATCTAGGATTTAAGTGTGATTTTGTTGGATTGCATTTTCTAGGTTCTTATAATATATATATATATATATATATATATATGTGTGTGTGTGTGTGTGTGTGTGTGTGTGTGTGTGTGTGTGTATACACAAGTTTGAGATGATTTATGTTTTAGGTAGACATCTTCACTTGCAAGCTATAGACTTTAATTGACATACTTTATTGAATTTGATTTCAGTAGTCTATATGTGTTTTCATGATTACAATGTGTTTTCATGATTACAATGTGTTATGATTCAAGTTATCTAGAGGGACAAACTTATGTTAAGGGATTGAAAATAGGTATAAAACCTATTCACCCCCACTAGGTTAGCTTTTGGCAATTTAACCTTGCTTGTATTTTTTCAATGATCTCAATAGGCCAACCTATATCTGAAAAGTCGAGGCAAGATAAAGTATGTTCTGGGACTGCTAAAGAGCCAGAGGAAAAGGAAACAGAACCGGAATTTGAGATATTGGAGGCTAAAAATTCTATGGTGATTTCCTGGTTATTAAACTCCATGAAACCTGAGATTGGCAAGCCTTTTCTGCACCTCTCTACGTCAAAAGAGGTGTGGGATGCAGTAACAAAAACCTACTCTTAGAAAGGGAATGCGGCTTGGATTTTCGAGTTGAAAACAACCATTCACAACACCAAGTAACAAGATCAATATGTGACAGTCTACTACAACAACCTAATGGTGTGATGGAAATAATTAGATCTCCTTCAACATTTCAAGACGGAAGCACCTAAAGACATTACAACTTTGGCGGAAATGCTGGAACAGGAAAGTGTGTTTGATTTCTTGGCTAGCCTATGTTCGGTTTTAGATTTGTGTTGGTTTGATTTCATAATAAAAATCTATTTGTTTATATTGACTAGTTGCTTAGGTGGTTCCTGTTTGATATGAGCTTCAAAGAAGGAAATCAACTTCTCATGCAAAGTTCGTCTTCAAGAGAAAAAATGCTTACTTGGATGCTAAGATATCAGGATTTTTTCTCCTCTTGCAAGGCGTAAGTGCACACACACACACACACACACACACACACACACACACACACACACACACACACACATTGTATACATTTGTGTCCCTTCATCATTGTGTTCAATTGGTATAACACATACACACATATTATTGTATGCACATGCATTAGATTTAAATTGACAACTTTTGTGAATTTGCATGTTCTAGTACTATCTCTAAGAAATGGCATACTTGTATGTTCTTGTATTTATTTGTTTGTGTTTTATTGATTTTGGACTTGAATATGTTCTCATATTGTTCCTTACTGAGTTCCGAAGATTTCGGTTACTCATTCATAAGTTTTCGAGTTCTGAGTTGGAAGTTACGAAACTTTTCATGTGTTTATCGTGTATAGTTTTTGTTCTTGTTTATCGAGTCGAATTCTAAGTTCTTGATTAAATTTTTATGGAATTCCATGTCCATAACTGAGTTAGGGTTCTTTATCTAAAAACGGATTTGAATTCCGAGTTCCAAGGCTAGAGAACGGTTGAAGAACCCGAGAGGTGCGCAATAGGGAAAAAAGGGAAGAAGGGTGGCAAACTGCCAAAAAAAACCCTCTCCCGTGGAGGCACGTGGCTCCCACGGGAAAGGCACCCCTCTGCCACCGTGGAGCCCACGTTCCTCCATGGGCTGCTAAGGTGGCATGGTGCAATTCCCTTCATGTGGTCCCTCACACGCCATATCGTTTCCTTCTCTTTTAAATTGAAATTTTGTTCAGAAATTTCGTAAGTTTTTAGGTTTTTGTTTTTGTTCTATCTCACTCATTTTAGATCCGATTTTAATGATTCAAAAGCCAAATTTCATTATATTACAAATGAGAACAATTATCAATTGTTTTCAAAGATAATTGGATTCCATATTTTCTAATTTACCTTGATCTTCATCAAGTGTTCATCATTTTGAAAGTAAATCATATTCTCTACACTTTTCTTATGATTAATTTCTTGAATCTCTTGATTTGAATATGAAATGTGTTTAGAATGATTTGGATTCTATTTTTGGACTTGTTTGAGTGATTTTCGAAATTAGCCTTTATGAATTTTAGGCAGAATTTCACATAAGTCCTACATTTTTGGTGATTTGTCACCTTTATAAATATCATTCCAAATTCATCATTTTAGTCCTAACTTTTTCCAAAACTCATCATTTTAGTCAATTTGACCAAATATGTGAAAGTCAACTATTTTAAAACCTGTAAAAGTATAATTTTACCCTTATTAATATTTAATTTGACTAAAATGATTATCCTAGTTTTAAATTAAAAAGAAAAACAATAAAATTCTCAATAATAAAATCTTAAATAAATATATTTCAAAAAAAACTTAAATTAATAATTAAAAAATCTTTTAATTTTTTCTTATTTATATTTTTTTTCCATTATGGGTTTTTATTTAGTTAAAATGATTATCTTAGCTTTAAATTAAAATGAAAAGAAAAATAAATTCTCAATAATAAAATCTTAAATAAATAGTTTACAAAAAAAATAGTGAAAAAAAATTAATGAAAAAAAATCATTTAAAACTAAGATAATCATTTTAGCTAAATAAATATTCATTATGACAAAAATATAAAAAAAATAATGGATTTTTTATTTTTATTTATTTAAGATTTTTTTGTAATATATTTATTTAAGATTTTATTATTGAGAATTTTATCATTTTTCATTTTAATTTAAAGTTAATATAATCATTTTAGCTAAATTAAATAGTAATAAGGGTAAAAATGTACTTTCATAAGTTTTAAAATAGTTGACTTTCACATGTTTTGTCAAATGGACTAAAGTGATGAGTAGGGGTGGGCATAGTTCGGTTCGGTTCGGTTTTAGACAAAACCGAACTGAACCGAAAATATTTCGGTTCAACCAAAATTAAACCGGTTTAAACCAAATAAGAAATGGAAACCGAACCGAACCGAACTGATTTAAATCGGTTCGGTTTAGTTCGGTTCAATTTGGTTTTGGGCCTAAACGCCTAATTGGCAGGATAGCTTAATAGGTCTTTTTAATCTGTTTTAAAATTAATGAATAGCTTAATGGACCTAATTTTGGCCATTTGAATAGCCCAAAGTCAAATCAACATATTACATAATATAAAAAACATATTAATAAATTCCAAAACATATTAATACATAATAATAAGTTAATAACAAATTCATTCCAAAATATAAAAAACCATATTATTACAGTCCAAAATCCAAACTTCTAAATAAAAGTTCAAAATCAGTTAATAATAATACATTACATAATAAGACCTCCCCAAAATTAATAATCCAACTCCAAATCAAAATTACAACTAAAATAACTCCAAATTAAAATTACAACTAATCAATTAAAATAACATTTCAATTCTAGTTCCCACACCACATTCCACATACATAAAACAAAATGCATTCATTTATGTCGCTCCACATGCTAGCTGTTGCCCGTAGATAAGATACAAACAATTATATATGCATTTGTCACTCAATCTTTATGCTCCATAAAAACAAAAAACAAAAAATTATACACAAACATAATTAGAGACATATATAAATAAACATATATAAACTAATATACACAAATAAAATATAAATAAACATATATACTCTAACATTCTATAACTGAAAAATACAAGTCAGATTTAAACATATATACACAAGAAACCAGAAGACAAACAAGATAGTCCAGTAGCGTGCAGGTCCATACTTGATTCTAGTAAGCACAAACTGCAAGATTCAAAAGCATTGATATTAGCACCAATTATCAGTTTTTTCCAAACTTCACTAATGATACAGTTGGTGTCTTCTCTTAAGCATATATTCTCAAACAAATGAATGACAAAGAGAACAAAGACTGAAATTCAAAATCACACACACAAATTAAGGGGAACATAACATTGGCTTAAAGATTCAAAAATGATCTCAGTCTTCCATTAGCTATGTCATTGACAGAGTTAAATAATGAGACAGCAGCCCAGCCTTTCTATAATAACTCTTCTAGGACCACAGCCACAAAGACAAGCAAACTCATACAGAAACTAAAAACCCATACTAAAAAACAAAATTTTGGAACCCAATGGTAAAAATTATCTAAAGTGAACAAAGATTTTGGCTTCTGTTTTGACAAATGGAGTCCAATCTCTCCCCAAATGAAACAAAACTGATTGACTTTTCAATAAAAAATCACTGAAAATTACACACGGTTTCTGCTGTTGTTTCTGCCAAGTTTCACATATATATCTTTTTAAATAAAGAATGTTAGACAACCAGAATATGTCTATGAGTACCACAGATCCTAAACCATTTGCTATGATTTTCAGGCAATATACTTAAAGTTATGGAGGTCTTAACTCCAGAACTCAAGGAAGTTTTGCACTAATTCAACAATCTAAATCATCTCCGATCAAGAACACATCAATTTAAAAAATAAAAATTAAAAACAAACCAGATTTTCAAGCTGGAAAATTGGAGCATATATGTTCTAGTGCTTCGATGGAGCGTTAATGGAGCAGATCTGCTCCAGCATTTTCGCACGATTAGACAAAAACAAATGAACCAAATCAAGAAAGAAAAGCTAAGTAAAAGAAAGAAAATCTAACCAAATCAGATCGAACGAGCTGGAGATGACGAAGAGCAGATCGAACGAGCTGGAGATGACGAAGAGCAGATCGAACGAGCTGGAGGCTGGAGCTGACGAAGAGCAGATCGAACGAGCTAGAGCTGACGCAGATCGAACAAGCTGAAGCTTGGTTGGGGATGAAGACGAGCAGATCGGAGAAGACAAGAAGAAAATTAGTAGAAGAAGAAGAAGAAAATTAGAAAAAGAAGAAGAGAAACTGAGAAAGTGATAAACCTTGTAGTTGTAGGAGCAAATCAGATGTTGAGGAAGTGGAGAACAGGGTTCAGATGAGCAGATCGGAGGCTGAGGAACAGAGGAAGTGAGGAAATGAGTACATGTGAGTTGAGGAAGAAAGATGCTGGTGGTCGTGTAAGAGACTGAACACTGAAAAGTGTTAGGGTTTTTTTTTTTGGTTTTATAAGGGGTTTAATCGGTTCAAACCGGTTTTTAGAAAAGCAAACCGGTTTGAACCAAAAAAAAATTCGGTTTTGAATTTTTAAACCGAATTAATCCTATGAACCGAACCGAACACCCTTTTTTCGGTTCAGTTCGGTTCAATTCGATTCTGTTTCGAACTTTGTGCCCACCCCTAGTGATGAGTTTTGGAAAAAGTTAGGACTAAAGTGATGAATTTGGAAAGACATTTATAAAGGTGACAAATCACCAAAAAGATAGGACTTATATGAAATTCTACCTGAATTTTAATTGAATATCTTTTTAGCTAATTTTGATAAACAAGAACTTAAATCTAGAAAACTTTATGGTTTGATCTTGATTGTTGATTTCTAGGTTTTGGTCACATGTTCTAGAATTAGAATATTTTGATTGTCATTTATATTGTTCAAATCTAGTTCTTATTTGAGTGAATATATTGTGGATTTCAAGTGTTGATTTGTCCACTTGATTTCAAAGCTAGTTTTGTGTTTTTTGTTGCAAATCTATTATTCTAGTTTTGATTGACATGTTTAGGTTTCTAGATATATTTTGTGTATGAATTGAATTGCATATTCTAGATTTCCTATAACATGTTCATAAGGATTAGTTTCATATGTTTGTGAGCTTGAATTGTGATAACTAATTCTTCATAGAGTGTATTTGATCTACATACTCTATTTGCTTGTGCTTGCATCATGTTTGCATGTTTACACTACACTTAGATCACTGTCTTGCAAAAGGAGGAAGTCTCTTACTGGAATGTGATGTTCTAACTTGAGCAAGGAAGTCTTGACTAGGATCGGAGTGATCCAGATAGTTGAGCAAGGAAACTTTCTAGAGGCACGTGAAATGTCTTGGATAGAAAGATGCAAGTCTCTCACTAGTAAGAGACCCGAGGGTAGGTTAGAGTGGAACGATCCAATAGGGTGGATCATGTAAATTGATCGCTTAAGGGTGTATATTCTACCAACTAGTGAAATATAGTGTTGTCGGTGGTTTTAGAATCAACACATTGATGTTTTCTCAAGTTGTGAGGTTTTACCACGTTAAAAAATCTGTATTGATTTTTGTTTTATTGAATTCATTTACTTTATATTGTATTAGTTATTCTATATTGTATTAGTTATTCTATATTGTTATATTTGTTATACTTGTTACTACTAACAATCTTATGAAGTTTTTTGGTGTTTGTTTTTAAGAAACGTTTTGATAGTTTGTTTGTGCCACAATTAAAGACCGGAAAAGTTGTTGAAATTAGACCCAACCTATTCACCCCCTTCTAGGTTGCTAAATATCCATCTTAGGAAATTTCAGCGTACAACCAGAATTTGATGAGGTACGTGTAGAGTCTTGGGTAAAGAATTCATTCCTTATTTTTGTCATGCTTTTACTTATGTGACAGCGGAAGAAGAGCATAAAAACGTTATGATGGGTAGTGGAATTCAAGATACCTTAGCCCTCAAAACAGAATATGAAGGTGATAAAAAAATACCCTAAAGGTGTGGCATAAAAAAATTGGTGAAAAGGATACCCGATTGTACGATTTTTGCAACAAGCCAGGGCACATAAGGGAGACAAGTTGGGAATTTAATGGAAAACCTCCTCTTGGAGACAGAAACAACAAAGCCCCATACAAGAAGGCATACCAAGGCACTACCTTCGAAACACCTGAATCTGAACCAATAGTTGAACAAGATAAGAACTTTTTCACCAAAGATCAAATGGAACTTCTTTACAAAATGATTGGGAATACTCTAAACTGGTCCAACACTTCAAATTCTTCTTCATTTTTTTACTCAAACAGGTGATAACATTTCAGCCCTTAAAGTTTCTTGTGACTCTAAACCTTGGATTATTGATTCAACCACTTCAAATCACATGACAAGTGAGCAAAAAAAAATTTCATTCATATAAATCTAATCCTAACCCTGGAAAAGGTAGTGTTGCTGATAGATCATTCATACCTTTTATTGAAAAATGACCAATATTTGTGGCACCAAAACTTACTCTTGATTATGTGCCTCTTGTTCCTATGTTATCTTGCAATCTTCTCTCTATTAGCAAATTTACTAAGTCACTAATCTACCGTGTGATTTTCTATCATTCTCATTGTATTTTTTAGGACATAACTATAGGGAAGAGGATTGACAGTGCTGAAGAGAATGAGGGACGATATTATCTCAATTATAATACCAAAGAGAATGCTCAAGGATATACATCTAAAGTGTCGGAAGAGAATCAAGAGTAGATTTGGTTACTACACTATAGATTAGGTCACCCAAATTTCTTGTCTGTCAAAACTTTGCATCTTAATTTGTTTGCCAATGTCAATGTTTCTAACTTTCAGTGACAAGTGTGTGAGTTAGCTAAAAGTAATCTTGTATCTTTTCCTTTAAATAATAAAAAAAAACAGAATTTCCTTTTTCCACTATTCATAGTGATATTTAGGGTCCTTCTAAAGTGGGCACTTACAATGATTTTAAATGGTTCATTATTTTTATTGATGATTTTAGCCGAGCAACCTGGATATACCTCCTTAAAGAGAAATCTGAAGCTGCTCAAACTCCTAAAAACTTTCATAAAAGGATTCAAACCCAATTCCATAGTCAAATTCAAATTCTTAGGACAGACAATGCGAGAGACTATTTTAATTATATCATAAGTCCTTACTTGATGGAGAATACGATTGTGCATTTTTCTTTATGTGTTGACACCCCTCAACAAAATGGAGTGGCTGAAAAAAAAATAGACACTTGTTGGAAATGGGTAGAGCCTTGATGTTTTCCAAGAATGTACCTAAGTTTTTTGGGGGAAAGGTTGTCTTTACAACAGCTTATCTCATAAATCGGATGTTATCAAAGCCAGTTAACCTCAAAACTCACATTGACCTTTTGAAACAAACCTTTCCTAGTGTCAACCTCTTTGGGTCTCTACCTCAAAACTCACATGACCTTTTGTAGCGTTTGTTCATGTCCATGGGAAAGAAAGATCTAAACTTGAGCCTATAGCCATTAAATGTATCTTTGTTGGATACTCCTCCACTCAAAAGGGATACAAGTGTTTTTATCCTTCCACTAGAAAAAATCTTCGTGACCATGGATGTAAAATTCTTTGAGAGTTTATCTTATTACTCGCGTATAGGTTTTTAGAGGGAGGGAGAAAAATTAAAAAACTTGCGATATCTCAGCAAAACTGAACCAGCAGCCACATTACTTTCTAGCTTACTAGAATTCATACAAGCTGAGCATGATATTGGACGACAACTTGAGAATGAAAACCAAGGGCAGATTCTGGATAATCAATCAAAGGGAGAAAGTGTTCATGAACAACAGTTGGTCACCACTCCGGATTCTGAAGAAAGTAACAAAAAGGTGGAAAAAACACCTTTGGTCTATTCCAGAAGGAAAAGGGATAATCATCCTCCGGTTATAGTCCCAAATTATCCTTTGCACAACCAATCTTCAACTTCGATTAAAAGTATGAAAAATATTGTTTCTTCCACTTCTCCAAATTTTAAACAATCTTGTACTTGGTTGATTTAGACCTAGACATTCTCATTTCCATTAGGAAAGGTGTTAAAAGTAGCACACAACATCCATTAGCCAACTTTCTTTCTTATCATACGTTAGGATCAACTTATAAAGCCTTCACCACAAACCTATCTCAAGAGTCTATCCCAAACACTATTAAAGAAGCTTTATTAGATCCTAAGTGGAAAAAAGCTGTCTTTGAGAAAATGAGGGCATTGCATAAAAATGACACTTGGGAAATGGTAGATCTACCTAGTGGTAAGAAACATGTTGGATGTAATTGGGTATTTACCATTAAGTATCGGGCAGATGGATCTATAGAGAGACATAAGGCTAGGTTGGTCTCCAAGGGGTACACACAAAGAATTTGGATTAGAACTTAATGAACCTGTAAATTTTTACTGCGACAACAAGGCTGCCATTAGCATTGCCCAGAATCAGGTTCAACATGATAGAACGAAGCATGTTGAAGCGGATCATCACTTCATAAAAGGAAAAATTGAAGCTGGGAAAATCACAACACCCTTTGTACTTACAAGCCAACAACTTGCAGATGTTTTCACAAAGGGACTGTCAAGTTCCACATTTGATTTTATAGTGAGCAAATTGGGAATGCACAACTTGTATATACCGGCTTGAGGGGGGAGTGTTAGCAAAAATGGATTTATTTAGAGGTAAATGTTAGAAAGTAGTTGTTAGGAAGTATGAAAAGTAACTATTTACTTTCTGTCATTATTAAGAGTTTACGGCTGTAGTTTTTTCATTTATTGAAGTAGTTGGTAAATAAGTTGTTGATTGATAAGTTGTTGGTAGGTTATAATTAATTCACTCTCCCTACTACATATATTCTCTCGGGTCTGTATCAGTTAAAAACAACTTTTCAATACACTAATATATATAAGGGTGGGCACGGTTCATTGAACCGAACCGAATCGACCCGAACCGAGTTGAAAAAAGGTGTTCGATTTGGTTTTAAGGGTGAGTTCGGTTCAATTCGGTTTGAACCGAATGAACCGTATAGAATATGGGTCGGTTTCGGTTTTGGGTCATTCAAAATCGAACCGAACTATAAATACAAAAAAATACCTAATTTTACTTCTCTCATCCAGATTCCAGACCCTATCTCTATGTGCTTTGAATGTTCTGTAGTTGGTTAATTATTTGATTTGATTATGCAAAGATTAATTTATAAATGTTTATAATGTACTGGATTGTTACAAAAACAGCCCAAAATGGGTTGCCCATAGGCCCAAATACAAAAGTAGCAGTTAAAGGGTCCAAAAATGGAAAAAAAAAATATATAAAAATAACCTCAAAGCCCAATAGGCCCAATATGCCTAAAACCGTATTGAACCGAACCGAACCGAACCGAGATAAAGGTGTTCGGTTTGGTTCGGTTTTATAGTCTAATTCGGTTCAAACCGATTCAAAATTTCAAAAACCGAATATATGTCGGTTCAATTCGGTTTTGGCCAAAACCGAACCGTGCCCACCCATATATATATATAGTATATAATAATTTATATTATTATTATATAGTATATTATTATTATATAATAATACATATTATTATATTACATATTATATATTATATAAATGTCTTTCAAAAAAAATATTATATAATAATATAGAGTTATAGAATTAGGGTAAATGAGGGTTATTTTTGGAACACCAATTTTACTTCAGAATTGGAAAGAGCTTTCCATTGGGTGTTTTGGGAGGAAAGCCCATTCCACCAAAATGGTGGAAAACCCATTCCAATGGAAAGCCTTTTCCACTATTTAATAGCAAACCAAATATAAAGAATGGTCATTTTTCCATTCCTTTCCATCCAACCAAACATGACTTAAGTGTTAATTAATATGAAAATCTAAGGGAATGAATATCAATTAAAGATTAACAAATTTAGCAAACCGTGTTTATATTAGATTTAGATGTAAAAATTAATTAGGTCTTATATAGAAATATATAAATTTAAAATTCTACAATAGACTATAGTTAAGATAAAATTGTGGTTGTCAGTTGGACAATCATAAATTAGAAACATGACATTAATTATAATGAATCATCCTACCATACTGCCAGCAACAATACTAAATTTTCTTACCAAGTACAATTATCTTTGAATCTAAAAAATAGATTCCATAAAAAATATAAATTACATTCTAAATTTTGACAATTATCTCTCCTCTCATGTATGATCTCAGTTTGCCCTTGAAAGAGTCTTTTATTTTACTATAAAAACTCACTTATAGGTAGGGCAAAAATCATAGAAATAGATTGAATCAGCAAAAAAAAAAAGTACATACACAAAACATGACAAGGAAAAAGGTGAATCTTTCATTGATTGTGAATAATAATGCTAGGAAAGCAAGTCTTAAGAAAAGAACGGTTGGGTTGTTGAAAAAAGTGAGCGAACTGAGCACCCTTTGTGGTGTCAAGTCCTTTGTTATCATCTATAGCCCAGATGATAGACAACCAGTGATGTGGCCCACTCGCCCAGAAGTTCAAGAGATACTGGCGAGGTTCCACAACATGCCAGAAATGGAGCGGAACAAGAAGATGGAGAATCAAGAGACTTACTTACAAAAAAGGGTGAAAAAATTGCAAGAACAATTCAATCAACAACAGAAGAAAAACATAGAAATGGAGGTCTCTAACCTCATGCACATTGTTTATGAAGGTAATGGCCTTGATGATTTGAATGTAACCGACCTACGATCCTTGGTTCGGTTCGCTGACGAGAAGCGCAAGCTTATAGAGAGAAGGCTTGAATTCTGTAAACAAACTTCTATCTCTCTTGGTTCTCTTTTGTTTTCTCCTCCTCCTCATCTTGCTCCTACTCCTGATCAAGCCCCAATGTTTGTACCGAACCAAATGGCTCCCAACCTCGATGAATCAAATCATGATCATCATATGAGGGCTCCTCCAGAGTCTTCTCAGTGCGAACAGTGGTTCTTCGATATGATGAACAATATTGACAATAGCGCCGGTAGCAGTAAAAAGGCTAAGCTTAATCATATGGTTGGGTTGAATGCTTATTATCAACCGTTTGTTGCAAGTTCCAATAGTGGAAACCAATTGAGGTTAATGGGTCCTGAAAATTATAATTCTTATTTTGGTGGTTCTAGTGGTGCTGAAACTACTATGAGCATGCATCCTTACAGGGATTTTAGAAGCTCAATAAGTACTAGCGGGACCGATATGCCCATTTTACTGTCGTCGCTGCCCATGCCTCTTCATTTTGGTGGCATCAACAACATAAATGATTTTTCCCTAGGTATGGGGCCTCGTCATGGGGGTTTCATTGCCCCTCAAGGTAATAGAGAAAGTGATATGAACATAGCTCTTCCATCGTCTCAGTTTGAAGGCAGTAGTAGTGGAAGTGATATTGCTCTAAGCTTGCAGCCTTACGGGAATGTCGAAATTGGTGGCAGTGTCACTAGTTGTGACATGGGGTTGCCTTCTGAGTTGTTCAGAAGTAACATTGATGCAAGTGATGTTGGGTTGCGCTATGATATTGCCAAACAATGGCCTAATAATTTCAATCCTTGAGTTTATATGCAATTGTCTAGTTCTGATTTCTTTGTTTTTCTTTTGGAGTTTGTTTTAAGTTTTTATGTTTTATGTCTCTTTCATTTTGAATCGTGTTTGGTTCATGTATGCCGCAAAAGATCTTCTATGCTATATTGTAATGGTATGTTTGTGTTATTTCAATAACATTGTTATTTGTTTCTCTCCTTTTTAAGTGATTGTCTTGTTTCATTTTTGGTTTATAATCATAAATCACAAATAAACAACGATCATCATATAACTAAAGCTTAATATATGTACCATGGTAGTGATGAACTAAAAATAAATATAACTCATGAGTGATGCTATAGCCAAAAATTCATTTTTTATGACGTGAAAAGAGATTTTTATTGCATATTATTTACATAATAGTTTGAGCTATGTAGTGTTACTTAATTAAATTATAATTTATAAAAGTATAATCTTACAAAATAAAATAATAAATTGTTTTTTGGAATACTTTTTAAAAATAAATTATCAAAATATTGGACGTATTCAAATAAAAGAAAGAGATGAGATTGTGCATTGGAGGAAGATTTGAAATTTTGAAAACTTAAGAGGGCCGAAGTTTAAGAATGTTACCATATATATGCCGAATAATGTTATTGGAAAATAATTTAAAGAAAACAAAAAAAATTAAATAATGCTATTGGAAAATAATTTAAAGAAAACAAAAAAAATTAAATAAATAAAACAAAATTAGAAAACTTTAATCGTCATCTGCAGATCTGCTACAACTGTATTGTAAAAGAAAATCCTACTTTCTTTTTAAATTTTATATATATATATATATATATATTACTCTTTATTGTGTACATTCTAATCAAACAATTTCATGGAATTTTGAAATCACAAACATGCCAGTTTTATACATTTCTCAACCAAAATTAACTAGAAAACATAAAAATTATAGGTAAAAACGAAAAATATTATAGATATCAACTATTGTCGGTTAGTGTCGGTTAGCATCACTTAACATTAGTTAGGGATAGTTAATATTTAAGAAAAAAAAAACCTTCACAAACATGTCAATTTTAAGCATTTCTCAACGGAAATCAACTAGGAAAAAAAATAAGAATTAAAGGTAAAACAAAAAATATTATAGATCTTAACTATTATCGATTAGTGTCGGTTATCGTAGCTTAGCATCGTTTATTGTTGGTTAGGGCAGGTCAATGTTTACAAACCTTCATAAAAATGTCAATTTTATACATTTCTCAACCAAAATCAACTAGGAAACATAAAAATTAAAGGTAAAAACAGAGAAAATTATAGTTCTCATTTATTGTCGATTGATGTCGGTTATCGCAAGTTAGCATCATTTAGAATCAGTTATGGCCACTTAATTATTACCAAAATTAATAACCAACGTTATTTTATACGTATGTTTCTCACTCAAAACCAATGAAAAAATAGGAAAATTACAGGTAAAAATAGAAATACGAAGAACTTATAGATCTCAGTTATTGTCGGTTACACAAGTTAGCATCGTTTAACAATGATTAGAGTCAGTTAATGTTAATAAAAATTCATAACCATTTCAATTTATATATTTTTCAACCAAAATCAACGAATAAACTGAAACATTACATTTAAAAATAGAAAACCGTCCATAACTCACATATAGTAGGTTTTCATGTTTTTAAATCAGATTGAATTGCAAAAAAACAAGTTGACTCGATCTAACTTGAACCTGTTTTTTTCGGTTTGGTTTAATACGGTTTTGAACCTGTTTTTTTCGGTTTGGCTTAATACGGTTTTAGGCCTTTTGGGTCTAATGAATATTTTATATGTTTTCAACTGTATGAGTCTTTTGGACCATAAATTAGTTTCCTTATTGATAAAATATTTACATATTCTAACATGTTTATATATATATATATATATATATATATATATATATATAATAGAGAAAATACCACTTTTTAGTCAAAAATTTAGATGGTTTATTAAATTTACTTAGAATTAGTAAATTTATTGTTTTTTACCAAACAATCCACTGTGGAGACTAAAATACCCCTCATTTTTCCATTACACATGTTTTCCCTTTTTTTTCTTTCTTTAATCGACCATTTTGTTATTTTGCTTCTCTCTCTTCTCTCTCTTCTTTTTCTCCCAAGACCATTCTTCTTCTCCAAATTTGTTTTTCTTCTCCAGATCTATTATTCGTCTTTATTTTTTATTTTTATTTTTTGGTCGGCGATCTTCTTCTTCTGCAGATCTGTTCTTCTTCATAATTTTTTATTTTATTTTTGTTGTTTGGCCGACAATCTCCATTAGAGGTCACCTCCAATCATTTAAAAAAAAGTTTTTTTTTATGAAGAAAAACAAATCTGGAGATGGGGTTTGTGGTGGTGGTGTTGGTTTTGGGTTTGTGTTGGTGATGTACTGATATGGTTTGAATTAAAATTGATTTTGGTGAATGGTACTGATTTTGGTTTGAATGATACTGATTTTGGTGTTGGTTATGGGTTTGTGTTGGTGATGTACTGATTTTGGTTTGAATTAAAATTGATTTTGGTGAATGGTTTGATTTTGTTCAAAGGTTTTTTTAGTTTTTAGTTTTTTTTTGTTTTTTTATTTGAATAAATCTGGAAATCCATCCAAATATCTTCAAAGATTTTTTAATTTTTTTTGTATTTGGAAATCTGGAAAATTTTCAAACCTATTCAAATTTGGAAATTTTTCCAGATTTCTTTAAACACACCAGACCGCCAATTAAACACACCACGACAACCTAATTAAACACACCGGGGCAGACCAATTAAACACACCAGGGCAAAGCAGACTAATTAAACACATCATAACAGACCAATTAAACACACAAGGTGTAAACCAATTAAACACACCAGAGCAGACCAATTAAACACACAAAAGCAGACCAATTAAACTCAATTAAACACACCAGTGCAACTCAATTAAACACACAAAGACAGACCAATTAAACTCAATTAAACACACCAGGGCAACTCAATTAAACACACCATGGAAAATCAATTAAACACATTAAGGCAAGACCAAATTAAACACACCAAGTCTAACATAATTAAACATACAAGGGCAAAAAAAAATTGTAGAAGAAGAAGATGGAGGTCTGGGAAGAAGAAGAAGAAAAAGGAAAAAAATAGAGAAAAAATGTTTTTTTATATAAAGAAAATTAGTCTTTAAAAATAAAAATCAATAAAAAAGAAGGGCAATTTTGTCCAAAAAGTGGATTTTTTGGTAGAAACAATAAAAATACTAATCTTTGGTAAAAACAATAAACCTCATAATTTTTTGGTTACTTATGAATTTTACCCTATATAATATATATACAGAAATTTTCAAGTCAGTACGTACTCATATAACTTCATCAGTGCATTGGATGTGGACCATTAGATTTACATACTTTGACTCAAAGTGTATGCACTTGTCAAAACTTCTCCATAATCAGTGGTCCACATGCAACGCACTGATATAAGTTATATCAGTATGCACTGAGAAGAAAATGACTATATATATATATAATACAAATATTATATATATATATATATATATATATATATATATATATGAGCAAATTGCTTTAAACTCCTCTGAGATTTACCCTTTTACACTTAGAAACAACTTTATTGTTAACTGACACTCATCTCCCCTGTTGTTAGTCAAACTTGGTTAAATTTAACTGTTGACCAAGTCTGACCATCAAAAATACCAAAATGCCACTGAAAGTCTTAATGAAAATATTTTAAAAACAAAAAAAATGATTTCCATTTTTTAAAAAAAGGTAATTAAAAAGTATTTAAAAAATACCGGAAGATGGAGATTTAAAGTAATACACTAATACTCTCCACTCTTCAAATCCTATGTCAAAAAAAAATACTCTCTTGATCCAAGATTTAAAAATAAATAAATAAAAGTTAGATCAATTGGATCAGGAGATCTAGATCAATGGAGGATAGAGAGATCCATTTGATGGAGTTCACCATCTCATCGGAGATGGAACAGACATCTCTGATGAGATGTCTGCTCAAAGCTCGTGAACGAACTCCATTGCCGATGGCTCTCATGGCAAACCCCGGAGCTCAACGCTTCATCTCGTCAGAGATGGAGCTTACGAGTTCGAAAGAAGCAAACGGTGGAGAATCTGTGTTTGTAAATTTGAGATATTGATGAAAAATTGATGTTTATATTGACGAAAAATCAGAAGAATTTATGTTTGAGATATTGATGTTAGGTGTTGGAGTGGAGAATTGATGGGGATTAGTTTATGAATTGATGATCTGGGTTTGTGAAGATTGATGATATGTTACCTCCATCAATTTCATCCTTTTCTTCTTCTTCTTCTTCTTCTTCTTCTTCTTTTTCTTCTTTTTTGCTATTTATCTATTTTAAAACAAAATTATTTGTAAATTATTTTAATAAATATATCCATCGTCCATATATGAGATGGACAGTGGAGATTTTAAACGAGTTTTATTTTATTTTATTTTAAAAAAAAACATGCTGAACTAATAAAAATACTCTTAATTTTGACAATCAAACTTGGTCAACGGTTAAGTTTGACTAAAGGCGAGGGAGGTGAATGTCAATTAAAGATAAAATTATTTTTGGGTGTAAAATGGCAAACCTTAGGAGAGTTTGGTGCAATTTGTTCTCTCTCTCTCTCTCTCTCTCTCTCTCTCTCTCTCTCTCTCTCTCTCTCTCTCTCTATATATATATATATATATTATAACAAGTCCATAATTCAAATTAAAACAAAATGTATAAATAGTCCAAATTAACGTCAAAAGTCCAAACATTCCATCTTGTGAGACTGTGAGATATATGGTGTCGTGAGTGGTTGTGGCCTTGTGGGCTTGTGGCTTGTGAGTAGGGATGGGCAATTCCCCATGAGCCCCACTCTCAACGGGGCCCCATCATCATTTGGGAACAAATTTCACCCCCAAATGGGGTTTGGGGCCGTAGAGATGACTGTGGTTCGATTCCGGTTCGGTTCCAGTCTTGAACTGTTGATTCTGGATCTAAGAGGACCTGTAACCGAAATCGGAATCACCTCATAAGGGGTTCTAGTTCAGGTTTCGGTTCCTGTTCTGGTTTCGATTTCGTTCCGGTTTCTATTCTCCGATTTCAGTCTGATTCCCCAACTCTAAACAGTTCTGTTCTCTTTAAAAAAAACATTCATATGACTCGCATGTGACATGATCCAATCCAACCCAGATCATATATTCACATTCATTCACAAATCACAAACAAGTAAACAACCCCCAAATTTCCAAATCACCAAATCACCTTATCTCTCTCTATATCACTGTCTCTGATTCTCATCTCTCTCTATCTCACTATCTCTCGCTCTCTGCCTCTCTCACAAATCAACACCAAAATCCTAAATCACCCAAATAGTTAAGAGCTCATGAGCCTTCTTGAAAAGCCCTCTTCTCCTTTTTGAGAATGTAACTCAACTTGTAGATCTTCTTGATCTCAAATTCTCAACTTTTTGTCTCGTCATTTTCCCAGAAAATCAACTCCGCCCTTCAAACAAAATCAACCAAATAACTATATATATTACCCGATCAGCAAAATATATATAAGCTGAAAGAAAGAAAGAAAGAAAGAAAGAGATCAAATAGAGATCTGAAGAAAGAATGAGAGAAAGAAAGAGAGAGAAAGAGAGAGAGATCTGATCATCTGAACTCTGAAGAAAGAAAGAGAGAGATAAAGAAAGAGGTAGCCAGGTAGATAGGTGTAGGTTTAAAAAATATATATTGTAGTGGAACCGAACCTCCAGTTCGAAACCGACTGTTCGGGTCCGGTTTTAGGATTTAGGGAACCGAAACCTTAAGCCTTAAGGTTCCGGTCTGGTTCCAAAATCGGAACCGAAATTTCGGTTATTGTTTCGATTTTTGGCCGATGGTTCCGGTTCGGTTCGGTTCCACGGTTAAAACCGAACCGCGGTCATGTCTATTTGGGGTAGAGGTAGGGGTAGGGGTGAAGGCAAACTTGACCCCTAAATCCTAAATGGAGGTGGGGGTGGGGGCCTCCCCCACCCTTATTTCCCCAAATATATATATATATATATATATATATGAAAATTTTCACTTCAGTGCGTATTGATAAATATTTATCAATGTGTTGTATGTGGACCATTAGATTCAGTTGCTTTGACCCAATCTATATGCACTTGTCAGTGCTTATCCATAATCTATGACCCACATGAAATGCACTGATATAATATATCAATACGTACTGAGAAGAAAATGATTGTATATATATATATATATATATATATATCAATTTATTTTCTTTTAAAATAAAAAAATTAACTCTAAGTCTCTTACCCTAGTAGACCAATTTATATTTATACATATATATATATATATATATACATATATATACATATATATTACTTTTATATTTTATGTATTTATTTTAGATTAAATTAAACCAATTATATATTTTGGATTGGATATTGAAAAATGACGAAATGAAAGATTAGGGTGGCCGGATTTCAAATTCCAAATTTTGAATTTCATATTGTCAACATTTGCCACTAAATTGACAAAAATGACAAGTGCATACATATCAAGTCAAAGTATGTAAAATGAATGGCTCACACGTAAGGAATTGAAAATAAAATTGTATATATATATATGTATGTGTATATATATATATATATATATATATAGAGAGAGAGAGAGAGAGAGTTTTAATAAATAAAAAGTATATAATATTTATTCAGTTTATCCACTTTAGTTCATATTTTGATGGCAAGGAAAAAATGTTCATGAATCGTATTAACTCAGTTTTCCGTTTTTGAATTGGATTGATGAGTTTTTCTCTGGTAAGCACATAAATGTGAGCATACTTATAGCACAATTATCCACCTCATCAATTTTTGTTATGTAAGCATTATTTGATTCAATTGCATTACTTTTTCTAGCTAAAAGTAATGAAGTGGATAAGTGTGTTATAAGTATGCTCACACTTATGTGCCTACCTGAGAATAACTCTCAGATTGACTCGTCTTAAGATGGTGACTCGACCGAACACGTAATTTATGTTCAATTTTGTTCGATTTATTTGGGATTGTAAAAGTGTGTCCACCCCTAACTTAAATTGTAATAACTAGTGAAAGAAATTATTTTGAATTTCGAAAGAGAAAATCACAATTAACATTAAAGAGAATATCACCGACATAAAATAAAGATAAACTCATTGACACTAGAGAGAGAACCTATTGAAACTAGAGAGGGAAATTCACTGAAACCCTAGAGAGAGAAAGTCACTGAATATTCGAAGAGAGAAGCAAGGTTTTGTGAGCTAGAAGACGACAAAGAATCTCGACTTTTCGACTCCAAATCTTGAGTTTTGGAGTTGGACTTTGAAAGAATCCATTAACATTAAGTTGATTACACATGAACATTTTTCTTTCTTGGTGACTTGGTGTGAACATTTTTATTCTTAACGAGTGAACATTTATACTCTTGGGGGCCGTTTGGTATGGGGTAATCAAAATAATGTGATTCCCGGGAAAGTTAAACACTGGAATGTGATTCCCGGGAAACTTGTGTACATGTGTTTGGTTGGGTATAGGAATATTATATTGGATTCCTGGGAATATCAAGTAAAAGTGTTTGGTTGTATATGGGAATTTGTTTATTTATTTATTTATTTATGTATTAAAAACTAAAAAATTAAAAAGATAAATTCAAAGCTCTTTTTCTCTCTCTAGAAACATCTCTTTCTTTCCATCTCTATCTCTCTCTGTCTTTCTCTCCGATCTTGCTCTTCGTCGTCGTCGTACTCAGCTCGTCTTCATCGTCGCCCTCAGCTCGTCGTCATCCTCAGCTCGTCGCCGTCGCAGCACATCGTCGTCGTCGTCGTCATCCTCAGCTCGTCGTCGTCGTCGTCGTCAGCTCATCGCAGATCGTCGTCGTCGTCATCAGGCCGGGTTCTTGATCTTCTTCGTCTGTAATTTTTTTTTTCTGGTGTTCACTTGCTGTAAATTTGTTTTTTGGGTGTTGATGATGAGGTTTGATGATGTTGTTTTGATGAAGATGAATTTGTCAATGGTTTAGTTGATGAAATTAAGTTTCGAAATCTGGAAATTTAGTACTTGGGTAGTGAGAAAGTGTAAGAAAATGTAGAAATTTTTTGGACGAATTGTTTTTAAATTTACCAATTGTTATTTTTTTAATTAAATATGGGTCCCACGGTGGGAATCTGATGGAGGGTAATCTGAAACTCAACTGTTGGGAAGGGTTTCAGATTACCCCCTTGGAGGGTAATGTGATTCCCATGGGATTCACTTTCCCGAGAAACCAAAAACCTAAACCTCCTACCAAACATAGGAATGTGATGAGATTCCCATTCCCATGTAAAGATGAAGGTATACCAAACGGCCCCTTGGTGTCATAACATTTTTTAGTTATTACTCTTGGTATGTGAACATTTTTCATTATTCTTGGCATGTGAACATTTATTCTCTTTGCATATGAACATTTTTTAGTTACATTTTTTAGAGACGAGAGAAAGAGAAAAAGAGAAACCTAGTAGAGGGAGAGAAGAAAGTTGTAGAGAGAGAAAAATAAACATAAGAGAGATGGGTTACTCAGGTTTTAGGAGGGAAGGGGGACAAAATTACCATATGGGTAACTTGGTTATTCCTCTTATTATGTAAGTCCATTTTTGTCAATTTAGTGGCACATGTTGACTAGAAAAAAAAATAACATTTTAGAAGTAACTAATTTTGAAATTATCAATAATTTAATTGCCAAATCAAGCAATTTCCTCATTTTTCTTATCTTTTCAACATAAAGATTAATTAACTTAAACGCTAAAGTAGACAAAACAACATGGTGGGCCCAGAGATGACGAACCTACGTGATTCTCCAAGCCCAACCTTCTTAGTTAGGCAGGCCCACTTTGGGTGAGCTTCGGTGGCAATATTCTCCCAGTTCAACTGCCTGAATCAGTGTCCATGATTTAGAAAGGTAAAGAACAACAAAGATTGTTTAGCCAATTATTCTCATTGAAAAGAATATGAGTAGCAATATTTATACCCATTAAAAACAGTATGTATACTTTAAATAGTATATATATATATATTTTTTTAAAAAAAAACCAATATTACCTTTAAATAAAATTATTAAAATGACTAAATGGTTTATAGGTACATCTACCAATAATTATTAATTAGTATCTTATTAATTGTTTGTCAAATAAAAAACATATTAATTGTTTGATATTAACATTATCACATTTATCATTAAAAAAAACCTATTCTATTTTGTCAAACTCTAACTTTTCTTTTAAAACCTAATTTCAATTTAAATACTAAGGAATACAAATTGAGTGCAAAGTGAATTTAGTGGATCTCGAATAAGGAAAAAAAAAAACTTCAACAGGAGTGATTTAGAGTTGATTCTGTGGAAGGCAAAAATAGAAGGGGATTAAGGGAGATCGAGGTGCGTTCACGTTAGGGAAAAGAAGAATTAGTGAGAGAGAAAGCTGGGTTTTCTACAAATAGAGCAGATACAGATAGAGAAGAAAAACTATTATATATATATATATATATATATATATATATATATATAGAGGAAATGGGTCTAAATAGCACTTTTTCAATCTTAATTTGTGTAACTAACACCGCTTTAATAACTCATGTTTTATTGGCACCAAAATAAGTGGTGAGACCAAAATACCCCCACTTATTATTATTTAATTTTTAATTTTGGTCTTATTTCTCTCTCTCCCATTCTCTCAGGCGTTCTCTCAGACGTTCTCTCTCTCTCTTTCTTCCCAATCTCTCCGGCGATCTCTCTCTCTTCCCAATCTCTCCGGCGATCTCTCTCTTTCTTCCTCTCCTCTCATTCATCTTCTACCTCCAACTCAATCATTCTCCGTCGATCGATTCGCGATCGTCGTTTTGACTTGTGGGTTTGATTTCAGTTGGAATAACAAAAGAGAATGGCGGTGGAGAGAGAAAGAGAAGAGCGATGGTCCAGAGAAGAGCGCTGGTTCGATCGACGTCGTTCTCGCAGTTCCCGATCTCACTGCCGGATTCGATCTGGACGTCGTCGTGAGGCTCCATCTGAGAAGATGAATCTGAATGGGGTTTGTTTGAATTTGAGAAGATGAATAATAATTTGAATCTGAATGGGGTTTGAGAGATTCGATTTTTAAAAGAGAAATTAAAAAAAATGGTGGGTTTCGAATCTGAGAAGATGAATCTGAATGAGGTTTGTTTAAATCTTGAATTGGTGGGTTTGGGTTTGTTGAATCTCAGAAAATGAACAATAGCTGATGTTGAAAATTTATTTTTAAATTTCGAGACTTATTTGTTCCATTTCAAGACTTATTTATGATTATTCGAGACTTAATTTATGAATACCCGAGACTTATTACGATTATTCAAGACTTACTTATGAATTTTCGAGACTTATGCGTTTTCGAGACTTATTTATGCGTTTTCGAGACTTAATTCACGAATATTCGAGACTTATTCATTCGTTTTCCAGAAATTGTTCGATCTTCAAAGCTGAAACATGAGTGAACTTAAGGTAGCGAAAATGATTCGAACGTTTTGGAAGAGGAAGAAATAAGAGAGCTAAGAGGATAGGGAGAGAGAGAGGTGTTGTTTGGGAGAATCGGAAGAGAGAGAAATAAGTAGAAATTTAAGAATTAAAAAAAATGAAAAAAAAATAAATGGGGGTATTTTGGTCTCACCACCTACTTTAGTGCTATTTAAACAAGAGTTATTAATGTGGTGCTATTTGCACAACACCCATCCTAAAAAGTGCTATTTAAGTTTTTGACCCTAAGATATATATATATATATACAGTTATTTTCCTGTCAGTGCGCACCGATAGAATTATATAAGGACATTGAATGTGAGCCACTCATTTATAAAGAGTTTTGACAAGTGCGTATATATCAAGTCAAAATATGTAAAATGAGTGGAGTGTCTCACATTCAATATCCTTATATAATTCTATCGGTGTACAATTATGTGAAAATTATTATTATTATATATATATATATATATATATTTCAGACAAATCTCAAGTGATCCTAGATTTTTTTTTTATTTCCGGAATCCCTTAGACCAAGCAATCACATATATATCTTTTTTCTTTTTCGTTATTTTAATCTATAACAGGTAAACAAAATAAGTTCAAAACACAACTCATTGTAATATACTTTTTGTATTTAGGAGTTAGAAATTATTTATTTGAAAAAAAAAATTAACAAGATTTCCAATAATAATAAAAGCTTTTAGAACAAAATAGGTGTAGGTGGGGTGTATTTACAAAAATAAAATACAATATAATTAAAGAAATGATATTTTTGGCTTTAACCGAGGTTTATTTACAAATTAGAGATTTTCTTTTTTTAATAATTTAATTAGTTTAGAGTGTCATTATAATTTTTTTTTATCTTGTTTAGTAATTTTAATTCAGGTGACAAAGAATTGGAGTGTAAATAAATAATTTGTGAATTATAGGAAAAAGCTCTCTTTTATATTTTTTTTATGGGTGCACATACGAAATGGGTGTATAAATAGTTTTAAAGAATGTCAATATCGTCACTCAATAATAATAATAATTTTAATATAACTCAATTATAAACAAAATCTCCCAAACTTGGATATGTGTAGTTTTAATAAGGTCATTTATTAGATAAGATGAGGCTGGTCTAGTGGTTTGCCCATCACACTAAAACTATGAGGTTATGGGTTCGAGTTCGTCATTCTTCTCGAAAATCCTAAATGATTGTAATATTTCAAAAAAAAAAGGTCTTTTATTATTTAATATAAGATTTTTGACTAATTAAATTAGTTATAACTAGTCAAAATTGTCTAAAATGACCACATAAATTATATGAAATTTATTTTCAACCACATTCGAAGTTTTAACTGTTAACCACCGCATTGTAAAATTTCTTTTCAGTTTGTAACCACAAATTATGAAAATATCTCCTGTAGTATTTTTTTTCTTATTTTTGTAAAAACAAAGTGAAATCTTGGAGAAAACGTGATACCTTAAAGAAAATTTGACATTTTAGAGAAACGTGATATCTTGACAATTTTTTAAAATTGGAAATTATTGAAACAATCCATCCAAAACCATGCTTTTAACTTTTATAGGAGAAACTTACTGAAACACCCGTCCAAAAGGGTGCTTCAGTAATTTTTCCATTTCACGTTTTTTTTCTCTTCTTCTACAAATGTACAGCACTGTTGTGAAAGGGCTGCCCCAACGACATTGTTGTCATGCTTGGGCATGCGATGCCTAGACAGCGCACTGCCCGTGCCGCTTGGGCTCGGTGGCACCGTCTCCGACAAAGGTGGGAGATGTAAGAGAGTTTTGGGAGTGTTTTATGAGAGTATTTAGGTAATTTATCAAAAACATGATTATTAACTGTTAAACTTTTGGATGTTGTTAAAAATAAAAGACTAATGATTTAAAGGGTTATTTCTTATTTTCTCCGTTATATTTATCGATTTATTGTTCATTCTTTTAAGTAGTTGTTGGGTATATCTAGCATATTAGATTTGATTTACTCTTTTAATTCCCCTAAGTATATAGAAAAACTGAATAATAAAATAAGTTTCTTTGGTTTTAAGGTCTAAAGAGAAGATATTTAAAATCAAAAAGTGTATGAGTTGAAATAAGTAATAAAATACCTCCTCGTACCTAAAAGGAAAATAGGAAGCAATCAAACTATGAGAAGCCGAACGTGGACTGATCACTTTCCATTCAGTAGTCATGTAGATGGTTGTCATTGCCACATGACCTCCAAAGAATTTCACTTCCCTCTCAAAAGCATCAGACAAAACAACATGTACAAGCCAAGAAATTCCATTCATTTATGCAATTAAACAAAGGCCCCTCCATGTGATTTCTATCCTCTCTTACGTACTCTCTATGACCACTACTTTCAAAACTCGTGAAAACAAAGTATATATGCTTATTAATGTCCAAAATTTAACATGTCGTTTCTTTCAGAAATATAATAATAAGATTCAGGATCTTATTAATGTGTATTTATAAAGGTCTATGTAACTGGAAAACTCTTGTCAACAAGAGTTGAATTAAAAAAATTACACTAATGCTAGATAGTATAACCCAAAAATTTAGTTGAAATTTGAACACAAATAATGTGTCAAGTGGTTTTTTCATTAAACACATCATCTTATGTTATGTGTGGTGATGACAACTCACTTACCACATCATTTGTGTTAATTATTTGGGTTTTATAGCATTATTCAAAAAAATCATTTTTATTCATTAAAGCATCTAATATAGCAGCAAATTGGGTTATTATTTTCATTACAGTTTTCTTTTTATATTTCATTATATGTATATATGTTATAGTATATGTTTATGAAGATCAAGATCAAATCATACATATAGCAAACTAAATGATGGTCCTGATGAATTCAAATTTTGATTTTTACCTCAAGAATTTTGTTTCATTATTTTCCCTTAAATTCAAGTGAACTTTTCAAGCTTAAGACATTATACTAGTCTACTAGAGGGTCTAGAAAACAAGATAGATCATTGGTCATCATCTCTGTTTGCTTGCTAAGAAAGTGGTAGGAATATAGCAATGAAAATTCTAAATCTACTATCATCTTATCTCCAAATTGACCGAAAATAGCTGATTAATTTCAAGTTTTTTGATATCTAGGTTTCTATGCTCAAATACAATTGAAATAAATGATATACAAGTAAAATGCAAAGATAAAGAAATATAACAAATTTAAAATGCTATGGAATTAATTTACTTTCATCAATTTCTGAACTTGCGGAAATTAAGAAACATATTTTATTTATACCCAAAAGAACATTAATTGCAAAACAAATTAAATACTAATTAATTACTATCTAATTCTACCTTTTTACACTTTCCTTACATACATCTCTCTTCACTACAACACCAAATTGCAGCATATGAAAAAAAAAACAATTACAAAAATTTTTAAGATAGAAATGGGAAAAATGTTAGACCCCTAGAAGGCCAAAATTAAAATTAAAAATTAAAAAATAAGTAAGAAAATTAGAATTCTCCATGGATGATCGAGATCTGACTACTTGTTCTGGATAGGATTTGCAAGGCTAGGTGGGGCTTTCCTGAGGCTTGGCTCCACAGCTTTCTTGGGCTCTTTAAAAATGGCTGCTTTAAGCTTGTTTAATCCTGCAGAAATGGAAGCCAGTGACAGCAACATCTTTCTTGACACCACCTGCTGGTTTCTCTCTCTTCTAACACTACTGATTTCCTTGCACATACACAATGAAGATGACATTATCAGAATGTGAATCACAATCAACCAAATCAAACCACTTACATTCTTGCAATTATTGATTCTATTGAACTTCATCATCAATACTTTGGTTAAGAAGAAGAGAGCAAATGAGATGCTCAAAGCATTGAAATGAAAATATCGATCTAAAAGTTGGAGCAGCTACTTTATAAGGCCAGCCTGCATGCTTGTTCACACTACACGTGCTTTCTGAAAACTTTATTGTAAATTAATATATATGCTTTCTATTAGGAAATTTCAGCAACCAAAATATTTATTGTGGTTCTCTAATAAAATCTTCGGTGCATCAAATGTAATGTTTATCATCCAGATATGACACTATCCGGATATGACACTGATATCATATTATATAATATAGGGAAAAAAAATTGACCCGTTATTTATGATATGTGGTATGATATTACTGATTATGATGTATTTAGTTATTGAAACATTCGGTGAGTTATTAGATCATAGATACTATGGTTGGAAATAAAACATTAAAAGTTAATAAAATCAGAGCAACAAACTCCAAATTATTTAGTGTATTACAAAAATAGAAAAAAAATAAGAGTGTCCTAATAAATAAATAAATAATAAAGGAATATATAATTTGAAACATAATTTTCCTTACTTTGACTTGGAAGCTACGCGTATCATGTGAAACTGATTTGAATATTACCGTTTCTGACATTTAATGATGAAATGTATTATAGATTAAACTATTAAACTCATGTGATTAAACATGTGAATCCTAATCATATACAACTAGTAATTAATACAAGAAAAAAAAAACTTACAAAAAGCTAGCATTCCAATTATTAATGATGATCATACACGACAAAATTCTTCAAAATTTTGGGTAAATTCAGATTTGGAAAAGCCAGATTTGGTTACATCATATATATATATGCTTAATATAATAATATCTAAACCAGCAGCTAGCATGTGAAAAAACTTTTACTAATTAGCTGGCTTGTCAGTTAAATACGAAATTTCAAGTTTTCATATGATATGATACACTTTATTTGTATATTTTTGTCAAGAATCTATAGTATTTAAAATGGATTCCATCAACTTAATTAATTAATAAGATTTGTATTATATAGTCTCCACTTGACCAAACTTAATTAACAGTCGTACTACTCCAACTTAAATATTGGATAGATCTTGGAAGATCAATTATTTCAATCATGAGATAACTTATAAGAGTTTTCATGCATATCTACACCAAAGCTAGGACGACTCGTTGTTGGATATGTATATAGAGTCATACTATATTACTATTACTATCTATGTAATAATTTGAACTCACGAATAAGATTTACCGTATTTTACAAAGTAAATTGTATTTGACTGTGTCATTATTTGACATGCTGGTCTTGATCAGGGCCGGCCCATCTGCCCAGCAAACCCAGCCATTTGCTGGGGCCCCAGATTGGCCCGATACTCTTCTTCATATTTTATAAAATTTGGGGCCTCCGCATCCAATCTATTTGGGGCCTCAGGACTCAATATATTTAAGTGTAAAGAGGCCCAATCTCAAACATTTATTTTGTTCTTCACACCAGGCCCAACAAGTTAATTTAGCATATATCAGACTAGTTGCTATTACTTGCTAACCTTTACTTATTGCTGTGGTTAACATGTTGCTTCGTTGAATCTGTCATCTGTGCTTGGAATTTGTAAAGCATTCTCTACTTCGCTGAATCCCTTATTGGCTTCTTCTTTAATCACTTAATGGCCATCCTCTACCCCTCTCTCTCCGACTCTCCGTCGACACGTCATCTTCGATTTGCTTCACATGTTCCATTTTTTTCTTACTTTTTTTCATTTTTATTAACTGTCAACTGTCTTCAGTCTTCTTCATGCTTTCTTCTTTAATTAACTTAGTATCCTAATTGATTAAGACTTTGATAGTTAAAACCTGTTAACTTTATGTGTGTGATTGTGTCAGTGTGTGTTTTGTCTATGATTCCTAATTTCCCATGATTCCTAATTTCCTATGATTCGGAGATGATACTTCATCTTCGATTCTTGATTTCTTGTAGTATGTGGTAATTAAAAAGAAAATTACAATTTAATGAATTTACAAAGAAAATATACAGAAACCTAACTGGAAACAAGAGTACTTAATTGATATAAATTAAAAACTGAGGTAATTAAGCAATGTAACACAATTTTCACAAAGTAATTCAATTTATTTATTCAACAACTTTTATTTTATATTTTCAGGTACACCTTATTAAACATTTAAACTTTATCTCTTTAATTTTGCTAACAATAAATTTATATAGGTATAAATTCCCACTTCCCAGAGAAACAAAAAAAAAATCAGTAAAACATAATTTCATTTCTTAGTAAATTTGTACCAATATATAATATATGTGTGTTAATGTGCTATTGGGTTTTTAGATTTAAGTTTTATCTAACATGTTTTATAATATATATTTTTAGGTAATCTTGATTCTTGAATAGGTATGACAGGTCAACGAAAACATGACTCCGGAAACCAAAAAAGAAAGGCCAAAGTAAGAAGAGATATGGTGATACAATCTTTTGCGGGTTCTATGGATAGGTACGTAAAAAGAAAACCTAATCAATCTAATAATGAGAATGTGAATATGAATGTGAATACTAGTTGGATGATATTGATAATGCATATGATTTGAATGTGAATGTGAATACTAGTTTGGATGAGAATGATAATGCATATGATTTGAATGAGAACGAGCATGTAGATGGGTTGTACGAAAATATTGATGATTTAAATGATAATATAGAAGATTTGAATAAGAACGTAGATGACTTGAACAATATATCTTTTTTGTTTTAATTTATGTGGATTACATTGTATTTGGTAAATGAAGAATTCTTTATTTAATTTTTTTTATGTTAATGACAATAATTTTATATAGGGCCCCGATTTTTATTAATATCATAAAATCGCTCGGGCCCCAAAATGTCTGGAGACGGCCCTGGTCTTGATCAATATGTAAACATAGCAATTTCATTTTAAAATGAAGAAATTATACGGAACCTGCTTGAGGTAAGCCTATTCATAGGAACGAAAAACTTTTACGAAAATTAACATTCACCTTCTCTATAAGTAATCAAATTTGGTAAAAATTAAACGTATTTTCATCATTTCATCTCATTTTTATATTTCATTTTAAAATACAAACTGATTTTTTATTATAAAAAAAAGGATTCCACCAACGGCGGAGATTAAAGATAAATATCATATTAAAAAAAAAGATGGAGATCTAGATTGGATCACTATAGAGATCTTGAGATCGATCTCTAAGGGAGGCTCAATCCTACTCCGACGTGAACATGGGAGGCGAGCCTCTCTATCCTCTCGTGCGGTGTTAGAGGAGGCGCAACATTTAGTTCGCGACCAGGTAGGCTCCACCCTCCTATCCCTCTGGAGATCAATCTATAGATCTCTAACAATTTTTATTTTTTTCATTTTTTAAAATTCTATTTTTTTTATCTCCAGAATCCATCTTTGGGATGGTGGATATCTATCTTTTTTTTCTAGTTTTTTATTTGATCTTCATCGTCCATCTCTCATATGGACGCGGAGATCCATCATTTCTTTTAAAAAAATTAAATTTTTTTATAATAATGATTTTATTTCATTTTACCCTTTTGATGTTGATGTTGAAAAAATTCAGACAGGGGTCGAATTGGATTATTAAAAAAAATGGTCTTCTGATTCAAAATTCGGACCAGATTGAATTTGTATAGCATGCTTGTGGTTTTTCATATGATCCATTATCTTTAATGCAATTCAAGTCTAATATTCATGTCATTTAAATCTAAATGAGCCTTCTCAGTGTCTTTTGTCTTCCCCTCTATATTCAATAACGTATCCGAGACGCTATTGTTGGAAAATGGTAAACGGATGAATAAGAAATTGATATTTAAAGTGCATCTGTTGAATTGGAAAATAATAAGTCCAACATTGGTGAGAAACAAAAGCTTTATCAAGTATATATAATACCACTTGTATGGAAGCTTGCAACTAAGTGTAGCATAAGAGGCTCACTCTAGCGCGCATATTTTCAACGTATTTTCAAATTATTCCATGTTCTTCACAAAAACCAAAAAATTCATTTGAAAAATATTCTCCACCCTATCACTTCTAAGTATTTTAATCTTTCTCCCTAATTGATTTTCGACTTCAGCTTTGTAAATTTTAAATGCATGAAAAACCTCATCTTTATGCATTAGCAAACAAACATAGGTATATCTAGAACAATCATCTATAAAGGTTATAAAGTATCGTTTAGCACCCCTTGTTAGCATGCCATTTAATTCACATAAATCACTATGCACTAGATTAAGTAATTGGGAAGATCTTTCAACAACACTATGAAAAAGTTTCTTTACCATTTTTGATTTAGTGCATATTTCATATTTTCCAAAACTGCTAACATCACAAAATAGTAAATCACACTTTATAATCCTTTTAATTGTACTAACACCTATATGTGCAAGTCTACTATGCCATAAAGTAATAGAATTTGAAGCAAGCATATAAGCAGAACTTGAAACATTTTATTGATATCATTGTCAACAATATAAAGCTTAACCATCCCATCATATGAATAACCCTTTCCAATAAAATTCCTAGACTTGGTAAGGATTAATTTCCCAAATTCATAAACGGATTTTATTTTAGGTTTGCCTAACAGATCACCATTGACTAAGTTCATGTTCATATCAGGAACATACAATACGTTAGCTGGAGTGATTTTTTCTTCCTGAAGTGAAGAAGAGTTCGATGCTTCCTTTGCCAAGGACTTTCGAGCGACCTTCGTTTCCCATTTAAATATTTGTCCATTACTGACTTCTTCTAATGTCTTGAAGAGAGATTTTTCATAAGAAACATGGACTGTTGCACAAGTATCGTACCACCAGCCCTGCACTTTTCCTTGGACAGTACAAATCTCGCTCACAGTGGCGATGATTTCTTCTTCTATGGCATTAACCTTGGCCTCTTCATTTTGTTTCTTTTGGAATCTACAATCACGAGCATAATGCCCAGATTTGCCACAAACAAAGTTGGCCCTTTTTTTTTTGTTATTCTTGAATTTTCTTTGATTCTACCTTGGATAAGAGAATTTTCAGGATTCCTTTTTTTCTAATTATTTCCAGAATTGTCTTTATGGTTGTTTCCTCTGGGATTGGTGGGCTTGTTTACAGCATTTACCTTGCTAGTGTTTAACTCTTCAACAGTCTTTATCTCTTGAACGTGATTCTTCTTTAATGCAAAGATGCTTTTGAATCTCTTCTAAAGAGTAATCTTCGCTCTTGTGAAGAATCCTCTTCTTTTAGCCTTTCCAACTTGGTGGCAATTTAGCAATAATTGCACCAACTTGAAACGGTTAAGGAAGTTTAATTTTGACAGCCCTCGGATTGTTGACTATGATTTGTAGTTCATGAATTTGAGGCAGAAGAGGTTTTTCATCAAAAAATTTGAAATTGAAATATTTTGAGATTAGAAACTTTTTGGTACCTTCCGCTTTAGCCTTATATATGTAGTGCAGTGCATTCCATATCTCCTTGGCAAATTTCGTATTGGTGTAGAGATCGTAGAGTCTGTCAAATAATGCATTCAGGATGTGTCCATGATAGATTAATTCATCCTCCTCACGTTTTTTTTTCTGGCAGCCTTCACTTTATTAGAATATTTATCAGTAGGCTCTAGTAGTTGCTGCAAGTAGGGATGCACATTTGGGGAATGAGGGTAGATATAGGTCCCCTCATCCCCATCCCCACTTCCTAGACCCTCCCCCATCCCCACTTCCTAGACCCTCCCCCATCCCCCCCTCATTTCCCCATTAGGGGGAAAATGGGGTTGGGGGATTTTTGGGGGAGGTACCCCCATCCCCAACCCCAGTTCCCCATTTCCCCCGTTTCCCCCATTTTTCTCCGTTTCCCCATTTTCCCATTTTCCCAATTTACTAATAATTACAAATAAAAAAAAATTACATTACAAATATAATATCAAAAATCCATCAGTGCATTACAAATACAAAGAAAATTCATTACAAAATAAAGTATTTCAATAAAAATTTAGATTTTGAAAGAGTAAATGAGGTTTGTATAGTTAGGTTTTGAAATAATAAAAAAATTAAATATATATATATATAAAATTATATTTATAATATTTTTGGGGAAATGGGGAAACCCCATCCCCATCCCCATTTGGGGGAAATTTGTGGGGGAAATGGGGAAATGGGGAAATGGGGTTGGGGGAGGGTCTCCCCACCCCCATCCCCATTTCAATTTGGGGATGAAAATCATCCTCATCCCCATCCCCACCCGTTTCCCCATTTTTCCCCAAAAATTTTCCTCCAAATGGGGATGGGGCCGTGGGGAATTGGGGCTCCGGAGTAAAATGTGCAACCCTAGCTGCAAGTCAAGGTCCAGGATGTAGAAAATTTTCAAAGCAGTTAGCAAAAACTTTAATTTGTTCTGCCAGTGAGTGAAGTTTGAGCAATCAAAACGATTGAGTTGAACAAGGTCTTGATTCATATGTTTGATTGTGGATACAATCATCTCGGTCTTCATTGATAAATATAGTTTTTTGATTGTTGAAAATTCTAGAGATAGGCTTGAAACACGTAGTATGTACGCTTTCCAAAAAACGATATTTACACCCTCTCTGATTGCTTACGGGCTTCTCAAATAGCCTTCGGGATATGACAAGCCTTCAAGTGAATTTACTTCAAGCAAAAAAGAAAATTCACAAATGGAAATATGGAATTTAGGTTTTGGCAATTGAGAGAATTTTGTTTGTTAACTACTGTTCTTAAACAATTCTCTGCACACTATTTTATAGAGTTTATTTTCAAAAAAGACATTAACAAAGAGTCATGTCTTTTGAAAATTATAGCAACAATTAAAGGTGTCTATTAATTAATAATTGAGTTCTGTCTTTTTTTTAAAAATATCAATGTATAAAGACATATAATCATGAATAGTTATGTTTTTTTCAATAAACACAAAGTTTGTAATCTATCAACTACTAATTGTTTCACTAATTTAATATTTGATCAATATTAAAATTCTAACAGCAGTCATTTTTAAAACAACAAATTAGTGGGCAATATATATGTATCGGAGCTTTGTTAGATGTTGTGGTGTGAGTTGAACACAATATATGTGGATAAACAATACTGTATTATTATTTTTGCCATAATGATGTTCTAATCAATGAAAAAAAAAATTGTTATTCGCCATACATGTTGCCACAAACAAATGTCTATATATTGGTGGTGTTGATATGGAATGTTAATCAACAAATATTTATTTATATAATTTGGGTATAGCAACATCGATAGTTTATGCTACTTAAAATTTATAGAGAAATCGTAGTTGCCTCACTTATAATTTCGAAAGGAATGACTTTGATCAAATAAAATACTATTTATGTTTTTTTTATGAGTGGTGCTATTAGCACACCCCCTACTGATCTATTCATACCACACATTTTAAATTTTTGATTTAATTAAATAAAATTAGATGTTTTTATTAAATTTTTTGGTTTATTTCCAAAACTACCCATTTTACTTATTTTTCAAACTTAATACGTACTATATATGATCTATCTATCTCTGATATCTGTATCTATATACATCTCTCTCACCTCCATTGATTGATTTATTTTTTTTCTTCTTATTTCTTTTTTCTTAGTTTTTTTTTCTTCTTATTTCATGATGGAAAAGAAAAAAAAATAACAGGGTACTTCAACACAATAACAACTTGATATCATTCTAAAGAAAAAAATAAACTTCAAACTTATATCCAGAAAATGAATTGTTTCCAGATGCTTACTATCATTGTCAGACAATTCTTGCTTTATGTCATTCTCAGACAATTCCTCAAGATGTTTGATATTGTTCTTATGCAATTCTTCCATATTCTTGATATCGTTCTCAAACTATTCTATAATATTTTATATGTATGTAATATGCAGATTTTAGGGTTTAAGAGGTTTTTTTTTGAAGAAACATATTACTGGGTTTTTTATTTTTTGGAAAAAGAATGTGAGATTTTAATAGATTTACTTTGTAGAAAATTTATTTCTTAAATTGTATGTCTCTTTAAGTAATTTTGATAAAGGAAAAAAAATAATATTATATAATTAAAAAAGTGGGGCATAAATAGATCAGTAGGGGGTGTACCAATAACACCACTCTTTTTTTTTATAGAAAAGAAAAACATCACACAATAGAAAAAAACAGAAGAAAGGCTGGTATCCAGCCAAAAAATGCACCTGTACAGAGGAGAAGGCTATCGAAGCTAGATTTTGTGCCAAGGAATTTCTCAAAATTGGGATGGCTTAACACCTACAAATACCTACATCAGAGAACAAAGCCTTAATGTCAGAGACAATAAAATTAACATCCCTTAGGAAAGGAGCAGAGCTGCTAACTGAAGAGGAAACACAAGGGGAAGAAGTCTCGGCTATGGAGATAGGTAAACTTAGAGACTTTGAAAGCATCAGGCCTTCACATAACGCCAAAAACAGGTCAACCTCAGACGAGAAAGAGCCAACCAGCATGTTAGACTGAGCAGTAAACTCTTTCCTTTTGAAATCTCGGATTGCCGCTCCAACACCTATACTCTTGGAATTCTTGTAAGTGGCAACGACAGTATTGAGCTTCAACAAGCCAGGAGGAAGCAACCCAGTCAATGAGGAGCTAGCAGAAGAAGGAGGAACGGGGGATGATAAAGTCTGTTTTGAGTTCTAAAACACGGCTAGAAGATCTGAAGCTCAAGTCACCATCATCTCAGGCTCCCTAGTTTTTCCACTGCTTAACAAGGAGTTTATGTTCTCTCAAACAGACCAAGAAATCATACAAACTAAGCAAAGAGCGTCACATGAAACCTGATTAGCCAAAAACATAAAAATATCCTGAACAGAGAGGTTCCTAAAGTTGGCCAGGAAAGTGTTAAAATCGGAGAAAGTCCAGACCTTCTTAACCACCTAACAGTCGAAGACGGCGTGACTAGTAGATTCCCCATCAGAAGGGTAACTATTACAGCATAGGGCATTTACTACCCTTCTTTTCCAGAGATTTTCCAAGGAAGGGATATCATTCAAGAAAGCCAGCCAGATAAAGTTTCTAACCTTATGGGGAATGTTGACCTTCCATAAAGTGTTCCACCACTTACTTATTACAGAAAGATTAGAAACGGAGGCCTGAATTCCATCATGTTAGGCGAGGCGGTATCCATTGCTCAACGTGTACTCGCCCTTATTATCAAAATGCAACATAAGGGAGTCTTGGCCACCTCTTCAGCTAACGGGGATCGAAATGACCGCTTCTTTATCGATTGTAAGCAAAAGCTGGTTAAGTTTGTCATAATCCCATCCTTGCCGAGACCTAGCAATAAGATCATAAACACAAATATCCTTACCTGGATCAGAAGTGACCATCTTGAACGAACTAGGGCGAGGAACCCATTTGTCCTTGAAGGCACCGATGCTACAATCATCGCCCACAGACCACCGGAGACCTTTCAAAAGCAACTCTCTACCCCAGACCAAACTTCTCCAAAGATAAGAACAACCCGCTTTAACGGGAGCTGAAAGAAAGTTGACATGATTGAAATACTTTGCTTTAAGAACTTGGGCAGCCAACGAAGATAGCTAGGAGAGGATCAACCAGGCTTGTTCTGCTAATATTGCTTGGTTGAAGAAGGAAATATCTTTAAACCCCAATCCTCCAAGACATTTCGGGAGGTAAAGGTTCTTCCAACTAATCCAGCTGATCTTCCTTTTCCTGTCTCTCGAACCTCTCTAAAATTTAGAGGTCATAGAACTGAGGGCTTTGCATAATGTCATCGAAAGCTTAAAAATACTCATCGAATAGGCAGGGATGGCTTGGGCCACTTCCTTGATGAGAACCTCTTTGCCGCCAAAGGAGAACTATTTCATTTTCCAGCTATGCAATTTTTTTCCACACCCTTTCTTTAATCTCGTTAAACAGCCTAACCGTGTTCCTGCCTACCATTGAAGGGAGACCGAGATACTTCTCTTGAGAATTGTAGTCCTCAATTTCCAACACATTCTGAACATCTCTTCTCATTGATGCAGACACCTTGGGACTAATTGTGATTTTTGATTTATTCAGATTTATTTGTTGCCCCGATCATTTCTCATAAATATCAAGGATCTTCCGGATTAGGTCACTGCTGACTTTAGAGGCCTTACAAAAGAGGATGCTAGCATCTGCGATAAAAGAGGTGGCTGATTAGAGGACCCCCTCTACAACATCTGACTCTTAACACACATCCATTCCTCTCAAAGCTTGAGATCATGCTGGAGGAAGCCTCCTTGCACAGGAGAAAAAAATACGGGGAAAATGGACCTCTTTGTCTAAAGCCTTTAGAAAGGGGAGATGGAGCACACAGCCTGGCCGTTGAGCAGGAACGAAAGCGTAGAAGATGAAATGCAATCCAAGACCAGGCTAATCCATTATGCCAGAAAAGCCATCTTTTTTCAAAATTACAGCCAGAAAATTCCATTCAACTGTACCATAAGCTTTACTTATGTCGAGCTTAATCTCCATTTGCCCTTTTTTATCTGGTTTCTTACAACCCAAAGAGTGAAGAGTTTTGAAAGTAACAAGAATATTATCAAAAATGTGTCTACCTGGAACAAAGGCGGCCTGAGCAGGAGAAATGATGTGCTGCAGGATTCCTTTGAGTCTCAAAGCTATCACTTTCATAACTATTTTGTAGACCACACTACACAATAAAATTGGATGAAAATCCTTATTCTCAATAGGATTTTTCACTTTAGGGATGAGGAATACATTTGTTTCATTAAACTCTTTTATTGACAGCTCTTCGTTCAAGACATGAAGTCACACACTGGTAACATCACCCTCAATCACTCCCCAAGCTTTTTGAAAGAAGATCGCATGGAATCCATCTGGCCTGGGAGCTTTAGTGGGATTCAGATCAAACACTGTTGTTTAACTTCGTCCGCTGTAAACCTGGAGCTGAGCTCCTCTCTCATATCTTCATTCAACCTCGACTTAATGTCTTTAGAAGCATTATGGATGTCACAGTTAGAGGGATTAGAGGTAGTGAAAAGTGAGAAAAAGAATTCCCTAACAACCTGGGTTAATCCTTCTTCTGTGTTCTAGAGACGACAATCCGCATCTAAGAGACTAGAAATAAAATTCCACTTCTTTCTTGTTGTGGCTCGGGTATGAAAAAATTTAGAGTTTCGGTCCCCTGCTTGAAGCCAATATGCCCTTGAACGCTGTTACCAGTACATTTCCTCATGTTCCAACAGACCTTCCGTTTCCTTCTTTAACCCTCTGAAAGATAGCATCACTTCAGGCTTACCACTTTTATTATACAACCTCTCGATTTCTCTATGCGTTTCCTCAATCTGTTTCCGAAAATTCCCGAAATAATTAGACTCCATTCGCACAATTTGGAGGCACACCAAATGAGCTTCATCTTCAGGTTTCTGGTTGGATTTAAGTCTCATCTCTCAAACCAGGCAACTTTCACTAAGCTGCAATAATCCTCTTCTTTCAGCCAAAAAGGTTCAAAATGAAAAGTCATTCTTCTCCCTTTAACGAAAGGAGCATTTAGGACACATTTCAGGAGGATAGGACGATGATCGGAGGAATTGAATCCCAAATGAGCTACTTGAGCATTCCAAAAGTGATCACGCCAGTTGCTGCATGCCAGAAATCTGTCTAACCTCTTTTGGATATTGCTCTTTCCGTCCCTTTTATTATTCCAAGTGAGTCTAGGACCAGAGAACCCCAAGTCGGAGAGATTGCAGTCGTCCACAGCTTGCCGAAATTGTAGCATACCGGAGAAGGATTTATCAGACCCACCCACTTTATCATTCATACCCAGTAACTCATTGAAATCAACTCCACAAATTCACGGGAGACTGTCTATATCCCTGAGACGACGGAGCAGAGTCTAGGAAGCCATTCTTTTGTTGGGAATCGGATCACCATAGAAACCTGAAAACCGCCACATAAAGCCGTCAGTCATACATACACAAGCATCAATATCCTTCCAAAGAAGCAAAAGGCCTTCGTTATTATTTTTATCGAGGAACTTTTGTATCATAAATTGTAATTAATTATCATACATACATGTTCTTATTACTTTCACTAGTCAAACCCCATAATGTTTTTACGCTTAGGCTTTTGTTTTTCGATTTTTGATTTTAATTATTGTTTCCATAATAAATACCTAATTTTTATATTATTTTTACTTTTTGCAGCTTGCAATTGTTCATAGGATATAAAGACTTGAACTTTGAAAGTTTTTTTTGGTTCTTGGTCCCTAGAATTATCTGTTATGCTCTTAGATGATTATATGAGCTTTTGAAAGAGTTGCATAAATTATATTATACTTTGTTTATTTATTTATTTTTCTCATGGATTTCATCATTTGTGGACTGTATAAACTTAATAGATTTTTTTGACGGTGTGCACTATATGAACTTTATTAAATAACTTTTAGTTTATTATGTTTAATTTAGTTAGTTTTTTTTTATAAACTTTGTTTAGAGTTTAATGTATTAAGCATATTGGACAATAAATTTAGGTTAAATGGGTCAAACAAGTCATAACCTGACATGACTCGTTCATTATACGGGTTAGATGGGTTGTGTTGTGTTACTTATTTAATAAATGGATAGTGTCTAGTTTGAGGGGCTTGACTTGTTTATTTAATTGTGTCATAATGGGCTAGGTCTAACTAGGGACGGATGTATTCGAAAGCTAGCTTGGGATGAAACCCAGGCTAGCTTTTTCTATATAAAAAATTAAAAAGTTTAAATTAAAGTGTTTGATTAAAAGAAACAAGTAAAAATACATAAAAAAAATATTACAAAATCAACATTCTTGATAATTCATAAAAATGGTACATAGCTTATAATTTAATTTAATTGAGATAATTTCAATAGATTAGTTAGAGTAAAATACTGACTACCGACACTTAAACACATTAAAGTTTCCACTTTCTCTCAGTTCATTCCATAAAGATAAATGAAGTAAACAAATTTTGAATTTCATACTTCATTTGTTAAAGTCCGAACAAATATACATTTATTTTATATGCTTGTTATTTTTTTCTATGTATTATAGTTAGTCATTTTAAATGTTTTTAGAGACAAGGATCATTATATCTTTCTTATCTACATACGTACCTTTTAATTGAGAAAATTTTATTGTAAGGTTTGTTTTAAAAAAAATTGTAAAAAAAAACTTTGTACTACAACCCAGTATGACTTGAATAGAAAATCTAACAATGTTTCAAGTTCAAGTCGTTGTACCAGGCGACATACCAAAAAAATATTTTATACTTAACTTTTTCCACCCGAACAATAAGCCCTGGTTTCACCCCTGGGTCTAACTCGACCCGTGAATCCGTATTGACGGCCTCTACTTTAAAAATATAAATAAAACCCTTGCCAAAGACTCAAAATTTAAATTTATAGGATTAAATTGAAATATTTAAACAAATTAAGGGCCAAAATAGTATTTGAATATAAAGAAAGGTGTCGACCTCCAAGAAGGAAAAATCATTCCAAATCCTCGCTCTCTCAATTCGCAAAACCTCTCTCACGGTTTATAAATAATCCCCTTTTAAAAACCTAAAAACTCTCTCTTTCCGCCTCGAAAAATCAAACCTTTTTTTCACTAAATTACCAGAATTCGATGCTTTAATATTATTCCCATTGCAATGCTTTTAAATCTTGTTGGCCTCATCTCCAAATTGACTCTCTTTTCAGCTTAAGCTATTGTGAATCCTGGCAGAGCGCTCGATTTGTTTTATTTGGGTTCGTTTCGGTGGTGGTTCTTCTTATGGAATATGAGTTTTGCGACAGTAGCGGTGAGGTTATCAATTTTGAATCATTATACATAATTTTTTTTATGCTTGATTCCTTCTCTTTTTGGGTAATTCTTAGTAATTTGCTTTCTGGGTTAGGTTTTCTTTTTCTTTTTCCTTTATGTAAATTTGCATGCATTGTTGCCGTTCTTTGATTTGATTTGTGTAATTAGGGTTTAGGGTTTTAATTAAGTATTGGATAATCTTGGCTAAATAATTCCTTTAGGTGATATATAATGAAGGTTAGACTTTGCTTGCTCCGTTTTGGTTTTAGATGGGAGCTTCTTTGCAGCTAGTGTTAATTTTATGCTTACACAAATACTCAATGCAATTTAGGATTTTTTGGTACACAGAAATTTTTTGAGCAAGAAAAAAAAAACCTTTTTTTTTTTTGTTTATATTGCAAGCAATGGAAACCTGCATTAATCTTGATTCAAAGTTCAATCTTTTTGTTCTCTAGATTAAATATCTAGGTAGTATCTCATGAGTGAAGTGACAATTTGTAGACTGTCACCAGCTATTTGAATTAATTCCCCATCACATGGGAATTGACAGGAAAGGGAACAACAATAAAGTGATTTCTTGTTATGTAGAACTGTTTAAGAGATTAAAATCTAGACATCCAGTGGTCACCATCATTTGTAATTTGCCAATTGGCTATGCTGCCAAGGCATGTTGCAATAGTATCAAAAAGTTAAAACGACACTTGAGCCATGGAAAATTGGAAATACGAAGACGATATTGCGGCGATGAAGAGGAAGACGACAATATGTTTTAGGATTATATGTCACAACAGACAAAGCGAAAAAAAGAAAAAAAGAAAGATGACATTCAGTTCGTAAACTAGGTGGAAATTAAGGTATTAATAATTAGAAACTTCTTAAAATCTAAGATTGAGATGAAACAGAGAGGAGTGGCAATTTACGTAAAGGGACTTAAAATGTAAAGAGGGAAACCAGGAAGCTTATTAGTAGGACAATAGTTTTTGATGCTGCTTTATTTTGGGCATGTGGTTTTTTATTATCATATTTCTAAGTGTACTTTCATGCTTGAATCCTAACTTTTTTGAAGCACCAGTTCTCTATGTATTGTACTTTCTGAACTATACAAATCTCCCTTATTGATTTTCCAATTTTTCTTAAACATTTCTGTGATAATTAAATTGAGAGAATAAATCACGAGATATTAAATTATCTTAGCATGTTACCTGTAACTTGTAAGGAAAGTGGAATTCAATTGTCAAAATTTCCACTTGGAAGATGGGCCAAAAAAGCGTTAGGTGGTTCGAGGTGTTTTGTACTAGTGAAGCGAGGCGGACGAATCGGCCGACTCAATTTAGAAATATTAAATAATAGAAGTGTTGTTGTTTGATGAGTGTGAGTGGGGGAGTTTGAGGAGTGTGAGTGGGCTGTTAGGGTTTTAAAATATTAATTCTAACTTAGACAAAAGCCTTGATTTAAAACTCACTGTTTCACCACCTAAAACCAAATTGATATGGTACCAAAACTCACCGCCTCACCACCCAAAACCAAATTGATATGGCACTGCCTTACTGCCCCGCCTCAAGTCGGTTTGGCCTTGAGGCGGTTGCCTCATTGCCCCAAGGCGGTTGCCTCATTGCCCCAAGGCGGGGTCATTTAAAAACAGCCATGAGGCGCCCGCCTCAAGGCGGTGAATGGCCGAAGCGGCTGAGGCGTGCCTCAAGGCGACCACCTTGACTGATTTTTAAAACAATGAGATGGGCATACACTACTAATTCCCAAATCATGTATACAAAAGCCTGCAGAGTCAAGAGAGCATATATTACATTCATGCATATCCTAATCAATGTTCATGATGCTCCTGCATATACAAGTTTTAGCTTATGTTAAAAAAAGGAAAAATAAGTTAATGTTCACGATGTTGACACCTGCAAATAGTCTGGATTTTTTATTGAAATCTTGTGTTTATTATATATTCACCAGTCACTTTTGTTAAAGTTACCAACAGCAGTTTTGATAATTTTGGTTTTGATCATACTCTACGATTTGGCTATAGCAAAAGTAAGATGGAGCTTTATCATGTTTCTTGTGCTTCATTTATGCTCATTTCCATGTTAACCTTATTGTTATTCTTATTATTATTGCATTAACTATCTGTTATTTATTTGATTTCCAAAAACTTTGTTGTCTTTACTATGTATTAAATGTTCTGAAAATTTTACAAGAGTGTCTGAAGACTTAATATGTCTTGCCAAGCTTTGAAAATCAATAAAATTGTACATTTACATATATTAACTGAAAGGATTCATGATATCTGTTATTTAATTGATTTCCAAAAATTTGTTGACTTTACTATGCATTAAATGTTCTGAAAATTTTACAAGAGTGTCTGAAGACTTAATATGTCTAGCCAAGCATTGAAAATCAATAAAATTGTACATTTACATATATTAACTGAGAGGATTCATGATATATCTGTTATTTATTTGATTTCCAAAAATTTTGTTGTCATTACTATGTATTAAATGTTCTGAAAATTTTACAAGAGTGTCTGAAGACTTAATATGTCTTGCCAACCATTGAAAATCAATAAAATTGTACATTTACATATATTAACCGACAGGATTCATGATATTGTAAACAAGAGCATGGGATCCTTCAGATGCTTATGTCATGGCATCATGGATGCTTTATCTTAAATAATTGCAGGAACTGATGATGATTTTCCTCAACACCAAAATAGCGCTCTAAGAGGTGGCCGCATTGCTGTAAACGGAAGATCTGCTGTAGCTTCTAACCCATATTCTAGGATGCATATTGACATGGAAGTCCAAATCCATCAACTTGAGAAAGAAGCTTACTGTGCTGTGCTGCGCGCTTTTAAAGCCCAGGCTGATGCCATTACTTGGGTATTTGCTTTTTGCCTTTTTTTTTCATCTGTCGTTTTATACTTTTGTATCATTACTATTCGTACTGATGTGGTTAAATGCTCCACTCTATGCTCCTTCTCCAGGAAAAGGAAGGGTTGATTACAGAACTTAGGAAAGAACTGAGAGTGTCAGATGACGAACACAGAGAGCTTTTGACTAAGGTCAATGCTGATGACATCATCAAAAGGATTAGGTTTGAATGCTTCGTAGAATAGTTTCATCAATTAAAATTAGTAATTAATGAGCCAGGGTAACCATCATTTCTGCCTTTTAACAGGTTTATTGGGCAATTTTTTCAGGGATTGGAGAAATGCAGGTGGAGACCAAGCTGCTAGGCTTGCCACATCTCAGTCTGTTCATGATCTTTTACCCAGCCCCAGTGTTTCAGCATCCCGCAAAAGACAGAAGACATCTCAATCGGTATCTTCTGTACCATCTTATTACACCATCACAGCTTTCCAACTCTGCCAGCGGCTCTGTATATGCAGCCATCATCTTTGGCTGCAAATTCAGGAGCTGCTATAAGATTTAGAGGCAAAAGGTGTATGTTAATTACTTGCAATAGAAGAGCAAAGAAGACTGTTGATTGACCTACATTTGGTTTGTTTTTCTTTGTTTTCCATTTTCCTTAGCGGGTTCAGCCATTGCATGGTTTGTCCCGAATCAATTCCATGCAGTACCCTTCTACAGGTCCTGTTGGAAGTAGATCATTTATAAACCGCAGTTCTAGTGGTGCCATTTCTGCAAATGACACTGCTGAAGCAGGAGCGTTAGATAACTTAATTGGAAGGAAAGTATGGACAAGATGGCCTGAAGACAACAACTTCTATGAGGCTGTAGTTACTGATTACAACCCTGCCGAGGTATTTTCTAAAGCAAAATTTATCTTCATCTTTTTTTAAGGTCCCATTCAATAGAATATCATCCATGCCTTTCTTTATTTTATTTAAGTTGACCTGTTACTTGTTATCATATTAAACTAATTGTAGTACATCCCTCGACCACCTTCATCCCGGTCTGTACTATTTGTTTTGTCATATTGCATGCTAATAACCATATAGTGATAATTTGGAAGAGATTAGTTCTCCCTTGCAGCCTGAGCATTGACCCACAATTGCAAAATGCTTTGCTTGTTCGAATTATTGTATGTAATTGACTGTTGGTTGTATTGGATTAAATACAATATTTACTGGTTGAATTTTCAGTCATCTAGTCATCCTCAACATTTTTTATTTCTTACAGGGCCGACATGCTCTGGTTTATTATGATAGTAGTACGAGAGAGGAGACCTGGGAATGGGTTGATCTCAAAGAGGTAAATAACTCTTGCCCACTTTCTGGCTAATACATTGGTGCAGCATCCATTTCAATATGCTTTTTATTTTTAAATGAAACACAAAAAAAACTATAGATATGAATTTAACAAGTCAAAATTAGGTGATGTAATGGTCCATCGACTGTGCACTGAACAAGGATAAATCCATTTATTTATTTTAATAAATTTGAATTTAACAAGTCTAGATTAGGTGAACCAGTGGTCCGTTGACTGTATGAACAAGGATACGGTAATAACAAATCATGCAAAAAACAAAAGCACAGATCCAAAAAAGAACACTCCATTCATCTCTCAACTGCAGCTTCACGGACATTATGATTAAAGATAAAAGAAATGTAATTAAACACCTGATTATCCGAAGCAAGCCCATAAGGACATAAAAGATAGACTTTATCCCGCAACAAGCAAACCTCTCCTTTAAAATCTACAAAGGTTGTTCTATTCCTATCTGTCCAAATTACCCAAAAACAGCCATCTCAAAACATTTCTATGACCCGTTATACCTCCCTCAAGCCTTGTGAAATTTAGCGAAAACTTGGAGTTTTGCCATAACTTTAGAGCATGAGGACTGATGATCCACATTTTCAGCATCATTCTTACACAAGACTCACTAGTAAAGTGAAATAGACAATGGGTCTGCTTTTTTTAAGATTGTCGCATGTATTAACCTTTCCAATAGCAACTGACAAGACCAAGAATTCTCCTTTAGAAGACAAATTTTCTTTTCAAATTAAAGACGTTGGTTCAAACAGGAGTTGAAGATTCCCCCCTTCTACCAATTTGATAAGATCTGCATGAAAAGTTGACAGAATTTCTTTCTTCTGTAATCTTCTTCCTTAAATTAGTTCAGTGAAACCCCCTAATAAATGCTAACATATCTGTAATATTTCATGCACTTACCTATCTCACCACTTATCTATCATTCATATCTCTCCAAAAGCTAAAATTTCAAAGCTCTCGAGAGTGATATTGGACTATCACCTTAGCAATTGTTTCATTATGGGAAGACAAAAGTTTATTGACTCTGTGAAAAGATACACTTTAAAGCAATTGTTACCTAGTGTATATTGTTGGCATAACAAGATTTGTTCTCATTCCACAGACTGAAGATTTGAAAGTGGCTTACTTTAAATCTCTGACTTAATTTTAAGTAATGTAAGTTGTGTTATGGATGTCATCCACTGAATTATTTTCCTGCACTTCTCCATTCTGTCTTTTATTTTAAGGATGAATAGGATTTGTCCTCTTAGCAATTTTCCAGTATACAAGGGGTGATACATTGCCAGTGCAGTGGATTAGATTTTTGCCAAGATGTGCCAATATATATATATATATATATATATATATTGGATTGATTGAATATTTATTTGTTGATAGACTGCAGAGCAGCCTCCGACCAATGTTTGAGGAGCCTTGCCCTGGGAAGTGAAGATTGGGATATAGGTTATAGCTTTTAAATTTTCTAGTTCAATAACTAATGTGCACTAAGATTTTGAGTGCTGATGTGCTAGTCATGACACCACCTAGTCAATGAATCAGAGATTTTACCTATTGTAGCTAGCTTTTAAAGGGAGAAAGTCATAAGTAGCCCCATGAAAACCCCTCAAGTAATTGCCTCCCCTAAACTCTCTCCACTATACTGTACTACTGTTGGTGACTGTGCCACCTAGGCAGCATCTTCTCCTGGGCATGAGCTGCCGCGGTGGCGCACTGACGCTGTTATGATTTTCAGAAAACAAAAGTGAAACATTGAAACATGATTCATGTTTAAAAAATGTGAAAATGGTTTTGGAGGGTATTTCGGTAATTCTATGGTAAAAAAATTGAAAAAGGTTTTTGGAGGGGATTTTAGTAATTTTCTGTTAAAAAACGTGGATCACGTTCTGAAAAAAATAAGTGTAAAAGGTTTTGGAGGTGTATTTTGGTTATTTGGTTTTGGACTGATATGAAATTTGACAATGTGGTTATTAACGATCAAAGCTTCATTTGTGGTTAAAAACAAATTTCACATAATTTTTGTGGTCTCTTTTCGTAATTCTCACATTTTAATCCCTAATTGAATCAACCCCTCACCGAAATCCTATTGTACTCGTCTATTTTTTGTGTGGTGGCGTGTCTTCTGTTCCCATTTTACTTCTGTTGCTATTCTATTACTTTTGCTGTGCGGCTTGTGTTGTAAGAAGGCAGATCTCGATATTCTAGAATGGTATTTGTCTTTCGAATTTGTCTCCTGTATTAAAGTTTTCTGAAGTCAAGAAAGTATTAATATCTTGCTGATTTCAGATTCCTCGTGAGGATATCCGGTGGGAAGGTCAGGACACAGGCATATCATATCGAGGGGGTCATAATGGACAAGGTCGTGGAATGAAGAAACATATCGGCCGTGGTGGCCATATTCCGGGTGCTGGAAAAGGGAGAGGATCTGCAAAGGGTCAGGGTCAATTTAGAAAAGAATTTATGTCATCACAAAATAGGATTGAAAAGGTCTCAGACGATATCGAATTACTTAATACAGAGACACTAGTAAAGGAGGTATGAAATGAATTTTAGCCAATCCATCTGTGTGATTATTATGTCAGTTCTTGAAACTACATTTTTCCACATGTTAAACAGGTAGAGAGGATTGTCGATGCAATTCATCCAGACCCTCTCGAGCTTGCTAAGGCGAAGAAAATGCTGAAAGTAAGATTCTCGCTATGTTTCTTGATATATCAATGATTGGCATTGCAAGTTTGACTGTAATATTATGTGTGCAGGAGCATGAGCAGGCACTAGTTGATGCAATTGCGAAGCTTGGAGATGCTTCAGATGGTGAAAGCGGTAATGCATACACGTTCACATAACTAATTTTGCATACTTTCTTATGTACTGTATCTTTTGTTTCTTTTGATTGTGTTGTGACTTGTGAGGTTCATAATTATTCAGACTTCATAAATAGCGTTTGTTTTACTTGGTGTTTCCATTTTTTTTAAATCTATTTGTAGTAGTTTTGGGGATTTTTTAATGACTGAAATGGAAATGGAAAACGTATAATTGACGGTCCAACATGGTATACTCTTTCTTTAAAGAATCAAAGCATCAAGTAATGCAAGTAAATAGTTAAACAAGCACCAGTTAAGTGTCAATTATTCAGACTTCATCAATATTCAAATTTGAAAAGAAAAAAATAAATTATGTATCAATAGTATGTACATGGTTGTTACTTTCTGTATGAATGAATATGGGGTAGCTAATCCTGTGTAATTTTATCTTTTTGCCAAAAAAAATATATAACAGATGGAGAAGGGCAGGAGCAGCAGCAGGATCATGAATGAAAATGGAAGGTGGTAGTAGATGTTGCTGGGTGTTTGCTTTGTCCCAATTTTTTTGGATGGTGGTGGCCTCTCAGCAGGGTCAGAAATGTAGCACAGTCACAGTCAAGTGCATGTTAATGTAGCTCGACAACCAACTAACCAGTAGGTGGTTTATAATGTAAAATCACTCCCTCATCCTCCCCCTACAATCTACATGGACAGTGTTGTGGTTGTCCTGAAGCTGCTCCATTGTAGTGGCACTTTTATTTATTTTTTCTTCTTTTCAACAGGAGGAAACCTTGTAAAATCTGACATTCACCCAATCCCACCATTCCTGCACAAGAATCATCAAAGTGCATGCAGATTATATTTATCATAAAAAAATTGCTGCATCTATATGTCAATATTAACTTTTGTGATTGAGCATCAATATTAGAAGTAGATGGTTGTTTAGTTTGTTGGGTTTCTGATTAGAGTACCCCAAATTCACATGCTCAACTCCAGAATAAAGACAAAATCACAAAACTACTTTTAATCAAGAATGAAGTTTTGATTCTTTCTGTAAGCTGATGAGGTTTGAACTTGAGGATGAAATATTTCAGTTCAAGCTCAATAAATTAATTAATTTAATGGCGAAAATTATAAAAGTTGAGGCATTTCGCGTTCTATTTATAACCAGGAGAATGGATTCAGTTAATAAGCATACCTACCTTCAGGTCTCTCGTCCAACCAACAAAATGTAGCAGGAGGTAGAGTAAGCTTTCATTGGATGAGCTATGTTTCAAGCATTGAACAAGTTATCAGAAGACACCTGCATTTACAAAGAAACTTCTAAGAGCTTGAAGTCTTAAACAGGTCATCATAATAATTGATATGCAATTCATGAATTACTTGGCAAAATAATTTACAAAGACCATTCTGCCTATAATAACAATATAGACAAGTATTAACAGGTTTCTACAATCAATGGTGAAGCCAAAATCCTACTCAGTGGGGAAAATTCTAGTAATGATATTAACTAAAACTTTCAATATGAACAATACGGTAATTGATATTATTTGCACACAATACTTTGTAATTTTGCATTTAAACACTATTAATATGGAAGTCTTTCATAGAATTGAATAATATGAAATATGATATAATCACAATCAATTAATAAGAAAAGCTAACAATTTGAAATATATATATATATATATATATTGTAATTAAATATATAATTTTTACCATAATATCAAACAGAACCATTCAAAAAGAACATTGAAATATATCAATACATGTATGTAACAACTATTTATTGGACTGGTATAAAAACGTAGTTTAGATTGTCCAATAAATAAAAAAGAAACAGATTTTCTCCCTGAATCGGGTCGTAAGGGGAGGTGAAGCGACTAAGAAAAGAAAAGAAAGTAGGTAAGTTTACAGTCAATGTAAAGGAAAAGTAAAGAGTCCAGCAGGGGTTTCTGCCACTATGGACATTAGGTGCTTCATCCGTGCACTACCCATTGTTCTTTACCATCTCCATTGTGGCAACAAAATGATTTAAAGACTTGAATTTGTTTCCATGAGATTGAACTTGGTTTGCTCTTGGGTCTTACGAGGAACAGTGCTGACTAGAAATATTGTGATTTGAATATCAGGGTTCTAGTTCGAATATGAGAAAACTGTTCCACGGTATCTCTAAGAATGGAGAATGACTTAATCACCAGGAGTAAGGAAAGTGTCACATCTTTGTTAGTTGTACTTGTATCAACTTGTATGTAGTTAATTCTAGGGATGTTCAACTTCATAATAGGCGCAATAAAGATGCTTGAGTTTCATTTGGTCTAATTCTTTTAGATAAGCAATAGAAGAATTTAAAACCCCACAATACCCTGCTTAGATTTAGGACTTGTTTTGTGTTAATGTTACTTGGCCATTTTGAACCTGAGGAGAAAATTCAAATAAATTGCTCATCATGACCAACACTGGTCCTCTTTGACAAATGTAAAGCTTTTAGCAGGGTTCAGACACTGTGAAAATCTTAGGATGACCTAGCAAAAGACTCAACATAACTGCCAGGGCACGAGAACACAAATAGTCAATATTAATCAGCTCTCACTTATAAAATACCACTCAATCCTAATAGCAAAAATAAACCTCATTGTCCAATATGAGAGCCAACTCCTAATACGAATATACGATAATCCATCCATGTCTAACAGCTCCATATTTCTTATATTGATCTTCAACTGACAAGTTGTTACCACTTACCACAGTGCAAAACTCTTAAATATATATAATTCAATGATCTTGCTCGAAAATAAAAATGCTTTCATCGAATAAATAAAGCCAAAATAAAAATCCCCAAGGCCACTAACGATTCAACAACCACCCAAATACAATCACTATATTTCAAGAATCCAGCTTGGCTCTATAAAGGGTAACAAAGATGAGACATGGTTCTTTCGAACTTCAGCAATATGTTTGGATATCATATTGAAAAACATTGACATTTAGCTGGTGACTATAAACTACTAACCTGCATGATTTTGATTATTCAGCTTAACTTGTTTAACAGATTATTTACATGCATTTATCGAAGAAAGTGGATACATTACAATTAGCTCGAGCCAAAAAATAGTCAACATATAATCCAAAATATGCAATACCTTCAATCAAGCAAAAAGGGGAAAAAAAAACAAAGATTAAGTTAATCAATCTACATCAAGCAACCTTTCCAAAAAAAAAATATCTATATCAAGCAAAATAAATCACCTTGAAAGGATCAAAACCCCCCTCCAACAATTTACAATAACATCAAATGGCTTCAAATTCAGCATACCCAGAAACGAATCACACCTAAAAGCACTAAAACCAATTTAAGTAACTCAAATAAAAGTAAAATAACCCAAATAAAAGGAGTATAGTCAACAAAAAGATCAATCAAACAATACCTGAGAAGCAACCGACGATTTAAGTAACTTTAAAAGCCATCTTCCGTTGTGAGGCCTTGCCATCCAGCTAGTGGATTTGAAGATTCAATCGATTCATTATTTGTCAGGCTGTCATGTTTTGAAATTAGAATAATTCATAATTGAAAAAAGAAACAAAGAGACTTTCCATTTACAACCAAATATATTTTAAATAAACCAACCAGTGATTTCCATGTAAACGTCTTCTTCGTGCTTGTACAGATCTTGAGTTGTTTTGAAAGGATTGAAGCTTTGGACTAGCGTTCTATTTCTTAGAAATTCTATGGATAGGCTTTTTAATAGGATACTTTGCTTTCTATTTGCTCTATTTTCTCTCTTATTATTTAAACGAGTTTAATCTAATCTCAAATTCCTTAAATATAAGTATATAACCTAGAGTTTTCTCTTTGTACTACTGTATATAGATTTTTTTATTTATTATTTTAAGCTAACACCATTTTGGGTCAGGGGTCTGCCGAGATCTCACGAACTTTATAAATACGGTATGAAATACAACTCTCAAACTAAGGGAGATGTTTCCGCACACTTTGCAATTTAATGGGCTATGGGATTCCAAAGGAGGGTCTTGATCCCACGACCTCATGATGTAGGTGTGAGGGGTCAATCACCAGACCAACCTCATCTTGTCAAGTATGTTCAATTTAAAGTATATATTTAGAATTTTTTTTTTCACTTACTCTATGTTTTTTAAATGAATTATTGGTGATCGGAATCAATCCAATGATAGAGAATAGTTAGGTTTAAGAAAATATCTTTGACTAAGATGTCGAACTCTATTTGATTGTCTGAAAAAGAGCTCGGAGAAAAATTTGGATAGTGTTTGAGTTGTAAAATATTTTCAAAGAAAAAGGGACGGATGAACGGTCTAGGTTGTCAGCGTTATTGTCAACGATAACCCTTTGACGCTAAAGTTAGGCTTGGCTTAGGAAGAAAATGAATCAAGTTGGTGTATCTACCATTTTTTTAGAGCATTGCTAAATTCAGTCGCCAAACTCACTAGCTGGTTCACTCTCTACCGAGATTTGCAAATTTCTGTCGCCAAATTCAGTCGCCAAACTCAGTCGCTGGTTCACTCTCTACCGAGATTTGTAAATTTCAGTCGCCAAAATCAGTCACTGGCTCACTCTCTACTTCCCTGCAAGACATGTGTCCACTTTTTATGGTAATTAATTTAAACAAAATTAAAACCTCTAGTTTTTATTTAATTACATTATTGCCATTGTGCTTGCCATTCTAATTTGAATTCTCCACTTTCCCTCTCTAAACGAACGAAGCAAAACAACCATGGTCTATAGAGATCTATTCTGCCACAAATTCACAATCCAACCCAAAATCATTTGTAAATATTCATGTATTTTCTTCTACTTGGCTTGGACTTGGTTTCAAACATCAAACATCAAACATCAAACATCATTTTAACCCAAATTTTTTTTAAAGCTTAAAAAATCAATAACCAAAACCAGTTTGTAGTCTGTTAAATCCACTCGAATCACTCAATACGAAAGCAAATTCGAACAAGGCTCCTCAATCTATCACCACCGATGGAGAAAAAACCAACTTTTTGTCATTGAATAGTTGGATTCCTCTTTTTTTTAATCCACAGTAAAAAGAAAAAAAACAATTGAAATGCTATGTTTTTCATGGTTTATGAGATACCAAGATAGGAAAAAAATCATCCAAACCCATCAGCCCCTATCATATTCTCTCACTAACATGTGTTCTCTCTCCTTCGTCTCTTCCACTTCTCTATCTTTCTCACCACTTCCTCGTCATTTACCATTTTTCTTTATTTTAACTCTGTACGTAATTCATTCTACCATCAAGAAATGAAGAAGAGAATTGTTAACACCAAAATTTCACCTAGTGCTACCAGAAAGGGGGAGGTGTGCTCTCTAGGTGAACTAGGTTCACTAGGAGGCTCGTGCCTTACAAGGTGCATGGATGACCTAGATACTTCATTTTCTCTATTTCTCACTTTTATATCTTCTAGACTAGGTAGATAAGGTTTGAAAGACTATTCTGCAACAATAGAAACTCTAGGGAGTTTCAATGTAATAGTAGAGAATATCGAGAGATCTCCCTTGTAGAATAGGGTTTGCTCCCTATTTAAAGTGTGTTTTCTGCTCAGGGAGTAGTTGGCTCCACCTCTTATTTATGGCTCAATGGGATTGCCTGATGGCGTTTTCCTAATTATTTGGCTTTTAAAGCTTGAGGCAAGCATATGTCAGACGTATAGATCCTCGATTTTCGACACGAGCCTTCGTGTGACGGGTGTGCCACTTCATGTCCGTGTGCCCACTTGTTACCTACTTCGAGAATGTTCCATCATTCGTGGTTTTCACCACCCAGTTTTTCGTTTAGTACAAATCAGCTCCATAGGGACACGTCCAAATATTCTTTTTGTTGCCAACATTACACGAGTTGAAGAATGGAAATCGATATAGTGGACACCTCACCCAACACTCTATACAGTACCAAATGCCCCGCTCCTCTCTACAACTACGTCTATTAAGGGCCTAGCCCCTGACATCGTCATTCCCCTGCTACTTTTGTTTGCACATATAATTCTTTTTTATGTTTTTATCCTTTTTCGTGGTAAACTAGCTCGAGGTGATATTTTCCCACGTATACCTTTTCCAATATTATGGTTGAGTCATACAGGTATTCATACTCCCGAAGTTGTATCACGTTGGCTAGTCTTACTTTGATGACTATCTCACAACTTTGGGCACCTAGGTAACTAGGTGACAGAAGGGGAAACATTCTTAGCTATTTCCAAGCTAGTTGCATTTATGGGACTAGGTGACAGGTGGGGGGACCCTCTCAACTGCTTACATACTAGTCACACTTAGGCTAGGGATTACCCTAATCGTACCAGCGGTCCTATATAACAAACTATCTTGGGTCTGGAAGAATTTTCCCATTAAAACCAAGTTTGTGGGTGCATTTTCCCGCACATCCCTTTCAAATGTTATAGTTGAATCGTACATGTCCATGTTTCACATCAATGTAAGGGTAGGTCTTTCTACTTTTTTGAATTTATATCTCGTCAGCTAGTCTTGCTAGATGATTACTTTATGACCTCACATACCTGGGTGACTAGGTGAAATGTGGGGGAGCCCTTTTGGCTGTTTGAATAATAGTCGCACTTGTGTTAGGGATTATCCCAATCAACTTTGTGTGGTCCTAGCTAACTATCTATCTTAAGCTTAGACAAAATTTACCATTAACAAAAATGTTAGGGTGATAAAGTAAATCTGTAATCAACATTAACGGTGGTAATGGTAATTTTGTAAATAATTGTAAAAGAAATGGTTTTTACTAAATTCGAATCGGTGGAGTACAAAATTAAAAGCAACATTACACATGTCATTAAGAGAGGTAGCAAGTGAACCAGCTCCTCACTACCTCTCTTAAAGGTACCACCAATACTCAATAGTTCTCTAGTCTTTTCATTTTCTCTCTATGAGAGCCAAATGTATAAAAGTAGTAGTGTCCTTTAGGTTGTGGGTCTTCTTGCCAGAAGCAGTGGGTCCATTTCTATTTACTTTTCCAGTTTTAATCTAGGTTCCTCAACAATGATCGAGTAAGAGATTGTGAAACTCTACGAGAACCTCTCTTTAGCGAATGAAGATGGGGCTATCCGTGAAATGTCTGTAGAAGCTCAGCGGGACTGGAAGGTAGATGTCGATCACTGTTTAGTATGAAAGGTTTTTTCGGGGAAGAAGTTGAACAGGGAAGCTTTTAAGAGCTTGATTGAACAGCTATGGAGTCCTTTTGGGAATGTACAAATCGAATCAATAGGCGAAAATATCTTCATGTTCTACTTCAACAATCAAGAGGACAGAAATCAGATCTGGCAACGAGGTCCTTGGTATTTCGACAAAAGCTTAATCGCCCTCGAAAAGCCCTCTGGTACGGGAGACATTTCTCTCCTAGACTTCAATAAAATGGAGCTTTAGGTCCAGATCCACTATATGTCTATCATGTGTATGAACAGAAGAATAGCGAAATGGTTGGCAGAACAGATAAGCAGTGTGATATATATTCCGACGGAATCCAAAGAATGTTGGGGTAAGTTTATGAGAGTTAAAGTCCAAATTGATATCTTTAAATCGTTAAAACGATGGCTTCGATTGAAGTTAGACAAATCCAACAACATTGTGGTAGTGGTTCTGAAGTATGAAAGGCTCCCAGAGTTTTGTTATGCTTGTGGTAGAATTGGGCATGGAGTAAAGGAATGCCCTAATGACGAGAACAGAATAAAAGCTCTAAAAGAAGCGACTACCAAGTTCGAGTCGATGATGTGAGCACCAGTACCAGATATGATAAGAGGGAGGCACCAATCGCAAACAAACGGGAGCACCACTGATAAGGATAAATCGCTCGGGGGGTCCCTTGAAGTGGACGCAGAAGGCTCTTTTAACCTGAAGTTTGGCTCGCTTGAATCCAAGAAAAGAGATTCTGTAACTACTATGACGACTTCGAGGAAGAGAGTGGATCTGGCATAGTTTAAAACCCTAACAATAACTAGTGGACTCTGGACTCCACAAGGAAAAATGTTGCAGGTTGACAGCCTAAGAGAGGGACATATGACAAATACTAAAGCTATGGCTTATGTGAAAGACAATGCCCACTCTGGGCCAACCCTACGTACTGTTAGGTCAAATGATCTTGAGCCCACTTCACATCTTACTTTAGACTACCCTATGAAAAAAAGTCCAGAAATTGAAGAAAGGCATCTGACCCATCCCATACAGACTGATATGCAAATAACCCCACAGAAAAATATCACCAGAAAAAGGAAAAGATCAGCGAGGGAAGGAAATGCCCAATAGCTTCCTAGAAAGATTTACAGCTCTTTTCCAAAAAGTGCTCATGAATAGCAAAACATGGTAGAAAAGCTCAAGAGGAAACAACTCATCTCCTACAGATGCAAAGAAAAATGGCTTACCTAGAAAGGGTAAAAGTCCTGTAAACAATACAAGACCACCCAATATGTCACAAAAGATGATGGGCTCCCCCTCAACTAAAAAAGAACTAGGAGTCCAAGTCTACAAAACGAAAGTGGTTTTCGATTTACCAAAAGAGAACAGAGAGACAAAAAAAGACAGAAATTTTACCCCAACATTGGAAATTGTTAGATCGGCAGAGCTTGTTTACCAGGCCAGTTGGGAACCATGATAGGCCTTAACTGGAACGTTGGGGGACTAAGAAACCTAGACATGACGCCGGTTTGGTCCCGATTCGGAACCGGCGGTTCCATTTCCGATTTCGATTCCGGTTTCGGTTCTGCGATTTCGGTCTGGTTCTGGTGGTTCCGACGGTTCGGTTCCCTATTTTGAAAAGAAAATTTTCAACATCATCCATAACAATCATCATCCATGATCCATGATCCATACACCCAAAATCACCTTTTCATTTATCAAAACCCACCCAAAATCATCCATCATTATCTATTCATCTGTCAAAACCCACCCAAAATCATCCATCATCATTTCATATGTCAAAACCCACCCAAAATCAAAAACAAAAATCAAAAATCAAAAAGAAAGAAAAGAGATCGAACTCATCGAAGATTCAAAGAGATCAGAGATGGAACTTGGAAGAACTGAAGTACAGATCGGCAATAGACGGGATGAAGACCGAAGATTAGATCGGCGCAGAGCGGAAGAGATGGCCGTTGTCGAGACGTCGACGGGAAGAAGAAGAAAGAAAGAAAGAAAGAGAAATGAAGAAAGAGAGATCTGTCGAGTGTCGTTCTGATCTGAAAGAGAAAGAGAAAGTGAGTGAGAAAGAGAAAGAAAGTGAGAGTCTGAGAGAGAGAGAAAGTGAATATATATATATATTGTGCGGATCTGCCCGGTTAGAACCAAAATTGGAACCGTCGGTTCCAGTCCGGTTCGAACCAGGCGGTTCCGCACAATTTGGAACCGGGATCGGAACTGCCCCGGTACCGATTCCGATCCGGTTCTAGTTTTTTGGTGGCGGTTCCGGTTCGGTTCGCCAGTTCAAACCGAACCGGCGTCATGTCTAGGGAAACCCTCGCGCGTTCGCAACCTTGAAGAGGCTGCTGAAAAAACACTCCACAGACTTTGTCTTTTTTTCTAAAACCAAAGTTTTAGGCCGAATGGCAGGCAGAGTTAGAGACCTTCTTAGATTTGGTGACGGTTTTATTGTTGATTAATTTGGCAAGAGTGGTGGCTTAATGTTGTTATGGAGAAAAGATTTAGTGGTTACAATTCTTTCTTTTTCTACAAGTCATATAGATGCTAGAGTTCAAATGGATGATGGCTTATTGTGGAACTTTTCTGGTTTCTACGGAGACCCTACTTCCAGCAAGAGAGTGAACTCTTGAGCTTTTTTCGGCGTCTTAGGGAGGTTGCCAGCCTTCCATGTGTGTGGGGGGTGACTTCAATGAGCTGCTGTGTATGAACGAGAAAGTGGGAGAGTTTGACAAATCCATCTCGGGTATGATGTGTTTCAGACAAACCATAGAAGACTGTGACCTTATTGACCTAGGATGTTCTGGTCCTAAACTCACTTAGAACAACAGAAGAGATGGCAAGAGCAACGTCCTGGAGAGACTTGACAGATTGTTAGCCAATATTCACTTGAGTGACAACTTTGGTTTTATCAAAGTGGATCATTTGGGGTTTAATTCCTCAGACCACCACCCAATTCTCCTGACTTTTAACCATCAGAGTAGTCCTCAGACAGGCAGAAGTTGGAGCTTCCACTTTGAACCCTTCTAGTTGAAAGAAGAAGACATCAACAAAGTTATGGATAAAGCTTGGAAGGAGAAAGACTCCTCAAATTCGGTTCATGAGTTCAAAAGAAAACTCAATCGATGTGCTACTAAACTACAAGGATGGAGTAATGATCGTTTTAAGAACCTTAGCAAATAAATAGATGACAAAAACAGAGAGATTGAGCGCCTATATAAGTCCTACGAGAATGATAGTATTATGCAATACATTAAGTCCTATGAAAAATATGTGGAGGGTCTGCTAGAATGTGAAGAGATTTACTAGAAGCAACGCTCTCGAACGGACTAGTTGGAGACGGGAGACCGAAATTCAAAATATTTCCATGTTACAACTACAGCTACAACAAGGATGAAAAAGAACTCAATTGTTAAGCTTTTTGACATTGAAGGCCGATACCAAGACACTGAAAAGGGTTTGGCCCATGTGATCCAGGATTACTTCACCAAAATTTTCCAGTTCTCTAAACCTTCCCCATAAGATATCAGGAAAGTTACAGAGGCGATCAAGTCTAGACTCGGCGTTGAAAAAAGGGAAGATCTGAATGCTACTTTCACAAGCGAAGAGATTAAATTATATATCTTCCATATGAGCTTACCAAAGCCTCTAGACCAGATGGGTTCCATGTTATCTTCTTCCAAAAATTCTGAGGTATTATTGGAGACGGTTTTTCCAGAGTTTGTCTTCGAGTTCTTAATGGTAACTCTTTCATCATAGACTTCAATAACACTAGAAAATTAAAAATCCTACCTCTCTGAGAGACTTCCTGCCAATTTTGTTGTGTAGTGTGGTCTACAAGATAGTGACGAAGGTACTGGCTTCCAGATTAAAGACTTATCTCCTGGATATCATCTCACATTACCAATCTACATTCGTCCCTGGAAGACGGATTTTTGATAACGTCCTGGTAGTTTTTGAGACCCTTCATTCCATAGCTCGAAGAAAGTCTAGGAAAAGGGGTTGATAGCGCTTAAATTGGACATGTGTAAGGCGGATGACCAAGTTGAGTGGAGCTTCCTCAAAACAGTTATGCTGAAATTGAATTTCCCTCCCAATTGGATTGATCTGATCACGGACTGTCTCTTCTGCTAACTTAACCCTATTGCTTAATGGTCGTATAGTGTGCACGGTGATGCCCTCCAGAGCCCTAAGACATGGGTGCCCACTCTCCCCCTATCTTTTTGTCTTTTGCGTGGAGGTCCTCTCTTCTCTGATCTCAAGCTCTGAAAAGAATGGCAGGGGCCTAGACATTAAATGTTGCAGAGGATGCCCTCTCATTAGCCACATTTTGTTTTTACAGACGATAGCATTCTCTTCAGTAGGACTATGAAAGAATGCAGCCTTAGTATCCGGAAGATTCTGGGTGTTTATGAGCGTGGCTCGGGGCAGCAAATCAATCTCTAAAAGTCCAAGATCTCTATCTACCTAAAAGTCATGGTGGTTTGGGTTTTAAATACCTCTCAACTTTCAATCAATCCATCTTGGCCAAGCAAACTTGGAGGATCCTGACTTGCCCTAATTCCATTGCGGCCCAACTTCTGAAGGCCAAATACTTTTAAAAAGGGAATTTTCTGATGGCCTCTGTTAAGTTGGGTTGCTCCCACATTTGGAGAAGTTTACTCTAGGGAAGGTCCTTGCTTTCCAAAACCTAAGATGGGCAGTAGAGGACAGAAACAAAATCAGAGTCTTCAAAGATCGTAGGATCCCCTGGCCAAACTCATTTCAAACTATCACTGCTGACCTTGGGACTAACCTTCGGGTGGCCGACCTCCTTGACAAGTATCTTTGTGGTTGGAATGTAGACATCCTCAATAGAGAACTACTGCCAGTAGACAAGGATTGTATTCTAACCATCCCAATTAGCTGGAGGTTACCGTGATACTATTATCTGGCAATTTGATAAAAAAAAAATGTGCTTTTACGGTCAAGATTGGGTATCTCCTTGCCTTAAATCAGAGAATTTATGCTTCTGTTTCCAACTTCTCTTCGTCACATAACTGGTGGAACACCCTGTGGATCCTCCACTTGCCCCATAAAGTTAGAATCTTTGTCTAGCTTGCTTGTTTGAATGTCATTCCGTCTTTGGAAAATCTCTGTGAAAAGACTGTTGTGGCTTTTCCACGGCACACCAAGTGTACATCCCTGTCGAGTCCTCTTGTCACGCTCTCTTCTAGTGTAATGGGGCTAAAAGGCTTAGAGTTACGCCCGTTTTGATAGCCTTTTTTCAGCAGGACAACGGCTCTCTATCTTGGATGTGCTCACATATTCCTCTTCCCACATTGAAAAGGATGATCTAGGCCAACTTTGCATGATTTCATGGGCTATTTGAGAAAACAGAAATTCCTTCTTAAACTGTGGTAAGGAAAAACCCCCAGAGCTGGAGGTCGTTGGGGCAGAGGCTTCCTTATCTGAATTCCAGAATTTTAAGTGTGTCATCTCCACTCGGAACCACTCTCATCACCCAGGTATCTCCTAAATTGGCTGACTCCCCCTCCATGATGTTTTAAACTCAACACCGTTGTTGCCCTCAGGCATAATGCCAGTTCCATTGGCTTCAGTGCATCCATTAGAGATGACAAACGTATGGTTCTAGCAGCTCTTTCTACATAACTGTCAGATTCCTTCAATGCTGATGTTGGTGAACTTCTTGCCTTAAAAGAAGGCCTTATGCTTGTTCCCTTCTATAGGCTCCATTTCGACATTGCAGAGGTCATATCCCACTGTGGTTTCCATTCTTAACGACCCAACCCCTTTTATGGGGGATTCTAAATTCATTGTTAATGATATCAAGGCTTTGTTCTTTAATGTGGGCATCTGTAAAAGTCAAGCGATTTCCAAATCCGGGAATACCTTGGCTCGTATGCTCGCATTAATGGCTTTTTCCTCTGTTAGGAAGCATATTTGGCTGGATTCCAGTCCTTCTAGTTTTCTTTCCCATGTGTAACGTTTGGTTTCTTTTTTAAAAAAAAATGGACATATGTCTTGCAGGGAAGTAGAGGGTGAGCCAGCAACTGTATTAGGCGACTGAATTTATCAAAGCTCTTTTTCTTTAGTTAGACCTTCTTACCCATTAGATGTTTATCTTATATAGGCGACGCATGGTTGGACCATTGGGACAAGTGTCATTATTGATGCTACTTTGGTTAGAGAATTTGTCTTAGTGTGGTGTGGCTCTAAACTTATTGGAGTCAGTTCCCTTACCGATATGTATGTAGGACACTTTTCACTCACTTTATATTTTAATAAATATTATTATTTATTGATACCTAAAATTGGCCAACGATCGAGATTCAATCGGACGGGCCAAGCCCGACCTGCCCTGCCAACGTTCAGGCCGAGCCTGGCACGGCCCAACCCTCAATCAGGCCAGGCCCGGCCACATGAGCGCAGTCTGCAAGCCTCACAAGCCGTCTTGTGGCCTATGACCAATGGTCGGCCTACGGGCCAGCTTGTCAGGTCTGCCCACAGGCCAACCGTTTGCCAATAGCCATTTTATAATTTTTTTAAAAAAAAAAAAAATTGGCCAACTGCTACCTTTTTTTAATTTTTTTTTTAAAAAACTTGGCCGTTGGACTTACTTCAATGACTACCTTTTTAAAAAAACTAATTTAAAATTTTCATTAAAAATACCATTTTAACTTCAATTCAATTTATCTATAAATACCCCCCTTTAAATCAATTTTTCTTCACTCATCTTTCTCTCTCTCTCTCTCTCTCTACTATCTAATTTCTCATTTTTCTCTCATTCTCTCTCTCTCTCTCTCTAGTCTCTCTACTCTCTACACATTCTAATATTCTATAATATTAATCTTTAATTCTCTATAAATCTATAATATTATAATATATAATCTCTCATTCTCTAGTCTCTACTCTCCACCAAGACACTAATTCACCATTTCTCAACAATTTACAAATAACAAACAAAGGTAATTTCTTATTTATTTTAAATTTTATATTTATAATTTATATTTAGTATATTAATTTATGCTTAGTAGTTAGTAAATTTAATATTAATATTTACGCTTAGGTTTTATTTAGATCTTACTCAACAATTTACTAACCTGCACTCCAAGGTATTTGAAGTTTATCGTCTTTATGAACGCGGGTTTAGCGGCAAAAACATGCAACAATCGGAACAACCAGACACCCGATCGATGAAGAGAAGTATGAGAATCCTAACAGGTAACCAAGAATCTTCATCTTCATCTTCATCATCTCAACATTGCAAACTGAACACTTTCTTTGAAACTAAGTTCTACATAGCCCATCAAGGGGACTTCCAAGAATTTGAACTGCTATTATGATGGAAGAACCATACCGAGTTATCCAATATTGTCCCAACTAGCATAGGACGTACTCGGCATCCATGTGTCCTCCGTTTGTTCAGAACAGACATTTAGCACCAGTAGACGTATAATCAAACTTAGAAGATCTTGTTTAACCCTCAGATGGTGGAGGTATAACATGCCTTAATGATTAGGAGCATGGAGAGATAAGGATGCAACATCAGCCAGTGAATGAAGAACTAATTCAAAGTTTTTCAAACATATACTTCGAAGAGACTTCCGATTCCGGCAATAACCGGCAGGACTGAAGACTTAATTTAAAATTTTTAATTATACATGTATTTGAAATTTTGTAATTCGATTTCACTTCTTTTCTTTTACCAAGTTTTTATCCATTGGGTTTTTCTTGATAAAGTTTTTAACGATGCAATCACAAATCATGTAAATTAAAATGTGAATCAGTAAATAAAATTCAGCTCTTTCTTAATTCTTGCATATTTATGACTTTATTTATTCTTTGAATAATTTTAGCAAATAAATTAAATATAATTTAATCTATTTCTTACATTTTATTTCATTACTCATTAGACTAAAATAAATAAGAAATAAATTTTAAACAATTAAACTTAAAAATTAAAATACATAAGTTTAAATAATAAATAAATTTTTAACTTAAAATATTAAAAGATAAATAAATTTTTAAGTCAAAAAATAAATAAAATAGGGTAAAAAAAATAATAATGGATTGTTTATTTATTTATTTTATATTTTTATATAAACTATGTGTAATTGATTTAATTGAAATGAAAAAAAAAAAAAAGCAAGCGGGCAGCCTGTCTAGGCCCGCAGGCTAGCCTGCCCCGGCCTACCAGCACGGCTTGCTATGGCCGTACTTTTTGGCTAGGCCAGGCCGCCCAAACCTTAACAGGTCGGGAGGCCCAACCTGTTTCATGCTCAAGGCATTTTTGGGCCCGACTTGTTAAGAGTCTGGTACATCCTTACCGGGCCATACCAGGTCGAGCCGTCCATATTGCCGCCACTATGGTTTATGACAAAATTACAGTATATGTTGATACATAGAAAGGTCTAACGATCGAAATTTAATAGATTTAGCTATTTAGGACAATATTTTTGACTTAGATATCAAACTCTATTTGATTGTCTAAAATAGTAAAATATAGCTCAAGGAAAGATTTGGATAGTATTTGAGTTGTCGAATATCTACAGAACAAAAAGAACATCCCATCCACGGCATAAAAAAATAAATAAAAAAAATAAACAGCTGGCAACTTTTCTATCGAACTCTAATTCTAATCTTTCTTATGGTTGTTGGCTATAACCCTCTGACTCTCAAGTTAGACTAAGAAGAAAGACTTAAGAAGAAGAAAGTGAGAAGCACATGCCAACAAATAAATTGTATCAACCAGCAATTCTTCAATTCAACTATTCAAAAAAGCCGATGTATTGGATTATTGAAATTAATATTTGGATATTCATATAGAATGTAATAAATTCTTTTATTATAATATTTAGTCTTAACCGATTGATTAAATATTAGCATATAAGCATATTAATACATGAATCAATATATATAAGAAAAAGTCTCGACTCTTGAAGAACTTTTATAAGGAGAAAACTCATCCATCGAATACTTTGACGGTGTTATCAGATAACTCAAGGAAAAGTAAAATTCTCTTTTATTAAAAAATTAATAATAAATAATTTATAATCCTACATTGTCAAATCCAATTGTAATCGGTGTTTTTATATAATAAGACGAACTAAAATTGTATTTAATAAGATATAAAAAAGCATAAATTCAAAAGAAGTTGAAACTATTAAAGTACTTTACACGATTTCCAAAATGTGTTGATGTAAAATTTCAAAAATATACTCGTATTACAATCGTAGAAGATTTACTTACAAATAGGTTACCAACTGCGATTCTAAAAAATCTTACTGAACAATATTCAAATGTTATAATTTAAAAGTTTTTGTAAAAATATTGAGGCTTCAATATCAAAATGAGAGGAAGAGTATTTATCTGTGGGAGTTATTGATTTTGAAGAAAATATTATGCATTATACTCTTTTTCTTTAGTTAGTTTTTATCCTACAATTGTTTTTCCTAATAAGGTTTTAAATAAGCTATTTTGCACCCCTAATATCACCCAAAGTTAAAATTGAAAGGGCAATTACCAATTAGGTCCTAGACATTATTTTAAATTCCATGTTATTTGTAACTTTTACAAAAGTGATCAAATTGGTCCTCACCTTTTTTTCAAGTGCCAAATTAGTCCCTATCGTTTAAGAAATGACCAATTCGGTCCCTCCAACGGTTTAATGGTGTTAAATATAACAGTTGACTTTAACAATTTTAATTAAAATATGTAAATACCCTTTATTTATCATATTATAGCAAAATTGTTTTGTCTTTTATGCATTAAATTTACCATTATAATTACAAGAAAATCAAAACATATTATTAATAATGAAACACCATTTGTAACTTTTATAATTAAAATTTTTGAAAAAAATATAAAAATATTTTAATAAGACAATGTCAATTATACCTTTATTTTATAAACAAAATTACCATTCATTCTCAGTTTATTCTTTTACCATTTTTTATATAATTGTTTTTTGTTAAATATTATACAAACATTGTTGTCAAATTTATTCAAAAATCAAAGCCCATAAATAAAATAAACAAAAATATACTTGTTAAAAAAACTAGACATGTGTCATTATTATATTATTTAGACGTAAAGTACAATTTTACCCATACACAGTTAGAATTAATTGATGGAACTTAGTTAAATGGACTAATTTGGCACTTGGGAAAAATATAAGGACCAATTTTGTTACTTTTGTAAAAGTCGCAAACAACTTGGAATTTAAAAAAAAAATCCAGAACCTAAATGGTAATTGCCCAAATTGAAATGTAGATGAATAGTACTTTTTTAAACTTTTTTCCCTTTGCTGTTTTTGCTATTTTACAGGTAAGCTTTTTACTAACAAATGTTTTAACTAGACATTTTCTTTATATGCTGGACATCCAAGGGAATATTTATGAAATCACTATTTCAATCAATGTGAGTAACCCAAATTTAAATAGTGCATAGATGCATTAATACATGGTAGAACTTTACCTTCGTAAAACATAAGAATTCAACTGTAGAGAGAACTTTTGCTATTATGTGAGTAACTTCATAAAAAAGGTCTAGTCCCACCTTAAACAGACAAACACATTATCCTATTGTGGGAGTAACTAACCAACCTCCGACCGCATATACTGCAATTCATCAGGTCCAGCAAAACCATTACTGGTGACAAATGACAATCTCTCCAAAAAACAGCTTATCAAACTAGGATCATTAAACAATTCAATGGTCTAGCAAAAGTTATATCACCTAAGGATCATTACATAATTCCTTCACACACAAAAAAAAGAAGAGGTTTTTCAATCAATGCCAATATGATCTTAAAACCTTCAAACAGATTCTTGAATGAAATAACAGGCCATACTGATGCCTAACACATCATTACAAGCTGATAGTTTAATAATAATAATTATTATTATAATAACAAGAAGATTAACCGGTTAGCACTAACTTTAAAATACAGGATATTCTTACAGTGACAAAAGAATATCAAAAACTAAAATCACCTATTCCTCGAACGTTTCCTTGCACGTCCTGAAGCAGTTGCCTCCATTTCATTGCCTTCCCTACTCCGCTTGCCGCGAGCTGCTGACACTGGAGGAAGTGGTGCTGCAGCCTTCCTTGATGGCCGCCCTTTAGTCCTCTTTGTCGGACTTTCCTTCTCTTTTGATCGTTTCCCATCGCAATGTGTCCGCAAATTTTTATCTTTCCTGGAATCACTTTTACCATTGCTATTTTTCTTCTGCTCAGCTCCTTTTCTACCGTTACCGGAACTAATCACAGGATTCTTTAATGTCTCTAGCAATGATCCCTTTTTCAATGGAGAACTCCGAGTAATTCTACTCAAGAAATTTGCTGCACTTTGCTTCTTGGCATTAACATTGGTGTTGTTTTTCCTGTCTTTCTCTACTTTAGCCTCTGAATTTTCATCGTCTGTAAACCCTAATTCGCTTGAATGGTCAACCTTTGTATTAGCATCTTCATTCTTCTTTGTTTTTGGGTTGGTTCTACTTTTTGCATTTTTACTTGAACTTCTTGTACCTGATGCAGATCTTTCCCTTGTTCTCTTCATTGTGACATGTTCATTATCAGTTTTAACAGAAGATTTATCATGCTTCTTCCAATCTAGAACTGGTTTCTTATCAATCGAAGAGGCTGTTAGTTCTCTTGTCTTAACTGCTCCTGAAGATGATGCATATCCTCTTGCAGAGATTGAGCTACGTTTCCGACAAGCAATTAAAGGGAGTGAAATATTTGGTTTTAAAAGCAAAGAATCTGATGATTCGATATCTAATTTCACATTCTGTGATGCAGAAGACACCGAGGATTTTTCTTTCGGCAACTGGCTTGAGTTAGAAGTCTTGAGAGCCATTTCCTTCAAAACAACTTGTCGGAGCTCAATGGCAGCCAAGTATTCTGAGGAATTCTTCCCAAAAAAAACTATGGCATTGTTGAAGACAAGCAGCAAATCACGAAAAAAACTACTGTTGCAGCCTGAGTACCAACTTTCTTCCACTCTCATTCTTACTGTTTCAATGTCTACATGTTGGCGAATTATGTTTTGATAATCAGGTGTGTCCTACGGTATCATAAAATTACAAATTAACAAATTTATAGACAAATAACAGTAATTTGCTACGTGTTTAAGTACACGAACAGCAAGAAAGTTTAAGCCTAAGCATAGCATAGTGGTATATACCATAGTGAGACATAGTGTAGCTTGTTTGTAAGACTCTTTCAGTTACCAAATTAAACTACACATACAAATTACAAAGTAGCATATACAATTTCTTGATATGTAATCCCATACCATTTCTCGAGATCTCCCTGAGAAATCTCTAGTTCAATAACAAAGTAGCATCTTCCACACATGAATGGTCTTCAAATTACATCCTAATTGGTTCGGTACTTCGGTTATTAAATACGAGAATCAAGCAATAATAATGAAAATATGTTAGCCAGAAAACTCAACTTTCCATTTAATCAATGGAAAAGATTCTAGTATATTTAAGTGTATGTATTCCTTTTTCTTGTTTTTCCTTGGTGGGACATTTTTTTTATTCAACTGAAACAAAGATGTTTGTTAAGAAACCAACTTCATCCTACAATACATAAATTAACATTGAATGTTTAATTGTCAAGTGTCCTAACATGTTAAGGATCCAAAAATTTAATAAAATACTCATTTATTCTCCAATACATACACACTATTTCCAGTCTTGAAATAACAAATACGAAGTTTTTATTCACTTTTTCAGTCATTGACATATACTCTACAATCCCATGGTTAATACCTTTTTCTTTAAATCATTTGATAGTATTAGTTATCCTATCAGAATTATACATTCTAAGACACATGATAAATGAATTTTATGGGAATTAGTAATACATTTATTGACCATTTCTGTTTCCTTTAATTTATAAATGGTTAGTTACTTAATAAAATTCAAAGATTCATCAACAAAAAGAAAGAAACTTATGAATGAAAATTTATTGAAAACATTTCACTTATTCAAAGTTTAACACTAGTACACATAATTGTTGGATTATGAAAGTTAAGTTCAAAAAAATTATATCAAAATGAGATTGGCTTAGTAATAAACCACCGACACCGGCCCACATAAGGCATCTCACCAAATATATTACAACCGAAAGAAAAACAACAAAAACAAGAAAATCGAAAATTAAATGTTAAAAAAGTTAGATCAAAATTATTAAGATGTAAAAACAGTTTGCTGAGACGAATTAAAAAAAAATTAGAAACTTGTAGATGCGAATCAACTGAGTAAATTATTATAATTAAGTAAAACAATTATATTAATGAATGTTTGAAAAATATTTTATCATTTAAAGATTGTAAATAGAAAATGTCTAGAGTGAGATAGAATATTCCAGGAACATTCCATTTTGATTCTCCAAAATGGAGAAAAATATAGAGATTGGTTGTAGACTTGGAGATGGCCCAATTGAGATTGTTTCTTCCGGTCATATACCCCTCACCCAAACCCAAATTGTAACAGTTAACTTTATATATATATATATATATATATATATATTATAAAAAAGGGTAAATTACACTGAACCCCTTGAAGTTTGGGCAAATTACACTTAGATGGAAAAATTTCTTTATTATACACTAACACCCCCAAAACTTAAATTTGACTTTCAAAATACCTAAAATGCCCCTAGTTATATTATTTTATACTTTTTTTACCTTTTAACCAAAAAATTTATAAATTTTAATAAAAATAAAAAACTAAATAAAAATATAATTCATTAAATAAATAAATAGTTAAAAAAATTAAATAAATAAATAGTTTAAAAAAATTAAATAAGTAGATAGTTTTAAAAAATTAAATAAATGAATGGTTTAAAAAATTAAATAAATAAATAGTTTTAAAAAAAATTAAATAAATAAATAATTAAAAAATTAAATAAAAAAGTATTAAAAAATCAAAAAATAAATAGTTTTAAATAAATAAATAAATAGTTTAAAAAATAAATGAAAAAATTAAAAACATTAATTTTTAAGAATATTCATTAATAAAGACAAGATAAGTTCTAAATTTCCAAGGAGTGTTGGGAACCTTGAAACTTCTCTCACCATCATCTTTACCATAAAAGTTTGGATATTTAGAGTTTTTCTTGTCTCTATTAATGGACATCCTTAAAAAATTTAATGTTTTTTTGAATTTTTTTCATTTATTTATTTATATTTTAAAACTATTTATTTATTTTATTTTTAAAAACTATTTATTATTTTATTTTTAAAAACTATATATTTATTTATTTTATTTTTAAAAACTACATATTTATTGATTTTATTTTTAAAAACAATATATTTATTTATTTATTTAAATTATTATTTTTTAACTATTTATTTATTTAATTTTTTAAACTATTTATTTATTTAATGAATTATATTTTTATTTAGTTTTTTATTTTTATTAAAGTTTATAAAATTTTTGGTTAAAAGGTAAAAAAAAATAAAATATAAAATAATATAACTAGGGGCATTTTAGACATTAAAATTAAATTTAAGTTTTTGAGGTGTTAGTGTTTTATAAAGAAACTTTTCTATCTAAGTTTTACTTGCCTAAACCTCAAGGGTTTCAATATAATTTACCCTATAAAAAATTGCAGAAATAGTGTATTTATGTTTTCTTTCCGATAAGGACGATGGCCCTCCAAAAGCCGGAAAATCTTTAGAAACCGAAACAAACAATATGGTTTCCCTTCATTTCCTTGTGTACCTAATCCAAAGATTCTCTTGAAATTTTTCCACAAAAATCACGCCAGTACCCACCAACTTGTCCCAAGCCCTACCTGATTTCTAATGATACGCATCATGGTAATTTAAAATTAATCAGGTCAAGAAAGTAGCTACTCTTATTTCTTACGTTACACTGGCCAGTGGCATATTCCCACTCATGAAAAAAAATAATAATAATTAATGCAGGGTTTTGATCTAACCACATTAGAAATTCACCACGTGGCAAGATCACATCGGGGGATGTATCTGCACCCCGCTGCATCTAATTTTTTTTTATCATCACCAAAATCCAATAAGCGTGATTAAGCTAAACGCTTATAGAGTGTTTGACCAGAAACAACAAAGAGAATGCTGACATGTCATTGCCTCATTGAACTATGGTGATTTTTCACCGCAAGAACACGATCCTTTTTTTTTTTTTAATTTAAAACAAAATTAAAGATAAATTAAAAAAAAAAAAAAAAAAAAAGTATTTACCTGGATATGAAGCCGGCGTTCGAAAACGGAGCCAAGTTTATGAGACCGTATGATCTCGAGGCACTCAACCAACGGCTGAGATTCAACTGACACACACTTGATTGTGAGTGATTGGTTCTCCTCAATCTCCGGTTCGTTCGGTTCGTCGCCTTTCTCCTCCTTCCTCGATAAGCTCGCAGAGCTCTGCACATCACTGCTTTCTCTCTCTTTACCATTCCTCTCCTCTCCACCGTCTCTTGACTCAGCCACCGATTCGCGTAACTCGGCCGAGTCAACTCGCTCCGAGTTCCTCGCCGATTCTTTTGCCGCGCTACCACAGCTCCCGTTACACGAATTTTCCTTCGCTGTTTTAATATCCTCTCCGGCATTTTCTGTCTCAGGCGCAGCCGCTTCTTCCGGTTCGGGACCTTTCTCGGTATCCTCGGCTTTCGGATCTGTAGAATTGGACTCGTTCACTGACCGGTTTTCCTGGTCGGACTCTTCACCGGAAATTTTCGTTTCATTATTTTTATTAACTTGCTCTACAGTTTTCTCAGGATTCAAATACTGAGTTTCTTTTTCAGTCAAACTCATCTCTCTGTCTTCTGTTAATTTCTTCACCTTCAATTGCAAAGACCTAAGAAAAAAAAAACACGTGACTCAACTCAAAAATTGTTCACAGAAAAATAAAAAACTTAAAATCTCATAACAAAAACGTGAATATAAGTAAATATATTTACACGATAGAGAGATCATAACGTTCAACTTCGCTTTTGAGTTCAGCGACTCGAAGTTTCTTCAACTCGTCGAGCCAGGGAATAACTGGATTATCAGTTACCGAAACGGCGTCGTAGTGAGCGAAACGTTGGTTGAGGTCGTGGTACTTATCTCGACAGGAATGGGGCGTGAGGAACTTAAGCGTGGAGGAGCTTCGCTTCTGGACTTGGGCGGCGACGGAGCTCCAGTTATCAGTGCCGTAACGGTGCACGGCGCAGGCTAAGAGAAGCTCCTCGCACGTCCCCCATGATTGTTTCTCGGGAAAGTTGGTGGTCGTTTTATCCATGAAAATGAAGATGACAGTCGCGGTTCATATTAAATCTTCACGTCTGCAATTGATTAATTTTCTCTTAAACTAGGTCTAGGGTTTTGTTTTTAATTTTATTATTATTTCCATTTCATTTTTCCTTTTTCACGTTTTTGGCTTGTAATTTGTAAAACATCAAACATGGCACCGATCTCGAAGACGTGATGCGAGTTTATCGCCAGAATTACCATATTACCCCGTTAATTAACGATATTGTCCCTGGTATTTGGTTTTGTTTTGTTTGGACTAAGTGAGTCTACGTGGCAATGTTTGTTATCATAAGTAAAGCATTCGGATATATATATATATATATATATATATATATATATATATATATATATATATATATATATAGAGGATCCCGGATTTTGTCCAGACACTTATCTGTATGTCCTCCTCTCGTAGTGGCCGGTTTATTAGGGAATGTGGAGTAGGAAATATAGAAATCCCCGGTCCATACCCATATACCTCTAGCCCACAAAGATACAAACTGATAAATCAGAACTTACCCCCACCTAAATAGGATTCAAACTGCTAATATGGAGCTCGATTCTCGTTCTTCTACCGGCAATCTGAGGACTAGCCTCAATGAAATTGCCAATAGTTAACCAAGGACTTGGGCTTCATTTCAAACCCATGGACCAGTAAAGCAATTGGAGGGCGATGTTCCCTCAAGAAGAAGACAAAATTATTCATAAAGGGATAATTGCATAACGTACCCTTAAGTTTTTATAATATTATAAACATATGATATTTTTATCTAAATTTAATATAATATAAATATTTTATTGTTCAAAATAAGTTTTAAAAATACAAATAAGCTTCTAACATTAAAGAATTAAACCATTTTCAACTTTAAATAATTATTTTCCTTTAATTACATGTTTAAATAATTGTTTATGTATAAATTCTACAATATATTTCATATTTTTAAGTGGTCCATTATTAAATCGATGTTATCTTATGACTTAAAATATATATATATATATATATATACATAAAAAAAAAATTATATAAAGTTTAGTCCCGAAGGTAAATATTTCATAGATTGGCCCGAAAGCAACCTATTCGACTTTGATTAGACTTTTTGAGACTAGAAATCGAAATTGGTAGGGAAAACATGCAGGACCATGTCTCATGTTCTTTTGCATTCATGCCAAAGGGTCCTAGAGTCCAAATCAAGCCGAACAAATTGTAGCAATCTACTTATAGAAGCGAGTAGTTATACCTTATGTGAACGTATTGGGAGCAACTCCGACCAACACGTTAAATGCACCAAAAATATTAATTTGGTATAAAAATCAAGTGCAACGGCTGCATTAAATTCCAACTCCCCAAACTAAATAATTTGATACAGCTACTATAACTCACCAAATTTGGTCCGTCTTTTAGCTGTAATAAAACTATTTTTTTATTTTTTGTTAAATGTCACATCACTCATTTTTATTTTTAAAAGTTACCGATTTAACCCTTTTATATTTAATTATAACAATATGTATTTTAAAAAAATATACCGTTAAAAAAACTCTCGTTGAAATCTTTAAAATGACATTAATATTGATATACATGTTTAATTTAATTAATATATTTATTAATTATACATTTAACAAATTTAAAATTTTATAATAATTTAAAGATTTAACGGAAGAATATTCTTTAAAGATGTTATTTTAGTATAATTTAATGTGGAACATTGGAGTGAAAAAAAATTTAGTGTAAATATATTCTTTAAAGATTCTCTTTTAACATTAAATTAATGTAAAATTTGGTACAATATATTGAAGATGGTCTGATAGAGCTAAAAATAGAATTAGCAGGAATTCAAAACCTCTCAAATATTAGCACAAACTAAGGAGTAAGGAGTGCATATTCAACTTAGGTGTATACAATCCAGATTTATAGAGAGTAAAGTATGGAGTGTTCAATTCACAGTTTTAAAGATTCCACTAAAATACTTGAATGAAATTATATAAATATAAAGGCTTGTGACAAGTGTTGCCCTACCCTATAGATTTTTAATGGATTTAACTTTTATAATGTATTAAAATCAGCAAAAAAAAAATTATATAACAATTGATCCTTATAATTAAAATTAAAAAAAAATTATAATATCAAAATTTTATTAACGCGATTAATATAAATAAAGGTCTCGTATAAACGGTGATTGGTTGAGTTTCAAACTACCATTTGATGCACAATCAAATACTGCAAACTCTATATTGAATACACACCCCTAACACATTGATAGGGGCAAAAAAAAAACTAATCAACTATTATCGATAGCAATTTCTTATTTACAAAAGAATTTCAAAAGAAACAACTTATACTAACAAATAAAAAACCTAGATAGAATAAAAATCCTATATGATGACATTTTATTCAAATTTTAATCCAAAACAAACTTTTATTTGTAAAAAAAGAATTAAAATATACGACGGTAACACTTCAAATACTTTTTTCTCAAATGATATAACACGTATTACCCAAAGATCAATTATATTATTTTTCACTAGTGAATCCATTTGTAACATCCAATCTGGAATATCTCAAATACGATACAAGTATAATGGTATAAAAAGTACAATTAGGACGTTTTGTTCGTTATTGAAGCGGTCTGAAATCTGAAAAAGTACACAAAAATATCCGCAAAAATAAATTGAAAAACTTGACTTTTATTTAATTCATATCACATGAACATTTTCAATGAAAATTGCACCGTGTACTTTCATGAGTCCATTTTTGCTCAAAACCCTTAAAGGGTTGTGAGTGAGCATTACCCCCTCCCCATTTCATGCCACGTGTCTAGAGAGAGGATAGTTTTGTCCAAACACATGAGAGTTTTTGGATAAAAATACCCCTCTTTAGACACATATCATTTATTAAGGAGGGGATAATGCTCACCCTTGAAGGGAGGTAAACAAAAGTCTTCTCTACTTTCATCGCTTTCACTAGAACCAGAGTCACAGGGATAGGGGTACCTTTTGTATTGCTCGAGAAGCTTTTATTGCTCAAAATAGTTATTTTTAGCCGACCACATAGAAGGTCTCTTGAATGGTAGCTCAACCCCAAATCGTTAGACCTACAATTCTAAACTACACATGTTAGATTAGGTCAGGTATTTAGATTCAAATAAAGAGAAACAAAATTCATTCCCTTTCGTTAAATAAACTACACATGTATGACTTTCCAGCGAAGGCGATGAAAGTGCAATTTTCATTCAAAATGTACATATGATATGAATTGAATAATATACATACATATACGAAAACAAGTTTATGGATTTTAAAACATTCCTTCCAAGAGTACCCTTTCATAATTAAATAAATTACAATAATAATTTATTAACAAAATGAAAAGAAACATTTTTGCATACTAAAGGTGTGGCCTCCTGTTAGAGACGAAGGAGAGGTTTCTTACCAATGAAACAACGACACATCAAATGATATTTCCCACATAATTAGCAAGAGATTCGGCACACATTTAACTAGAAGTTATTTCCATTTCATTAGACACCAACATCTGAAAAGTTCATATCTCCAAAGGCAAACAAACACCGATAACAAACAGAAACGCAGGTCTAAATTTTCAAGCATCAGCCATTCATGTAACATCTCTACTAACAAATCTTGAAAACTGCCATCATCAAGATCCACATCTCCTCTGTTTGTACGTCCTGAGTAAAGCTTCACCTATTATTAAAAACAGTGAAAGCAAACATCAGGGCAACATAAATCATTCCAAAGACAAGATATATCACCATGCTTTCCAAATGCCTATCGTAATTCGTAAAACATTTCAACCAAAACCAACGGACTCTTAATCATTGCAGTCAATTAAACATGGCCTTTAGAAAGTATCACAAGACAGATGTAAATCAACGTTCACAAAAATACTCACACCTAGAGCAAACATGAGTGGAAAAACTCACAAGTGCAATAATGTCAACCTCTGATGTCCCATCCAAAAACCATAGGCTACATGACAACAGTTTCAAGCAGGAACCAAGAGGTCAAAGAATAACATGGAAGCAGTGGGAAAATGTTACCAGAAATTTGAAGCATACATGTCAACACATAAGAAGCTACTATTGGACAATTTAAGAACAGAACAGATCAACAGAGAAGGATTCTTATTGTGCATTACCTTCTAAAATTCTGGAATTTGATGTTTCTAATGTACAAAAGAATGAAACTTTACTAGCACCTTCCCCTTTACCCAAAAGCTTGGGACTGCCAACTTTACTATTATCTGCTGCCCAAAGGAGCCCATGCCCATTGTCACAACAATTTATACACAAGCTTTTTACCCTTAGATGAGAAAGTTTTGAATTGTTGAATAAAGCTCTTAGTTTGAGAGATAATTTCTTTTATACACATTATATATATTCAATTATATTAAATGCTTTCTTTCCTCTCTCTTTTCTCCTATCACAATATCACATGACTCACATAATCACATCTGTTCTTTGTTTTTTGTAAACTTAACTTTATATTTTAACTTTTCTCCTGTCAGTTTTCTCTCATGATCATATACCATCTCCTCTCAATCAACATTGCCTTATAATTGAGTACCTGTCCTCTCTAAAATAATATCACAATTGCAATTTTCAATGGCATTGGTGATTTATTAACATTAAGTTTTTTCATTTGCGCCAACAAAGAGTTGAGAGTTGATACTGGACAGACTCAAAGACTCAAGAGAGAAGAAAGGCAAGAGAACAGCGAAAATATAAAGTTCAAATTTTATTATAGAAGAGAGATAATATATTTAACCTAATTGAATAAATATAATGTGTATTAAGACCTTATCTCAATCCTTGTGGACAAGGAAACATAACAACATATTATTTCATTTAAATGTTCTACACTTCTATCAAAACAATATCAGTCCGCCTAATTTAATAATCAAAATAGGTCAGTCTATATAGATACATAAGTTGCAAATGTATACTTTCCAATAGCCAGGATAAGGATATGTGACCTCCAAATTTGTTTAATACTTGTCAAATGTTGGTAGAAATAACTACACCATAGTTTCAAGACAATAAAAATGGCAATTTAAAACTTGAAGTGAAACAACTTCAAAGTGATTCAAAATTCCAATCACCTTACTGGCTATAGATTTACATATATGCAAATTATCTTCTGATTATGGATCTAACTTATAGTCTCCAACTTAAGGAACACTTAGAAAAGAAATGCTTGCATTCTAGTCAAACCTTAGGTTTATGATGCCAGCGTTTCAGTCTTGGTACTTGAAGCAGCAGCATTATCCACTGATGGCGGTTCGTAGATTCTTGCTTTCTTCAGAATTTCAGCAACAACCCAGTTCTTACGCTTACTCAATGGTCTAGAAGGGTCCAACCTAACCTGAAACCAGTCCCAAACAGTAAACCCATATCAGCAGTAATTAATTAATTAATTAATTATCGATGAAACCTAGAGAAGATTGGCATTGCAAGTGAACGTAAATCACACATAGAAACTGTTTGATTTTACACTTATAAAAATATTCAGTACACAATCAACTGAAGCATTAGTAAATTATCATTAGCAACAATTAGCTGTAATAAAAATAATAACCACAATTCTCGAAGCAAAATAAATAATTAATTCAACATCTTTAGAAGCGAATGCATATCAAAGAGCAAGTTCAATAGCAGCTATAAATTATTATGTATGTTTATGCGCGGGCGCGCGAGAGAGAGAGAGAGAGGAACTGACTCTGTCACCAATGTTGCATTGGTTGTTCTCGTCATGGGCCATGAACTTAGAGGTACGTTTGACATAGCGATTGTAGAGCTTGTGGTGGAAGAGTCGGTCCACAGCCACCACTACTGACTTTTGCATCTTGTTCGACACTACCATTCCCACAACCGACTTCATTTGTTCCTAACAAGTAACAAGTGGCTGTTTGAACCAGAGAGAAAACAGAGTGAGAGTGAGAGAGAGACGGATGTTTGCAACAACAAAAAATGACGTTACTGCGGTGGCCGGTGGGGCAACAGCCAAGAGAGAGAGAGGACGGCGACGATTAGGGTTTTTGAGAATCAGAGGGAGAGAATGGATCTTGGGCTTTTCTGGGATCATGTATTGCAGCAGCGGTGTATACAAATCCAATAGGAATCATTGGATCCGACTAATCGATCCATTGGGTTTGATCCGACCAATTGATTGGGTTTGTAAACGTGATAGGATTCTAAATTCTAAAAGTGGATCCCAAATTCTAAATGAGTAGCGTTAACATTAGGGGTGTGCAAGATCCGATCCGATCCGATAGTATCCACTGGATCGGATCGGTTCCTGTGGAATGATCGGATCGGATCCTAAATTTTAAAATCTATTGGATAGGATTGGATCAGATTTTGGATTCAAGTTTGAAAATCCGCTGAATCCGTCGATCTGTCTAAAATATTAGGTATTATTTTTATATCGGGCAATTTGCCTATTTATACAACAACAAAACAATTTACAAATCAATTTATAGAAGAGTATAAGAGACCAAAGTATGCCACAATAAGCCCAAAATAAGAAGACCAAATACATTAAAGTCCAAAACAAAGCAAGACTCACACTACTAAAAAATAAAATTCTAGATTCTAGACAACAAATATCACAATGTTACTAGTTTAGCTGTTTATGTTTTCTACTTTTCTTTAGACAATAAAAACATGGGTGTTGTGTTGTTTCATATTTTTTTAGAAGAAAATTCCCCGTCCTGCAGCTGTTTTTTTTTTCATTTTTGTTTTCCAAAAACGATTTCAAATTCACGTTCATTAAAAAGGGTCTGTCCTGTAAGCGTTTTTCAGTGACTGTTTTTCGAAAATAAAAATGAAAAATGAAAACAGTGTTTTTTTTTGTTTTTCGAATTCTAAAAACGCGTCTATTAGCATATACGGGAAACTGTATCCTGAAATTGAAAACAGTAAAAACGCATCTGGTAGCTTCACTGAAAGCTGAATTCTGAAAATGAAAACAGTAAAAACACTTCTGGTAGAATAACTGAAAAATATCAAAAATTATAATTTTTCTTATATTTTTTCTATTGCAATTTTTAATTTGAATAAAAGAGAGTCAATAATTCATCCCAAATAATTATCAAATAACTCATAATTTAAAAATTATTGTAAAAATAAAGAGAAAAATATAATAATGAATCAGAGAAGAAAATTGATTCACCGAATACATACATATATACATATACACATATATATAATTTGAATAAAAGTGAGTCACCATAACATTACACATGAAATTCAGTAAACTGGAGTTAAGTTAACAAAATCTGGAGTTAAACGTGCTACCAGTAAACTCATATCTCCACATTTAGCAAACATACCAACAAAACTAGTTCTTTCAAACTGATTAACACTAACTTCACTCTTGATAGTCAATGCATGGTATCTTATTCATAGTTCAAGACATCTTTCATTGCTACAAAATTTTAAAACACCAATCACAAAACGCCTATCTAGTAAACTCCCTGAATAAGAATATGTAGGGGCATCATTAGTACACACATCGTCACTGCAATCATCATGAGAAGTACCATTACCTGTAAAATAACCATTTTTAACCACATCATTTTCAACATCAATCACATATCTAGCGTAGTTAATTGGAATCAATTGTTGAAACACCAATTCGTTTAGGACTTCTATCGAACAGTGTATATACAACTTTTGAAGGAATAGGTTCACTAGCCATAGATGTCATTGGGAGGTTGAAATTTTTAAGCTTGAATGGGTCTTTTACACTGGAAGTGGAAGGAAAGCAAATTGAAAAGCCGGTATTCAAACAAAGTTCAGCAAAATTTCAAGGAAAGGAAATTTTTTAACTTCGATGGATGACTAATAAGTGGACTCGACGAAGAAGTAGAAGAAGAAGAAGAAGAAGCCGATTGGCGGCGAAAAGGCATAGAATAAGAAGAAGAAGAAGAAGAAGAAGAAGAAGCGGATCGGCGAAGAAGAAGAAGAAGCCGATCGGCTGCGAAGAAGAAGAAGAAAAGGAGTCTGGAAGAAGATGAAGAAGAATAGTGTCGGAAAGATGGAGAAAAGTAAGAAAAAAATGATTTTTTTATATTAAAAAAAATAAGTGAAAAAATAAAAACGAAAAACGAAAAACAACTTTCAAATATTTTCAAATTTTTCACTTTTAACACTAATTGTGTTTTTCAATTTTTTTTTTGTTTTTCGAAAATAAAATGAAAAACGGTTAAACGAACGCGAATTCGAAATCGTTTTTGGAAAACAAAAAAAAACAGCTGCAGGACGGGTTAACCGTTTTTCATTTTATTTTCGAAAAACAAAATTTTTTTTGAAAAACACAATTAGTGTTAAAAGTGAAAATTTTGAAAAACATTTGAATGTTGTTTTTCGTTTTTCGTTTTTGTTTTTTCACTTATTTTTTTTATAAAAAAAATCATTTTTTTATTTACTTTTCTCCATCTTCCCTTCACTATTCTTCATCATCTTCTTCCAGACTCATTTTCTTCTTCTTCTTCGTCGCCGATCAGCCCTACTCTTCTTCTTCACCGTCGATCGGCTTCTTCTTCTTCTTCTTCTTCTTCGCTGATCCGCTGCTTCTTCTTCTTCGCCTCTTTACCGCCAATCGGCTTCTTCTTCTTCTTTTTCACCGCCGATCGGCTTCTTCTTCTTCTTCTTCACCACCTCTGATTGGCTTCTTCTTCTTCTTCTCCTTCTTCTTCTTCTTCTTCTTCTTCTTCACCGAGTCCACTTATTAGTCATCCAGCGAAGTTAAAAATTTCATTTCCTTGAAATTTTACTGAACTTTGTTTGAATACCAGCTTTTCAATTTCCTTTCCTTCTACTTCCAATGTAAAAGACCCATTCAAGCTTAAAAATTTCAGCCTCCCAATGACATATATGGCTAGTGAACCTATTCCTTCAAAAGTTGTATATACACTGTTCGATAGAAGTCCTAAACGAATTAGTGTTTCAACAATTGATTCCAATTAACTACGCTAGATATGTGATTGATGTTGAAAATGATGTGGTTAAAAATGGTTATTTTACAGGTAATGGTACTTCTCATGATCATTGCAGTGACGATGTGTGTACTAATGATGCCCCTACATATTCTTATTCAGGGAGTTTACTAGATAGGCGTTTTGTGATTGGTGTTTTAAAATTTTGTAGCAATGAAAGATGTCTTGAACTATGAAGAAGATACCATGCATTGACTATCAAGAGTGAAGTTAGTGTTAATCAGTTTGAAAGAACTAGTTTTGTTGGTATGTTTGCTAAATGTGGAGATATGAGTTTACTGGTAGCACGTTTAACTCCAGATTTTGTTAACTTAACTCCAGTTTACTGAATTTCATGTGTAATGTTCTGGTGACTCACTTTTATTCAAATTATATATATATATATATATGTATATATGTATATATGTATGTATTCAGTGAATCAATTTTCTTCTCTGATTCATTATTATATTTTTCTCTTTATTTTTGCAACAATTTTTAAATTATAAGTTATTTGATAATTATTTGGGATGAATTATTGACTCCCTTTTATTCAAATTAAAAATTGCAATAGAAAAAATATAAGAAAAATTATAATTTTTGATATTTTTCAGTTATTATACCAGACGTGTTTTTACTGTTTTCATTTTCAAAATTCAGCTTTCAGTGAAGCTACCAGACGCGTTTTTACCGTTTTCAATTTTAGGATACAGTTTCCCGTATATGCTACTAAACGCGTTTTCAGAATTCGAAAAAAAAACACTTTTATTTTTGAAAAACAGTCACTGAAAAACGCTTACAGGACAGACCCTTAGCAACTTGTGTTGATGTTGTTTTGATGATTTTATTTAATGTTGAACATTTGGATGATTTTAGTTTGAGCTGTTGTTTAAGGATTATAAACTTTTTGAACTATATAAGTTTACAAGTTATGTTATGTATTTTTTTTACTGTTAATTTTATTTGAATTAATTAGTAATGTTTGAATTATTTATTTGATTTTATTTATTTCAAATAATAATTTTTTATATATTAAGAACAACTTTATATTAATTCGATCTATCAGATCGGACTGGATCTAATAGTAATTGGATCGGATCGGATCCCGTTATAAAATTGGATCGGATCGGATTGCAATTTTTTTCGATCCAATCGGATCGGATCGGATCTTGGATCATGGCAAATCCATTGGATCCGATCCGCCGCACACCTCTAGTTAACATGTTCCTCCTTAAAAACATCCCTAACAAAACTACCTATGTTTTTCTTTATATTTAGGGGGTCGGTTGTACTTTTTACAAATAAAGAGCCGTAAGTAGTTAACATTCCAACAAGCCTCCCTAAAAATGGCTTGAGTGAAAAAATGACTCTTTATATTTTCCTTACATTGAATTTGAACCATTGAATATTAAAGATGTGAACTCATCTCGACCACTGATTTTAATTGAGGAGTGAAAAAAAAAAAAGATAGGGAGGAAGCCTCTCTCCTTACATTTGGGGAGGAGAGAGGCTTTGGCCGGAATAAAATTTAAGGAGTGAGATATGGAGGTTGTTGAAGCGAATTCCGGTCCATCCTCTTTATTTATAGTCAAAGACATGCAGTTTCCCGACCTATTAGGGATGCTCTAAAGGCACAGGTTAAGAATAAAAAAGTTTCTTTTATGAGACACTCAATCATCGTATTTATTATAACAATACAATAAATATGGTGGCTGACTTTTCTTATTAAGTAATTTTTGTGTTATTAACCTATCCATTCTAAAATTATACAATAATTTTTAGCGCTTTAAAACTATCCATTCTAAAATTCATATTGGGCAAATTTATTTTGTAAATGTACCGAATTTGCCAAAACACAAAGTTCAATTTATATAAGGTCGATTTATTTTATAAAAATTATTCAAATTTTGAGCAAATTGTTATATTTCATATTTCTAGATGATTTCTTATCCAAAAAAAAATCTAGATGATTTTATTTATATTTGTGTTTAGAAATTTATATTTATGTTTTTAAGATTTAAAAACGCGTCCGATGATAAGATAAGTCAAGAAAATTATTTTAAGTAATAATATTATATGATATAATTGGTGTAATTATTTTTTATCATACAAATTATGAAGAGACACAAATCAATTTTATTAATTAAAAAAATAAGAAAAATGTATATGTATTCTAATTTATTAATTAATAAAATATTCAAAAAATTCAATTTAAATTAATTTTGTACAAAATATTATTATGTTTACATTGCCTCTTTGATGAGACGAAATCCGCCCATTTTGATATATTTTTGAAAAGTTGAGGACTAAATAATTTAATATGCATATGTTATGTAAAAATATGAGATTTTTTAAAATTTAAGAACCAATATGTAATTCCCCTTATTTGCCGAGCAAGGACAAAGTATGATCACACATTCACACCTTTTCAGTGTACTATTTTTGAAGGCACATGCAAGGCATGTGCTTCTCCTGAATACATATTTTGTACATGTGCTTCATGAATATATATTTTGTAGCAATATGTTACATAAAGACGATTAAAAAAAAGCATTTTTAAAAAAGTTTATAAAAAAGAAAAAAAGAGTTGCTCTACCTAATTCTATTTGAGCAATATATATATATATATATATATATATATATATAACTATATACAATTAACGTAGTTTGTCACAATCTCTTCCAAATCTCTTTTGTTTCTTTAAACACTAATTCAAATCCTCTGATTTCTCTTTACTTTCTAAACAAAACAACACCTAAATCAATGAATCCCTCTAAAATCGTAACCTAACAAAGTCTTAACCAAACAAATCTCCAAACTTTGCCTCCTAAACCAATCCTTTATTCTCTTCTCAAGATTTTCATCTCTGATTTCGATTGTTAGATCTCTCATTTACAGATTTTTATTTCAATTTGTGGTGCTTACATGTGGGTTTTTGATTACCGGTATGTTTATTATTATTTTTTTAGCATTTTATTATTTTCTTGTGCTTTTGATTTCAAGATTTTGTTTTGTTTATTTGTATTCAAGATTGTTTCTGTTTTTTGTTTGTCGTGATTATTTTTGGATTTAAGGTTAATTTTTTTTTTCTCCTTTTATATTTCAAGGTTGATTTTTGTTTATGGTTCAGGTTTCTTGTTATTTCCTAATTATTATTCTTTTTTTGTTTTTCAGGATTAATTTTTTTTTTTGAAGTTTGATTTTTATTTCAGCATAATTTTTTATTCTATAATTATATTTTATTTATTTCTATTCAAATTCGTGTTATTATTTGCCTCATATTGTTTGCCTAAAAAAATGTGCTTTGAATTCCAAGATTATGCTTCGTTTCATATACCGACTAAACTGAAGCGACTAAAAATTCTTCAGTTTTGCCAACCATCTTCTTAGTCATGCATAGTTTCAATCGAATTATGTTTAGTCAGCTTTTCTTTTTCAAATCAAATTTGGTTTACTTTCATCCTAATAAACATACTTTTCATCTTGAATTATGTTAACAGTCATGCTTTCTTGTCTGGACATAGCAGCTAGCCAGTTAGATAGATAGATAGTAAACCCATTGTAAAAAAAATAAAATCAATTATATTCAACCATCATAATAATCACAACTACAAATCTGAAGCCATGCATATTTGTTTCCCTTTTTCTATTCTTTTTTTTTCTTTTATTGCCACCTCTCATATCTCTTTCTACCTCACCACCTCATCCTTTAGCCACCTATCACTCTTTGCTTCATTTGCTACCACCTTGTGTCTTTTGCTGGCAACTTGCCTATTCTATTATTTTGTTAAAGGGAAAAAGAAAGGATATAGCCTTTCTAATAGAAAAAAAATACATTTAGTTAATTATATGTAAAAAATTTAAATGGGCCCTAATTATACTGTGTAAAAGACATTTATATCCTCATTTATACATTGTTTAATAAAAACTTCATGTAATTTCAGAATCATTCAGGAATAGAAGTATAACTGTATTGTACTAATAATTGTAAACAAATTAAAATAATGAAATATTGTATATACCATCTATTCTTTATAGATTTTATATTATCACATCAGTCTTCGAAAGTAATTTATTGAAACAGACAAGGGTATATCAGTTTTTCACAATTTTAAAAAAATCACAACAAAATAGAAGGGTTTAAAATATGGCTCAACTCACTCTCACTCTATTTATATGGAGTGTATAGATATGTTACATGCAGAAAGCTAATAGAAATAAGGTAATTCAGCACAACAGTCAATACTTAAGTCAATGATACTAAGGTATAATTTTGACAAAAAATCATTCTATGTTCACTTTCTTTGAGATAAGATTAAAGATTGGAATTCGATAAAGACCAAAATGAATTGAACCAACTAAAGTAATAATATTTTAAATTTAAAATTGAATAATAAATTAATGGAATTTTTTTTTTGAATAAAGTTAATATTTTAATTTACATATTATTTAATTAACCAAATTTAAAAATATTTTAAATAAAATTAAAATTTTATATTTTTAATTAAATATATAATTAGATTGTCCAATCCGATTATTAAGTACTGCATTAAATGAGAGTCCATATTTGATCATCCCTTTAAGGGGGTTAGCATTACCCTCTCCTTAATACATGCCACTAGGGGTGGGCAGTAAGTTCAGAACCGAACCGAATCGAATCGAATCGAACCGAAAAAAGGGTGTTCGGTTCGGTTAGTATAATTAATTCGGTTTAAACCGGTTTAAAAATTAAAAACCGAAAAAGTTTTCGGTTCAAACCGGTTTTCTTTTCTGAAAACCCGTTTGAACCGATTAAACCCCCTAAAAAAAAACCCTAACATTTATAGTGTTCTTTCTCTTACACAACCACACAACATCTCAATTCTATATATTTGTGGGGAGGTATTATTATGTAGTGTACTATTATTAACATATTTTGAACTTTTATTTACGAGTTCGGATTTTAGAATGTATTAGTATGTTTTTATATTTTGGAACGGATTTGTTATTAACTTATTATTATGTATTAGTATGTTTTGGAATGTATTAATATGTTTTTTATATTATGTAATATGTTGTTTTGACTTTGGGTTATTCAAATGGCCAAAATTAGGCCCATTAAGCTATTTATTAATTTTAAAACAAATTAAAAAGACTCATTATGCTATCCGGCCCATTAGGCTCAAAACCAAATTGAACCGAACCGAACCGAACCGATTAAAATTAGTTCAGTTCAGTTCGGTTCTCATTTCTTATTCGGTTTAAACCAGTTTAATTTTGAATGAACCGAAATATTTTCGGTTCAATTCGGTTTTACCCAAAACCGAACCGAACCGAACCGTACCCACCCCTACATGCCACGTGTTTAGAGAAAGGATAATTTTGTCTAAACACATGAGAATTTTTAGACAAAAATACTCATCTTTAGACACATGTCATTTATTGGGGAGGAAGTAGTGCTCACCCCTTGGAAGTAAGCAAAAGTCTTCTCATTAAATGATGAATTCTTATTCAAGTTCTACATCTCCAGTTAAACATACACAAGTACACTATTTCAATCACACTTTACAATTAAAAAACACAGACAGAATCACACATTTTTTTATGGCATTGTATTCACCGGGTCAAGTTTCAACTAGAAATTTTTAAATCAATTAATGATTAAGCAAAATATAAACAAGAAATTTCCCACTTTTATTACATCTATAAACTAAAATACAATACCCAAAACAAATTTTAAAAATACTAACAAAAACCCACAAAAATATTACAGCAAAAATAGATCTACAATACTTTAAAAACGAAACTTGGAGTAGAAATCAACACATGTGCCGACAATTCGACAGATTCAATCAAGCTCCCTTCAGTGCCTTCTTCAACTCCTCATTCACATCTCCCTCCATTGATTTCTTCGAAGCTTTGTTGATTCCATTTCTATCGATTTCTCTGTATTTCCCAGAATTTAAATCACCACCAATAGATTTTCCCTTGATAATTTCTTCTCTTAGATCCTCCACAGCCCTTTTTAGTAACCCATTCTCACTTTGCAACACCTCCAACTGTTTCTTCACGTTAAAGCAAACCTCCGCCACGTCACCATTACTACCCACTTCTGCTTTGTTGCTTGTGACTCCTTTTGGATCTGCACCGTCCACGTGTTCGATCCCGATCTTGTTCATCACCAAATACGGTACCTTCTTGAAATCAATCCCAGCCGTTGATTCACCATTTTTCATCTCAGCCGGAAACCTAACCCCCCACCGTAAATTCACGACGGCCCGCGACCTCACCGGCAAAGCAGTCCTCGCCGTCAACTCAACGCCAGAAAGAAGACCGGCGAAATCCCCGGCGGCTCGCGATGGCAAGACGGTGATTTTCTTCAACATCGGCGTCTCCTCCACAACCTCAATCAACGAATCATCCTCCAAAACGGCGCCGTTGTGATGCTTGTTTGACGGCGACGTCTTATCAAAAACCGAAGACTGAGATTTCTTGATAGAGAAATCCCCAAACTGAGGCTTGAAGTGAAGCATGAAGGTAGGGTTTCCACGGGACAACAAATTGAACTCGGCGCTCATGTGCATGGAGCTGGAGATCGGAGAACCGAAGGGACCGGTTCCGGTCTTAACGACGAGAGAAAATGGATTCCAGGTGTCATTGGGACGATAGGAGATCTTGATGGAGGGTCCAGATTCGAAGAAGGTGGAGAGATTGAGAGTGAGCTCTTTGGAGTCGCCGGCGACGATTCCAGACTGAAACGGTAAACCTACGATTGATAAAGGAACTTTGGCTCTAAAGAGTGGCTTTTGTTCTTCACGAAATTTCAAAGACGCTTTCATGTCTTTTGGTTACAATAATTCAACAGTTAGACCTAGAATTAGAAATGAAGAGAGAGTGGTTTTAATTTAATAAGGGATTTGGGGAATTTTGAAAATTAAGTGGAAGCGGTGATTCCGCCATTTTTTGGATTCATTTTGGGCCCCTTTTTTGGGGTTTCAGTTTCAGTGTCTGCTTTTGTACTGTTTTCTACAATTTCTCAAACAACCGTTCATTGTAAGCCTTTAACTGGTGAAACAGAAACCCTTTGAAGTATTTTTTGAATTTTGTAATTTCAAACAGAGTAAACTCGTGAATTTTTATTGCTCACAGTCTCATACACCTGCCTGGCGCGTCGGACTAAAAACGCATTGGTGCTATACTGCTATAGTGCTATGTAATTTTGGCCGTATTTGTTACCTAGGATAGGACTACTTTTAGTCTTATATTCTATATATGTTTCTTGTATGTATGAGATAGAGATTATTTAATCTCATGTAAGCAATTTATCCGGTCAATGTGAAACTAATTTTAGTTCCACCACAAATGGTGACTCTCACCGCCTTATACTTTTATATTTTATGTTTTATTTTTTTTCAATTTATCTTATTTTCTTATGTGATTAAAAAATATTTTTTTTAATAATTGATAAAATATTTTATTTTAAAATTAATGTAAACAATCAGTACGATATATAAGAATAAATATGAGAAGTTAGAACATACCCTTGATACCAACTCCTTCGTTTTCTTTACCTTTTATTCTGATTTGTTACCACCGGATCTTCTTCGTATGACCAGTGCTCCGGTAACCACGTGTGGACGTGTCACGAACTTTAAAGAATTAAATTGAAGTTATACTAGAGAGCATGGAACATAGAAACAAAACTCTTTTGTTTCTCTTCGGCCAAGCAACTTAAGCAAATTGATAAGAAAAGAGTATGAAAAAACTCCTCTCTCTCTCTCTCTCTCTCTCTCTCTCTCGTTCTCTCGGCGAAGTATGAATGAAAAGCTAGAAGTCAAGATGAAAGAAAGAGCTTCCTTTATAAGCGCTCTTTCTTTTTATTCTATAATAAAATGGCTTATGTTTTCCTTTAAAAAATGTGTAGTGCTTGTTATCTTTTCTTTCTTGAATGCAATAGTGCCCCACTATCAAAATATAAAATGCATTTGCTTTTGCTTTCATTCATTGGTATAGTTGAATGATTATGCATACCAAACTTTCTTCTTTTGGTTAATAGGCATAGTGCTCCCTCTTTAAATAAACAAAAATAAAATGCTCATTTTTGTAATAAACAAAATGAAAGTGTTTATTATTTAACTTACAATTAGTGATGCTTTAATGAGTACTTCTTATCTTTTATTGCTTTTGTTCAATTGGTCATAAGTCACCCTTATTAATTATAAGGGTGATGCTCTCATGTATTTCACTGATCTCATCAGTTTGTGATTCAGCCATTCAGTCTCTCAGTTATATAAATATATCTCCATATATTTAAACTGGATAATTAAATATTTCCAAAAACTGATCTCATATATTTAAATAGAACATTTAGTATTTTAGTGACAATGAGATAGTAGAATTCCCAATCCCACATAATCTTGTTCACTGAGACTGGAACACTTGACTTAAATAAAACAATCTCATTATTTTATTTTAGTCATGGTTTGAATCTACAACCTCCCATTAATAATTAATTATCATTAGTTTATCAATCAAATAATCTCATTATTCGATTTTTATTAATTAAATAATCTCATTATTCAATTAATCTATGAATTACTGTGTCACTTTCGTAACACAGATAATTGGACAATCTATTTAATTAACTGTGTCTCTTGTTACTTTAAACAATCGAGCTAGCCAAGGGGACCTAACGGACCCACGATTTTGAGCTCCAATAGTCCTTAGAAATAATTAATTAAACTCTTTAATTAATATTTCACGATTATTAATCTCGAAGTTATTCCACTAAAAACCTGATGCTGCACTCTTGCACTGTAGATGTATTACACAAACCAAAACAAGATCGGTGTCCATCGATATAGCTATTACATATGGAATGATCTTTCATAGTAGTTCATAAATGGAGTTGGGTCATAATATCTGTTATACCCCTCCAATTATATCTATTCTATTAAGCACCATTGATTCTCTAATGAACAATAAATCTTTTTTCCTTACTGAAGAATGAGAGTACTCATATCGTTCAAGCCCTGAATCAACTCTTAAGGGAACTACTATCTACTTCTCGCAAGAATGAGCGGATTCCACTATTGTGCTTAGACCTTCCCAGCCACAAGCCAAACCGCGATTCTAACATACAAAGCATATTGACCAGGAATCTCATCCGATCTCACCCATTGTATATCAAAAAACCACGATCTAATCTGAAGGAGTCAGTAAGACACTCAGGATTAAGATCACCCACATACATCAATCATTTGTCGATTAATATGAATCTCATCATGTAACAGATCTTGGTTAGAGATTCATATAAATCGTGGCCCAATCCTATATGATCACATCATACAAGGTGTCTTTATTCTTATATCACCATATGAAAAGTCCAAGATAAGACCACCGTTTATTACGGAATAGACCGCAACTGTAGATTAACCATAAATAAAGTACCCATCTTTATTTGTTTCGAACTCTTTAGATTACTCGATTCAAATTGAATCCACCGTATATGACATTCATATACTCAGTTCGAGATTACATTCGGCAATATAGGATGTTAAATACATGTGATTTAAAATGTACGAGACAAGTCCATTGAATGAATATACTACTTCTTTTATTATTGTTTTATTTACATTTACAAATTACAAACTTTATGGCATAAATCCCAACAATCTCCCACTTGCACTAAAGCATGTGAGACATCTCTCGTAAACCTAGACCCTCTGGGTGACCTTCAAACACTTTAGTCGTTAAGGCCTTTGTAAATGGATCAGTATGATTGTCCTCCGACGCTATCTTGGTCACAGACACATCCCCTCCCTGCACTATCTCTCGAATGTGATGATATTTCCTCTCTATATGATGCCATTTTCCTGTGGCTTATTGGTTCTTTGGAATTAGCCACAATACTACTGTTATTATAATAAAGTGTGATTGGTTTATCCTTATCTAGAACAATTTCCAGATCAGTCAAGAACTTACGAAGCCAGACAACCTCTTTACCTGCTTCACAAGCGGCTACATATTCGACTTCCATGGTGGAGTCAGCAATTCATGATTGCTTAACACTCCTCCAAACTATGGCTCCACCACTTATGGTCATTACTGATCCAGACGTGGATTTCCTTGAACCTCTGTCTGACTGAAAATCAGAATCTGTATATCCTAACTGGATCAAATCATGTCCTGAATATACCAGCATATAGTTTATTGTTCTCTGAAGATACTTGAGAATGGATTTTATAGTAACCAATGATCCAATCCTGGGTTAGACTGAAAACTACTGGCTACTCCCACTGCAAAGCAGATGTCAGGTTTGATGCATAACATATCATACATTAAACTGCCTACTGCAGATGCACAGGGTACATGTCTCATATCCTCAAATTATTGGGGTGTCTTAGGACACTGTTTCTTAGATACGTGAACTCTATGTCTGGAAGGTAAAATACATTTCTTAGAGTTCTGCATCGAGAATCGCACAAGTATCTTATCGATATATGATGCCTGAGACAATGCTAAGAGTTTATTCTTACGGTCCCTTATTAATTGGATCCCTAGAACATAACTCGCATCTCCCAAATCTTTCATTTGGAATTGGCTAGCCAGCCAACCCTTTACTTCTGATAATACCCATACATCATTCCCAATGAGTAGGATATCATCTACGTATAAGACTAAGAAAACTATCTTCTTGTCAATGATGCTCTTGTAGACACAATCCTCATCGACGTTCTACTCGAAGCCATAGGTTTTGATATCATTATCAAACCTTATGTTCCATGATCTAAATGCTTGCTTCAGTTCATAAACGGACCTTTACAACTTGCAAACGTTTTTCTTTTGATCTGGAGACATGAATCCCTTTGGTTGCATCATATAGATGCTCTCATCAAGATTACCATTCAAAAATGCAGTCTTGACGTCCATTTGTCAAATTTCATAATAAAAATAGGTAGCAATGGATAAGAGAATCCTAATAGACTTAAACATGGCTACTAGCGAGAAGGTCTCTTCATAATCGACCCCTTCTTTCTAGGTATAACTCTTTGCCACCAGCCTTGCCTTGAAGGTCTCTACCTTCCCGTCTATTCCTTTTTTTTTCTTGTATATCCATTTACACCATATGAGTTGTATCTCATTTGGTAAGTCTATAAGTTCCCATACTAAGTTAGAGTACATGAACACCATCCCGAGATTCATGGCTTTAAGTCATTCCTCTTTGTCATGATCATCCATTGCATTCTTAAATGTCAATGGATCATCCACACTATCATTAGAGACGATATCTCGTCCCTCTCCAACACCTAAATAGTGTTCAGGCTGTCACTCACAACCCTCTCACTACGTCTAGGTGATAATGTATACTGACTAGGAATTATCTGACTCTCAGATGTTAATGGATCAACAACTCTTGTTGACTTAGAACTGGCCATATCAGGCTCCATCTCATTTAATACAATCATACTTTGAGTTTTCTGATCCCTCATATAGTTATCGTCAATAAATGTTGCATTTGTCGATACAAACACTTTGTTCTCTTCAGGGCTATAGAAGTATCCACCTGTAGTCTATTTGGAATAACCTACAAACAAGCAGACCATAGACTTAAAGTCTAGTTTTCCAATTCTATTCTTCAGTACATGTACTGGACACCCCCATATGCGGAAATGTTACAAACTAGCTTTACTACCATTCCACAACTCTAAGGGGGTCTTAAGAACAGATTTGGGTGGGACTACATTCAAAATGTAAGCCGCGGTTTGTATTGCATATCCCCAAAAAGAGTTTGGTATTGATGAGAAACTAATCATAGATCTCACCATTTTCATCAGGGTTTTGTTTCTCCTCTCTGTAACACCATTCTGTTGTGGTGTTCCAGGAGCTGTGAGTTAGGATACAATCTTATTCTCCTCTCCGCAACACCATTCTGTTGTGGTGTTCCAGGAGCTGTGAGTTAGGATACAATCCCATTCTCAACCATGTAGTCTTGAAACTCTTAGTCAAGATACTCACCTCTACGATCTGATCGTAGAGTTTTGATAGTCTTGCCTAATTGGTTTTCAACTTCAGCTATGAATTCTTTGAACTTTTCAAACGTTTCCAACTTCCGTTGCATTAGGTAGACATATCTGCATCTTGATTAGTCATCTATAAAGGGGACATAATACTCATAACCACCTCTTGCTTTAATAATTATCGGTCCACAGACGTCTGAATGTATAAGCCCTAATGGTTCTATAGCTCTTAACCATTTTCTAGTAAAATGTCTCTTGGTCATTTTACCTTCTAAACAAGGTTCAAAGACAGGTAGAGCGCTGACCTTTAACTGACTTAAGGGTCCGTTTTTAACTAGTCTGTCTATCTTGTCAAGGTTTATATGTCCAAGTCTTAGATACCATAGATACGTTTCATCATTTGGAGAAACCTTGTGTCGTTTTGTTTTTGGTTTTTCAACTTTAAACAATTCAGTATTAAGCAGTGATGTATGCATTAACGGCCTTAAAACATACAAGTTGTATTCATTTAATCCCGAACATATTCAATCTGTTTCTAGAAATAATAACATATTTACTATTAAAAGAAACTGAATAATGTTGTTCCAACAGTTTGGATACAGAAATCAAATTTATGGTAAAGTCAGGAATAAAATATACATTGTTCAAAACAATAAAACAACTATTAAATTTCAGTCTAACTGCTCTCACTACTTTTGCTGACACGACATCCCCTGATCCAACGCGCATAAAGAAGACTCTTTCCTCAAGCTCTGTCTAATAATCAGTCCACTGCAAAGAAGAACAAACATGGTTAGTGGCACTGAATCAACTATCCAGGGTGAAGAATCATCTTCGACTAAACATGATTCAATAACAAGTAAATCATATTTACCTTTCTGTTTCTTCTTGGCGACATCCGCTAGATATTGAGGACAATTCTTCTTCCAGTGTTGGACCTTATTGCGAAGGAAACACTTTCCTTTGTCTGTATTTTGTCGGTGAAGGTGCCCTTTTTATTGCTTTGGGCTTTCTTGTTCTTGGGTTTGGCTTTAGCCATGCCATAAAATCTCTTCCTTTTCTTTAAATAAGAAGACGATGGTTCAGCAACATTTGTCTCACCGTCTTACCTTTACTGTCCTTTGTCAATGACTCAAAAGTTGTGAGCTCATTAAACAACTGTGTGAGAGTGAACTGCAACTTGTTCATCCCATAGTTGCTTTTAAACTAATCAAAACTCTTCGAAAGAGTCGTTAGTATGATACTCACATGGCTTGGCTCATTAATGGCCCCACCATTGATCTCAGCCGTATTGAAATAGAACATCATGTTCAGGACATGTTCCCCAACAAATGCTCATTCCTTCATCTGAGCAAGCATCGCAGAACGAACAGCTTCATGCCGCTTTTGCTCAGATGGCTAACCAAACATGGCCTGCAATGACTTAATCATCAGAGATTCTATAGCCATCGTCTCGTGCTTCGACATAAACACATCGGTCATGTTGGCTAGAAGGAAGTTCGAGCCTTTTCATTGGTTGTTACCCATCTCTGGTAAGCCTTACGAACATTTCGTGTGGTGTTGGCAGTAGGTTGTGGAGGACACTCCTCCGTTAGTACAAATTTAAGGTTTTTGGTGACCAAGAATGCATTAAAGTGATTTTTCCATTTTGTATAGTTTTCTCCGATTAATTTATCAATCGAGGGATTATGTAAAAGTGCAGGCATTATTGCTGAAAAAACATAAATAAAAAATTCATTCAACCATTCAATCAAATCACATGACAATGTTTGGCATATAATCAAATATGATGCATGACCATATTTAATGAACATGGAAAAATCCCTAAAACCTGTTGCTATGCCACGACAATCCAACATACCACAAGCAAGTGCCGCCTTATGGTATGTCAAATACTTGCATGTGAAATCGAGACATTCTTAATCAAATGATACACCATAACAATTCTTATTCTTATATCATTCAACCATCGTTTATTCGGTCAGGTTTATAATTAACTATTTTAATTACAACCATGTAAGTGTAACCCATGATTTCAGATCTTATGAGCTTAACTTGAGAATTGTCGCCTTAGAGTGGGTCAATCTCGAAATATGATTAGACGATTAATGTACATAATTGAGGTCCCTATTTCCTAGCTTTTGTTCTCGTTTTATGGCATATTTTTGTATATAAGTGTTTGTTGAGCCTTGTATAGGTAAATATTCCGTATTTCAAGGTTTTGAGCTTAACAGATTAGTTGGGAAGCAAAATGAGCGAAAAAGAGAACAATCGGAAGTCTTTAGAGTTGCCACGACCTCACCGTCAAACCAAACCATGACGTGATCCGTGATCACCCATGACAAGTTTCCATGGTGGATCTGTCGTTGAGCCAGGACGTGACATAGAGTCCGCGGCACAGGTCAACTCTGTTTTCCAAAGGTTAGTGGGCTGAGATTGTAAAGTGCCCATACAGAACACCTGAATTTTGGGGTCCTTAACTCCCTCCTTAGATTGAACTGGGTTTTGTACCACCTATTTTTGAAAAGCCCCATGAGTCTACTTTCCAGAGGTTTTTACGGATCGCAATTCCAGGTTTTTTAGAGGGAGTTATGATTGTTTTTGTATTGTAAAACCAGACAGCGGCAGAGGCTTTGTAAAGAACACTCAAATTAAGGGGGGCATATCTCTCTCCTCAGATCGAACCACAATGAGTTCCACATATATTTGGAAATCCATAGAAGTCTACTTGCCAGCAGTTTTTACGGATCGCAATTCCGGGCTTTCTATAGGGAGATATGCTCGTTTCCGTAACGGTGCGTGAAGCTGGAATTTCTTACCGGTGTGCGACGCGACCTGTGAGGCGACCAAACTCACTCGCCTCACTACTCGCCTCATCTTATGCCCAAAATTCACAGCAAGCGAGGCGACTTTCCAGGTGACCATTCTTGTCGTCTCAGTGCTCGCCTCGGAGGCTGGAAGGGCAAAAATGGTCCTTTCGAACCCCAATTTGTCCCCAAACTTTCTCTAACTATAAATACATCACTTTCCTCTCTTCTCTTCGCATAAAAAAAAACGAGCAACCCTTCCATTTCTTCATCTTCTTCATTTCCAAAGAGAGAGATAAGCTTTCAAAGCTCCCATGGAGCTTCTCCTCTATGGGAAGCTCACCACCACCATTTTTACACATCCTCCACCACTTTTGAGAGTTGATTGCAAGGAGATAGGAGTGTGTCTTTGACCAATTTCGAGCCAAGCAAGGAAGGAGCTCTTGGAGGGATTCTTCAAGGGTTTTGTTTCCTTTTATCTCATTCTCTTGTATTTCCTGTTTTCTCTTATGTGTAATCCGTATTTGGGAATATTTGTAAACCTATATTTGTGCTTATATATAAGTGATTGTTCTTAAATTCGAATTGGGTTTTGTTTTGTTCTTGCTATGATTGATAATCTCTTGTTGTGGATTACATGTGTATTGATGATTGGAAATTGATATGTGCTTATGGATGAGATTATGAGTAGATTAACTTAATTGTAGGAGTAGTTATAATTAAATATCCCATTTGTGTGTGTATGTCTTTGGAAGGTCGAAATGCCATGTTAGGATCAATTTGAGTGTTTGTGGGTTTCGGTTGTATCTCGAAGGATGACCAATCCGGGTATGACCGTAATCACTTAGCTTCTGAGAATAGCTGAAATTTGTTTTATGCATGATCGTGCTATAATAGGTTTTGGTTATATGTTCATGTGCTCAATGGTAGGGATTAGAGGCACATTGCTCTTCCATGACCCTTTTGGGGAGTGATAAGTGTTTTGAATCTCTTAATTGAGAGAACAAGTCATCAACTTGAATTGAATATCCTTAATGCATACCAATCATCTTATATGCCCTTATGTATGGTGAGCTTGTAAACCTTTGTGTAACCATTATCCTACATCTCTCCAAGCCACCATTTTATTTGTCACATTAAACACCATCCTCACATTTCCATATTCTTTTGTTTGTTTTCTATTTTCTTTCTTTTCATTTTCTTCGCACACACCGCATTATGCTTACTCCCCACACATCATTCTCAGCACATCCGCATTCTATTTACATGCTTTCAATAATCTCTAGAACTAGATCCGGTTGACGGATAACACTTCCCTGCTGAACGATACCCTTGCTTACCGCTTTACTAGTCTTTTGCTAGTTTAGAGCACATTGCGTAGGAACTTTTAGTATAAATATCTTTTGATAATTCACAATTTGGTAACGACACAAAAAGCGAGTATCAAAATACACTCAAAAATCCTATCCGTTAGGAAGTCAACCTTGTTATTGAATCTCGTTGAGACCTTCCTTAGAGAGGACGAAAGCAAAGCCGTCTCGATTCCCCACTTGAATCTCACGGTGTTAAACTAATGATGGAGACCGTGAGATATAATGTCATGTATCCCTCTCCCAATCACTATTTTCAATTAGGGTTTTCAGTGCACATTTACTAAGATTAAACAGCTAATTTCTAACTAAGTGTCTAGCGCATTTTTAATCATTATTAGAATCTCATTCTAATAACTAATAAACTAATCCGATTTTTAACCAATTAAAATCTAGTTCATTAGTGATATTTCTAATCCATGTAAACTTATTTACTATGACTTGAATAATGAAATGTGTTTTTACCAAATTTTAACTATTAAAACTAAACACATTTTACTGTCCAATTATTATTACGGCTTTAATCAAATTAAACCTAATATTTAAGAGGACCCAACGAATCCATTTAATTAAACACTTTAATTAATAGAATAGTTATTAATGGGAATTATCAAGTTTTTACTCCTACAATCTAATCCCATTAATTAGTAGCCAAATATGTGAATATCCAATTTTTAATCAAATTAAAAAACAAAACACATAATTATAATGGCTATTATGCATGTATGATATATCAATAAATATATATATATATATATATATATATATATATATATATATATATGTAGGCACACATAATCTAATTGGTATGTGTATGCATGATAATGCTTTAATTATCTCCTAATAAAAACATACATGAGTTGACTGGGTACAATGAGTTATTTAACCTATAAATTTAATCTAATTACAAAAAAGTAATCCAAGGCATTCATTGGTCTTCTAGTAATTTCCAAAATCCTCAGGTACTTCTGGTCGGTTTCCAGGCTCCGGATAAATTACATAATTTTTGAATAAAACCAGAAAATATTTAATAACAATAAAAATATTATTACATAACCGAAAAAATATTATTACAACTTTTGTAATGAATCCTAAACCCGTCGTACCATACAATTAACGATCAACTATGTTTATATAAATCAAATAAATATAAACATCATACACCATTTAGATTGTGCCTACACATCCATACATACTAAAAACAAAATTTAATCAACAAGAAAAAACGATTCATTAGAATATATCATACATATTGGCTATGATACCACTTGTAGGCAGCAGAAATCGGGTTTTAAAATTGTTTGCAACAAAGTAAACAACCAGTATGATATATAAGAATAAATAGGAGAAGTTAAAACATACCATTGATGCCAACTTCTTCGTTTTCTTTGCGTTTTATTCTGATTTGTTACCACCAGATCTTCCTCGCATGACCAGTGATCCGGTAACCAAGTGTGAGCATGTCACGGACTTCAGAGAATTAAATGGAAGTTATACTAGAGAGCAGAGAGCATAGAAACAAAACTCTTTTGTTTCTTTTCTCTTGTTTTTGGCCAAGCAACTTAAGTAAATTGATAAAAAAGAGTATGAAAAAACTCTTTTCTTTCTCTATCTCTCTCTTGTTCTCTTGGCAAAGTACGAATGAAAAGCTAGAAGTCAAGATGAAAGAAAGAGCTTCCTTTATAAGTGCTATTTCTTTTTATTCTATAATAAAATGGCTTTTCCTTTCCTTTAAAAAATGTATAGTGCTTATTACCTTTTCTTTCTTTAATGCATTAGTGCCCCATTATCAAAATATAAAATGCGTTTACTTTTGTTTTCATTCATTGGTATAGCCGGATGATTATGCATACCAAACTGTCTTCTTCTGTTTAATAGGGATAGTGCTTTATATTTTTATAAACAAAAAGAAAGTGTTAATTCTTGTAATAAACAAAATGAAAGTGTTTATTCCTTACCTAACAATTAGTTGTGCTTTAATGAGTACTTCATATCTTTTATTGCTTTTGCTCAATTGGTCGTGAGTTGCCCTTATTAATTATAAGGGTGATGCTCTCATGTATTTCACTGATCTCATTGGTTCATGATTCAACCATTCAGTCTCCCAATTATTTAAATATATCTCCACATATTTAAATTGGATACTAAAATCTTTCCAAAAATATATCTCATATATTTAAATAGGACATTTAGTATTTTAGTGACAACGGGATAGTAGAATTCTCAATCCCACATAATCTTGTTCACTGAAACTGAAACACTTGACTTAAATAAAACAATCTCATTATTTTATTTTAGTCATGGTTTGAATCTACAACCTCCCATTAATAATTAATTATCATTAATTTATCAATCCAATAATCTCATTATTCGATTTTTATTAATTAAATAATCTCATTATTCAATTAATCTCTGAATTACAATGTCACTTTCGTAACACAAATAATTGGACAATTCAATTAATTAACCGTATCTCTTGTTACTTAAACAATCGGGCTAGATCTCTTGTTACTTTAAACAATCGGGCTAGCCAAGGGGACCTAATTGACCCACAGTTTTGAGCTCCAATAGTCCTTAGAAATAATTAATTAAACTCTTTAATTAATATTTCACAATTATTAATCTCGGAGTTATTCCACTAAAAACATGAGACTGCACTCTCACACTGTAGATGTATTACACAAACCAAAACAAGATCGGTGTCCATCGATATAACTATTACATATGGTATGATCCTCCACAATAGTTCATAAATAGAGCTGGGTCATAATGTCCGTTATACCCCCCCACCACAATTATATATATTCCATTAAGCATCATTGATTCTCTAATGAACAATAAATTCTTTTTCCTTACGAAAGCAGGAGAGTACTCATATTATCCAAGCTCTGAAATAACCTTTAAGGGAACTACTATCTACTTCTCGCAAGAATGAGCGGATTCCACTATTGTGCTCAGACCTTCTCAGCCACAAGCCAAACCATGATTCCAACATACAGAGCATGTTGACCTGGAACTCATCCGATCTCATCCATGGTATATCAAAAAACCACGATCTAACCTAAAGGAGTCAGTAAGACACTTAGGATTAAGATCACTCACATACATCCATCATTTGTCGATGAATATAAATCTCATCGTGTAACAGATTTTGGTAAGAGATTCATATAAATCGTGACTCGGTCTTATATGATCACATCATACAATGTGCCTCTATTCTCATCACCATATGAAAAGTCCATGATAAGACCAATGTACATTACAGAATAAACTGCAACTGTAGATTAACCACAAATAAGGTACCCAGCTTTATTTGCTACCTACGAACTCTTTAGATTGCTCGTCTCAAATTGAATCCACCGTATATGACATTCATATACTCAGTTCGAGATTACATCCGGCAATCTAGGATGTTAAATACCTGTGATTTAAAATGTACGAGACAAGTCTATTGAATGAATATAGTACTTCTTTTATTATTGTTTCATTTACATTTACAAATTAGAAACTTTAGGGGATAAATCCCAACAGGTACGGGGCGTTGTACGCATCGACACGACGAACCGCGCAACATTTTTGGTACAATTTGCGTTGTACGGGTCGCGGTCACCTTGACGCATCGTACCGTACCGCGCAACATTTTTCATTTTTCTTTATATATTTACATTAAATTTGTGTTCTTAGTCCAATTTAAACTTGTTAAAACTCAAGTTTCGGCGATTTCAGTGAATTCATTTTCAAATTGAATTCGTTAAAACCACCCAAATTGAGTTATTATATTATAAGAAAGTTTTTTAGCCATTTTTTTCATTTGATCTTTTTTTGTTGCTTATATTTACACTAAACTTGCATTTGTACTCCAAATTATACTCATTTTCTATAGTTTAATTATGAAAACTGGAGTTTTGGCAGTTTCGACGGATTCGGTTTGAAACCGAATCCACTGAAACCATAAAAAAGAGTTCTCATTTGCAAGAATTATTATCATTTTTTAGGTTACTTGTTATATTTATATTAAATTTGTACTCTAAGTCCAATTTAAGCACATTAAATTCCAAGTTTCAGCGATTTCAATAGATTCGGTTTCAAACTGAATCTATCAAAACCACCAAAATTTAGTGCATATATTGTAAACAAGTTTTGTATCTATTTTTTTATTTGATCTTTTTTATTGCTTATATTTACATTAAAATTGCATTCTTATTCCAATTATACTCATTTTTTGTAGCTTAGTAATGAGATCTGAGTTTCGGTGTATTCAACGGATTCGATTTGAAATTGAATCCGTTGAAACTAAAAAAAAAAAGTTCTCATATGTAAGAATTATTGTCATTTTTCAAGTTACTTGTCATATTTGCATTGAATTTGTGTCCTTTGTCTAAGTTAAACTCATTAAAACCTGAGTTTCGGCAGTTAACCACCATAATTGAGTTGTTATATTATAAACAAGTTTTGTAGCCATTTTTTCATTTGATCTTTTTTGTTCCCTATATTTACATTAAACTTGCAATCTTATTCTAATTTTTACTCACTTTTTGTATCTTAACTATTAGAACTTGAGTTTCAGCGGTTTAAACAGATTTGGTTTGAAACCGAATCCGTTGAAACCACAAAAATGAATTCTTAAATGCAAGTATTGTGTTATTGTCATTTTGTCTTGTTACTTGTTATATTTACATGAAATTTGTGTTCTTAGTGCAATTTATGTTAGCCTTAATACTAAATATCATATATTCCTAAACATTAATCCCAAATCAGGAATCTCAAAATCATCATGTCAATTTATCAAGATCAATTATTGAGAAGACATACATGTATCCATGTTGACAAATTAGTGAAGGATGGAGTCTTCCACAGTCAAATCTCCTTAGGTTCTTAAAATGTTCTATGAATTATCTCTCTTGAATGGGGAAGGAGGATGAGAGCAAATATTACGTATATGATTTGACTTGGGGACCACAACCCTTATAATGACCCTTATATACTAACTTAAATTAAAATCTCATTAACCGTAATCTAATTAGTATTAAGTGTCTACACATTACTGCCCAACACATTGCTGTAAACCCAAAAAGGATGAATATTTAATATAGTCAAAAGAGTTTTAGGAAATTATTACTCAACAATTCAACATGAGTGGCTCTGATACCACTTATTAGCCTTAATACTAAATATCATAGATTCTTAAACATAAATCCCAAATCAGGAATCCCAAAATCATTATGTCAATTTATCAAGAACAATTATTGAGAAGACATACCTGAATCCATGTTTTCAAATTAGTGAAGGATGGAGTCTTCCACAGTCAAATCTCCTTAGGTTCTTAAGATGCTCTATGAATTTTCTCTCTTGAATGGGGAAGGAGGAGGAGAGCAAATATTACGTATATGATTTGACTTGGGGACCACAACCCTTATAATGATCCATATATACTAACTTAAATTAGAATCCCATTAACCCTAATCTAATTAGTATTAGGTTTCTACACATTACAGCACATACCTAATAGATATCTCTAGAGCCCAATTAATAGATCATCTATCTGGCCCTTTTAAATTAGACAGCTTATAATATAATTGTCATTTAATATGTAAGCTCATAATAAGAAATTAACAAAATCCCAGCAATTTAAACTCTTTAAACCCCGAGTTTCGGCGATTACAATGAATTTGGCTTTAAACTGAATTCGTCAAAACCACCAAAATTGAGTACTTATATTATAAACAAGTTTTGTAGTCATTTTTTCATTTGATCTTTTTTGTTGCTTATATTTACATAAAACTTGCATTCTTATTGCATTTTATACTCCTTTTTTGTAGCTTAATTCTGAGAATTCGAGTTTCAGAAACCATACAAAATAGTTCTCATATGCAATGTTGTCATTTTTCATGTTAATTATTATTTTTACATTAAATTTGTGTTCTTAGTCCAATTTAAACTCCTAAAACCCGAGTTTCGACGATTGAGTTATTGTATTTGAAGCTAGTTTTGTAGTCATTTTTTCATTTGATCATTTTTTGTCGTTTATATTTATATTAAACTTGTATACTTATTCCAATTTATACTCATTGTTTACAGCTTATTTATGAAAATTTGAGTTTCGATGGTTTCAACGGATTCGGTTTTAAACTGGTTTTAAACTGAATTCGTCGAAACCATAAAAAAAGTTTTCAAATGCAAGTATTATTGTCATTTTTTCATGATACTTGTTATACTTACAATAAATTTGTGTTTTTTGTCCAATTTAAACTCATCAAAACCCGATTTCGACGATTTCAACGGATTGAGTTTCAAACCGAATACGTCGAAACCACCACAATCGAGTGCTTTATAGCCATTTTTTCATTTGATCTTTTTTATTATTATTATAATTACCTTAAACTTGCATTCTTATTCCAATTTATACTCTTGTTTACAGCTTAATTATGAGAACCAGAGTTTTGGCATTTTTGATGGATTTGGGTTGAAACCATAAAAAAGAATTCTCATATGCAAGTATTATTGTCATTTTTTTCATGTTGTTACATTTATATTTTGTGTTCTTATTGCAATTTAAACTTATTAAAACTCGAGTTTCGGCTATTTCAACGGATTAGATTTCAAACAGAATCTGTCAAAACCACCAAAATTGAGTTCTTATATTATAAGCATGTTTTGTATCCATTTTTTACATTTGATCTTTTTTGTTGCTTATATTTACATTATACATGCATTCTTTTTCCATTTGATACACATTTTTTGTAGCTTAATTATGAGAATCCGAGTTTCGACGGATTCAGTTTGAAACCAAATATGTTAAATCCTTAAAAGAAAAGAGTTATCATATGCAAGAATTATTGTCATTTTTCATGTTACTTGTTATTTTTACAATAAATTTGGGTTCTTAGTCCAATTTAAACTCATTAAAATTTGAGTTTCGGCGATTTTGACGGATTTAGTTTCAAACTGAATTCGTCGAAACCACCAAAATCAAGTGCTTATATTATAAGCAAGTTTTGTAGTTATTTTTTCATTTGATCTTTTTATTGCTTATATTTACATTAAACTTGCATTCTTACTCCAATTTATACTCTTGTTTATAGTTTAATTATGAGAACCCGAGTTTCAACGTTTTCGACGAATTCGATTTGAAACTGAATTCCTTGAAACCACAAAAAAGAATTCGCATGTGCAAATATTATTGTCTTTTTTTCATGTTACTTGTTTTATTTACTTTAAATTTATGTTCCTATTGCAATTTAAACTCATTAAACTTGAATTTTGGCGATTTCAAACTGAATCCGTCAAAACCACCAAAATTGAGTTCTTTTATTATAAGCAAATTTTGTAGCCATTTTTTCATTTGATCTTTTTTGTTGCTTATGTTTACATTAAACGTGCATTCTTATTTCAATTTATACTCATTTTTTAGTTTAATTATGAAAACTCAAGTTTCGGCAGTTTCGACAGATTCAGTTTGAAACATAATCCATTGAAACAACAAAAAATAGTTCTCACATGAAATAATTATTGTCATTGTTTTTCAAGTTACTTGTTATGTTTATATTAAATTTGTGTTCTTAGTATAATTTAAACTCATTAAAACCCTATTTTCGATGATTTCGACGGATTCGGTTTCAAGTGAAACCCATCAAAATTGAGTTCTTATATTATAAGTAAGTTTTATTGGCATTTTTCATTTGATATTTTTTGTTGTTTATATTTACATTACATTTGCATTATTATTCCAATTTATACTCATTTTCTGCAGCTTAATTATGAAAACCGGAGTTTTGGCAGTTTTGACAGATTCGGGTTGAAACCGAATCCGTTGAAACCATAATAAAAGTTCTCATTTGCAAGAATTTTGTCATTTTTTATGTTAATTGTTATATTTATATTAAATTTGTGTTTTTAGTTCAATTTAAACTCAACAAATTCCGAGTTTCGGGGATTTCGACGGATTCGGTTTCAAACTCAATCCGTCGAAACCACCAATTTTGAGCTCTTTTATTATAACCAAGTTTTGTAGCCATTTTTCATTTGATTTTTGCTGTTGTTTATATTTATATTAAACCTGCATTCTTATTCTTATTTATACTTGTTGTAAGTGAATTTTATCCGAATAACGTATCGACTCAAAGAGCTGATATGGCGAAAGGGATAGCAATGCCGCGTCATTAAGAGTCAATTGCTCCTCCATCCGAGTAAGCGCTTTGCCAAACCTATGAACGGGTGCATCTAGAGAAGAATGGCTCGGCCAAAAGAGAACCTCGCCAATACAAGATTCTGGTCGGCAGAATATCTCCCTGGCAAAGATCACTCGCCCGAGCCAGGGCCCAACACACATCATTAATGCCTGGCAACTCAAAAAGGAAACCCACTATGACACGAGGGGTCTAAGATCACACTTCAACAAGGAAACAACCATATCTTCTCCAAAGATGTCAGAATTCGAATCAATCACAATATCAACCGCATTTATTATGGGATAAAGACTAAACGGGAAAGAGATCAAGATAATCACGAAAGCCCAAGCAAGAAGAATCACAATGAGATTCTATAAGTCAACTATTTGCACCATTAAATTTATGGTTACAAAATGAATGTATAAATACAACCCGTTTTTTACTATAAACACACACAAGAAACACATGCAAACAAGCACCAAGATAGATAAGTGGGCAAAGCTCTGTAAATCATTTTTCATAGTGAAATTTGTTCCTTGTCATCATCGGCAACCGTGGTTTTTTCCTTTTCCTAGGGTTTTCCACGTAAAATCGTATCTCTTTTTACATTATGTCATTTTCACTATTAAACGAATTGCAAATAACACTGTTGCCTATTGATATTTCATATGATAAAAAATCACCGTCAACAATACTCATTTTTTGTAGCTTAATTATAAAAACCCAAGTTTCAACGATTTCGATGGATTTATTTTGAAACCGATTCCATTGAAACCACAAAAGGTCTCATATGCAATAATTATTGTCATTTTTTCTTGTTACTTGTTATATTTATATTAAATTTGAATTGGTGATTGGTTAGGTTAAAGATTATCGGTAAAAGCTACATTTTTATTTACACTAATACTGGACAACCCAAAAACCAACCCAAATGATTTAGTAAGTGATTTGTCATTACCATATCATTCACCACATCACCCCATGATTTGTGTGGTGACGACAACTCATTGACCAAGTCAAATTTGGGTCGTATTTTGGGTTATCTTTTTTGTATAATGTTACTCTTTTATTTAACTGTTGGCTCGTGGATTCAAATGTTTTACTTCATTGGATACTTTGCTTGATTATTTGTAATCATGCCTGATAGCATGTTCGGCTTGAGTATTATTAATTTACGCTCTGTTTGGTACGAATAAGAGATGGAAGGAGGGCTGGAAGGAGAGCTCTAATCTATTGTTTGGTTGGAGAGACGAGATATGGGAGGAGAAGAGGGGGGATCTCAGCTCATTCAGAGCCTACCAAAATGCATTATTCCCTCATGGGACGGATGAGAAGAAGGAGAGACTTCAGCTCCCCCAAGGCCTACCAATATAGTAAATTTACAAGTTAATATCAATCCATTCATTCAACTCCCCTTTCAATACCAAACAAAGGAATGAAGATTTATTTTCCATCCTTCATAACTTACAAAACAACATGAATGATAAATATTATCCTCTCCATCCCTTATACTCTATCTCCCTCCTACCTAACATATTGTTAATCTTGTTCTAGAATCCGATCTCATTTGCTCATCATTTTTTTTCCTTTGTTTTTAAAGATTTTACAAATAAGTTCTAAATAAGAATTCAGAGAAAATAAGTTTGTGGATCCATGGGGCGGGTTCGAGTTTCCTCAAGACCCGCGGGTCAAGACCCAAACTTGTGAAATTATTCGGGTTTGTGGTTGGGTATGGATCTCAAAAAGTTTCACCGGTTCGGGTCTAGGTTTAGTAAGACCTGACCCAAATCCGACCTATTGCCATCTATACACAAAACATAAACAGAACACACAAATCCAAAACCAAAAACATATGAGAGAGATAGTGAAGATGTGACAGAAGGAGTGAGAAAATGAGAGAAAGATGGAGGATCTTGATCTAAAGATGGGGATGATAAACCCGTATGTTATATAGTTAATACTTGAAGGGACGTTTCAATAATTATTCAAGAGGGGTAGTTTATGTTTTTGTGTTGTCATGCAACAGAGCAATCAGTGGTCATTACAATTAAATTTTTTAATTTATTATTTAACGATTTTTAATGGGGCCGTTTGATATAACGTAATCAAAATAATGTAATTCTTGGGAAAGTTAAACACAGTAAAATGATTTTTGGGAAATCTGTATATATGTGTTTGGTTGTGTATGAAAATATTATGTCGGATTCCCAGGAATATCAAACAACAGTGTTTGGTTGTATAAGGGAATCTGTTTTTTTTAATGGGAAAATCATTATTTCAAAAAATTTATAATAATACTGTTTTAATTAAAAATCATTATTTTAAAAAAATAAAAAAAAGTATGAAAAAATCTAGAGATTTCCAGATCTCTTCAAACAATTTTTTTTATTAAAAAAAGTTAAAAAAGTTAGGGGTCGTTTGTTTTTTTCACTTAAAACTTAATGGGTCTGAATTAAACTCATTAAGTTGTTTTGTTTAAGTGGTCAAACAACTTAAAAATATAAAAAAGAACTTAAAATAAAAAGTAAGAAATCTTGACTTTGAACTTAATTTCAAATCACTGTATTACAATTAAAATATTCTCTTTCAAGTCTATCATCTAAAAAAAGATATATTTCCAAATTTATCTTAATTTGATATGGTATAAAAAATTTTCTTTTAACATATTTCTTATTTAAATAGGTTTTAGAAAAGAAAAAAAAAACCCTAATTACTTCTCATAATGAAATTTTTCAAAGATTGAACAATTTAATTTCTCTCTTGCTAAATCCCGGTAAGAACTATTTATTTATTTATTTATTTTTTTATCTAACTATTCGTATAGTGCTCAATAAATTTGTCTATCATATTGAGTAGATTTCATTGCTTGAAGATGTTATAGAATTATTGTATATGAAAAATTCAAGAACCTTCTTTTTTTATTTGGTTTCCGGTGCATATGATCTAGGAAACCAAAAAAATAAAAAATGGTTTCATGAATTATATTCACCGGAAACGTGGACAACATAAAAATTGAACTTGAACTTGAACTTTTTTTTGACAATTAATTTAACTTAAACTTTGTTTGCAGAACATGCAAAATTATATTCTTTGATTAATTTTTTTATTTTGTTAAATTGAACTTTGTTTGCAAAAAAAAAAAAACATACAAAATGTTATAAAGAATGGTGCATGTTAAACTACTTCTTTTAATTGGTATATGTATAAATGTAAAATTACATATTTCAGACAATTTTATTTTTAAAAAACAAACATGTTGACAATACATTCAGATGTGAGAAAAAAAAACATGTCATTCAGGTTCAGATTTCAGTCCCTATTCAGTATTCAATAAAATTCAGGACTGTTCAGTCTTCAGACAAAAAAACAAACGACCCCTTAGTTACAGATCTCTTCAAATTTAATTTTTATTTTTATTTTAAAAGAAGCTTTTGAAGAGATCTGGAAATCATCTCTTTGAGCCATCAAACACTCATCTCTCCCATTCCACCACTGCTTTCAACTTGTTCATAGAAATCAAAAGAGAAAAGAAATCAAAAAATTAATGTCATTTTCTGCTTAGTAAGCTTCACTCGGATTCTCTGTTTACGTTTGTTTCTTAACTCCAAGTTCGTCAAGCAAGAGAGTTTTTACCTGCTGCTCAAATTGAAATCTGATAGTGAGCTATGGTTTTGCTTGAAAAATTTAGGGATTTCTTGCTTGATTCTTGAAAGAGAGTTTTCTCCTGCTGCTCAAATATTTCTTGCTTGCTTGACTTTCCCGGTCAAGATTGGGATTTGAGGGTGAATTGAAGAGGAGAAGATTTGATCTAGGGTTTGCATGATTGGAAATTGAAAAATAAGAGGTTAAGAATTAGAGATTTCAATGAAAAGAGATTATGGATTTTTGGTGTTGAGTTTTAGAGGAGGAAGAATGAGGAAGAAGAAAATAAGTTAAGAATAATATTTTTTTTTAATGAGGGTAGGTTTCACTGTAGGAATTTGATGAAGGTAATATGAATCGTGCATGCTAGGATGAGTTTCATATTACCACTTGGAGAGTAATGTGAGTTTCATGGGATTCACTTTTCCAGCAAACAATAAATCAAAACCTGCAACTAAACATGAGAATGCTATCAGATTCTCATTTTCATGCAAAAGTTACCCTATACTAAATGACATCTATATATTTTTTGAGAAATTATTTAACGATTTACCGTGGTGAATAAAACTTAACTTTTGCTGAAATAGTACAAAAAGAGAAGAAGAAGATAATTCCTGAACGCAAGCGCTGGCACAAGTGCAGATACACGCAACTTTGATGGAAGATCCTGAACCGTCTGATCGTACAAAATCAATCACAGCCTTTAGATGAAGGCGTAACCATAACCACTCGGTTGAAAATCATCAAAAAAAAAAAAAAAAAGAAGAAGAAAGAGAACGTACAAGACAAATAAAAAAGAAGGGCCCCTAACAGAGCTTTTTAACTCATATTTTGTTTCTCCGGATCTGAGGGTTGCTCGTCGGACCTGTACTTTCCTTAAACCCGACTGAAAACCCTAAAACCACCACAACCACCACCAACATCGAAGATGTCTGTCTCTCTGTATATTATTTTATGTTATATACGAATAAAATATTCTCTCTCTTACTTTTGTTTTTTTTGCTGTTGCAGAGGCTTAGTGGATAATTTATTTTGCATTTTGACGTGGATGATCGGACGGAGTTTGGAGGATTAGAAAGTTGAGGCAGGCGCTCATGTCCTTTCAGGTTAGTTATTGGATTTTGTGCTGTGTTTTTTTTTGAAGTGGGATTTTGTGCGGTGTTTGGTTTCTGAGAAAACGCTAGAAAATAAACGTCAAAAGATAGTTGCAAGTCGTAATTTTTTTGCTTAATTTTCTAAACGAATAGTGAAGTGTAATGCAAAAGTTTTTCACTTTTTGGAGCGTCATATAGACATATAGTATCATTTTATTTTCCAGATTATATATAATTTTTTTTTTCAAGTGTTATTTTTTTTAAAGGTTTGTTTTTCTTGATCTTGAGAGTTTCGGCTTTCACAGGAACGAAACGTGCTTTCAGCATGCAAACATGACAGCGCTGGAGGTTTTTATTTTATTTTTAATGTGATTAGAAAATGATAACGTTCTTAGTGACGGCTAAAGTGCTAGCTATTTTGCTCCATGCTTGAAAACTTAGTAGTTTGGTTTAAGATAGCTCCACAAATTGCCAGTAATGTAGAATGTGGAAATTTACTTATGAAGCTGCATTGAGATTTCTCAGATTTTAGGTTTATTCTGAGCATATTATCATGGATTTTGTAATTTTTATAGAGTTCTTCCCAGTTCTAATGGATTTGTATTTAATTATTGTGTTGATGAGTCAGGAGTGACCATTTATTGACATTATATTTGGCTATGCACCTTACATGTAAAAATAAATATGTAAGTAATTGGATCAACAGATATAGTTAGACTTAATTAGACCTGAGGTGTAAGATATTCTGGGTTGGCTATGGTCACCAAATTAATGAAAAGTTATGCTTAATAGGTTGTTTGATGACATATTTGATGTGAACTCATGAAAGAAATGATTTCTAATAGTATGGTGGTTAAGGAGGAAGCATCAATTGTAACTTAATACTAGGAATAAAGGAAATTGTTAACAGAGTGTGAATGACCTTTCCGGAATGCTTGAATAAACTGCCACTCTGTCCTAGCAACATTCTATGTTCTCTTGCAATTATACTTTGAGTGTGATTTGTAGCCAGCTGTCCATAATGGAACTCGTTGATTGATTTTTATTTTAACTTTATCAGTCTAGTACTTGACACAGTTAATTGTTTCAATGAATGCTGTATAGATTTGCATGTCAAATCATTTTATCCTGGGTATTTTGTTTGGAAAGAAAATGTTGTTAACCACTCTCAATACCTACTATGTATTTAGACTCAACATTTTTTTTTTTACAAAAACAATAGTATTGAACAAAGAGATTTACAAAAGGAGAGAGAAAGCTGTCATTAACAAAAAGGAAGGGTTTACCTCCTAAAAGACAGAAAAACCTAAACAGAAACTGGACATTTGGACTGCCGTATATTAATAGAGTCTATTATTAATTAACGATATCAAAGGATTTTCTCAAAAGTTATTAATTATTAATTGTAAGAATTATTGGTATGCACTATGCACCATAGCATGAAGAGGTTTTTCAGACAATTATCTCTTATAAAGGAGTATTAAACTATTGAACGCTACATATGTTATTCTTGCTATTAAGATAATTATCTACGTAATTGATCTCATTCCATGTAAGTAACTTGACAAAGGACTACTTTGGCCAGGGTTTAGACCTCTATTGAACGCTACATATTTTATTCTTGCTATTAAGATAATTATCTACATAATTGATCTCCTTCCATGTAAGTTGAATAAGGACTACTTTGGCCAGGGTTTAGACCTTGGTATAATTAGGTTATATCTTTTAGAGTTTTCTTCCTTTTCTTGACAGGTTTGGATTGTTTTTTGGCAAGTTGCTTTTTTGCCTTGGTTTCTACATCTCCATATACTTCTCAATTTCTCCTTTGTTGGAAATGACCTGCTTGTCCTCTTCTTCTACTTTCCACCTCTCCATCTCCCTCCTATTTGGTGATTAAACATGGGATCAATGCTTCAACTGGTTGTCTTGTATTGTATTCTTATTCTTAGGCTTGCATTGGAACTGGACAACCATCACTGTCAATTTTTCCACCTGTTCAACCCTGGTTCTTCATTGAAATCTCATACTATTTGCCAGAAATTTGATGTCAAGCCATACTGATTTTACTGCGGTTTGTGGTTGTCTTAGGATAGAGAATATTTTTTGGTTTAACTAGGATTCATTAAAAGTTTTTGTCTTTAAAACTCAAGTACTGTGTAAATTTTATGTAGGAGGTGATTATTCTCAGTTCTGGCAAGAGTTGATAGCTTGTGTTATTGATTGTTAGTTTATATAAACCCTAGGTTGCAAAATTCCTAGTCGTGTCATTTGAAACCCTAGGTTGCATTAATATTTCAATGTTTTTCTTTCACTTTTCTGCTTGTTCTTGTCATCATTACTACTTACTAATAATATATAGGTTTATTATTTTGTGATGACTGTATTTCTATTATTGTTTTTTCTTATTTTCATAAAAAAACTAATTTGTTTTGGCTGTTTTGGCTTCATATTATTTGCAGATCTTTCACAGTTCAATCATGATATAGTTTTCACCAGAAAATAATGGCATCAAAAGGTCCCAGGTCTAAGCTTGATCATGAGACAAGAGCTAGGCGCCAAAAGGTTAGTCTGTATATTTGATAGTTCCAGTCTATGGTGCCCCACATTCAATTGCTATTGCAGTACACACAGATAATAGTACTTTGATACAGGCTTTTTGCTTCTATTGATATGATTTTCTTTTATTATGTGCAATGGGTGTAATTTACTCTATCATGGATAAATAAGAGTGTTTGTTTCCGTCTTGACCTCTTAGGTTGTGTCCATTAACACGTTGAAGGAGCAATTTTTTCTAACGTATTGCATTTATGATTGATACTTCTCCTCTTTGTTCCATTATGTGGATTTTTCCCCCTGAAATCAGTAGCCATACTGAAATAAAAAGTCAACCATGTTTATGAAGCTATGCTCTTCATTTGAACTAAATGGACCCTTTAGTTATATTCACCATTGTGATTGATAAATTGTATAGATTATGAAATGTGATACAGCGGCATGTGTTTACAGTTTTTCTTTTTCTTTTTTTAAATAATTATTTTCTAGTTGATGGTAATTTGGTTTTAGGCACTTGAAGCACCCAGGGAGCCTCGCCGTCCAAAAACTCATTGGGATCATGTTTTAGAAGAGATGGTCTGGTTGTCAAAGGTAATTGGCAAATTTACACTTCAGGAAGGTGCGATGACATATGGGAGAGATGTTCATATTCTTCCCTTGCTAAAATAAAATAATTTTTGGCAGGACTTTGAGTCCGAGAGAAAATGGAAATTGGCTCAGGCAAAGAAAGTTGCTTTGAGAGCAAGCAAGGGCTTGTTGGATCAGGCCACCAGAGGAGAAAAGAAACTGAAGGTTCTGCTTTTTCCTCTGGACTTTGTACTTTGTTTTTCTAAATATCATGAATGGAGATATAATTTTATTACATAGTGATAGCATGAAAGGAGTGATGTTAATTTTCTAGTGGAACAGAGAGAATAGAAGTGTTTTCCATACAAGTTATTTTCGTTGTTTTCTGCTTTTGTTAAAATAAGCATGATCTTTTTGACCAGGAAGAAGAGCATCGATTGCGGAAAGTGGCACTTAACATTTCAAAGGATGTGAAGAAATTCTGGATAAAGATAGAGAAGCTGGTAAGTTTATCTATAATAAGTCGCTTTTCATTTGAACTTCTTGGTTTCACTTTTTTTCTTCTTTGAAACCTCATAAAAGCATGCTTTTGTAATTCCAGGTTCTTTACAAGCATCAGATGGAGCTCGATGAGAGAAAGAAAAAGGCACTTGATAAACAGCTGGAATTTCTTTTAGGGCAGACTGAGAGGTGGAACTTTTTCCTCAAAATAGTATGACCTGAATTTTTGCTTTTCTTAGGAATTAGAAAACATGGAACTGGTTTTGTCATGTTGAGGGAAAGTGCACTGAAATATTGTGTTGATACTTCTAGGTATTCAACAATGTTAGCAGAAAATCTAGTGGATTCTCAGACCCCAGAGCAACGGTCTGCTGTGCCAGAACAATTGAGTATTGAGTATAGAAAAGCTGATGAAAATAATGTTGAGGAAATCTCAGGAATAAACATTGGTGAGCAGAATTCCGTAACTGATTATCATCAGTTGGTTACCTTTGCAAAGAGAACATGTTATCTCACTAACATTTTTTTTTAATTTATTTGTCGCAGAACCTCAGTCAGATGTTGCAGATATAGATGAAGATTATGATGTTCAATCTGAAGATGAATCAGTGCGTTCTCTTCTCTTATCACTTTGGTCCTACCTCAAAAACTTGTCTCTAATTTTAATATTTTATTGGCTATTTCATTGTAATCCACAAAATTGTTCAAGTGAGTTTGATGACTGGACCAAGTATGCAAACCGAAGTAAAAGTATGTGCCTTTTCCATGGACTTGAATATTAATTCGAGAGATGCTTTGGATTGATAAATCACCTACTGAGCGATGTCTTTTTCATGTGTTTGGTTGTCCTAGAACATGCTACTTTTGAAAAAACATAATTCATACAATTATCCTTGGTTCAGGAATATGTTGTGGAAAACTATGCACTGTGTATGTATTCTGTTTGAGGGACAAGACGGTGGTCTTCAGATATATTTTTTTAAATTCTCTTTATTTTTTTAAAGTTGTAAAAATTATATAATACATCATGGAAGTTACACTGTTGAAGATATTGCTTTGACATGGTCTTCAGATCTGTTAATTTAATGAGGCTCTGATGAAGTACATAATTTTGCTGGGAAATTTCCATTAAATCAATGAAACCTTAATAAATAAAAAATAGTTGATTTGAAAGCATAATCAATTAATTACTTCAAGGAATTACATTTAACTCTTTGCTTTAGTGAGGTATTATTGTTCAAGCTTCATATTTTGTTTGTACATAATGGAAGTTACACTGTTGAAGATATTGCTTTGACATGGTCTTCAGATCTGTTAATTTAATGAGGTGCTGATGAAGTACATAATTTTGCTGGGAAATTTCCATTAAATCAATGAAACCTTAATAAATAAAACATAGTTGATTTAAAGCATAATCAGTTATTTACTTCAAGGAATTGCATTTAACTCTTTGCTTTAGTGAGGTATTATAGTTCAAGCTTCATATTTTGTTTGTCTCAACCTTAAATAATTTTTTTTCGGCTCCTTGTTCTGTTTACCAAGGCAAATTGTTACTAACTCTTTAGACTTGAAATTACTGTAAAGAATTAGGCTGTAATATCAAACTCTTAATTTCTATTTACATCTTCAGTTGGTGCTTGCTTACAAATTTCCTTCTGCTTGATGTTGGTTTAGGTAGATGATGAGCACACTATTGAGGAAGATGAAGTACTTATAACAGAACAAGAAAGGAAAGAAGAGTTGGAAGCCTTACAAAATGAAACAGATATTCCGCTTGAGGAGTTGCTCAAACGTTATAGTATTGATAAAGGTGATTTCTTATTATTGTTGTCCTTTCATGTTGGGATTGCTCTTTTCCCCCACTATTTCCACTCTACTCTATTAATTATTTTGTGCTAAAACACACACAAAAAAAAAAATATATATGACAACTTAAATGTATATTGCTGATATGTTCCTTCTGTCACTTAGTACTTGTTGGACTTCTTTTATTTCTTAGCTTAATTTGATCAATGTAAGTTTATTCAGCTAGCAGAGAAAGTAGTCCTGAGATGAGTGAAGATGAAGCCCAACCGACCTTGGTGGGAGAAGATCATGACAAGGGTAAGAAGTTGCTGAAGAATTAAATTATTTATGTGAGGTATGTGACTGCGCTGAAATGGTGGAGGGTTAAATTTGTTGCAGGCAATGGGAATGTTCTTTCTGCTGAGTGTAACATGGACCCAAGCAGCTCACATGTTCGTCGTTGTGTAAGTTGTATGTGTTTATTGTTGCAATTTTTTGCTTGTGAAGCTAGTTCAAGACTCAAGATGATATTTATTATCTGATTACAGGATGAAAGTAATGGTGGCTTATCCATATTAGAGACCCATTTGTTGGGTCATGAGACATCTCAATTGAGAAATTCGTCTAATATCTCTTTGGTGTCAACTCAAAAGCATGTGGGGTATGACTTTAATGATGAACAGGTAGGACTATAAGTAATTTTATGTTTTTAGCTCTCCTTACTAATATATATATTTTTCTTCATATCTTTCTATATAGATTACTGGGTGTTATAAAAGGCTTGAGGTTTTTCTAGTCTCTAAGTTTTCTTAATGCTAAGGTGTAATGCTCAAAGCAACATGCAAAGCCTTACTGAAGTAAAACACTCATTTTGAAGATATTTTGGATGAATAAATCTAGTCACCAAGTGTTTTGAGAGCTTTATATCATTGTTTGGGCTGTTACCTGACAACTTAAGCTTTTAGGTTTAGCTTTTACTGGCTTGGTATTTTTTTTGTCATTTCTATTGTGGTTTTTTCTTTTTTGAGAGAAATTTTACTGTAGATCTTTCTCTGACTTGTCTCAAATTATGTAGGAAGATGGTGATTTCGTTCTTGCTACTGGAGAAGACAAGGTATGTAATGTGGTAGCTCTTGCTGGTTTTTGCCATTTTGGGTTCTGTTTTTTGTTTCTAATGTTGTAAAGGCAGAATATTTAGATAGCTAGGGCATCTGGTAATTTTGTTTTGCATATACCTGATGATTTGTCCAGTGAAGGGTAACAAACAGTGGTCAGTATACAAATCCGGTGACTTACAACTCTGCTCAAGTGAGCCATTTCTGACTAACCGGTTTATCAATATGACATTAATTTGCTTTTATGTTTGATGTTTTTTTAATCATGTTATTTGAACAAGCTCTTGCATCGAGTTTTAGGTTTGACAATGTGGACCTCCCACTTTTGTCAATTAATGTTAAGAGTTGGTTTCATTTCAAGTTTAGTGTACAAGTTTGTTTTGAAGAATCTCCCTTGGGATTAAGTAGCAGTTTATTGCCATTCATATATATTTAAGCAACTTGTTCATTCTTTTAAAGGAATATATGCTATGGAGAATTTATTAATGTTTATTTTCATTTCCATATGGAGGTGTATTGCATGAAAGTATTGATTGTTAAATTATAAGGAATGTCAGCTACATAGAAATGGCATGTTATTGGTTTTGCTTTTTTGCTTTTTGCTTGTATCTTGTTGGAAATGTAGTTTTAATGTGGTGATGATTTAGTGAATTTGTTTCTAGGTCAGTTGTGTTTTCCATTTGTGATGTATTTGAGACTTAGTTGTATCTGAGATTTATGGGGTGTATTATGGCACAATCTTTTGTCAGGCAATATGGTCACCATTTTTCTTATTTGTTTTTTCCCCTACCAGACATAAGATCTCCTAGATGGCTAAATAAATTGGCATCTTTATCAATGATTTTTCTTTTGATTCCATATGGCTATGCTCATTCGGCTTTTGCTTCGGTATCCAGGATGATGAAACAACCTTGTCAGAGGAGGAAGAATTGGCAAAAGCAGATTTAGATAACCCCATAGATGAGGTAATGAGCATCCTGGATGTTTCTTGTGTTCCTTACAATCGACAACATGTCAGTCAGACATTTTTAAGTTTCTTTATGTGTACTCACGCACACACACAGACACACAACTGAATTTGCCCCCTATTTGTTTACTTGTAATATAGTTACTCTGAATGAGGCAGCTATTTTTCAGATCACATTACTGCAAAAGGAGAGTGAGATACCAGTGGAAGAATTGCTAGCAAGGTATAGGAAGGTATGTTATGGTATCAATTCTGTTTATAATTTTGCTGGTTTAGATCAAACATTGATTTCCATTGCATCATTCACATCTTTCTGTTAGGATTTCAACAATGATGAAATGTCAGAGGATGAATCTGAATACGCCTCTGCTTTATCAGAGGACCTCTCGGGTTCTCCAGCCCATGAAGTCATGGAACTAAAGCATCAGGATACTTCTATGGATGAGAATGTTGATCCCAGTGTTAGCCAACTGGTTATGCATCCACTTACAGAAGAAAAAGAAGCAGGAGCTGATATAAAGTCAGAAGAAGAGAAAGATAGTGAGAATAGAATTGCTGATGCTGCTGAAGCAGCAAGATCAGCACAACCAACAGGAATCACATTCTCTACAACTAATGTGCGTACAAAGTTTCCTTTTCTTCTCAAGTACCCTCTTCGCGAGTATCAACATATTGGCTTGGATTGGCTTGTGACAATGTATGAGAAAAGATTAAATGGGATTCTAGCTGATGAAATGGGACTTGGAAAGACCATAATGACTATTGCTCTACTTGCACATCTGGCATGTGAAAAAGGAATATGGGGCCCCCATCTCATTGTAGTTCCAACAAGTGTCATGCTTAACTGGGAAACTGAGTTTCTTAAATGGTGTCCTGCATTTAAAATACTGACTTACTTTGGGAGTGCAAAGGAGCGCAAATATAAAAGGCAAGGTTGGTTGAAACCAAACTTCTTTCATGTGTGCATAACGACTTATAGACTTGTTATACAGGATTCGAAAGTCTTCAAGCGAAAGAAGTGGAAATACTTGATTTTGGATGAAGCTCATTTGATTAAAAACTGGAAGTCTCAAAGATGGCAAACGCTTTTAAATTTCAATTCTAAACGGCGAATTTTGTTGACTGGTACTCCCCTGCAGAATGATCTGATGGAACTCTGGTCATTAATGCATTTCTTGATGCCGCATGTCTTTCAGTCTCATCAGGAATTCAAGGATTGGTTCTGTAATCCAATTTCTGGAATGGTAGAGGGTCAAGAGAGAGTGAATAAAGAAGTTGTTGATCGCCTGCATAATGTCCTTCGTCCATTCCTACTTCGCAGATTGAAAAGAGATGTGGAGAAGCAACTACCTATGAAAGTTGAGCATGTCATATATTGTAGACTCTCAAAGAGGCAAAGAAACTTATATGAAGACTTTATTGCCAGCTCAGAGACACAAGCTACTCTTGCAAATGCCAATTTCTTTGGAATGATTAGTGTTATAATGCAACTTCGCAAAGTTTGTAATCATCCTGATTTATTTGAGGGTCGTCCAATTGTAAGTTCTTTTGATATGGGTGGTATTGATATCCAGTTGAGTTCCTCTGTTTGTTCTATTCTTTCACATGGTCCATTTTCTACTGTTAACTTAAGAGGTTTGGGACTTATATTTACTCATTTGGATTTTAACATGACTTCATGGGAGAGTGATGAAGTGAAGTCTATTGCTACCACACCAAGCTTAATTAAAGAACGTGTTGACCTGGTTCATCTAGAAGAAATTGGACTTATTTCTAAACATCGGAATAAGTTGCACGGGACAAACATTTTTGAAGAAATACAAAAGGCAATAATGGAAGAGAGACTGAAAGAAGCTAAGGACCGGGCCGCATCAATTGCTTGGTGGAATTCTTTGAGGTGTCAGGAAAAACCTGTATACTCAACTACTCTTCGGGAGCTTCTTACTGTAAAGCATCCTGCTTGTGATATCCATCATCAGAAGGCTGATCCCTTGTCCTACGTTTACTCCTCTAAGCTTGCTGATATTGTTCTTTCACCCATTGAACGCTTCCAGAAGATGATTGATCTGGTTGAAAGTTTCATGTTTGCAATTCCGGCAGCTCGGGCCCCAGCACCATTTTGTTGGTGCAGTAAGAATGGTTCTTCTGTTTTGCTGCACCCAACCTATAAGGAAAAATGCTCAGAAGTTTTGTTGCCTCTTTTATCTCCTATTAGACCTGCTATTGTCCGGAGGCAAGTATATTTTCCTGACAGGAGGCTAATACAATTTGACTGTGGTAAATTACAGGAGCTTGCAATTTTGCTTAGAAAATTGAAACATGAAGGTCATCGAGCATTAATTTTTACCCAAATGACAAAGATGCTCGATATCTTGGAGGCATTCATAAATTTGTATGGTTATACGTATATGCGTTTAGATGGATCCACTCAACCAGAGGAGAGGCAAACATTAATGCAGCGGTTCAACACAAATCCCAAAATTTTTCTTTTTATTTTGTCAACACGAAGTGGGGGTGTCGGTATCAATCTTGTTGGGGCAGATACAGTTATCTTCTATGACAGTGACTGGAATCCTGCTATGGATCAGCAAGCTCAAGATCGCTGCCATCGGATAGGACAGACACGTGAAGTGCATATCTATCGTTTAATTAGTGAGAGCACTATTGAAGAGAACATCCTGAAGAAAGCAAATCAGAAACGTGCTCTTGATGATCTAGTTATACAGAGTGGAGGCTATAACACTGAATTTTTCAAGAAGCTTGATCCAATGGAATTATTCTCCGGTCATAGAACTCTTTCAATTAAGAATGCACAGAAGGGGAAACATAACAGTGGAGTTGAGGTTTCTTTGTCAAATGCAGATGTGGAAGCTGCTTTAAAGCATGTAGAAGATGAAGCGGATTACATGGCACTTAAAAAAGTTGAACAGGAAGAGGCTGTGGACAACCAAGAGTTTACAGAAGAAGCCATTGGGAGACTGGAAGATGATGAGCTTGTAAATGAGGACAATATAAAGGCTGATGAGCTTGTCAATGAGGACAAAATGAAGGCTGATGAGCTTGTAAATGAGGACAGTATAAAGGCTGATGAGCTTGCTGATCAGGGTGGCTGGATCACAACTTCAAATAATGACAATAGATTGTTGTTAAGAGGCAGTGATCTAAATGAAGAGAGAGATCTAGCAATTGCCGGGAAAGAAGATGATGTTGACATGCTGGCTGATGTCAAACAGATGGCTGCTGCAGCAGCAGCAGCTGGACAAGCTATCTCATCATTTGAGAATCAACTGCGCCCGATTGATCGATATGCCATACGTTTACTGGAGCTGTGGGATCCAATAATAGACAAGGCAGCGGTGGAATCTGAAATTAGATTTGAAGAGACAGAGTGGGAACTAGATCGTATTGAGAAGTATAAGGAGGAAATGGAAGCCGAGATTGATGATGACGAGGAGCCTCTGGTATATGAACGTAAGTTCTTTTGTGTGCGTCATGCCATCATTTCATTACATGTATTATATCATAATTTTCCAGTCGATAACCTTTAATTGTGCTCAGACCAAGACATATTGTCTGAACTTGATAACTAGTTGTTCTCTTCCCTCCCTATCACAAATTTCATTTGGTTTTAGCGCATTAAAATTTTGGAGTCAAAAGAAGATCATAAAGAATTCAAGTGTGTTTTTTTTTTGTTGCTTTTTCTTGAAAATTTCCTTCAAATAGCGCCATTTAGAAATACCTGGCTGAAATGGTTTACATCAAATCTGTGCTTACATTGGTAATTAAATAGTTTTATGTCGTGCACTATCTAATGCTGCTATGAATAATCTTTGATGTCTATGATAGATCTCTTATAATGATTACGTTTCTGTATTTTTTCTCCTTTCATTTTTGCTCACAGTTACACAGGTTATTATTTTTCTTAGTTGATCAATTTGGTTTTTGTATTTTGCTTTTGAGGATCTTTGGTTTTCATATGACTTTGTTTTTTCTTCTTATTTGCATCATGCCACTCACTAAATGATTCAAGATAAATTAACTTGTGAGAATAAGTGAATAACCATTAATTTATCATGCATAGTGTGTCTGCCTGTTGTGAAATAAACTCATGAGTCTTCTATCATCAGGATGGGATGCTGATTTTGCAACTGAGGCATACCGACAACAAGTAGAAGCATTAGCCCAACATCAAGTTAGTGAAAATAAACTCTTATGTATTTTTTAATAAAATAAAAAATTGTTAGCAATTCAGCTGGTTGATTCTGTTACATGTTTGTAGTTGATGGAAGATTTGGAAGCTGAAGCTAAAGAGAAGGAAGCTAAAGAGAAGGAAGATACAAATGATGGAGACTTTGATTCAATAAAGTAAGATGTTACTTTGAACTTTATACAGAAGCCTTTAAATGGAAATTTCACCATTTTTTGGAAGCTTTTATTGGAAGAGAAACTGTTAAGATGCTGTGCAATGGATTTTATTGGAAGAGAAACTGTTAAGATGTTGTGCAATGGATATCGGAGAGAGTATAAAAATAATATTTTTTTTTCCTTCTTTGAAGTCCAAATTGGTAATCTTTTCTAAATGTCAGAGCTGCAGGTTTATTATGTTATTGAAAAATTTAGCACAGCTAGATCAAAATGCAAATCTTTTTTGCCATAAACAGAGGTTCAAAACATAGACAAGATACACAATCACTTCATATGTACATGCAATCATAAATGCATCCATATCTATTACAGCTTTAGTGTTGGTTTTAAGATTTTACAAGGTGCTGCAAAATGTTGAAGTAGAGTTTCTCCTTTCACATCAATAATGAAGGTTTTAACTTTTGAGTAGACCTGTTCTGTATGTCATTTTATCTGAGGTTGTCAGCATGACAAAACCGATAGTCAGCTTGGATTATTCAAAGGAATTTGAATGTAACTATGTAAGTTAGTTGTGACCAAAAAACTTGTCTTACATGGGAACAAGAGCGTAGAAAAAATTTGGAGTGTTTTATTTTGCAATGTTATTTAAACGTAGACAATATTAGGAATTCTTGAACTGTGTCATTAATTTTAAAAATTTTAGTTAGTAATTTATTTTTTTGTTTGCAGAAATAAAAGGGCAAGTGATGCTAAACCAAAGGCTAAGAAGAAGCCAAAGAAAGCCAAGTTCAAGTCTCTCAAGAAAGGGGCTCTAACGTCTGAATTGAAATCTGCAAAAGAAGCGCCAATAGCGGAACCTATGTTCATAGATGATGACATAGATGATGAGGAGGCCACTTGTTCAGATTCGATGTCACCAGCATCAAAAGTGCAGAAAAAACGTAAAAAGGCTGATGAAGAGAAGGAGAAGAGCTCAAAGAAGAAATCTAAGAAACTCAAGAAGACTCTACCTGAAAGATGTTCTTTTGATTTAAATGGCAACCTATCACGTAAACGACATGATGATTTAATTGAATTAAAACCATGTGAGGGTGCGGTTGTTGATCTTGAGCAGAAACCAGCAAGCAGGAGCAAAATGGGAGGAAAAATTTCCATTACTGCCATGCCAGTGAAGCGGGTTCTAATGATAAAACCAGAGAAATTAAAAAAGGGGAATGTTTGGTCAAGAGATTGTGTTCCGCCACCTGATTTTTGGTTGCCTCAGGAAGATGCCATATTATGTGCTGTTGTACATGAATATGGCCCGTACTGGAACTTGGTTAGTGAAACACTGTATGGAATGACTGCTGGTGGATTTTATAGGGGGAGATACCGCCATCCAGTTCATTGTTGTGAGAGGTTTAGGGAACTAATCCAAAAATATGTTTTGACTCTACCAGACAATTCTATTAATGAAAAGATCAGCAATGTGGGCTCTGGAAAGGCTCTTCTCAAAGTAACAGAGGTATGCTTAATCTAATTATTTCCTTCAATGCATGCATGCAAATTAGAAAAGGAAGAAATGGTAACAGAATATGAAATAATTCAATTGTAACATAAATATGTGAAACATTGTGTATTTTCACTCCATGTTGGGATAATATTTATGTTGCAGTTGCTGAGTTAAAACATTGCATCTTGTATTTGAAAGCATGTCTAGAGCACTTTTGAGCAAGTAATTACAGGTGTATTTTGGTTTGTGCTTCTAATTGATTTGCGGATGCAAGTTTCATGGTCAAGCACATTTGAATTTATTATTATTCTTACTTTTTTCAATTTTTCTTCCTTTTTCCATACTCTGTTTGTTTCTATTAAGGGTAGAGTTAGTAAAACATGTATTATATTTCTGAGTGACTTTAAAGATGCTTGTGAATTTACTGCTTTGCATGCTGCAAGTTGCTGCAGTAACCTGATAAATGTTGCTTGTTTGTTAATGAATGTTATTGAGTATCACACTGATATATGAAGCTTGGCAAGGACTTTGATAGGTTATCCTAACAGAATGATGAAATTAAAAGAAAACCTTGCTCATCATTTTTCTTGTATTGCAGGATAATGTTAGAATGCTGTTAAATGTTGCTTCTGATCAGGCAGACAACGAGTTACTCCTCCAAAAGCACTTCACTGCCCTTCTCTCGGCTGTTTGGAGGATGAAAGCTCACACTGAACGTAGACATAACCATTTATCATCGCGTAATGGTCTCTACTTTGGTGGAAGGTTTTTTAGTTCTGTTAACCGGACTTCTTGGAATTCTGCAAAGGAACCAGCACAAAGGATGAAATTCACCAATTTAGGGCAGTGTAGCAAGTTATTGTTTGCTGCTCTTCACAATGCCAGCAATAGACAACATGATGACAGAGTTTCCCCTTCTGTTCATATGAAAGATACTGTGGTCATCACAGAACGGTTGGACCTAACGCTGGAACTCCAGAGGGAGTTGGATGACTCTGCGATTCCATTTCCACCTGTTATTAATTTGTCAATATATAGTTCAGATCCTCTAGCATCTGTAAATAAGGCTACTGGAGAAGAACGCCATCTTAAAGATTCGCAATCTGTGGCTGAAAACCGTTTCAGGTATGAACATGCAGCCATATTATTATAGTGCTGTATATTTGATTTTAAGCTGTTATCAACCTGTTTCATCTTAGTAGCACCCATTGTCAAAGGCCTTGGATCAAGTAAATCACTTTAGCCTTGGGTTAATTAACAACACTTTCTATTGAGAGGTCTTTAGTTCAAAAGTGGGTTACATGTGGTTTGAGTTCTTCTTGAGGCTGAAAAAAAGTTGGTTATATAGCTAATTGTGGTTGGTAATAAACGAGTGTAGGTTGTTCATTTTGTGATTGATGCCTCTTGATGATGTTACTTAAGGCGTCCATTTTTTTATTTAAATTTTTTTTTTTTTAAGGTCTCCATTGTGCTTAGGTTATATTCTCATTCTTTTTAAGGGTGTCTGGATGTACATAGCTGTCTTGAATTTATTTGTTCTCTTTTCTGGAGATGTGATCTGGTAATGCGGCTCATGCCTGGTATACTGCTGTAAGTGTAGGAAAGGGTAAGACTTAAGAGTGCAAGTAAAAGTGTAAAATTCTTAAGGTCAAGTCCGTGTCGAAAAAAGTGTTATTGGACCCTCTGCTTAGATGGGACCAATAGTGGGTGGGTGATGGTTTATTTATTTATTTATTTTCTTTTCTCTCGAGATTATTTTGCAAAGAAACAAATCAATTTTGGAAAATATAGTTAATTTCCAAGAAATTGATGTTATCACCAAACCCTTGATCAATGTTACATATAAACAAACTGTTGATTGCTCTGATTTACCATGGATGCTTCAATAATTATTATACATTGCTAATTGAGCATTCTCTTTTTCTTAGGGATGCTGCTAGAGCTTGCATTGAAGATAACATGGGTTGGGCTTCATCTGCTTTTCCAGCGAATGATACCAAATTGCGATCAGCCTTGAAATCACAGTACTTGGGGAAGCACAAACTGTCTCTCTCTGACTCGATCAAGCCTCCTAAATCAAAAATGAAAAAGATCTCAGTGGAGCATGGTGAGACCCGACAAATGCTGCCTGAGCCAGAATTTCAACCAGTGCCAACAGTTGCTCTTAAAGATCCGAATTTAAGGTTTGATTTGACACCAGAAATCATTCAGGAAAGTTGGTTTAATGATATGGATAGTGATTTCACTTCCTGCATAGATAAGGATCTTTCACTGGGAATAGAAAGTTTTGAAATGGTCCCTCATAACTATTCATCTGACCTAATCTTTGGCCTCGAGGACTGTTCAATATTACCCGAGTTTACTGACATTGGATAGGTTAATTTAAGGTCATGAACTGCATGATGTTCTTCTGTGTTAAAGCTCTGATGACTGTTAGGAAAGTGGGATTCTGTCATCATTTAGGAAGGAGTCCGGTTGGCGAGTTACTGGACTCCGGGCACTATAACTGTGCTCTCGGGGTATATGGCATGTATTGGATGCATTTTTTTTGTGGATGCCGATTGAGAGGGCTTGATGCGCCTTTGAATGTGTTTTGTATGGAAGATCTTCCAGGGCAGGGGGGGTGGCAAGTACAGGGTAGTCTGACTTAGGGAATACAATTTTAACACAAAATTTTGTATTTAATTCATTATTGGGGAACCTGTGCTAATTTTTGTTGGGTAGTCACTAGTCATTGATAATAGAGATTTTGGCACACTTCCCCTAATAGAAAGGAAGTAGAAAAGCAAAGTAGTGATTTTCTGATATTCCCAATTCCATCTCTGCCTTTGTTTCAGTCTCTCTGTTTCTCTCTCTCTCTTTTCGTTACTCATCTTCATAATAATATAAGTCGCATGATCCTGATTCCTGACTTAAAAGGGAAGTGCAAGAAATAGTCAATTGCTTCATGAGATGGAAGTGCAAATCGTAGTATCTTACTATGACTGTTGATCCCAGTTGTTTTGAACTGATTTGTTTCTATGGTAGTCGTTCAATTGTAATTATTTTCCTTTCACCTCATACTGTCATATTCTTGGCCTATTTTTTTTTTCATAATATATAAAACGGATTTCTTTTTAATGATCTATGGAGATGTCATCCGCTATTTCCAACATGGAATGGGTTACGGATAAGATAAAGTTGGTTTAGTAGTATGCTCTCACATTTATACCATAAGGTTGTGGGTTTGAGTTTCTTCCCCTTCTCTAAAATCTTGAATTTTTATAATATTTTTTTAAAAAAATTTCCACCACTTTCTAGTTCATGGAGTTACGTTTGAAATATATATGTGAATATGGGGTGTAATATCTTTTCGGTAAAATAATTAGGAAATTTTGAAAATATCCTCTATACTTTCATAAAAAATTAATATTGGTTAGCATGTAATGGATACTTACATTTCATAATGTTTTATTTACCTTTTGTTTCTTTTATAATTTGACGTCATACATTTCTATAGTATTAAAATTTATTTGGTTTATATAATGTAAATTATTAGAGAATGGGTTTTAATGGAAGATTTTTAATTTTACATTTGTTAGTATGTGCATTATATTCGTATTGATACCATATAATTATTAGATATTATATGTTTTTTTTATTAGATTATTGATTACTTTAAAATTCAATTTTGGACTTTCCATAAGTTTTGGTTGAAATTTCCAATATATGGTAGTATCAATATTTCGATTGATATAGATATTTTCATCAAAATATATAAATATTTGACCTTGAATATGATATAGTTTTTATTTTTCTTTTCTTTCGGATTCTCTTTTTTACCATGAAAACTAGTACAACTTGATGTTTAAAAGCTACATTTGGATAACCTTATTACATATTTGGTTTTCTGCTTGAAAAATTAAAATTTGCAAGATACATTTGAATAAATTATATCACGAAATTACAATTATAATTTAGAAAAAGGAAAAATTGCAAAATAGCTTTTAAATTAGTGATAAATTAAAATTTTTCCCTAGAAATATTTTTTAGCCAAGAGAAATAGATGATTTTGGGACCAAAATGCCCTTAGTAACTGCCACTTCCTCCATAGTTTGTAAACAGTAAAAATCCTTTCATTTACTAGATCTTCAAGTCCAAACACATTAACGCTAGGGAGATCAAAGTCAAACCCTACATCCTAGGGATCAGATGCTGATTTTTTAAAATCTAAGTGATATGTGAATGAACGAACACGATCTGTTTTATTATTTTTATTTTCTCTCACTCTTAGGGTGCGTTTGGTACGCGGACGGGACGGGACGGGACAGGACAGGACAGGACTGGACAGGACTGGACAGTTGTTCCATATTGTGTTTGGAATGCCTGGGACAGAACTGTTGACTGTACTGTTATGCGTTTGGTATGACTGGAACAGAACGGGACAGGACGGGACAAGAGGTTTAAATGACCATAGTGCCCTTATTGTTATTGAAAAATATTTTAATTAATAATTTTACAAGATTATTTAAGATGGATGGTTGGGATTAACCTAATAAATTTTCAGATATTTATTATTTTCCAGATTGAATCTCCACCGTCCATCAATCACCACCATGATTGATTAATTATTTCAGATATTAATGATTGATGAACGGTGGAGATCCAATCTGGGATTGGTCTCCACCAACATTCAATTAATCTGGAAACATTTTTTCTTGTTCTTAAATCTGGAAACATTTTAATTAATCTGGAAACATTTTTTCTTATTCTTAAATCTGGAAATTCCATCAAAAAATCTGGAAAATCAGATATCTTCAAATCAAAAAACAAAACAAATCAAAAAACCCAACAATAAAAAAATCAGATTTCATCCAAAATTCTGGAAAAAAAAATTGAAAACAAATCAAAACTTCTGGAAAAAAAATTGAAAACAAATAAAAAAAAACCTAACAATCAAAAATCGTATTTCATCAAAAATCTGGAAAAAAATTTGAAAAAAAAAAAAAAATTACACAACAATCATCGTCATCATCTGATTTTCCAGAAATATTCATTATCATCAACCCTATTTTGTTTTTTCCAGAAATCATTCATGATTTTCCAGAAATCATTCATTATCATCAACCCAAAATTAAACTAATTCATTATCAAACCCACATCCATACACTGTCAACCACCACCACCACCACCAATCTCACCACCACCACCAATCTCACCACCACCATCAATCAATCGTGCTGCCAACCACCACCATCAATCAATCTCACCACCACCATCAACCACCCCGAAGCCGAGAAAGAAGAAGAAGAAGAGAGATAGATCTGGTCGTCGTCAATCGCGCTTCCGGTCGTCGTCGTCGTCGTCGTCGTCGCGCTTCCGGTCGTCGTCGTCATCTCGCTTCCGGTCGTCGTCGTCGCTTCTGGTCGTCGTCGTCGCTTCTGGTCAACGCGAGCGTCGTCGTCGTCGCTTCCGATCGTCGTCTTCGTCGTCGCTTCCGATCGTCGTCGTCGTCGTCGCTTCCCGTCGTCGGCGTCGTTGCGGCGGTTTGGAGAGAAGATCATCGATCGGTTTGGTGTTGGTAAGAAGAGAGAAGAGAGAAGAGAGGAGAGAGAGGAGAGAGGAGAGAAAAAATAGGATTTTAATTTATATAGATGTAATTTTTTGAAAGTTTCAAGGGCAAAGAAGTCTTTTCCAGACTTGTCCCATGGCCATGGACAACTTGGCCGAGGGTGTAGGGTGGGACAGTTTTTTGGGATTTTTGTCCCATCTTGTCCCACCCAGTCCCACCCTAAAATCGCACCAAACGCGGGACAAGGACAAGTTGTCCCACCTTGTTCTGTCCTGTCCCGCGTAACAAACGCACCCTTAATGAATAGCCACTCGATCCCTGAAATTAATGTTGGGGTATTATCATTACAGTCCCTACGTTTTCACAAATTGTCACTGTTTTAAACGTCTTTATCATATTAGTCATTTTAGTCCATTATTTTTTCAAAATACATCACTTTATTCCATTTGACCAAAAATTAATGGTCAACTATAGCAGAATGTGTAAAAATACATTTTTTTCCCTTATTGATATTTTTTTAAAAAAATTCTTTTAGTCCCTCTAGTTTTAATAATAGCTAGTCAATCCCTGGAAAAAAAAATTAAAATGCCTTTAACAGAGTTCAAACCTAGGTTGTTGAAGATTTATTGATTTAAATGTGTGTATATATATATATATAGTTATATGATTTGTTTAAACTAATTTAAATCTATTTATATAATTTAAAATAAACTCATATTTAATTATAATATATAAAAACATATTTATGAAAATAAAAAAGAAAATAACAAAACAAAAGAAAACCCAGAAAATCCAAATTAAAGCTCGTAAATTTTTTTTCTTTATTTCCTTTTTGGATTTGTTTCCTTTTCAAAAAATATATTATTTCAATTTGATAAAAAAAACCCAAAAAATCAAAACCCATAAATTAAAGAGGGAAAAAATCAACAAAAAAAGAAGAAGAAAAATAATAAATTTTTTTTACTTTTTTCCCTTTATTTCCTTTTGTTTTATTATTATTTTTTTCATTTTCATAAATGTTTTTATATATTATTATTATATATGAGTTTATTTTAAATTATATAAGTATGAGCTTTATTATTATTTTTTGTTTGATTTTTTTCCCTTTTCAATTTATGAACTTTGATTTTCTGGGTTTTTTTTTATCAAATTGAAATAATATATTTTTTGAAAAAGGAAAAAAATCCAAAAAAAAGAAAGAAAGAAAAAATTTATTAGTTTTTATTTTTTGGATCTTTTGGGTTTTTTTTGTTTTGTTATTTTCTTTTTCTTTTTCATTTTTATAAATATGTTTTTATATATTATTATTTAATGAGTTTATTTTAAATTATATAAATATATTTAAAGTAGCCACATATATATATATATATATATATATATATATATATATATATATATACACGTTTAAATCAACAATGAGCTAGTGTAGCTCAGTTTGCTAAAGTATGTGTCTTTCAACCTTGGTTTGAACTTTGATGGATGTATTTTAATTTTTTTTAGGGGTTGACCAATTATTATTGAAACTAGAGGGATTAAAAGAATTTTTTTTTAAAATAACTATAAAGGTAAAATTATATTTTTACACATTCTGTTATAGTTGACTGTTATTTTTTAGTCAAATGGATTAAAGTGATGTATTTAAAACAAAAAGGACTAAAGTAATTAATATGGTAAAGATATTTAAAAAGATAACAATTCGCAAAAAAGTAGAGACTTTATTGATAATAACCCACTAATATTGCCTTTTGCCACCATGAAAGCAGGCCCGATCCATATAAATTACAGATTAAACAATCTAAACATTGCTTAACATCAATTGAGTTTCCGTGTGAGAGAGGGAAAACGACTCTTCAAATTATTCTGTTATGTTGTTATATATTAGGTAGGGGTTTTTTGATTCAATTTCTAAATTAGGGTTTTTCCAAATTCGAAGATTCTTCAACAGTTTCAATTCAATTGAAGAAAAACAAAGAGGGATGATGGGAACCTTGAAAACCGAACTTGATTGTAATAATAGTGAAGCGGAGAGCGGTGATGATCATATTCATGGCGTCTCTGCTCGTAGACTCCTCCGTTCTAACTATCGCTCCGTACAATCTCGCATTCTCGGTACTTTTTCTCTTTACTCTTTTTATATTTTTTTAATAAATTTTTTTATATTAGTGGGGTGCTGAATTGTGGGGTTTTGCAGAAGAAAGAGAGGAGATGTACAAGGCCGATTCCAATAAGTTTGACATCATATTTAATCAACTGGATAGCTTACATCAGCAAGGTTTTCATCTTATATTTCCTTGCTACTTTCATATAATGTCTTCGAATTCGATTTGGGATTACAAGATGTTGTGATTCTTTTGCTTATTCAAAGCTTTAATCACAAACACTATGTATATCTTTGCATTATTCAACAATTAAATGATTTCTTTGACTTTTACTCTATATCACTATGTAAGTGGCTTTTAATGATTTTTGTTTCTTAGAGAATAGTCTTGTGTCTTGGCTTGCAACTATTATTATTCATGTTCCTTTAATCGATTTTCATATAATTTTCAGTACAGAAACCAAGAGAACAAGTTGCCGATGCAGAGACTCTTTTGAACATTGCAAGCACTATGGTAACCTCTGTCAAGGCCGAAAACAAAGAAGGGATAACCGTTTCCGACTTTGTCTCCTGTCTTCTCAGAGACTTTGGGCAAGAGAGTGGAACCTGTAGTAGCAGCAGGGGTGGCAAGACTTCAATAGCTTGGACAGATATTGGAGTTGCATTCGCTCATGCTTTCGGTAGCACTTGTGGATGCTCTACCATGTAATAACTAATTGCTATTAAACTGTTATTTATTATTTTTATGCTTTATCTATTTCAATGTTTTGAATAGTTTTTACTTTTGTATTATTCAATTTTGTTCTTCCTTCAGGATTGGGGCTATGAATACCGAGATAAAGCAGCGAAAGGCTGTTGTTTGTAGGAAACGAGTAAGGCCAACTGAAAATGCTTGTCCTGAAGAGGTAAGAGTATTATTAGAAGCTCCATTTTCACATCTTTGAGAATTATGATGGAAGTCATTGGATTTCACTCTTATCCTTTTGAAGATTACTTTTCTTGGAAGAATTTGTATATTTTAACGAGCAGTGCAGTAGTCAATACTGTTACAAGTTATGTTGAATTAGAATAAAATTATGGTGAGGTTTTTTTGTGTCGTCCATACTCCTATATTATATATTTTGTTTATCACCACAGATATCTCCTTTCTCAATTATAGCAGCATCTTATCAGCAAAGTTTATTCCTCTTGTGAATAGTTTGTTAGGGTATACATTTCTTGAATAGTTTATTATGCAGACTTTTCAAGGATATTTGTGATGTATCATATCTAGTTGCTCCTCTCTTTTCTCACTGCCTCAATTTTCAGCAATTATCTAAACTCGAGTTAACTTTTGTGCAGCTTGATGATACAGTTAAGAAAGAGAGGACAGATACAGATAAAAATATGTCAACCATGTTTAATATCATGAAGAAGAATAGAAGAGTCAGACTTGAGAATCTAGTGTTCAATAGAAATTCTTTTGCTCAGACAGTGGAAAATTTATTTGCCCTATCATTTTTAGTTAAAGATGGGCGTGCTGAAATAAAAGTGGATGAGAAGGGTTGTCATCTAGTTTGTAAGATCCTTTGGAAAAGCCTTGGTTCTGCCTCTGTTTAAGTTATTTTCTTTTTCCTTATTTTTTACTTCTATACTAATTTTTGATTTTCACCAGCGCCTAGGAATGCGCCTGTTGCAAATGCAGTTGCTTCTGGGGAGGTTGCTTATAACCACTTTGTCTTCAGGCTTGATTTCAAGGATTGGAAGGTACATTTTGAAAATTCAATAATGTGCTTTGCAACAATATGAATCATCAGAAGTATATGGATTTTGCTTTACTTCCCATGGTTTCGTTAGCAACATAATTTTAGATGCAGCACAAGAAAGTAGTAACTACTAACTACCCAATGTTTCTGATTCTAGACCACTTTGTTTCAAAGAGAACTTTTTACATTTTTACATTCATGTTTTCATTGATTTTTGAGTTTGCATTGGTGGATCCAACTTATGTGGTTGGAAATATTATTGTGCAGAGTATATATGTTTAAAAAAAAAATTTATGTATGTTCTGAAAGGTATATAAATTCTTGATTGCTGCTATCGTTGTTTTCTGAAGTTTATTGAATTTACAGTTGATGGCAAGCTCTGTTGGGGTCGGGGAGGAGCTCATGCCACACAGGAATGATGTACACTTATCAAGCAGTTGCCAACCAGATCAAGTAGATGAAGAATCTCAAGAACTAGGTCCAACAACCCCAATAAGGAAGTTGTCCAGGAAACGTGGCTTGGTTTTACATGAAGAATCAACGGTGGAAGATTCAACTGAGATCGACAATGCAGAAGCAAGAGCTGCTGCGATCCGTAAAGGGAAGTGGAAGTTGACAAGTTGAGATGAGATCTAAAGGTTTTTGGAGCATTATAGTTTATTTGTGCAGAAGAATTTTAGGATCTGTCTAAAATAGACAACTTTAGATCCTTACCCATAACCCATTTAGAGCTGTATATATCTACAATTGTACAGGATTTAAAAAAAAAATACAAATACATAGGTTTCTTCACCAGCTGTGCCGGTATTTATTTCCTTTTTATTCTTCCACTACTTATTTTTGGCGACACAAAAAAGGATGATAACAATATTTTGCTGTAATGCTGTTAGTACTTTTGATTTTGCCATCACCTTTTTAGCTATTTATTTTTCTTGTGGATACCATACAAAAAGGATTTAATTCCGAAGAAAAATAGAGGAATATTATAAAATATGTCTCAACTACAATGGCCACAATATATGAAACTAGTATATAATAAGGAAATATAACATTTATTTCTGCTAAATCAAAATTTCCAGTAAATCCATCCACAGAATTTTTTATCATATAAAGTTCTATCTCTACTTTTCTTTTGGAATGTCAAGGTTTTCAAAAATCGGACTATCAACTCCGACTCCCATTGCATTTAGACCATTGTCAACGTAGACGACAGCACCGGTGATTGCTGAAGCCAAAGGTGATGCCAGGAAGGCTGCAGTGTTCCCCACCTCCTCTGTTTAATTATACTTCATGTTTAGGATAAAAAGATGCAATACAATTATACAAGTAGTTTCTGAATTTAAACATGTTTGGAAAACCATCTACGAAATGCTTTTTCAAAAAACCTTGTTTTTTCAATCTAAAAAGGCACTTTCGTTTACTTTAACCAAACATAAAACATTACGAAATAGATTTAAAAGTGTTTTTCATGGTACCAAAAAGACTATCAAAGGCACTATAAGATTAAATTTATAGACTGCATTGCTGTTTTAATTGCTGATCTTCATCGGATCAACTTTCTTGTTTCCAAGAGAACAGGTAAAATGGTTACCTGCAGTTAGTTCTTTCTGTAGAGGCGCATTTTCCAAAGAGTAATCAATCATCATATCGATAAAACCAATTGCTTTTGCAGCACGGCTTCTTAATGGACCTGACAATTATTTTTTGGCAGTAAAAGAACAAGGAATGTGAGAAAGTTATATGCAGCACTAACCAAAACACCACAAGCACTAGTTCAAAATTCATGGATATGAAGTAACTGCTGAACCTGCAGATATTGTGTTGACTCTGATTCTGTGTTTTCTTCCAGCTTCAAAAGCCAGAACCTATTCAAGCAATGGAATCCAGAAATATCAGCTGAAATTGAAAGATACTTACGTGTAGTCACACAGAGATACTCACAAGTGTGTCACTCTCTAAAGCAGCTTTTGCTGAACTCATGCCTCCACCGTATCTGAAACATAAAAAAATAGATTAGAAGGGGAAAAAGCCATCCCAAAGAGAGCTGGCAACGTATGAAAACGGTGCAGAAAAAAAACATACCCCGGAATAATCCTTTCAGAAGCTATGTAAGTAAGAGAAATTGAAGCACCACCTGTAACATCAACACCCTTTTAAAGTCTGGCAACTCTTCCTGTTGCATGTTCCAAGTACTCTCACACAGATATGAAAACTAAAATTGGGCTAGAAATGTACCTGGATTCATTATTGGAATGAAATGCTTGAGTAAAGAAACAAAAGAATAACTTGATGCAGAGATGGCTGCAAGATATCCGTTCCTCGAAGTCTCCAAAAGAGGTTTGCTAACCTGTGCATGATTTGTAAATCAATTAAGCATTGTTACAATCCTGGAAAAACAACATAAAAGTAAAAAAATGTCGAGCGCAATATACCTCTGGTCCATTTGCAAGTGAGTGCACAAGGATGTCTATACTGCCAAAATCTTGTTTAACAGATTCAGCAACCTCCTGCAAGGACAATATCACCCAATCATCAACCATGGCCCGGTTCCTTAATGATTTACATGGCTTTGACCAAACATAGGTAAAGCACCGGTTTTCAGAACCAGTTAAAAGGTTCATTTTCATCTGAGTTCATGAATAAACTACCTAACAGACTGCACCAAAGTGTATTCTAGTTGACTCTACATGGCAGATAGATATAACAAATAACAATACCTGTACAGTCCATTTTGAGGATCCTGAATAGCGTTTATTTGCTTTTACCTGCACAAGACATCAACTAAGAATATGAATGAAAACTATAATGTAATTTTTTACAAACTATATAAGAAATATTATTACATCTTCAGGAACATCGTCAGGATTGTCATAAACTGCATCTAACGGATACACTTTGGTAATCTCCATTAAGGAACCATCTGGCAATCTGAAATATGAAATTCCAATTAGAAATCAGCCGAGAATCAGTGCCAGATGCAAATATCCAAGAAAATGGCAAATAAGTTCTCACATCCGTGATTCATCAAATTTACCACGCCGCAGACTGCTTTCAAAAATGTTCAGTGCCTGCAGAGAATGAAACATTCAATCTGAAGCTATACAACTTAGATAGAACTTTTGAGTATGTCTACGGTTATTGGAGAATAACTTTTGTTCTGTTTACATACAGGCACCCATGTACCAACAAGAATTTCAGCACCTGCAGCAGCAAGAGATTTTGCTATTGCCCAACCATATCCGTTGTCATCCGCCACACCTGCAATAAATGCTCTCTTACCTGCTAACAGTTGTCCAATTGTTAGATGTGTCAATAGTTAAGTGGATACTTTGAAGCCAGGTACAAGACTGATGGATAGAAGGGACAATGAAATAATTATACAGCAATTATGTCTTTCCTTGAGCTGCTCTTTACAATCTGAAGAGACAAAAACCAAAAGCTAACTGGTTTGGATTGTCTCAAGATGTTTCTTTCTAAATAAAGTCATATGCGTTAAGTTCCTTTTGATGTAGAACCTTAATTCTTATCCTCCTAGACTAATTTAAATGAAAAAAAAATGCACATACAGTTTCTTAAACACACCAGTTGTTTGATCATCATTTAGACTTAGAACTTTACCAATGTCCTTCAGCGCTTCTCTTTCTCCTAGTATCCATCTCATTTTTCAATTTAAGCCAAAATTAGACATATAATTAAGAAGGTATATATAATCACTCATTTTAGGCACCACCTTGAAATTTAGCAACAAAATAACATGTTTGAACTTAGAAGCAATACTAATCATGTTAGAATGTTTAGATCTCCTCTATATTCCGACACGGTTATATCAGGCAGTTGCATGACATGCTTATACTTGATAGTGTGTATAAAGGCATAAGAGCTAACCTAACAAATACGAAGACATGATATAGCACAAAGACAATTGGGCAAAAAAGGAGATGTATGACCTCTCAAATCAACAGGCAGTCCAGATAAAAGCTTGTTCTCATTTGCTGCAGACATTGCTCTAGTAACAACAGCCTTTATAGATTTAACAGGCTCTGATGCGATGCTATAGAGAAATGGCTTCCTCGGCGAGATGTAAGAGGAGCTTGCAAGCCTTTTCCAAGAAGCCACCTTGTAATCAGTACTGAAAGTTGCTGCACTTGACATAAAATTTTTACGAGAAGAAGAAACACGAGGCTTGATTGTTGCCATGTGTGTGCTAGGTGTTGCAGCGGCAGCCATTTTCTGTAATTTAATTCACCAGAAATCTACAAATCCAATTGAAAAGCTCCTGTTACCAAGAACTGAAGAGCACTCTGCTCAATCCCAAATGCAAGAACACATGATTTTACTTAAGAGTTAACTATATAAACCAAAACTGAATGCCAACAGAAGCAAATTTGAACAAGGCTCTTTTTTTTATGACATAAACATTAACAATTCAAACCCATATGTCATATTTATCTACCTTGTTGAGGTATATCAGCAAATATATAGAACATCTCAAAATGTTGAGAATATAAGATGTGAGTGATTCTTTTTCAAACTTCTAAAATATTCATATTTCTAAAACATTCTCCTACATTATAAGATTGCACCATCAAAGTTCTAAAACACCAAGAAAATACAACTACATTTGACAAGAACTTAAAAAAAAAAACTGAAAAGGCCCAAAATAATCTGACGCAAAGAGAGATGGGGAACTGACCTGATAGATTTTTGATAAGAGTGGTGCGTGCAATTGTGTGGTGTGTTTAGTAGGTAGAGTTTAGTTTCGATGAAATCAAAGTTAGTTTTGGTTGATGAGGTTTGAAAATAGTCTTGCCTACTTTGGAAATGTCGATCTCTGTTTTGTTGAGCTGTTTGGTGCCTGCCAAGTCGGAAAACAAATTAGCTTCCACGTTCAAAAACCATATCATTTTATATTGTATGTGGGTGTATTATCAAAAACTTATATATCAAATAGCATAAATAAATAATATGTCATTAATAAGTTTTTGTTTATTTTAAATTTTATAAACATTATAATAATTCGGGGTTTGAGGAAGGAATGAGACTCGAATCCTTAACTTGGTGGTGTAGCTGTGAGAAGTATACCACTGGACCAACTTCATCTTTTTATTAACAAGCTTGTTTTAACTAGAATAAAAAAGAATAAATTAACTAGATACATTATTACTAAGTTATGTTTTAAACAGAAATATTAGAAATTAATTTTTTATCATACTTTATCCAAATTTAATATCAAATATAATGTCTAAATGATACGTATCATTAATTTATTTATATTAGGATTGTGTGATTGAAATGATTGGATTTTAGAGATCTTTAAATTTAGGTACATTAGCATTACTCATTTTTGATACGGTTGTTTATGAAGTAAACTTATATATGAAGTAAACTTATCTGTCACGTACAAAGAAAAACCAAAATTTGTTCAAGGGAAGGAGTAATATATGAGATTGTGTTGTGTGTAAGGGTAATTTGGGTAATGTCTATAACTTTTTTCTACTAAGATACTTGTGCAAGTTGCTTTGTTTGACGGCTAATTTTGCTAAAAACCCTTTAAAAAATTATGAGAAATTACATATTTGGTAATACGCAGGTGTTCGAAATTTTTTATGGGCTGTACTTACAAAGTCCAGGGGTGTACAAATAAGGCACTCTAAAGAAGGTCTAAAAAGGCCCAACAAAAATGACCTAACATTGAAAGCCCAAGCAAATCACTATACAAAGCTTCACAAAACTCAGCTTGACGTCAGTCAAGAGCCAAAAAACTGAAGATGATGTCTTCAACAGTGGGACCATGTGATTTAAACCCTAGTTTGTTTGTTTTAACAGAAAGGACGATTACCTAATAGGTCATTTACTTTTTTTTAATTCCTAGTAATTTATAACCTTTATGAATGGGACCAAATTGGTCCCTAACTTTTTTTGTAAATATCAAATTAGTCCCCCCATTAACATTCCGTTAGCCAAACTCAACGCGAAAATGATATTTTAGTCTTTTACAATTTGTGTAAATAAAATCAAAGCTAAAATCATTTTATATAATAAAGGAATAATTATAAAATTCTAATAATATTAGTATTAATTATTTTTTAAAAATAGCAAAAATTTCAACCCAGATTGTGGAGTTCCAACCTTCAACTCCAAAAAAAAAAAAACCACTTCAAATTCTTTTATTAGATCCAAATTATCTATTGACAAAACAATTATAGATAAAAGACACAAATCCATCAAAAATTAGTGCAAAAAGAACACAAACCAGAAATCAAAAAACAAGATTATATATATATATATATATATATATATAAACCTTTAGAGGATGAACAATGAGAGAAAACACAACCGTAAAAAAACACGAAAGACACAGTATTTTAGAGACAGAGCTAAACATGTGAGTGATTCAGAGAACCCACAATAATTAGAAGAAAAAACACCGTTTTGTTGTTGCACAGAAACAAAATAAACAATGCATGTGCTTTCCACTGGTTTTTTTTTTCTACTAACCAAGAAGAAGAAGAACAGAGGGAGATTGAAGTGGGTAAGTAATTGTGGTGTTGTTTTTTTTAAAAAAAAATTCTAGGTTTTTGGTTTGGTCTGCTAAGTCTGACAACAAGCTTTTAATTTTATATTTTTTAAACACTTTTTTTATTAATTAATCAATTTTAAATATGGGTATTAAAGTAATTTTTCATCTTTTTACAGAATTAAACGTTTCATTTAACTGTATATTTCTAAAAGATTGGGGACTAATTTGTTACTTTTGAAAAAGTTAAGGACTAATTTGATCATTTTTGTAAATATCGTAAACAACATGAAATTTGTAAAAAAGTCCAGACCCATTTGGTAATCGCCCAGAAAAGAATCATTAAAAGTTAAGGAAGCATTTATTACATCACAGACTCACAGTAGTAAAATAATAATCTGAAAACTGTATATCTCATATATCTCTATTTATCTCAGACTTCTCTTGCTCTCTTTTTCGCGTCCATAAACCCTTTCCATTAGGGTTAGGGTTTTTGCTCTCTACTACTAAGGTATTTTTATTTTGTCAAATACTTAGGATTCATAGGCTGTTAGTTGAAATTTTTTATCTGGGTGGAGATTGTATCTGTTCTTTTATCTTTGGTTGGATCTGGATCTAATGGATACAAGAAAGAGAGGCAAGCATGAAGCTGCTTTCAACCTTAATGGTGCTGTCAAGAAATCCAAGCGCGGTTCGTCTTCTCTCTCTCTCTCTCTCTAAGCTGTCTTTTTTTTTTTGCCTGAATCACTTTCAGTTTTTTAAAGATGAAATTTAGAAATTTGGCCATGCTAGTTTTTTCTTTATATGCACAGTATTTTCAATAAATCTTCTATTTTATTTTATTTTTATTTTTGTGTGTGTGTGTGTGCAATAGTATAAGAAGGAGGAAATTAATTTTAGGAAACACTGACGTTATTGTTGTAACTGGCAGTATAGTCGTTATACGTCAAATAATCCTTGCAATATATGAAACAAATATAGTTTAATTAGCTAATTCCTGCTTTGTTGTTTGGATTGTTATGTGTAGATTTTATGGTAGTTGCTTAGTTGCAATTCAGACAGTATTGGTTTATACCAGTTATAGATTTCATTGATTTATTGGTTGCCGGCTAAATTAGATATCCTTTTCGTAGAGCAATCTGATTTTCAAATTAGATAAAAGATTAGAAGGGTAATATTAGTGGGAACTCTGCTTAAGATGAGAAAGCTGTTGGACTTTGTTGATTGGTTACTTCAATTTGACATAATTTATCAATTTTCTCTATTACTTAATAGTTAATTATATATATACATCTTATGAAGACACTATTTATTTATTTATGGTTTCTTAATGGTTATTAATAATATAGTAACTGAGATTTCTAGAGTAATTTTGCCAATAATTGGAGAAATTTCAACTAAGAACAAACAATTAATGTTTTGGCACAGAAATGGATTCTTTATCAACCGGTGTAGGAAGCAAATCGAAGCCATGCACCAAATATTACAGGTTCAAATCTTTGCCCATCAAAATAAATATTTTGAATTCATATTATCTTCGTTTAATGTTTATAAATTCTGTTAGTAATTGTAATTACAAGATAAAATTTTGTAAGTGCACTAATGAAGTGGGTATCGTTAGCTGTTATACAGGTGCATACTGTGGTTTGGTCTAACAAAGTTAAAGATTGAATTGAATGTAACAGAGATTGATTTATTTATCAAGTACAAAGGATAACCATCGTTTGGTGGAGTATAAATTGCGCTAAGGCAGACATATTGATTTTATTCATTCTTGTAACTGATGTATACTGTAGCTTATATCTCTTGTGATGTTGAAATCTTTCCCTGTAATGATAATGGATTGTTATTGCTATGAGAACCCAAATCTTTTATTGGGAAATATTAAAGAAGGTAATGTGTCAAAATATGATGCTACTAAGATATGGTATCAATATTTCATGGTAACTTGATTGTGAATTGTGATATCGTAATTTTGGTCTATTAATTATAACAATGCAGCAAGAACCAAGTTCTTGTTTACTTAAATAAGCCAAGTTAGTATTCATCATGGAGTCCCTTATTTTCTTATCAGATTGCCTCCGATGTATTTTGGCCTCGGTGGGATTTCTTTGTTGTTTTTCTTTTTGGGGTAGGTGGTGGGTTAGGAAGCCAGATATCTGTGGTTTGCTTGTGGATACTGTTTGCAAGTATGGTCGTTGTGGGCTTTTGTTTATCTGATTTTTCTTATTCTTTGGGTTTGCAGCACTGCTGGATGTCCATTTGGTGAGAGCTGCCATTTCCTGCATTATGTTCTTGGTGGTTATAACGCTGTGGCCCAGATGATGAATTTAGCTCCAGCCATGCCTCCACCATCTAGAAACATGGGTGCAACACCACCCACTTCAAATGGCTCCTCAGGATCTGCGGTCAAAACCCGGTTGTGTAACAAGTTCAACAGTGCTGAAGGTTGCAAGTTTGGTGACAAATGCCATTTTGCACATGGTGAATGGGAACTTGGCAAGCCTATTGCTCCATCTCATGATGATCCACGTGCCATGGGACCTATTCCAGGCCGAATGGGTGGTCGGACCGAGCCACTTGCACCTGGACCTGGACCTGCTGCTAGTTTTGGTGCCTCAGCTACTGCAAAAGTCAGTGTAGATGCTTCCTTAGCTGGAGCCATCATTGGGAAGGGTGGTGTGAACTCCAAGCAGATCTGTCGCCAAACAGGGGCCAAGCTTTCCATCCGGGACCATGAGATAGATCCCAATCTCAAGAATATCGAGCTTGAAGGGTCATTTGAACAGATTAAGCAAGCAAGTGCTATGGTAAGAGAGCTAATTGTGAGCATCGGTCCCATCCATGCCAAAAATGTTGGAGGCCCCGGAGCTCCAGCTGCGGGAAGCAACAACTTTAAGACAAAGCTATGTGACAATTTTGCCAAGGGTTCTTGCACCTTTGGAGAAAGATGTCACTTTGCACATGGGGCGGCTGAGTTGCGGAAGTGAGGAGTGTGAAGACCTTTTTTTTTCAATTTTGCCCATTAGTAGCTGTTGTGCAGTCTTGTAATAGTGAGAGGCTCCCTTTTGTATGTTGGCTGTGCAATGCAACTCAGTGAAAGTGACACATGATTATATCTGAAATTTTGCCTTGTTAAACTGTTTTAGCTTTAGTAGTCTTAACTATTAAATCTGAGAGTTGCTATATAAATTTTCAATGATGTTATGACGATGAGTCAATTGAACACGACTGCCAATGCTCATCAATAGCATGCATATGTTTGTGTCACAATTGGGGATAGAGATATTGTCATTTGCACATAGAACAGATAACCTTGTAAATATAATAGCACGGGGAGAATTGGATATTGAAAATGAATAGAAACTAACGTTATGGTGGTTCCAATTTAGTTTTTAAAAGGAACCGTTTCTAATTAGGTCTTTCATTAATAGACAAAAATGAGATTATCTTTAATATGAACCAAAAGCATTTCAAGTTTTGATGATAATTATGGATTTGTGGCTATTACTCTTTAGTCAACGATAGAGGCAATTTAGGCACACATCACACTAGGAATAGATGCTTTCATCGAAGTTTGTATTCTTTTACAAATTATATCCGCTCTTTTTTCTTTTATTTATCACATTGGTTCTAAGTAAATAATACAGTATGGTCTTGTTTGGTGTATATAATTGAATTGAATTATTTTATAGGATTCGATCGGACTGAATTCGATACGATTAAATATGTGTTGTGTATGAGACATGTTATTACAAAGAAAGTTAAATGTTACTTAACTTTCATTTATTATAATCTTTCTCCTACAAATTGAGGTGTGACCGACCTAAGGAGTGACACATAGATTGTATACTCCAAAAAAACTTAGGTGTGATCCTTAGATCACACGGATCACACTTGATGGTAAATTAAAAAATGTTAGGTGTGACCAAAGGAGTTGAGTCACATTTGCATAATAAACTCAAAAAAAGTTAAATGAGGTGTGCCTTAGTGTATCTTCGACCAGAACTCTATCTTCATCTCTATTTCCAAAACTCTATCTTTAAAACTCTATATTAATCTCTAAAATATAGTTAAGAGAATATATATTTTTTCCATATTATATCTCTAAATTTTTTTTCACTTTAACCGCACTCTTTATTAGGGATAAGCATTTCCCCCATAGGGCTCTACTCCCATTTGGGGGCAAATTTTGCCCCCAAATGAAGTTTGGGGGTGGGGGTAAATTTTGCCCCACCCCCATTTCCCCATTCCTCCATTTCTCTAAATAGGGGTGAGGCACATTTCCCCCATTTCTCCATATATATTTTTATTTTTATTTTCTTAAAAAAATAACTTCAGTTTTAAATTTGTTTAGATTTTTATATGTAATATTATACTACTATAGTTATTTGTATTAATTTTGAATTAAATTAAATCAATTATATATTTTAGATTAATTATTGAATTGGATATCGAAACAGGATAAATCGAACGATTGAAATGATCAAATTTCGAGTCCCGAATTCTAAATTTCAGATATCAGATTGAAAAATATTATGATTGAAAATAGAGAAAATGAGGGACGGGGGTGGAAGCAAGGGGTAGTTGTAGGGGTAGGGGTAGGGGTGGGGGTGGAGGTGGAGGGACCCTCTCCCGCCCCAATAGGCTCCACACCCATCCCTATTATATATCATTATCTCCATCTTTATTTCTATCTCTATCTTTATCCCTGCCTCTGTTTCAAAATCACTAGTAATAATTGATTACTACTTAAAAACAAAGGGACTTGAGCATTGAAGTGGGCACACAAGCAACTGTCACCTACACCCTTTGGCCTTTACATTTGTTTGTGCTGCATGTTGTTAAGATTAAGGAAAAGAAGTCAAGACACTGAAGGAATAAATGTTTATCTCATCAGATTCCAATCAAACTAGTTACAAAGCTCTCAATCTTATCACAATTGTTTTTCAATTTTTCAAGTTCTGTTTTTCTAGAGACAAATGTCCAAAACATGTCTTCGAACAACCACATCAGAACATCATGGAATCATTAACCGATTCCTAGTGTTTCTAATATACCTGTTAAATCTTTTTAGCCATTCGGAGGAAAACTTAGCTGCTCGTTTGTGATCAAGTTGGATCACAATAATCATTTTCTTTGGAAATCAATTGTTCTTCCTTTTATTCGAGGCTATAAACTAGGTGGCTATCTTCTTGGCTTCTCCCTGCCAAAATCACAAATAATCACCCTCTACCCCAATCCAGTATATTAAGATTGGGTTGTATATGACCGACTTTTATTAGGTTGGTTGCTTAGTTATAGTTCTTCTTGCAAAAGTTGTTGCTCTAACTACTTCTCATAAGGTGTGGTCATAGTTAGAAATTATTTTTACAAATCAAAGTAAGGCAAATGCCTTGAAGTATCAGCAACAGATGCAACGCACGGTCAAGAGATCGATGTCCATCGAAGAGTTCAACAGATCGAGTAGAGGTGGCATGACAACCCATTCAAGAGATCGATGTCCATCGAAGAGTTTAGCAGATCGAGCAGAGGTGGCAGGACATCCCATTCAAAATGCTGAATTAATTAGTGGGCTCTTGAAGATTGGAAATTGGAATTTTAAGAAACCATGATCGTTTGAAGCATAAGAAGTTTGTAGCAAAAAGAACAAAAATTTCATTTACGTATGTAAAGAAAATTACAAAGGTTGCATTTACTAGAACAATAATTAACTCTTTGCGTTAATTATACAAAAAGTTAAAAAAAGTACATTGTGATATATATATAAAATTTAGAAGTGATAGATATTAATAATATTGAAAATCTATCAGATAATGAGAGTATATGTATAATCGATGATAAAGAAGACGAAAATCTAGACGATAATCTAAACTTAGAAAAAAATGATTCGGATGGGTCATCTGAAGCTAAAGAAGTTATAGAAAGCAGTAGTACCGATAACCCAGACATAAATACAATAGAAGAAATATTATCATTTTTAGGAAAAAGATGCAAAGATTGTCATAAAGAATTTAATAAAGGTTATAAAAATATTGAAATAAGCAAAACACTTTATTATTGTAAAAATTGTGTTGAAAAATATATAGAAAAAGATGAAGTAAATCGAGCTGGTAGTGAACTTATAATAATAGATGTAGAAAATCTATATAAAACAAAAAGTATAAAAACTAAAGCTATGATTGATACAGGAGCCAACAAATGTATAATTCATGAAAGCTTAGCTCCAGTAGAACATAGGACACAATTAGGAGCAGATATAGGACTAAGAACTTTTAGTGGAAATATAATACAAATAACTGAATGTATAATTAATATACCAATACGAATTAATGGTGAAACCCATAATTTACCGCAAACCTTAGTCACAAAGCAAAACAATAGTCATAAGTTTGTTTTAGGATTGAATTTTATATTAGGAAATAATGGAAGCATGTTGATCACACCAAATGGTGTAAACTTCTTTAAAAAGTCAACTTTTGTTCAACCAAAGCTAGAAACACAAAACCTACCGTATATAAAGAAAACTAATAATATAGAAGAACCCATTTCTTTAGAATACTTTGACTCTCTATTAGAAGAATTAGAAGTAAGCGAAACCGACGGAATCTTAAGCACATACGAATTAGAAGAATATTTAAAAGAAGAATGTAATAATATAAGCGGATTAGAGGAATGTAAAAATTGGCCAACTGAAATAAAACAAAAATTAGAAGAATTAGAAACCCTAAACATAATAGGTGAAAATCCAATAAATACAGAAAGTAAAGAAACCTATAAGATAGAAATAATAAACCCTGATATTACAATCATAACTCAAGATTTAGCCTATAGCTTAGAAGATAGGAAAGAATGTAAAATGCATATAAAAGATTTATTAGATTTAAAAGTAATAAGAAAAAACACTAGTAGACATAGAAGCCCAGCTTTTATAGTATCAAACCATAGTGAACAAAAAAGAGGCAAAAGCAGAATGGTAATTAACTATAAAAGACTAAATGATAATACATTAAGAAATAGCTATAAACTCCCTCATAAAGATGAATTAGTAAACTGTATACAAAAAGCATCTTGGTTCTCTAAGTTTGATTGCAAAAGCGGATTTTGGCAAATAAAGTTAGATGAAGAGGTAGTAGCTTGGACAGCTTTTAGCTGCCCTGAAGGTCATCTTGAATGGTTAGTCATGCCATTTGGATTAAAAAATGCACCTCAAGTTTTTCAAGCTCGAATGGATAAAGTTTTTAAAAAATATTCCAGTTTTTGTATTGTTTACATAGATGATATTCTTGTTTTTAGTAACAATAGATATATACATACCGTTCATGTTAATAAAGTCCTTGATGCATTAAAGGATAATAATATAATAATTTCAAAAAAGAAAGTAGAATTATTTAAACATAAGATAGACTTTTTAGGATTAACTAGCGATAAAGGGAAGATAGAATTGCAACCGCATATTACAACAAAGATTTTAGGATTCCCCGACAAAATAGAAGAAACAAAAGAATTACAAAAGTTTTTAGGATTATTAAATTATGGACGACAGTTTATTCCTAATTTAAGTACACTAGTAAGACCACTTTACAATAAGCTTAGTAAAAACGGTCAAAAATATTTTAATACTGAAGACGTAAAATTAGTAAAAAGAATAAAAGAAATAGTAAAAACTTTAAAGCCCATTTCACTCCCAATAGATAGTTATTACAAGATAGTACAAACAGATGCCAGTAGTAAAGGATGGGCCGGAATACTAATCCAAAAGCCCACAAATAATAGCCCAAAGAATACAGAAGAGATAGCAAAATATGCTAGTGGTAAGTTTACTGAACCAGAAAGTAGAAAATCTAGCACAGAGCTAGACATTTTAGGAATAATAAACTCATTAAATACCTTTCATATTTATATACAAAATGAGTCTTTTACAGTTAGAACAGATTGCAATAATATTGTAGAATTTTATAAAAAGGTTCAAAAGAAGAATTTTGAGAAAAAGAATTCTTTTATTAGTAAACGTTGGTTAAGCTTTCTAGAAACTTTAACTGGTAGAGGATACAAAGCTGTTTTCGAACATATAAACGGAAAAGATAATACAGTAGCAGATATTTTGTCAAGACTAATAGATTGCTAACTATTGCAGGAATAACAGGAAGCTCAAAGAATGTTCAGAATAGCTTTAGTTTCCCAGCATCAAGCATTAATACTGAAAAGCTTAGCATAGGATCTTATACTATTAATTATAGTCCTGGAGTCCCTTTCCAACCTTTAAAAGTTTTAAAAGACAAGCTTACAAACCCTCAACAAGCGTTACTTAATAACATTTGGTTTTTTAGAAATGATAATAAAGGTTTTCTAAACTCGCTTAATATTTTAAGCCAGTATTTTGTCGAAAATAGTAAGTTTTCCTATTACGTAGTTTATAAAGGAAGAAAAGTTGGAATTTATTCTACATGGCAAGAAACTGCTAGCTATGTTGAAGATTTTCCAAATCCCATTTTCAAAGGCTTTTATTCCTTAGAAGAAGCTAACATCTCTTTAAGAATATTTTTACAAAATCAAGATGGTTTCGAACCTATTTTGGAATTTAATGGAGTCACTTACGATCGGAACCAAGTCCAAAGTTTTATGAATCATTTTAAAAGAATAAATGAAGCAAAAAATTCAATTTCTAAAGAATTAGACCATTGTAAGGCTACAATAAATGAACTTTTGGATAAGCTACAAGCTGAAAATAAAGTCCTAAAGCATAAGCTGGATGAAGCTGAACAGTTAACTGATCAGATCCAGAAGCTAGATATTATAGATAAAAAGCAAAAGAATAGTAGCAAAGACAAGAAGGTAATCTCTGAAAGGCCCCTTGATATTATAAATATTACCCTAATGAGGGATCAAGGAAAAAATATATATAAAGCGGTAGAAAATCTACATACTGAATTAAAGCAAACCATTTTTGGCTATGCTAAAAATGATAGTTTGAAGCGTTTCCTAAAAATACAAAAGTTTTTAGCTCAAAGCGTAGGAATACCTAACGGTATGACTACATTGTTACACGAACGATTACGATATCAGCAAATTTGGTACAAATTTATAACAGTTCAAGTAAATCTGGATATTTCCCCACTCGAATTTAATATCCCAGATCTTGGACAGGTTGGTATTGAAGAACTATTTAGCTATGGTATGATTGATAGCCTTCATGCTACCAACATACTAAAAATCGCTTTCCTCCCATATAAACTTCAACAGTCACTAAGAATGTATGGAGGGCGAAAAGGTTTCTGTTTAGACATAGACTCCCTTCCCTGTGAATGGATCATCAGCCAACCCTACAGGATGACAAACTTTCTCCCAGCCTATCACTATATTGTGATAATCCCATATGATCACCCTGTCTCTTTTATGCATGAAGGAAATCCTCCTTTAGAATGTGATGACATTTGCCCTGAGTATCTTCAACGGTACAGGGCCGAAAAATATTTTCTCTGCATAAATTCTATAAGACCTAAGCTGGTTGGTCAAACACCACACATGTCCATTTTCATAAGAAATAATTCAGTGTGGTTCAAATACCCAATTCCTTGGATTTTTCTCAGCCTAGAAACAGATGAAGCTCTTAGAGATCTCCAGGAAGAAGAAGAAAACACCTTTGGTGATCCTACATTTCTAGAAGACGATCCTCTCTTAGAAGAAGACGATAATTTAGATGATGAAGCCTATCATAATCTTAACACTTAAGTCAAAAGCAAGTGTCGGCAGAACAAGACAAAGTTAGTCAACAGTAAAGCGTCGGCAACAGCAGACAAAAATAGTAAAAGCATAGCAATAATGAAGATCACGAATGACGAGAAGATAAGATCGAAGACAGACTTTCAATAATTTAAAAGATAAGAAGATAAGAAGATAAGATCAACTACTTCTGTACACTTTTCTGTAAAAATATCCTAGTGTCGGCCATTGTTTAGGCCATGCTTATCTCTTTCTTGTATAAATAGGAGTCTAGCTCTCAGTTGTAAGACACACTTGTTTTCTCACTCTTTCTCTTTGCAAACTCAGAGCTCCCAATAACTCCCCTGTAATTTTCTTTATGTACTATTTTCCCAATCATCAATAAAGCTGTGAATATTCTATATATCCGATCAAAGTAAGCATTCTCCAGTCTCAATATTTTCTTTTTATCTGTTTTAAAACCTAGGAAGTCTTGCCAGGTTAACGAAAATATAAGATGAATATTAAATTTCTAGTGTAACTGGGTCCTTGTAATTTTGTTGAAAAATGCTGAGGCTATTTATACTGTAAACTTGTCTAGTAGAGTCCCGTTTTTATTGAAACAAGATTTTATAATTTTCTATTAAAAACTCCTTGGTGGTCCTGTGTGTAAGCCCTGTTGATAGGCATTTATGGACTTTAGGAGCATTTGAAAATTCGTTTTGAAGCAGTAAAAACCATGGGATCTTGAAAGACCTGTGTAGACAGCCACCCCGTTTTTCTCTTTGGTATCAAAGCCTTGTTACCTTTAAATTTATTATTTAGCTTATATGAGTAGTTACAGAACGGCAGACTTCATATTACACCATCTGAAAACAAAACAGTTCTTTCTTATTATAATAGTTTTACATGATACATGCTCTTTCACGATATGTTGTTTACTCTTATTTTACTAGTGATGTTTATTATTACCTTTAGATATTTCACTTTCGTTTTACGTCTATTGTCACATGAGTGTTAATATTTATTATATTGAGTTTTTACTTTCCCTTGTTTATTATATTATTATAATATTGTGTCTTTACTTTCTTTTTTATATATTATATTGTGTCCTTTTTCATCTATGAATACAGATGATCTTCTTAATAGTATAGATATAGCCTTAATAGATCTTGCAGTTAATGATCCACATAGCCTAGAATCTATAAAAAAAAGTATCAGTTAAAACACATAGAATTAGCTAACAAACACCTACCAAACCTATATAAAGCTTTAGATTTTTGTCTTAAGAACAGTCAAGATAATTTTCCACAATTAAAAAAAGAAATATTAGAATTAGAAACTTTAAAGACCAATAGTGAAAACAAAATAAAGCATTCAGATAATCTGATCAGTACTAAAGATAAAATAAAATTATTAGAACAACTTCGAAAAGAATATTCCCAACGAGCATCATCTTCATCATTATCATCAACGCTAAATCAACATGATTAGATGACCACTGAATTAAACAAAATAAAAGAACGTTTAGAATACTGTCAAACCATTATAAACCAGTTGAATAGTGAATTAGAAAAAGCAAATTCCTTAGATGTTAAAAACATTCATAATCTCAAAGCTAGATTAAGTGGTCTTAAATTAGCAGAAAACCGTTGGATTAATATTTTGCAGAGAATTAGTAGAAAGAGAAAAAGAAATGAGTACTTATAATCTCTTTAACTGTTTATTAAATATTTGTTTTGCCAAACCAATAGAAGAGTTTGTTATATTTCTAGAACAATTAAACTATTATGAAACCGAAAGGATATTTCTTATATTAGTAATCAGAAATAGACAAGTAGTTAGAGAATTTTTAGTCCCTGAAAAGCTAAGATTCGCTCAAGCAAGGTTTTTAAGATTAATAGATATAGAAATTGCTGACATTAGACGAATTCAGCCCTATATATGAACAACTATAAAAGAATAGAATATCTAGATCTTGAAATATCAAGCTTTAGAAAGATAAAACTTAGTTTACAAAATAATATAAAAATTAGTTGTAATATCGAACATTTGGAAAATCAGTACAAACATATACCCCATACAAGCAATAGTCAACAAAACTTTATTGTAGACTTAATAATAAACTTAGGACAAAGTTTAGAAGAAAATATAGATAAGACTAATAAAAATATTACTGACTTAGTTAGTTTCTTTGAAAAAAGCAACATCGAAACCTTACGTAAGAATCTAGACTACATAAGAGAATCCTTGTCAGATTTCAGTTCCCAAGTCAAAAAGTTTCCTAGCAAAAAAGAAATAGCAGATTTAAATCACCTAATAGAACTTAGAAACCCAAAGCCGGTAGAATTAGAAATCAAGACCTTAGTTGAAAAACTTCATTTAGAAGTAGAAGAAATTAGGAAAGCACAAATAGAACTTAAACAGCAACTTCAAGCGGTTAGGAACGTTATAGTTGAATGAATAATAATTTATTACAAATACTAACTGAATTAGTATCAGAAGCCCCTAATAACCTTCCAGTAGGTTTAAGCGACGTAGGATTTACCCAACCGAGTAATACTATTACACAAGGACAGAATAATACAATTATTAAATTACTGCTACTAGCCTTAGAAAAAATAGAAAAACTAGAAAGTAGCATACAAGAATTAAAACATAATAGTATAGATTCAGAGTACCTAGCTTACTTAGCCAAAAGAATTGAAACTATAGAACGAAGAGAAAGTAGTCCACCAAAACCAAAAGTAGATTAAAGACATTTTAGGTCCAAAGATAAACCTAGCATCAAAAAATGGAACTAGCAAGATCTTCTAGTGTAAGACAATCAATAGCCAATAAAGTTAGAAACTTACTTAATTATAGTAGTAAGGGAAAAGAAATAATTCATAAAACCGAAGATTTAATTCAAGAAGAAGATGTAAACAAGATGTTAGAAATAGGATTTAAGAAAGTCCAGAAGAAAAATTTATATAGTGAAGGAATTTTAGATAGTCTCAGAAGTAGCTTATATGTTTACAAAGATGAATTTACAATTGCTGTACTAAACAATAGAGAAGAAGTTACATTAATTAGCCCTCAAAGTGCTAAAGAATTAAAAAATAATGGCTATTCAGCAATATATTTAGGCGTAGTAATCATCGGAATACTCAGCCAAACAAGAGCAGGATTAGATACAAAAGCACATCTGTATTTGTATGATGGAAGTTTAATTGCCATGAACAAGCTCAGCTAGCCACAGCTGAAGTAGACCTTAGAAACAAAGTTGCAGTCGTAGGATGCCTGCCAGATATAGATATAGATATCAATGAATTTTGTAGTAAAATAAGATTGAGCATACAAACCAAATGTTTTAATATGAATGCAGAATATAATAACCTTAGAGTAAAAATATTTGTTTTAGGTAGATGTTACAATAAATATCATAAAAAGTTTCGATTTATCAATAAAAGTATAGTCGAACATTTTCATAGTGATTATATACAAATGCAAGTCCCTAATAAACTTCAGAAAAGTGAATTACAATGATTAGAATGGAAGTTACCCGACTTGGAAAGCCAAGAATTAGAAGTACCTGAAAACAGTAGTATATATGTTGACAAAAGAAATCAGACTTTCCAAAAATTCAAAGATTATAAAAAGAAAGCAAGTCTATTAATAGAAGAAGATTCTGATAATGAAATTAATATGTTACATTTAGAACAAAGAATAGATAAGCTTAAAACCCTCTCTAAGAATCGAGACCATATAATAGACTTAATCTTTAATGAACCTAACGATTATTTACCAGATAATATATTTGAAAATATTTGTAATAATCTAGACTTAGATGACAATGACATAGATGAAATCCTTCTAGAAAATATGAATTTTGACCAACTTAGAAATAGTCTGCAAGATATATGTTATATAGAAAATGAAGTCTTTATAGGAGAAGATAAAACAAAAGTAGAAGAAGGACAAGGTAGCGGACAAAGTGGTAGGATCCCTGATATAGAGGATTTACCAGAATCTAGAATAGATGATTATTTAGTAAAACGTGGAATACATGATTCCAAAGAAAGTTATAAAGATTATAAAGATAAAGAAAGAATATATAAAGCTAAAACAAAATTAGAAAATTGGAGAAAAGAGCCAGAGACTAAAGATATATTAATATTAAGTCTATAAGGTCATAGGCCTAGTGAATGGAAAACCATATTTAATAAATGGGAAGGAAATTTAATTAGACATTCTATGGAAGCCTTGAGTAGTATTGTAGATTATAAATATAAATTAGTATATCTTGAAAGTACCTTAGGATACAATGAAAAACAAGTATATTTAGGATGGAGAGAATACATGAAAAATGATGACACTAGAAAGCTAGAATTAGATGAATTCGAAACTAATATAACAGTTTTGAGTTTTATTGATGGTATTAGAAAATGTATTTTAGGATCATCAATGGAAGAAGTAGATGATACCCAAAAGCAAATTAGAGCAATTAGAAGCTTAGAACAGTTAAATATATGTGATTTACATTATTTTGATCATTATGTAGATTTATTTTATAAATATTGGAGTCAAATAGGAAGACCATACGATGAAGAATTATTAATGAAGTTTGTAACCAAATTACCAGGAAAGATAGGTGAAAGATAGGTGAAAGATTGTATAAAGATTTAAGTGAATGGTTCAAAAGTAGAAAAGACGAAGGTTTATTTTGGCAAATTTCTTTAATCCCTGCAGTAGAATTTGTTAGACAAAAAATTAGAGACCTTTGTGATGAAGAAAAGCTTAGAAGACAAGCACAACAACAGTTTAGTAGAATGTGCATCGATTTGTATGAAGTACCCACTCTAGGTTGTGGAAGAATAAAGAATTATAAACATAAGTACAAAAGGAGTAGTAAATATTATAAAAATAAAGACAAAAGGTATAAGGACAAAAGGTATAGAAAGAAATATAAAAATAAATATAGAGAAAGAAATATAAAAATAAGTATAGCAAACCTTAGGTGAAGAATTTTGTGAAATATAAAACTAATAAAAAAAAAGTTAAGAAATGTAGTATTCGTTCAATACGAGTACCCAAAAAAAAAACTCTTTTAAGTTGTAATTTTATCATCCATTTGTAATCGAAGCATCCTTAATAAAATCGTGAAAATCTAAAATCGTGAATATCTCAAGCAAGTATTCTTAATAAAATCATGAATATTTCAAGTAAGTTTTCTATCTATTGTATTATTGTTTTAGCAGGATTAGATCACTATTGTTTAGACAGGTTTAGATCGTGAATAAGGCTACAACTAGATGGCCAGAAGTTGAAGCTATTCCAATGATTCAAGAAAGTCGAATCGAGCATCTAAATGCCCAGAACTCCATTATAGCCAGGTCTCACAAATGTTGCAACAATCAGTAAAACAGAAAAAGAAAAAGGGGAAAAAAAAAAGGGCAAATCAATAGAACACCACTTTCAAAACAGGTTCACCACAAGACTGGAAATTTTCGTGGTTGAGGTAAGGTCTTGTGGAGGTTGATTTAATCAAGAACAAAGGCCAGCTTTAGGAAAATAGGCCATGTTGCTGTGTAGGAAAATAGCCAAATAGGCATGTTGCTGCTATCTGTTGCTACATATTTGATCACAATTACGAGGAGGAAATAATATCATGTAATTCTCCAATTCACCATTTTAGCTTTACTGCATTTGCATAATTGCATTCTTGTTTCTTTAGTAATATTGCCTTATTTACAAACCAAAATGATTCATCGCCTATGATGCATTGCTTCTTCATGCATTCAATTCAATTTTCTATCAGTCTAGTATTGTGTTTCCATGATCATATTCATATGCATTTTTTACTTATACCTTCCAAGGCTACTCATTTACTTCAAAAATATAATTATATATATATTTATACTGATTGTGCTCGTCGTCTTACAAAGAAAAAACGAACAAAAGGACAACAGCAACAAGTACAACACAGAAAGAAAAAACGAAAAAAAGACTTGGCCAAAACAAACTCCCAAACCCTAATCTAAAAAGAGAATTGAGGTCGATCGGCACTTATTAATAACAAAACAGAAAAAAATTGAGGAAGATGATAATTAAGAATAGGTACCACCGGTGCCATACCCACTTCCATGGGTGTTATGTGACGAGTTGTCATCCGTCCCCGTATTCCTCCCCATCGAGTGCAACACCTCCTCCCCTTCTAACACTTGACCCGAATGGTACATCCCCGTCGAATGCCCATGGCCCCCACTTGTCGAGTACGATGCTGTCCCTGTTCCACTTCTTCCGTAACCGGTCCCACTCTCATGCCCACCTGATCCGTACCCTGTTTCAGTCTCAAGCCCACCTGATCCGTACTCTGTTCCAGTTTCATGCCGACCTGATCTGTACCCGGTTCCAGTCTCAAGCCCACCTGATCCGTACTCTGTTCCAGTCTCAAGCCCACCTGATCCGTACCCGGCCGCAGTCCCAGTTGTTCCGTAACCGGCCCCATGCTCACTGGATCCGTAACCGTCCCCAGTTATAGTCCCACTTGATCCGTACCCGGTACCAGACCCAGTTGTTCTGTAACCCGTCCCATGCTCACTAGATCCATACCCGGTACCAGTCTCAAGCCCACTTGATCCGTACCCGGTACCAGTCTCAAGCCCACTTGATCCGTACCCGGTACCAGTCCCAGTTGTTTTGTAACCCGCCAACTCACTATCTCCATACCCGGTACCAGTCTCAAGCCCACTTGATCCGTGCTCGGTACGAGTCCCAGTTGTTCTGTAACCAGCCCCATGTTCACTATTTCCGTACCCGGTACCAGTCTCACGCCCACTTGATCCGTACCCGGTACCATTCCCGGTTGTTCTGTAACCCGCCAACTCACTATCTCCGTACCCGGTCCCAGTCTCAAGCCCACTTGATCCGTACCCGATCCCAGTCCCAGTTGTTCTGTAACCCGCCTCATGCTCACCGGCTCCGTACCCGGTACCAGTCTCACGCCCACTTGATCCGTACCCTGTACCAGTCCCGGTTGTTTTGTAACCCGCCCCATGTTCACCAGCTCCGTAACCGGTCCCAGTCTCAAGCCCACTTGATCCGTATCTGGTACCAGTCCCAGTTGTTCTGTAACCCGCCCCATGCTCACCAGCTCCGTACTCGGTCCCAGTCTCAAGCCCACTTGATCCGTACTCGGTACCAGTCCCAGTTGTTCCGTAACCGGGCCCGTGCCCACCAGCTCCGTAATCGGCCCCAGTTCCAGTAGCTGCGTAACCGGGCCCGTGCCCACCGGCTCCGTAATCGGCCCCAGTTCCAGTTGATCCGTAATCGACCCCAGTTCCAGTAGCTCTGTAACCGTATTTGTGAGCACCACCACCAACCGTGTTAGAATGCTTTGCCGCAGCGTTGTGATGGAGAGCGTCCTGCTTGTTGATCTCTGCTTGTTCTATCCTCTCTTCTTTCTTTTCGGTCGCCATATCTCTCTCCACTGGGTCATGAGCTGTTATTTTCTCCATCTGCACCCCCACCACCACCACCACCACCATGTTTTGCATTATCAAAAATATATTATTTATACAAATTACTCCATCATATAAGAAGAAAGAGAAAAAATATGTACCTTCTCTTGTATGGTGGCCTTGGTCTTCTCCATGCCAGACGTTGCAGAGGCTGCGATGTTGGCTGCGGTTGCTTTCATCGACTGCATTTTCACTTCTGTTTTCAACTTGAGACAAAACACAAACTGCCTAATTGCTTAATTGGTTATTGGTGTAGGTAAATGGTATTTATATAGAGAAACAACAGTTATGGAGGTTCAGACACGTGTTAGAGAGGATCGAAACCAGAAGACTCCAGAGCGCTTGTACAGTAGACTCTGCCACGTGTTTACCACGTGTCGTGTTTTTAAGCGTTGTGGAGAACTAGGACACAAATCTTTTGTAAGTTGTGCCTTTGTGGCGGTAAGAAACCCGAGATGTTGTCCACTAAATGGTCTTTTGATCCGCATACTTCTCATTGGACCCGACCCTGTTGGGAGATTCTTCAAGCCGACTTCAAATCAACTTGAGAATTGTTAAAGTCAATAGACATCACTTTTCAATCTAATTACTGTTCTGTACGTGACACCAGAGATGCTTTTTTATGTCTTAAATCATTAACCATGATCGAAACATGATATTACTTTTGATTTTTTTTATAAAAAAAAAATAAAAACGGTTATCCACTTATAATATAAACCTTAATTTATCTCTCATTTTATAAAATTGCCATAAAAAACCAAAATTCAAATTAATTCCCTTCTTAATATCTCTGTACTTCATTTATTTTAAATGTAAGGTAAAAAATATAAATGAAAATTTAACAATAATTTAAGAAAGTATTCATAGTTACTGTACTACTTAAAAAACGACAGATTCCATTTAAATAAATGAAAATATGACACTAAATGATTAGAAGAAAAAAAATCAAAACTTAACACAAAATATACACACACAAAATAGTTTAAATAAACAATAGTAAAAAAGTACAATGAAACTGATCATAAGCTCCATAAAAAAAATTGTTCATAAAAAATGAAAAATATAATTTTGGTAATGAAAATAAAAGAATTACCTGCAAATTTTACTCCAAATTCTCTTCTTGCATCTATCCTTTTTTGAATATAAATTTAAACAAAGACAATCTTATTGATAAGTTGAAGCGATGAGAAGGAAAAAAAAACATATTTGAAAAGAATTTATGTGGATTTTAGTCTTTGATGACATTTTTGTAAAATAAAAGATAAATTAAGGTCAATGTTATAAGAGTAATACAGTTAAAAATCCACAAAATATATGTTTACACTTCATTTTAATTTTTGTTATTCATGATAATTTTAATCTAAATTAAAGTTATTAAACAAGACCAAAAAAAAAATCTAAAGACAAGCCAAATTTTTATTTTATTTTTTAGAAACAACGTTTTTTTTTTCATCTTTAGTGCTTTATTTTCCTCTTTACTATTTTACAAACCCTAAAATATCTTCTTCTCTTTTTCCAATATTATACAGTTTTTCTTGATTGGAAGATGATATGCAACCAGAAGAAAATCATGAATGATAGAGAGGCACCTTTCAACATTGTTTTCTTTTTCTTTCTTTCTATTTTTTTTTAAAACATCCTTATTTCTTTTTTCTTTTTCTTTTTTGAAAGTAATCATTCTTTCTATTTGGTGGTTGCATAAAGGTTTTTTAATGGAAAATCTCTCAAATACATTGGTTTATAAGTTCGTGTGATTTTAAGCTTTAATTATTATACATTAAAAAATTAATTTGATGGTGCAAAGAATTCAAAAATAAAATAAAATTACAGAAGTTACTTCTTTGCGTAGAGAATTTTATTCTAAAAAAAATTCATATATTAGTTAATAGAACTTTAATCAACTACGTTAAAAATAATTTCTAAGGTAAAAGGTTCTCTAGATAATCTAGATCCTAAATCTAAATATTCTTATTAGAGGTTTATGTGTATTGAATAGGATGAAGGATGATTGATTCATCTTCTTATATTCAATAAGTTAAGAATTTGATTAATTATTGTTTGATTTCTTTGTATTAGAATGGGATGATTGAAATTATTGCATTTTAGAGTTTTAGATACAATCTCAAATTGTGAATTGTTTTAATTCAACAAATATCCTGATTCGATCTTATAATTTTTAGGTTTATTTAATTAATTAATTTTTTTAAGGGTTCAGATATTGCCACCCATAAATATGATAAGTACGTTAATGTCTAAAATTTAAAATTAAATCATTACTATAAGCACACATCTTAATGCCAATAGTGCCCTTATTTAAATGAATATATTTATTTTAATACAATTTATTTATAAACCCTCTTAAGTTACTAACATACTCAATTTGACAAATGATAAATTCTTAAGTTCTCTAGGCTTGAAAACACAGTACAGTCATAGTAAGTTCATTGCCATTAACAACTGCATCAGATATCTTCTCAACATTTACAAATATCAAGCATCGTCCATGTTGATAATAATCACATTCCACAAAGTTTGGGATACGAGAGGTGATGATCTTGACATCATGGCCAATCACAAATTTGAACTCAGTTAAGCGCTGAGAATTTCATACTATGTTTTTTTTTGAAGGAATAGTTCCAGAAGCTCCACTTCAGGGATATGAACACAGAGAGAACTCGACCATGTCAAGTTGCTAATATCTATTACAACAGATTTCACATTCTCATATCATCGTTGATCTCCTGGATACACAACGATATGTACTGCTATCCTTAAAATAATAATAATAATAATAAATAATAATACTTACCTCTGTATGACCAGAGTCCTTTAAAAATTCTTTCAATTACTTTATTATATGATAATGAGAGATTTTGTTACTTGAAATATAATTAGGGTTTAATTAGGGTTTAATTTTTTTTAATAAAGAGATATAGATGAAGATATAGGTCTAATTAATGAGTGTACATGGTATTTTATTTTTTTTAATTAAACTAATTTGTCCTTATTGGTAGATTTCTATTGGAATATTTTTGTAATTAATTTTTTTTAATTAAAATATGGGTCTGTTTAGAGCATCTCCAATGCAAATATCTATTTTTGGGTTTCTAACTAGTGACACATCAGCATATTTATTGAATATGGATCCACTTTGTCAAATAATTTTAAGAAATACATATTCTCATCTTTAATGCAATTATCTAAAATCAAATATGTATCCCATTTTGACCAACCATCTTAAAACATTTATTTCCCCATGTCTCCTCTTTTATTTTTAAATCAAATATGTATTCATTTTGACCAATCATCTTACAACTAGAGATGCACATTTGGGGAATGGGGAATGGGGATGGATCCCCATCCCCACTTCCCAGACCCTTCCCCCATCTCCCCCCCTCCCCCCCCCCCCCCCCCCCCCCCCCCCCCCCCATTTCCCCATTTGGGGAAAATGGGGATGGGGAATTTTGGGGGGAGGTATATCCATCCCTAACCCCAGTTCCCCGTTTTCGCCATTTTTCCCTGTTTTCCCATTTTTCCCCATTTTCCCTTTTCCCCATTCTCCCATTTGATTAAAAATTAAAAATTAAAAAAAAAATATTCCATTACAAATACAAACTAAAATTCATTAGTGCATTACAAATACATAATAAAATCATAAATTGTGCATTACAAATACATAATAAAATCATAAAGTGTTACATAATATATTTATTTATTTATATATGTTTTGGGGTAAATGGGGAAATGAGGATGGGGGGAGGTCACCCCATCCCCATCCCCATCCCCATTTCAATATATTTATGGGGGAAATGGGGATGGGGGGACCTCCCCCCATCCCCATCCCCATTTCAATTTGGGGATGAAAATCATCCCTATCCCCACCCCATTCCCCATTTTTTTCCAAAAAATTTCCCCAAATGGGGACGAGGACGTGGGGATTTGGGGATCCAGGGGAAAATGTGCATCTCTACTTACAACATTTAGCTCATTCTCTTTCCTCTTTTATTTTACCATTAAATGAGGTGTAATATTATTGGTGAGAAAAAGTTAGAAATCCTAGTCAGTATTTCTAGAAGAGTTTCTAGTAATAGAAACTCAACTCCATATCCTCTAATTTTTTTGTTGTCACATCACCTTCATAATCAAGTTAGATTATTGCATTGGAAAGGTTTTTTCTACATTATTATCTAATTATCCTATTTGGCACTTAATTTTCTCCGAATGTATAATAGCATTGAAGATGCTCTTAGCATATTTATGTGTGGCAATATCGGCATCTTTTTTTAAATTGAGTGTCAAAAAATTAGGAGCGTAAAAAGAAAAAAATGGATTGTAGAGAGAAAATCTCATAATATAAATAGATTTGTTTTTTTTTTAAATAAAAGGAATATTATGTCTTTTGATTATGGCTCATCATTTAAGATAAAAATAAATAAATAACTTCAGATATCACATAAGAACAACAAATGAATTTGGAGAGTGATGTCTTCCGACTGAATCTAACAATTCTCGGAAATAAGGAACTCACTTATCCTTATCGTATATGTTTCGTGTTCAATGTTGATAATTATGTTTATGTCAAAATTTACTACCCTAGAAGTGATCACTATCACATACAAATATACAATCGTGATGTTACAATAATTAATTAAGAAAATAAAATATACTTATCTGTTTTAAAACAATACAATTAATACTGATTTATATTTCATTACCTTACTCGTAAGTTGTAAAAATGATCATAAAACGTCTATGTGAATAGCAAAAAACATTTATGCAACATTAAATTATCAATTTTCAAAAAATATATTAATCTTATCAACATTTTATTTTTTGGACAAAATACCTTTAGTAAATTTTCAATTTTTCAAAATTTAAAATAAAAAAAATATCTAAGTTTGTATGTGACCTACATGCCTAAAAAAAAACACAATTCTTGTTGTGAAATTGTGTGGATTCTCCAGTCTCCACCGCTTGTATGAGTGGAATTCCACATATGATTGCACGTGGAGGAGAGCTATGCATTGGCTTCATGCATAAGTGTCCGGTGAACCGGTGGCAAATATAAAGAGGAATATTACAAATTTACAAAATTGGTCCCTCTTTTATATGCCTCTATATTATATATCAGTAAAGCATGGCAGACCAATTGTTACATATTCTCTTCATCTGTATTCTTTTCTTATATATTTATTTGTGCTTTTACAATATGTTATCTCTACGATTATATGTAAGTAAAAAGATCTTCAGAATGGTGATTTATTTATTATATTAATTACAACCTGAAGATTGTATACAATCCAATATTATATTGATTGCAACCTGAAGATTATAACAATTATATATAAGTAAAATGATCCTAAGAGTAATCTAGGGCCAGTTTGGTATTACTCTAACTTTTATTATAATCACTTTTAGTTGTGTTGAAAAAATAATTAGCTGTGAAGTTAATTGGTAGATATTTGGTTAATTAAACTTTTAAACTACCGTATAAAATTAGTATACATATGTTTGGTAATTTTATTGTAACAGTGCTGAGATTAATTACAATGACTGAATTAGACATGATTGTAGAATCTTACTTCATTTTTTTTTATTAATTATATATATTAAATCAATATTTAAGTTGAATATTTAAATTAGAAAAAAAAATTCCATAAGAACAATAAAAATATTTTATAAATCAAATCAATATTTATATAGAATATTTAATTTTATGAAATAAAATATACAAATGATTTTAACTCAATTTTATAAGGAAAATAATGATATTTTAAAAGATTCATTAAATACCGAAATAAGTTGATATTAAATGTCAAACATCATTTTATTTCAAAATTATAAAATAAGTTGATTTTAACTTTTCAAAAGTAATACTAAACTGCCCCAAAACAATTCAATGTTTTATTTTATTACAACTTGGAGATTGTAAAAAATAATATAAAAGCTTGAAGCTCTAAATATTAAGGGGGGTGTATTGGATTGAGATTTTAATAGACAATTTTGGGGTCTAAAGATTTTATGGATTTACAAAAGTATTATGATTTTTAGAATTGTTATGATTATACTTTAAAGGTTATTATGATTATATGGACTAGACTTTTAGGATTCTAAAAGAGTTTTTGGACTTTATTTATAGACTATTAGGATTATCTGGACTTTATTTTAAGACTTTTTAGACTTTTAAAAATACGGACTTTCAAAATTCGATTGTAGTATTCAATTTTCTCCCTAAGTTTTAGAAGTGTCGATGATGCTAAAACACAACTAGAAGCCTTGTGCCCTGTTGTCGTCTCCTGCGCTGATATCTTAGCACTTGCTGCTCGTGATGTTGTCGACTTGGCATCTTCTTCATATCATTATTTTCTATATATATGTACATGAATGCTCTGCTCAACACACTTTTCAACCGATCATCAAGAGCATATCACTTTTGTCTTATGTACTTAAATAAATTAAATAATGCATATATCTTTTTGAACTATTAATTTATTTATTTTTCTATATGTTAAAATTAAAATTAAAATTCAAAAATAATAATTGATCATATTAAAATAAAATGGAGTGTCTTTGGAATATGATTGCTAAAAGATAAAAGGGATAATTTTGGAACAAAAGGAAGTGTCTTTAGAATTGGTTTGACAACAACCCAGAAACCAAAAAGAGCGAAGCAAGAGAGAAGGTGAAGTCGTGAAGATGATTTTGAGTGAGAGAGAAAAGTCTGGAAAGTATTGAGAGAGAGGACAAGACAATTTTTGGTTCAAGCTATTTATACAAATCACTAAAAAGTCTGAAAAATCTATTTTGTCATGAAACCCTAAAAATATTGATCTCAGTCCAATACCACCAGACAATTTGTTGCCCCTTAAAAGTCTAGATCAAATACTACAAGAGAATATAGACTTTTAAAAAAAATCTTAAAAGTCTAGATCCAATACTATAAGACAATATAAACTTTTTAAAAAAAATTTAAAAGTCTTGATCGAATACCAGTAAACTTATCTAACTTGTTAAAAAGTATTAATCCAATACCACCAGACTTTTACTTCCTCAAATTATCTAATAAAATCTTGAACCAATACACCACCCTAAGAATTTCAATCCAGTAAGAATTTGAGGTTCTGAATTTCAACTAGTTCTAGATTTATTTATTGTTATGCAATTTATTTATTATTAAGCATTTATAAACTTTTACGTAATTTTACACTGGGGCGAATCGAGCGATTTTGGTCTCCCATCCAGAACCTGAATTTTCTAGATTTATTTTTTAATACGCATTTATTTACTTTTATGCAATTTTATACTTGAACAGTTTTGGTAGTCCATCTAGAACTTAAAGTTTCTAGATTTATTTATTATTACATATATATTACTTTTATGCAATTTATGAGCCTGACTAAGCCAACCTACAAGAACATGCAGTTTCTGATTTATTTATTATGCACTTTTTTATCTGCATTTATTTATTTATCTGCCATTTATGAGATTGGCTGGGTCAACCTACCAGAACCTGCAGCTTCTGGATTTATTTTTTATGTCTCTTATTTACTTGCATTTATATGCAATTTATGAATTGAGCTCAACTAGGCTAATAGACTAGAACATGGAGTTTCTAGATTTATTTGCTTTTGATTTATTATTGTGAAATTTAAACTAAGTTCGGCTAGACCGACTAACCAGAAGTTGAAGTTTCTGGATTTATTAAGATATTTAGATTAATGCGGTTTTGCCAACCAATCAGAGCCTGAAGTTTTGAATTTCAATTTCATTAAAAACCTGAAGTTCTGGATTCATACATGCATACAATACTTTATTTAGAACCTGAAGTTCTAAATTATTTTGGTTGTTTTATTTATTGAATGAGATAAACTTTAAAATAAATGGTTTTTATTTTGGGGTAAAGGAGTTTGTCGGCCATTTTGAAATGATGTGGGTGGTCCTTAAAATTGATTTTGTTTGTTTAATAGAAAGGATGTGGATTGTCCCTAAAATTTATTTTGTTTGTTTAATTTTGGTTCCAACTCTGCACTTCGTCAAAAACCAAAATCAATCCTTAAAGCTTCATTGTTGTCATGTCTAAAATGCATAAGATTACAAAAACCAAATCAGTTCTCATAGCTAACTGGTGGTTAAAATGAGTGATGCATTTGTACATAAATGACCTCTATTGCTTTATGGTTTTCCTTTAAGATTAATGTAGGCTCTTTCGTTTAATGTTTTCCCTGTCCATACTCAGAATTCCTATCCCAGTTGCTTAGAGGACTGTAATGCCGACTTGCCGAGGGACTTTATTTTTATTGTTATTTTAATAATGAAAATAAAATACGACTCTAGTAGCATCTCATCTTGATTTCTCATTTTCTTGTAAAAATTCCTTGAAAATAAAATAAGACTTAAGAAAAATCTACAATCCCATAAACTCTGTAATGATTTCTTGTGCTATCCAAAGAATAATTTTTTAAAAAAATTTATTTTCTCATCTTATGTTCATTTATAGTCATTTGCTTCATTTTCTTGCTTCAAAATTTGAACTTGATTAAGTTCAATTTGGAATGTGCGGTCTTTTTGGTTGCTTGGATTATGCAGGAAGAAATCAAAACTAGAAAAAAAAAATTAAAACTGTTAATTCTTTAAAATAGTGACTTTTAACTAAAATTTGGTCTTTCATTTCCCGGTATATATGTACTGCTGACTCCATTTGGTTGCTGAGAAAAATATTTGGACCGGGAAATTAGGTTGAAATTTTGGATTCATTAGTAACCAAATGAAATATGAACTTAGCTACACAAAATGCTGATGCCTGTTTAATTATTCATTTGTATGCACTTTTTTTTTATATATAATCGTAGAATCTGTTTAATGCTAAAGCATGTCTATTAGTCTACTATCGGGTTCAAGAACAAGCACGTATGTTTTTTTTGCCACTTCTCTGTTCTGAATTTTCTTTGTTTTTATTAGATTGGAACTCAAAAGAAGAATGAAAAATCTGTTCAGGAAGGGATTGCTCATGAAGCTAGTACAAAGCGAAGTGGAAGCTGAAACACAACCCAAAAATGATGGAGGGGTAATTTCCAAAACCACCAATATAATAGGATAACATTAAAGCATAATATACTAAACTAAATGATTGTTTTTTAAAAAAAAAAAACAACTTTGTTGTTGAAGTACTTACTCAAGAACACTATAAAACTAATGATCATTTTGAACACTTATGAGGAAATAGGGGTTTATGGCACTTTTTTGAGTTGGTGTTGCATGAGGTGCACCACTTTAATAACTTATGTTTAAAAGATCTCAAAGTAAGTGATTTTAAAAAATACTTTTACTTTACACATTTTTTTATTATTTTGTTGACTTTAACTTTTCTCTGTATAGTTATTCTCAACTTAAACAAAACTAACTTCATAACATTATCAATGCATCTTCATTGGATTAGCTTAGTGGCGATACACTGAGCACTCGGGGGTCGCGCTCTCCGCTAAGCTCGCAGTGGTCGAGCTTCCCGGTTAGCTCGCAAGGGTTGAGGGGTAGCACCCCTATAGATTTTTGTTCAATTTAAAACCCAAACTGGGTTTTGGTTTTGAATCTTCCATTAGTAAAGTTGTTATGGGTTGGGATTTTCGAGTGAGGAAGGTGATGAACAGTAACTTAGTTTCCGAGACTTTTCATAAACCTTCCAAGACTTTTGTATGATGTCCGGAGACTTTTGAATATTGTCTGAGACTTTTGTATGTTGTCCGAGACTTTTATCCGAGACTTTTGAATGTTGTTCGAGACTTTTACCCGAGACTTTTGTATGCTGTCCGATACTTTTGTATGTTATCCAAGACTTTTCATAAAGCTTCCGAGACTTTTGTATGCTATCCGAGACTTTTGTATGTTGTCCGAGATTTTTGTATGATGTCCGAGACTTTGTGATTGCTTTTTGAGACTTCTGGGTTGTTGTTCTATGCTCCTTTGTTTTTTTCCTGTTCATCTTCTCCAACATCGAATCCTGAATTCGAAACCCTTCGTTTTCATAGAAAGTTACATATTTCGTTTTTTCAGAGAAATCAAAAGTCGTTATTGTGTTTGGTCGTGGTCGGTGTATGTGTGTCTACCATCGTCGTCGGTGTACGTGTGTTCGTCAATTCGTCAGTTCCACCTCCATTGATTGAGGATTTTGAAAGAAAAAAAAAACAAAATGGTGAAGAAGGTTACTGTGTGGGCATTTTTATCCGTTCACCATAATATGTGTCTTTTAAACATAAATTATTAAAATAAAGACTGTTGAAAAAAGCACCCCAAAAAGTGCCATTTAATTTTGAACTCTTTCCAAAACCACAAATATAATAGAATAACATTAAAGCATAATATACTAGACTAAATGATTGTTTTAAAAAACAAAAAACAAAAAAAAACATTTGTTGTTCATGTACTTACTCAAGCACACGCTAAAACTAATGATCCTTTTGAATGGTATGGTAATATGACTGACATCTTGAATACCGTACGATTCGATCCCAATATAGTTGAAAGAATAAGGGCAGTACAACAGTCCAAAGCCGGATCAAAGATGAAGAAATCCAACTAAAATGAAGACTTTTATTGCTTCCTCTTTTTCTCTTGTTAAGCTGAACTGAAATTGGACATGTTTTTTTTGTTTAACTGAAATGTTTTTTTTTATTTAATTGAAAGTGCACAGCGTTTTGTTAAGGTTGTAGTTATTTAGGTACCATGAAATTTGGTTGGCAAACTTTTGTGTGGTTTTGAATATGTTGCAATATGTGGTATATTTGTGCAGAAAAAAGGGCATGGTTTTTGAGTAGATTTTAGATTAAAAAGAACAAGTTGGTATACTTGCGTAGGAGATTTTAGTATACTTGAGCAGTTTGACAAGTAGTATTTAAAGTATACGAAACTGAAATTATATTGAATCAAATGAAGAATTCATTTTCTCTATTGTTTATGAATTGTTGCATTTTCTCTATTGAATGAAATTTTATTGTTTATGATTGCTTACTCTATTTTCCAATAGAATATAGATGTACATATAATGATCGTTTTGATACCAATTAACCAAATTGATGGCCAATAGAGTAATTCTAGAAAAAGTGGGACAATTGTAATGTTCATTTGATACCGATTGACTAAATGGATGACCACTAGAGTAATTCTGAGAAAAAATATATATATTATAATAGTCATTTTGATACAAAGTGAACAAATTGATGGCCACTAGAGTAGTTCAAGAAAAACTTAACGGTGTTATAACAAAATGGACATTAGTGTAATAATGTTCACCATAAATAGTCATTTTGAAACTAATTCCTTATCTAATGACCATTATGATAGTGGTGATCCAAATTGATGATCATCGAGTTGAATATATCATGAGTGTTCATTTTTGGTTTAAAAATGGTTCATTTAAGATGAAGTTCCGCTAAAACTTCAGAAAAGTTTCCCAAGAAATGGTTGATCCTCATTTCAAGCCTTTTAGATTTTGTTGAACGTTGAAATGATTTGATTTCAATTGTTGTTCAATTTTTGACAGTTTTGTATCTTATTTTATGTAGATGCATTATGCATTTTATTAAAATATAATTTCCAGCATTGGATGATGAAATTTCTCGATATTTTATCAAATTAGATTTCTATAATTTAGATGTGTGTCATCTAATCATCTATCATGATTCAAATATGTATATATCCTCTTAACATCTGACTTTTTCACAATAAAATGATGGTGAATTACATAAAACTACAATTTTTACTTTAATATCTTTATATTGAATAGCAACTTCCTCTTTTACTATAGTACAATGAAATTGTATTAGATAATCTAAATACAACTTATATTATCTAAATTAAATGATAAATATTAAAATCTGTTATAGTATATTACCATTAGTGGTGGATTTAAAATATGTCAGAAAACAAAATGTCACTGTATGTCATTTTTTGTAGTGCTTTGATCTCGTGTGTCGTTTTGAAGTGGAACTACAAGATCCATATGTATCAATTTTTGCTACAATATTCTGAAAACATGCAAAGATGTTTCTGTCATACTCTGTAACACAACTGATGGAACAAACAAATGAGGTAAGTCATACAATCTGTCTAATTTATGTTAAATTCACATATATTTATACTTTTTTCATAATTTTTCTTCGAAAAAACATATAAAATAAATTATATATTTCTAACAGGATGGAATCACTAATGATATTGAAAGCTGCCACAATTTCTAATCCATATGACTACCTCATTTATGTTAAGAGGGGTGGAGGTATGTTGAAGTTAGCTTGGGCTTCAGCCCATGCTAGCTTTTTCTAAAAAAATAAAAAAAAATTAAAGAGTTTATTAAAAAAAAAACAAATGAAAAAGAATTATAAAAGGGTGGCTCTATTGCCACCTACAAAATATCTTTCTACATTCATTTTTCTTTCTACACCCATATTAAAAAATTAAAATTATTAATTTTACTCCCTACACCCTTTAAAATACCAAAACTATCCTTTTAGTATATTTTTTCAAATTTTAAACATATATATTTTTTCTCATTACTCTAATTTCTCTTCATTTGTTTCCACCACGGCAAAATATATATATATATATATATATATATATATATATATATATTATTGTACACACAGTTTCTTCTTTAAAAAAATACTACTTATAATTTATTTGTTCCCTTTAATAAATATTATAGAATTTACTCAGATAAAAAAATATCATATTCAAATAAAACTCTACGTACAATTTTGTTTCATATTTTTGTATTTTATTTAGTTTTAGAGTTTTATTTAAATATGATATCCAAATAAAATATAAATTTAACTTTGAAACTATTCATATTTTTAGTTTCAGAGTTGAATTTGTATTTTATTTTTTTCCGAAGTAAAATATCTACGTACAATTTTGTTTCTGTAGAAAATGTGAAACTCTACTTTTACATCAACTAAAATCGTACTCTTTGTTATATTAAGATATTTTGATTTTAATTACTTTCTTGTTTTGCGAAGATATATATAATTTGAAATATGAAATTCAAATATTGATATATGAACATGCCTTGCATATGCCTCCAAACCTACTAGTCTTAATAAAACTCTATCTTGAATTGAAAGTTGAACCAAGACGCATCATGATCAAGTCGGCTCAACTTGCTAGTTTTGCGATATCAACTCAATACGTCTCACCTTTGTTCACCCTACCAGCGCCAAAGATGTGATCACTCGTGTGTGGGTGAGTCCATCATTGCCCCTTAAAGAGTAGAAACAATTTAGCATGAAATAATTGTGGATATTATACTTATATTTGTATAATAATTGTACAAGTATTACCAACGTTTAAAGGGTTGTTCGGTAATTTTTTTTTTTCGTTTTCTGTTTTATTTATTTTTATTTGGAAACAAGAAATTAATTTTAATGTTTTCAGAAGCTGAAAATGTTGAAAATGCGTCAGGTAGAAATAATTGAAAACAATATTCTCTAAAAAAAATATAATGTATGTTTAGTGAAGGGCCAGACTATATCAATTCAAATATTTGACTTAACTATCTCAATCGTCCATGTATTCTTTAATCTAAATGTTTTAAAAACATATTTTAAATATATTGTAAGAGTAAAAAAATAAAATTGTTTTTTATTTGAAATATTACAATAATTCATGATTTGAGAAAATGTGAGTAGTTAGGGGACAAACTCAAACCCACAACCTCAACCTTATGGTATAAGGTGTGATGGGGAAACCATTGGGTCAACCTCATCAATAAAAACAATGTTCAAATTAATTAAATAAGTAATGTTAAGGGTCTATACGATAATTATTGGGCCATTGATTAAATATTACTGAGGAATTAAAATTTAAAATATCTTTTATTTCATTTCAACCTTTAATAAATATTTTTCTAATAATTAAATAAATATATTTTATCTTTTCAAAGAAATTCTTATCGTCTTCTCTTTTCAATATATATATATATATATATATATATTAATAAAACAAAATCATTAACAGGTGGGATCCATAATTATCCATAATAATAATGAGAACAAAAACAGTGAAAACATCTTATTTATGGGTTTACTACCATAATAATGAGAACAGAAAATTTGAAAACATCTTATTTATGTGTTCATAAACTCATCCTTTACTAAATCTCATTTTACATTTTTTTTCAAAATGATTTTTTTTAGAAAACATTAACGAACATGTTTTTTTTTTAAAAAAAAATTAACTCAAAAAAAGGGAAGACGAAGTTAGTTGGAAATAATAACGGGCCGTAAATTTGACTATTTTTAGATCTAAGCAAAAAAGACTCAAAACTTAATAAAATTATGAAGAAAAACACGAATTTGTCACGAATTTGATGTTTTTTGTAAACTCTCTTAATTACTTTCAAATATTTAAATTTATTATTTATGTATTGTATTACTAATTACTAATATAATCACTTCTAAGAGTAAATATTTAAATTTATTATTTATGTTCGGTAACAACGTTCTGTAACCGTTTTTCATTTATTTTTAAAAAAAATAAAAGACAAAAAGAAAAACAAAACTAGTATTAAAATTAAAAAACATAAAAAAAAACATGTTTTTTATGTTTTTCATTTTGTTTTTATTTTTAATAAAAAAACTCACTTTTTTTCAGTTATCTTCTTCTTCTCATAGGTCTTCTTCTTCTTCCACTCGTAGATCTAATTTGGAGGAGCAGATATCTGCTCCCCCGTTTTGTTTTGTTAAGTTTTTTATGTTTTAAATTTATTAAATTTAATTTATATTTAATAAAAATTAATTTTTATTAATTATGAGATTTAATGTTAAATACTTTACTTAATACTTATTTGTAATTGAACTAAATTATTCTATAATTTTAAGTTATAATAAAAAAAAATAAGGAGGGTGTATTCAATTAGGATTTCAAAAGACTTTTAATGACTTTTTTAAGTGGATGACTTTTGCAAATTTCATAGACTTTTATGGACTTTTATAGACTTTACAGAATTATAAAAAACTTTCATAGACTTTCATTTTAAATGACTTTCATAGACTTTCATTTCAAATGACTTTCGGTGACTTTTAGTTTAAATGACTTTCATAGACATTTATTGATTTTTAAAAATGATATATACTTTGTTTTAGTAAAATTATATAGATTTCTCATATCAACAAAAATATATTTTTTAAAAAGAAAAATCATTGTTAATTAAACTTGACAAAATTATTCTTGCCTATATATGTGATTTTAAATTTTTTATTTGTAATTTTATTATATTTTGGATCATAAAGATATTATGCACCTAATTTTTTTAATAATTAGTCAAAATTTAATTTAATTTTATAATTAGCCAAAATATTATAAATTGACTTTTAGAATAAATATAGTAAATCGACAATAATATTAACCTTTATAAGTCTCTACGAAAGTATGTCAATGGGTATAAAAAATTTACCCAAAATTAATTCAAATTACTGACGATAAAACATAAAAACCGCACATAGTTGTCGAACAAGATCCACGCCTAAAAGTTGGTGGTTTGATATATTGATAATAATTACACAGAGTCACGCTCATACGCGACTTTGATTATAGTATATTGACATGATTGAGTAGTGGTTTTTATCTTTTATTATTTTTAATTAACATAAATGAAGTTCGTTTGATTTGTTTCGTTGTTGTTTAGTTATTTTGAAAATATAGGTAAAAAAAATCACTTCCTTAATTGCATAGCCTGTGGAGAGTTGTTTTGTATTATTTTTTAGTTATTTTTTTTGGTATAGATCGTTAATATTTGTATTTTTTTTAATAATTGTTATTCATTTAAAAAGTTATTTATTTTATGTTTTTCTTCTAAAGTGAAATTCTTTTTATTTTATTTAAAAAAAAAGTCATTCAAAGTCTTTGGTCGGAATGAAAGACAAATTGTGAGATTTGTTATAACTAAAAGTCATTAAAAAGTCATTGATATTTAAAAGTCATTAAAAGTCATTGATATTTTGAATACCTCATAACTTTCATAAACTGTTAAAAAGTCTTGATTGAATACCACATAACTTTTAAAGACTTTTTTAAAGTCTATAAAAGTCTTTATTGAATACCCCATAACTTTTATAGAGTCTTTAAAAGTCTACATTGAATACACCCAAACTTTTTAATTCCATAAAAGTCATTAAAAGTCATTTGAAATCCTAATTGCATACACCCCCTAAATACCTCGGTGGTCATCAATTTAGGTGTACACTATTAAAATGGTCATTTTTAATGAATATTGTGATACTAATGACTGTTTTTAACTAATATTGTGATACTAATGTTCATTCTATCAAACTTCGTTAAGTTTGCCATTAAATAAGTTGTATTTTAGTAAATACGAGGTTGACATTCCACCGCAATATATATTTGGCATTTTGGCAATTTTTTTTATTTTAGCTACCGGAATTTTTTTTTCAAAATTGGAAAACAAATCTCTTGATTGGTATCCCTGAGTGCACCATTCTCATGGTGCACTGTTGCGCACCAGAATATCCCTGCATGTATGCAAATCATTTCATAATTCTTCTGAAAACAAATACTGAATTATATACATAATGTATTTTTTTCATGTAAATTAATATATGCACATCAATGAAAATGACTGTATTTTAGCCCAAATTTTTCGAGGTCTTTTGATATTTTTAGTAGTTGATACATTATATTTGTACTGTTGATTATATATAGGGAAACATATAATAATATATTATATTTCTTGGTTTATAATAATTTTTGCCCAAATTTTTTTTATCTGGTTTTAAAAAGTGCCTTCACACTAAAACATTGAAAGATTGATTTTTTTGTGAAGACTCCCAGTTAATTCATTTGTGGCCAAAAGACTAAAATATTTTGAAGTCTGATGATTCAATCAGGTGAAGGAAAAAAAAACATAAAAAAATAGAAAAGAACAAAAAATGGAAGAACACTGATCATGTAAGGAGTTCAATTAAATGGATTGGACTAGTTTTTTCGATGAGATGAGAGTCCTCTAGTTTGAATCTAGAACGTTGAGTTTAGGTGTTTTTTTTTTTCAATTTGGATATGAAATTTGAATGTTGTTGAGTAAAGATTTTTGAATAAGATAAATAGATATTTTTTATCAAATAATTAAGAGATAAATAATTATGGTTACCATTCATATAATTCTGGAGGTAGGTTTTCCAATTTTGAAAAAAAAATTCCAGTAGCTGAAATAAAAAATAATGTAAATTAAATCATGTGATGAAATGTTATCCTCTTAATTACCAAAAGATCACTCATTTAACAGAAGAGATAGAATAACCATTAGCGTCACAATGTTCATTAAAAATGATCATTTTAAAACCACATTTGCTAAAAATAATCATTTTAAAACCAATTTTCCATTTGATAATGTACACCCAAATGGACGAGCACAGAGTAATTATCCCTATTAAGAATGCAAATTTGATAGTTACATTATTATTATTTTTTACATTTTCAATCAATCTACTTAACGACATTTTTACCATTTTTGTTTTTAACTTCAACATATGCTACCAAACATACCAAACCATGTTTTCAGATTTCAAAATTGAAATCAAATATACTAAAATAGTATTTTTGTTTTTCGAACAAATAAAAAACACTAGGTACGCACCCTAACCCTAAAACTCTTGTTATGAAACTAAGTGGGGTCCAAATATATATCTGCTGCCTTGGAGAAAAACATTAATTAGTTTATATAGTTCATTGAGTTTATATATAATATTATATATATATGTTAAAATGTGATAAAAGTCGAGGACATCTATCGCATTGAAATTATTTTGAATAAATATACAGTTATTAACTTATAATTGGGATACTATAGCTTACAATTTTCTTTGGAGAAGGTCTTCATTCAATTCAATATATAGCTTTATTATTGCAAAGTTGAAATACATAAAAGTAAATTATATAATTTCCACATATCCCAACCCTAACAAGAAATATAAAAATACTGAAAACATTACAGATACTTAAAAAAAACTATCACCCATCACTTGTAACATGTAAAACCGACCGATTCCCACCAGCCGAACCCGACCAATTAAAAGGAACATAAACAACCTCATCAACGGTGAGCACCAGTACCGGAGTCAAACCTAGGTGCATCAGTACGAACAAGTCCCCCTGTTTGACGGCGATCACCGGCGGTAGCAGCCGTAGTAGTAGTAGTAGTGGTGGTGCCTGGCGGGGTGATGTAATCTTCTGTTCCAAAAGCGGAGAATTCTTCAGAGCCAGTGAGTGGGTCATCAGTTGCGGCTGCGGTGGCGCCACGTGTCTTGTAACCAGGTTGAGCGCCGGACTGGGCTATCCTCTTGGCCTCCTCGTTGTGTAAATGTGCCTGTTCCTGGTTGAGCTGTGCTTGCGTTTTCTTCTCTTCTTTCTTCATGGTGGCCGCTTCTTTCTCTGCTGGGTTTCTCGTCTTCATCCTCTCCGCCTGCGACGCAAACATTTTTTACATTCATGTTTTCATATACAAATTATTGATATGGAAAAGAAATTAATAAAAGAAAGCACCTTCTCTTGAGCGACTGCCTTGGTCTTCTCCATGGCAGCTTTAGCGGAAGCCGCCGCGTTGGCTGCCGACTCTTTGACGGACTCCGACACATTCTTTCCTGACTGCATCTCTCAACTTGTTATTTTTGCACTTTAATTAATTAGGAAGAGTGATAAAAACCAACAACTCTGGAATCTGGATAAGAAAATTCAGCATGTAACTATTAGATTTAAATAGATGTACAAGGGTACGTGGATTTCTGACACGTGTTAATGACAATTGACAGGTAGTTGAGCCACGTGTCCGCCTGTCTGAATTTGAGGATGTTTGCATGTCTTTTATAACAGGAGTGGCGACACGAAGCCGCTACTTGGCCACGTAATCGTGGGTTGAACCGATTGATGGTTTTCTTATCCATTCTCTCACTAGTTTAGAACATTCGAGTACTATATCTTTCTCTTTTAAAAAAAAAAAAATTTCGTATGATTCTAAACTCATCCATCTACCGGCTGAACTACACCCATATAAAGTTAAAGTACTTAGAATATATAAAAATTAAAATTTTATATTTATAATTAAATATTGTTATAATAAAATTGAACAATAGATGAAATAATAAATAATAATAAGTAGAGATAAAATATGAGAGAGAGAGAATTACTCTTGTGATTTATTGTTAGTTTTCTCTTTTGTATATTTCTTATCAGCTCTCGTTTTTGTTTGGATGCAATACACTCACAATTTGTACATGCATAAAAACAATCTCATGCATAAAACAATCTCTTTTTTACAAAATAACAAAATGAGAGCCTATTTATAAGGCTTGAGAATTGATTAGCAAGTGACACCACATTACCACTAGTCACTTGTAGAAAGCCCATCTTTGTTTTGTGCCACACATATGAGGACACTAGGCAATTGATTAGTGTGGTGATGAATCCACTTAATAATGCTAGAAGGTTCCACAATATTCCACAATACTCTCCATTGGATTATCACCATTTGTATCTTAATTTGCTAGGAAAAACCCAGTGGGATTAAAACGTGAACAAAATATATACAACGATCTTCTGGATCAAGTGGTATTGGACGTATTCAAAACTGTCTCATTAAAACCATTCCGGTAAAACCCAGTGGGACAAAATCTGGTAAAGGAAAAAGAGTACAGTATGTCCATTCAAAATTTCGCTCCCCCTGATTGAATGCTCCCCCTGAATAAAACTTCAATATCAATCCTATAATTTGCAGAGTCGACGCATACCAATCCCATATACCAGTTTCTCAAAGGTTGATGTAGGCAATGCTTTCGTAAACAGATCTGCAAGATTATTTGTAGACCGTATTTGTTTAACATCAATTTGTCGGCTCTGTTGAAGTTCATGAGTATAGAAGAATTTAGGGGAAATATGTTTGGTTCTATCTCCTTTGATATATCCCCCCCTAACTTGAGCAATACAAGCCGCATTATCTTCAAATATCGGCGTCGGCATTTCTGTAGATAATGAAAATCCACATGTATTTTGAATATGATAAATAACTGACCTTAGCCAAATACATTCTCAACTTGCTTCATGAAGTGCAAGGATCTCTGAATGATTAGAGGAGGTAGCCACAAGAGTTTGTTTTGTGGAACGCCAGAAGATTGCTGTGCCATTATGGGTAAAAACATATCCCGTTTGTGAACGAGCTTTGTGGGGATCAGATAGATACCCGGTATCAGCATAACCAAATAAACCTAAAAAGTTTTTGGATTTTGAATAATATAATCCTAAATCTCTTGTTCCATGAAGATAACGAAAAAAATGTTTAATCCCATTCCAATGTTTTCGAGTTGGTGCTGAACCGAATCTAGCAAGCAAATTTACTGAAAATGCGATATCTGGTCTCGTACATTGAGCCAGATATAATAAAGCACCAATTACATTAAGATATGGTACTTCAGGACCAAGTATCTTTTCACCATCTTCAAGTGGTCTGAATTGATCTTTCTTAGGATCAAGATTTCTAACAATCATAGGGGTACTTAATGGATGAGTGTTGTTCATATTAAATCTTTTCAGAATCTTTTCAATATATGTTGATTGATGGATAAGTATTCCGTCTGATTTATGCTCAATCTCCAGGTCGAGACAATATTTTATCTTTCCCAGGTCTTTCATTTCAAATTCTTTTTTTAAATATTCGGCAGTTTTCAAGAGCTCTCCATGAGTTCCTATTAAATTCATATCATCAACGTAAACTGCTATAATAGCGAATCCAGATTCTGATTTTTTTATGAAGACACATGGGCATATAAGATTATTAATATATCCCGCTTTAATCAAATATTCATTGAGGCGGTTGTACCACATGCGCCCAGATTGCTTTAGGCCCAGTTTGGCATTGCTGTTATGTGGGGGGAATTGCTTTTGGATCTGCTGTGGGGGGAATTGCTGTGGATAGAATCAGCTGAGTGTTTGGTAAACTGATTTTCAAAAGTGCTGTGAGAACCAAAAGTAATTTCAATGTGTTTGGTAAACTAGAAGTAAAAAGTGTTGTGATTGTATAAAATTACTAAAAGGGCACCATTGTAATTACAAATAATTAAAAAACAAAAACATTTTAAAATTAAACTTTAAATGAAATAATATTATATACATATTAAATGCATTTAAATTAATAAATTTAATTAAATTAAATAATAAAAACAACTAAAAAACAAAATTAATAAAAACAAACTCTAACTCTAATCTCTTTCTCTCTCCCTCACTCTCAAGTGTCACCTCACTCTCACCTCCTCTCTCTCCATCTTCTTTCATTCACAACTAAGATCCAACCTCATCTTCATCTTCAATTTTAAATCCAACACAATACAAAATCACAATCATCACCCAACCTCATCTTCATCATATCCACCAAAATTAAAAAAAAAGGTAATTTTTTTTTTGTGATTCAACTTATGGGCTGTTCTTCATCTCCATCATAATTTTTTTTTTAAATTGATGATGGTTGGATACTTGGATGGTATTTGATGGTTGTGAGATTTTTATGGTTGTGGGATTTTTTATGGTATTTAATGAAAAATAAAAATAAATACAAAGAAAAAAACAATTCGAGGTAGAAATACCCAGCTTTCCTTTTTAAAATTTTTTTGTTGTTGTTGAGTTTTTTGTGGTTTGAAAGAGAAAGAAGTGATGATGATAATGGATGGCGATGGCATGATTTTTTTTAAACAAATTATTTATTATCTCCATATTGTCAATTTAAGAAAAAAAATCCTTCTCTTGTGGGTTTGATTGATAATGATAATGATGAACTGGGGATGGATTTTTGTGTTTGATAATGATTTCTAAAAAAAAATATTAGGGTTGATGATAATGATTTCTGGGTGGTTGTTGATTGTTGTTGATGATAATGATTTCTGGAAAAAAAAAAAGTTTGATTATGATAATGATTGTTGCGAGAGAGAGAGAGATAGAGGAGAAATCGAAGCTTGAACGAATCAATCTGATTAGTAAATGATTTTGTTAAATGTCATGAAACGTTAAGGGCAAAATAGGAAAGTTAGGTAAAAATTCATTAAAAAACATTGTAGTGCATTTTTAAAAGCAGAAGCTGATTTCCAAAAGCATGTATTTGTAGCTTCTCAAAAACTCAGTTGGGAGAAGCTAAAAGTGGCTAAAAGCACTTCCCCACAATTTTACCAAACACCCTATCATTGGTCAGGAATCACTTTTGGCCCCAAAAGCAGCTGGGGAAGCAATGTCAAACTGGGCCTTAATCCATACAATGACCTTTGTAATTTAATCGAATATAAATTTCGAGGTCTCGAGCTGTATGCTTCTGGCATCCTAAATCCTTCAGAGATTTTCATATAAATATCTGAATCGAGTGAGCCATATAGGTAGGCAGTTACTACGTCCATAAGACGCATTTCAAGTCTTTCCGAGACATCCAAACTTATCAAAAATCGAAACGTAATTGTATCCATCACTGATGAATACGTCTCATCAAAATCAATATCAGGTCTCTGTGAGAAACCATGTGCTACGAGTCGTGCCTTATATCGCACCACCTTGTTTTTCTCATTACGTTTTCGTACAAAAACCCATTTGTATCCAACAGTTTTGACGTCTTCAGGCGTCTGGACTATTGGTCCAAAAACTTTACGCTTGGTTAATGAAGTCAATTCTGTTTGAATTGCTTCTTTCCATTTAAGCCAATCAGACCTTTGCCTACAATCATCGAGGTTATGAGGCTCATAATCATCATTTAAGATTTCAGTAGCCACTGTGTACGAAAATATATCATCGATGATTGTTTCCTCACGATTCCACATTCCTCATGTATAATTTATAGAAATTTCCTCATTTCTATGTTCTTGTATCTCTTCAGAGATTCCTTCTCATGCGGGGGTTTCTTGTGTCCTTTCAGGGACATCTAACTCTTGTGGAGTTGATTTAGAGAAAGTTGATTTATTTATAATTTCAGGAGTATGATCCTGATATTTTATTTTCTTCCTCTGGGGAACAGTATCTTTCGAACCAAGTGGTCTACCATGCTTCTGGCGTACAGTAGATGATTCATTTGTTATTATTTGTTTAGATCGTTCTTCTGGAACAATCACCTGTGCCGGTACATTAACAGCTGGGATGTATGATTTGGTTACCCTAGTAGCATCTGTAAATACATCTGGTAACTGATTTGCTATTGTTTGAAGGTGAACTATCTTTCGTACTTCATTTTCACATTGAGATGTGTATAGGTCAAGATGAATTAGACTAGGGACTTTCCAAGAAAATCCACGCTTCTCTTCAGGAGAAGTTTTTCCTTTTCCTTTTCCTTTTCCTTTTCCTAATGTTGGGAAATTTTTCTCATCGAAATGACAATCTGCAAATCGTGCAGTAAAAAGATCACCAGTTAAAGGTTCCAGATACCTAATAATTGATGGTGAATCTAGACCAACATATATTCTCAAACACCGTTGAGGTCCCATTTTAGTTCTATGTGTAGGTGCAATTGGGACATATACTGCACAACCAAAAGTACGCAGATAAGAAATATATGGTTGATGGCCAAATACAAGTTGCACTAGAGAATATTGATGATAAGAAGTGGGACGGAGAAGAATTAATGTAGCAGCATGTAAAATAGCATGTCTCCAAACAGAAATTGGTAATTGTGTTCGCAATAATAAAGTTCTTGCAATTACCTAGAGACGCTTGATAAGTGACTCTGCTAATCCATTCTGAGTATGAACGTATGGAACTGGATGTTCAACATCAATCCCAACAGCTCTGCAATATTCATCAAATGTCTTGGAAATAAATTCACCCGCATTATCAAGACGTATTGATTTAATCGGATGATCGGGAAAATGTGCCCGAAGCCTGATAATTTGTGCGAGTAACCTTGCAAAAGCAACATTGCGTGTTGATAATAAGCAAACGTGTGACCATCTGATGGATGCATCAATTAGGACCATAAAATAGCGAAACTGTCCACTTGGTGGATGAATAGGTCCATATATGTCCTCTTGAATTCTTTGTAGGAATGTAGGGGATTCAAACCCAACCTTAGAATATGATGGTTTTATTACTAATTTCCCTTGTGAACATGCAGTACATAAATTTTCATGGGATAAAAGAATCTTCTGGTTCTTTAATGGATGTCCATGAGAATTTTCAATGATTATACGCATCATTGTAGATCCCGGGTGACCTAGACGGTCATGCCAAAGCATACATATTTTTGGATCTGAGAACTTCTGGTTCATAACTGCATAAATTTCTACACCTCTTATAAGAGTGTAATATAATCCAAATGATAAAACACGCAGCTTTTCCATAATGAGTTTCTGGCCTGAATCATGAGAAGTAATGCACAGATACTCAATATTCTTATCATATATAGTTTCTAGGTGATATCCATTACACCGTATATCTTTGAAACTGAGCAGATTTCTTCTGGATCTGCTTGAATATGGAGCATCATTGATACATATTTTAGTATTATTTGGTAACAATATCATGGCTCTACCGGAGCCTTTTATCAGATCTGCTGGACCTGATATTGTATTAACATTTGCTTTCAGCAGGGTTAAATTCAGAAAGTATTTCTGATTCCGCAGAATCGTATGTGTCGTCGCACTATCGGCTAGACATATATCTCTTGTATCTTTCTTTTCAATGTCACCCAACTTATCGTTTAAAGACATATCTATTCACAACAATAAAACAACAAAAATAAATGAAGTACATATCAGATAGAATGGTAAAAGAAATAGGAATATATACATAAGGAATATTTACACAAACATTTCACATGATAACGAAACAAATTACAAGCAGTACTTAATTGGTATGGACATTTTCATCACCAGTTGAAGTGGTCACTTTATCAGTCGGATCATTTAGGAAATCAGAAACATTAAACTGGGTGATATCCATAAAATCTGAATCTTCCAAGAAGTTCGTTTCAGGGTTCTTCTCTTTTCCCTTTTCTTTGATATCCATAAAGTATGACATTCATGCGTATAACACCGGATCCAGAACTCCAGGTTCTCATCTGTTTTCAAAACCGTGTCAACTTAAATATCATAATTTCAGAAACTTTAAGCTCTGGTTAGTCAGTCTAGCAGATCTCATTTATTGCTTTTAAATAAATAATATAAATATTTATAAAGCAAAATAAATAAATCCAGAACTATAATAAGTTTTGTCAACACAATCGTAGCCAGTCTCTGTCGACACAGTCGTAGCCAGTCTTATAGATTGAGAATAATTAACAGTTCCAGGAGGCTAAGCTTGTCTGATATGTGCATAAAAATAAATGATTTCAAGGACATAAGTTCATCTAATATGTGTATAAAAATAACAATTTCAGGGACATGAGTTCACATGATATGTGCATAAAAATAAACAATTTCAGAGACATGAGTTCACCAAGTATGTGCATAAAAATAACAATTTCATAGACATTAGTTCACCTGATATGTGCATAAAAATAAATGAGTATAAATAAACAAATCCAGAACTATATATATGGGTTCCGTTGACGGCATAAGCTATCTTGTTATACGGAATTGTATATAAATCCAAATCACTCATCAAGGGATCCTTTTTACTTACATGTAATCGTGCTGATACCGTATAGTAAATTAATAAATAGTAAATAAGAATAAACTGATGACATGAGAGTAATGAATAAATAATGAGAAATGAGAGAGAGGGAGAGAGAGAACATGATTGTTTGTACTGATTTCTGGGAGAGATTCAACCAACTTAACAAATGAGAGAGGAAGCTATATTTATAGGCCTTGGGAGCACAAGTTGCAAGTGACCAATGATGAAGCCAGCCAAGTGGGAGGATGACAAGAGGTGAAGGCGGTCACATAAGCATGGTTGAGGATGAAGCAAAGCAAGAGGCTTTCAAGGGATACACGTGTGTCATCAAGTGGGGTTGGATATAGTGTTAGGCGGTGGATACAATTGGTGGTAAATCCACACAATAGTCACGACAGTTCACTTTTAACATTCGACATAGTTAAAGATTCCATCACCTCCACCCAGAGCCGTCTTCGGACATTTCAGTATCTGATCCATTTAATGATATTAACAAAAAATGAGGCTTCATATAAAAATTATTATCATTAGAATAAAAAAATTAAATATATAATTCTTTATTTACCAAATACAATATAATCCACAAAAATTAAAACAAAAAATATTTATTGTATTTAAAAACATAAAAACAAAATATTGTTTAAATTTCTATTCTTGCTTTTTGAAGTTCAAATTTACTAATTATACTACTACTATCAAGATTAGCTAACACTTTTTTTCGATAGATAACATAGCAAATCCACTCAACCTATCTGGTGACATTGTCGACCGAAGATAAGTTTTAATCAACTTCAATTTTGAAAAGCTTCTCTCCGCAGTAGCAACTATAACTGGTATAGTCAATAAAATTCTATAAGCTATCCAAGCATTTGGGAAGCAAATGTGAATGTTTTTTTTTATATCCTCCAATACTTCAATAGGTTTCGTTGTGCCTTCAGGTAATGATTTTCTTAACAACTATAGTTCTGAAAATAACTCAACTATATCAATATCATAATTATCTCTATGTTGCAAAAAAAGACATAGAGTTTCAAGAAAACGAGAGAGAGAGCCAGCTAAGTTTGCAAAGTCAAACGAGAGTTTTCTAAGTAATTAAAACTATTTTTGATTCGTTTAGCATAGTGCTGTAAATATGGGCCGGGCCTGGAGGGCCCGGTCCGGCCGGCCTGCCAAGGATGGCGGGCCGTGCCTGGCACGGCCCCCATTCTTGGCCCGTGCCGGGTCAAGATTCCAGGCACGGCGTGCCAAGCCCAACGGTCGGCACGCCGGGCCGGCACGCGTGCCGACCGTTGGGCCCGCGGAATTTTTTTTTTTTTTTTTAAATTTAAGTATATTTTTATTGTTTTTTAAAAAAAAATAACCGTTGGCTGACGTCATGGATGACGTCAGCCAACGGTTATGTTTTAAAAAAAACAATAAAAATTACAATTTGCCCCCTCAACTCTTGTGTTTTATATTTTTACCCACTTTTCTAATTTTTCTATAAATACTCCCACACATTCCACTTTTCATTCACTTTCTCTAATTCTCTCAATCTCTCCATTCTCAAACTCTCTATACAATTTCAATTATTCTTAATTTCATTCTTACTCTTTCTCTACTATTCTACACTACTAATATACTATTATAATATTTTATTAGTAATTTACTATTATTCTCTAATCTCTCCACCAAGACACCAAAGTTCAAACTTCAAAGGTACATTTTTATTTAAGTGTTATATTTTAAATTTAATATGTTTGTTTAGTTAGTAAATTTATCATTTTATGTTTATATCAGTTATTAATTTTATTTATTTAGTAAATTTATCATTTTTATGTGTAGGGGTTAATTTTTATTTTTATTTGTAGTAAATTAATCATTTTATGTGTAGGAGTTAATTTTAATATATTTTTTTAGTAAAAAAAAATTATTTTTATGTGTAGGGGTTAATTTTAATATATTGTTTTAGTAAAAAAATCATTTTATTTGTAGTAGTTAATTTTAATATATTTTGTTTGTAACATAATCATTTTATGTGTAGGAGTTCATTTTAATATATTGTTTTAGTTAAAAAAAATCATTTTATGTGTAGGAGTTAATTTTAATATATATATTTTAGTAAATTAATAATTTTTATGTGTAGGAGTTAATTTTAATATATTGTTTTAGTAAAATAATCATTTTATGTGTAGGAGTTAATTTTAATATATTGTTTTAGTAAATTAATAATTTTTATGTGTAGGAGTTAATTTTAATATATTGTTTTAGTAAAATAATCATTTTATGTGTAGGAGTTAATTTTAATATATTGTTTTAGTAAATTAATAATTTTTATGTGTAGGAGTTAATTTTAATATATTGTTTTAGTAAAATAATCATTTTATGTGTAGGAGTTAATTTTAATATATTGTTTTAGTAAAAAAAAATCATTTTTATGTGTAGGAGTTAATTTTAATATATTGTTTTAGTAAATTAATCATGTTATGTATAGGAGTTAATTTTAATATATTGTTTTAGTAAAATAATCATTTTATGTGTAGGAGTTAATTTTAATATATTGTTTTAGTAAAAAAAAATCATTTTTATGTGTAGGAGTTAATTTTAATATATTGTTTTAGTAAATTAATCATGTTATGTATAGGAGTTAATTTTAATATATTGTTTTAGTAAAATAATCATTTTATGTGTAGGAGTTAATTTTAATATATTGTTTTAGTAAAAAAAATCATTTTTATGTGTAGGAGTTAATTTTAATATATTTTTTTAGTAAATTAATCATGTTATGTATAGGAGTTAATTTTAATATATTGTTTTAGTAAAATAATCATTTTATGTGTAGGAGTTAATTTTAATATATTGTTTTAGTAAAAAAAATCATTTTTATGTGTAGGAGTTAATTTTAATATATTTTTTTAGTAAATTAATCATGTTATGTATAGGAGTTAATTTTAATATATTGTTTTAGTAAAATAATCATTTTATGTGTAGGAGTTAATTTTAATATATTGTTTTAGTAAAAAAAAATCATTTTTATGTGTAGGAGTTAATTTTAATATATTGTTTTAGTAAATTAATCATTTTATGTGTAGGAGTTAATTTTAATATATATTTTTAGTAAAATAATCATTGTATGTGTAGGAGTTAATTTTAATGACCGAAACTTTTTTTTTTTTAGGAAATGGATCCCACCCATCCTTATTTTGCAGACGGTCTAAACATGCTGAACGATGATTTTGATCTCTCCGGACCGGCAGAAACCGGAGCGGGACCTTCTGGTTCCGGCGCCACACCGACATCACGTACCAAATCTAAGAGGTTAACATCAGACGTATGGCAGTGTTTTGACGTAGTAGAAATGACACTTCCAGACGGTACGGTCGGCCCCAGAGCCAAATGTAAGTTTTGTCCTAAGAACTATACCACTACTAAGGGTGGAACCGGTCATTTGAGAAGACATATGCAAAAATGCATGCCCAAACACGTACAGGTACCCAATACAACCCAGACACAACTGCAACGGCACCTAGACGGGTCGGTTACGACATGGCAGTACGACGCCGCACATGCTAGAGAATGTTTGGCACGGTACATTGCACAAACTGATCAACCTATTAATTTCGGTGACTGTGTTTTTTTTCAAGAATTTATAACATCTGCATTTTGCCCCCAAATGCAAATTGTTTCTAGAACCACCACTAGGTACGATTTGATAAAAATGTTTAAAACCCAACGAGATGACTTGACGGCTGAATTACAGCATCTAACTGTCTCAATTGCATTAACTTCCGATATTTGGAACGCATGTTCCAAACAGGACTATTTATGTGTCACAGGACACTATTTAGACTCTGAATGTAGGATACAAAAAAAAATTCTTGGTTTTCGTCCTATGGATTTTGCACATACCGCAGACAATATTTTTGCTGTCATTCTTTCTGTTTTAGAAACTTATGACATAACTCATCGCATCCTCTCTATCACATTAGATAATGCATCGGCAAATACTAAGTCTATTGCATTGTTTACTGAAAGAAACATCCCGCAAGCTGGGGGTTATTTCTTCCACCAGCGTTGTGCATGTCATATCATAAATTTAGTTGTACAGTCTGGTTTGAAGAAAGTAAGCAATCGTATAGAACGCATCAGAGATGCCATTTCTTGGATCGGTAGCTCTAATCCAAGATTTCAAGAATTTGGCAGACACTGTACATTAAACGGTCTACGACTCCGACGATTCCAAACTGATATGCCGGTAAGGTGGAACTCTACTTACTTAATGCTGAAAAATTGTTTGGAATATGATACAACTATTTCGGGTTTTTATAACATGAAATTGGCCGAAAGTGGCTGTCCACCTGCACAATCACTGACACCAGACGATTGGTTTGTGGCAAAGATTTTTGTTGAATTTTTACAGGTTTTTTACAATGCCACTGTAACCCTTTCTGGGGTCTACTACCCCACATCTTCCCAGGCAATCCATCAGATTGTGGAAATGTCTGACATGTTAAACACTTATAGGGAAGATGACTTGCTTGGCGATGCAGTTGTTGCCATGGAGACCAAGTTTAAAAAATACTGGTCTGAAATGCCTTTCCTTTATGCCTTAGGTGTTATAGTAGATCCTAGAATTAAATTAGCTGGTTTAGAATATTTGCTTGAGTTTACTGGTAATAAATTGTCAATAGATTATTCCGAACAGATTACTGACATTCGAAACAAGTTGTTCGAAGTTTTTAGTATTTATGAGCGCAGGTTTGGCGGCATTCACACGGAACCATCACCAGAACCGGACAGACAACCGTTGCCGACAAGTTGGAGCATTCTCAAACGCCGAAAAAAAGACTAATCAGCAAGTTCTTCTTCTTCAACTACACGATCTGCTGCATCTTCTAGTGCCGAACTGAATAGGTTCCTTGAAGCACAGTTTGATGCCGACGAAAACACGGAGAATTTTGATCTGTTGTTATGGTGGAAGACCTATAGCTACAGGTATCCGGTCTTGTCACACTTAGCACGTGACATACTGGTTATCCCCGTGTCCACTGTGTCTTCAGAACAGGCATTCAGCACGAGTGGACGAATTATTGAACCAAGAAGAAATTGTTTGACTCCAGAGATGGTGGAAGTATTAATATGCATTCGGGATTGGGAGCATGCTCGAAAGAGGATGCAAAATGAAACGGTAGATGAACAATTTATTCAAAATTTCTCCAATTTATATGTCGATGAGGGTTCCGCCAGTAACCAGGTCCAGAACTAGGTTGTACATGTACATTTACTTGTAATACGATTGCACTCTTTTTCCCTTACCAAGTTTTTATCCCACTGGGTTTTCTTGGTAAGGTTTTTAATGAGGCAATCATGTAAATATGTAATACTGAAAGTCCGAAATAAATAAAGAATTCTTCATTTCATATTTTTATCTACTTTTTTTTCTTTCATGTTTTATCTTTATTTATTTTTTGAATTAATTCATTAAATAAAATAAAAAATGTATCTATAATCTATTATTAATTTATTATAAACATTTTTTTTATTATACAAAAATAATAATATATAAAAAAATTTTAAAAAAAAATATGGACCGGCCCATTTGGCCCGCCAAATTGGCCCACGGGCCGGCACGGCACGGCACGGAAGGGCCGTGCCGGGCCCCCATTTAGGAAAACGGGCCGTGCCGATATGGGCCGGACCGGCCCCCTTTTACAGCACTAGTTTAGCATTAAGGTGTGTTTGTTTCACTGTATAGTATTGTATTAGTTTGTTAACTAATACAATACTATGTTGGATGGTCCCTCTGCATTGTACTAAGTAATGTGAATAATGGCTCCTAATACACCTCCAACTGTATTAGCTAATACATGGCTGAGAGGTGGGTTTAGGCTGTATTGGTTTTTGATGATTTTTTTTTTCAAAAACGTTCATCTTCAACCCAAATTATAAGCAAATCTTCATCTTCAACCTTCATCTTCCAGAAAGCTTCATCTTCAAATCCAAACATCAAACAATTTCTTCTCTTCTTGCAACAACCACACCCAAATCACCACCAAATCCACACCCAAACATCAGACAATTTATTCTCTTCCTTCATCTTCAACCCAAACCCAAAAACATCCACACCAAACCACCACCAAATCCATTCAAATCACCACCAAATCCACACCCAAACCACCACCAAATCATTTCAGTCCACACATACATCAGAAGAGAGGAAGAGAGAGAGAGAGAGAAAGCAGCGGCTAGGAGTGGTCACGACGAGAAAGAGAAGAGGGTTCACGGCGGCGATGGCGGCGTTACACGATGGCCGGTTGAGCTTTAGTTTATGGCGAATATGAATAGATATTGATAATGGGGTTTTATGGTGGTGATCGGTGAAGATGAAGAAAGAGATTTGATGATGGGGTTTGATGATGTTGACTCGGTGAGAGGAGAGAAAGAGATCTGAAAATGGACATGAAGTTTTTATAAGATGAATTTTATATATATGAACTTTTTCATAAATTAATTAATTTTAATTTTAATAATAGAATTTTCAATAATTAAAATTTAATTAAGTCTAATACGATATATCACCAAACACAACAATAATACAATCCAGTTCAGTCCAGTCCAATGCAATCCAGACCAATCCAATACTATACAATACAATCCAATACAATACAATACAATACAATACAATACAATACAATACAGTGTGTCAAACGAGCCCTTAGGTCATTAATTGTTGTTGACTTGTTGTTTTTAATTATTTTAAGCGGAAATTGCTAAAAATGACCACATCTAACATGGGAAATTCTTTTTTAACCACATACAAAAATTTAATTGTTAATAACCACTTTTTTGAAATAAAATTCAGTGTATATCCATAAATTACCAAAATACCCCTAAAATAATTAAAGTTTTACGTTTTTCCAGAAGATTTCAAGTTTCACTGGTTCGAAAACTTGAAATCTTCTAATCTTCTATAAAAACTCAAAATGTTGATAAAACTTGAAATCTGCTATAAAAATTAAAAATATTGACAAAAATTGAAATCTTGAAATGTTTCCAGATATTTAAAGCATGATTCCAAGTTTTACACCCCAGAGAACGTGAAATGTTTAGACAATCTAGAAATGTCTTGAAACTTGAAATCTTGAATAAAAACTTGAAATCTGGAAGAAAACTTGAAATCAAAGCAAACTTGAAATCTCGACTAAAATCTTTTCTTCCTCAAATTACATTTTTTCTTTCTATATTTTTTGCATATCACAGTGTCTGCGAAGGGAAAGCTTCGACGGCGCTATTCTTTGTTCGCAAAGAGAGAGAGAGAGGAGAAAAGAGAGAGAGAGAGGAGTGGAGAGAGAGAAGAGCGAAGAGCGAGAAAGGAGTGGGGAGAGAGGAGTGGCGCACCCCCTGATTCGGCGCAGCCCAGGCAGCTCGGCGACACACACCCAAGCGATGACGTCCGACGATGATGAGCCGGGAAAGAGAGATGAGAGAGAGAGATATAAAGAGATGAGCGGGGAGAGAGAAGAGATGAGATGGAGAAAGAGAGAGAGTGTGTGTTTGGAGATAGTTTTTATATGAGGACATTCAAGTAATTTCTCAAAAATATGGTTATTAACAATTAAAATTTCGTATGTGGTTAAAAAAGAAAGTTTAATGTTTTGAAATGTTACTTTTGGTTTTCTCTCTTATTTTAATGTTTGTTCTTAGGTCATTAATTGTTGTTGACTTCTTGTTTTTATTTATTTTAGGGTAAATTACAATGAACCCCTTGAGATTTTGGTAAGTTACACTTAGATGGAAAAGTTTCTTTATTATACACTAACACCCCCAAACTTAAATTTGACTTTTAAAATGTCTAAAATGCCCCTAGTTATATTATTTTATACTTTATTTTTTTACCTTTTAACCAAAAACTTTATAAACTTTAATAAAAATAAAAAATTAAATAAAAATATGATTCATTAAATAAATAAATAAATAGTTTAAAAAATTAAAATAAATAAATAGTTTAAAAAAATAAATAAATAAATAGTTTTTAAAAATAAATAAATAAATAGTTTTTAAAAATAAAATAAATAAATAGCTTTAAACAAATAAATAAATAGTTTTAAAATGTAAATAAATAAATGAAAAAAATTCAAAAACAAATTTTTTTAAGGATATCCATTAATAGGGACAAGAAAAACTCTAAATATCCAAACTTTTATGGTAAAAATGATGGTGAGAAAAACTGCAAGGTTCCCAGCACTTCTTGGATATTTAAAGCTTATCTTGTCCCTATTAATGAATATTCTTAAAAATTAATGTTTTTAATTTTATCATTTATTTTTTAAACTATTTATTTATTTGATTTTTTAATACTTTTTTATTTAATTTTTTAATTATTTATTTACTTAATTTTTTTAAAACTGTTTATTTATTTAATTTTTTTAAAACCATTTATTGAATTAATTTTTTTAAAACTATCTACTTATTTAATTTTTTAAAACTATTTGTTTATTAAATATTTTTAAACTATTTATTTATTTAATGAATGATATTTTTATTTAGTTTTTTATTTTTATTAAAGTTTATAAAGTTTTTGGTTAAAAGGTAAAAAATAAAAATAAAGTATAAAATAATATAACTAGAGGCATTTTAGGCATTTTCGAAGTCAAATTTAAGTTTTAGGGATGTTAGTGTATAATAAAGAAATTTTTCCATCTAAGTGTAACTTGACCAAACCTTAAGGGGTTCAGTGTAATTTACCCTTTATTTTAATGTTTGTTTTTATTTCAAATAGGATACTCTCACAATCACAATTCAGTTAGCCATTTGAAGTTTATTTTTGTTGAATTGAATTGGTTAATTGGGCCTTGGTTTTGAGATTTGTCAATAGTGCAATTAACACTATTCCAATCCAACAAGTTATAATAAAGTTATAAGAAAATGAGATTACACGTAATTAGTTTGATAATATGAGAAGCATTATAAATGAAGTCCAATACTATACAATACAATACGGCGTGTCAAACGAACCCTTAGGTCATTAGGTGTTGTTGACTTGTTGTTTTTAATTATTTTAATGTTTGTTTTTGTTTCAAGTAGAATAGTCTCACAATCACAATTCAATTCGGCATTTGAAGTTTATTTTGGTTGAATTCAACCGGTTAATTGGGCCTTGATTTGAGATTTGTCAATAGAGCAATTAACACAAATCCAATTCAGCACGTTATAATAAAGTTTTTAAGAAAAATGAGATTACATATAATTAGTTTGATAAAATGAAAAGCATTATAGATGAAATAAGAGATAGCTTAATTAATATATAGTATGTACCTATCTATTTGACTATCTGTTATAAAATAACTACATATAAATAATCGAAATAAAATCATTTTATTAAAAATAAAACTCATATTATCTTAATAATTTATTAATTCATTTTATTATAAATGATGCAAATTAAAAAAATTAATTATTTCCTTTGAAAAAATAAATTATTGAATATTATTAGGTGTGTCAAACGAGCTCTCGGGTCATTAGGTGTTGTTGACTTGTTGTTTTTAATTATTTTAATGTTTGTTTTTGTTTCAAATAGAATAGTCTCACAATCACAATTCAATTAGGCATTTGAAGTTTATTTTGGTTGAATTCAATCGGTTAATTGGGCCTTGATTTGAGATTTGTCAATAGAGCAATTAACACAAATCCAATTCAGCACGTTACAATAAAGTTTTTAAGAAAATGAGATTACATGTAATTAGTTTGATAAAATGAAAAGCATTATAGATGAAATAAGAGATAGCTTAATTAATATATAGTATGTACCTATCTATTTGACTATCTGTCATAAAATAACTACATATAAATAATCGAAATAAAATCATTTTATTAAAAATAAAACTCATATTATCTTAATAATTTATTAATTCATTTTATTATAAATGATGCAAATAAAAAAATTAATTATTTCCTTTGAAAAAATAAATTATTGAATATTATTAATCTTTAAGATATGTTTTTGGATTGTTATTTACAAATTGTTCCTATTTGTTAGATTTATAGATGAGGAAAAGCTATAAGGACAAAAACAAACACTTAAATATTATTTTAAGATATTTAACAAAAAAAAAACTTCATTACTTATTTATTAAGTCTTTATTGAATTTAACTTAAATTAAATCTTAAATAGATTTAAAATATAAAAACAAACATCCCATGAGTTTTTGTTCAACATTTTGTATTGGAAATTCTTTAGAAAGCATGTTAAAAAATAAATATTTATGTTTATAATAAAATATCACATAGGCCAATATCGCAATAATTCATCTTCCTCATCTATTTTTTTTTTTACACCATCCGGTTTCCGTCTTTCTCTATGAAACAAGACTGTATTGTTTCATAAAGCTAAGACCGTATTAAGACCGTCTATCTCATGTATATTGTAAAGTCCTCTATTGGCTTTCAAAATAAATCAGGATGGTAATGGGATATTGGCTTACCGTTATTATGGCATGCGGATTGGGATGTTCATGTTAAATCCTTTTCCAAAGCTCACATTGACAGTTGACGCTGAGATTTGATGCTTTAATAATAAAATAAAAAGCACGAATAATCCGTATAGATAAATTAAATATGTGTATATTATTTCAATAATTAAAATTAAAAAATCTCAGTCATCATTTAATAAAATAAAAAGGATGGATTGTGACATCAGAGCTAGGTGGAGCAAATCTGCTCTGCTTTTTTTCTCTTATATTTTTTAAATAAGGCATATAATCATTACTCCTTATCAGTTTATCTTATTAGACACTTTACCGTATCTAATTCTAATAATAACCGTTTTTTTTTAAACTAAAATATTAGATATTTTGTCCCTTACCGTTTTAAGACAAATTTACTCTCAAACCAAGAATTAAAAAAAATAAAAACTAATAAAATAATTTATAAAATAAATAATTAAAAAATAAAAAATAAAAAAGAGATGGATCACCACCGTCCATCTCAGAGATGGACGGTGGAGATAATAAATAAAAATTAAAATAAAACAAAAAATAATATTCAACAACAGTTTATCCCATCATTTCCAGATTTTTTTTAACAATAAATCATCTCTAGATTCAATGCAGCGGAGAAAATCAGAAAAAAAAAAAAAAAACCGAATTCAACAGTCTCATCACCAACCACCAAACCCAAAACACGCAATCATCAACCGCCAAACCCAAAAAACGCCATCATCAACATCAAACTCAAACCCAGAACACATAACACCATCATCAACAACTCTAAACTCATAACACCACTCACCACACACCACCACTAACACACCAACATCTCCAAATTCAACCAGTTCTAAAAAACCCTAACCCCCAAATCCTATCTCTAGAATCAGTATCTACACCATCAATCTTCTAAAATCAGTACCCACATCATTAATGGCAAAAATCCTAACCCCCAAATTCCCCCAAATCCAACCACCATCTAACCCTCCCAAAAACCAACCTCATATCTTAATGTTATGTTTATATTAAATTTATTAAACCTACCGATATTTTGCTATATTAATGGATAAAGTCATGGTGCTTTAGCGCAATTAAACACAATTCCACGTCAACACGTTATAATAAAGTTATAAGAGAATGAGATTACACGTAATTAGTTTGATAATATGGAAAGCATTATAGATGAAGTAAGAGACATATAATTAATATATAATGCCTATCTATTTGACCATCTGTCATAAAATCATTATATATAAATAATCGAAAAAAAATCATTAGATATATATACACGTAAATAAAAGGAAAGTGTCGTAAACACGAACTTTTCCATCTCGATAACAAAACACATTTCCATACGAATATAAAGCATCACAAATATGAAATATATATAGATTACAATTAAGACAAGAGATAACTACTGTATATAATAATATGATATGTACTTTTCCGATCCTGGAAAATACATATGATGAATTTAGAGAAGTATTTCAGATTCAAAATACATAAGAAGAAGCATAGGAGAGAAATAGAGGAGATAACAAGGGGAGGAGACAATTTGTCTTAAATTTTCTTCATGACAATCCCTTTAATACAACAATGGCTATATATATATATATATATATATATATATATATATATATATATATATATGCATTACAATGAAAGCACGTTAAACAATCACATTTCCTAAAAATAGGAAACTATCTAAGAAATAGCAACCACAACGAATTCAAAAGAAAGTGGTGCATAACAAAGCATGAAATGACGTAGCACCTTTTTTGTAACAAATGGCTCAAGAATCCAGGCACATTATTTAACCAAATAATAACATTAACAACTAACACTGAACACTAACTTATTTGATCCTAACCACTACTAATTGAACGTATCATAATATCAATGCCGTAAGCCAGTAACGATTGTAACGAATCAAGTTTCCTCAACTTTAGGATGATATGAAGAGAAGGACATACTCTTATTAGATCTATATTCTTATTGAGAATTCTCATGTACAATTACAAATATCTAATCTTTAATTAGAAAAATATTGAATCTTGAATTTTCAATGACTGGAATATATTTTCCAAAGCTTTAATAAAAAGGTAAAATAGATTCATTTGTTTGATACTTATCAGTTCAACGAATGAGATATATGATGTATATAAATTATCTTAAACACAAAAAGTGTGGTTGTATAAAAGATATGGATTTTGATGTCTACGTGATAAAGACTTTTAAGGTTGGCGTTGTAAAGCATGCCAAATTAAGTACTTACATACCTACCAGTACCAGCTATTTAATAATAGAAGAACAATGCTTAACACAGTTGCTCATTCTTTCATTTGCTAATATTTGTCTTATGATGGCATTATTGACTTATTGTAATGAAAAATAGAAAATTATGGTTGAAATATATAAATATATAAGAAGAAAAACAAATATATATATATATATATATATATATACACACACTCATCAAATACAAATAAAAATCATTTATCCCGTGACAAGACTTCAACCTAACGAGATAGAGTTGATAATAATGTATGTCTCCCACGTATAAAACATTGAAGTAGACATAATTGTGTTCTAATTAAACTTAGTATTTTTAATAAACGAAAGGTTCTAATTATGTACGTAGCAATATAGTTTACCAAGCATTCGAAAATCATATTTTATCTTTCTTTCCTCCTGTAAAACGTGGTGATCATGTCTTGTTCATACGTTGAAGTTTGGTTAAGTTTATAAAAATATTGTTACGAATTACGATACGTCTTTTTCTTCTTAATTTGATTCAAATCTAAGAAGCAACCTTGATTGATTTGTGTCATAACTCATAATTATTATTACTTGCATGAGCTGTTCTTGGATGAGTTTCCAAGCATTAATGGGTTAGTTCAGTGCAGGCCACCAGAATGGCCGTCGACGTCGCTGGCCTCATATCCATGGAGGAGGCACACACTTCCCACTGCGCAGGTCCACAACTCAAACAACAGCCACCATCCACCCATCAAAGTAATGAACAAATAAATTAAAAATAAAATAAAAAAGGAAGATGTAACAAAACAAACAGCATTCACACCAAATTCAACCAAAAAAGCACAATTTTATCCAGCCAAACCCATGTCAAATCTTAAACACAACAATACAAATTTTCTGGCCATCTGCTCCATGAAAGACACATGTGAAGTTAGTCGAAAGATGCCCACGAAGGAGGTGGACAGCTACACTAATCTGGAGGTGGAGGTGTAGCCTTCATGGACCCTTGAGGGTTTGTGAATTGTGAGAGATTAATATTACTGACAAAGAGAGGGAAATTATTTGAGGATGGGTTTTATTTAATTTGTTATTAATAAATTTAGCAAATTTTTAGCAGTTAATAAATTGGAATGACTGTATCAAAAATATATATATATATATATTTGGAATGACCAAAATAGTCCTCTACTGTTATATGTTAACAGAGCATCGTTACCCAAACTTCTTCATCCGACCTTAGGGGGTATTGTGTAATTTCCTCTCTGAAAAATTGCACTCTCCAACAATTAATGCCCTAATTATATAAACACACCTTGAACTCGGTTGACTAACGTTGACCTCCATTACAACTTAATTTTGACAAGGGTAAAATGATAGATATTTTAGGTGTTGTTTGTTTTTTTCACTTAAGACTTAATGGGTCTGAATTGAACTCATTAAGTTGTTTTGTTTGTTTTTTTAAATGGTCAAACAATTTAAAAATATCAAAAAACAACTTAAAATAAAAAGTAAGAAATCCTGACTTTTAACTTAATTCCAAATCACTGGATTACAATTAAAATATTCTATTCCAATTCTATCCTCCAAAAAAAGATATATTTCCAAATTTATATTAATTTAATATGGTATAAAAAATTTCTTTTAACATATTTCTTATTTTCAACATGTTTTAGAAAAGAAAAAAAAACCTAAATACTTTTCGTAATGAAATTTTTCAGAGATTGAACAATTGAATTTCTCTCCTGCCAAATCCCGGTAAGAACTCTTTATTTATTTATTTTTATCTAACTATTAGTATAGTGCTCAATAAAGTTGTCTATCATATTAAGTAGATTTCGTGGCTCGAAAATGTTATAGAATTATTGTCTATAAAAATTCAAGAACCTTTTTTTTTATTTGGTTTCCGGTGCATATGATCCAGGAAAAAAAAAGGTTTCATGAATTATATTCACCGAAAACGTGGACAACGTATAAACTTGAACTTGAATTTGAATTTTTTTTTTGACAATAAATTTAACTTAAATTTTGTTTGCAGAACATGCAAAATTATATTCTTTGTTTAACTTTTTATTTTGTTAAATTAAACTTTGTTTGCAAAAAAAAAAAAAACCATACAAAATGTTATAAAGAATGGTACATGTTAAATTACTTCTTTTAATTAGTATGGGTATAAATGTACAATTACATATTTTCAGACAGTTTTATTTTCAAAAAACAAACATGTTAACAGCACATTCAGATGTGAGGAAAAAAAAAAACAAACATGTCATTCAGATTCAGATTTCAGTTTCTATTCAGTCTTCAGAAAAATTCAGGACTGTTCAGTGTTCAGACAAAAAAACAAACGACCCCTTAGTGTGTAATAATAAACGAAGTAAATGAAAATTGAAGCATCAAATCAAATCTCACCACATCACTTCCTTCAAAAAAATTAAATTAATTTAAATAAATATAAATTAAAAAAGTAAATAAGTATTATTTAAAGATTAAAAAAAAAAACAATGAAGCTACAAGATGTGTCTAGGCGGCTTCGTTTTCGGTGAAGGTCCAGCACAGACATCCTCATACCTTCTCCAGATGTCGGTCTCCTCTAATGGGTGGAGGTTCTTTTTCTATAAATATTTTAATTTTTTTACTAAAATAATATTTTAATTTTTTTATAAATATTATATTAATTAGAGTAGGAATAGGATAAGGGTAATTGTGACTTTTGAAGTTAAAGGTAGGTGTAGTTGTGAATTGTGATTTTTCAGGGGTGAAGGTCGGTCTAACTATTAATCAAAACGCAGGTCAATGTTAGTCAACGGAATCTAAAGGCTGTCTGTGTGATTAATAAATTAATTACTAAAAAGGTGAAATTTGGTATGTATACAGGGTTGTTAGTGTAATATTCCCTTATTCAAATTTCAACTTTCGTAATCGGTGTACTTTATTAATTCGGTCTAAAAGGGCCGCTAATTAATTGTATACATCAACAAAATCAGACATAAAAGTCAATTTTGGGTGGCAGCAACCAAATTATTTATTAATTTTTTTTTTTGAAAGTTGCAGTCACCAAATTCATTGGGCATTTTTATCAGTTTTTTAGGTTGTAAAGATGATGTGGATCAATCATGTACAGCTCATCTTGGTTAGGAATCCCCGATATCCCTTCATTTTTTTTGAAATAAACTTACTTTTATTTTATTTATCTATTTAGTTTACATCTATTTTTTTTTCTCATTGTAATTAATTAGTAAAAATTCTTGTTAATTAACATATATTAAATTAAAATGTGACCAATGAATAATCATCATCTATTCAAAAACTCTTCACCATTTGTAAGTATTAGTGTACATGACAATTATGTTCATAGAAAATAAAAGAATGTTCGATTCGATATAATATATTATAAATTTAGTCCTTATATTGTTTTTCGATTTATTAGTTTTTAACTATGTTTGATTATTATTATTATTATTATTATTATTATTATTATTATTATGTGTGTTGTGACTCTAAAATTTCACATATACATCAATTAAGTTATTTTGTTATCAATCGTCTGTCAAATTTAAAAGTTTTAAAGGTATTTTTTTTAAACATTTTAAATTAAAAAAAATTAAAAAATTGAAATTTTTTTTAAAAAAAGCATGCCACATGCCAAACTAAAAAAATAGAAAAAAATAAATAATTAAATATTTATAAAACACAAAACTATATAAAAAAATTGATTTAAATATTTTTCACCCACGTGCATAGTTAGAAGTCCAAAAATTAAATGACACTTTTTGAGTCACGTTTTTCAACGATCTCTCTACTTTAAGGGCAATTACCAATTAAGTTTTTGACTTTTTTAAAAATTCCAAGCTGTTTGTGACTTTAACAAAAATGATCAAATTAGTTCTTATATTTTTCCCAAGTGCCAAATTAGTCCATTTAACTAAGTTCCGTCAGTTAACTCTAACTGTGTATGGGTAAAATTGTACTTTACACCTAAATAATATAATAATGACACATGCCTAGTTTTTTTAACAAGTATATTTTTGTTTATTTTATTTGTGGGTTTTTATTTTTGAATAAATTTGACAACAATACTTGAATAATATTTAATAAAAAACAATTATATAAAAATGGTAAAAGAATAAATTGGGAATGAATGGTAACTTTGTTTATAAAATAAAGGTATAATTGACATTGTCTTATTAAAATATGTTTAGATTTTTTTCGAAAGTTTTAATTAAAAAAGTTACAAATTGTGTTTCATTATTAATAATATTTTCTGATTTTGTTGTAATTATAATTGTAAATTTAATGCATAAAAGACAAAACAATTTTGCTCTAATATAATTAATAAATGGTATTCACGTATTTTAATTAAAATTGTTAAAGTTAATTGTTATATTCAATACCGTTAAACCGTTGGAGGAACCGAATTGGTCACTTCTTAAAAGATAGGGACCAATTTGACACTTGGGAAAATGTGAGTACCAATTTGGTCACTTTTGTAAAAGTCACAAACAACTTGGAATTTTAAAAAAAAATGTCCAGGACCTAATTAGTAATTGCTCATACTTTAATAACTTATGTCAAGTTTAAAAGTTTTAAAGGTATTTTTGTTTTTAAACATTTTAAATTAAAAAAAAAAGAAGCATGCCACATGCCAAACTAAAAAACTAGAAAAAAAAAAATTAAATATTTATATAACACAAAACTATATACAAAAAAATTGATTTTAATATTTTTCACCAATGTGCATAGTTAGGAGTAAAAAAATTAAATGACACTTTTTGGGTCGCGTTTTTCAACATTGTCTCTACTTTAATATCTTAGGTATAAAAGACACATATTATGGTGAACGGATAAAAATACATCCACAGTATCCTTTTCCACCTTTTTTGTTTTTTGTTTTTTTGTTTTTTTGGTTTCAAAATCCTCCATCAATGGAGATGAAACTAACGAATCGAACACACGTACACCGATGACGACGGTTGACACACGTACACTGATCACGACTAGGTGAGGCAAAAATCCCCGACCCGCCCCAAACCCACGGGGCCCTGACCCGTTTGGGTAGGTTTGGGGCAGTAAAAACGGGTAACGGGGTGACCCGATCGGGTCACGGATCGGGTATGGGGCAGTCCTTTTTGCCCCGCCCCGCCCCGTTTGACCCGTAATATATATAATATATTTTTAAAATATATATTTTAAATATAAAAGGTAAAATAATATATATATATATATATATTAAAAATATTTTAAATATATATATTTTAAAATATATATTAAAAATATTTTAAATATATATATTTTAAAATATATATTTAAAATATTTTTAATATATATTTTTTAAATATAAAAGGTAAAATAATATATATATATATATATATATTTTAACGGGTCATTCGGGTCGGGTTTGGGGCAGAAATTTTTGACCCGACTGGGTCAAGGGTCGGGTTCGGGGCAAGCATTAAAAACCGGGTTTCGGGTTTGGCGCGGCCTTGGGCCGCCTCGACTTGCCCCGTTACCACCTCTAATCATGACCAAACACAATAGAGACTTTGGATATCTCTGAAAAAACGAAGTATGCAACTTTCTCTGAAAATGAAGAGTTTCGAATTGGAGATTCAGTGTTAAAGAAGATCAACAGAACAGAAAAAGAGGAGCCCAGAACAACAACCCAGAAGTCTAGAAAAGCAATCACAAAGTCTCGGAGCAAAGTCTCAGACATCATACAAAAAGTCTCAGACATCATACAAAAGTCTCAGAACACAAACACAAAGTCTCGGAATACAAACACAAAGTTTCGGACACATAATCACAAAGTCTCGGACAACATACAAAAGTCTCGAAACACAAACACAGAGTCTCAGACACACAAGCACAAAGTCTAGGACACACAAGCACAAAGTCTAGGACACACAATCACAAAGTCTCTGATAGCATACAAAAGTTTCGGACATCATACAAAAGTCTCGGAACACAAACAAAAAGTCTCGGACACACAAACACAAAGTCTCAGACAATATACAAAAAGTCTCAGACAATATACAAAAAGTCTCGGACAGCGTATAAGCTCGACCCCCGATTGCATCAGTGTAGCCTCTAAACTAATCCACTGAAGATGCATCGATAATATTATGAAAGTTGGTTTTGTTTGAGTTGAGAATAACTATACAGAGATAGTAGTATGAGAAAAGTTAAAGTAAAAAATAATAATAAAACAATGTGTTAAGTAAGAGCATTTTTAGAAATCACTTACTTTGATGCCTTTTAAATATAAGTTATTAAAATGATGCCACTCGTACAACACCAACTCAAAAAAAATGCCATAAACCTCTATTTCCTCGCATAGTTAGGCCACTCTCTCCTTTCTCTTTGTTTCCCTCTCTCCCACTTCATCTCATTAACTAAAGTAAACAAACACACACACACACAGTCTCTCTCTTTTTCTATCAAATCATATGTTGTGCTAGTCTTGTTGTGTTGGTTTTCGAGTCATTGTTACTGCATGTGATATTAAAAAAAAGAACTAATTTTAAGATTATATCTAACGATTGTTTTTCATCAATCATAAGAAATTCCTCCGATTTTAGAAGATTTAATTTTGGAGTTTTGAAATTGTGATACGAATTTGAAAAGTAATTGGTGATTGAATAATGAACATCAAACGATTTATATCACGTGAACATTTTAGAGCATAATTGCAAACCTAAGAGCATCTCCAATGCAAAAGTGACTTGTATATAAATAATCGTTGATATGACAACAAAGTCAAAATACTTGCTTTCTATATGGTATAAAGATGGAGTTGATAGACAATCAACTCAAAATTTGGTTTTCAATACATTTTTTTATTAAAAAAAACACATTTTTTAATGACCTGTCCAATTTTTTTCCCTGTTTCCTTTTTTATTTCATTTCCTTACTAAAAATAGATAAAAAATTAATGTCAATTTTAAATATTTGCTGAGTCAACCAAAAAAATAGATGTGCAACAGACAGTTTAAAAGTAGATGGTCATGTTGACAATGTTTAATATTTGTTTTTTGCCGCATCAACTTAAGATTGAATATGCACAGTTGCATTGCAGATGCAATCATTAACAAACTGTCTATTATCCTATGTGACATCTTTGTTTTTTTCACAAACCACTATTGCATTGGAAATGCTCTAAAACCATCTTCGATGTATATGTTAATGTCAATGCCAAATTTGGCACACACACAAAGAAGGTAAAATGCTATATTTAACATATCATTTTAGCTAGGGATAGACATTTATCCTCAGATACTCAAATCCCCGCTTCGGGAAATTTTTGGTGGAAAATTAGAAAATTGGGAGGGGTGTGTATGATTATCATTCTAAAATTGAAATGGGGATAGGGATGGGGGATCTCATTTCCCCATTTTCCCAAAATCTTATATAATATATTATTATTATTATTATTATTAGGAAAGAACAATATTAAATTTCATTTGAATTTATAATGGATTTTATTTTGTATTTGTATTTGAATTTGTAATAGGTTGTTTGTTTTTTTAGTATGTAATTTTTAGTAAAATAAGGGAAACGGGAAAACGGAGAAAACATGGATATAGGGAAAATCGGGAAAATGGGGATGGCTCTAATTTTAGCATTGTACTCTAATACACAATTCTATTTGAAATGCTATTTTTATTTTTATATTATTTAAAATTATAAAAGTCAATAAATACAATCAATGTAATTAATTTAAATAATACTTTTTATTATTTCAAATTGTAAAAATCAACGATTAATGCAATCGATACAATTATAAAATGATATTTTTATAATTAAAAAAGCAGCATTTATTACTGTGCCAAACTTGATGTATGCTATACTTTGTGCAAATAATTTGGCACCGTATTGGAGTATGTTTATTTTTACTATGTGCTAAATTATAGCATTGACACAATAAAATAGTATTGTATTGAAGATGTTTTAATAAATAAAAATACACTATTTTTAAAAATAATAACAATAATATCACACCATCTCTTGGCAGAGATGGTAGTGCATCTTTCTTTCACATTTGGGGTGAGAGGTTCGAGTCTCACTACGTGCTATTTTACTAGTATGTGTGGAAATTTTTCTCTCAAATTGTGGAAGTAGGTATCCGGGTCGCACATGTATTGTTTGATCGTAGCTAGGGATGGGCATTTCCCCCACGGTGCCCCATCCCCATTTGCCCCCACCCCCATTTGGGGGCAAATTTTGCCCCCATATGGGGTTTGGGGGCGGGGGTGGGGGCAAGTTTTACCCCCAAAACCTAAATGGGGATGGGGGTGAGGGGACTTACCCCCACCCCCATTTCCCCATTTCTTTAAATGGTGGTGGGCCTCCATTCCCCCATTTCCCCATATGTATAATATATATATATTTAAATATTTTTAATATTTAAAAAAAAAGTAACTTTAACTTTATTATTTTTGGTTCCACCACTAATTGACTATCTGACAGTTGAATGTACTTAGTTTTTTTGAGAATTTTTTTTGGCTTTTATGTGTAATACTAAATTACTATAGTTATTTCTATTAATTTTGAACAATTATATGGATTGGATATCGAAACATGGTGATTTGTAGGATTGGAATCATCGAATTTCGAATTCAGAATTATAAATTTCAAATTTCGGATTGCAAAATATTAGGATTAAAAATGAGAGAAATGGGGGAAATGGGGGACGGGGGTGGGGGCAGGGGAACCTCCCCCCAAACACCCCCATCCCCACTTCCCCCAAATGGGGTTTGGGGGCGGGGATGGGGGGAGGTTTCATAAATGGGGATGGGGGTGGGGGTACCCTCCCCAGCCCCAATGGGGCCCCACGTCCATCCCTAATCGTAGCATGTCCTGACAGTTTTATTGTAATAGTTGTAAGTTGTAACACTTCAACGAGATGAGATTGGTCTGGTGGTAAACCTCTTTACACCTGCATCACGAGGTTACGAGTTCGAATCCCAGTAATACTTCAAAAAAAAAGTTGTAACACTTCCAAAAAAAATAACAATTCACAATAAACACCGCGATATATGTTGTAAAACTAAATAGAAATATATAACAATTTATAAAAGAAAGAATAGAGAGAATAATATAAACCAACTTTCATCGATGCTTTTCTATTGCTTTTATTCATGCCAAACACTCAGATTTTACAAAGTAGAGTTCTCAGAGATATATTTTCAAGCCTAAGAGTGTGTTTGGTATGGATGAAAAGGGAGATGAAAGAAAATGGTGGAAGGAAAAGGGTGAAGGAAATGGCGAAGTATGTTGTTTGGTATGAGAGAAAAATGGAATGAAGAGAAAAATGGGAGGAAACATTTATGGATGATACCTACTAATTTTAATCCTCCCAAAAGTGGAAGGAAAATGGAGAGAAAAGAGAGAAGGTTTTTGGGTTTAATTGAAATTACAAATTTGTCCATCTTTTTTAATCATCTCACAAGCCCTAACTAAATAATGTAGGATAAAATAGTAAAATTGATAAAGAAGATTTTCTATCATTTGTCTTTTCCACAACAATACCAAACAAAGAAAAGAAAAGGAAAAATCTTTTATTTCCTTCCTGTTTACCAAACGGCTCAAGGGAAAATTATTTTCCTTTCTTTCCCTCATGTTTTTTGTCTCTCCAAATCTTTCTATCATTCATATTTTCTTTCCTCTCTACCAAACACACTCTAAAACAAACCCTATTTATAAGACTTTGTAAAAAGGCCAACCAAATTGCCACCAATCTATAAATTAGAAGCTAATTGATGTTTTTCCTCCACGTGTGATGGCACCCATACAAACGATGGAGTGGTGGTAAATCCACATACTTCCACAATACTCACCCTTTAATTTTCACTACTTGTATATTAATTTGTTAAAGAAAACCCAGTGAGACAAAAACCTTGACAAAATATATATGATCTTCTAGATTTAGTGGTGTTGGATGTGCTCAAAACTGTCTCGTTAAAAACCTTGTCAAGAAAATTAAGTGGGACAAAAACCTGATCAAAGGGAAAAAGAGTACAATGTACATATGTTCAGAATTTTGCTCACATTTATACTTTACTAGCTAAAACCCAGTGGGATAAAAACCTCAACAAATATATATATTAATCTGCTGGATCAAAGTATAATGATCTTCTGGATCAAAGAAACATATATACGATGATCTATTTGATCAAAGTAATATATATAATGATCTTCTGGATCATGATCTGTTGGATTTAATGATATTTGGATGTGCTTAATGAATTGCCTCATTAAAAACATTATCAGAAAAACCCAATGGGATGAAAACTGGATCAAAGGGAAAAAAAGTATTGTTAACCATCTAAAAAACCTGGGGTCTAAAGAGGAATTTTTCCCTCCCTACTTGGAGTAAAAGAGTGCTACAGAGAGCATCGGGTCGCCCCCTGATGGGACCGGGACTGGCACACTGATGGCGACCATGTACAAACCAGGACGGGGACCGGGACCGGGGACGCACCGGTACCCCGGCACCCAAAGACGTTGATACTACGACCCAGAAATCCCCGATATCACAGCACACAGGTTCTCTGATACCCGAGAACATTAGTACAATGGTTCATGTTACCCGATACCCCAGTACCGCGGTATCTATCCCAAACCGGTACACCAAGCACCACTCATACACCCAACATGGGAAACAACAACAGGAAGGCTCCGACACGTCAAGAGAAAGACTGCCCAAGAAAGAGGAACATGTGCACAAAGGAGGTCCAAAGGAACGAAGCCGGCAGCACCCTCCAAACTAAAAGAAGAGAAAGCTGACCTCTCCCACTATTCACAAGCGCCATTAACGGAAACAGTCAACTCCATCAAATCCCACTAAATTGGAAGCTAATTGCTAATTCAATGGACAATTCCCGCACTTAACTATAGCCTCCATCAACACCAGATCAGTGTTCCTATGATTGCTAATTGATTGACCAAATTATTTCGGATTGACGGCAAAAATTGGAACCTATAAAATATGACAATGCTCTCTCAAGAGGGGGATGTACTTCTCAACAGGAAAAAAATACAGACACCTCCGCCTAGAAAAACCAAGCCTTACTTATCGACTAATACGGATTCGTCATCGCCTATTGTGTCAAGAAAAACCCCAATAAACCACCATTGTATTGCTCTATTATGTATCACTCCATATTATTTGTTAATAAATCCTCCAAGAGAATGTATGAAAAAGTTATTACGTGTCGTGTCCCATTTTTTTTAATCATTCTAGCCAATACTTCCTTGCTTATACAGTGAATCTACCAGTATCAGGTGAAACCTCTCCAACTGTGACCTACTAAGGTCGCGGTTCGAAAGTGTTAATTGGAAATCCACCCCTCTCCAGTGTTTCTGTTAACAAGTACAATGTATATATGCCCCAAAATAACTAATATACTTCATTCAATATGCTCTCTCTGATGGAACACTCTTATAAAAACAATCTTAGAGATTGTTGAGTTGACCCAAACAGATGTTTATTTCCTAAAACGCAATAACATCATAAATGATTGGATTATGTATAATCAAAAGTCTTGCTTCATTGAGCACCATGAAATTTGATGTGCCATTATAGGTAAAAACAAATCTCGTTTGTAAATGAGCTTTATATGGATTAGATAGATATCTGGTATCAACATAACCAAGTAAACATGAAAAATTATTTGATTTTGTAAAAAATAATCATAAATCTTTCGTTCCATAAAGGTAACAAAAAATAAAATGTATGTTTAATCTCATTTCAATGCCTTCGAGTTGGTGCTGAACTGAATCTAGCAAGTACATTCACTGAGAATGCAATATCTGATCTAATACATTGAGTCATATATAACAAAGCACAATTTGTATTAAGATATGATGCTTTAGTACCAAATATCTTTTCACCATATTCTATTGGTCGGAATGGATATTTCTTAGGATTAAGAGTTCTAACAACCCTAGGGTTACTTAATGGATAAGCATTATCCATATAGAATCTTTTTAACATATGTTGATTGATGTATAAGTATTTTGTTTGTCTATGCTCAATCTTCAGATCGATACAATATTTTATTTCCTATGTCTTTCTTTTTTTTAAATACTCCACGGTTTTCAAGAGCTTTCCTAGAGTTCCAATTAAATTCATATCATCAACATAAACCGTAATAGTGGTAAATCCATATTCTGATTTCTTTTTGAAGACACATAAGTATATAGTATAACTAATATATCCTTATTTTATCAGATATTCACTGAGACGGTTATACCACATTTGTCCAAGTTATTTTTAATCCATACCAGGATTTTTGTAGATTAACCAAATATAGATTAGGAGATCTTGATTTATATATTTCTGGCATTTTAAATCCTTCAGGGATTCTGATATAAATATATGTATTGAGTGAACCATATATATATATATATATATGCGATCAATACGTCTATAAGACGCATTTTAAGCCTTTTAGATGCAACCAAACTTATCAAAATTCGGAACGTAATCGTATTCATCGCTAGTGAATACCAAGTTTCTGTGATAAACCTTGTGCTACGAGTCATGTCTTATATCTCACGATTTAAATTTTCTCATTGCATCTCCATCTAAAAACCCAGTAGTATCTAACTAGTTTGACATCTTTAGGTGTCTGGAGTACTATTGGTCTTAATACTTCGTGTTTGGCTAATGAAGTCAATCCTACTTGAATTGCTTCTTTTCATTTTGGCCAATCATGCCTTTATCTATAATCAGCAATATTATAAGACATAACTCGTAGAAATGTGTTGTATTATTGTATCTTTGTAGAGATTTCTTCCACTTTAAGGGCTTCAGTCACTTCAGGGACTTGTGTCTCTTTAGGTATATTTAACTCTTATAGAGTTGACTTGAAGAAAGTTGATTTATTTATGACTTGAGTTTTGTTTATATTAGGATCTTGATAATTTACTTTCCTCTTCTGAGGAACAATACCTTTCAAATTAAAAATGCTTACAAATTTATGATATGCATCAGATGATTTATTTGTTGCCTTTTTCTCTAATCGATCTTCAGGAACAATCACCCGGATTCATGAGATGACAACTTATAAAATTTTATTACCTTTAATATATACGGTAACTGATTAATAATTATCCGATGATCAATTATCTTTTGTTTTTAAGCAATACGAAAATTAAAATGAGACACATTTATAATTATATATATATATATATGTACAACTGAATTGATATCTCTATTTTTTGCAAGAGTAACTTTTCATTTATTTTTCTCTTTTAGAGAAACTTTTCATCCTTATAACAGTATGAAAATTAATCAAAAGATGATGTAACAATATAGACAACACAATCAAACAATTTTAAGAGAGAGCAAGTCAATAACCAAATACAAGTTGTAATGGTGAATAATTATGATAAGTAGTGGGTCAGAGATAAATGCAGCAACATGTAAAATATCATATCTCCATATAGAAATTGATAATTGTGTTCCAAATAACAAAGTTCTCGCAATTACCTGGAGACGTTTGATAAATGATTCCGCTGATCCATTCTAAGCATGAGTACATGTGAAACTAGATGTTCAACATCAATCACAACTGCATTGCAATATTTATAAAATACCTTAGAAGTAAATTCACCAATATTATTAAAGCACGTTGACTTTATTGAATAATTTGGAAATTATGCTCGAAAAAATGATAATTCGTGCAAGTAAGATGAAGATGTTTGATAATAAACAAACATGTGTTTATCTCGTAAATGCATCTTAGAACCATAAAATAATGAAATGGTTCACTTGGTGGATGAATAGGTCCACATATACTCTTTTGAATGATGTGGATTCAAAATCAAGTTTAGAATGAGATAGTTTTATTACTAATCTCCATTGTGAACATGTAATATAGTTATTTTCATACAATAAAAGAATCTTCTGGCTCTTTAATTAAAGTCTATGAAAAATTTCAATGATTCTATGTATCTTGTAGATCCTGGTTGATCAAGATGGTCATACCAAAACATAAATATTTTTGGATCTAAAAACTTCTGGTTCATAATTACATAAATTTCTACACTTTTTTTATAATAGTGTAATATAATCCAGATGAGAAAGAGTATAACCTTTTGAAAATGATTTTTTGGCTTGAATCATAAGAAGTAATGCATAGATATTCAATATTCTCATCATTTATAGTTTCAATACGATATTCATTACACTATATATTTAAAACTAAACAGATTTCTTTTGGATATGTTGGAATATAAAGCATTATCGATACATAATTTAATATTGTTTGGTAACAATATTGTGGCTCTTATGGAGCATTCTTTTAGATCTGCTGGACCTGGTACAGTATTAACATTTACTTTGAGTAAAGTTATATTCAGAAAATAATCCTGATTCCACAGAATTGTATGCGTCGTTGCATTGTCGGCTAGACATATATATTCATCTTGTGTTTCAATGATAAAAAATTCGATGTTCAAATTCACATAATTTAGTAAAGATACGTATTTTTCCTTTTGGGAATTTTATTGCATTATGTGTAATATCATTTTAAATCTCATTTGAAATGATAATTTTTTCAATAGGTTTATTCTGTAAACATTTTCTTTTATCATTTATAAACATCCACTTTTGGGGTATGCTTTGATATCTCATAAATCAAAATAAAAATACATTCAAATTTATTCTTGATATTGTTTCTTCAGGAGCATGTATGAAATAGATAAAAATATCCTTTTCAATTTCATTATACCACATGATTCCAACTATGAGATATCAGGATCTTAAATCTTTTACGGCATGTACAACATCCTGCCGGGATGTGTAGATTTCTTCCTCAAATAAATGATATGATAGTCAAACATCAAAAAAATTAAATCATAGATCATATTGATTTTTCGAATTTTCTATTCAACCATGAACTGCAGGTTCATACATAATATTCAGAAAAATTCTAAACTTCAGGTTCTGATAAACATTGATATTAAAATTTTTAATATCACAATTTAAATTGAATTCAAAGCTTCAAGTCTGATTATAACTTCGAGTTCAAATTTATATTCAAATGCAGAACTTCAAGTTCTATATTGAATTCAAATTTAGAGCTTTGGGTTCTAAGTTTGACATTCATGTATATAACAATTAATCCAGAACTCCAAGTTCTTAATGAAATTGAAATTGAAATTTAGAACTTCAGGTTCTGATTTAATACTTTATATTGGAATCCATAACATGATTACATCTTCTGGTTTTCTGAAAATGACATTTAGAATCAAAATTTCTGGTATGATAAAAATTCGAAAGCTTAATTTTTCAAATATATAAAGAGCATTTGCAAAGCATAATCCTGAAACTTCAAGTTCTAGACGGGTGACCAAATCGCACCAGAATAAAATTCTATAAAAGTAAATAATTGTGTAACAATAAATAAATTCAGAAACTTTAGGTTCTAGATAGACGACCAAACTGCTCTAGTATAAACTTGCATAAAAGTAAATAAATGTATAATAATAAATAAATCCATAAACTTCAGGTTCTGAATGGGCGACCAAACCGCTCAAGTATAAATTGCATAAGGTAAATAATGTGTAATAATAAATAAATCTAGAAACTTCAGGTTTTGGATGGGCGACCAAACCGCTCTAGTATAAAATTGTATAAAAGTAAATAAATGTTTAATGATTAATAAATACATAAACTTTAGGTTCTGGATGGGTTGAGTTTCTTAATATTTAGAGCTTTCAACTATTATATTATTTCTGCAACCTTCAGGTTGCAATCAACATAATACTGGACTGTACATGCAATCTTCAAATTGCAATTAATACAATCTTGAGCTGTAATCACTAATATGGAGATCCTTTTTACTTATATACAATCATATTGAGAACATATTGTAGTTGTAAAACTAAATGGAAATATATGACAAAGTATGAAAGAGAGAATAGAGAGAATAATATAAACCGACTTTCATCAATGCTTTTCTGTTGCTTTTATTCATGCCAAACACTTTGATTTTACGAAGTAGAGTTCTCTAAGATATATTTATAAGCGTAAAACAAACCCCTGTTTATAATGGTGGCCACTGTTCGGTTTCAGGGCGGTTTCAGTTTCGAAACCGCCGGTTTCGATTCCGTGGCCACCCAAACCGTAACCGAACCGAAAAAACCGGTTTTGTTTTCGGTTTCGAACCGCCGGTTAGGCGGTTTGGTTTTGGACGGTTTCGGTTTCGGTTTTTATTTTATTTTTTTTAATTTGTGTCCACGTGGCACTTTTCTATTGGTTGTAATTTTTTTTTAATATATAAACCGCCCCAAACCGCGGTTTTGGGCGGTTTCGGTTTCGGTTTTGGTTTTTTGTTTTTAATTTTTGTGTCCACGTGGCACTTTTCTATTGGTTGAATTTTTTTTTAATATATAAACCGTCTAAAACCGTCGGTTTTAGAACACCCCTAACCGTAACCGCCGGTTTCGATTTTGGGTGGTCGATTTCGGTTTCGGTTTCGATTTCGATTTTGGGTGGTCGGTTTCGGTTTGGTACCCACAGTTTAACCGAACCGTGGACACCTCTACCTGTTTATCACTAAATTATGAGACTTGTTAACCAATTACAAAAGGCCAACAAAATTGCCTCCAATCATTAAATTAGAAGCCTATTGATGCTTTTCCTCCATGTGTGATTGACACCCATACAAACGGTGGAGTGGTGGTAAATCCATAGACTTCCTCAATAATGTATTAATTATTTAACAATATTAAAAGCAATTATCAGTTTTGGAAAAGGATTCAAATCAGTTATTTAAAAATAGTATTTCAATTTATATATAATCAATCCAATCAGAATAAATATCTATATTTAATTATTTTTTTTCAATTTTTTCTATAAATATAGATACATGTCTAATTTGATTAATTCAACACAAATTAATTTGAATCCTTTGATAAAATGGAAAGATAGTAAAAAATACGAGAAACAAAAGAAAAAAGAAAACATACGTGGCAATGTTGAAGCCGGGAAAAGTGGGAAACGAAAGAGAGGCAGCAACCTGCAATAGCAACCATAAACAAAGACAGAGGCCGACTAAGTTAGTGCACGTCTTTATCATGAGTCATGACCATCAATATATTTGTATCAACGTCATACGCAATTTCTTTCACATATCTTATTCTTAATATCCCATCAAATCCAATGCCCAAATTCACTTGCAATTGCAGCTCACGATACTCTAAGATACTTGACCTGTCAACTGGCAATATGGGTTGTCCTCCTATTTGTATCAATCTAAGTTAGTCCTATAACTTTTTTTCTTGATCGTTTCAAAACACATACACAAATATTAAATTAACGGATTATCCGATAAAATCTATTACTTTACGGGTTATGTCAATTACATTATACAGTTCAATTAATTCACGTAACTTTTTTTTTAAGTATTCATTTAACTATTAATATAGTTAAAATAATTAAAATATTTTTAATTCAATCCACTATATTCATTTAATAATATTTTAAACGTTAACAATTATTTTGTCAATATATTTATAAATTAAATATTTATATATTTAATTATGATATAGGTTAGCAGTTTCTTAGAAGTTCAATCCAAACACATTCCATTTACTTAATACGGGTTGAACATGTCGACATATTAGTAACCCTAAATCCAATAAAATATAACCCCAACTACACCAGTGGTGTCTACAATTGCCACTTTTTTTTATCTATTCTAACTTTTTTTAATAATATTTATCTATTCATCTATCTAGGTTATATATATTTTTTAAATTTTTTTTATCATAAATAAGATTCAAACCGGTAATTTAAGAATAATTTATTTAAACATAAATTCATTCATTTACCGATCAAAGGTGCGCTCTTTGAGTTTTACCTACCCTAACTTTGGTAACAGACACGCATTTCGAAATTACAAAATTAAGGAGGTATGTATACAAATAAATAAAAAATTGGCGAGGTCCTTTTCGTCAATCACTATATTCGCCTTCTCACGTGATGCACATCCAAGATATTTTACCAACACCAACTGAGATCTCAACCGTCCATTCAAAAAATTCTGTTAATTGCTTGAGACCAAGCATCTATTCGGGATTTCGGGTAACGAAGAACGTGTAAAGAGATGGGAGGAGCCAATGTAAGCGTGACACGTAGGCAGATGAAAATTCTAAACGACGTGATGATCTTATGTGGACCCCCCCCACTCAAGGTGCCAAAACAACCTTAAATAGGGATAATATTGTTGCATAGGCTTTGGAAGGGCCGGCTATTATTTCTACGGCCACTCTTAAGAGAGAGAGAGAGAGAGAGACACCAGTGTGCACGAGGACGCACAGTGTTTCTCATTTTCGTTTGTTTTGGGAGGTCACCAGCTTCACTTTCAGGTACCTATTTTATTTTGTATTTATTTTTATTTTTATTTTTAATATTTGTTATACCTGTTTCATTTTCTGCGTATGCCTTCTATTTGTCTCTGATTTGAGTCTTCAATAAAGCTTGGAAATGTGTTTTAATGGCGTTGTTTAGGTTAGATCTAGGTCGATTCTGATCGATTTTTTTGCCTGAGTTTAATATATTATTATAAATATCTGATTCTTAGCTTACGTGTGTGAAGATTTCCATTTCCAGTTTGGATTTAAGATTGGAATACATTTTTTTTTGTGTTGAAATCTGAGATTTATTCTTATTATTTTGTGGATTTAAATATAATGTAGCTGAGATTTATTCTTTATAATCTTCATTTACTTTCCTGTTCTCTTCATTTTTTATCTGTTCGGATCTGTGCTTCTATTCCGGATATTTTGTCGGATGTTTGTCGTTTACCGTGATTGGTGCGGTGGTCACTTTTTTTTTCATTTATATTTTTTTCAAGCTTTGGACCTTTTTGTGCTCCATTTTAAAAATATGGAATTGAATTATGTATTTTCAAGTTCACGAAACGCCAAGTACATTGCACCGTTCATTTCTTGCAACAGTCTGAAGCATTGAAAAGTATTTTGTCTTTTGCTTCTTAGAACTCAGAACCGACCGCCTAGCCATATTAAAAAATTAATATAATAAACAAATATCTTTTTATTTTTATTTTTATTTTTTTTATCTCAAGTTTTGAGATCTATGCTGATTGTGACTATGGACTCGGCAAAGAAGCCGTCCTTTTCTCCTTGTTTGTATATTTATTTATTTGGTCTTTCTTTTTTAATTTTTATTGAAAGCCAGAAAAATAGACCATTTATTTCCAACACGATTTAGTCTTGTTTACGTGCCTTGATAGATTTATAAGAAAAAATTAGTGATAGCCGCCACTGAAAAGACCAGTAGCGATCCTTCTCCTTGAGATGAAGACTATTTGTAAAAATTGTTGGGTTTGAGTTGTTTTCAGAAAACAGTGGGGTTGATATTACAGTGGAAGATTTTTAATAATTTTCGAGTGTCACTTATTAATAGGACATTATCAATTTTTTTTAAACAATCAGATTTTGTTGTTTAAAAAAAAAATAATCAGATTTTTCATATAGTTCCCTAGTGTATCTTATTGTACTAATGAAATATGGTTATTCGTCTGTATATATATATATATATGTATTTATATATCTTCTTAATTTTTTTATAATTTTTAACTCTTTCACTTATATATATATATATATGTATATATGTGAGAGATACTTCTTTTTAATTTGTTATAATTTTTAAATCCTTTTATTTTTGTAGACCTGAAATCTTATGACTAAAATCTAATCCGGTCACTTTGGGCGCCGAAAGCTTTGAGGTTGATTTATTTAAGAATTGCAACCGGTCAACGATTGAATTTTTGTAGCTAGATTAATTGCTTTGAAACCATCAAAAATACTAGATTTATTTGGGTGGGACAGTTCGATACATTTATACTCATCATTTTGTCAATAGAAGTTTCATGGTAGGACCGTTCATTCAATTATTTTTTATCTTACAAATATAGTTCTATAGTTCTCTGATGACAGGTAGAAACAACAGAGCCATTTCAACTTTCAACTAATTCTCATTTGAATCATTTCATATATAAAAGTCATGGTAATATTAATACATAATTATGACTATTATAGTAGGCCCCCACAGAAAAAGAACATCAAATGATTCTACGCATTTCATATAAAATCCATGGTAACATTAATATATAATTATGATTATTATAGGAGGCCCCACAGAATGGAGTCTAGTAGAAATAAAACATTTATTTCTCATTTGATGTGCTTTATTCTTTTATGAGTTTATAACACATTCCAAATAGACAAAAATAAAATAAAAAACAAAAAAAATTGGAGACATACATGAGTTTTTTGTTTTTTTTTTACACAACAGAAAACATATATACTTGCCACAGCAGGGGCTATTGCTGTAATTTTCCACTTTTATTTGCCACCGCCCATGATATATGCAGCCTCACGCCCTCATTTGTGTCCATCCATGCATCCAAACCGAATATGTTGACACGTCACAATGGTGATTAATAAACTATTCTGTAACTTTCCCTTTTGGATTTTTATCATTTGTATTTTAATTTATTAGAAAAAACCCAGTGGGACATAAATTTTGGCAAAATATATACAATGTTTTTTGGATTTAGTGGTGTTTTACATGTTCAAAACTGTCTTATTACTTATTAAAAACCTTATCAAGAAAATCCAGGAACAAAAACCTAGTTAATAAAAACCTAGTTGAAGGGTATCCAGAATGGGAGTATTATGGAATAGTGTATTAGTCACCATAATGTGTCAATATTTTGGTTTGGATGCATGGATGACAGCCTACAGTCTACAGATAAGGCAACAAGTATTATATCACGCATAACTGAATGGTGGCAAATGACTACAATAGCCCCTGCATTTGTTTGCGTATATATAGGTTTTCAATTGTTAAAAAAAAATGGGCAGGAAAATAAAATTTATCTTTCTCATTTCATGGTGCTTATTTTTCTTTTGAGTTCATAACAAAATGAAATATTTTCAAAGAAGATTAGTTATTTTATTATGTATATTTCCTTTAAAAAATTTAGTGTTCAGGACATTTTTGATCTTTTGATTAGTCCACCAGAATCAGCTTATTATAGGTATGCATTGCCTCCACTTGCATAAAAATAATGTATTTATGCATTTTGGAGAAAAAGCTTTATAAATGGTCGGCATCAATTTTTAGCATTTCCCAAGTGAGGGGTATTGACCACATTAATGGTTTGAGTGCGCTTTACGTGTAAACTCACCAAATTTCTTGGGCAACATGCCAACTTTACACATCACATGGCTTAAAAGTGATTTGAGATTTGGGTCATTACTTTACCTTTTTATAGAAATAGAAAAGTCAGTGGACCTTTTGTCCACATCTTTGTAGTTTGGGAGCTTCATTTATGTGTACCTAATCCGGATTTTACAAAATCTAGTAACATGAAACGTTACCAGGACCTGTAGAAGCCAATTTTGAATTTATTTTGTAATTTTATGCTTCACGAACTTTCAAATTTTTGTAGTTAAAACTTATAGTTATCCCATTTTATCCAATTTTTTTTTTATTGTTAATAAAAATTATTAGCATATATTATAGGAAACTGTTAAGGACGATGGAATAGGTGAAAAACCAAGTATACATGATGCAGTGTATTAATGTACTGAAAGAATAAATATGATTTGTACAATAATTTTTTAAGTCCATTTAGGGTGCATTAGGGTACATGTTAACAGTACCCTATATGATATGGTGATTTCGTTTTACAAATATCATTGTGTAGGAGTGTAGGACTGTATCCACTAATCTGGTTGTAGAACTGATTCCTCTACCCATAAACTCAATTGCTACATAACTTGCTTTTATTATTTCTCATATCCTAATGAATCATCATTTTAGGCTCTTGGACCGGCAAGTGCATTCGTTCACTAACAAAAAGCAGAATATTTTTTTAATTAATCATGCAACTGCACTCTGCCTACAATATTGCATCTTATTGTTATGTTGAGTTAGTTGGAATTAGAAATGGGTGCATGTAGAAGAGTTGGTTGCTCCATGAAGTTGACTGCCAATATAATTAGTATCCCAGCACCAAAACAAGAAAAAGAATAGAAAATAGAACATAATTTGGCTTATTGTTGTGATATTCTTGGATAACCTGTACAGAATAAGCTTTTTATTTGAGTTTTCTTTTTTGAAGTTGAGTTTAAATTTGTATTCTAACAACTGTTCCTGCACTTAATAAACTGTTTCATTAATGTTTTCTTCCAGGACACAGAAACATGGGTGCAGGTGGTCGAATGGCTGTTCACTCTACCCCGAAGAAGTTGGAATCTGAACCCATAAAGCGAGTTCCACACTCAAAACCACCATTCACGCTCAGCCAAGTTAAGAAAGCCATCCCACCACACTGTTTCCAGCGGTCTGTACTCCGTTCATTCTCCTATGTTGTTTATGACCTCACCATTGCGTTTATCTTGTATTATGTTGCTACCAATTACATCGACCAACTACCTCATCCTCTCTCTTATCTGGCCTGGCCAGTTTACTGGGCACTTCAAGGCTGCATCTTAACCGGTGTTTGGGTTGTAGCTCATGAATGCGGCCATCATGCCTTCAGTGACTATCAATGGCTTGATGACACTGTTGGCCTTATCTTACACTCCGGACTCCTTGTCCCTTACTTCTCTTGGAAATATAGCCATCGCCGCCATCATTCTAATACAGGATCCCTGGAGCGCGATGAAGTCTTTGTCCCCAAGATGAAAACCAGTATTAAATGGTACTCCAAATACCTTAACAACCCACCAGGCCGTATCTTGACCCTTATCATAACACTTACCCTAGGCTGGCCTTTGTACTTAGCATTTAATGTTTCAGGAAGGCATTATGATAGGTTTGCTTGCCACTTTGACCCTAATGGTCCCATCTACTCAGATCGTGAGAGACTACAAATTTATATTTCTGATGTCGGAATTCTTGCTGCAACATACGGGCTCTACCGTCTCGTGATAGCGAAAGGACTTGCTTGGGTGCTTTGTGTGTATGGAGTGCCGTTATTGGTGGTTAACGGGTTTCTTGTTTTGATTACATTCTTGCAGCATACCCACCCTTCTTTGCCACATTATGACTCGTCAGAATGGGATTGGTTTAGAGGAGCTTTAGCAACCGCTGACAGAGATTACGGAATCCTGAATAAGGTGTTCCATAATATAACAGATACTCATGTGGCACACCATTTGTTTTCGACAATGCCACATTATCATGCAATGGAGGCTACAAAGGCAATCAAACCAATCTTGGGAGAATATTATCAGTTTGATGCAACACCAGTCTACAAGGCAATGTATAGGGAGACAAAGGAGTGTATTTTTGTTGAGGCAGACGAAGGTAACCAGAGCAAAGGAGTCTTCTGGTACAGTAACAAGATATGATCGAATAAAAATAGTAGCAAAATGCAGGCTGGGAAGATTAGTTTCTATGTTAAGGATATTGAATTCCATTTAAGTTCCTGGTACTTTAGGCTGTTAATTGTTTATTTTTATTTGTATCGGACTTCAAATTTACTTTCAACCAATAATTTTGTTGAATCCTCGTCAAGTTAGAGGACACAAAATTTTGTTCTCTAATTATGAACTGGTTTGTGTGTCTTGAGCAGTCGGCCAGCATCTCTATTTAGAGGTTCATGTTACCTTTTTTATGGTTGGTATTTGATTGTAGTTTCGCAAGCTAAAGAGAAATTGTGTTCCCTGTGTTTGTGATATGTATATCATTCAATCCATACAGATCATGTTAGTTAGAGTCAATTGTCAGTTGAAGTCGGTTGTTAGACCAGGTCATACCAAGATAGTCAGTCATGTTCGACTAGTGGGTGCCATCATGTGTGTTTAACTACTGCACCACTTTTCTATTATTGCCATTATCTTTGCATTATGGTTATTCTTGATATTTGGTTGTTAGTTTGTCTGTAATGTAAGCCTATAAAAGGCTAAGAGTTAGTGAAATAAAGACATGGAAAATATATGACAAATTATCCTCCCCTTGTTATCTCCTCTGTTCCTCCTCTTTTACTTCTTTTTCTGTATTACAGGTCTAAAATATCCTTCCTAAATTCTTTTTGTAACTTCCTTAACCGTAAAATACATACCAGTTTGTGACTCAAATGCTTCCCTTTGAATCCTACACTAAAGGACTAAACATCTCTACTCGTTTGACAAGAAACAAATGCAAATGCTAACTGATAATTAAGCTAATATTTTCTTCCCACAAGGCCCACAACCCAAGCACTTAGCTTGGGTTATTCTTATTAGACTTTTATGTGGGATATGTCCCAAACACTTGGTTTGGCTTGGCTTTGTGAGTTGTGACTCATTGTGGTTGCCTTAAAACTTTCATGGCTTCACATATTGTACCATTTCTTAGACTTGCAAAAGACAACAAATTTATTATTTGCTTTGAAACTACCATAATATTCTTGGGTTAATGGTATCGTATATTCCTGCTAATCGAAAAGTTAAGACCCTGAACTCAGTCATGCATTTACTAAAACAACTCATTAGGTGGGGAATTTTGTGCGCTATGTAAGCAGCATCTAATCAATCACTCACAAAATGAATTATGGAAGCATTCAACTATTCAAGCAATGTCAAATATTTTTATCTACCGTTATAATAATCAGCAGACTTTTTATCTACCTGAGAATAAATAAAATAAAAGTAGATCTAGAACTTCTTATCTAAGTATCTACTATCTAATATTAATACACTAATGCTAAACAATCCAAAAGTTTAGTCTAAATTTCAATCCAAATAATATAGTAATTGGTTTTTTCATTAACCACATCATCCCATGTTGTGTGTGGTGATGATAATTCATTTGCCACATTATTTGAGTTGAAATTTAGGTTAATTATGGGTAATACGAATTATAAAAACAATAGATATTTCATATTTACTTTTTTTGACATTTGAATTAAATGTTATATAATTGCTTGATCTTTTTTTAAACATTTGAATTAACAATTACACATTAAAACATTTTAATTTCTATACACTTCTTTTGAAAAAAAAATCATATATTTTTTAATCATTATATAAATTAACAGCAACTAAATTTTAATTTACAAAACACATGTATACATACTGTTTTTGTATTTAACAGCAGTGTTAACGGCAATATTAACCCAATAGTTGCTAGATTAATTTCTTCTACTAAGCTAACTTTAATTATTTTAAAAGCTAAAACATCATACTGCCCTTAGGAATTTACTTTGAATTGGCTACATAACATTGGGTTGATTGTTAAATGTGTTTATTAAATCGAAAAGATAAATCCTAAACCACTCAGTCAAGCATACGGGAAAAGAAGTTATTAATTTACAGAGATAGAGTCGCTGTAATTCTTTACCAAATCACCATTAAAAATGTATTCAACAGCGGTGGTGAATATATATTATATCAATAATGGGCACAGAAAATTCGTAAATATTAAAAATGTCAAGCTAGTAGGAAATGACTCCTTTTCAATGGCAATCTCCTTCAATTCAGGTTTGTTGGCAACTTCCTTCCTATATATATATATATATATATATATATATATATATATGAATATATCTATCGCTTATCATCGTGATCTTGTTGATTTTTTAATTTTTAATTTTTAATTTTAGTTTGCTCTTTTTCCTTGCACTGGCATGTACTTTATTCTTTAATATATATCTTCATCTTTGGTCTAAAAAATTAAATAATCAATAATGTTATAAATATAAATAATAATAGATGATGAATAATGAATTATCATATGATAAACATTATTAAAGAAATGAAGAACACCGATAAATGAAAGAAATCAAAGTGAGAGAGATAGTTGAGAGATAAGAAAGATTGAAACCTTTTTATATTGACTTTATGTGTATCCTCTTATTTTTGATTTTCGTGATCCAAACTTACAAAGGAATCAAACACACACACACACACACACATATATATATATATATATATATATATATATATATATATATATATATAGGCAATAGAATAGGGAGGGAGGCAGTGGAGAGAAGATGAGATATTTGTGGTGAAAATCCATATATTATAACACTCCCCTTTGGATTTATACCACCTATATCACTATGCTAAGAAATCCTAATGGGATAAAATCTGAGAAAAATGTATACAATGATCTCTCTGGATCTACTGAGGTTGGACATTAAAAACTATCTCATTAAAAACCTTGTCAGGAAAACCCAGTGGGATAAAACCTGATCGAAGGGAAAAAGAGTATAGTGTACACATGTCCATTCAAAACTTTGCTCCTCTTGATTGAATGCCCCCCCTAAAAAAAACGTCAATATTAATCTTGTATTTTACAGAGTTGACGCATGCCTATTCCATATACCAGCTTCTCAAAGGTTGATGTAGGCAATGTTTTGGTAAACAGATCTGCAAGATTATCTGTAGACCGTATTTGCTTAACATCAATTTGTTGACTCTGTTGAAGCTCATGAGTATAGAAGAATTTAGGAGAAATATGTTTGGTTCTATCTCCTTTGATATATCCTCCTCTAATTTGAGCAATGTAAGCTGCATTATCTTCAAATATCTGTGTCGGCATTTCTTTAGATAATGAAAATCCACAAGTATTTTGAATATGATGAATAACTGACCTTAGCCAAACACATTCTCGACTTGCTTCGTGAAGTGCGATGATTTCAGAATGATTAGAGGATGTAGCAATCAAAGTCTGTTTTGTGGAGCGCCATGATATTGCTGTGCCATTATATGTAAAAACATATCCTGTTTGTGAACGGGCTTTGTGGGGATCAGACAAATACCCGGCATCAGCATAACCAAGTAAACCTGAAAAATTGTTAGATGTTGTATAAAATAATCCTAAATCTTTCGTTCCACTAAGGTAACGGAAAAGATGTTTGATCCCATTCCAATGTTTTCGAGTTGGTGCTGAACTGAATCTAGCCAGTACATTCACAGAGAATGCAATATCTGGTCTAGTACATTGAGCCAGATATAATAAGGCACCAATTGCATTAAGATACGGTACCTCAGGACCAAGTATCTTTTCACCATTTTCTTTTGGACGGAATGGGTTCTTTTTAGGATCAAGAGTTCTAACAACCATAGGAGTACTCAATGGATGAGAATTATCCATATGGAATCTCTTTAAAATCTTTGTAATATATGCTGATTGATGGATAAGTACTCCATTTGATCTATGCTCGATCTCGAGGCCGAGATAACATTTTGTCTTTCCTAGATCTTTCATTTCGAATTCCTTTTTCAAGTATTCAGCAGTTTTCAGGAGTTACCCGGGAGTTCCAATTAAGTTCATATCATCAACATAAACTGCTATGATAGCAAATCCTGATTCTGATTTCTTAATGAAAACACATGACCATATAGGATTATTAATATATCCTTCTTTTATCAGATATTCACTGAGACGGTTATACCACATCCGTCCGGATTGTTTTAATCCATACAAGGACCTTTGTAATTTTATCGAATATAAATTACGAGGTCTTGAGTTACATGCTTCTGGCATTTTAAATCCCTAAGGGATTTTCATATAAATATCTGAATCCAGTGAACCATATAGATAAGCGGTCACTACGTCCATCAGACGCATTTCCAGTATTTCCAAGACAACCATGCTTATCAGAAATCGAAACGTAATTGTATCCATCACTGGTGAGTATGTTTCATCAAAATCGATGCCAGGTCTCTGCGAGGAACCTTGTGCTACGAGTCGTGCCTTATATCTCACGACCTCGTTTTTCTCATTACGTTTCCGTATAAAAACCCATTTGTACCCAACAGGTTTAACTTCTTCAGGTGTCTGGATTATCGATCCAAATACTTCATGTTTGGCTAATGAAGTCAATTCTGCTTGAATTTCTTCTTTCCATTTAGGCCAATCAGACATCTGTTTACAATCATCGAGATTATGAGGTTCATAATCATTATTTATAATCTCAGTTGCCACTGTGTATGAAAACACATCATCGATGATTGTTTCTTCACGATTCCACAATTCTTTTGTATAATTTATAGAAATTTTCTCATTTCTACATTCTTGTATCTCTTCTGAGATTCCTTCCTCCATATGGGATTTTGTCACTTTAGTAACTTGTGTCCCTTCAGGGACATTTAACTCTTCTGGAGTTAATTTAGAGAAAGTGGATTTATTTATTTTCCTTTTTCGAGGAACAATATCTTTTGAGCCAACTGGTCTACCACGCTTCTGGCGTGCAGTAGATGATTATTTAGCTATCATTAGTTTAGATTATTTTTCTGGAACAATCACCTGTGCTGGTATAATAACAGCTGAGATGTATGATTTTGTTACCCTAGTAGCATCTGTAAATGCATCTGGTAACTGATTCGCTATTGCTTGAAGATGTACTATCTTACGTACTTCATTCTCATATTGAGATGTGTATGGGTCTAAATGAATTAGACTAGGAACTTTCCAGGAAAGTTCATGCTTCTCTTCAGAAGAAGTTTTTCTTTCCCCTAATGATAAGAACTTTGTTTCATCACAATGACAATCTGCAAACCGTGCTGTGAAAAGATCACCAGTCAAAGGTTCCAGATATCTAATAATTGATGGTGAATCCAGACCAACATATATTCCCAAACGCCTTTGGGGTCCCATTTTAGTTCTTTGTGTTGGCACAACTGGGACATATACTGCACAACCAAAAGTACGTAAATGAGATATATCTGGTTGATGACCAAGTACAAGTTGTACTGGTGAATATTGATGGTAAGCAGTGGGCTGAAGCCCGATTAATGCAGCAGCATGTAAAACAGCATGCCCCCATATAGAAATTGGTAATTGCGTTCGTAATAATAAAGTCCTTGCAATTATCCGGACACGTTTAATAAATGATTCTGCTAATCCATTGAGTATGAACATGTGGAACTGGATGTTCAACATCAATCCCAAGCACTTTGCAATATTCATCAAATGCTTTGGAAGTAAATTCACCAGCATTATCAAGGCGTATGGATTTAATTGAGTGGTCGGGAAAATGAGCTCTAAGCCTGATAATCTGTGCAAGTAATCTTGCAAAAACAACATTACGTGTTGATAATAAGCATACATGTGACCATCTTACAGATGCGTCAACTAAAACCATAAAATAGTGAAATGGTCCACTTGGTGGATGAATAAGTCCACATATATCCCCTTGAATCCTTTGTAAAAATGATGGGAATTCAAAACCAACTTTAGAAAAATATGGTTTTATTGCTAATTTCCCTTGGAAACATGCGGTGCATAAATTCTCATGTGATAAAAGAACCTTCTGGTTCATTAATGGATATCCATGAGAATTTTCAATAATTCTACACATCATTGTAGATCCTGTATGACCGAGATGGTCATGCCAAAGTACAAACACTTTTGGATCTGAGAACTTTTGATTCATAACTACATAAATTTCTACACTTTTGATAATAGTGTAATATAATCCATAAAATAAAGCATACAGCTTTTCTATAATGAGTTTCTGGCTTGAATCATGAGAAGTAATGCACATATATTCAATATTATCTCTATTTATAGTTTCAATATGATATCCATTCCTCCGTATATCTTTGAAACTAAGCAGATTCCTTCTGGATCTACTTGAGTATAATGCATCCTCGATACATATTTTAGTATTGTTTGGTAACAATATCGTGGCTCTTCCAGAGCCTTCTATCAGATCCGCTGGACCTGATACTGTATTAACATTTGCTCTGAGAAAAGTTAAATTTATAAAATATTTCTGACTCCGCAGAATTGTATGAGTTGTTGCACTATCAACTAGACATATATCTCCTGCTTCTAGCTTTTCAATAATCCCCATTTTATCATTTTGATTCATTTTGTATGTTTCATAAAGAAAAATAAAGTGCATATCAGACAAAATGATTCAAAAAGTATATATTGCATAGAGATATATTTTCCATGAACGAAATTACAAAATAATACTACTGTAAGTAGTATTTAATTGGTATGGACATTTCCATCACCAATTGAAGCAGCTGGCATATCTTTCGGGTCTGGGAAGAAATCTGTAACATTGAGATGCGTAATATCTCTAGGATATGAATCCTCAATGAAATGAGTTTCCGGTTTCTTTCCCTTTCCTTTGATTGATGCTTGGTACAGATCTACCAGATGTTTCGGTGTGTTACATTCATTTGACCAATGATTGTCACATCCACACCTATAACAAACACTGTTATTTGCATTGGGCCTATTTTGAGCATATTTTCTTTTGAACTTTTTTGCCTCATAAGTATTCCACATCTGCTGAGCATTTTGATTATAACCACCTGATCTTTTAAAACTACGGCCCCGGCCCCAGCCAAGATTACGACCATAACTACGGCCTCGATCAGGATTACGACTGTTACCACGACCACGATTAGAATTATGATCATACCCATGGCCTCGACCACGACCACGATATCCGACAGTACTAGCATTCACCTCCGGAAATGCTTTAGAACCAGTCAGGTGTGATCCGTGGTTTTTTATTAGTAGCTCATTATTTTTTTCTGCTACTAAAAGGCATGAGATAAGTTCTGAATATTTTGAGAATCTGCGTTCTCGATATTGCTGTTGCAATATTATGTTTGAGGCATGGAAAGCTGTAAAAGTCTTTTCTAACATATCCTTTTCAGATACCTCTTCACCACATAATTTCAACCTTGTGGTGATTCTGAACAAAGTAGAATTATATTCAGAAACTGATTTATGGTCCTGGAAACGTAAATGCTGCCATTCGTATCTAGCATTTGGTAATGTTACATCATGCTGATGATCATAATGATCTTTAAGCTCTTGCCACAGATCCTCAGGATCTGTGACAGTAAGATATTGAGCATTCAAATCCTCATTCAAATGATGACGGATTATGACCATAGCTGATGATCTGTCTTGCTCATTAGCATTAATTCCATCATCAATGGTGTAGTATAGGCCTTGAGATTTTAAGTATAATCCAGCATCAATAACCCATGACATATAGTTATCTCCTGACACTTTGAGTGCATCAAACTTCAGATTCGTAAGTTTAGCCATGCTTACAACTTCCCCCTTTTTTCTGTAAATTAAATTGTAGATTTAATTTAGTGTGAATATAATTAAAGAGTATAATGGATTAACCAATTTCAGGGCCATAAGATCACCTTACAGGGCCATAAGAACACCTGCGATGTGTATAAAAATAAATGGTTTCAGGGTCATAAGATCACCTTACAGGGCCATAAGAACACCTGCGATATGCATAAATGTATATGGTTTCAGGGTCATAAGATCACCTTACAGAGCCATAAGAACACCTGGATATGCATACATGTATATGGTTTATAAATAAATAAATCCATAACTATATATAGATTCCGTTGACGGCATAAGCCATCTTATTATACGGAACTGTATATAGATCCAGAATATTAAGATGTGATCCTATCTATTTACATACATTCGTGCTGATAAAGTGTTATAAATATAAATAATAATAGATGATAAATAATGAATGAACATATGATAAACATTGTTAAAGAAATGAAGAACACTGATGAATGAAAGAAATCAAAGTGAGAGAGATAAGAAAGATTGAAACCTTTGTATATTGACTTTGTGTGTATCCTTTTATTTTTGATTTTCGTGATCCAAACTTACAAAGGAATCAAACATATATATATATATAAATAAATATATATATATATATAAATAAATAAATATATATATATATATATATATATATATATATATATATATATAGGCAATAGAATAGGGAGGGAGGCGGTGGAGAGAAGGTGAGATATTTGTGGTGAAAATCCATATATTATAACAAATAAAAATTTATAAATGTTTTATACGGAAAAAACTTTATGGAATATCTAATCCATGTTTTTTTAATGTGAAAATATATAGATATAACACATTTTTTAATTGATTTTGTGAAATTAACACTAAGTTAATAACTTGAGTTTTAATAGTACAAAAGTAGAGTAATCGATAAAAATGTCATTGAATTCATTTTGAGTTTTTATTTTATATATATATATATATACACACACACTACTGCAGTAGCGCGACTCGAATCTGGACATTGTTACCACTAAAATATATTGGACGGTGATAATTCATTTTAAATTAATACTAACTTGAGTTTTAATAGTATCAAAGTAATAAAGTATAAAAAAATGTCATTGAATTCATTTTTCATTTCCCTTTTTTCCTTTATTCTTTGTTGTTGTTATTATTATTATTATTAGTATTATTATTACTGTCAAACACTTTCTCACTTAAACTCTAGAAAAAGATGATTCCCCTTGAGAAAAATGAGAAGGAATTTGAAGCGATCGAAGGAAATAAATAAGTGATCGAAGAGATTTGAAACACGAAAACGAGATAAATGAAAGTTTGAAAAAAATTACAAAACTTATTTTATGTTGACTCTGACCCAAATAAAAAAGTTTTGATAAAAGAAAATATGTATCGACCAAAACGTTTAAGTTGAAAAAAATACGAGCCTTAGGGGGGTGTATTGGTTCAAGATTTTATTAGACAATTTGGGGAAGTAAAAGTCGGGTGGTATTTGATTGAGACTTTTTAACAAGTTAGATAACTCCAGTGGTATTCGATCAAGACTTTTAAGATTTTTTTTAAAAGTTCATATTGTCTTATGGTATTGGATTTAGATTTTTAAGATTTTTTTTAAAAGAATCTTAATAATCCTAATAGTCTTGCAAATCCATAAAATCCTTGCATCTAAAAATTGTCTATTAAAATCCCAATCCAATACACCCCCCTTATTTTATATTTTTATCTAAGGAGTATTTTCATCAAAAAACACTTTTTTTTTTTTTTTAATGTTAATGTTAATCACACCAAATCGGCACCAAAAAATTTAAAAAACACATAATAGGGTTTCAGCTAGCGAAGACATGAAGAGAGGCACGTGCAGCCTAAACCTTATAAGTGCCGAAAGTTGGTATCACGTCAACGGAGTGGGTCCCATAGTTAGGGTTGTCGTGAGCAAAACTTTGTCTGAGTGCGATACCACGTGGATATCACGTTCTGTACTAGTCATGTTGGTTTTGTTTGTGGGCCGGCCCAGTCGGAAAATACATATCAGTTTGTGACTCAAATGCTTCCCTTTGAATCCTACACTAAACATCTACTCGTTTGATAAGAAACAAATGCTAATATTTTCTGCCCACAAGGTCCACAACCCAAGCACTTTGCCTGGGTTATTCTTATTAGACTTTTATGTGGGATATGTCCCAAACACTTGGCTTGGCTTGGTTTTGTGAGTTGTGACTCATTGTGGTTGCCTTCAACTTTCATGGCTTCACATATTGTACCATTTCTCAGACTTGCAACCAACAAAAAAATTATGATTTGCTTTGAAACTACCATAATATTCTTGGGTTAATGGTATGGTATATGTGTCTGCTAATTGAAAAGTTAAGACCCTGAACTCAGTCATGCATTTACTAAAACAACTCATAAGGTGGTGAATTTTGTGCGCTATGTAAGCGGCATCTAATCGATCACTCACAAAAATGAATTATGGAAGCATTGAACTATTCAAGCAATGTCAAATATTTTTATCTACAGTTATAATAATCAGTAGACTTTTTATCTACCCGAGAATAAATAAAATAAAAGTAGAAGATCTGGAACTTTGTATCTAAGTATCTACTAGCTAATATTAATATACAAATGCCGGTAATACGATTTTTTTTTTGAAAGTATTACAAGAATATTGTAAGATCAAACAATACATAAGGTGGTGAATTTTGTGCGCTATGTAAGCGGCATCTAATCGATCACTCACAAAAACGAATTATGGAAGCATTGAACTATTCAAGCAATGTCAAATATTTTTATCGACAGTTATAATAATTAGACTTTTTATCTACCCGAGAATAAATAAAATAAAAGTAGAAGATCTAGTACTTTGTATCCAAGTATCTACTAGCTAATATTAATATACAAATGCCGGTAATGTGAATTTTTTTTTTGAAGTATTATAATAATATTATGAGATCAAACAATACATGTGTGGTCCGGATATTTATTATATAACGAGAGATAACTACTCCCACAACCAGAGAAGAAAACTCTTCACACATAATTGTAAAATACGTATGGTGGGATTAAACTCATTAGCACTCATGTGGAAGAGAGATGCACTACCAGCTCTGCTAAGAGGTAATGTGCATTGGTAATGCGAATTATAAAAACAATAGATATTTCATATTTACTTTTTTTGACATTCGAATTAAATGTTATATAATTATTTGATCTTTTTTTTTACATTTGAATTAAATAATTATTTGATACAATTACACATTAAAACATTTTAATTTCTATACACTTCTTTTGAAAAAAAAAAATAATCATATATTGTTTAATCATGATATAAATTAACAGCAATTAACATTTTAATTTACTAAACACATGTATACATACTGTTTTTGTATTTAACAGCAGTGTTAACGGCAACATTAACCAAATAGTTTCTAAATTAATTTCTTCTACTAAGCTAACTTTAATTATCTCTTATTTTAAAAGCTAAAACAGCATACTGGCCTTAGGAATTTACTTTGAATTGGCTAAATAACATTGGGTTGATTGTTAAATGTGTTTATTAAATCGGAAAGATAAATCCAGAACTACTCAGTCAAGCATACGGGAAAAGAAGTTATTAATTTATAGAGATAGAGTCGCTGTAATTCTTTACCAAATCACCATTAAAAATGTATTCAACAGCGTTGGTGACTATATATTATATCAATAATGGGCACAGAAAATTCATAAATATTGAAAATGTCAAGCTAGTAGGAAATGACTCCTTTTCAATGGCAATCTCCTTCAATCCAGATTTGTTGGCAACTTCCTTCCTATATATATATATATATATATATATATATATATATATATATATCACTTATCATCCTGATCTTGTTGATTTTTTTTTATTTTTTTATTTTAGTTTGCTCTTTTTCCTTGCACTGATGTTTTATATGCAAAAAACTTTATAAATGTGAAAATATATAGATATAGCACATTTTTTAATTGATTTTGTAGAATTAGCACTAAGTTAATAACTTAAATTTTAATAATACTAATAGTACTAAAGTAGAGTAATCGACAAAAATGTCATTGAATTCATTTTGAGTTTTTATTTTATATAGTGTATATATATATATATATATATATATACCACTGTAGTAGTGTGATTTGAACCTGAATATTGTCGAACTGAATAAACGCTCTTACCACTAAACTACATTGGACGGTGATAATTCATTTTAAGTTGGTACTAACTTGAGTTTTAATAGCATCAAAGTAGTAAATGACAAAAAAAAATGTCATTAAATTCATTTTTCATTTTCCTTTTTTCCTTTCTTCTTTTTTTTAATTGTCAAACACTTTCGCACTTAAACTCAAGAAAAAGATGAGGAGGAATTTGAAATGATTGAAGGAAATAAATAAGTGATCAAAGTGATTTGAAATACGACAAAGATATAAAGGAAAGTTTCGAGAAATAAATAAGTGATCTAAGTGATTTGAAATATGATAATGAGATAAATGAAAGTTTAGGGGGGTGGGATGTCATTGAATTCATTTTTCATTTTCCTTTTTTTTCTTGTCAAACACTTTCTCACTTAAACTCAAGAAAAAGATGATTCCTCTCAAGAAAAATGAGGATGGATTTGAAGCAATCAAAGGAAATAAATAAATAATGATTGAAGTGATTTGAAAAACGAGAATGAGAGTGTTCGTCAAAAAAGTAAAAACACAATTTTTTTTTTTTTATGTTAATGTTAGTCGCCACCAAATCGGCACCAAAAAATTCAAAAAAAACTATAATAGGGTTACAGATAGGTCAGACTTGAAGAGAGAGAGGTACGTGCAGCCCAAACCGTAAGTGCCGAATGGGTCCCACAGTTAGGGTTGGCGGGAGCAAAGCGATACCACGTGGCAATCACGTTATGTACTATGTTATGTTGGTTTTGTTTGTGGGCCGGCCCAGTCGGCACGAGACTCTCGTGTGTGTGTGTTCATGACGGTTTTAACATCACCAAATCTGTCTCTGATCTGATCACTTCACGTGCACATCACACGGCTATTAATCTATTATACTTTTCTCTCAAATATTGATATCACTAATCACCTACCCCACTCTAGTCTCTACTACGTACTCCACATGCCGGCTATCAACTATCATGCTCTCCACCCTTCCCTTTTCTTGAATTTCTACACTTGTTATTCATCTACAATATTCCTATCAATTTGCTTAATTAATAATTAACATCTAAATAATCTATTTCCTATAATTTTATATCTAATTTGTATATAATTACAATTTCAATGCATAATTTGGTTACATTTTAAGAACCGTTAACGTATTATCGTTCAATGTGACTTGGTGATAAATGATATTGATTCAGTTTAGTAATATCTCATTTGAATCACCATACCGCATATGTTATTTATATAGGATATGATAATTGAAGAAGAATATATTCGATTGCCTAATTGTGAAGAGAATACACATGGACATGTGAAATCAAAACAGTAATTCCAAAAATAACTCTTAAACTAAAAGTAAATCATTCATGCAATTGAAGATGATGATGAGATCATTAATAATAGACATTATAAAGCAAATGGGTCGTGCATGCCATCTGAGTTTTACTGCATATCCATGCAATTATTTCTCTGTTAGTACTGGAACTGTACATATATTCTCCAAACAGATCCTAAGCCGGTATCAAGTAGCAATAATTGTCCTTTTCTTTGTTACAAATTGAATACCATACATTTTCATGTCTTATGTGACTACACTTAACTAGTAAACATGAGCTGTAAACAAAAATTAAAAAACAATCAATATATCATATATAATTATGTGTCTGTTTACTAGGGTTTATGAATTCAAACTTGGGTTTTTTTTTGGGAGATTACGATTCATCGGATGGATCTGAAAGCTCTACTAGTGTATAATGACAGTCACAAAACCGGCATTAGTCGTTTTGTAATTCTACTTAATTATAAATTTTCTGGGCTGGCAATGTATGTACATATAAGATGAAAGCATGGAGACAAATGAAGCAATGAAGTTAATGAAATACATTATAGAACAAATTAAAAAGCCAGTGAGATACCACTACTATTATCCGTACTAGCTTTATCCTTCTCAGTTATATATATATATAAAAATTTATAAGCTTTGAGAGAGATTTCCTCCAGCTGCTAGCTGTAAGTTGACTAGGTAAACCATATATGCAACCGAATATCACTTTCTTTCTTTTTTGGCTAAGAGCCACTCAATGAATTTTGTTACAATTTTATAATTTTGTTTCTAATGTCACCTACTAATACCAGTCCTAATTTGTCATTATGGTCTTGTTTAATGGATCTTCTGAACAAACTAAATATTAGGGCTTTTGTTAATTTGCTTGATTATATATGTTTTAATTGCAATGTTAATTGGCCATTCCCATAAACTGATCATAGTTTCTTCAAAGCCAAATTAAATCTCAATTATTTATTACTATTTCATGTCCCAATTTTATTATCCATTCAAGTGCTCTCTCATTTATCAAATATTCAAACTAGAAGTTTAGAACTCTTTTCGGATCAATCATTTCAGTACAATTTTATATATATAGTCAATTGCCGGAGGAATCCAACGGATTCAAAATTTGGTTAAAAATATTAACATATGCACAACCCTACTATACAAGTACAACGTAACAAATTTTCTGCTGTTGCAAGTAAATAATGCATGTGATCACTAGCTATATATGATACTATATAGCTAAAAAAAAGGGAGAAATTGTGTCTTAATCAAGTAAAAATTGGCAAACGTGAAAAATTAAAGGGCAAAAGGAAGTCATAATTAATCTAAATTTATGGAAAAAAGTAAGAAACAAAAACTAAATTATGCATTAATGATTTTTTTTTATCTAAAGTCTTATAAGACTTTAATGTTTTAGATATATAAATAAGTCTTATAAAATAAGATATTATGATATGTCTTTTGGATGACTTATTATAAATGTAAAATTGATTAGATTGTATTAGGGTTTCTTCAAATTTGGACATTTTTGAAAAATTGATTTTTAGGGCTTTATTATGTGCTGATAAAATTGTAAATATATGAATTGTTATAGGACATTTATGGCAATTTACTAAAAAAACTCTACTATAACACTTTTTTTAAAAGATAAAAGTAAAAAAATTTACTTTTTCTAAAAGACATATATATATCTTAAAATAAGATATAAGTTAGAAAAACAAACAAACTGATTTATCTTAATTTAAGATATAAAAGCCAATACGTCTTATAGTGAAAAAAACAAACATCCCCGTATGTTTATTACGGATACTACAAAAATGAAACAATGCATGGATAATCATAGAAACTGGTTTAAAATACATGTGTTATGTAACATTGCAGAAACAATATGTCAGTCCCCATATATATATATATATATATATATATATATATATATATATATATATATATTAACCTTAATTTCCAAGGTATAGATAATTCAAGTACATAGAGTTAAGGGTTTTTTTTGGAAGTATTACAATAATGATTACAATAACTTCTTCTGATGCCAATTAACGGTCAAGTTAGGGGTATGTCTAGACCTGTCGATATCAAACAGAATATGTACGATACGAATACATACTTGAAAAAATCGGGAAAAAAACTCTCTTCACATACCGGCCGTAAAATACGTACACATGATCATGAGACTCTAATCCCCTACCACTACATGGAAGGAGAGGTAATTAATGGACTATCACCTATGCTAAGAGGTAATATGCAAATAGAGTAAAGTTCTTGGTTGCGTTATTTCTAGCTATATTTAATATATATATATATATATATATATATATATTTGAAACATATAATTGTCTGTTCTGTTAGGTCAGAAATGCGAAAGTGCAAATAGAGTAAGGATATGGTTTATGCAAGTGCAAGCCATGACCATTATTGGTTTTCTTCCTACTACGCGGATTCCAGATCCAATACACAAAATAATTAAGTAGTAAATAACTGGTGGAAAGCACATATATAGCAACAACAGAAATAAAGAAAGAAATTTGTTCAATTTACAAAAACAGCCTTTTGTGATCGTGTCAGAAATAATAAAATTAAGTGTAATTAAGCAAGTAGGCATTGCAAATTTGCAAGTGAACCCCAAATGATGATAAATTATTGGTTCCAATTAGTAGAATAGGGGCTCATCTGGTCATTTCAAGTTATTAATTAACATTCTTCTATTGCTAATCTTCTTCCCCATTAAATATTTAAATCTCTCTCTCAAATTGTACAAAAACAAATGATAAATATTAAATAATTTATAAGGTAATCCAAATTGGGAATTGAAGGACCACTGAGAGAGTTCTATTACTTTATTGACTCTCCATATACCTATTTGTCAGACAAGGATTCATTTACAGACAACAGCTTGTTTAAGTTGTTTTTCTTTTCAATTTTTTCTGCTTTGTCCTTCCATTATTAAATTCAACTATCTTATTTCAAAAATAAAAAATACAAAAATTAAACTATCTCAATTTTACCTCTTTAAATACCTCTCCCTCTCTCTTCTAATTTCCTCCAAACAATCTCACACCAACTCTCTCTCTCTCCTTCTCTCTAAATCTGAAAAAACAACAAAGACCTTGTTAATTATTATTCCATGGAAGATATCACGAACAAACAAGCTTACATGCCCTTTTCTAAACCACCACCATCGCCATCACCACTAGCTATCCACAAGAATTCACAAACAATAACCAAAGCAAAGCCAAAGATTCGCATAATTCACATATTTGCACCAGAGATCATCAAAACTGATGTGGCAAACTTTAGAGAACTGGTGCAAAGACTGACAGGAAAACCAACCCATCAAGATCTTCAAAAGGGTACTTGCAAGAAGATCAGATCTTCAAGAACAATTCCCAAAAGAGGAGAAGAGCCACAGGCGCCGCCGAAGAAAGTAGAGGTGATGAGAAGTGGTGGATTTGTTGGGTCGTTGGATCATCAAAGCTGCTGCAGAGAAAGGGTTAAAGAAGAAGAAGAAGAGATGTGGAATGGAGCCAGTTCGGGTGGTTTCTTAAACGGGTTCGGGGATTTTGATGGATTCATTCAAGAGCTTGGTGAATTTCCTTTACTTCCTATGGATGCTTCTCATCACATGCATGCTTTTGAAGAAACTCAACTTGCCTAATCCAACATTTTTAGGGTTTTTTTTTTTTTTTTTTTTTTTTTTTTGGGTTCTTAATTCAATTAATTAAATGAATGTTTATTATTTTGTTTGATTTAATAGATGGTTTTAATTAGATAAATATTTATCTGTTGTCTGGTCTCTCTTCTCTTTAATTCTCTCCATCTCTGCTGTAAATACAAGGGATGATTATATATAACTTAATTTACACTTTGAAGATTCTATTTTCTGCAGACAAAAATTTGCTAGAGCTCTCAGTTCTCTAAATGAACTCCATTTGGATGCAACAGAAGCAAACTCAAATTATTTATTTTAATTTAGTTTAATAATAAATTTTATAATTCAGTTCAAATATTTTAGATGGATTGATTTGTCTCTTTATCTGGGATGTGGCAGTGGCCTTTGTCTGATGATCTATGTGGGCCTCTCCCTCTTGAGAGAGAAGAATAGTGTTTGGCAAACCAAACATGAACGTGCAAAACTATACAGTTTATAATATGATTTAATAAATGCATTACTTTTCTTGCAAGACTTTATAATACATAAAAATCGAATAAAAAATTACATTTGTTATGGCAAGTCGTCCAGCACTAATGATGATAACATATAGAGACTAGAGAGCAAAGGCAAACGTGTTGATTGGCTCACTAATTAGTAATTTCTTACAAATATTATCTTATCCCTCCATTTACTTAGCCAGCTTTGTGAAATTCCTCATCTTTTGTCCACCATTGCAACAAATTCCGGCCAAGTTGGCTTCATTATTTTTAATTAATTAATAATCTCAAACCCCAAGGGATCCTAAAGATGAAAGGTGCCAAAGTTCAACCTTTGCTATCATGTAATGTATAATAACAGAATTGGTGTATATATATACCTATTAATGATAGCACAAAAATAACTTTCTCAATAATGAAAGTTTTGTCTTTAATTGCACCAACCTAGTTGGGATGTCTGAAAAAAAAAAGTTTTATCATTAATTAAAATTACAAAGAAAGAATAATAATTAAAAAAAAAAGACATTTCAATGTAAATGTTTAGAATACATAACATCATACTTTCACTTTCGTTGTTTTATGTTTCATAAATCCAAACCCTATAATTCTTATACATCTCTTATTTATTTATTTTATTAATATTTATCTTTGCAATACTATTTTCAAAGAGTAACTGAGTAAGTTAATTTTGGAGAAAATCATTGCAGAAGCTAAATATAAGAAGAAAAAAATGTAAAGAAAGGATGTATATGTCAATTGCATTGTCAAGTGTGTGAGGTATGAGATTTTATCACGATTAATAAACGGTGATTTAGAATAAAATGAAGTGTTTTAAAAATTTATTATTGAACAATGCTTGGATGATGACCAGTCAGCACCCAAGTATACTGACCCACCAATAGGGTGTTGTCACGTGGCCTTTTTTCTTAGAATGCAAGGAGATAAATGTAAAAAAGTGAAAGAAAAAAGATCACGTGGAAACACCCCATTAGTGAGTCAATTTAACCGGTCAGCACCCAAGTATTTTCCTTTATTATTTTAATATTTTACGGTAGAATCCCTCTAAATTAATATTCTTGGGACCAACCCTTGAGTATTAATTTAGAGGGGTTATTAATTTCAAGGTTTTACATTGTAAAGTGCTATTTTGTCTTAGAAAACGTGTGGAAGTCGGGTTTTTTGTTTAAGGAAATTTCCTTTCAGGATTCCTTATTTATTCGGTTTTCTTCTTCGGGGAAAGTTCATTTTTTTTTTCAGGATTCATAATCACAATTGCACTGTTCATGGCAAATCAAAAGGTTTTGCTTCTTCTTGATAATTGCACTGCACATGTACAACTTATAGAGCTACCTAATCACATCCAACTTAGGAACACCATAGTGCACTATCTGCCACCAATTTTGACATCAAAGCTACAACCATGTGATGCTGGAATAGTTCGAAACTTCAAGGCGTATTATCGTTTTCGCTTTAATTATATGTTGCTCGAACGTTTGGAATCCAACACACCTGATCCTAAAAGATTGATATTTTAAAAGTCATTTGTATGGCTATTGCAACATCGACATTTGATGTTAAGCCCAAGATCATGGCCAATTGGTTTTTTCATTGCAAAATTCGTACAGTCTAAGGAAAAACCAAGAGAGACATTGAGGATAGTGGTGTTACCAGTGAATTACAACAACAACTTCAAAGCTTCTACTATAGCAATCCTATGGATGTCAATCATCTACTTAACCATCTGGAGGAAGAAAAAGTGTGTTACACTCTTACTGAAGAGGATATCATCAATGATATCACAAGGCAAAATAATGATAGTGTGGTTGAGATAGATGGGGACAACGATGATTGTCATGAGGTACCTAAAATCTCTACAAGTAAGGTTGTTGAAATGATAAATTTAATTGAAACTTTTTTGCTACAACAAGAAGGTGATCACAATAACTTCTTGATAACAATTCAATTTAAAAGATAAAGGATGAAGTTAAAAATATCAAACATGGTGGCCTAGTGCAAACTAGCATCTTGAAGTGGGGGACCGAAATTTTACACTAGGTTTCAAAAAATATATATTAATTATTATGATATAGAGGTTTATTAATTTTTTATATAGGTTCGAGTCAGGACCGGGATTTTTTTTTATATCAATTTAGAGAGGATATTTATTTACATAAGATTAATTTATATGAGTTCTACTTTATAATGGAATGTATTTACAAAGGAGTGTGATATAATAGAGTAATTTTCGAACAAAATGATTTTTTTTTAGTTTTTTAAAATAAAGTGTATTTTTTTAAAAGGAAATGCAGTGTATTTAGAAGAAAAAAAACAATTATGAAAAGGTAAAAATGATTTATAAAAAGAACATCTATTTTTTTCCTCATTGTGGTCATATATACATGAAAAATCAAATTTTGCTATATCAAATTGTTAACTAATTACAAATATTGGTTCCCTAAAAATGGTCCAATAGCTAGATGTTTATTGATTAAATCTGAATCCTCCACTTAACTGATTTTTATCCTAATTTAAAATATTTTAAAGATAAATATTATATCTTTAAAGATAATAAAAATAAAATAAATAAATTTTAATTATTAATTATAATTATTACTGAATCTATTTAGATCATGACAATAATCAACTTAACAGAAATCTAAATTCTTATCAATTTTGTAGAAATCGATGAGAGCATAAACATTGCGAAGGAAGCATAAATGAGAAGGTGGACACAGAGAGAAAACATGGTTGGATTGACATGTTTGATAATGACAGGCAAATTAAATATAAATATAGAAATCTAGAAAAATACATAAATGAATGAAGAGATATTTTTCCTCTTTTTATATAATAAGAAAACCAAGTTTAGAGATAAGGTTCTCTAGTGTTTAACATGTATAATAAAGATTGACTTGAAGCAAACCAGGCTCAAGTCAACATTTTTGGTAAACTTTATTTGCAAATTGTAATATTAATTACTTGGATGGATGGTAAGTAGAAACCGACTACAAGGATGATAGATTTTAATTAAATAGCCATTAGAAAATTCAAGTTTAATGAGGTGGGTGATGGATCTACTTGAACAAACCTTTCTCATACCTTAGTAATAATAGTCTATCCATTTAACTACCCCCCCCCCCCCCCCCCCCCCTGCTAGATACTGTTGGCTTTAAAAACAGCCTTCATCAATGCAACAATATAAACATATCAATGTCTCACTCCAATAATATACATGTTCACTATAATATATATATATATATATATATATATATATATATATTATGAAAATTGTGATAAATATCACCTTTTTGTCTCGCTGTTGCACTAACTTCACCGGTTTAATAAGTTATGTTTAAAAGGCACCTATTCAGGTGAACTATCAAAATTGCCTTTAAATAATCAATTTTTAATTGTCTCTGTACTTCCATCTCCACACTTGAAACACTGAAGGCAGTAACTCCTTTCTTTCTCTCTCTACAATAAATTTCAAAACTACTAAACGTTCTTCAGTCAGCACAACAAGGTAATATGTTTGTCTGAAATACTGTTTTTTATCCTTCATTTTTAAAAAACGTTCCTTTTGTAAACATGAAGCTGGTTTTGTGAATATTTTATGTGTGAAATTTGAATCTCCGATGCTGTTAATAAAAAGCTAGGAGCCTTTGAAAGTGCTCGGAGCCTGTTTGAAAAAGCTCAGAGCCTTTGACAAAGCTCGGAGCCTTTGACAAAGCTCGGAGCCTGTTTAAAAAAGCTCGGAGACTTTAGAAAACAAGCTCGGAGACTTGAAAAAAGCTTGAGCTTTTAGAAAACAAGCTCGGGACTTTGTAAAAAAACTCGGGACTTTGTAAAAACGCTCAGAACTTTGTAAAAAAGCTCGAGACTTTTTAAAAAAGCTCGGGACTTTTGTAAAAAAGCTCGGAACTTTGTAAAAAAGCTCGGCTCTTTTGGGAAAACCCTCGGAATCTTTAGAAAAAAGGTTGGAACCTTTACTAAGAGCTCGGAGATCATAGTAAAAACCTCGGAAACTATTTTAAAAGGCTCTGAGCCTTTTCCATAGCTTTTATGTTTGCCATAATGGTTTGTGGTGATGAATGTTACAGGAGAATGAATCAGGTGAGAATAGTAATATCTTACAACGGTCGATGGGAGCAGTTACCCGACGGAAGTCAGAGGTTTGTTGGATCCAACAACCAAGGAATGTATGTGTCAAAGAATATGAGTTACGAAGAATTGATGTCGATCGTGCATACCGTTGTGAAGTATGATGTGAACAAATACAATGTTGATCTACAGTCATTATCAATCGTTCCTGGCGCTACATGTTGCACATTTGTAAGAAATGACGATGATGTTCAGTTTATGCTAGGGGAAGATCGGGTGATCCCTCAAGTATGTGTTAGTCTAATTGAGAGGGCAACTGGAGATGTGATACAGAATGATATTCCTGCTCCTGAAAATACCCAACCATTTGGATCCGCTAGCGATAACAACCAAGTGTTCACACAAAGGAGTGCCACTGAAGGTGGGAAAAACATATGTGCTGTCCAACCGGTAGTGGTCGACCATGCAGATGTTGGTGAACCTCATTCGACGATGTGTTTGGTTGTCGATTTGAGATGAATGATGGGCGGTACAATGAGTTGTACAATGAGGAGAACACTGAACCGAACCTTGGGCCGAACCAAGAGGTGGATAATGAAGCAAATATTGATCTGGTAGATCATGTAGAGAACACTGATGAAGATCATGTCCAAATTCAAAGACGTGTAGAAGAAGTTAGTTGCACTGGAGCAGATATGCCTGGTACATCCGAGGTCCGGCATAATGTATCTGCAGATGATTCTGATAATACCACAACGTGGGTCATTCCCGGAGTAGATTCATACTCGTTTGGGATCGGTAGAAGCACAACCTTGGTAGCAGAAGAACCTACAAGCATGATTTATAAATGTCAGTTCTTTCCGACTAAAAAGGATTTGAAGAGACTAGTTGGCCTTTTTGCAATGCGGCGAAACTTTGAATGGAAGGTGAAAAGGTCCAATAAGACAACGTTACATCTTGTTTGTTTAATTGACAACTGTACATGAAAATTAAGAGCGGTGAGAAGAGATGAAGGGACGTACTTCCAAGTAAGAAGTTTTGTCAATGAACACAGTTGTCCATTGGAGGAGATTCACCGTCGCCACCGACAAGCTAGTGCAGTTATAATTGGAGAAGTGATTGCACCTAGAATTCAACAACAAGATGGTCGTCTCATGCGTCCCAAGGATATAATCGCTAATATGAAAACAATGTATGGCATCCAAATCATGTACAGTAAGGCATATCAAACCTTGCATTATACATTGTCACTGACCTATGGGACACATGAAGAAACCTTCCAACTACTGCCGTCTTTTGGTTACGTGCTAGAACAACAAAATCCCGGCACAATCACTGACTTACAGTGCGCTGACGACGGTAAATTCCTTTACTTTTTCATGTCGTTAGGGGCCTCAGTTAGAGGTTTTCAGAGGTGCCTGCGTTCTGTCATTGCAGTTGATGGTACCCATTTGAAGGGAAGATTCAGGGGTACAATGTTTGTTGCAACTGCCCAAGATGGAAACGAACAGGTGTATCCAATTGCTTTTGGGTACGGCGACTCCGAAAACAACCTTTCTTGGGAATGGTTTTTGGATTGCTTGAAGGGTGCCCTTGGTCATATAGATGATCTGGTTTTTATTTCCGATCGACATGCAAACATTGAAGCAGGCATTTCTAAAGTGTTCCCTTATGCAACACATACCATATGTTGTTGGCATTTTGCTGAAAATGTGAAGAAGCGATTTCACAGAAAAGATGTTGCCAGCTTAATGGACAAAGCCGCTAGAGCATACACTGAATTCAACTATAACCGGTACATGGGTGAGTTACGTAACCTGCACAAGAATGCTTTCGATTATGTTGAATCCGCCGGTCCACACAAATGGTCTCGTGTACACTGTCCCCAACGAAGGTTCAGGGTGATGACAACAAATGTTGCAGAGTGCATAAACTCATGCCTTAAATTCGCACGACAACTCCCTATGTTGACATTGGCAGAGTTCATTAGGAATATGTTACAGCGTTGGTTTCACGATCGACATCGAGCTGCACAGTCCATGCGTCATCAGTTGACCGACGCATCACATCTTGTGATACTACAACGGGTCTAGAAGTGCGGTTATATGACCGTCAATCCAGTGGATTGGAACATTTTCTCTGTCAAACGGTCCGGAAAGCAGTGGACTGTTGAGTTAGCCCGGAAGACATGCACATGCAACAAATTCCAAATGGACCATTTTCCGTGTTCTCACGCACTCGCAGCGGCAAGGTACATTAACATTACACAATTATACGCTATATTAAGCAAACGTGATTGTCACTTTTTTCATTGCTTTTGTAGGAAGCAGAACTTGGATTTCACATCGCTATGTTCGGACTACTACAAGAGACAGACACTTATTGATGCATACTCAGTTCCTATTATGCCTGTTGGCCATCCTTCTTCATGGGTAGTGCCGTCCGACATCGCTGAGCGGGTGGTTTTAAATCCAAAGACCAAGAGACAATCAGGTCGCCCGATGGAGGGTCGACATGCATCGTCTTCCGAGAGGACAACCACCCAATCGTGTAGAAGATGTGGACAATCAGGTCATAATAGCAGGAGGTGTTCTAATCCGCCCTTGATTAATAAAGGTCCAAGCAGAATTGTTCTCGAGGAATACCGTCGCAAGTGTAGCGTATGTCATCAAGTTGGACATAACAAACAGACGTGCCCACATAAGGAACTGCCGAGGAGTGAATCGAGTAGTTCATACTTATTGTTTAATTAAGTTGGGGTGTTAATTATTACTTGTGTTATTGTATGAAATGCGTATGTTGTACTTGTAAATGCAAATGCAAACACTTTAAATTTTAAACAAAAAATTTGAAATTTGAAAGTTCATTACTATAATTGTTTGTACATCGACAACTACAACATCTAATGGGGCTTGGAGTTACAAAAAATCTCCACAGCCACCTTCTCCCGCATGGTGCACATATCTTCTTCTGACCAGTCGAACGTCTTCCTGTTCGCCAGTACGTACTCCATCAATCTCAAGGTATGAGCACCACAGTTACCCCTGCGACTCAGCACATGAACAACCGTTACAATTGAAGTTTAATAAAACAAACTTAAAGTTTAAATGATGTTCGTACAATTATACCTTCTAGTCTGTTGGGGCATATGTGTTGTAGACACCATGCTTACCCCAAAGGACCTATTCCGCTTCTCGTACTTCGCCTCGCCCGTTGGTCTGGCATAGTGAAACCCTATCTGATGCAACATCGAAGGTAGAAACCACCGCAATGGAGCGACCTGCTCTTTCCTGATCTGTTGGGGGACTTCCTGTCTGAACGGGTCTAGCAGGTGGATCTTCCCCACAGTAAGGTCGACGTTGGCCACGAGCCAATGCTGGCCACCAATGTTGCACGGAATAAGGACATGTACCAAGTGTTCAAGATATTGTTATGGTCAAAATAAGAATTTTTAATTAAACACATTGAAACCATAACTGTATTTTGCTCACCGCGTCAACCTCGTGCCATGGTCGGTTCCCTACCGGGAGCAATCCACGTACCGTCATCAGATCTTCAGGGGACCACATGTACTTCAACACATACCAGTTTTTCGGGGCTTTGCCCACATCATCGCGAGGCATGATTCTCCGCCACTGAAACTCCAGCATTGACTGAAAATAGATAACGAACTGAAACGTTAGAAACAGGATGAAACACAACAAACAGACGTGCGAAAACAGTACATTTGAAACACTTACATAGAACTGAGAATCTAGTAGGTTCATCCTCTGAATGTAGACAGTGGGGAATGCTCGCTGACGCTTCCGTAAAATATGCAGGTACGCGTCCATATACTGACAATATAAACATTATACATTGTTAGTATTCTTCCATAAGTTAAACAAACTTAAAAGACAATCGAAGTAAGGAAAGTACCTTGTCCTCAAACTCCATAAAGTTGGTTTGCAACCGGTGGAACCAAGTCACAGGCACGGGGGTCATCAGATCCACATCACGTCTGCGTAATTTTCAATTATTTAGGAAAACAACTAATTTAACTTAGGTGTTTCAAAATAAATTCACAATATTATAATACTTACAATTCCCCCGTCATGTTCCTCTTGTAGGCTTTGTAAGCAGCAAGCTGGTCAGCGTCTACCAAATCATTGGGCCTGAATGTATGTGCTGATAACATGGGCAGTGTCCTTGGCCTCTTCGGCTGACATGGGTCAGTGTATGGGCTCATCAACTGCCAGCCTCGTTTGCGAATCCGCTGCTGCCTATGCTGTTTGTGGACCACTAGAGGGTGTTGGGAGGAGGGACTCTGTCCCCGTGGATCACGTCGAGGGCTTCGGTGGGATGGGCTGTGTCGGGATGGACCGGCAGTGTCACTAGGGGGTGAGGAGTGACGGGATTGAGTAGAGGAGAGCGGTGTCGGATGGACCGCAGGGGTGCTCCCTATGGATAGCCTAGTCAGGTCAGGAGTGTGGACTGTACGGGAGGAGGGACTCTGACCCAGTGGACTGAACGGGTCCGCTGCGTGGTCCTGGATATGAACAGGAGGATCCACATACTGTACCTCCATAAGCAGCGAATACTCTATTATCGCCTGGGTAACTCTCTCCCCAAATACTCATGTATCCATGCCACCAGGGACTTGCATCTGCTGGTCTCGTACTGTATATCCAGCTATTGGACCCTGCGTCTGAGGTCCATCAGCCTCCGTCGTAGGTCCGGTAGCTAGGTCTGTCCCTCCGTCTCTCTCTCTATGGGGAGAGTCTCGATCATGGGAGGGTGGACCATCCCTGCCTGACTGTGATGTCGAACCCCACTGCCCCCGGAGAAAGTCCATCACCTCCCTATGCTGCCTATCCCGTTCCCGATCACTCTTCCGGAGATCCTCCCGTAACGCAGCGACTGCATCTATCACATCTTGGATTTTTCCTTCCAAACGGTCCTGAAACAAAATCATTATTGTCAGTACTAAAACCCAACACTTGTTTCAACATAAATAATGCATTACACCATTTTTGACATACCTGGCGATGCCCTCCAACGTCTTCTCGTGAATGTACTCCACCGGGCATCGCAAATCGAACCTGTCTGCGCCTAAGAGGACTCCCAGCGATAAACTCCGGGTCCGAACCCTCCGTAACCGGTATATGCCTGAATGGACTCCCACCGCCAAACTCCTGGTCGGAACCCTCCGTATGACTGGGTCCGGCAGTCGTATGATGTAAGGGATCCGGTACCGAGCCGTCGAGTCCATCGGCAGCCATATATAGACTGCCTCCCTCATTTATGCCCTCGTAGTACCGTGCAACCTTCTCAGCTGCTGTAGGCACCAGTGCAGTCCTCACAAACATCTGAAATCATTGTTAGACCATTGTATTTGTATAATCGTAATATGTAAACACTTTAACACAATAGATCCTTACCCTGGCTAAGAAAATTTTGTCCAGCTTGTCCGACCTTGGTTGCTTTTGCAACTCCCATTTCAGCATACGGGGGGACACCTCAATCCGCCTACGAGTCCCAAATCGGGTCCCAAGCTCGGGGATAACCTCATACGCAAATACATATGTAAAAGAACAAGTTATTCATAATCCAATCATTTATTCCGTAACTCATGTAAAAAATATTCAGGTTTTCGAACGATACAAATTCTAAATTCTCACCAACAATACGTGAGCTAGACCGTGAATGTTGTACGTCTCCACCGTGTGAACGTCAGCGCCATTTTCCTGCTGTCGTCTCTCATACCGCACACGTCGACCGTTTAAGGCATTTTTGAATGCAATAATGGACTGCCTATACACGTGGGCACCCCACAGGAATGCATCAAAAGCGTCCAAGTCCTCGACTAGCCGGATCTGCCATAATTGAACTTTCTCTCTCTCGTCCAACCCCATCAATATCCAATTTAGCATATAAAGGAGGCACAGCTTCACAACATCGTACTGCTCCTCAAATACACCGATCCGTAGAACAGCTCTCAGCTGTTCATAATCCACCTCAGCTACACCATTGAAATACCGTTGGTGTATCCTGTTCTGAACCATCTCATACCTCGTCGTGTCGGGAATCACTCCAAACTTCAATCCGGTGATCAGACAGAATTCAACCTTGGAGAACCGGACCGAACGAGGACCTAACATAAATATCATTTCATCATGCGGCCCATCATGATGTAGCTTGCGCAATAGCAGTCGATGGACTACGCTACCCAAAAACTTCATCCCCCGATCCATCCTAAGGAAATGACCAAAACAAGACTCTATATACCGACGTCGGTCTTCGACCTTGAATTGTTCTGGTACACTATCCAGTGCGACGTCGATATCTTTAAGGTCGCTGAAATGGTCATGCCGAGTGATTTTTCTATCGTACCATTCATCCTCTAGAGTTTTAAGCAAATCCTTTAGTTCACTACCCATCTGCATTTTCACAGAAAGAATGCATCAGTAAACTATAAAAGGCTCGGACATAATAATATAAAATAGCAGGGTAGCAGTTTCAAAAAGCTCGGACTCATATTGAAAAAGCTCGGGAAGTTTGAAAAAGCTCGGGCAGTGTGAAAAAAGCTCGGACGCGTTTTGAAAAAGCTCGGACACAGTTTGAAAATGCTCGGACTCATTTAAAAAAAGCTCGAACTGTTGAAAAAAGCTCGGGCACTGTTTGAAAAAGCTCGAGCACAGTTTGAAAAAGCTCGGACACATGTTGAAAATGCTCGGGCTGTTGAAAAAGCTCGGACTCAGTTTTAAAAAGCTCGGAAACTATTTGAAAAAGCTCGAACAGTTTCAAAAAGCTCGGACACTGTTTCAAAAAGCTCGGACAGTTTAAAAAATCTCGGACACTGTTTCAAAAAGCTCGGAAACTGTTTTAAAAAGCTCAGCCATATTTTAAAATAGCTCGGGAACAGTTTCAAAAAGCTCGGGCATTTTTAAAAAGCTCGAACTCATTTCTAAAACGCTCGGATACCCAGAAAAAGCTCGGAACCAGTTTGAAAAAACTCGAAAACCCAGAAAAAGCTCGGAAAACGTTTTAAAAAGCTCAAAAAAATTCGAAAAAAGCTCGGAATCACCTTGAAAAAGCTCGGGGACCCAGATCTTCAACAGATTTACAAACCCTAACCTAACCCACAACCATTCTCATATCAACAAACAAACCTAATCTACAAGTTTAATCAACAACCAACATCAAACATGAAATTATTAAAAACAAAATCAACAACATAATCTGACTCAACTTACCACAGTCGATTGAAGATGCTCTCGTCTGAACACCCGAAAAAACACTGTTGTCCAACCGCCGGTTACTTCGACGTCTTTTTCAGACGGAAAACCACTGATCTTCCAACGCCGGTTCTTTTTCCAAGAGATGTTTTCTCTCTCTGGTTTTTCTCACTAGGTTTGAAAACGACAAAAACTCACTTGGAAGGGGTATTTTTGTCTGGACACCTATATTGGTGCCTTTTAAACATGAATTAGTAATGTGGTGATATTTGCACAACACCCACCCCAAATAGTGCTATTTATTTTTTGACCCCTATATATATATAAATAGAAAACCCAAAAAATTATTTCAAAACCAACCAAATTGATATAGCTAGTAATTTGTCATTACCATGTCATTCAAGTACACATCATCCTATGATTTATATAGTAATGACAATTCGCTGGTCACATCATTTTAATTAATTTCTTAGGTTGTATAGTATTACTAATATATATCATCTATTTATCTATTTTTTAAATATTTTTTCCTCAATTTTTCTCACGTTCTTACAATTGATATTTGAAAAGAAAATAGAAAAAAGAAACACAAATTTACATGTGATATTACTTTTGTAAGAATATATATATATATATATATATATATATATATAAATGATGTGAGAAGATATGCTTGATATATTAATTGAACAGTAATAATTCTTTAGTCATGAATCATGATAGATCTGATTTTTTTACATGGTTTACTGATATCTTATTCGATTATCAATGAAAATTACTACAAAACTCATTCTCTCATATGATAATTAATGAACTAGATTGGATCTCCAACATCTTTTTTTTTATCATTTGTACTCTTTTTTATACGGTCTCTTTTTTTTAACTTAGTTTTTTTTTTAAATAATAAATCTCCACTGTCCATAGATTTTTTTTAAATTAATCTATTTTTAAATAATAAATGAATAACAAAGTAATTAATTTTTTTTGTCTGGTTTAGAGAATGAGATTTGAGTTTAGAGAGTAATTAATTTTTGGGTTTAGAGAAAGAGACCGCTAGTTTTATTTTAATTTCTTAATATTAATTATTTTTACTTTAATAATTGATTAAGTCATTTTTAATTTTAGTTTCTTTTCAGATTATTTTCAAAAAAAAAATGGGTTTCTTATCAAGTTAGCATTTTACCCTCATCTATTTAAAATTTATAACGGAATGGTTAACAGTAAAGTGGGGAAAATGGGAATTATGGAAAACTATGGGGGATTTTGATCATTAATGAAAATAGAGGGATAATGGAGATATGGTAAACTATCGGGAGGATTTTGATCATTAATGAAACTAGAGAGGGGAAAACAATGAATAGATTAAACTACAGGCAAATTATGATGATATCCCTATTATTAATCATTTTTTTATTATATCTCATAATTAGTTTTTTCATATATAAAATATTACAATAATCTGGGAAGAGACTTGAACCCACAATCTCGGTGTACCGTGTGGGTGTGATGGGAATTAAATTTGTTCAGATTATACGGCGGATATTGTTCATGATTTAGATTTATTTTGTTCAGATTATACGGGGTAGATTATTCGAGATTTAAATTTATTTTTTTCTCATAGAATTTTATCAAATTTCAGCTCCACCTTTTTCTTTTAAATACAATTGAAGGCTCCAACCATTATGTACAGTTCAGAGAAATTTATATTCAATGTTGTTTTTGATATTTCAAATAAATTATGGTTATAATTGTTGAAAGAGAATACTCAACTAAAGTGGGATAAGTAGGAAGAGAAGCAAAAGAAAACAATGATGATCATGGAGCAAAATTATTGATATCGATCGGATTAATAACTTACCAGAAATATTAAGAAGATAATGTGTATATATATATATATATATTTAAATCTCTAATAGTTCTAAATGTGCTTATAAATTGCAGCTCTTGGATATCTACTTTTATTGATCATTGTGATTGAAGTATTTCATGCATGGTGATAATCAGATTAGTGGGTAGATGAAGCTCAACCCAAACAAACTTATTTAATTAATAGGATTAACATGTTGATCATATATTTAACGACTCGCAAATTTCATGTCATGTGTGTTTGTGTCGTGTCAACAATATGATTGCTTCCCTTATGTTATGATTTGCAAGTTTAATGTTTATTTGTCAAAATCATAAATGTTTTGTATTTCAACGTTAGTTGTGGACTTGTGTTTGTATCCTTTTCTTTTGGGAAACTGAAATATTTAATGTGCATATATTAACATTTTTCTTTTGCCCTTAATTGAATGCCTTGGAGATTGCAAACTTAACTTTTTTTTTCTTTTCTTTTTTTAAGGATTGCAAACTAACTTAACTCATGGATTGTTAGGCAGGAAAAGCAACAGCAATGTTGAATCAGAATTGCAATGTTGGTGCTTCTCTGCCCAACAGCAAGGGGAGCAGATCGAATTCCCACAAACAGAGTCAATTGAGTGAAACAGAAAACTTGATTGAGGTAAAAGAAGCACAATTTGAGGAACGCTTCAAGGAATTTGAAATAAAAGAGAAAGAAATCGAAGAAAAACGTAAACAAGTACTTGAAATGCAGGAGAAACATTTAAGTACGAGATGATCGATGCTACCAGATAATTCATTGGAGGTGCAAATGAACTTCGAAAGCTTCTTGATCGTTACTGCTGTTCCGCGTAAACAGACAACCGTGTGGTACAATGCTCTTGGAATTACAGATCAATTTAGTTGATTTTGCTATGAGACTTGTATTTGCAATTGTGATGTAGTTTCCAACTTAACTTGTCTGTCATCCTATCACAACTTTGCATTACAATGATGTACAACTCAATGAATTGAATGGATTGCTACATTGTACTGCAAAATGCAAATCAATTTTTACAATCTTTTAGTACATAGAATTGAGAATTCCATCATTTTCTCTCATAATTCCTATACTAAATTTTGCCTCCTACATTTATTTATGTACCCTTTCTCTTATAAATTTTATAAAATTTCCTTGAAAAGCTCCACCTAATTTTTATTTTAAATACAATCGAAGGCTCAGACCATTATGCACAGTTTACTACAAGGGTGATAGATTTTAATTAAATAGCCATTAGAAAATTCAATTTTAATGAGGTGGGTGATGGATCTACTTGAACAAACCTTTCTCATACCTTAGTAATAGTCTATCAATTTAACTATCCCCTGCGAGGTACTGTTGGATTTAAAAACAGCCTTCATCAATGAAACAACATAAACATATCAATGTCTCACACTCTCACTCTATTACTCTAATAATATATATATTCACTATAATATATATATATATATATATAACCAAAAAAATTATCTCAAAAACCAATTCAATTTGGCCAGTGATTTGTCATTAATATTATTACTATTGATATTTGAAAAGAAAATAGAAAAAAGAAACACTACTATACATGTGATATCACGTTTGTAGAAATATATATATGATGTGATGTGATATGATATGTTTGATATATTAATTGAACAATAATAATTTTCTAGCCATCTGGTTTCTTTTTCACAAGTTGTCTGATTATCGGGGTGAAAAGTTCCACAAAACTTATTATCTCGATCATGTGATAATCAATAAATTAGATTGGATCTCTACCATCATTTTTACTCTCTTGTTTCTTTCATTTTTTTTATGGTCTTTTTTTTAACTTGTTTTTTTAAAATAATAATAATAAATCTACACTGTCCATAGATTTTTTTAATTAATGTATTTTTTAAGTAATAAGTGAATAACAAAGCGATTATATATATATATATATATATATATATATATATATATTTGGTTTAGAGAATGAGATTTGAGTTTAGAGAGTAATTAGTTTTTGAATTTCGAGAGAGAGGCTGCTAGTTCTTTTTTTAATTTCTTAATATTAATTTCTTTATTTTACTAATAGGTTAAATACTTTTTAATTTTAGTTTCTTATCAAGTTACCATTTTACCCTCAATTGCTTAAAATTTATAACGTAATTGTTAACGGTAAAGTGTGGAAACGGGAATATGGAAACTATAGGGGGGTTTTAGCTATTAATAAAACTGGAGGGGATAATGTGGAATATGGTAAATTATCAGGATGATTTTGATTATTAATGAAACTAGAGAGGGTAAACGATAAATAGGTTAAACTATACGGGATGTTATGATAATATCCTATTATTAATGAGTTTTATGATTGTATCCCACAATTAGTTTTTTTTTATAAGACATTAACGTATTAACTTACACACTTATATATATACTTCCATATTTAGTTAGATTTAATTTCATATTTAGTTTGATTTTTAACTTTCATATTTGGCTTTTACTTAGAAGTTTGAGTTTTTTTTTTCTGACAAATTGCATATATACACTGTAAATTAGTGTAACTATAGGCTTATGGAACTTGTACATATAATTGCTCAAATATCCTCATCTGTCAACTAAATTTTTTTTTTTGAAGGAATGAGTTAAAATTCATTAACTGATAATTTTTTTAAGGAACGTATTAAAATTGATTTACTTGTTTTAATTTCAGAGAAAAGTTTAAAATTTTCACTTATTTTTTCCATATTTTTTGTGTACTTTTTCGGACTTCAGACACTGAGAAATAAATAAAATTTCTTAATTTTTCAGATACTTTAAAACTTCAGAAAAAACAAACAAGTCCTAATTTTTATTTTTATTTTTTTTACTAAAGAAGTACAAAGAAGTCAAAGGTACTGTAGCCAAACTGTATTTTAATTATAATTTGGAAACAACAAACCTACTAATAAAAAACGTAAACATAAATTAAATGATCCACCCAGTAAATGATTAGACTATCAGTGGGAACCCTATCTCGGAGACAGCCAACAATTAAACCTACAAAGGTCAATAGGAACCCAGAGAACTAAGCAAGAGGAGGATTCTTCGAGAATGTCAAAACTCTAAATAGTTGTTAAAAAAAGGCATATAGATAATTTTTAATTAGCTAGACCAACTATTTAAATACTTCCCGTCAAAAAATTTTAAAAAATAAGAACTCTCTACCTGCCCAGGAAAACAAGGTATAGAAATGAAGAATGAACTTTTTCTTTTATAACTCATTTTTGTTTTAAAAATAAACCTAAATTATCGAAATAATTACCTCAAACTACGAATTAAAGGTAGGTCTTATGAGGACGTGAGTGAAAAAGAGTAAGAGAGGCAACTCAAGAAAGTAAACATTGGTGGTCAAAATTTCTAAAAATTTCGGTCTTAAAAGTCGCCATATCCTTAAAATCTAGGGGATATTCAAGGATATATTTATATATTGATACCCTAAAGTATAGAAAATATAGGATATACTAGGATCAAAATATTGATATTTACAATGCGATGTGGTGTTTATAGTGAATGAGTCATAAACGTGTTGGTAGATCGATTCCGTGTATATAACCTGAAAACAAGTTTGCCCTATGTAGATTGTTTACATTAAACATAAAATATAAGTATATGCTTTAAAAAAAATGACTAGTTGCAAGAACAACACCCTATCTTAGAAAACAAATACGAAAAATGAAAGTCAAACAATAGAGCAATCTGCCTTTTAGGATGAAGCTAAGGTCTAAGAGTAAGGACAAGCTTTTGTAATCTGAGATTTTAATTAACATGTCAAATATGTTCACACTTCACACTTCACACTTCACACTTCACACCAACCTCTTGTTAAAATAATGTTTTTCTTTTAATCTATTTTCACACTACACAATTGAAGTCTTTGACTTTTGTCAGGTAAATTTTGCCCAATGACAATGTGGATATAACCAATTCAAATTCCAAATCAGGTGTGAATTGGATGGTCAAATTCAAACCATATGCTCACGCTGCTTGATAGCACGCGTGGAGACCACCTCTCCAGCAAAATTTAACTAGGATCAAAAAGCATGAAAGTTTTACCAGTTCTTACTACTCACCGACCAATTGACTTATACAACCAAGCAAAATAGACCATAAAATATATGTTAAAGAGTGTATGCATCTGTGTAAGAGAGAGAGAGAGGGAGGGGGATTCTGAAACTCAATTAAGCATTGTAGTTTTAAGTATTAAGGAAAAAAATTTGTATTTCCATGCACATAAAGGAACCCCTAGCTCTCATACTCGGTGACAGAATCTGCAATGGGAGATGTAGGAGAATCCAACCTTGTAAGAACTTCAGGTATTCCAGCAGTATCCCTAATTACCTGTGTAAATACCGACAAAACATTCAGTACATGATATGGATTACCGGTGATCAGATAGTAGTGTAGAGTTATATCTAAACATATCTAAAACAAGGTCACATGATCACCTACTGGCTACTGCTAGTAGAATAGGTTTAATAACCACATTCCAATATTGATAGATGTGACCAAAACTAGACGGCTTCTTCGTTATTATCATGCAAGAGATTCATTATTTTTAAGCACCTAAATGTCCTCTTTAACCATAAGAAATATCGGTGACAAAAACTTACAAGTATCTCTTCATCAAGATAAGAAATCATGAAGAGTCTCCGGAAAGATCCACCTGAAGGGAGTAAAAGAAAAGAACTCAGAATGGATCCATAAATCAGAGAGCTTAATCTACATAGAGAATGACATATATGCAACAAGAGTATAATAGGATGTCATATAGAAACTTTATTTATTTTGTTTTGTACAATTTTTTGCTACAAAATTTTTAATCTAAAGTGAGGCAACTGCAAAGAATTGCAGTCTCATTAGACGCTTACTTATCACAAAGGGTTCCGAATCCCTTAAAGTCATCTATGACCTAACTGAGATCTAATCTCCAGAATTTACAGAACCTGGAAGGTGCTTGGAAAATGGTTACCTAGCCAGAGGTTATTATGACATTCACATTCACAATGAAGAAGATATGCAGAGAGTATGGAGTGGGGTGCTTATACCTTTCCCACAGTGTTTTCAGGCTTTACCAATAGTAAATAGTGGCAGCTGGTGCCAAGAAATAATAACAAAAAAGTGTCCAACATAAGAGTACTACATTGAGGTGATTATATGACATCACACATGGAGGTAGTTCCATTCATGTTGGTAAATTCAAACTTGTGATCTATGTAAAAGGAAACTGTGTAATCTTTACACAGATCCCGGATGTATATCTCTCACCTACCATGGGTATATTTTATAAAGATGAATGTGATATAAATGTCTTACAGGATATACGGTATGAAATACACACCAAACAATCTGACTTGAAATCCATATCCTATTCAACTACCTATAGAAAGCCTGAGTGAAGCATCTGATTAATCATTAATGAAGTTGTAAGAGTGTTAAAAGCCAGTAATTTGAACATCCATATACCAGAGGATAAGAAAATTGACCTTAAACAAGAAAAGAGACGAAACTAAAACACTGAAAGTTTGCTTCTTTCATGAGAAAAGCTAGTACAATCACAGCAGACAAACATGTGTGAGTACATACAGGTGAATGCATGTCTGCAGTTTTTAAATTGTGAAATGCTTAGATCTCAATAACAAATTAATTGTTATATTTTTTGACAGAAACAGAAAATCAAGCAAACCAAGCAAACCAAGCAAACCAATTGTGTTGTATAGATTCTAATCTTGAGCATTATTAAATTATATCAACGAATCACTCAATACACCAGAACTATTTGATATGGCTGAATTTCAGCCATGCAAGCAATGCTGAAGGAAGGGCTTGAATTTAGAGATGCACATTTGGGGAATGGGGATGGATATAGGTCCCCTCATCCCCATCCCCACTTCCCAAACCCTTCCCCCATCCCCCCCCCCCCCCCCCCCCAAATTTCCCCATTTGGGGGAAAATGAGGATGGGGAATTTTGGGGGGAGGTATATCCATCCCCAACCCCAGTTCCCCGTTTTTCCCGTTTTTCCCCATTATTCCCCGTTTCCCTGTTTCCCCATTTTTCCCCATTTCTCCGTTTCCCCATTCTCCTATTAATTAATAATTACAAATTAAAAAAAAAATTCATTACAAATATAAACTAAAATCCATTAGTGCATTACAAATATATAATAAAATCATAAAGTGTGCATAACAAATACATAATAAAATCATAAAGTGTTATATAATATATTTATTTATTTATTAATTTATTTATATATGTTTTGGGGGAAATGGGGAAATGGGGATGGGGAGAGGTCACCCCATCCCCATCCCCATTTTAATATATTTATGGAGGAAATGGGGAAATGGGGAAATGGGGATGGGGGGACCTCCCCCATCCCCATCCCCACCCCATTCCCCATTTTTCCCTAAAAAAATTTCCCTAAATGGGGATGGGGAAGTGGGGATTTGGGGATCCGGGGGAAAATGTGCATCTCTAGGCTTGATCATGGGGACGTGGTCAAGAGATTGTTATCAATTTTTGACAGTTTTATTGTTAATGTTGTAGTGTGTAAATAACGGGGGAACCCACGAGTGCTTTATGGCCTCATCTGGTGTGAGTGGTGTCACCCACAACACATGAGTGATCATGTTCCTATTCTTTTGGTAGATGATTTATTGCTTACTGTTTTGTAACTGCTCATTCGAGCAAACAGCCTATAAATGGATGTATGCATATGTATTGAGTTTCTCATGTTGAATGATATAAAATAACATTTCCTTCAAATCTTCCCATTTCTCTCTTCTAAATTCTGCTCTTGTGATTTGATACACATCATTTGATATCAGAGCCAGGATCGGGTCTTGTGGATACCGAATTCCGTAACGGGGTTTACAAAACTCTAGCTCGTCACGAGTCCCGTTTCGACCAAATACATTCTACCCTCCAAACTATCATAACAGAACTCCAAGCCTTGCGTCTCTCTCGCAGCATGTCTGAAACCAAAATCAACCCCTTCGCTCATGCAGAATCCGGAAAGCCCCTTAACCAATCCAACACAATCCGCTCAACCATCGCTGGACTTCGTGGTTCCCCACCCAACCAAAATCGACCCCGTCTTCTAATACTACATAGGGTTCGTTCCGTCGGATTATAGGCAAGAAGGTTTGTGAAAGGAGCAAAAAAGATGAACCAGATTTTTCTGCCACACTGGAAGAATTGCCTAGTGAATTAGCTTTCATAGAAACGATTCTGGAAATTTCCTTCCATACTATGGCCATAACCAACCATCCTCGGACCATTCGAGTTGTTGGAAAATTGAAGAACAAGGGAAGGTATAACTCAAAAGGGAAAATATCGGCCCAAGTCGGAGGTTATGGTGAAATGGGGAGACGCGCCGCGAGAAGGTGCGACCTAGGAAAACGAATGGCATTTCTCACAAACTTATCACGACTTTATCCTTGCGGACAAGGATAGTCCGAGCGAGGAGGAATGATATGGCTGAATTTCAGCCATGCAAGCAATGCCGAAGGAAGGGCTTGATCATGGGGACATGGTCAAGAGATTGTTATCAATTGTTGTTAGTTTTATTGTTAATGTTGTAGTGTGTAAATAACGGGGGAACCCACGAGTGCTTTGTGGCCTCATCTGGTGTGAGTGGTGTCACCCACAACGCATGAGTGATCATGTTCCTATTCTTTTGGTAGCTGATTTATTGCTTACTGTTTTGTAACTGCTCATTCGAGCAAACAGCCTATAAATGGCTGTATGCATATGTATTGAGTTTCTCATGTTGAATGATATAAAATAACCTTTCCTTCAAAGCGTCCCATTTCTCTCTTCTAAATTCTGCTCTTGTGTATTTGATACACATCACTATTGCACAAGAAAACAACAATTCCTAAGAAGATAGTAATCAAAAGATCATGATAGAAGCTTAATTCAAATGAATGCAGGATTGAACTTATCTAGCAGTAACTTATACATAAAAATATTCCCAATCCTCCACTTGGTACTCCAAGCTGAGCAAATTTCAAAGTTTAAGGTAAATGTTAATATTCTCCTCCATCCCATGGCCCGCCACTTCACCGCTACATCCCCAAACACCAACCCCCCAAATTTCCCTAACTTCTAACAAAATATCTAACTAATAACATCTTATCCTTAGGAACAGTTGTTAAGCATAATCTAGAACTGTCTTGAAGACACTTAAGTCTTAAGTCTTAACAACACCAATAACATTTCAGGGCACTTTGATCATTCAGATTGCCTTTTCAAACTACCGTACAATTAATGTAAATCAGTTATAACACAGGGCAGGTAAAAATTTCTAAGAATGACGTAACATTTCAAAAAATTTCAAAGAATGACAGTAATAAAATATGTTTGTTAAGGTAACATTTCGAGAACAGATCACTAGCAGGGGCAAGGTCAATGGGTTTTCAGATACCTCAAAAGTGCAATCAGAAAATTAACCAAACTTCTAATTAAAATCAAAATAAGGGTACTGCTATATTTCTCAACAAGATATTATATACTGTAATATAGGTGGTCCAGTTGAGACTGCAAGTGTCAAACAGGAACCAAAATTGGTATGTTGCCAAAAGTAAACATTAATAGATGCATAGATACAATCTAGCATCAATCAAACAAATGGTCAGCATACTAGAACACTGAGAAATTTAAGTTAACAAGCATCAGTTCAACCAGATTTCAATGCAATATAGTCTGTTTATTAATTTAATAAAACATGTGTTAGACTGTTAGTAACCACTAGACACAAAAGCTTTAATTGTTAGAAAAGGGCTCATCAATAGTAATTAAGCACTTTAACACAACCCCTCATATGCAAGATCAACATATAACAATAATCACGGTTGAGGGAATCAAACCCAAGCACTCCTGGTAAAACAAGGCTCTGATACCATGTTGATAACCACTAGACCCAAAGGCTAAAACTATTATGAAAAGATCCAACAATAGTATTTAAGGATTCTGACAACAAGTAATTCAAAAGCACAACAAACTATGAAGCACCCCTTTGGAAAAATGTATCCAAAGGATTGATAAGACAGCTGATTTTCACTCAATCAAGATAGGAAGAAGAAAATGAAAGATGATGAAATGCTTACTAAGAGGAACTCTCAGCCCACTGGCCACTGCATCCCGAATAGGAACAGGTAGCTGCTGCACTGTAGTAACTGCCTGACTAAGTGCACCTTTTAGCTGTTCTGGCACTGTTTCTTCAATAACAGTAGGTGATTCAATTATCCCTTCAATAAATTCTTCTTTCATTCTTAGTGGGCCCTCAATAGACAGCTTAGTGGAGACAATAAATTTGCTTTCTATCTGCATTTCAACAGAGGATACCTCAAAATGAAAAAGAGAAAAAAACCAAAATACATGCTATCATGCGAATGTCTCATATTGAGATCGGAAGCAATGTGAGATTTACTAAAATTTTGAACCCAAAAGCTTAAACGAATGGGTATAGACCAACTCCTTGTATATAAGTCATTCACTCATCTTATTCTACTCTAGTGTGGGATTTATGTTATACTCTCAGACGAGCATATCCAATAGATCTTAGTCTTGCTTCCTTCTTGCATGTGGTAACTTATTTACGATGTTTGTTGATATGAGCTGTATTTTTCGAATAAGTTGAAGGACAAAAGAAGAAGTCTAGCAAATCCCTATTTGCAAAAGTCACAAACACTGGTATTAATCCCGAAGTGGCTGGAAAGAGACAGAATGTTGATTGGGATTCGGCTAGCAATGTGTGATTTTAAAATTTTGAAACCAAAAGCTTAAACGAATGGGTATAGACCAACTCCTTGTCTATAAGTCATTCACTCATCTTATTCTGCCATAGTGTGGGATTTACGTTATACATACTCTCACATGTGCATATCCAATAGATCTTAGTCTTGCTTCCTTACAAGCAAAATATGTTTGCACAGTCAATCACAGTAAGAGCATTTAAAATGTCTTATGAAAATATCACCGAATTCAGTAGTTTCAAGTTTGCTGTAATATTCGCCTTTTGGTCCTTAATCATCACTTCCATTTTTGACAAATTTGCCAATGTTGAGGGAAATCTCCTGCAAAAACACAATTATTGCTTCAACAAGATTAGCAGCCAGTCAATTCAGTAACACTGTAAATATAGAAGCTTACAACTGATTCAAAACCATTAAGCAACTCACTCAAATATAAATCTAGCAGCAGATAGTCCAGGGCTTCCGGATCCAAACCACTCAAAATTCCATCGACCTTCAAGAAAAGGAGACCTGGAATGCTATAAGAACAAATAAAAGTCTCGTTCTACAAGCAAAAACATACATAAATTGCTTTGTTTTGATAAAGCACGTACGTTGTTGGTCTTGGTGTTGGATTGAGCCGCTCAAGACCAGTTATTCTCTCATTCACATCAATCCGCTGCATATCCGACGTCTTTCCGGTTACTAAGGCCTCAAATCCACCAGAATCCTTAAACTAAAATCAATATTTCCACACAATCAATTGATGAGTACAATATACATTAAAAATTAAAAATATATGAATTCAACTTAGTATGCTACAACTGTCTTGTAATTAAATCTGACCATTTGCATTGTATTAGATTTATTAGTATTAATTAGAAATGCAGCTTTCAAAGTTAGAACAAAATTCGAAAAGTGTAAAAAAATGGAAAATTAAACTAAAACGAAAAAGACTCACGGCGAGAAGAAGCGATTCTTTGGCGGAGAGTCGTTCCATCTCTTTGGCGTAGGCGGCGGGAGCGCCCTGTGCGGCCTGCTGGACCATGCATCGGCAGCGCAATTGGCGGCGATTTCTCCGGTCATACTCCGGCAACCTAGTTAGAGTGACAAGCGAAGTAGTAGTAGTGATCGAAGAAGAAGAGAAGGTGGGACGGACCGTGGAAATTGCAGGGAGTGAGGAGTGCACAGAAGCCATTGAAGAGAGAGAAATAGGTACAAGTAGCTGTAGGAGACTGTTTGTGTGAGCTATTTGTCGTACTAAATACCATTGATTGATTTTTTTTTTGGCTGTTTCATACATTTTTAACAAAAACAATATAAATTAAAAATTTTGGTAATTTTTTAATTTTTTAATTTTTTAATTTTTTAATCTTTAACGACATGAACAAAAAACAAACACAGAATTCACGTTGAATGTGCTTTTACTGTGTCGGCGACAAACCTCGAAAATATTCGTGGATGTGTGGATACAGTATACACGGCACGGGAACTAGTTTTTCAACAAACAAAAAAATGTTAAACTATAACGATCAAGGTGGGCATATCCCCACGGGGGCCATGGGGGTTTGGAGGAAATTCACTCCCAAATAAGGGAATGTTTAGGTGGGATGAATTTCACCGATCTAAATGAGCGTAGGGGGTGGGGAACGGAGGAGGAGGCCTCCCCCACCCCATCCCTACAAACAATCACATATTCACAACAAATCAAAATTCTGGTATCAGAATTTTTTATTTTTATTTTTAATGCTATTTTATTCAAATCTTAAACTTAAATGATCCGTAACATTATAATTCATTCGTTTAAATTGTATTAGATTTGAATAATTTAAATAAATTGATTAAAATGTTTCTACATTATTTGGATACTAAATTTTGACAAAATAGGATTTCTCTTCTTTTTAAAATATCTCATTTACTTTGAGATCAAAAACAAAATGTTCAAATCAAAATTTATTAAATTTCATTCCGATAGAGAATTTTGAAATATGTGGTTGAACTACTTAAGTATTTAACTAGATTTATGACTTATCTAAAGATTTCTCAAGGAAAATAAATCCTCTTATTTTATTAAGGGAATTAAATATTGATATCGGTAAAAAAAATAATGTCCAAATTTATGAATATCCATATTCAAAATACATAAAAGATGCCGATATTGACATTCATAAAACTTATTAGTACACCTATATTTTATTAAAAATTTTAATTAAAAAATATCTCAATAAAAATTTACCAATAAGGACAAGTTACTTTAATTAAAAATAAACCAAGTACTATATACATTCATTAATTACACTCATATCTTCAGCTATATTTCTTTATTAAAAAAAATCTTACCTTTCAAAAAAAAAACCTATGATAAAGCCTAATTTTTATGATAAACCCTAATTAAACTCCAATTTTATTTCAAGTATCAAACTTTCTCACCATCACATGATTATCATATTGTTTTTTTCTTTCTTTTATGTATAGTTATGATCTCTATCAATAAACAGTTTTTTGTAACGATAACTGTAGATATCAACAAGTTTTTTTTTAACATAGCCGTAGATATCAATATGTTGGATATGACTCGAATTTCCAATCGTTACCAAATAAGATTCAACCAATGTGGAGACTTCCTGGAGACGTGAGATACGTTTGGAAGTATGAGATTATATTTAAGGGAGATTTGAAGACCTGAAGAACTAGAGAAACGAAGAACTGTGAAAACCGTTGTGGGTTTGATAGCGGTTCCCACAGCGGTGGTCAGCGCTGTGGGATTAACACAGTGGAATGAACAACGGTCCACTTTCCAGCGGTTTGCGCTGTGAATGACGTTGTGGCTTTGACAGTGGTGGTGACAGCGGTTTCTTGGTGACGTGGCATATGGATCGTGATTTTACTGAGTGGTCAATTTCAATACGGTTTAGGAAGTGGGTGGTCAACCGTGACCTGAATCGTAGTCAATCATAAGCATGTGTTGAATTAGGAAATATTAGTTTGTTTCTGGAAGTTTTTATGCTTGAAGGAAAAAAATTTCTCCTTACTAGAAGAATTGTCATAAATAGGAAATATTATATATGTGAAACAATGAAATCTGGTACATATAAGAGATGGATTTCTTTATAGGTTTAAATTCCCTGTAATTCATATAAATAGACCATAATAGCTAGGTTAATGTGGTGGAGCAAATTAGCAAATATCAAGAGAGATCTCAAGAGAGCATTGGATGTAATTAGGTTTGGGATATTAGAAAATAAAGCATCATGAGTGAGTAGATATAATAATTTTCTACATTGTGGAACTTTCTTTTGTAGTCTTGGCTGCCATGTTTTTTTCCGATTTGGGTTTCCACGTAAATTATTGTGTTGTGTGTAATTGGATTGATTATCTCTTCCTTCTTATTTTTTTTTCTTTTGCTATTGTTTGTTTGTGTTCTATCCGGCAATGCTTCCGCGTCGTGACATTGTTCACTAACAACTAGTATCAGAGCCCCGGTTGCTTGATAGTGGTCTTAACAAACTGTTATGGCAAAGATGATGAGATTTGAGGTTGAGAAATTCGATGGAAAGATCAACTTTGGCTAGTGGTAAGTTCAAGTCAAATATATGTTAATCCAATATGGGGTACACAATGCGTTGAAGGGCAAGCCAACCGTTGGGAACCCTGAATGCTTTGGAGATTCTAGTAAAGATGTGGCCGGTACTAGTTATGGAAAACATGTGATGAGCGATAATGATTGGGAGGATTTGGACGAGAGGGCTGCAAGTGCGATATGATTATGCCTGGCCAAGAATGTTCTTGCAAATATTCATGGAACATATTCAGTGAACGAACTTTGGGAAAGGCTTGAAGAATTGTATCAAGCGAAGACCGTCTGCAACCGATTATACCTGAAGAAGCAGTTTCACATGCTACAAATGACTAGAGGTACGAATGTTTTCGATCATTTGGGAGTGCTTGATGGAATTATTTCAGAATTATAGTCAATTGGAGTGAAGATTGATGAAGAAGACAAATGATTAAGACTCATCTAGTCCCTTCCACCTTCTTATGCGCACATGAAACCAATTTTGATGCATGGGAGTTCAACCATATGTTTTGGAGATGTGGCAAACAAACTGATCTCTGAGGAACTAAGGCTAAAGAGCGAAGGTAAATTTTCTGATAACTCTGCTCTTTTGGTTGATAGGAAGAATGGAGGCTCCAATAAGAAAGTCACTTGCTAGAAATGTGGACAGTCTGGACATATTAGGAAGGATTGTCAAAATAATAAGACAAGTACGGCTAAGTGCTCCAAAGATGGGGGTCTGGAACTCGCCTCTCTTGAGTATGACGACTACAGTGATACCCTCTAAAGGGGCATAAACATCCTCATGGCATGACCGCTAGTTTCCATGAAAGATGATGTATTGCTGATAGTGGGTCCACAATTGCGCACAGACATTGGTTAGGAGGTGATGTGTTGGTTGCTAAATAGGCAAACAAAAATAATATAAAAAAAACCTTGCAAGTACACAAATCGTAAACGATAGCACATCGGTTAAACAAGAATCGTTCCCACAGAGAATTAATTACCTACTAAAATAATGGGTTTATATCTACGACACTCTAGGACTAAAAATAGGAAAACAAAGACACTTAACGCACATACACGAATGAGGTTTTTGAATTTGATTATTAAACTAAAGAAAATTAAATAATAAAAACGCAGCAGAGAAATAATGAGGAAAAATATAAGGAAAACACTAGTAAGGACCTCCTATCCACCGTTAAACAATCATCCAATCCATAGACAAATAATGAAGTTCAAGATGTCAAACATGATGAAGATATTCACGACAAGGTGATGGTATCTCACTCAAGTCATATGATTCTCTCTTAGTTGGTATGTAATTTGCATGGCATCTACATAAATATGTGTATTCCAAATGAATATGAAGAACAAAAAGAATATGAATATCACATGAACCCTAAAACATGGTATCTATCATAGGTAATTTATGAATCGATTTCCCTTAATTGGGTCTTATTCCAATTAATTGTTGCAACCAATGATAGATTAGTATGGTGTCCGACTTGTATCCTTGCAATATAGATTCTATAATAAAATAATTATGCTCTAAGGTGATCAATCAAAGAAACATAATAATAGAATAACAATTTTTATGGAGAAATTAAAATCGTCATGTTGAGACAATAAGACTTCATTAAACAAGACTTGACTATGGAATTAGAATAATGTTTAGGGCTTCAAGAGAGCCCTAACTAAGAAAGTAATTAGCTAAACATAAAAACTAGAAAAATAAATAAAAACATATAATCTAAAGAAAGGTAGAAGAAACGAATGTTGATGGAGTCTTCAATCTTCAATCCTCAATTATCCCTCTCTCTTGAAGAAACTTTTGGTATTTATAGGCGACTAATCCTTATAGAATCTCAATTTGCTTTATTGTATGAAACACACCAAGTAGGAAGGTAGAATGAATTAAGGAATAATGATCATTTCCTAACTCTGAGTTTCTCTTTGATAATTCATTCCTAATTTGAGTTTAGGAAATTTTCCAAATATGTCTTGATTTTTTAGAGTCTTTTAGGATTTGATTTGGAAAGTTTTAGGACAATTCTGGACCAATTCGGAGTGGAAATCCATCAAAAATAAGCAACAACCACTGTGGGACCGCTACCAAAATTTAGAGCGCTAAGACAGCGTAGAAATACTAGAGAAGCATCATTGTGAAAAAGTACAGCGTTCCCATGGCTTAGGCACAACAGTGTGCACACTGATACTTGAGAGCTGTGTGTACCGCAGTCATAATGTAAAGCGTAATTGACAGCGGTCCACAATTTAACAAAGAGCAGTATATAAGCGCTGTGATGGACACCGTGAAAGTCACAACGATTGCAATTTGTGTGCAATTTGTGTGCAATTTGCTTGGCTAATTATGTTTTAGTCCTTTCTTATGATAATTACACTTTAATCCCTTCAATCTTTTAAAATCATTTTTTATCATCAAATCTACTCCAAGAGCTATCTTTTACACGATCTCAACAAACACATTAAAATATTCAATTTTACCTAAGAACATAACATAAAACATAGGAATTAGGGTCTCAAATATCAACATTTATCAACCTAACATGATGCAAGGTGTGTAGTGGACAAATATGTCGATGACTGAACAAACTCCCAGGAACCTAACGTGATTAGTTGCACCATAATTTCAGCAAGACAATTTTTGAGATGTGCCAGTGAAATCTTTTGATAGGTGCTCCTAAGTGGTTATACCTCGTGGTGGGTACATTGATTCTCGGTGTTGAGAGTCGTAGTTATGGACGAAGTTTTGGACGAAGTTTTAAGAATTCTCTCCATAATAAAAGATTGTTGGATATAGCTCGAATTTCCAGTGGTTACCAAACGGTATTCAACAAATGCAGAGACTTCCTAGTGATGTGAGATACATTTGGAAGTATAAGATTATGTTTAAGGGAGACTTGAAGACCTAAAGAGCTGGAGAAACGAAGAATAGTGGAAACCGATGTGGGTAACACTGTGGGTAACACTGTGGGTTTGACAGTGGTTCCTACAACGGTGGTCAGCATTGTGGGATTTACACAGCGGAATGAATAACGGTCCTCTTTCTAATGGTTTGTGTTGTGAATGACGTTGTGGCTTTGACAGCTGTGGTGACAACGGTTTCTTGGTGTCGTGGCACATGGATTGCGGTTTTCTGAGCAGTCAATTTCAACACGGTTTAGGAAACGGGCCGACCGTGACCCGAATCGTAGTTGATCATAAGCATGTGTTGAATCGGAAAATATTAACGGAAAGGAAAATAGTTTGTTTCTGGAAGTTCTCATGCTTAAAGGAAAATAATTTCTCCTTACAATAAGACTTGTCATAAATATGAAATATTATTTATGTGAACTAAGGAAATCTTGTACGTATAAGAGATAGATGCCCTTGTATGTTTAAACTCCCTGTAATTCATATAAGTAGACCATAATAGGCAGGTTAATGTGGTGGAGCGAATTAGCAAATATCAAGAGAGATCTCAAAAGAGCATTAGATGTAATTGGGTTTGAGATATTAGAAAAGAGAGTATCCTGAGTGTGTTGGTGTAATATTTGTCTACATAGTGGAACTTTCTTTTGTCATCCTGACGGCCGTGGTTTTTTCCCGATTTGGGTTTCCAAGTAAATTCTTGGGCTGTATGTGATTGGATTGATTATCTCTTCATTCTTTTCTTTTGCTATTGTTTGTTTGTATTCTATCCGGCAACACTTCCGCGTAGTGACATTTTTAGCTAACATAATAAGAATTTGTTTTAAGATAGTTGTATAAATAAGAGAATTTCAGATTGAAAATCCCTTGACCCCATATACGGTTCCACATATTCTTTTTTATAAGGCTCTTACATTCGAAATATTTCCAAAAGTAAATTTGATCATCATTAAAAAAAGATTTGATTCCAAAAATAATATGATTATTTTTATAAATTGGGTGTGATAATACTTTCAGAGTGTTTATAAATAATATATATTAAATGGAATATATTTCATTTTAGCATAAGCCTGAGTTAATGCCTCTTTAAGAACCGAATGTAGCTTGGTCATGTCCACAACAAATTCTCTGACCTCTTATGAGCTTGTACTATGAGCCCTGAAGGAGAAGATTGGTGGTTTGTAACCATACAGTGGTTCAAATGGGGTCATTGTCAGAACAGAGTGATAGTTGGTGTTATACCATCACTCTGCCATTGGAAGCCAAGCTGCCCAATTGGCAGGTCTTGAGCTGGTCATGCACTTCAAGTAATTCTCCAAACACTGGTTAAGCCTCTCGCTTTGACCGTCGGTTTGAGGATGGTACACTGAACTGAGGCACAGTTTGGTCTCAACCATTTTGAATAGATTTTGTTAAAGTGACTTGTAAAAATTTTGTCCCTGTCACTTACAATTGTGGATGGCAGTCCATGTAGTATGTGGACTTAGTCGAAGAAGAGCTTAGCTACTTGCTGGGCTGAGTAAATGTGGGTTAAATTTAGGAAGTGAGAGTATTTGGTTAACCTATCAATGGCCACTAGAATTGTATTCTTCCCAAGTGAGAGAGGTAACCTTTCTATAAAGTTCATAGCTATATCATTCCAGGGCTCCTTAAGTATGGATAATGGCTATAAGAGACCCGAAGTCTTAATGGATCGCTTTTACATCGTTGGGAGATTGGGCAATTAGCCACTAGGGTTTTGAACTCTTGATTCATGGTATGCCAATAGAAAAATAGTTGCAGCCGTTTAAGGGTACCCTTAGATCCTGAGTGGCCACCCATGGAAGAAGAATGTGCCTCATCAACCAGAATTTTTCTTACTGTTCCTACACTACCAATGTAGACTACCCCATTCTTCCTTATCAGCCATTCATGGAGTGTAAACTCCTGATTAGATAGAGGCTTCACCAATAGTTCATGTAGAATTGTCATAACTATAGAGTCTTGCTCATAGCTTTTCAGGACTTCCTGTATCCAGACTGATTTAGAGACAGTGATAGCTAGAAGTGTCTCATTTTCAGTTTTCATAGTTCCAGAGAGACCATCAGTTACCACATTGTCCTTTCCCCTCTTGTAAGCTAATTCATAATCAAATCCTAGTAGTTTGAATAACCATTTTTACTGTAGGATGGTAGTCATCTTCTGCTCTAGTAGGTATTTAAGGCTTTATTGATCAGTTTTGATAACAAACTTGTTACCATATAGGTAGGTCCTCCATTTTTGGACTGCATATACTATATCAAGCAGTTCTCTCTCATAGATGGACAGCTCGAGCTTCTTATGAGGTAAGGCTTTGCTTATGTAGGCTATAGGTCTGCCCTTTTGCATTAGGATTGCACCAATTCCTACGGTACACGCATCCATCTCAACAATGAATGGTATAGAAAAGTCGGGTAGAGCTAATACCGGGGGTAGATGCCATAGCTTTCTTGAGAGTTTCAAAAGCAATTTCGGCTGAAGTGTCTAATTTGTAACAATTTTTCTTGAGTAAGACTGCCAAAGGTCTGCTAATCACCCCATACCTTTTGACAAATTTTCTGTAATATCCAATAAGACCAGGAAACCCTTTTAAGGCCTTAACAGTAGTCGGCCTAGGCCATTCCAACATACCTTTAACCTGTTTAATAACAGCAGCCACCCCTTTGGCTGAGATTTTGTGACCTAGGTACTTTAGCTCGGACTTTCCAAACTCGCATTTACTTTCCTTAGTAAATAATTTATGCCGCCTTTAAACTTCTAGAGCTATATTCAGATGCTCCAAATGCTCCAACATGTTTTTACTATACACCATGATGTCATCAAAGAAAACTAGGACCAGTTTCATTAGGTAGGGTCAAAAAATGTCATTCATTAGGCTCTTAAAGGTTGTTGGTGTGTTTGTGAGTCCAAATGGCATTACCATAAACTCGTAGTACATGTGATGTGTCTTGAAGGCTGTTTTATGGTTAGGCTACACGAATCTAATGGTAACCAGCTCGTAGGTCTAGCTTCGTGAAAATCCCCGCCCTATTTAGCTTGTTTAATAACTCATCAATAATCGGTCTAGCTTGTTTACTCTCTATAGTCCAAAAAAAAACATCCATGATCCATCTTTTTTCTTCACTAATAAAATAGGAGAAGTGAAATGGCTGGTACTTGGTTAGATAATACTTTTTTCTAGCATTTTCTTAACAATCTTTTCTATCTCATTTTTCTATATATGTGTCTGACTATAATTCCTCACATTGACTAGTTTGCTGTTAGGGATTAGGGATATATGGTGGTCACGAGTCCTATAAGGTGGCAATGAGGTCGGTTTAACAAACACATCCCTGTAGGAGTTTAGGAGTGGCTGCAGTTCAACAGGTACATTGCTGTTTTTTTCTTCCATCTGTAAAGAGTAGAGCTGAACTACTGTCTCAGCTCTGTCTTCGGCTTTTAATAGTTGCTCTGCCACATTTTTTCTTTCTAAGGAAGTGAGTCTACCCTTTTTTTTAATCCCATGAAGAGCCACCCATTTTCCATCCATTTTGAAGCTCATATTGAGCTGTTTTGCATCTAGCATGATGTGACCAATCTCCCTAAACCACTGCACAACTAATACTGCATCACATCCCCCTAGAGTCAACAAGCTTATCTTTATAGAGAATTCCACCCCTTGCATTGTCCACGAGATGGCCTTGCATTTAGCTTGGCTATTGATCTTGCCTCCACCACCCACTGTTACCCATAAAACATCTGTTTCTTTCACTTGAACCCCCAGTAAACTTGGTTATCTCTGGATCCAAAAAATCATGTGTAGAGCGGATATCCACTAGTATAGTGATATCTCTATTTTTAATCCTCCTTCTAAGCTTAATAGTTTGGATACCCATACTTCCAGTTAGAGCATGGTGGGAGATGGTGAACTCCTCTTCTTCTTCTTCTATCACTTCCTCACTAGGTTCCACAATCTCTTTCACTGCCAAATCTTCTTCTTCTCCTTCCCCATACAGCATAAAGAGTTGTTTCTTAGTACATTGGTGGCCAAAGGTATAAGTCTCATCACAGTTATAGCAGAGACCCTTGCCTCTTCTTGCTTTCATCTCTATAGGTGTGAGTCTCTTGATGGGTATGGCTTCTGTGGTCTTTTAGTTTGGGTAGGTTAGTGTAGGTGTAGTGTTTTGTATGTTATTTCTGGTTGATGACAGGTTATGGTTTGGATTTTAGTTGGTATTGGAAAATGTTTTAACTGGCCATGGATTCACCTTCTTGGCATCCATAGATTCCTCTTGTAACCTAGCCAAATGAATGGCTGTTTTCAAGTCTGTGGGCCTGAACATCTTCACCAGATGTTTGAATTCACTCCTTAGTCCACTTATGAAGCTTTATAGGAAGAATCTGTCACTCAACCTCAAGTCCTTTGCTATCAGCCTATGTTGAATCTCCTCAAACCTGTCCTGATAATCAACAACTGTTGTTGTCTGTCTCAAACGTTGAAATTCACTCACAACATATTATTGTCCTATATCTAGGAACCTAGCTAGCAAGGCCTCAGTAAATTCTTCTCATCTTACACCCTCTTTACTGGTATAAAATAACCGAAACCATGTTTCAGCTTTTTTCTCAAAATGAATAGAGATTATGATCACCGTTTGATTTGGTGGTACATGATGTATAATAATAATAAAAAAACGATCACATTTTTGAATCCATGTTTTTGGATCTATGCCATCAAACTTAGGAAATGACAACTTAGGAGGCCCTGGATGGGATTCTGTGATTACCTTGTCATTAAAGCTGGCCTGACCTTGGAATTTTGGATCTCCTGTTGAGCTTCCTGGAGCTGAACCCAAAATTCCTTTGCCATTAGCTTTAGAACCTTCCAGATCTACACTATTATGCCAGAGAGTTAGCCGATAACTGATCGTGTATCTTTGCATTTTGGCTGGTCGTCTCTATCTTGTATGACAAAAAATCTTCTTCATATTTCAGAAATCTCCCTTCTCTCTCCTGATTTCTGGTTTCCATTTTTATAAATTTTCCTTTAATAAATTGGTGTTGTCTGGTTCCCTCTGCCATATTTGCTTAAGATTCTAAAGATTGTGTGTTTGGCTTGGAAAGCTGCTCTGATACCAATTTGTAGTGCCCTGGTTTTAATTGGTTTTATTCGCTATTTTGGAAAAAAAATAGTTGAATTGATGCTCTGTTGTATTTCAGGTGGGAGAAATTTTGGAAACTTAAGAATAAGGAGTTAAAGATAAGAACAAATGTAAAAGAGACGAGAGATGAGAAAAGTTGATTGAAAGAGAATTAGTTAGGAAATAATTTTTTTCATTAATTTGTAATAACGGTTGTATACAACCTTACATAGCAATTCGAATAACATAATGCAAAGAAATAGACAACTAACAGAATCAAGTCCAATAGAAAAATATTCCATACACAAAGACACAAACCAACTATTGTAGACTCTCAGGGAAGAATTCCCTAAAGCTGACCCAAGCTAATTAAAATAGACACATGGTTGCCTCACATGGTGCCGTGTTAGGGAAAACTCATAAATCCTAAATTATGACTCTAAAACGCTTGCGTTTTAAGTTTGTTGACCAACTATAAAAAGCTTGTATTTTTTCAGACCAAATCACTTTGCAACTTCATTTTTTTAACGTTTTTTCTCTCTCTTCTTCAACATTTCTCTCTGGCTTCTCTCTAACACAACTTTTGTCTCAGATCCATTTATTCCCAAAATCTTCCATAAACACAATCCTAACAAAATCTCCAAAAAAAAACTCACCAAATCCAAACAAAACCAAAAACCATTTCACAACCACCAATAGACCCAAACCTAACTACCACACAACAATCCATAGCCACCAAATAAAAATTCATAGCCACCGACCCACAAGCAACTAGCCACTGCGAGAGAGAAGGTGGTGAGAAAGAGCGAGAGAGAGGGGCGGTGGTGATTGATGAGAGAGAGAGAGAAGCGGTGGTGCCTGGTGAGAGAGAGAATCGGTGATAGTGACTGCTGAGAGAGAGTGAGAAACGATTGAGAGACGAGGGACAAGAGAAAGTGATAGGGTGTTTTAAGTTTATTTTAATATTTATTATTATTATTAATTAGTTTATATAATTTTTTATTTAGTTTTTTATTAAATGATTTATTTTTTAATTTTTATTAACTTTTCTGTATGCAATTACCGTTGTACCTTTACTAACATAACAGTATATTCGATTTTTTAGCGGATTGCAAAATGACAATTACTTGCAATTATAGGGTGTAAAATGGCTGAACTAAAATAAGATGATGCAAAATGATTAATACCTCAAAAGTGAGGGTGGAAAATAATAATATCCTTAATTTTTATGGGTGTCAATATCGATACCCTACACATAAATAATTAAATATGTATGGGGAAATGGGGAAAATGGATAGAGAATAAATAAGTAATAGAGTTAAAGTTTTTTTTAAAAAATAAAATAAAATAAACACAAAAATATATAAATATATATGGGGAAATGGGGCCATACCCTCATCCCCATTCCCCCCACCCCAACCCCCCGGGCCAAATTTGCCAAGGCCCCATGGGCGCCCATCCCTAATATATACTAATACAATCGGTGACCAGCAAACAAAACAAATCTCACACTCTTTCATTTTTCTTTTTCCCGCCATGGAAATCGACGGAGAGAAAGCTGTTCTTGAAAGAAAACAATCTACCTACCTCGCCCTGGTTATCTTCTTCTCTTTCTCGTTTCTACACTCAATTTGTTTTTTTACATCTAATTCCTCTGATTAACAACATCCTTGCTTATTATTGCAGGACGAGACATTTGAAATTCAAAAAGAGACATACGGGGGTCAGCAATACAGTCAAATCTACTTTACTCGTCTACACTTGATGAGAACTCTGCTTTATTCTCTTGTTCCCAACCTGAAACCCCATTTGCCAGGTACTGGTTTCTCTTTTCCTCTTTTTATCATAAATTGTTGAATTAATGTTATACATTTAACCGTTTTTCAGTTTAAACATGTTGGTATTCTAATATTTAAGTTTGAGTTGGCAAATTCTTGAGAATTATTTAGGTATTTTGTGTTTACACTTTATGTGGAGATTTATTTTAGTTGTTTAGCTAATTACGGTTTGGGTCAGAAGGATTTTGTAATTTACCTTTATTTGAAGTATATAAAGGTTAATTAGGGTTTATGCATACTGGGGCTGTGTAGGTTTGTCATAGAATGTGTTGTAGATTTTTTTTGTAGAGGAGATTCATTGCTCTCTCTCTCTCTCTCTCTCTCTCTCTCTCTCTCTCTCTCTCTCTCTCTCTCTCTCTCTTTTCAAGTGTAAGATGTTTAGCTTGAGAAAAACGTTTTGATATAGATTTACCAATTATGGGTTGGATTAGAAATCATGCTAATTTATAAATTGGTGATTGGACTTCTTATTGATGGTTTCTTCTTCACATATTTAGGAGTATTTGTACTGGCATTTAAAGTTGTTAAATTGGCAAAATTTTGTTTTGTTATGTTTGTAATCTGTTATTATTTAACATTTTCTTTTTCCAGTTTGTAAGATATTGGAACTGGAAAAAGGCAAGGAATGCATTGTTGTTGGAACCCTGTACAAGCATATGAAACTCAAACCTTCAATTCTTGATGAGTACTCCAGGACGGTATCAAGATTATTAACAAATGGATTTTGTTACTATTGTTTTCTTTTACTTTTGTTTCTTGAAGTTGAAATATAGAATTCAATTACTGAGAGCTTTGATTTTGAAATTTGCAGAGATCTGTGACTCCTCTTGTTAAGCCACATAATTTTATGCACCCAGATGATCACTTGATTCTGGAAGATGAGAGTGGAAGGGTAAAGCTCGGTGGAACTATGCTTTTGCCTTCATCATACATAACAGGTCTGTGTAGCAGTTTGTCAGAATGAAGTATGAAATATGTTTAACTCTGGCATTGTATTTTTGTCTTGAGCTGTAGAAAAGGACCACACCTTTTTGTACAGAAATGGATTGAGTATAGTTGACTGGTTTCACATAAGGGTTGGTTCAGTTATATTTGGGGGTTTCTGAAAATCTGACAAGTTATTGAGCTGTATGACATCCTTCCCTTCCAAATACTTTCAGATGTTGAGCAACAGAAAGAATGAGATGTTTGCTGAAGTGTTGCTCTCCTTCTCTCCCTCTCTGTCTCAAAATTATACTTTCAAGTGTCCAAAACGCAATTGACTGAGTTGTGATGGAACCATGGGCCTTAATGGATAGGCAAGGCCATACCCAATTACCATCTGTCGCAAGACATTACAGAATTGGCAAATCCCATCCATGTCCCCCACTTTTTTTCGCATTATACCTTTTATTTTATGGGGAAACAGGGTTGAGGGAGATTGAAATTCTGTGGGTAACTCGATTAACTACGTTTACAAATTAAGTCGTCTCTTTTGGAAATTTGATCTGTTGAACTTAAAAATATATTTTAAGTATTGTCTGTATGACTGATGCTGATGTTGCATTGACATGATACAATTGATAGGGATTGTTGTCGCTTTACAAGGAAAGGAAACTGGAGCTGGTGATTTCTTTGTTCAAGATGTCTTAGAAGCTGGCCTAGCACCCCAGATAGAGTTTCCACTTGAATCAAGTGCGTTCCGAATTATTTCCATTCTCTTTTGATTCCTAATTTTTCAATGTTGCAGTAAAATATATGAGTCTCATTTTTTGGCTGTAGACAATTTTCTCTTTATATTTTTTCAAGTCCAGGGTTAATCGTCCTTATAAAAAGGATATTTATCAGGTATATGTTGAATATATTAACCAACAACAAGTGACTAACTTTTTTAGTATAAGATCTTTCAATATGTCTGGTGTTGTAGCCTGTAGGAAGATTGAAGCAATATTTCTAAGCAGTTTTTATTCCAATTCTCTGTGATCTTTCAGCTTTTCAGTCTCCATTCAATTTGGAATGGTTCTTAGTTCCCCAATCCCCACATTTTAATCTTGATACTGTATTTCTTGAGCGTAGGTTCTAATATGTTTCTTGTCATGTTTTAACATGTCATGCTTCTAGAAACTTGATCTGAAAATTATAATATCACAGGAAAGAAGTTTTTTAGCAACTGAATTTTGCCTGCGCATCTTTTGATGGATTACATTTAGAACAGTCTGATCTATATCTATACCTATTGTCTCAAAAGTGTTTGATGTTGATTTGCACAGGAGAAGACAAATATGTTGTTCTTGTGTCTGGGTTGAGTGTTGGCAGCAGCGCATCTAACCCCCTTCAGTTTCAGCTGCTTGTAGATCATATAACGGGACATCTCGGAGACGAAAAGGTTTTGCAGATTTCTTCTCTATTTGTTCTCCATGCTTTATGCTGCTTATTTTGTGACTTTCCATTCCGTCTTGCTCACTTCATGGCATCAACTGAGCAGGAACAAGCTATTGCAGCGCAGATAGTACATGTCATAATTGCCGGAAGCTCCGTTGAAATTCCTCGTGGACTTCTTAATGGCCAGGTTCCAATTATATACATCTTTTTCCTTCTTTGTAAATAATTACCCACATATTATTATTATTATTAGTTGTAGTTTTCATTTTATGATAATCTTCTTCTGAGGTGCTTTGCACTAATAACTTTATTACCCTTGGTCTCTTTTTGACATTTAAAAATAAAGCTTGTATTTGTTTGTCGTTTCATATTCCGAACTAAATGACAGATTCCTACCAGAGGTGTCTTGTGGCAACTGCGACTATTTTGTGTTTTTGAAATAGCACTTACCTCCTCTCTATGTCTGATTCAACAATAAGTATCCTCCGAGTTTCATATTGACTTCTGTGCACCTCCCTTATATCAACTTTTCCATTTGATAAAAAATTTCTGGTTGTTGATATTAATTATTAGACGCGGTTGGACCTCTTGTTTATTGGAGGAAAAATACTAATTGAATGCATATTATTGCATGAAAATTTAAAGGACAGGTGAATGTTTGTTAAATTCCTGAAGGTACCTACCTTTTATATACATGAATTAAAAACCTGGGGAGAATTTAGAGGGATGAATGTGATTTGTTCTTGTCATTTTAAGTTTGTGTCATCTCTTGTCGGGGAAGAATTTATAATTCAAAACTTTTTTACGCTTATGTTGGTTTTCAAATATGATAGTTCCTGGCATTTACAAACTTATTTGTATTTATATTTAGTATTTTAATTGATTATTATACTTTTGTTTTTTCAAAGTTTCCAATCTATATACAACCGATACATGGCATTTGATCTTCTCCTTATGGTCACTTTTTCAGAATTTAGCTTCAAAGGATCAATCAAGACTTTCTGTGCCAATTAAAGAGTTAGATATCATGTTGACTCAGGTTGTCATTTTTAATTTGATGAGTAACTTTAAGTTAGCTTCTATGTGTCCTCTCGTCATGTTTAAATTTCTTAATTCTTAATTATTTATTTTTAGATCGCAGCAGGTGTGCCTTTGGATATAATGCCCGGACCTAACGATCCAGCAAATTATTCTTTACCTCAGCAGGTTTATTATGTATATTAGAACTATATACTGATCATAATATTATCTAATTTGTTTCTAATGCCCTTTTTCCTTCAGCCTTTGAACAGATGCCTTTTCCCTGGGTCTGCAGCTTATAATACTTTTAGATCTTGTACTAATCCTCATTGTTTTGAGCTTGACAATATCAGGTAAGATATTATGATATTTGTCTACTGTGGATGCATCACAGTATTAAATTTATACTGACAATGTTATCCTCTGGGATCTCAGATTTCTTGGAACATCAGGTCAGAACATAGACGATCTTCAGAAATATTCAGAGGCAAAGGATAAGCTTGAATTTATGGAAAGGACATTAAGGTGGAGGAATCTGGGCCCAACAGCACCTAATACTCTTGGTAAAAGTTAATTATGCTTCATGATTCTTTCTCTTACTTGTATAATTGTCTAGCGGTCCATTGGAATTCATTTCCTTATGCTTACTTGGTTGTTTGTATCTAAAAATGTATTTTGGCATACATTAGACCAATCCGAGATATATATATACACACACATATATATATATATATATATATATATATTAATGTGCTTGTGTTTGAGTTTCTACTGCTATCATTATCTTTCAGGATGTTATCCTTTCATCGATAGGGATCCTTTCCTGATTGATAGCTGTCCTCATGTTTACTTTGCTGGTAATCAGGATAAATATGAAACTTCCTTGCTCAAGGGTATTTTCTCTCACTTAATTGTTCTCTGAAATATATATTACCTTTCAAGCACTTATACACAAAAGAAAAGGTATAATTGTTTTATTCTTTCAGTAAGCTGATTCAGTGGTAACTTATGTGTAGGAACAGAAGGGCAGTTGGTAAGACTCATTTGTATACCTAAATTTAGCAAGACTGGAGTCGCTGTAGCGGTAAGCTTTTGTATCTTCCCAAGTATTCTGAAATTACCCAAGGAATTAGAAAACCTTTTCCAGGCTTGAAATTTGTCAAAAACAAAATTGGGCTGATACAGAATCCTTAACATAACTTGCAAGTTTGTATGTTTGCATGTGTATATGTGATACATCAATTACTGTGATGGAAATAGAGGTCTTAGGGTTAAACACCCTGTCTTGCTTCTCCAAAATTCCTTCTCTAAATTATATAATAAGAGGCTACTCTGTCGTAGTTAGAACATAGAAGAACCTGGTGCTTGATGCCAATCCTTTTCAAAGATAAGAGACCTTTTGTAATTATCAACCGAGGAATGACGAAGTCTGTGGGGAAGCAAAAGAGAGAGATGATTTGTAAAGGAGATTTGATAATTTAACACCAATAGGATCACTATTCAATCTCCTCTGTCATATTTTGCTTCAGAATTGAACATGACTCAATTTCTGATTTTAGGCAAAGCACAAAAACTTGATTTCATTATTCCTTAACATGCAGTATTAGTTTTGATTAAGAATTGCTAAAGAACAAACCAATATAAGGTAGAGAATATAGAAGGAACTATAAGAAATTGTTGCTCAAGTAATTATATATATATTATATTTAGAGTTCTACTCAAAACAAAATGTTCACAGCTGTATAATTGAAACTATGGGACTTGGTGGGATTTGATGCAGAACTGGTATGATGCATTGATTCCACCTACCAGGATATATGATGTTGCACGAGTTTCTTGACTATTAAAGGTTGCAAGGTTTGGCAGTAGTTCTTAGTTTGGAATCCAATGAGCAGAGAAAGATCAGGGGATTTTTGGGTATTTAACAAACAAAAAGATGATGCATTGGGTACAAAATAAAAGAGATAGTTCCACTGCCTGTGAATATTTGGGTTAAATGACTTTACTTTTTATTGTTTTTGCCTATTCCTTTTATATGCTTAATTTCATAGAATATCAACGAGCCTAGAAAACAATTGATTTGAATTTTTCCTTCTGTGCCCCTCTCTTCTCAGTGACTGCAGTTCATTCTTTTTATTTTATTATTTTTTTTTATAAGAAATAGATGTGAATTGAATATGATGATCATTTTGTTAGCTAGGTTTGGTTTTATTAACCTAGGGCTTTTCTTGTAAATAAGTTCTTTGTTTTCTTTTTTTGGATAAACATCTATTTATGCCATTGCTAGCTATTCTATGTTAGAGGGTTTAAATACTATTATTGGACCCTTTCCTATAAGCTTAAGCTTTTGAGTCTGTTGGTTACTAACATGGTATGCCCAGGAGTCCGGGGTTCAACTCTCCTCATGTGATTGAATTTGCATTTATTTCTGAATTTGAATATGTGTTTGGGCTTGGGCCACGTGCCAAGCCATTTGGTCTTGCACGTGAGGGGGTGTGTTAGACGGTTTAAATACTATTGTTGGGCATTTTCCTATAAGCTTAAGCTTATGGGTATGTTGGTTAATAACATTCTAATTATTGCTATCTGAGTTGGCATTTATTTAGTTTATGTATGCTATGTTGAATTGCTTTTATGTTTTTACTCGGTGGAAGTTGCAATATCTGTTATTTATGCATGTGCTAATTGTTTTCCTCTCATTTGCAGGTTAATTTGAGGAATCTCGAATGCCACACTCTCAGTTTCGGGACCCAATTTGACTTGTGATGACACGGTATCTAATTTAATAGACTACTAGAATTTAAAACCTGCTAAATTCCGTCTAATTTACTAGTCTCAGTAGACAGTGTAATGGGGATAGATTCAATTGAAACGTAATGAAGCCTACATTGGAGAAAAGGAGGATATGCAGCTGTTTTAACTAATTAATCATAAGATGCATTCCATTAGAGCACACTAAATTATCGTTTTCATGCCACTATGATTGTTCATGTTTACCATAAATGTATTACTCAACAGAAAATAAATGCATAGTAGTATCGTTATGTGTAACTTGATGCATTCCATCAGAGTACACTAAAATACTGTTTTTTATGCCACTGTGATTGTTCATGTTCACCATAAATGTAATACTCAATAGAAGATAAATGTATGTTAGGAGTTTCTTTGTGTAACTTGACAAGCAGCATTTATAGCTTGTTGGGAAAGTACTTCAGAACTATGTTAATTATCAAAATGTGGTTGTCAAATAACTTTTTTGACCTGAGACTGTAGCTCCTTTATTGTCCTATCTCCTTTCTGTGGAACCTGGTTCACATCCTTTGTACCTTCTTTTTTGCTCAAAAAAATTCCCAGTTTCATGTTGTTGTAAGGTGTGAGGTGCATGAGCTTGTTTGTGTGATTCAAAATTTTGTCAAAAGAATTTATGAGGTATACTCAGGCATTACTCAAATCTGGGTCTAGTTATATTAAGTTGGCAGTTAGAAGTTATGATTGTTGATAACTCTAGCAGGCAGCATCAATATATTAGGCTGACTACTAAAATGCTGTTATATTTGCTTTGAATTTGCAACGGCAGTAGCAAAGTAAATGATTCGACAAGAAAAACTATTTTAACAATAACTGAAACAACTTCTGTCTTGATTTCCTTTTAGAACTATCATCAATGATTCTCTGTCCATGGAGTTTAATTCTTTATTCTTTGTTCAAAATTTCTTGCCTAACAGGGTATCGGCAGTTACCTGAATGAACATTTGTAGAGGAGAAATTGTTATTTCAGGTGTGAGAAACTTTGATATGCATTCAAGTTAGAGCCGCAAGTTTAATGGGATCAACCAATAAACTTGGGAGGATATCCATCTGAGAGGAAGGTGAAGGCAATGAGGGAATTCAGACACCCAAAGTGTGACTGTAGATTTTTCTTATCCACGGATGCTTTTTGTGTAAATTCTAAACTAACTTAGATTGTGATAATTCCTTGATATTTAGATTGGTGATTCAGTGATTTCTATTGTTATGGCTCAGACAACTGAAGGTTAAAAAAATACATAATGAACATAGTGTTTATCTTTTGGTTGTTTGATAATCTCCATTTCTGAATACTAAACACTCAGCATAAGTCGAATGGAGATCCAAGGTGCATCATTTTGCCCTTGAGCATTTACCGTGCATACACGTTTATCTTCCATTGCGATTGTGCCATATGACTTATGTGACATATAACAATGGGGGATGTATGGTGTATCCAACTACACCGCAGATTTTTTTTCTTCAAATTTAATCAAAATTCCCCAAAAAATCTTCTTCTAAATTATTTGATTATGCCCCTCCTACCTTTTATATCCATAACAGGTTCAATCAACGGTGAAGGAATGAGTGGGCAATAGGTTACAATCATCCAATTTAGTACTGATTGATTTGAGACAATGATGACTCGTTAACGGGTCAATTTCGCAGCACTAGTATTAATGTGTCGTATAATTTTTATTTTTATTTTTTATATAGTACATCATTAGATTTTCACTGGAAATGACAATATGACATGTAATCTATACGATTGGTTGAATGTATGTAAACCGCATCACATGTTGTCTTTTGAGTGAATGTTAGATTGTTAGGTAGTGATATCATCTCAACCAAAGTTTGTCTCCTCCTCATTTGGATAGCAATCCTCTTACATACAATTTGATTATGGAAAAAATTAGTTTCTAACACGTCAAGCATTCCACTAATGGTAATGGCTATATGACATTTGACGTAATAATTTATTAGTAGAAGAATCACGATCTATTAGGATTTAGTATTGGTTTATCTTAAATTAAGCTAATAATAAAAAAAAATGTTGGCAGTAATTAAGAAGAAAATCTTTGTCCAAAATGAGTGAACAGTGAAGCTTGCCCAGATAACAAGATCCATTTTTTAAGCAAAAAGAGTGGCATCCAGAACATGGGGAGAGGGCACATTCACCAATTATTATTGTCTTTCACTGAAAAATCACATGCCAAGTGCCAACACTACTCTATTATCTTCAACGGCTATATTTACCAGTCTTATATAATTTAACTATTTCAATAATGCCCTCTAACGGTCCATTTCCTACTTAATAATAATCACAACACAACAAAATTCTTCCTTCATATATATATATATATATATATTTATGTAATTGACTAATTTCATTATAATTATTTTCATATATCTCTCTCACTCTCTAAACCAAATTCTGTGTCTTCAAAAATGGATTCTTCTACTAGTGCTACAGTTCAACATATCAACAAGAAATCGTCAGATGAGTTGCTTAGAAAGTTTGCCCAAGTGGGTTCGGATTCGATTGGGAAGGAGGTGGTGGTGTTAAGAGTGTCCAAAAGGCCAAAAAGAAGCAGTACCAGAACCACAACTACAACTACAAGGGACAGGGATGAGAGCCATTCAAATAATAACAGTAGCTTGGTGGAGAGGAAATGGCTTCTTCCTCCGGTGGTGGCGACACGGCGGTCTGCATTGCTTCGCCAACTTGGGATTGGAAGGTCACATCTCAGATCAGCTAGAGACATCAACAACAGGTCGCTTTTTGGAACCATTGAAAAGGTCAGCTTTTATTTCTTTGTGTTTTCTTGTTATTATAATATAACAATTGAATTTGTGTTGAGACAAATTGATGTTTTAAAATTTGCAGACATGGCGTAGAACTGTTCAAGGGGCTTCGAGGGTTTTTATGGAGAAGCATTACAATCAACACAAGCGTTTGATTAACGATGTCCTCTAGTCTCTAGATGTGTTGTTTACTGTGTCTTTTTAGGATTCATAATTATAAGTTTCTATATATTTTTTTAATCTAAATTTCTCATGTGGTAGTAAAAAATAGGCTCATACTCTGTATATTAGCATTAAATTTACATGATTCATTTCCGATTCACATTGTTTACCTATTTTTCAACGAATAAATCAAAGCTCAATTGTTTCGACTTTCGAATTCTTCAATGCACTACAAGGGAAAAAGTGTTTTCATTTTTTGAAAAAGAAGAGATAAAGGTAGCAATATTGTCCTTGAAACTGGTTTTTTTTTTTTTTTTTTTTTTTTTTTTTAAGTTTTGTTGAGTATATATATGCTTGTTTGAAGTATTATTAGACCATAGACTATTGTCACGTTGTAGGGAAATTGTTGGTCAGGCAGGTATACCTAGGGATTACAATGGGTCGGATCAGAGCCGGATCGGTAATCTATAAACCCGAAATCTGATTTTAACAAGTTGTCCAAACCAGGCATATGATCCAAATGGGTTTTTGATTTATGCATCAAACACGACCCGGATAAGGCGATGATGCTCCAAACCCGATTCGAACTAACCCGTTTCATTTAAAAAAAAAAAAGGTTCAAATAATTAATTATACAAATTTAATCATACATTTGAATTTTATTGTAGGAACCTAAATTTTAATAATCAATCAAATTTAAAAATACACTTAAATTGAAAAATGATTTTAAATTCAAAACATACATACACTTAAAGTTTAGGCACACTTAAAATTTAAATATAAAATAGAATAAAACATCTAAATTATATAAACCTTATATTCAAAAATAAAATATAGTTAGACATCGAGATAAAAAGATCAAAGTTTTGTTTTTCCTTTTATATTTTTAATATTTTAAAAAATAATTATATAAATACCGGATTAACGGGTGTACAAGATATGTCTTAGTTGTTTGACTCATACCTGAGTAGGTTACAACCGGATCAACAACGTTTGACTTATATCCGACCCCAAACCCCGTTTTAAGTGCTTCAAACCGCTTTAGGGCGGGTTAATGATTTTTGCCATCCGTAGGCATACCCTGCCATCTTTGTATATTTTATCTACTTATAAAAACAACATAATATGGGATCATGATCCTCTCCTTAGTCCTTGTTTTTCCTTAGTATTTTTTAAATGTATTTAAAACATCAAATTGCATAAGACAGAAAAAGGTAATTAAATCTTGACCATGTATTTTTTATTTTACTTAGGTGTCATTAGATTATGAAAAGTCAAGAAAAAACAAGATAAGGAGAGGATCCTGATCCCATAATATGAACTTATAGTGTGATTAGTTAAAGTACATATCATATTTATAGGCAGACTTAAATGGGCAGCTGTAGTGTGCCGATTTTTTAAATTTCATACTCTATCAAGGGGTCTTCACCGTGTCTATTTTTATCAAAGTAGATATGTAAGAAATTGAATTCTTGTTATAACACTTGGACACTTATCACCTACCAATGACCATACACTTGCAAGTTGCAACAAATCAAAGATTAATCAGTTTGGTAATAATTTATAGGATCTTTTATCATTATAATAATAAACTAAAACTAAAACACAAAAAAAAAACAAAAAAAAAACATCTATATTATCATATAAAGACATGACACAAGAACCAATCATTGAGTCTATAGCCATACCAAGCCCAACAAAATTTCAAAGAAAACATACAAAAGCTGGGAAGTATCAACTATCAAGTATATCTGTATATGTATAATAATTTGGGTGATTGATAAAGGCACCACAAGATGGGAATTAATGAGAACCGTGTGATGAAAATACGATATAATATGGTCATGGTGGTGAGATAGATTGGTGGAGTGGTGGCAACCTCTTTATCTTTATTAATATTATTAGATTTGGTTGATATAATGTTGGTAAACTGAAAATACAGTTGATGGATGGTGCTTGTGAGTTTCACACTTTCACATGTCAAATGTCAAATGTCACATGTACAAAGAAACTCTCTTTTTCAGTTTTGGAAAACAACATCCCTCTCTCTATTCACTATTCATGCTTCCTATCATTTTTCTTGTTGATTAACCCACCTACTCTCTCTCATACTACATCCGCCACCACCACCACCTACACACTTTTTTACCCTTTTCATATTTCATTTGTATTTTCCAACTCATGATCTCCGGTGGTACAGGTGCGATAGGACATGTCGGGATATACGGAGATTAAAAATATATATACAGTTCGGATATCTACTTTCATAACGGGAGATAACTCCTTACATATCTTATAAAAAACACATCGTGTGATTTAAACCCCTCTCATTACTTAGGTGGAAAGAAGATGCATTACCAACTCTGTTAAGAGATGATGTGTGTGTGCCTATTTCATTTGTAACTACTTACCACTAATTTTCGCAATTTCATTTTGTTTTTATTATGTGCTATTGTTCTAATTATTGAGAGAAATTAATTTGGAAAACTCTAGAGTTTTGACCAATTTTCAAAATAATTTCTAATTTCGGATATAAATGATAACTCATCTATCCTATATTGCGAAAATTTTGGAAATCTCTCGATTTTTGACCATTTTCCAAAATAATTTCTAATTTTCTATATGGATGAAAACTCCTCTATTGTATATCAAAAACCATCATGTGCTTAGACCCACTTATCTAGGGTTTTTTTTTAACTAATTCAAAAATAGATTATTTTTTATTATTAAAAAAACTCATTTTTTACTCATTTTTTTTTGACAAGCGCGTTCTTTTTTACTTGTAATATAAATATATATATAAAAGCAGTGTTGAAAAGGTAATGATATAGATTAATTATTTGTAATATATTATAACTTATTAGAGCTATTTTTGTCGGGTAGATAGATGAGGAGTCCATTTTTGCTCACCCTCGTGATGGGGGTGAGCATTACCCTCCTCCCCAATATATGACACATGTCCAGGGAGAGGGTAGTTTTGTCCAAATATATAAGGGTTTTTGGATAAAAATACGAACACATATCATTTATTGAGAAGGACGGTAATGCTCGCCCCCCGTAATAGGGTAAGCAAAAGTCTTCTCATAGATGAGTCCACCGATTGTGAAATATTGACTTACCATTTTGCTGGTTATTATTATGGTCCTTTATTGTCCAATAATTGATTTACACGTTAACAATTCATTCACTCTACTATTTTCCAAAGAAATAAATAGTTTACAATTTTGTATTATTTGAGATAATTGACAAAGACTATAATTGTTCAAACAAATATAAAATCAATAAATAAATAGATAACCCAACAACAAGGCAAGTCAAGTAAAGCAAAAAAGAGAAGAGAATACCAAATTGAATATGAAAGTTGAACCCGACCCGGAGAAATCACGGCCGGGTCATCTAATCTGAAAATTAATGGCACGATAGTAAATATAGAATCTCCCTTCTCCAAAGGCAACACAAAGTAGAAATAATTCTATATTAATTTATGATTTTAATATTTTTCTCTCACACGCATTGTCAACTTTTCCGTTTTTTTTTTCTCTTGCTAGTTTCAGGACTTTCTCTTCTTCTTCTTCTTCTTCTTCCAATCTCTCACTTTCTCTCACTGACTCCAAGTAAAACAAACACTCTCTTTCTCCCTCAATACTACTAGTAAAAACTAAAAAGTCCCAGTTTTTCACTCATTCTTTCTCTCTGTATTTACTTGGATTTAATCAATTTCTTACCTTTCTTTGATTTTTATTTTTCCTTTTTGAGTTTTGAATCAGATTTTGTTTTGGTCTCAATCTTGAATCTCTATGTGACCCTAGTAAAAGATCTTCAATTTCCGTCTCTGACACTTTTGGGACCGGTATCTGATCTTCTACTATCGATCCATGACTCACTAAATCCCTCACTTTCCTTTTTGAAAATGCAAAACGAAATCTTTTTTGGTTGGTCTGCTTTGCATAGTCAATATTTTTGAGGGAAATCGAGGGTTTTAGGTGGGGATTGAGAAAGTGAATATTTTTCGAGTTGGGTAATTTTTTATTTAATTTTGTGGGGGGGCAATCTCTGTGAAAAAGGGTATCGTTGTGAAGGGAAATGAGGGATGTTGTCGTGGTTGGGAAGGATAGCAGCGGCTTGTTGGAGACCAGTGAGAAGATATGCACGTATGAACAAGGATAATATCATTGAAGACGACTCTGATTCTTCAATTCCTGACCCTCTGGTCTGGTGTAAGGACCTCCAAAAGCACTCCTATGGTGACTTCTCTTTTGCTGTGGTCCAGGCTAATGAGATTATAGAGGATCAAAGCCAAGTTGAGACCGGTCATGATGCTACCTTTGTCGGTGTCTATGATGGTCATGGTGGGCCTGAGGCCTCTCGCTATATTTCTGACCATCTCTTTCTTCATTTGATGAGTTAGTTCCTTTTCTTCTTTTTCTTCTTCTATATTATATTTACGACATTTTTGTTGCTATTCGATTCTTTTCTTGGAATTTTTTTAATTGGGTTTTTCTTTGTGTCTGATTGATTTTGGTTTAAGCCTTTTTAGGGTAATTTGATGGTTTCTCGTGTGAAACTTGTGTGTGTTGTCTTGATATTGGTTGTGTAATGGACAAATACTCTGATGTCATGACGCATAGAATTTTGTTTTCATTTGGGAATTCTTATTTTATGTGTTTGGAGCTGGAATATCCTCTTGTTTTTAGTTTTTATACTTAATATTTTATTGTTTATTTAGGGTTGTGTGGATGGAGTTTATAGTCAATATACAAGGCAGCAAAATGATGATTTTGGAAACTGAGCATTTTGGTTACTTCTCAAGTTTCAAATTTAATTTAAGGTCTTTTCCTAGATCTTGTTTTTGTTTACTTAATTCTATTAACAATTTGAAACAAATACTTTTGAATGCTGTGGAAGAATTGATCTCACCAATCATCACAGTTTTTCATTCCATGAAGAAGATAATTTTTTCTATCGGATCCTGAAAGACAATAATGGGGAAAATAAGGGAGTCTCATTCTTGGGAAGGCTTAATTTTTTGTGATAACTAAAGAGCAGGATTGAATACTTGAGTTAATGATTAATTTTTTGATATACCCTCAGTTATGTTGTTGCTGGACTGTTCATCACCAGGCACTTGCAGAGCGAGGAGGATACTCATGTTATTTCAAATAAATCTAATTGTGATGTTGCTTTTATATAAATACACTTGGTACCATTGGATACTTTTGTGGGCATCACAATTCAGTATCCTCTGTGGTGACTTTAAGTGTTTGCTAAAGCTTTAGATTTTATCTTGTGTATTATTCTACAGGGCTTGCGCGAGAAAATGGATCCATTTCTGAAGATATTCTCAGAAGTGCTTTTGGTGCAACTGAAGACGGGTTTCTTACTCTTGTGCGTAGGACATGTGGAATAAAACCATTAATTGCAGCTATTGGGTCCTGTTGCCTAGTTGGGGTTATCTGGAAGGGGACATTATATGTTGCTAATCTGGGTGATTCTCGAGCTGTAATTGGTTCTTTAAGTAGATCAAATAAAATAGTTGCTGAGCAACTAACAAAGGATCATAATGCAAGTATGGAGGAGGTTAGACAAGAACTCAGGTCCTCGCATCCAGATGATTCACATATTGTAGTTATGAAACATGGAGTATGGCGTATCAAAGGCATCATTCAGGTGTGTTTCTTTTATCTGATGTTACATGGATTGTCATTTTACATGTTCTAATGCACATAAACATTGATTGGACGACTAGACTGACATTGCAGCATAATCTAAAATGTTGAAACTTTTACTTGTTTCTTTTGACTCATCTTCACAATTATGGTTCATAATAAGTATTGGGAGAAACAAAAACAGGTTGGGACTTGGGATGTAATAAGTTTTAAATGGTCATGCTTTATTTCGAAGCTTGATATTATTGTGGTATTGGTGAATTTTTGATCTGATGCATTTACTAGGGTAGCCTTTAATATTCAATGGATAAGCATTGATTCATCTGCATCTTATTTATAAGTCTAAGATGTAATTGATATATAGAACATCAAGCAATGTAGGCTTATAGGAAAAATATTTTTTCTTGTGCACCTCTGCAGAACATATTAAATTTTTCATTATCAGATTTTATTGCCATAATCACACTTTCTCTTTTGTCTTTCTCTTTGAGTGTGAATGTGTTTGAAATTTAGCCAAATGCCTTAATTTCGTAGAGATATTTTCAATAATTGAGGTTAGTCTGAACTCTGAATGGGTTCAGAGGTTATTGGAGTTATACCTGTTAGGCTTTCCGGGCCTAGGTTTCTTAGTAGACTACTATGCCTACATTTCAATTCAACACTCGTGCCCTTTATTTTTTATTCATATAAATTTTTGGAGATCATGCCTGTGGTTGCAAATATAACCACAAAGCTTTAATCTGGAGTTTCTTGGTTAATAAATAACTAAAGGGACAGCTGTGGTGTTTCTTGTCAAGATTCAGGGTAGCTCTTAGGGCATCTTACCTTCTTTTTTTGATTATTATTATTATTATTTGTTTGTAATAATTACATGAAACAAACGAAAACCCCCAAATGCAAGTGTGAGCATGATTTGATCTCAAGATCTATCACATAACTAGTAAGAGATCTCACCAACTAGTTAATTTTTATCCACAACGAAGGCAACTTACCTATCGTAGGTTAGAGCTCAAATTATCACCATGTATACTTGTTCATATAGGTGGTACTTGCACGAGGACCTACTGGGTCTCACTACCAAATTCGTTGAGGATTTCTATAAATTTCTTTTATTATATACTGAATTTTTACAGTAACTAGTCAAAAAGTTTTGGGTGTGAAAATCTCTGATATGAAAAAAATTGAAGCTGATATGTTGTAGAATTAACCTAGTTTGAGAATGATCTGATTCAGAGGTGTTAGCAGCTTGGACTTCCTGGTCATATGTTCTTATATAATGACATGTTCATCTATACTACTTCTAGTTTTTTCCCTCTTTAGTTTGCCAGGTTGTGTGGTAGAAGAAAGAGGCATGGCCCTAAACAGTCTATTTTTGTGTATAAATCAGATCAAACTTAGCCTTGTTTATTATATTTTGTATGTGTTCTCTGTACAGTAGTTGGCTTTTATATCAAATCCTAGTTGTATGCATGCTGCGTCACCAGCTTCACTCGTTAAGTGCTTCATTGGTTTCTATGTTGGTGGTCAATTAGGAATTCTTTGGATGTAATTTGATTGTTTACAGTGTAACTTTTGTGTTTCTTCATGCAATGGTACTAGGTATCTAGATCTATTGGTGATGCTTACTTGAAGCGACCAGAGTTTTCTCTTGATCCTTCATTTCCACGATTTCACCTCTCAGAGCCAATCCGCCGGCCAGTGCTAACAGCAATACCATCCATAAACGCTAGAATTTTGCAACCCAATGATAAATTTCTCATTTTCGCATCTGATGGGCTGTGGGAGCACTTAACGAATCAGGAGGCAGCTGAGATCGTTTATAATAACCCACGAGCTGTATGTTTTATCTCTTAATGCATCTACTTCATCTTTTTTCATTCATCTATAAGATACTTGCTATTTTCTTCCCTACATTTTTTTTTATTTGTTTAAATGGCAGGGAGTTGCTAAAAGAGTTCTTACAACGGCTTTAAGTGTGGCAGCAAGGAAAAGGGAGATGAGGTATGATGATCTTAAGAAGGTTGAGAAGGGGGTTAGGCGATATTTCCACGATGATATTACAGTAGTTGTCATCTTTATAGACCATGAGTTGGTGGGGAAGAAGACTTCTGTTCCAGAACTGTCAGTTCGAGGGTTCATCGACACTGTTGGACCTTCAAATTTTGAGATTCTTCAAGGAATTGATGCGAATGCAAGGTCTTTTATCTGAAATAATAAACACCTTGTAACCTGAAATGTGGTCAATTTGGGTCATGGAAGAGCAAGTTGGGAAAGTTTTAATATACATTCCATGTTTTTGCAACATTTGATTGTTGTTTCTTTTTCCTGTTTACATTTCGGTCTCTTTTCCAAGTATCATTAACCCAAAATTATGAGCCTAGTTTCTTTTATTATTTTGATATATGCACCTCTTTGGTGATACTCTGATAAGTGATAATCATTCCCTCAAGGAAGTTGCGATCCTTCTTCTATATTTTTTAAGATGTTGAGGTTTGTATACACTCAGTTGTCTAATTTTATAGACTTCATTCAATAACAAGGTTGTGCTTGGTTTTGATTTTGTTCCCTTGAAGTTGGGCTAAGCAGAGCAAAACCTTCCTTTTAACTGTAATTTAGGGATTCAGCATCATACGGTGTTTTATTATTTCATTTGTGTAGTTTATGTCATATGCTGATTTATGCAACTTTGTAAATCTGGAATTATTTGTCTACCAAGAATTGTTTTTACCTTTTGTTTCATTCATGAGGTTTAGACAAGAACAGAAAAATATTTCTGGTGACTTGAGTGGGAAAACCATAATGCATGAAAATAATACAGTACAATTATTGGTTTAAATAAATAAACCCAGGAAAAACAATGGTGAAAAGAATCCTTGATTCAACCCAAACCAAATCAGTACCAATACATATCTCTTCTACTAACAAAATAATGTAAAGAATTGAATCGCCCCATACTCATTGTCATACATCAATAAAGCAAAAACACGAATGAAAAAAGAAAAAAAGAAGCAAAAAATGAGAAAGAGGAAAAAAAAAAAAAAAAAAAAAAAAAAAAATTGTGCAACCACTTGATTAGAAGAAGCCTTTCCTTGATATAAAAGTTTGCTATATGTTTCCTCATCGGGTTTCTCTGTCCATGATTAGAAGCATTTTCTGTGAACAATTGATGGTCCAGACTCATCATACTCGGCCTTGGCAATCCACATCTGCACTCAAACAGAAGCAAAATTTGGAATCAAGTATACTTGAACAGTTGAACTATCTTCTGAACAATATAATCTGGACACCATGTTTGCCTAAATAACACTACATTGACTCATGATGAGAGAGATCTGAACTATTGGTTGCAAAAAATAGTCTATATCATAACTTTGACAGCAACATTGTCAATTTTATTATTATCATCTGAAAATTTATATTGGGATAATATTAAAGGCAGTATAATTGCGATAATCGCAGTATCATATTACTAAAAATTTCAGAGGTCTATACAATCCCAACATGTCTACCACTAACTATTATGTCCTTAAAGAATGATGGGAATGAAAATAATAAAAAACAAGTTATATACGTGTAAAATATGAGGTTTTGTGTAAACTTTCCCATGTATGATTCAAATCTCATATCTATATGCTATCGAAAATTCGAAAGATAAATAAATGTAGACATAATACCTGCTGGAAGGTGCTGAGGGAAGCCAAAATGGAGCCTCCAATCCAGACACTGTACTTCCTTTCTGGTGGTGCTACCACCTTAATCTTCATGCTGCTTGGAGCTAATGCTGTAATCTCCTTGCTCATTCTATCAGCAATACCCGGGAACATAGTGGAGCCACCACTGAGCACAATATTACCATATAGATCCTTCCTGATATCGACATCACACTTCATGATGGAGTTGTATGTGGTCTCATGAATGCCAGCAGCTTCCATCCCGATCATGGATGGCTGGAAGAGGACTTCTGGACAACGGAACCGTTCAGCCCCAATGGTGATTACTTGTCCATCAGGTAGCTCATAGCTCTTCTCCACGGATGAGCTGGTCTTTGACGTCTCTAGTTCTTGTTCATAGTCAAGAGCAATGTAGGCTAGTTTCTCCTTCATGTCCCTCACAATTTCACGCTCGGCAGTGGTGGTGAAAGAGTAACCACGCTCGGTCAAGATTTTCATCAGGGCATCTGTGAGGTCACGACCTGCAAGGTCCAGACGGAGGATTGCATGTGGCAGAGCATAACCTTCATAGATAGGAACCGTGTGACTCACACCATCTCCTGAATCCAGAACAATACCTAAACAACAAACACATAAAGATCATAAAAACATGTTAATAAAAACAAATCATCACTTCCATGCTGAGTTCACTTTAATCACCAACCTCTATAATTAATCTTCTTGAACACCAAACAAAAGGATGTTAAAAAGAAAAGGCAGAAAGTCTTCTTCAACAACCTTACATAGCGAGTTCAATGAGATCAGAATGGTCATCATAATGACAAGTGATGTTTCCAGGAAAATGAAACCACCCAATAAACTTGTAAAAAGGGACTTGATAGCAACATACAAGATAGCAAAGCCAATGATTTGAAAATATGTTCCACGATCTAGCAAATCCATGTGTTCAATATCTAGAGTTTAATGAAATTCCTAAAACCCCTGATTCGTTCCATCACAAATTCAAATTGGACAATAAAGAATTCCATAGCTTACCAGTAGTACGACCGCTAGCATAGAGAGAAAGGACAGCCTGGATAGCGACATACATAGCAGGAGTGTTGAAGGTCTCAAACATAATCTGCGTCATCTTCTCACGATTTGCCTTGGGATTGAGAGGAGCCTCAGTGAGCAAAACAGGATGCTCCTCTGGAGCGACACGTAGCTCATTGTAGAAGGTGTGATGCCAGATTTTCTCCATGTCATCCCAATTGCTCACAATTCCATGCTCAATCGGGTATTTCAATGTCAAAATACCTCTTTTAGATTGAGCCTCGTCGCCCACATAAGCGTCCTTTTGGCCCATACCCACCATCACTCCTGTGTGCCGAGGGCGACCTACAATGCTAGGAAATACAGCCCTTGGCGCATCGTCTCCGGCAAATCCAGCCTGACATCAAAATCATTCAAAACCGATCATCTGTAAAATTACTGGGGCAATTGATCTTCATCGGGAAAAAAAAAATATTCTAAAATTTTAAATATGAGGAAAATGAAAAGATCTAATGAGGTCTCCACACTAAATTCTATAAAAACGCAATGGATTTCGAATCTGTACCTTCACCATTCCGGTTCCATTGTCACAGACGAGAGGCTGGATATCTTCATTTTCCGCCATTTTCTACCGCCTGCTCCGATAAAGCAGATCCAAAGAAAAAAAAACGGAATCAAATCACAAGATCTAATTATGCAAAATCAATTTCGTGAGAATCAAAAAAAAAATGAATGATTAATTGGAAGATCAAATTTGAAAAACTACCTTTAAAAAAAAAATTCAATTTCTCTCTCTCTATCTCTCTCTGTTTTTTTGTTTCTTCGACTCTCTCTCTCTCTCTGTATCTTCTCTCTTAACGGACTGAGTGTGTGCGTTGTTAAGGTACCCGCCCTCTAGTTTTAAAAATAGAAGCTCGTGCAAATGAAATGAAATTCAACTTAAATTAACCTCAAATTCCATCTCCTTCAATCCTGGCCGTCCTTTTCCTATGGACCCCTCTTCACCACTCCCATTCTTCGTGGATACAGCTGGCTCGCTTTCGGTTCTTTCTGTTTTAAAGACGGATTCACCCTTCTTCTCCATTCAAAATTCCGTTTCCCTCTTCCATCAAACCAAGGGTAATATGGTAAACCATCGATTGTCTATTATTTGACAACATGTCAAGTCAATCGGTTCAATATATATTTCATGACCTCGTCACATTTTAATTGAGGTGATTGTCCATCTCCCTTCTACATTTTGTGGTTAGGGGTTCGAGTCTTACTATACACATTTTATAAGTATATATGAGGATTTTTTTCCCGGTTTGTGAGAGTAGCCCTTTCTCTCGGCTGTGAGTCGTAGTCTATATGTAACCTCCCCCAATAGTAGAAGTAGTATTCCGAACCGTGCTTATAAAGTCTAATTAATCTCATCAGATCTCGTCAGTAGTTGTATTTCAGTATATATATATATATTTTATGAGATGACGTTGCTTTAATGGTATGCACTTATACCTATACTATGAGATTATGAATTCAAATCGTATCTCCTCTCCCAAACCATTGTTATCGGTTTCGTAATTACATTATCTTTTTAATGTCAACCTTTCATTTTATACATTTAAAACAGTATTTATGTTATAACTTCATTTAGATAAATCTTATTATTGCTTCAAAATTTTGGAAATATATTCATAGCATATAAATTTTTGCAACATTGAGTTTAATATTTTACAATTCACAATGCCATACATGATATGTATAGTTACAATAGTAACTATCAGTTATTGAAATTTACTTCAAAAATCCATAAAAATCAAAGATTGAAAAATAAAAATATTAATACTTCCAAAATAAAAATTAATAAAATTATTTATAACTAAAATAACATATTTCTCTCGTAACTATTTATCAACTATACAAATCAAATTATATATAGAAAAAGAAAAACCAAATTATATGATCAATTGATAAATTTTAGTGTTAATATTACTAATACTCCTAAGTATCATATATCTGGGAATTCATCGTTGTTACTCCATAATTTTATAACGATGCATGAATGTTCAAATCTGTAGTAATCAACCGTAATTAGATCAAATTTTACAAGAATATGCTTTCAAAATAAATTATACGAGTATTAGTGGTATCTTTTTAAAAGAGTATTGGGTATTTAAAATTCATGATAGCGATAATTTTTAGAAATATATATATTTTTTGAACGAGTTTGTTTTAGTATCATTTATTAGGTTGGAAAAATTAGTAAATTTGAATTTCTCAAATACCCTTAGATTGAGAGAAATTTACAGTTGGGGATTTAGTTGTGAATGAATAGATAAGACAGGGGTAAATTAGTCACACACACAAAAGAAGAGAGAATTTGTAATATAAAATGGTTTATTGGCTCTCACTTTATTGTGGGGGTTGGGTGCATGTAATTATTCATGGAATTGATGGAAAAAAGTGCAAATGCCAACTCAGCATTCCGTTTGCAACTGTCAAGAGATCATGTTGGCATGTTTGTTCAGGTGTGGTCACTTCCACTAACACTTGTCTTCTCCACCGTCACTATCGGTCAAAAACTCACCTAAAGGAAATAGTCAAACATCAAACGGTGGATGATCCTAATATCTATAATGTGCCATGCATTTCCACCAACAAACCACACGACGTGGTCACCTTTCACTCGACACCCCAATTTAAAGTTGACTAAATCTTAATTTTTCTGATTTTATTTTTATTTTTATTTATTTTTAAATAATCCTGGATTTATGGAGAAGGAAGGAACGAAGAACATTAATTTGCGGACAACGATGTGACAATGTTTTTTTTTTTTAATTTATTATTATTTTTTAAAATAACGCAACTTTTTCCGAATGATATGAAATACTTTTAATTCATTCATCCAATGAATTATAATATTGTCATATCATTTTAACACCAAATTTAAATACTAAATTTATATAAAGTAATATTATTATTAATATTTTACCTTCTTCTATTCATAACAGTCCATCACTAAAAATATCCACTTAAAATAAGTATAATCAGCAGAAACGGACATATGTGGGGTTAGGGTGGGCCTCAAACAATAGTAAACAAAAAAAAATTAAGGAATTAATTTATTTCCTATTCAATGTAGAAAAAATATTATTATTACTTCTTTTCATTCTCTAAATTTGACTGAAGCTCTTTATCAATATCATCGGTTAGTGTTCAAATTATATATGTTTGGATAAATATCATGGCTTAAAATATTTTTATTTTGTTACTTTCAATTAAAAATTGTTTTGAAATTTTAGGGTTATTATTAAATATAGTTAATGAGATTTTAAGAGCAATCCACTTATTAGTTAATCCAATTTTAAATTTATAAAGTAACGATATTGTTAAATGAATTTCATTAAATTTCTCAGAACATTGTATTAGTATATTTCGAATGAATTAAACTAATATAATATATATATACAAGAACATTTTATAATTTAATTAGTGTTTGCATTTCATGTTTCTCTTCTAATTTGTTTTGATTTTTTTAAAATAAAATAAAATTTGATAACGTATTCATTTAGAATATACATTTTATAGGGATGTCTTAGTTTGTCCTCCAAACTATGTGATGTCAATGTTCAAAAAAAAAAATCTAGCCCACCATGGTCTTCGATCCGGGTTAAGTCCATGCTATTAGGACTCGAAATCCACCACTATTAATATGCAAGGAGGGGTGCACCGCCACATATGCTAATTAAGAGGTGATTTGCAGTTATTAGTTATTACAATTGGTTTTTACACAATCTCATTTTATTTTTTTAAGTTTGACACTATCGCGTTTGACAAAATCTCAATAGGCGATAGTAGTGTCAGTGTAATAGTGTAATGGGCATGTGGAATGGCATACTATTAGACCAATGTAGCCACAATCTTTTTCGTTTTAGTTTCAAAATTATTGTCTTGAAACTTCTTTTTTACTTGCATGATAAAAGTTCTTAACTGGATTTTACGGGGAAAAAACAAAACCCTTTCGGTTTTGGAATTAGATAAAACGAGCTAGGTGGTGTTCAACAATAGAGGTTTTATAGAATTTCGAAATCAAATGACCGTTTTAAAGCTAATAATTTAAACTACCAGGTCACAAAAGTTGACATGATTATTTATTTAATGAAATGAATGAGATTCCAGAAGGTGATTGACCCAAAAAGAGTCGTTGATCGAATTGTTGATTTGATTTTGATGGTTATTGTTTCGTTGTGATCAACCTGCTTGAATGGGTGTTTAAGACTTAAGACTTAAAAGAGGGAGCAAATTAAATCACACTAACTAATTAATTTGGTTTGGAAATTGGAAATTTGGAAGGACATTATTCATGTGAAAAACTAAGTGTGTTTATGATGGTTCGGCCCCGCACGTATGCAAAAGATGAACTTTATTGAGTGAAGTCGCTAGTAATCCAGCTACCAACTGCTAGGAATCGAAACTTTCTTATTAAAAGTTGACGACAATAAAATGTGTCTTGCACAGTGCATATGCGGTATGCCTCCCCAAAAAGTGCTTTCTTCTACCATCTTTTTACATGTATTTTGCTTTCCTTCCTTATACTATATTATATTACAAAGCATAAGAGCATCTCTGATATACTATTATGTATTTGGAGAGAATTGAGTGCCACATAAGATGATAAGATGATAAGATGATAAAGTCAATGAAATTATCTAAAATCAAGAGTGGTGCTACTAGCACACCCCCTAGGGGTGGACACTAAGTTTGGAACCGAATCGAACCGAACCAAAAAAAGGGTGTTCGGTTCGGTTTATAAAATGAATTCGGTTTAAACCGGTTTAAAAAATTAAAAACCGAAAAGTTTTAGGTTCAAATCGGTTTGGTTTCCCAAAAACCAGTTTGAACCGATTAAACCGCCTATATAAGTAAAAAAAAAACCCTAACCTACTTCTTTTCTTTTATTAAATATTATTATTTATTAGTTAGGTTTGATTTGGGTTTTTTTGGGTTTGGACTATTAAAATTTATAAACTTTGGCCCAAAATTAGAATCTAAAAACCCATCAAATTTTAAAACATATTAAAATGACTCATTAAACCCATCAAGCCCATAAGGCCCATTAAACCCAAAACCAAAATGAACCGAACCGAACCGAACCGATTAAAATCAGTTCGGTTCAGTTCGGTTACCATTTCTTATTCGGTTTAAACCGGTTCAATTTTAGGTAAACCGAAATATTTTCGGTTCAGTTCGGTTTTACCCAAAACCGAACCGAACCGAACCATGCCCACCCCTAACACCCCCTACTGATCTATTCATGCCTCACTTTTAAAAATTTTGATTTAATTAAATAAAATTAAATACTTTTATTAATTTTTTTGGTTTATTTCCAAAACTACTCATTTTACTTATTTTTCAAACTTAATACATACCATAAATGATTTCTCTATCTCTGATCTCTGTATCTGTACATTTCGCTCATCTCCATTGATTGATTTTTTTTCTTCTTATTTCTTTTTTTTTTAGTTTTTTTTTATTTCTTGGTTGAAAGAAAAAAATAAAAAATAACATGGTATTTCAACACAACGACAGCTTGATATCATTCTAAAGAAAAATTAAACTTCAAACTTATTTCCAGAGAATTAATTGTTTCCAGATGCTTACTATCATTGTCAGACACTTTTTGTTTTATGTTATTCTCAGACAATTCTTCCAGATGCTTGATATCGTTCTTAGACAATTTTTCAATATTCTTGATATCGTTTTTAAACTCTTCCATAATATTCTATATGTGTGTAAGAGGCAGATTGTTGGGTTTAAGAGTTTTTTTTTTTGAAGAAACAGATTACTGAGTTTTTTTTTTTTTGGAAAAGGAATATGAGGTTTTAATAGATTTACTTTGTAGAAGATTTATTTCCTTAAATTGTACGTCTCTTTAAGTAATTTTGATAAAGGAAAAAAGAATATTATATAATTAAAAAAGTGGGGCATAAATAGATCGGTAGGGAGTGTGCCAATAGCACCACTCAAAATCAAATATGCATCCATTTTATAACCAATCATAATAAAATAATTATTTCACTTTATCTCCTCTTTTATTTTACGATTAAATGAGCTCTAATATTATCGATGGAAAAAGTTAGAAATCCTAATCAACATTTATAGGAGAGTCTCTAAAATTACAACCCATTTACAACTTTTTCCACCAATAATATTACAACCCATTTTTATTTGTAAAATAAAAGAGGAAAGAAAGTGAAATAAATGTTTTATATACGATGATTACATATTTGATTTTGATAACTGTATTGGAGATGAGAATATGTATTTTTTTTTGCCAAAGTGGATCCATATTCAATAGAAATATTATTGATGTATCACTACTTATAAACTCAAAAATGCATATTAGCATTGAAGATGCTCTAATAATTAATGTTAAGACAACAAATTTCTAATAATAAAATATATATTTACTTTTTTAATATATATATATATATATGTGAAATATTAAAATAATTCAGGATTTGAGGAGGGAATATAATTTGAACCCACATGTGTACAATTATCCGTAATATATTATTTTTTTGTTGAACGTAAATATTTAATACTTTAGTCTATAATCAAGATTGTTTTTTTTTGAAAGACTATAATTAAGATTGTTGTTCCGTGTAAAATATAGCATTAAAACGAGAGCAACAGTAAGTGTTTGTTATTGCATATTAGGTCCTAATCAGGGATGACAAAATTATCCATGAATATAGATATCTATAAGGATCAACTCTATTTTGAATAGGGGTTCATACTATTATATAAGGGACGTAGTGCAGATGGATATAATCCTAAGATCCATTTTATTTGGTTATGTGTATGGATATTGTCAATGGATATCCATTCTCATTTAGCTTTATTATCGATTTTAATATTTTATAAATATACAAAGTTTATTGCAAAGTTATTAACTATAATTATATAAGTTTTTTTTAATCCCCAGAACCCTAAAAACTAGTTTTATAAAATAAGCCTATAGGGATGAATGTATTTGTGTACAATTTATATATTATGCTTCGCGAGACAATATTTCATGGATTTATCTAAAATATTTAATGTGATAAATTTTTTTGAAATATCATTCAAGATTTGTTTCTCCCTTTAAAGATAATAAAATGTACTATTATAGATGTTAGTTACATTTTCTATGTATGATATAAAAAATTACTTTTTTTATCACATGCGGAAAGTCGAAGAGGGGATAGATATCCATATTTTAATTCGGGGATTCTCCGAATCCGTCCCGCTTACTTAGAAATGAATATATATATATATATATATATAAAACGTATACGAGAATGAATATTAGAGTATCTATCCCAAATCCGCTCCATTGGCATCTATACTTAAATCACTTCTCTAGCAACCCCATAGAGAGATTTAAAGACGTGGACGATCTTGAAGGAAGGAGATCGCGTCGTTGCTGTATCAACAAGGTAAAAGATTCACTCTTTTGATAATTGAAATATACCTAGATTTCGTTTATTTTAGATACTGGAAAAAATTGAATATAATATCATCACTGTCGTGTTAATCATATATTTGGATGCTTACATGTCGGGATGACAATTGGGAAATTCGTGATGAATATTGGTTCCCTCATCTTCATCTCATCCCTATTTGGGGGAATAGATCGAGGATGATGGAGTTTGAGGGGGGTATCCCCATCCGTCCCCGTTTCCCTCATTTCTCTCGTTACCCTAATCCCCAATCTCATATTTTTACTCATTTTTACATGTTTGACCTTATTTGACTTTAAATTTAAAAATAATCAAATGTAATAAAATGTACTCATTCAAATTCAAATGAAAAAAAAGTATATATTTCATAAATAAATAAAAAACCAAGAGAAAGCCAAATTGTTGCATGAAGCCAACTATTTAGGTTAATTAGAATTGAAATTTAATTAGGATTTAGAACTATTTATACCTAGGGTTAAAATGAAAAGGAGAAATGAAGATTATTTAAAATTATAGAGGATGGGGATGAAATTCATCCCTATCCCTATCCCCATTTGGGAAGGAATTATTTCCTCAAAATGGGGATGGGGATTTGAGGATTTGGGGCTCCTGGGGGTATTGTTATCCCTACTTGCATAGTTGCATGACTCATTAACAAAAAACAACCATTCAGATTTCAATCAAAATAATGTAAGTTGATAATTAAACACCATATTTATAATAACAGTATAAAGTAGATTGAGATTGAAGTCACTTTTTATTAGAATCTGATGAGGAATTGTTTTGTTGTTATGAACACTCAATTGGTGAGAATGGTTCTGATCAACCGCTTATCCTTCTGGTCATTTGGTTGGTACTTGGTACAAGATTGTTGCTATACGTTTATTTCTTGATTGCATTTAAATGATCAATTTAGTTGGTTTTATAGATTGATATATTAGTTAGTTTAATGTTGCTGAACTTGATTTTATCTTTGAAGATATATGCTCTCAATGGATCCTTACAAGTATCAAGCAGTGAATCAAGAAGAGGTTAGTAAATAGTCAATACTAAAGAGAGTGATTCTAAATTCAACTCCTCCGATCATTTGGTTGTTGCAAGCATTAATTCATTTGTTTAATTATCATTGCAGAACTTGTCATATTTCTATAACCTGAAGCCTACTAGCATGGTCATGGATGTGCCTGATTGGAGAAATGAATTGGAATTGCTGCCCCATTTACGAGAAAAAGTCGTCAGCAGAATAAGGGAGACATTAGAAAAGCATTTTCCTTGCTCCACCTCAGAGCAAGTTAGTGAACGAATTATGAAAATGGCTATAAGGTTCGAGGAAAAGGTGTTTTCTTGTGCCTCAAGTTGGTCAGATTATTTGCGCAAAATAAGTTTGAAGATGGTCTCATTGAAGTTCAAGGGTCCATATGCGATACGTGATTCTGCACCATCCAACTATGTTGACGATAGCAACAAGCTAGCCTCCTGATTCAGCTTAATTTTTCTTTTTGGCACTAGTAGTTTGGTAATTGGGATTTCATTTTCTAAATTTAGTTAAATTGTTTATGTAAGTGGGTGTGATTTTGAAAACATTGTTCTCTGAATTATTTAAAACAGTTTGCAATAAGGCTAATACTTCTTGTTACAATCGTGAACTCATCTAGAATGTCTAATAGTTGCTGTAACAATTATGTATGTTGATTGATAAATTTGTCATTAAATATTACGGGCTTCAAACTTAAGTTGTTATTATTTGTTAGATAGATTTATCCAATTAAGTTATTTGGATGAGATTAAGTTGTTATTAGTTAGCCTTGAGCCCCCACCGGGCATCAATTGCCTTCGCCCCTACATATGCAGTCCAGATATCTACTCTTATAAATCGGAAGAAAACTCCTCATATGGTGAGACTCGAACCCCTCACCACTAGTATTAAAAGGATATACAATATCACATGTGCTAAGAGGTGATGCTACCTGAATACAGGTAATGTAGTTCCGTATTTGTCCATACCAGCTTTAGGATATTTTTGAAAGTAATCATAGGTCAATGAAAAATATTTTGAGGGTATTAGAGCCACCATAAACATATTTATGAACAAAAAAGAGATTATGCCCGATTGGTATTGTTTTGAAAAATTAAAATTAATTTATTTAATAAATAGGTTACATTAAACTTAAATTTCTGATTTAATTTTTTAAATTAAATCTGAATCATTCGTTTGTTTAATAGGAGATATTAAAATCAAAAATTAACTCTGAAATTTAAATTGATTTAGCTGTATGCCTGCACTCTATAAATAAATAAATAAATAATTTTGTTCGGTAAAATTTATCTTTCAATTATTTACTTTTGAAGAGGAGTTGGTGTAAATTAAGCAAAATATAATGTTGGAGGTGAAAAGTGAAACCCTTTGAAACTAATGGTTAGAAACTTATGAACCAGCGCAGCGAGCTCCTCCGATTAAAGTTGGATGCTTTCAGTTTCAGCAATCTCAATCTCTGGTTGATTTTAAAAAATGAGCACGATGAAGGCAGCCATTTTCAATCCACAAAGCCACCTGATTCACATGAGGGCTGCTCTCTTCCATTCTACTCCTGTCCTTGAACGTAAAAGACGCAATCATTGGCAATCATTTGTCAGTCTCTCTCTCTCTCTCTCTCTCTCTCTCTCTTTCTTTTTCCTTTCCTCGTATAATGTTTTTATTTTTTTGGTTGGGTTTCGTTTCATTCTGTGTATAGTTTGCATGGTTTTGGTTGAAATTGGTTTCTTTTTTCTTTCAATGATGTATAGAAGCAATGTTACTGCTGTCCTTTTATTGGCTTGTTTAATCTATTTGATTGGTGACAAGTAAAGAATTTGAATTATTTAATGTCTTGTTTTGTTCATTTTTTGTTATCAGGTCAAGGAAGAGCTCGATTTTAAATAGGTCAAGTAGAAGTCTTTTGTAACACTGGTCCAAATGTAACACCTAAATGTATAAATTTTGTGAATTGTTGTGAATATTTAAGCTTTAAGCATCAAAATGATTACTGGAACCGAGTAGAGCATAGCCCGTCAATGTTAACTCATATTTAATTTTACTTATTCAAACTGAGGATCTCATTGTGAAGCAATCAAGCAAAATATTGAAAGTTTTTACTATGAACCTAATAATGTTGTCAGGGGAAATGTATGCACAGTTAAATATAGATTTATTAGAAACTGGAAATTATTTATTTTACTTTTATGTAAATCAAGCCTTCAAGGCATGTGTTTGAAGATTCTAGTTCCTGATAAGAAGTTTGGGTGTTAGTATATAAAACGAGGAACAATGGAGGATTTTAAACATTTAGTTTATTCATGCATAATGAAGGAAATTATAGCAGTAATAGTAAATGGTGTTGTTTACGGTTACTATAACTTATAAGTGGATGTTCAGTAAGAACATCAATTGAGTTTTGAGAGAAACATAATTTTTGCATAAGATATGTTTCTAGATACAGCAAAATGGAAAAACAAGGGTTCCTTTGTTGAGTAATTGGGATTGGAATATTTAAGCTAAGTTTTAGTAACAAGTGATGAGGATGAGCATAGTGCATATATGTAGTATACCTTAGATGAGATTGTACATCATCTTTTATTTACCTGTTAGCTGGTTGGTAACCTCCTGAACAAGGTGTTATTTTTGTTTGGATCTCTTAAAACATCAAACATGCTTTTAAATTGGTGTTGTCCACCATGGCCAATTTATCTTTCCAACTGTGTGAATGTGGGTAACTTGGATTGTATATTATTTCTTCATACCGGTTCTAGTATTATTTTAGGTTTTCTTTCAATGCAGTTTCCAGTAAATCAAACATACTCGTCTTCTAATTAACATTTATCTACTTTGTGTTGACTTCCTTTTCAGTTTTATGATTATAATACTGTGTAGTGTGTACTCTGTTTCTTTCTGATGTTAATGGAAAATTTATGTGTTATTCAAATTGTTTATCTTTCAAACTATGTGTATTTGGGTAACTTGGATTGTATATTATCTCTTCCTACCAGTTATAGTATTTTCTTTCAATGCAGTCTCCAGTAAATCAAACATACTTGTCTTCTTATTAATATTTTTCTACTTTGTGTTGATTTCCTTTTCAGTTTTATGATTATAATACTGTGAACTCTATCTCTTTCTGATGTTAAAGGAAACTTTATGTGTTATTCAAATTGTTTATATGCAGAGATCTCAGCCACATTCCAACCCATATTCCAAAAGGTTTAGAAAGATGCATTCGAAAAAATCATTTTTGAATAATATTAGTGCATATGCAGAGCACTTGTTTCAGGTTGGTGCAAGTTGTTAAGATGTTTTATTATATATTTATCATGATGGATGATTGTGCTAGTATTTCTGTGTCTCGTGGTCTTGTAAATGGTTTATGGTTGCATTGGTTGCTAGTTAAAGTACGCAGCAGGGTTTTTAAACTTGGAGGTCATGCATCATGCTCTCTTGGCTTGCTGCTGTTAGAGACTCTTGTTACATGATTAGTTAACTGCCTAATAGACCTCATCAAAATACAAGGCAATCCAGTAATTTCTGGCAATCTAACTAGATGTTTTGTAGATTTTCACTTGTGCTTTTTTGTTAATTGTTATTTTTATTATTTTTTGTGTGTGTGCATGCACATGTTGGAATTTGAGAATTCTGACATTTCTTGGATTCTTCTTTTCTAATTAAGTTAATTTCATTGACCCCTGTTGAGGTCAGACCTAATCACAGCATGGTACGGTTTCAGAATTCTTCAAAAAATTCACCTGCTGTTTCATATCTGTTAAAAAAGAGTTGCTTTTTGATTTAGGTGAACCAATGACAAGTGATATTTACCTTAATCTCTCTTAAATAGTAATGCAGGTACTTTAATGTCAAAGTTGTATGATAATAACTGAATGAAAATCATTCTAGTTTCCTATGAATAAATAAATGAAATGAAATGATAAATATAAGGTATGCTGACAATTAGCTTTAGATGATTAACCCCCATTCTCATTCAAAGTGCCTTGAATTGTCATATAACCCTTCCTCTTCACCAAAACTCTTGCCTCGACTGATGTATTAATCTCATCTACATGGTTGTTCCCACATGATACAGCAATATGAAACTATTGAATAAAATACTAAAATGAAGGCTATTGAGTAGGTAAAGTATGGGGAGATTGAGGTGCCAGATACAAATTCGTGAGCATGGGAATAAAAAAATAAAAACAAATAAAGGAAGCTGTGGAAGCAAAAAATGCAGGCGGACACGTTTCAGTTTAGGCAGCTAAACTTCTGAGAGATGCCTTGCAGATGCAGATTTATAGTTATAGATAGGATACTACTTTCATACAAGCTGTATTGGAGAGGCCCTTTCTATTAGGCCTTGGACCCAATTATCTTTATGAATCCCTACTTTTTCTCTGTTTGCATAGTGTGGAATTAAACAGTGACCCTTGAACCCGTACACCTCCTGATTTGAATTTCTATCTTGAGCATTAGATCTCAAGAGAAAAACCGTAGTTTTTGAGTTTAAATACCCTTTCTTTTCATTTAACCTAATTCTTTTGTTAGAAGTTTGATATAGAAGACATGTAAAAGCATGAATCCTTGGGTCCTTGAAACTCAAATTGTTAGACTGCTTGGATATAACAATCATGTGAAGTTGAATCTACATTGGTTTGCTGATTGCTTGAACATGAAATCATATACATTCTAGCTTCATGTTGTCCTCTGAATTGATGAGGATGCTAATGTTATAGACACCCACTATGATTATTAATTAGTATAATGAAACAGTTTTGAGTAGATCTTATGAAGGAATAGAGTGTGCTCTCTCCCTCTCTCTCTCTCTCTCTCTCTCTCTCTCTCCCCGTCTTTTATGGGATGGCTTTTGATAATCAGAATCATAGACAATCCCTTTTCTAGTCTTGCGTAATGATAAAGAAAAGTCTTTGATGATACCATCCATTTTGTGATGCTGTATCAAGTGATTAATTTCTCTGTAAATTAATTACTGATGAATACTTTTGCCTTTGGAAAGTGGAAAATGCAAATAAATTTGTGGAAGTGCATGCTCTTAATTCTCATGTAGGTGATTTGATACTAAAGGAATAGCTACATCTTTCAAGAAGGAGATATTAATAGCTTTTGGGAGAGAAGAGATTCAAATAGTGGTGCCACTTTGGGTTATGGTGTTAGTTTTTAGGGATACTTATTTTTTCTCTATTCATCTCAATTGGGCAGGGGTTGTGGCCTATGGGTTAAGGTTGTCTACTGCTGGGGGTGTGTTTTTTGTCTTGTAAAGCTTTTTAGGTTGGTTAAACTGCAGAATAGGTTGGTACAGTATCTTTTTTGTTGTTTCTGTATTATTTTTGGAGCTCATATAGGATGCATGTTTGGCCTGTTCAGTAGAATGCTGGTTCACTTTTGTAATCTTTCTTTCTGGTTCTAATTCAATAGTAAATGTTCAGTTTCGTATGAAAAAAGTACTTAAATTTTCTGGAATTATCAAGTCTTTTGATGTGTAATGTTTTTTGGTATAAAAGCTAGCTTATCATGAATTAGTGTTTATAATCACTTTTGGAATTTACACTTTTTGAATCCTATAGCTATAGTGTGACTTATTCTGACCTTTATGTGATGATATTGCTATTTATCCTTTCACAACATGTATGTTTGTTCCGAAACTAGGACAGGAAGAAAAAAGAAAGATCATGCTAAATGTATTTGTCAAGAAAGCTCACAGATCTATTCTGATAATTTATAACTTGTTTCTTTGTATTGGTTTCATATTCTAAATGTTGCTGTGCATGACTATGCCATCAAGGTGCTGGGCTAATTACTAATTAGAAAACTGAACTTATGGAATTTCACACTGGGATCTGTGAATAGCTGAACTATTGATATTTATCATTGTAATGAAAGCTTCTGTTCTAAAGGGTTTCAACCAGCAATTGTTTCTGTATTTTCAGAGCTGGAAGGATGAACTTGATGAGGATGATCCATCTTCTAGCAAAGGCACATCATGGTTTAATAAGCAGTACGTTAGATCTGAAAGGGGTGCGAATCAGGGACGCCATCACCGAGATAGAAGTAAGGACACCTGAAAGACTTGACTCCATAATACAATATTTCCATCTTGTAGACTTAAATCAATGCTCACTTACCTCTTTACATATTAGAGAAAGTTGGAACATCTGTTAAATGGTCCACATATAGATCAGTGCCTAGGCTGGTTGTTCTATATACTTCTGTGGGCTGTGGAGAGGAAAAACCTGAGAGATTTGCCTACATGTTCCCTCATTTGTTAGATGATTTGTTTAATTGTGAATGTAGTTTTCCATTTAAGCCTATACAAATCATTCTTTTAGCTTATCATGGCTATGAACATGTATTTTTCTGGGGGTTAAATATAGAAATGTAATGTATGAGGACAATCTTCACTTCATGGCATTACAGAAGCACATTAAATTTTCTGTTGCAACAAAATTCATATTTTTTCTGCTTCTCTGGGGTTGCTTAGAAATTTATGCATTTTGAATTATTGATTAGGAAATTTCCAGTTTTGTGAAGATGAAGATGAACTGGATTTTGATGTCAACAAAATGTTCAGATCTGCATTTGGCCTTGGATCTGGCTTTGGCAGGAAGCAGCACTTCTATTGGTCTTTCATTGATGAGGAGGATACTAAATGGAGGAGCTCATTTAGATATGGTAATGATTATTGGAATAATGGGAACAGGAGATTTCGCGTTGAAGAGGATTACGAGTACTCAACAGAATCAGAGAGTTCAAACTCAGACATGTCTTTGTATAGGCAGGCTCTCGGACTAAGTGTTTCTGGTCCTCTAAAACTTGAAGACGTTAAAAATGCGTAAGTTCTCATTTTTATTATTTCCGGGCATCTCTGTTGGCAGTCGGAAGATGTTTTCCTTAGTTGTCTGATCTTCATCTGCTTCTCCAATTGCAGATATCGAGCATGTGCGCTGAAATGGCATCCAGATCGTCACCAAGGGTCCTCCAAGGTACTAATATTCTCTTTCCGATTGAGCAACACGTCCAATTTGACTTTTTACCAAATTTGAGTTTCATGTTATGTGGTATGTGGAATATTGAGGTGAAACCCGAAACCCCTCCGTAAAGAGCAACTCTTATTAAGTTATATTAGGTGGTACCAGGTTGTATAGGCGTTTGTCTTTACGGTGAATTCTATGTACCTCCGTAAAGAGTAACTCTTATTAATTTATATTAGGTGGTACCAGGTTGTATAGGCGTTTGTCTTTACGGTGAATTCTATGTACCGGGAATTAACTGTGTACAAAGAATTTAAACTTTTCTATACATAGAATTTGAATTTTTCTGTATATATAATTGAGACTGTACAGAATTAACTGTGTACAAAGAATTTGAACTTTTCTGTACATAGAATTTGAATTTGTCTGTATATATAATTGACTTAAAAGACAAAAGTCTTGTACAGACTCGGTACACGCTTGATAATTACTACTCATATCTTGTAAATCTATAGTATAGGTTATATCTTCTAGGCACTAATATTAGGTGGTACCAGGTTGTATAGGCATTTGTCGTTACGGTGAATTCTTTGTACAGAGAATTGTCTTTACAGCGAATTCTATGTACAGAGAATTAACTGTGTATAAAGAATTTGAACTTTTCTGAACATATAATTGACTTAAAAGACAAAAGTCTGTCTTTACGGTGAATGAATTCTATGTACAGGGAATTAACTGTGTACAAAGAATTTGAACTTTTCTGAACATATAATTGACTTAAAAGACAAAAGTCTGTCTTTACGGTGAATGAATTCTATGTACAGGGAATTAACTGTGTACAAAGAATTTGAACTTTTCTGAACATATAATTGACTTAAAAGACAAGTCTTACTACTCATATCTTGTAAATCTATAGTATAAGTTATATCTTATAGGAAAAGTGACGCAAGTTTATTTCATGTTATACAATGAATCAACTGCTTTCTTGATGAAACAAACACATCATCTTTATGTGATGTTGAACAGGTTGTTGCAGAGGAAAAATTCAAGCTCTGCAGCCAAGCATATCAATCTATATGTGATAAACTTGCAGTGAATTAAGGATTTTCCAGATCATGCCAAGTCTGAATGCCGTACCCGTTCGACTCATTGCAGTTCTCATGGTATACCAGTAGATGTAACATTGTTATAACAATTAGACAGAATTTTGTAGTTTAGAGTTCTCAAAAATGGTGCCTGAATAATCAGAATAGTTTCTCCCAATTGTTGTTCTGTTCAATATTTATTGAATAATGGAAATGGGGTGCGATTTTCCAATCCCATATTTATTAATGCATATTCAGATGTGCTACTTTTTAATCTATCAGTATTCAGCTGTATATAGAAACTTGTTGTCAGCACTGGTTGTTGCCATTGAAAATGTATTTACATTATAAACAAAGAAGAGGGTAGAATAAATAAAACAATAAGATTACAATTAGTATTAAAGTTTACAACTTTTAAGGCCAGACTTGATCATCAATACAAAGCCTTGAATCTTGAACATGTTCAAGTAGTTGTAGTGGATATAAGTCGATGTTGTTAGGCTGATTTGTGAATGGCTTTCGGATACTACTACTAGGCATAGTAGTAGCAGTAGCAGTAGCAGCAACACTTGTAGAGAGCAGTTTCTTGACAATAGCAGAATTTGGGTTCTGGAGACGAGCAAGTTCAGAGAGCAGGAGCAGTAGAGAAGCCATCTAATAAATTTAGCACACAAAGGTTTTTAAAGTATCAAGTAGAGCAGATGAGTTTGGAATTGTTGTTTGGTTGTGAATTTATAAGCAAATGAAAGAGGAGGGAGAGCCCATTGTTTTTGTTTGATGAGTTTTGTCGGTAGAAACTAGAAATATAAAAAACCAGGGATGATGCACAAGCCAGCTGTTTTAACTTTTCTGAGTCTGTGGTGATGCAGCTGTTTAGTGCCAACTTTTTTACATTGGGACCAACAAAGACTTGCATACATTTGACATGTCTCACATATATAATATTATAGTTTTTAGTAGACAATTTTAACCTTCAATTACCTGCTAATTACAAATAAAATAATAATGTCGACATCGTGATGCTTGCTTTCAAGCATCTACCGTTATAATTAAGAATAAAAAATTATCAATCCTATAAAATATTGAAAATTTGTTTTTAAAATTTTGATTCAGGTAGTGTTAACATGTATCCTATCAGTAAATGTTAACAACTAAATAAAAATACTAAAATAGGAAAAATATTTATTGCATTTATTTTCTTAATCAAAATGTTAACTTATATCCTAAGACACATGTTAACAACTATAAAAATATTAAAAGAGGAAAATATTTATTACATTTATTATTTCAATCAATACAATAAATGATTTACTTTGATTAGCCATCTATTTTTATTTTTTTAAGTGGTTGTTGGCAGAACTCAACCCAAATCCATGATGATGTTAGTTGTAAGCTTTGATACCATATTAAATTACGATACTCGTATATTTTATGTGTTTATGAGTAGTAGTTTTACAACCCCAAAATAGTTCTCTTGGTTTTGTGACATCTACTAGAATATATAATGTTCTCCTTGTTTTCAACGTGATAACTTCTTAGCTTTACATATGGGTTTTTAAACAGGTTTATGCTGCTATAGATTTTATAGGAGTGATTACTTGGTGCCTGCTATAAAGATCCATAAAAATCAATTAGTTTGAATGGCTTGCAACAAAATTTATGGGAATGAAAATGAATTTGGATCCCCTCCTCACCTTATGGGGTAGTTCGGTAACATTTTTATTTTTCGTTTTCTGATTTCTTGTTTTTATTTGATTTCAAGAAATTGATTTTTGTATTTTTTGGATCTGAAATTGCGTCCGGTAGCAATGATTGAAAACAGAGATTCCTCTTTCTTATTCTTAAGCAAGTCCCCCAGAGGGCTTAGTTGATCCATGATTTCTGTTTCATCTTTCGTTTGTTTCGAGAAATATATCGATCAATTCTGAATCTTTCTTTTTCTTTTTTCTATTGATTCTTTTCCCATCGAGATGTATGGATCCATGGATCTATGTGTCTATATAGACCATGTTCATGGATTAACTAAAATGCGCAAAAGCTCTATTTGCCTCTGCCATTCTATGAGTCTCTTCCTTTTTGCGTATGGCATCGCCACTCCCTTTGGCAGCATCCACTAATTAGAAACTTAATTTGAAAGTCATATTCGACCCGGACGTTTTCGGGATCCCCTTAATAACCAACGAACGACAAGTGCTTTTCCTTGTGCGGATCCTATTTCAATGGGAACTTGATGAGTCGATCCGCCTACACGTCTTGCTTTTACTGCTATATCGGGAGTTACTCCACGTATTGCTTGACGTAAAACGGATAGTGGATTTTTTTCTATCTTTTGTTGAATCTTTTTCAAGGTTCGATAGATAATTTGATAAGCCAATGATTTTTTTTCGTGTTTCAGAATACGGTTAACCAACATGTTAACTAATCGATTACGATAAATTGGATCGGATTTTACAGTTTTTTCTTCTGTAGTACCTCGACGTGACATGAGCGCGAAAGGGGTTCAAGAATCAGTTTTCTTTTTATAAGGGCTAAAATCATTTATTTTGGCTTTTTGACCCCATATTGTAGGGTGGATCTTGAAAGATATGAAAGATCTCCCTCCAAGCCGTACATACGACTTTCATCGAATACGGCTTTCCACAGAATTCCATACTCGATCTCATAGATACATATGGAATTCTGTTTACTCACTTTAAATTGAGTATCCGTTCCCCCCCACCCCACAGAATTCCATACTCGATCTCATAGATACATATGGAATTCTATTTACTCACCTTAAATTGAGTATCTGTCCCCCCCCCCCCCCCCCCCCCCCCCCCCCCCATTTCCTGCTAGGATTGGAAATCCTGTATTTTACATATTCATACGATTGAGTCATTGGGTTTCCGAAATAGTGTAAATAGTGTAAAAAGAAGTGCTTCGAATCATTGCTATTTGACTTGGACCTGTTCTAAAAAAGTCGAGACATTTCGAATTGTTTGTTGACATGGACAAAGTCAGGGAAAACTTCTGAAATTATTTCAATATTGGACCTTGGACATATAATAGTTCCGAATCGAATCTCTTTAGAAAGAAGATCTTTTGTCTCACGGTAGCCTGCTCCAGTCCCCTTACGAAACTTTCGTTATTGGGTTAGCCATACACTTTACATGTTTCTAGCGATTCACATGGCATCATCAAATGATACAAGTATTGGATAAGAATCTACAACGGACTAGAACGCCATTGTTGAAGATCCTTTACTCCGACAGCATCTAGGGTTCCTCGAACAATGTGATATCTCACACCGGGTAAATCTTTAACCCTCCCCTCTATTACTAAGACTACAGAATGTTCTTGTGAATTATGGCCAATACCAGGTATATAAGCAGTGATTTCAAACCCAGAGGCTAATCGTACTCTGGCAACTTTATGTAAGGCAGAGTTTAGTTTTTTGGAGGTGATAGTGGAAAAGTTGACAGATAAGTTACCCTTACTGCCACTCTACGGAACCGTACATGAGATTTTCGCCTCATACGGCTCCTCGTTCAATTCTTTCTAAGTCATCGGGTCATTTTCCTCGTTCGATAATCTCCTCCCTTCTTCCACTCCGTCCCGAAGAGTAACTAGGACCAATTCAGTCACGTTTTCATGTTCCAATTGAACACTTTCCTTTTTTGATTATTCTCAAAGGAGAAGATTATTCTCTTTTTAACAAACATCTGTGGATCCAATCATGCGATCTTATAATAAGAACAATAGATCTTTCTCGATCAATCCCTTTGCCCCTCATTCTTCGAGAATCAGAAAGATTCTTTTCAAGTTTGAATTTGTTCATTTGGAATCTGGGTTCTTCTACTTTATTTTTATTTACTTATTTCTTTATTATTTTTTTCCCTCTCTTTTCTTTTTTTATTTCTTTTATTTTATTTTATTCCCTTCCATCATTCCTTAAGTCTCATAGGTTTGATCTTATCGAATCTGATCCATTTTCTCATTGAGCAAATGGTACGAAATAAATCGGATTTCTTTTTCGATCAAAAGTACTATGTGAAATCTTCAGTTTTTTCCTCTTTCTCTATCCCTATCCCATAGGTATAGCATTTGAATCCATAGAGAACCGTTTCTTCTATATCTATATGAATCGATATTATTCCATTCCAATTCCTTCCCGATACCTCCCAAGGAAAATCCCGAATTGGATCCCAAATTGACGGGTTAGTGTGAGCTTATCCATGTGGTTATGCACTCTTCGAATGAGAATCCATTTTCTGAAAGATCCTGGCTTTCGTGCTTTGGTGGGTCTCCGAGATCCTTTCGACGATCTATGTTGTGTTGAAGGGATATCTATATGATCCGATCGATTGCGTAAAGCCCGCGGTAGCAACGGAACTAGGGAAAGTATACATAAGTATACATAAAAGACAATTCTTTTCTATTCTATTAGTATTAGATTAGTATTAGATTAGTATTAGTTAGTTATCCCGGCTCAGTGAGTCCTTTCTTCCGTGATTAACTGTTGGCACCAGCCCTACATTTTGTCTCTGTGGACCGAGGAGAAAGGGGGCTCGGCGGGAAGAGGATTGTACCATGAGAGAAGCAAGGAGGTCAACCTCTTTCAAATATACAACATGCATTCTGGCAATGCAATGTAGTTGGACTTTCATCTTCATGCGAATGAATCATCTTTTCCACGGAGGCAAATCTTTGCCTGCTAGGCAAGAGGATAACAAGTTCAAAATTCTGTTTCGGTAGACATGGATTTCTATTACTATGAAATTCATAAATGAAGTAGTTAATCGTTTTGTCAATTTTTCGGGGTCTTAAAGCGGCGTGGAAAGACATAAGAACTCTTGAATGGAAATGGAAAATAGATGGAACTCTGGTTCCTTCGGAAATGGTAAGATCTTTGGCGCAAGAAGAAGGGGTTGATTCGTATCATCTTGACTTGGTTCTGATTTCGCTATTTTTTTAAGAATACCGCTTCTCCTACCCGTATCGAATAGAACTTCTTCATGTAAAACCTGCTTGATTTAGATCGGGAGAATCGTACGGTTTTATGAAAGCATGTGCTATAAATGAAGTAGTTAATCGTTTTGTCAATTTTTCGGGGTCTTAAAGCGGCGTGGAAAGACATAAGAACTCTTGAATGGAAATGGAAAAGAGATGGAACTCTGGTTCCTTCGAAAATGGTAAGATCTTTGGCGCAAGAAGAAGGGGTTGATTCGTATCATCTTGACTTGGTTCTGATTTCGCTATTTTTTTAAGAATACCGCTTCTCCTACCCGTATCGAATAGAACTTCTTCATGTAAAACCTGCTTGATTTAGATCGGGAGAATTGTACGGTTTTATGAAAGCATGTGCTATGGTTCGAATCCGTAGTCAATCCTATTTCTAGGAGCAGTTGACAATTGAATTCAATTTTTCCCATTCCATTCATTTCGTATCCGTAATAGTGCGAAAGGAAGGCCCGGTTCCAAGTTGTTCAAGAATAGTGGCGTTGAGTTTCTCGACCCTTTGCCTTAGGATTAGTCAGTTCTATTTCTTGGTGGGGGCATGGAAGGGATATAAGTCAGTTGTAGAGTGTCACCTTGACGTGGTGGAAGTCATCAGTTCGAGCCTGATTATCCTAAGCCCAATATGAGTTGTGAGTTTTTCTATTTTGACTTGCGCACCCCCCCCCCCCCCCCCCCCCCCCCCCCCCCCCCCCCCCACCTGCCGTGATCGAATATGAATGGATAAGAGGCTCGTGGGATTGATGTGAGGGGGTAGGGATGGCTATATTTTTGGGAGCGAACTCCAGGCGAATATGAAGCGCATGGATACAAGTTATGCCTTGGAATGAAAGACAACTCCGAATCAGCTTTATCTACGAACAAGGAAGCTATAAGTAATGCAACTATGAATCTCATGGAGAGTTCGATCCTGGCTTAATGCGGGGATGGGGACGGGGATGGGGATGGTTTTGAGGGGCGGGGATGGGGATGGAAAAGTATTCCTCAACCCCGACCCGCCCCGTTGCCGTCTCTACCTATCGGTAAATGTTAACAACTAAACAAAAATACTAACATAGAAAAATATTTATTGTATTTATTGTCTTAATCAAAGTGTTAATCTATGTCCTAAGACACATGTTAACAATTAGAAAAATATTAAGAGAGGAAAATATTTATTACATTTATTGTTTCAATCAATACAATAATTGGTTGACTTTGATTGGCCATCTATTTTTATTTTTTTTAAGTGGATGTTAGGCAGAACTCAACCCAAATCCACAAATCCATGATGATGTTAGTAGTAAGCTTTGATACCATATTAAATTACGATACTTGTATATTTTATGTGTTTATGAGTAGAAGTTTTACAACCCCAAAACTGTTCTCTTGGTTTTGTGACATCTACTGGAATATATAATGTTCTCCTTGTTTTCAACGTGATATTCATATCTCAACTTCTTAGCTTTACATATGGGTTTTTAAACAGGTTTATGCTGCTATAGATTTTATAGGAGTGATTACTTGGTGCCTGCTATAAAGATCCATAAAAATCAATTAGTTTGAATGGCTTGCAACAAAATTTAGTGTTGGTTTTAATAAAATTTGTGTTGACGAGATGAAGTTTGTCGAATGATAAACCATTTACATTTACATCAATGAAATTGAAAAGAAATTATGGGTTCTTTCTCTTGCCACAACCTTGTCATTGGAATAGTTACAAATAAAATCATGTTAGATGAGGTTGTTCCGGTCATTTATCGTATCGTGTAAAAGTACTGTTATTATATAAAATCTATATAATTATGGGAATGAAAATGAATTTGGATCCTCTCCTCACCTAATGAGGTAGTTCGGTAACGTTTTGGTTTTTCGTTTTTTGTTTTCTTGTTTTTATTTTATTTCGAGAAATTGATTTTTGTATTTTTCGGATCTGAAAACGCGTCCGGTAGCAATGATTGAAAACAGTATTCCAAGAATGAAAACATAAAAAACGAGTCTGACAGTAATACTTTGAAATAAAAAAATGTGTCTAATGCAATTAATTTTCAAAACCATTTACAACTAAATGTAAATATATATAATCAAACATTCTACAATGTTTATTTCTTTTTTTTTTCTTCAAAATTTTGAACTTTTTTGGGTGACAAAATTATATTTATTTATAATATTATCATGAAAAACAATTTTTTTTTAAGTATTACAATATTTCAGGACATTAGGGAAGAGGAGAGACTCGAATATATAACCTTTTGATGTAAGTATGAGGAATATACAACTCGACCAATATCATCTTGTCACCAACAACAACTACAATAATAATAATAATAATAATAAATATTGTTAATGTTAATGTTATGACAAACAAATAATATACTTTCGTGACAGCCAATAAAATATATAACTCTGATAAGTTTAACTAATAACAATGTTTATCTGTTAATTGTAAAAAAAAAACAATGTTTATCTGTTTTTTTATTTAAAAAAGGTTTACAAGAAAATAAAAATTAGAAGATGTGTCATGTGTGGATTGTGAATACTCACCAAGGAAGAGAAATTTTTTTCCAAACATTTTACATATATATACAAAAATGTTCAATTCAGTACGCATCGATATAAATTCAAAGTACGTTGGATAACCATTAGATTTACATACTTTAACTCAGAATGTATGTACTAATCAAAACTTCTCCTTATTTAATATGTAAATCTAATATATATATATATATATATACACGCGATAATGCTAAACCGCTAAACCAAAGAGGATAAATAATTAAAAAAACAAAAATGTGATGAACGAAGACTCGAAGAAGAAGAAAGAGGAGAAATAAAAAAATTTATCAAAAAGTTCTTGAACCCCGAGCCCGTAAAATTTGTTGAGTTTAAAACCATTGAAAACAATAAAATATTGTTCTCAGTCACCAAGGTAAGAAGTTAGAAATCAATTTTGTTGATTTTAAAAATTTTAAATCCCAACCTCGTGCCGAACAAGTTTCCAATGTTTTTTGGCATGCGAAAACGTACAAACTAACCTTTTGTTGCCATGGTGATTTAAGACTTGGGATGAAACCCAAGTTATTGATAATTTGATTCTATTCATAGCAATTACCTTGAGGTCAGCCTTCAGGGCGTTTTGTCTTGCTGATAGAATATGAAGCTAACGTCAGCGGTTTGAATCCTATTTTGATGGGGGCGAGTCCTGATTTACCCATTTATATCGTTGTGCGGTCAGTGGTGCAAGCCGATGTTTCTTGTTTATCTTACTCCGTGAATCCAACATACATACCTCAGTTGGGATGTAACAAGGATTAAATACTAGGATGAGCTAGAATATTTTTTTTCCCGATCATTAACAATATAAGAAAATTGTATTAATTAAAAATAAAGATATACCTAGTTAAGAAGACATAGCAGAGATTACTATATAAATATAATATCTAAATAAATACGTTAACACAATTTTTTTTAAAAATAAAATCAAAACAAATTGTAAAATAAACATGAAATGTAAATACAATCAAATACTAGTTAAGCTGTATCATACGGTTTTCCGAAATATCAAACTTATCAATTATGAAATCAGATTAATAGCACCAACAATTTCTCTTTCAATGTAGACAACCATGAAGTTTGTTAAAAATTCATTTTCTATCTTATTGTTAAGTGATGTCTTGATAAGCTTCGTTACTGGTGAAATATATTTCTTTTTTGCATTATGATATATATATAAATAACAAAAAGATATAAAAATAAGTCAATAAAAAGACACAAATAAGGAATTATTTACAAATATAAATATACAATGTTCCAAATTTATATTTCTATTTACCCAAATGATTGTCAGCGAGACAAGCAACCCTTCAAGTCTTCACTTTTGGTAAAAGTGTGAAAGTGTGAAAGTGTGAAAGTGTGAAAGTGTGATATAAAAATAGACATGTGATATTAAATATAATTGTTGCTTTGCCTAGATCATACATTCCTGACTCCTAATATTAATAATATATATATATATATTTTATGTTTTCAATTTTTTTTTAAAAGGTTAGGGTGGCTTGAGCCCACCTCTGCCCACTCCCTAGTTACGTCTCTGGACCTCAGCATGACATACAGGTTATGTGAATGTTATGCAGTTAAAGGATGATAGACGGATATATGTTTGGACGAAGTTCGAAATCCCCGATATATAAACAAAAAAAAAAAATTATTCTCAAAAACTTTACGGGATACTGTCTAATTGTCCTCACACTTTTATAAGCTATTGCTATGTGTCTAATTTAATAAATCAATGATCTATATTATTTTTATTAATTTTGATGTCTTCACTCTATCAAAAGGAAAAGGAAAAATTACTCGTTAAATTCTATTATAAAAATCTAAAAAAAATTAAATGTTTTAAAAATCTCAAAAAATTAGAAAAAAGAAATTAAAAAAATTAAAAATTAAGGAAATCTATCCGGTATCCATGACAATGAACTTGAGGGGCCACATCGAACCAATCATCAATCATCATTTATTGTCCATTGGTATACAAACATTTCCTCCTCCTGTTTCTGGTAAGATTCGGAGAAACACAACAAAAGTATGCTAAAAGCTGTGCAGAATCTGGGTTGCTCATCTGGGTTTCTCTCACAATTGTGGAAAAAAGCTCATCATAACACTGCTTGTGGCCTTTCCTCTATCGCTATCTCCACCAACCCATTTTCTAATTCTGCTTCTACTCGTACAAGAAGAAGACACTCAACCACAACAAAACTGGATTCTTTTATCTCCCCCGTATTTTCGACTCGGACTCGCTCCGAGTCCAATCCTGATGCCACCACTAGTCCTTCCTCTTCATCGGCTGTGAGTTGTTTTTTCTGGTAGTTCACGTCTTTTATTTTGATGGGTCTGGTTTCAATTCCTTTGGATTCATTTACAATGTTCTGGTTGTAATTTGGCCCATATTAGGTGATGCTTGTATAGGGAAATTAATTTTGGATTTTAAGACTGATTGTGTTTCTACTTTCTTAGTGGAATTTTGTGATTTTGGAGTTGGTGAGGTTTTAATGGACAGAAATTGGAGTTACGTAGTTAATCAAAAAAACCATTTGCTTATGAATATAGAAGATTGATAGAGAGTGTAAACAGCCTTTAATTCATTCTCTTTTGTGAATGGCTCCATACAAGCTAAGAAAAGTCAAAATCCAAATTTACATCATCATCAAAGTTTGCGGAGCTAGAACATGAACTAGAATTGTCATTGGTGTCCAAAAATATTTAATAATAATATTAAAAAAAATAGAAAATGAAACTTAAAAGTAGATACCAATTCATATTCAAGCATAATCTGTATATGAAAAAAATGTGATATTTGTGGATGCCAAGAAGCAGCTATATAGAATAACAGATACTGGTCAATTGTTTTTGTTCATTAAACACTATATTAACCCCGTGAGTTATAGCATATTTGTATAGAATGATAACAATTGATCAATGGGAAGTTGGACTTGGTTTGCGAAGTTGCTATAACTCACAGGGGTTTATGCAGTGTTTAACTAATGGAAGTTATTGATCAGTATCTGTCATTCCAAATAGATATGCATATACTACGTCTTCAAACAGTGGGCTTGTTTCCAATATTGTTCCTTTTAGCCACAAACATCACATTCTTCCTTTAACTTTCACTTGAATACCACTTAAATATCTGTAAGCTTGAGTATGGAGTGGTATCTAACTATCTACTTTAACTATGCTTTTGTTCATTCAGTAGTAGTTTTCAATGTTGGACTTGTTTCTAATATTGCTTGATGCTTCATGGCATCCACATACAACACATTCTCCCTTTACAAATTAAGTTTTAATATAGATTGATATTTAATTAAACTTTCATTTTCTATTTCTTAATATTATTAAGTACTACTAAGGATTATTGGATACTGAGTATAACCCGAGTTCAAGTTCTAATTTTTCTGACTGTGATGATGATGTGGATTTAGATTTTGACTTTTCTTGGATTATATGGAGCTGGTAGCTTGATGCATTTGCAAAAGATAATGAACTAACTATATCTGAAATATTGTTTGCTCTCTTTAGACAGCTAATATCTGTGGGGAATTTCTTTTTGATGTTATATGCATTTAGATGGTATTTTGACTCAATTAGGGCAAGACAAGAAGATTGCGATATAATTCCTCACCTTTTAGATTGTGAACATTTGATTTGCACCACTCAGTAGGTGAACAAAAATGCTTAAATGAGAAATTTGACAGCAATGTATTAAATATGGCTCAGTAGTCAGTATCGTGCATTCATGCCAGATTATTTGTGTTTATTTTTCTTCTATCCCACTGAGCTTAGATGGAATTTGTACTTGTTTTTCTGTAGCAACTGCTTATGTTCATGGAATGAGTTCAGCCGTACTAGTTTGGAATACTCATATGGTGTATGCAGTACATTACACATAACTACACCAATGCTTGTTGTAACATCACATAGTTAATTTTGGAGCATTTATGTGACATAGGTTGTTTTTGTTGGACAATTATAACAACAATGCTGGCTTCTCATTCTTATTATTACTTGAAAGAAAAAAAAAATTCCATTTTTAGAGTCTGTTTACAAATTTTAATGTTATGAAGAGTATTCGACTTTTATATATTTTATTTTTGTTAAGGAAGCAGATATATGAATTCTGTAAAATTTTCCTATTTGATTGCTGGAAGCTCTTCCCTGTGTGCTTCGGTATTGGAGCGTGGTAAATTTTTATTTTCAAATAAGTATTGACTGTAGTTCCCAGTGCGGGTGGTAGTCTGACTGCCTGAGCTGGTTATTAGATGAAAAATAGTATCAAACTAATCATTTTTGTCTAGATATGGGAGAATACATTGTTTTGTTGTAATGCCATCAGTGGTTATATGTTCAGTAATTACATATTTTTTATTATCACGAAACATGTACCAAAAGACTGAGAATCTTTATAATATTTCTTGTAATTTGTATACTATTTCTCATTGTTAGATTATATGTTGCATAGGGCAATGTTAGTAAGATCAACTTCTGTCAGTGGTGTGGAGGCCCAACTAAGCATGATATACCTGATGGAGAGGAAAAGATAAGAGCCATTTGCACAGTTTGTGACAAAATTGCCTATCAGAATCCAAAAATGGTATGCCAATCATTGCGTAACTGAGATCAAGGTTGAGCTTTCTATGATTTGTTTAATTGTATTTGTCACTCCAAATTTAGTTGGAAGAGATTAGTTTTCCGGATCAGCACCGGGTAATACTGTCTTAATTTTAAGTTATTTCTACGGTGATGTCTGCATCTTTGGAAAGTGGCAAGCTTATTGTATTAGTGTTGCTTTTGAAACTGTTATTTACAAGCAAGGATTAGTTTACTAGCAAAAAAAAAAACTATTTTGGACTAATGGCATCAGTCTCTGATTATGTGTGTGAAACTTTAGCTTCAACCTTTCCTGGTTCTTGAAAGGGATGAACATGTTATATTTCTAAGAGGTTTTATTTTTGTTTTCCCCTTTTCCTTTCCATGTTTTGATTATGAACAATTGGCAAAACAAACTTCTGGTTTCAAACCTTATGCCCTTTGGTAATTTACCTTTACCGTGATTTACGATAACTACATGGAATACTATTTAACAAACTTGAATGGCATAATTTATTGGTGATTGTGAATTTAAGTTGTTGTTTGCTTAGGAGCAAGTTTCAGCTACCCCTTTCCCAAGTTCCGATTGTTTACTATTATTTGACAAAAGGAATGATTAAATATTCTTTTCCATCCCATTAATCTTATTTTAGTCACAGTATATGCATCACAGACTGCATTGAATACACTATGAGCACTGGCAAGAAAGACCAGGTGATGGTTGAGATCATTTTTGTGCATAAGCATTAAAGATTTCATTTGTTTCATTTTTGTGCCTATATTTAGTTTTGATAAGAACTTTTTTGCATATAATTTAATTAATGATTGAGTGTGTTGCTGAGCTAAAGTCTAGTGGGTTAAATGATCATTCTTCTGGGACAATATATTGAAGTGCAAAATTAGATTGGCAGAAAAGTTTTGTGCACGAAAAAGAGCTGATGCTAGTATATTGGTGAATTATAAAAGCCCATCTTGTCATCTTATTATCATTGGGTAAAGCTTTTGAGATGTTATTAAGATATGACTGAGATTTAAGGCGAGAGCAACTTTACCTCAGCAATATGAAGCAATTTACTGCATAAGAAAATATGGAAAAATAATTTGATTTGTTCGTTTTCTGTGTTTTGGAAGACGACTAGTGATTCTGCCAGTAAGGTGCTGTAAATTAGAGTGAATAAATTGAAGTTGCAGAAATAAATAGGAATAGAAAATAAAAGCCTAAATATGTGAATAATTGTTTGAGAGGTTTAAGTTCATATGCTGAATATGATACTTATGATGTTTATTCTGATGGTTGACATTTGTTTAATTGATGCTTTTAGGTTGTTGGCTGCCTCATTGAGCATGATAAGAAGATCCTACTTTGCAAGCGAAATATTGAACCATCTTACGGTCTTTGGTATGTAAGCTGGCATTTGTTGTGAAAAGTATGAATCTATCTATTGTTTTTCTTCACTGTCAATTCTTCACTAAGGAATAAAGAGTCAGGTGTTAACAACGTAATATACTGGCACTTGTTTTTCCCTCTTCTGTATCTTCTAAATCTCTGATTCTCAGTGGAACGTTTTACTTTTTTGGGTGAGGTTGACATAGGACTCTTCCTGCTGGTTACATGGAAATTGGTGAATCAGCAGCAGATGGAGCAATCAGGGAAACCTGGGAAGAGGCAGGTGCAGATGTGGAAGTGGTGTCACCTTTTGCTCAACTTGATATTCCTCTTATTGGCCAAGTACAGAAGAACTGTTCTATTATATTAATGTTATATTGATCTCTATCTACTATGCACGTGCTTATTTTTTTTGTATTCATCAAGCAGACCTACGTAATTTTCTTAGCAAAAATGAAGAAGCCTCACTTTTCACCTGGTCCAGAATCATCAGAGTGTCGGCTCTTTGACCTTGATGATATACCTTTTGATTCTCTAGCATTTTCGTCCATCTTTGTCTCCTTAAATTTGGTGAGAGCTGGTATTGAACGTATTAGATAATTATCTGTATATGGTTGCTTTTATCACAGACATCTCCTGTATCTCATGTGGTTGCAGTACATTGATGATATTAGATCAGGAAAGCTAAAATTTCACTATGGTACCATCAATAAAAGGTAATTCACTTTGATAGAATTTTCTTATTAAAATCAAGTTATTGCATTCTTAAAAAAAAAAAAAAATTCTTCTTTTAACTCTTTTAGAGTATTGTATTAAAAATTTTACTGTTGATTTCAATTATTTCTCATTGTAAGCTCATTTTTATCCTTTTTTCTTCTTGTTGCTTTATTTGCAGACCTGGTTCAAGCCCTTCTGATATGCACGCCTTTTCTCTTGATAATCATTTGCAGTGCTGACATGTGATTACTTCACCTTACCGTATGATATGAGCTGCTGTATTTAAGATTAATGCCAGTTACATGAAATTAATTTCTTTCAACCCTGATCCAGCCACCTACACACATGCACACACATCACATGTTGCCACTGGCGTGGGTCCATCTTAATGCTTGAGGTTATCAATGATCTCTTCCAAAGAAATTGCAAATAGTTTAGCTTGATTTGGAAAGCTAAAGCACCCCTGAAAATACAATTCTTTGCTTGGGAGTTGGGATGTGACAATTGAGATTAATATTGGTGAGGTCATTCAAAAGAGATTTCCTAATGTGTCTCTTACCGTCTTTTTGCATTATGTGTAGAGATAGTGTAAAAAACATCGACCATCTCTTTCTTCAATGTGATGTTGCTTCCAATCATTGGGGAAGACTTTTAGGAGAAGCTAAGACTATTTGAGCTACTCCTGCTGCGTGCAATCGAGCATTTATGGAGCACTTTTGTGCTTTCGCTAAGGGAAAGAGAGCTAAAGTTCTATGGAGATGTGTTGTCCATGCTTTTTTGTGGGTCATTTGGCAAGAAAGAAATGATAGAATTTTTAGAAGGAAGTCTAAAGGGAGTATTGACAGCTTGTGGGATCGTATCTGTTATCGTGCTTCCTTATCGGCTTCTGTTCCCAAAGAATTCCTAAAGAATTCATGGATTCTTTTTTCTTTATTCTTTTGAATTAGTATGGTGCTGTGGGTTAAGTTTGGTGTTCTTTTTGTTTTGTGGGATTTGTTGTCCTAGAAGGTCTTCTTTTATAGCCTAGGTGGGCTGCTGGTTTACTTCTGTATAGGGCTGATTTTGCTATCTCAGTAATTTTGTAAAAGCTTGTATTATCTCTTTTATTTAATATATATTGCCTGTTAAAAATTGATTGGTCTATAAAATAACTAGAATGCCTAGATAAGTTTTTGGATTGTATTTAAAAACCAGTTTAATTTGTTATCTGGTGAATAATTTATAATTTGTGTAGAATTTACTTTTCTCATTTACATTAATCTAATAATTTATAATCAAAGAATTTAATTTTCATAACATCTCTTTTTTTTCGATTGCAGAATCCAGTTGGTGTTAGAATCTTGAAAATCAAAGGAGCACGAAGCATATTGTTCATTGTTGGAATGTGATTCTCCCTAGTGCCTCTGAAACCAGTTTATCTGTCTTCTCCAGCTGTAGCGGTCATACTACCTGTTGAAATTCAGTTCAGCTCCATGCTATCTCCATCGGTCACTTGTATTTGTTAGATGAAGAAATTGATCGAATGACTTGTATTGGCCATTCCTTATTTTTTCTGGAGGAAGAGCAAGAGCTTGAAAGAGAAATCTTTGTTATACTTGTCATAAGATAGGTTTGTAGCAAATGTGGGAATCCTGTTGGAGAAATCTTTGGGTGAGTTTTGGAGGTAGTATTCCAGTTTATGGTTGGTTGTGATGAGTTTACCATTTGAAAATGTAAGTGTGGTTGGAGTTTACTAATTTTCAGTTGCTTACTTCAATCTCCTGTTCTAGGAGAAACATTATAAACTTGGATTGGATTCAGAGTTCTGATTCACTTCTAAAGTTTTATGTTTCTTTCTCTTTTTCTTTCAGCATTCTGATACATTGTTTGAAACTTTTACCTAGCAATCAGTATCTGCATTATTAACATTATTATTTAGCTTGTTCAAGTAAATAAACAAGCTATTTATTTATGTGTTAATTGCAATAACAGCCCCTAGCATTTTGCAATATTTCAGGCATATTATAGTTTTGTGTTTATTACACATACTTACCTTTGACTAACCATGGATTCGTTTGACCATGTTAAATCTAATGGTAAGGTTAAAAGTAGAACAACAAGGTCATTTCGCATCGAATAAAGAAATCATTATTTCTTTATTGGGTTTAGCTACTGTAACAATACTAGTTACAAGAGAGATATTATCCATTTTTTATTTTTATTTTTAAATTCATTTTTTATTTCAGCTATTGAATTGAATAATTTTTTTATTGTCAGTTCGTCATGATATAAAAATGTGGACCATTTGATTTACGTACTTTGACTCAACGTGTATGCACTTGTCAAAACTTTTCCATAATCTGTGGTCTATATTCTTCGTCCTAATATATTTTATATCAGACGAACTGACAATAGAAAGACTGTTGGATTGAAATATAAAAGATATTAAATCATCCTGAATCGTTAATGTTCTTGTTTAATAGCTAGACCTTTTTTTTTTATTAAATCATAAAACTTAAAAATAAATAAGTAATCATAAAAGTATATTCTATAGAATTACATAATAGATATTAAAAAGAATTATGTATATTAATGAAGCAGTCAATAGTCATTCAAATCTAAAAGGGTACACAATTTAAAGTTAAAACAAAACAAAATAGATTTCCCATGCAATCTGGGTCGTTAATTAAAGATTGATTTTGTAGTAAGTTTTTGTTAATTAAAGATTGATTTTACGGTAAATCTTTCACACATACATCCAAGAAGTCGTGGTTCAAGACTTCAAGTCATGTTCCTCTGGGTTTTTTTTTTTTAATAGATAAGGTTCTCATAGTCGATTGCTTGGGTAGATGGTATGGTATGGAGCCTCTTGTAGTAGTTGTATGGTTGGTTTACAACTAAAACCTAACTAATTTAATTGCTAGTTATTATTCTGGACAAAAATCACACAAACTCACTTTTGAATCTATTAAATTTGATGTATCCAAGCTTGTCAATGCAACACCTGGCAAATTGCAATTGGGCCAAAACCGCAAAGACCAGCAGGGGTTGGGCCCCACTCTCAGTCCACCCGTTTACTTGGACTATAGCTAGCAAAGGTTCTCCTCTACCTCCTCAGTCCCTATTCTGATTTCTTCAAACACAAGTCTCCTCTCTCCTTCATTTCTGTTTTTAATTTTTATTTATGTTTCGTATTAATTAAAAATCTTTTCTCCAATTCCAATTCCAAATCTAATCGGATAATTCATTTTTTTTTATATATATATATTTTGATTTCAATTGAATCAATACATAAGAAATAAGGGTTTGATTTTTGAAATGGAGAAGAGCAGATCTTTCAATTACCGTACGCAAGAAATCGACTTGCAGGGTTCATGGAACGCCGATTTGGGATTGAGTACTTCCGATCGAAGAATGGCGTTTTCACGTCAGGCTTCGTTTCAACAATCACACCAAGACCCTCCTCCTCAAACACCTATCTCTCTCTTCTCATCACAAGATTTGAAGAAACCCTTCCTTTCTCGTACCGTTTCAAGCATCGATATTCCGTCTTCTGATAAATATTTCGGTGAAGGTGATAAATTCTCGATTTTTCGTTCTTTAAGGTACGGGAATCGACAAATGAAGAGATTGTTCCTTATGATTTCGTTAAATGTCGCTTATTCTACTGTTGAGATGGCTATCGGTCTCTTCACCGGTCGCGTTGGTATGATTTTTTTTCCTTTTTAAATATTTATTTCTGTTTCAATTTGATTTCAGATTAATTCTTATTCGTTTCTGTTCGTTTTCAGGTTTGGTGTCTGATGCTTTTCATTTGACGTTTGGATGTGGGCTGTTAACATTTTCAGTGTTTGCAATGTCTATTTCCAGGAAAAAGCCTGATCTTGTCTATACTTACGGGTCAGATTACGCTATAAAACATATTCTAATTGTCATTCAAATGAAATGCTTTCACATACTTAATATATGGATGATTAGATGAATGATCTTTACATGATTTGGCTGTAATTATTGTACTTGTTTTTGATATCAGGTACAAGAGGCTTGAAGTTTTGTCTGCTTTTACCAATGCTGTAAGTATATGACATTTCCCACATTATAGCATATAGGGAGCTTGCATTAGACTGTAATCGACATGTTTTTTTTTTTTAATTAACTATAAAACTGAAATAAATGAAGTTAAGAATCTGTGATGATTGATCAGGAAATTAAGGGTTCTCTCTAAGATCATTGCCATTCCAAAATCAATCTGTTTGTTGTGTAAGAATTTTAAGGTGATAATTGTCGGTTCCTGTGAGGTAATCATAATTTTGTTATTTGTTGGAGAGAATTATTTAAAAAGAAAAATTCCATGAAAACAGTAATACCAGTATACTATTAGGACTCACATTAACAGGAAAGATCTCTCACCTCAATGTAAATTACTCCTACAAAAAACTAAGATTCCATCCTCCTTGAAAAATTATCATATTTTTGGGAAACATGAGTAGTTTTGATATAAAAAATATTGTTTAACTGCACAATAAAGTTAAGAGTAATGCCATACAACCCAAATAATTAACCTAAATTTCAACCCAAATGATGTGGCAAGTGAGTTCTCATCACCACACACAACATGTGATGATGTGGTTAATGAAAAAAACCACTTGCCACATCATTTGAGTTGAAATTTATGCTGAATTTTTGGGTTGTCTATCATTAGTGTAAAGTAAAATAGCATGCTTCTAGTGCCTTCCCAGTTAACGCTTGTTGTCAGTTGTATGATGCTTTTCTTTAAACATATGGAAGTATTTTCAACAATGGTATTGTTTGATGATCCTTCCTTAAACCGTCTCCTTCCTTTACATTGTTCAGTAAAGTAGTTGTATACTTGTATTCTCTTTTCTGCCGATATTTTACATCCATATTTTCTCATATGGCATTGTTCAGTAATTTATACATTTGTATCGTCGTCATCATCATCATCATCATCTTCTTCTTCTTTACACATTGATTTGCATATCAAAAGGGTTTTCCCATCACCATTCTTGTCATCAGTTCTTTTCATTTAGTCTTTTTCAGTTGGGCTAACATTTTGATATCTTCCGATTTTGCTGCTTGTTTAGACAGCTGTTTCTTTTGTTCATGTCATTCTCCTTGGCTGTGGAAGCACTTCATGCGTTTATACAAGATGAATCTGAGCATAAGTAAGTTTTTGTTCACTTTGATGTGTAGTATATAGGTTTTAACTTGATCTGGTGGTGCACTTGATCTTGTACTGGCAGTTTGTGCTAAAAGATAGTGAATATTGAGAAGTGGAACTGTATGAACAAAGTTTGTGTTTCTTTTCTTTTCTTTTTTTGGTATCGTTTTGTTTTAATTAAATCATTGATCAATAATTGCTTCTTGTTATCTGGTTGTAGGCATTACTTGATTGTTTCAGCGGTAACAAATTTGTTGGTAAATCTTATTGGGGTTTGGTTCTTCAGGAATTATGCTCGCGTTAATCTTGGTAAGGCTCCTGCTGCATTGCTAGATGATTAAGAGGTCGCATTGATACAAGCCGAGTTAAGCAGGAAGGCCTATATTTTATAAATGTTTATCTGTATACACTCTAGTGAAATGGGTAGTTTAGCTAGCGTGACTTAGATATGCATGTGCTTAGTTTACCTCTTGTATCTGAAATGATGGAAACTGGTATATTTTAGTTTAAACAAAGCAGTTGCATAGTTATTTTGTATATAACATGGTAAAAGGCAGACTAATCTTACAAAATGGTTTAGGGTAGCTACGTCAACTTAGTGGGTTATGCAATTCATCTTTTTATGAACTTTTGTTGGGAGAAAACATAAGCACGTATGCTTTTGAATGATTTATACTGCATCCATTTTGCTTATTGTAGTATATTTCTTGGTGTAAATTAGTTATATTTAATTCTTTATTCAACATACTTATCAATGAGAGAGAAAATAAAGAACAAAGTACTTCTGTTGAATGCACATGATGAACACAAAATACCCAGACCTTTTGGCATATCGAAATTGTGCTTGTTTGTTTGAAATTACTTGAGTCTTGATTCCATAAGTATTGGTGTTTTACACTCAAACAAATTAAGGAAACCTCAGATGGTTTATTGTGGCAGTTCCGGTGATAGTGCCGTTTCCCCAAACTATTAAGAGTCCTAATCTTTGTTGGAGAGTATTTAATATTTAATCCATTTTTGTTGGAGTTGTGAGATATCGTTTTTTTTCGCTTTTGGTGTTTGATATTTTGGTCTTCGTAAAGTGTTATGTTTTTCCTCATAAGGCTTTTTTTGGTGGCCTTAATGGACTGCTTGTTCACTTGTTTCATTTTGTCAATAAATTTCCTTGTTCTGTATCAAAACAATCCATCCCGTTGAGATACTTCAATCCTTTGGTTAAACTATTAGCACCTTTGAAAGCCACCTATATGTTTTGTTATTCTATTGCAGTAACTCCTGTTTTTCTATACTTTTTAATTTTTTAATTTTTTTTTATAATTTTCCTTTTCTTTTAGTCCAACCTCACCCCTTTATCTCTCAGCACCAACTTTGCTCAATATCTCTGCAAGTTTACCCTTGCAGCCAAATAAATCTAATAAAATGCTAAATTAAGGCAGGAAAAATGTTGGAAAAATGTATAATTAACAAATGATTGTTCATTTTGTAAGAAATTTATGAACATAAAACATGATTTTCTATAGGAATAGTACTTAATTAGTCAATTGTTATAAGTAGAACTGTAGGGCCATGTTCATATGTTATAATTTTTTGAGAACAATTCATTTGTGTGTATCAACACTTCATAATCTTTTAAGTGTTCAGAAATCATAGTCCGATTTTCCCATATATGGGAGAATAGCAGGTTGTTGCTGTCTTCCTTTTCTATCCCATTTGTTGGACTCTTTGCTCTAGTATTATTATTATTATTTTTTTTTAATGTTGCTACATTTCATGATTTGTGAGTTTATAGTATGGCTATGATGTTTGACAAGTAACTGAGACTTGATTATTCTGGATGGGCATGTTTTGTTTTTTTTAATTCAATTTTTTGGACCGGGGTGGGTGGGGAGGGAAAGTGAAGGGAAGGGATGTACATTCTGTATCATTTACTTGCAACTTTCCAGCGAAGAGCACTTAACTATGTGAAGTAAGCATTGGCATGAAAAAGAAAAAAGATTGGAACCAGTAATCTGGTGGATTCTGACAGTGGTTCAAATGAGACATGAGATTATTGAATATATGTCAATGAAATTTGTTTGCATAACTTATTTTGTTATTATTGGAAGAAAAAAGTACTGCATGGTCATAGCTACTATCATGTGTCATGTTGCATTTCTTGATATTTTGTTCCTTGCACCATTGTAGCAATTAACTTAAAAGTGATTTTCCCTTTAATTACTTGATGCTTAGTCCTTGCACTGTCTGTTCGGATGCATTAGCATGTATCTCATCCAAGGATGCTTTGTTTATGACATATAACTTATTTCCTGAATAGGAAACTTATGCTTGTTATATGTAGGTTTATAATAATGTTTGTTTTCATGCAGCTTACAGAATAGCAGAAGATATGAATTATCACTCAGTTTGCTTGCATGTTCTTGCAGATTCCATTCGCAGGTGTGATATTCTCTATCTCCATGCACATAGCTTTGCTTGTACATGCCCACTTTTATATTTTTATATTTTTATATAACTTTTACTTCTAAATGCATCCATCTTAAGCTAGTGTACACTTTTTGTTATGCAGTGCAGGTTTGATATTGGCATCCTGGTTTTTGTCTCTCGGGTAATTCTTTGGTTTAATTTTAAACTGCTAATGAATTATCGCATATATGTGTTTATATGTTGAGGAGAGTGGGATATAATTTTTTTTCCTCTTTTTGCAGGGTTAAGAATGCTGAAGTTTTATGTGTGGGGCTAGTTTCAGTTACTGTATTTATGCTTGTCATGCCACTTTTTAAAACTACCGGTGGCATCTTGCTACAGACGGCACCACCTAGCATTCCATCTTCAGCTTTAACCAAATGCTGGAGACAGGTATTTATTTATTTATGTTTTATTTATTTTTCCATCTTGCAACTGGTTTTTTTTTTTTTTTTTTTTTTTTAATTTTATCTTATTGAAAATCCTTATGGACAGATTACATCTCGTGAAGATGTTACAGAAGTTTCCCAAGCTCGTTTCTGGGAACTAGTGCCTGGGCATGTTGTCGGCTCGATCTCACTTCAGGTATGCTGTTGAAACTTTTGTTCTATAGTCTTTGCATTGATGCTGCAGATAATTAGACGTTCAGAATTTTTAAAATGTTTTAAACATTTTACTGTATATGGTGAAGTGATAATTTAGTGTTCCTATTGGTGGATGATGATGCTAACAGGTGAAAAGGGGAATAGATGATCGCCCAGTACTTGAATACGTGCATGGTTTATATCATGATTTGGGCATACAGGATTTGACTGTTCAAATTGACTATGATTTGAGCTAACAATATTTGGTAAGGATAGCTTTAGATCGTCTTATCAAAATAGTAGTTTTAGATTGAAGTTCATTATCACCTGGACACAAACAGTTGTATTACCAGTAAAGGGAGATTTTGAATCTTTTTCCCTTATAGAGAATGACATTTGCAGCATTGATTTATATTGTAATTAATTTATTCTTCTTTGCTGAAGAAAATTAGTTGCTGAGCCTGTCGGGTTTTGTTCATTTTTATTCTCTCAAATTTGGCTTTCTTGTTCCATTCCTTGAAATGAATTTCCATATTAGTACTTGAATTACATTAAAATGCTTTTGATGTATTATGAGTTACTAAAATTGCCATGTTTAATCTGAAAATGAATCTACTTTCCGGCACCCACTGCTTACAAAATAATAAATTGGGTCGTGAATTTATTCTCACAATATCCGGGATGGGTGTTGCGCATACCTTGGGTTTGATTTTATTTAAATATTTGCAGTTTCATTTTTCTTGTGGTTATCTTAGTAAAGAGGAATGTTTATTGAATAAGTATATGATAATTATAGATTATTTTCATGTGATGCTCCACTGCAAAATATTGAATCAAAATTCTTTCATGATATGAACTCTGTTGGGTTTAAAGGATCTAGTAAGACATTTAGGGCATGTTTGGCACACCGTACTATACGGTACTGGATTGTATTATATTTAGTATTGTCATGTGTTTGATACTGCATCGCACTATGCCATATTGGACTGTATTATATTATAATACTATGTTTGGTGCAAGATCGTACTGGACTGTACAATATTATTATTTTTAATTAAAACTAGTATTTAATTTCTAAAATTTATATTCATTAAAGATAATATAAGCATAAAATGGTTTGATAAAATCATTATCCGTACAATAATCATAATATGAGATCAAAATATATTTAATATATATATATATATATAAAATCATAGTTTGGAATCCATAAAAGAATCCCATACGGCCATACATAAAAAAATCCATAAAAATAATAATCTCATACATAAAAAAATCAACATCAGATAAATCTTCGATCTCAAACTATGTAGCTCAAACTATTTCCCTTGTGTCCATCTAGTCAAATCTCCTATCTCAAATGAAACCATAGAGATATATAAATTACTCACAAAAATCTCAATCTTTATCACTAGAGCTCTCAAAAAGTTGGTGAGCAAACAACCTCCTATCATCAACCGTCAAAGAATTGAAAACCATAACATTTTCTTGCTTTCTTACTATGAGTTTCAGAATCTTGATCTTAAGAAATGATGAATAACCCATTTTACCCAACTCCTCAGTCATATCTTTTCCTTCTTGATGTACACATCTCTTCTTGTACCATATTCTGGCCAAACTTCTCCATTCGTTGTGCAGATTGATTAAGATATTGTTGTATTGACCCAAATACTTCTTTGAATCCACTAGCTACCGAGTCTTCTTTTCTTGCCCTTTTTCACCGAATTAGCAAACTTTGTTGTGTACTTTGAGTTTGATGGCTAGGATTTGTTGAGCTAATCCCATCCAATTCTTGGTCATCAACATGATTATCTCCTTGTGCCTCCGCCGGTGTTCTTGCTGTCTCCCCTGTGGCTTTCCAAATATATGGCCAAGTCTTTCAAAAATTGGAAAGGGTTTGTCCCTTATCTCTTTTCCATCCTTGTTTGCCTATAATAATATCACAAATCATAATATCAAAAACAACGAAAGCATTAAGAACTTTGAAAAAATGGAGATAAAAAAGTGAAGATGAAGTACTTATACATAGGACCTCCACACTTCCTCACTGTCAACCTCTACACATTTCCTTATACTATTCCATCCAAATCCACTCATTTTCAGTGCATCATAGATCAAGTTGTAATGTTGTTTCCATTTTCGTAATTTTGACTCAATATGAGGATCAACACGTAGTTCACAATTAGACACTTTCTCATTCAATGTTTTCTCTGTATATATAATAATGCACCAGATTTGAAGTTCCCTGTATCACGACGCCATCCTTGTGCAACTACTTCATCCAATATATCTAAGAAGGTCTCTTCTTTGACCTTGGACCATACACGTCTTCCTTGTTTTGGTTTTTTTCCTCTTTCCATCCCTAAACATTGACAATACAAAGTTAAGTATAATTTATTGTATAACCAAAAACATCTTAATGAAAATAAGTGAAAATATTGCATATGCACATAACCACCTGTACAAATTTTGGTTGACTACTCAATGTCAACAAAAATTGAAACTATCAGTATCAGCAAAATCCCAAGAACCACAACAATATTCATTAAAAAGAATTGTAATTGTGTATTTTGAGTTCCTTTCACATGTTGCGCAACACAGTATTGCCCCTCATACAATTTCCACAAAGCACAGACATCACTAATGTAACAAGAGAGTAAAATATTAACATGAGATGCATGACTTTGGACAATTACTCTACTTTTCTACTTTGAAAAAGTGAAAACATTTGTATCGTTGTGCAGAACCTCCATGGCTCCAGAGAATCCCAACACAATCTATCCCATACAATTGCATTAAATCAAAGCTAACAATAAGAAAGAAAACTCAAAAGACTAAATTGAAATGAAAATAATTTGAGATCAATTAAACTTGTAAAAGAGACAAATTAAGAGAAGTATCCTTGGAAAACTTTGAGATGCAATAACTGATATGGGTTATAGGTTACTCTAGAATATTGTTCATTTGCAGGAAAACAAAACGTAAATAATCAGGCAAATAGAAAATTAAGCACCCACAACCACAAAAGTATTATTTGTTGAATCCCAATAATTTCCTAGTCTACATAGTGCACTCATAGATGTTTTCTTCTCTACTAAGGAAAAAAGACTCGACAAAAGCCAGAAGTGTATTTTTTTTTTTGAACAGCGAAATTTATTCATGTGCCAAGCAGGGCAACAACAACACAAACACAGAGGCAAAAGGCAACAGATCAAGCTGAAGCCCATAGAAACAGAACAGACACACCAAAGGAAACCTACACCTGACCAACACCTGACCAAAAAGACCACAGAACTGGACAGAAACAACAAAAGAAAAACAGAGCTGCAATGACCGCAAACTCTTCATCAGACACCCCACCACCTCCAGACCCCTACTTCGCCAAGAACCCTAAATGATCTAGCTCAGTTAAAATCTTGAGTCTGGCCTTTGTCATCTTCTGTCCCTCTAATAACTTGGTCCGCCAACATTTCATCGACACCACTGAAATTGCAACCTCGAATCCCACTTCGAGTCTTCATTCTATGAATTCTTGAAGGAAAAAAGTTATTTTTTTTCCCAAAAGTTATCTTCTCCTCTAAGGAAATTGTCGAAATCACCTTAAAGTTGGTCAGTCAACCGAGCCAAAAATGAAAATGACACAAAATTAAGCAATTCAACAGTTCAGTATAGAATCAAAACAATGATCAGATAGCATATATGATCAATCTAAGTAATGCACTTCATCATTTGGGTATTTTATCAGAGTTTATATTGCATCATCAATCCACGCTAGTGAGATTCCAGTTGAACCACTACAATCTCAACAAGTATGATATAAACTAAACCTGGTAAAGCTGTGAAAACACAAGAGAAAAAGAGAAGAAGGCGGCTTAAAAAACACAAGAGAAAAATGCCCATGAAAACACAGTTGGTCTGGGTTTGGTTTAGGTTTAAATAAAAATACAAAATGATACAATATCTCTCACATGTATTTTATCAAACACCTAGCACACACCACGCCAATATACACAATCAAAAAATTAAACACGTTTCAAACATCTGTATGTAGAACTAGTAGGAAAATTAGCAACAAAATTGACAACAAAATCCTACGAATACATAATTCAAAGTTGTTCTAACCTTATTCTGGTGATTGTAACTTTCGGTTGGTAATTGAAGAACTAGCAAAAGGAAATCGAACGTGAAATGAGAAGTTGCAGATCGTATATGGAGGAGAAACTCAATCCGGTCTGGGATCGGTTGATATACAAGAGCAATCTCTATTTTTCCAAATTTTTTTTTTTAACTTTTTCTTCTATCTCAAAATGTCGGGATTTTTCAAAATAAGAAAACAAAAAAATATCGGGTTGAGTCCAATCTGGCTCAGTACCGCCTCTCCCCACATGATTACTTAACCAGGTTATGACCGGATTAAAAATTTGACCAGCAAAAATAATACGGCCAAACACCGGAAAGTACTTTCCGGTCCCCTTATCTGGTCCAGTACGACATAACAAACACGCCCTTAAACAACCATTCAAAAGTCTATGTTTGCTCAGGTGCTCGTTCAAGTAATCAGAGTAATTACAAAGTAATAGTAGTATTGTATTGCGGCTGCAAATTTTGATACTCGGAGGTTTATCTCTCATTAAATTGTTAATGGGATTAGTGTTTTTATTTTATTTTTAAATTTATCACTTGTGATGTCGACCATTCAAACAATAAGATATTACCAAACTAAATAAGTATTCTTACAACCAAATCACAGTGATCTTAAAAGTATATTTGATTATAGTTGTTTGCCGATATAACATTGGTGAAATACCACTAGTCTTATATAAAAGGAAAGAAACTCTCATTTGTTATAGTATCAATAGACTGAGCATTTTATAATGAATCCGGTAAACACCAAGTTCGAAATACCTAAAACATTAAAATTTACCAAATATATGGCAACACGAGCACACCAACTATGTCAAACCAAATATCGGTTTGCGGGTGGTGTATTAAAAAAAAATAATTTCTACTTCGATGCAATCACATACTATAACGTTGATACAATTGCGGTATCCACAAGCACACCAAGTAGTAATAAAAACAAGCATAATACCGATGGAAAGACATTGTTGATCCCCCTTCAACTCTTCTCCAAACAGAACTATCTTACCTGGCAGAAATATCTGAAAATGGAGTAAGTTGGCTTCCTGTAAGGGAATGATCCGACCCATTGAAAGATGGAGGCATGGCAGGCCACACGAAAGACGGCCATTCGATTGGCACCCGCGGTGGGGATGCTTCCCGGGAAAGAACCTGTAAAACAACTTTCATGGAGGGCCTCAGGTGCGGATTCGGATGGCAACAGGCTAACCCTAGAATAAGCACACACTCCATTTCTTCCTCTGAAAACTTGACTTCCAATCTTGAATCTGCAACATTAATAATTCTATCCTTCCTATAAAGTTCCCATATCCAATGCACAATGCTATTGTTGTAATCGTTCTACTCACTCTGACTCCCAGGCTTCCTCCCACAAGCCACTTCCAGGATTAAAACCCCGAACGCGTAAGCGTCCGTTTCATCAGTTGCCCTGCCTGTTAGAAAAATCTCTGGAGCCATGTAACTAGTAGTTCCAGCTATCTCTTTTGTGGAATGGTAAGTTTTCTAGCTTTCTTGAATGGTTCGCGCCAGTCCAAAATCTCTGAGCCTGGCTTTGAACTCTGAATCCAGCATTATGTTGCTAGATTTTATGTCGCGGTGAAGAACCCTCTTCTCACACCCGTTATGGAGATAATCCAGAGCCAAAGCTGTTCCATGTATTATACTGACCCTTGTGTCCCAGTCAAGAGTTGATTGTCCCGTGCTTGACTTCTCATTGTAGAATATGAACTTGTCGAGGCTACCGTTTGGCATATACTCATACACTAGTAGGAAATCGTTGTTTTTGTAACACCATCCGATCAGCTTTTCAAGGTTTCGATGGCGAAGGCTACCTATTGTTGTGACTTCTGTAATGAACGCTTGCTTCCCTTGACGCGATGTCTCCGAGACTCTTTTAACAGCTATCAGCTTATTCTTCCAGGTTCCCTTATAAACTGTCCTAAATCCACCTCTCCCCAGTTGGTTCTTCGGATTAAACTTGTCGGTTGCTTTTATAAGTTTTCTCAGTTTGAACTTCCTTGGAGCCTGAGTTGAGCTTTGGATTTGATCTTCTATGCTTGGATATTGATGAGAAGGTTTTTGCTGTTAGAAAACCGTCCGTCAAAACAATTTATAAAACCTATGCGATGCGTTCACAAGTAGAAATACAAGTAAAGCGGTAAGCACGGGTGTCGTCCACTGAGATCGGGGTAGCGGTGATAAGATTATGATTAATATAACTAGTATGCATAAAAGTAAAGTGATAGTGAATGAAAATACAATAGAAACTAAACTATGAAAGCAAATAAAATGGGATGACAATGGAGTGATGAATGAATAATGATGGAACTACGGAGTTGATGGACTCGTAAGTGAATATTGAGGCAATTGCAACAAACTCTCAATTAAGCACGTATTGACAAATGTAACCAACCTAGGGTGTATAGTGTTGGTATATATCTCTAGCAAGAGGTCAACCTAAGGTGTATAGCAAAGACCTCCTACTAGCGATTATTCCCTCCTAAGCAACCAACAATGGCTAGTTACTCAATCGGGACTTGTTCCATGAATGCTCATCTATCTAGCTATGGCTCAACCTATTACTAATGTAGCCATCCTAGAGTGTATAGTGATGGCTTCCAATTCCCTCACATGTGGTGACCTCCGCCTCCTTTTTGCTTAGTGCTACCTTTGCTTCCTCTAAGGTATTGGCTTTTTGATCAACCTCCATTTGCATCTTCATTGACTTGTGAGCTATCTCATCTTCAAAATCTTTTGATAGCCTCATTAAGTACTCTAAATCCTTCGATGCGGTACTCTTTTCGGCATTGCCTAATATCACTTCAAAGGATCAATCTACCAAGGGAATAAAAGTTTCCATCAAGCAGTCCACATATATGATGCATGTTCAATGACAAATGATGATTTTTGATATAGTGAGACTATGCATGGTGTTTGAATAGTGTTTACAGATTTGAAAAACATTTTCCCTCAAATATACACGCTTTTGGCTTGTGTTTGTGATCTCACAAGGGAAATTTCCACTATTAGAACAAGGCGCTTGAGCACCGAGTTCCCTAAACTTGGACACTAGAAGATTAGACTAGCCCATGAAGTGCAAGTGAGACCCCTAAAGTGACTAAGAGTTATTGACTAAGCACACAAAGCATACACACATTCGCCACAAACACTATGCTCCAGGTATCTTACCAAGCTAAATAAGCTTAAAATTCTGGCTAAGCAGCAACTTTTTCGAAAATAAGACACAAAAATGACTCAAGACACAAAAGACGACTCAAAAAGGCGTCTACACCCCCAAACAAAAACCCAACATTGTCCTCAATGTTGAAGACAAGAGAATCCGGCCTAGCGGCACGCACCTAACATGACTCAAACAGTGCAAAATCCACTCCTCTGTCTTGAGCAATAGTGCGGGTGGAGTGCGGTTGGATGACCCGCACTGTACCCGCACTCTAATGTCAGGTGCAAATCAGCTTCTCTGGTTTGGCAACAGTACGGGTGAAGTGCGGTTGGATGACCCACACTGTACCCGCACTTTAACATCTTCTCCTGTATCAGGTCCCGGCTATGAGCATGAGTGCGGTTGCGACCCGCACTTGACCCGCACTGTAGAGCTGCTTATGATCCTTTGTCTTTCCTTTGCCCCTTTTCTGTCGGAACCACCGCAAAACGCTTCTAACACCAGAATTACATCTATTGCCTGCAATTAGCACCAACGAGCCTATTAGACATAAAATATATAGAAAATACACACAAGAACGAGACAAATGAATATGAATGAGGGCCGAAATATACAACAATTTAGGCACGATCAGATATGTACCCTCAACATCTTCATTTTTGTTTCTCTTTTTCCTGTAAAAGTAAAAAGCAACACCACTTGATAATAAAACCACAACCACTGCTGCTGCAACCACTATCCAAACCCAAAACTTTAGACCTTCATCAAAATCTGAACCATTAAATTCCCATGATTTTACACAATTTATCTGAGTGTAAATGCTTGTTGAGGCTGTGAACCCGACAAAAACCTTCTGCGGAAGATATTCAGAGAGATCGATAGGCTCGGAAAGAACCAGATTCTCTGCGTTTTGTCCAAAAAAAACAGTAATATTTTTACCATCATATCGAACATGTACTGTTACACTAATACCTGTTGAAAGATTAATACCATAACTACTTAACGAGACTTGTTCGATCGAATAGATGCTATTGATATCCAATCCAACATGATTATCATCAAGATTTTGTGAGTAGCTTTTCCTGGTGTCGAATTCTATTGCAACTATATGTTGGCTTGAGAGGTTCCATTAGTGGTCGCATTTACAATGCTGAGCCATTGCCCATCACTGTTCTCCGGAATTTCGGTGTTGTCAGTCAATACAAAAGCCAAGCCTTCTCCAGCAGTAGCAGTCTGGTTTCTAATGCGAAGTGTAAAGGTGGAGTTGAAAACTGCATTGAACCCTCTTTTCTTCCACAACCTGAATGGTTTTCTGTAGAAAGCTCGTCCTGATATGTTCGCAATAGGACGACTGCCAACATCAGGAGTAAGTTGGACGGCGTCCCCAAGGAATACATTCGAATTGTTACTCAAAAGGAGATTATTGCCATCTTGGAAGCTTGGAAAATTGAAGTTAAAGCAACTCACTTGGGTGAAAAAAGCACCACCCCACAAGAGGGTTGCTAACCAAAAAAACTTGACCACCACAGAAAAGCACATCTATGACACTGGATTATTGGCTTACCAGTTTGTTTGTAGTTTGTTTGCTTTATCTGAAAGTCTCTATGGAGGAGGAGGAGGAGGAGGATGATTGTCTTTTTAATAGATTTAATTAGCTCATGCTATTAATAAATTTGAACAAGGGTGTGGCGACTTCCTGGAATATTCTGCTCTTAACTTTTATTTGGAATTGTTAGAATAGAAAATTTTGTAATGTTATTGACTTTGATATTTACTTCAGAAACGTACAAATTACTTCAGAATAGATTGGTTGTTTGTTTGTCAGTCAAAAAGTCTGAATCCCTTGACCTCCCAAACAGATGTCAATGGAAATGACCATTAATGTATATGTACAAAACATAATTGATGTTCATGTCAGACAGAGAAATAACAATCAAATTTAACTGACTTTGATATAAATATATAATCACATAATTACACCTAATAAACAGATGAGATGAGGTTGGTCACGTGGTATATCACTCACATCTATACCAGGTTATGGGTTTGAATTCCCTCATTCAGACAAAACTTGAATTTATGTAATATATTTTTTTAAAAATAACAATTTTCATACTAGTTATATTCCAGGAATATTCAAGTTAAAAAAAATATATATTCCAGGAATATATAAATATATAATTGTTATAGAAAATTAAAATACAAACAATAGAAATTAAGGGGAGTGTTATAATTATGTAGCTTTCTCCACTTGTATAATCCAACGCCTATCCCCTTGCTTGTATCCTTATCTCTCCTTTTCTCTCCGGCTTGTGATAATTGATAACATCCTCTTGTAAAAGTTTACAAATCAGAGTATAAGGCCTCGTTTGGTACGTGAGATTGGATTGGACTATTTCATAGAATTGGATCGGATTGAGATAAAACTGAGATTATATGAGATTGGACTAGACTAGACTGGACTAAATTAATACTATATTGTGTTTGGAAAAACTTGAGACTGGACTGAATTAATACTGTATTGTGTTTGGAGAAACCTGAGACCGGACTAAATTAATACTATATTCTTTGGTGAAACATGAGATTGGAATAAACCCATAAATCACCATTCCTTCTCTTCTCTCTCTCTCTCAGAAAACTCCCAACACAACCATAAATGGAAGAAAAAAAATCCAAAATCGAAACACGATCATCAAAAGATAAAGAAAAAAAATTGAAATTGAAAAAAAAAAAAATCTATCCAAATACATATCTTCAAAATCCAAACCCACACTCACACGACCACCGCCATTCCACCGTCAACCACACCCACCATAGCCACCACCAAATTCTACAACCCAAACCACCAAAATCCATAAAAAATAATAATAAAAAGGGGAAAAACAGGAAATTGATCCCGGAGGCGGCGAGAAGAGGACGAAGGAGGGAGACATCCCAGATCGTCCACCACCGCAAGAGTTGTTGTCGGCGGCTCACCTTGCTGGCGAAGACGAGCGGAAGAGAGAGGTGGGATGGGGAGAAAATAGAGAGTGAATACAAAAATACAGGACGATGTGAGTGAAAAAAAATCGATGAGCTTGTGGAAAACAAATCTGGGTAATAGAGATTTTCAAAGACTAGTCAATGCATTGATAGATGAGGTTATTGATAATGGGTTTTTTTTTGTTTTTTTTGTTTGTTTCTGTTTTGTGCTGAGATGAAGAGAGTTTTTAATTTTATTTATTATTATTTTAATTAGTTTTATATATTAATTTTATTTTTATTGATGTTTTAGGGTAAAGTTACCTATTTACCCTTTAGAATTTTCAAATGTTTAATGTTTGACTAATGGATTTTAACGGTATGGTGTATTTTGACTATTGACTGTAATTATAAGGTGGATTTTGGCTATTACTCAAACTAGATGGTGGAAAATAACCAATACCTCATAAGTGAGGGTGGAAAATAATAATATCCCTATATAATTTGCTGAGATTTTTATGAAAAAGGAAGTGACGAGGGAGATGATACCGATGAAATAGACGGTGGGTGTGTGTTGGTGGGGTTGGTGAGATGAATTAAATAGGTAGGGTCCATATGTAGAATAATCTTGAGATAAATAAAGGTGGGGTTGGAGGTGGGTATATTTAATCCCATGATCATGAGACTATTTTGATATTGGGATTACTAGTCTAATATTTCAGAGCATCATCAAATGCAGGATTGAGACTAAATTAGTCTAATCCCAGTCCAAACCCAGACGCCAAACAGGCCCTGAGAGTACAGAGCCTATAAATAAGAGTATAAAAGTCAAAACCTAGCTTCCATAGCCTTCTTCTCTTTAGGCTATGTTTGGTAGAAGGGAGAGAAAGTAGGAGGAATGTATGAATTAAGGGGGAGAGAGGGTATGAGGGATGGAGAGGATAACATATATCCTTCATGTTGTTTGGTATTGAAAAGATGGTTGAATGGATGGATTGGTATATAATTTATAAAATTACTATATTACCCTTTAATAAATTGGAGGTTAATAAAAAATTGGTGGGCATAAATTGGTGGGCATTATTGTAATTTCCCTCCAAATTTTCCTCCCCTCTCTCATCCTCCATAATTGGAGGGATTGGTTTTGGTGGGCCCAAAAGGAGGAGAGCTCCCTCTTCTTCTCCTCTCCTCTCTCTTTTCTCTCCAACCAAACAAGGGATTGTAGCTCTCCTCCCATCCCTCTCCCTCCTACCCTCTCCCCCCCTCCATTTTCCCTCTTACCAAACAAAGTGTTAAGGAAGTGTATTTGGCTGGATCCTAGCCCATCTTGTTCTTTTTCTTCGTTGTAACTTTTTTAGGTTCATATTAAAAAAAAGAGTATAAGAGTTGTCTTTCGTTTGAAAAATATTACTAAGATAATCCAAGTTTCGTTTGACCAGTTCATCATCTCTCCCTTTATCTGATAATCTCATCTCTCTAATATTTTATTTATTTGTTATTTCAATTATTTACAACAATAATATGTTTTTTACTACATGTAAAAAATTTGTTTTTTACTTAACAATTCATCATCTTCCTTGCCTAATGGTTTGATGGATTTGTAATATCTTATTTGGATTGTTAAATGAGAGAGAAAGAAAAGGAAATGGAAGAAAAATGAGGGAATAATTTCTTCTTGTTTTACTCAATTTAGTTTCCACCCAAATTTGGGAGGAAAATGAAGGAAATGAATCAAATTTAATGATTTTTTCAATATCCTAAAACTAACCCTACTAATGTTGGGTATTCATATTGTTAAAATAATGGTATTTTAGTAAATAGAATAAAATGAATTCATTTATTTCTTCCTTCCAAATAAGATTGATTTCATTTCCTTTCTTTTATATTTGTTGACGGTGATTTTTGGATTAAGCTATGTGGATCACGCGTCACACAAAATATGTTGAGCTAACAATTGAATGAAAGATTATAAATAACAAACAGATCAAACATCGAAGATTTTACGTGGTAAAACCCCAAGGTGGGGAAACATCCACGGTTGCCGGTGACTGCGAAGAGAAGAATTCACTATGAATAATATGATTACACACTCAAGCTCTCTTACCTTCTCAACTAATAATTTTTTAACCCCTTCTTTGGTGTTTTTAGAGGCTATTTATACATGTATAAATCCTTAATTCTCGGAGTACAAAATAAGAAAAAGGTAGTATAAGTTTAATGAAACTCTGACTTATCGGAGCCGATATATCTTCTGTGAATTGAATGAATTAAACTTGTTGCCTGATTTGAACTCTGATATCTATAAGGAATTTTATCCCCTTATCAAAATGTACTGCAAGGTGCCTTGATTAAGTGTGACTCTTTCTCTGCGTATTTGGGTCGTGATTGCATTAAATTCTGGTTTATTGGTATGTCAGGTCATCCTAGTACATCTTTAAATTGTTCACGTGTCGTTTATCCGACCATATGCCAAACCCGATCAGATCTCTTTCACCCCCGAACAGGGATTCATTCCCGATCGAACTACTATATTGGATCAATCTATTTACCTTGGTCGGGATTTCCCAACCCGACCATCTAATAATTTTGACCAATCGTTCGGGGTCGTTTACTGATCATCTTAGGTTGGCTGATTTTAACTCTTCTTTGTTGACACATCACCTGTTGTTCCCGCAATCCACGTTGTTTATGCTGACGTGCTATCTTTACAAATTATACCAATAACAATACCCCCTTAAACATTCAAGACGAGCACCTTAAATGAAGGTAATTCGCTCAACGAGATATGCTAACGTATTCTCATTAATGCCAGACGGCTGGCTTTTAATTTCAGCCACAAACGTTTGATTTGCCAATATGACTTGATGCGAATGACGTAACTGACGGCGGCGGTTCAAATTTCAAATGGCTAGTGATCTTCGGGATTTTCACACCAACCACTACTCTCGTGTGATGTCATCTTTCTCTATATATATATTCTCAAAATCCCTTTACCTTCCCTCTCACACGATTTCGATTTCTCCTTTCAGTTTACACAACTCCTTCATCTTCTAAAACTTCCTCTCTGCTTCAAGATTTTGCTCACTACTTTTCGTTTTAAAACAGATCTTCATCTTGCTTTAACTACCAGGTATGGATTACGCTACTCGTCATCGTTATGTAGAACTTTTGATGCACTATATTGAGATAGGAGATAAAGAAAATATTGCCAGGGTTGAATCGATCTTAGGAGGATTTTTTTTAAGATTCTTCTCGTCCGGTTCAACCCACGACTCTTAATATTGATTTTTCTCTGGCTCTCCCTGGATTTCAACCCACTTCTTTTGATTCTAATATTATAAACCCTATTATTTCTTCTCCAAATACATGTCTAGATATGTCAAAGACAACTGGAACCGGTCGGGGAAGCAGACCCAGCTTAAAAGATTTACCCCCCGGTGGATCTGAAAATTCCATCCCAACTGTTGAAGATGAAAGAAGTCCCTAGGTGGCGTCTATCTTCGTTACTAAAATTTTCCGCCGAACACCCCAGTGCATGCGACTCAGAGATAAATGTGGTAGAAGCATCCGAGTTGGTGAAATATGTCGATCGTTTTGACATTCCTAGATCGGTTGAACTCTGTTTGAGTGGCCAACGAGCAATATGGAACCCTCTCCAGGGCGCAGTAGCTATTTACGGGGCGATGCTTTCATCAGGGGTTACATTGCCCCTTCAACCCTTCATTGCTTGGTTCTTGGCTGAAGCCGGAATCTCTCCTGCTTAACTTTCCCCAAACTTTTATCGGGTACTAATGAGCCTATGGCACCTTTGGAAAAAGATTGGTGCTAAGTTCCCCCCAACCCCACAGGAGATTCGAAACTTCTATACCTTGAATCGATCGGATAACGGGGGTACCTTTTATCTTCAAGCTAGCTCAGTCAGCCACTAGATCCCTGAAGGATATAAGTAAAAACCGACCCCCCCTTCCAATAAGGATCACAAAGGTTTTATCTGGGGGTTCCCTACTTCCAATAAGTATTGGAAAAATACTTGGTTTTTTATTTAGGGAGACTGGGGCGAAACAGTGGTTGCCGATTCTCGTCAAGAGTTATCTAGGAATAGTGTCCGCAGGCACTTTTGTAGTCCCGAGTGATGGAATAAAACCGGTGCCTTGCTGAACACAGATCAAGCCAAGAATGTTATCGAGGCTGCTCAAACACACTGGGAAACTAGAGATCGGCGCAACCTTTTTGTCAAAAAAGATCTTTTAGATCTGGGGTTATTTCCTCCGATCTCAAGTCGGCGCAAACGCTGCAAGTTCTATTTATTTTCGATTTTGTTTATTAAATCAATTTGAGTTTGTTTTGACTTTTCTCCTCTCTCTTTTGCTGAAAAAGTATTCAAGGTGGATATTGTGGCGGGCGAGCAGGCTAAAAAGATAAAAAATCTTAACAAGGTTAGCCGCGCGGAGTCATCTGCTCAAGTAGCTCAGGGAATTGCTCCCCCCCAACAAGCTATGGTGGAACATCAGTACGAGCCTGATCCCATTGCATCTCTAGAAGCTTCTGATCGGGAGACAGTGAAAAAATCTTCTAATCCAGTTGTTGAACAGAAAGGGTCTTCCAAAGGCCCGAAGAGAAAACCATCAAAGAAAAAGCCGGTCGCCGGTCGCCGTTTGACTAAACCTTCTGGAAGATCTCCTACTGGTAAAGTGGCCAAAACTGCGGCGTGCTCTTCTGCTCCTGAGGCCGCCCGTAAAATGAAAGAAACTGTCTCGATGGAGAGGCTAGAAGCCCATCAGACTGGAGTCAAACCGATCATCATTGAAGAGGATGATGAGGGTCAGGACTCTCAAAGTGACCTGATCCATCGAGAGCATGGATCGAAAAGAGGAAATGATCGGGATCCGGCGTCCTCTTCTGGCTTATCACCTGATCAACCACCAACTGATAATCAAGCCTCTGCTGATCTTCCAACCTGCCGTGTTGATAAAGCCCCAATGAAATTCTCTGTCACGCGGCAGATAGTTTTACCTACTCAGATTCAGATGGGGAACGAGCTGAATTTGAGGAGGCGCAGACCGGTCGTTTCTCTCTTAACCCTGCTGATAAAAATCCTGCTCGTCCAGACCATCCCCTCGGGTATGTTCCTAATGTTTTCGAGGTCCCCCTCGCAAGTGGAGATGAAGCAGGTTTACTTAAGTCTGCTGATCGGGGGCAGACCACATCATCTTCCCCAACAGTTGCTCCTGGATCTACTCCAGTTCCAAGTCCGGCCCAGACTGATCATCAACATCAGGTCTCGGGAAAAGCAGCTCCTTCTGATGCGATTGGCGTTCCAGACCCAGAGGAAGCGTCGGTTGATCCTCTTAACATGTTAAATTCCATGTCAGCTGGATGAGGATATGTTGGAGAAGGCTATTGGACCGACTTCAGGAGCGCCAGCGATGCAGACCGAGTCCGTGCTATTTATAACAATGGTGTCTATGTATGTACCCCTTACTCAATATCTTTTATTCATTATATGTTTAAGCTATGTCGTCATGACTTACTTCATTTAACAGGCCGTAGAAGAGATGGCCAGGGCTATGATCACTCAGAGAAAACAGGCCCTAGAAATCTCTCGGCTGAAAAAGGAGTTGGAGAAAGAAAAGAAAGCGATCGGCTCTGCCTCGGCTGATGGATTGAAGCTTAAGGAATATTATAAAGAAAAGCTGAGGCAGCGTGACCTGACCGAAGCTGCTTTGAGAGAAGCTGTAGCTACTGCCGAGACCCGAGCCAATACAGCTTTGGATAATCTCTCAGAGTTTACAAAGAAAAATATCCAACTTGAAGCAGATTTAGCCGAAGCTAGGCGGCAGTGCGCTGAATTGGAGCAACAAGTTATTCTGTCCGAACAGGCGGTTCTTGATCAGGAAACAGAAGCCCAGATTGCTAAGGAAACTTTGGCAGCTTCTCAACAGGCTATGCTTGAAGCCCAACTGGATCTGAGGAGGCTAAGCTTCGATATGAGAGGCTGGTTGAAGATCTGAACCAATTAAAGGCCAGCGTGGAAGTTCTTTCTCAAGAAGCTCGACTGGCCTTTGAAGTTCAAAGCCTCGATCACTACAAAAGGTCTCCCGCTTTTGAAGCGGTTATGCTAAGGGAATTCGAACGTGGTCTCACCACTACTCGAGTATTCTTTGGGGGTAAAGAGAGGTCTACTGAAAAGGCTCGCCGTAAGTGGGATTGGTCGATCAAAAAACATAAGGCCGAGTCTTTCAGTGCAATAAGGAACCAAATGATGAGATGAAGAGCTTATTGCAAATCCCTCGGGAAAGACCCTCATAAGATGCATCTAGAACTTCCCTCCAAATCTTCTCTGGTGGTTTTTCATGCAATCGGGGAAAGTGGAGCAACATCTAAGGGTGCTGATATTGGACCTCTACCCGAGACCAACTATTCGCCTTTCATGGTTGAGGACCCCGAAGACGACATAAGCTGGCTAGATTTTGGGGATCTGACCAAAGACTATGAGGAAGAAAGTAAATACCCCAGCAGCTCGGGACCTGGCGATACCTCATGAGCTTCAGACGCTTGATAATTTTTTTTTTTATACATCATACATCGTTGTAAATCATTCATATCATTTGTATGAACACTTGACTCATTCATTTAATGAAACCGATATGAGATTTACTTGTATGATTTTCTTTACTCCGGTTAATTTTCTCTGTTGGTTGCCACTTCTAGGTTAATTATTTTTATAACCGATTGTGCTTTAACCGATCGATCTTGATTGATTATTAACCTGACCAACTATATCATATGGCTGACCGAACTTAGTTAAAATCACTTTTGACTTGTCTGGTTATCCTTTTGATTGCTTGTTGAAATTCAGTTATTCGTTCAAGTGGTGTTTGTTTGATGGACCATTTGCTTGGTATCTAGTTTATAGACTCTTGTCTTTTATCTGGTAACTAAGTCACTAGGACGTCTCCCCGTAGTATGTTACTCAAGATTCACTGGTGCGAGGTTTCTCATGATCTTTTTATCCCAACTTATCTTAGCCAAGTATCTTTATTAACTGGCGTTCAGATGAAAGATCTTGATTAACTCGCCCAACTTTTTACGCATCCCATCAGGTATCTGATCTCCCGAAGGCGCTCTAACAGTGCTTTGGATGCACCCAGTTAGTTTCGGTGAAACTGCATTGTCTTTACGACAGATGCTTTCGGTTCCATCACTGAACCCCCCGAGAGCCTGTTTTAAATTCATCGGGATTTGCTTTTATTAACGAAAGCAATACTAGAACACTTTTCTTGAACTAAGTTTATGTTGAAGGACTTTTATTGAATTCTTTTAAAAGCTATAAAAAAGAAACAAATGGTTAAGCACGAGCAAGATCTAAATCTTCTTAAAAATATCCAAAAAATCCTGAAAATAAAATAACAAAAGAAAACAAAAAACTGCTTAAGGGTAGAATATCTTCAGGTATTGAGCGTTGGATGGTCTGGGTAACTCTCCTCCATCTGATCGGACAAGGCGATATGCTCCATGCCCAGCTGATCCGACCACTTGGTAAGGCCCTTCCCATTTATCTGCTAATGATCCAGCCGACTTATCCCTTGTGTTCGGAGATACCCTTTTAAGAACCAGATCTCCGAGTTGGAATTTTCTGATCCGGACGTGCGAGTTGTAATATCTTGCGATTCTTTGTTGGTAAGCCACATTTCTTACCCTCGCGATGTCCCTTTTCTCTTCCAACTTATCTAGGTTCTGTTCTAAGGTCATTATATTCGAGTCGGGCTGATATAGCTGAACTCTAGGGGAAGTATGGATTATTTCGACCGGGATGACAGCTTCAGTCCCGAACGCCAAGGAATAGGGTGTTTCTCCTGTTGCTGTCCTTTCAGTTGTTCGGTATGCCCAAAGTACTTCATGCAACTTGTCTGCCCAATTTCCCTTCTTTCTGTCGAGCTTGGCCTTCAAGGTGTGCTTAATTATCTTGTTGACGGCTTCGGTTTGGCCATTTGTCTGAGGATGAGCTGGTGTGGCATAATAATTCTTTATGTGGTACTTTCAGCACACTTCCCTGAAATTATCACTGTCGAATTGGGTCTCATTGTCGGTGACAATTGCATTTGAAATCCCGAACCGGTAGATAATGTTTTTCTTTATGAAGCTAGTGGTATTAGCCTCAGTTATGTGCACCAGTGCCTCCGCTTCTGCCTATATTGTGAAATAATCAACTGCCACGATAACATGCTTGGCACCTCCTTTGGTTGCTGTCGGCATGGGTCCGATCAGATCTAATCCCTACATTGCAAACGACCATGGTGAGGTTAGATTCTTCAAAGTTTCAGGGGGTTGCCTAATATTGTTTGCGATTCTTTGACAAGTACCGCATTTCTCAGCCACAAACTTAGCATCCTGGAATAAGGTTGGCCAATAAAAGCCATGTCTAAGGGTTTTATGGGCCAAACTTTTACCCCTAGTGTGGTTTCCATACACACCACTATGTATGCTGGCCAAGATCTTATCTCCCTCTTCTTGGCTAACACATCTTTGTAGGGTCTTCAAAAATCCTCTTCTGTAAAGTTCATTACCTATTATTGAGTACTGAGCGGCCCTGTATCTGACTCGTTTTGCCTCAACTGCATCTTCTAGGAGCGTGCCCTATTCTAGATACTCAATGATCGGGTTAGCCTAAGTAATTGACCCTTTTTCCACCATTTCTACTGTTAGATTTTATTTTTTTCTCAATGCTAGGCTTTACGAGATGAGCCACTGGAATCATTCTGGAGCCGATACCAGTGGTTGCCGATGCTAGTTTTGATAATGCATCAGCCTTCTCATTTCTCTCTCTCAGGATTTGAGTGATTCTATGATTCTTGAATTTCCCCAAAAGTGCTTTGGTTATCTCTAAATATGCCACCATGTTAGGATCTTTTGCTTGGTATTCATCCAGGATTTGATTGACCACGACTTATGAATCACTGAATATTTCTACTTCGTCCGCTCTCAATGCTGTGCATATTTGGAGTCCAGCGAACATCGCTTCGTACTCGGCCATGTTGTTGGTAGCTTTAAAGTCAAATCGCATGGCGCATTCCACTTGATCATTTTCTGGGGTCAATACCACTATACCTGCCCCGCTGCCATGCGTGTTTGACGAACCATCAACGTGCAACTTCCATTTGTAAATGTTTCTTTCTTTCTCTTCTCTTCTAAAATCCTGATCACATCACTGTGTGGCTCAGTGAACTCAGCGATCAGGTCTGCTACCACCTGGCCTTTTATTGCGGCCCTTGGTAAGTATGCGATATCAAACTCACTAAGTTCCACCGCCCATTTTGTAAGTCTTCCTGATACCTCTGGCTTGGATAAAATCTGTTTTAACGGACAATCTGTATAGGCCTCAATTTTGTGAGCCTGAAAATAAGGTCTAAGTTTTCTTGCTGCCATTACAAGTGCAAGTGCCATCTGTTCGGCTGCCGAGTATCTTGTTTCAGTTGGTAGCAGAGCCATGCTAGTATAATACACTGGTTTTTGCAACCCTTCATCTAATCTGATGAGTACCGACCCTGTGGCTACTGTTGTGACTGACAGATACAAGTACAAAGTTTCTCCTTCCAAAGGCTTTGCGTGGATCGGGGCCTTGCCTAAGTATTCTTTAATTTTCTGGAATGCTTGTTTACACTCCCCATTCCATTCTACTCACTTTCCCTTTCTTATTGCTTTGAAGAATGGTAAACATCTGTCGGTTGACTTGCTGATGAATCGATTTAACGATGCTAAACATCCCGTCAACCTTTGAATGTCTTTTAGGGTAACCAATGACCTCATCTCTTCTATGACTTTTATTTTTTCAGGGTTCGCTTCGATCCCCCTTTGATGCACTAGAAAACCGAGGAACTTTCCCGATGGTACCCCAAAGACACACTTGTTCGGGTTGAGTTTCATCCAATATCTTCTTAATACCTGAAAAGTTTCTTTCAGGTCTGCCGTGTGCTCATTTGCTGTGATACTTTTGGTTAACATGTCGTCAATGTAGACTTCCATGTTTCTATCGATCTGTCGGGCAAACATCTTATTTACCAATCTTTGGTAAGTTGCCCCGACATTTTTGAGACCAAAAGGCATCACTTTGTAGCAATAAAGCCCTAGATCAGTTATAAAAGTAGTTTTTTCCTCATCTGGGCTGAACATCTTAATATGATTGTAACCCGAATATGCATCCATGAAGCTCAATAGTCCCCGCAGTTGCATTGACCAACTGAACTATTCGGGGCAAATGGAAGCTGTCATTTGGGCATGCTTTGTTCAAATCTGTGAAGTCCACACACATCCTCCACTGTCCATTCTTCTTTTTTATGAGAACCACATTGGCGACCCATTCGGGAATTGAACTTCCCTTATCGATCTTACTGCCAATAACTTCTGGACTTCTTCTTTAATTGCTTTGCTCCTTTCACTGGTCTTTGTTCGGGATCAACAGTCAGAGCATGGGAAATTATCTTGGCATTGATCCCTAGCATGTCTTCGTGTTTCCAGGCGAACACATCTCTGTACTCTTTCAACAGGTTGATCAGCTGATCTTGTACCTGTTTGGTTAGTTGTGCTCTCAGCTTTACAGTTTGTGCAGGATTCCCGTCGTCCAGTACAACTTCGATAGTCGGCTCTTCTTCTTCTTTTGGACATGTTTCTCTTGGATCCAAGTCAAACTGGGTCGGTATTTCAGCCTTCTCCTCTCCTTCATCAATTTTCGAGCTCTTTCCCTGTTCAGTGGCATCTATCTGCATTACATCTGGTTCAGCTCTTTCTCTGTAGACTGCTAGGTTAGCTTTTCTTGCCCATTTCTGTGATCCTTTCAATATACCGACCCCAGCATATGTTGGGAACTTGACGGTCAGGGCATAGGTTACTGTAACTGCTTTTGTTTTATTTAAGAATGGTCTACCTAGTAAAGCATTGTATGACCAGTTTTCAGTGTCAATGACTACAAAGTCAAGCAACACTACTTTCTGACATGGAAAGTTTCTTATTTCGACTGGTAGCTTGACTGTTCCCAATGATCTCACTTCGGCTCCTCCAAACCCTCTGAGAGGAATTGCTAAGGGTTGCAGATTTTTCTTTTGAAGTCCTAACTGATCGAATACTCCAGCGCTTAGAATGTCTGTCGAGCTCCCATTGTCGATCAGTACTCTCCTTACTTCCCTATGACCAATGCGAACTGAAACAACAATTACATCGTTCGGTTTGACTTCCACTCCATGAGCGTCTGCTTCAGAGAAAACGATCGGGTCCCAGCCTTCTTTGAGCTTTTTCTGGTCGGGACCTACTGAATTTACTTCTAAGTTTCTCTGGCTGTATATTGCTTCGCGGACTTCAGACATTCTTTCCCTGCTACTTTTCCTTGTGCATGGTCCGCCAAAGATAGTATTGATAGCCCCGGCATCTGAGCCTCCCCTTGGACTCTCCTTCTTACTCAGGTCGGGTTTTGGGGGGCCGCTCGGCCGATCATCATCTCCTTTCAAGATTACGTCTTTCAAGTGTCCTTCTCTAATAAACTTTTCAATAAAATCCTTCAGCTGGTAGCATTTAGAAGTTTCATGGCCATTTTCGCGGTGGAAACGGCAATACTTCTAGGTGTCCCTTCGGTCAAAGTTGGATTGTTTTGGTTGCTTCCTATATAGGTTCTTGTCCTCGATCACATTCAAGATTTCTTCTTGCTTTTGGGTCAAGGGAGTATAATTTGTAAACTGACATTTGAAAGTTCTGTTGTTTTTCTGATCATCTTCCTTGCGACCCTCTTTATTCTTCCCAAAGTTATTCTCTTGATCGGCTTTAGGATTCCCTTTCGTACCATTAACTGGTCGACCGTCATGTATCAGTTCCTCTCCATGGGCTATTTGCTCCTCTTCAGCAATCGCATATCCTCCTACATCATCCACCAAATTTGCGTAGGTAATTGGGCCCTTCTGTCTTAGACTGAATGACAATTGGATGTGCTGTAAACTATTGATAAATGCAGCAACTACCGCATCATCTTTAGGGTCTTGCACCTCTGAAACTTCCTGTGAAAACCAGGTGAGGTAATATTTTAACTTTTCATCTTTCATTTGTCTCAAGGTTGAGAGAACGGATATCGACTTCCTGTGTTGGATGTTCCCCATGAACTACCTAGTAAATGCCGGTATCAGCTCTTCGAAATTCTCGATTGATCCGCTCGCAAGGCCATCAAACCATCTAGATCCCTGGTCTCCTAGTGTTTGAGGGAACATTCTGCATATGAGTGCATCATCATAATCGTATTGCGCCATCGCGCTTTGGTATCTTCTAACATGCTCTTGGGGGTAGGTGTGGGCCTTGAACTGCTCTGCATGCGGCATTCTGAATTTCTCTGAAAAACGGGTTTGTCTTATAATGATAGTGAATGGACTGCCGGAATTCCCAATCAGTAAGTTGCCCCGGCCTTGTCTCTTTTCCAGCGCCTCTATCCTTTTTAATAAAATCTCTCGCTCTCCCTCCGGCTCACCACTGTCAGTGAATTTTTGGTGGATAGTCAGGCCATAGGGATCCCTTGGAATTAGCTCGGTGACCTGAGTGTCACGAATATTATATTTTGGACAGGAGGTCGTCTCTCTACGCCTCCTAGGGGGCGTGTCCTCATCAGATGAAACTGATCGGGAACTCCTCTCATTACTGTCATATCTATTATTGTGATCATGACTTGTTTCCCACCTATTCTCTCTCCCCGCGTCGTCGCGGATGTTGGGTTCCTTTCTGCTTTTGCTGTCCCGTCCCCTTTTTTCTTTGAAATTGTAGTAATCTTGGCTGTCACCCCGCTTTTGGGATTGTTCCCTTTTTTCGCGGCGATCTGCCCTATCTCTACCAATTTTTTGTAGGGCTTCTGGGATTGGAACGACTATCTCGGACCGTATCCTAGGGTCTCGAACTGTCACATGGGTAGATAATTGGAATGGTGACGTTAAATTTGCAGTAACACTAATGTTGACTCCCTGTCTAGCGGCGTCTTCAATGACTCTCCGCAGGGATTCTTGAATTTGTTGAAAAGCATAGGGCGAGATGCCCGGAAGAGCTTTTTGTGAAGATACTGCATCTTGGCCGACAGAAGGTGGAGTTCTGGAAGGCAAATCTCCTCCAGTATTGCCAGCGTTGTCAGTACCGCGGTGGGTGCCAGCTTCATATGGGGATTGACTCCCGTCTCTACTAGTAACCATCTGTTTGTTATGAAAGATCTTGGAGGTTCACCCCCTCCTTCTGTTGGGGTTTTTACCCTAAAGCTTGTAATATGTAAATATAATTTGAACATAAATAAAAGAAGTAGTATATTCATTCATTTTGTGTAATACTTTATATAACATGTGCACTTAACATCCAAAATTACCAGATGTAATTTCGAATTGAGTATATGAGTGTCATATATAGATGGATTCAGTTTGAAACGAGCAATCTAAAGAGTCCGTAGATAGCAAATAAAGCTGGGTACTTTATTTGTGGTTAATCTACAGCTGCGGTCTATTTCGTAGTGTACGGTGATCCTATCCTGGATCATTCATATGTAGATATGAGAATGAAGGTACCTTGTATGATGTGATCATATATGACTGGGCCATGATCTATATGAATCTCTCACTGAGATCCGTTTATCGATGAGATTCATATATATCAACTAATGATGGCTATATGTGGGTGATCTTAATCCTGAGTGTCTTATCGACTCCTTCAGGTTAGATCGTGGTCTTTGATATACCATGGGTGAGGTCGGAGTTGCATTCCTGATTAATATACTCCGTATGTTGGGATCGCGGTTTGGCTTGTGGCTGGGAAGGTTTGTACACAATAGTGGAATCCACTCCTTCTTGTGAGAAGTAGATGGTAGTTCCCTTAAGGGTTGATTCGGGGCTTGAACAATATGAGCGCTCTCCTAATTCCGTAAGGAATGTAGGATTTATTGTTCATTAGAGAATCAATGGTACTTAATGGAAAGATATGATTAGAGGGGTATAATGGACATTATGACCCAGCTCTAATTATGAACTACTTGTGGAGGATTATACCATATGTAATAGCTATATCGATGGACACCGAGAGTTATTGGTTTGTGTAAAAACGTCTACAGTTGAGAGAGTGCAGCTTCGGGTTTTTAGTGGAATAACACCGAAGTTAATAATCATGAAATATTAATTAAAGAGTTTAATTAATAATTTCTAAGGATTGTTGGAGCTCAAAATACTGTGGGTCCATTAGGTCCCCTTGCTAGCCCGATCGATTTAGGTAACAAGGGTCACGGTTAATTAATTAGATTGTCCAATTAATTGTGTTACGAAAGTGACACGTATTAATTCGGGAATTAATTGAATAATGAGATTATTTAATTAATGAATAATAGTGATTAAATAAATTAAATAATAAGATTATTTAATTATGCTGTTAATCACTAAATGGAGGGTGTTCGTTGATATTTGATTTTGAATAAAATAAGATAATATGATTATTTTATTTTAAATTAAATATTTGAAATTGAATTTAAAATGTTTGAATTCAAAAATAAATATTTAATTAATTTTTAAAAGATATGAGATATCTTTGTAAAGTTTTTAAAATCAAATAGATTTTGGTTTGTTTTTAATATATATGAGATATATATATATTTTTTAAATTTAAACCGAATGTCGGTTTAGTTTTTAAGATATATGAGATATATATTAAAAAAAAAGAAGGTGAACCGAATGAAACACATACAAAGCAATTGAAAAAAAAAGGAGAAAAACTAATCGTTAACAGCAAAAAGCAAAAGCAAACAAAAGAGAGAAAAAGTTATTGTGTGGTGAGACCACAAGGGCTGCACCTCTAGAGTTTGTTTTTGTATGTGTGTTCTTCTCTTCTTCCTCCATACAGGTCCTGAATATCGTGACTCGTCCACACGCTGTTACCAGTTCCGGGAGATAGCGAGGAAGATCACGTGGTTCAAATCAGAAGCAGTTCATATCAAAGTGAATGAGCCTCCTACGTAGGTATGAAAAGTTCCATCATTTTATTATCGCATTTGATTATTACTGTACAAATGGGTTAGTTTAATGATTGCATAAAAATTTTTAAAACCTTCCGTTGGGCAATCTGTAACCCTAGGTTCCAACAATTGGTATCAAAGCCAATTTTTGTACAGTATAATCGAATTCGATTACTCCTGATATGTATGAATGTGTATGCACATATTTTTTTGATCAGTGTATGATGTTTTTTTTTAATTAAATTGTTCAATTTAAAAAAACATGGTTGATCGTAATTTTTTATGGTGTTGTGGATTTAGAGTGTTTCTGGGTTGTATAATGTTTTTTATTTTTTTTATTTTACTGTTGTATTATTGAAAAAAAATGTAATTGCAACAAGACCTGGTAGTTCAACGTGCGCATGAAGACCAGCGAGCATGCATGCACCAGAGCATGCCACCAGCGTCACCAGCGTGCATGACCAGCGCTCAACGTGCCTTCTCGCGCAGCCTACCAGCGCGCTCCAGCGCACTGCCTTCCAGCGCAACACCCACCAGCGCGCAATCCAGCGCGCACAGCATCCCGCGCATGCTTCCAGCGCTCAACGTCCAGCGTGACTCCAGCGCACAACCTACAAGCGCGAGCATGCATGACCAGCGCATGCTACCAGTGCTCATAACCTGAAGAGATTGAAAGTCTTGGAAATTACAAGAAGACCAAGGGATGCCTTGAGAATATTTTTTTTGTAATTAGATTCCAATTTTTAGGTTAAATAATCCATAACACTCGGTCAACTCATGTATGTTTTAATTATTTGATGATTAAGCATTGCCATGCATATACATGTCATTTAAATTAGTTGTGCCTACACACATATATATATATATATATATATATGTTGATATATCATACATGCAATATAGCCATCTATATTATGTGTTTAATTTTTTTTTATTTGATTAAAATGGGTTATTCACATAATTGGCTATTTTTAATGGGATTAGTGTTTATGAGTAATAACTTGGTAAATCTCATTAATTACTAATCTTTTCATTAAAGAGTTTAAATACTTAGATTAGTAGGGTCCTTAATATATATAGTAGGATTAATTTGATTAAGCTCCTAATAATAATTGGACCTAAATAATGTGTTTAGTTTTAATAGTTAAAACTTGGTAAATACACATTTAATAATAATTATAGTCTTAGTAAACAGTTTACATAGATTTGAATTATCACTAATGAACTAGATTTTTTAAGTGTTAAAAATCAATTTAGTTTATTAGTTATTGGAATAGGATTCTAATAATTTGTGATTCATGCACTTGACGCTTAGATTAAAATTAGCCGTTTAATCTAGTTTAATCTAGGTGCATTAATATTAATAGAAAACCCTTAACATAAAATAGTGAGTGGGAGAGGGATATATGACATTATATCCCAAGGTCTCCATCATTAGTTCAACACCGTGAGATTCGAGTGGGGCCTCGTGACGGCTTTGTTTTCATCCTCCCTAAGGAGGGTTTCCATTAGAATCAATACCAAGGTTGACTTCCTAACAGATAGGATTTCGGAGGGGATTTCGGGATTGACCGACCCTAAGGCTGCAATTCTCGAGTTAAGCTCTTGAGATCTGAAATGATGGGTTACACTGACAAGGTTTTAATTAAATTGGTTAATTAAAAACCTGACCTAATAAACGATGGTTGAATGATATTGGCATAAGAGTTATTCCGGTATATCCTTTGACTGAGAAGGTCTCGATCCAACATGCAAGAATTTGACCGATCCTAAGGCGGCACTTGCTTGTGGTATGTTGAATTGTCGTGGCATAGAAACATTGTTTTTAGGGTTGTTCTTGTTCATTAAACATTTTCATACATCATGTTTAATTTTATGCCGAACATTAGCACATGTTTAGAATGTATGACTGAATGAATCTTTAATTTATGTTTTTTCAGCCATGTCATCTGCACTATTACAAATACTTGCAAATGATAAATTAACTGGTGATAACTACACAAAATGGAAACTTAACATTAATGCAATACTGGTCACCAAAGACCTCAAGTTTGTGCTTACGGAGGAATGTCCTCCGGTGCCTACTGCCAATGCCACACGAACTGTTCGTGAGGCATACCAGCGATGGGTCTTATCTGATGAGAAGGCCCGAATATATCTGTTAGCTTCTATGACAGACGTGCTTGTCACAAAGCACGAAGCAATGACTACAGCATTCGAAATTATGGAGTCATTGCAAGCTATGTTCGGGCAGCCCTCCGAGCAAAAGCGACACGAAGCTGTTCGTTCCGCTATGCTCGCTCGCATGAAGGAAGGTACATCAGTTCGGGAACATGTCCTGAGCATGATGTCCTACTTCAACACCGCAGAAGTCAATGGCGGGGCCATTGATGAACCCAGTCAAGTGAGCATCATACTGACGACTCTTCAGAAGAGTTTCGATCAGTTTAAGAACAACTACGGGATGAACAAGTTAAGGTTTAGTCTCACACAGTTGCTCAATGAGCTCGCTACTTTTGAGTCCATGACCAATGACAGCAAAAGTAAGACTGGTGAGGCAAATGTTGCAGAACCATCTTCCTCCAATAATAACAAGAGGAAGAGGTCTGCTGGGAAGGCGAAGGGTAAGCCCAAACCCAAGAAAGCCCAAAGCAAAAAGAAAGGCACCTCCATCGACAAGAGCAAAGGAAAATGTTTCCATTGCAACAAGGTCGGACATTGGAAGAGGAATTGTCCTCAGTATCCGGTGGAGGTAGCCAAGAAGAAGAAAGCGAAAGGTAAATATGATTTACTTGTTCTTGAGTCATGTTTAGTTGAAGATGATTCTTCACCATGGATAGTTGATTCAGGGGCCACTAACCATGTTTGTTCTTCTTTGCAGTGGACTGATTCTTGGACACAGCTTGAGGAGGGAGCCTTCTCGATGCGAGTGGGGTCAGGGGATGTCTTGTCGGCACGAGCAGTGGGCGTAATTAGATTGCGTTTTTGTAATAATAATTTTATTTTGTTGGACAATGTATTTTTTATTCCTGGATTTACACGGAATTTAATTTCCGTTTCTAAGTTGTCAGAACAATTATATTCTGTTTCTTTTGATAATAAATCAGTTATTATTGCAAAGAATGGTCTGAATATTTGTTCAGGAATTAATGAAAACAATTTGTATGTGTCAAGACCGTTAATGCATACAACAATGCTCAACACCGAAATGTTTAAAGTTGAAAAACCAAAAAATAAACGACATAAGATTTCTCCAGAAAACGAAACGTATCTCTGGCATCTAAGGCTTGGACATATTAACCTTGACCGGATAAACAGACTAGTAAAAAGTGGATCTTTAAATGAGTTAAAGGTTGGCACCTTACCTGTCTGTGAATCTTGTTTGGAAGGTAAGATGACTAAGAGACCTTTTACTGGTAAAGGGCTTAGAGCTAAACAACCACTAGAGCTTATACATTCAGACGTCTGTGGACCAATGAATGTTATGAGTATTATGTCACCTTTATAGATGACTACTCGAGATACGGATATGTCTACCTAATGCAACGGAAGTCGGAAACATTTGAAAAGTTCAAAGAATTCCGAGCTGAAGTTGAGAACCAGTTAGGAAAGACTATTAAGTCTCTACGATCAGATCGTGGAGGTGAGTACCTTGACCAAGAGTTTGAAGACTTTATGGTCGAGTATGGGATAGTGTCCCAAATTACAGCTCCTGGTACACCTCAGCAGAATGGTGTCGCGGAGAGGAGAAATAGAACCCTAATGGAAATGGTGAGATCTATGATTAGTTTCTCATCATTACCAAATTCATTTTGGGGATATGCGTTACAAACAGCGGCATACATTTTGAATGTAGTGCCATCCAAATCTGTTCCTGAAACTCCCCTAGAGTTGTGGAATGGTCGTAAAGCAAGTTTACGACATTTTCACGTATGGGGGTGTCCAGCACACTTGCTGAAGAACAAAACTGGAAAGCTAGATCCCAAGTCTGTGGTCTGCTTGTTTGTAGGATACTCCAAGGAGACCAGAGGTGGATACTTCTATAGTCCTGAAGATAACAAAGTATTTGTATTGACAAATGCAACGTTTCTTGAGGATAACTATATAAGTGATCATAAACCTCGTTCTAAAATTGTATTAAATGAGTTGGAGCCTGGTGAGACCAGTGCTCAGTCAACTAGAGTTGTTAATCCATTAACATCTGAAAGTCAGATAATTCCTAGTCAGGATACACTACCACCTAGACGTAGTGAGAGGGTTGTGAGACAGCCTGAACGCTATTTGGGTGTAAGTGAGGGACAAGATCTTGTCTCTGCTGATAGTATGGATGATCCATTGACATTTAAGAATGCAATGGAAGATCTTGATAAAGAGGAATGACTTAAAGCCATGAATCTCGAGATGGAGTCTATGTACTCTAACTCAGTCTGGGAACTTGTAGACTTACCGAATCGGGTAAAACCCATAGGATGTAAGTGGATGTACAAGAGGAAGAGAGGAGTAGACTGAAAGGTAGAGACCTTCAAGGCAAGGCTAGTGGCCAAGGGTTATACCCAGAAAGAGGGGGTCGATTATGAAGAGACCTTCTCGCCAGTAGCTATATTTAAGTCTATTCGGATTCTCTTATCCATTGCTGCCTATTTTGATTATGAAATTTGGCAAATGGACGTCAAGACTGCATTCTTGAATGGCAATCTTGATGAAAGCATATACATGATGCAAACAGAGGGATTTGTGTCTCCAGATCAAGAGCAAAAGGTTTGCAAGGTGCAAAGGTCCATTTATGGACTTAAGCAAGCATCTAGATCTTGGAACATAAGGTTTGATGATGTGATCAAAACCTATGGCTTCGAGCAAAACGTTGATGAGCCTTGTGTCTACAAGCGCATCATTGACAAGAAAGTAGTTTTCTTGGTCCTATACTTAGATGGCATCCTACTCAGTGGGAATGATGTAGGAGTGTTGTCTGATGTAAAGGGCTGGCTGGCTAGCCAATTCCAAATGAAAGATTTGGGAGAGGCGAGTTATGTTCTAGGGATCCAACTTATAAGGGATCGTAAGAACAAACTCAAAGCATTGTCTCAGGCATCATATATCGATAAGATTCTTATGCGATTTTCGATGCAGAACTCCAAGAAAGGTAATTTACCTTCTAGACATGGGGTTCACTTGTCTAAGGAACAGTGTCCTAAGACACCTCAAGAAGTTGAGGATATGAGGCGTGTGCCATATGCATCAGCAGTAGGTAGTCTCATGTATGCTATGTTATGCACAAGACCGGACATCTGCTATGCAGTGGGAGTAGTCAGCAGGTACCAGTCCAACCCAGGATTAGATCATTTGGTTGCTGTCTAGACTATTCTCAAGTATCTTCGGAGAACGAGAAACTATATGCTAGTGTATTTCGGACAGGATTTGATCCCGTTAGGATACACAGATTCTGATTTTCAGTCAGACAGGGATTCTAGAAAATCCACGTCTGGATCCGTATTCACCCTAGGTGGTGGAGCCATTGTGTGGAGAAGTATAAAGCAATCTTGCATTGCTGACTCCACCATGGAAGCTGAATATGTAGCCCCTTGTGAAGCTGCTAAAGAGGCTGTTTGGCTCCGTAAGTTCTTGAGTGATCTGGAAGTTGTTCCAGATCTGGATAAGCCCATCACACTTTATTGTGATAATAGTGGTGCCGTGGCTAATTCCAAAGAACCAAGAAGCCACAAGAGAGGGAAGCATATAGAGAGAAAGTATCATCTCATTAGAGAGATAGTGCAGAGAGAAGATGTGATCGTCACCAAGATAGCCTCACAAGACAATCATGCTGATCCATTTACGAAGACCTTACCGGCTAAAGTGTTTGAAGGTCACCTAGAAGGTCTAGGGTTACGAGACATGACTCACATGCTTTAGTGCAAGTGGGAGATTGTTGGGGTTTTTACCCTAAAGCTTGTAATATGTAAATATAATTTGAACATAAATAAAATAAGTAGTATATTCATTCATTTTGTGTCATACTTTATATAACATGTGCACTTAACATCCAAAATTGCCAGATGTAATTTCGAACTGAGTATATGAGTGTCATATATAGATGGATTCAGTTTGAAACGAGCAATCTAAAGAGTCCGTAGATAGCAAATAAAGCTGAGTACTTTATTTGTGGTTAATCTACAGCTGCGGTCCATTTCGTAGTGTACGGTGATCCTATCCTGGATCATTCATATGTAGATATGAGAATGGAGGTACCTTGTATGATGTGATCATATAGGACTGGACCATGATCTATATGAATCTCTCACTAAGATCCGTTTAACGATGAGATTCATATATATCAACTAATGATGGCTATATGTGGGTGATCTTAATCCTGAGTGTCTTATCGACTCCTTCAGGTTAGATCGTGGTCTTTGATATACCATGGGTGAGGTCGGAGTTGCATTCCTGATCAATATACTCCGTATGTTGGGATCGCGGTTTGGCTTGTGGCTGGGAAGGTTTGTACACAATAGTGGAATCCACTCTTTCTTGTGAGAAGTAGATGGTAGTTCCCTTAAGGGTTGATTCGGGGCTTGAACAATATGAGCGCTCTCCTAATTCCGTAAGGAATGTAGGATTTATTGTTCATTAGAGAATCGATGGTACTTAATGGAAAGATATGATTAGATGGGTATAACGGACATTATGACCCAGCTCTAATTATGAACTACTTGTGGAGGATTATACCATATGTAATAGCTATATCGATGGACACCGAGAGTTATTGGTTTGTGTAAAAACGTCTACAGTTGAGAGAGTGCAGCTTCGGGTTTTTAGTGGAATAACACTGAAATTAATAATCATGAAATATTAATTAAAGAGTTTAATTAATAATTTCTAAGGATTATTGGAGCTCAAAATACTGTGGGTCCATTAGGTCCCCTTGCTAGCCCGATCGATTTAGGTAACAAGGGTCACGGTTAATTAATTGGATTGTCCAATTAATTGTGTTACGAAAGTGACACGTATTAATTCGGGAATTAATTGAATAATGAGATTATTTAATTAATGAATAATGGTGATTAAATAAATTAAATAATAAGATTATTTAATTATGTTGTTAATCACTAAATGGAGGGTGTTAGTTGATATTTGATTTTGAATAAAATAAGATAATATGATTATTTTATTTTAAATTAAATATTTGAAATTAAATTTAAAATGTTTGAATTCAAAAATAAATATTTAATTAATTTTTAAAAGATATGAGATATTTTGTAAAGTTTTTAAAATCAAATAGATTTTGGTTTGTTTTTAATATATATGAGATATATATATTTTTTTAAATTTAAACCAAATGTCGGTTTAGTTTTTAAGATATATGAGATATATATTTAAAAAAAAAAAGGTGAACCGAATGAAACACATACAAAGCAATTGAAAAAAAAAGAAGAAGAGAAAAACTAATCGTTAACAGCAAAAAGCAAAAGCAAACAAAAGAGAGAAAAAGTTAGGGTGTGGTGAGACCACAAGGGCTGCACCTCTAGAGTTTGTTTTTGTATGTGTGTTCTTCTCTTCTTCCTCCATACAGATCCTGAATATCGTGACGCGCCCACACGCTGTTACCAGTTCCGGGAGATAGCGAGGAAGATCACGTGGTTCAAATCAGGAGCAGTTCGTATCAAAGTGAAGGAGCCTCCTACGTAGGTATGAAAAGTTCCTTCATTTTATTATCGCATTTGATTATTACTGTACAAATGGGTTAGTTTAATGATTGCATAAAAATTTTTAAAACCTTCCGCTGCGCAATCTGTAACCCTAGGTTCCAACACCTTCTAGCGCCAGTTGTTGACGGTGATTTTTGGATTAAGCTATGTGGATCACACGTCACACAAAATATGTTGAGCTAACAATTAAATGAAAGATTATAAATAACAAACAGATCAAACGGCGAAGATTTTACGTGGTAAAACCCCAAGGTGGGGAAACATCCACGGTTGCCGGTGACGGCGAAGAGGAGAATTCACTATGAATAATATAATTACACACTCAAGCTCTCTTACCTTCTCAACTAATAATTTTTTAACCCCTTCTTTGGTGTTTTTAGGGGCTATTTATACATGTATAAATCCTTAATTCTCGGAGTACAAAATAAGAAAAAGGTAGTATAAGTTTAATGAAACTCTGACTTATCGGAGCCGTTTATATCTTTTGTGAATTGAATGAATTAAAGTCGTTGCCTGATTTGGATTCTGATATCTATAAGGAAGTTTATTCCCTTATCAAAATGTACTGCAAGGTGCCTTGTTTAAGTGTGACTCTTCCTCTACGTATTTGAGTCGTGATTGCATTAAATTCTGATTTATTGGTATGTCAGGTCATCCGAGTACATCTTTAAATTGTTCACGTGTCGCTTATCCGACCATCTGCCAAACCCGATCAGATCTTTTCCACCCCCGACCAGGGATTCATTCCCGATCGAACTACTATATTGGATCAATCTATTTACCTTGGTCGGGATTTCCCAACCCGACCATCTAGGTAATTTTGACCAATCGTTCGGGGTCGTTTACTGATTATCTTAGGTTGGCTGATTTTAACTCTTCTTTGTTGACACGTCACCTGTTGTTCCCGCAATCCACGTTGTTTATGCTGACGTGCTATATTTCCAAATTATACCAATAACAATATTTATAATCATCTAAACAACAATCATTAAAAACACTTTCTTTTCCTTTCCTTTCCTCTCTTTTCTTCATTTACCTTTCCGTTCCTTTCTCTCTTATTCCACCAATCCAAACGTAGTGTAAGTCTGCAGTCAATAAAGAAGTTAACAAAAAATCAGTGTAGGTGATTTAATATTTTTAATCAAAACCCAGTTAGTAATGTCATTTTTCCATCTACATAGAGCCACAGAGATACCGACTTGCTCTTATAGTTATATTAGAGGTCTCGAGATTTAAAGCTTCTTTGGTTGGGCTTTTTAAAAACCTCTATCGATAAAAGCTCTACTTGTAGTAGATCTATTAGAAATAGAGTTTTTGAAAAAAAAATTTATAATTGTTTGGTTGGTAGATGTTTTTTTAAAAGATTTATTTGAAAAAGCATCTCCTCATGAGCTTTTGCCTAGTGGAGATTTAAACTATACTAGTCTCTACTCAATTTAAAATACACAATCTCAAAAGCCAAACTAAACAACTCTAAAACAACTCAAATAGACATTTGTAGACCTTTTAAAACAGTAAAAAGCTCAACCAAATAAGCACTTAATTCTAATTATACTATATATAAGATCATTTGGTATGTTTGTATAAAATTTGTACGTCTTGTAAATATATATTAAGAAAATATTTATCTCTAATCACAGCCAAAATGATTGTTTACATATTCTAGAAGTGAACTAAAGATGAGATTTTTTATTTTACTTTTAACTAATACAGTTAAATTCAGAGTTTGGAAGATAATATTTTACTTTGATTTCTGTTTTCTGTTTTTATTTTTTGTTTTCTATTTCTCGAGTTTGAAAACGCATCTGGGAGCAATTATTGAAAATGATATTCCGAGAATGAAAACATTAAAAGCACGTATGGTAATATACTTAATATTAAAACAGTAAGTACACAACAACAAGAATTAAAGATAATATTAATATTATAAAAAAATTGTTATAACACCTAATAAATTATATTGATAATTACCATACAAACAAAGTTTAATTAATATACACTACAAAAAAAATGACCTATAGTGACACATTACTTTGTGATAAATTTTGATTGTATCACTGATGACATTATTTTGTGACAAATTTTACTATTTGTCATTATGTTTTATTCAATAGAAACTTTTTAAAAATAATTGTCACAATTAGTTACAAAACTTGATAATTTGTGACAAATAATATAACTAGTCACAAAATTAATTTTTTAAAAAGTAAAGATTTTATTTTATAAATAATTAGGTTTTTAAAAGGCATTAGAATCAATTAATATTTACATTAAAAAAAGAATCAATTAATATTTTCTTTTTTTTTAAAAGGCCACATAAAAAAATACCACAATCATACTGTGGTTTTTTTCCTTTTTTTTTCTTTTCTCTAAAAACATTTTTTAGGTTTGAAACAGTGTTTCATTCGAAGAAGTACCGAGATTATATAGAAAATTTTGTCCGGATAGAAAATATAAACTTCTCTTGATTTAATATTTTTTAGGATTTGTCTATTTATACTTGTTTTTAAGAGTCGAGATCTCAAATCCGAGTTTCATACATTGAAAGTGTCTTTGAATAAGGTATGAATTTTTTTTATGTAGGATTATATATATATATATGTTAAAGGATGTTTTTTTTTTAAACTTTAATTTGTTTTCAATTTTTTAAGGAACTCATTATTATTATTTCCTAATTTATAGTTGTTTGTTCTTAGATTTCGTATATGTCAATATTAGTTTATGTGCATACTAACTGTTTGGTAAAATGATTCTTATAAAACAACTAATTGTTTGATGCATCATTGAAAGAAAACTCTAAAGATTCTCTTTCTCTTGATTTCATTTTTTTAGGGTTTATTTTCCGGTTCTTGTTTTTCAGGGTCGGAATATCAATTTCGAGTTTCATATATTGAAAGTGTTTTCAAATAAGGTATGTATTTTTTTTTGTATGTAGAATTATGTATATCTATTTAGGGATGTTTTTTTTTAACTTTAATTTGTTTTCAATTTTTTTAAGGAACTCATTATTATTATTTCATTATTTTTAGTTGTTTGTTTTTAAATTTCCACAGTATATGTCATATTAGTTTATATGCATACTAACTGTTGATAAAATGATTCTTATAGAACAATTATTTGTTTGATGCAACTGTTGTTCTATAATTTGTCATGCAATTCATAGAAAAGAGTTCAAACACTCAATAAAATATTTGATATTTGGCTGGATGAATAGATTGACATTATGAAGGGCTTTATATGAAGATGAATAGATTAAACATTATGGATGACGTAATATGAAAATGAATAGATTAACTATTCCAATAAGTTTTATACTTGGATATCAAATTTATAGAATTTAATTTATGTTTGTGTTAAGTTTTGCCATTATTGTTCCATTTTTTCCTCAGTTTTATTTTGGTGACTTTAATTTGTTTTTGCTAATTTTTTTTCTTCATGTTTTCATGTATATAGGCTTCACTTGCAAAACCTAAAGATTCTTTAGCTACCTGACAACTGACAGTTGATCATTGACTTCTAATATTTCACATCAAAACCTCAGAAGTTTCAAGTTTTTGACTATGCAATTGGAATTTATAGTGTGTGACTTAACACTTATGTTAACTTAGACTAGCTAGGTTTACATGTATTATTTATTAGTAGACTCTGAAAGATGTTGGATTAGTACTTTGTATCAATTCGATATTATATTAGTTTTTTGATATTTTTTTAATGGAATGATTATTTATAAAATTCCATGTCATTCAATGAGTGACATGATTTATTTGGTTATATTTTTATTTATTTTATTTTTTTATACAATTTAAATTTATATTAAATTTTGACAACCGATTAAATGGTCACTAAATCTATATAATGACTTAATATTCATATTGTTAATTGTCACTAAATATGCGTTGTAGTGACCATTATTATATGGTTACCTTAATTGTCACTAAGTTTGTCTGTAGTGAAATAATTTTAAGATGATTATTTGTCACTAGATTTGTGCATAGTGACACTTTTTAAACAATAAATTGTCACTAAAAATGTATACAGTGACAAAATCTTCAAATGGTTAATTGTCACTAAATACTAATATAGTGACACAATTTTTATTTTGTCACTAATTAAAGTCAAGTGATAATGTGTCACTAAAAGTTATGATTTATGATAAGTACCAAAAAATTGTCACAAATACTTTTAGTAATAGGAGCAAAAGTGACAAATTGTTAGTGACATTGTTTTTTGTCACAATATTGAATTTGTGACAATTTCTTCACTTATAACACAAATATTTTTTGTCGCTGTAGCTCAATTTTCTTGTAGTGATATTATAATGTTTATCTATTATTATAGTCATTCCACAATTGTATTGCTATCTCATTCTTAATAGAGTTCATTTGTGTCATGTTATTTTGAGATATGTCCAAATTGAAAATATTTGTTTATGCATTCTTCCTCAATAATCATATTTTATAGTTCAAATTCTCTGAACAACCTATTGCGACGAGATTTTTTATACATAATATGCAATTGAAATCAATCGTTGCCTACATGGTGGGTATATATGAATGGTAAGTGAATACATGTGTTGTAAGTGAGATAATTTATATATCCCCCTACACTAAGGGGTTGTTGGTACAAGTCTGTCATCCTCCTAAAATCTTTAATTATTGTAATATTAAAAAAAAAGGTGTGCCCCTTAATAAATTATATATCCACCTACACTAAACATTATGTGTTGGTTCTGTACAACCGATCATTTCCTTAAAAATGAAATCAAAATTTTAATAACACAAATAAGTTGTTTTCAATGAGGCGGCTTTTTATGCTATAAGTAAAAACAGAATTTGTTATTTTCCTTTTTTTTTTTATTCAAAACAACAAAAATACGGTTCTCAAGAATGATAACGAAGCCCCTTAATGCCCCTTCAGCGTCGTTCTCGAGAAGAATTTTCTCGTGTTTTTTACTTACAAAATAGAGAAAACGTGTTCAATGGCGTGTTTAAGAAAAAACGAAATCAGCCAAATTGATCTTTGTCTTTTAAAGCGAGAAAATAAGAGTTGACTGAAAACAACAATTACATGTTTTCTTTATTTTTTTTGGTTTTGTTATTGTTTTTTGCGGGATCACCTCTTCTTGTTATCAATTCTTTATGAGAGGCACAATTTTTTCTCAAATAAAAAAAAGCACAGTTAATTTTTTTTTAATTTACGGTAGAATTAGCTATTAATTAATTATTTTGTTTGTCTATTATATAAAACAATAATTTATATTTTATCTATTAAAAAAAAACTTCATTTATTCAGTCACTTTGAAGTACATATCATAATAAATAAAAAATTATACATCATATATAATAGTTGATTATTTATCAATTTATCCATTTCAAAGTCTCTAGGGGCTTATGTGTTGCTCTGTTTTGGGTTGCTTGTGTTTCCCCTGTTAGGGGTTTCTATGGGTTGTCTTGGATGTCGTTTGTATTTTTGGGCTTCCCTTGGTCCCTCGATAAAATTCATACCATTAAAAAAAAAGAGGTCTATGTTTGCTCAGGTGTTCATTCAAGTAATCAGAGTAATTGCAAATTTTGAACTTTGAGGTTTATCTTACATGTTTTTATTTTATTTTTAAATTTATCATTTGTGATATGGATGATTCGAACATAAGCCATTATTAAACTAAATAATCGTTCTTACAACCAAGTCACATTGGACAATGATCTTAAAGTATGTTTGATAAGTTTGACTGTAGTTGTTTGCCGATATAAGATTGGTGAAATACCACTAGTCTTATATAAAATGAAAGAAACTTTCATTTGTTATCATATCAATAGATTGAGCATTTTATAATATGCAACATGGAATCCAGTAAACACCTAAGTTCGAAATACCTAAAAGGCAAAATTCCTCCATTTGATCCCGAAATTAATAGCGTTTTCGAAAATGTCCCATTCCAATATGTTTTCTTTTTTTATCTAAGAGAAATAATTTTTTTACCAAGTATGCCCTTATTTACTTGTCAGACGACTTTAATATTTTATTTCCCTCTCAGATTTATTTCCCTCTCATATTTATTTCTATCTCAGAGTCTTAGACACAATTATGTCACATCTCAGACACAAGTATTTCCCTCTCGGAATTTTCTTTAAACTCGCAAGGTTTTTGTAAATCTCCAGATCATATCTGTTAAGGGTTTGTAATCTAAAGAAGGTATGTTATTTTTTTTGTTTAAATTACTTTCAAAAACATTAGTTCGTTTTTGTTGTTGCATTTTCTTTTTATTTTTCTAGTAGTTAGGAGTGGTTGAAGTGACTGTAAATTTCTAGAATGAACACAAGCATATGGAATTTACCAGAATGTTTACACGGTAGAATGATTGATTCCTATTCCGGCTTGTAACCACCCATACATCCACCTTTAAAAAAAAATCCATTTCATATATATTCATTATATATGCTATGCAGCGTGTAATCATTCTCCAATTTGATCGTGTAAGCATGCATTGTAACAGCTTGTAAGCATTCACATTAAGCGTGTAAACATGTAGAGATTTGAGCGTGTAAACATGTAGAGATGGAAGCGTGTAAAGCATTCACATTGTTGAACGTGTAAAAATTTAGAGATGACAGCGTGTAAAAATTTAGAGATGACAACTTGTAAACATGTAGAGATAGCATCGTGTAAGCATACGCATTGTTAAGCGTGTAAACATTTAGATATCAGATTCATTTGGTCAGCGTGTAATCATGTTTTCAGCTTGTTAACATTGAACATTTCCTTTGTTTAACCAGCATGGAATGATTTATTATGTAATATTAATTTTATCCTCCATTATGCACAGATTGATGGGAGATTTGCGATTACTTATATCGCACGGTGGGCAGTGGTTTGGTCAGAATTATGAAGGAGGAGATTCTGAAATGGCTTTTGTACCTCCTGATTTGACTTACAATGGGTTGATAAAAACGGTGGAAGATATTGTTACATTTGATTCGTCCACTTTCAACATAGAATTAAGAGCTATTATGAATACGAGTGGGAGGCGTACTATTGTGCGCATTAAAAACGACAGGGATGTGTCATTTTTGATGCAGGAAAAAGGGTAATTCCTGAAGCATATGTTACAATCGTCAGAAGAGATAAAACTATGGGTGGTAATATGCCAACCTAAATGCCAACACAAATGCCAACACAAATGCCAACCCAAATGCCAACCCAAATGCCAACACAAATACCACATGAACTAATTCCCGTCCAAATGTACCCATATTTTCCCCAATAGTTTGTAAATCCATACTATACGCATATAGAACAACCATATTCCCAACCATATTCCCAACCATATATCCAACAATACTGCTCAACATATGCCCAAACATCTGAACCGGTTGCACAACAATATACTGGCCAACCCACACCACACCGTCACCAACCTATACCACCAAGTGAACTAGTGAATCAAAGCTTTTCTGAACAACTGAAATCCCAGTTTCAATCTGCAGGGAGAAACACAATGGGCAGTTCATTGTCATTTGCACAAGGTGTCAAACCTACCATAACAATACACACAACTGATGAAGAGACATCACAAGAATCAGACAGTAATGACAGAGATGGTGCAATAGGTTGTGAGGGCACTCCACCTGAATTTGAAACCAATACTGATCATGGGCTGGATAACTTGAATGAACAATACCTGTTGACAGAAGATGAAAGTTTCGTTGATTTTATTGTTGATGAAGACAATCGAGCGGGGGTGAATTGTGGTAGTCCTAATTTTAAAGTTGATAATGGCGTTGAATCTGATGCTTCTCATCACAGTCACTCCAGTGGTCATCATGATGACGATCTAGTCGGCAATACTACAACACAAAGGGGTTCCTCCTCTTTAGTCCATCGCCCTTGGAGCATTCTTAGATCGGAGCAATACTCATTCCAAACCATCAACCATGAGTGTTCTAGTAGCAATTCTCGATTTTACAAAGACATAATATTTTCTTCCAAGAAAGAGCTAAAACGAGAACTGAGTTTGATGGCTTCGAAGCAACATTTTGAATTCAGAATCAGGAGGTCCAGTAAGGCCAGATTTCAAGCAACTTGTAAGGATGACAATTGTTCCTTCAGAGTGCATGCAAAAAAATGGATGAGGGAGAGTATTGGCAGATACGAAAAATTGACAAGGAACACAGTTGCACCATTGAGGGTTTCCAAGGTCGGTTTCGGCAAGCTAATTCTTCTGTTATTGGTGAATTGGTATCTCCAAAGCTTCGGGTTAATGGAACAGCCTTGAAACTGAAAGAAATCATGACAGAGATGCAGGTACATTACGGTCTCCACATTCAATACACAAAGGCTTGGCTAGCGAAGGATCATGCAGAGTCTATTGTGTTCGGATCCGCGGCAGAGTCGTTCCAGCGGATTCCTTCGTATTTGTATATGTTTGAGCGGAAGAACCCTAGCACTGTGACTGACTTTGAGTTGGATGATGATGGACGATTCAAATTTTTTTTCTTCTCATACGGTGCTTGTATTCGTGGTTTTCGGTCATCAATTAGGCCCGTTATTGCTATTGACGACACTCATCTTAAAGGAAGATTTCGTGGTATATTGTTCGTGGCTGCATGCTTAGATGGAAATGAACAAGTATATCCACTTGCTTTTGGGATAGTTCATAAGGAAAATAGAAAGTCGTGGACTTGGTTTTTGAGGCGTGTCCGTAAGTGCATCGATTGTCCGACCAATTGTATGTTCATATCTGACCAGCACAAGGGCATTAAGAAGGCAATGAGAATTGTTTACCCCGATGCACCACACAGCCTCTGTGTATTCCACCTGAATATGAACCTTAAGAATACGTTCAAAAGGAAAGATGTCACAGGTATTTTCAAGTGTGCATATAAGATTTACAGGGAATCCGAGTTTAATGAAGAAATGAGTGAACTGATGCGGGTGCACCCGAATGCATACAACGATCTCATAACAATTGGTCCCCAAGATGGTCACGTGCTTACTCCCCAGTAAGACGATACTTCATGATGACTTCAAACATCGCAGAATGCATCAACTCATGTCTCCGACATGCACGGCAGTTCCCTGTTACTGTTCTGATCGAGTACATTCCTGATATGATGCAGAAATGGTTCCATGATCGGCGGACTTTTACGGACTCATTGCACACACAATTGACACCATGGGCAATAAAGTATTTAACGAAACGTAATGAAGAATCTACTTTTTACACGGTGCGTCCAATTGATTGGAATGAATTCGAAGTTAAAGATGGGGCTAAGGACGGACTTGTAAATCTGTTGGATAGGATATGTACGTGTCGAGAATTTGAAATCGATTTATTGCCATGTGCTCATGCATTGGCTGCATTGCGAGCTTGTAAAAGACCATTCATTGATTTCTGCTTGCATTACTACAAAAAGTCGAGTTTAGTTGAAGAGTATGCAGGAGTTATCCGACCAGTTGGTCACATGAGCGACTGGGAAATCCCTGATGAAATCAGCTCATTAGTAGTGCACCCTCCTGAATGGAAGTCTCAGGCTGGCTGGCCATGTAAGGTTAGGAAAAAATCGAAAGGAGAGTTTCGTTCAAGGAAGGGAAAAACATGTTCCCTTTGCAAACAAGCCGGCCACAATCGACAAAATTGTCCAAACCCCCTCAGTCTCCCAGCCGTAGACAACATTTGTGAACCTGAACCTGGTCCGTCACGTGGTCTGTCACGGATACAGCGTAAGTGTAGGGTTTGCGGTGAACTAGGACACTACAGACAGACATGCCCACAAGGTCAGACGAGCAGGACAGAACCTTCTATTGCAACTATCATTCCATAATTGTTTATCAATTAGAATTTCAATGTATGACAAAAGTGTTGTAACAAGTGTTGTATTTGTGCTATACTATCGGAAAAGTAATTTACATAAAAGATGATGATTTCGTGTATGTTATCGTTTATGGAGCATATCAATGTAACATGTATATACTTCAAAGGATAACTGGTAACAATATGATAATTATGTACATGATTCACGCTCAGAATAATAACACGCCATTTTGTAACCATTATTACACGCTAGATAACGTATCGTGTAATAATGATTACACGCTCACAATGTTACGTGTAATCATGATTACAAAATTGCGTGTAATCACTGGTATTGATCCAGCATGTATATTCACGGTGCACCAATAAGAAATTTTACACGATGGTAAAATAAAATGCTTACACGCTGAAATTCGGCGTGTAAGCATGCTGACTTTTAATCGTGTAATCTATAACATTGGTGCAACGTGAAGACTGAATATTATTACACGCAGTCTTATAATCACGATTACACGCTGAAAATGTAGCGTGTAATCATGATTACAAAATTACGTGTAATCACTGGTATTGATCCAGCGTGTATATTCACAGTGCACCAATGAGAAATTTTACACGATGCTAAAATAGCATGCTTACACGCTGAAATTCGGCGTGTAAGCATGCTGACTTTTAATCGTGTAATCTGTAACATTGGTGCAACGTGAATACTGAATATTATTACACGCAGTCTTATAATCACGATTACAAGCTGAAAATGTAGCGTGTAATCATGATTACAAAATTGCGTGTAATCACTGGTATTGATCCAGCGTGTATATTCACGGTGCACCAATGAGAAATTTTACACGATGCTAAAATAGCATGCTTACACGCTGAATTCCAGCGTGTAAGCATGCTGACTTTTAATCGTGTAATCTGTAACATTGGTGCAACGTGAATACTGAATATTATTACACGCAGTCTTATAATCACGATTACACGCTGAAAATGTACGTGTAATCATGATTACAAAATTACGTGTAATCACTGGTATTGATCCAGCGTGTATATTCACGGTGCACCAATGAGAAATTTTACACGATGCTAAAATAGCATGCTTACACGCTGAATTCCAGCGTGTAAGCATGCCAGCGTGTAAGCATGCTGACTTTTAATTGTGTAATCTGTAACATTGGTGCAACGTGAATACTGAATATTATTATACGCAGTCTTATAATCACAATTACACGCTGAAAATGTAGCATGTAATCATGATTACAAAATTGCGTGTAATCACTGGTATTGATCCAGCGTGTATATTCGCGGTGCACCAATGAGAAATTTTACACGATGCTAAAATAGCATGCTTACATGCTGAATTCCAGCGTGTAAGCATGCTGACTTTTAATCGTGTAATCTGTAACATTGGTGCAACGTGAATACTGAATATTATTACACACAGTCTTATAATCACGATTACACGCTCAAAACGTAACGTGTAATCATGATTACATAATTGCGTGTAATCATAGAATCAGCGTGTAATGATGATTACAAAGTTGCGTGTAATCATTCTTATCGTGTAAACATTCTGTATCGTGTAATCAGACTGTTATATATACCTGTTAACATATCCAAACACATAATATTCACACATAGTTTGCATTGCAACTATATCAAAATAACTTTCTACTCCATTAATCATTTGTGGTATATTTTACAAACTAATGAAAAGGCAAAGAGTTGGCAAAGATATCCCGAGCCATTTGTTTTCTAAAGGCAGGGATGTTATCTTGGTTGAAATCAAAGTTGGGATCTTTGTTCATCATTACATACTCTAATCCCTTAAGCATGAAAACACCACAACTGTCACCGTCTGTCTGACATGGGAATAGGTGGGGGGCCAATCTGACAGCCTTCATACAATTCATATTTTACGGCCGCCGTTTACTAACATCATAGTAACCAGACGCCTTGCAAATGAGTGGGAACAAGCGACGTAGAGGCAAAACTTGCTGTTCTCTATACTTCGGGTAGTTAGGCTGTAGATGTGCGACTGAGTCAAAAATTGTAATTACCCAATCGTTGAGACGAGCAACACATAACACCCAATGACTATCTCCCACGTTGCAAGAGACTAAAACCTGTTGCAAGAGACTAAAACCTGTTACAAACAAAGTTGTTTCAGCTGATAGATACAGTGACTAAATATGTATTCAATTGAGTAATTAAAGTATCTTACGTCATCAACATCCGCCCATGGTGTCCCCCAAGCTGGTTTCTCCCCGATAGCATAGATAATCAAGTCTGTCGGGACTTTGAAATCCTTCGGGTAGAATGGTTTCAGCAATGGTCTATGGAAATTTGGCTGAAATTTACGCCAAATTGAGCTTAGGGAATCCTGCAACGAAGTTACATAACAGGACAGTTAGCATAAGAAAGGAAGAATCCTGCCAGTACTTACGAAGAAAGCGCAATCAAGTAACATGTACTTAAGAAGAAAGCGCAATCAAGTACATCTACTTTGCGTGGAAAGCTTCGACCTTGGACTGGGTCTTGCTTCCACTTATACAGCAAGTTTATGTATGCATCCATATGGTTATTGCCCAACCATGCTGTGGGTTGTTCTAATACTGTGAAAAATGACCGTGAAACACCAGCGTCGATGCCAATGTTACGACTGCATTAAAAAATATTTCACTAACATAAGTCGCCCAGAATAAAACATTTATCAAATTATAAAATAACAAATAACTTGGTGAAGCACTTACTACAACAACCCCGAAGCATTCAAAAAGGCGGTATATTGCTCGGCTACTTCCACTTTCTTCTGTGCTCTGAAGGAATCCGTGTAAGGACTTCTTAACCACTTTGACAACAGTCGCTCTCGAACAATTTCAGTCCGGTCAAATAGTTGTGGTGGTGGAATTGGACTGTTACCGCCTCGACTGGATGTTTCGGCTTTACCACTTTTGGATGTTTCGGGTTGGATTTTTGTAGATGGTGTTGGAGGGGTATGTATCTCATGTGACGGTGGGAGATGGGTATGTATGTCATATGAGGGTGGTACAGGGGCATGTATAGTGGGGGCTGTCTCGGTGGTGGTGGGGGCTGTCTCAGTGGTGGGTGTACCATAAACCCCTAAGCTAGTGTTCAGCTGAAATGCAGGTTCTCCATCACTGTCCTCGTGTTCTGCATAATCCTCCGTGCTGAAACGAGAGGGTATCTGTCAAAAATGGAAAAACGTTACTTAAACTGTCCAATTGATAATGTGTATTGATAATATCACCAAATTTAAACAAGTAGAAAAACAATACAACTATATATACATACCTGATTAGAAAACATCTTGAAAAAGTCGGCCCGAAACTTTTCAAACTCAGATTCCATTGCCGTTTGAACCTCCTCACGTACGATGATGCGCACCGGGTCAAGTAGTTGATTTGGAATTGCAGTATAGGTCGATCCCTAAGAAAGATAATTGAAATTCAATGATAATAATGAACATGTTATGTTATTTGAAACGAAAAAAACATAACATGAGAAAAAAATTACCCGTGCACTCGAGTGCCGTGTACTATGATATGGAGGACGCTGAAAAGTGGGAAATGGAGGACGCTGACGAGTAGGAGATGGAGGTCGCTGACGAGTAGGAGATGGAGTCCTCTGGTTATCGCCAGACGACGAATACTGTACAGGCGAGTGTGGGTCCTCAACAGGTATGCCACTGTCTGAAAACAAAGGGGGTGACATATCAGGTCTGTCACTACCATCTCGAGTGGTGCGCCTGTCACTGTCCTCCCAGTGGTGTGCCTAGGTGGTGACATATCTCGCAAGTTCTGCCGTCTTTTAATTGGTTCATCAGGACCTCTGTATCGGTTTCGTTTCCGTCCCCCATGCTCGTTTCCGTCCTCTTTGGTCCCCAAATCCTTCAACGGTACAAACTGAGGACCTTCAGACAAGTCGTCATTAATGCCTAACCAATAGTCCTCTTTTTCCTCCATCCGAGTATGAGAGATCTCGGGTAATCCAGTGAGCTGAAAATGACAAGCAAAATGTCAATCAGTAAAAAAAATACAGCAAATATTTAGATAACCATCCGAAATTATATTTACCTTTCCTTCAAGCTCTTTCTTCAACCATGACTCACTCATATGTGATCCCGTTTGATAAATTCCCATTTTTTAAAACAGGGGCGTCCCTGGGGAGCGAATCTGTTGCCCAATTTCTTCCGCATCGATTGGATGGCCTCCATTGCCCAAAACTACCAAAACGAAAACAGTTTAGCGTGAGAATAAAATTACATTGTTCACAAAAAATAACAGTTTTCTAAACTTTGCACGATACCTGAACTCCCCAAATAAAACCGTAAAGGTTGTATCTTTTAGCAGGACCCATTGGCTCTGGCACCTTAAAACCGATTCGGATGTAGTGCAATGTAATCTTGAAAACGTAATGTCCCCATGGGAACAAATTAAAGGCCCCATATATCCTCAACCAACGACAGTAGCTAGTACGTAACTTGTCTCTAGTAATCCTGCCCGAATAGAATGTTGTTCGCAAACAACACAAGTGCCATCTTCAAACCATCACCCTTCTGCTCAAACCCCCCTTTAAAAATCGGTTCAGAAGATCGGCCAATAATAAATATCCGTCCCCGCCAAAATATCTAATGTGGATCCCATCCCGCACTGGAACGTAATCTCTCAAAAATATATCCAGTAAAACGCCAAACCTCAACCCAGTGCACAAACAAAACTCTCTCTTTCCTAGTCTAACCTTGGTCTTCCCCAAAGCAAACCACATCTCGTCATCATTGGCACTCGGGAACCGAATTTGGCGGAGCAATTGGTTATGTATGTATTGCGCTTGAAATAAACCCCTCATGTAATGTGGCATATCCAAGTAATGCCCGAAACAACTTTTCTTGAAATCATCCAACTCACCACAGTCCGCCAACACCGTCTTAATTTCATCTATCAATTTCAGTTTGCAATGCACTATTATCGTTATGTCATACGCCCACGTATTCTTTGGGTGTACTAAATACTGATCTAGGTCTCCGTTCTCTGATGCCTCTTCAGTCTCTACTACGTTGTCATTCTGTGGTACGTTCTCAGTCACTTGTACATGCTCGTTCTCTGGTACGTTCCCCGTCACTGGTAGGTTCTCAGCTTTTAGTGGGTTCACATTCTCTGCAACATTTTCATTCTCTGCTCGGTCTTGATTCTCTGCCATCAAATCTCTCTGGTTTGTTCTCAGTCTCTTGTATGTTCTCATTCTCTGGTTAAAACCTGAAAATATTCCCAGGACAGTTAACATCAAGATGACACATAGAAAAAGTTTCAATAAAAGCATGCTAACAATCTTTACACGATGTACAATCAAAATGTTTACACGATGGATTATACAATGGTTTACACGCTTAATTGTAAGCTATTGCGTGTAACCATTCTGGATAATTTACAAAGTTCACAGAAATATCTTTACACACTGTGCATAAAACATCTTTACACGCTCTATTGTACAATGGGTTACATGCTACATTGTAAACCCATTTTAGCGTGTAACCTTTATACGCTATACATTAAACATCATTACACGCTTGATTATAAAAGGGATTACACGAGTGATTGCAATCCCATTTCAACGTGAACTAAAAATTGCAATCTTTACACGCTATAGATTAACCATCGTTACACGTTGTATTGTACAAGGGATTACACGCTAGATTGTATTCCCATTTTAGCGTGTAACCATTCTGGGCCATTTACATACTCACAGAAATCAAACCCAAAAACTTTACATTACACGCTGTAGAATGAAAATAACAATTGATCTAGTACCAAACATACAATACCTATCTAGACTTCTATAACATAACAAGTCATCTACTACCAAACATACAAGTGTTTACACGCTGTATAACAAACACGATGACTTGCGTTAGGGTTTACACGCTAGATTGTAAAGTAAATTTAGCGTGTAATCATTTTGGGTAATTTGAAGCTTAATCTAAGAATTCAATCATAAAAAACACAGACATTGTTCACAAAAATATAACCCAAAGTTCAACAATCTTTAATCGAAATAAGGCACATACCCACATAGTCTTTCTATCTCCACAACAAAACTCTTTGTTGATGAACAGTTCGTTGGCGACAAACTAATCCCGTCTCCGATCTTCTTTCTCAGTCCACATTGTTTTCTCTCTCTAAAAATAACTTTCGAACTGTAAAATACCACTTTCTCAAAACCACTATCTTTTTCCCAAGTTTACACGCCAAAATGGTTTCTAATATCTTTTACTTTTTAGATTTTATATTTCCCATTAATTAATGATTTCAATTTTTCAAATAAAATCACCGTTCATTGAGTGCCACATCAGATATGCATTAAGGGCAAACTTGTCCGAAAAACATTTCTCTTGGATAAAAAAAGAAAACTTATTGAAAAGTAATAGTTTTGAAATTGCCCTTAATTTTATGCCTATTTATGAATTTTGCTCTACCTAAAACATCAAAATTTACAAAATATATGGCAACACAAGCACACAAACTATGTCAAACCAAATATCGGTTCGCGGGTGGTGTATTAAAAAAAAAAATTTCTACTTGGATGCAATCACATACGTACTATAACGTTGATACAATTGCGGTATTCACAAGCACACAACCTAGTAATAAAAACAAGCACAATATTGATGGGAAGACATTGTTGATCCCCCTTCAACTCTTCTCCATACAGAATTATCTTATCTGGCAGAAATATCTGAAAATGGAGTAAGTTGGCTTCCTGTAAGGGAATGACCCGACCCATTGAAAGATGGAGGCATGGCAGGCCACACGAAAGAAGGCCTTTCGATTGGCACCTGCGGTGGGGGTGCTTCCCCGGAAAGAACCTGTAAAACAACTTTCATGGAGGGCCTCAGGTGCGGATTCGGATGGCAACAGGCCAACCCCAGAATAAGCACACACCCCATTTCTTCCTCTGAAAACTTGACTTCCAATCTTGAATCTGCAGCATCAATAATTCTATCCTTCCCATAAAGTTCCCATATCCAATGCACAATGCTAGTGTTGTAATCGTTCTGCTCACTCTGACTCCCAGGCTTCCTCCCACAAGCCACTTCCAGGATCAAAACCCCGAACGCGTAAATGTCCGTTTTAATAGTTGCCCTGCCTGTTAGAAAAATCTCTGGAGCCATGTAACCAGGAGTTCCAGCTATCTCTTTTGTGGAATGGTAAGTTTTCTGGCTTTCTTGAATGGTTCGCGCCAGTCCAAAATCTCCGAGCCTGGCTTTGAACTCTGAATCCAGCATTATGTTGCTAGATTTTATGTCGCGGTGAAGAACCCTCTTCTCACACCCGTTATGGAGATAATCCAGAGCCAAAGCTGTTCCATGTATTATACTGACCCTTGTTTCCCAGTCAAGAGTTGATTGTCCCGTGCCTGACTTCTCATTGTAGAATATGAACTTGTCGAGGCTACCGTTTGGCATATACTCATACACTAGTAGGAAATCGTTGTTTTCGTAACACCATCCGATCAGCTTTACAAGGTTTCGATGGCGAAGGCTGCCTATTGTTGTGACTTCTGCAATGAATGCTTGCTTCCCTTGACGCGATGTCTCCGAGACTCTTTTAACAGCTATCAGCTTATTCTTCCAGGTTCCCTTATAAACTGTCCCAAACCCACCTCTCCCCAGTTGGTTCTTCGGATTAAACTTGTCGGTTGCTTTTATAAGTTTTCTCAGTTTGAACTTCCTTGGAGCCTGAGTTGAGCTTTGGATTTGATCTTCTATGCTTGGATATGTATCCTCAACATCTTCACTTTCGTTTCTCTTTTTCCTGTAAAAGTAAAAAGCAACACCACTTGATAATAAAACCACAACCACTGCTGCTGCAACCACTATCCAAACCCAAAACTTTAGACCTTCATCAAAATTTGTACCATTAAATTTCCATGATTTTACACAATTTAGCTGAGTGTAATTGCTTGTTGAGGCTGTGAACCCGACAAAAACCTTCTGCGGAAGATATTCAGAGAGATTGATAAGCTTGGAAAGAACCAGATCCAGATTCTCTGCGTTATGTCCAACAAAAACAGTAATATTTTTACCATCATATTGAACCTGTACTGTTACATTAGTACCTGTTGAAAGATAAACACCATAACTGTTCAACGAGATTTGTTCGAACGAATAGATGCTATTGATATCCAATCCAACATGATTATCATCTAGATCTTGTGAGTAGCTTTTCCTTGTGTCAAATTCTATTGCAACTATGTTGGCTTGAGAGGTTCCATTAGTGGTTGCATTTACTATGCTGAGCCATTGTCCATCACTGTTCTCCGGAACATCGGTGTTGTCAGTCAATACAAAAGCCAAGCCTTCTCCAGCAGTAGCTGTCTGGTTTCGAATACTAAGTGTAAAGGTGGAGTTGAAAACTGCATTGATCCCTCTTTTCTTCCACAACCTGAATGGTTTTCTGTAGAAAGCTCGTCCTGATTTGTTCGTAATAGAACCGCGAACATCAGGAGTAACTTGGATGGCGTCCTGAACGAATACATTCGAATTGTTACTCAAAAGGAGATTATTGTCATTTGGGAAGCTTGGAAAATTGAAGTCAAAGCAACTCACTTGAGTGAAAAAAGCACCACCCCACAAGAGAGATGCTAACAAAAAAAACTTGATCACCATAGAAATGCACATCTATGACTCTGGATTATTGGCTTACCAGATTGTTTGTTGTTTGTTTGCTAGATCTTAAAATCTCAATGGAGGAGGATGATGGATAGATGATGATGATTATGTTTTTAATAGATTTGATTAGCTCATGATATTAATAAATTTCAACAAGGGTGTGCCAACTTCCTGGCATATTCTGCTTACTTTTATTTGGAATTGTTAGAATATAAAATTTTATAATGTTATTGACTTTGATATTTAATTCGGAATTCGGAAATGTACAAATTACAAGTTGATTTTTTGTAAGTTATTTGTACAAGCAGATAAACATAAGCGAGCTGGCTGTTTTTTTTCTTATTATTATTATTATTATTATTATTATTATTATTATTATTATTATTATTTTTGGGGTAGATAAGGAATCTACATAGATGAATACAATGATAGACATTTCATAAAATATCTACAATTTATGGTGGCAAATGATATAAAATTTGATGGGAACAATCCATATATATGTAAAGGTTTAAAAACTAAAAAATTTGAAGGGTAAAAGTGACATTTTATCTTGGGTTCTATAACAAAATAGTAATAACGGGTAAAATTATATTTTTATATATTTTGTTATAGCTGACCGCTAATTGTTTGGTCAAATGGACTTAAGTGATGTATTTAAATAAAAAATAAGGAATTAAAGTGACTAATATGTCAAAAACATTTAAAAAGATAATAATTTATGAAACAGTAGGGGCTTTAATGATATTACCCACATTTTTAATCAAAACCCAGTAAATAATGTCATTTTTCCATCGACATGGAGGTACCAACTAGCTCTTATAGTTATTTGAAAGGTCTTGAGATTTAATCCTAATTAAACTATATAAGATAATTTGGAATGTTTGTATTGTGATTTAATTATAAAAATGTGTATCTGTTAAAAGCATAAATATAAATTAAGAAACGATTTATCAATTATAGTTAAAATGATTGTTTACACATTCTAGAAGTGAACAAGCGATGAGATCTTTTATTTTATTTTTAACTATTACAATTAAATTCAAAGTTTGGAAAATGAGTATATGATTCAAATCCTATATTATTAACTATTGAATCAACTTCATCCCATCAAACAATAAGACGTGAGACATTAATATAAAGTAAGATGAACATTTACATTATCTCTTGACTAGTTGACAAATAACTATATATATATATATATATATATATATATATTTATTTATTTATGGATGTGACTATGTGAGAAATTTTCTCTTAGATTTTTCTGATGATTTTTCTGAAGAGCAAGAGAACTTCTGTTTCTCTATATGCGTTTCTTCGAATTTCATTACAATTTTGTAATCTTGGAATTTTTTTCCATTCAACGGTCCTAGGTAAGTGACGAGGAGGGACTTAAAATAATAATTTAATATATGAAAGCATTTGACTTTGTTTTTATTTACGGACATTGATTTAGTGGCCAATTAAAATTCATTATTACAGTAGTTCATGTCATCTCATGATGACCTCATTCTTGATACTTGTAATTTATAAATCATATATCTCCCAATTGAAAGTTTTCCCAGGATAAAATCTGTAAAATGACAACCTCTTCAGATTGATCTTTCACAATATTTTTAAACAAATAGAGCTTAATTATACAAGTTTATTAAATAGATAAATTGCAATTGAGAGGAAAGCATTGAGTTGAAATTCTATAACGTAAGAGTTGTTGTCTGTTTACTAAAAACAATCTGGTACGAATCTGTAAAGGACAGAAAACAATAAACACAAACCAGAATGTTAGGAAAATCGAGGCCCGTGTTTCACACGGTGTCCTTAAGACAACTTCGGAGGGTAACATCGTATGTGTATGGCGATTATCTCCCAGAATACAACGGTTTAACAGTGATCATGCAGTGCACAAACACTCTCAGCGAACTCAAATCAAGTTCAAACTTACCAAGAATTGGAAAAGAGAAGAACTGAGAAGGAGGCAATCAATTTCGTGTATTATGTGAATAATATAAATGTTTCTTCTGATGAATAGATTAGGGTTTTAATAAAACCGAAATCAAGAGGATTGTTTAGGAAATACTTATCAATTACGTTTTTTTTAATGAAAATGATATTAATTAAAAGTCAATCTCCAAGAGATTTATTTCTAATAAATCACCGATTCTATTTACTTAGTGATCAAGTAAGTATCAAGAATCCAAACCGAATTTCCTTATCATTACACGTTTGATTTAGGGAAAATTAAATTGAATTAATTCTTTCCATATCAATATAAACATTGACTTAGGAAAAAATAAATTCTAAGTAGTAGCAAAAGGTCGTTTGTTCTATGACAGTCCAATCGGAGCGGCATTCGTGTACGCAGGTCGCGCCCACACACAAGTTATCCAATCCGAAAGGTTCGGGGTCCATGATTTGCACCCCCCCCCCCCCCCCCCCCCCCGCTACGCGAGAGAGAGAGCCTTTATGCTACACATATTGATAAGTAACTATCACACATTCACTTATATATTACATATAAGTGTTTTACTCAACCAATGTGGGATGCTTATTTTCCCTACACAATGGGTTCACTTTGCGACTCAATTTCTCATTCACCCATTAATTATTTTGTGAGTTTGAGTATACCATTTTGAAGCTCTCATGGAGGAGAATTCGAATATACATTGATCTTTCATTTTTATGGAACCGATCATACTCTAATAATACTCTCAAAATGAGTTTTCATCACAAAATTTTCCAACAATCCCCCACATGAATGAAATTGACCTAGGAGACACGAGAGATGACTTTTGGTAAGTTCAAACGGTTGAAACCTGCATAGGATAGGTAGGTGTTACCCTTTGAACCTTCTCTCGTAAAACTATGCTTACTTTACTAGCTGATCAGTAGATATGATACCCTTGAATTGTTCTGCCGTTTATGTAAACGATAGCGTACCTTGCACAGGCATCTTCCAGACCCAATTTGGTTCTCATTGTTATGTTCGTTTTGGCCATGAACATGCGCCTGGTTCTGTGAGAGTCTCTGGAGAATATAACCCTTTACTTTTCTCTTTTAGAAGCGGCCCACTTCTCTCTCACATAGGTGATTTCTTAATGAAGAGTAACCCACATTACTTTGCTCAGATTTCCATAGCTCGGAATTCTGACGCATAAGAATAATTAAAAACATAGTTTAGTCTTTTTCCATACGGGCATCACTGTTTCATCATAGGAATGGACTGGAGGGTAACCCCCACAGTGATCTAACTAAGTCTTACAACTTGGTTGTCCTATTGAACCTAGATCTTAGGATCTCCAGTCAACTAGGTTGGGTGTCTATTGTATCGAATTTTATTTCATGGGCTTTAGTCCCATTCCCCTCGATGGTATCTCAACTAGTTCTCTATTTAACCCTTGGGTTAGTGGATCCACAATGTTATCTTTTGACTTTACATAATCAATGGAGATAACTCCAGTTGAGAGTAGTTGTCTAATGGTATTATGTCTTCGACGTATATGTCTAGACTTCCCATTATACATGTTGCTCTGTGCTCTTCCAATTACTGATTGACTATCACAGTGGATGCAAATCGCTGGCACATGCTTTGGCCATCTTGGAATATCCTCTAAGAATTGGCATAGCCATTCACCCTCCTCACCATATTTATCTAAGGCAACATGGTGAATCTGGCTATATATGTCCGTTTGGAGGATTTCCAAGATACAGCCGCACCTTCTACTGTGAACACATACCCACTAATAGATTTTGAATCTTTCATATCAGATATCCAGTTTGCATCTATGTATCCTTCTAGAACAGCCGGATATCTGGTATAATGCAGTCCATAATTACGAATAAATCGTAAGTACTTCAATATGCTTACTATTCCTTTCCAGTGATCGTTTCCTGGATTACTCGTGTATCTACTTAATTTGATGACTGCATTAGCTATGTCTGGTCTTGTACAGCTTGTTAAGTGCATCAAACTTCCTATCACTATAGAATATTCTAGTTGAGAGACGCTCTCACCCTTATTCTTGGATAGGTGTAGATTTGTATCTACTGGTGTTCTAGAAATTCCAGAATCATTTTTGTTGAATTTCTCAAGAATCATGTCAACATAGTGTGACTGACTTAGAATGAGTTTGTTCGATGTCCTTGAGATTTTCATTCTCAACATTACATTAGCCAGTCTCATATCCTTCATATCAAATCTTGATTTCAACATATCCTTCATATCAAATCTTGATTTCAACATATCCTTGGTAGATTTGATCATCTTATCATCACTACCAACAATGAGTATGTTATCAACGTAAAGGCACATAATGACATAGCCATTTGCTGTGTCTATGACATAAACACATTTGTCATATTCATTGATTTTAAAACCATTTGACATCATAGCATTGTCAAATTTCTTATGCCATTATTTTGGTGCTTGCTTTAGACCGTAAAAAGACTTCACCAATTTATAGACTTTCTTTCCTTGTCCTGGAGCGGAAAAACCCTCAGGTTGTTCCATGTAGATCTCTTTATCTAGTTCTCCATTTAAGAAATCACATTCATTTGATGTACTTCAAGATTTTGCAAAGCTGCGATTGGAAGTATCATCCTATTGGAGGTTATTCTCGTCACAGGAGAATACGTATCAAAGTAATCTAGGCCTTCTAGTTGATTGTAACCTTTAATTACAAGTCTGACCTTATACTTATCAATTGATCCATCTGCTTTCATTTTTCTCTTGAAAATCCATTTGGACCCTAGCGGTTTACATCCCGGAGGAAGATCCACTAATTCCCAAGTATGATTTTGAAGGATGGAATCAATTTCACTATTGATAGCGTCTTTCCACAAGAGTCCTTTTGAAGAATTTACTGCTTGTTTGAAGGTTCTAGGTTCACCTTCTAGTAAATATGTCAGAAAATCTGGACCAAAAGATGTTTCTGTCCTAGCTCTTTTACTACGTCTTGGTTCATCCTCGACTTCATTTTCTTATTCTTGGTCCTCACAACTAACATCGTGTGTTTGTTTCGACGAACTTGCTTCATCATTGGATTTACATGGAAATACATGTTCAAAGAACAATGCATTTTTAGATTCAATTATCGTATTTTTGTGTATATCAGGGATGTCAGACTTATACACCAAAAATTGATAAGCACTACTGTTATGTGCGTATCCAATGAAAATGCAATCAACAGTTTTCGGACATATTTTCACCTTCTTAGGTATAGGTATAGCCACTTTGGCAAGACACCTCCACATTCGTAAGAATTTATAGGAAGACTTTCTTCCTTTCCATAGCTCATATGGGGTCTTGTCTACTTTTTTTCGGGGTACCTTATTTAAAAGGTAATTGCTAGACAATATTGCTTCACCTCACATGGTCTGAGGCAATCCAGAACTTAGCAACATTGCATTCATCATTTCTTTCAAGGTACGATTTTTCTATTCAGCAACTTCGTTTTGCTGAGGGGAATACGGTGCAGTGGTTTGATGAATGATTCCATGTTGTGCACAGAATTCACCGAATGGTGCTTCATACTCACCATCTCGGTCACTTCTCAGTACCTTGATTTTCTTGTTGAGTTGATTCTCAACTTCAGCTTTATAGAGAATAAATTTCTCTATAGCTTCATCTTTGCTTTTTAACAAATATACATAGTTGTATTTAGTGCTATCATCGATAAATGTGATGAAATATTTGTTACCACCTCTGTTTGAACAAATTTTAAATCATATATATTACTGTGAATTAAATCAAGGGGTTCAGATTTCCTTTCAATAGTTTGAAATGATGACCTTGTTAGTTGTGCTTCAACGCAAACTTCACACTTATGTTTGGGATCAATATTAAACGTGGGAATATGATTTAAGTTAATTAATCTACGAAAAATATCATAATTCTAGTCTACCATGCTATAAATTGGAATACTCAAGTAAATAAACTGAAGATTGATCTTTATTGATATTTCTTTTGACAACAGATACATTAAACTTAAAAAGCCCTTCAGTTACATATCCTCTACCCACATAAGTTTCCTGCTTAGTTAAAACAACTTTGTATGATTCAAACACCATCTTGAACCCATGCTGATTGAGCAACGAACCGGACACCAAGTTCTTGCAGATATCAGGTACATACAGCACATTGTTCAAGCTCAGGGTTATACCAGAGGTCATCTTGGGAACGACTTGACCATGTCCCTTAACGACGGATGTGGTTGAGTTGCCCATGTACAAATTTTCCTCGTTCTCCACTGCTTCAAACGTATTGAACATCTCCCTGTCAGAGCATATATGGCGTGTGGCCATAGTATCTAACCACCACTCCCTCGGGTTTGACCCGACCAAGTTTACTTTTCTCACCACTGCAGAAAGATTGATCTCTGCGACCTCCTTTGAAATCCCAGCAACCACGTTTGCCTCGTGGTTCTTCTTCTTCTTTGGCAATCTGCACTTAGAAGATTTGTGACCCAGCTTGTCACAGTTGAAGCACTTCTATTGCAATTTTGGCTTCTTATAGACTCCTCCCTTTGGACCCAATTTGGATCCTTTCCCAGACTTGTTCTTCTTAGATTTAGAACTTTGCCTATGTTCCACGACATTAGTCTTTGCTTCAGGCAGACTAAAATCTTTCTTTTCATACTTCCTGTAATCTTCTTTAATATGAAGTTTGACGATGAAATCCTTGATCTTCATCTCCTTTCGCTTATGTTTGAAATAGTTCATGAACTCCTTCCATGAAAGAGGTAACTTCTCAATAATGGCAGTCACCTAGAAGGTTTCACTCAGGATCATCCCTTCAGCATGAATTTCATGCAAAATCACCTGAAGCTCTTGGACTTGACTCATGATTGTCTTGGAGTCCCTATCTCGTAATCAAGAAACCGGCCACAACAAACTTTTTGGATCCATTATCCTTAGTTTTGTATTTCTGGTCTAACGACTCCCACAGTTCTTTGGCTGTTTTCTTTGAAGTATATACGCTATACAACGAATCTGACTGCCCGTTCAATATGTAGTTTCAGCAAAGAAAATCTGAATGGTTCTATGCATCTATAGCATTCCATACCTAAACATCTCGCTCTTCACCGCTATTTGGTTTAAGAGCTTCTTCAGTCAAGAACCTGGCTAGGTTCAGCGTTGTCAAATAAAACAGCATCTTTTGCTGCCAACGCTTGAAGTTCGGTCCACTGAACTTATCAGGCTTCTCCATGTGATTCATCGGTAAAGGAACCGAATTCATATAGGGATTCGCTATCGGAACATTCCCTTGACTCACATACTGGCCCATCACCGGATCTGGCATGTTCCTTACTAATGAACTGATGGTCGGAGTCGTTGTGGCTACACTTGGCAACACAATAGGCACGTCGCCTACAAGCAAAGAATTCACAGCCGAAGTGGGTAATCCCACACTCGGATTCGAAGTCTCTAGTGGAACACTCGAGTTCATGTTTGACTTATCTGCCATAATATCTGAAACAAAACACAAGTGTTTTAGAATCACGAAATCAGTAATGATATCGAATATCGAATATCGAATAAGTGAATCAAAATTGATTCCATATTTCACAATTGAAATCATAATCAGTGTCTGGTATCAGACCCGATAACACAATTGAAAACACACAAGATTTCTAAATCAGTGTCTGTTACCAGACTCGATTTTCCAATAATTTAAAACAGGTATATATTTGAATCAGTGACTGGAATACATACTCAATTTCCACGAATTAAAATTTTATTAACCCAGTCTAGCGATGTTTAAGAATTAATTTTGTCGCATCGCAAAGTAGAAAACCGAACCAGAAGTTTTTTGAAAATAAAGTGTGAGAAGAAATTTTAAAAACCGAGAAATTGTCTTAAGATTGTTGTCCGTTTACTAAAAACAATCTGGTACGAATCTGCAAATGACAGAAAACAATAAACACAAACCAGAACGTTAGGAAAACCGAGGCAACAAATTTCTCATTCACCTATTAATTATTTTGTGAGTTTGAGTATACCATTTCGAAGCTCTCATGGAGAAAAATTCGAATATACATTGATCTTTCATTTTTATGGAACCGATCATACTCTAATAATGCTCTCAAAATGAGTTTTCATCATAAAATTTTCCAACATTAGTTAGTGACAGGTAAGTGTGGTAATGAAATTTGAGTTAACACAATGACAGTCGTATATATGCCCCTCAAAAAGTAATGTCTATACTCTTGATATGGTGGGTTCGAAAATCATGTTCTTCTATAAACCTCGAATTAATTATGATAGTTGAAAAACAATCTAGTAGAAAGCCTTTGGTGCATCCAATACACTCAATCAAATTTTGATTGTGATTTGTGATACATTAGATCAAGTGATGTATTTGATCTATTCAGATTTTAATCCTGTACTTTCTCAAATTGCAGATTGAGAGCTTTACTGGGGAAAAATTATTAATGATTCCTAAGGTTGCGAAATCCCCGAGAAATAAAAGAAAGGGTGCGGATATTAACACCATTAAATATAATAAGTACCCATATTTATAAGTACATATATGTCTAAAATTTAAAATTAAATCATTACTATAAACACATATCTTAATACCCATAATATCTTTATTTAAATGAATGTATTTATTTTAATACAATTTATTTATAAACCCTCTTAAGTTATTAACACACAATTTCACAAACGATATGTACTGCTATCTTTAAAAAAAATACTTTCCGTTATTTGTTTATTGATAAAGTTCATAATAAATAATAATAATAAATAAATAAATACGTACCTCTATATGATCAGAGTCTCTGAAAATTCTTTTTCCATTACTTTATTTTCATTATTTCAATTTTAACTGAATAAAGAGAACCATAATTCAAAACTCTCTGATTCAATGGTGAAAGAAAATCATGTTAATACAAATGCAAAGTTACAAATAACACACTTCTACAATATAGATACATAAGCATTGATGTCAAGTACTAAATATTTAATATTGTAACTGTTAATATGAGTTGTGATTCTAATCCTCTATTGTTTGTGACGCAGAACGGAAGTTCTAGGATCACAAGCGTAACCCTAACAGAACATAAACTGGAATCCACCAGAAAAAAAGAAACTGAAACCAAATTGTAAATTTTATTCAATACTTCGAAACTGATAACAAAAGCCCTTAAATAGGCTTTGAAAACCCTAAAAACGGAAAAGACTAAAATATCCTCAGCTAAATAAAATAAAAACGGAAAACAAATAAAAACATAAAAATCTTCGGATGCCCGATAACCTATCTTAAACAGCTCCGTTGAGGGAGTAAATGTCGTCAACCAGGCAAGCCCTGGTTGTACCGCTATGGAGCTTCGAAAACCCTTTCCGAAAACATATTATAATAGGAAATCTGTCAACCGAGCGAAGAGTTATGCCCGTTTCATTGAAACACCTCTTTTGGACAATTTTCTATCCAACTCTTCTTCAAAGTCCAAAGCCAATTGTCCTACATCAGTCTCTCCCACCTGTAAAGAACTCGACCTCGAGTTATAATCTGGATAGAGCGGAACATCATCACAAAACTCATAAAGGTCAGCTACGTTGAAAGTTCGGGATATGTTCATATCAGTAGGCAAGTCGATCACATAGGCATTATTGTTGATCTTTTTGACCACCTTGTACGGTCCATACTTCCTTGGCTTCAACTTATTATAGGTACCAACCGGGAACCTCTCCTTACGCAAAAACACCATAACTTGGTCTCTCTCAGCAAACAACTTCTCACGCCTTTTAACATCTGCTGCAGCCTTATACTTTGCATTCTTCTCCTCTAACCGTGCCTTCACTTCAGCCTGAACATCACGAACCTGCTCAGCCATAGCCTCAGCAGCAACACTCATACCAGTGACCTTGGGAAGCTTTGCCAGATCCAACGCGTGCTTAGGAGATTGTCGATACACTAAAGCGAATGGAGACTTACCCGTAGCAGTATGAACAGCATTGTTATATGCAAACTCAGCTTGTGCCAGAGCCACGTCCCACTGTTTTGGCTTATCCCCACAGATACTCCGAATTAAATTCCCCAGTGTTCGGTTTAGATTCTCTGTCTGTCCGTCAGTTTGTGGATGCGCAGTGCTACTGAACTTCAGAGTGGTATCCATCCGTCGCCACAATGTCACCCAAAAATGACTAAGAAACTTCGAGTCCCTATCAGATGTGATTGAATGGGGTACACCATGTAAACGAACTACCTCCCGAAAGAACAACTGAGCCACATGTGATGCATCAGATGTCTTCCGACAAGGAATAAAATGCCCCATTTTTGAGAACCTGTCAACCACAACAAACACGGAATCTACCCCACGCTGAGTTCGTGGAAGACCCAAAACGAAGTCCATTGCTAAATCCTCCCATATGGCATTCGGAACAGGTAGCGGCATGTACAATCCCGTATTTTGAGCCTGTCCTTTAGAAGTTTGACAGACGTAACACTTGCGAACATAGTTACCGACATCGCGTTTCAACTGCGGCCAGTAATAACGTTCGGACACCCCACTAATAGTTTTGTCACGTCCCAAGTGACCACCCAAACCACCACCATGCAACTCTCGAATCAGTTTCTCTCTCAGAGAGCTCCGCGGGATACATAACTGATTGCCACAGAACAAATAGCCCTCGGTCATATGAAACTCCCCTTCAGTCTGTTTCAGAACACACTTTTCCCATATCTCTCCAAAATCCTCATCATCAGGGTACAATTCTTTCAGAAACTCAAACCCAATAATCTCTTGCTGCATAGTCACCAATAAGCTTGCACGCCGACTCAGTGCGTCAGCCACCTTATTTAACATTCCAGACTTGTGCTTCAAAACAAACGGAAACTTCTGCAAGTAAGTTGCCCACCGAGCATGCATATTACTTAAGCTTCTCTGACTGTTCAAGTACTTCAGAGCTTGATGATCAGTGTAAAGAATAAACTCGCGCTGAATTAGGTAATGCTCCCAATTCTTTAGAGCACGAATAATTGCATAGAATTCCTGATCATAGGTACTCCATTTTCGCCGCGCATCACTCAGCTTTTCACTAAAAAATGCCACCGGTTTCTTCTCTTGTGACAACACTGCTCCAATCCCGACTCCACTAGCGTCACATTCCACTTCAAATAACTTCTCAAAACTGGGTAGAGCAAGAACAGGAGTGGTGCATAGTTTTTCTTTGATGACTGCGAAGGCTGTTTCGGCTGCCTCACTCCACTGAAACTTTCCCTTTTTCAGACACTCTGTAATAGGGGCCACAATACTACTAAAATCCCTCACAAATCGACGGTAAAACGTCGCCAACCCATGAAAACTCCTCACCTCTCCAACTATCTTCGGTGTAGGCCAATCACGAATGGCTCTAATCTTTTCTTCATCCACCAAAATTCCGTCCGAACTGACCACATATCCAAGGAATAGTAACCGCGCTGTCATCCAACTGCATTTTTTAAAGTTGATAAACAATTTGTTATTTAACAATACCTCTAACACAGCTCGCAGATGCTCCATGTGGTCTTCCTCACTACGGCTGTAAATCAATATATCGTCGAAATAAACGACTACATATTTTCCAATGAAAGGCCGCAACACCTGGTTCATAAGCCGCATGAAAGTGCTCGGCGCATTGGATAGTCCGAAAGGCATCACCAACCACTCATACAGCCCATCCTTAGTTTTGAAAGCTGTCTTCCATTCATCCCCAGGTTTGACCCGAATCTGATGATACCCGCTCCTCAGGTCGATTTTAGAGAATAATTTCGACCCCTCCAACATATCTAGCATGTCATCCAATCTCGGAATAGGAAAGCTGTACCTGACAGTTATCTTGTTAATCGCACGACTATCCACGCACATCCTCCAACTGCCATCTTTTTTCGGAACAAGTAATGTAGGAACAGCGCATGGACTCATGCTCTCTCGAATGAATCCCTTCTTCATTAACTCCTCCACTTTTTCCTGTAAAATCTGATTCTCCTTGGGACTCATCCGATAGTGTGGTAAATTCGGTAAGCTTGCTCCCGGAACTAAATCAATCTGGTGCTGAATATCTCTCAACGGTGGAAGGTCATCCGGTAAGTCTTCTGTCACCAAATCACTAAATTCAGTAAGCAGGGTCTGCACCTTCTCGGGCACTACAATTCTTTGCTCTCCTCGGCTTTCTGTCACCAAAGCCCGCACTACTACAACATGTACCTCTTGTGCCTCCTTAATCTCAGCTTCTAAATCAGTTACAGACGTGATTAAAGTGACCAAAGACTGCTCATTTACCGTGGCTTTAGTTGAACTCCCTACTGGATTCCGTTTCGGAACCATCGCAATTCTCCTGCCACCCCAATTGAAAACACAAACATTGTCACGTCCTCTGTAGGTTATGTCCACATCAAACTGCCAAGGACGTTCCAGTAAAACGTGACCAGCATCCATGTCGACTACATCACATGCCACATCTTCCCGGTAGTATTGCCCAATCGAAATAGGAACTTTGCACAACTCTGTCACATTCGCCTTGGGTCCCTTTTGAATCCACCCAATCGTATAAGGCTTGGGATGTTTCTCTGTACGCAGATTCAGATGTTCTACCAATTTTCTGGACACAAAATTCTCACAACTCCCGCTATCGACAATCACATCACAAACCTTTCCTTGCACACTGCAACAAGTCTTGAAAATACTGTTTCGTTGCGATAAACCCTCCAATTTTGTTGCACACATGACTCTCTGAATCACACAGTTTACCGGCTCCCCTTGTTCCTCCGCAATTTCTGCACCTTCTAAGAACTCGTCCATGTTTCCCTCATCTTCAAAATTCTGTTCTTCTTCTTCTTCAGCATCTACGAAATTCACCGGTTTTCTGGCTGGGCATTCATTCAAACGGTGGCCAGGTTGGCCGCACCTGTAACACTTCATACCGCCTGGTCTACTGTATGGATTTGGCGCTCCTCGTGGGGTTTCTTTTGTACCCATTGCTGCTGCTGCAGTTGATCGTGTCCCGCCAAAATTGTTATTTGGCCCCAAACCCCTTTGATCTGCAGTATTTTTAGCCTGACCCTGTCCATCACTTGGTGAAAATCTACTCATGTTCGCGGCAGTGTTGGATGACTCACCCATGTCCTTCTTGTAATGAGAAAAACGATTGAGTGGTTTTTCCATTAACTCCGCTTTCAAGGCCATGTTGTGCGCCTCATCTACTGTCCACACGACTTGCAACCCAATTTTATCTCGAATGGTCGACTTTAAACCCCCCAAATACCTCGAAACCTGCTGTCCTTCTGTCTCATTGAGGTTGTTACGAACTGAAAGTCTGGACCACTCCTCAGTATAATCCGCAACGGTTTTGTTACCTTGAACACAATTCTGATAACTCTGAAAAATAAATTGTTCATAGTCAGGAGGTAAAAACCTGCTCATCATAAGTTGTTTCATTCGCCTCCAGGATCGTATAGGAACTTTGCCTTGTCGCCGTCTATCCATCTGTAATTTCTCCCACCAAACAGCAGCCCCGCTTCTCAACTTGTACGCTACCAATTTGACTTGACGTTCTTCTGTTACCTCAGCAAACTCGAAGAATCTCTCAACCTCTGAAATCCAGTCCAAGAACTCTTCAATCTGCAACTTTCCATGGAACAATGGTATGTCTGCACGGATCCGATAACCAGGTTGATTTTGGTTCAATCGATGATCTCCTTGGTAACCCACGAAATCCTCTTCAGAATCGTTATCGCTCCATTCTTCGAACTGCTCGTGTCTCGCAGCCCTAGGCGGTCGTCTACCTACAGGGCGGCCAAGGGCAACTCCCTCGACTCCTTCTCTGTTGGCAGGGGCAGGGGCAGGGGCAGGGGCGTTGGGATTAGGCTGCTGCGCCATCAGTTGCTGCATCATGGTCTCCAGCCTCGCCATCGATTGTCGTTGTTCGTCAATCGCTGCCCATAAATCGGTATCCCTTCGACCAGCGTCGTCAGGGTTAACTCTTCCGGCTTCGTTGTTGGCCATCGCACAAGGCAAATCCTTTTGCTTTGATACCAATTGACGCAGAACGGAAGTTCTAGGATCACAAGCGTAACCCTAACAGAACATAAACTGGAATCCACCAGAAAAAAAGAAACTGAAACCAAATTGTAAATTTTATTCAATACTTCGAAACTGATAACAAAAGCCCTTAAATAGGCTTTGAAAACCCTAAAAACGGAAAAGACTAAAATATCCTCAGCTAAATAAAATAAAAACGGAAAACAAATAAAAACATAAAAATCTTCGGATGCCCGATAACCTATCTTAAACAGCTCCGTTGAGGGAGTAAATGTCATCAACCAGGCAAGCCCTGGTTGTACCGCTATGGAGCTTCGAAAACCCTTTCCGAAAACATATTATAATAGGAAATCTGTCAACCGAGCGAAGAGTTATGCCCGTTTCATTGAAACACCTCTTTTGGACAATTTTCTATCCAACTCTTCTTCAAAGTCCAAAGCCAATTGTCCTACATCAGTTTGGTACAAAATTTCAGCCTCCGTTATAGTGCTACGGGCATCCTCAATTTCTGGGCCTTCTTGGTTCACCTCCTCCAACTCTGCCAGATTCCCTTTCAGGTCAGCTAGTGCAGCCTCGAGACGCTTCCGGCAGTCAGGAATCATAATCCTGGACTCAGCTAGCACATTTTCCTGCTGCTTGAGGTCATAAGGATCAGCTCCTTTGTCCTTCATATCAACAGTTTTAGAAGCTTCTCTCACAACTTCTTTCTCGTAGGAATGCAGTTCCTTTACCAAGCGTTTGCATGTACTTGTCTCGATTTTTTAGGTTCCTAACTGTTGCCATCGTAGCCTGGTTATTTGATAAAGATATGGAGAGAAAATGTTGATATAAATTTGCAATGTGTAGTATATGACGAAAACTAAAAAGAGAACAAATAATTGACATTCTCTTGAGATTTTCTTCAATTTCTTTTTCTATTACTTTGTTATATGGGAGGTTTTGATACTTGAAATAGAATTAGAGTTTAGTTTTTTTTTTTAATAAAGAGATATAGTTGAAGATATGAGAGTAATTAATGAATGTACATAGTATTTAATTTATTTTTAATTAACCTAATTTGTCATTATTGGTAAATTTTTATTGGGATATTTTTATAATTAAAATTTTTATTAAAATATGGGTGTACTTATCATATTCATGAGTGTCAATATCGGTACCCTAAAAGAAATTAGAAAGGTGAAAGATGCACAATATACAATTGAGCAAATATATATATATATATATATATATATATATATATATATGACAAATACAAATTAAATTATGTAGAAGGATTCATTCGATCTAAACATTATTATTAATAAAACTAACTAACTTTGATACTATATTAAGTATACACCAAATTTAAAAGTTTAAACTTAAATCAAGGAAAACCATAATATTTAAGAGTAATGCTAAACTATCCAAAAAAATATTGCTTAAATGATGTGATATGTGAGTTGTAAACACCATATAAATTATGAGATAATGTGATAAGTGATGTGTTAGTTACAACTCATATACTATATATTATTTGGATAAATTTTTCGAACAACTTAGCATAACTCAATATTTAAAAATGATTACTATTATATACAAATTGTTGAAAAATAAATATTGATTTTAGGCTTATTATTACTTTTGGGTTGCCAATAAAATTAGGCCTAACTAGCTAGTTGCAGATAAAGAGCCTATAATTATTTTGTATTGTAGCTAGAAACATCTAACTTGTCCAGAATTGTCATATCACATGCTTGTGATTTGTGGAAATATCTCATTTAATAATATGAATGTGGTAAGAAGAATTACCATAATTTAATTTAGTCTCTCCTATGGTTTTTCTATGAAACACTATAGTGAAAGTAGAGTTGGTTTCTAGGTGTATTCATATTTTCCCGGTATCCTTTTTTGGTCTATACTGAGGGGCTCTCATGTTTGATTAATCAGGCAGAGTCGCGTGGTTCAATTACTGGGTTTAAGAGCATCAGGTTTGGCCCTGTTATTTCACATTTGTTTTTGTAGACGATAGTTTGCTATTTTCAAGAGCAACGACTTTTGATTGTGCAGCTATTAGAGATGTACTGGATTCTTATGCAAAGGATGAGCCAGTTGGTTAATTTTGCTAAGTCTGCGATGTGTGTTAGTCCTTCAGTGGCGGATCAGAAGGGTGGGAGACTTGCAAGTATCTTAGGAGTATGAGTTGTTAAGTGTCATGAGAGGTATTTGGGTTTGCCAAGCTTTGTGGGAGGGAATTGTAAGTCCCACCATTTTGTGATAAGCTTATTTATGTGACAAACCACAATGGGATATTTTGTAAGAGTAGCTTAGGTTCTTCATGTGGTCATCGAAGTTTGTGATCATGTTTGGAAAGCTTCCTAACATCCCGAGTGTTTTAAGATCAAGAGTCTCAAAGGTATATCACTTGACTTGTACTCTTGAAGATATTAGGTGCACACACACACACAACTCATTCATTTGTGCATTCATTGTCATTTAAGTGTGCATTTCACCATTTTCACACTTGCACATATTGCATGTAGATTAGTGTGTTAGATCGCATAAGAATGCCGCTTCTTTTCATTGTCGCAGTCTTGGTATTTTCGTGATGAACTGCGAAAACCTTTCAAGTGGTTTTTGCGTCACCACGAAAAATACTCGCGACATTCCTTTTAGAGGATTTTGCGGTCCAAGTGTCGTCTTGGGCCATTGTGAAAAACAACCACGAAAAACCTTTTAGTGGTTTTCGCTTGCTTTGTGTCATCATGAAGAACCACGACAAATTGGCGTGAAGTTTTCTCTAGTGGATTATGCAGTTGTGGCTTTGTCATGAACCACCACGATATTCCGGCGACGTTTGAGTTACCTTTGTTGCGGTTGTTTTTGGTCATGGTCAACTACGACATCCTAACCACGAAAACTATCTTTGCCCAAAACAATATAGTTTTGCAAGACCCTTATTTATAGTCCATGACACTTTCTTGTTCACTAAGAACTTCAAAATTCTGAGATTGTGTGAACATATTGAGTTTTTAGAAAGATGAAGGTTCTTGCAACCACTTGTGATTCTCCATCCCCATTAAGCATCTAGGACATCATCAAACATGGTTCTTGTTTGCATCATCACTTGGTAGGTAAGAACAAAATCCCATATATCTTTTATTTTTCTTACTTTTATTTACCACGACATCATATTTAGTGCTTTTTCATTAAGGCTTTGGTGATTGTAGGGGTTAGCTAATAACTAGGATTGTTGGGTTTCATTATTCACATCTAGTTAGGCATTTAGTGTTAGTCTAGCATGCATTGAGCATTCATTGATTGTTCACTTAGACTTTCATTCTCTTCATTGAGTTAAAGTCTTGTGGCTACATGTGGTAGTTGCACAAGCAAGTGAAGTCTTGCAACCAAATGTGTTAGTCGGCAAGAATCGTCAATGCGCACTTTTAATGGCCTGCATGTAGAATATGTCGAGTTACGATGCTTGAGAAGAGTGATGAGAGGTTTCAACTTAGGATGCAATCAAATATTCAATTAGTTGAGTTTCTGTGACTAAGTGGCTAGCGAGGCTAGTCCCGTGGTTTTTCTCAGTTGGAGGGTTTTCACGTAAAAATCAAGTGTTTATTTATATTTCGTAATTTTTTTGATTTTTTGTGTTGTTTGTGTGTTTAATATTGATTAATCAAAAAGTTGGTAATTGATTTGATTAACAACACATTCACCCACTCTAGGTTGTTGAGACACATTTAGAGTTTATTTTCCGAAATAAACGAAGGCAGTTTTCGGTGATTGCGACTAGGGTGTGGGATAAGGTGAATGGTTGGTGCGACAAGTTACTGTCAGCCGGGGGCAAGGAAATTTTAATTAAGGCGATCGTCCAATTGATTCCCACATATGCTATGAGCTTATTCTGCTTACCACGTAGGCTCATTTTCAAGGTTAAGAGGTTATGTGCTCGTTTCTGGTGGGGTAGCAATAAAAAAAAATGAAAAAAATGCACCGGTGTTCGTGGGACAGACTATATAAGCCAAAAGATAACTTTGGACTTGGTTTTAGAGGCCTTCAGACTTTCAACCTGGCGCTGTTAGCAAAACAGTGTTGACGAATTCTCAAGAATCCAAATAGTATGGCGACGAGAGGCTTGAAGGGTAATTATTTTCGAAAGACTGATTTCCTTCAAGCAGGGTCAAAGGATGCATACTCTTTTCTATGGGAGAGTTTTATGTTGGGGAAGGAGTTGCTGGAAGCTGGATCTTGGTAGAGGATGGGAAACTGTTCATCAATAAAAATTTATAAGGACTGGTGGATCCCAACGCCATCAACTTTCAGAGTTATTTCGCCTCTAGTGTTAGGGGAAATCACAAAGGTTAATCAATTGAAGACTCAACATGATGGGGTGTACGTGGACCTAATTAAGGAGACATTTTTGGAGGAAGATGTTACTACTATTCTAAGTCTGACAACTGTAGTGAATAGGTTTGAAGATTTGATTTCTTAGCATTTCGAACAACATAGGGAATACTCTGTGAGGATTGGATATTGGGTGGGGAGAGCGATGGAGGAGCTCCCGTATACGTCAGGAATGAATGTTGTTATGAATTGGTGGAAATTTTTATGGAAAATGGAGATTCTCTTAAAAGGTAGGTTATTTATCTGGAGGGCTTGTAACTGTTGGATTCCCACGATAGGGAATTGGCTCGTCGAGAGGTTCAAGTTGTGCCAGTGTGCCCTTTATGCAAGAGGAATGCAAAATCAATTTGGCATGGTGTGTGCCTAGTTTTGAAGGTTGTTCGTATGGATTGGCATGCTGTGGTGGGGATGGGTAGTGGTTTTGATTCTAATTTTTTAGATTTTATGATTGCTTGTATGGGCCGTTTGAGTAGTTCTTTTATTTGTATCTTGTGTATTGTGTTATGGAGGAATCAGTACCATCGGAATGTGGTGGTGCATTGGGGCAACAGTGTTGTGCATCAGAAATTATGGAATGGTCTAAAATTTATTTGTCAGAATTCCAAAGTTTGAGTTTGAAAGGTGGACAATTGTGTAACAACCTTTCTCATGTGTTGGTGGCTTGGAAAATCTTCCTTCTATTTGTTTTTATAAAATCAACACAGATGCAGTTGTCGATGGAGTTGGGGAAGTGATTGAGTTTGGCATTGTGATTCTTGACGAAGCTGGCTTGGTCATGGTTTTGAGTTCTCAACGGATTACAGCAATTTTCTTTCCATAGTGGTGATGCAGTTGCTGTATTGCAGGGTTACAATTAGTGAGTGACATGGGTTTGCAGCCGGTTGTTGCGGAGACTAAGGCAACATTGGTGGTGAATTGGATTACGGTGGGTAGAAGGATATACTCTGATGTTGACTTGGTAATCGAAGACATCCTACTGCTAATCCAAAGTATAAGGTGTAGATTGGTGAGTATGTGCTTCGGAAAGCCAATTAGGTTTCTCATTTCCTTACTAAGATAACATTGTCAAATTCAAAGGACCTTTATTGGGTGAAGGATAGTCCTCCATGTGTGAGTCGGTTTTTACAGGTTGATAAGCTTGGGCGTATGTAACGCATGTTTTGTTTGTTTAATACTTTTTGTCAAATAATAATAATAATAATATGAACGTGGTAGATGAGTGTTGATAATATAGTGTTAGGGAAATCACACTCAACCACTTAAGGTTTGGCATAAAGACACTTGGATGGAGAAGTTTTCTCAATCTACAAGAACACCCCCTAAACTTTAACATTAGTTAATCACTTGGTTAAGTTGACCCCTTTGACTTATCAAATATCCAAAATGTCATTCATAAGAGAAAAAAATAGAAATGAAATAGAAAGACAATGATAATGAAAAAAGATAGATAATTTAATATTATATGGAAATACAAAGTTTCTTTTTTAAAATATTATAAGTTAAAGAGGTAACTTAACCAAATGATTAACCACCGTTATAGTTCAAGGGTTTTCTTGTAAATTAATCAACCCCACCCAAGTGTGATTAACCACCGTTAAAGTTCAGCATCAATACATATGGTTTTTGAAATGCATCCGCCACCAATTTATTATCCTCTTCTGTAAGCCTTTCGAAATCTCTCTTCTTCCCACTGCACAACAAATTTGGACTCTAAAACAAAATAAAACAACAAAAAGCAAAGCAAGAAAAGTATGATAAACATGCCAAACAAAAAGAAATTGCAATATTAACTTGATATTGAGATTGTCATATCATGCACTTTTTTACACGCCCTTTTCATTGTAGATCAATAAGTTCCTTGTCGAAGTTGATCTCTCATCCTGATGATGGGACGCAGAAGAGAATTTACGAAAATTGGGTTTTTATTTATTTATTTATAAAAGAGCAAAGTTGGTTCAAAGATTCTATTTTCTTTGGAACTACTTTCTGCAATTTTGTTTTATTTTTTTGATTATGTAGTTATTTTTTCTAAGTTCATTTCTTGGGTGATGAAATATCCACTTGATCATTTAAAAATTACAAACTGGCTAGGATAAAGTTTTGGTTTTTATAACTGTTGTTTGTAGATCAGCTGTAGTTTTGGGTAGTTTCAGTTTTGATTGTTTATTAGGCACAATATTTGTCAACATTGTATTATTTTTGTTTTGTTTTGTTGATTATGGAGTTCTTTTGCTAACCAGCGGGAGAGAGGCTGGCGAGCACCCATGCTACAAGTTCCGATCCTTTTGAGAGAGGGGGCGAGCTTATCTGAAGAATGCCTCTTGTGTTGCCTTCATGGATGCACAAGTGGTTTTTTGTTAAGGACAACTGGGGAAAGGTTATGGCTCCTTATTATATTTCGGCATTAAACTCTACTTGCGTTCCCCATTATTTTTCTCGCTCTCGGCCCCTTGGCAACATGATGTGTTGTTTGATTTCGAAAGGAGAAAGACATATTTCAATGATCCTAGTCTATACCTGGTGGAAGAGGGGTCCTAACCTATTCTTTGAGGGGTGGATGATTGATTTGGACATCTTTTAAGACATTCTGATGGCAAGACTCGCTGTGAGTTTTCCCTTATTTATTTGCTTTTTGTTTTTCATTCGTAATCAAGTTTTCTAATTTTATGCTTTGTTGACATTCTCCATTATGCGAAGTTGATCATGTGTGTGGCCCGCGAGCCAACCTAATAGGACCTCTGGTTGGGTGACCTCAGAGCGACTTTCTTGAAAGTTCATCTCTTCCATCTCCTTCACAACCCCTTTTTAATAGTTCATCTCTTCCTTCTTATCCTCAACTGCCAGTTTGCCGCGGACGTGGGGTGACCTTGACGGGTCCTACACCCAGCCAAACAACTGATAAGAGGAAGGATGTCGTCGTTGCACATTCTCGCTCTACAATCAAGAGAGAGTGTTCGCCGGATCCAACTCTATACAGCATATCAAACGAGGCACCTGTCTGATTTCCTCTGGCGAAGAAGAGGAAGAGTTTCGTTTAGTGAGGAACATGGGTCTAATCTAATTGACTTTATCTTCCCAAGAGAAGTGATTTGCAGACATCACTTCTCTTGGGAAGATAATAGACATCACTTCTCTCTTTTTATTTTATTTTTACTTTTACTTTCTCTTGGGAAGATAATAGATATCACTTCTCTCTCTTTTCTGTCGGTAAACATCAATGAGAAGTGATTTCCAGCCGGCTTTAATGTCCTTCATTTGTACTCTTTAAATTACATTTTATTTCATTTTACATGTATGATTTAGAAAACTCTCATAGTCGTACACTACATTTGGGAAATTTATCTCCTGAAAAGAGCGAAAAAATTGATACCTCCTCCTTTAAAGATTTTATACTATTCTTTTTTCTTTTCTAACTTTTTAATGTGGAAGATATAGTAGAACTTGCAAGAAAGTTAGGAACTCAAGATGGCCAAGAGGTCAGTTGTGGAATAAATTCCATAATAAAGCTACCTACAAATTCTGGAGTTTATATGGCTGTCGAAAGTATACTAACAGTCGGTGTTGTAATTGGTTACTACGTTTCTAAATCTAATAGATTTGGAAGTGATGATATTTTAAGAGATTTTCATAGTATGCTAAGAGTTGAGTTGGGAAACCATTTCCCTGAACAAAACCAGTTATTAATGAAAATACAGTGAGAAATGGTAGGGGTAAAGGAACAAAATAGGAAGCAGATGGGAGCTATTTAAACTGCTGACATTGGAAGTCAACATCATCATCAACCAGATCGAGGAGAAGACCCAGAACTTAGATAAAAATATCTTCATCATCCACACTTCTCTGGAGTATGTGCTTAACACATATGTCAATACAACACAGTCTACTGCCAGTGTGGCCTAGGCGAGTGGTAGAGCAGCTCAGCCTTCAACCGATGTAGTAATGGCCGTGCAGATGATGAAGGATGATAATTTTCTTCTTATGATTATTTCTTTTGTTAATAATTTATGTTACTGTTTTTATTGTTTAATAACATATGTATGTTTTAAAGTTTGCTTTTGTTGTTCTTGGGAGACAGAATGGAAAATAGTTCCTGTTTTTTGTTTTGTTTAATAACATTTGCATGTTTGAATGTCTGTTTTTATTGTTCTTTTTTTTTCTTTTGCTAATGATTTATGTTACTGTTTTTTATTGTTTAATAATATATGCATGTTTGCAAGTCTCTTGTTTAAAATTCTATTTTGTTTATGCATGCTAATTTTTTATTTTTTTTTATTTTAGCTTTACAGCTGGCCTTTGCGTTTGCCCAACTCTCCCTCGCTCTTCCTCGCCTTTGCCAAGCGCAGCTCTTGCCTAGCCTTTGACCATCATTTTTTTTTAATTTCTCTTCGTTTGTAAGATATTTATGCTTTAATTAACTACGATGTTGGTCTGTAATGGATAATTTTATTTATGTATTCAACTTATATACTATTTTTGTCAAGTTTATGCTTTGAATCAAACATGTTTTTGAAAAATTGGTTTTTTAAATCTCTCTTCTCGTTATCACTCTCCACCCTTCTTTTCTCTATCATTCCAATATTATCCTGCATATAGGTTAACCAATTTGGACTATCATTTGGTATTATTGATTTCTATTTAATTTTATAATATAACATACTTTAAAGAAAATACTTAATGCGTATTTCATAACTTAGGAGAGCAATTAATTTTTTATAAGTATTTATCACAAATTCTACTTAAGGATAGGACGAATTCGACTCGGTCTGGTCCGACACGTATCAAATTAGAGACAAATTCTATTTCTTTAATTTTATAAGTTCCCTTTTTCACTTTTCCTGTCAAAATGGAGCGGAGCAAGTTTTTGGTTGATTCAACATGACAAAGTTGAGGGAGATTCGTACAAACTAACTCTCAGTAGACTATCTACCCAAATTTTCCTGTTCCCAAATTGGCCTATTTCTTGGCAACAACAGTTACATATTGTGCTCGTTGCTCCTCCTTTACTGGTGCAGTAGTGTCCATAACCATACTCACATGATTCCTTTATGGGTTTTCCCTCATCAAATGTACCAACAAGAAGAGAAAATCAAGATTAGAAAGCATATGAGAAGTAGTCTCTATATCACCCATCTCCCTCTCATCTGTATTATTATCATATTCTTCCCATACTACACCCAAAAAAATTAATAAAAACTTCCTTTCAAAATTAAGGGCAAAATAAAAAAACACTTTCATAAAATATACCCTCATCAAATGTACCATATGAAAAGAAAAATAAAGATTATGAAGCGTAAGAGAAGCAGTCTCTTCTTCAGCCCCCTCTCCCCTCTCTATCATCCCTCACCCTCTTCTCTGTATTATTATATTCTTTGCATGTTGTACCAAAAGAAAGTTAGTAAGAATTTCCTTTCAAAATAGTCAAAACAAACACTAAATGCATCGGATGAGTAAAATGTATACATGTTACATATCCGCCCACTTGATATCATAAATAGTTGACTAGATTCTCATTGTTTAAACATTTCAATGTAGTCCTACTTTTTGCAATATGGATTTCGATTTTTTTTTGTATTTTTCCCATGTTTGGAATAGATCCTCAATTGAATCTCTACCGGCAAAACAGTTACAGATACAAATCCTAATTACCGTGGAGATTTATCTGGCTTATGATAGATGCATTTCTCAAAGCAATGTAATGTCGTCCTAGACAATACATATGCATATTGGCAACGCATAAATTTCATAAAATAAGCATCATAAGAAAATTAGTAAGCACTTCTTTTCAAAATAAGGGGCAAAATAAAAAAGACTTTCATAAATATACCATCATAAAAAATACCACCATGAAGAGAAAAATCAAGATTAAGAAGCGTAGGAGAAGCGGTCTATATATCAACTATCTCCACTTTTCCATCAGCTTTCTCCCTATTTTCTGTATTAATATCATTTTCTTCCTCTGATGCACTAAGAGAAAATTAGTAAGCATTTACTTACAAAAAAAGTCAAAAAAACACTCAATGCATCAGAAAAAGTAAATGTACTGAGGGTACATATTCGTACCCCTGATATCATATACAGTTACCTAGATTCTCATTGTTTCAACATTCCAATGTAGTTCTTATTTTGGTTGTATAGGTTTCTAAATTTTTTGTATCTTAAGCCTAAACAAGTAATGGGTGTACATGAAAAGAGTTTCTTCATGTGTTGTTGAGTTGAGTTGCAAGCTGGGCTCTAAGTGAATGGGCATAGAAAGCTGAATGAATGAAAATAGTTTCTTCATATGTTGTTGAGTTGAGTTGAGTAGCAAGCTGAATCAATAAGAGAATGTGCAATTTGTTAATTCACATGCCGAGCCACCATTGTTTTTCTATTTCTCTATATAAAATGGTAAGTCAAACCAAAATTAATTATTTCTTGTTTTGATATGCTCGTAGTCATATGCATGCATAGCCTTAATATGTAGAGAAATAGAGGTCCTCATCTAAATATATTTGGAACAGGTCCTCAATTGAATCTTTACCTGCAAAGCAGTTACAGATACAAAGCCAAATTTCCATGGAGATTTATCTGCCCTATGATAGACGCACTTCTCAAAGCAATGCAATGTCATCCTAGACAATACATAAGCAAATTGGCAACATATAAATTTCATAAAATAAGCACCAAAAGAAATTTAGTAAGCACTTCCGTTCAAAATTAGGGGCAAAATAAAAAAGACTTTCATAAAATATAGCATCATCAAAAATACCACCTTGAAGAGAAAAACCAAAATTAAGAAGTGTAAGAGAAACAGTCTATATATCAGCCATCCCATCTTTTCCATCGGCTCTCTCCCTCTTTTATGTATTAATTTCATTTTCTTCCTCTGCTGCACAAAAAGAAAATTAATAAGCACTTTCTTACAAAATAGTTAAAACAAATACTCAATGCACTTTCTTACGTGGTTCAGCCTAAGTCTACGTCCACGGAGCGCACCTACACTCAACTTCCACTATAAAATCGATGTTTACAATAGTGAAACACTATCTCTCTCCTTACGGCTCTCAATATTATTTTCTCTCTTCTCTATGCAGTACACATTACACACAAGAATTGCAGGAGTATTTATAATAGGTCTAGTCTAAAACTAGTAGGAATCCTTTTCTAAATAAAACAATAAAACACTCCTGAGTAGAATAGAGAACCAATCCTAAACATAATAGGATTCAGGCTTCACAACCCAACAATCTCCCACTTGAAGACTGAAACTAGAGTAGACTTTTTCATCTATCTTCGATGACTAATGGACATGTGTGGTGCGCTCATCCTCCTTCATCTTCAACCTTGAAGACCTACTGAAGCTGTGCATAACTCCAGTTTCTCCGTAGTGACTGGCTTGGTTAACATGTTAGCCGGATTCTTACTCCCTGCAATCTTCACAAACTTCAACACTCTATCGTCGATTAATGACCGAATGAGATGATACCACAGTCCTATATGCTTGGTCCTAGAATGGAACGCTGAATTCTTGGCCAAGTGTATTGCACTCTGACTATCGATGTGCAACACATTCATCACTTGCTCGAATCCCAACTCTGCTAACAACCCTTGTAACCATATAAGCTCATTGCTAGCTTCTATCACATCCACATTCTCCACTTCAGTTGTAGATATCGTCACTATCTTCTGCAACTGAGAAACCCAATTAATAGCGGTACTCCTCATTGTGAACACATATCCAGTGGTGCTCATCCTACTATCCACCTCTCCAGCAAAATCGGAATCCATATAACCTTCTAGCTTGAGTTCATCTCTCCTGAAGGTTAGACATTTTTCTGTCGTACCCCGTAGGTACCTTAGGATCCACTTCACTACTTCCCAGTGTTGCTTGCCTGGATTAGACATGTATCTGCTCACAACTCCCACTGCATAAGGAATATCTGGTTTTGTGCAAACCATGGCGTATATCAGGCTTCCAATGGCTGAGGCATATGGTACCCTAGCCATGAAGTCTTTTTCTTCGTCCGTCTCTGGGCATTGCTCATTGGACAATTTGAAGTGACTAGCTAATGATGTTCTAACCGGCTTTGCACCGCCCATGTTGAATCTTTGTAACACCTTACGAATGTACTCTGCCTGAGATAGCTGCAAAGTACCCATCTGTTTGTCTCTGCTAATCCTCATTCCAAGGATCTGCTTTGCTGCACCTAAATCCTTCATCTTGAACTCACTCGATAGTTGCTTTTTCAAGTAGTTAATCTCTTCCAAATCTGCACCTGCTACTAAAATGTCATCAACATAAAGTAGCAATATTATAAAACTCAACTTAACCTTCTTGAAGTAGCAGCAATGGTCAGCATTGCATCTAAAGTAGCCATTCCTTTGCATAAACCCATCAAACTTCTTGTACCACTGTCGGGGAGCTTGTTTCAAACCATACAAGCTCTTTGTCAACCTATAAACCATCTTTTCTCTGCCCTGTTCCGTAAACCCCTCTGGTTGCTGCATGTATATCTCTTTCTCTAAATCTCCATGAAGAAATCTAGTCTTCACATCCAACTGCTCAAGATATAACCCATTTGCTGCGACAATGCTCAACATTAACCGGATCGTAGTTAGTTTAACAACATGAGAAAAAATATCGGTGTAATCAATACCTTCCTTTTGTTGAAAGCCTTTGACTACCAATCTCGTTTTGTATCTCTTGGAACCATCATGTTCCTCATTGATTCGAAATACCCACTTGTTCTGTAGGGCTTTCTTTCCTTCAGGCAACTCGGTTAATTCCCAAGTCTGATTGGACACAAGCAAATTCATCTCATCCTTCATTGCAACCTTTCACTTGCTTGCATCTTCACCCTGACATGCCTCATTATAGCATTCAGGTTCCCCCGCATCTATCAGCAACAAGTAATGCAAGTACCTTCTATTTGGTATATGTGGGCGAGTGGATCTTCGCGGTGCATTCTGGGCCTATGAGGATCTTCTTAAAGCATTCCCAATTTGTGGATTTAGAACTCTCTTACAGATCGGACTCTATGGTGCTAGAACTTCATTCTGTGGTATATGTTTTCCAACCTGGGGCTGCACACCTTGCTTTTCAACTTTCTGATTACTACCACATTCCACAACTTCACCATCTGATACATCTTCTGGCCCAAAATAGTATGGTTCTTCCTGCTCAGACGTCTTTGTGTTTCTGTCCTTGTACATGACCTTCTCGTTGAAGACAACATCTCTACTCATGATCATCTTACGGTTTTGGTCATCCTAGAGTTTATAACCAAACTCGTCTTTACCATAACCCACCAAAGTGCACTTCACTGATGTGGCGTCCAACTTGCTCCTTGAGTGATCACCTACATGTACATAATAAACACAACCAAACACCTTCAAATGAGAAAGTTTTACCTCTTTCCCAGTCCAGATATCTTCTGGTATAGCGGGGTCCAAAGGCTTTGATGGTCCTCTATTGATCAAGTATGCTGTTGTATTAACTGCTTCTGCCCAGAACTGCTTCGGTAACCCTGATTGTAAGCGTATGCTTCTGGCTCTCTCAGTCAATGTCATATTCATCCATTCTGCTATACCATTCTCATGCGGTGTGCTCGGCACTGTCCTTATGAGTTTTATCCCGCTTTGATAGCAAAACTTCTTGAACTCGTTATCTTCATATTCTTCACCATTGTCTGAACGCAGCTTCTTGATCTTCAAACCTGTCTCATTCTCAATCATTTCTTTCCATTTCTTGAAAGCCTCAAACACATCAGACTTGTATTGTAAGAAGTAAACTCATACCTTCATGGAATAATCGTTGATGAACATGATGAAATACTGTTTACCTCCGGTTGATGAGACTGAAACTGGACCTCAAACATCGGTGTGCACTAGTTCCAGCTTCTCTTTTACCGGTGCTCTTCCGGTCCTTTTGAAGCAAACTCACTTCTGCTTCCCAAGAATACAGCTCTCATAGAAATCAACCTCAACAGTTTTTAACCCTGGCAGTTTACCTCTCGAATGCAGACACTTCAGCCATTGACTACTCATGTGCCCAAACCTCTGGTGCCACAGATTCGGATCCTCTCTACCTTCTGCCACTGCGGCCGAACCATACCCATCTATAGTCATGTAAAGAGACCCATTCTTAGTTCCCCAGGTGATTGTCATAGCACCTTTCGAGATCTTCCATTTATCATCTGTGAAATTCGTCACATAACCATCTGATACTAACTGCCCTATGGAGATCAAGTTCTTCCTCAAGTACGGTACGTGCCTCACGTTGTCTAGTTTCCAAACTGACCCATTCAGTTGAATCTTCACATCTTCCTTTCCGGTAATGTCGCATGCTTGAACGTCACCAAGATACACCTTGACCCAAATTTCCGGAGACGTAGTTCTCGAACAAATCCTTGTGTGAGGTGTCATGGAATGACATCCCTGAGTCTAACACCCAAGATTCCATCTTACTTTCCAATGAGCATATAAGGCAGTCGTCCGACTCCTCTGAAATACAATTCACACCTCTCTTGCCATCATCATTCTTAGCAGACCTACACTCACTCGAGTAGTGACCCATATTGCCACAATTCCAGCACTCGATGTTTTTCTTGCTTCGCTGCTGATTACCAGAATTGTTGCCTTGAAGATTCCTGGACTTGGATCTTCCTCTTGACTCTGATCTACCACGTTGATTTCTGTTCCGATTCCTGTTTCTACCTTCTCTACCTTCCATGTTCAGTGCTGAAGATAATGCCCTTGATCCCTCTTCACGCATCCTGATCTCTTAGGTAATAATCATGTCTACGACCTGTTGGAAGGCTAACTTTTCTTTTCCGAACGAGTTGGCAATTGATTGACATGTCGTACTCCAACTCTCCGGCATCTGGCCTAGAATTATGCCTGCCAACACCTCATCATCGAATACGATGGAAACTGAATTTAACCCATCTGTTACCTCATTGAACACGTTCAAGTGCTCATTGAAACTCTGATTTTCTGACATCTTCAGATTCACTAGCTTCTTTATCAAATGGACCTTCCTTACTGTAGAAGGCTGCTTGTATAAATTCAACAAGGCATTCATGAGATCTGCCGCTGTCTCTTGACCTTTGATGTTGAAGACGACTGATTTCGACAAACTGAGTCGAATTGCTCCCAGCACTTTACGATCCAAAACCATCCACTGTGCATCAATCATGTCCTTTGGTTTACATTGGGCCACCCAATCTTCATCAGACACGTTCTTTCAGTTTCTCCATTGTCGGCAGATACAAGTCCTTCTGGTACAAATAATCTTCCATCTGCATCTTCCAAAAGCTGAAATTCATACCGTTGAATTTCTCTATCTTGTATCCTTCTCGGACCCCATTGCTCCCACTCAAACTAAGAACGGCAAGCAATCTGAGCTGGTCAACGAAAAAGTCAAACCAGGACGGAATCCGATCAAAATTCAAAACTTTCCGTTTCAACATAAAAAGTATCGAATTTGGAAGATTTCACCACGCTGAGTCTGATGGTGATGTCGGTTTTCTTAGATTCACGACGGATCGGCATAGATCTGACGATAACCTTTCGGTTCTTCACACTTCGACGACTGATTTGAGGACTATCTGGTGCTCGATTGACGATGGCCCAGAAGACAATCTTGAAGATTGGCTCCTTTCACTTCTTTTGGTGGCGGTGGTGTTGCTCAACTAGCTTGCTGCAACTGGGCGGCGAAACGGCTCCCCTTCAAACTTCGTCGGCCGATTTGACCACTTTCCGGTGATCTTTTGACAATGGCTCAGAAGGGAAACTTATAGATCGGCTCTTTCTGATTCCAATGGTATTGGAGGTGACAACTCACTCTCCATGGCCGGCGGTGGCTTCTCCGGCGGTGGCTGATTCGGCGGCGCGTTAGCTACGCGGCTGCTGTTCTGGACTCCTGGAACCTTGTGGTGCAGAATCCTCAACTCTGGATCCTACCTAGTACACCCTAAGCTTAGAAACCTAGGCTCTGATACCAGTTGTTAGGGAAGTATTGACTTAGGGAATACGCACAATCAAATCATACAAGCAAAAGAAAAATAAGAGACACGAGATTTTACGTAGTTCAGCCTAAGCCTATGTCCACGGAGCGCACCTGCACTCAACTTCCACTATGAAATCAGTGTTTACAATAGTGAAGTGATCGGTCTATTTCTATACGTAGTTTAGGTCCTCATTTCCTATTATTTGTGCTTTGTTTTTGGGTGAAATTAGGTATTTTATGTGTTTGTTGAGCATTTATAGGTCACATTCCATGAAAGAGGTGTTATAAGTTATTTTGAAGAAAAGGAGCAAAAAACTGAATTTCGGCCAGTGCAGATCACCCAGATTGCGGGCCCCATATCAATCTCCTCGGTTTGAATTGTGTGTCCTACCACCTATGGATGGAAAGCCCAGGAAGTCTAGTTTCCGGCGCACTTTTCGGATCGCAATTCCAATATTCCTAGCAGATGTTATGCCCATTTTAGTATCCGATGGTCAGATCAGTCATAATTCCGTAAATAGTGACGGGATTTATTTTGCAAGTTGTCGGAACGGAAAATATTACCTTATTGGACATGAGTGTGAGTCTTGGAAAGCAAGTTGACACCTAATCCTTATCATCCTTCAATAAGTAATCAATTTGAGTGGATTAGGAAAGAATTAAATCCCAAAAAAGGTAGAGTTCCAAAAGGGAACCAATTTCCTTGTTGTTTAAGGACTTGACTTATCATCTAAAGCCTTATTTAAACCCCTTTGAAGCCTAATTTTGGGAGAGAGAATCCAAGGGAGGTCCCAAGCCACCAAGGGGGCCGTCCCCCATCACTCCACCACCATACATCACCACACACTCAATCATCTTTACACATAGAAGATTTGAAGACGAAGGGGAATTCATCATTGAAGATCTTAATGGGTTTTATCTTTTCTTTCTCTTCTCTTTTTATTTTCATGATGTGTAACTAATCCCATAACTAGGGAATCAATGTGAACCTTTTGTGAATGCTCATATATGGATTAATTAATATTTCATCAATTAAAATTCTTGATTTATTCATTATGCTTAATTGCTTAATCCTCATTAGTTTTAATATTTATTCACACCATAGACCAAGGGTGGATGATTATTTGGCATGATTTTAGGGTTATGACTATCTGAGAATTAGGATTAAAGTATAGACCAAACATAATCTTGATTAATGCTCTTTTGAATGAATGAATTCTGTCTTTAGCATAGGCCAAGCAAAGTATAGAATTTGGTTCTTATTTCTTGCACTTAAAGGGTTTCTAATCGTTGTTTACATCATAGACCAAGGGTGAATAATAATTGGGAACACGTGACTCATCTCATGACCATACGGTAATAGTCACATTAAAGACAAAGAATGAACCCTAGAATTGATTGAATCTTGTTTACAAATTAATTTCATACATTGAGTGTTCATAATTGGGGATCATTGATGACTTAGTGTTTTCTATCTTTTGATCACAACCATATTTTCTTTAATTGTTTTCTTAGCTTAATTTAATTTAGTTTTAGTTTAATAAATCATCAACAAATCTTTGGTTACTTTAATTTAACTTTAATTAGAATTAGTTTTAATTAATAAATCTCTTTTCCTCGTGGGAAGGATCCTTACTTGTCACTGTGCTAATCTTCACGATTCGTGCACTTGCGAGTATAGTTTTTAATAACACGATTTTACAACATCATGAAGCACTATCTCTCTCCTTACGGCTTTCAATATTCTTTTATCTCTTCTCTATGCAGCACATATTACACACAAGAATTACATGAATATTTATAATTGGTCTAGTCTAAAACTAGTAGGAATCATTTTCTAAATAAAACAATAAAACACTCCTAAGTAGAATAGAGAACCAATCCTAAACATAATAGGATTCGGGCATCACTGTTGGGTTGGGTTTCCTCCAAATGTGGAGATGGCCCAAAGAAAGTTTATCATGTATTCATTGTAAAGCCCACATAATATATGTGGATGGCCCAAGGACTTTTAAGTCATTTTACATGGTGTATAAAAGGGTTAAAACCCTAGCTGAAGAGAGAAGAGCAGAGACAAGAGAAGAGAGCAATCGGTGTGTGCAAAGAGTGAGAAGAAGAGAGAAAAAAGAAAAGAGTGCAGAAATTCTAGGTTTTGAGTCTACTGTCCAGAGTTCTTCAGAGGGCTAATCGGAGGTCCAAACGTGGTCGGATCAAGCTCGAATTTTGCAGACTTGTTCTCAACACACTGATATACATTCTGCACAGTGAAATTATCAATCGGAGTTCCCTGTTGTGACTTTTACGGTTCCGAACAGAGCTGGACAGAAAACAGGGGAGGTACTGCACATGTTTCGTAAAAGAGAGATATCTCTTTCATCTGTTGTCCGTTTGAGCTGACATTTGGACAGAACCTTCTTCACTCGTGGATCTACGATCTGACGGTTGGATCGTTGATCAAAAATTGCCGCAGAGAGATACACACCCAAAACAGAGGATTCGAGTTTGTGAAATCCTATCTCTCTTGTTTTACTTGCTAATATTGCATGTGTTGCCAAGATTAGTTAATCTTGAGATTTGCTGTGTTATATGTCTCTAGTTTAACTAGAGAGAACTGTGTATTCCCATTATATTTTGATAGTGGAGATTTCAGAGGACCCGTGGTTTTTACTCCTCAATTCAGGGAGGTTTTCCACGTAAATTCTTGGTGATCTTGTGTTTGTGATTGAGCTTGTGGTTGTGTTGTTTGCTGCTCTATTTAATTGCTTCCTATTAGGTTCACACAAGAGAGGGATATATTGTTTGTTATTGTTAGTGGTGCGTTTTATCCCATCATTCACAACCCAGCAAAAACTCCAACTATCTCTGAAGAAAATCTCTAAATTGTCCAACTCCAACTCCAATCTAGAGCTCGTGAATCTCTATATTGTCCCTTCCAGTAAGAATTCAGACACATTTGCTATTACAATTTGAAATCAAAGTTTTTATTTCTTGATCTGTTTTATTGCTTTTTTTTTAATAGAAAACTACTAGTGCAAGATGCATTGTCGAAGAGATTCAAGGATCTTCGATTGCTTTTTTTAAAAAAAAAAAAAAAACTAGATCTTCGATTACTACACAGTGTCGCATATGGGTGTTCTTGGTTTGGCAATTGGGGATACGAATCCGACATAGAAGCTTTGGAGTTACAAAGCAATAGAGCTCAACAAAATCATCCATGGTTTTAGCCCACAAATCGATGAAGAATGATTCAACATATTTTCGATATATATTTTTATATGTGTATATATGTCGAGGAGAGTGGGATAAAATTTTTGTTCCTCTTTTTTCAGGGTTAAGAATGCTGAAGTTTTATGTGTGTGGCTAGTTTCAGTTGCTGTATTTATGCTTGTCATGGCACTTTTTAAAACTACCGGTAGCATCTTGCTACAGACGGCACCACCTAGCATTCCATCTTCAGCTTTAACAAAATGCTGGACTGCTGGAGACAAGTATTTATTTCTTTATCTTTTCCATCTTGCAATTGGAGGTTTTTTTTTTAATTTTATCTTATTGAAAATCCTTATGGACAGATTACATCTCGGGAAGATGTTACAGAAGCTTCCCAATCTCGTTTCTGGGAACTAGTGCCTGGTCATGTTGTCGGCTCGATCTCACTTCAGGTATGCTGTTGAAACTTTTGTTCTATACGTTTTGTATTGATGCAGTAGATAATTAGACGTTTAGAATTTTTAAAATGTTTACATTTTACTGTATATGGTGAAGTGATAATTTAGTGTTCCTATTGGTGGATGATGCTGCTAACAGGTGTAAAGGGGAATAGATGATCGCCCAGTATTTGAATACGTGCATGGTTTATATCATGATTTGGGCATACAGGATTTGACTGTTCAAATTGCTATGATTTGAGCTAACAATATATGGTAAGGATAGCTTTAGATTGTCTTATCAAAATAAGGGTGCGTTTGATGCGTGAGATATGATTGGACTATTTTTAAGACATGGGATTAGATTGGATTTGATTAATTATAATGTTTCCCGTGTCTGGTGCAACATGAGATTTGATTAAAAATAATGTTATACTGTGTTTGGTATATAATGGGATATGATAAAAGTGTAATATTAAAATAAAATAAAAAGTTAAAAAAAAATATCTTTTAACTCTCCTCCGATCTCCTCTCTCCTCACATCTCTTTCTCTCCTTTGCTGTCTCATTTTTTCTTCTCTCCTTTGCCGTCTCAACTCCTCCATAGTTGATCTCATCTCTTCTTCTTCTTCTATTTTAGATTTTTCAATTTTTATCTTTCTTTCTTACACTAGTGAAGATCTTCTTCTTCTTCTATTTTTGATTTTTCAATTTTTTTTTTCTTAAACCGAAATTTGTGTACAGATCTTCTTATATTCTTATTCTTCTTCTATTTTTAATTTTTGAATTTTTTTTCTTTCTTAAACTGAAATTAGTGTAGATCTACATGGTGTAGATCTAAGTAGATGACACTGTTTTTTGTTAATTTTATTATATATAATCCTTACTTTTTTTGGAGAAGCTGCTAAGGAAGCTTTGAGCAAGCTCTGGAAAAAATTCTGGTTCACTATAAAGATGTGAAATGGGTTTTTTTTTTTATTGAACAAATATGGGTTTGTGGAGTTAGATATTATTTTGATTGATGATATATGTTGGGTTTTGGATTGGAAAATCTGGGTTTATGATAAGTGAAGATGAGTTTGTGAAGATTGATGATCTAGGTTTGTAATAATCAAGATGGAAAAGAAATTAATCCCATGTATTTCGTTGGGATTAATTTATCCCATTGCAATGGGATAAAATGGGTTGACATGATTATTTTTATCCAGCTTTATCAATGAGCCAAACATGGGAAACGGCTTAAAATTAAGCCAATCCCATCCTATCCCTTGAAACAAATGTGCCCTAATAGTTTTAGATTGAAGTTCATTATCACCTGGACACAAACGGTTGTATTACCGGTAAAGGGAGATTTTGAATCTTTTTCCCTTATAGAGAATGACATTTGCAGCATTGTTTATATTGTAATTAATTTATTCTTCTTTGCTGAAGAAAATTAGTTGCCGAGCCTGTCGGATTTTGTTCATTTTTATTCTCTCAAATTTGGCATTCTTGTTCCATTCCTTGAAATGAATTTCCATTGTAGTACCTGAATTACATTAAAATGCTTTTGATGCATTACGAGTTACTAAACTTGCCATGTTTAATCTGAAAATGGATCTACTTTCCGGCACCCACCGCCTACAACCAAGTTAAATATAATGAGCGTTCTTACAACCAAATCACATTGGGCAGTGGTCGTAAAGTATGTTTGATTGTACTTGTTTGCCGATATAACATTGGGGAAATACCAGTAGTCTTATAGATTTGTTATAGTATCAATAGATTGAGCTTTTTATAATAAGCAACATGGAATCGGGTAACATCAGGTTCGAAATACCTAATCCATTAAAATTTACAAAATATATGGAAGCACAAGCACACCAACAATGTCAAACGAAATTTCGGTTCGCGGGTGGTGTATCAGAAAAAAAAAATTGCTACTTTGATGCGATCACGTACTATAACGCTGATACAATTGCTGTGTTCACAAGCACACCAACTAGTAATAAAAACAATAGCACGATACCAATGGGAAGACATTGTTGATCCCCTTCAACTCTCTATACATACAGAATTATCTGGCAGAAATATCTGAAAATGGAGTAAGTTGGCTTCCTATAAGCGAATAATCTGACCCATTAAAAGATGGAGGCATGGCAGGCCACACGAAAGAAGGCCTTTCAATAGGCACCTGCGGTGGGGGTGCTTCCCCGGAAAGAACCTGTAAAACCACTTTCATTGAGGGCCTCAGGTGCGGATTCGGATGGCAACAGGCCAACCCCAGAATAAGCACACACTCCATTTCTTCCTCTGAAAACTTGGCTTCCAATCTTGAATCTGCAGCATCAATAATTCTACTCTTCCTGTAAAGTTCCCATATCCAATTCACAATGCTATTGTTGTAATCGTTCTGCTCACTCTGACTCCCAGGTTTCCTCCCACAAGCCACTTCCAGGATCAGAACCCCGAACGCGTAAGCGTCCGTTTCAACAGTTGCCCTGCCTGTTAGAAAAATCTCTGGAGCCATGTAACCAGGAGTTCCAGCTATCTCTTTTGTGGAATGGTGAGTTTTCTGGCTTTCTTGAATGGTTCGCGCAAGTCCAAAATCTCCGAGCTTGGCTTTGAACTCTGAATCCAGCATTATGTTGCTAGCTTTTATGTCGCGGTGAAGAACTCTCTTCTCACACCCGTTATGGAGATAGTCCAGAGCCAAAGCTGTACCATGTATTATACTGACCCTTGTTTCCCAGTCAAGAGTTGATTGTCCAGTGCCTGACTTCTCATCATAGAATATGTACTTGTCGAGGCTACCATTAGGCATGTAATCATACACCAGTAGGAAATCATTGTTTTCGTAACACCATCCGATCAGCTTTACAAGGTTTCGATGGCGAAGGCTACCTATTGTTGTGACTTCTGCAATGAATGCTTGCTTTCCTTGACGCGATGTCTCCGAGACTCTTTTAACAGCTACCAGCTTGTTCTTCCACATTCCCTTATAAACTGTCCCAAATCCACCTCTCCCCAGCTGGTTCTTCGGATTAAACTTGTCGGTTGCTTTTATAAGTTTTCTCAGTTTGAACTTCCTTGGAGCCTGAGTTGAGCTTTGGATTTGATCTTCTATGCTTGGATATGTATCCTCAACATCTTCAGTTTTGTTTCTCTTTTTCCTGTAAAAGCAAAAAGAAACACCACCTGATAATAAAACCACAACCACTGCTGCTGCAACCACTATCCAAACCCAGAACTTTAGACCTTCATCAAAATCTGAACCATTAAATTCCCATGATTTTACACAATTTAGCTGAGTGTAAATGCTTGTTGAGGCTGTGAATCCGACAAAAACCTTCTGCGGAAGATATTCAGAGAGATCTATAGGCTCGGAAAGAACCAGATTCTCTGCGTTTTGTCCAACAGAAACAGTAATATTTTTACCATCATATCGAACATGTACTGTTACACTAATACCTGTTGAAAGATTAACACCATAACTACTCAACGGGACTTGTTTGATCGAATAGATACTATTGATATCCAATCCAACATGATTATCATCAAGATCTTCTGAGTAGCTTTTCCTGGTGTCAAATTCTATTGCAACTATGTTGGCTTGAGAGGTTCCATTAGTGGTTGCATTTACTATGCTGAGCCATTGTCCATCACTGTTCTCCGGAACATCGGTGTTGTCAGTCAATACAAAAGCCAAGCCTTCTCCAGCAGTAGCTGTCTGGTTTAGAATATTAAGTGTAAAGATGGAGTTGAAAACTGCATTGACCCCTCTTTTCTTCCACAACCTGAATGGTTTTCTGTAGAAAGCTCGCCCTGATATGTTCGTAATAGGACCGCGAACATCACGAGTAACTTGGATGGCGTCAAGGAATACATTCGAATCGTCGCTCAAAAGGAGATGATTGTCATCTGGGAAGCTTGGAAAATTGAAGTCAAAGCAACTCACTTGAGTGAAAAAAGCACCACCCCACAAGAGGGAGGTTGCTAACAAAAACAATTTGACCACCACAGAATTGCACATCTATGACTCAGGATTATTGGCTTACCAGATTGTTTGTTGTGTGTTTGCTATATCTGAAAATCTCAATGGAGGAGGAAGATGATGATGATTGTCTTTTTAATAGATTTAATTAGCACATGCTATAAATAAATTTGAACAAGGAACATGGGTGTGGCAACTTCCTGGCATATTCTGCTTACTTTTATTTTGAATTGTTAATTAGAATATAAATTTTTTTAATGTTATTGACTTTGATATTTAATTCGGAAATGTACAAATTACAAGTTGATTTTTTGTAAGTCACTTGTACAAGCAGATAAACATAAGCGAGCTGGCTGCTTTTTTCTTATTATTATTAATTTTTTTTTAGGGGTAGATAGGGAATCTATATAGATGAATACAATGATAGACATTGCTTAAAATATCTACAATTTATGGTGGCAAATGATATAAAATTTGTAGTCTCTTTTTTTTTTTACTGTTTATTAATGAAGAATAATCATTGACAGTGTATTGTGGGTAGAGTTTTTGTCAACCATAAAACAAAGTACATACGTATACTATTTTGCAGGCTTCCATCAGCCAGCAAGAAATAAAATGGTTTGTTTAAAAATTCAGGGAAGAACAAGTCTAAGAATGTTTATCTAAAACATCAAATCTTGATTATTCAATATTTATCTATTTGCTTGGTTGTTGTTTTTTGCTGTCAAAAGTCTGAATCCCAAATAGCAGTCAATGAAAATGACCATGAATATATATGTACAAAACATAATGTTCATGTCAGATAATCACACCAATTAAACAATTTTCATTACGAGATGAGGTTGGTCCTATGATATATCTTTCAAACCTATGCTACGTTATGAATTTGAGTTCTCCCTTCTAAAAAAATCTGAATTTATGTCGTATTTCAAAAAAAAAACACAATTTTCATACTATCTATATTCCAGGAATATTCAAGTAAAAAAATATATATTCCAGGAATATATAGATATATAATCTGTTTTTTACTACATCAAAAAAAATTTGTTTTTTACTTAACAACTCATCATCTTCCTTGCATAACAGCATAAGTCTGCAGTCAATGAAGAAGTCCAAAAAAAATTTTAAAATACAGTGTAGATGGTTTTATATTTTTAATCAAAACCCAGTTAATAATGTCATTTTTCCATCTACAGAGAGCCACAGAGATACCAATTTACCGACTGGTTCTTATAGTTATATTAGAGGTCTTGAGATTTAATCCTAATTATACTATATATATGATCATTTGGAATTTTTGTATAAAATTTGTACATCTTATAAATATATATTAAGAAAATATTTATCTCTAATCATAGTCAAAATGATTGTTTACACATTATAGAAGTGAACTAGAGATGAGATTTTTTATTTTATTTTTAACTATTACAATTAGATTCAGAGTTTGAAAGATGTGTACGTGATTCAAATCCTATACCATTAACCGTTAATCATTGAATCAACTTCATCCCGTCAATCAATTCATAAGACTTGAGAAATTAATACACTCAAGATGGAACCTTTTCATTATCTCTTCACTGATAACTTTATGTTTATGGATGTGACTTTGTGAGAAATTATCTCTTTGACTTTTCTGAAGAGCAAGAGAACTTCTGTTTCTCTATATATGTTTCTTCGAATTTCATTACAATTTCGTAATCCTGGAATTTTTTTTTTCCATTCAACGGTTCAAAGCCGGCAAAGAGTAGCCGCACAGGAAGATAAGTGACAACATAACAAGGAATTAAAATAATAATTTATTATGTGAATGCATTTGACTATGTATTTATATATGGACTTTGATTTAGTGGCCAATTACAATTCATTATTACAGTAATTCATATCATCTCGTGATGACCTCATTCTTGATACTTGTAATTTATAAATCATATATCTCCCAATTGAAAGTTTTCCCCAGATAAAATCTGTAAAATGACAACCTCTTCAGTGAGCTTTCACGATATTTTTAAACAAATAGAGCTTAACTATATAAGTTTATTAAATAAATAAATTGCAATTGAGAGGAAAGCATTGAGTTGAAATTCTATGATTAATATAGCGAGTTAATGACAGGTAAGAGTCGTAATGATATTTGACTTGACATAATATTATAATAACAGTGGTATATATGCCCCTCGTAAAGTCACGCCTATACTTCTGAGATGGTGGTTTGAAAGTTCTGTTCTTCTATAATCCTCGAATTAATTATGATAGTTGAAAAAAAAATCTAGTAGAAAGCCTTTGGTGCATCAAATACACTAGATCAAATTTTGATTTTGATTTGTGATACATTAGATCAGGTGTATTTGATTCTATTCAGATTTTAACCCTGTACTTTCTCAAATTGCAGATTGAGAGTTTTACAGAGGTAGAATTATTAATGACTCCTAAGGTTGCGAAATCCCCGAGAAATAAAAGAAATTATAAAGGTGAAAGATGCTCAGTATACAATTGAAAAAAATATATATGACGAATACAAATTAAATTATGTAGAAGGATTCATTCTAAACATTATTAATAAAACCAACTAACTTTGATACAAGTATACACCAAATTTAAAAGTTTAAACTTAAATCAAGGAAAACAATAATATTTAAGAGTAATGGCAGACTGTCAAAATTACTTACATAATATGGTATATGAGTTGTAAATATGATGTGTAAAATCGTGTTATAAAATACTCACTCGCAAGTGCACGAATCGTGAAGATAAGTACAGTGCCAAGTAAGGATCGTTCCCACGAGGAAAAGTAATTTATTAATTAAAACTAATTCTACTTAAATTTAAATTAAAGTAACCAAAAGATTTGTTGTTTGATTGATTAAACTAAAACTAAATTAAATAAATCTAAAGAAAACAATTAATGAGAATATGGTTGTGATCAATGGAAAGAAAACACTAAGTCATCAATGATCCCCAATTATGAACACTCAATGTATGGAATTAATTTGTAAACAAGATTTAATCAATTCTATGGTTCATTCTTTGTCTTTAATATGACTATTACTGTATGGTCATGAGATGAGTCACGTGCTCCCAACCACTATTCACCCTTAGTCTATGGTGTGAACAGTGATCGGAAACCCTTTAAGCGCAAGAATTAAGAACTAAATTCTATATTTTGCTTGGCCTATGCTAAAGATAAAATTCATTCATTCAAACGAGCTTTAATCAAGATTATGTTTGGTCTATACTCTAACCATAATTCTTAGATAGTCTTAACCCTAAAATCATGCCAAATAGTTATCCACCTTTGGTCTATGGTGTGAATAAATATTAAAACTAATGAGGATTAAGCAATTAAGAACAATGAATAAATCAAGAATTGAATTGATGAAATAATAATTAATCCATATATGAGCATTCACAAAAGGTTCACATTGATTCCCTAGTTATGAGATTAGTTACACATCATGGAAAAAGAAAGAAAAGAGATTGAGTAGAGAAAACCCGAGATGATCATCAAAGAGCTCCTCCAATTCTTCTTCGTCTTCTTCTACAATGGATGGATGAGTCTTGAGGTGATGTGTGGTAATGGAGTGATGGGGGACGGCCCCCTTGGTGGCTTAGGACCTCCCTTGGTTTCTCTATCCCTAAATTAGGGTTCACAGGGGTTTAAACAGGCTTTAGATGATAAGTCAAGTCCTTAAACAACAAGGAAATTGGTTCCCTTTTGGAACTCTACCTTTTTGGGATTTAATTCTTTCTTAATCCACTCAAATTGATTACTTATTGAAGGATGATAAGGATTATGTGTCAACTTGCTTTCCAAGACTCACACTCATGTCCAAGAAGGTAATATTTCCCGTTCCAACAACTTGCAAAATAAATCTCGTCACTATTTGCGGAATTATGACTGATCTGACAATTGGATACTAAAACGGGCATAACCTCTTCTAGGAATATTGGAATTGTGATCCGAAAAGTGCGCCGGAAACTAGACTTCCATGGCTTTCCATTCATAGGTGGTAGGACACACAATTCAATCGGAGCTGAGAGATATGGCCCCCAAAATATGAATGATCTGCAAAGCCCAAAATTCAGCTTTTTGCTCATTTTCTCCAAAATAACTTCTAACACCTTCTTCCATGGAATGTGACCTACAAATGCTCAACAAACACATAAAATATCTAATTTCACACAAAAACAAAGCACAAATAATAGAAAATGGGAACCTAAAATATGTATAAAAATAGACCGATCAAAATACCATATAAATTATGAGATGATATGATAAGTGATGTATTAGTTATGATTCATACGCTATATTATTTTGACAAATTTTTCAGAAAGCTTAGCTCTGACTTGATGGTCAGTTGGGTCCTTGAGTCTGTGAAATTCAAGGTTGGCGGTTCGATGGTCTATGATAGATAGATACTTTATTAAAAAAATAATTAAATCTGATTACTAATATATTTATTTTGGGCTTATAATTACTTTTGGGTTCTCAATAAAATTAGGCCTATCTAGTTGCAAATAACAAGCCTATAATTATTTTGTACAGTAGAACTCTTCTAAATTAATATTTATGGGACTCATCCTTAAGTATTAATTTAGGGGGTTATTAATTTAAAGGATTTTATCTTGTAAAGTGTTATTTTGTATTTAAAAATGCGTGAAAATCTGTTTTCTTGTTTAGGGAATGTTATATTTCGGGATTTCTTGTTTAGTCGGTTTTCTTCTTCAAGAGAAGTTCCTCTTTTTCAAGATTCTTAATCGCAATGACACTTTTCATGGCAAATCGAAAGGTTCGCTTCTCCTTGACAATTGCACTGCTTATGTACCACTTATAGAGCTACCTAATCACATCTAACTCAGGAACACCACAGTGCACTATCTGCCACCGAATTTGAAGAAGAAGTGTGTTACACTCCAACTGAAGAGGTTATCATCAATGATACCACAAGGTAGAATAATGATAATGTGATTGAGATAGATGACAACTATGATAGTCATAAAGTACCTAAAATATATATAAGTAAGATTGTTGAAATGCTAAATTTAATTAAAACCTACAACAAAAAGGTGATGACAATAGATTCTTGAGGACAATTCAAAATATGAAGGATGAAGGATAAAGTAAAAAATATCAAACATGGTGGTCTAGTGCAAATTAGCATCTTAAAATACTTTACTAGTTCTTGAATAACTCTACTAGTTCTTGAATAATATATAATATATTTTGAACTTTTATGAAATTATTAATTTATGCGATAGTTGGGACCGAAATTTTACGTTAGGTTTCAAAAAGAAATTATTAATTATTACGATAGAGGGGTTTATTAATTTTTTACATTGGCCCGAGTCGGGACCGAGATTTTTTATTAATTTAGAAAGAATATTAATTTATGGGAGATTAATATATAGGGGTTCTACTGTATTGTATCATTTAACTTTGTCCAAATTGATCATATCATATGCTTGTGATTTGTGGAAATATCTCATTTAATAATATGATTGCGGTAAGAAGAATTCTCATAATTTAATTTAGGCTCTCCTATGGTTTTTCTCTGAAACACTATAGTGTAAGTAGTGTGGGTTTCTAGGTGTATTCATATTTTCCCCGTATCTTTTTTTTGTTTGTGCTGAGGGACTCTCATGTTTGATTAATCAGGCACAATCGCGTGGTTCGATCACTGCGTTTAAGAGCAGCGGGATTGGCCCTGTTATTTCACATTTGTTTTTTTTACAGACGATAGTCTGCTGTTTTCAAAAGCGACAACTTCTGATTGTGTGGCTATTAAAGATTCCCTGGATTCTTATGCAAAAGGCTTTGGGCCAGTTGGTTAATTTTGCTAAGTCTGCGATATGTGTTAGTCCTTCAGTGGTGGGTCAGGAGAGTAGGAGACTTGCGGGCATCATAGGAGTATGGGTGCTAAGTGTCATGAGAGGTACTTGGGTTTGCCAAGCTTTGTAGGAAGGAATTGTAAATTCCATCATTTTGTGATTGACTTATGTTGATGGTGATTTTTCGTCGTCACTATCAACGAACTTGTATCAAGTGAGAATAAGAACAGATAAGTATAATACTGCAAGAAAATAATAGATCATGAGACAGAAATACGTGGTAAAAACTCCTTCTAACTGGAGAAAAATCCACGGGTTGTTGCTTGAGCAACAAAGTCAAATCCACTATGAAAAACTCAATTACAAAGTATTTCTCTCTGATTTCTCCTGCTTATTCTCACTTCTCTCTGTTATGTTTCTTACAGGGGTATTTATACATGTTATTGCTAGGGTTTATGGTACTGCTAGGGTTTGGTGTTGTGATACCCGTATTTTGCGTGATTTCCTAGTTCTAATTGAAGTTTGTTTCTTTCTGGAGTTTATCCTGTTTCCTGTTTTGACTGAGTCCGAATCTGCATCGGATTCCTCGCCCTTTATCTGTGGGAAATCTGTTTGCCTTTCAGTTGGACTCTGATAGTCGTATCGTTGCTTATTGTGGAGTTGCTTGCTGCTGATTCTGTCCATATGCTTGTGAAGTACTCGCCTTCATTATCTGATCCCGAGCATGACCGAGTATGCCCGAGCCGATTCCTTCGATGCCCGAGCCGATTTCTTCGTCTGTGGTCGGGCTGCTTTGCTCTTTGCTGAGTAAATTCCCTTGGGGAATTTTTGCCCTTTAATGCTTGCCTTTCCTTGACTTTGCTTACATGGCCCCTTACTGTAATGACGTGTCCTTAATGATGATTTTTACCTATAACAACTTATTTCTGTGACAAACCACTATAAGATATTTTGTAAGCGTAACTTTGGTTCTTCATGTGGTCATCGAAGTTCGTGATCGTGTTTGGAAAGCTTCTCGGCATCCCGAGTGCTTTAAGATCAAGAGCCTCAAAGTTATATCACTTGACTTGTACTCTTGAAGAGATTAGGTGCACAGATACATGCACCACTCATTCATTTGTGTATTCATTGTCATTTAAGTGTGCATTTCACCATTTTCACACTTGCACATATTGCATATATGTGTTAGATTCAATGAGAAGGCATATTCTTCTCATTGTCGCGGTCTTAGTGTCGTCGTGGTGAATCGCGAAAACCGTTCCAGTTATTTTCAAGATGCATGTGTCGTCATGGACCACTGCAAAAAATGGGCGTAACATTCCTTTCAAAGGATTTCGCAGTCCAATTGTCTTCTTGGACCACCGCTAAAACCTTTAATTGGTTTTCGATGTCTTTGTGTAGTCATGAAAAAACCCCGATAAATTGGCACAAAGTTTTCTCCAGTGGATTTCGTGGTTACGGTTTCATCATGAACCACCGTGAGAATGAGATCGCGATATTTCGGGGACGATTGAGTTGCCTTTATTGTTGGAACCCCGTTCACTGGTAACGCAGCGGAAATAGGTTTTAAAAATTTTATACAGATCATAAACGATCTGGAACCAGTGAACTTAGGATCACAATTCTTTTTCCGGAACTAATACATACAATATGTAAACACAGGAAATTGTAATTAATATATTAAAAAGAAATTTAGAACCTTACCAACGTTTGGAGGCTCTTTCACTTCACGATATACTTCTGATCTGTACCACTGATCTTCCTAGCTATTCCCGGAACTGGTAACTGCGTGTGGGCGCGTCACGTACTCAGGAACTTAGGAGGATGTAGAGAAATGAAGAAGAAACTTTTTCTTCCAAGAGAAATAAATACCTAGAACCATTCTAGGAGCTAAAAAAAATTATCTTATATATACTTTTTTGTTTTTAATAATACACCGAATGCACATCACTTTTTTCTCTCTTTTAAAAAACATGCACCAATTGCTCACTTTGATTTTTCCTTTTTTTTTCTCACGCACACTAGTGTTCTTTTTTTTTTCTTTATAACATGCACCTCAAAAAAAAATCTTGTTTTCTCTTTTCGTTTCTCTAGTGCACCCACACCTCTGTTTATATTGGATACAGACACTAATATATTGGTTGTTGTGTGCTTTTTGTTTTTGTTATCTAAATATATATCATATATATATTATTATAACTAAAACTCTTTAATTGATATCTTTTTAGATTTTAAAACAAAAATATTTTAAAATTGATATCTCATATCTTTTATTTTAAAAGATAATTAAATATTTATTTTGAATTTAAACATTTTAAATTCAATTTCAAATATTTAATTTAATAAAATAAAATAATCATATTATCTTATTCTATTTACAATCAAATATCAACTAACATCCTCCATTAAGTGATTAATAACAAAATTAAATAATTTTATTATTTATTTTATTTTATCACCATTATTCATTAATTAAATAATCTCATTTTTCAATTAATTCCTGAATTAAATACATGTCACTTTCGTAACACAATTAATTGGACAATCCAATTAATTAACCGTGACCCTTGTTACCTAAATCGATCGGGCTAGCAAGGAGACCTAATGGACCCACAGTATTTTGAGCTCCAATAATTCTCGAAATCATTAATTAAACTCTTTAATTAATATTCCTTGATTATTAACTCCAGTGTTATTCCACTAAAAACCCGAAGCTGCACTCTCTCAACTGCAGACGCTTTTACACAAACCGATACAACTCGGTATCCATCGATATAACTAATACACATGGTGTGATCCTCCACAGTAGTTCATAATTAGATCTGGGTCATAATGTCCGTTATACCCCTCTAATTACATATATCCTTTAAGTACCGTTGATTCTCTAATGGACAATAAATCTTATTTCCTCACGGAATTATGAGAGCGCTCATATTATCTAAGCCCCGAATCAACCCTTAAATGTATAGTTGCGGTCCATTCAGTACTTTACGGAATGGACCGCAGCTATAGATTAACCACAAATAAAGTATCCAGCTTTATTTGCTATCTATGGACTCTTTAGATTGCACGTCTCTTACTGTATCCATTTGTATATGACACTCATATATACAGTTCGAGATTACATCCGGCAATCTAGGATGTTAATATATGCACAAGTTATCAAATAAACAACACAACAAGAATGAATTGAACTTTTCTTTTATGTATTTATAAATCCATTTACAAATTACATCTTTTAGGGCATAAACCCCAACAACTATCGTGGTTGTTTTTTGTCATAGTCAATCGCGACATCCTGACCACGAAAAACTATCTTTGTCCAAAATGATGTAGCTTTGCAAGACCCTTATTTATAGTCCATGACACTTTCTTGTTCACTACGAACTCCGAAATTCTGATATTGTGTGAGCATATTGAGTTTTTAGAGAAATGAAGGTTGTTGTAACCACTTATGACTCTCCATCCCCATTCATGGACATCATCAAGCATGGTTCTTGTTGCATCATCACTTGGTAGGTAAGAACAAAATCCCATATCTTTAATTGTTCTTCATTTTATTTACCCAGATATCATCTTTAGTGCTTTTTCGTTAAGGCTTTGGTGATTGTAGGGGTTACCTAATAACTAGGATTGTTGGGTTTCATTATTCACATCCAGTTAAGCATTTAGTGTTAGTCTTGCACTCATTTGTATTGAGCATTCAATGCTTGTTCACTTAGACTTTAATTCTCTTCATTAAGTCCAAGTCTTGTGGTTAAATGTGGTAGTTGCACAAGCAAGTGAAGTCTTGCAACCAAATGTGTTGGTTGGCAAACATCGTCAAGACCTACTTTTAAAGGCATGTGGGTAGAATAGGTTGAGTTACGATCCTTGTGAAGAGTGACGAGAGATTTCAACTTAGGATGTAATCAAATATTCAGTTAGTGGAGTTTCTGTAACTAAGTGGCTAGCGAGGATAGTTCCGTGGTTTTTTCCAGTTGGAGGGCTTCCACATAAAAATCAAGTGTTCATTTATATTCCTCAATTTTTATTTTTATTTTTGTGTGTTTAATCTTGATTAATCAAAAAGTTGGTAATTAATTTGATTAACAACTCATTCACCCTCCCTCTAGTTTGTTTAGACACATTTATAGTTCATTTTCAGGAATAAATGAAAGCAGTTTTCGGAGATTGCGACTAGGGTGTGGGACAAGGTGAAGGGTTGGCGTGATAAGTTTCTGTTAGCTGGGGGTACTGAAATTTTAATTAAAGTGGTCGTCCAATTGATTCCCACACATGCTATGAGCTTATTCTGCTTACCAAGTGGGCTTATTTTGGAGGTTAAGAGGTTATGTGCTCATTTATATTGGGGTAGCAGTAAAAAAAAAAGTGAAAAAAATGCAGTGGTGTTTGTGGGACAGACTATGTAAGCCAAAAAAATAACTGTGGACATGATTTTAGAGACCTTGAGACTTTCAATCAGGCACTGTTAGTAAAACAGTGTTGCCGGATTCTCAAGAATCCAAATAGTATGGTGACGAGAGTCTTGAAGGGTAATTATTTTTGAAAGATTGATTTCCTTCAAACAGGGTGCAATGATGCAGAATCTTTTCTATGGAAAAGTTTTATGTGGGGGAAGGAATTGATGTAAGTTGGATCTCAGTGGAGGGTGGGCAATGGTTCATCAATAAAAATTTATAAAGACTGGTGGATCCCAAGGCAATAAACTTTTAGAGTTATTTCGCCTCTAGTGTTAGGGGAAATTGTAAAGATTAGTCAACTAAAGACTTAACAGGGTGGGTGGAACATGGACCTAATTAATGAGACATTTTTGGAGGAAGATGTTACTGCTATTCTAAGCCTGCCAACTGCAGTGAATAGGTTTGGGGATTCGATTTCTTAGCATTTCAAACAACCTGGGGAATAATCGGTGAGGATTGTATATTGGGTAGGGAGAGTGATGGAGTAGCTCTTGAATACGTCAGGAGTGAATGTTGTTGTGAATTGGTGGAAATTTTTATGGAAAATGGAGATTGTTATTTATCTGGAGGGATTGTAACGGTTGGATTCCCACATGAAAATAACTCAAGCGTGTGTCTAATCTAACCTAGGGGGTGAATATGTTTTAATTGATTAATTACCAACCTTTTCAACTTAATCAATTTTACCAACTTTACCTCATGATGATAAACAATTAAACAATAAAAGCAATGCAGAAAACAATAAAAAAGGTCAATTTGTTTTACGTGAGAAACCCTCCAACCGGGCTAAACTCACAGGCTATCTATCTAGCCACATACGGTCCTCAAATCCACTATTTGAAAGAAAGTTTACAACCTAGGTTGACCTTAATCAAACCATTCTCGGTCACTAACCCTTTCACTCAATCCAATGAGCCTTTAATAGTGATCCTAGAACAATTAATTGTGCACTAAACAACTCAGTCACAAGGCTTAACACTCAATGAAGAGAATGCCAACCTATGTGAATATGTTAAAAATATTCTAACATGCAATTAATGCTAGGCTACACTAAATGCTTATCTAGGATTCAATAATGGCAATTAAAACAAACTTAGATATCAATATTTAAATGCAAAGCAAGAAAATTTAGCTAAAGGGAAAAATGTTCCTAGATGTAAGCTATCAATGAATAATCAATCTCAACCAACACACAAAGACTCAAACATATTAGAGACAACATTAAACAAAGAGTCATGCATTTATCAACAAAATAAATGCAAAACCTAGGCAAATATGAGCATATGAAAGATGCAAGGAGTACTAGAGCAAGTTAATGTTACATAGTCAAAGAAAACAAGTAGACCCATGATTAGATAAAGCTCGGATGATGCTAAATGCTCATGGGAAAGTGTTTGGTTGAGTAAAGGTCGGTTCTTTGGAGTTTCTCTCTCGTAAAGGAAGCTTGGATTCTCAAAAACAGCTTCTTGAACTCACCAAAACATAATGGGAGAGAAAAGAAGATATATATATATATATATATAAGAGGTTAAAGTGAAACGCCAGCGTTTTGGGCAAATACCAATTATATTATTATATAATTGGTATATATAGGACAAACCGCTGTGAGTACCGCTGTTGGAGACATAGCGGTAACCTAGATCAAAAAACAAATAGCCCAAGACCGTTGTATGTAACAATGTGGCTCTCACAGCGGATTTGACAGCGGTAACCTACTGGAATGCACACCACTGTGATAATTCATAGCGTAACATACAACATAGCAACATTGGTTTCTACTGGAAAGTTAACCGCTATGTAACTATTGTGAAAACTCACAGCGGTTCTCACAACGGGAGCAATGCAAGGACCCTTAAACCTCTAACATTCAACCAAGATGCAATAGTGATGATCATACATAAAGGTAGATATAACATGAAAATGCACAATCATGAAACACACAACAAATATATGAGATATGAGAATGCATGAGATGTGTGTGTGTGTGTGTGTGTGTGTGTGTGTGTGTGCAACTAAGTCTCTTCAAGGGATTAAGCACAAGTGATATTCCTCTGAAGTGATCTTGAGCTTGAGGTCTTGAGAATGTCATTGACGCTTGATCATAACAAAAAGGCCTAATCTACCCTTACAAATAAATTGCAAATGTGGTTTGTCAACGAAATAAGCCAATCAAAATATGATGAACTTACAATCTTCCCCTTTGGCTATTTCATGACAAAACCACCACTCACAATTCATTCTCACAAAACAAATGAAAACTAGAGGTCAACAAAGAATATTCTACAACACAAAGAGATACCTAAAATCTAGAACTTCAAGTCTTCGGTCTTTTGTAGATTAAACATCCCTATAAAACAAGGTAACAACACTTTCCAAGACAAGTGTATGTAAGGTGATCAAGAGACAAATGAGATAAAAAAACAATTGCATAGATGAAAACAAGCAACATGCAATGAAGTGCAATGCAATGCTCCCCTTAAATGGGTTACTCCCCCTCAACAAGTGAAAATACTACTTGAGTGTGTCCAACCTAACCTATGAGGGGGGAATAGGTTTTAATCAATTTTAATCAAGTTAATTATCAACTTTCCTTGATTAGTCAATATTAAAAATTTATCCAACACAATACAAAAACAATCAACGAAACTAAAGTGAGGAAAACAATAAAAACACATTGATTTGTTTTACGTGAGAAAACCCCAAAAGGGTAAAAACACACCGGCTATCATTCTAGCCACACATGGTCCTCAAATCCACTATTTGAATGAAAGTTTACAACCTAGGTTGACCTCAAGTCACACCATACTTGGTCACTAACCATTTCACTCTACCCAACGGGCCTTTAATAGTGAAACTAGACCAGCAAGCTTGAGCACTAATCAACTTAGTCACAATGCTTAACAATTAATGAGGAGGTTAAGCAACCTATGTGAATATGTAGAAATATTCTATCATGCAAATAATGCTAGGCTACATTAAGTGCTTATCTAGGAGTTTAAAGATGTCAATAAGTACAAATCCTAGATATCATGTTGCCATATGACATTCATATAACTTAGCTATATAAAATAAATGAAAACCTAGATACAATAGCTATCACAATACAAAACCCAACAAACAACACACACACACAAAACCCTCAACTTTTAGATAAAAACTTAGTTTATATGCAAACAAGTTATAAAAGAGATTTCTTGTTAAGCAAGAACACTAGAATAAATGAAGATGGTGTTCTACTTACCAAGTCATGTGTGTTGATAAAGACCCATGCTAAAACACATCATAGATGAAGCCAGATGATGTTTGAATCATGAATGAGATATGGGTATTTGTGTTTTGATCAAGAAAAATTGAATCTTGGTGGTTTTTCTTCAATTTTTCTTGCAAGACACTCTTGAGCTCTAAAGATGGAGTTTTTAATTGAATTCTGAAGCTTACAAAAGGCTAAGAAAGGGAAAGGATGTTTATATATGTAGCCTTAGCTGAAGTGGCACCGTTTTGAAAACAGGTAACTAAATCCTTGTTGATGCCAGGTTTTGGATTGCACAGTGGAATGGAGTTTTAAATTTTTTTTATGCAATCATCAAATAAACCTATTTGTACAGTAATAATCGAAAACAATAAGAAGGATATGAAACTATTTCATACCATCATTTGAAGGCTCATTTTTTTCTTTTTCGATCTGCTTCCTGATTTGAACCACAAGATCTTCCGGGATATGTCCCGCGATTGGCTACAGTGTGTGGGCGGGGCGTGGGGGCGCTTCACGGGTTTCAGGAGCTTGAATGGAGGTAGAAGAAACTTAAGAAAACAACTCTTGTTTTCTATGTGTGGAATTCGGCCACAATGAATCAAAGACAAAAAAAAATAATTTTGTATATTTTTTTGTTTTTGCCTGGCCGCACACCTCTAGTTTTCTTCTTTTAGTTCCAGGCAATAACCATTCAGTGCAATTGAATTGAGATAACTGATATATTCTCTTCTATTTCATTTCACACAACAAAACCATTCAATGCAATTGAAGCTGATATATTTTTGTTCTATGCGTGTATCAGTTTTCAAAAACCATTAATATCTTATATTTATTTTTAATTTTTTAACTGATAACTTTCATTAATTAATCCATTCAGATATCTAATATCTATAAGGATAATTAATGTCTTTGAATTTAAACTTTTTAAATTCAAATTTGATATTTAATTTAATAAAAATAAAATAATCAAATTATCTTATCTTCATTCAAACACAAATATCAATCAAAACCCTCCAACTAATGATTAATAGTAAAATTAAATAATCTTATTATTTAATCAATTTAATCACTAATATTCGTTAATTAAATAATCTCATTATTCAATTAATTCCTAAATAGATACGTGTCACTTTCTTAACACAATTAATTGGACAATCCAATTAATCAACCGTGACCCTTGTTACCTTTAATCATTCGGGCTAGCAAGGGGACCTAATGGACCCACAATATTTCGAGCTCCAATAATCCTTAGAAATAATTAATTAAACTCTTTAATTAATATTTCATGATTATTAACTTCGGTGTTATTCCACTAAAAACCTGAAGCTGCATTCTCTCAACTGTAGATGTTTTTACACAAACCAATAACTTTCGGTGTCCATCGGTATAGCGATTACATATGGTGTAATCCTCCACAAGTAGTTCATAATTAGAGCTGGGTCATAATGTCCGTTATACCCCTCTAATTACATCTTTTCCATTATGTATCGTTGATTCTCTAATGAACAATAAATCCTACATTCCTCAAGGAATTAGGAGATCGCTCATATTGTTCAAGCCCCGAATCAACTCTTAAGGGGACTACTATCTATTTCTCACAAGAAGGAGTGGATTCCACTATTGTGTACGAACCTTCCTAGCCACAAGTCAAACCGTGATCCTAACATACAGAGCATATTGATCAGTAATGCAACTCCGACCTCACTCATGGTATATCAAAAACCACGATTTAACCTGAAGAGGTCGATAAGACACTCAGGATTAAGATCACCCATATATCGACAAATGACCCATATATAGCCATCATTTGTCGATATATATGAATCTCATCATGTAATGGATCTTATTGAGAGATTCATATAGATTGTGGCCCAGTCCTATATGATCACATCATACAAGGTGCCTTCATTCTCATATCATCATACGAATGATTTAGGATAAGATCACCGTACATTACGGAATGAACCGCAGCTGTATATTAACCACAAATAAAGTACCCAGCTTTATTTGCTATCTACGGACTCTTTAGATTGATCGTTTCAAAATGAATCCATATGTATATAACAATCATATACTCAGTTTGAAATTATATCCGACAATCTTGGATTTTAAGTACACATGTTATATATAAATGTATGAGACAATTTGAATGAATAAACTACTTCTTTTATTTATGTTCAATTCACATTTACAAATTACAAGCTTTAGGGCAAAAACCCCCAACAATCTCCCACTTGTGCTAAAGCATGTGAGATATGTCTTGTAAACCTAGACCCTCTAAGTGACCCGTAAACACTTTAGCCGGTAAAGTCTTCGTAAATGGATCAGCATGATTGTCATGTAACGCTATCTTGGTCACGGTCACATCTCCTCTCTGTACTATCTCTCTGATGAGATGATATTTCCTCTCTATATGCTTCCCTCTTTTGTGGCTTCTTGGTTCTTTGGAGTTAGCCACAGCACCACTGTTATCACAATAAAATCCCTTTTCAACATCCAAGAAAGAGACTATTATACATGAATGTTGTGCAAGTGTGAAGTGAGTGAAATGCACACAAAAAGAAGCATAATTAATCATGCAAAACATGTTAACAATTGAGATACAGTGCAAGACATAATAATGTGCAACTAAATCTCTTCAAAGAGTGTTACGCAAGAGATATACCTTTGAAGTGCTCTTGAGCTAGGGAATGTCATTGAAGCTTGATCACGAACAATGAGGCCTAATCTACCCTTACAAGCAAATCCACATGTGGTTTGTCAACGAAATAAGACAATCAAAATATGAGGAACTTACAACAATTAAATATCTCCTAATATGTAACTCCCATAATATGCAACCCCCCGTAATATGCAACTCCCCTGATATGCAACTCCCCATTTTTGTCATGACATATGCAAATGAGTATCTCCAATCCGGTCACTTTAGCAAAGAGAGCTATTACCATAGACGATAGGTGCATAATCATATACACTAAATTTATGCAACTTAAATAATTTGGAGAGAATCAAGGATGTTTAAATTAAAAAAAAAACTGTGTGAGATTGTTGCTTTGGATGCAAGATATAAAACTTCAAAATTTAAGCAATGGTATTTGGCAAAGCAAACATTAAAAGAGTTTCCAAAAAAATTTAAACCAATTTGTAACCTTTTGTCATAAGCAAACAAGTTATAGTTTTTCAAAAAGCATTTGTAAACAACAAGCAACTTTATCAATTCTTAACAACCAAACAAGACATGGATGAGGCATCCTTATTAATAGAATAGATATGAAATCCTTATTGGTTGTTGTCTTGTTCAAATCATTAAGAAGAGAGAGAAGACTAATTTTGGATATAAAATCCTTATTGGTTGAATGGATACTAGATCCTTATTTAGATTAGCCTTCTCATTTGCTTTCATACATTTGCATTCAAAATAGTGCATTCAAGAACATTTCATGCATATTATTTGAAGCATGTCATAAAAAATCAAGTTCACATATCATGGAGATAAATTATAGGTCATTCAAGATTACTCCCTAATAAATTTTCCTAGTCCAAAAATGCATTATTGAACATTAAAGTGACATGGATTACAAACAAAGCAAAGTTACACACTTATTAAATAAAAATACCATATATGCATATATATATGAAACCAAGATTCTCAAGAAATTAATGAAGAAGTATAAAATTGATCAAATTTTTGCATGTGACAAGAATGCAAAGTCGCTTTCTTTGCTTGAGATCCCCACATGGATTCAATCATCAAAACATATCAAGGCATGTGACAAATCTCAGTAGACCTACTAAGTGATTTGAACCTAGTTGAGTCTAAGGGCTTTGTGAATAGATCTGTTAGTTGATCATTTGTGCCAACATGTTCAGATGCAATACATTTGTTTTCAACTAGCTCCCTAATAAAGTGATGTCTAATATCTATGTGCTTAGTTCTAGAGTGCTGAACATGATTCTTTGAAATATTAAAGACACTCAAGTATCGCAATAAAGGGTTAGAGTACCTTGATCAAAGCCATAAAACATAAGCATTTGCTTCATCCAAAGAAGTTGTGTTCAAGCACTCCCGGGGACTTTGTATTCGGCCTCATCCGTGGACAAGGAAATAGAGTTTTGCTTCTTGCAAAACCATGACACCAAGTTGTTTCCTAAGAAAAAGCAACCACTCGATGTAGTCTTCCTATCATCACAATTCCATACCCAGTCTGCATCACTAAAGCCAACCAAACTAGCATTAGTGTCAAAAGAGTATTGTTAACGAAAATTTTGCTCGAGACGAGAAATCTCAGTTAACACCCTCGAGACCACTACCACGTAGGTGGTGGCCAAGATTGATCGTATGTGTAGCAATGATTTATAAAATGACAAGGAATAATGATACAATTCATCACCCAAAAGAAAGCAAGAGTATTTTCTTTATTGAACGTGCATGGTATACAAATATAAATTTCTTTATTTTTGCTCTCAATTCTCTCTAGGGTATGGTCGAGTATTTGTCTTATGCCTGTCGAATAGTAGCCTCCTCTTTTCTTTTTCTTTCTTTCTATTTATACATAGTTTTGTAGGTTAAATCAACTGATTCTCCCCTTGATTTTCTCAGTCTCTCCCCTCCTTATCGGGCGGGATTTCTCCTTGAAAAATGTCATTGACTTTGAGTTAATAGCCGAATTGAGAATATCTTGGCGGAGATCAGTTTGTTTCCTCTTTGGACTCTATTACTTGTTATGCATATAGGTAACGTTTCCAGATATGATCCAATGCATCTTCGTATCTTCACAGCATGATCCTTTATAGAGGTCGTTGAATATGGCATGGTGTGGTGCATCAACTAGTGAGGTCTATCAGTGTTCCGACCTCGATATCTGAGAAGTTTCATTCAGCTAGGAGCCAGATATGGCTTTCCTTGACCTTTTCAAAGCTAGGTACGGCTTCCTCTGACCTTTCAAAGCTAGATGCGACTTCCTATGGACATTCTCCTGTGTCAGAGAGGTATAGGTGAGTCTCTGGAGCAATTGCGAGGTGACCTCGACTTCGGGGGATTTCTAGTTTTGGTGATGCGGGCTAGATCTGATCATTTCGGACTCTATCCCGGATGTTTCCGGAGCCCGTCCTTGTTCCTGGGGTGGTATCGTAGCTCGGCTCTGGTTAGAATGGTCTCCTAGTGGAAACTCTCGGGTATGGAGCCAGATCTGGGAGGTGGAAAATTTTCCTTTGGTCCTTAGCCAATTTTGGCTATTAACAGAAGTCCTCTCTGACTTGAACACCAGACGTCGAGCTTGGGGTCAGATTTTTACTTTATTTGGGAAATCTTCCTCTTTTTACCGTTACCGAAATATTGGGGAAATCTCCTCATTAGAGTGACGTGATGCGAACCGACTAATTTATCTCTGAATTAATCTGATTGTGTTACGGTAGTCCCCGAGATTTTTTACCGATACCAGAATCTTGGGGAGATCTCCATCTTAACTGCGTAAGTGATGTGGCAAGAGATGATTAGCCTGCTTCTGAGTTAATCCGGTTACGTTACGCTAGTCCCCGAGATTCTTTACCGTTACCAAACGAGGATCTCGATAGCTCATGTGGTTGCCATCTTGCCTATATATATATATATATATATATCTATTTTTCTCCTTGTCTTCCTCACATCTCTCGAACTAAAATTTTTGCTATGAAATATTTTCTCTCATAGCCTTTCCTCCAAGCTTGCCTTTTTCTTCATTCTTCATCCTTGTTGGCTTTTACTATGTCGAAAACCAGTCGCGATTCAGTCAACTCCATAATTGACAGCGAGGAGGTCGTCAGTCTTACTCTGGGGAAACGGGCTAGGAGGAGTTCTGACGGCGACGATTCCCTGCCCACCTCGCAACGTCGATGGTCAAGTAGGAATGTATCCATTGGGGCTGGGTTCTCCAACCATCCTGACCATCCTTTGGATATCGTCGACGAAGATTCTGACAAAGAAGTGGGCGGTGAAGCCGCGGGAGAGCATCGGGTCTCAGCTCCTAGTCCCCTTTTGGAGAGGCTCCCTCCTTACGATTTCTGGGTTATCCCAGATTCCATCATCGACCCGGTTTAGATTGACCGCTTGAGGTCAAAGTTTGGCATTCCCGACAGCGTATCCATCTCGGTGCCTCCCAAAAATTACGAGTTCTTCAACCCCCTAAAGGCGTGCTTCCGATTCATGTGGCCGCTCTCGAGAACGGGGTCAGGCTTCCCCTTCATCCGACTCTTCGGCGGGCTATTAACGCCATCCAGCTTGCTCCTCTCCAGTTGACGCCTGGCTTCTGGAGGCATCTGATTGGTTTCCTTGTACTATGGAGGGAACAATGTCAGATGAGTAAGGTGACGAGGGAGTCGGGTGCAGAGGAACTGGCCTATCTCTTCTAGATTGGGAGCCTGTCTGGCGCTCCTCGAGGCCAATTCTATGCCAAGGCCAAGAAAAAGCTCAACTTCATCATTCTTGGTGCTTCGAAGAAGGACCCCGCTTGGAAAGAAGAACGGATCCTTGCGAGGGATGACTGGGGGAGCTCGATTTTTATTGGAGGGTATGAATTCGAGGTTCCCACGGCTTTCAGTGACAAGCCATCATGGGACCGGGACTCCCTGCCTTCTGAGTCCAAAGCCATCTTGAACGCTATTCTAGCCCGGAATTATTTGAACCTGAAGTTCCCTACTGCTGAAGCCTTTGATCCTCGTAGGGTGAACAAATATTTACGGATCTCAAACGCTATTCCTCGTAAGTGTCATTGAGTTGCTTTGCCTTATTACTCAGCTTGGTTCTAACATTTTCCTTTTTAATCTGCTTATTCACAGTTTTTGTCGTGGAACCGGCCATTTCTTCGAGTTTATAAGCTCAATTGCGAACAACTAGTTTTATCAAATATGGCCCTTCCCAATTGGGACTTAAGACTCCATCCAACCTTTTCTGAGTATTCAGGGTCACTTTCCTAAGTACCAGATCCCCTTCTTTGAATTCCCTGGCTCTGACCTTTTGGTTGAAGTATCTAGCGATCTTGCTCTGGTAAATCACTACTTTCTCTACTACCCGGTCTTGTTTTTCTTCTAAAGGGTCTAGATTAGCCCGGAGCTTGACTTCGTTACTTTCGGGCTCAAAGTGTTGTACCCTGAACGAGGTTAATTTATGCTTGATGGGGATGACTGCTTCAACCCCAAAAGCCAGGGAGTAAGGTGTCTCCCCGGTAGTTGTTCTCTTTGTAGTCCGGTATGCCCAGAGGACTTCTGGCAGCTCTTCGGCCCATTTACCTTTCTTCTGATGTAGCTTCTTCTTCAGAAGTTTCTTGATAGTCTTGTTGGTGGATTCTACCAGCCCGTTAGTCTGGGGATGAGCCACTGAAGCGAGCCTGAGTTCGATCCCCAATCCCTTACAGAAGTCTTTGAACCGGGGGTTGTCGAATTGCTTCCCTAGGTCAGCTATATTGATGAGAGGGGTCCCAAGTATGCATACCACGTTAGTCTTGATGAATTTGGTTGTATTCTTTTCTGATATTCGAGAAAGAGGTCCTGCATCGACCCATCTTGTGAAATAGTCGATAGCCACGATAGCATGTTTCATCTGTCCGGGAGTGGTAGGGAGTGGCCCAATTAGGTCGATTCCCCACATGGCAAAGGGGTAAGGTGAACTGAGGGACGACAGTCGCTCGGGTGGCTGGTGGTTCAAGTTTGAAGTTCTTTGACAAAGTTCGCAAGATTGCACAAAACTCTTTGCGTCTTGGTGGATGGTCGGCAAATAGTACCCCATACGAAGCACCTGATAGGCTAGAGCTTCCCCACCTATGTGGTTCCCACAGTCCCCAGAGTGGACCTCTATCAATGCCCACTTAGCATCATCAGAATGCAAGCACCTAAGTAAGGGGAGGGATTTGCCCCTCCTGTAAAGGTACCCGTCCACCATACAGTATCAGACTGAGAGTCTCTTAATTCTTCGAGCTTGGTCAGTTTGTTAACCAGCCGCTGGTATGTGGCCCCCGCATTCTTCAAACCAAACGGCATCACCTTGTAGCAGTATAAGCCATGCCCAGTAAGGAAACTTTTTTAATCTTGGTAAGCCGGGTGCATTTTAATTTGGTTGTATCCTGAGAATGCGTCCATAAAACTCAAAAGTTTATTTACGGACATGGAGTCAACCTGCTGGTTGATCTTTGGTAAAGGAAAACTGTCTTTCGGACAAGCCCCGTTGAGGTCGGTGTAATCGACACACATACGCCACTTCCCATTCGCCTTCATAACCATGACCACGTTGGCGATCCATTCGGTGTAACGTACTTCTCTGATGAACCCTGCTTTGATCAATTTATCAACCTCTTCCTGCACTGCAGCATTCCTATCAGCGTTGAAGTGACACATCTTCTGTTAGACTGGCTTGACTGTTGGATCTACCGCTAGTCGGTGGGCGGCCATTGATGCCGGGATTCCAGGCATTTCATCATGGTTCCAGGCGAATATGTCGCTGAACTCCCTGAGAAGGTCAATTAGTCCTCTTTTTACTTATGGATCAAGGGTGGCCCCGACCATGACAACCTTGGAGGGATCGTCATTTCTGATGGGTATTTCTTCTAGTTTATCTATGGGCTGCCCGCTGGCCCATTCCTTACTCTGTTCTCCCTCGTAAGGCATAATAGGTTCGCTCTCCGGATGCCCAGGATGTTCCGCGGGCTCCTTCTCCTCTTGGATTATCAGGGATGTATCCATGTTGTAAGAATCTCATTTCTATGATTGGCTTATTTCATGACAAATCACATTGGGATTATTTGTAATGGGTAGCTTAGGTTTTACTGTGGTTCTTCATCAACAAGCTTCCGAGATCCCATAGTGCTTCAAGAGAGGTAGTTTACTTGTCTTGATTCTTTTGAAGAGATTTTAGTTGCACACACTCACTTGCATGCATTATATTCTTGATTACATGCTATTGAATGATGCATTGTATGCCATTCTTCACACTCCACACTTGCACATTCTTGCATATTAGATTAGTGTGTTGAGTCTGCCTGGAAAAGAGGATTTTCCTCTTTACCGCGGTGCAGGTCGCTTGCTGGGCACCTGCCTCTGTCGCGGTCCCAACAGCGGTTGGTTCCAGAAGGTGCATGCGTTAACGACCGCGGTCTGTGCACTTGTATGCGCAGCGGTCCATACCGCGGTATACTTCAGTAGGCCCCTGCCGCCTAGACCGCGGCATGTGCCTTGCATGCACAGCGTCCCCCGACGCGATGTTGTCCAGTAGGCACACTGCTGCATGTACCGCGGTCTGGGCACTTACCCGAGCCGCGGTCCAGCAAGCGGTATTGACGGGATTTTGTTTCTCAAACCCAAAATGACGCAGTTTTGTCTAGGGTTTCTATATATATGTTCTCTTCTTCCCCAACTCGTTTTTGAGAGCTTCATGAACCCATTTTTATGAGAGAGAACAACCCTAAGAGAGAGAAAGCTTCAAGCTTTGTTCCTTGACTCTCCAAACCCAAAACCCATTATCTTCATGCATTTCTAAGCATCTTTAAGGCATGGGTCTTCATCATTAGTTGACTTGGTAAGTTGAACAAAAACCCCATATTTATCATTTGTTCATACTTTCCAAGATTGTGTTTTTATTACATTTATTAGTTGATTAAATGCTAGGACTCTATTTAATGCATATATTTATGAGTTCCTTTGTATGATTGAGTTGTATTGTGAGAGCTTGCATTTAGGACATATTTGCCCTCTAGCTAATTAGGACTCATTGATTGCATTTGTTAATTGCATTTATTGTCCTTGCCATGATTAATGACAACATATGTTGATATGGCTTTGTTTGATGACTAGAGTTTAGACTTGCACATCTATATCTAGTTAGGTCTTTATGAGCATTCATATAGACATTGATATCTAGGATTTGTACTTAGTGTCATCTTAAATCCCTAGATAAGCATTTAGTGTTGCCTAGCATTATTTGTATTTTGAGTATTCATATATTCACTTAGGTTGTTAATATCTTCTTGAGAGTTAAGTATTGTGACTACAAGGTGGAGTGCACAAGCAAGTGAAGTCTTGCAACCAAGGTGTGGTTGGCAAGCAAAGTGATCAAGGATTCACTATAAAGGCCCGTTGGGTAGTAGTGGTGGATTAGTGACCGAGAATGGTGTGACTAGAGGTCAACCTAGGTTGTAAACATCATTACAATAGTGGATTTGAGGATCGTATGTGGCTAGAAGGATAGCCCGTGGTTTTTCCCTTGTCGAAGGGTTTCCACGTCAAAATCAAGTGTTCGTTATATTTCCGCACTTTACTTGATTTTGTATGTATGGTTGTATTGGGTTAATTGTGTTTAATATTGACTAATCGAAAAGTTGGTAATAATCGATTAACAACCCATTCACCCCGCCTCTAGGTTGTTAGACACACACTAAGAGTGTATTTTCAATTGGTATCAGAGCGGGTTCCTAGACATATTTAGGTGATCCTTGCTCTTGATTGTGTGTGTCTTGCATTTGTGTGCATTTTGTTGGTTGCATTCACTTGCATTCATATTACCCAAACACTATGAGTGACTTTGGGATGAGTAAAGAGGGAGCATCGAGCATACGACCTCCTTTGCTCAAGGGTGACAATTATGCCTCATGGAAAGGCAAGATGGAGTCCTATATTTGCCAAATAAGTGATCGAGCTTGGATGGCAATTGAAGATGGCTACACTCCTCCAACAATGACCACTGAAGATGGAAGTGAAGTCTCCAAGCCTAAGTCTCAATGGAGCACACAAGAATTTGAAGCTTCAAAGTGGAACAACAAAGCAATGCATGCTTTGTTTTGTGCAGTGGATGAGAGCCAATACAAACTCATCCAAATCACCAAAAATGCACATGAAGCTTGGAAGATTCTAGAGACGGCGCATGAGGGAACCGAAGTGGTTAAGGATTCCAAGCTCCAAGTTCTTCAAGCACAATTTGAGCCGATCAAGATGGAAGAGCATGAGTGCTTTAATGACTTCCAAGTGAAGTTGATGGACATTGTGAATCAAAGCCATCAACTAGGTGACCCGTATTCGGATAGGAGAATCAAGCAAAAGATCATGAGGCCACTTCCCGCTAGATTCGAATCCAAAGTGACGGCTCTTGAAGAAAACAAGGACTTCAAGACTATGAAGCCAAGTGAAGTGATTGGAAGGCTACTTGCCTATGAGTCTAGACGGGGTCTTACCTCCACACCTCCCAAGAAGCAAAAGGGGTTAGTCTTGAAGACCTCTAAGTTTGGGAAGGGGGATGATGACTCGGATGAAGACATAGCTCTAATGGTGAAGAGATTCAAGAAATTCTTGAAGCTACAAAAGAGCGGCCATGGCTCTAAGGGAAATGACTTCAGGAAGAAAACCCACTTCAAGAAGATTGAGCCAAGTCAAGAGAAGCCTTCAAGAAAGGGGATTCAATGCTTTGAATGTGAAGGATTCGGGCATATCTCCAAGGATTGTACTAACTTGAAGGACAAGAGAAGAGGAAAAGGGATGGCTATCTTATCAAGTGATAGTGAGAGTGTAGAAGATTCCTCGGATGATGAAGAACTTGCCATTAACTACACGGCCTTTGGAGCCTCCTATGTGGAAGTAGAAGAGGGCAAGAGTGACTTGTCTTGTGATCAAGGCGAAAGTCTTGATGGGGAAGTTGACTCATTTGATGAGAGGCAAAGTGAAAAGAGTGTCTCATTCTCTAGTGTAGGAAATGACTCTAGTGATGAGAAGTCTTCCTCTCACTCTAGAGGAATTTGTGAAGGCATGGACCTTGAAGGCTTCATCAAACACTTTGAAGACTCTAGGTTGAAAAAGAAAAGGGAGATTCAAAAATTAAAGGAGGAGAATCTCAAGCTTTCAACCAAGGTAACTCACTTGAATGAAGAAGTGAGGAGAGTCAACGAAAGTGAAGACAAGTTGAAGAGGGAACTTGATGAAGCAAGGATGTCTCTTGCTAAATTGACTTCAGGATCGGAGAAACTTAACAAGATGTTAAGCATTGGTAAGGTGCCAAATGAAAAGTGTGGGCTTGGTTTCATTGATGATGAGTGCACTTCATTCCTGGGCAAGACTACATTTGTGAAGGAGATCTCTCCTAAATGTCCGCCTCCATCACCCAAGAAATGTATTATTGTGGGTGATTCTTCCAAGAGTGCTTCCTTGAAGATGCTTCCGAGGAAATAAGTTTCACCTCAATCCGTGAGGATGCCTCAACCCTTGAGGATGCCTCAACCCTTGAGGATGCCTCAACCTCAAGCTCAAGGCAAAAGCAAAGGTTCACCTCCTCAACATCCTAGGAGGAAGATTGATCTTGGAGAGTCATCCAAATGTGGCAAAGTGAAAATGCCAACAAAGAATGGAGCTCAAGCTCAACAACCAAGAGTCTTGCTTTCAAGCTTTCCTCAACCAAGAAGGCAAGCCAAGCAACCTCAACCCTTGAGGCAAGTACATCAAGTTTTTCATGCTCAACCACAAAGGCACCAACATCCGGCTAATGTTCCAAGAAAAAGCCAACATGTGCAACATCAAATGCAAACTCATCAACATGGCCATGCCCCGATGAGAGCTAAATGCAATGGTATGAGTTCTTCTTTTATACCTACTTGTCATTATTGTGGTATGATTGGTCACATTAGACCAAATTGTTTTAACTACATTAAGTTATGTAGAATTGAGAGCATGAAAGAAAAGAGAATGAACCGTAGGGCTAAATTGAATGATCCTAGGAAATCTAGTGAATTGAATACTTTGTCCACTAAAAATGACGTAGTGGAACCTAGGTTGAATAAGGAAAATGTGCATCCTTTCCTTTGTGCTAAAATATCACCAATAGACACTATTGAGTCAAATGGACTTAGTATGTCTAGTGGAACTTACCCCTCGTCCTAATACGGTACGGTTGTGACCCCATGAAGGGAGCTCAAGCAAAGAGAGCAAACTTGCATGATTTGCCATATGCAAAAAGTTGATTAATTTTATGCTCTTTTATAATTGCTTGAGATGATTGGTTGTGCATATGCTTATATGTTATTTTCATAATAAGTGTGCAACCTTGCTTTACTTGCAATCCATGTCATATTTTAGTTCAACAATGCATTTTTTGGACTAGGAGATTTTGATTGGGAAAGTACATTTGAATGACCCATAATTTAACTCTATGACATGAGAACTATTAATGACATGCTTAAAATGATATGCATGAAATGTTTTTGTTTGCTTTAGTGCAAAATATGTGTGATAGCAAATGAGAAGACTAAACCAAATAAGGATCTAGTATCCATGCAATAAATAAGGATGTCTCATCCAAATTTAGTCTTCTCTCTCTCTTTATTAGTTGAACAAGGCTACTATCATAAGGGTATCCTACCCGGAAAAATCAAAAAGGGTGCAACAGTCACTCATGTCTTGTTTTGCTTATAAAGTTTGATATAGTTGCTCTTTAAATTGAAATTCATTTTGAAAAACTATATCTTGTTTGCTTATGACAAAAGGGTATAAATTGGTTTGAAGTCTTTTGGAAACCCTTTTGATGTTTGCTTTGCCAAATACCATTGCTTGAACTTGAATGCTATATGTCTTGCATGCAAAGCAACAAATTCACACATTTGTTTTAATAAAACTCCTTGAATCTCTCTAAATTATTTAAGTTGCATAAAGTTTGTGTATATGATTATGCAATGTTGTTGTGCGAATAGCTCTCTTTGCTAAAAGCAACCCGATAGGAGGAGCTCCTTTGCCTATCTCATAACAAAAAGGGGGAGCAATCTTGAGAAATATAGGGGGAGCATGAGGGAGCATGTTTATGCTTTGGGGGAAAAGCCTTATGAGAGAGAGTAACCTTTTAGGGGGAGCATTGCACATGCATTCTTTGTATTGCTTTATTTGTATTTAAGTGCAATGCTTGTTTTTATTTGTTCACCTCACATGCACTTGCTCTTGGAAAGTGCTTTCTTGCTATTGTGTATAAGTATGATGATCTACGAAGAGATTGATGACCTTGAAGACTTAGATCTTAGGTTTCTCTTTTTGTGTAACGTAGAATATTCCTTGTTGACCAATAGCTTTTATTTTTGTTTTGTGAGGATTATTTTGTGAGTGGTGATTTTGTCATGAAATAGCCAAAGAGGGAGATTGTAAGAACCTCATTTCTATGATTGGCTTATTTCATGACAAATCACATTGGGATTATTTGTAATGGGTAGCTTAGGTTTTACTGTGGTTCTTCATCAACAAGCTTCCGAGATCCCATAGTGCTTCAAGAGAGGTAGTTTACTTGTCTTGACTCTTTTGAAGAGATTTTAGTTGCACACACTCACTTGCATGCATTATATTCTTGATTACATGCTATTGAATGATGCATTGTATGCCATTCTTCACACTCCACACTTGCACATTCTTGCATATTAGATTAATGTGTTGAGTCTACCTGGAAAAGAGGATTTTCCTCTTTACCGCGGTGCAGGTCGCTTGCTGGGCACCTGCCTCTGTCGCGGTCCCAACAGCGGTTGGTTCTAGAAGGTGCATGCGTTAACTACCGCGGTCTGTGCACTTGTATGCGCAGCGGTCCATACCGCGGTATACTTCAGTAGGCCCCTGCCGCCTAGACCGCGGCATGTGCCTTGCATGCACAGCGTCCCCCGACGCGATGTTGTCCAGTAGGCACACTGCTGCATGTACCGCGGTCTGGGCACTTACCCGAGCCGCGGTCCAGCAAGCGGTATTGACGGGATTTTGTTTCTCAAACCCAAAACGACGCAGTTTTGTCTAGGGTTTCTATATATATGTTCTCTTCTTCCCCAACTCGTTTTTGAGAGCTTCATGAACCCATTTTTATGAGAGAGAACAACCCTAAGAGAGAGAAAGCTTCAAGCTTTGTTCCTTGACTCTCCAAACCCAAAACCCATTATCTTCATGCATTTCTTAGCATCTTTAAGGCATGGGTCTTCATCATTAGTTGACTTAGTAAGTTGAACAAAAACCCCATATTTATCATTTGTTCATACTTTCCAAGATTGTGTTTTTATTGCATTTATTAGTTGATTAAATGTTAGGACTCTATTTAATGCATATATTTATGAGTTCCTTTGTATGATTGGGTTGTATTGTGATAGCTTGCATTTAGGACATATTTGCCCTCTAGCTAATTAGGACTCATTGATTGCATTTATTAATTGCATTTATTGTCCTTGCCATGATTAATGACAACATATGTTGATATGGCTTTGTTTGATGACTAGAGTTTAGACTTGCACATATATATCTAGTTAGGTCTTTATGAGCATTCATATAGACATTGATATCTAGGATTTGTACTTAGTGTCATCTTAAATCCCTAGATAAGCATTTAGTGTTGCCTAGCATTATTTGTATTTTGAGTATTCATATATTCACTTAGGTTGTTAATCTCTTCTTGAGAGTTAAGTCTTGTGACTACAAGGTGGAGTGCACAAGCAAGTGAAGTCTTGCAACCAAGGTGTGGTTGGCAAGCAAAGTGATCAAGGATTCACTATAAAGGCCCGTTGGGTAGTAGTGGTGGGTTAGTGACCGAGAATGGTGTGACTAGAGGTCAACCTAGGTTGTAAACATCATTACAATAGTGGATTTGAGGATCGTATGTGGCTAGAAGGATAGCCCATGGTTTTTACCTTGTCGAAGGGTTTCCACGTCAAAATCAAGTGTTCTTTATATTTCCGCACTTTACTTGATTTTGTATGTATGGTTGTATTGGGTTAATTGTGTTTAATATTGACTAATCGAAAAGTTGGTAATAATCGATTAACAACCCATTCACCCCCCCTCTAGGTTGTTAGACACACGCTAAGAGTGTATTTTCACATGTCTTCCTGGATTAATGTCACATGTACACATTGTTTCGCTAGGGCTGCAGGATTGGCAAATACTGCATAGCATTTCCTAGCTGCCTGTTGGTCCCCGCGTACCTCTCCTACTTTTGTTCCAACCGGGAATTTCAGGACGTTGTGGTATATGGACAAGACTCACTTCAAGGAGGACAGGAAAGGTCTCCCTAGGATGGCGTTGTAGGCCGATGAGGTGTCCACCACAGCAAAGTCGGTCATAACATTCTGTTGGAGAGGGGTGATTCTGATGATTACTGGGAGGATCATCGACCCCACTGGTATGATCGAATCTCCAGTGAACCCGTAAAGCAGAGTGGTACAGCTGTTGTAACAACGTTGCTTCAGGTTTAATTTTTCCAGGGTATCCTTGAAGAGGATATCTACACTGCTACCTGTATCTACGAGCACGCGATGGACCAGACAGTTGGCGATCTGTATCGTGATTACCATGGGATCATCATGAGGTTGCACCGTGTTGAAGACATCTGCTTCGGTGAAAACGATCTGCGCTGACTGAGAGGGCTCTGTCGGGCTCTGGCTGACTTCGAAGATCCCCTGGCTTTCTCCGATGCGGGGAATCTTTCTCACGTGGTTTTTTCGGGAGTTATTGGAAACGCTAGCCAGTGTAGGACCTCCGCTGATAGTGTGTACCACCTGGATCTGTTGCATTAAGTCAGCATGTTCCTCTTTCCTCTTTTCTGCGTCTTCACGGATTTCGGCTTGTACCTCCCTTCCAGTCCTAATGTTATCTCTGACCTGTTGTAAGAACTCAATCAGGCATGCTCCCCTTATCAGGGCTTCAATCTGGTTGCGCAAATTATAGCACTCTGAGGTGTTGTGGCCCACGTCTTCGTGGAAGTCGCAGTACTTGTAACGGTTTCTCCTGTCAATTGGGGCTTTCATGGGAGCGGGCTTTTGGAGCAACCCTTTATCTCGTATGGCAAGGTAGACTGTTTCCCTGGAAGCATTCAAAGGGGTGTAGTAGTCATACCCTTTTTCCCCTTGCATTACTGGAGCCACAGTTCTGGGAGGCGGCGAAGCCTAGGGAGGGGTTCGTTTTGCTGGATATCTTTCTTGCCTATGCAGAGGAGCAGGGATGCGATAGGTCGACCTGTTGGGAGGTTTATTCTGAGTTTTCTGTACTGGCTCAAATTTGGGGGCTTCTTTCTTCAGACGCTTTGTCGTTCTCATGTCGTCGTGTTCCATCTTGACCTTGAGTTGTTCGTCGATCTCGACCTGCTCAAGAGCCCGGTCGTAGGCCTCCTGGTAAGTCTCAGGAGGTCTCTTGGAGAAGGAACGGAAAAGCTTTCCTGCCTATAGGTTCCGCCTGAAGTTGGCGAGAGTTTCTTTTTCGGTGAAAACTCCTATTTGTATGACATCCTTGTGAAATCGTTCCACGTACGACCGAAGAGTCTCACTCCATTCCTGAATCACATATTGGAGGCGTATAGGATCTTTCGGATGAGGTTTGACCCCTTGGAATTGCGAGCAAAAATCTGTTGATAATTTCGTGAAAGAATCCACGCTGCCAACGGGCAGTTTCTTGAACCAGGTTTTCGCATAGTCGGTTAGGGTCGTTGGAAACATTCTGCACATAGCTGCTCTAGCAGTGTTCTGGACCTCCATCTATTGAACGAAGCTCTCTAGGTGGCTTAAAGGATCTTCCGTTCTGGAGAACTTATCTGCTGGTATTTTGAATTTTGGGGGGAGCTCCGCTTCCCGGATCCTCCTAGTGAAGGGAGCGGTCATCTCGCTCAGGGGATCCTTTTTGTCCTCCTTATTCTTTCCCTTTCTTATCTGCTGGACCTCTTTTTGTAGCTTTGCCAGCTGATCCCTCAGTCGCTTGTTCCCAGGCCTCTTCGAGTTAACCTCAGATTCTTCACTGTCGAGTCTTTCCGATGAACTGACAATTTTTATCCTGTCCTCCTCCTGGATAGGATTCACTCTGGGAGTTTGTCTACTTTCCTCCTTTAGGGCATGGGCGGTCCTCCTAGATGTAGTTGGATGAGATAGCTCTCATGGCTTCAGGGTAAAAGCATCCGCGGCAGACTTAACTCGCCTGGGTTGATATTGTGAAGGTCTTTTCGGAACTGGGGGCATGGGTCCCAGCCTATCCCAGATCGAACTTTAGGGCCCTGACCTATCTCTAGCCGGCTCTGGAAGAGAAGGTCCTAGGCGATCGAAAGCAGGTGGCCTAGCTCCGAGCCTGCTCGGCTTTCCCTGATCATTCAGGTTGGTTGGCTGGATTGTGATGCCTTCAGCGAGCAAGCGGACGCGGATGGATTCTACGAAGGCCTCCGCTTGTTGGTCGAGCGTAGCCTGGCTCACTATAGGGTGGCCAGTATCCCGTGCATTGGTTGTTTGGACCTAAGCTTGACTACTATATCCAGACTTTCTCCCCTTTCTTGGGGCCTTTCGTGTTAGCCTCGTCGGAGGTTGCTCCGAAACTCTATGTTGGCCTTAGGAGGAACGGAGTCTCATAGTCCCTGTAAACAATGAAAATGTAAATGCAAATAATTGGTTAATTGGGTGTAAGGTTTATTCCCACAGACGGCGCAAGAAAGTGTTAACGGAAATTTTGCTCGAGACGAGAAATCTCAGTTAACACCCTCGAGACCACTACCACGTAGGTGGTGGCCAAGATTGATCGTATGTGTAGCAATGATTTATAAAATGACAAAGAATAATGATACAATTCATCACCCATAAGAAAGCAAGAGTATTTTCTTTATTGAACGTGCATGGTATACAAATATAAATTTCTTTATTTTTGCTCTCAATTCTCTCTAGGGTATGGTCGAGTATTTGTCGTATGCCTGTCGAATAGTAGCCTCTTTTTTTCTTTTTCTTTCTTTCTATTTAAACATAGTTTTGTAGGTTAAATCAACTGATTCTCCCCTTGATTTTCTCAGTCTCTCCTCTCCTTATCGGACGGGATTTCTCCTTGAAAATGTCATTGACTTTGAGTTAATAGCCGAATTGAGAATATCTTGGCGGAGATCAGTTTGTTTCCTCTTTGGACTCTATTACTTGTTATGCATGTAGGTAACGTTTCCAGATATGATCCAATGCATCTTCGTATCTTCACAGCATGATCCTTTATAGAGGTCGTTGAATATGGCATGGTGTGGTGCATCAACTAGTGAGGTCGATCAGTGTTCCGACCTCGATATCTGAGAAGTTTCATCCAGCTAGGAGCCAGATATGGCTTCCCTTGACCTTTTTGAAGCTAGGTGCGGCCTCCCTGACCTTTTGAAGCTAGATGCGGCTTCCTAGGGACATTCTTCTGTGTCAGCAAGGTATAGGTGAGTCTCTGGAGCAATTGCGAGGTGACCTCGACTTCGGGGGATTTCTAGTTTTGGTGATGCGGGCTAGATCTGATCGTTTCGGGCTCTATCCCGGATGTTTTTGGAGCCCGTCCTTGTTCCTGGGGTGGTATTGTAGCTCGGCTCTGGATAGAATAGTCTCCTGGTGGAAACTCTCGGGTATGGAGCCAGGTCTGGGAGGTGGAAAATTTTCCTTTGGTCCTTAGCCAATTTTGGCTATTAACAAGTATCATATCCCATAGTTGGATGTCCTATTCACATAGCGAATGATTCTCTTCAGAGTGGAGAGATGGGACTCATTGGGATCCGTTTGGTACCTAGCACACACTCTCACACTAAAAGCTATATCGGGCCTACTTAGGTTCAAGTAATGTAAGCTACCAATCATGCCACGATAAAAGCTTTGGTCAACACTCTTGCCACGATAAAAGATTTGGTCCACACTCTTGCCAATAGCATCCTTGCTTAGCTTTAATGTGGTACTCATAGGTGTGTCACAATACTTGGCATCCTCAAAGCCAAACTTTTTCACTAGGTTCTTTGCATACTTATCTTGGGATATGAAAATCCCATCATCCAATTGCTTGATTTACAAACCTAGGAAGCAATTTAGCTCATCAACTAAACTCATCTCAAATTTATGAGACATGACATCAACAGATTGTTGGACTTTGGATTTGTTGGTGGAGCCAAACACAATATCATCAACATAGATTTGAGCTATAAATAGCTCATCATTGTTTCTTTTGATGAATAAGGTCTTGTCAACACTACCTCCAGAGTAGTCATTGTCAACAAGAAAATGAGTGAGGCACTCATACCAAGCCCTATGTGCTTGTTTCAACCCATATAGAGTCTTCTTGAGGCGATAGACATAATTGGGGTGGTATGGATCCACAACCCCTTGGGTTGCTCAATAAACACTTCCTCTTGCAAGAAGCCATTGATGAAAGTACTCTTGACATCCATTTGGTGCAATTTGAACTTGTGCACACAAGATATGGATAAGAGAAGTCTTATAGACTCAAGACGAGCAATGAGAACAAAGGTCTCCTCAAAGTCAATACTCTCAATTTGAGAGTATCCTTGTAGCACAAGTCTAGCCTTGTTTCGCACAATTTTGCCATCTTCATCAGACTTGTTCCTAAACACCTATTTGGTGCCCATGACATTAGTGTTCTTAGGCCTAGGAACTAGAGTCCAAACCTCATTTCTTTCAAATTAGTTTAGCTATTCTTGTATGGTAAGAAACCAACATAATTCTAGACTTCATCAACCTTTTTGGGCTCAATTTGGGAGGTGTAACCAGTATAGCTAATTTGATTAGCTATTTGACGCCTAGTCTTAACACCTATATCGACATCCTCAATAATATCATCTTTGTTATGAAGATGTCTAACCCAAGGAACGGGTTCGATCTCTACCAAGAGGTTGAGTGACATCTTCATCAAGGCTTGACTTCACATCACTTGAAGTCTCACCAATCTTCTCCAAAGGAGAATCATGAACAACATTGAAATTACACAACGTGTGTCTAATAGAACCTAAAGGGGAAGGGGGGTGGATTGGTTGTTATCAAAATAGTTACCAACTTTTTGACTTAATCAAAAGTAATCTCAAAGCAAATACTAAATCAACCATACAATCAACAACAATAATAAAGTGCGGAAAACAATAAAAACACGATTGGTTATTTACGTGAGAAACCCTCCAAATAGGCAAAACTCACGAGCTAGATTACTAACCACTCCGGTCCATAAAATCCACTATATGAGATATCGATTACAACGTAGGTTGACCTTATATCGCATTGTTCTCGAAAGAACTCGACTATCTCTACCTGCAAGCCTTTTATAGTGATCGTGACCTTTCTTGTGCACTACAATTTGTAGTCACAAGACTTTAACTCAATGAAGAGATAATGCAAGTCTATGTGAATATGCACTGATACTTAATAATGTAATATAATACTAGACAACACTATATGCTTAACTAGAGATTTAATGACAAGTCAATAAACTCTAATTATCAAAGTCTAAATGAATAATCACAAGACTTAGCTAGATGTTATAAATGGCAAGGAATTTCTAGCTATCATAAACTACCGCATTCAATCAATATAAACACTTACAATATATTCAACATATATTTAACATATATATATTTATGTGGTAGAGACAAAGTATTTAGGCATACAATAAATTCAACCCTATAATCAATCTATCACAAACAAACTCAATCAAACAATAAAATGATTTTGCTAAATGTTATATAAACCTAGAATGCTAGCAATCATAAATAAACTCAATCAAAGAGAGACCCACGGAATTCATCCATTAATAGTGGTGTAAATCTGGGCCGGGCCGAAAGGGCCTGGCTCGCACGGCCTGCCAAGGAAGGCAGGCCGTTCCAGGCACGGCCCAAAAGGTGGGCGTGCCGTGCCTGGCCCGGCACGTAGGCGGGCTGCGTGCCGGGCCTTAGTAGGCCAATCCACCGTGCCGGCACGACCTGCCTAGCCGGTGTGCCGACTGTTGGGCCCGGCCAAAAATTGTTATTATTTTTTTCAACCAATTCCTAACGGTTGAATTTTGAAAATTCGACCGTTGGTGTTTTAAAAATTACCATTTAACCCCTAAAAAATTTATATTTTGACCCACAATTCAAATTTTCCTATAAATACTCTTACCAATTCCAATTTTTATTCACTTTCTGTCTTCCTTTCATTCTCTCAATCTCTCTAATTCTCCATTCTCCAATTCTCTACACAATTTCATTCTTACTCTCTCCCTCTACACAATTTTTAATACTTAGTTATTAATTTCCTATTATCTATATATTATTCTCTAAATTTTCCACCAACACATCAAAGTTCAAAGGTACATTTTTCTTTAAATGTTATTATTTAATTTTATGTTTAGACTTTATTTATTAACTTTAATGTTTTTGTTTAGTTAGTAAATTGTTTATTTTATGTTTATAATTATTTATTTTAATATTATTGTTTAGTTAGTAAATTAATTTAAATTTTTTTGGTTAGTTAATTTAAATATATATGTTTTTAGTAAATTAAGGATTTTATATGTAATAGTGAATTTAATTATATTTTGTTAGTAAATTAATAATTTTTATATGTACATTTTTCTTTGAATGTTATTATTTAATTTTATGTTTAGACTTTAGTTATTTATTTTAATGTTTTTGTTTATTTTGTAAATTGTTCATTTTATGTTTATACTTAGTTATTAATTTTAATATTATTGTTTAGTTTGTAAAATAATTTAAATTTTTTGTTAGTTAATTGAAATATTTTTTTTTAGTAAATTAAGCATTTTATATGTAATAGTGAATTTAAATATATTTCGTTAGTAAATTAATAATTTTATATGTACATTTTTCTTTAAATATTATTATTTAATTTTATGTTTAGACTTTAGTTATTAATTTTAATGTTTTTGTTTAGTTAGTAAATTGTTCATCTTATGTTTATACTTAGTTATTAATTTTAATATTATTGTTTAGTTAGTAAATTAATTTAAATTTTTTATTTAGTTAATTAAAACATATTATTTTAGTAAATTAAGCATTTTATATGTAATAGTGAAATTAAATACATTTTGTTAGTAAATTAATAATTTTTATATGTAAATTTTATTAAATGTTATTATTTAATTTTATGCTTAGACTTTAGTTATTAATTTTAATGTTTTTGTTTAGTTAGTAAATTGTTCATTTTATATTTATACTTAGTTATTAATTTTAATATTATTATTTAGTTAGTAAATTAATTTAAATGTTTTTGGTTAGTTAATTAAAATATATTTTTATTTAGTAAATTAAGTATTTTATATGTATTAGTTAATTTAAATATATTTTGTTAGTAAATTAATAATTTTTATATATAGTAGTAAATTTAAATATATTTTGTTAGTAAATCAATAACTTATATATGTAGTAGTGAATTTAAATATATTTTGTTAGTAGATTAATAATTTTTATATGTAGTAGTTAATTTAAATTTATTTTGTTAGTAGATTAATAATTTTTATATGTAGTAGTGAATTTAAATATATTTTGTTAGTAGATTAATAATTTTTATATGTAGTAGTTAGTTTAAATATATTTTGTTAATAGATTAATAATTTTTATATTTATTAGTTAGTTTAAATATATTCTGTTGGTAAATTAATAATTTTTATATGTAGTAGTTAGTTTAAATATATTTTAATTAGTAAATTAATAATATTTATTTATAGTAGTTAGTTTAAATATATTTTAATTAGTAAATTAATAATATTTATATGTAGTAGTTAGTTTAAATATATTTTGTTAGTAAATTAATAATTTATATATGTAGTATTGAATTTAAATATATTTTGTTAGTAAATTAATAATTTATATATGTAGTAGTGAATTTAAATATATCTTGTTAGTAAATTAATAATTGTTATATGTAGTGGTGAATTTAAATATAATTTGTTAGTAAATTAAGCATTTTATATGTAGTTATTATTTATTAATGGCTAATGAGTTAATATTTGTATTTTAGGAAATGAATCGTAACCATTTTTCTTTTCGGATGGTTTGAACATGCTGAACGATGATTTGGATCTTTCCCGACAGACGAAAATCGAAGCGGGACCTTCCGGTTCCGCAGTTAGACCGACACCACGTCCCAAAAGGTTTACATCAAATGTCTGACAGTGTTTTGACATAGTAGAAATGACACTCTCAGACGGTACGACCGGCCACAAAGCTAAATGTAAGTTTTGTCCTAAGGACTATACTAGTAGTAGGGAGGGAACTAGTCAATTGAGAAGGCATATGGAGAAATGCATGCATGCGTATGGATAGGTAGACACTACACCCCAGACACAACTACAACGGCACATAGACGAGTCCGTTATGACGTGGATTTACGACCCCGACAGTGCTAAAAAATCCTTGGCACGATACATTGCATAAACTGATCAACCGATTAATTTTGGTGACAATGTTTTTTTTTTCATGAATTTATCAATAATACATAAAACCCCCAATTTCAAACTGTTTCTAGAACCACCACTAGGAACGATTTGATAAGATTGTTTAAAACCCAACGAGATGAAATGATGGCTGAATTACACCATCTAAGTGTCTCTATTGCATTAACTTCTGATATTTGGAACGCATATTCTAAACATGACTATTTATGTGTCACAGGATACTATTTAGATTCTGATTGGAGGTTAACAAAAACAATTCTTGGTTTTCATCCTATGGATTTTGCACATACCGCGGGAAATATTTTTAATGCCATTATTGATGTTTTAGAAACTTATGGAATAACTAATCGCATCCTTTCTATCACATTAGATAATACATCTGCAAATACTAGCTATGTTGCATTGTTTACAGAAAGAAATATCCCGCAAGCTGGGGGTTATTTCTTCCATCAACGGTGTGCATGTCATATCGTAAATTTAATTGTACTGTCTGGTTTGAAGGAAGTAAGTGCTCGTATAGATCACATCAGATCTGCCATTTCTTAGATTGAGAGCTCTAATCCAAGATTTCTAGAATTCCGCAGACACTGTACATTAAACGGTTTACAACCCCGACGATTCCAAACTGATATGCCAGTAAGGTGGAACTTTACTTACTTAATGCTGTAAAATTGTTTGGACTATGATACAACTATTATAGGTTTTTTAACATGAAATTGGGCGAAATTGGTCATTCACAAGCACAAGCACAAGCACAAGCACTCACCTCAAACGATTGGTATGTGGCAAGGGTTTTCGTTGAATTTTTAAAGATTTTTTACAATGCCACTTGTAAGTTCCTCATATTTTGATTGGCTTATTTCGTTGACAAACCATATTGGGGATTAATTTTGTAAGGGTAAATTAGGCCTCATTGGGTGTGATCAAGCTTCAAGGACATCATCTCTCTCAAGATCACTTCAAAGGTATATCACATGCTTAATTCTCTTTGAAGATGTTTTAGTTGCACACACTCACATTCTATGCATTTGTATTGACATGCATGTATGGTTGTACACACACACTTCTTGCTTTTTGGAGTTGATGGGCTGCACAGTAGGTTAGGCGACATGCAAGGCCACTTGTGCATGTCGTCTAACAAGTCGCCTAAGACTTAAGTTTTTCACATAGTGTGTCAGGCGACATGCAAGGCCACTTGTGCATGTAGCCTCCAATGTCACCTTAGTCGTGTATTTTTCCTCCAGTGTGTAAGGCAACTTCATAGGCGACTTGGGAATGTCGCCTTACATGTCGCCTCAGGCAACATGTTTTCTCACAGTGTGTTAGGCGACTTCCAAGGCGACTTGCTCATGTTGCCTTGCATGTCGCCTTTTTCACCCGAATTGGGCATTTCGGGTATTTCACACCAGCTCATTTTTTGGTCCCTATAAATGCATCTTCTTCTCCACCATTTAGACCTAGAGCTCTGAATATTAAACCCTTAAGAGAGAGAAAGTAAATCCAAGAGAGAGAGAGCTCCAAGAGCTAATTTTGACTCTACCAAACTCATACCCATGTGCATCTAGCTCCATTCTTACATCTATTCTTCATGGGTCTTCATGCTCTTCTTGACTATGTAATCAAACAAGTCTGAGAACTTCTTTTTCATCTCTATGTTCTTGTTTACCTAGGGTTAGCAATTATTTGTTGATTAATTGCATGTTTATTTGGTTTAGCATGATTTGAGTATGTTTGTGATTGTGTTTGTTAGTTGAGATTACATGTTCATTGATAGCTATCTTTTAGGACCATTTTGCCCTTTAGCTAAATCTTCATGCATTTGCATTTACATATTGATATCTAGGATTTGCACTCATTGACATCTTTGAATCCTTAGATAAGCATTTAGTGTTGCCTAGCATTAATTGCATGTTAGAATATTTTTACATATTCACATAGGTTGTTTAACCTCTTCATTGATTGTTAAGCTTTGTGACTAAGTGGATTAGTGCACAAGCTTGTGGTCTATGATCACTATTAAAGGCCTGTTGGGTAGAGTGAAATGGTTAGTGACCAAGTAGGTATGACTTGAGGTCAACCTAGGTTGTAAACTTTCATTCAAATAGTGGATTTGAGGACCGTATGTGGCTAGAAGGATAGCCCGTGAGTTTTGCCCAGTGGAGGGTTTCTCACGTAAATCAATCATTGTGTTTTTATTGTTTTCCGCATGTTTATGTTGGATTGGTTGATTGCTAATATGGGATAGGATTATTAAAATTGATTAAGTCAAAAAGTTGGTAATAAATCAACTAAAACCTATTCACCCCCCTCTAGGTTAGTAGACACACGCTATATAGTATTTTCACCACTGCAAATCTTTCCAGGGTCTATTACCCCACATCTTCCCAGGTAATCCATCAGATAATGGAAATGTCTGAAGTGCTAAACACTGATCATGAAGATACCATCTTAGGCACTGCAGTTGTTGCCATGGAAACAAAGTTGAAAAAATATTGGTCTACGATTCCTTTTCTTTATGCCTTAGGTCTTATAGTAGATCCTAGGGTTAAATTATCTGGTTTAGACTTTTTGCTTGAGTTTATTAGAAAAAAATTGTCAATAGATTATTCAAAACAGATTACTGACATTCGAAACAAGTTGTTCGAAATTTTTAGTATTATGAGTGTAGGTTTGGCGGCGTTGACACACATCCATCAGTAGAACCATAGACACCCGATGTAGACAAGTTGGAGCGTTCTAAAACGGCTTAAAAAATCATCAAGTTCTTCTTCAACGCAACGATCTGCTGCATCTTCTGGAGCCGAACTGTATAGGTACATTGAAGCACAGTTCGATGCATGTGAAGACATGGAGAAATTTGATTTGTTGTTATGGTGGAAGACTTACAGCTACGGGTTTCCAGTCATGTCACACCTAGCATGTCACACCTAGCATGTCACACCTTTCCCGGTCTCCACTGTGTCTTCAGAACAAGCATTCAGCACGAGCGGACAAATTATTGAACTAAGAAGAAGTTGTTTGACTCCGGAGATGGTGGATGTATTAACATGCGTTCGGGATTGGGAGCATTCTCGAAAGAGGTTACAAAATGAAACGGTAGACAAAGAATTTATTCAAAATTTCTCCAATTTATTTGTTGATGAGAGTTCCGGTAGTAATTAGGCTCAGAACTAGGTTATACATGTACATTTACTTGTAATATAATTGCACTCTTTTTCCCTTACCAAGTTTTTATCTCATTGGATTTTTCTTGGTAAGGTTTTTAATGAGGCAATCATGTAAATATGCAATACTTAATTTCGAAAGTCAAAAATAATTAAATATTTATTCATTTCATATTTTCATAACATCATGTCTTCATCAATTTTTTATTTTATTTAATACTTTATCTATATCCATTCTTTAAATTACTTTATTAACAAACATAATAAATCTATATATTACCAACAATTTTTTATTACACAAAATAATAATTAAGATAAACAAATTCCAATCAAAGTTAAATTATTACATTGTTAAACAATATTATATAACTTGACACAATTACATTAACATAATTAAATTTTTTTTAAGAAAAAAAATAAGACCGGTCAGGCCTGTTTGGCACGCCGGGACTGGCCAGCTGTCAGCCGCGCAGGCATGGCACGCCTGTGCCTTGCCTAGCCGCATTTTCCAAAATGTGTCAAGCCTGAAATGGCATGCTATTTGGGTCGTGCCATGCCAAGCCCAACACTTTTTGGAAAACATGCCTGGCAGGACGTGCCAAAACAGGCCGGGCCTACCCGTTTGTACACCATTATCCATAAATATTCATCATATATTCAATAAAAATACCAAACAATGTATTTAACATATATTCGATATACATTCATCAAGAGATAACAAACAAGCTTTTAATCATGTAATAAAAACTAAAGCTAGGTTAAGAAACATCAATATATGAAATGAACAAGTTTATGATGTTACCTAGTCAAGAGACCATGAAGAAACATGCTACAAAGATGTGTTGATGAAGATGTGGAAGCATGGATTTGAGGTTTGGTGAGTCAAAATCGATTTACTGAGCTTTCTCTCACTGGAAATCAATTTCTCTCAGTAGGATCTGATTTTGAGAGGTCTGAGTCAAGTTTGGAAGAAGATCATGCTTAAATAGAAACCCTAAGTGAAACTACGACTTTTTAGAAAAGAGCAACAAAAATTTCTAGTTTTCGCGGTTCGCTTCGACGAGCGTACTGCGGAGACACTTCTGCCAAATGTAGCAGTACATAGTCTGAGGTTCGCTTCGACTAGCGTACTACGGAGACACTACTGCCAACTTCCACGGTTCACACAAATAACGCCTGCGGTTCACTTCGACCAGGGTATCGCGAAGAAACTATTGCCAACTTCCCCGGTTCATACAAATAACGGCCGCGGTTCGCTTAGACGAAGCATACCACGAAAATTCAAAAACTTTGACCAAATACCATGAACCAAACCCCTATAACCTAAGATCAATTCAAGAGAAGAATGAGACCTTCTCAACTGATCAAACACATGCAAGAACAATTAATATGCATGAGGAGTTTTATGAAACATAAATGCACACAATTAAAGAAGTACAAATGCAAGAGATATAAGAATGCATGTTAGTGTGTATGTGCAACCTAATATCTTCAAAAAGTCAAGTCAAGTAATATATTTTTCTCTCTTGCATTATGGGATATCTGGAAGCTTGCCAATCACAATCATCTATGCTACTCATTACATAACAATTCCAATATGGTTTTGGCATCGAAATAAGCTAACTAAAAATCGAGGAACTTACAAACATCAACCTCCTCCTCCTGGTCACTAGTTTTAGGCCCACAATCATTTATGACAACATTAGATGATTTCATGACACTACGAGTTTTCAAATTGAACATTTTATAGGCCTTACTGCTGAGAGCATAGCTAATGAAAATTATCTCATCACTCTTAGCATCAAACTTGCCAAGTTGATCTCGGTCATTGTGAAGGTAGCATTTGCTTTCAAATGAGTGGAATTAGTTAACATTTGACTTCCTACCCTTCTACAACTCATAGAAGGTTTGCCTAGTACCGGGCTTTAGAAAGACTCTCCTATGTAGCAAGTCGTATTGACGGCTTCGGCCTAAAGATTCCTAGGGACAATGTTGTTAAGCAACATCACACGGTCTATCTCTTGGAGGACCCTATTCTTCCTCTCAACAACCTCATTTTGTTGAGGAGTCCTAGGAGCCGAGAACTCATGGGAAATGCCTAGGCTATTGCAATAGCTTTTAAAGCAAGTATTTTCAAATTCCCTCCCATGATCACTCTTAATCCTTATAATGCTTTTAATGTTAAAGTTTTTTTCATTTTGAATTTTAGTGCAAAGCATCTTAAAATTTTCAAAGGTTTTAGATTTTTCTCTAAGAAAGTAAGTCCGTAAATCTAGAGAAATCATCAATATAAACAAAAATGTATCTCTTGCCACCTAGACTTTCAGTTTGCATAGGACTCATAAGGTCCATATGAAGAAGCTCTAAAGGCTCATTGGTGGTGAGTGCCCTTTTTACGCATACTTTTGGTTTGTTTCTTTTGTTGACAAGGTCCACAAACACCATCAATTTTCTTCCCAAGCTCAGGAAGGCCATGCACAACCTTGAACTTATCAAGATTCTCAAATCTCGTTAGTTCATGTGGCCAAATCTTTGATGCCACAACTTAACTTGCTCACTCTTGGACACATTGCAAGAGATGACACCAGCTTCAAGACAATAACAATTGTCGCTAGATCTTTTTCCTTTTAACAAGGTTTGTCCATTTGACTTCAAAATAGAGCAATCATTCTTATTAAATAATACGGAAATTCCATCACCATTAAGATGAGAAATGGTTATAAGATTGGCTTGCAAGCCATTAACAAACAAAGCATTAGACAATAAGGGAAAACCGGGAATGAAAATATTTCATTTCCCTATGACTTTCTTTCTAAATTCATCACCAAAGGTGACAAATCCACCATCCTCCATGACAAAAGATTCAAACCTATGGCTTTTGTGGTATTTGGGTTGAGGAAAACTTGTTTGATGAGCTCTAATTGGTTGAGCTTGAGCTTGATTCCTTGGTGCCAACTTAACATGGGCATTTTTAGAGCACTCTCATACTTTAATCTTCTTCATAGAGTGTTGTGGGTGTGGATGCTCTTTGATGTCCATACTCTTGACAAACACGGTCTTACTTAAGGATAAAGTCTCCTTATCATCTTCAAATCCAAGACCTCTCTTATCACTTGGCCTCTTGCCAACACCTAACATGTGGTTAAGTTTCTTCGTGCTTAAATACATCTTAGCTATTACTTCTCTAGCTTCTTCAAGCTCTTTTTCTATCATGTCCTCATTCCTTTTAGCTATCTTTACTTCTCTATTCAATTGAATCATATTTGTTGATAGCTTGAGATTATTTTCTTTTAGTCTTCAAATCTCTTTCTTCATTTTCAACCTTGAGCTTTGAAAATGCTTAATGAACCCTTCAAGATCCATGCCTTCCACATTTCCATTTATGGAATGAGATGATGAGCTCTCATCACTTGAGTCATCTTCATCACAACTTGCTTCTTTGTTCATAAGAGAGGATGTGAAGGCAATGAGGTTTGCCACATGGTTTTCATCATCCGAGGATTCTCATTCCTCTTCCAAGTCATCACTATCGCTCTAAGTGGAGGCTATTGCCTTTCCTTTCTTCTTGTTTTTCAAGTTGCCGCAATCCGTGGAGATGTATCCAAATCCTCCACATTTAAAACATTGGATCCCTTTTCTTATAGTCCTCTCTTGACTTGGCTCAATCTTCTTGAAGGGAGTCTTCTTCTTCACCTCATTTCCTTTGGATCCAAACCACTTATTTTCAAACTTGAAGAACTTCTTGAATCTCTTCACCATAAGGACCATCTCTTCATTCTACTCACCTTCATCTTTCTCTACTTTGGAGGTCTTTAAGGCTATGCTCTTTTCCTTCTTGGATAGTGAATATGTAGGACAATTTCTTGACTCATAGGGTATAAGCCTTCCAATTACTTCACTTGGTTTCATAGTCTTGTAATCACTATTTTCTTCAAGTGCCGTCACCTTGGACTTGAATCTCTTAGGAAATGACCTCATGATCTATTGCTTGATCATTCTTTCCGAGTATGGGTCACCTAATTGGTGGCTTTGATTCACGATGTCCATCAACTTCACTTGGAAGTCATTAAAGCACTCATACTCCTCAAACCTTATTTGTTCAAACTGTGTTTAGAGGACTTGAAGCTTGGAATTCTTAACCACCTCGGTTCTCTCATGAGCCGTCTCTAGAATCTCACATGCCTCTTTTGCAATCCTAGTTGTTTGGATCAACTTGTATTGGTTATCGTCCATTACATAGAGAATGGCATGCATTACCTTGTTGTTCCACTTGGATGCTTCGAACTCTTGAGTTGTCCATTTCGACTTTGGCTTGGGAATCACATCATCATCTTCAAGAGTCTTTTCCGGAAGAGTGTTGCCATTTTCTATTGTCATCCATGCTCGGTCATCTATTTGGCAAATGTAGGACTCCATCTTACCTTTCCATGAGGTATAGTTCACCACGGTGAGCAAATTGGGTCTTGTGCTTGAAGCTCCCTCATGTCCACCTCCATTCCCATTCATAGTGTTTGGGTATGGATGAGATGAATGTAAGTGTATGCAACAATTAAAATGCAAAAATGCAAGACACACACAACAAGAGCAAGGATCACCTACGTATGTCTGGGAACTCGCTCTGATACCAATTGAAAATAACTCAAGCATGTGTCTAATCTAACCTAGATAGGGGATGAATAGCTTTTAATTGATTATTTACCAACTTTTTCAACTTAATCAATTTGACCAACTTTACCCCATGATGATAAACAATCAAACAATAAAATCAATACGGAAAACAATAAAAACACCTCAATTTGTTTAACGTGAAAAACCCTCCAACTGGGCAAAACTCACGGGTTATCTATCTAGCCACATACGGTCCTCAAATCTACTATTTGAATAAAAGTTTACAACCTATGTTGACCTTAATCAAACCATTCACGGTCACTAACCCTTTCACTCTACCCAACTGGCATTTAATAATGATCCTAGACCAATTGCTTGTGCACTAAATCACTTAGTCACAAGGCTAACACTCAATGAGGAGAATGACAACCTATGTGAATATGTAAAACTATTCTAACATGCAATTAATGCTAAGCTACACTAAATTTTTATCTAGGATTCAATAATGACAATTAAAAGAAACCTAGATATCAATATCTAAATGCAAAGTAAGAAGATATAGCTAAAGGGAAAAATGGTCCTAGATGTAAGCTATCAATGAAAAATCAATCTCAACCAACACACAAAGACTCAAATATGTTGGAGACAACATTAAACAAATAGTCATGCTTTTAATCAGCAAAATAAATGTAAAACCTAGGCAAATGTAAGCATATGAAAGATGGAAGGAGTAGTAGAGCAAGTTCATGTTACCTAGTCAAAGAAAACAAGTAGACCCATGATTAGATAAAGCTCAAATGATGCTAAATGCTCATGTGAAAGTGTTTGGTTTAGTAAATGTGGGTTCTTAGGAATTTCTCTCTCGTAAAGGAAGTTGGATTCTCAAAAATGGCTTCTTAAACTCACCAAAACGAAATGGGAGAGAAAAGAAGATATATATAAGAGGTTAAAGTTAAAGGGCATCATTTTGGGCAAAACAGGGCAAACCGCTGTGACTACTGCTGTGGGAGACACTCCAGTCACACAGTGGTAACGTAGATCAAAAAAACAAATAGCCCAAGATCGATGTATGTACCGTTGTGGCTCTCACAATGGACTTGACAGCTGTAATCTACTGGAATGCACACCGTTGTGATAGTTCACAGCGTAACATACAACATAGCAACATCGGTTTCTACTGAAAAATTAATCGCTGTGAAAACTCACAGTGGTTCTCACAGCGGGAACAATGCAAGGACCCATAAACCTCAACCATTCAACCAAGATGCAATAGTAATGAGCATACATGAAGGGAGATATAACATGAAAATGTACAATCATGAAACACACAACAAATATATGAGATATGAGAATGCTTGAGATGTGTGTGTGTGTGTTCAACCAAGATGCAATAGTAATGAGCATACATGAAGGGAGATATAACATGAAAATGTACAATCATGAAACACACAACAAATATATGAGATATGAGAATGCTTGAGATGTGTGTGTGTGTGTGTGTGTGTGTGTGTGTGTGTGTGTGTGTGTGTGCGCGCGCGTGTATGTGTGTGTACGTGTGTGTGTGTGCAACTAAGTCTCTTCAAGGGATTAAGCACAAGTGATATACCTTTGAAGTGCTTTTGAGCTTGAGGTCTTGAGAATGTCATTGACGCTTGATCACAACAAAGAAGCATAATCTACCCTTACAAATAAATCTTCAATGTCGTTTGTCAACCAAATAAGCCAATCAAAATATGAGGAACTTATACCACGATATGGAATTTGGCTCGTCGTGGGGTCTAGGATGCCGTTTATGCAAGGGGAAGGCAGAATCAACTTGGCATGGTGTATGGGGTTGCCAAGTTTTAAAGGTTGTTCGTAAGGATTGGCCTGTTGTGGAAAGGATGAGCGGTGGTTCTGATTCTAATTTTTTAGATTTTATGATTGCTTGTATAGACCGTTTGAGTAGTGCTTTTATGTGTCTCTTGAGTATTGTGTTATAAAGGAATTAGTATCATCGAAATGTGATGGTGCATGGGGGCAATGGTGTTGTGCAGCGAAAATTATGGAATGGTCTACAACTTATTTGTCAGAATTCCAAAGTTTGAGTTTGAAAGGTGGACAGTTGCACAACAACCCTTATATTTTAAAAGAGCTTTTACATCCAAAAGAACTTTTAAGATTGTTTGGTTAGAACATTTGAAAATCTCTTATAATTATAATATGATATTTTTGTCCTCACAGAAGAGCTTTTAAACTAGTTTGATTGGAACTTTTTGACATTTGTAACTTAAATACATGTATATGTTTTAATAAAAGTTGGTTATATGAAATAATATAATATTTTTATATTATATTTTCTTTAAGAAGATAAATAAAAAAATTTATTTGAATAGATGATAAATAAAATTGGGATCTGTTGTACTGGGAAATTGGTTTATTTACCTACTATTAACCGAAATAAATACAAAAATTCAACTCAAATCATAAAATTTTCCTTTTCTTTTTTTGAATGGGCAAAAAAAAGCACCCAAGACTTCATTAAACACAATCATCCAAAATAATACTTCATTAAACACAATCATCCAAAATAATACTGTGAACAAAGGCAGGACACATCAATCCAAACCTCGTCCGAATGTAAAGAAATAGCAAATTTGATAAGGCCATGACATGAGACACCCTATTTCCTACTCAAGGAACAAATTGGCAAGAAACATTGCCCAAAACAACAAAAAGCTGAACAAGGTAGCACAAAATCATCCATAGAATGAAAAGCTTTCAACTTTTCCAAAATCAAAATGAAGAGCAGCTGTGATAATATGCCACCAACCTAAACCAACCCAAATCGCTTCCGCATGGCAAGTGAAAAGAGCATGCACCTGTGACTCCAAATTCACCCCACACCGAGGACAAACAACTCATCACATAAACTGAAAATAGAAATACTTCTTCAAGTAAAACAAGTTCTTCAGGTAGCAGCCAAGATGTATCTGCCATAAATACAATTGCCAATATCACATTAATATAAGAAACATACGTATGAAAACTTTCTTGAAAGAAAAAGAACAGTCGGGAATTATAAACTAGTAAACTACTGTATCGAACCATATCCTAAATTATTGGGTGCAGAGAACAGATCATATTACACTTCCACAATATATGTATGTATGTCTATGAGAGTATCAAATGATACAGCTATACAATCTCGAGCTCATCAAGTTGTCATTGCTTCTGATCCTCGCACAAGTGGCAGACTCAGGAGAAGTGATTCAATAGCAGAAGGATCACTGTACTACACTGGTCTTGCATACCATGATGTGTATGATAAAAGCAATCGAATCAAGATTAGAGGAACTGATCAAAGAATAAACATAACTGAAGTTAGCTTAGGAAGTTAGTTAATCAAGCAATGTTGTTGACTTTAGCTAATAGCTTGTAACCGCCATTAATGGCCTCTGTTTTTCTTCAGTAAAGTTTTCTAAATTTGTTCATTTTTCTTACTTTTCTTAGCATGTTTCACACCTGATTTCACACTTGAAATCATTTCAATGTCCATATATAGGGGTTAGTAGGCTAAAAGGAACTCTGAGAAGTATTCCAACAAAAAACATTTTGAAGGACGAAGTCACATACGACATACGCATCGCAACCGCCAGTTTACACAAATAAGAATTACTCAGACTTTTCAATTCAATTGAAATCCTCATTTTACACAAATAAGAAATTACTCAGAATTTTCAATTCAATTGAAACCTCATTTACACAAATAAGAATTTACTCAGACAAGAACACTGCACTACAGATAAGAATTTACCCTAGAGAAAATTTTCAATTCAATTGAAATCCTCATTTTACACAAATAAGAATTTACTCAGACAAGAACCCTGCAGATAAGAATTCACACAAATAAGAATCCTAGAAACAAAAGGGCATTGAAAAGCTAACAATTATTGAATCCCAAATCAATCACACTTCTTATTCAATACCACAAACGAAAACTTGATTAAAGTTGTCTTTTTAATACGATTATCGCTTGAATTTTTTTTTTACTTTATCTTCAATACACATATCTCAGAAACCCAGTAACCACAACCTAACCTGCTGTATCTGTATCAATAGAAGCTATCGGAGAGATCAAGACGGTGTTGTCGAGGACGAGTGCTGGATTTGGAGGTTGACGACTCTTCACGGTGGCAGCAACGATCTTCACGGCAAGCAGATGAGGAGTTGATTTATGGAGAGAGACGAGAGAAATTGGGGAATAACATCTGTGAAAAGGATATGACTTGTGAGTTATGAGTGTGAATTTCAGTTTTTGATATATATATATATATATATATATATATATATATATTTATATGAAAGAAAAGGGTAAGATTGGCAATATGAAAAGTTCATTTAAGTGTTCATATGCTTCCTCTCCTTTCGAACCAAAGTCTTCGCTTGTTTTATTTTCATTTTGCCCACATTTTTTGACTTTATTTACGTAAATGCCCACCTCCCCTCTCTGTATATCGCTTTTTTCATTCAGCTTTGGATTTTACTTTAACACATTGAATGATGGTAAATATTAATGGGTCCAGATCACTCCAGACAGGGAGAAAAACTTTAGTGATCTATCTCTAAACCAAACGAATCTCCAAACTTATTATTATTTTTTTTCGAAGTTAACCTAAAACCAGTCTCACAATCTCACGTCCTCTTCTTCAGATCTCGTTTCTGACTCTGGTTTTTAGATTACTTGTATTTTCTCTTTCAAAGTTAACCTAAACCAATTTCATCTCCCTCTTCTTCTCCAGATCTTACCTCTGGTTCTGATTTTTAGATTTATTGTATTTTCTTTTTTTAAAATTAACCTAAACTAATATCATCTCCTCATATTCTCCGGATCTGGTTTTAGATTTCTTGTATTTTCTTTTTCAACGTTAACCTAAACCAATCTCATCCCCTCTTCTTCTACGGTTCTGGTTTTTAAATTTCTATTTTGTTTTCCAGGCATACGTTCTTTTATCCTCTATAGATTCTTATTTCAATTTTCTTATGGTTTTCTATATTTCAAGATTGTATATTTTTAACCATATATTGTTTTCTTTGCATCAGATCAGACTCATATTTAAAGTTGTATTTTTTTTCGTTGTAACCATGTGTGACATTTATTTTTTTTTTCTTTTTCAGATTTCTATTCTATTCTGCTTATCTTGCTCATATTTTTTATTTCATTATAGTTTTATTTTTATTTTTATTTTTATTTTTATCTAGTTCATATTTTTGGTTTCGTGATATATATATATATTTTTAACATATTTTGATTTCACGATAGTTAGATATTTTTTATTTTTTATTTTTAATTAATTCTAGTTTTTTTTTTCTCTAACTTTTATTTTCAATTCTAGAAGTGGGACGTATGGGAGGAAGATTTTTTTGTATTGACTTGTTTATCTTTATTTTTTGAATGAAGGAAGCCCATTTTTTTAATGGGTATTTGTTGTGCATTCCCAGGTTCCGGTTTGATGGGCTGGGGGTTGTTTGGCTCTAGGTTTGATTCAGGTCCGGGGCAACAGGTGTTCAAGTAAGTTTCACTATTTATGAAGGACCTTTATTTAATTTTACAGTTCTATATTTATAAAAAAACTCTTTTAAGTTTTTAAAAAGAGTTTTTCGTTTTTTGGGTCACAAAAACGGAGGGTTGCTGTCCGGTTACGTTTTCAAGAAAAAAAAAATTTAAAAATATTGAAACCTGTTTTTTCTTTCAACAATTTTCTCTCTATTGTTTTTGTTGGCCCACCTAATGTCATGCCTATCCCTTTTATTCTAATTGATAAATCAGATATCTCTTTTCTCGATTTTATCTAATCTCTCACCTCCCTAGTCTATTCTATCTTCTCTGCTCAAGTTCTTCAAATTTTGTGGTACCTTGTTGACATACGCGTAATAAAATTTTAATCTACTATAGAGAAGCAGAATTATGTTGTACATTATTAACATATCAAAATCAAATACAATAATTATCAACGAAGTTCAAGAAGAATTACTTGGATCGTTTGTCTTTTTATTTGAATTATTATCAGCTATACACGCCCTGTATGGGTCAGGGTCCTCATATTCGGGTCATGGGTCGGGTCTAGGCCTAAAATAAAGAAAAACCTGCATTGGGTCTGGTCGGGTCTGGGTCTGGTAGACACCTGGACCAGAACCCATGGACCCATCTGTTTTGACATGGTATATAAATCCTTCCCTAAACCTAATTTTCATGGACCCGATTGTTTTGTTGATTTCGTTTTAGTAGCCTCTTACTGATCTAATCAATTTGTTTCGATTGTATTGGATTTTTATTGATCTCCTTGGTTCTTTGGCCTGCCTGCTCGATTTAGGTGATGGCAGATATGGCAGATCAGGGGATCTTATCTGATAGCTAAGATATGAGAAATGAAATTTAGGGATTTTGTCTGTTACTATTATTTAATTATTATTATTATTATTTAGTTTCGTGAATCAGCTGGCAAAGCTAGTTTTTTTGTGAACAAGCTTTTATAGTTTTGATGTGAGAGTGAGACAGAGTGATTAATTTATATATAAAATTGCTCTGCTAAACTGTGTCATCGACCTGTTCTTTTTTTCAAATGGCTTTTTATTTTCTATTATCATTCTAGACTTTTCTCTTCCATTTTTATTATTTGTGCATCCTGCCTAAATTTGGTTTTCAATTAATTCCCTCATCCTTCCCCTTATCCTCTATTTATTTTGTTTCCATCATCTTTATGTTTGTTACTTGCCACGTTATCAAGTAAATGGACCATTGTTTTCTACTTGCCTTAGTTCTTATTTTCAAGAAATATCAACTTGTGGAGTATCTTTTGCCAACTGCACTGGTTGTAAAAACAGATAAATATTGCTTACCAAGTTATCAGATAAAAATTGAACAGTGGGTAAAAATATAAAGGAAAAACTAAAAACTAAAATAAAAAATGTGATTTTGTTATTTTCAAGGTTTTTTGGGTCCGTGGTTCCAAACCCAACCGTGAATTCACGGCTCTTCGGGGCGGGTTTGGGTGTGCATAAGACCTGCGTTCTAGACCCGAACATGAACCCGAAAATTTCCATGGGTTTGGGTCTGGGTCTAGTAGGACCCAACTCGACCCATTGCCATCCCTACTTGTAGGGGTGTGCAAAAAACCGTCAAACCGAACCAACCCGCCTAACCTAACCCAAACTTTATGGGTTGGTTCGGTTTCACATATAAAAGAATTATTAATCGGTTTGTCTTGACAAACCGATCAAAGATTGGTTCGGTTTGGGTTGCTAAATCCATGGGTTGCTAGATTCCAGCTCTGGAAAAGAATTATTAATGGGTTTTCTCTTTCATTGTCGTCAACCATTTGGTATTGTACCACTCCTCTTTTCTTTTATATATTCTATTTTTTTTAATAAATAAAATATAATTACTCCTCTCTTCCGATGCATGTTAGAATATGAGTTTAATTTTTTTTATATTTTTGCTATTATATATGTTATTGTTAATGTTAATTATATAATATTTTTAATTTTTTATAGAATTAAATAACACTTATATTTAATATTTCTATATTTAAATAATTATTTTTATAATAATACAAAAAATAATTTTTGGGCTTAAACCTAAACCGATAAATCAATCCAAACCAACCTGACATTTTTTGGTTTGGTTTGAAATGGTTTGATAAATCATATTGGTTTGGTTTGAGTTGAAATATAGCAAAACCGAAACATATTGGTTTGGTTTGACATTGAGCTTCAACCCAAACCAAACCAAAAATGCACACCCCTACCTATTTGTGAAAGCTCTTGGGCACAAAGTAGAATTTGATCAAGGTGATAAGAGTCGTTGATGGGTTCCATTTCAACAGAGTGGGGTCTCGACAATCTAGCTACAAATTAGCCTCCACTCGCACGTCACTCTTTGCAGTTCTTTTGTGGTTTCTGTTTATGGGATCAACCCAGATTAACCCTCTACTTTTTTGTAGTCATAAGCAGCGCCATATTCTATTCTATTTCTCCTCTCGATCTTAGAGATATCCAATTTCTAGATTGGATCCTATCTAGATCAATCCACCTCTCTCTTTGTTTTTTTTTTGTTGCATTTTTTGCCCTTTTTAAGAATAATAATCTATTTAATCTCCGCCATCCTTCTATTAGATGGATGGTGGAGATCCATTTAAAAAAAAAAAGAGATTTTTTCGGTTATTCAATTTTTTTTTGTTTTAACTATGTTTTTATTTTTATTTTTCTTTTTTTATTCACTTCAATTTTCAATTTTTTAAAATTTTAATGAATTAAACCTTATAAAAAGTCTGATAATATTATTACACTGTTTTTCCATTTTCAAGTATTATTATCTGATGCGTTTTATATGTTTCAATTCTTCGAATGTCATTTTCAACTATTGCTACCGGACGCGTTTTCGAATCTAAAAAGTACTAAAGTCAATATTTTAAAAATAAATGAAAATGAGAAAACAGAAAACAAAAAGTGGAAACGTTACCGAACATCCATAACTCGTTTAGTCCATTTAGCCATGAGACCAATCCCGAGACTTCTCTGTTCTCGCTTTCTCTCAATAGGAAAGAAAACCGAATCCACTAACTTATTTTGTCCATTCAGCTACCGGACCGAACCCTAGACTTCTCTGTTCTCTCTGTTTAAGGCCTACACCTCTTGCAATACTACCGCTGCCTCTATTTGCATCGGCCTCCTTCACCGAAACCTGCCTCAGTCCTTCACGTGGTAGGTTAGTAATTGTTTGTGGGTTTTCTTTGATTTGTTTTGTTTTCAATTTTTCATGTTTTAATTCTAAACATAATTGTGCATCTTAGATCTCATTGAAGCCTTTTTTGGTGTTTTAAGTTTTTGAAAGCTTTGTCAAAGCAACGACTATAACAAAGACAACTCTTTGTTTATATACAACACTTTCCTTCAAAGGTAATGTGAGATCTTGGTTTCATTTTTTGTGGGGTTTTTGTGATTTGTGTGAAGATGTTGCAAAGGAGAGATCTTGATTGGTGTTTTCTTTGTTGGGTTTGAAGTATTTGTTGATCTACTGCGATTGTTTTTGTTTGAAGCTTAGTTGGGTATTTTTCAAAATTATGTTTTTTTTTTAATATAACTATTAGTGCTTTTATATCCTTTCAGCTTTCTGAAAGGAATTATTTGTTTGTTTACAGAGAAAATGGACCAATATTATAAAGATTATAATTTTAACTTTTAAGTGCATGTGTTGTTTTTGCTTTAATTTATTGAGTGTTAAATCTGCTAGTAATTTAAGGTTCTTGAAATTTCCATTTGATGTTCTTAATTTAACTGGAATTGGTTCAAAATTAGTCAATGTTGTAGTCTTTATTTAATAATTGGTCCATATATTTTTGGCATTAAAAAGGGGTGTTCAAATCAACCGTTAAATTTCTTACTGATTTTTAGTATCATCTATGTGGGTGATCATAGATGATACTAAATTGAAAATAAATTAAATTCTTGCTATCATACTAAACGTTGTCAATGACTACAGCTTTCTTTTTTCATAGCTTGGTGCTGTATGTTTATGTAAAACTGAATATTGTAATTTTTTTTTGCTATTTTCAATCATTTACTAGGCATGCACAAATTTGATGCATCTTTAAAATCATATGAGAAAAATGTTATATTAAACTTTATGTTATTGTTTTGTTTTCGCAGATTGTTGTATGAAAAGTTTTATGTTATATGTTTACCGACTACATATGCTTGTAGAAATTGCAGACCGATTGATTAATTACCCTTCTAGATTATAGAAATCTTTTACTCTTTATATATTGTAACTATTCAGATTTTTACATAACCACACACTTATATGACATAGCATTGACGAAAATCCAAAATTTGAATAGGCTGCCTTATGCTTAGTTATAATACATTGTTTATTCATTTTTCGATCATGGTTAATATATTGCATGAGCTATATATTGAACGGCATATATTTTGCACTGTTTTTGAAGATCAATTAATTGAAGGCCACGGTGAAATCTTTTCAGCACTAGTGTCATATTTTTTGGATACCTATTATTTTTGCAAAAATAAGCAAGAAATACAAAAACAACATAGATGATACTGAAAATAAAAGAGGCCATAGTACAATTTAAAGCCCAGATAAGCCCATCAATAAAAAAAAGAACAAACCCTAAGTTGGTATTTTGATCTTTACGAACTGTTGAGCTACTTTTTCTCGTGTTCTCTATTGTTGAGCTTCTTCAAGAACTCAACTTTTTCACGTGTTCTGTACTTGCTGTGCTTCTCCACGAACTCAACTTAGATATGCTCTTCTTTCTTCTTTCTTCCCTATTTTTTCTGATTCGTTTTTCTTCTTTCTTTAATCAAACTGTTTTTCTGATATGAATATGGTTTGTGATTTTACAAATTGTGACAACTAGGGTTATATCTGCAATTGAAACAAATTGTAATTTTTTTAAATTTTTTTTTGTTTGTAGCATGTATTTGCAATACATCAATCCCTGGTGGCCTCGGCACTCGTAGCATAGCAACTACGAACTTTTGGAAAAATATCTAAGAAATGCACAGGAGACAATTCTAGAAAGTTCACAGTGACCAAATTTTCAGCTTTTCACGAGGAAAACATCTCGTCCACGAAGGTGAAGTTTCGTGGGAGTAGACCGGCATCATTGTCCAACGCGGAAAGGAAGTTCCTGATGAAACCAAACTAAAACAGAAAATAAGTAAAAATATTAAGATTAACAAAAAAGAAAAGAAAATACACTACACAAAGCTTATGTTTTCTGGCTGACTAGGGTAGAAGTGTCGGTCTGTAGACATGTCGACAAGGAATCCGCCCACATTATAGTGTGCGGCTACCATATTCAAAATGACTCTTATAGATGAAAGGTTCATATTCGAGGGCATAATCAATTGAACAGGTGCTACCGGGTTAATATCGTAGGAATTCACATCAAACCGAACAATCCAATCTGTTAGGTTACTCGAGCAATATTGCAAGGGTGTTAGAGTTAAATTTTCTTCGTGGCTGACCAATGGTACAGGGAATTATTCACCTGTAGCAACATCCACTATTGCAAGGCCAACAAACCTACTTCTTACATCTGGGACGAGCAAATTTTCATTCCTGTGTGTATTGGTACATGGAATGATTCACCTGTAGCAACATGGTAATTCCTGTGTATTGGTACAGGGATCACCTGTAGCAACATGGTACAGTGGATCTTGCTCGTCCTAGATGTAGGAAGTAGGTTTGTTGGCTTTGCAATAGTGGATGTTGCAATAGTGGATGTTGCTACAGATAAATCATTCCCTGTACCAATACACAGGAATGAAATTCTGCTCGTTCTAGATGTAGGAAGTAGGTTTGTTGGCCTTGCAATAGTGGATGTTGTTACAGGTGAATAATTCCATGTACCATTGGTCAGCCACGAAGAAAATTTACCTTTGACACACTTGCAATATTGCTTGGGTAATCTAGCAGACTGGATTGTTCGATTTGATGTGAATTCCTACGATATTAACCCTGTAGCACCCGTTCAATTGATTATGCCCTCGGATATGAACCCTTCATCTACAAGAGTCATTTTGAATATAGTAGCTGCACACTTTAATGTGGGCGGATTCCTTGTCGGCATGTCTGCAAACCGACGCTTCTACCCTAGCCAGCCAGAAAACATAAGCTTTGTGTAGTGTATTTTTTTTTTGTTAATCTTAATATTTTTACTTATTTTCTGTTTCAGTTTGGTTTCATCAGGAACTTCCTTTCCGCGTTGGACAATGATGCCGGTCTACTCCCACAAAACTTCACCTTCATGGACGAGATGTTTTCCACGTGAAAAGCTGAAAATTTGGTCACTGTGAACTTTCCAGAGTTGTGTCCTGTGCATTTCTTAGATATTTTTCTAGAAGTTCGCAGTTGCTATGCTACAAGTGCTGAAATTATGGAGGATCGCGATATTTTTGAGAAAGGATTGGTGGACACATACTTAGCCTTATTGTTTTCACAGGTAGCTTTAAAACGCTGCATAGTTTATTTTCTTAACTATTCGATTTTGATTGTTCAAGTAATATTTTTTCAGGCTTTTATTGAAAATTGTGTTTCGGGGAAGCTAGAGTCCGGTGAAGAAAACATGCTTAAGGCTTATTTGATGAGAATGTTTGCAGAAAGTATCGGCTACATAGTCAATGGAGTTTTTGACACTGGTCATGAGCAGTGATGGTAATGCCCTCTTTGTTGTTCTGAATAGATAGAGTATTTTAGCTGGAAATGTTTGAATAGATGTGCACATTTGATAATTAATATGATAAGATATGTTTAAGCGTGGTATACCTGAACTTATAGTTGCTAGTAGACATTCATAGTTGCTAGTAGACACCTTCGCGACTTTGTGGAGTGATATGTGATTTGTCATTTGTGTGTGATAATATGATGAGAAATGTCTCAAGGGTACCTTGGGGACTAATGAGTCTTCACGTTCACGTGTAAAATTAATAGTATATGTAGAAGTTCTCTTCTGTGATCATGACAAGTGTTTAAATATTACTTTCTGGTACGAGTGTTTAGTATTTTAAAAATTATGTAATCCTCAGTTATATTTTGCTTCACATACATTTGCTAGTAGACACTCAATTGTTGTTAGTAGACACCTTTGCCTTTGCGACTTTGTGGAGAGATATGTGATTTGTCATTTGTGTGTGATAATGTGATGAGAAATGTCTCAAGGGTACCTTAGGGACTAATGAGTCTTCACGTTCACGTGTAAAATTAATAGTATCTGTAGAAATTCTCTTCTGTGATCATGACGAGTGTTTAACTATTACTTTCTGGTAAGAGTGTTTAGTATTTTAAAATTTATGTAATCCTCAGTTATATTTTGCTTCACATACATTTGCTAGTAGACACTCAATTGTTGTTAATAGACACCTTTGCCTTTGCGACTTTGTGGAGAGATATGTGATTTGTCATTTGTGTGTGATAATGTGATGAGAAATGTCTCAAGGGTACCTTAGGGACTAATGAGTCTTCACGTTCACGTGTAAAATTAATAGTATCTGTAGAAATTCTCTTCTGTGATCATGACGAGTGTTTAACTATTACTTTCTGGTACGAGTGTTTAGTATTTTAAAATTTATGTAATCCTCAGTTATATTTTGCTTCACATACATTTGCTAGTAGACACTCAATTGTTGTTAGTAGACACCTTTGCCTTTGCGACTCTGTGGAGAGATACGTGATTTGTCATTTGTGTGATAATGTGATGAGAAATGTCTCAAGGGTACCTTAGGGACTAATGAGTCTTCACGTTCAAGTGTAAAATTAATAGTATCTGTAGAAATTCTCTTCTGTGATCATGACGAGTGTTTAACTATTACTTTCTGGTACGAGTGTTTAGTATTTTAAAATTTATGTAATCCTCAGTTATATTTTGCTTCACATACATTTGCTAGTAGACACTCGATTGTTGTTAGTAGACACCTTTGCGACTTGACTTTGTGGAGAGATATGTGATTTGTCATTTGTGTGTGATAATGTGATGAGAAATGTCTCAAGGGTACCTTAGGGACTAATGAGTCTTCACATTCACGTGTAAAATTAATAGTATCTGTAGAAGTTCTCATCTGTGATCATGACGAGTGTTTAACTATTACTTTCTGGTACGAGTGTTTAGTATTTTAAAAATTTTGTAATCCTCAGTTATATTTTGCTTTACATACATTTGCTTGTAGACACTCGATTGTTGTTAGTAGACACCTTTGTGACTTTGTGGAGAGATATGTGATTTGTCATTTGTGTGTGATAATGTGATGAGAAATGTCTCAAGGGTACCTTAGGGACTAATGAGTCTCTCACGTTCGCGTGTAAAATTAATAGTATTTGTAGAAGTTCTCATCTGTGATCATGACGAGTGTTTAACTATTACTCTTTGGTACGAGTGTTTAGTATTTTAAAAATTATGTAATCCTCCGTCATATTTGCTTTATATACATTTGTTAACAACAGGTAATTAACTTTGGTTTTTATGTGATATGATACTTAAGGTCCATGTGGTAAATGAGTGTTAACATGTTTGTTGGGATCGAATTTGATATCCATGTGATGATTTATGGGTTTTTTGTGAAACTCATTAAGCTTATTGTGATTCCAGATGCACATTTCGGATGCACGAGGTTTCAATTCGCATGTAGATTGGATTGGTATTTTCGGTTTAGCATTGTTGTTGGTTCTCCAGTTCTTTAGAAGACGGTTCAGATTTCTCCAGATTTTTATAAGATGTTTGTTTTGTTTTGTATAATCGGAGCATTATTTCTGTTTTTGAATAAGATCCTTGGAGGATGACTTTATTACTCGAATTTTATGTTGTGGATTTTTTTATCAGATGTGATTATTCTCAAATACCCAACTTTCCTCTATTAAGTTATCTGCGTCATAAGTAAGGGAGCCATATAGTTATTGCTCATGTAGAGACAAGACAACTTATTGACTGATTGTTCTCAAGTACCCAACTTCCTCTATTAATTTATCTGTGTGATAAGTAATAAATTGTGAACCACTTCACATACCAGTTCATGTTTACATGCCGAGAAAGATTCGCAATTTGTCCGCGGCAGACATTTTCATAAACGGTGTTCAAACCAGCTTCAATGAACAAAGTTCACAAGAAATTATCCGAGAAAAAAATTGAGTACTGGAATAACATTTTGCAAGCAAATTCTTACCGTTACAGTACCATCACCACCTCAGACATAAAGCCTTCACCATTGATCATCTGATCATATCTCGAAGCTTCGCCCAATAAGTTGACAAGTTTCGAAAATAATACAAGGAGGCACACTGTCATTCGTTAAACATGTGACATGTTACTTTGACATTATAAATATATCAAAACCATCTCAAGCAGTGAGGTATTATGTTTACCTTTAATACTGTTTCAATATTCTATATCATATTAAGGACACTGTCTCCCAAGTTAGTGGTTCGAATTCTACTAATGGCAAAAAACCCACAGGTGACTGCACGTAGTAAGGTTGCGAAAAAATTATGCATACTTTTTGCCATCTAAAATCATCAACAACATATATAGTTCTTCACAAAGCAAAATGATGTGTATGTAAATATACATTAATGTTATTGGTGAAATCTAGAAGAACGACACGTCAGCATAAATGTCAGGGTCCACAGGGATTAAAGGTGACGTGTCACCAAAAATCAACTGAATTGAACCAACCTAAGTTGACCAAAGATAACTCTGTGATAATTGGTCAGGGTTACTAAGATGGTTGGGTAGAAAAAGTTCCGCTAAGGTAATTAATCTAACAAAGTAAGGATGATTAGGTTGGGATAACCAAAATGGTCGAGATCAGGTAACTGGTCAAGGGTAAATAGAGTTTGGTCGGGTTTAGAAGATAGTTAGCTGAGCGACGCGTAAGCAAGGTTTATTGACACGTGGACAAAATTGTATTTAATGCAATCACGACTCAAATACGAGAAGAATGAATCTCACTCAAATAAGATATCTCGAAGCACACTTTGATAAGGAAACAAACTTCCTTAGAGATATCAGAGTCTAGATTAGGCAAGAGATCTAATTCATTGAATACATGGGAGACGTGAAACAGGAAAGAAGAATAAAACGACTCCAACAAGTCGGAGTTTCATAAAACTTAAATGTTTTTCCTTACTTGTACACCAAGAATTAGGGTTCTATGTATGTATAAATAGACCTTAAAAACACCTTTGAAAGGGTTAATGAAAAATAAGCATTCAAGAGTGCATGAGAGATCGAGTGTGTAACCAAATATTCATAGTGAAGTTTTCCCTCGCCGTCTCCGGCAACCGTGGTTTTTTTTTCCTCTTTGGGTTTTCCACGTAAAATCTTGTGTCTTGCATGCTTGGTTTCTTTTCTTGTTTTATAACTTGATTACTAATTTGTGCTAATTTGTTAGACGCATAATTAATTATACGTAATCCAAAAATCATCGTCAACAATTGGCGCTAGAAGGATGGGGTTTTTTGAATAATCAGATCTCATCAAAAACTTGTGAGATAATAGCATGGCTAACAGTAGAGATGAGAGCCAATCCTCACATGATGTGGGAACCCCACGTGGAACCAAAAACTCTGGCCCAGTGAACACCAGTGTAGCTGGAGGAGATTTACCCTCTGTGACCCCAACTTCCACCGGTCAGACAGTGATCACCTCCACAGACATCCCTGCAGGAATTACCACAGAGGTATTTCAGCAGATTCAAGAGTCCCTACGGAGAGTCATCGACTACACCGCTAGACAAGGAATCAACATAACAACAACTGCAAACCTTACCTCGCTGTATCAACTATCCACCCCTACGGTGGCCCAGAACCCCAAGGTTCGCTCTGAAATAATGACTGCCACCCCTGGAGCGCCCCATAAAACTAAGAGAGACAAGGCGGATCATCAAAGATGGAAGGACGATTGTCAAGATGAACAGGGCCATAAGAGTTACCCGGGATGGAACAACCAATGTGCAGGGGAGTATAAAGAGTAAAGCTCCCAGTGGCTGCAGAAAGATATGACAGAAGTAGACCATAGCATACCAAAGAGGACAGGTACGACGGTCATAGAAGGAGATCCCGATCAGTTTCAACTAATGAGGAAACTCCACCCATACACTACAAACAACGGCCTACATTTTGGATCATGTATTAAATGAGATGGAGTCTGGTACGACCAATGCTCAGTCAACAAGAGTTTTTGATCAATTAACATCTGATAGTTAGATGATTCTAGTCAGGATACACTACCACGTAGACATAGTGGGAGGGTTGCACGACAACCTGAACACTATTTGGCTATTGGAGAGGGAAGAGGTGCCATCTCTAATGATAGTGTGGATGATCCATTGATATTTAAGAATGCAATGGAAGATTATGACAAAGAGGAATGGCTTAAAGCCATGGATCTTGAGATGGATTCTATGTACTCCAACTCAGTCTAGGAACTTGTAGACTTACCAGATGGGATAAAACCCATAGGGTGTAAGTGGATATATAAAAGAAATAGAGGAGTATATGGGAAGGTAGAGACCTTCAAGGCAATGCTAGTGGCAAAGGGTTATACCCAAAAGGAGGGGGTCGATTATGAAGAAACCTTCTCGCCAGTAACCATGTTTAAGTCTATTAGGATTCTCTTATCCATTGTTGCCTATTTGATTATGAAATTTGGCAAATGGACGTCAAAACTGTATTTTTGAATGGCAATCTTGATAAGAGCATCTACATGATGCAACTAGAGGGATTCGTGTCTCCAGACCAAGACCAAAAGGTTTGCAAGTTGTAAAAGTCTATTTATGGACTAAAGCAAACATCTAGATCTTGGAACATTAGGTTTGATAATGCTATCAAAACCTATGGCTTTGAGCAAAATATCGATAAGCCTTTTGTCTACGAGCGCATCATTAACAAGAAAGTAATTTTCTTAGTCATATACGTAGATGATATCTTACTCATTGGGAATAACGTAGGGGTATTGTCGGAAGTAAATGGCTGGCTGGCTAGCCAATTCCAAATGAAAGATTTGGGAGATGCGAGTTATACTCTAGGGATCCAATTAATTAATGATCGTAAGAACAAACTCTTAACATTGTCTTAGGCATCGTATATCGATAAGGTACTTGTGCGATTTTCGATGCAGAACTCCAAGAAAGGTAATTTACCTTATAGGCATGGAGTTCGCTTGTTTAAGGAACAGTGTCCTAAGATACCTCAAGAAGTTGAGGATATGAGATATGTTCCCTTTACGTTTGCAGTAGGCAATGTTATGTATGCTATGTTATGCACAAGACCTGACATCTGCTTCGCAGTGGGAGTAGCCAGTAGGTTTCAGTCTAACCCATGATTTGATCATTGGGTTGTTGTAAAAACCATTCTCAAGTATCTTCGGAGAACGAGAAACTATATGCTAGTATATTCCGGGTAGGATTTGATCCCGTTAGGATATACAGACTCTAATTTTCAGTCAGACAGGGATTCTAGGAAACCCATATCTGGATTAGTTTTCACCCTTGGTGGGGGAACCATAGTATGGATGAGTGTGTAGGAACCCCTTTCATTGGTAAGGCAGCGGAAATAAGTTTTAAAAATTTTAAACAGATCATAAACGATCTGAAACCAGTGAACTTGAGATCGTAATTATTTTTCCGGAACTAATACATACAATATGTAAACACAGGAAATTGTAATCAATAAAAAAAATTTAGAACCTTACCAATGTTTGGAGGCTCCTTCACTTTATGATATGCTCATGGTCTGTACCACCGATCTTTCTCGCTATATCCCGGAACTGTTAACTGCGTGTGGGTGCGTCACGTATTCAGGAACTTAGGAGGATGTAGAGAAAAATAAAGAAAAAAATTTTTCTTCCAAGAGAAAAAAAAACTTAAAAAAACTCTTGTTCTTAAAAAAAATATCTTTTTTTTTTCTACAAAAATCAGTGCACAGCACAAGTTTTTGGTTTTGTTTCTCACACACACTCATGCGTTTGTATCACATGCTACACGCATACCCACTATTTGTATCACATACAAAATGAAAGTCTGATGATGCGTATTACTCTTGTTTTTGTTATCAAAAATATATATCATATATATTATTATAACTAAAAACTTTTTAATAGATATCTTTTTGATTTTAAAACTAGATCTTCTAAAATGATGTTTCATATCTTTTAAAAGATAATTAAATATTTATTTTGAATTTAAATATTTTAAATTCAATTTCAAATATTTAATTTAATAAAATAAAATAATCATATTATCTTATTCTATTTAAAATCAAATATTAACTAACATCCTCCATTTAGTGATTAATAACATAATTAAATAATTTTATTATTTAATTTATTTAATCACCATTATTCATTAATTAAATAACCTCATTATTCAATTAATTCCCGAATAAATATGAGTCACTTTTGTAACACAATTAATTGGACAATCCAATTAATTAACCGTGACCCTTGTTACCTAAATCGATCGAGCTAGCAAGGGGATCTAATGGACCCACAGTATTTTGAGCTCCAATAATCCTCTGAACAATTAATTAAACTCTTTAATTAATATTCCTTGATTATTAACTCCGGTGTTATTCCACTAAAAACCCGAAGCTACACTCTCTCAGCTGACTCTCTCAGCCGTAGACGTTTTTACACAGACCGATACAACTCGGTGTCCATCGATATAGCTATTACACATGGTGTGATCCTCTACAGTAGTTCATAATTAGAGCTGGGTCATAATGTCCGTTATACCCCTCTAATTACATATATCATTTAAGTACCGTTGATTCTCTAATGGACAATAAATCCTATTTCCTCACAGAATTAGGAGAGCGCTCATGTCCAAGCCCCGAATCAACCCTTAAGGGAACTACCATCTACTTCTCACAAGAAGGAGTGGATTCCACTATTGTGTACATACCTTCCCAGCCACAAGCCGAACCGCAATCCCAACATACGGAGCATATTGATTAGGAACTGCATCCGACCTCACCCATGGTATATCAAAGACCACGATCTAACATGAAGGAGTCGATAAGACACTCAGGATTAAGATCACCCACATATAGCCATCATTAGTTGATATATAAGAATTTCATCAGTAAACGGATCTTGGTGAGAGATTCATATAGAACATGGCCCAATCCTATATGATCACATCATACAAGGTGCCTTCATTCCCATATCTCATATGAATGATTCAGGATAGAATCACCGTACATTACGGAATGGACCGCAGCTATAGATTAACCACAAGTAAAGTACCCAGTTTTATTTGCTATCTATGGACTTTTTAGATTGCACGTCTCTTACTGTATCCATCCGTATATGACACTCATATACACAGTTCGAGATTACATCCGGCAATCTAGGATGTTAATATATGCACAAGTTATAAAATAAACAACACAACAAGAATGAATTAAAATTTTCTTTTTATTTATTTCATAAATCCATTTACAAATTACATCTTTAGGGCATAAACCCCAACTATCTCCCACTTGCACTAAAGCATGTGAGGCATGTTTCGTAACCCTAGACCATCTAGGTGACCCGAAAACATTTTAGCCGGTAAGGTCTTCGTAAATGGATCAGCATGATTGTCTTATGAGGCTATCTTGGTGACGATCACATCTCTTCTCTACACTATCTCTCTAATGAGATGATACTTTCTCTCTATATGCTTCCCTATTTTGTGGCTTCTTGGTTCTTTGGAATTAGCCACAACACCACTGTTATCACAATAAAGTGTGATGGGCTTATCCATATTTGGAACAACTTCCAGATCACTCAAGAACTTAAGGAGCCAAATAGCCTCTTTAGCAGCTTCACAAGCGGCTACATATTCGGCTTCCATGGTGGAGTCAGCAATGTAAGATTGCTTTATACTTCTCTACACAATGGCTCCACCACATAGGGTGAAAATTGATCCAGACGTGGATTTCCTAGAATCCTTGTCTGATTGAAAATCAGAATCTGTGTATCCTAACGGGATCAAATCCTGTCCAGAATACACTAGCATATTGTTTCTCATTCTCCGAAGATACTTGAGAATAGTCTTAACAGCAACCCAATGATCCAATTCTAGGTTGAACTAGTACCTGCTGACTACTCCCACTGTATAGCAGATGTCCGGTCTCGTGCATAACATAGCATACATGAGACTACCTACTGCTGATGCATAGGGTACATGTCTCATATCCTTAACTTCTTGAGGTGTCTTAGGACACTGTTCTTTAGACAAGTGAACTCCATGCCTAGAAGGTAAATTACCTTTCTTGGAGTTCTGCATCGAAAATTGCACAAGAATCTTATCGATATACGATGCCTGAGACAGTGTTATGAGTTTGTTCTTACAATCCCTTATAAGTTAGATCCCTAGAACATAACTCATATCTCCCAAATCTTTCATTTGGAATTGGCTAGCTAGCCAGCCCTTTACATCAGATAACACTTCCACATCATTCCCAATGAGTAGGATTTCGTCCATGTATAGGACCAAGAAAACTACTTTTTTGTCAATGATGCGTTTGTAGACACAAGGCTCATCGACGTTCTGCTCAAAGCCATAGGTTTTGATCACATCATCAAACCTTATGTTCCAATATCTAGATGCTTGCTTAAGTCCATAGATGGACCTTTGCAACTTGTAAACCTTTTGCTCTTGATCTAGAGACACGAATCCCTCTGGTTGCATCATATAGATGCTCTCGTCAAGATTGCCATTCAAGAATGCAGTCTTGACGTCCATTTACCAAATTTCATAATCGAAATAGGCAGCAATGGATAAGAGAATCCTAATAGACTTAAACATGGCTACTGGTGAGAAGGTCTCTTTATAATCGACCCCCTCTTTCTAGGTATAACCACTAGTATTGCCTTAAAGGTCTCTACCTTCCCATCTACTCCTCTCTTTCTCTTGTAGATCCACTTACATCTTATGGGTTTTATCCCATCCGGTAAGTCTACAAGATCCCAGACTGAGTTAGAGTACATGGACTCCATCTCGAGATTCATGGCTTTAAGTCATTCCTCTTTATCAGGATCTTTCATTGCATTCTTAAATGTCAATAGATCATCCACACTATCGGTAGAGACAACACTCTATCCCTCACCTATACCTAAATAGCGTTCAGGTTGTCTTACAACCCTCCCACTACGTCTAGGTGATAGTGTATCCTGATCAGGAACCATCTGACTCTTAGATGTTTGTGGATCAACAACTCTTGTTGATGAAGCACTAGTCTCACCAAGCTCCAACTCATTCAATACAATCTTAGAACGAGGTTTATGGTCACTAATATAATTGTTCTCATGAAACGTTGCATTTGTCGATATAAATACTTTGTTATATTCGGGACTATAGAAGTGTCCACATCTGGTCTCCTTGGAGTATCCTACGAATAGGCAGACCACAGACTTGGAGTCTAGCTTTCCACTTATGTTCTTCAGCACGTGTGTTGGACACCCTCATATGCAAAAATGTCACAAACTAACTTTTCGACCATTCCACAACTCTAGGGGAGTCTTAGGAACATATTTGGATGGCACTACATTCAAAATGTATGCCGCTGTTTGTTACGCATATCCCCAAAAGGAATTTGGTAATGATGAGAAACTAATCATAGATCTCACCATTTCCATCAGGGTTCTATTTCTCCTCTCCGCTACACCATTTTACTGAGGTGTACCGGGAGCTGTGAGTTGGGAAACTATCTCATGCTCGACCATGAAGTCTTCAAACTCCTGGTCAAGGTACTCACCTCTACGATCTGATTGTAGTGACTTGATAGTCCTACCTAATTGATTCTCAACTTCAGCTCAGAATTCCTTGAACTTTTCAAATGTTTTCGACTTTCGTTGCATCAGGTAGACATATCTGTATCTTGAGTAGTCATCTATGAAGGTGACATAATACTCATAGTCGCCCCTAGCTCTAACATTCATCGGTCTGCAGACGTCTATATGTATGAGTTCTAGTGGCTCTATAGCTCTAAGCCCTTTTTCCAGTAAAAGGTCTCTTAGTCATCTTACCTTCTAAACAAGATTCACAGGCATGTAATGTGTCAACCTTTAACTCACTTAAAGGTCCACTTTTTACTAGTCTGTCTATTCGGTCAAGGTTAATATGACCAAGCCTTAGATGCCAGAGATAGTGTCATTATCTGGAGAAATCTTATGTCGTTTAGTTTTTGGTTTTTCAACCTTAAACATTTCGGTGTTAAGCAGTGTAGTATGTATTAGCGGTCTTAACACATACAAATTGATTTCATTAATTCCTGAACAAATATTCAAACCATTCTTTCCAACAATAACAAACTTATTATTAAAAGAAACAGAATATGATTGTTCTAACAACTTAGAAACGGAAATCAAATTTTGTGTAAATCCAGGAATATAAAAAACATTGTTCAATAATAAAAAACTATTATTATTACAAAATTGCAAGCTTATTGCTCCCACTGCTTTTGCCGATACGACATCCCCCGACCCCACACGCATTGAGAAGGCTCCCTCCTCTAGCTGTGTCCAAGAATCAGTCCACTGTAAAGAAGAACAAACATAGTTAGTAGCCCCCGAATCAACTATCCAGTGTGAAGAATCATCTTCCACTAAACAAGATTCAAGAACAAGTAAATCATATTTACCTTTCTTCTTCTTCTTCTTGGCTACCTCCTCCTGGTACTGAGGACAGTTCCTCTTACAGTGCCCGACCTTATCCCAATGGTAACATTTTCCCTTGCCCTGGTCGGTGGAGGTGCCCTTCTTTTTGCTCTAGGCTTTCTTGGGTTTGGGCTTACCCTTTGCTTTCCCAGCATACCTCTTCCTCTTCTTATTATTGGAGGAAGATGGTTCGGTAACATTTGCCTCACTGGTCTTACTTTTGATGTCCTTAGTCAAGAACTCAAAAGTAGCGAGATCATTGAGCAACTGTGTGAGACTGAACCTTAACTTGTTCATCCTGTAGTTGCTCTTAAACTAATTGAAACTCTTCGGAAGAGTCGTCAGTATGATGCTCACTTGACTGGGTTCGTCAATGGCCCCGTCATTGACTTCTGCCATGTTGAAGTAGAACATCATGCTCAGGACATGTTCCCGAACTGATGTAACTTCCTTCATACGAACGAGCATAGCGGTACGAACAACTTCGTGTCGCTTTTGCTCGGAGGGCTTCCCAAAAATAGACTCTATAATTTCAAATACTGTAGTCATTGCTTCGTGCTTTGTGACAAGCACGTCTGTCATAGAAGCTAACAGATATGTTCGGGCCTTCTCATCAGATGAGACCCATCGCTGGTATGCCTCACGAACAGTTCATGTGGCATTGGCAGTAGGCACCGGAGGACATTCCTCCGTAAGCACAAACTTAAGGTCTTTGGTGACCAATATTGCATTAATATTAAGTTTCCACTTAGTGTAGTTATCACCAGTTAATTTGTCATTTGCTAGAATTTGAAGTAATGCAGAAGACATAATTGCTGAAATAAATAAAACATTCATTCAGTTATTCATTAAAACAAGTGTGAGTGCTTTGGCATAAATTTAAACATGATGCATGAACATGTTTAACTAACTAGAAATACCTAAAAACAGTTATTATACCACGACAATCCAACATACCACAAAGAAGTGCCGCCTTAGGGTCGGTCAAGTCTTTGCATGTTGGACCGAGAAATTCTCAATCAAATGATATTCTAGAATAACTCTTATTCTATATCATTCAACCATCATTTATTCAGTCAGGTTTTTAATTAACAAAACTTAATCAAAATCTTTGTGAGTGTAACCCACCATTTCAGATCTCACGAGCTTAACTCTAGAATTTCCGCCTTAAGGTCGGTCAATCCCGTAATACCCTCAGAAATCCTATCCGTTAGGAAGTCAACCTTGATATTGATCTTTGTGGAAACCCTCCTTAGGGAGGACGAAAGCAAAGCCGTCACGAGACCCCACTCGGATCTCATGGTGTTGAACTAATGATGGAGACTGTGGGATATATATGTCATATATCCCTCTCCCATTCACTATTTAAAAATTATGGTTTTCTATTATCCGTTAATGCATCTAAACACTACTGGATCAAACGGCTAACTTTAATCAAGTTATCTAGCGCATTAACAAATTCATTATTAGAAATAAATTCTAATTAACTAATAAATTATTAATGATTTTTAACCATTAAAAATCTAATCTATTAATGAATAATCTAAGCTTTTGTAAACTATTTACTAAGCTCGGATTATTATGATAGTATTTACCAAGTTTTAACTATTAAAACTCTAACACTTTATTCGGTTCATTTATTATTAGGTCATTAATCATATTAATACTAATTACAATAAATGACCCTATTAATCTAACTTATTAAACACTTTAATAACCAGATTAATATTAATGAGAATTAACAAGTTTTCAAACAATTAAAAAACTAATCTCATTTTCATAGCCAATAATGTATTTACTTATTTTAATCATATTTAAAAAAATACATAAAAATTAGGTTATGATGCATGTATGACATATCCAATATATTTGTGTAGGCACATCTAATCTAAATGATATACGTATGCATGACAATGCTTTTATCATCACATAATATAAAGCATACATGAATTGACCGAGTACTGTGGATTATTTAACCTTAAAAAAAATTGGAATCTAATTAAAATTACAAAAATATCACCAAGGCATTCCTTGGTCTTCTTGCAATTTCCGGGTCTTCCAGTCTCTTCAGGTCACTCCGATTCATCTCATGAATCCGAAACAGGAAATCCGCATGGAACGCACTAGGCAACACTTGCCAACGGAACCGTGCAAGACGATGTGAACAGTGTCGACTGTCCGCATGAACAGTACCGCGTGAACAGTATATGTCGCGCGTATTTCAGATTTCGCCCTTCCGTCTTCGCAATTTTTCCAGATCTTCAATATAGGTTACATTTTTTTAATATATTACAATACAAAAACAAAAAAAAATAATAATAAAAATTTAATACAACTCATGAACCCTAAATCCACAGTACCATATAATTAACGATCAATCATATTTTTGTAAATTAACAATTTTAATATACATACAAAAACAACATACATTCAATTTAAATAGTGCCTACACAATCATACATACAGAAGCATCGAAACAATTTCACGTTCCGGAAAAAAAATTGGCTTTGATACCAATTGTAGGAACCCCGTTCACTGGTAACGCAGCGGAAATAAGTTTTAAAAATTTTATACATATCATAAACGATCTAGAACCAGTGAATTTGATATCGTAATTATTTTTCCGGAACTAAGACATACAATATGTAAACACGGGAAATTGTAATCAATAAAAAAAAATTTAGAACCTTACCAACGTTTGGAGGCTCCTTCACTTTACGATATGCTTCTGGTCTGTATCACCGATCTTCCTCGCTATATCCCGGAACTGGTAACTGCGTGTGGGCGCGTTCCGTATTCAGGAACTTAGGAGGATATAAAGAAAAATGAAGAAGAAACTTTTTCTTCCAAGAAAAAAAAAACTTAGAAAAACTCTTGTTCTTAAAAAAAATATATCTTTGTTTTTTTCTTCAAAAATTAGTGCACAGCACAAATTTTTGGTTTTGTTTCTCACGCACACCTTGCACACACTTTTTCACTATCTTTTCTCTTTTGTTTTTTTCTCACGCATACTCATGCGTTTGTATCACATACTACACGCACACCCGCTGTTTGTATCACATACGAAATGAAAGTCTGATGATGCGTATTACTCTTGTTTTTGTTATCAAAAATATATATTATATATATTATTATAACTAAAAACTTTTTAATAGATATCTTTTTTATTTTAAAACTATATCTTTTAAAATGATATCTCATATCTTTTAAAATATAATTAAATATTTATTTTGAATTTAAATATTTTAAATTCAATTTCAAATATTTAATTTAATAAAATAAAATAATCATATTATCTTATTCTATTTAAAATCAAATGAAAATACACAAAGTGTGTCTAATACAACCTAGAGGGGGGTGAATAGGTTTTAGTTGATTTATTACCAACTTTTCGACTTAATCAATTTTTAATAATCCTACTCCATATTAACAATCAATCAATCCAACATAAAAATGCGGAAAACAATAAATACACAAGGATTGATTTACGTGAGAAACCCTCCAACTGGGCAAAACTCACGGGCTATCCTTCTAGCCACATACGGTCCTCAAATCCACTATTTGAATGAAAGTTTACAACCTAGGTTGACCTCAAGTCACACCTACTTGGTCACTAACCCTTTCAATCTACCCAACGGGCCTTTAATAGTGATTCTTGACCACAAGCTTGTGCACTAACTCACTTAGTCACAAAGCTTAACAATCAATGAAGAGGTTAAACAACCTATGTGAATATGTAAAAGATATTCAAACATGCAATTAATGCTAGGCAACAATAAATGCTTATCTAAGGATTTAAAGATATCAATAAATGCAGATCCTAGATATCAATATCTAAATGCAAATGCATGAAGATTTAGCTAGAAGGGTAAAATCGTCCTAAATGCTAGCTATTAATGAACAAGGCTCTCAACCAACAACCAACAACCAACAACTCAATCATGTTATAAATGCCAATAAACATAAAGATATGCAATAAAATCACATAAAAGAGCTAACCCTAGGTAAACAAGAACATAAACAAATACAAAGAGATTTAAGGCATGTTCAAGTTACCTAGTCAATGAAAACAAGAAGAATCCATGATGAGATGATGCTTGAAGATGTTAGATGCACATGGATTTGTGTTTGGTTGAGTAAAGATGAGTTCTTGGGAGTTTCTCTCTCTAATGGAAGCTTAGCCTATCAAAAATGGCTTATTGAACTCATAAAAACGAGCAAGGAAGAAGATAGAGCATATATATAGAAACCCTAGACAAAACTGCGTCGTTTTGGGTTTGAGAAACAAAATCCCGTCAATACCGCTTGCTGGACCGCGTCGCAGGCAAGTGTCCAGACCGCGGTACACACAGCAGTGCACCGTCTGGACAACAACGCGGTGCAGGGCGCTGTGCATGCAGGTGCACAAGCCGCGGTATGGGCAACAGAGTCTTACTGGACAACACCGCGACTTGGGTCGCTTTGCGTGCAAGTGTACAGGAAGCGGTACACGAAGCAGCTGAGATATACCGCTCTGTATGCCGCGGTGCAAGCATGTCTTGCCAAGCGGTCTAGGCCGCGCTAAGAGAAGAAAATCTCTTTTATGGGCAAACTCGACACACTAAGAGATGTGCAAAATGTGCAAGTGTGGAGTGTGAAAAGAGGCATACAATACATCATTCAATTACATGAAGATAGGAACATAATGCATGCAAGTGAGTGTGTGCAACTAGATCTCTTCAAAGAAAGTTAAACTAGTGAGATACCTTTGAAGTGCTCTTTGAAAGAGATGATGTCCTTGAAGCTTGGCCTAAATTACCCTTACAAAGAATAATCCCCAATGTGGTTTGTCAACGAAATAAGCCAATCAAAATATGAGGAACTTACAATCTCCCCCTTTGGCTATTTCGTGACAAAACCACCACTCACAAATCATCCTCACGAGAAAGTAAAAAACTAAAGGTCAACAAAAAAATATTCTACATTACAAAAAGATACCTAGATACTAGGTCTTCAAAACTTCAAGCTCTTGTAGAATAGCCACCTTCCCTACAAAACAATGAGACTACACTTTCCAAGACAAGTGTATGTGAGGTGATCAAGAGAGATAAAAAGATAAGAGCAATTTGCATAATAATAAAAAAAAACTACAACATGCAACATGCAAATGCTCCCCCTATATAGGTTACTCCCCCTCAACGGGACAATCTCCCCTTAAATACAATCACCCTTTAAATAAACCATTAATTTAAATAAACCATTACTCCCCCTTTTTGTCATGAGATAGACAAAGGAGTATTCCCCAACCGGGTCACTTTAGCAAAGAGAGCTATGTGCAAGATAAGTGCATAATCATATACAACAACTTTATGCAACTCAATTAATTGAGAGAGAATCATTGAAGGTTTATTGTTTAGAAGAAAATGTATGACTTAATTGCTTTGGATGTAAGACATGTAACATCATGGTTCAAGCAAATGGTATTTGGCAAGGAGAACCTCAAAAAGGGTTCCAAAAGAATTCTAACCAATTTGCACCCATATGTCATAAGCAAACAAGATATAGTGTTTTAAAGATGAATTTCAATTTAAAGAGCAACTATACCAAACTTTATAAGCGAAACAAGACATGAGCGACTTTTGCACCCTTTTTGATTTTTCCGGGTAAGATACCCGTATGATAGTAGCCTTGTTCAACTAATAAAGAGAGAGAGAAGACTAAATTTGGATGAGACATCCTTATTTATTGCATGGATACTAGATCCTTATTGGGTTTAGTCTTCTCATTTGCTTTCACACAAATTTTGCACTAAGGCAATAAAAATAAATTTCATGCATATCATTTTGAGCATGTCATAAACAAGTTCACATGTCAAGGAGATAAATTATAGGTCATTCAAATGTACTTCCCAATCAATTCTCCTAATCCAAAAATGCATGTTTGAACATAGAGGTGACATGGATTACAAGCCAAGCAAGGCACACTTATTGAATAAAAAGCCATATAAGATTATATATAAGCACAACCAAGAATACTCAAGCAAATAATAAAGAAGCATAAAGTTGATCAAATTTTTACTTATTCCAACATGCAAGGTTGCTCTCTTTGCTTGAGTTCCCCATAAGGGGTCAATCATCAAAACACATCAAGACATATGACAAATCCCAATAGACCTACTAAGTGACTTGAACCTAGTTGAGTCTAAGGGCTTTGTAAATAAATCCGCTAGTTGATCATTAGTGCCCACATGCTCAAGTGCAATGCATTTGTTTTCAACTAGTTCTCTAATGAAATGATGCCTAATGTCTATATGCTTTGTCCTAGAGTGCTGAACAGGATTCTTTGAAATATTAATAGCACTCATGTTATCACAATAAAGGGTAAGAATACCTTGATCAAAGCCATAATCCACAAGCATTTGTTTCATCCAAAGGAGTTGTGTGCAAGCACTCCCGGCGGCTATGTATTCCGCTTCAGCTGTGGATAGAGAGATGGAATTTTGCTTCTTGCAAAACCATGAGACCAAGTTGTTGCCTAGGAAGAAGCAACCGCCCGATGTACTCTTCTTATCATCACAATTTCCTGCCCAATCTGCATCACTAAAGCCAACTAAGCTAGCATTAGTGTCAAAAGAGTACCATATCCCATAGTTAGAAGTCCCATTCACATATCGAATGATTCTCTTTACTGAGGAGAGATGGGATTCCTTGGGATCAGCTTGGTACCTAGCACACACACCCACACTAAAGGCTATATCGGGCCTCCTTGCGGTCAAGTAAAGCAAGCTACCAATCATACCCCGATAAAGACTTTGTTCCACACTCTTGCCACTAGCATCCTTGCTTAGTTTCAAGGTGGTACTCATGGGTGTGTCACAATGTTTGGCATTCTCAAGGCCAAACTTCTTCACTAGGTTTTTAGCATACTTAGCTTGGGATATGAAAATCCCATCATGCAATTGCTTGATTTGCAAACCTAGGAAGTAATTGAGCTCCCCCACAAGACTCATCTCAAACTCATGAGACATGACATCAACAAATTGTTGGACTTTGGATTTGTTGGTGGAGCCAAAAACGATATCATCAACATAGATTTGAGCTATGAAAAGCTCATCTTTGTTCCTCTTGATGAATAAAGTTTTGTCAACACTACCCCTAGTGTAGTCATTGTCAACAAGAAATTGAGTGAGGCGCTCATACCAAGCCCCAGGTGCTTGTTTCAACCCATATAAAGCCTTCTTGAGGCTATAGACATGATTTGGGTGGTGTGGATCCACAAACCCCTTGGGTTGCTCAACAAACACTTCCTCATGCAGGAAACCATTTAGGAAGGCACTCTTAACATCCATTTGATGCAATTTGAACTTGTGCACACATGATATGGACAAAAGAAGCCTTATGGACTCAAGACGGGCAACCGGAGCAAAGGTCTCCTCAAAGTCAATACCCTCAATTTGAGAGTATCCTTGTGCTACAAGTCTAGCCTTGTTGCGCACAATGTTGCCATTTTCATCCGACTTGTTCCTATATACTCATTTTGTGCCTATGACATTTGTATCCTTGGGGCTAGGAACGAGAGTCCAAACCTCATTTCTTTCAAATTGGTTTAACTCTTCTTGCATGGCAAGAACCCAAAACTCATCATTCAAGGCTTCATCAACCTTTTTGGGTTCAATTTGAGAGGTGTAGCAAGTATAGCTAATTTGATTAGCTAATTGACGCCTAGTCCTAACACCCTCATTCATATCTCAAAGAATGTCATTTTTATTGTGGAGATGTCTAACCCATGGAGCGGGTTCTTTAGAGTCCAAAGATGGATCTCTATCAAGAGGTTGGATGACCTCTTTATCAAGACTTGACTTCACATCAATTGAAGTCTCACCATTCTTCTCCAAGAAAGGATCATCAAGCACAATGACCTCCTCATCATGGTCTCTAGTCTTAGGCCTACAATCATCTATGACGACATTAGATGATTCCATGACACTCCGAGTTTTTAAATTGAAAACTCTATAGGCCTTACTATTAAGGGCATAGCCAATAAAAATCCCCTCATCACTCTTGGCATCAAACTTGCCAAGTTGATCTCGGTCATTTAGAATATAGCATTTGCTCCCAAATGAGTGGAAGTAGCTAATATTTGGCTTCCTACCCTTCTATAATTCATAGGAGGTTTGCCTAGTACCGGGCCTTAGGAAGACTCTATTTCCTATGCAGCAAGCCGTATTGACGGCCTCGGCCCAAAGGTTCCTAGGGACATTGTTGCTAAGCAACATCACACGGCCCATCTCTTGAAGGACCCTATTCTTCCTCTCAACAACCCCATTTTGTTGAGGAGTTCTAGGAGCCGAAAACTCATGGGAAATGCCTAAGCTATTGCAATAGCTTTCAAAACAAGCATTTTCAAATTCCCTCCCATGGTCACTCCTAATTCTTTTAATGCTTTTAATGTGTGAGTTCTTTTCATTTTGAATTTTAGTGCAAAGCATTTTAAATTTTTCAAAAGTTTCAGATTTTTCTCTAAGAAAATATGTCCATGTAAATCTAGAAAAATCATTAACACAAACAAAAATGTATCTCTTGCCACAGTGACTCTCGGTTTGCATGGGACCCATAAGGTCCATATGTAGAAGCTCTAATGGCTCCTTGGTGGCGAGATACTTGCCTTTCTTGTGCATACTTTTGGTTTGTTTCCCTTGTTGACAAGGTCCACAAACGCCATCGACTTTCTTCCCAAGCTTAGGGAGGCCACGCACAACCTTGAACTTATCTAAGATCCTCAAATCTCGATAGTTCATGTGGCCAAGTCTTTGATGCTATAACTCAATTTCCTCACATTTGGATATATTGCAAGAGATAGCACTAGCTTCAAGACAATAGCAATTGCCACTAGATCTCTTTCCTTTTAGCAAGGTTTGTCCATTTGGCATTAAAATAGAGCAATCATTTTTGTTAAACAAGACAGAGAGTCCGTCATCATTAAGATGAGAAATGCTTATAAGATTGGCTTGTAAGCCATCAACAAGTAAAGCATTTGACAAGGAGGGTAAATCGGGAATGGAGATGGTTCCTTTCCCTATGACTTTCTTTCTAGATCCATCACCAAAGGTGACAAATCCTCCATCCTCCAAGACAAGAGATTTAAAGAAGCTCTTGTTCCCCGTCATATGCCTAGAACACCCACTATCCAAATACCAAGTGTTAGAGGCATTTGCCTTCAAGGCAATTTGAGCCACATAGCAAGAATAGTTATCCCTTCTAATCCACCTAGGTGTAATGTTCTCATTCCTAGTGGTATTAGTCACATTGGCTCTAAACTTTCTAGGATCATGCAAATTTGCTCTGGGTTTCCTAGGAACATGCATTCTAGCTCTAGCTCTATTTCTTTCAATCATGCTCTTGATTCTACACATTTCAATGTATTTAAAGCAATTTGGTCTAATGTGACCATCAACACCACAAAAGTGACAAGTGGGGATAAAATAAGAAGACATACCATGCCCTTGTGAGTACAGAGGGGCTTTCCCACGCATTTGAGCTTGTCTCTTGTGTTGGATTGGTTCTCTTTTTCTTTGTTGTTGAGTTGGAACGAATTGCTTCCTTGGTTGCCCTTGCATGAATTTCTTTTTGGCTTGATGGTATTTCGGTTGAGGGAAACTTGCTTGATGCACCCTTGTTGATTGAGCTTGAGCTTGTTTCCCTTGTGCTACCTTGACTTGAGGATCTTTAGAGCACTCTCCTGGTTCGATCTTCTTCCTAGGATATTGTGGGGGTGGAGGCTCTTTGTTATCCAAACCCTTAACAAACACAATTTTGCTTGAGGATGAGGTATCCTTGTCATTTTCATAGCCAAGACCTTTTTTATCACTTGGCCTCTTGCCAACTCCCAACATGTGGTCAGGTTTATTCGTGCTTGAAGTCATCTTAGCAATGATCTCTCTAGCTTCTTCAAGCTCCTTTTCCATCAATTCCTCATTCCTTTTGGCTATCTTCACTTCTTTATTTAAGTGAGTAGCTTCGGTGGATAGCTTGAGATTCTCCCCTTTTAGCCTTTGAATCTCCTTCTTCATCTTCAATCTTGAGCTTTGAAAATGCTCAATGAAGCCTTCAAGATCCATTCCTCCTACATCCATATTTGTTGAATGGGATGAAGAGTCACCATAGCTAGAGTCATCTTCACTTTGTTTCTCTACCTCTTCATCATCTATTGCTTCCTTACTCTTGAGAGAAGATGCGAAGGCAATAAAGTTTGCCACATGATCCTCATCATCTGAGGATTCTCCTTCTTCTTCCAAGTCATCACTATCGCTCCACGTGGCGGCCATGGCCTTTCCTTTCTTCTTATTTTTCAAATTTCTACAATCCGTGGAGATGTGTCCGAAACCTCCACATTCAAAGCATTGAATGCCTTTTCTTGTGGGCTTGTCTTCACTTGACTCAAACTTCTTGAAAGGAGTCTTCTTCTTTATTTCCTTTCCTTTGGATCCAAATCCCCTCTTCTCAAAATTGATGAACTTCTTGAATCTTTTCACCATGAGGGCCATTTCTTCATCTGAGTCTTCTTCCTTCTTCTCAACCTTAGAAGTCTTCAGAGCAATGCTCTTTTGCTTCTTTTGAGGTGTAGGTGTGGGAGTCCATCTAGACTCATATGCTAGAAGCCTTCCAATAACTTCACTTGGCTTCATATTCTTGTAGTCACTATTCTCCTCAAGAGCCGTCACTTTTGACTCAAATCTTGCTGGAAGCGACCTCATAATTTTTTGCATGATCCTCCTATCCGAATAGGAATCACCAAGTTGATGGCTTTGATTGACTATGTCCATCATCTTCACTTGAAAGTCGTTGAAGCACTCATCCTCCTCCATCCTAATTTGCTCGAATTGTGTTTGGAGGACTTGAAGCTTAGAGTCCTTGACCACCTCGGTTCCCTCATGGGCCGTCTCTAGAATCTCCCATGCCTCTTTTGCAATTCTTGTTGTTTGGATCAATTTGTACTGATTGTCATCCATTGCACAAAGAATTGCATGCATAGCCTTGTTGTTCCACTTGGATGCTTCAAACTCTTGAGTTGACCATTCCGACTTTGGCTTGAGAACTACACTTTCGTCTTCAAGAGTCTTTACCGGAAGAGTGTAGCCGTCTTCAATTGCCATCCATGCTCGGTCATTTATTTGGCAAATGTAAGACTCCATCTTGCCTTTCCAAGAGGCATAGTTTATTCCGGTGAGCAAAGGGTGTCTTGTGCTAGAGGCTCCCTCATTACCACTTCCGTTCCCACTCATAGTGATTAGGTATGAATGAGATGAATGTTTATGATGCAACAAACACAAACAATAGGCAAGACACACAATGAGCAAGGATCACCTAAGTGTATCTAGGAACCCGCTCTGATACCAATTGAAAATACACAAAGTGTGTCTAATACAACCTAAAGGGGGGGGTGAATAGGTTTTAGTTGATTTATTACCAACTTTTCGACTTAATCAATTTTTAATAATCCTACTCCATATTAACAATCAATCAATCCAACATAAAAATGCGGAAAACAATAAATACACAAGGATTGATTTACGTGAGAAACCCTCCAACTGGGCAAAACTCACGGGCTATCCTTCTAGCCACATACGGTCCTCAAATCCACTATTTGAATGAAAGTTTACAACCTAGGTTGACCTCAAGTCACACCTACTTGGTCACTAACCCTTTCAATCTACCCAATGGGCCTTTAATAGTGATTCTTGACCACAAGCTTGTGCACTAACTCACTTAGTCACAAAGCTTAACAATCAATGAAGAGGTTAAACAACCTATGTGAATATGTAAAAGATATTCAAACATGCAATTAATGCTAGGCAACAATAAATGCTTATCTAAGGATTTAAAGATATCAATAAATGCAGATCCTAGATATCAATATCTAAATGCAAATGCATGAAGATTTAGCTAGAAGGGTAAAATCGTCCTAAATGCTAGCTATTAATGAACAAGGCTCTCAACCAACAACCAACAACCAACAACTCAATCATGTTATAAATGCCAATAAACATAAAGATATGCAATAAAATCACATAAAAGAGCTAACCCTAGGTAAACAAGAACATAAACAAATACAAAGAGATTTAAGGCATGTTCAAGTTACCTAGTCAATGAAAACAAGAAGAATCCATGATGAGATGATGCTTGAAGATGTTAGATGCACATGGATTTGTGTTTGGTTGAGTAAAGATGAGTTCTTGGGAGTTTCTCTCTCTAATGGAAGCTTAGCCTATCAAAAATGGCTTATTGAACTCATAAAAACGAGCAAGGAAGAAGATAGAGCATATATATAGAAACCCTAGACAAAACTGCGTCGTTTTGGGTTTGAGAAACAAAATCCCGTCAATACCGCTTGCTGGACCGCGTCGCAGGCAAGTGTCCAGACCGCGGTACACACAGCAGTGCACCGTCTGGACAACAACGCGGTGCAGGGCGCTGTGCATGCAGGTGCACAAGCCGCGGTATGGGCAACAGAGTCTTACTGGACAACACCGCGACTTGGGTCGCTTTGCGTGCAAGTGTACAGGAAGCGGTACACGAAGCAGCTGAGATATACCGCTCTGTATGCCGCGGTGCAAGCATGTCTTGCCAAGCGGTCTAGGCCGCGCTAAGAGAAGAAAATCTCTTTTATGGGCAAACTCGACACACTAAGAGATGTGCAAAATGTGCAAGTGTGGAGTGTGAAAAGAGGCATACAATACATCATTCAATTACATGAAGATAGGAACATAATGCATGCAAGTGAGTGTGTGCAACTAGATCTCTTCAAAGAAAGTTAAACTAGTGAGATACCTTTGAAGTGCTCTTTGAAAGAGATGATGTCCTTGAAGCTTGGCCTAAATTACCCTTACAAAGAATAATCCCCAATGTGGTTTGTCAACGAAATAAGCCAATCAAAATATGAGGAACTTACAATCTCCCCCTTTGGCTATTTCGTGACAAAACCACCACTCACAAATCATCCTCACGAGAAAGTAAAAAACTAAAGGTCAACAAAAAAATATTCTACATTACAAAAAGATACCTAGATACTAGGTCTTCAAAACTTCAAGCTCTTGTAGAATAGCCACCTTCCCTACAAAACAATGAGACTACACTTTCCAAGACAAGTGTATGTGAGGTGATCAAGAGAGATAAAAAGATAAGAGCAATTTGCATAATAATAAAAAAAAACTACAACATGCAACATGCAAATGCTCCCCCTATATAGGTTACTCCCCCTCAACGGGACAATCTCCCCTTAAATACAATCACCCTTTAAATAAACCATTAATTTAAATAAATCATTACTCCCCCTTTTTGTCATGAGATAGACAAAGGAGTATTCCCCAACCGGGTCACTTTAGCAAAGAGAGCTATGTGCAAGATAAGTGCATAATCATATACAACAACTTTATGCAACTCAATTAATTGAGAGAGAATCATTGAAGGTTTATTGTTTAGAAGAAAATGTATGACTTAATTGCTTTGGATGTAAGACATGTAACATCATGGTTCAAGCAAATGGTATTTGGCAAGGAGAACCTCAAAAAGGGTTCCAAAAGAATTCTAACCAATTTGCACCCATATGTCATAAGCAAACAAGATATAGTGTTTTAAAGATGAATTTCAATTTAAAGAGCAACTATACCAAACTTTATAAGCGAAACAAGACATGAGCGACTTTTGCACCCTTTTTGATTTTTCCGGGTAAGATACCCGTATGATAGTAGCCTTGTTCAACTAATAAAGAGAGAGAGAAGACTAAATTTGGATGAGACATCCTTATTTATTGCATGGATACTAGATCCTTATTGGGTTTAGTCTTCTCATTTGCTTTCACACAAATTTTGCACTAAGGCAATAAAAATAAATTTCATGCATATCATTTTGAGCATGTCATAAACAAGTTCACATGTCAAGGAGATAAATTATAGGTCATTCAAATGTACTTCCCAATCAATTCTCCTAATCCAAAAATGCATGTTTGAACATAGAGGTGACATGGATTACAAGCCAAGCAAGGCACACTTATTGAATAAAAAGCCATATAAGATTATATATAAGCACAACCAAGAATACTCAAGCAAATAATAAAGAAGCATAAAGTTGATCAAATTTTTACTTATTCCAACATGCAAGGTTGCTCTCTTTGCTTGAGTTCCCCATAAGGGGTCAATCATCAAAACACATCAAGACATATGACAAATCCCAATAGACCTACTAAGTGACTTGAACCTAGTTGAGTCTAAGGGCTTTGTAAATAAATCCGCTAGTTGATCATTAGTGCCCACATGCTCAAGTGCAATGCATTTGTTTTCAACTAGTTCTCTAATGAAATGATGCCTAATGTCTATATGCTTTGTCCTAGAGTGCTGAACAGGATTCTTTGAAATATTAATAGCACTCATGTTATCACAATAAAGGGTAAGAATACCTTGATCAAAGCCATAATCCACAAGCATTTGTTTCATCCAAAGGAGTTGTGTGCAAGCACTCCCGGCGGCTATGTATTCCGCTTCAGCTGTGGATAGAGAGATGGAATTTTGCTTCTTGCAAAACCATGAGACCAAGTTGTTGCCTAGGAAGAAGCAACCGCCCGATGTACTCTTCTTATCATCACAATTTCCTGCCCAATCTGCATCACTAAAGCCAACTAAGCTAGCATTAGTGTCAAAAGAGTACCATATCCCATAGTTAGAAGTCCCATTCACATATCGAATGATTCTCTTTACTGAGGAGAGATGGGATTCCTTGGGATCAGCTTGGTACCTAGCACACACACCCACACTAAAGGCTATATCGGGCCTCCTTGCGGTCAAGTAAAGCAAGCTACCAATCATACCCCGATAAAGACTTTGTTCCACACTCTTGCCACTAGCATCCTTGCTTAGTTTCAAGGTGGTACTCATGGGTGTGTCACAATGTTTGGCATTCTCAAGGCCAAACTTCTTCACTAGGTTTTTAGCATACTTAGCTTGGGATATGAAAATCCCATCATGCAATTGCTTGATTTGCAAACCTAGGAAGTAATTGAGCTCCCCCACAAGACTCATCTCAAACTCATGAGACATGACATCAACAAATTGTTGGACTTTGGATTTGTTGGTGGAGCCAAAAACGATATCATCAACATAGATTTGAGCTATGAAAAGCTCATCTTTGTTCCTCTTGATGAATAAAGTTTTGTCAACACTACCCCTAGTGTAGTCATTGTCAACAAGAAATTGAGTGAGGCGCTCATACCAAGCCCCAGGTGCTTGTTTCAACCCATATAAAGCCTTCTTGAGGCTATAGACATGATTTGGGTGGTGTGGATCCACAAACCCCTTGGGTTGCTCAACAAACACTTCCTCATGCAGGAAACCATTTAGGAAGGCACTCTTAACATCCATTTGATGCAATTTGAACTTGTGCACACATGATATGGACAAAAGAAGCCTTATGGACTCAAGACGGGCAACCGGAGCAAAGGTCTCCTCAAAGTCAATACCCTCAATTTGAGAGTATCCTTGTGCTACAAGTCTAGCCTTGTTGCGCACAATGTTGCCATTTTCATCCGACTTGTTCCTATATACTCATTTTGTGCCTATGACATTTGTATCCTTGGGGCTAGGAACGAGAGTCCAAACCTCATTTCTTTCAAATTGGTTTAACTCTTCTTGCATGGCAAGAACCCAAAACTCATCATTCAAGGCTTCATCAACCTTTTTGGGTTCAATTTGAGAGGTGTAGCAAGTATAGCTAATTTGATTAGCTAATTGACGCCTAGTCCTAACACCCTCATTCATATCTCAAAGAATGTCATTTTTATTGTGGAGATGTCTAACCCATGGAGCGGGTTCTTTAGAGTCCAAAGATGGATCTCTATCAAGAGGTTGGATGACCTCTTTATCAAGACTTGACTTCACATCAATTGAAGTCTCACCATTCTTCTCCAAGAAAGGATCATCAAGCACAATGACCTCCTCATCATGGTCTCTAGTCTTAGGCCTACAATCATCTATGACGACATTAGATGATTCCATGACACTCCGAGTTTTTAAATTGAAAACTCTATAGGCCTTACTATTAAGGGCATAGCCAATAAAAATCCCCTCATCACTCTTGGCATCAAACTTGCCAAGTTGATCTCGGTCATTTAGAATATAGCATTTGCTCCCAAATGAGTGGAAGTAGCTAATATTTGGCTTCCTACCCTTCTATAATTCATAGGAGGTTTGCCTAGTACCGGGCCTTAGGAAGACTCTATTTCCTATGCAGCAAGCCGTATTGACGGCCTCGGCCCAAAGGTTCCTAGGGACATTGTTGCTAAGCAACATCACACGGCCCATCTCTTGAAGGACCCTATTCTTCCTCTCAACAACCCCATTTTGTTGAGGAGTTCTAGGAGCCGAAAACTCATGGGAAATGCCTAAGCTATTGCAATAGCTTTCAAAACAAGCATTTTCAAATTCCCTCCCATGGTCACTCCTAATTCTTTTAATGCTTTTAATGTGTGAGTTCTTTTCATTTTGAATTTTAGTGCAAAGCATTTTAAATTTTTCAAAAGTTTCAGATTTTTCTCTAAGAAAATATGTCCATGTAAATCTAGAAAAATCATTAACACAAACAAAAATGTATCTCTTGCCACAGTGACTCTCGGTTTGCATGGGACCCATAAGGTCCATATGTAGAAGCTCTAATGGCTCCTTGGTGGCGAGATACTTGCCTTTCTTGTGCATACTTTTGGTTTGTTTCCCTTGTTGACAAGGTCCACAAACGCCATCGACTTTCTTCCCAAGCTTAGGGAGGCCACGCACAACCTTGAACTTATCTAAGATCCTCAAATCTCGATAGTTCATGTGGCCAAGTCTTTGATGCTATAACTCAATTTCCTCACATTTGGATATATTGCAAGAGATAGCACTAGCTTCAAGACAATAGCAATTGCCACTAGATCTCTTTCCTTTTAGCAAGGTTTGTCCATTTGGCATTAAAATAGAGCAATCATTTTTGTTAAACAAGACAGAGAGTCCGTCATCATTAAGATGAGAAATGCTTATAAGATTGGCTTGTAAGCCATCAACAAGTAAAGCATTTGACAAGGAGGGTAAATCGGGAATGGAGATGGTTCCTTTCCCTATGACTTTCTTTCTAGATCCATCACCAAAGGTGACAAATCCTCCATCCTCCAAGACAAGAGATTTAAAGAAGCTCTTGTTCCCCGTCATATGCCTAGAACACCCACTATCCAAATACCAAGTGTTAGAGGCATTTGCCTTCAAGGCAATTTGAGCCACATAGCAAGAATAGTTATCCCTTCTAATCCACCTAGGTGTAATGTTCTCATTCCTAGTGGTATTAGTCACATTGGCTCTAAACTTTCTAGGATCATGCAAATTTGCTCTGGGTTTCCTAGGAACATGCATTCTAGCTCTAGCTCTATTTCTTTCAATCATGCTCTTGATTCTACACATTTCAATGTATTTAAAGCAATTTGGTCTAATGTGACCATCAACACCACAAAAGTGACAAGTGGGGATAAAATAAGAAGACATACCATGCCCTTGTGAGTACAGAGGGGCTTTCCCACGCATTTGAGCTTGTCTCTTGTGTTGGATTGGTTCTCTTTTTCTTTGTTGTTGAGTTGGAACGAATTGCTTCCTTGGTTGCCCTTGCATGAATTTCTTTTTGGCTTGATGGTATTTCGGTTGAGGGAAACTTGCTTGATGCACCCTTGTTGATTGAGCTTGAGCTTGTTTCCCTTGTGCTACCTTGACTTGAGGATCTTTAGAGCACTCTCCTGGTTCGATCTTCTTCCTAGGATATTATGGGGGTGGAGGCTCTTTGTTATCCAAACCCTTAACAAACACAATTTTGCTTGAGGATGAGGTATCCTTGTCATTTTCATAGCCAAGACCTTTTTTATCACTTGGCCTCTTGCCAACTCCCAACATGTGGTCAGGTTTATTCGTGCTTGAAGTCATCTTAGCAATGATCTCTCTAGCTTCTTCAAGCTCCTTTTCCATCAATTCCTCATTCCTTTTGGCTATCTTCACTTCTTTATTTAAGTGAGTAGCTTCGGTGGATAGCTTGAGATTCTCCCCTTTTAGCCTTTGAATCTCCTTCTTCATCTTCAATCTTGAGCTTTGAAAATGCTCAATGAAGCCTTCAAGATCCATTCCTCCTACATCCATATTTGTTGAATGGGATGAAGAGTCACCATAGCTAGAGTCATCTTCACTTTGTTTCTCTACCTCTTCATCATCTATTGCTTCCTTACTCTTGAGAGAAGATGCGAAGGCAATAAAGTTTGCCACATGATCCTCATCATCTGAGGATTCTCCTTCTTCTTCCAAGTCATCACTATCGCTCCACGTGGCGGCCATGGCCTTTCCTTTCTTCTTATTTTTCAAATTTCCACAATCCGTGGAGATGTGTCCGAAACCTCCACATTCAAAGCATTGAATGCCTTTTCTTGTGGGCTTGTCTTCACTTGACTCAAACTTCTTGAAAGGAGTCTTCTTCTTTATTTCCTTTCCTTTGGATCCAAATCCCCTCTTCTCAAAATTGATGAACTTCTTGAATCTTTTCACCATGAGGGCCATTTCTTCATCTGAGTCTTCTTCCTTCTTCTCAACCTTAGAAGTCTTCAGAGCAATGCTCTTTTGCTTCTTTTGAGGTGTAGGTGTGGGAGTCCATCTAGACTCATATGCTAGAAGCCTTCCAATAACTTCACTTGGCTTCATATTCTTGTAGTCACTATTCTCCTCAAGAGCCGTCACTTTTGACTCAAATCTTGCTGGAAGCGACCTCATAATTTTTTGCATGATCCTCCTATCCGAATAGGAATCACCAAGTTGATGGCTTTGATTGACTATGTCCATCATCTTCACTTGAAAGTCGTTGAAGCACTCATCCTCCTCCATCCTAATTTGCTCGAATTGTGTTTGGAGGACTTGAAGCTTAGAGTCCTTGACCACCTAGGTTCCCTCATGGGCCGTCTCTAGAATCTCCCATGCCTCTTTTGCAATTCTTGTTGTTTGGATCAATTTGTACTGATTGTCATCCATTGCACAAAGAATTGCATGCATAGCCTTGTTGTTCCACTTGGATGCTTCAAACTCTTGAGTTGACCATTCCGACTTTGGCTTGAGAACTACACTTTCGTCTTCAAGAGTCTTTACCGGAAGAGTGTAGCCGTCTTCAATTGCCATCCATGCTCGGTCATTTATTTGGCAAATGTAAGACTCCATCTTGCCTTTCCAAGAGGCATAGTTTATTCCGGTGAGCAAAGGGTGTCTTGTGCTAGAGGCTCCCTCATTACCACTTCCGTTCCCACTCATAGTGATTAGGTATGAATGAGATGAATGTTTATGATGCAACAAACACAAACAATAGGCAAGACACACAATGAGCAAGGATCACCTAAGTGTATCTAGGAACCCGCTCTGATACCAATTGAAAATACACAAAGTGTGTCTAATACAACCTAAAGGGGGGGGTGAATAGGTTTTAGTTGATTTATTACCAACTTTTCGACTTAATCAATTTTTAATAATCCTACTCCATATTAACAATCAATCAATCCAACATAAAAATGCGGAAAACAATAAATACACAAGGATTGATTTACGTGAGAAACCCTCCAACTGGGCAAAACTCACGGGCTATCCTTCTAGCCACATACGGTCCTCAAATCCACTATTTGAATGAAAGTTTACAACCTAGGTTGACCTCAAGTCACACCTACTTGGTCACTAACCCTTTCAATCTACCCAATGGGCCTTTAATAGTGATTCTTGACCACAAGCTTGTGCACTAACTCACTTAGTCACAAAGCTTAACAATCAATGAAGAGGTTAAACAACCTATGTGAATATGTAAAAGATATTCAAACATGCAATTAATGCTAGGCAACAATAAATGCTTATCTAAGGATTTAAAGATATCAATAAATGCAGATCCTAGATATCAATATCTAAATGCAAATGCATGAAGATTTAGCTAGAAGGGTAAAATCGTCCTAAATGCTAGCTATTAATGAACAAGGCTCTCAACCAACAACCAACAACCAACAACTCAATCATGTTATAAATGCCAATAAACATAAAGATATGCAATAAAATCACATAAAAGAGCTAACCCTAGGTAAACAAGAACATAAACAAATACAAAGAGATTTAAGGCATGTTCAAGTTACCTAGTCAATGAAAACAAGAAGAATCCATGATGAGATGATGCTTGAAGATGTTAGATGCACATGGATTTGTGTTTGGTTGAGTAAAGATGAGTTCTTGGGAGTTTCTCTCTCTAATGGAAGCTTAGCCTATCAAAAATGGCTTATTGAACTCATAAAAACGAGCAAGGAAGAAGATAGAGCATATATATAGAAACCCTAGACAAAACTGCGTCGTTTTGGGTTTGAGAAACAAAATCCCGTCAATACCGCTTGCTGGACCGCGTCGCAGGCAAGTGTCCAGACCGCGGTACACACAGCAGTGCACCGTCTGGACAACAACGCGGTGCAGGGCGCTGTACATGCAGGTGCACAAGCCGCGGTATGGGCAACAGAGTCTTACTGGACAACACCGCGACTTGGGTCGCTTTGCGTGCAAGTGTACAGGAAGCGGTACACGAAGCAGCTGAGATATACCGCTCTGTATGCCGCGGTGCAAGCATGTCTTGCCAAGCGGTCTAGGCCGCGCTAAGAGAAGAAAATCTCTTTTATGGGCAAACTCGACACACTAAGAGATGTGCAAAATGTGCAAGTGTGGAGTGTGAAAAGAGGCATACAATACATCATTCAATTACATGAAGATAGGAACATTATGCATGCAAGTGAGTGTGTGCAACTAGATCTCTTTAAAGAAAGTTAAACTAGTGAGATACCTTTGAAGTGCTCTTTGAAAGAGATGATGTCCTTGAAGCTTGGCCGAAATTACCCTTACAAAGAATAATCCCCAATGTGGTTTGTCAACGAAATAAGCCAATCAAAATATGAGGAACTTACATCAAATATCAACTAACATCCCCCATTTAGTGATTAATAACATAATTAAATTATCTTATTATTTGATTTATTTAATCACTATTATTCATTAATTAAATAATCTCATTATTCAATTAATTCTCGAATAAATATGAGTCACTTTTGTAACACAATTAATTGGACAATCCAATTAATTAACCGTGACCCTTGTTACCTAAATCGATCGGGCTAGCAAGGGGACCTAATGGACCCACAGTATTTTAAGATCCAATAATCCTCGGAACCATTAATTAAACTCTTTAATTAATATTTCTTGATTATTAACTTCGGTGTTATTCCACTAAAAATCCGAAGCTACACTCTCTCAGCTGTAGAAGTTTTTACACAGACCGATACAACTCGGTGTCCATCGATATAGCTATTACACATGGTGTGATCCTCTACAGTAGTTCATAATTACAGCTGGGTCATAATGTCCGTTATACCCCTCTAATTACATATATCCTTTAAGTACCGTTGATTCTCTAATGGACAATAAATCATATTTCCTTACGGAATTAGGAGAACGCTCATATTGTCCAAGCCCCGAATCAACCCTTAAGGGAACTACCATATACTTCTCACAAGAAGAAGTGGATTCCACTATTGTGTACATACATTCCCAGCCACAAGCCAAACCGTAATCCCAACATACGAAGCATATTGATCAGGAACTGCATCTAACCTCACCCATGGTATATCAAAGACCACGATCTAACCTGAAGGAGTCGATAAGACACTCAGGATTAAGATCACCCACATATAGCCATCATTAGTTGATATATATGAATCTCATCAGTAAACGGATCTTGGTGAGAGATTCATATAGAACATGGCATAGTCCTATATGATCACATCATACAAGGTGCCTCCATTCCCATATCTCATATGAATGATTCAGGATAGAATCACCGTACAATACAGAATGGACTGCAGCTATAGATTAACTACAAATAAAGTACCCAGCTTTATTTGCTATCTATGAACCTTTTAGATTGCACGTCTCTTACTGTATCCATCCGTATATGACACTCATATACATAGTTCGAGATTACATCCGGCAATCTAGGAGGTTAATATATGCACAAGTAATAAAATAAACAACACAACAAGAATGAATTGAAATTTTCTTTTTATTTATTTCATAAATCCATTTACAAATTACATCTTTAGGGTATAAACCCCAACAGAGTGTTAAGCAATCATGTATTGCTGACTCCACCATGGAAGCCGAATATGTAGCAACTTGTGATACAGCTAAAAAGGTTGTCTGTCTTAGTAAGTTCTTGACTGACCTGAAAGTTGTTCCAAATCTGGATAAGCCTATCACACTTTATTGTGATAACCGTGGTGCTATGGTTAATTCCAAAGAACTAAGAAGCCACAAGAGTCAGAGAGATAGTTTAGAGAGGGGATGTGACCCGTGACCAAGATAGCGTCGTTGGACAATCATGCTGATCCATTTACGAAGACCTTGACGACTAAAGTGTTTGAAAGTCACCTAGAGAGTCTAGGGTTACGAGTTATGTCTCACCTGCTTTAGTGCAAGTGGGAGATTGTTGGGGTTTATGCACTAAAGCTTGTCATTTGTAAATGTGAATGAAACATTAATAAAAGAAGTAGTTTATTCATTCTATAAAACTGTCTCATACATTTATATCATGTGTACTTAACATCTAAGATTGCCGGATGTAATTTCTAACTGAGTATATGAGTGTCTTATACAGAGGAATTTAGTTTGAGATGAGCAATCTAAAGATTCCGTAGATAGCAAATAAAGATGGGTACTTTATTTGTGGTTAATCTACAGTTGCGGTCTATTCTATAATGTACGGTAATCTTAACCTAGACTATTCATATGGTGATATGAGAATGAAGACACCTTATATGATGTGATCATTTATGACTAGGCCATGATCTATATGAATCTCTCACCAAGATCTGTTACATGATGAGATTCATATATATCGACTAATGATAGCTATATATGGATGATCTTAATCCTGAGTGTCTTATCGACTCCTTCAAGTTAGATCGTGGTTTTTGATATACCATGGGTGAGATCGGAGTTGCATTCCCGGTCAATAACTTCGTATGTTAGAATCGCTTGTGGCTGGGAAGGTCTGTACACAATAGTGGAATCCACTCCTTCTTGCGAAAAATAGATAGTAGTTCCCTTAAGGATTGATTCGGGGCTTAAACAATATGAGCGATTTCCTTCTTCCATAAAGAAAGTTAGGATTTATTGTTCATTAGAGAATCATTGGAACTTAATGGAAAAGATATAATTAGAGGGGTATAACGGACTTTATGACACGGCTCTAATTATGAACTATTTGTGGAGGATCATACCATATGCAATAGCTATATCGATGGACAACTGTAATTTCAGTTTGTGTAATACATCTACAGTTACGAGAATGCAGCCTCGGGTTTTTAGTGGAATAACTCTGAAGTTAATAATCATGAAATATTAATTAAAGAGCTCAATTAATTATTTCTAATTATTATTGGAGCTCAAAATTGTGGGTCCATTAGGTCCCCTTGCTAGCCCGATTGATTAAAAGTAACAATGATCACGGTTAATTAATTGGATTGTCCAATTAATTGTGTTACGAAAATTAATTGTGCTACGAAAGTGACATGTATTTATTCAGGACTAATTGAATAATGAGATTATTTAATTGATATATTAATAATTAATAAATTAAATAATTAGATTATTTAATTAATAAATTAATAATTAATAATAATTAATTAATTATTAAATGGAGGTTGCACGTTCAAATCATGGTCGAGACAAAGATAAAATAATTAGATTATTTTATTATTTACTTAGTCTAGTATTTAAGTTTAAGTCAACTAGGGTTATGTGGGAGTTAGAATCCTACTCTACCAAATATACTTAAATACTAATTATCCTTTAATACATAGAGATATATTTGAAAAAGGATATGTATCTTTTAATTAAAGATATATAGATATTAACATAATAAGAAAAAAAGACTCATTGTGATTTTTGAACCAAAAACACAAAAAGCAAAACCCTAGATAGTCTAGGGAGAGAATTCAGCCAAGCAAAGAAAAAACAAATTCTTGCTTGTGGTGCCCGAACTTGCCAAGAAGAAAAGGAGTACTTTCTTCAAGCCTCTACATCCTCCTAAGTTCCTTGAAGATCGTGACATGCACACACACAGTTACCGGATTGTGAGACATAGCGAGGAAGACTTGGTGGTTCGTAATCGGAACAAAGCTTAAAGAAATGAAGGTGTAGATCTTCAAGCTAATACTCATTCTATATTCTTGTATATTGTATATGGTTTATACATTGCATAAAAAATTTTAAAACCCCGTTTCCGCTACGCAACGTAAATCCGGGTTCCTACAGTTACCGCTCGGATGTTCTTTGGCTCTAAGAAATGGTCATCGGGGGAGGCTTGCCGGAAATGGGAATGAAAAATTCAGAAGCATAAGGCTGAATCCCTAGATGCCATAAAAAATCAAAGGATGAGATGGAGGGCCTACTGCAAATCGATTGGGAAGGACCCCCACATCATGCATCTTAAGCTCCCTTCCAAGTCCTCCTTGGTAACTATTCATACAGACACAGAGAGTAGGGTCTTGACGAAAGGGGCTGACATGGGACCCTCGCTCGATGCTGATTATTCTCCATTCATGACCGATGATCCAGATGATGAGATCTGCTGGCCAGACTCCGGGACCTGACTAACGGCTATGAAGAAAAAGGCAACACCCTAGTGGTTCAGGGCCTGACGGCCCCTCTAGCACGTCTACAGCTTGTTTATTAAGCATCTTCGTTCCCAGCACATACACCTTTGTAATTTTTGTAACAATATACATTTTTTCAATTCTTATAGCTATATACCTTCTTGCAATTTTTTATAATTACATACATTTTTGCAATTCTTATATACAACTTTACTTTTTGCAACATGTGTATTCAGTTCTCTTTTGAACGATACATTGACTTGTTTGCTTGCACATTTCTTTGCTAAGCTGAATGACTCACCTAACCATACTTAATCAAGTGACTAGAATACAACCTAGGTCATTCATTGGCTTAAACTATACATGGAACATTGCTTGTCGGTGCAACGATTAACCGCCCATTTCAGCTTAGAAGACCGTTATTAAGGTTATTAAAGAGATCAGCCTTGCTGCTAATAAATCTTCAGTGACTTGGTCGGTTATCTCGTTGACCAATATTTTTGTATGATCAGTCACTTCATTAACTGTCCACTTTTGGTTGGGTCAGTTATCTTGTGGACTAGTCATTTTTTACCCGATTAGTTATCTTATTAATCGATTATCTCTGGTTGTTCGCTTTTGTCAAGTAATGTTCTTTTGTGGACCACTTATATGGCATCTAATTTATAGACACTTGTCTTTTTTCTGTCAACTAAGTTACAGGGACGTCTCCCAGTAGTCTGTTGTTCAAGATTCGTTGCGTTGGGGCTAACTTATATCTCATTAACTTAACTGCTCAACATCCAGTTGGCAGAGAGTTTAGTATGAGTATTTTCTTTTCCAAACCAACTTTTTGCGCATTCCATCAGGTACTTGTGACCTGAAGGCACTCTAACAGTGTTTCTATACACCCAGTTGGTTTCAGTGAACGTACATTGTCTTTACGACACATGCTTTCGGCCCCATCATTAGGCCCCCCAGGCACCCATTCAGCGCTAGCAATCTCAGGTGCAGCGAGATTGCCTTTATAAACAAAGACAAAATTAGAACACTTTTGTTGATCTTTTTAGAATTCTTCCCTCGAGGGGATTTTTATTAATAGCTTTATTGATAACTTCGATCAAAATGCTAATGCTATAAAAAAGGTGACAACTGATTAGAAACAAATAAGTGTTGCACTAAATCTAATGTCTAATATGAAAATACACTCTAAAGCGTGTGTCTAATAACCTAAAGGGGGTGGGTGGACCCGTGAATAGGTTTTAATCAAATTAATTACCAATTTTCCTTGATTAGTCAATATTAAAAATTCACCACATAAACAGACAATATAAAATCAAGTATAAATGCGGAAATTAAAAAACACTTGATTTTTTAGGTGGAAACCTTTCAATAAGGGAAAAATCACGGGTTATCTTTCTAGCTACAACGATCCTCAAATCCACTATTGTAATGATGTTTACAACCTAGGTTGACCTCTATTCATACCATTCTCGGTCACTAACCAACCAATACTACCCAACAGGCTTTTATAGTGAACTCTTGATCACTTTGCTTGCCAACCACACCTTGGTTGCAAGACTTCACTTGCTTGTGCACTACACCTTATAGTCACAAGACTTAACTCTTAAGAAGAGATTAACAACCTAAGTGAATATATGAATATTCAAAATGCAAATAATGCTAGGCAACACTAAATGCTTATCTAGGGTTTATAGATAACACTAAGGGGTCGTTTGTTTTTTTGTCTGAATACTGAATAGTCCTGAATTTTTCTGAAGACTGAATAGGGACTGAAATCTGAACCTGAATGACATGTTTGTTTTTTTTTCTCACATCTGAATGTACTGTCAACATGTTTGTTTTTTAAAAATAAAACTATCTGAAAAATACGTAATTTTACATTTATACATATACTAATTAAAAGAAGTAATTTAATATGCACCATTCTTTATAACATTTTGTATTTTTTTTTTTGCAAACAAAATTCAATTTAACAAAAAAAAATTAATCAAAGCTTATAATTTTGCATGTTCTGCAAATAAAGTTTAAGTTAAATTTATTGTAAAAAAAAGTTACAGTTCAAATTCAATTTTGTATGTTGTCAATGCTTACGGTGAATATAATTCATGAAACAATTTTTGTTTTTTTGGTTTCCTGGATTAGATGCACCGAAAACCAAATAAAAAAAAAATTCTTGAATTTGTCATATACTATAATTCTATAACATCTTCAAGCCACGAAATCTACTCAATATGATAGACAAATTTATTGAGCACTATTCGAATAGTTAGATAAAAAAAATAAAGAGTTCTTACCGGGACTTGACAGGAGAGAAATTCAATTGTTCAATCTCAGAAAAAATTCATTATGAGAAGTAATTAGGGTTTTTTTTTCTTTTCTAAAACCTGTGTAAATAAGAAATATATTAAAAGAATTTTTTTTTTATACCATATCAAATTAAGATAAATTTGGAAATATATCTTTTTTTGGATGATAGACTTGGAAGATAATATTTTAATTGCAATCCAGTGATTTGGAATTAAGTTAAAAGTTAAGATTTCTTACTTTTTATTTTAAGTTGTTTTTTGATATTTTTAAGTTGTTTGACCACTTAAAAAAACAAACAAAATAACTTAATGAGTTCAATTCAGACCCATTAAATTTTAAGTGAAAAAAACAAACGACCCCTAAGTACAAATCCTAGATGTTAATGTCTATATGATGTTCAAAAAGACCTAACTAGATATATATATATATATATATATATATGCAAGTCTAAAATCTAGTCATCAAACAAAGCCATATCAACACATGTTGTCATTAATCATGGTAAGGACAATAAATGCAATTAACAATTGCAATCAATGAGTCCTAAACAATAATATCTAAATGCAAAGCATGTAAATTTAGCTAGAAGGCAAAATGATCCTAATTCTAGCTATCAATAAACAAGCAAACTAAACCAACAAACAAATCCACAAACACATTCTCAACATGCTTAAACAAAAGAACATGCAATTAATCAACAAAATAATTGCTAACCCTAGGCAAAAATGAATAAACAAGGAGGATATGAGTTCTATGACATGTTCAACTTACCAAGATATGAAAGCATGAAGAGCCATGAGAAGATAATGCATGAAGGATGCTAGATGCACATGGGTTTAGTGTTTGGGTGAGCAAAGATGAGTTCTTGGTAGAAAATTGTTTTCTCTCACTTAAATATGGTTTTAGGCTCACAAAAACGAAGTAAGGGAGAAAGCAAAATATAAATAGAAGCCCTAAACAAAACTACATCGTTTTGAGAAAGTTTGCACAAAGACAAAGCAAACATACGTAGTGCGCGGGTCCATATGCACGGGTATAGTACTTGTGCACTACCCACACATAAGCCAATCAGGGCAAAAATAACCCTCAGTGCATGGGTAGGATACCCGTGTACAACTCGTGCATAAAATAGACCTGGGAGGCACAAATTCAGTGCACGGGTACTTGCACGGGTAAAGGACCCACCCACAACCCGCACACTTGGGAAATCTAGAATGCCTACCCCTGGTGCACGTGTACTGCACGGGTAGGGTACGGGTAGGGTACCCGTGCTGAACCAGACTCGAGAGACCCTAAGGTAACCCGCGCATAAGGACCCACGCACACGCACAATCAAGTGCACACACACTTATATCTAACACAATGGTGCATACATGCAATAAGGAATAAATGCATAATAACATAAATGCATGTAAGTGTGTGTGAGTGTGAAACAACAAATGCATGTCAATACAAATGTATGAAATGTGAGTGTGTGCAACAAAATCTCTTCAAGAGTTAAGAACAAGTGAACTACCTCTCTTGAAGCTTTTTATGTTGAGGGACACTCTCCTGAGAACTAAATCCATGAGCTGGAATCTCCTTATCTAGACACGCAAGTTGTAGTATATAGCTGGCCTTTATTGGTAGGATGCGTTTCTTACTCTATCTAAGTCCCTTTTTTCCTCTAGTTCATCTAGGTTTTGCTCCAGCATCTCCATATTCCTATATGGCTGATATAACTGCATTCTGGGGGAAGCATGGACTACCTCAATTGAGATTACTGCCTTAGTCCTGAATGCTAATGAATAGGGAGTTTCCCTTGTGGAAGTTCTTTCGGTCGTTCGATAGACCTAAAGCACTTCATGTAGCTTGTCTGCCCAGTTCCCTTTTTTAGCGTCAAGCTTGGCCTTCAAGGTATGTTTGATGATCTTATTCACCGCTTCCGTTTGACCATTTTTCTAAGGATGGGTTAGTGTGGCATAGTAATTTTTGATATGGTAATCCTAGCACATCTTCCTGAAATTATCACTATTGAACTGGGTCCCGTTATCTGTGATAATTGTATCCGGGTTCCCAAATTGATAGATGATATTCTTCTTTACAAAGTTTGTTGTGTTTGCATTAGTTATGTGCACAAGTGCTTCCGCCTCCGCCCACTTCATGAAGTAATCTACTGCTAATATGGCATGTTTTGCTCCACCTTTGGTCGTTATTAGCATTGGGCCTATCAGATCTAATCCCAACATTACAAATGGCCAAGGTGAGGTTAGATTCTTCAGGCGTTCGGGCAGCTACTTGATATTGTTCGCTATCCTTTGGCAAGTATCGCACTTCTCTGCTAATAATTGTGCATCCTGAAACAGGGTTGGCCAATAAAACCATTGTCTAAGGGTTTTACGGGCCAAACTCTTACCCCCAGTGTGGTTTCACATACCCCTTTATGGATACTCGATAGGATCCCACCCCCTTCAGCTGGTTCGACACACATTTGCAGAGCTTTTGAGAACCCTCTTCTATAGAGTTGTCCTCCAATCATCAAATACCGGGTGACCCTTTATCTGTTGTGCTTTGCTTCAGCTGTATCCTCAGGGAGTGCACCATCCTCCAAGTATTTTCTGATCGGGGTCATCTAGGTTTCTTGCGCTTCCTCGACCTCTTCAACTACTAGCGCTTCATCCACTTTGAAGCTGGGTTTTTTAAGATAGGCCACTGGAATTGTCTTGGACCATATTCCCACAGTTGTTAAGGCCAACCTTTGCAGGGCATCTGCTTTCTCGTTCTTTTCTCTCGGGATCTAGGTGATTCTGTAGGTCTTGAATCTCCTGAGTAATGTCTTTTCTATCTTCATATAAGTTTCCATATTATTGTCATTGGCCTGGTATTCATCTAAGACCTGGTTGACCACGACCTGCGAGTCACTGAATATTTCTAACTCATTCACTCCCAGCGTCGTGCAGGCCCTAAGTCTTGCCAATAATGCCTCAAATTCGGCCATATTTTTGGTGGCTTTGAATTCGAACCACAAGGCACATTCTATTGGATCCCTCTCCGAGGTGGATACCACTATGTTTGCCTTTCTGCCATTCGTGTTTGATGAACCATCGACGTGTAGCTTCCAATGGAACACCTTCATTTCTTTATTTTCAAGCATTCTGATCACCTCACTATTAGGTTTAGTGAACTCGGTGATTAAATCGGCCACTACCTGACCCTTTATTTCTGCCATTGGTGAGTAAGTGATATCAAATTCACTCAGCTCAATTACCCATTTTTTCAATCTCCCCGACACTTCTGGCTTGGACAAGATTTTCTTTAGAGGACAATCAGTGTAAACCTCAATCTTGTGCGCTTGAAAGTAGGGTCTTAGCTTTATTTCTGCCGTCACTAGTGCTAGTGACATTTGCTCGGTTGCTGAGTATCTGGTCTCTGCTGATAGCAAGGCCTTGATGGTATAGTACATTGGTTTTTGTACTCATTCATCTAACCTAACCAATACCGACCATGTGGCCACTGCTATGTGATAGAGCTAAAAATGTTATATATTTTGTCCCTCGTTCCTCATTCTTTGTTTTGTTTTCAAGCATGTTTTCATTTCTTATGGGCTCTGTTTATTACATTTGCAGGCATTAGTTGTAATCCAGGTCGTGGGAAAGAAAGTGAAGAATTTGAGCGTAAAGTGAGCAAGTTGATGCATGAAGAAGGGAGAAGTGCGCTGGTGTGTGCTGGTGTGCGCGGGTACCTTTACCCTCGCACCACCCTTGCAGTTCGAGGATCAGACCTTTGCTGGTCACACCACCGAACCAACCTAAGAACCGGAGGTCGAAAATCTTCCCAAATTATCAAGGTGTCCAATTCGCTGGTACTGCACGGGTAGGGACCAGCGCAGTCACCAACGAACTAAAGTTGGAAAATGCTGGAGAAGATGTGCGTGGGTAACTGCACGGGATCCTACCAGCACACATGTACCAGCGAACTGCGTACATTCTGACGTCCACATCAACATTCAAACTTATTTTTGGAAGAGCTATATAATGAATCCTTTCTAATTTTTCAAAGGACAAACACACACCCATTCACAACACATCTTTCCCTCTCTAAATCTAAAAACCATTCTCTCCCTAATCATCCAAAAACCCATACATTAACCTCATCAATTGCTACTCAAGAAAGACATTTGAGGTTGATTTGAGCTTGAAGAAAAAAGGTTCTACATGGGTCGCTTATTTTCTCTCATCTTTATCATTTTATTTCATTTGTCATGAGTAGCTAAATCCCCATTAAGGGGTTGATGTGATTCATATATAGACATGGGTATTGTAATGGACTCAACCTTTTTTAGTAAATCTATCAAACATGTTTTATTCATGGTTTTAATTGATTTCATGAACAATTGGTTTTGGATTGTACATGACTCTCTTTACAAGTTGTTTTAGAAATTATTTATGTAGAGAATTGAGTATACATGATGCTTGGCTCTCTTAAGCTCATTTGAATAGAATGATTGAACAAGAATACATGACTCGAGTAAAATCCGGACACATTAATCTCATCTCTATCTAATCTTTAATGAGTAACCAAAACTATACATCCTATGATTGGTTGCTTGTAATGGATTAAGCATCACACTATACATCCTAGGTTGGTGGATTTAACAAAGAGATTAGTCCCATATTTGATAGATATTCATTCATTGCACAACCATTTGTGGGTGGCCAATATTATACATGATAGATTGGACAATCCTAAGTGGTATATAGCCAATCCTTTAATGATCATTAATGTGAGTTTATTCTTTGCATATTGTTTGCTAATTGAATTCATCAACTCCTTAGTCTACATATCATCCATTTACATATTCTAAATTAGCGCATTTTAATTAGTTTAAGCTTAGTTTGAATTTTAGTAGAAATTCATCTCAAAAACCATATCAATTTACTCTTATTGCATTATCACTAAAGTAATGGTTTAATCATAGCTATATCACGATCTATGTAGAATGATACCTCTATTTGCCATATACTAGGTTTATTATTGTTTAATGGATCTTGGGATTTTAAATTTGTTTGAATATTGTATACACGGAAAAATGCAAGTTCAAAATGGCGCCGCTGACGAGGATCAGCGGATATAGTTGTTTGGGGTTTTTGCAATAAAGCTTGTAATTTGCAAATGTGAATTGAACATAAATAAAGAAGTAATTTATTCATTCAAATTGTCTCATACATTTATATATAACATGTGTACTTAACATCCAAAATTGCCGGATGTAATTTCAAACCGAGTATATGATTGTCATATATAGATGGATTCATTTTGAAACAAGCAATCTAAAAAGTCCATAGATAGCAAATAAAGATGGGTACTTTTTGTGGTTAATATACAGCTGCGGTCCATTCCATAATGTATAGTGACCTTATTCTAGATCATTCATATGGTGATATGAGAATGGAGACACCTTGTATGATATGATCATATAGGAATAAGCCACGATCTATATGAATCTCTCAATAAGATCCGTTACATGATGAGATTCATATATATCGACAAATTATGGCTATATATATCGACAAATTATGGCTGTATATGGGTAATCATAATCATAAGTGTCTTATCGACCCCTTCATGTTAGGAGTGTCGAATGGTCTGTAAATACTGCTATCTTTGCCCCTATCAAATATGATCTAAATTTTTCCAAGGCAAAGATTACAGCCAGAAACTCCTTTTCTGTCGTAGAGTAGTTGAGCTGAGCATCATTCAATGTACGGGAGCATCATTCAATGTACGAGCACCAAAAATATTTCTTGTTCTCTTCCACATTATGCCTTAAAATTTCTACACAAAGCTTTGTTCTTTCCACATTTATAAATCTTATCATCATTACTTGAGGGGAAATTGAAGGTTTTCGATTCCGGATAAGATTATCTCAATGTTGAAGCCAAATACCGAGCATGGACAGCCACACACCTATGTGAATCTGGTTAGTCACCATTGAGAGTACTTGAACTAAAAATCTGGATGAATGAAAAATGATGATCATGGTTTGACGGCTAAAAGAAACTGCAAGTACTCTACCTTTTCAAGAGCCCCTTCGCTAGTCGGATTCAAGTAGCTGTCCTGAAAAACCTTGGCTAACACACAAACAAAAAGAGGCAACCATTAGATTTAGAAACATCCAATATTTTATCTGTGATGTAAACAAGGTTGAAGGTCGAAGACACACACCTATGTAACAGAGTTATGAGAAGCGGCAGCGGCAACGAAGTGTGAAGCAGCTGGGATGAAGCGTGAAGCGGCGGCGGTTTCTCGACGACGTCAATGAAACGAGAAGCAAAGGCGACGTCGACGAAGGGAGAAGAGCGGCGCGACGGTGACGAAGTGAAATGCTGCAGCGGTTACACAAAGACGTCGACGAAGCGAGAAGCAGCGTTGTTGACAAAGTAATGCGGCGGCAATGAAGTGAGAAGCTATAAATTTAGGGTTTCTTTGAATGTGAAAGGTTAAAAAAAGTAAATTTGATATAAAATTTTTTTGAAGTTTTTTAATTACCGTGGCAAATAGCTGTGACAAATAAGTGTAATATTTGATACACCTGTCAATCTGCGGCAAACATTTAAAAAAAAAACTGAAAGCAATTTTTTTCCGTGTTTTTAAGTAATATTTTCCAGGAATGAATATCCGTGGCAAATTATGTGCGGCAAAAACAACTTTTTCTTATGTGCGGCAAAAACAACTTTTTCTTGTAGTGTGTACGGGATTTGACTGTTCAAATTGACTATGATTTGAGCTAACAATTGGTAAGGATAGCTTTAGATTTCTTATCAGAATAATAGTTTTAGATTGAAGCTCATCATCACCTGGACATAAACGGTTGTATTACCAGAAAAGGGAGATTTTGAATCTGTTAACGATGATTTTTGAATCGTTAAAAAGTCAATCGTTAAACATTAACACTTAGGCAGATCGAAGCTTTAACCATTCAAGAATTGAATAATCAAACCTTTTTATCCGTGGATGCGATACGATTTGTTTGTATTTGAGAATAATAATGTAGAAAAGTAGAAAATAAAAGATAAACCAAATATAACACATGTTTTAAGTGATAAAACCCCAAGAGGGGAAACATCCATAGTGCATGTGACGGCGAGAAGAAATCCACTATGAATAGAATGATTACACACCCAATACTCGCATTCTCTTAGATAATTATTCATGTTTCGTATCTTTTTTCTTATATAAGTGTAAATTGCTGATGATCCGTTATAATGGATTACATGGATGTATTTATATGGTTCGATCTAGGGTTGCCCTAGTTCTTGTCGTACAAGCAGTGAATTCATTAATTAGAATCTTTCTGAGATTCTAGTAGAGTAGATCGATCAAGACTCGTTTCCCGTTTGATATTTATCCTTCTGGAAGCTTTGAGTTCTTTCTTGATTAGAATTATCTGATACTGAAGGGGAAATAAGAATATTTCCTTATTGGAGTATGATTATTAAATTCAGTAACTGAGTGAATTTGATTGAATCTTCGATTGATATAGCGTGTCTTGATAAGGTCATATTTCACGTTTTGGCCTTGTAGATCTTGCTTTTTTTTTTGAACTGCATCAATATTAATGAGGCCTAAGCCAAAAAGCCAAAGAAGGCAAAACAAGAGGGCAAAGAGACCTCCAAAAACGGCCAGGGCCTTCTAGCCCGAGCAAAACAGACCACCTACACAACCAAGCAAGACAAACAAAACAACTCAACAGCACAACATGGACAAAACCGAAGCATAAAAAACAGAGCACAACCAAGCAAGCAGCAAAACAACCCAGAAAAATGAAGAAGACAACAAAACAGACTTCAACTATCATTCCAAACAAACACTTCTTTCATGAGACTCGAAGTCGCCTTCGCTAAGTTGTCCGCGCACTAGTTAAAGGCTCTGGACTCAAAAGTAACCACAATATCACAAATCACTTCTAAATTACTACGACCGTTATAGATAGAATTGACATTATTAAGGTTGTCGAAACCTTTATTGTTGATCCAAGACACAACCACTTTTGAGTCACTAACTATCGCAATATGACGACCATGAAGAATTGGTCTGGAAACAACAATATTGACAGCTTTCTGAATAGCCATCAGCTCTGCCATGTTCGAATCTTGAATACCCACGAAAGAAGAAAACAAACACCAAACCTTACCAACCGATCTCTCAAAATGCCACCGATACCAGCCACCCCAGGTTTGCCTCTAGCCGAACCATGTACATTAAATTTCAGACAATTTGCCATCGTGGGAACCCAATTTTGCATCTTTATACTCTTCACAATCTTGTTCTCCACGCATAGCTCTTTAATATTCAGAAGTAAGGCTGTGACAGTATCCTTCGACCCTTTGCCGAAGTGCTTAAACCACCATACTACTCTGAATTTTACCAAATCAATGGCTTGATCCATATTTACTTCCAACCCTTCAAAGACCATCTTGTTCCTTGCCTCCCATGTAGTCCAAAAGACTGCAAACAACAGAGAACCCCATGCACGCTTGTTCTTCGATTCCGGACACAACCCACTCCATCCATCTACCCACTGTTTGATCGTCTGATTAGCACAAAAACTAACATCCCACCACCCTGTACAAATGGACCATAACAGCTTGGTCCAAGTGCAATGCAAAAACAGATGGTCTATAGATTCCACATTAGACTTGCACAGGGAACACTTATCATCCATGCCATGATCCATCCCGAAATGAATAAGCACCTCCTTGACTAAAATTCTGCTTCTGTAAAGTTTCCACAGGAAGAATTCTATTTTTGAGGGACATATACCTTGCCAAATAATGTTAGGATTCAAATTTGAATCATCTGACTTTACAGAAGCAGAATTTTAGTCAAGGAGGTGCTTATTCATTTCGGGATGGATCATGGCATGGATGATAAGTGTTCCCTGTGCAAGTCTAATGTGGAATCTATAGACCATCTGTTTTTGCATTGCACTTGGACCAAGTTGTTATGGTCCATTTGTACAGGGTGGTGGGATGTTAGTTTTTGTACCTGAATTACATTAAAATGCTTTTGATGTATTATGAGTTACTAAACTTGCCATGTTTAATCTGAAAATGGATCTACTTTCCGGCTCCCACTGCCTACAAAATAATAAATTGGGTCATGAATTTATTCTCACAATATCCGGGATGGGTGTTGCTCATACCTTGGGTTTGATTTTATTTAAATATTTGCAGTTTCATTTTTCTTGTGGTTATCTTAGTAATGAGGAATGTCATTGAATAAGTATATGATAATTATAGATTATTTTCAAATGATGCTCTACTGCAAAATATTGAATCAAAATTCCTTCATGATATAAACTCTCTTGGGTTTAAAGGATCAAGTAATACATTTAAACAACCATTCAAAAGTCTATGTTTTCTCAGCTGCTAATTCAAATAATCAGAGTAATTACAAAGTAATAGCAGTATTGTATTGTGGCTACAAATTTTGAAACTGTGAGGTTTATCTCTCATTAAATTGTTAGTAGGATTAGTATAGTCTTAAATGTTTTTTTTTTATAAAAAATTTATCATTTGTGATGTCAACGACTCGAACTTAAGACATTACCAAGCTGAATGAGCGTTCTTATCAACAAGCCACATTGGTCGGTGGTCGTAAAGTATGTTTGATTGTAGTTGTTTGCCAATATAACATTGGGGAAGTACTAGTAGTCTTATAGAAAATTAAAGAAACTTCATTTGTTATATAGTATCAATAGATTGAGCTTTTTATAATAAGCAACATGGAATCCGGTAACATCAAGTTCGAAATACCTAAAACATTAAAATTTACAAAATATATGGAACCACAAGCACACCAACTATGTCAAACCAAATTTCGGTTCGCCGGAGGTGGATCAAAAAAAAAAATTGCTACTTTGATGCAATCACGTACTATAACGTTGATACAATTACTGTATTCACCAGCACACCAACTAGTAATAAAAACAAGCACAATATCAATGGGAAAACATTGTTGATCCCCTCTTCAACTCTTCTCCATACAGAATTATCTTATCTGGCAGAAATATCTGAAAATTGAGTAAATTGGCTTCCAGTAAGTGAATAATCCGACCCATAGAAAGATGGAGGCATGGCAGGCCACACGAAAGAAGGCCTTTCAATAGGCACCTGCGGTGGGGGTGCTTCCCCGGAAAGAACCTGTAAAACCACTTTCATGGAGGGCCTCAGGTGCGGATTTGGATGGCAACAGGCCAACCCCAGAATAAGCACACACTCCATTTCTTCCTCTGAAAACTTGACTTCCAATCTTGAATCTGCAGCAGCAATAATCCTACCCTTCCTGTAAAGTTCCCATATCCAATGTACGATGCTATTGTTGTAATGGTTCTGCTCACTCTGATTCCCAGGTTGCCTCCCACAAGCCACTTCCAGGATCAGAACCCCGAACGCGTAAACGTCCGTTTCAACAGTTGCCCTGCCTGTTAGAAAAATCTCTGGAGCCATGTAACCAGGAGTTCCAGCTATCTCTTTTGTGGAATGGTGAGTTTTCTGGCTTTCTTGAATGGTTCGCGCAAGTCCAAAATCTCCTAGCCTTGCTTTGAACTCTGAATCCAGCATTATGTTGCTAGCTTTTATGTCGCGGTGAAGAACCCTCTTCTCACACCCGTTATGGAGATAATCCAGAGCCAAAGCCGTTCCATGTATTATACTAACCCTTGTCTCCCAACCGAGAGTTGATTGTCCCGTGCCTGTGCCTGACTTCTCATCGTAGAATATGAACTTGTCGAGGCTACCGTTCGGCATATACTCATACACGAGTAGGAAATCATTGTTTTCGTAACACCATCCGATCAGCTTTACAAGGTTTCGATGGCGAAGGCTGCCTATTGTTGTGACTTCTGCAATGAATTCTTGCTTCCCATGACGCGATGTCTCCGAGACTCTTTTAACAGCTATCAGATTATTCTTCCACATTCCCTTATAAACTGTACCAAACCCACCTCTCCCTAGTTGGTTCTTCGGATTAAACTTGTCGGTTGCTTTTATAAGTTTTCTCAGTTTGAACTTCCTTGGAGCCTGAGTTGAGCTCTGGATTTGATCTTCTATGCTTGGATATGTATCCTCAACATCTTCAGCTTTGTTTCTCTTTTTCCTGTAAAAGTAAAAAGCAACACCACCTGATAATAAAACCACAACCACTGCTGCTGCAACCACTATCCAAACCCAAAACTTTAGACCTTCATCAAAATTTGTACCATTAAATTTCCATGATTTTACACAATTTGTCTGAGTGTAAATGCCTGTTGAGGCTGTGAACCCGACAAAAACCTTCTGCGGAAGATATTCAGAGAGATCGATAGGCTTGGAAAGAACCAGATCCAGATTCTCTGCGTTATGTCCAACAAAAACAGTAATACGTTTACCATCATATTGAACCTGCACTGTTACAATAGTACCTGTTGAAAGATAAACACCATGACTATTCAACGAGACTTGTTCGATCGAATAGATGCTATTGATATCCAATCCAACATGATTATCATCAAGATCTTGTGAGTAGCTTTTCCTGGTGTCAAATTCTATTGCTACTATGTTGGCTTGAGAGGTTCCATTAGTGGTTGCATTTACTATGCTGAGCCATTGTCCATCACTGTTCTCCGGAACATGGATGTTGTCAGTCAATACAAAAGCCAAGCCTTCTCCAGCAGTAGCTGTCTGGTTTTGAATGTGAAGTGTAAAGGTGGAGCTGAAAACTGCATTGATCCCTCTTTTCTTCCACAACCTGAATGGTTTTCTGTAGAAAGCTCGTCCTGCTTTGTTCGTAATAGGAAGACTGCCAACATCAGGAGTAACTTGGATGGCTTCCCCAAGGAATACATTCGAACTGTTACTCAAAAGGAGATTATTGCGATCTGGGAAGCTTGGAAAATTGAAGTAAAAGCAACTCACTTGAGTGAAAAAAGCACCACCCCACAAGAGGGAGGTTGCTAACAAAAAAAACTTGACCACCACAGAAATGCACATCTATGACTCAGGATTATTGGCTTACCAGATTGTTTGTAGTATGTTTGCTATATCTGAAAATCTCAATGGAGGAGGATGATGAATTGATGATGATGATTGTCTTTTTAATAGATTTAATTAGCTCGTGCTATTAATAAATTTGAACAAGGGTATGGCAACTTCCTGGAATATTATGCTCTTACTTTTATTTGGAATTGTTAGAATAGAAAATTTTGTAATGTTATTGACTTTGATATTTACTCCAGAAATGTACAAATTACAAGTTGATTTTTTGAAAGTTACTTGTACAAGCAGATAAACATAAGCAAGCTGGCTGTTTTTTTTTTTCATTTCATTATTATTTTGATTTTTTGTGGTAGATAAGGAATCTATATACCATCATGGTAGATGAATACAATGATAGACATTGCATAAAATATCTACAATTTATGGTGGCAAATGATATAAAATTTGTAGTCTTTTTTTACTGTTTATTAATGAAGAATAATCATTGACAGAGTGTATTTTAATGGGTAGTTTTTTCGTCAACCATACAACAAAGTATACCCATCTTGATTATTCAATTATCAATTTGATTGGTTGTTTGTTTGTCTGTCAAAAAGTCTGAATCCCTTGTCCCTCCCAAATAGCTGTCAATGGAAATGACCATTAACGTATATGTACAAAACATAATTAATGTTCATGTCAGACAGAGAAATTACAATCAAATTTAATTGATTCTGACATAATCAGATAATCACACCAAATAAACGATTTTGATGATTTTGATGACGAGGGGATGTTTATATGATATACTCGTCACACCTATACTGAATTATGAATTTAAGTTTTCTTCTAAAAAACGAATTTATGTAATATTAAAAAAAAAAACCAATTTTCATACTATCTATATTTTAGGAATATTCAAATAAAAAAATATATATTTCAGAAATATATAAATATATAATTGTTATAGAAAATTAAAATATAAACGGTAAAAATCAAAGTGAGTGTTATAAAGACGTAGCTTTCTCCACTTTTATAACCTTCTCCACTTGTATAACCCAACGCCTATCAACGTGCTTGTGTCCTTATCTCTTCTTTTCTCACCGACTTGTGTTCACATCCTCTTGTAAAAGTCTATAAATATGAGTACAAGAGTCGTCTTTCATTTGAAAATTATTACTGAGATAATCCACGTTTCGTTTGACCAGCTCATCATCTCTTTCTTTATCTGATACTCTCATCTCTCATATTTTATTTATTTGTTATTTCAATTATTTGAAACAATAATCTGTTGTTTATTAACATCAAAAAAAAAAAAAACAATAAAACGCGTGAAATTAATTCACGTAAGATGGAACATTTTCATTTTCTCTTGACTAATAACTATATATTTATATAGTGGAAATGGTGATAAATGTCACTTTTTTGGAGGTGTGTTGCACCAACGTCACTGCTTTAATAAGTTATGTTTAAAATGCACCTATTATGGTGAACTACCAAAATTGCCCTTAAATAATCAATTTTTTATTCTGTTTGTACTTCTATCTCCACGCTTCAAACAATGAACTCAGTAACTCTCCTCTCTCTCTCTCTCTCTCTCTCTACAATAAACTTGTCTAAAAATTGAGTTGGTAAAATTTATGTATAAGATAATGAAGATCTGGGTCCAAGACTTTTAACACTGTGTCTGAGCCTTTTGTAAAACTATCCGAGCCTTTTAAATTGTTGTCCGAGCTTTTTCATAGCTTTTTCCGAGCTTTTTCTTAAACTGCCCGAGTTTTTTCATGAATTGCCCTGCCCGAGCTTTTTGGATATGGCTCCGAGCTTTCTCCGAGCTTTTTCATAAAAGCTCCGAGCTTTTTCATTAAAGCTCCTAGCTTTTTCATGAACTGCCCGAGATTTTTCGTGAATTGCCCTGCCCGAGCTTTTTGCATAAGGCTCCGAGCTTTTTCATAAAAGCTCCTAGCTTTTTCATCCGAGCTTTTTCATGAACTGCCCGAGATTTTTCATGAATTGTTCTGCCCGAGCTTTTTGCATAAGGCTCCGAGCTTTTTCCGAGCTTTTTCATAAAAGCTCCGAGCTATTTCATGAATTGCTCTGCCCGAGCTTTTTGCATAATGCTCCGAGCTTTTTCCGAGCTTTTTCATAAAAGCGCCGAGCTTTTTCATGAACTGCCCGAAATTTTTCATGAATTGCTCTGCCCGAGCTTTTTGCATAAGGCTCCGAGCTTTTTCATAAAAGCTCCGAGCTTTTTCATGAATTGCTCTGCCCGAGCTTTTTGCATAATGCTCCGAGCTTTTTCCGAGCTTTTTCATAAAAGCGCCGAGCTTTTTCATGAACTGCCAGAAATTTTTCATGAATTGTTCTGCCCGAGCTTTTTGCATAAGGCTCCGAGCTTTTTCCGAGCTTTTTCCGAGCTTTTTCATAAAAGCTCCGAGCTTTTTCATGAATTGCTCTGCCCGAGCTTTTTGCATAATGCTCCGAGCTTTTTCCGAGCTTTTTCATAAAAGCGCCGAGCTTTTTCATGAACTGCCAGAAATTTTTCATGAATTGCTCTGCCCGAGCTTTTTGCATAAGGCTCCGAGCTTTTTCCGAGCTTTTTCATAAAAGCTCCGAGCTTTTTCATGAATTGCTCTGCCCGAGCTTTTTGCATAAGGCTCCGAGCTTTTTCCGAGCTTTTTCATAAAAGCTCCGAGCTTTTTCATGAATTGCTCTGCCCGAGCTTTTTGCATAATGCTCCGAGCTTTTTCCGAGCTTTTTCATAAAAGCGCCGAGCTTTTTCATGAACTGCCAGAAATTTTCATGAATTGCTCTGCCCGAGCTTTTTGCATAAGGCTCCGAGCTTTTTCGGAGCTTTTTCATAAAAGCTCCGAGCTTTTTTATGAACTAAAAAAAAAAAGTTCGGGGGCGCTGCCCCCTGCCCCCCCGCGAGCTCGGCGGGGAGCTCGACCCCCGAATGCGTCTGCATAGCGCCACTCTGTCACCGTTCAAGTGATTGCCTGAGTTTCAACCGGACTTTCTCTCTCTACTTCACAACTTTGTCACTGTAAACTAAATAAAAGAAAGCTGAGGTGGAACAACAATTTGGGGTATTTTTGTCCGTTCACCATAATAGGTGCCTTTTAAACATAAGTTATTAAAGCAGTGACATTGTTGAAATACCACCTCCAAAAAGTGCTATTTATTTTTTGAGCCCTATTTATATATGGATGTGAAAAATTTTCTCTTTCCTATTTCTGAAGAGAAAGAGAACTTCTGTTTGTTTCTCTATATGTGTTTCTTCGAATTTCATTACAATTTTGTAATCATGCAAAAAAATTTCCATTCAACGGTCCAAAGAGTAGCCCACGGGTAGACAAGACTATATTTAGGGAGGCTGGATCGGAATTCGCTCCAACAGGCTCCCCTCCCTAAATATTTTTTCGGCCAAAGGCTCCCTAAATGTAAGGAGTGAAGACTCCCTCCCTATTTTTTTTTTCACTCCCCAAATAATATGAGTAGCCAAGATGAGTCAACATCCTTCGTTTTCAATGGTCCATATTTATTCAACAAAAATTCTTTTTTTATTTAACCCAAATTCTTTTTTATTTTAACAAAAATCTATTTTATTTATTAAACATTTATTTTACACTTTCAACGGCTCTTTCCAAAATGCTCTGTTTTGTTGGTCCATATTTATTCAACAAAATCCTTCATATGGCCGTTGGTTCATATTTATTCAACAAAATTGAAAATAAAAATAAAAATAAAAAACCAAAATACTGGCAACAGCTCTTTCCCAACTACAATAACATTTTAATAAAATTTTAAATTTATATAAAAAATGATAATATTTCTTTTTAAATTAAAAATTAGAAAATAATAATAATAATAATGAGCCATTTTTAGGGAGGCTTGTTGGAGTGTTGACTCTTTATATGACTCCCTATCTGTAAAATACAACTGGTTCCCTAAATATAAGGAAAACTTAAGAAGTCTTGTTGGGGATGCTCTAACAGTTGATCTCAACTGAAAATGTGACTCAGTCAAACTGCTACTGTAATAAAGCAATTCGGAATGTTTGTATACTATATATACAGTTAATCCTAATTATACTATATATAAAATCATTTGGAATGTTTGTATAAAATTTGTACGTCTTATAAATATATATTAAGAAAATATTTATCTCTAATCATAGTCAAAATGATTGTTTATACATTTTAGAAGTGAACTAGAGATGAGATTTTTATTTTTTTATTTTTAACTATTACAATTAAATTCAGAGTTGGAAGATGATTACGTGATTCAAATCTTGTACCATTAACCATTGAATCAACTTTATCTTGTCAATTAATAAAACGCGTGAAATTCATACACGCAAGATGGAACATTTTCATTATCTCTTGACTAATAACTATATATTTATATATGGATGTGAGAAATTTTCTCTTTGATATTTATGAAGAGAGAGAACTTCTGTTTGTTTCTCTCTGTGTTTCTTCGAATTTCATTACAATTTTGTAATCATGCAATTTTTTTTCCATTCAACGGTCCAAAGAGTAGCCCTACAGGTAGACAAGTGACAACATAACAAGGACTTAAAAATAATAATTTAATATGTGAATGCATTATTTGACTATGTATTTATATATGGACTTTGATTTTGTGGCCAATTACAATTCATTATTACAGTAATTCATGTCATCTCATGATGACCTCTTTCTTGATACTTGTAATTTATAAATCATATATCTCCCAATTGAAAGTTTTCCCCATATAAAATCTGTAAAATGACAACCTCTTCAGATTGATCTTTCACAATATCTTTAAACAAATAGAGCTTAACTATACAAGTTTATTAAATAAATAAATTGCAATTGAGAGGAAAGCATTGAGTTGAAATTCTATAATGAATATATTGAGTTAGCAACAAATAAGCGTCGCATTGAAATTTGAGTTGACTCACAAAGTCATGCCTATACTTTTAAAATAGTGGGTTCGAAAGTCATGTTCTTCTGTAAACCTCGATTTAATTATGATAGTTGAAAAAAAAAATCTAGTAGAAAGCCTTTGGTGCATCAAATACACTCCATTAAATTTTGATCGTGATTTGTGATACATTAGATCAAGTGTATTTGATCTATTCAGGTTTTAACCCGTACTTTCCAAAATTGCAGATTGAGAGCTTTACTGGGGAAGAATTATTAGTGATTCCTAAGGTTGCGAAATACCCGAGAAATAAAAGAAATTAGAAAGGTGAAAGATATACGATATACAATTGAACAAATATATATATATATATATATATATATATATATATGATAAATACAAATTAAATTATGTAGAAGGATTCATTCTAAACATTATTAATAAAACTAACTAACTAACTTTGATACTATATTAAGTATACTATCAAGGAAAACAATAATATTTAAGAGTAATGTTAGATTGTCAAAAATAATTACTTAAATGACGTGGCATATGAATTGTAAATATCATATAAATTATGAGATGATGTGATAAGTGATGTGTTAGTTACACGGGTGCGTTTGGTACGTGGTACAGGACAGGACTACGTGGTACAGGACAGGACAACGTGGGACAGTTTCTTCTTGTCCCACGTTTGGCACGACATTAACATGGGACATCACGGGACAAGGTGGGACAAAAATTAAGAAAAACTGTCCCACCTCAGACCATGGGACAAATGTCAAAAAGATCAATTTACCCTTCATATGTTCAAAAAATTACAATCATATCCAATGTATTATATATATATATATTTCAATAATATAGAGGGGTGAATTCAAAAAGAGCCAAAAATTTTATTGATTTATTTTTTTAGCCAACAATTTATTTTTGATTGTTTTCATCACTTTTGACCAGTTTTGGACAAAATTACCCCTAGTGGAATTGAAATTAAAAAGTAAATGAAAATGGGATTTTGGCTCTGGATACGTGCAAAAGAAAGAGAAAAGGAAAAGAGAAAATGGAGTTTCGGCCGCACTCTGTCCGTCGCCGTCGCACCCTTGTTCGCCGTCCATCAGCACCGCACCGTTTGTCCGGGCACCCTTCTCTGTCGCCCATAGCTGCTGCACCATTTCCCATCATCTATTGGCACCGCACTCTTCGATCAATAGCTGTGGTCATTTCCTTTCCACTCTGATGCTGATTGATCTGGATCCATTCATGGGTTTTGTTTTCGGATGTTGTTTCAGAAGGAAGAAGGTATGGTGTCTTTAAAAAAAAATTGTTGAATGAGTTTGAAAGTCATTTGTAGTGTTTCTCTTGCATTCGGTTTCAATTTTGATGTATGTAACAATTTTGTGAAATGAATAGATATGCATCCCGTGATTGATTTGGATCCATTCATAGGTTTTGTCTTCATGTGTTGTTTCAGGAGGAAGAAGGTCTGTTGTCTTTTTTTATAAATTTTTTTATTGAATGCATTTGAAAGTCATTTGTGGTGTTTCTTATCTTATTTTGTGAAATGAACAGATATGCAACTAATCATTTATGGTGCTTGTCTAGCTTGCATTCGGTTTCAATTTTGATAAATGTAATAATTTGCCAAATATGCTAAGCAAGTGCATTGATCAGAATTCTAAATTGGTTTGTAATGGCTAGTGGCTACTGTCAGCTCATATATTCAATATGATCATATTTGTTGCAAAAGTGTGAAAGTTTTTGATATAAATTTGCCCCATACAAGTCTGGTTCAACAAAGTTGGGTAAATTTTCATGCACCTGCTGAAGCCAGTGATGCCTCTGCAGAGTTGGATACTTGGTTGGAGCCTCACTCATGTCACTTTTTGCCTTGTACTTCCTATAAACATGTAGACAATGAAGAGAATAAAAACCCTATAATATGTAAGAAATGAATGGGTACTATATAAAATCCATATCTATGATTAATTTTTTCTTCTCTTTGATCCACGTTATTTTGTGGTTTTATTTAAAATTTGTATATGCTGACATGTGCAATAAGATATTCACTTACAAATAATTATTCTTCGATTCATTTATCTTTCTTATAAATTGTCTCTTTAATCTATTTCTTAATCATTTCTTGCAGTTGTTGGTCCCGTGTGCGGTTGGGATCCAGATGGACATTGGATCTTATGTCTAATTGATTTGAACAAATGAAATGTTTGCATATATGACCCATTACACTGTTAAAAGAAGATTGGCACACGTCGGAAGCAAATCACCCCTCTTCTCCGTTTCATTCCAGCCATTCTACAACAGTCCGGATATTTTCAGCAAAAAGGCATACCACCCAATGGAGAAATGTTTAGTGTTCATCAATCAATTCTTAAGAAGTTACCGGCACAACTAGACAACGATAGTTGTGGGGTTTTCATATGTCGATACACAGATATGTTAATGCGTCATAAATGTTTTTGGGGATGGGAAACCAAGAATGTGCCCGGGTTTAGGGAGGAAATGGCACTAGAAATATTTGCAAATAGTGTAGCATCAGAATGATAACTTTGTTGGTACTATTTCCATGTTTGTGACGTTCTTGAAATGTATGAAGTTGTTTACTTTGTTTTTGGTCCTTGAGTTTCAACTGACATGTAACTTCTAACTGCACTAGCATGTAACGTCTAACTGCACTAGCATGTAACTTGTGGCATGTAACAATACTGGAATTTGTTTTGGAACTAGTGTCAACTGTGAAATCTTTTCTAACTGACATGTAACTTGAAATTGAACTGGCATGTAACTTCTAATTGCACTAGCATGTAACTTGTGGCATGTAACAATACTGGAATCGATTTTGGATCCATTGTCAACTGTGAAATCTTTTCTAACTGGCATGTAACTTGAAATTGAACTGACATGTAACTTCAAATTGCACTGGCATGTAACTTCAAATTGCACTGGCATGTAACTTCAAAATGCACTAACATGTAACTTTTAGCATGTAACAATAATGGAATGTCTTTCAACTGTGAAAATGAATTTTAATTGGCATGTAACTTCAAAATGCACTGGCATGTAACTTGCATCATGTAAAAATAGTGGAATTTGTTTTCAGTCTTTAAAATGTTGAACACTGGCATGTAACTTGTAATTGCACTGGCATGCAACTTCAAAATGCACTGGCACGTAACTTGCATAATGTAAAAATACTGGAATTTGTTTTCAGTCTTTAAACTGTTGAACACTGGCATGTAACTTGTAATTGCACTGGCATGTAACTTCAAAATGCACTAGCATGTAACTTTCAGCATGTAAAAATACTGGAATTTGTTTTCAGTCTTTAAACTGCTGAACACTGGCATGTAACTTGTAATTGCACTGGCATGTAACTTCAAAATGCACTGGCATGTAACTTGCATCATGTAAAAATACTGGAATTTGTTTTCAGTCTTTAAACTGTTGAACACTGGCATGTAACTTGTAATTACACTGGCATGTAACTTCAAAATGCACTAGCATATAACTTTCAGCATGTAAAAATACTGGAATTTGTTTTCAGTCTTTAAACTGTTGAACACTGGCATGAAACTTGTAATTGAACTGGCATGTAACTTGTAATTGAACTGGCATGTAACTTCAAAATGCACTGGCATGTAACTTGCATCATGTAAAAATACTGGAATTTGTTTTCAGTCTTTAAACTGTTGAACACTGGCATGAAACTTGTAATTGAACTGGCATGTAACTTCAAAATGCACTGGCATGTAACTTGCATCATGTAAAAATACTGGAATTTGTTTTCAGTCTTTAAACTGTTGAACACTTGCATGTAACTTGTAATTACACCGGCATATAACTTCAAAATGCACTAGCATGTAACTTTCAGCATGTAAAAATACTGGAATTTGTTTTCAGTCTTTAAACTGTTGAACACTGGCATGTAACTTGTAATTGCACTGACATGTAACTTCAAAATGCACTGGCATGTAACTTGCATCATATAAAAATACTGGAATTTAATTAGCATGTAACTTGAAAAGTCTAGTAGCATATAATTTGGACTACAACTAACATGTAACTTGAAATCATTTGGCATATAACTAGACATACGACTGATATGTAACTTGGAAATCATTTGACATGTAATTTCAAAATTAACTGGCATGTAACTTGAAACGTCAAGTAGCATGTAACTTGGACTACAACTGGCATGTAACTTAGAAATCAACTGGCATGTAACTTAAAAAGTCAAGTAACATGTAACTTGGACTACAACTGGCATGTAACTTAGAAATCAATTGGCATGTAACTTGAAAAGTCAAGCTACATGTAACTTGGACTACAACTGGCATGTAACTTGGAAATCAATTGGCATGTAACTTGAAAAGTCTAATAGCATATAATTTGGACTACAACTAACATGTAACTTGAAATCATTTGGCATATAACTAGACATAAGACTAATATGTAACATGGAAATCATTTGACATGTAATTTCAAAATTAACTGACATGTAACTTTAAAAATCATCGTCATTAAACTTGGAATACAAATGAACTTATAAATCAAATGTAATTAAAAGTTCCCCAAAAAAAACATTATCATAACATAACAATATCCATACATATAATGAATCAAAAATCTTTGGTGCTAACTTAGCTTCCTAACTCTTATCTTCCCATGCACGAAACACCTTACCAGTTCTTACTCATCAATAATAGCCCCAGTACCAGTTAAATCAATACGATTTATTCCTTAAAAAAAATGTAAAATGAACATTATTTAACCAAAAAGAAATTACAATAATTCAAATTAGAATTGGCTAACAGGAGAGCCACTCTATTAAATCTATATGCCAAACATCTGAAAAACCACTAAACACAGCAAATCTGGCAATTGAGTGAGCCAGTCTATTACAATTTCTAGAGGTATGTACAATAAACACATCTGTACTGTTAGTTTTCAAAACAAACACATCACTAATGATATTATAGATATCATTACACAAAACAACCACACCATTACATAACCGAACAATGCCCAACGCATCTGATTCCACACACAACGGGAAAAGGCCTACCTCCCCTGCCAGTCCTTCACCACAAGCATATACTCTTTAAAAAAAAATGGACACTGTACCCGAGTCCTTGAATTCCTTAATCAATTCCTCTGCACGCTCCCAACAATTCACTTGATCTGTACAAACACCATCAAAAAGAAATTTATTCCTACCAAACCATATCAACCAAGCAAAAATTAAAAATCTAACTAGAAAAAAAAAAGCCTTTCTCCCACAAAAGCTGCATATATTCAAAGATTGTTGAATGCCTCGCAATTGAAATCATCCAAAATAATAGCCTCAATCCCACAAATTCATAATATTTACGGTTTTAGAACCCTTCCAAAAGCACAAACATTGTCCAAAAAAAATTATACGCCCACAAGCCTAGTACCAAATGCAAATATAAACAACAATTAGAGGCTCAAACATCCAATTCAGATATCAACTCCTATAGCATTACTAAGCTCACAACCAATAATACAGCATCATTATCAAGAGCAATCCTAAGGAATCAAAGAATAAATTTCCAAATATTGATTTGTTTAATTATCTACTAGCAATACCTTAACATCATCTTCAATCTCTGATACTTGAGTATGAATTTCATCCACAATTTCCCTCAACGTTGATATTGCTGGGTACTTCGGGTCATCCCAAACAAACCTTCCATCACAACAAAAACACAATTCATAATAAACACAAATCACTCATACAATTGAAACCAAATATATTTTGTAAATTTATAAAATTTGCTTTCACTGTCAAATGCCAAATCCAAATAGTCACTTTACATTCTAAAACTTTAAATGAATTGTAAAATTCATAACAAAAAACATGTACAACAATTTACCTTTCAAGTGATTATAACACAATCTATAGATTTCCACACATTCCATAAATTAAAGGAATATTGAATTCAATATAACTAAAACAATAAACAGAATTCTAATAGAAAAGCAAGCGATCAAAATTGACAAAATTGAGTTTCAAACATGAAAATAGATTACCTTGAAGAGATCGTGGATGAGTGCAGGGAGTGAATCTATTCCAACACGAAGAGACGAAATGGTTTAGGTTGAAATCTGCCGCTGCTCCTGCCGTCGTTGTTCCCGTCGCTGTTCCCGTCGAATCTCCTACCAGCCTCCTTACTCGTCACAGAATCAAGGCCGGCCCATGGGCCCAGCAAACCCAGCCATTTGCTGGGGCCCCAGATTGGCCCAATCAACTTCTTCATATTTTATAAAATTTGGGGCCTCCACATCCAATCTATTTGGGGCCTCAGGACTCAATATATTTAAGTGTAAAGAGGCCCAATCTCAAACATTTATTTTATTCTTCACACCAGGCCCAACAAGTCAATTTAGCATATATCAGACTAGTTGCTATTATTTGCTAACCTTTACTCATTGCTGTGGTTAACTTGTTGCTTCGTTGAATCTGTCATCTGTGCTTGGAATGTGTAAAGCATTCTCTACTTCGCTGAATCCCTTCTTGGCTTCTTCTTTAATCACTTAATGGCCATCCTCTACCCCTCTCTCTCCGACTCTCCGTCGACACTTCATCTTCGATTTGCTTCACATGTTCCATTTTTTTCTTACTTTTTTTCATTTTTATTAACTGTCAACTGTCTTCAGTCTTCTTCATGCTTTCTTCTTTAATTAACTTAGTATCCTAATTGATTAAGACTTTGATAGTTAAAACATGTTAACTTTATGTGTGTGATTGTGTCAGTGTGTGTTTTGTCTATGATTCCTAATTTCCCATGATTCCTAATTTCCTATGATTCAGAGATGATACTTCATCTTCGATTCTTGATTTCTTGTAGTATGTGGTAATTAAAAAGAAAATTACAATTTAGTGAATTTACAAAGAAAATATACAGAAACCCAACTGGAAACAAGAGTACTTAATTGATATAAATTAAAAACTAAGGTAATTAAGCAATGTAACACAATTTTCACAAAGTAATTTAACTTATTTATTCAACAACTTTTATTTTATATTTTCAGGTACACCTTATTAAACATTAAACTTTATCTCTTTAATTTTGCTAACAATAAATTTATATAGGTATAAATTCCCACTTCCCAGAGAAACAAAAAAAAAATCAGTAAAACATAATTTCATTTCTTAGTAAATTTGTACCAATATATAATATATGTGTGTCATTTGTTATATATGTGTGTGTGTGTGTTAATGTGCTATTGGGTTTTTAGATTTAAGTTTTATCTAACATGTTTTATAATATATATTTTTAGCTAATCTTGATTCTTGAATATGTATGACAAGTCAACGAAAACATGACTCCGGAAACCAAAAAAGAAAGGCTAAAGTAAGAAGAGATATGGTGGTACAATCTTTTGCGGGTTCTATGGATAGGTACGTAAAAAGAAAACCTAATCAATCTAATAATGAGAATGTGAATATGAATGTGAATACTAGTTTGGATGATACTGATAATGCATATGATTTGAATGTGAATGTGAATGTGAATACTAGTTTGGATGAGAATGATAATGCACATGATTTGAATGAGAACGAGCATGTAGATGGGTTGTACGAAAATATTGATGATTTAAATGATAATATAGAAGATTTGAATGAAAACGTAGATGACTTGAACGATAAATCTTTTTTGTTTTAATTTATGTGGATTACATTGTATTTGTGAAGAATTCTTTATTTAATTTTTTTTATGTTAATGATAATAATTTTATATAGGGCCCCGATTTTTATTAATATCATAAAATCGCCCGGGCCCCAAAATGTCTGGAGACGGCCCTGCACAGAATCCACCTAAATTAATCTATCACACAAATCAATGTTTTTGAACCTGTGCAGATTTGCAAAGAACCCACACTTACCCCAGCAACTTGAGATTCTCTCACAGCCCCTAGCGAATGATCAAATAATATTACTATTTCAACAAAAAAAAAACACATAAACCCCATCTCAAGAACTAACTACGAGATTTCTATAATCTAACCACACACAAAAAAAAACCCCCCACTTCAAATAAAAAATAAACTGAACAAACATTGATTCCCAAACTAAAAACACACTTCAAATTGAAGATAAACTGAACAAGCATTGGTTCCCAAACTAAAAACACACTTCAAATATAGAAACCCTAGATGACCCAAATCAACAAATAGACTTATAACCCAAAACAAGAGAGAGAGTAAAGTGAAATCAAAGAAAATGGAAAAAAAAAGATTAAATCAAAGAAGAGTAAAGTGAAATCACCTGTAAGCGCATGTTTCGAAATCTCAAGAGAGAGAGACGTATTCCGAGTTTTCAATCTTCTGGGTTCTGGTTGAAGAGAGAGACCAAGAGAGAGAAGAAGAACACGCCGCTGGGTTTTCTTACAGGTGACGTGAACTGAGGAGATTTTGAGACGTCGCCACTGGGTTTCGTTGAAAATGGAGACGAAGAAGACACAGAGGAAAAATATGTTGTCTGAGGAGAGTGAGAGAATGAGCGGAGAAAAATTGGGTTAGGGCATATCAAGTGTTAATGGGGTATTTTGGTCAGTTCATTACTAATTTTGATAAGTATAATAAAATATAAATTAATGGCTACAAACAATAAACCTATAAATTTTTTGATCAGTTCTTGCAATTTCCTCTATATATATATATTATAATTACATATATAATATTATATATATATATATTATATAATATTATTTAATAATATATATATCCTATATATAATAATATTTAATATATCATATACATATATATATATATATATTATAATCTTTAATATATTATAATATATATATATATATATTATCAAATATTATTATTATATATGTGATAAATATATATATATATATATATATATATATATATATATATCAATACATAATATATATGATATATACATATTATATATATATTATTATAATAAGTATATCAGTATATATATTATAATAATAAATATATATATAATATACAATATATATGTAATATGAATATATAATAATATATAAAATATTAAATATTATTACCTATATAATATTATTATTACCTATACAATAATATATATATATATATATATATATTATTGTATATGTAATAATATGTAATATTATATATATATATAATAATAATAATTAATATATTATATATATACATATATTATACTATTATATATCTTATATGTATTATATTATTATATATATAGGATATATATATATAATATATAATATATATTATTAAGATATATATATATATAATATTAAAATATAATATATATATATATTATTTTTTAAATGTAGTAATATTTAATATTATATATATCTATATATATCTTATATATATTATTATATAATAATATAATATATCATATTATTATATAAATAATATATATTATTGTATATTAAATAATAATATATATATAATATATAATAATATGTTACATATTATTATATATTACATATTATTATATATTATCTATATTATTATTTAATATTATTATATATTAATATATAATATTATAATGTATATTATTATATATAAAGATGGCACTTTAGTCATTTGAACCTCTTGTCCAATCTTATCTCAATCATACCAAACGCTTAACAGTACAGTCCATAGTTCTGCCCCAGGCATTCCAAACACAATACAGAACAACTGTCCAGTCCAGTCCAGTCCCACATTGTCATGTCCCGTTCTTGTACAAAACGCACCCAATTAAATTATGTAGAAGGATTCATTCTAAACATTATTAATAAAACTAACTGACTAACTTTGATACTATATTAAGTATACACCAAATTTAAAAGTTAAAACTTAAATCAAGGAAAACAATAATATTTAAGAGTAATGTTAGATTGTCAAAAATAATTACTTAAATGACGTGGCATATGAATTGTAAATATCATATAAATTATGAGATGATGTGATAAGTGATGTGTTAGTTACACTGGTGCGTTAGGTACGTGGTACATGACAAGACAACGTGAGACAGTTTCCTCTTGTCCCACGTTTATCACGACATTAACATGGGACAGCACGAGACAAAAATTAGGAAAAACTGTCCCACCTCAGACCATGGGACTACTTGTCCCATGGCATGGGATAAATATCAAAAAGACAAATATACATTTCATATGTTCAAAAAATTACAATCATATCCAATGTATTATATATATATTTCAATAATATATATATTATAATTACATATATAATATTATATATATTATATAATATTATTTAATAATATATATCCTATATATAATAATATTTAATATATCATAAACATATATATATTTTATAGTCTTTAATATATTATAATACATATATAATATCAAATATTATTATTATATATATGATAAATATATATATATATCTTATATATAATAATAATAATAATAATAATATATTATACTATTATATATCTTATATGTATTATATTATTATATATAGGATATATATAATATATAATATATATTATTAAATATATATATATAATATATTAAAATATAATATATATATATATATTATTTTTTAAATGTAGTAATATTTAATATTATATATAACTATATATATATCTTATATATATTATTATATATAATAGAGGAAATTGCAAGAAATACTCATAAAATATATGAGTTTATTGTTTTTAGCCAAATATATATTTTTGATTATATTTATCATTTTTATGCTTGAACTTCCAAATATAGCCTTATTTTGTCTTTACTTCCTTCAATATTTCCCCCCAAAAATAAGTTCTCTTATTTCCAAATCCCTCCAATTTGTTTTCCACCCAAAACATACACTCTTTCTCCCTCTTTCTCACGAAATTTTTAGCTCACGCTCCCTCTCTCTCACTAAAATTTTCAGATCTCTCTCTCTCTCTCTCACGAAATTTTGAGCTCACTCTCCCTCTCTCTCACGAAATCTGAAGCTGAAATTTTGTGGGCAAGAAGCTGAAAATTCTGGGCAAAAACACCACCATTCGAAGCTGACATTTCTGAGCAAAAACACCACCATTCGAAGCTGAAATTTCTGGGCAAAAACACCACCATCTGAAGCTGAAATTTCTGGGCAAAACCACCATTCGAAGCTGACATTTCTGGGCAAAAACACCACCATCCGAAGCTGAAATTTCTGGGCAAAGACACCACCATCCGAAGCCAAACAACGTTTTTCAACGGTATGTATCTCTTACCCATTTTTTTTTTACAAGGATCATTATGTTTGATATGAAGTTAAAGAGATCGGTTTCAATTTAGAGTGAAACCAGTGGCTGTGATATTTTGTTCCCAAGTTACATGCTAGTTTATGTTAAAGTTACATGCTAGTGTATTTGTAAGTTACATGATAGTGTATTTGTAAGTTACATGATAGTGTAGTGTATTTGTAAGTTACATGATAGTGTATTTGTAAGTTACATGATAGTGTAGTGTATTTGTAAGTTACATGATAGTGTATTTGTAAGTTACATGCTAGTGTATTTGTAAGTTTAGAGCGAAACCTACTACTGTGATATTTTGTTCCCAGGTTACATGCTAGTGTATTTGTAAGTTACATGCTAGTGTATTTATAAGTTACATGATAGTGTATTTCTAAGTTACATGATAGTGTATTTGTAAGTTACATGATAGTGTATTTCTAAGTTACATGATAGTGTATTTGTAAGTTTAGAGCGAAACCTACTACTGTGATATTTTGTTCCCAGGTTACATGCTAGTGTATTTGTAAGTTACATGCTAGTGTATTTCTAAGTTACATGATAGTGTATTTCTAAGTTACATGATAGTGTATTTGTAAGTTACATGATAGTGTATTTCTAAGTTACATGATAGTGTATTTCTAAGTTACATGATAGTGTATTTGTAAGTTTAGAGCGAAACCTACTACTGTGATATTTTGTTCCCATGTTACATGCTAGTGTATTTGTAAGTTACATGCTAGTGTATTTCTAAGTTATATGATAGTGTATTTGTAAGTTACATGATAGTGTATTTCTAAGTTACATGATAGTGTATTTAAAGTTACATGCCATTTTATTTTAAAGTTACATGATAGTGTATTTGTAATTTTTTGTACCCATGTTACATGTCAGTTCCCAGCCAGTTTAAATGTTTCATGTAAATACTTGACATGCAGGAATATGGGTGCAAAGAAATTGGTCATCCATCACGGTGGAAGTTGGGCGGCCAATTGTTACGAGGGTGGTATGACAAAGTGGGTCCATGTTCCTATCGGTTTGACTTATGATGACTTGGTGAAGTTGGTTGAAGATGTTGCTAAAGTTGACGCTCATAGGTCTACCCTAGAATTATGCTCGTTGGCCTTTACGACTACTGGTACTGACCGTCCGAGAATTGAGAATGACAAAGACGTGTCATGTATGATGGATGAAGATAAGCTATTACCTGAGGTTTATGTTACCGTTTCGAAGAAGGTAGCATCACAGTGTGTGCAGAATGGTACTATATTGGAGGAAGATGACAACCTAGTACATTCAACGTTTCTTCAACAAATTAACCTACCTACTCCACAACCCGTGTATGGCGGGTTTCTTCGGCAACTGGCAGCATGTGGGTCCATTCCAATGTTAGACCCAATTGTATGTAATGATGAAACCATTGATGATGAAGAGAACAGTGAGTCATCAGACACCGATAATAGGGATGATAGCTCGATACCCGACATTGACAGAGGTAGTCATGGAGATGAAGATTGCAATCATAGTGTGGGTTCTGGTGCTGGGAGTGTTGGAGGATATGGATGTGCTGGTCCATCGGGTTTTACTACATTTAGTGGTGATTCCTTTCGAGAGGATGGATTGGGTGACGGTGTTGATCAAAGTTGTGAAAATGCTTCCCCACGAGCTTGGATTATTCCAGGATCCGAAAGGTATTCGTTCGAACCCATTAGCAAGGAGGAATCGATTTCAGATGATGGCCGGTTATACAAGGGTAAAATATTTCAATGCAAGAAAGATCTGAAGCGAACGTTGCATATGTATGCTTTGAAGGAGAAATTTGAAGTCCGGATTAGAAGATCTAGCAAGACACGTTATGAGGCCGGATGTAAGGATGGCGAGTGTGAATTCCAATTACGTGCATTTAAGATGCAAAAAGGAGAATATTGGGTGGTTCGAATGTTCCTGAAGGATCATACTTGCAATATAGATGGTTTCCACGCACGTCTTCGACAAGCAAATTCTTGGACTGTCGGCGAACTATTAGCACCAAAGTTGCAAGTACACGGCTACTCTCTAAAACCCAAAGACATAATGGTAGAAATGCAAGTGGATCATGGACTTCATTTGTTGTATACAAAGGCTTGGAGGGCAAAGGATCATGCAGAGGCTTCTGTTTTTGGTCCTCCCGAAGAATCATTCAAACTGTTGCCTGCTTACTGTCATCGATTGAAAGAAGTAAATCCAGGGACTATTACTACAATGAAGACAAATGTTGCAAATCAGTTTGAATATTTGTTCATTGCCCATGCCGCATCACTTCATGGATTTCATACCGTGATTCGGCCAGTTATTGCCATTGATGGTACTCATTTGAAGGGTAAATTTTCTGGTATTATGTTTGTAGCTATATGTTTGGATGCAAACAACCAGGTTTTTCCTTTGGCATATGGGTTTGGCGACGTTGAAGATGAAATGTCATGGACTTGGTTCTTAAATGAGCTTAAAAATGCTATTGGTAGTCCTAAGGATTGCATGATCATTTCCGACCGCCACCTCGGAATCAAGGCTGCAATGGAGAAAGTGTACCCTAATGTACCGCATGGATATTGTGTGTTTCACATGGCTCAAAACATAAAAAATGATTACAAAAGGAAAGATGTGAGTCTTCTTTTCAAACAAGCATGGAAGGCTTACCGGAAAGCTGATTTCAAGGAAGTGATGTTGGAGATGATGAAGGTTAATAGGGTAGCATTCGAAGATTTAATGAATGTTGGGCCCGAAAGGTGGTCTCGTGCTTACTCTCCTGTTAGGCGTTATCGGTTGATGACCTCAAGCATTGCCGAGTCAATGAACTCATGTTTGGTACATGCTCGCCAAATGCCAATAACAACCATGGTTGAGTTTATTAGAGAGATGCTCCAGAAATGGTTTTATAAGCGCCGTACAAAGGCTGAAAAAACCCGGACACAATTGACTCCATGGGCCACTGAATTAATAAAAGAAAGAAATAAAGATTCAGAAAAGTACACGGTTCGTCCAATTGATTCAGTTAACTTCAATGTGAAGGATGGAAATAAAGATGGTTTGGTGAACCTTTCTGAAAAGACTTGTAGCTGTACGAAATTTCAAGTTGATAAATTGCCATGTCGCCATGCATTAGCCGTAATAAGGTTATTATCCTTTTGTCCCATTGCACCTTAGCATCTTAGGAAATATGATTCATTTAATTACTCATAATCTATAATTTTGTAGGTATGCAAAGAAGCCTTTTCCAGATTTTTGTGGGGATTGCTACAAAACTACTAGTTGGCTTGAAGCATATTCCGGGAACATCTTCCCGGTTGGGCATCCTAGTGAATGGAATATTCCTCAAGATATGCGATCAAAGGTTGTTCATCCGCCTCCTTTTCGTGCACAAGCAGGAAGGCCAAAAAAGAAAAGATTTAAATCTGCCGGGGAGCATGGAAATGGAAAGACCAGAAATTGCACGATTTGTAAAAAATCTGGTCACAACCGACAGAATTGTAAGAATCCTCAACCATGTCAGGCTCCTCAACCATGTCCATCTGCAACATCTGTAACATCTTCAACATCGAAGCGACCACGTAGACCGTACAGGTGTAGGAAATGTGGAGAAGAAGGCCACAATTCACAGAAATGTCCATTGACATCGGACGTTGGTGGTACGACGTAGGTATTAGCAATGATGTTGTAATTCTTATATTTTATATTTTAGATTTTATGAAGTAAGATTCAAGTATTTTTAAAGACTGAAGTTACATGCCAGTATTTTTAAAAAACTGAAAACAAATTCCAGTATTTTTACATGCTGCAAGTTACATGCCAGTGCATTTTGAAGTTACATGCTAGTGTATTTTGAAGTTACATGCTAGGCCAAAGTGAAGTTACATGCCAGGCTAAATTGAAGTTACATGCCAGTATTTTAAAAAACTGAAAACAAATTCCAGTATTTTTACATGCTGCAAGTTACATGCTAGTGCATTTTGAAGTTACATGCTAGTGTATTTTGAAGTTACATGCTAGTGTATTTTGAAGTTACATGCTAGGCCAAAGTGAAGTTACATGCCAGGCTAAATTGAAGTTACATGCCAGTATTTTAAAAAACTGAAAACAAATTCCAGTATTTTTACATGCTGCAAGTTACATGCTAGTGCATTTTGAACTTACATGCTGCAAGTTACAAGTTACATGCCGGTTACTATTGATTTTCACAGTAAACTTCATACATTTCAAGAACTTATGCAGTTAACAATGTAAACAACTCCATACATTTCAAGAACATCAAAAACAATGATGATGTACCAACAAAGTTATCAATCTGATGCTACACTATTTGCAAATATCTCTAGTGCCATTTCCTCCCTAAACCCGGGGACATTCTTGGTTCCCCATCCCCAAAAACTTTTATGACGCATCAACATGTCTGTGTATCGACATATGAAAATGCCACAACTATCATTGTCCATTTGTGCTGGTAACTTTTTCGGAATTGATTGTTGAACAGTAAACATTGACGCATTGGGTTGTATGCCTTTTTGCTGATAATACCCGGACTCCTGTAGAATGACTGGAATGAAACGCAGAAGTGGGGTGATTTGCTTCCTACGAGTGGGAATCTTCTTCTGACGGTGTAATGAATCATAAATGCAAACAGTTCGTTTCTCCAAATCAACTACACATAAGATCCAATGTCCATCTGGATCTCCAACCGCACATGGGACCAACAACTGCAAGAAAGGATTAAAAAAATGAGTGCTGTTCAATGTATTTGTTTATATAACATGTGAAACAGTACTTACATATCGAACAGATGACCAACATGTTCCCCATCCAGGCTTGTCACCCGATGCATACAACAACCAATCTGTTGGACATTTATACGACGGTGCATCGAATTCACCTGTCAAAGGTGCATCCTCATACGGTTGGAATTTCTTCCATTCCTCGCACAACTTTGCCTACAAAATAAACATATTTTCTTACTATATGTATAAATTTTTGTCAACGGAATATAGGAAAAAAATAATTATTATAAAGTCCTTACAAAGAAGTCCGAGCATAGCACTGCAACGTCTGATTTGTAAATATCAGGTTTCAACCGTCTTTGCTTACATAACAAGCTCATATACGCGTCGATATGCTACATGAAGATATATATTAATAAAAATTAGTACTTTTCAATAATTTTGTATGGAAGTAAGTTCTTCACAGAAATGTCAATGATGTTACAGAATTATATATCTTGAAATCACTAACCTCATTAGACAACCAACATGTTGGAGATTCCATCTCCACAAAGAATTGTTTTGTTGCATAGTAGTCTGTACCGACGTTCAACCTGTGTTGAACAGTAAACATTTTTAACTTACAAGTTATTATAAACCAAAATGATTGTATGAAAAAGGTTAATGTATACAGAGACTTACGCTGCATCTTTTCTGCTTCTTTTAAAACGTGAATAGTCTGTCTTTAACTTTTGTTTTTCCTTGTCAGGCGCTTGGAAAGGGTCAATGTAGGGTGAATTCATGTAGCGAGATGTAATCTTCAAACGCTGCTCACGCTCATTCTTTACAGCGAGGTAGTCTACCATAGTTGAGTCGTCCTCAGATGGGGGATGAGACTGCACCACTATTCCCTCCTGAAGCAAAATGTTATGGACCACAATCTGAAGGCCCTCACTAAGGGTATCATCACCCCCAACAATCCCCTCAGTAAAGGTACCATCACCCCCACCAAGGGTACTATCAGGTCCACCTTGGTCATTATCACCCCTACTAACCCCCTTTCCGACAGTACCATCACCCCCATCAAGCGCCTCAGTAAGAGTAGCATCACCCTCACCAACCCTCCTTCCAACAGTACCATTACCCCCATCAAACGCCTCAGTACGGTTAGCATCCCCCTCACCAACCCCCTTTCCAACGGTACCCTCCCCACCAACATTAGGACCCCACCAAAATGAAATTAATTACATGACAGGCCAAAATCAAGTTACATGCCAGGCCAAATTGAAGTTACATGCCAGGCCAATTTCAAGTTACATGCCAGTTAGAACATATTTCACAGTTGACACACAAGTTCCAAAATAAATTCCAGTATTGTTACATGATGCAAGTTACATGCCAGGCTAAATTCAAGTTACATGCCAGGCTAAATTCAAGTTACATGCCAGTGAGAACATATTTAACAGTTGACACACAAGTTCCAAAATAAATTCCAGTATTGTTACATGCCACAAGTTACATGCCAGTGCAAATTCAAGTTACATGACAGTGCAAATTCAAGTTACATGCCAGTTAGAACATATTTCACAGTTGACACACAAGTTCCAAAATAAATTCCAGTATTGTTACATGATGCAAGTTACATGCCAGGCTAAATTCAAGTTACATGCCAGTGAGAACATATTTAACAGTTGACACACAAGTTCCAAAATAAATTCCAGTATTGTTACATGCCACAAGTTACATGCCAGTGCAAATTCAAGTTACATGACAGTGCAAATTCAAGTTACATGCCAGTTAGAACATATTTCACAGTTGACACACAAGTTCCAAAATAAATTACAGTATTGTTACATGATGCAAGTTACATGCCAGGCTAAATTCAAGTTACATGCCAGACTAAAATCAAGTTACATGCCAGTTAGAACATATTTCACAGTTGACACACAAGTTCCAAAACAAATTTTAGTGATGTTACATGTCACATGTTACATGCCAGTGCAAATTCAAGTTACATGACAGTGCAAATTCAAGTTACATGCCAGTTAGAACATATTTCACAGTTGACACACAAGTTCCAAAATAAATTCCAATATTGTTACATGATGCAAGTTACATGCTAGTTCAATTTGAAGTTACATGCCAGCCTAAATTAAAGTTACATGCCAGGCCAAAATCAAGTTACATGTCAGGACAAATTGAAGTTACATGCCAGTTATAACAAATTACTGGGAAACAAAAAACGAACCTTTCCATCTGCCACTTCTTTTTCATACTTTGCAAATTTCCCAAAGAAATCGTGAGGCCTCTTAAATATTCTCCAATTCTTCAAACGAGGATGTCTGTGGCCTAAGTTTTTCCCCACCAAATCAATCAACGATCCGAAAGCTTCCATTGCCCATATCTAAAATTTTAACAAACTTCAAATATTTGTACAAAAAAATCAAGTTATGGAGAAATGCATTAATATAATATTTGAAATCTCACCTCTAATGCCCAAGGGAAACCGTACAAGTTATAGTGCGCGATGTGCTTCAATGGTGCATTTGCGGACCGAAATCCTTGTCGTAGGTAGTGGATTGTCATCATATATACATAACTCCCCCATGGAAAAGAACTGAAGGCTTCTAAATCCTCCACCATTTGAAAAAGCCATAATGTGGCTTTCCTCCTAAGATCTTGACCGAACAACACGTTGTTCGCGATCAATACTAGGGCCATCTTCAGACCATCCTTTGGTTGATCAAATCCCCCAGCCATAAACCTTGCCCATACGTCTGTAAGTCGTATATTCTCATTATTCGCAAAATACCTCACATGGATCCCATCTTTAGTGGCAGCATACGGTTTCAAGAATATGTCCGACATCACCCCAAATTTTAGCCCCGTAACCAAACAAAACTCCCTTTGTGAGAATTTCGTCAGTTTACCACCAACAAAAAAATGCAACTCATTTGCTCCGGTTACACCGGGTACATGTATCTGCCTCAATAGCAAGTTATGAAGTACGCCGGCAGAAAAAGTCAACTCTTTAGGAAAACCGAGTAGGTGCCCAAAACAGGTCTTCCGCAACTCTTGTAGTTCTCCAACTTTTTGGAGAACCTTTACAATATCAGGGAGACCATTTAAATTGCAGTATAAGTTGGTGGTGGATTTTTTTATCCACGAACTCCTCCGTTTAATGAGAAAATCGGCATAATTTATGTTCTCCATCTACAAAATCAAATAAATAAATGCATTAGTGTGTATTAAAAAAAGTTACATGCCAGTATAAAAAAAGTTACATGCCAGTACAAACAAGTTGCATGCCAGTACAAACAAGTTACATGCCAGTATAAACAAATTACATGATAGTATAAACAAGTTAATTGAATACAAGTTACATGCCAGTCCAAACAAGTTACATGCTAGTATAAATAAGTTACATGTTAGTACAAACAAATTACAGGATTAAATTCTGTCAGCTCTCTAAGTTGAAATTTCAAAAGGGGGGAAATTACACTGACACCCATGAGGTTCGGGTGAAAGATAAATAGATGGAAAAATAAATGAGTTTCCACTTTCCAGTGATGAACAAGCAAAGTGACTTTCGACATTTTAAAATTTATTGACAAGCAATCCAATAAAAAAAAACCTAAATACAAACAAACCCAGAAACCATTTGAAGACAGAAAAGATAATCAATAAATCAATAAATCAATAAATAATTACAACCAGAGAAGCAATCAAGTAAGTTAACATAATTTGAAATTAAAAAAATAAGTGTCAGTTAAACAATAAACCTTCAGATTCGGACTCCAGACAGAGGCGATCGACCGACTGGGAGAGAGGTGCGACTGGTGGCGATCGACGGTGACTGACAGCGATGGCGACGCAGCGACGGCAAGAACTATTCGAATCGACAGTGAGCAGCAGCGACGGTGACAGATGTGCGAGCGGCTGCGAAGGCTAGCGGCAGCGACGTGCGAGCGGTTGCGAAGGCGAGCGGAAGCGACGGCGAGCGGCTGCGAAGGCGAGCGGCAGAGACGGCGAGCGGCTGTGAAGGCGAGCGGCAGCGACGGCGAACGGCAGCGAAGGCTAGCGGCAGCGACGGCGAGCGGCAGCGAGGGCGAGCGGCAGCGACGGCTTCTCTTCTCTTCCTCTCTCTCTCTTTCTCGTTTTTTTACTGTAACCCTAAAAAGTTTGATATGTCGTTTTCACGACCAACTCTACTTTAACTTTTTAATTTTTTTTTTTTTTTTTTTGAATTTCAAACTTAAGGACTTTTTTGTCCAGAAGTGGTAAAAACTGACGAAAACAATAAAAATAAATTTTGTGGTTAAAAACAATAAACTGATAAACTTTTTGGCTCTTTATGAATTCACCCCTATATAATAATATAATATATCATATTATTATATAAATAATATATATTATTGTATATTAAATAATAATATGTTACATATTATTATATATTATATATATTATTATTTAATATTATTATATATTAATATATAATATTATAATGTATATTATTATATATAAAGAGGGCACTTTAGTTATTTGAACCTCTTGTCCAGTCTTATCTCAGTCATACCAAACGCTTAACAGTACAGTCCATAGTTCTGTCACAGGCATTCCAAACACAATACAGAACATTTGTCCAGTCTAGTCCAGTCCCACGTTGTCCTGTCCCGTTCTCGTACCAAACGCACCCAATTAAATTATGTAGAAGGATTCATTCTAAACATTATTAATAAAACTAACTAACTAACTTTGATACTATATTAAGTATACACCAAATTTAAAAGTTTAAACTTAAATCAAGGAAAACAATAATATTTAAGAGTAATGTTAGACTGTCAAAAATAATTACTTAAATGACGTGGCATATGAATTGTAAATATCATATAAATTGTGAGATGATGTGATAAGTGATGTGTTAGTTACACGGGTGCGTTTGGTACGTGGTACAGGACAGGACAATGTGGGACAGTTTCCTCTTGTTCCACATTTGGCAAGGCATTAACATGGGACAGTACGGGACAAGGTGGGACAAAAATTAGGAAAAACTGTCCCACCTCAGACCATAGGACTACTTGTCCCATGGTATGGGACAAATGTCAAAAAGACCAATTTACCCTTCATATGTTCAAAAAATTACAATCATATCCAATGTATTATATATATATTTCAATAATATATATATATTATAATTACATATATAATATTATATATATATATATTATAATATTATTTAATAATATATATCCTATATATAATAATATTTAATATATCATATACATATATATATATATATATTTTTTATAATCTTTAATATATTATTATAGATATATATATATTTTTTTTTAATGTAGTAATATATAATATTATATATATATTATATATAATAATATAATATATCATATTATTATATAAATAATATATATTATTGTATATTAAATAATAATATTTAATATATAATAATATGTTACATATTATTATATATTATTATTTAATATTATAATATATTAATATATAATATTATAATGTATATTATTATATATAAAGAAAGCACTTTAGTCATTTGAACCTCTTATCCAGTCTTATCTCAGTCATACTAAACGCTTAACAGTACAGTCCATAGTTCTGTCCAGGCATTCCAAACACAATACAGAACAACTGTCCTGTCCAGTCCAGTCCCACGTTGTCTTGTCCCGTCCTCGTACCAAACGCATTAAATTATGTAGAAGGATTCATTCTAAACATTATTAATAAAACTAACTAACTAACTTTGATACTATATTAAGTATACACCAAATTTAAAAGTTTAAACTTAAATCAAGGAAAACAATAATATTTAAGAGTAATGTTAGATTGTCAAAAATAATTACTTAAATGATATGGCATATGAATTGTAAATATCATATAAATTATGAGATGATGTGATAAGTGATGTGTTAGTTACAACTCTTATGCTATATTATTTGAACAAATTTTTCGGACACCTTAACATAACTCAATATTTAAATATGATTAATATTATATGAACATTGTTGCAAACTAAGGGAATGTTCGGTAACATTTTTGTTTTTTGATTTTTGTTTTTAGTTTTTGTTTTTTATTTTCAATTTTTCTAGTTTGAAAACGCGTCTGATAGCAATTATTGAAAATGATATTTCGAGAATGAAAACATTAAAAAACACATCTGGTAGTATACTTAATATTAAAACAGTAAGTACAGAACAACAACAATAAAAGATAATATTAATATTATTAAAAAAATAGTAATAATACCTAATAAATTATATTGTTAATTACCATACAAACAAAGTTTAATTAATATATTATAATGTTGATCTATTATTATAGTCGTTCCACAATTGTATTGTAATCTCATTCCTAACAGAGTTCATTTGTGTCATGTTATCTTGAGATATGTCCAAATTGAAAATATTTGTCTATGCTTCTTCCTCAATAATCATATCCTTATAGTTCAAATTCTCTGAACAACCTAATGTGACAAGATTCTTTATACACAACATGCAATTGAAATCAGTCGTTGTCTACATGGTGGGTAAATACGAATGGTAAGTGAATACATATTGTAAGTGAGATAAATTATATATCTAGCTACACTAAGAGGTTGTTGGTTCGAGTCTGTCATCCTCCCAAAATCCTGAATTATCGTAATATTTATGAAAAAAAAAGGTGTGCCACTTAATAAATTATATATCCACCTACACTAAGGCCCCGTCCTGCAGCTGTTTTTCAGCCCATTTTCATTTTTGTTTTCCCAAAATGATTCTGAATTCGTATTCGTTAACCGTTTTCAATTTATTTAAAAAAAACAAAATCAGTATTAACTGTGAAATTTTTGAAAAAGACAAAATAATTGTTTTTGTTTTTCAAAAAATTAACAAATTTTTTTCTCTTCAACTGTGAGTTCTTCATGTTCTTCATCAGCTTATCGCGTCCCATCTTCATCTTCTTTCTTCCTTCGCCGCTCGCCGCCTCCACTGATCAGCTCCCGCTCGCCGCCGATCTTCTTCAGATGGTCTTCTTCTTCTTCTTCTTCTTCTTCTTCTTCTTCTTCTTCTTCAGCCGAACATGTTTTTTTAGGTTTTGATTTGTGATGGGTTTTGATGTTGTGACTTTTAATCTGAAATTCTGAATTGGGTTTTGTATTATATAAAATAATGGGTAAATCGTATTTTTTGTCCTTGTAGTTTACCTTAATCTGCGTTTAATCCACGGCTTTTTGGAATTGTAATTTTTAGTCCTTCTGTGACAGAATCCGTTAAAAAGACGGATTATGTTATGTCAAGCGTGTAAAATGACTCTAATGCCCATGATGTGTGTTGTTGCCACTGAAAAGACCATTTTACCATTAATTTAAATTTTAACTAAAATGACCATTTAATATATATATTTATTAAATGAAAAATATATTAAAAAAAGAAAACAAAAAAATGGATCTCCACCGTCCATCTCAAAGATGAACGGTGAAGATATTTACTCCCTTGCACCTACACCAGATTATGGGTTTAAATTTTCTCCTAAAAAACCGAATTTATGTAATATTTATAAAAAAAAAAACAATTTTCATACTATCTATATTCGAGGAATATTCAAGTAAAAAAATATATATTTCAGAAATATATAAATATATAATTGTTATAGAAAATTAAAATATAAACGAAGAAATCAAAGGAGAGTGTTATAAAATGTAGCTTTCTCCACTTGTATTAACCCAACGCCTATCCACTTGCTTGTGTCCGTATCTCTCCTTTTCTCTCCGGCTTGTGATCACATGCTCTTGTAAAAGTCTATAAATAAGAGTATAAGAGTCATCTTTCATTTGAAAATTATTACTGAGATAATCCAAGTTTCATTTGACCAGCTCATCATCTCTCTCTTTATCTGATACTCTCATCTCTCTCATATTTTATTTATCTGTTATTTCAATTATCTGCAACAATAATCTGTATTTTACTACATAAAAAAAAACTGTTTTTTTACTTAACAACTCATCATCTTCCTTGCATAAGTCTGCAGTCAATGAAGAAGTTTTTTTAAAAAATATAGTGCAGATGATTTAATATTTTTAATCAAAACCCAGTTAGTAATGTCATTTTTCCATATACGCAGAGCCACAGAGATACCAACCAGCTCTTATCGTTATATTAGAGGTCTTGAGATTTAATCCTAATTATACTATATATAAGATCATTTGGAATGTTTGTATAAAATTTGTACATCTTATAAATGCAATTTTTCTATTGTCAGTTCGAACTGGTATAAAAGTGTTAACTGGAAATCTACCCCTCTCCAATGTTTCGGTTAACAGAACTCTCTCAAAGGTTGATCCGTGACTACCACAATCATGTGTGCCTAGAAATAGAGTCGGAGCTTCCTGACAGTGGTTATAAGTGCATAGGCAAGCTTCTCCAGGAGCATATAGTTCTTTTCTAACTAGGTCAATGCACGGCTCACATGGTAGATGGGCCGCTAGACCCTATCCCCACATTCCTTTACCAAGGCTCTGCTAGTAGTAGTCTCTGATATGGCCAAGAACAACTGCAATTCTTCTCCCTGCGTAGGCTTCACTAGTTGCGGTGCGCTAGCTAGATAACCTTTCAAGGATTGGAAGGCTTGCTCACTTTCCTGGTCTCACTTCATCTTATTTCCCTGCTTAGTGAATTTAAAGAAAGGAATACACTTATCTGTGGACGGAGATATGAAACGGTTCAGTGCTGCTACCCTGCCAGTCAGCCCATGTACCTGCTTGAGAGTGGTAAGATATATCAGTTTCTTGCATGTGGGCCATTGGATTTAAATGCTTTGACTTGACTGTATGCACTTATCAAAACATCTTTTAAATCTAATGACTCACATGCAACGAACTAATATATCTTATATCAGTTCGAACTGACAATAGAAAGACTACTTATAAATATATATTAAGAAAATATTTATCTCTAATCGTAGTCATAATGATTGTTTACGCATTCAAGAAGTGAACTAGAGATAACATTTTTTATTTTTATTTTTAACTATTACAATTAAATTCTAAGTTTGAAAGATGATTATGTGATTCAAATCCTATACTATTAACCATTGAATCAACTTCATCCCTTCAATTAATAAAACGTGTGAAATTAATACAAGCAAGATGGAACCTTTTCATTATCTCTTGACTAATAACTATATATATATATATATATATATATATTTTTTTTTTTTTATGGATGTGAGAAATTTTCTCTTTGATATTTAAGAAGAGAAAGAGTACTTCTGTTTGTTTCTCTATATGTGTTTCTTCGAATTTCATTACAATTTTGTAATCATGCAATTTTTTTTCCATTCAACGGTCCAAAGAGTAGACCTATAGGTAGACAAGTGACAACATAACAAGGACTTAAAATAATAATTTAATATGTGAATGCATTATTTGACTATGTATTTATATATGGACTTTGATTTTGTGGCCAATTACAATTCATTATTACAGTAATTCATGTCATCTCATGATGACCTCTTTCTTGATACTTGTAATTTATAAATCATATATCTCCCAATTGAAAGTTTTCCCCATATAAAATCTATAAAATGACAACCTCTTCAGATTGATCTTTCACAATATTTTTAAACAAATAAAGCTTAACTATACAAGTTTATTAAATAAATAAATTGCAATTGAGGGGAAAGCATTGAGTTGAAATTCTATAATTAATATAGTGAGTTAGCAACAAGTAAGCGTCGCATTGAAATTTGAGTTGACTGACAAAGTCATGCCTATAGTTTTATGATAGTGGGTTCGAAAGTTATGTTCTTCTATAAACATCGCAATAATTATGATAGTTACAAAAAAATCTGGTAGAAAGCCTTTGGTGCATCAAATACACTCGATCAAATTTTGATTGTGATTTGTGAATTGTGATACATTAGATCAAGTGTATTTGATCTATTCAGATTTTAACCCGTACTTTCTAAAATTGCAGATTGAGAGCTTTAGTGGGGAAGAATTATTAGTGATTCCAAGGTTCCGAAATCCCCGAGAAATAAAAGAAATTAGAAAGGTGGAAGATGCACAATATACAATTGAACAAATATATATGAAAAATACAAATTAAATTATGTAGAAGCTACGATTCATTCTAAACATTATTAATAAAACTAACTAACTTTGATACTATATTTATACACCAAATTTAAAAGTTTAAACTTAAATCAAGGAAAACAATAATATTTAAGAGTAATATTAGATTGTCAAAAAAAAAAAACTTTAGGGGCTGTTTGTTTTTTCCCATATAAGTCTTATTATCTCTTATAACTTAAATCAATATGAATATATCTGTTTGTTTTTCCAATTTCTTTCTTATTTTAAGATATATATATACATATATCTGATAGAAAAAGTAAAAAATATTTAGTTTTTCACTTATGTAATAAGTCATAATTAACACTTTCACGGTTACTTCCACAATTAACTTTGTACAATTAATCTATTACCAAAAATAACCTTCAATAAAAAAAATCTCAATTTTCTAAACAACTCGAACCTTAACCCTAACTCTAACCTAACCCTAAATTAACTTAGGAGGAGGACTCGGCGGCGGCGGCGGCTGCGCCTCCCTGAGATTTGACCAAAGGAGGTCGGCCGACCTCCTCCTTGCCTCCGACGGTTAGATGGAGTCACCACGATCTCGAAGCCACCGCCGACACAAACCAATCTATCCAAGAGAGGCCCGCAACGGCTATCCACACCATCGTTCAAACTTCCGCGGATCCCTTGAATCGTGATTGCCCTCGCCGTCTCTAGAAAGTCGGCAGGCGGTGGCGACACAACCAGACCCAAGAGTTTGAAACCAACCATCCGCCCCAAAATCACGGATCTTGAAAGATCGAACCACGATTGTTCTACGTTCAAAGCAATCGAACGAACAATGCATTGGCTTGGGTTTGGTGATCGGTGACCGGCGAATCTTTCTAGATATGTTGTGATGGGTGATTCGCTGTGGCGGAGGCGACGGATATTGGTATGCGGCGGCGGCAGCGGTGAAGGGTTGATTGTTTGGTCGTGATGGAGATGCCACTCTAATGGCTGTTTGATTTTTTTTTCAGTGATATAAATATTTTTATTTTTATTTTTATTTTCAATAAATTAAAATATATTATAATATATTATATTTATTTTAAATAAAATATTTAAATTAATAAATAAAATTTTAAATGAAAACAAATACTTTTTTTTCAATAAAATAAATATTTGTTAAAAAATAAAAATACATAAAAATATATATATCTTAAAAGTCAAATGATTTTTAAAATATGGGTAGAATGGTAAAACCAAAACCACTTGATATTTAAGTGAGATACACTCAATTAAAAAAAAACAAAACAAATAATACTGTCTTAAATATCAAGTGGTATTAGTTTACTTACTTAAAATAAGATCTTTTAATACTTAAGACAAAAAACCAAACAGCCCTTTAGTCTCTCCTATGGTTATGGTTTTTCTCTGAAACACTATAGTGAAAGTAGAGTTGGTTCCTATGTGTATTCATAATTTCCCCGTATCTTTTTTTGGTCTGTGTTGAGGGACTCGCGTGTTTGATTAATCAGGCATAGTCGTGTGGTTCGATCACTGGATTTAAGAGCAGCAGGTTTGACCATGTTATTTCACATTTATTTGTTTACAGACGATAGCCTGTTGTTTTCAAGAGCGACAACTTCTGATTGTGTGGCTATTAGAGATGCTCTGGATTCTTATGCAAAAGGCTTTGAGCTAACTGGTTAATTTTGTTAAGTCTGCGATGTGTGTTAGTCCTTCAGTGGTGGGTCAGCAGAGTGGGAAACTTACAAGTATCATAGGAGTATGGGTTGTTGAGTGTCATGAGAGGTACTTAGGTTTGCCAAGCTTTGTGGGAAGGAATTGTAAGTCCCACAATTTTGTGATTGGCTTATTTCTGTGACAAACCACAATGGGATATTTTGTAAGGGTAGCTTAGGTTCTTCATGTGGTCATCGAAGTTTGTGTCGTGTTTGGTAAGCTTCCCGACATCCAAAGTGCTCCAAGATCAAGAGCCTCACAGGTATATCACTTGACTTATACTCTTAAAGAGATTAGGTGCACACACGCACACACACACACAAAAACTCATTCATTTGTGTATTCATTGTAATTTAAGTGTGTATTTCACCATTTTCACTCTTGCATGTATTGCATATATATTAGTGTGTTAGATCGTATGAGAATGCTTTTTCTTCTTATTGTCGCTGTCTTGGTGTTGTCGTGGTGAACCGCGAAAACCTGTCCAGTGGTTTTCGCGGTCCATATGTCATCATAGACCACCGTGAAAAATAGGCACAACATTCCTTTCAAAGGATTTCATTGTCCAAGTGTCGTCTTAGACGACCGCTAAAAATGACCGTAAAAAACCTTTCATTGGTTTTCATTGTCTTTGTGTTGTCATGTAGAACCAGGACAAATTGGCTAGAAGTTTTCTCCTATGGATTTCACGGTTGTGGTTTCATCATGAACCATAACGAACGCAATATTTCAGTGACTTTTGAGTTTCCTTTGTCCCGGTTGTTTTTGGTCATGGTCAACCGCAACATCCTGACCACGAAAAACTGTCTTTGTCCAAAACGATATAGTTTTGCAAGACCCCTATTTATAGCCGATGGCACTTTCTTGTTCACTAAGATCTCTGAAATTATGAGATTGTGTGAGCATATTTAGTTCTTAGAGAGTGGAAGGTTCTTGCAAAACTTGTGACTCTATATCCCCATTCATGAGCATCTAGGACATCATTAAGCATGGTTCTTGTTTGCATCATGTATGTAAGAACAAAATCCCATATCTTTTATTGTTCTTCATTTTATTTATCAAGACATCATCTTTAGTGCTTTTTCATTAAGGCTTTGATGATTGTAGGGTTACCTAATTACTAGGATTCTTGTGTTTCAATATTCACATATAGTTAAGCATTTAGTTTTAGTCATGCACTCATTTGAATTGAGCATTCATTGATTGTTCACTTAGACTTTAATTCTCTTCATTGTGTCCAAGTCTTGTGGTTACATGTGGTAGTTGCACAAGCAAGTGAAGTCTTACAACCAAATGTGTTGGTTGGAAAGCATCGTCAAGACCCACTTTTAAAGGCATGTTGGTAGAATAGGTTGAGTTACGATCCTTGAGAAAAGTGACGAGAGATGTCAACTTAGGATATAATCAAATATTCAATTAGTGGAGTTTCTATAACTAAGTGGCTAGCGAGGTTAGTCTTGTTGTTTTTTCCAGTTGAATGGTTTCCACGTAAAAATAAAGTGTTCATTTATATTTCACAAATTTCTTTTTGTGTTGTTTGTGTGTTTAATATTGATTAATCAAAAAATTGGTAATTAATTTGATTAATAAACCGTTCACTCCATCTATGTTATCTAGATAAATTTGAAGTTTATTTTCAGAAATAAACGAAAACAATTTTCGGAGATTGCGACTAAGGAGTGGGACAAGGTGAAGGGTTGGCGCGATAAGTTACTGTCAGCTGAGGTTAAGGAAATTTTAATTAAGGCGGTGTCCAATCGATTCCCACATAAGCTATGAGCTTATCCTACTTACCACGTGGGCTCATTTTGGAGGTTAAGAGGTTATGTGCTCGTTTCTAGTGGGGTATCAATAAAAAAAAATTAAAAAAATGTACTGGTGTTCATGGGATAGACTATGTAAGCCAAAAATTAATTGTGAACTTGGTTTCAAAGACCTTAAGACTTTCAATTGGACACTATTAGCAAAACAGTTTTGGCGGATTCTCAAGAATCCAAACAGTATGACAACGAGAATCTTCAAGGGTAATTATTTTCGAAAGACTGATTTCCTTCAAGTAGGATGCAAGGATGCTGACTCTTTTTTATGTAAAAGTTTTATATGGGGGAAGGAGTTGCTAGAAGCTGGATCTTGGTGGAGGGTGGGAAACGGTCCATCAATAAAAATTTATAAGAACTTGTGGATCCTAAGGCTATCAACTTTCGGAGTTATTTCATCTCCAGTGTTAAAGGAAATTGCAAAGGTTAGTCAATTGAAGACTCAACAGGGAGGGTGGAACGTGGACTTAATCAATGAGACATTTTTGGAGGAAGATGTTGCTACTATTCTAAGCATGCCAACTGCAGTGAATAGGTGTGAGGATTTGATTTCTTAGAATTTCAAGCAACATAGGGAATACTCTGTGAGGATTGGATATTGGGTAGGGAGAGCGATGAAGAAGCTCCTCAATACGTCAGGGATGAATGTTGTTGGGAATTGGTGGAAAATTTTATGGAAAAATGGAGATTCCCTTAAAAGTTAAGTTATTTACCTGGAGGGATTGTAACGATTGGATTCCCACGATATGGAATTTGTCTCATTTAGGGGTTCCAATTGTGCCAGGATGTCGTTTATACAAGAGGAAAACGGAATCAACTTGGCTTGGTGTGTGGGGTTGCCAAGTTTTGAAAGTTGTTCTTAAGGATTGGCCTACTGTGGTGGGGATAGGCAATGTTTTTTATTGGAATTTTTTAGATTGTATGATTGCTTGTATGGGCCGTTTGAGTAGTGATTTTATGTGTTTGTTGTGTATTATGATATAAAGGAATCGGTATCATCGGAATGTGGTGGTGTATGTGGGGCAACGGTGTTGTGCAGCATCAATTATGGAATGGTTTACAACTTATTTGCCAGAATTCCAAAGTTTGAGTTTGAGTGGTCATTTGCACAACAACCCTTCTCGTGTGTTGGTGGCTTGGAAAATCCTCGTCATATTTGTTTTTATAAAATCAACACAGATGCAGCTGTCGATAGAGTTAGGGAAGTGATTGAGATTGGCATTGTGATTCGTGACGAAGCTGGCTTGGTCATGGCTTCGAGTTCTCAACGGATTACAACAACTTTCACTCCACAAGTGGCGGAGGCAGTTGCTGTATTGTAGGGTTTACAATTAACGTGTAACATGGGTTTGGAGTCGATTGTTGCGGAGACTGATGCAGCAATGGTGACGAAATGGATTACGGAGGGTAGAAGGATATACTCTTATGTTGGCTTGGTAATCGCAGACATCCTGCTGCTGATCCAAAGTATGAGGTGTAGATCGGTGAGTTATGTGCCTTGGAAAGCCAATTAGGTTGCTCATTTCCTTGCTAAGATGGCATTGTCAAATTCATAGGACCTTTATTGGATGGAGGATAGTCCTCCATGTGTGAGTTGGTTTTTGCAGGTTGATAAACCTGGGCGTATATAATGCCTGTTTTGTTTGTTTAATACTTTTCAGCAAAAAAAGAAAACAAATAATAATAATATGAACGTGGTAGATAGGTGCTAATAATACAGTGTTGGGGAAATCACACTCAACCCCTTAAGGTTTGGCATGAAGACACTTGGATGGAGAAGTTTTATCAATCTACAAGAACACCCCCTAAACTTTAACGTTGGTTAATCATTTGATTAAGTTGACCACCTTGACTTATCAAATATCCAAAATGCAATTCATAAGAGAAAAAAAATTGAAATGAAATAGAAAGACAATGATAATGAAAAAAGATAGAACATTTTATATTATATGAAATTAAAAAGATTTTCTTTTTGAATTATTAAAATAATTCAGCATTTGGGGAAGAAGTGCATAATTGAACCCACAACATCATGGTGTAGATGTGAGGGGCAAACCACTAGATTAACATCAGCTTGTCTTATGAAAATAAAAAGTTATTTCAAATAACTAAATATATTTAAATTAAAACAATAAAAATAACATAATAAATAAAAATAGTCGGCTCATTGTTTTCATTTAACTTATTTGTTTTTTTTTATAAATAAATTGATAAGTTAAAGAGGTAACTTAACCAAATGATTAGCCACCGTTATAGTTTAGGGTTGTTCTTATAAATTAATCAACCCCACCTAAGTGTTATTAACCACCGTTAAAGTTTAGCGTCAATTCATACAGCATCTGAAATGCACCATCAATTTATTATCCTCTTCTGTAAACCTTTCAAAATCTCTCTTTTTCCCACTGCATAACAAATTTGGACTCTAAAACAAAATAAAACAACAAAAAGGAAAGCAAGAAAATTATAATAAACATTACCAAACAAAAAGAAACTGCAATATTAATTTGGTATTGAGATTGTCGTATCATGCACTTTTTTGGAAGTCTTTTTCATTATAGCTTAATGAGTTCCTTGTGAAAGTTGATCTCTCATCCTGATGATGGGACGCAGAAGAGAATTTACGAACATTGAGGGCCAATTGAAAATTTACCAAATTGGGTTTTTTTAAAAGAGTCAAAGTTGATTCAGAGATTCTCTTTTTTGGGAACTACTTTCTGCAGATATCACTTGCCTAGTCTGATAGACTTTTTCTTCCCAAGAGAAGTGATTTGCAGACATCACTTCTCTTGGGAAGATAATAGACATCACTTCTCTCTCTTTTCCGTCGGTTCTCTCTCTTTTTGTTTTTTTTTCTCTTTGGAAGATAATTGACATCACTTCTCTCTCTTTTCCGCTGGCAAACATCAATGAGAAGTGATTTCCAGCCGGCTTTAATGTCCTTCATTTGTATACTTTAAATTATATTTTATTTCATTTTGCAGGTATGATTTGGAAAACCCTTATAGTTGTACGCTGCATTTGGGAAATCTATCGTCTAAAAAGACCGAAACGATTGCTACCTCCTCATTTAAAGTTTTTTCTACTATTTTTTTTTCTAACTTCTTAACATGGAATATATAATAGAATTTGCAAGAAAGTTAGGAACTCAAGATGGCCAAGAGGTCAGTTGTGGAATAAATTCCATAATAAAGCTACTTACAAATTCCAAAGTTTATGAGGCTATTAGAAGTATATTAACAGTCGGTGTTGTAATTGGTTACTACATTTCTAAATCTAATAGATTTACAATTGATGATATTTTAAGAGATTTTCAAAGTATGTTAAGAGTTGAGTTGGGAACCATTTCTATAAACAAAATCAGTAATTAATGAATATGCAACGAGAAATTATGGATGTAAATGATCAAAATAGGGAGCAGATGAAGCTATTTAAGCTGCTGACATTGGAAGTCAACAACATCTTCAACCAAATTGAGGAGAAGACCAATAACTTAGAAAAAAGTCTCTTCATCAACCAAAAGGTGGTTGCCTTGGTGGTCCAAGGATTGGGATGAAACCCAAGTCCTTGGTTCTACTCTTGGCAAATACCTTAAAGCTAGCCTTCAGGGCGCTTAGCCCTGCTAGTGGAAGGACGAACATGAGGCTAACATCAGCGGTTCGAATCCTACCCAAACGGGGGTGAGTCCTAGGTTACCCCCTTGCATCATTGTGGGGTCAGTAGTACGTGCCGAGGTGTTTTATCTGTCAAGCTCCTTGAATCCAACATACAGACCTCAGTAGAGCATACAGGTGAGGCGAGTGTCACACAGTTGAAGGAGGACATGTAGGATCCTCGATACAAAAAAAAAATCTCTTCATCATCCACACCTCTTTGGAGCATGTGCTCAACACATCTGCCAATGTAGCCCGGTTCGCTACCAGTGCGGCCCAGGTGAGTGTCAGAGCAGTCCAATCTTCTACTGATGCAACAATGGTCATTCAGATGATAAAGGATGGTAATTTTCTTCTTATGATTATTTCATTTCTTAATAAGTTATGTTACTGGTTCTTTTTTGTTTAATAATAAATGTATGTTTGAAAGTTTATTTTTGTTGTTTTGGGAGATAGAATGGAAAATAGTTGCTGTTTGTTTTAATAATATATACATGTTTGAAGGTCTGCTTTTGTTGTTCTTCTTTTATTTTTTTGTTAATAATTTATGTTATTGTTTTTTTGTTTAAAAATATATACATGTTTGAATGTCTCTTGCTTAAAATTCTATTTTGTCTATGCATGCTAAACTATTTTTTTTTTAGCTTTACAGTCGGCCGATTTGCCTTTGCCCAGCTCTCTCTAATTCTTCCTCCTCTTTGCCTAACGCAGCCCTTGTCCAGCTCTTGCCCAGCTTTTGACTAGCATTTTTTTTTTCAATTTCTCTTAGTTTGTAAGATATTTATACTTTTATTAACTATGATATTGGTCTGTAATGGATAATTTTATTTATGTATTTGACTTATATACTATTATGGTCAAGTTTATGCTTTGAATCAAACATGTTTTCAGAAAATTGGTTTTTCAACTCCCTTTTCTCGTTCTCACTCTCCACCCTTCTTTTCTCTATCATTCCAATATTATCCAGCATAAAGGTTAACGAATTTGGACTATCATTTGGTATTATTGATTTTTATTTAATTTTATAATATAACATACTTTAAAGAAAATACTTAATGCTTATTTCAACTACATTCTTATTTCATAACTTAGGAGAGTAATTAATTTTTTTATAAATATTTATGACAAATTCTACTTAGGAACCATCAATCGGGCAGGACGGATTCAGCTCGGTCTGATCCGAATCCGGTTTTATACAATCCAAATCCGGTCTGGTCCGACACGTATTGTTAACAGATTTTTCTGGTAAAGGACCAATGGAGAATTTTCCAACAAGAGACCTATCCAGGAAGACTCATCCAAATATTCCCAGAGACCTGCAAGATCAGTACCATCACCTAGATGGAGCCAATATCCGGTGAGGTTGGGACCTCGACTATCCATCTATCTAGATGGAACATTAGCCCCGAAACATCCCGCAAGCATCTCGACGTCGATCAAGGTACCAGGTATCTCGATACCTACCTCAGTGCTACCTCGATATCCACCTTGGTGTTACCTCGACTCCCGCCTGATACTCAGTATGATCATCCGGAGCTCCTCCAAGGCGAGTACCTTACCTCCCAGGCAATACGATAGGGAACATGAAGACACAAGCACCATTCCAGCAGGAAGTAGAACAGGTCCATCAAAATGGGTGGTCAGTGCTACCCTCCATCAAAACTCACGATCAGAATCTCCCTCCAAGCTCCACGAAGAAGGAAAGTTGACTTTATCGCCAAAATAAAGCGCCATCAATGACCCTATGATCGATCGAATCATAATTCGAATTCGCCATTGATTGACGGGATCTAATCCAGCGCCTTCAGCTCCACCTAAATGTCTTTCAACGCTTAAAATAGGACTCTCTATAATCTTCATTAAAAACGATCGGATTTTGAGGAGATTAGGGGAGTACTATATATACGGCATTGAAGGGTAAAGAAAGAGAGGTTTTTTATAAGACTTTGGATTACCTAAACGAAAGAGAGATTCCCGGAAGCCAGTGAGAGTCTATTGACAATCACTGGAGGAAAATCCACTTATCAAACCGGATGTTTTCTCCATCTCCATCCTGTGTAAAAGAGTGAGAGAGAGAGAGAGAGATATGTACGTATTCATATTGTAAAGCTATGGTAGTAGTTGATTAAATAAAACAGTTCGTTTTTACATCTCATGGTCCTTTTGTGTCCTTTATCCATTCTTTGGTCAGTCGACCTCGATCATATTAAAAGAGGGACCTGGTACCGATGTACCAACCTCGCTGCTGCTACCGGTAGTGGGTGAGGGTGTTAACTGAGATTTTCACCCCGAGTGAATTTTCCCGTTAACACTTTTTGGCGCTGTCTGTGGGAAACACCACACCTTCAAAAGAAAGCATGTGTGTCTCGTTTTCTTGCTAGATTTTCAGAATGAAGCTCCGATCCTCTCAGGATCATTCTGACCCGTCAGGACATCAGTCGAACGCTTCAACCCGAAAGGGTTAGAAGCCAAAAAAGGGGGAAAGGGTCGCAAACCCGCCTCAAAGCTGTCAGCTGCCGCGCGGGCTACCCCCTAGGTACCTATTACCCCAGCAGCTGGACCTGCCAACCTAGACCAACAGGTCGCGGCCTTTATAGAGAGCATTCACCTCCGAATGGCAGCCGAAGGCAGCACCAATCAGCCTACGATACTAGATCCCAGGGGAGAAGCCAATCGGCAAGGTACCAGGATACCTACCTTTGATAGGTTGGGACCGCCACCTCCTGTACCAATCCATGATAGACTCGGGCCCATGCCCCCAGTACCATCGGTCCATGATAGACTCAGACTAGCACCCCTGGTTCCAGGAAATCTTACAGATCATCAACCCCGACGCGCTAGATCTGCCATTGATCTCCCGATTAGGGAGCGTTACCATCTGGTCCAACCAGAAGCTTCCTTTAGACAGCCTCGACAGGAAGCGACCAGGAGAGGAACTCGTTCAATGGCAGGGGACAGCAACAGGGATGTCGGAGAAGACCTTCCCCGTGGAGAGAAGCAGGATGAAACCTCTGCGACATCAGGGGGATCTGACGACCGAGATTCTGAGGTGGAATCAGGAAATAATTGCAACAAACATATCCTGGACCAGGTCGCCAGAATGGCAAGAGAGATCCAGGAGCTGAAGAAGGGTAAGCACTGGGAGAACCGGAAAGATCCTTTGGGAGAGATGAATGCTTCATTCTCGAAGAGGATCAAGGAGACAGAACTACCTCCCAAATTCAAGATGCCAACTGATAAATTTTCTGGAACCGAGGATCCCCTGAGCCATCTAGAGAGTTTTGTTCACCAGATGGAGGTCCAGAATGCTACCCGAGCCGTCATTTGTAGAATGTTCCCAACCACGCTGACTGACTGTGCCAAGACATGGTTCATGAAACTACCGACGGGGAGCGTTGATTCATTCACCAGGTTGACTAATGACTTCTGTGCCCAGTTTCAGGGCATCAAACCTCGCCCCAAAGATCCCATTCATCTCCAGTATATGGTCCAGGAGCGGGGTGAGACGCTCAGAGCCTACGTAGAGAGGTTCCACAATGAAGTGATCCAGATGGGGGTCTTCGTGGAAAAGGAGACTTTGGCCAATTTCAGAAGGAACATATAGGCAGGTAGGCTGTTCAGATCCTTCGCCAAACATCCCCCGGAGACCTACCAGGAATCCTACAACAAAGCTCTAGAGTAAGTCAAGATAGACGAACATCTCTGAGTCAAAATGGAACATGATGATATGAGGATTGCCAAGCGCCATAAGAGGGAGACGCCCAAGCCGGTACCAGTTCAGAAAAGTCAGAACAAACCTCCCAACGAGTTTGCATATCGATTGCCGCACTACCAGCCCCCGCGGAACCGGTACCCAGTCAGGCGGACTCCACCCAAGGCTACACCTCCACCTAAAGAAGTAGCCCGGGTCGATAGAGATGAAAGGGGATACTAACATTACACCCCCTTGAACGCATCTCATGAAACTATCTACCTCACCATCCGCGACAAGGGACTGCTCAGAAAGCCAGGCTCAATGAAGGTATCAGCTGATCAGTGGAACCACTACAAGTATTGTGACTTCCATGAGGATACAGGTCATAATACCTCGGAGTGTTATAGTCTGCGGAACCATATCAAAGCCTTGGTTATAGGAGGTTGCTTGGAGGAATTCTTCCAACAGGTACGTGAAAATATACATACTGGAAAGGAGGTCCAGGCCGATATCAAGGCATATGAGGAAGGAAGGAAAGCAAAAGGTAAAAGAGGCTCTGATAATGCTCCTGCGAGAATATAACGACATCTTTGCATGGAGTCATGAGGAGATGCCGGGAATACCCGATGCCTTAGCAACACATAGGTTAGCGGTGGATCCCACCTTCAAGCCAGTCAAGCAGAAGAGAAGGCATTTCAACCAAGCAAGAAATGTTACGGTGCAAAAGGAGGTACACAAACTACTAAAGGCAGAGTTCATCAGGGAGTCTCGGTACCCCGAATGGATTGCTAACGTAGTCATAGTAACCAAAGCAAACGGGAAGTAGCGCATGTGTGTCGACTACACAGATCTCAACCGCGCTTGCCCGAAGGATAGCTTCCCGCTACCGAAGATTGACCAACTGGTAGATTCAACCGCAGGAAACAAGCTCCTAAGCTTTATGAACGCCTTCTCAGTATACAACCAGATCCTGATACACCCAGCTGACCAGGATAAGACCAGTTTCATAACCGGGCAAGGCCTGTACTGCTACAGAGTTATACCATTCAGGCTCAAGAATGCTGGAGCTACCTACCAGTGCTTGGTCAACCGCTTATTCAGGGGACTGATAGGAAAATCGATGGAGGTATATATCGATGATATGATCACGAAGTCTCAGATAACTGAACATCACCAAGACCACCTCCGCCAGACTTTCTAGATAGTCAGGGAAAATCAGATGCATCTGAATCCGGCTAAATGCGCCTTCGGGGTTACAGCCGGGAAATTTCTCGGATTCTTGGTCCACGAAAGAGGAATTGAAGCTAATCCCGAAAAGATCAAAGCTATCCTGAATCCTGAATCTTGAATCTCCCACCTCACTCAGACAAGTGCAGGGTTGACCGGGCGAATCGCAGCCCTGAACCGTTTCATATCGCGGTCCACTGACAAATGCATCCCGTTCTTCAAGGCAATTAAACAGGGGAAGAACATGAAATGGGACCAAGGCAGCGAGCGAGCTTTCCAATCATTAAAAGAGTACCTCGCTAGCCCGCCCATGCTAGCTAGCCCGGTACCAGGAGAAGAGCTACAGTTATACCTGGCAGTGTCTGAAATCGCTGCCAGTGGAGATTTAGTGAAAGAATGCGGAGATGGAGCCCAGCGCCCTGTCTACTATATGAGCCGCGCCTTAACCAAATCAGAAAGGAACTACGCTCTCCTGGAGAAGCTCGCCTTTGCACTGGTAGTAGCAGCTAGGAATCTCCACCCTTATTTCCTTGCTTACACCATCGTGGTAGTCACTGATCAACCTTTGCGACAGTTTCTTCAAATGCCGGATGTATCAGGAAGACTCGTGCTGTGGGCCCTTGAGCTTACCCAGTTCGACATCAAATACAAAGCCAGGACTATCATTAAGGCCCAGGCTTTGGCAGATTTCATGGTAGAATTCAGTGCGATTCCCGATCAGGGTGCTCCCCCGAGCCCGATTTGAGCTCCTTCGAAGGAACAAGAGCCTGCAGATTGGCCCACTGATCGAAACATCTGGATCCTGTATACCGATGGAGCATCAAATCAAGCAGGAAGTGGAGGTGGGGTCATTCTAACAGACCTAGAGAAAATCGAGTGCTGCCATTGTTTCAGATTCGGGTTTAACACCACCATTAATGAGGCTGAATATGAGGCATTGTTAGCAGGGATGAGAGCGGAAATAGAGCTGGAAGTTGATTACCTCCTTGCCGAATGTGATTCACAGCTGGTAGTCAACCAAATAACTGGTTTATACCAGGCCAATGGGGATAACATGATAGCCTATCTCGAAAAAGTGCAAGAGTTGTTGCCTCGCTTCAAGGGTTTCAGGATCGAGCAGATACCTAGGCAGCAGAATCATCGAGCTGACGTCCTAGCCAAGATAGCTGCCAATGGAGGACAAGTGCTACCGAAAGGAGTTCCGCTCCAGGTAATCACTGTATCAAGCATTTCTGAAGGCACGGAAGTAAACCTCGTGGAGCGATTTCCATGCTGGATGGATCCTATCGTGGAGTACCTTCAGTCAGAAAAGCTCCTAGAAAAGCTCTCAGAAAACCCCGATCAAGCTCGCAAGATCAAAAGAACCTCGGTTTGATACTGCTTGATAGAGGGGCACCTTTACCGCAGAGATAGATCACTCCCCTTGCTCAGATGCCTACATCCTGAGGATGCGAGTTGGGCGTTGAAGGAAGTGCATTCCGGAGACTGTGGAAATCATATCGGAGGAGAAGCATTGGCTTACCAAGTGCTACGCATCGGATATTTCTGGCCGACTTTGCACCATGACGCAAGGCAGTTCATACAGTCTTGTGAACCGTGTCAGAAAACGGCCAACATGCATCACCTACCTCTAGAACGGTTATCAACCATCAGCTCGTCGTATCCGTTTGCGTTCTGGGGAGTGGACCTAATTGGACCCCTCCCAACCGTGCCAGGTCAGCAGAAGCATGCAATCGTGGCTATTGATTACTTCACCATGTGGGTGGAAGCAGAACCTCTCTCCCGAATTACTGAAGCAAACACAACAGAGTTCATCAAGAAAAATATGGTTTGCCGATTCAGGACTCCGATGGTCATCATCACGAATCTGGGTAAGGAGTTCGACAACGCCAGATTTCGGGAATTCTGTGGAAGTTTGGGGATTGAACTCCGCTTCGCGTCCGTGGTGCACCCACAGACTAATGGCCTAGTAGAGGCCACAAACAAAATCATCAAGAGGCTCCTCAAGAAAAACTTCAGCAGAAGAAAAGATGATGGGCTGATGAACTCCCGGATATACTATGGGCATATCGCACCACCAAGAGGACCGCTACGGGAGAAACCCCCTATTCGCTAGCTTTCGGGGTAGAAGCCGTCCTTCCTATAGAGCACAAGCTCGTCTCCTTCCGGGTGCAACATTTTGACCCCGATGGAAATGAGGACAAGCTGAGGGCCAGCCTGGACCTCCTAGAGGAGAAGCAGGACAGGATAGCCTAAAGAGTAGCAGCTTACCAGAACCGGATTGCTCGTTACTTTAACAAGAAAGTGAGAAGTCGAAGCTTCAAGGAAGGGGATATGGTGCTCAGAAAGGTTACCTAGAATACCCGGAAGAGGTCGGACGGAGTGCTATCACCTAATTGGGAAGGTCCTTACCTAATCAAGATGGTAATCTAGGGTGGGGCCTACAAGTTGAATGATATGGACGGACATCCAGTAGACCACACTTGGAATGCTGATCATCTCAAGAGATTCTACCCATAAATTCTGCAAGGCAAGTCGGCCAGGATTATTCCTAAACGACTGTCAGAAGATATTAGTAATCACCAGGAGAGCTGCATAGCGTTCCTGATGCCCTGGACCGGATAGATCCCTCCAGGAGGATTGCCATAAAACCAGGAAAGCTGCATAGCACTCATGATACCCTAGATCGGATCAGTCCATCTAGGAGGTTTGCCTCAAGACCAGGAAGGACCATATGGCCTTCCTGCTGCCCTGTCCGAGTACCACCCCCCCCCCCCCCTAGGAAGGATCCAGTACGTAAGAGCATAGTTGCCTGATGGATCAGACCTTGGCCGGGCACCACCCCCCGCTGAGAATGATCTAGAATAGTAAGTGCATAGTTGCCAGCTAGATTTAGGCCTTGGCCGGGCACCACCCCCCACCGAGAAAGACCAGGTGCTAAAGTGGCCTTAGTTGCCTACCTGGATCTTGCTGCCAGTGTTTATTCGTCATTGTTTTCTCCAGGATACCAAGATTCTTGCAAACAGGAATGCAAGGTACCCAAGTATGATCGCCTCAAGACCAGAAAGGACCATATGGCCTTTCTACCGCCCTGGCAGGGTACCACCCCCAGCTAGGAAGGATCCAGTACGTAAGAGCATAGTTGCCCGATGGATTAGTCCTTGGTCGGGCACTACTCCCCGCTGAGAAGGATCTTGATAGTAAGAGCATAGTTGCCAGTTAGATCAAGGCCTTGGCCGGGCACCACCCCCCGCCGAGAAAGACTAGGTGCTAAAGTGGCCTTAGTTGCCTACCTGGATCTTGCTGCCAGTGTCTATTCACAAATTGCTTTCGCCAGGATACCACGACTCCTACAAGCAGGAGTGCGAGGTACCTCGTACGCCACCGTTTTCGCCAGAGTACCAAGATTCCTAAAACAGGAAGCCGAGGTACTGAGATTCACCAAATTTTTGATTCGCCAAGGCAACAAAGCTCCTACAAAGTAAAGGAGCGAGGTACCCAATTTTGCCAGAATACTTCCCTGGAGACCTAGGTTCCATGAACTGGAAAGCTAAGTACTCAATCATTCGACGAGGTTCCTAGTTTCGCCAGACTACTCGCCATATTGCCAAGACTCTCGGAACTGGAGTGCGAGGTACCATGGTACCGATCAACTGCTTTATTCTCATCAGATTTTTATGAGTTACCGAGTTTTGATTAAGTCAAGTTTATGTTGGGGACTCTTGCCTTAGTCTATGCTACAATCAAAAGTGTGAGACTAAATTAAATCGACAGATATAGGTGGAAGTGAGTTTTTCTTTTCATTGATCAAATCGGGGAACCCTGCCCTTATTTTAAGCTACATACAAGATACAAGAAAAAAAAGATACAAGAAAGTAAACTGGAGGTCTGAAACAACCAGTTCCCTCTCTAACTTCTCACCTACTTACTAGATCTGCCTACCTAGCAACATTGGTTTAAATCAGAATCTATATTGACGGTGCTGCCACGGACCCCGGAGGTAGAAGCATGTGTTGGGATGCCACGAACCCCGGAGGTAGGAGCAGAGGCCGTGTTGGGATCAGTAAGAATATGAAGGAAATAAGGATCCCCCCCCCTCGTGTCCAAGATGCAACGGGGCAACAAGCCGCGGCTCGACCGGGTGATGCCTACACCATTGGCAAGGCCGCAGCGTCAGAGCCCACCATTCATCCTGATCCTGGGAATCTCTACTTTCCATGTTCCTCTGGTAATTAAATCCACCAAGTACAGCTCCTTCCACAATACCAAGCATCCTGCCAGTCACAGAGCCGACGTCTCCTCCTCCTCCCACAATGTCAGGTGATACGACGATCATCGGTTAACCTATGGAGACTGCTTGCTACAAAGGAAAAAGGGATTATTTGAAGACCCACCTAACAGATAAGGGGTATTTATAGAGGGAAAGATCGAATATCGAAAATGAGAGGATAAAGTCATTTATGTACACAACGTTCGATACACGGGAAAGGGAAGCCTCGCGGAGTGTGCTTTCCCCCCAAGTCTTAATGATTGGGATAATCGAACCTATCCTGGATCGACATCTGGAAAGACAATTGAATACAAAAACCGAACCAATAATGCCTACATGGAAACCCATAAAAAATGAAGCTCCCCGGTCTATGACCGGTTGAGGTCTTGGTATTTTTCCCGGACCATTCGAGGTATTAACTCCCGGATCACCAAATTCCCACATGGGTACTAAGAATCATCCCGGAACAAGCATTTCAACCTGGGATGTAGTAAACTATACATGCACGGAGTCAAGAAAAACAAAGAAGTTCTCATTACTAAAACCGGGGAGCCCATCCCCCGATCACGGGCTACAAAAAGATAACACTATCTAGGTGCTACTGACTAAGGGATCAAGTTGGATCAAGCATCCTCCTGCTCCTAAGTGGCCGTCTCCTTGCTAGCTCCACCAGTTACGGTTTCCCCTCCTTCAATACCGGATGGAGCCCTGTCTGCTTCCTGGGCATCTGCAGCAACCAGAATTTCCATTGGAGATGGATCTCCTTGAAGCTCCCCTCCAACTTCCTCGATTAGAGCAGTCTGACCTTCCTTGTCCTGGGCAGGGTCAGATGATGAGATAGGCAGAACAACTTCTCCATCATCAGTAGCAGGCCGATCTCCTGCCTTCTTGCCAGACTCTACTGGAGAAGCAAAGGAGGTGAAAACCTCTCCTCCAGCCTGAGCCACACCAACCTCAGGATCCTTCAGATTCGGAGCTAATCCAGCATTGCTTGGTGGAAGAAGGGAGATAGAGCCCTGGTCCGGTCCTCCTACTACTCCAATATCTCTAACAAACTGAGAGAGCCCAGCCACATCAGAAGGTGCTGCCCCAGCTAGCTCAGCAGCCTTTGCCATGATCTCCTCCCCGTTCCACCTAGCGATGTCACCTAGATCGAACGGATGAGGGAGATCTAGGGCCACCTGGTAACCAGTAAAAAAGTAACTGTCCCCGAAGGCGGTGTCTAGCTGGGCATCTAGGGTGGTCACGCTGCCCTGAAGGGACTGGATTTCTATCTCCAGCTCCACTATTCTCTCCTTCACAATATCCCTCTCCTCTTTGCGACGGAGGGATATGAGCTTCTCCATATCCAGAGCATGCTGCATCTTCTCCCTGTCAACCTTCGCCTCGTCAACTTCCTTTTGGGTATTCGCCAGCGACTGGTTCAGAACTTCTATTTTCTGAGAAGCCTTAGCAAGCTCCTCTTTAGACCTCTCCAGCTCCGCTGTAGCACCCCTGACTTGCTCCAGAAGGAGGCCAACCTGTTGGCTCGAGGCCAACCTGTTGGCTCATGGCCACATTGAATTTAAAAGCCTGACAAAAACAATGCACTTGTCAGAATATTCTTAACCTCTTACCCGAATAAAGGATTAAAATAAGGCAGCTTACCTCAGCTAGAAGGGAAGACCCCCTTCTAATTAGAAGCTCAGTCGGCATGGCGGTCATGACATCTAGACCCCCACATGGGCAGGAAGCTGCGAAGTGAGCCAGAACTTCATTCTAGCTGCGAAGTGAGCCAAAACTTCATCCTGGCTGCTGTCCTTCGACATCGACCTAGCCCTATCTCGAGGTACCACCCGTTTCTTCATAGCAGAGTCAGAACTTTTCTCGACCGGTTTAGGCTGACCAGATGCCACATCGGGAGAAGTAGAAGAAGCTGAGGCACCAGCATCAATGGCTGCTGCAACATTAACTGGTCTGAGGGGTGAAACCTCTTGCACCCGGCTGGAAGCACCTCGATACCTCCCCAATCTAGCTGTAAAAGCCTCCAGCGACCTAACCAAGGTAGGAAGAGGGGGAGCTGGCGATCCGGATACCCCGACCGGGATCCTATCAGAGCCAGTAGGAACTCTAACCCCTCCAGTAGGTACTCCGACCCCTGCATCGAGATCGGAACTGATTGGAGTCCTAACAGGGGAAGACGGAGGAGAATCAACAGTACCGCCTACTTGGTGAGTCTCCATCTCAGGAACCGATAGAGATACTGTTGAAACTATAAAGATAGCCATAGTCAATATTCGCAGAGTCAATAAAAACAAAATAATATGAGCAATGCCAGAAAAGTTTTCTACCTGGAGAAGCTCCGGAAATGAGAAGGTAGTGCTCTACCCTCTTTGCCTCGAAGGCCTTCGTGATGGGAAACTTCGTGTTAACATAATGTCAGGCCATGATAGCCAGCAAGATTTTCTCTGATTCTCCAGATAGCTTGCCCTTCCCTAACGCGGGCTTGCCACTGAAAATAGTGGGAACTCGGAACTCAGACCCTCCGATATCAACCGAGCTTCCCCATTCACCTCCGAGGATGATCCATTCCTCCTTCCAGGAGGTATCCTTTTTCGTGGCCCCTGGTACCACAAATTGCAAGTTGTTTTTGGCGCGAGCATAGAATTGCCCTTTCGGACCTGGGGCATTAGCAGCAATCTGAAACACATACCCAATCTCATATGGGCCTGGTTCCCGATCGATGTTATCCTTCTGGCATTACTCCCTCCACAACATGAGGAACCCTACCAAATGCCTCCAAAATCCTGGTGTCAACTGGAGGGGAGCTAACTGTAAGACATGTAGCCCCTACGTAAAGTGGGGTGGAGAGGTAGCCTGACCCCGCAATCGAAGGCTGCCGTATGAATCGGAACCTCACCGGCAGAAGGAGAATACATATCATACATATCATACATATCATACATATCATACTCACCTGTGAAATCTCTCTGTAAACGTTTGATGGTTTCTGGAGTACTGGTAGAGGGAGAGACGCATCTATACTCATACGGAAGGGCCAGTACCCTCCCTATACTGTCTGTGACCTCACCGGCCCTGTCTCTACCTACCCGGACATCGGTTCTTACATCTTCACTCAACTCCTGGTCGACATCAACCGGAGTCTTAAGATTGTTCGAGAAGCCTGTCCCGATTGCGATGTTCCGATTGGAACGACGACGTTGAAAGGGAACGTCGTCCCCGTTGTCGCTGCTATCGCGTGCCTTTTTTCTGGGGGCGAGGCTCCCGCCAGCCACCGCGTCACCATCGAAGAGCTATTCAATTCTATCGCCACCGGGTGAAGATATAATGACAGTTTCAGAGAGTGATTTCTAGAGAAAAGGGAGAAGTTGAAGGTTGAGGCTAGGTTTTTTGCTAGAAAATCTCAATAAGGAAGTTTACTTGATAAGAATCGCTTGCGAAGGCACCAAAGTTTATAGGGATGATTACTTGTAACGGGCAGAAAGAGTAATTAATGCCGCGTTAAATTCGGCGACATGGAGGGATCATTTTTTAGAAACGTGCGCCCCTAAAATATTTCCCTTTTGAATTTGGCTTACCCTGATCGGCCATGTGGAATGTAAATCAGCGTGCAAAGAAAAGATTCCCTCCTATAAGACGTTACGAAAAATTCTCCAAGTGCTATCTATCCTGACTCCAACCCCAAACCGATACCGGTGTTCAAGTCAGGGGGGACTTCTGTTAACAGATTTTTCTGGTAAAGGACTAAGGGAGAATTTTCCAACAAGAGACCTGTCCAGGAAGACTCATCCAAATATTCCCAGAGACCTGCAAGATCAGTACCATCACCTAGATGAAGCCAATATCCGGCGAGGTTGGGACCTCGACTATCCATCTATCTAGATGGGACATTAGCCCCGAAACATCCCGCAAGCATCTCGACGTCGATCAAGGTACCAGGTATCTCGATACCTACCTCGATGTTACCTCGATATCCACATTGGTGTTACTTCGACTCCCGCCTGATACTTAGTATGATCATTCGGAGCTCCTCCAAGGCGAGTACCTTACCTCCCAGGTAATACGATAGGGAACATGAAGACACAAGCACCATTCCAGCAGGAAGTAGAACAGGTCCATCAAAATGGGGGGTCAGCGCTACCCTCTATCAAAACTCACGATCAAAATCTCCCTCCAAGCTCCATGAAGAAGGAAAGTTGACTCCATTGCCATCAAGCTCCACGAAGAAGGAAAGTTGACTCCATCGCCAAAATAAAACACCATCAATGACCCTATGATCGATCGAATCATAATTCGAATTCGCCATTGATTAACGGGATCTAATCCCGCGCCTTCAGCTCCACGTAAATGCCTTTCAACGCTTAAAATAGGATTCTCTATGATCTTTATTAAAAACGATCAGATTTTGAGAAGATTAGGGGAGTACTATATATACGGCATTGAAGGGTAAAGAAAGAGAGGTTTTTTCAAAAAATTTGGATCACCTGAACGAGAGAGAGAGAGAGATCCCGGGAGATTCCCGGAAGCCAGTGAGAGTCCATTGACAATCACTGGAGGAAAATCCACTTATCGATACGGACGTTTTCTCCATCTCCATCCTGTGTAAAAGAGTGAGAGAGAGAGAGAGATATGTACGTATTCATATTGTAAAGCTATGGTAGTAGTTGATTAAATAAAACAATGTTCGTTTTTACATATCTCAGTCCCTTTGTGTCCTTTATCCATTCTTTGGTCAGTCGACCTCGATCATATTAAAAGAGGGACCCCGGTACCGAAGGTACCTACCCCGCTGCTGCTACCGGTAGTGGGTGAGGGTGTTAACTGAGATTTTCACCCCGAGTGAATTTTCCCGTTAACACATATCAAATTAGAGTCAAATTTGACTTCTTTAATTTTATAGGTTCCCTTTTTTCACTCTCCCTTTCAAAATGGTGCGGATTAAGATTTTGGTTGATACATTAAGATAATGTTGAGAGAGATTCGTACAAACTAACTCTCAGTAGGCTATCTACCCAAATTGGACTATTTCTCGACAACGAGAGTTGCATATTGTGCACGCTGTTCCTCACTTATTGGTGAAGTAGCATCCATAACCATGTTCATGCAATTCCTTTATGGGATCTCTCTCATCAAATGTACCACTAGGGGTGGGCAAAAATCCATTAAACCGAACCGAACCGAACCGGTCCAATCGGTTTTTTTTCGGTTTTCTCTTATTTACCGGTTATGTTTGGTTTAAATTTTTGAAAACCAGATTTCCAGGTTTGGTTTCTGGTTCTAGGGTTCAAATCAAGAACGGAACTGAGAACCAGTGTATTAAAAATATTCCTATTTTTTTCAAAACTCATATCCAACACTCAACACTGCTCTCTCTCGTCTACTCCCTAAATCACAAACCCTAAATCTTTTAACTCGGCACCTCACTATTTGTCTCTCTCTCTCTCTCTCTTGTCCACTGTTTCTTTTGTCCGTCGTCCTGGTGCGCCAACGCTTCTTTGCTTAGTCGTTTTTGCTCAGGTTTGTCGTTTTTGCTCTCAAACATCACATTTATGTCTTCTTCAGTTCTTTCTGTTCTCCTTCATTGTATGGTTTCTCTCATATAATTTTACTCTATGAAATTCCCTTAACCACTTATAGTGTAAAATATACATATGAGGAGAGGTGAATAGGTATATGCTCAAATTCTTGCACTTCTTTTTGACACAACCAAGTTAAGCACACTTAGAGCCTTTAACAAGTAAATTGCTTTAGTAAATTCAATCAAACAAGTGTTAAAATAATACAAGTTAATGTAAGTAAAGAAACTAAAAATGCAAAAATCAACACAAGAGATTTTTTTTCGTGGTAAAACCTCAAAAGAGGAAATATCCACGGGTTGAATCGACAACCACCGGTAAAAAGCAAACCACTATGACAAATATGAGATACACACTCAAGAGGCAATCAACACAAAAATCACTCTCCAAGCTATCTACACTTATTTTACCCTCGGTCCTAGTGAACTTACTATGTCAACTTCTTATCCAAGACCTCACGTCTCTAGGAAGATTTCTTGCTTGTCTATCCAAGTCCTCTCGACTCTAGACAAGACTTCCACACTTAGCTATCCGGATCACCCCGATCCTAGCCAAGACTTCCAATGCTCAAATCAAAGAATCACTCTTAGAAATGAGAATTCCAACCTCTTCATAAGACATATGATTTAAGTGAATGCAAATGATGCAAACACAAGCAAATAGAGCAAGTTGATCAAGCACACTTTATGAAGAATTAGTTTTGCACAAATCAAGCTTATAATCAAATGTAACTAATTCTTATGAACATGTGATTAGAGATCTAGATTAGGCATTTAAAATCATTCACAAAAATATCTAAAAACCCAAACAAGTCAATCAAAGCTAGAATAACAAGTTTTCAACAACAAACACAAAAACTAGCTTTGAAATCAAGTGAACAAGTTAACATTTGAAATCAACAATATATTCAACAAAGCAAGAACTAGATTTAGATGATAGAGATCACAATCAAAATAAGCTAGTTCTAGAACATGTGACTAAAACCTAGAAATCAACAATCAACAATCAAAATCAAATCACAAAGATATTCTAGATTCAAGTTCATATTCTTCAAAATTAGCTAAAAGTTGTTCAATCAAAAATCACAAAAGTGAATTTCTAAAATCACTCAAACAAGTCCAAAATTTGAATCAAAATCATTCTAAAGATTTTTCTCAAATCATATGAGAAGATTCATCAAATAGATTATAAAAGAAACAAGAAAGAAAAATGATTCACTTACAAACAATGACTCACAAGTAGAAATCAGATCATCACAAAATATTTGAACATTTTTTGACTCTAAAAATGCTTGGGACTTGTTCCTCTCTTCAAGACCAACAATTTCGGCTTTTGAAAATCTAAAATCGGAGTTGATTTGAGAGAGATATGACCAAAACAAAAAATGAAAAGTTGTTTCGAAATGTGCAGGTCAAAAATGAATATATAAAATATTTCAAGGGACCTGCCCGAGATAAGCCTCATGCCAACAATGTCTGATCACGCGGGTTTTTAAAATTTTCAAAGAAAATTATCACATGTGGTGAGCTTATACGTGAAACACTAACATGCCCAATGAAAGACCAATAAAACGCCACGCGTGCGACAATAAAGTCACAGTACACAAAGATTCACGTGTATGTGCCATACTCTACAAAAAGCTTATCAAATCAAAAATCATTCCACGCAGTGAGGCCACGTGAGATGCATTCAATCGGTCCAATAATAGACCACGTGTGCAGCAAAGGAATCACAAAGCTAAAGGGTTCACGCGCATACTTCACACTCAATAAAATACGTTTCAATTCAACAACTATTCAATGCAGTGAGCTCACCAGAGTAGCATCCAAGAAAACCAATAGAAGACCACATTAAGTCCGCACGTGCATCAAAAGAAGCACAAAAACTATGTTTCACATGAGATATAATGCATTCAATAAAAACCCTTATCAATTCACAAAACCAAATGCACTATAGGTCTATAGCGTGGGCTTCGCGCGGACAAAGAAGAATTGTTGGCATGATGGCTACGTGCCTCCACGCCACTCCCTCTCTTAGGTGTGGATTTCGAGCCATGCCAAGCAATCTTCTGTTCCACTCGTTCTTCTACTATTTTCCGGTTTTTAAACTTTGAATTCAAATCCGTTTAAGGATTACGAACCGTAACTCTCTCACGTACAAGGACGACTACGAAACTATGACCAGAAATTAAAAATTCGATCTGATACACGAAGACGAAGACAATGCATAGTTTCGTAATCAGAAAGTTTTGTAACTTTTTACTCAGAACTTGAAAACTAAAGAATGAGTAACCGAAACAACCGAAACTTAATAAGGAATAATATAAAAACAAATTCAAGTCCGATATCACAAAAACACAAACAAATAAACATAAGAACACACAAGTATGTCGTTTCCTAGAAATAGTCCTAGAACGTGCAATTTTACATAAGTTGTCAAATTAAATCTAATGCATGTACATACTTCAATAAGTGTGTAAATGTGTTATACAAATTTGGCACAATGATGCAAGGACACATATATGGTTGCAATGTGTGTGTGTGTGTGCGCACCTACGCCTTGCAAGAGGAGAAAAAATATCTATACATTAGTATCCAAGTAAGCATATTTCCTCTTGAAGAGGAACTTTACATGTGAAGTTGCTTTCCTTCTTTGAAATTCGATCCAATCACGAACCACCTAAGCAACTAAACAATACAAACAAAAAGTGTTTTGTTATGGAATCAAGCCAACACAAATCTAAAACTTAACACTTTAAGGGTGCGTTTGGTACGGGGATGGGACATGACAACATGTGACTGGACAGTACTGGACAGTTGTTTCGTATTGTGTTTGGAATGCCTGAGACAGAACTATGGACTGTACTATTATGCGTTTGGTATGGTTGGGACATGACTGGACAAGAGGTTCAAATGACCAGAGTGCCCTCCTTATAAATAATAAACAACACAATATTATATATTATATATATTATTATTTAATATACAATAATATTATATATATATATATAATATGATATATGATATTATTATATATAATAATATATATAAGATATATATAGATATAGATATAGATATATGTATATAATATATATATTACAATATAATATATATTATATATTTTAATCTATATTATATATTTATATATATATATATTAATAATATATATTATTTATTATATATATCCTATACATAATAATATATATATATATATGATATATTAAATATTATTATATATATAATATATATAATATATATAATAATATAATATATATATATGATATATTAATTATTATTATTATTATTATTATATATATATAAGATATATATATATATAATATTACATATTATTACATATACAATAATATATAGATAATAATAATATTATGTAGGTAATAATATTTAATATTTTATATATTATTATATATAATAATAAAATATTATATATTATATTATATATATATATATATATATCTCTTTTTTATATTTATATTACACTGATATACGTATTATTATGATATATATATCATATATATTATGTATATATATATATATATATATTTATCATATATATAAATATTATTATTAAATAATATTATATATAATAATATATAATAATATATAATATTATATATGTAATTATAATATATATATATATATTATTGAAATATATATATAAATCTATAACAATTTATATATATATATATATATATATATATATATATATATATAATACATTGGACATGATTGTAATTTTTTGAATATGTGAAGGGTAAATTGGTCTTTTTGACATTTGTCTCATGCTATGGAACAAGTAGTCCTATGGTCTGAGGTGAGATAGTTTTTCCCAATTTTTGTCTCACCTTATCCCGTACTGTCTCATACTAATGTCGTGCCAAATGTGGGACAAGAGGAAACTGTCCCACGTTGTCCTGTCATGTACCACGTACCAAACGCACCCTAAACTCACTCAGATCTCTGTTTTATTTTTTTCATTATTTTGGTTTTTGAATTTTGTATTAGTTTCATTTGTTGCGTCATTTCGTTTGATCTGTTAATATGTTATTGTTAGTACTCGATCTGAAATATATAAAGGTTCATGCTTGTAACACAATGCAACTCTTTTGTCAAACTAAGCAAAAATATTATAGTAAATCACACACAAACAACTTTATTTTCTCAGTCTTTAATGTCTGTCCATATGACATTTGCTCTCTAAAAAAATAGTGGGTCGGTGCTAGATTGGAATTTCTGGGCTTCTCTCTCTTTTCTTTTCATTGTCAAAAGATACCCACTTAGAAAAAAGTCCTTGCTTTTTGCTCCTGATGTTTCATATGTTTTAACTTTTTTATTTTTCTATCTAGGTTATTGTACAATTGAGATTCTTTTTATTGGGTTGTGTTGATTCTGATGCTGAATATATAATGGTCCATGCTTGTAACAAGATGCAACTCTTTTGTCAAACTAAGCAAAAATATTATGGTAATTAAAAAAACTCTTAGTTTGTAATATAGTTTCAACATTGAAACTGGTACATGTGATTTTAAAAACTCCGTTAGAAAATCTCTTCTCTAAATCGTTAAATTCATTAGAAAACGTTTAATATTGATCTTATCAGGTGAAAATTGTCTAAATATTATATTGATATATATATTTATTATCATTGATTAATTGTTTGATGAATCAAGTTAATTCAATGAAAACAAATTTCTTATTATTTCAAGTTTTGTATAGATTGATTTGGAATTTTGGAGTGCGTTTGGATTAATCAAATTTAAATTATATATTAAATAAAATTTCAATATTTTTATATATATTAACTAAGGATAAAACATTGAAATTAAAAATTTTCAAACATAACATTAATAAATTTCAACTAAACATAATTAAACTTAATTAAAAATATTAAAACTAGATGATTATTTAATTAATAACATTAAGTAAAACTATAAATTAATCCTCTTCATCTTCATCTTCTTCATCATCATCTCCTCTTCATTATCATCATCACCTGTCTCATCATTGTCATCGGTCTCCTCCTGATCTTCCTCTTTTGACTCACTGTCTTCAGAACTTGTTTCATTTTCCTCACCCCTAACATCTTTCTTCACTTTCTCTTCCTCCTCTATCTCTCCCTTCTTAGAACTTGTTTTAGCTGCACTCTCCTATTCCTCTTCCTCTAAATCCTTCTCCTCATCATCCGAACCATCTTTTCTCTTCCCATCTGAATTTTCTTCATTTTCTTCCTTGTTTTCGTTATTATATTCGCTCTCATATTGGTTGTGGGATGCATAATCATCCAACTTTTTTCTATCCTCCATATTTAGTCCATTGGCTTGCAAAAATCCTTCCATTCCGACAGAAATCCCCATTCTTAATTTCGAAGGCCATGCGTATCTCTTTCTCGGTGGAAGGGTGTAATGTACCCTTATTTAATAAAATAATCATCGCTTGCTCCAACTCTTCTGTCACGTCCTCACCTTTCATCTCACGTTGCTTCAACCATATATATATATATATATATATATATATTTTAAACTCCATTGGTTTTGTGGTAGCCGTCATTTTTTTTCTTCTAATTTTAAATGAAAATACTAGTGATGAGACTTGAGAGATGACATTTTATATAGATTTCTGTCACAACCAAACATGATTTACATTTTTTTATGCTAACATGATTTTCATTTTTTTTTTCTTCTTGAAAATATGATTTTCATTTCTTAGTAGTTTAATTTACCATTTGCATGATTTGGTATATCTTCTGCTTTTTACAATCTTTCCATTCTATAAAGACATGGATTCAAGAGCTGCTGTGCAATCAAGGATTTAAGGGCTGATATGCATTAATGTTCGAAGAAAATCTAAGTGTTTTTATTTGTGTTATGGATTTATTGTGTTACCCTAAACTTGATAATTGATTGTTTATGAACACTTATTAGGTTGTGGATTGTTATTATGTGGTTTTTGTGGACCGTATAGTGTTATGTGGACTATTATGAACTTATTATGTGGGATTTTGTGGATTATTTAGTGTTTATAGAATGCTATCGGTGAATTATTTTTAATTTGGTATGTTATGAAATTTTCTATTTACTATTTAAGATTGTTGCAAAGGTTGTAGTTTTGACAACTGAGAATAGTTTTTTAGTGATTTTTAATGAGTTTTGACAATTGAGAATATCTTTTTAGTATGTTTTCTATTGTAGTTTAATCATATTCGGCACAATATCTCTAAAATAAGAAAAACTTGTGTTTTTTCAATTTTTCTAACCATAGCAGATTTTATAAATTAAAGTCCAATACTTTGGTCCAATAGTCCCAAAACCGAAAAAACAGAACCTAATCGAATCGGTCATGGTCAATCGATTTTTGATCGGTTGACAATTGTAAAATTTATTGGATCGGTTCACTTTTTTAAAACAAAATATTATTGGTTTTTTATTGGTTCACCCGAAAAGTGAATTGATTCGTTAAATGCCCACCCCTATGTACCACTAAGAAGAGAAAAATCAAGATTAGAAAGCGTATGAGAACCAGTTTGTCTATCAGCCCTCTCCATCGCATCTGTATTATTATATGTTATTAGTAAAATCTGAAGGACTGACAGATCAACATCATTACCATAAAAATGTTAGGATTATGCTCAATAGCAAGAGTGTAATATTGTAATTGACAATTTTTTTATATAAATAAAGTGATTTCTGATTCTGCAAAATCTTATAGCATTTATAATTATAATTGTCAAGGTAAATAATCATAAGGTCAAAAGACTATGAGATATGAAGAATTGCTTGTACATCCGGATATGTATGAGGTAGACACAATTCTTTAGTTAGTCTTGAATAACGTTCACAACTTAAGTTAAAGGTTGGGCACCTCTATCTTGATAAAGTTGTAGAATTCTTTTACTAGCATTTGAGTGAGATCAAATGAGTTATGATGAGTCTAAAATCATCGAAAAGTTTTCGAGTAAAAGAATCTAGTGCACTGGGTGCATTGAACTGGATCACAATGAAATACTTTATCTAGAACCGTCACTAGATATAAGTCTTTTCATTATCAGGACAATCGGAGAGTCTATCTAAATCCTGAGATAAATGAGGGACTTATGGTTGCAAGTGTTATCATTGAGCTATCAATGAGTACGATTATATAACATAGTCTATCCTCGATAGTTTGGTGGTATTCATTTGTTAATCGATAGAGGACTTCATTTATAAATATGGACATCGTGGCTCCATTTATTAAATGAGAGTATAATATCATCATATGGATGTTTTGAGGTATTGGATATTAAATCTCAACGTTGAGTTTTCAATAATGATTATTGAAGACATGGCTTCTGGACAAGTCAAAATATCCAAGTTCAAAATGTGGTCATATGAGAAAATATGGTAACTTGGAGAGCTATAGGCGGTCTATGAGCTCTTGGCGATTACTGATATTATTCACGAGGATACACCATCTCCTATAAGATTGTCTAGGGTATGAATGAGAAACATCTCCTTATTCTATCTTTATTTAAGAGTTCAATTTTAGCTATTTAGTGGAATGACTTAAAATTAATAGATCGGACCTGTAAGGACCTCGATTTTATGATTGGCTTATTTCATGACAAACCACCACATTGGGGATGATTGTGTAATGGGTAGCTTAGGTCCGTATTGGCAAGCTTCCAAGCATCTCCATGACTTCAAGAGCAAAAGGTATATTCACTTGACTTTGTCTCTTGAAGAGTTTAGGTGCACACACACACACTTCATGCATGTTTTGTTTATCTTGCATTTGTGTTCGTTATTGTTTGTATAAGTGTGCATCCTTTTCTAAAACACTCACTAGCTTACATTAGATATCATATCTTGCATTGTATCTTAGTTGATAACATGTTTGACATGTTAATTGTGCTTCATTGTGTGCATCTCACTCACTTCACACTTGCACAACATTCATGTAAGATTGACTTTTGTCTTGAGTGTTAAAAAGGGATTTTTCCCTTTGGCGCGGCCTAGACCGCTCGGCAGGCCTTGCTTGCACCGCGGCGCACGGAGCGGTATTCTCCAGTGCGTCATGCGCGACGTGGACCGCGACCTGTGCTCTTGCACGCACAGCGGTCCCAACCGCGGTGTTGTCCAGACGGTGCACTGTTGTATGTACCGCGGTCTGGACACTTACCTGAGCCGCGGTCTAGCAAGCGGTTTTGACAGGATTCTGGTTCCCAAGTTCAAAACGATGTAGTTTGATCTAGGGCTTCATATATATTCTTCCTTTTCTCTTCTTGGCCGACCAAGAGCTCAAAGATTCATTTTTAGAGAGAGGTTAGAGCTCCTAGAGAGAGAAAGCTTCAAGAAAGCATCTTTGACTCTCCAAACCCAAAACCCATCTCCATCTTGCATCATTCAACATCATATGAGCATGGGTCTTCATTGTTTCATGACTAGGTAAGCAAGAACTTCTTTGAATATCATTTATTGTTCTTCTTACTCTAGATTAGGTATTTATTGCATGATTAAATACCTAGACTCTATTATTGCATATTTATGAGTCTTGATAACATGATTGGGTTTGTATTTTGATAGCTTAATTGATTAGGTCATTTTTGCCTAAAAGCTAGGTCATAAATATTCATGTGTGATTAATTGATAACTAGGTTGAGAAATTGTATTTTAATCAACTAGTTAATGTTCATGAATATTTGATTGTGTATGTTTGTGATAGCTTGCATTATTAGGTCATATATGCCTAAATAGCTAATCCATAAATATTCATGTATGCTTAATTGATGATTATGTTGACTTTGTGCATCTAGTCAAGTCTATGAATGTTTATGTGAATTTAATTGACAATTAAGTTGTTAGAATTTCTCTACAACTAATTGAGACCTCATGTGTGTACATGTACGCATTATTTGATAACTAGGATGTTGTATTGCATTATCTACATATAGTTAAGTATTGTATGTTTGGTCTAACATATATTGTGTTGAGCATTCATTGACTGTTCACTTAGACCCTATACTCTTCATTGAATCAAAGTCTTGTGGCTTCGGGGTGAAGTTGCACAAGCATTGAAGTCTTGCAACCAAGTTGTGGTTGGCAAGCATCGGTCAAGAATTCACTGTAAAAGGCCTGCGGGTAGAGTAGGAGGTGCTCACGCCAATAGTAGTGTATCAGTGGATATCACTAGGGATTGAACCAAGAGTGGCGAGTGGTAGTGTCCATAGCCTGAGGTTATCTAGAGTGAGAGTCCGAGCATCACTTGAGGGTGTAACGTTTTACTCATATAGTGGATTTGAGGATCGTGTGTGGCTAGGAGGATAGCCCGTGGTTTTTCCCTTTGTTTAAGGGTTTCCACGTAAAAATCAAGTGTTATTTATTATTCCGCACTTTACACTTGATTTTGTATGTTTGATTTAATTGGGTTATTTGTTTAATATTGACTAATCGAAAAATTGGTAATAATCGATTAACAACCCATTCGCCCCCCCCCCCCCCCCTCTAGGTTGTAGACACACGTTAAGAGTGTATTTTCAGGACCTAAGTGAATCATTTGTTGATTGTGATTAGGTTATGTCTATTGAAGCTTAAATTTAGATAGCCCGCCAAGATCCACAATCCACACATACTTGTATGGATCACTTGATATATTCTACCGGACCAATTTATGGGTCCATCTAGAATTGCATTTAATATATTAAGAATATAATATGTCTATTATTTATTTAATAGGCTGCACTATTATATTAATATATTAAAAGGAGACATGTAGGCTAGTTTCTTTTAGTAAGAATAAGTATGGTTCACACGTGAGCTTTTATTTAAAGTCTAATGGATTAAATAAAATAAGAAAAATAATAGTTGGCCCATATATACATGGTGTGGGCGGCAAGGCTAAATAAAATAGCCAAAGATATTATTTTATTTTATTGTTTTGATTAAATGGGAATTAATTAATTATTTAATTAATTAATAGTTTAAATCAAAATCTTTTCCTGATCAGTAAATTAAATACTATGTGTTGGATTAGGGTTGGAATTCTTTTAAGTGATAGGAGTCTTAATGTGGTAAGGATTAAGTTCACATACACTCCTTATTATACAAAGAATTTGGCTACCACTAGTCCTACAAGGGTTAGGATTCTTGAAATGATAGGAATTAGGGAAAAGGATAATTCCTTTTCAAGTAAGGAAATTAACCAACCCTAGATTTCCTATTCAATGAATTCGGCCAACCCTACTTGGTGAAGGAGAAAATTCGGCCAACCTATAAATATAAGGTTATGAATTTTCGGCCACTAAGAAGCAAAATAGAGAGAGATTTTTGTTTGTTTTGAAAATAAAACATCCTACTCTATACACATAGATTTTCGGCCAAGAGAGAAAAAGAAAATAAGTTTTCATTCGATAGTGCACTTACAAGCCTTTAACATCAAAAAGTTTTGTGCACACTTTCGATTTAGGGTTACGCGAGTTTCAATCATATTGATTGTGAATTCAAAAGTAACCGTAACTATTTTTTTAGGCTCTTGGTGTTTTACTATTGAAGATCAAGATCAGAAATTCCATACATCCATTCTAAGGTAAGCAATTCAAATAAAAAGGGAGACCACGCTCCTAGGTGATTCACGTACGTGCTAGGATTGAAGATCTTGCGGATTACCATCGACGTAAGTCAATCGGATCACGCGACAAGAGGTATTTAACTCTAACCGTATATTTGAGTTTAATTAATTAAAGAGTTAAGGTTCAAATCTTTAGAAAAATTTTAAACTATACGAAAACTATTTTTTCGCCTTTCGCTGCGGTTTTAAGCAATTTTTCCCTACAAAAAAGTGGTGATCAAATATGATATGTCACTAATTAGCCAAATAAGATCAACTCTAAATTTACCAATACTCGGCTTAAAGTCCCGACGAGATCCGGTTAGGTTTTTCCGATCAATGGGGTAGAGATAACCTGATCAGATTCATCAGATCGATCGGGTAGAGTCAACCTGATCGGGTTCAGCTAACCGACCAGGTAAAGAAACCTAGTCAGGCTAGATAACTGGTCGAATAAAAGATACACTAGTCGGGGTTGAGTAACCAACCGAGCTAATGAGACCCGGTCGGATAGATAACCGGTCGGCGAACGATATGTGGAAGATGTTAAGTCTAAGACAACTACGACTATGATACACATAGAAAAAATCTTACTCAAACAATGAACCATGAAATATAGTCCAGTAAGGAAACAAACTTCCTTAAAGATATTGGAGTCCAAGTTCAATGAGGAATTTAATTCATTAAATGCGCAGAATATACAAAACAAGAAAGAAGATAAATACGACTCCAACAAGTTAAAGTCCTACTAAATCTTGTTAACTTTCCTTACTTGTACATTAAGAATTAGGGTTCTATGCATGTATAAATAGACCCTCAAATACCGTTACATAGGTATGTGAAAAACGCCTAATAGTAAGAGTGCAAGAGAGATTGAAAGTGTAATTTGTTCTTATATATTGAGATCTTTCCCTCGACGTTCCTGACAATCGTGGTTTTTTCTCTTCTTGGGTTTTTCACGTAAAATCTTGTGTTTTACATGATTAAGTTTTCCTTTTTTGCTTTACAATTTAATCATTAATCGCATTAACGATGTTGGACGTATGGCTGGTTTTCCATAATCCAAAAATCACCGTCAATATTATCATATTCTTCCAATACTACTACACCAAAAGAAAATTAGTAGACACTTTCTTTCAAAATTAAGGGCAAAATAAAAAACATTTTCATAAAATATACCCTAATAAATGTACAACATGAATAGAAGAATAAAGATTAGGAAGCGTAGGAGAATCAGTCTTTTTTTCAATCATCTCCCCATCTCTATTATCCCTCTCTATCTCCAATGTATTATTAATTTATTATCATTTACTTTTCATGATGTACCAAAAAAAAGATAGTAAGCACTTCCTTTCAAAATAGTCAAACAAACACTAAATGCATCGGAAGAGTAAAATGTAAAGAGGTTACATATCCCCACACTTGATATCATAGACAGTTGACTAGATTCCCATTGTTTGAACATTTTAGAGTAGTCCTACTTTTGAAAAAATGGATTTCAAAATTTTTTTTGTATTTGGCCCATGTTTTGAACAAGCTCTCAATTGAATCTCCGCCGACAAAGCATTTATAAATACAAAGCCATATTGTCGTGGAGATTTATCGGATATATGATAGATGCAATTCTCAAAGCAATGTAATGTCTTCGTAGACAATACATAAGTTATCCAACATATAGAATTCGTAAAATAAGCATTAGAAGAAAATTAGTAAGCACTTCCTTTCAAAATTAAGGGTAAAATAAAAAAAACACTTTCATAAAATATACCCTTGACAAATGTACCACAATAAAGAGAAAAACAAAGATTATGAAGCATATGAGAATCAGTCTTTTTATTAGCCATCTCCCCCTCTCTGTCAACCCTCTCCATCTCTTCTGTATTATTATCATATTCCCCGTTGCTGCATCAAAAGAAAATTAGTAAGCACTCACTTTCAAAATAGTCAGAACAAACACCAAATGCATTGGGAAAAGTACAATGTACATATGTTACATAGTCGCACCCCTGATATCATATACAGTTGCCTAGATTCTCATTGTTTCAACATTTCAATGTAGTTCCTATTTTTGCCGTATAGATTTCTAAAATTTTTGTATCATAGGCCGAAACAAGTAATGTGTGTATATGAAAATAGTTTCTTCATGTGTTGTTGAGTTGAGTTGCAAGCTGAATCAATACGAGATTGTGCAATTTGCTACTTCACATGCTGAGCCACATTTGTTTTTCTATTTCTCTACATGAAATGGTAGGGTCTGTCCTGTAAGCGTTTTTCAGTAACTGTTTTTCGAAAATAAAAATAAAAATGAAAACAGTGTTTTTTTTGTTTTTCGAATTCTGAAAACGCGTCTGGTAGCATATACGGGAAACTGTATCCTGAAATTGAAAACAGTAAAAACGCGTCTGGTAGCTTCACTGAAAGCTGAATTCTGAAAATGAAAACAATAAAAACACGTCTGGTAGAATAACTGAAAAATATCAAAAATTATAATTTTTTTTATATTTTTTCTATTGCAATTTTTAATTTGAATAAAAGGGAGCTAATAATTCATCCCAAATAATTATCAAATAACTCATAATTTAAAAATTGTTGTAAAAATAAAGAGAAAAATATAATAATGAATCACCACCGAATACATACATATATACATATACATATATATATATATATATATATATATATAATTTGAATAAAGGTGAGTCACCAGAACATTACACATGAAATTCAGTAAACTGGAGTTAAGTTAACAAAATCTGGAGTTAAACGTGCTACCAGTAAACTCATATCTCCACATTTAGCAAACATACCAACAAGACTGGTTCCTACAAACTGATTAACACTAACTTCACTCTTGATTATCAATGCATGATATCTTCTTCCCAGTTCAAGACATCTTTCATTGCTACAAAATTTTAAAACACCAATCACAAAACGCCTATCTAGTAAACTCCCTGAAGAAGAACATGTAGGGGCATCATTAGTACACACATCGTCACTGCAATCATCATGAGAAGTATCATTACCTGTAAAATAACCATTTTTAACCACACCCTTTTCAACATCAATCACATATCCAGCGTAGTTAATTGGACTCAATTGTTGAAACACCAATTCGTTTAGGACTTCTATCGAACAATGTATATACAACTTTTGAAGGAATATGTTCACTAGCCATAGATGTCATTGGGAGGCTGGAATTTTTAAGCTTGAATGAGTCTTTTACACTGGAAGTGGAAGGAAAGGAAATTGAAAAGCTGGTATTCAAACAAAGTTCAGTAAAATTTCAAGGAAAGGAAATTTTTAACTTCGCTGGATGACTAATAAGTGGACTCAGCGAAGAAGAAGAAGAAGAAGAAGAAGAAGAAGGAGAAGAAGAAGAAGCCGATCGGAGGCGGAGAAGAAGAAGAAGAAGCTGATCGGTGGTGAAGAAGAAGAAGAAGAAGAAGCCGATTGGCGGCGAAGAGGAGAAGAAGAAGTAGCGGATCGGTGAAGAAGAAGAAGAAGCCGATCGGCGGCGGCGAAGAAGAAGAAGAAAAGGAGTCTGGAAAAAGATGAAGAAGAAAAGTGACGGGAAGATGAAGAAAAGTAAGAAAAAAAATGATTTTTTTTAATTAAAAAAATGATTTTTTTTTAAAAAGTGAAAAACAAAAAAAAAACAAATACGAAAAACGAAAAACAACTTTCAGATGTTTTTCAAATTTTTCACTTTTAACACTAATTGTGTTTTTCAAATTTTTTTTGTTTTTCGAAAATAAAATGAAAAACGGTTAAACGAACGCGAATTCGAAATCGTTTTTAGAAAACAAAAACGAAAACAAAAAAAAAAACAGCTGCAGGACGGGGCCTAAGTCAAACCAAAAATTTGAAGAAACATTATTCAAATTTGTTGTATTTGGCTTATGATAGGAACAACTCCTCAATTGAATCTCCGTTGGCAAAGCATTTACAGATACAAAATCAAATTGCCATGGAGATTTATCTAGCTCATGATATATAGATGCACTTCTTAAAGCAATGCAATATCGTCCTAAACAATACATAAGCATTTTGGCCAATATATAGATTTCATAAAATAAGCACAAAAAAAAATTTAGAATGCACTTCCTTTCAAAATTAGTGGCAAATTAAAAAAGACTTTAATAAAATATACCATCAACAAATTTACCACAATGAAAAGAAAACTCAAGATTAGGAAGTGTTTGAAAAGTAGTCTCTTTATCAGCCATCTCCCCCTTTTCTATCATCACTCTCCGCATTCTCTGTATTAATATCATATTCTTCATCTGCTGCACCAAAAGAAAATTAGTAAGCACTTCATTTTAAATTAGTAAAAAAAAACACTAAATACATCGGGAAAAGTAAAATATACAGATGTTATATATCCACACCCTTGATGTCATATACAGTTGTCTAGAATCCCATTATTTCAACATTTTAGGGTAGTTCCTATTTAGGGTAGAATCCTATATATATTACATATTTTTTTAACATATTTCATGTTTTGTTAATATTTGTTATGTATTTTTTTTTACATTCTTCACATTTGTTTAACATATTTCACTTTTTTTTGGTGTGACATTTCTCATGTTTTTAAAACATATTTCTCGTTTAAAAAAAAAGTGAAATTTCTAGATATAATAACTCATGGTATGTTAAGTATTAAAATATTAGATTTGAAAGAGGGGACAAAAGCAAATCTACAACTCAACGAATTTGCAACTCATGGTGTAGATTTGAGAGGGGGTCGTTTGTTTGTATTTTTCTTTTTTGTGAAGATTGAACAGTCTTGAATTTTACTAAAAACTGAATAGTGACTGAAACCTGAAACTAAATGACATGTTTGTTTTTTTATTTTAGCACTCATGCCCAATTTAGTAAATTTTCATAATCAATTAAAATTTGCAAAACACATTTTACTTGTTTTTTTTTCTCTAAGTTGATTATTCATAAGACCAATTTACCAAACACCTATCAACTTATTTGGTAAGTTGATTATTGCTTAGTTAAGCTAGAAGCTGATTATTTCATATGCAAAACAATCCCAAACATAACCATAAAAGAGGTTCGGAATCGGAACCAAAACCGATCCGAATTGAATTGAAATGAACCGAACCGAACCGAACCGAACCGAACCGGAACCGGGGTCACCTCTAGTAATAGGTTAAAATAAATAAATTTGTATAATATAAAACTATGATAAAATTAGAAATATATTATCTTTAGTTCAATAATCTTGAAAGAAAATATATTAAATGTAATCCAATGATTTAGAATTAAGTTAAAAGTTAAAAATTTATTAATTTTTATTTTAAATTGTTTATTGACATTTTTAAGTTTTTCTTAAAAAAAACACAAAAAAGTCTTAAAAGCATCTTCAATGCTATTATGTATTTGGAGAAAATGGAGTGTCACATATGATAGATACTATAAAAGTTAGAAAAACTCTCTCCAATGCAATTATCTAAGTTGAATATGGAGATGATGTGGCAAAAAAAAGTTAGAGAATATGAAGTTGAGTGTCTAATTCTAGAAACTCTCCTAAAAATGCTGGTTAGGATTTTTAATTATTTCCACTAATAATATTAAAGCTCATTTAATTGTAAAATAAAAGAGGAGAGAGAATGTAATAATTGTTTTATTATGATTGGTCAAAAAATAGATACATATTTGATTTTAAATAATTGCATTGTAAATATGAATATGCATTTCTCTACAAATTTTTTAAAAGTGGATCAATTTTGAATAGAAATATTGATGTAGTGCTATTTAAAAACTCAAAAATACATAATAACATTAAAGATGTTTTAATAAATTCAATTCAGATACGTTAAAACAATTAAGTTTAAAGTAAAAAACAAAAAAACAAACAGACGAACCTAGGTCGGTATCAAAATCCAGTAACTAAATAGAGAAACAAAAAAGAAACGTTAAGATTCAGGAGGCGCGAATACTCTCTGTGTCTTTCTGGAACCAGACAACACAACCTTTCTCTAAAATCCAACCATCAAACAGATGAAACCCTAGTTCCAATACCAGCGCAATTGATAGAGAGCAGTGCGTCCTCTTAATTTCGCCAACCTCATCGTCGACTCTCTTCGTCTTCTCCAACATTTTAGCCGTCCCCAACCTCCTCCAGGTTTTTCTTTGACAAATATTGAAAATTTTAAATCGATTGATTATCAGAACAAAACAGAATCTTGTAATAATTGACCCATTTTTGTTTTATGTCTTTTATACTCTGATTTTCTTGAAGATATACAAATACGCATTCTGGCAAGCTAACACAGTAATATGACTAGAAATAAAACTCAAAATGTCAAAAACATAATTCACATTGTTAACTTTCAAGTTTTACTTAATGTAGATTAGTGATTACATAAAGCATATAATGCAAACGGTCTGATCATGACAGGAAAACTAACATCTTCGATACTTCTTTTTAGAATTGTTCGTTTTTATAATTATTGGTATTTTGGCATGCTGATGTCCAATGTGAGCCAACATGTGTTAGTTTTGAATCTAAATTGTTAGAATATTTACATAGGTAATTGAATCTGCCAATGTCTGATTTAATTATCCTCCTGCTTGGGCTTGTGTAGAGCATAGGTTCAATAACTGGCAATAGAGTCCTCAGGAGCATTTTTCTTTTTAGAAAATCTGCCAATTCCTCTCTTTCCTAATTACCCAACAAAAAGCAAGTCCGTAGTATCTGTTTTACAAGGAATTTATGTTTCTGAAGAAAATTGGAGGCATGTTTGCTAGGGTTTGGTCTTAGAACAAATTGATTTTTGCTTTAAACTAACAGAAGAAGAGAAAACTGAATTAGTCAAGTCTTTCATATTTCTGTGTAATATCTTTTGTGGACTTATAGGTTAAAGGTTAAACTTTAAACTTGTTTAGTGGTTGTTTTTTGCGGACATTATGTGATTTTGAGTTTTCATAGTGATTGTACTGTAGGGCTGTCACTGTAAGATATCATTGTAAAATGGGTGGCTATGATTCAGGTAGTGATTCCAATGATGGTCGTGATGAAGGTGAGTTGGTTTTTAAACACCAGTTACTTTTCGGTTACTGTCATCTTTGTTAATTGTGTTATTTAAGTTGTCTCTTGAATTCTCTGATGTCAGGTTAATGCATAATGCCATTATTTTTTTGTCTGTTATGAAAAAGGCATTAATTGTAGACTAATGGAATGGATATAAGTAGAGGATGGGAAACTGACTTGATTATAAAAGCCTATGATTTTTTATATAGGTGCTTCAATTTCACAAACCAACCACCAAAGGTGGTATTGATGTGTTCTTTATTGTGCTAAGAATCACTTTGTGAAACACTTGAATATGTTGAAATGAACTTATATTGATATGATCACGTTGATTAACAATTGTTGTACAAAAAACATGTTTTCATGGAATCATTATCAGTCCTGCTCCTGTTTTCATCTTTGTGAAGAGTAACAGCTTTGATAGTCTATGAAGAGCATTCTTAGCATGTTAAATTGAAGTTGGATCGGAATGTTTTAACTTTGAGCCTGATTACTCATTTACTTTTAGATTATGTTATGGTGATTAGAAAAGTTGTCTACCATGCATTGGAAAGCACAAAAATTATGTGGTTTGATGCATGCATGAATCATGATAATCATGTTTGTGGAATGACTTTATTTAATGTGTTGGTTTTATTTGGTACCCTATCTTGATTTTTTTACTTTTTCTTCTTGTTTTTCTGTACTGCGCTTAATCTCTAGGTATTTCTAATACAATAGCAGCAACACCTATAGGTTTCTGTTGGATTTTTCTTTTGTCTTCGAATTTATCTGGATGTTTCGTTTGGCAGATGATGAGGAGGAATATGAGGAGGTTGGTAACCAGCTTTTGGGATTTATGTTCGGAAATGTTGACAATGCTGGTAATCTTGATGTTGATTACCTTGATGAGGTGATCTTCTTTCTCCCCTCATATATTGTCACAATACATGTGAATAAAGTAATTCTGTCACAATATGAACAAACAACATATTCTGTAATAATACATAATCACATATAAGCAAATTATCAGTACTTTGATGCTTCTCTGTGTCAATTATGCACTTGGATAATGTAGTCATGCTGTTTACGGGAATTTGTTGGATTTTTCTGCTTGATGCTTAGACAGTCATGGCTTTTTAATATTGTGTAGGATAAATGCTACAATTTGTGCATTTTGAGCCATGATTACCTTTGTATTTGTATCTCAAGTGATATTCTGCATGTTATTTTTCGATGACCAACACGTATTTGTATTATTCCTTTTTATGTTGTGATTTTTAGGGTATGTGTGGCATAAAAAACAGTATTGGTTTGTGTATTTGTTTGGATATTTGTAAAATCCTTGTGAAAGCAGCTGGTATTTGTCCTCTTTTCTCATGATGCTTTCAATGCAGTGTTTTATATCTGAAAAAGAAAGGAAATAAATAATGATGCAAAGAAATTCTTGTTGGAGAAAGTTTGGATGGTTGGGTAAGAAGATGGCTATCCTAAAAATAAGATGGAAAGAGACTGGAAAGTGAAATTCATGAGATGTTTTTGTTGCTTTTTTTTTTCTTCCAGAAAAATAAACTAAATGGCTGAAAAAAAATCAATATTTCCAATAATGATATGCTCTCCAAATTTTTTCTCTTGTTTATTGAATCTGAATGTTAATTTTAAATAGTTACAGATATGAGACTTACTATAACCAAATTTTAAATTCTTATGAGTTAGGGGTCATTTGTTTTTTTCACTTATCAGTTAATGAGTCAGAATTAGACTTTGATGTAGGAATTTGTAAATTTCTTGTTTTTGGCTATCCTTATTATTTATGATAAGTACATAACAATTAGTAGCCATAAGGATTCAATCAACACATATATTCACACGTTAAAAGAAAAAGCAAACAAACATGTCATTACTATTTCAAGTTTTAGTCGTGTTCGGTCTTTAGTAAAATTCAGACCTATTCAATCCACAAATAAATAAATAAAAACAAACGACCCCTTAGCTACCTAAATTGTCAATGATTTAGTGAGTTCATAGTTGTTAAAGGGGCAAGGCGCACCGAGGTGCCAAAGTCATCTTGGAGCCTAGGTGCAAGGCGAGGTGCACGCCCGATTGAAACGGCGCACATTCTAAACTTAAGAAAGTTACCGTACCCAAAAAAAAAAGTTTTTTGAAAACAGCAAAAAACAGTAAAATAGAGAGATGAAGAGAAAAATAGGAGAGAATGAGAGACTGAGAGAAGAGGTCACTGTGAAGAAGTGGATGGAGATACTCGGTTGAAATTGGAGATAGATGGTGAGTGCTCAAAGAGTCAAAAGTTGTTAGGGTTTATTTTAAGAGAGTTAACATTTTAATTGAGGCGCTTGAGTGGGCGCCTTGCCTACTCAAGGCGCTGTCTAGGTGTCTTGAGAGTTGAGACACTTAGCTCCTAGGTGCGCCTTTAACAATTATGAGTGACTTTGCCTGCAAATTTTTGCTTTGACAAAGTTGTATTAGCAAGATGTGGGATTGTGTAAAAATGCCGTCATGTAGCTTATAAGTGATCTCTTTCGGGAAGGAGTGGGGGAAATGAAAAGGGACTATGTGGTTAGTTGGAAGGTGATGACTCAACGTCCCTCCAAGGGAGGATTAGGACTGGCAACCTGGTGCAGAGTAATAGTGTGTTATTTGGAAAATGGGCATGGATATTTTCCTCAGAAAACTAGTGTCATTAACTCATTGGCAAACAGTAATATGAAGTAAGTATAGTCTTCATTGAATGGTTGGGAATTCAATAAGGTCTCTAGAGGTAATATTAGGTGCTTTGGGTTTATCTTGCAAAATCAGCAGCTCATTATAAGACTGGTGGTGGGAATGGGAGGAAGATTAGATTCTGGGAGGATATTTGCAAGGACATGCTGCATTTTTTCTGTTTATCTGTTTTTCCTCACCTCTATAGATTTAACGGGAGGGGAAAATCTACCAATTGTAGAATTTTTGGTTTCTGAAGCTGGGAATTAAGATATCGTAGGAACCTCAACGAAATTGAGACTTTTTTAAATGTGCTGATCTCCTACATGTTCTTGAGATCACTTTCTTGGAAGAGATGGGGGAGGATATAAGAGTACATATACTTGATCAGCGTCATTCTTTTTTTTAAATCTTTTTCCATGCCCTTGTCGATGACCCAAGCCCCTCTTCATTTTATCAAACCACCCTTATTTGGAAAGCTGAAGTTCCATGTAAGGTTAAAATTTTAGTCTGGACTATAGGTCATGGTATAGTGAACACTAATGATATAATTATATAGCAGATATCAAACTTCAAACATATGCCTATCCACTCATTCCCTCAATGGTGTGTTGTGAAATGGGTTCAGAGGGTATACACCATCTTTTCACGCATTGTCTCTTATCCTCCGAGGAATAAACTGTTTGTTTCAGCAGATCTTAGCTGGTCTATTCTGGCTTCAATGAGGAATCTTTTGGAAAAATCACCAAAGGCTTTTAGAGGAGGCAAAAATGCTGCAATTTTGTGGAAATGAACTGTAATGGTTGTTTTTTGGGTGGTTTGGAACAAGAGAAATATAATATTTTTTTTAAGATCATAGTGGAGATGATTTCTAGTCTAATTTAGAAAGGATTGAGAGAAATAGATGAATTCAGATTGGATTATATTGAGCCATTGTCGTTTACCTTGTGTGTGTGATCCCACCTCAATTTAGATTCTGATGCAGCATGCAAAAATGCAACTTAAGTTAAGTGGTGGCCTTGAGTTCACCAAACATTCTTTTTCATATTCAGTGTTGAAGGGCTGCGTGGTTTATAATTTAATTTTATCTTTTCCAAATTGGTTGGTGTTTTTATTTATTTATTTATTTTTATTTTGCAAAGTTGCATATTTGACCTCTTTGATTTCATCAAATGGTAAAGATACATTATTTCTTCAGGACGCTAAGGAGCATCTTGCTGCACTGGCTGACAAGCTGGGTTCATCTCTCACAGATATAGATGTATGGAAGTCTTACTAACGTTTAATTGTTCTTAGTGATTTTCCAGCAATATTTTTGGACACAAGTCTTAACTTTGCTTTTTGATGTTAAAATACTAATGAGATTGTTATACTTTCAGCTGTCCGTAAAATCACCTCAAACACCAGCTGGTGCTCTTGAACAAGGTGATGTTGTTTGCCAGGAAAACCTCTCTCATGCAGTTTTTGATGTTCTGTTAGTATTGTTGTTTCTTTAACTAATTATTTCTTATATTACTTTCTTCATTAAAGCTATGTTTGAGATTGCTTTTGTTTGGGAAATAATCACTTATTTTTCAAGTTTTGACCAAATGGGTGTTTGGTAAACTTCCCAAAAGCAACTTATTTTACAATTTGCTGTTAGAATATTTCATTATTAATGTAGAATATATTCGTTATTAATGTAGGATATTTTTGTATAGTTGACAATCTGTTAATTGCTGATTATAGGAGATTGTTAGATTAATTGTAGAGATTGTAGGAGATCAATTACTTGATTCTCACTCTGTACTTTTCATATATATTGCCTCCATATGGAGAGGAATAAACAACAACTTCTGATTTGTTCATGGTATCAGAGCCTAAAACAAATTTTTAGGTTTCTTCTGTCACTATTTCAAAAAAAAAAAAAAAAAAATTTCTACTGCTACAGTACTTCATCTACAGTATGTTGCTACAGTACGTTCCTCTCTACTGCTACAGTACATCGCTACAGTACTCATCTACAGTACTTTTACCGTTTTACTGTTCCGACAGTCAGTTTCACTGTTCTGACTCCAAATTTACTATTCCGCTGCTGCTACAACTGTTGTTACTGTTATCATTGCGATGGCAAATCCCGATGAAGAAAAATCTGACATGCCGAGTCCTATGGAATCGCTTCCATCACTACCTCCTATTCCTCCAATTTATTCTCATGACAACTCATCCAAAATTGAGATTAAATTGGACGGAACAAACTCTCTCCTATGGTCTAAGTTCGTTGAGATCTTCGTAGCCGGGAAAGATAAATATGGATTTCTCACCAGGGAAAGTGTTAAACCTGCAACCACCAGTCCCGTCTATAGATGATGGTTGGCAGATAATGCTCTTGTGCAAGAATGGCTCCTTGGATCCATGACTCCTAAGATTATGGGGATGTTTATCCGATTACCTACAGCTCAGGCCATTTGGGATGCAGTTGCTCGTACCTACTATGATGGTGCAGATCAATCCATTATCTACGAGCTTAACAGCAGAGCATTTAGTATGTGCCAATCTGGGCGTCCTATTTCAGAATACTACGGGGAATTTAACACGATATGGCAAGAATTGGATCAACGATGTCAAATGATATGACTGATGCTACAGATGTGGTCAAACTTAATGATCACATTGAAAAACAGAGAGTTTACATGTTCCTGGCAGGGCTAGATCCTGAATTTGACAAAGTGCGGGCCGATGTTTTACGCATGGATCCATTTCCTGATGTTGAAGGGGCATTTGCTTATGTCCCTCGTGAAGCACAACGTCGGGTCACTATGCTAGCCCCACCACAAGTAAGTGATAGTTCAGCTTTATTAATCAATAAGGGGAATACAGGGGATCGGAAATGTACTCAATGTGGACAGAAAAATCATACCCGAGATGCTTGCTGGAGATTGAATGGGTATCCTGAGTGGTACTTGGAAAAGAGGAAGAAAGGGACTCCAAAGACCGGAACTGCCGCTCTTGCATCCTCCTCCGTTCCACAGGGTAATATATATGATTCCCAAAGCTCAGGTATTTATCATTATGCTTTCAGTGTTTCTACGATTTCTGGTAATAGTACGTGGATAATTGATTCTGGTGCAACTGATCACATGACCTGTAATTCTCAAAACTTTAGTCATCGTAGTCCAACCGAAACAAAAAAGGTGTCATACGCTATGGTACACCCACCCCAGTTCATGGGGCTGGTTCCATATCTCTTACTCCATCCTTTCATTTATCATCAGTTTTACATGTGCCCATTTTATCTAGTAATTTACTCTCTATCAGTAAAATTATTAAGTCTGTAAATTGTATTGTTACGTTCTGGCCTTCTCATTATGTGTTTTAGGACATCACAACCAAGGAGACGATTGGAACTGGTGAAGAAAAAGGGGGGTTGTACTACTTTACAGCAGATAGTGTCTCAAGCTCATCCAGGCCAAGTCATCTTCACAAAGTGGTATAAGTTACAGCTGACAACGAGAGTAATATCTTTCTGTGGCATAGGCGTTTAGGTCATTGTTCATTTGGATATTTAAAATTTTTGTTTCCTTCTTTGTTTAAAACTGTTGGACATAATAATCTACGGTGTGAATCATGTGTTTTGTCCAAACACCACCGCACTGTTTTTCCTCCTAGTAATAGTAATAAAAGTTCTATGCCTTTCGCTTTTGTTCATTCTGATGTTTGGGGTCCTTCTAATGTTGTGTCTGTGTCCGGTATGCATTGGTTTGTTACATTTATTGATGATTGTACACGCATGACTTGGATTTTTCTTTTAAAAAATAAAAGTGATGTATGTGACGTTTTTCAAAATTTTTATCATATGATCTTAACCCAGTTTCATAAGAAAATTCAAATTTTACGATCAGATAATGGTGGTGAATATCTGAATCATGGTCTAAAAACTTTTTGTTTGCAAAACGGTATTCTCCACCAAACATCTTGTGCACATACCCCGCAACAAAATGGCACTGCCGAGCGTAAAAATCGTCATCTCTTAGAAGTTGCACGATCTTTACTACTTGAAATGCATATGCCTAAATCTTTTTGGGGTGATGCAGTACTATCTGCTGCATATCTCATTAACCGCATGCCATCCAGTGTGTTGTCTTTTCAAACTCCACTACAATCATTTTTTCATTACTGTGATATTTCCTCTGCATTGCATATTCTTCCTCGGGTTTTTGGATGTGTGGTATATGTCCATATCCATACTCCTCATCGAGGTAAGTTGGACCCACGGGCCCTTAAATGTGTTTTCCTCGGCTATTCTAGCTCACAAAAAGGGTACAAATGTTATCATCCTCCAACCGGTAAAGTTTTTGTGTCACAAGATGTTACATTTTGGGAAGATGAGGCTTACTTTGCCTCGGAGACTTCTTTTCAGGGGGGGAATCCCGACTATGAAGAGAAGTCTCCTACAACTGACAATGGTATACCCATTAGTTTGAGAGGTCCTTCTGAGGAATCTTCTGATCTATCTCATGAGAGTCATAGTCTCACAGAAAAGACATAACCAATCTTGAGAGTATATGAAAGAAAAAATAAAGGGAAAGGAAAACAGGGGGAGTCTGTAGTACAACCTTCCTCTTCTTTACTACCGGTTCATCAATCAGACCCTGAGGTTGAAAATGCTCCTGAGGTAATTTCTGAACCCTCCTCTTTATCTAAAGACTTACCTAGTGAAAATCACACAGATCCTGACCCCAGTCTATCTACTAGACGGTATCCTAGTCGAGAGCATAGACCACCTGTACGGTTTGGCTTCTCTTCTGAGCAACCTTCGGTAGGTAGTAAAGCTCTTTATTCTATTACCGATTACACCTCAACTCACAGGCTTTCTGATTCCTTCGAAGCATTTGCACATCAATTATCCTCTGTATCTATTCCTAGTAAATTGCAGGATGCCCTGACTGACTAGAAATGGGTACAAGCCATGGAAGAAGAGATGAAGGCATTACAGAAAAATTGCACATGGGAGGTGGTAGATCTACCTAAAGGAAAGAAGGTTGTTGGGTGTCGGTGGATTTATACCATCAAGCACAAAGCAGATGGCTCGGTTGAAAGGTACAAGGCTAGGCTTGTTGCTAAGGGATATACTCAGACATACGGGGTTGACTACCAGGAGACTTTTGCTCCGGTTGCTAAGCTAAACACCGTTAGGGTTCTTCTATCACTAGCAGCGAACTTGGATTGGCCATTGAAACAGTTCGATGTGAAGAATGCTTTCCTACATGGGGAACTCAGTGAAGAAGTGTATATGGAACTTCCTCCCGGTTTCGAGTCTCAAACTGGCAAAGTATGTAAGCTGAAAAAAGCCCTTTATGGTCTAAAACAATCACCTAGAGCCTGGTTTGGACGATTCAGTGCGTCCATGAGGAGATTTGGATACCATCAAAGCAACTCGGATCATACCATATTCTTTAATAGAAAGGGTGATAAGATCACTATACTAATCGTCTATGTTGACGATATGATTGTTACAGGAAATGATGACCTAGAGATGACTAATCTTCAAGGTTACTTGGCCACGGAGTTTGAAATGAAAGATCTGGGATTACTGAGATATTTTCTGGGAATTGAGGTAGCCCGATCAAAACATGGAATTTTCCTTAGTTAAAGAAAATACCTTCTAGATCTACTTACAGAAACTGGAATGCTAGCTAACAAACCAGTAGATACCCCTATGGATCAGAATCACAAGTTATGTGAGTGTCCGGATCACCCTGATCAAACCCCGACGAACAAAGAAAGATATCAGAGACTTGTAGGTAAACTCATCTACCTTTCACATACTCGTCCTGATATTGCTTATGCAGTGAGTGTAGTGAGCCAGTTTATGCATGCTCCTACTGAGAGTCATATGAATGCAGTTCTTCGAATTCTAAGGTATTTGAAAAGAGCTCCTGGTAAAGGGTTAATGTTCTCTCGCAAGGAACACTTGGACATCGAGGGATATACAGATGCTGACTGGGCTGGAAATGCGAGTGACCGAAGATCTACGTCCAGTTATTTCACCTTCGTAGGAGGTAACCTGGTTACTTGGAGAAGTAAGAAACAGACAATTGTGTCACGATCCAGTGCTGAGGCTGAGTTCCGAGGAATTGCACAAGGGATCTCTGAGTTACTATGGCTGAAGAATTTATTGAGTGATTTGGGATTTCATCAAAGAGGCTGAATGAGACTATATTGTGATAATAAGGCTTCAGTACAGATTGCTAACAATCCAGTACAGCATGATCGTACTAAGCATGTGGAGATTGATCGATTCTTCATCAAAGAGAAATTAGAAGAAAAGATAATCGAGCTTCCTTTTGTTCCAAGTAAGGACCAACTTGCAGATATCCTTACAAAGGCCATTAATGGAAGGAGTTTTCATGACTCAATTTGCAAGTTGGGCATGAGTGACATCTACGCACCAACTTGAGGGGGAGTGTTAGAATATTTCATTATTAATGTAGAATATATTCGTTATTAATGTAGGATATTTTTGTATAGTTGACAATCTGTTAATTGCTGATTATAGGAGATTGTTAGATTAATTGTAGAGATAGTAGGAGATCAATTACTTGATTCTCACTCTGTACTTTTCATATATATTGCCTCCATATGGAGAGGAATAAACAACAACTTCTGATTTGTTCATTTGCTTCTCCATTAATTAGCTTTTGAGAAGCTGGGTGGGGGTTGCTTTTGGAAGTAGAAGCTAACTTTTTATTCTAGAAATATCTAAAATATCCTCACTATTTTAATAAAAGACAATATTACCCTTACATTTAATAAAACTAAAAACTAAAAAATAAAACAATCAGGTTTTCAAAAAAAAATAAAAATAAAATAGGGATGGTTTCCCTTATATTTAATAACAATCTATTAAAAAACTAAAAAGTAAAAAAAAAAACAATGTAAATATAAAAACTGATCGGGAATGGTGGCCACTGCTGTGGTGGCCACCGTCGGAAATAGATGCCGGAGGAAATCGGCATTCTTCGGCGACCCAGCTCATCCTGCAGTATAATCCCGGGCGAGAAATGATAGGAGATTTGATGAAATCGATGCTGCTGTTGATGATCGAAGATCTACAACAAAATCGAGAAGATCGACAATAATCCGCTGCGGAGGAGGGAGCTGGCGGAGATGGAGATGATGAAATCAAGGGCTGTTGATGATCAGAGATCTACGACAAAATCGAGGAGATCGACAAGAATCCGCTGCGGAGGAGGGAGCTGGCGGGGATTCAGACGATGAAATCGAGGGAGGCTCTTCGGTGCGAGGCGGAGAAGCGGAGGATAGAGACGGCGAGGTCGCCGGTGGAGGGTGGCCAAACTTCCTCCAGCGGCGTGGTTCTTTTGTTTTCAATTTTAAGTTTTTATTTTTTAATATATTTTAAAAAATAGTAATATTTCAGATTTATTTTAATAATATTTAATTTGTAATATATAGTTATTACATTATTTGATTATTTTTCAATTTGTTCAATGTTGTCTATTTTAGTAATTTTATCAAATAAATTTTCCATACTTTCAAAAGTAAAGCAATTTTTAAAATCGGTTTACCAAACACATACCTATTTTTTTGGAAAACTGATTAATTGTAAAGTTAAGCTATAAGTGGATTATTTTCAAAGTAAAGCAATCCCAAACATAGTCTAAATCTTCTTGAGGGATATTTTACACCTAGGTTTAATGCCGTGTTGGTTCTTTTATAATGATTTGTGACTCGGGTGTATTACCATGAGAAGCATGGTTTTACTCAAACTAGTACTTATCTATGCTGATTACTGTAGTGATCTGGTGCACTAGGATGAACTTCTCTAGCAGCAGAGATGAAAATATGTTGATCAGTGCTTTAAGTGCAAATGGAAACTGAGAGAATATATTACATACCGAAATAGTAGGCTGTTATAAATGCCAAAAAGGAATACATATTCGAAAGTTTGAACCTGTTAAGGTTGTGCTTGTGACAACTCGACCCCACTTGTATAGAAAGGTTGATAAATGGAAGGCTTTACAAATTGGCAGCTATTTGTAAGCTTAGTGTTTTCTGTGTACTTTTCAGTTGTATGTATACTTTTGTTTTTTTTTTGTTATAGGTTCGGTGGATTAGTTGTCTGCTTTAACAGAGCCTTACTTTCATTTTTCCAATTATCATTAATCAGAAATCCTATTCTCTACCAAAGAGTTGATGGACTAAGGATCATAATTTGTGATTGAGGGACAATATTGAAGTCAAATTGATTTGCAATAACTGAATCCTACTCTAAGCTGGTTTGCTGCTCGTGTTAATGAATTATGTGACTAAGGTTTGTGTAATTCTGCTCCCAGAGCTTTGCTTGTCTAACAACTAGTAAATTAAAGAAGATGTCTAGGTGTTAAACTAGCATAAGGCCTATCTATTAAATTTGTATAGTTAGAGAACTTGCCCTAATTAGTGTTTATTGCATGCCCAGCTGCTGATTTGACTTCTTTCTGTGGTTCTTTGTTTATCTGTTTTATCAACATCTTTAATTTGGTTTCCAGCTTGGGTTGGAGAGGTGCTGGTATTTTCTTAGCGTTACTAAAATCAAGTGATGGACTAAATCATTGCTTTATTTTGTTGACTTATCTCTGCCCAAATTTTCTTATACTTGTTAAATTTTTGGTTTTGGTTCTAGATTATGGTGAGAAGGCTGAAGATGCTGTTGATTATGAAGATATTGATGAGCAGTATGAGGGGCCAGAGATTCAAGCTGCAAGTGAGGAGGACTATCTGTTACAAAAAAAGGATTTTTTTTTTTCTGCTGAAGTTTCATTGACTACTTTGAAACCTACAACTTCTCTATTTGACGATGAAGATTATGATGAGGATGAGGAATTTGAAAAGGAACATGAAGCGGTGAATAAAGAAAATGAATTTGAAAAGGAACATGAAGTGGTCGATAAAGAAAATGAAGTTTCAACAGTATCTTTATCAGGTTTAATTTTGATTTGCTTCCTCTGTTTGATTTTTAATAATGCCTACTCTATAAATCTTACATTCGTTTCTCTCTCTCTCTCTCTCTCATATATATATATATTGAAATCTTTTACATAATTATTTCTGCCTATTTTTAGTTGACCGCCTTTCATTGCTTTTTAGTGGTTGATTTTAGATCTTTTCTTTGTGAATACCACATACATAAGTTTGGAGTTTATGTTCTCCAGAGCTAAAGGAAAGAAAATGAAGTTTCAACAATAGCCTTATCAGTCTTAATTTAAAGTTACTACTTCCTCTATTGATTTAATAGGTAGTATGCCTATAATCTTACATTCATGTTTCTCTGTCTATTTTTCTTTTTTGTATTTTTCTATCTTTAAAATTTTTAGAGGAAGTGGGGAATGGGTTGCGGAAGATTTTCATTTTAACACAGTTTTTTTCTGCCTAAAACATTTTTAGTTGACTGTCCTTTACTGCTTTTTAGTGGTTTGGTTTTAAATTTTCTCTCTGAAATCTTGTATAAAAGTTTTGTTTTATGTTCTTCTAAGCTTAAGGAAAGATTGGTGATTCGGGAATTACATGTATTAATGTGTTAAATAATTATCAGGTGCTTGCTTCATCAGAGACCGAGGTCTTAAAAGAACATTGTTGTTGTTGTTTAATTTTCTTTTCATGGTTAAAGATTCCTTGATAATTTAGGTTATGGTATATTGGTGATGTCTTGAAAGTTTTAATTTCAATGGTTCACTTACATACTCAACTACAACTTCCTGAACTTCTGTTCTTGGTAATTTTTGTTATTTAAGCAATGCTTCATCCATATTTCATATTCTGTTCATTAAATTATGTGTTGGATTTTAAATGGGTATAAATGAGTGTAATACCATTGATAGCATTTATATACTGTTAATGTTTAACATGTCTGTTATTAAGTGATGTTTCTTTCTTATTTATTTTGAACAAGGAAGCTGCTATTATCGATCATTGGCCATGTTATGCACTGATATATTTGGGAGAATTCCAAAACACCCCCAGAGAGTGACTATAATCGAAAACAATACTTTTTTTTTGGAATTAGATAATAAACAACCCAGGGCTGTTCACCAAAAACCCTGGTAGGATTTTTTACTGATTCCAAAATCGCATGGTTGTTTTCTGATTTTGGTCAAACCTCACCGGATGGGGTGTTTGTGTTTGAGATTCTAATGGGGCACCCTTTTTTTCCTGTTAATTCTCATTCTGGTTTGGTGTATTTATGATTCACTTCTCCCTTGTATTTTGTCCCCCATTAATACAATTCTGTTTCTTAGTACAAAGAAAAAGAAGGATGTTAACAAGTCTTAATCAAGTACACTTCTTGCTTTTTCTTTGTTGAAATTTAATTTAAGTCAAATGAGATGCGGGTATGCAGGGATCAGTTGGCAAGGCTTTGAATTAGTCTATTTGTGGATACTGTGTTCTCCTTGGTTCTTGAGTATTTAGTCAACAAAACTCATCATTGGCTCATTATTCTTCTTTTTCCATAACTTCCCTTTTTGTTGTTTGAATGACTTGTGTCACTCACTCATTCAGGTGAGAAGGGTGAGTGTAGTTTGGCAGTTCTGCAAGGAGAAAAATCTATTGAGGATGAGCAACAAGTTGGCTCTTTGGGTACTGAAGAAGATATGGCAGTTGAGGGAGAAGATATTAATGAGGTCAGTTGGCGATTTGTTTTACGTATTCAATATGCAGGTTGTGTCATCTTCAACATAATTTAAACTGATCGTATTTGACATGGCATATAAATATATATTCTGTTTTTTATTTTCTTTGGCTCTAGGGGGGCCATGGCCCTCCCAGCCCCAATGGAGTCCACTGTTGAGTGATTGGATAGGACAATAGGTTTTATGTCAATTAATTGTTTTGACGTACATGACCTCTTTAATAAATGGGTTATGCAAGTTGTATTGTGTTATGTATTTAATTGCATGATTATTAAATGGTACTGTAAACTGACATAAATCTACGATTATGCTCAAATGCCCCTATTTTGAAATAGATTGAACATGAACCACCATCACGAATTGCTAACTCTTATCAGCAATGCCTAATTAGTTGCTACTTGCCAAGATCATGTCTTCGCTGTCACCTCAATCTTGATATTTGTAGGACCACTATTAGTCTCATTAGTAATTGATCAATTATTTACGTATTTTAATTATTTTCACTGCTGGTGCATCTAAAATAAATCAGTGATAGTACAGCTAAAATACTGTTACTTCCATTACCAATCACCAGCATTGATATGATCATAAATGACATAATAATTATTGCTGCCACCATTATATTTTTGCCATTGTCATCAATTATCATTACCTTCTTTGCCTTTTCTGCCACAACCACCTATTGCGGTGAATGTCTCACCCACCACAATTGCCTCTGTGTTGATTTTAAACTCCCTTATTGATCTTGTTTTTTTTTTTTTTTTTTTTTTTTCTATAGATTCCGGTGATAAACTTATAGGATCATGATATGCGAATATGCGGAATAAAATATGAATGATAAAGAAAACATGCCACACACACAAGACAAGAATTTACTGGCTAACTTTGCTTATGTCCTCGTGTGATCTCTCTTGAGAAATCACTAGCGCTATGAAGAAAAACGCTTGGTTACAAGAAACTTATTGAAACCCCTTAGCTAATTTCCCAAAACCTTGCTAGAACCTCTCTATCACTCTTGCTCTCTACCCCTTGTATGCTTGCTGATTTTTCTATGTAAAAAATAAGCGCCTAGCAGCCCTATTTATAGATATAGGACTTGGGTAACATTCCTTGCTAGAATAAGACTCCTAAATCCCCTTAGAATAAGAAAAGCTAACTTATTTCCTTATCCTAGTTGATTTGGGATTCTTGAGAAAATCTAATTTCCTAATCCTAATAGGAAATTATGTGCACACTTTATTTTCTCCTTATCCAAATAGGATTCCTTCTTAAGCCTTGACTTGGGTTTTGATGAGCCAAAAAAAAACACAACACTTGACTTATGCTGCACTGTCACCACTATAACTGCCGTCCTTCATTCTGCTATTAACTACTAGCATTGTCCCTTCCACTCTCTGCAGTGTGACAACTTTAACTACCATTATTGTTACATTTACCGATGCACTTTTTTTTTATTGTTCCTTAAAGGCCTCTTAACAGTATCTTCTATTTATGAATCCGTATATACCAACAGATTAAGTATTGATCATTAGAAATGTCATCTGCCATGTTTATATGCAACTATAGGTATGAGAGCTATTGTCATGGTACGAGGAAAAGTTTTTGATGGTAATGGGTCATAGAAGATGCTAAATTTGGCAAAACTAGTGATAAAGTTCACATTGTCTGCCAGGTTGTTTCTTCTGCGCACCTATTGCCAACTGACTGGTGGGGATAGGACTCCATAGAACCTCTTTTCCTACCATGATATGGATGTCAGTTTGTGTATTGTCAAGAGTGTAAATACTTGTGTATTCATTTTTACATATTTTGCTACTTTGTATCAAAAGAAAATGCTCCATTTTACTGAATAAAATGAAATAGGTCGGGAGTGATTTTGTTGTTTATAGCTTAAGTGTGAGCTGGTAAATTGCGTCTTCTGATTGTTGGGGTCAAATGTTCAGTGTGCGACAGATTTTATCTGTTGCTTAGCTATTGACTTTTACTCCTGTTCTTATAAGATGGTTAGCTGGATGAATTGGAGGGAACTCATTTGAAATTTGCATTTGTTATAAAAATCAGCAGGAGTTTGTTGATATACTGAATGATCCAGTAGATGACCAAGTTTCCGTACCACGGCCAGTTTTGTTTGTAGAAGATGGGTTGGTGATCTTACGGTTTTCTGAAATATTTGGTATTAAAGAACCTTTGAAGAAACGGGGAAAAGGAGACCAAGGGTATTACACTCATAGAGGTATGTGGTCTTATTATCTGGCTTATTGTCTTCCGGCTTCAATAATTTGTTGAATTGGTGTAGCTAACTAGCTATTTTCTGTCAATTGATATTCATAGTTTTTCTTCACCTATTTCCTACATTAATTATTTGATTCCCCCCTCTTGCCATTGATCTTTTCAGATAAATACAACATTATGGACTTTTCCAATCTTGTTGAAGAGGATGAAGAGGAATATCTAAAGGGCTCTGTTAAACGTTTTTCTTCTATACAGGCACATAAAGTTCAACAGGATATCTCCTTTCTTAGTGATGATAGCTCAGAATTTGCAAAATTTGGTGTTGTCGAAGATGCTCTCCCTATCTCTGATGAGCAAAGAAAGGACTCTTGTCTTAGTGCAGAACCCATGAAAGAAGACTTAACGGTAAATCTTTCTGGGGTGATGGCAATTAATCTTGAGTCCAAAATTCTTCCCTCTTGATCAAAATGACTGGGAAGAAAAGATCCTCTGGGACAATTCTCTTGAAGTGTGGGACAGTTCTGTGGAGAGTTGTGAAATCGCTGAACCTGAAATGGATACTGCTTTTATTGGGTAAACAGAACTTGAGTCTGGGCAACATAATGTGCAGTCTATGAACCCAGATGAGAAGAATCATAATAATGTTATGCAAGATACTCCTGTTTTGTTGGATCCTTTTGGATCAAGAAATTTTTCAGAGCACACAGATCATGTATCCACAGAAAGTAGGTGTCACCCACAGCTTTTGAGGTTAGAATCTCGATTGGATATGGATAGTCTTGATATTGAAGATGTTAGAAGGGACAGTGTTGCAGCAGAGCTTTGTCAAAGTGACGCTGTAAAGCAATTTAGCATACTTACATTGCAAAATAGAGACATGATGGAAGGATCATGGTTAGACAATATTATATGCAGGTAGCTGTTGGAAAGCCTAAGCTAATTCTTGATCTTCAAGATGAGCAGATGCTGTTTGAAGTTCTGGATAACAAGGATAGCAAACATCTTAAGCTTCATGCAGGAGCCATGATTGTAATTCGATCTGTAGAGCAAGACAGTGCAGGTTCTTTTGAGCTACCTGGTCGTCAGCATCAATCTGACTGGCAATTTAATATTGCTAATGACAAATTTTCCCAGCAACTGCAATCAAATTCTAACAAATGCACAGCTCATGGTATTAGAGTTCATCATTCTGCACCTGCACTGAAACTGCAGACAATGAAACTAAAGTTGAGCAAGTAAGGATGAATGCTATATCTTTTGCAGGTCTTTTTTTTTTTGATAGGAAAGAAAAAACTTTATTAAAAAAGAGAGAACAAAAGTGAACCAGTAGTCGACCCAACACAACCAGCTAAACAAAAATAAAAATTACAATGAGCTTAAACGGTTTACAATTCTTTATTCTCTATAACTAGTTTAGTAATTGTTATAGTGCTTACATACTATCGTTGGGCCCTTTCCTATTAGCTTAAGCTTTTAGATCTGATGGTTACTTACATGGTATTAGAGCCTAGTTGTTGCAGGAGTGCTAGATTCGAATCCCCCACGTGATTATATTTTTGTGTTTTTGTTTGGGCCCGAGCCAAGTGGCAAGCCCGTTGGTCTTGCACGTAAGGGGGTGTGTAAGAATGCTTAATTACTATTGTTGGACTATTTCCTATCAGCTTTTAAGTCTAATGGTTACTTACAATAATGAAGTTAGATGTCTGTTATCTATCTAACTGGTTTATGCTCCTGTAAATTTCGAGTTTAAATAGCGAAAGAAGTATATTTTTTTTATCTTGTTATTTCTATCACAGCGGTGGTTGGTCCTGCATGGCCCAAACTGAATTATACTTATCTTTTACTTTAGATGAAGAAATGTTTGGAACTTTCAACTTTGGTTGTATTTCATTTTCTTTTAATTTGTAATGTGGTTTGAAAAAAAAAAATTTATTTCACTCGATAGGCACATAAATTGATTTTGTGTCATATCGTTTAGTGTCTTTTTGTAACTTCCTTTGAACATAATTGTCATATTGTTTAGTGTCTTTTTTTAACTTCCTTCTAGTTTAATTTTTTTTTCCCCTTCTATAGGTAAAATAACATGGTTTAATAATTATGTTGAATGGACTCTGACCTAATTATTGTACACAGATGAATATAGGTGTTAGGTTAATATGATTCTAAATGCTCTAGTCGGCCATTTTCTCTTCTTCTATATGATTTTTTTTTTTGTTGGTGAGGGGGAGGGGGGGTGGGGGTGGTTTCTTGGAGTCTTTTACGAGAAACATCATGCTTCTTTTTAGCGCCTTTGAAGAAGAATGCATACCATTTTATCTTCGAAATTAAATTTTTACTCACTATTAAGCAAAAAAACCAGGCCGTGCTTTTCATGTGGTCAGTGCTAACCAAATTTGTCATCCACCGCTAGCCAAAATAAAAGTTCTTTTCTATTTTCCATGACTGTAACCAGACTTTTCTCCCTTAATCGTCAAATGCCATCTCTATTTTATACGTCTGGAAGACTACATGTTTTTCATTAGAAAACTTCATGCCTTATGACCTGTTCCGATCTTTTGTGGACATGCACTTCTCTCTGTACTCCCTTGCATCCACCTGGAATTCTCTGTTTGCTTGAAAACCTGATTGAATGATTTTGCTAAAAAGTTAGTATCATAAGTATAGTTGATCTATTATTCTCTTTCCCATATTTGCTATTTTACCCGACAGTAGCTATAAAATTCAGCTTTAAAGAACTGATTCTTAGGTCACTTTAGAATTATCTTCTAAAGTGAATGAAAACCTACTCTAATCAGGCTTTCTATCTTTTACCTTAATAGCTACCGTAGTGAGTAGATTATTATGGGGATGATGAGCTAAAATTATGAGGGGAGCTTGTGTTAGGATTCGTCCACCTACAGCATGATTAACTTAGGAAGTTCATGTGGTCTAGAGTCTCGAGTCTGATTTTCACTAGGAATGCACATGAATAATGGCCCTGGCTTTGCAGCTTCTGTTGTTTCTCAGCCAATAGTATGAATAGTTATATATTGGTGTTGCAATTATTTTAATGCCTTATGCTTTTGAAATCTTGCGGAATTCTTTGTTTATATGTATGAGTTGGGGCGTTCCTAGTTTTTTGCAAAATATTTTCTGTTATTATATTTTCCATGATGTTCATGCTGTTAATTTTGCTTGTTTTTTTTATTATCTCGACAATTACAATTAGTATGTTTACTTTAACCTACTGTATTGCAGTAAAGATATAACTTATTTTCACTGGCCAAAAGCTTTATGGTATCCCCATGACAATGAGGTGGCTGTCAAACAACAAGGGAAGCTGCCTACCCAAGGGCCCATGAAAATTATAGTAAAGAGCTTAGGCGGAAAAGGAAGTAAACTGCATGTGGATGCTGAGGAAAATGTCTCTTCTATAAAAACAAAAGCTTCAAAGAAGCTAGGTTGTCATTTTCTTTTCCACACATTTGCCATTCTATGTGTGTAATCATTAATAGATTATGATTCATGTCCTAAACAATTGGTGATTTTACTGAGTGGAGTTAAAGATTTTGAAATTTGTTAAGAAGGAGAGGGCTTAACTGACACTATTGTTCTTATAGATTTCAAACCAGCAGAAACTGTGAAATTATTTTATTTGGGAAAGGAGCTTGAAGACCATAGTCTCTTGCCAATCAAAATGTTCAGCCGAATTCCTTGTTTCATCTTGTTCATACAAAAATACATTTGTTGCCAAGGGCACAAAAGCTTCCTGGTGAAAATAAGTCTTTGCGCCCTCCTGCAGCTTTTAAGAAGAAGTCTGATCTTTCCGTGAAAGATGGCCACGTCTTTCTGATGGAGTAAGTGACATTCTTTTTTGTTTGGTATGTCTGTCTTTCTCCATTTCTTATCTATATTATTGCATTATATGTTCTATCATTATCATATACCTATATGGATAGAAGACATGCCACTGAACCACTTTTTTTTTTTTCGTGAATCTTTTCCCAAAGATCATTAGTCATTACTCGGTAGTTTATATGTATTTGATGGCATCCCTTGGGACAATGCTAATGAAATGTTTAGCTACTATGTATTGCTGTTCTAGAAATCTTGCATTATTTTCAGTATATTGTTTATTATTTTTGAGCTTTTTTATGATGTAAATGCAGAACATATTTGATTTTGTTATTTTACATGCAAGAGTTAGTATGTATGTTGTCTGCATATATATATATATATATATATATAGGGTCCTTCTCTAGTCAGGTCTGAAAGTTGTACACTAATTCTAATCGGTGGGAATTTTCAGGACCACCCGAAAAATTTCAGGACCAGACCTGACTAGAGAATTAGTGTAATAGGGACATTCTAATGTACACTTGTTCGCCCGTGCACTTGTAGACCGTTGCATGTGATCGTATATATATATATATATATATATATATTATACTTTATAATGTTATCTCATATGAGTTGCATGTGATCACACAATAACAAGGCTAAATTTTAATGTGATCCCATGTGAGTTGATTTGATTGTGCCAAAAAAGACATGATCACAATGGTATTTTTCTGTCTATTTCTGACTCCTTGTGAAACCCTAGTTAAATTAGAGTGTTATACTGGACATGTAATGTGCCTTCACCATAGTGTTGGATATCAATCGGGAAATAGCGGATGAGGCTAGAAATTTGAACTGATAACAAATAGAAAGAATAGCATAAGAAAATGGCAAGGCATTATTTAAATTAAATTGAAGTGTGTGCTTTACAAACGATATGTAAAAGCACAAAAAATTATCCTAAATTATTTCTATCTTAATCTAAAGTTGAGACGGCAGTCAAAAACTAAAAAGTGAAGTTCCTTGATAAGGTGGACTCCAAGGTTGGGTAGTTGTATGACCTTTGGTTTCCAACAAAAAGGTCAAGATTTCGACTCTCCTTGTAGCCACCTACTTTGCTAATTATGTCCCATAAGTTTCCCAACTACTAAGGTTGTAGGGTTTTGTAAGTAATTCCTTTCTTAAATTGCATTGAGTTAAAAAAAAAAAAACAGTTTAGGGGATTTCCGTGAAAAAAAAAATAGAGTTCCTTGATAACAGTCAATGCTTAGAGATAGTTGATTTTTGAGAGTTGCATAATGTGAGCTCATAAATGATGTCTTTTCACAGTGCTATAGTTTGTTCAAACTGTTTTTATCTGTTATTCAAGCACAACTTCATATTTCAAGTTTATATAATTGTTTTTGTTTGATGTACCAAGATATTCCGCCTATCTATAAACTGTAAACACCCACATCTTTTCTTTATATGATGCTCAATTATTTATTGATCTCACACTGAAAAATTTGATATACATTTGTGGCTCACTGTATGAAAGAGTTGATTCACACTACTGATGAAATTTTATCAAGAATGCATCACATTTTGTTGTACATGGGTATTTGATTGTGGATGTTTATCTACTTGTTATGCAATTCAATAGGGTATATATTTTTAAATGCATACATGAATATAAACATATTTCTAGGTAACATATGTTTGTTAAAATCATTTAATGTGAACAGGTTGTTTCCACATTACTTGAGCGGATATGTTCTTCCTTGTGTCTGGGTTTCTCAAGTAAAATGATGATGAGAACTTTTCCCTTTTTTTCTTAATAACTGGAGGAGGGTTGAGAGAAGAGTAAAGTAAATGGCAAAGATACATGCATATTCATAGATGCTCAGTATATGGGCTCTAATTTGCATATGCACATAGACCTTCAATCTTCATGCTCACAGTTGAATCAATGATGCACAGCCTTTTTCTTGAGATGTAGGGAAGCTTCCTTTTGTAATATGTATTTTACCTGTGTTTAAGCACGTCTTGAGCTCTGTTTTTATAAAGTGTAGCTAGTTTCAGTTATACATCAAGATAGTAAAGCTGATCTGAAGAGAAGGAAATATGTTGGTTGCTCTAGTTTGTTAATTCTATTATGATTCAAATGTACAATTGGTTTTAGTTCATGACTAATATGTTGATGTGTCGCCCTAAGAGTTGAATGTACAATCATTGCTTCCATTGCAAAACATAGGATCCCATAAAGGAAAATAGACAGCAAGTCATGTGATAAATTAATGTTGTAACATGATAAATTGAGTTTAGCACCAAAGCAATGAAACTGACCAAAATGCCCTTGCCTAATTTAAAAGACCCAACTTCCCCATCTTCTTTCTCACCTATCTTGATTCTTTAATCTTTCTACAAATGCCATTTTTCTCGGAAAAAAACTTCTTTGCTGTTTGAATATGTGATTTGCTTTGTTGTTTGTAGTGAAACTCTATGTATATCTCTTTAAAGTTGTATTTTGATTAATTTCGGGTTTGTATTTTTTAGGATTGTTTAAATTTTTGCAATTTAAAACTTAGAAATTTGTCCGAATGAAATTAAATCTCGAATCGGTACTTATTGGTTTGGTTGAAAAATCAGATTTGGAAAAAAAAAAAAGACATAATTTTGGACCACAAAGTCAAGAACATAAGTCTGGACTACATAAATCTCGGCTTGGATGACTTAATTAAGTCTCAGCCTAGCCGATATTAAGTCTCGAAGTCCTAGCCAATCAAAACTTTGAGACTTAATAAGTCACGAAGTCTTGAAGTCGAGATATTCTCGTTTTTTTTTCCGTTTCAATTTTCAAATATGTTTTTTCGTTTTTTTTTTCTTCAAATCTGTATAATTTTTTTCTTTTCATTTTGGTTTCAAAATCTATTCTATCTCTCCTCTTTTTGTTTTAGTTTTAGTTTTAAGATCCACTTCTATCTAACTTCGCTCTATAGTTCTCTCTGTCATTTAAACAAAATGACATGTCTTGTGACTGAGGGGTATTTTTGGAACTGTTGGGATTCTTTGCTGTAAATTAGGTGTAATTAGCTGTATAATTGTTTCCTTATTTATAATAGATTAGACAAGATTTTCTCTTTTAAAATAGGAAAAAAGTCCTAATGTTTAGGTCTCCAATTGTATATAAATATATGTTGTCATGGAATAAAAAATAGGTCATTCAAACCTAATATTTCACATGGTATCAAAGCAACCCTAGATACCTTCTGTCAATCCCACAGCCGTCCTAGGTCTCCGTCAGCATTCTACAATGCTTATTACGGCAGTATTCATTGGCTGTCCTAGCCTTTACCTCATTCTTGGTAGCAACAATTACCATACATGACAAACACCAAAGAATCTTCAATTGAAACTCCAAAGTCCTCCTTTTCCAACGTCGAAACTGTTATGTTCAACAACAATGGGGGAGACTTGACAAACTACTCATCCACACCAATCACCATCTGCAAATTGAATGGCCGAAACTACATCCAACGGTCTCAATCCTTCATGTTTCATGTCCGCAGCAAGGAAAAAGAAGATCATCTCACAGGACATATCACCAAACCAGACGAAAAAGACACTGGCTGTCGGATCTGGAAGAGAGATAATAGCCAGGTTATGTCTTGGCTAGTGAATTCCATAGAGCCACACATAGGAGAAAATTTCTCATATATGAAGCTGTTGCAGAGATCTGGGAGGCTGCAAAAGACACTTATTCTCACAAAGACAACACCCCCGAACTGGTGACAATTGAGGGCTTCTTGCACGGTCTCCGACAAGGTGATTTATCTATGACCGAGTATTACAACAAACTCCATCAAAGCTGGCAGCAATTGGACGCTTTGAAAAATATTCCTGGGATACTGTCAATGATCTCAAAATATACAAGAAGATCATAGAGAATAAGCGGGTTTACAAATTTTGCTTGGGCCTAAATTCAAGTCTTAAGGCAGTAAAAGGAAGGATATTTAGCACAAACCGCTGCCAAGCTTACGTGAAGCTTTCTCTGAGGTACGAAGGGAAGTGAGTAGACGCCATTTGATGCTGGGGATGGAAAAATCAGCTGCTGCTGGTGAGTCATCAGCCTTGGCTGTCCGAAACCTGCAGCAGCCCAAAAAGAGGGAAGGCCATGGTGTGAACATTGCCGCCGCCCTGGTCATACTAAAGAAACTGGCTGGAAACTCCATGGAAAACCTGCCGATTTGAAGCCGAAGATAGCAGCAGAGAAGGAAATTCGAGGCAACATGGCTGGTAGTTTAGAGCAACTTGCAAATTTTAGCAAAGAGGAATTTGATGGACTGAGAAGGCTGCTGCAATCACAGCAAAATCCACCAGTTGTTAGGTCAGGTTCCATAGCTCAAAGAGATAATTTTCTTAAGGCCTTGACTGTGAAACAAGAGCATTATAAGCCCTGGATTGTAGACTCCGGTTCTTCTGATCACATGACAGGAGATAGGCGAGTTTTCCACACATATTCTCCTTGTAATGAAGCTCTCACAGTTAGAATTGCAGATGGTTCTTTGGTAAAAGTTGAAGGGACTGGTTCGGTTGTGGTATCTAGGGATATAACACTCAGATTTGTTCTATATGTTCCTAATCTAGACTACAACTTACTCTCCATAAATAAAATTAACCAAGTTCTTAAGTGTATAGCTAATTTTTCTCCTTATGTCTGCGAATTTCAGGATGTGACTTCGGGGAGGATGATTGGCAGTGCTAGGAGTCATGCTAGGCTCTATCATCTTGAGGTTCAACCGGATTCTGTGAAACAATCTCATCTAGGAGTGGGTGAACCTATGTCTTATCAAACTAATTCTTGTGTCTGTTAGCGAGTTGAAATGTGAGAGTGAGAGGTCGGTCATGGTGAGGCATTACAGGTTAGGCCCCCCAAGTTTTATGTACTTATCCAAACTTTTTCCAAGTTTATTCAGAAATAAAAGTGCTAGTTCTTTTCAATGTGAAATTTGTCAATTTGCAAAACACTCTCGCATTTCATACCCAATTCAGCCATACAAAGCATCAAAACCTTTTTCTATGATCCACAGTGATGTTTGCGGCTCATCTCAAGTTCCAAATGTCATAGGAGCTCGGTGGTTCATCTCTATCATAGATGATCACACACGACTCACATGGATTTTTCTCATGAAAAATAAATCAGAAGTTCCTCAAATATTTAAGAATTTCAAAACAATGATTAAAAATCAATTTCAAACTTTCATTCAAATACTTAGAACTGACAATGGAAGAGAGTTTTTTTAATTCTAATCATGGCTCATATCTATCTACTGAGGGAATCAACCACCAAAGTTCCGGTGTAGATACCCCTCAGCTAAATGGGATAGCTAAGAGAAAGAATAGACACTTTCTAGACATTGCCAGGTCTCTATTGTTTTCATCCAATGTTCCAAAACGTTTTTGGGGTGAGGCTGTACTTACAGCAGCATACCTAATCAATCGACTTCCATCCAAAGTACTAGATTTTTTAACTCCAAATCAAGTATTTTTACAACACTTTCCTCAAAGTCGGCTGATTTCCACTCTTCCTCTAAAAATATTTGGATGTACTATGTTTGTGCATATCCATCAAAAACAACGAACCAAGCTTGACTCTCGATCCACCAAATGTATCTTTGTAGGATACTCTCCTAACCAAAAGGGTTACAAATGTTTCTGTAGATGTCACCTTTTTTGAAACAAAAACTTATTACTCAAAAACTGATATTCAGGGGGAGAGTTCTAGTCAGAGTCAACCACAAGAATATCAGTTTTTCTTGGATAGCATAGATTGCACACCTGAAACACCAGAAACACATGAAATTGCACCTTCTCCAAGTGTCCAAAATGAACCTAAACCGAACCAACTAATTCTGAATATCCTGAGATAATTGTCTATCGTAGGAAAAGGAAAACACCGAAAGGAATCAGAGACTAGCAGATTCACAGCTACAGCCAACATCTGAACCTGAGGTAAAAATCACTACATCTAACTTACAGACTGTGGAGGAAAATTCTGCAGGTACTAGTTTAAGTGATCATGATAATTCCAATGAGAACCTACCTATTGCACTCAGGAAAGGGGTGAGAGAATGCAGAAGTAAGCCATTGTACCCTATTGGCAATTATGTGAATTATGAGGGACTATCTTCATCTTACCAAGCATTCACCTGAAAAATCACTTTTATCTACATTCCTAATTCAATCCAAGAAGCCATGGCTATCCCAGAATGGAAGAAGGCAGTTAATGAAGAAGTTAGTGCTATGGTAAAGAATGATACTTGGGAAATTACTGATGTACCTCATGGAAAGAATATGACCGGGTGCAAGTGGATCTTCACTGTAAAAACAAAAGCAGATGGTAGTATTGAGAGATACAAGGCTCGGTTGGTAGCTAAGGGATTTACTAAATCCTATGGCATAGATTATGAGGAGACCTTTGCTCCGGTTGCAAAACGCAACACTATTCGAATACTCCTCTCTCTTGTAGCAAATTTGGATTGGCCCCTCCATCAACTAGATGTCAAGAATGCGTTCTTGAACGGGAATCTACAATAGGAGGTCTATATGGACATTCCCCAAGGACGACAGAACTCATCAAACATCAACAAAGTGTGTCGGCTAAAGAAGTCACTTTATAGTCTCAAACAAACACCCAGAGCTTGGTTTGAGAGATTTACCAGAGTTATGAAAAGTAATGGGTATATACAGGGACAGTCTGATCATACAATGTTTGTAAAACATTCTTTAGAAGGACTGATTTCTGTGTTGATTGTCTATGTTGATGATATTGTTCTAATATGAGATTATTCTGAGGAGTTTCCAAGAGTCAGAATTTTTGACTAGAGAGTTTGAGATCAAGGACCTAGGTAAACTCACATACTTCTTAGGAATGGAAGTGGCTAGGTCAAAGCAGGGCATTGCAGTTTCTCAAAGAAAGTATGTACTGGATCTTCTTAAAGAAACAGGTATGCTTGGGTGTAAATCTGCAGAGACACCTATGGACTACACTACCAAACTTGGTTCAAATAAAGACAGTGCTCCTGTAGATAAGGGAAGATATCAAAGACTTGTAAGAAAGTTGATCTATCTCTCACATACTAGGCCTGCCATAGCATTCTCAGTAAGTGTCGTTAGTCGGTTCATGAACAACCCTACTGAAGAACTCATGACAACGGTGTACAGAATCTTAAGATACTTGAAAATGACTCCAGGAAAGGGACTGTTATTCAGAAAGAACTCAAGTAGGGAAGTGGAATTGTATTCTGATGCAGACTGGGCAGGCTCAATCACAGATAGACGTTCCACTTCTGGTTATTGTTCCTATGTTTGGAGAAATCTGACAACATGGAGAAGTAAAAAACAAGATGTTGTAGCTAGGAGTAGTGCTGAAGCGGAATTCCGAGCTATGGCTCATGGTATTTGTGAAGGAATTTGGGTGAAAAGAGTATTAGCCGAATTGAAGATACCTTCTGAGGGAACAATCCAACTACTATGTGATAGTCAATCTGCCATCAATATTGCTAAAAATCCATTTCATCATGACCGGACCAAGCATGTGGAAATAGATTAGCATTTCATAAGAGAAAAGATAGAAGGGAAAGTAATCATACATTCCTTCTAATCTACAAACTGCTGATATTCTAACTAAAGCACTTCCAAGAGCGCATTTTGAAGATCTTAGTTGCAAGATGGGTATGCTAAATATTTACAACCTAGCTTGAGGGGGAGTGTTGGGATTCTTTGCTGTAAATTAGGTGTTATTAGCTGTATAATTGTTTCCTTATTTAGAATAGATTAGGCAAGATTTTCTCCTTTAAAATAGGAAAGAAGTCCTAATGTTTAGGTCTCCAATTGTATATAAATATATGTTTTGATGGAATAAAAAATAGGTCATTCAAACCTAATATTTCACAGGAACAAACACACTTTTGGTGTTATTAAAACTCAACTTAATAAGTTGGTGACATGACATGACATGATGATTAATTTTGGTCTACAAAGTCAGCCCATGTAAGTGTTAGAAATTTAAAGAACTCATTAATTTTTATGACATGATGATTGGTTGCTTCTCATTAATGGAAGTTATTTTTTTGGTCATGTTTGAATTGAGTTATCAATCCTTATAAAAAGTTTTTTTATTAATTTCTGAATGTAATAAAAGTTTTTTTGTATAGGGATAGAGAATTTCACAGAATACCCAATTATTGTATCCATTTGCATCTATTTGCAGGTATTGTGAGGAAAGGCCTCTACTGCTGAGCAATGCTGGAATGGGTGCAAACCTGTGCACTTATTATCAAAAATCATCCTCAAGTGATCAAACCAGCACCGTATCGTGCAATGGAAACAGCAGCTTGGGGAATTTTCTGATACTAGAACCTGGTGATAAATCCCCTTTCCTTGGAGACATAAAAGCTGGTTGCATTCAGTCATCTCTTGAAACAAACATGTATAGGGCACCTGTATTTCCGCATAAGGTGGCATCAACTGATTTGTTATTGATCCGATCTGCAAAGGGAAAGATTTCTATAAGACGCATTGACAAAATGGCTGTTGTTGGACAGCAGGTTTGTTATAGCTTATTCTTCTAATGCATCCTTGCATCGCTATGGCCCATCTAATTTTATTGTGATAGTGAGGGTTTCATCACATTGCATGTAATTTACGACAAAAAAGGGTACATGTTCTATCAATTAGGTTAATGTTGACTTTTTATGAACAGACTATTTTAAGATTAGGCACCATGTTGGAGATATATTGACTATAATATGCAACTGCAGAGCAGCAAAGATAATAGGCTGGTAGTGTTAAGCAGGGGAGTGAAACAAAGACTTGAGATTGACTTTACTTTATTATCATATATTAACGGGGACAATTTTGTGAACTGTATAACTAATTTAGGTAAAGTTGTCAATTGGAATCCAGTGTTTTTATTTTAAGTCATTGTCTTTTTCTTCTTCCTTTTTTGCATTTTCTTTTGTCATCTTTATATGTCGGTTATTTCTTCAAATGTACTATCTTGTACAGAGCCGCTATACTTTCAATTTGACTGATATGCTTTTTATCAGATGATGTAATCAATTTATATGCAGTGGGGCACCCCAAGAAACCTTGGTGATCGGTTATATAGCAAGAATTATATATCTCATATCATGTTTATGTTTATGTTGGCAATTACTTGCTCTGATATGCTGTTCAACTGCTACCTGATTTTGTTCTTATTTGGTTGTTTAAAGATGAAACAATGTTGTATGTCCGGTAGACACTCAGTTTGACAATCTGATTGTTAAGGGATTTTTTTGTATCGGTTAAAAATAAATGACCAATTTGATTTTACTAAAGCATTATCTTTTACACTCTTTTCATTTCATGAGTAGTATTACCAATTTGATATGCAAATATATAGTTCAATATAATGAATCTTTTCTAATTTCGAAAGTAATTTATTATTTCTTGCTAATTATTTTTAGCAGGAGCCCCTCATTGAGGTAATGTCACCTGGATCAAAGAATCTTCAGACTTATAGCATAAATAGACTGTTGGTGTATGTGTACCGTGAGTTCTCTGCTGCTGGAAAATGTGGCTTGCCTCCCAGCATTGGTGTAGATGAGTTGTCTGCACACTTTCCTAACCTGTCAGAAGCAATAATCCGGAAAAAAAATGAAGGAATGTTCATTTTAGCGGGTAATCTTGCTTTTAAATGTATTCATAATAATTTTCACTCGAACAATATATGTTTGCTTGGATATCCACTTGGTGCTTTATTGGCTTTTTGCTTTACATGCATTGGCAACCTACAGAGGGATAGTAAGGGAAAACAGGTTGGGTCCATGAAGCGCACTTCCAACATACCATCTGAGGGTGATTTGAGAAAACTGGTGTCTCCAGAGCATGTGAGTTTCACATATATCCCTTGTTTATTTAGATGTAATATCCTTTTCAACATTGGAGCTTTTTCCTGTGTAGTTGAAAGTGGGGAACATATTTGTTTCCATAAATTGATGAATGATGACACAACTTTCGGAATTGCAATAATTGAATTGCCCTCTTGACATTATCAGATAGGAAAGAATAGTCATTTGAAATTATACCCAAGTACCCAACCTACTTGAGGTTTGCCATTTTGACACTCAAAATCAACTCTTTGAAAAACTGTCAAAGACCTCCCCTACATCAAGTCTGTTAATTTTAACCCTTGGAAGGGTAATTTGTCATTTGATAAAAAACATTAAAAGCTAAGTTAAAGAATTATAAAAAAAATCATAAAACAAATATGAAGCCAGATCGCACCTGATCTCTCTCTTCTCAACTCCTCAAGTTTCCTTACCGGATTCGGGGGAAAATTTCATGTACAACATAAGACCTACAGTATAACATAAGAGCTACAGTCATTTCATTTTTGCAATAGAAGCAAATGTTTCTTGATAATCAATTCCATATGTCTGAATATAACATTTTGCCACCAGCGTAGCCTTGAATCTCTCAACTGATCCATTGACTTTATGTTTGATTGTAAATACCCATTTACAACCTATGGTCTTCTTTCTAGGAGGCAAATCTGCAAGAACCCAAGTCTTACTTTTGTGCAATGCTCTCATTTCATCATGAATCGCTTCTCTCCACTTTGGAATAGCAAGGGCAACTTGTAAATTCTCGCAGTAGTCACAGAAGACAAATTAGTAGCAAAGGCTCTAAATGAGGGAGATAATATATGATAAGAAATAAAATTGGATAAAAGGTGTTTAGTAATGAATCTAATACCTTTTCTAAGAGAAATAGGAAAATCCAAATCAGAGGGTGGAAATGAATTAAAAACAATTCAGGTTCAGATTGAATAGTACCTCTGCTTCCAAGGTCATGCATTCGGTTCAAAAGTTTGGTAGATAGGAGATGTACAAACTTTCTTATTTTGTCGAGAGTACACCTTTAGCTCATGAGCATTTTCTTGATTTTGGTGGATTGAATTTGAGGCGAAACAGGCTGATTGGTATTTAGGGTAGTTTTCAATGTGAACTTATGTTTTAGTTGAACAAGTCCACAGGTTAAACGTTTTCTATGATGGATGAAGGTCAGAATAAAACTGGTGACATGCATGTATTTTTGGGTGATTTACTTGGCTGCATCCTTTTTTTTGTGTAATTTCTATTGAATCGTTAAACAGAGAAAAAATAGAAAAATATATGTTTCCAGTTGATCATAATCCTGCGGTCAGCAATGTAAATGGGCACATTTCGGACAAAGAGACACTTATGCTTAACTGTTTTTTCTTTTAGCTATGTATTCTTGCCATATGTGATATGTATAGTTTCCTCATTACACTTCCTTTCTTTGCTCCCATTTGTTTCTTCTCTTTTGGCATAGGTGTGCGCCTATGAAAGTATGCTAGCTGGCCTGTAGCGGCTCAAACATTTAGGTATTACGCAATTGACTCTTCCTGCTAGCATTTCATCTGCAATGAATCAACTCCCTGATGAAGCAATTGCTCTGGCTGCTGCATCGCATATCGAGAGGGAACTGTTGATAACTGCAAGGAACCTGAGCAGCAATTTTGTTGCTTGTACAAACCAGGTAAACTAATCTTTCTGTTCCAAAGAAAAAAAAAGAGTAAAATAATCTCTCTAATGGATTAAAACGTGTCCCTGCATGCGCACACACACAATTGTTCTTAAATACAGTATTAGGCAAAATTTAGAAAAAGGCATATCAAATAATATGGTTTGTTGTTCTTTGTCTATTTTTTTTTTGCAGTTGTTTGCCGATATTTATTTTATGTTCAGTCCCTGTAAAACAATATTTAATTTATCTACGTCTAGTTGTGGTGTGTTAGAGTTTAAATGAATTTTTTTGTGGATTATTTCCTGTAAAAGAGTTTTTTTTTTTTTTTTTTTTTTTTTTTTTTTGATTCCTAATATATTCCCCATTCTATTATTTAGATTATGTGTATATGTGGATTCACGTGTGCTTGTGTGCATTTGGATCCACACGGCTACTCAATATCAGATGTACTCTTTGTTTTCTTCTGGCTGTTGAAATTTTTGTGATTTTATGATTCATATGATGATGGTCTTTTGATTATGATATATTAAGTGCTGCACCTGTTATTCTTATTGTTGTTTTTTCTATTATTTAACTGTTTGTCTTAGCATTTTATTCACCTTATTCAGGATAGAGAAAATATTGAGCGTTTAGAAATAACTGGGGTTGGTGATCCATCTGGTAGGGGCCTTGGATTTAGCTACGTCCATGCTACTGCTTCAAATGCACCTGTGTCAAATGCTATGGTGAAGAAGAAAGCAGTTGCTGGTCGAGGAGGCTCCACTGTCACTGGAACAGATGCTGATCTTCGTAGATTGAGCATGGAGGCTGCCCGAGAGGTGTGTGGTTTTTTTTCTTACAAGGAATTATAATCATCATAGGGTGATAATCATAGTTTAAAGCTTTATTTAAATTTTATTAGTTCTTGAGCTGAGGAAGCTGTACATCAATGGCATATTTAATTTCAAAATCTTAATTGGAAGGCATATGAATTTCTCTTGTCTACACACTTTCCTGCTATATATTAATAAAAATGTAATTTAGAGGCATCGGCTCGTCCAAAAGAAATCGTACGATAGATGTAACAACGTTCTTCTCCTTTTGGGTGAAGTTGCTTTGTGGGCAGGAGGATGGCTACTCCTGCTATGATGCTTAGTGTTCCTTCTGGCCATTTACAAGAATAAATGGAATTTGCTTAAAAAGTGCTTAAGGTGCCATGTTATTGGAATTTTTGTTATATATAATATCCATGTGTAGTAGAACTTTCACAGCATGTTGATTTCTTTCTAATGTATCATTCATCTTTTCACGAATTCCCCCTTCTTGTTCGCAAGATATGAGGCGGGATGCTCTGGAAATTAGATGTTTGGGTTTGGATTGTTCTTGGTTTCCTATTAGCTTAAGTTTTTGGGGTTTATTGTATTTAACATAGTATTAGAACCTATTTAATGGTGTGGTCTTGTATTTGAATCCTGGAAAAACCCTTCATTCTGTTAATTAAATTGTGTTGGTGTTCATATATGGATAAATCTGTTTGTTATTGTAGTTTTGTATCCATCTGACAAATCCATTAATGAAATTGGGTTACACACATGACAGAACTTGTTAGAATTGAAACTCTACTGTTGTGATCTTTCTTGTAAGCTTTTGGGACTGAATGTGGGAGAGGAAAGAAAGACTGATATACTCTAGTACTTCAATATAATTCCTTAACCATGATTACTTTAAAAGCCAATTAGAGCCTAAAATGTTGGGAATGCATAGAACCAGCAAAAATATGTCAGCATAATTTCATTTTTTTTTTTAATAAAAAAAAAAAGCCTATTAAGTTTTAAAATTAAATTCAGCAATGTAATCCATGCAGGGGTCTGAATTCTTTTCTGTTCCATATAAATGGTTTGAGGATGAGAGTATGTTTTTTATTTTTTAGTAATTAATAAATAAAGATGGTTGTAGTGTTGTGTTTGTTTTGCATGAACCTGCTGGAAAATTGGATAATATGTATAATTGTATACTTAATCATTGTGGTCTCTAACTGTTCCTTTGATATCCAGGTTCTCCTTAAGTTCAATGTTCCTGAGGAAATGATAGCAAAACAGACTAGATGGCATCGTATTGCTATGATACTGAAGCTTTCAAGTGAGCAAGCTACATCTGGAGCCAAGGTTGATCCAACAACTATCAGCAAGTATGCACGTGGACAGCGAATGTCCTTTCTTCAGCTGCAACAACAGACCAGAGAAAAGTGTCAGGAAATTTGGGATCGACAAGTTCAGTCTCTTTCAGCTGTTGATGATGATGATGAAAATGGAAGTGACTCGGAAGAAAATAGTGACCTGGATTCCTTTGCTGGGGACCTAGAAAATTTGCTTGATGCGGAGGAATGTGAAGAGGGGAAAGAAATTAACTATGAATCAAAACATAACAAAGCTGATGGTGTTAAGGGGTTTAAAATTAGAAGGCATCCATCTCTAGCACAGGCAGAAGAGGAGATTGAAGATGAGGCAGCTGAAGCGGCTGAATTGCGCAGGTTGCTCATGGATGGTATGAATTATTTGGTTTCTAAGTACTTATTCTTGTAACTTACAGAGAGCAATTGTTAGCCTGAAGTCTGTAGGTTTTGAAGTATGTTTCCAAAGCAGCCTACCCAACCCCCCACCTCAAAACCCAACTGTTTGTTTGTGCGCCTGCTATTACTTTAAATAAGCTCTACGAAAGTTGATGTTCAACTTGATTTTTGGGCTATAGCAGTATTTACGTATCTTCTAACTTAGAAAATATCTTATACATGCAATCCTTGCCTTAATTGGATCTTTTTAATGAGTTGTGGCACAAAAGTTAAGAAAACCGATTAGCCTGTGGAGGTTGAATCCTTTCCATTATGTTTGTTATTCTGGCCTACAACTAAATAAAAGTAGCTGTCAAATGGAAATTTTTGTTGATTACTTCATATGGTCATAGTGATTGGTGGAAAATAATATAGCAGTAATGTTATGTGGTTGACCATTCAATTGTTTGGCAGATGATGAGGCAGAGCAGAAGAAAAAGAAGAAGAAAACAAAAGCTGTGGCAGAGGAAGCTGGATTTGCTCCTGCCATGCAATCCATTTCTGGTTTTGAGATTGTAGAACTGGTTAAGAAGCCGAACAAAATAGCTAAGAAAATTAGTACATTCCAACCGATTGGATCCTACACTGTGAAGGAAAACATTAGAGATCCAATGGAGGTAAGCATGATTTAACAGAGTTATTTATATTTTGTACTTCAGTTTTGTTACACCCAGGGTGTACTTCAGTTTTGCTACAACCAGGGTTATCTTTTGTCATTTTACAATATCTTTTGCAGCTTGTGAAAGGTTGGTTTGTATTTGCCTTTGTGGGTATTGCTGACTGTATTATCTTTGGTTGCAGGAGGAGAGTTTAACTATGAAAAGAAATGTGTCTGGAAAGGTGAATTCAATGAAAAGGAATGGTGTAGCACTTGTGGGTCAACTCAAGAAACTCAAAATATTGGGCGACAAGGTTAAGGTAATTATCCATTATTATTCTTTTTCTTCTTTTTGATTATAATATATATTCAAATACAAATTTATGAATATTTATTTATTGTTTGTACTTTGTACTTTGTATGTATTTATGAATGAATTTATGTATATATACCTTTTTATATATGATTACTTAAAAAAGAACGAAAGAAAATCACAATTTTGCGACTGGTTTGAATGTGTCATAAGTAACGTGTTTGTCTTCTTCAATTGATGCATTATATGGATTATCCTTAATACCTGAACTACAGAAAATGTCCTATATCTCACTGCACAATTGTGATTTGCGTGGAATGTGATTGCTGCACTGAGCCCGGTGGAGATTGGAGAAAATGATATAGAAGCACATAGACAGAAACAAGGGTCTTATTTTAATTTAGCTAATAAACCTTATATAGGGATATTAGGTTCTTCCTTGTGGTATCATATTAGCTGGCCTTCCTGGTCACAGCAACCAAAGAACCCCAGTCCTCCTGGTTTCTCTGCATGGCAGATTATCATTGGATAGTATAACCATAAATTTATAATATGTATTTCTTTAACAGTTTCTATGAGTAGTTTAGTAATTTCAATCTCTTCATACCATGCTATTGTCCAATGCCTTAACGTAATGGAGCAAAATTAAGGGGCTTTAAACTTCTTATATATACTCTGTTGTCACGGTCTTCAAATTTGGATGTATTTTGTGTTCCTGTTGAAGAAAATATTGGAGATTTATCCTTTGATCATTTGGATTTCAAGGCTTTGTCTTTAACTGGTGCCCCCCTATCTTATATATTTAGCTTCATCTCTTTATTTAGCTTCATATGGTTCTAGGTTGGATAATCCTTGTGTGTTTGTTTACTATACATAAATTTATACACTCATGTTTGGTGAACTGTGACATGACCCTCTATATGCTCAAAAAAACTGTATATAATAGATTTGAGGAATAAGAAATATGTTCTCATGGATATGTCATTACAATTTAATAGTCCCATGTAATTGGGACCAGAACAGAGTTGAGCTGAAATGTCCTAATATTAGGCTATTAACTATGAAATGTAGGTTATTGTCTTTGACATTGATAAGTGTTTATTCTCAAATTGTTTTGGTTGGAGGGTCATGTAACTCTTTTTGGTCCAACCACTAAACTATTAGTTGCTTGCTGTATGTATCTGCCCTGAAAATTTAACTGTATATTTTTGTACTCTGATTTCATCCTTCTTCCTGTTAAGATCATCGTAGGGTTTGCAATAATTTTTCCTTTTGCTACCCAAACCGTCTTAAATTACTCTCTCTGAAGCAGATATTTAAGGAGAAGAAATCATCGAGGGAAAGGTTTGTTTGTGGCGCTTGTGGGCTTGTGGACAGGTGCGTAATTGTTTTAAGTTAGCATAAAGTTTCTGTGGTATTCTGGATTATATTGCAATGGGTTTGGCTAAGTTGCTGTTAACAGCAATTTTACTAAGCGATTATCTAAGCGATTATGTGAGAGGGAGTCGGTTTATTTTTGTTTTAATTTTTGTTTTAATTTTAAATTCTTAATTTTTATATACCTTTAGATTGAAATCTAAAGACCGGAAACTTTCCAATAACATGGCTATTAACAGCAACTTAGCCAAACCCATATTGTAAATAGTGATTGTTTTCCTTACTCTTTACCAGTTTGGACACATGAGGACAACCAAAACTGTCCCAAGTATGGAGCTAATCCTGAAACACAGCTTGAAATTACAGATTCAGAAAAAGCTTCAGGAAAATATAATTCGCTGGATCCATCAAGTCAATCCCAACTGAAAGGTCTGAAAAAGAAGCTTATGTCTAAGAGTGCAACAAAAATTGTGGTTGAAGCTCCTGAGGATGAAACTCCTAGTACAAAGGCAAAAGTTCTCCCAGAGAAATTCAAATGTGGCTCTACTAATAATCCTTCCGATAAACTTGCTCTTGCACCCGCTCAAAGTCCTGACCAACTGGTTACCGCTGATGTCCAAATTGATAATAAATCTACTTCCAAGGCTAATAGAATTGTAGTTTCTAACAAGCTAGAAACTGTAGAAACACAGTTCGAATCTCGTAAGCCGTCTATTGTGATACGGTCTCCTGCAGATGTTGATAGAGGCCAAGTTGAATCTCACAAACCCTCTATTGTTATAAGACCCCCTATAAACACAGATAGAGAACAAGTTGAATCTCACAAACCTTATATTGTTATAAGACCCCAAACAAATGCTGATAGAGAACAAGTTGAGTTTCACAAGCCCTCTATTGTGATACGTCCGCCAACTAATAAAGATAGAGAGCAGCCGCAGAAGAAAATTGTAATTAAACAACCTAAAAAGGTTGATCTGGACCGGGTCAGTCAGGATGGGACCACACATCTTGAATACAGGAAAACTAAAAAAATCGTCGAGTTGTCGAGTTTTGGGAAACGCAGGGAGCAGGAAAACTTGCAGTTGACAAATCAGTCTGCCAAAAGGAAAGCTAGAGAGGGAAGTAGGTTGTGGGAAGAGGAAGAGAAGAGGAGAAATGTGGAGAGATTGAGAGAAGAGAGGGAAAGGAGGCTTCATGACGAAGAAATGAGGGTGATGGAAGAGTGAGAAAGGTTTGCTGAAATCAGAAGATATGAAGAATCTATCAGAAGAGAGAGAGGAAGAACGCCAAAAAGCGAAGAAGAAAAAGAAGAAAAAGCCTGAGATTAGGGATGAGTATTTAGAGGATAACAGTGCAAGAAGAAATAATATAAGGATGCCAGAAAGAGACCGAAGTGCTAAGAGGAGACCTGTTGTTGAGTTGGGAAGGTATGGCGCAGAGCATGCACCTCCAACAAAGCGTCGTAGAGGGGGGGAGGTACTCACCTTGGTCATTCTTACCTTAAAATTTCGTTAATTTCGATTGGTTCTTGTTCAAAAAAAGTAAAGCATTTTTAGTAGTGAAATTTCTTAATTGAACCGAAAGTTGGGAAGAAGTTTGAAGAGCTAAAGTTTGTGACAAAAATGACGATGACATATCCAATTTGTGTACAATTGAATTATTTTGAATATAATTCATAATAAATTATCTTGCAGTTTGGTCTGTCAAACGTTTTGGAGCATATTGTTGAGACCCTTAGAGAAAGCACAGCATTGTCTTTCTTTTTCCTGAAACCAGTCTCAAAGAAAGAGGCTCCTGATTACCTGGATATCATTAAAGATCCGATGGATTTATCCACAATCAGGGATAAGGTGAGGAGGATGGAGTACAAGGACAGGGAGGATTTCAGACATGATGTGTTTCAGATCACATTCAATGCACATGCTTACAATGATGAGCGCAACCCTGGTATTTCTCCGCTTGCAGATCAGCTATTGGAACTCTGTGATTATTTGTTGGATGAAAATCATTGAGAGCTTAGCCGAAGCTGAAGCTGGTATTGAGTCTCGAAATACTTGATGTGCATTGGAAGAAAATAGGTTGGTGGCATCCCCTGTTGTATATTAGTGTGTTACTGTGAATAAATCAGGTCTATAAGCATGAAAATAGCTTCTAAGAGGTCCTTATTTATATTTTTGAGGACACATACTAATCTTGTAAATTCTGATGAATAGATTTGGAAAATATCTGTATGAACTGCTTTAACATTAATAAAAAGTTCAAGAGGAACTTCATCTGAATTTTCTAATTTTAATTTCCTCAAATTATGAAATTCACAATACAACTCACTTGAAAATGAAGCTCCAAGTATCACTGCAATTATAATTATGACCACACATTGATGGCTTTACAGCCTTTGTCTCAACAATAATGCTTCAGATAATTTTATTTTATTTTGTGCAAGATCCCCATTCTAATTTCTAAAGCGTTACAGAGAGATTTTGAAGGACTTTATAAGCATTACTGAGTAACTTTGAATATCTTTAGTAAACATTACGGAATGACTTTGAATGGCTTTATCCTGTAATTAAAAATATTCGGGAACCCACACCTGATCAATCCTCATTGTTAAAGCATGTAAACTAATAAGATATGATTTTGGTAAAAAATTGTTTGTTATGATGTGCAGCTGGTATGATGACATTGAAGGTGCTAGACAATTGGTGGCTTTACAGCTCTGCTTGTATGCATTTTCATTTGCAACTTAAAGAATTGAGAGTATATTATTATTCATGGTGTCATATTTTTTGGAATTATTCAGTCGAAAACCCAATGTAAAATCCACATATTAAAAGTTAAAACATCAGTTAGGCATATTTTATTTAGCCGGCCGGCCTGTGTTTTTAATGTTAACATATGGCAAGCTATGAATTGGTTCCGCAGCTTAATAACAGGTCACAAACTTGACCTTCACTTGTAAGCAACAAGTATCACCTGTGGCCGGCATATTTGTCCCTCGCGGCGCGCTGCCATTGTTTGAAACTTTTGGCTAACGGATATTCCCTGAACCAAGAAACATTCCAATGCCCATTTTTCATTACATAGCGAGGAAAATTCAAGAATCAAGGTGAGTTACAGGCCACAAGAGATGATGGAAGTAGTAAAGGAGAATCAGGAGGTCGCTTTTCGCCATTTTAGCCATCATCATCCACTGGTTCGTAGTAGCACCAACTCGTCCCCAGCTGCAAACACTAGTTGTTTTGGGTGCAATCTCAAAATATTATCCGGGAAGGAGTACTACTACAAGTGCAAAATTTGCCCTTTTAATCTCCACCAAGCTTGCTACAACATCCACAGAAAAATCCGACATCCCGGACACCCTATACACTATCTAAATCTCCTTGTAACGCCTTCATCTGCCGGAGACTCCTTCAAGTGCAAGGCTTGTGGACAAAATGTCACTGGATTCTACTACACTTGTGCAGAATGTTGCATTTGCTATCACATTTTATGCTGTGCATTGCCACTTTCTGTTTCAATCCACTCCCACTCTCACACACTCAAACTAGAATATTCACTTCCATATGACTTTGAATGTGATCTATGCCAAAAGCCTTGCTATAATGGTTGGCTCTACCGATGCAGATTGTGCGAATTCGATACTCATCTTGCTTGTGCAATTGCTAATCAGAGAACACAGTCTCTCCAAATCACACATTCTTCTTCAGAAGGTAGTGAAAATAATGAGTTAATTCAATTAGCAGTGACTGGATGGCATCAAACGTTGCATAGTCCTAAACAGAAACTTAGCATGAAAAATGGACTGATTGATCAATATTCAGGACATTTAGAGCTTTTAGATCAATCAAATTTGCAATCTGGAGAATTGGGTACATTGACAAGTCATCAATTTAGTGATCACTCGTGTTTTTCAATAGATATAGCAAAGTCTTATTCGGGGTTGGATCTTCCAGACAAACAAAGCAACGAAGCCAACCATCGAAGAAATGATTATATGCTTGACAGGATAACAAGCAACTTGGAACCGCCAATAAAGAAGAAGTCAATAGAACAAATTTCAATCTCCTTTTTATGGGTGCAGAGAATAGGCTAAGCGAAGCATTCTTGAAAAGAAGTGGCAGTGGTACTGAAATGGAATCAAAGCAGAAAAACAAAACAAAGAAAACTGGATCCAGGGGCAGCTCAGAAATAATCAAAGATCAGAGACTTATATCAGATAAAGTAAGTTCAATTTAAGCAGATTTAATAAGTTATTGTGTTGCATTAGAAATAGTTGTCTGATTTTCAAGGTTTGTATATAGATTATACAACAGTTTTTGCTCATATTGCAGGGAAGGTCAAAGTGTTCTTGTTGGTGGAAGTTCCTCCAGTGCTGCTGTCTAATGTCTATCAAGATATGACACACAGCCATAAATGTCAAGGAAGGAAAAACAACAGAGTAATGCAGTATTATCATTTTCCATTTTTATAGTATTTTTTGTATCTTTTTTGAAATGTTACGATATTTCGGGATCTGAGGAGAGGGCAGATTCGAATCCACAACCTATACATGAGGGGAAAGCCACTAGATCAACATCATCTTATTTAGTATTTTTTGTATTAAATTGATAAAATATAACCGTTTAAGTGAATAACAGTTTTGTAAATAAATGAGTACATACGATATTAATTGTATTTATCTTAGGTAGAGATTTTATTTAGGGTTTTTTTTTCATAAACACAACACTGTTGTTATAATTTTTAAAGTTGTCATTGTTAAAAACTTCATGTTCTAGATTCTGATATTTTAATAATGTCGTTTAATTTTTTTTGTTATTAAGATAGGCGATGAAACCTTATTTAGAGGTTTATTGGTTTTTGTTTCAATTGATATGAAATATAAAACTCGTTTATCTTTAATATAACGTATTATTAATAGTTAAGTATACAAGTTTTGTTCTGTTGCAATGCAGTTTGCATAGACTCAATTCTCTATATAAAATATAAAAAATGATGAGTCAAAAAGCCATTTTAATTTTATATTATTGTTTATTCCTAACCAATGAAATCCCATTAAAAGAACTAAAATTATTTGATAAAGAAATCGATGAAATAACATCTATTTTTATAAAGTCTGATCTTATTTTGTTACGGATGATAAGTTTATTGAAATCTATCTAAAAATAAAATTTGAGAAACTTTCAACTACTAGAACTATTATTTATTTAATTTTTCTATATTTCTCTCACTTTTCCAATGCCTTAATATTTAACAAAATCGAGATAAATAGTTCTAGTGCTTGAAAAATTCTTAAATTTTATTCATAGGTAGATTTTATTAAATTTATCATCCACAAAAAATTCTGATCAAAATTCATAAAAATCGACATAATTTTATCAAATTCCTTACCAAAATTAAAGTAAAGGATCTCTCACTTGATAATTAATATTTATATATATATAGTTGAACCCCTCTAAACTAATCTTCTTGGGACCCATTCTTGAGTATTAATTTAAAGAGGTTATTAATGAGAAGGGTTTTACGTTGTCAAGTCGTTATTTTGTCTTAGAAAATATGTGGAAGTCGGTTGGTTTTCTTGTTTAGGGAATTTTCTTTTCTGGGATTCCTTGTTTAGTCAATTTTCTTTTTCATGGAAAGTTTTTTTTTTTTTTTAGGATTCTTTGTTTATGAAAGATTTATTAAGAAGGTTTCCAATTCTTTTTGGGAATATGATTACTTAATGACCAAGGATACTCACCCTATAAATAATGAGACTTATTTTTTTGGTTATTTATAACAAGAGAGATCTCATGTTATACCTAAAAATTCGATTCCTAATAGCTCTTACAAATTCTCTCTTTTCTTTTTTTTTGTTCAGTTGCAATGCAGTTTGGATAGGCTCAAATCTCTTTATAAAATATAAAAATTGATGAGTCAAAAAGTCATTTTAATTTTTATATTATTGTTTATTCCTTAACCAATGAAATCTCATTAAATAAACTAAAATTGTTTGATAAAGATTGGATGGAATCACATCTGTTTTTATAAATTTTGATCTATTTTTTTATGGATGATAAGTTCATTGAAATCTACCTCATTGAAATCTACCTATAAATAAAATTTGAGAAATTTTCAACATCTAGAACTTTTTTTTTAATTTTTTCTATATTTCTCCCATTTTTCGAATCCCTTCATAAATAAATAGTTCTAGTGCTTGAAAAATTCTCAAATTTTAGGTAGATTTTATTAAATTTATTATCCACGAAAAATTCAGATCAAAATTCATAAAAATCGACATGATTTCATCAAAGTCCTTACCGAAATTAAAGTAAATGATCACTCACTTTATAATATATACATATATGCATATATATATATATATATATATATACACAATCATTTTCTCCTAAGTGCGCACTGATATAACTTATATCAGTGCGTTGGATGTGGACCACTGATTATGGAAAAGTTTTGACAAGTGCATACACTTTGCATCAAATTATGTAAATCTAATGATCCACATCCAACGTACTGATAAAGTTAAATCGGTGCGTACTGACTTGAAAATTTATATATATATATATATATATATATATATGGCAGGATCCATGACCCATTTTTTTACGCATGATTTGACACACTTTTATGTTCATTATATCCTAAGTGTTTGAATGGTCTAGATTTCATGGTCATTAATTCACTTTTCTATTTTCTATTAATATTTATATTTTTCTCTCACCTAAATTTTAATATTTCATTTTATTCTCTCTCCTCATTTAAATTTCCTCTTTCCTCTCTTATTTTTTTTTTCTCTTACATCTCAAGTCTCAACAGAGAACAATTTTGTTAGCAAACAACAGACAATAACATATTTATTATTTCAATTATTTTTTCTCTTTTCATTTTGATTTATTTTTATTTTTATTTTTATTTATGTACAAGTGTTTCCATTTCTCACTTTATCTGTTTATCAATTGATAATATTATCTAAATTTCAAATAAAAATATTCCGTACTAGTATATCAAAATTTAATTATGGAGAAAATAAATCCAAATTTTTTTAAATGATAAATTTAATTGATAAAAAAAACTTAAATAAACTAAAATCAATATTCCACTTAAATTTCTTTTATAATATAAAGAAAAACTTGTTCAGTATTCAAAAAATCTAGAAAAAAAACCAATTAAGAAAATCATAGCATACACTTTCAATTCCTGTTTTGTTTTGGACATTTTGATGAGGGTGAAATATTAAGGAAATATAAAGAAAGAAGAAAGGAAAAAAAAGAGAGTTAGAGATAGTGAGGAAAGAAGTCGGAGAGTAAGACGAGGGAGAGATGATCCTGCCTATATATATACAGTCATTTTTCTGTTAGTGCGTACTTATAGAATTATATAAGGACATTGAATGTGAGTCACTCCTTTATAAAAGAGTTTTGATAAATACATACATACCAAGTCAAAATATGTAAAATGGGTGGTTCACATTCAATGTCCTTATATTTCCATCAGTGCCCACTTATGTGAAAATTATTGTATATATATATATATATATATAATTAGTATCATTTTTTATCTTTTTATTTTTCTTTTATTCCCCAATCACAATACACTTTTCCACATCTTTTTTACTAATGAAAATCTCTATATTCTTAACGGATCTCAATAACCAAAACCCGATGTGTTTTCGTGACAGAGGGAAGAACTCATTTAGTTTGACAATATTCTGATTCGATACAATAACTTTAGTCAAAGTTAAAATAACATGGTACCATTGGTTTTTAGAATTCACCCAACAAAAAATAACACATGTAAGAAAAATGAAAAAACAAAATTGCTTAAGAGAACATACTTTTATAATTATTTTATAATATAAGTTATTAATATGTGACTTAAATTAATCACTATAGTTTATTTTTTTTGGTAAAACCGAATACTATATTACTAGACAAAATTCAATTATTTGTCAACGCAAACAAAACACAAAATCCAATAATAATGAGAGACGCAGCAATTAATCCAATCCAAAATAGGCCTCAAGTCACTGGTACAATAATACACAAAAAAGACGGCATACAATAATAATTTAAAACTAGAACTACAGTAGGACTTCCTCTTCGAAGCTAGAAACCCTTAGGGTCTGTCCTGTAAGCGTTTTTCAGTGACTGTTTTTCGAAAATAAAAATGAAAATGAAAATAATAATTTTTTTTGTTTTTCGAATTCTGAAAACGCGTCTGGTAGCATATACGGAAAACTGTATCCTGAAATTGAAAACAGTAAAAACGCGTCCGGTAGCTTCACTGAAAGCTGAATTCTTAAAATGAAAACAGTAAAAACACGTCTGGTAGAATAACTGAAAACATCAAAAACTGAAAAACTTTTACATATGTAATTTGACATTCCCATCTCTTTAAAATATCCTCATAAGGTTGTAATATTTATTTTCATCCACTTAAATTTATAATTTATAATTTATAGTTTAAAACTAATATATATATATATATATATATGAAATATTTGTACAACTGTTTATAATAATATAATAATTTGAATTTAATCATTTTTTACGGACCATTCAATCATTTTTAATTGAATTATAAAAAGGATTGTAGATATTAGATTTGTTAGCATTAACAAAAAATACATAACTATCAATTTCCATAATCATAGATTACTTTTATATTTCATTAAAATTGTCATAACATAACATTGACATAATTTAATTATATAAGATCACGAATAAATTACAGAAGACACCACCTCCTATTACAAAACATCACCTCATATTGCTTGAGCAATCTGTCCACATTTTTTTTGCAATTTCATCTCTAACATTAGTCATTACTGCTACATTTGATGAAGATAAGTCAATATTTGGAATTTGGTCTACTATCTCCTTCTCCTTCTCCTTCTCCATCAATTAACATATCTTCATTCTCATATTGCCATTTGCCATTGTATATATTGCCATTTGCCATTGTACACTCATTCTTGTTGTGGACTTGTGGGAAGCTTTTTGACCAAAAATTTCTAAGAGCCATGTGGTTTGGTGCTATGTATCAATGTATGGCATGAGTCAATGTAGCAGGATATAAGAAAAATTAATAATTTCAACCTGGGTGACTGAGAAACTAAGTCCCAGACTTTTGCTCAAAACTTCCAGTCTTCCACAGCTATTTTCCTCAATAATCACTGCAAATTTTTTTTTAACAATTACTAGAAATTAAATTTCGGTTTAACAAAGACAATTAATTGAAAAGTTACTTAGATCTACATACATCCAAGTAAATCAACAATAATTTCAGTTAATGAAAATCAAAAAATTGAGAAATAAACATAACAGAAGATGATGATGATCTGAAGAAAAGGAAGAAGATGAAAAAGAAGAAGAAGAAGAAGGAGATCTGTCGAAGAAGAACAGCAAGAAAAAGAAGAAGAATCTGAAGAAGATCTGAAGCTCATCTGCAGAAGATGAGCAGCTCCGGCGAAGAAGAAGAAGATCCAACGAAGGAGAAAGAGAAGAAGAAGAACATCTGCAGAAGAAGAATAGCAGCTACGAAGAAGAAGAGCAGCTCCGGCGAAGAAGAAGAGCAGCTCCGGTGAAGAATAAGAAGAAGAAGAAGATCCGACGAAGAAGGAGAAAGAGAAGAAGAAGAACATCTGCAGAAGAAGAACAGCAGTGACAAAGAAGAAGAAGACCAGCTCCGGCGAAGAAGAAGAAGAGCAGCTCCGGCGAAGAAGAAGAGCAGCTCCGGCGAAGAAGAAGAAGAAGATCCGGTGAAGAAGGAGAAAGAGAAGAAGAAGATATGCAGAAGAATAACAACAGCGAAGAAGAAGAAGAAGAAGATCGGGAATACCTGAAGGCTGAAGTTGAGAGTTGAGAGTTGAGAGGATGAAGGCTGAAGTGATAACAGTCGGGTTTTTTTTTTTTTATAAATATCAGAATTTTTTTTTTGTTTTTCAAATTCAGAAAACAACTTTCAAACGTTTTTCAAAATTTTCACTTTTAACACTAAATGTGTTTTTCAAATTTTTTTTGTTTTTTAAAAATAAAATGAAAAACGGTTAAACTAACGCGAATTCGAAATCGTTTTTGGAAAAAAAAAATGAAAAAAAAAACAGCTGCAGGACATGGCCTTATCTTCTAACACTTAACATCCTTCAAAACATGAGCAAAATATAAAAGGGTTAATATCATTGGGGTCCGTAAGTATTGCTGGAAGATCACATTTTTAAACGAGTTTGATTTTTTAGCAACTTTTTCCCTGATTTTTGAAAAGTATATCAAATAAGTCCCTCAGACTCTTTTTTTAACAGTCAAACGTCACAGAACATGTATATTGACCATTTTGCCCATAACTTTAATTAAAGAGTTTAAAAATACAATTTTACCCTCTAACATTTTAAAATTTTACCATTCAACTTTGATATAATCCAATCAAAATCTAACACATGTCACCAAAATTTTAAAATAAGATATTTATTTTCTTTAAATAAAATCTATTTTACCTAAATAGATTTTCTTTAAATAAAATAAAATAATATTTACATAAAACAAAATAATATTTACATAAAACAAAAAGAAAAAAAATGAAAAAAAATGAAGAAAATCAATAATATATATATATGAAGGAAATAAAACTAATTAAAACTAATCAATAATTAAATTTTAAAATAAAACTAATTTTAAAATAAAACTAATCAAAACCCATCACCATCACCAAATACATACCAATTCATCACACACACACACACACACACACACACACACACACACACACACCAGTTCATCATTTCTCTCTCACGTGAATCCACAACAATGAAACAACCCCTACTACTCAAACACAACTCACCAGTTAAACACCCACCACCACCCAAACCCCTCTCACCACCGGTCAAACACCATTCATATCTCTCTCTCTCTCTCTCTCTCTCTCTCTCTCTCTCTCTCAATCTCGATCTCATCTCTCTCTTGATCTCGATCTCATCTCTCTCTTGATCTCGATCTCGACCTTATCCCCTTCTCGAATCTCTTTGTGAACCGATTCGCACTAGACCTAGGTCATACCACGTTCAAGCATGGATCATTCCTTGAAGACCCATGATCTGGTGCAGATCGATCGATCATTGATTTTGATGTTCACTTGTTCTCTTGTTCAAATTCTTTCCAAGTTTGGGTGTTCTGACTTTTGAGTGTTCAAATTCCAGATGAAATAAGTTTGGGTGTTCAAATTCCAGATGTGTGGCTCGGTTCTATGGCTTGTTTTTTTATGGTTCGATTCGATTTATTTTGTTTGGGGATGTTGAAGCTTTGGTTTGGTGTGGGTATTATGGGTTTGATTTCTGGTGGGGTTATTGATTGTGAGGTTTGGGTGTTCTGGTTTTGATTTCTGGTGTGTTTTTGGATCAATGGATTTGGTTTTGTTGGTGTTGTGTTGTGTAATTGGGGATTAGGATTTCTGATTTTCTGGATGATTGATTATGATGGATGAATAGTTGAATCTGAGATTGATTCAAATTTGCTAGATGAATCAGATGGTTTTTTTTTCTTTCAATTTTTGTTAAATGGATGGATTTCATCGATCAATGAATTTTATTTCTAATTTTTATTTTTTTTTCTGTTCTTATTTTTTATTTTAGCTTTTAAGAAAAAAATGTTTATTTCCTTTTAATTTTTAATTATATTATTAATTTATTTTGTGATATAAAAAGATTCAGATATCTAATAGATACACATGTGCAATCTTAAAAAAATCATAAACAAAATGACAAAAATGACCCTCATATCGTTAACGTTGACTAACTTTTGACCAATGGATGGACATATTTGATATACTTTTCAAAAGTCAGGGAAAAAATTGCTAAAAAATCAAACTCGCTTAAAAATGTGATCTTTCAGCAATACTTAGGGACCCAAATGATATTAACCCAATATAAAAATGCTGGGTCGATGGCACCCTCGTTGTAGTAAGCAAACACCAGGCAAACATCATCGTGCATGCTCTCCCCAACAAAGATTGAAGGTCACTGAGCTTCGAGAGCAGGAACTTGGTTGCTCTCTCAGTGTTATTCTTGAATTTCTCCTACTGCTCTACATCAAGCTTGGATATCAACGACTAGATCAACCTCTTAAGTCTTAATGAATGCGACAAAATGCATCTTGTAGAATGAAGGTTGTTCCTGAAGCCTGAATGTGTCAACGATGTGATCGGTCATCATTTGTATATGTTTTTTTATCCCCATTACTCCAATAAAATTGCTTGTTTCTCGAGCCATTTAGATGTTTAATTTGTGTGTTTGAGCATTTTCAGGTCATTGGATCTAAGTGATGTGTTTGGAGAAATTTAGAAGAACAGGATAATTATTAAAGAATTGAGGGACTAATATGGAATTTTCCTTGATCGCTGTCAAGACCGCTGTTAATTAGGACAATTGTACCAACAGCGCTTAAAAAGGCAAAAGATCATGCTCCCAGCCTGCTCTAAGATCATGCTCACTGCGGTGTGACAGCGGTTCCTGAGACAGTACAGATGAGCCGTGTTACGAGGGCCATATCTCTCAACTCCATTTGAACTATGTGTCCTGCCACATATGAATTTGAAGTCCCGGAAGTCTAGTTTCCAACCCAATTTAAAGCTTGTCGATATAAATTTTCTCGAAAAAGTAATGCTCATTTGAGTACCTACTGCGCAGATCAGTTTGTCATAAAATCTACGAATAGTGACGAGATTTGTGTTGCAAGTTGTCAGAACGGGAAATATACCTTCTTGGATATGAGTAAGAGTCTTGGGAAGCAAGTTGACACCTAATCCTTATCTTCCTTCAATAAGTAATCAATTTGGATGGTTTAGGAAAAAAATAAAATCTCAAAAATGTAGAGTTCTAAAAGGGAATTGATTTCCTTGTTATTTAAGGACATGACCTAGCATCTACACCTATTTAAACCTCTTTGAACCCAAATTTTGGGATCCAAGCTCTACATTCCTACACAACCGACACAACACAATTCGCACATCCATCTTTACACATTGAAGATTTGAAGACGAAGAAGATTCATCATTGAAGACTTGAAGAATTCATTGAAGGCCAAGATGAGTTTTATCTTTTCTTTCTTTTCTCTTGTTATTTTCATTATGAGTAACTAATCTCATAACTAGGGAATCAATGTGAACCTTTTGTGAATGCTCATGTGTTAATTAATTATTCTTTCATCAATTCAATTATTGATTCATTCATTATGTTTAACTGCTTAATCCTCATTAGTTTTAATAATTATTCACACCATAGATCAAGGGTGGATGATTATTTGGCATGATTTTAGGCTTAAGATTATCTGAGAATTAGGGTTAGAGTATAGACCAAACATAACCTTGATTAATACTCTTTTGAATAAATGAATTTTATCTTTAGTATAGACCAAACAAAGTATAGAATTTGTTTTTTATTTCTTGCTCTTAAAGGGTTTCCGATCTTTGTTCACACCATAGACCAAGGGTGAATAATAGTTGGGAATACGTGATTCATCCCGCGATCATAAGGTAATAGTCGTAATTAAGAAAAAGAATAAACCATTGAATTGATTGAATTTTGTTTATAAGTTAATTTCATACATTGAGTGTTTATAATTGGGAATCATTGATGATCTAGTGCTTTCTCTCCATTGATCACAAACCAGAAATTTTCAATTGTTTACTTTAATTTAATTTAATTTAGTTTTAGTTTTAATTCAAACTCAACAATCCTTTGGTTACATTTAGTTTAATTAACTTTAATTATAATTAGTTTTTAATCAGTAAATTACTTTTCCTCATGGAAACGATCATTATTTGTTGTTGTGCGTATCTTTACGATTCGTACACTTGCGAGTATAGTTTTTAATGACACAATTTCAAACATCACGAGGTCAACAACCTTAACAGCTTGGTCATCAACACCCTCACCCTCAGCGGAAGGATTTGCACCAATATCTACATTGACAGCTCCTTGAACAACTCATTTTTCATCAACTTCCCACAATATCATGTTCTTAATTTCCTAAATGAGTCGGAGAGAAGCTCGTCATCGGTAAGGAGATCTTGGTAGACCAACATGGTTGCGTTATGGTTGGTCTCTCTCAAAAAAAATTGACGGACGCAAGTAAAGGGCGAGAGAAAGAGACGACGCAACAGTGAAAGAGCAAGAGCAAAAATATTGCTTTAGTGACTATAGCTAGTTAGTCCACATAAACCCTTGTATGATATTATATTCCTATTTTGTTTCTACCCCATACTATAAATATGTGGTTATAAATTCTTTCAAGGAACTATTTTTTATGTCATTTGTGTTGTCAGAAAGTTCTATGGATGTAAGAAATTGATAATAGTTAAGTACTTTTTTGTCACTGTAAAGTGAAATTTTTTTCACTTTTTGAATCAAGTGGTTTTATAAGTTATTTAGATGATTTTATAACTTCAAAAATCAAACAAAACAATTTAATGAGACATGTTATTAAGTGTTAAAATGAAAAAATCAAACAAATCCTGAAAAAATCTAAAATAAGGAATTAAGTTATGTTTTCTTTTTCCGTTTCATTCATGATTAGTGATTAGTAATATATATATATATATATATATATATATTGTTATAAATTAACTAAAGAATAAATGAAGAACAATACAGAGAAATGAAGAACATGTGAGGAGAAAGAAATAAAAGTCGGTGAGAGATAGAGAGAGAGAAATGAGAGAACAAAGAGAATGTTTACTTTTAAGTTTTGAGAGCTTCAGCTATGTGTAACTTTTGTGATTAGATTTTGTATTGATATTTGTGATCAGTGTTACGAACAAAATGGAATATTTATATATATATATATATAGAGAGAGAGAGAGAGAGAGAGAGAGAGAGAGAGGCAAAGAGCAAAGTGGGAGACGGTAGAGAGTGGGTAGATACTTTTGTGTTTTATACAGAAGTGGTAAAAACCATTTATTACAACATCCCTCTTGGATTTATACCACTTGTATTAATTTTCTATGAAAAACCCAATGGGAAAAAATCAGAGAAAAATGTATACAATGATCTCTCTGGATCTAGTGGGGTTGGACATTAAAAACTATCTCATTAAAAACCTTGTCAGGAAAATCCAGTGGGACAAAACCTGATCGATAGGAAAAAGAGTTTAGTGTACACATGTTCATTTAAAACTTTGCTCCCCCTAATTGAATGCTCCCCCTCATAAAAAAAACTTCAGTATTAATATTGTATTTTACAGAGTTGACGCATGTATATTCCATATACCAGCTTCTCAAAAGTTGATGTAGGCAATGCTTTGGTAAACAGATCTGCAAGATTATCTGTAGACCGTATTTGCTTAACATCAATTTGACGACTTTGTTGAAGCTCATGAGTATAGAAGAATTTAGGAGAAATATGTTTGGTTCTATCTCTTTTGATATATCCCCCTCTAATTTGAGCAATACAAGCCGCATTATCTTCAAATATATGTGTTGGCATTTCTGTAGGTAATGAAAATCCACAAGAATTTTGAATATGATGAATAACTGACCTTAGCCAAACACATTCTCGACTTGCTTCGTGCAGTGTGATGACTTCGGAATGATTAGAGGATATAGCAATCAAAGTCTGTTTTGTGGAGCGCCATGATATTGTTGTGTCATTGTATGTAAAAACATATCCCGTTTGTGAACGAGCTTTGTAGGTATCAGACAGATACCCGACATTACCATAACCAAGTAAACCTGAATGATTGTTAGATTTTGTATAAAATAATCCTAAATCTTTCGTTCCACTAAGTAATAGAAAAGATGTTTGATCTCATTTCAATGTCTTCAATTTGGTGCTGAACTGAATCTAGCCAGTACATTCACAGAGGATGCAATATCTGGTCTAGTACACTGAGTCAGATATAATAAAACACCAGTTGCATTAAGATATGGTACCTCGTGACCGAGTATCTTTTCACCATTTTCTTTTGGACGGAATGAATCATTTTTAGAATCAAGAGTTCTAACAACCATAAGAGTACTTAATGGATGAGTATTATCCATATCGAATCTTTTAAAAATCTTTTAAAAATCTTTTCAATATATGCTGATTGATGGACAAGTACTCTATTTGATCTATGCTCGATCTCGAGACTGAGACAATATTTTATCTTTCCTAGATCTTTCATTTCGAATTCCTTTTTTAAGTATTCAGCAGTTTTCAGGAGTTCCCCAAGAGTTCCAATTAAGTTTATATCATCAACGTAAACTGCTATGATAGCAAATTCAGATTCTGATTTCTTAATGAAAACACATGGACATATATGATTATTAGTATATCATTCTTTTATCAGATATTCACTGAGGCGGTTATACCACATCCGCCCGAATTGTTTTAATCCATTCAAGGATCTTTGTAATTTTATCGAATACAAATTACGAGGTCTTGAGTTACATGCTTATGGCATTTAAATCTCTCAGGGATTTTCATGTAAATATCTGAATCCAATGAACCATATAGATAAGCGGTCACTACGTCCATCAGGCGCATTTTCAGTCTTCCCAAGACAGCCATGCTTATCAGAAATCGAAACGTAATTGTATCTATCACTGGTGAGTATGTTTCATCAAAAAATGTCAGGTCTCTACGAGAAAACCTATGCTACGAGTCGTGCCTTATATCTCACGACCTCATTTTTCTCATTACGCTTCCGTATAAAAACTCATTTGGACCCAATAGGTTTAACGTCTTCAGACGTTCGGATTATTGATCCAAATACTTTACATTTGGCTAATGAAGTCAATTCTGTTTGAATTGCTTCTTTCCATTTAGGTCAATCAGACCTCTGTCTATAATCATCGAGATTATGAAGTTCATAATCATCATTTATAATTTCAGTTGCCACAGTGTATGAAAATACATCATCGATGATTGTTTCTTCACGATTCCACAATTCTCTTGTATAATTTATAGAAATTTCCTTATTTCTACATTATTGTATCTCTTTAGAGATTCCTTCCCCCACACAGGATTTTGTCATTTTAGTAACTTGTGTCCCTTCAGGGACTTTTAACTCTTCTGGAGTTAACTTATAGAAAGTTGATTTATTTATTTTCCTTTTTCAAGGAACAATATCTTTTGAGCCAAATGGTCTACCACGTTTCTAGCGTGCAGTAGATGATTCTTTTGCTATCATTTGTTTAGATTGTTTTTCTGGAACAATCACCTGTGCTGGTACATTAACAGCTGTGATGTATGATTTTGTTACCATAGTAACATCTGTAAATACATCTGGTGACTGATTCGCTATTGTTTGAAGATGTATTATCTTACATACTTCATTCTCACATTGAGATGTGTCTATGTCTAAATGAATTAGGCTAGGAACTTTCCAGGAAAGTTCATGCTTCTCTTCAGAAGAAGTTTTTCTTTCCCCTAATGATGGGAAATTTATTTCATCAAAATGACAATCTGCGAACCGTGCTGTGAAAAGATCACCAGTCAAAGGTTCCAGATATCTAATGATTGATGGTGAATCAATACCAACATATATTCCCAAACGCCTTTGGGGTCCCATTTTAGTTCTTTGTGTTGACACAATTGGGACATATACTGCACAACCAAAAGTAAGTAAATGAGATATATCTAGTTGATGAGCAAGTACAAGTTATACTGGTGAATATTGATGATAAACAGTGAGCCGAAGACGGATTAATGCAGCAGCATGTAAAACAACATGCCCCCATACAGAAATCGGTAATTGTGTTCGTAATAATAAAGTCCTTGCAATTATCTGGACACGTTTAATAAGTGATTCTGCTAATCTATTCTGAGTATGAACATGTGGAACTGGATGCTCAACATCAATCCCAACCACTTTGCAATATTCATGAAATGCTTTAGAAGTAAATTCACTAGCATTATCAAGGCGTATGGATTTAATTGAGTGATCGGGAAAATGAGCCCGAAGCCTGATAATATGTGCAAGTAATTTTACAAAAGCAACATTACGTGTTGATAATAAACATACATGTGACCATCTTACAGATGCGTCAACTAGAACCATAAAATAACGAAATGGTCCACTTGGTGGATGAATGGGTCCACATATATCCCCTTGAATTCTTTGTAAAAATGATGGAGATTCAAAACCAACTTTAGAAAATGATGGTTTAATTGTTAATTTCCCTTGAGAACATGCAGTGCATAAATTCTCATGTGATAAAAGAACCTTCTGGTTCATTAATGAATGTCCATGAGAATTTTCAATGATTCTATGCATCATTGTAGATCCTGGATGACCGAGACGATCATGCCAAAGTACAAACACTTTTGGATCTGAGAACTTTTGATTCATAACTGCATAAGTTTCTACACTTTTGATAATAGTATAATATAATCCAGAAGATAAAGCACGCAACTTTTCTATAATGAGTTTCTGGCCTGAATCATGAGAAGTAATGCATAGATATTCAATATTATCTCTATTCATAGTTTCAATATGATATTCATTCCTCCGTATGTCTTTGAAACTAAGCAGATTTCTTATGGATCTACTTGAATATAATGCATCATCGATACATATTTTAGTATTGTTTGGTAACAATATCGTGGCTCTTCCAGAACCTTCTATCAGATCCGCTAGACCTGATACTGTATTAACATTTGCTCTGAGTAAAGTTAAATTTATGAAATATTTCTGGCTTCACAGAATTGTATGAGTTGTTGCACTATCAACTACACATATATCTCCTGCTTCTAGCTTTTCAATAATCCCTATTTTATCATTTGGATTCATTTTGTATGCTTCATAAAGAAAAATAAAATGCATATCAGACAAAATGGTTCAAAAAATATATATTTCATAGAGATATATTTTACATGAACATAATAACAAAATAATACTGTTGTAAGTAGTATTTAATTGGTATGGACATTCCCATCACCAATTGAAGCAGCTGGCATGTCTTTTAGGTTTGGAAAGAAATCTGTAACATTGAGATGCGTAATATCTCTAGGATATGAATCTTCAATGAAATGAGTTTTCGGTTTCTTTCCTTTTCCTCTGATTGATGCTTGATACAGACCCATCAGATGTTTAGGTGTATTACATTCATTCGACCAATGATTGTCACATCCACACTTAAAACAAACATTGTTATTTGCATTAAGCCTATTTTGAACATCTTTTCCCTTATACTGTTTGGCATCATAAGTATTTCACCTCTGCTGAGTGTTTTGATTATAACCACCTGATTTTTTAAAGCTACGGCCTCGGTCCCGGGCAGGATTACAACCATAACCACGGCCGCGATCAGGATTATGACCGTTACCACGACCACGATTAGAATTGCGATCATACCCACGACCTCGACCACGACCACGATATCCTACAGTATTAGCATTCACTTCCGGAAATGTTGTAGAACTAATCGAGTGTGATCCGTGATTTTTTATTAGTAGCTCATTATTTTTTTTCTACTACTAAAAGGCATGAGATAAGTTCTGAATATTTTGAGAATCTGCGTTCTCGGTATTGCTGTTGCAATATTATGTTTGAGGCATGGAAAGTTATGAAAGTCTTTTCCAACATATCCTTTTCAGATACCTCTTCACCACATAATTTCAACCTTGTGGTGATTCTAAACATAGCAGAATTATATTCATAAATTGATTTGTGGTCCTGGAATTGTAAATGTTGTCATTCATATCTAGCATTTGGTAATGTTACATCATGCTGATGATCATAACAATCTTTAAGCACTTGCCACAGATCCTCAGGATCTGTGACAATAAGATATTGAGCTTTCAAATCCTCATTCAGATGATGACGGATTATGACCATGGCTGAGGATCTGTCTTGCTCGTTAGCATTAATTCCATCATCAATGATGTAGTATAGGCCTTGGGATTTTAAGTATAATCCAGCAACAATAACCCATGACATATAGTTATCTCCTGACACTTTGAGTGCATCAAACTTCAGATTCGCAAGTTTAGCCATGCTTACAACTTCCTTTTTTTCTGTAAATTAAATTGTAGATTTAATTTAGTGTGAATATAATGAATTAAACAATTTCATAGTCATAAGATCACCTTTCAGGGTCATGAGATCACTTGATACGTGCATAAAAAATAAATGATTTCAAGGTCATAAGATCATCTTACAGGGTCATGAGATCACCTGATATGTGGATAAAAATAAATGATTTCAAGGCTATAAGATCACCATACAGGGTCATGAGATCACCTGATATGTGTATAAAAATAAAGGAGTATGAATAAATAAATAAATCCAGAACTATATATATATATATATATATATATGTTCCGTTGACGACATAAGTCATCTTGTTATACATAACTGTTATAGATCTAGAATATTAAAATGTAAGTAAATCACTCATCGGGGGATCCTCTCTACTTATATATATTCGTATTGATAACGTGTTATAAATTAACTAAATAATAAATGAAGAACAATATTGAGAAATGAAGAACAAGTGAGGAGAAAGAAATAAAAGTCAGTGAGAGATAGAGAGAGAGAGAAACAAGAGAACAGAAAGAACATAGAGAATGTTTACTTTTGAGTTTTGAGAGCTTCAACTATGTGTAACTTTTGTGATTAGCTTATGTATTGATATTTGTGATCAGTGTTACAAATAAAATGGAACATATATATATATATACATAAAAATTTCAAGTTAGTACGCACTTATATCAGTGCGTTGGATGTGGACCATTAGATTTACATACTTTGACTCAAAGTGTATGCACTTGTCAAAACTTCTCCATAATCAGTGGTCCACATACTACCAACGCACTGATATAAGTTATATCAGTCGCACCGAGGAGAAAAAGACTGTATAAATATATATATATATATATATATATATATATAAATTTTCAAGTCAGTACACACTGATATAACTTCATCAGTGCATTGGATGTGGACCATTAGATTTACATACTTTGACTCAAAGTGTATGCACTTGTCAAAACTTCTCTATAATCTGTGGTCCACATACAACGCACTGATATAAGTTATATCAGTGCGCACTGAGGAGAAAAGGACTGTATATATATATATATATATATATATATATAAATTTTCAAGTCAGTACGCACTGATATAACTTTATCAGTGTATTGCATGTGGACCATTAGATTTACATACTCTGACTCAAAGTGTATGCACCTGTCAAAACTTCTCCATAATCGGTGGTGTATATACAATGCACTGATATAAGTTATATCAGTGCGCATTAAGGAGAAAATATATATATATATATATATATTTATATATATATATATATATATATATATATATATATTAAAGAGCAAAGTGGGAGACGGTGGAGAGTGGGTATATATTTTTGTGTTTTATACACAGGTGGTAAAAACCACTTATTACAATATATATATATATATATATATATATATATATATATATAATATTTATTTGTAGAGGGGTATAAATATTGATCAAACTCAAGTAAGAATCCAAGAGACAAATGTTAAGTAAAATTTTGATTATTGAATTTTGAATTAAATTGCTAAATCTAAACCGCTAAGCTACCTAATTAACTAACAATCATCTTTTAATATTTAATTATAGACGAGGTTATATTGAGTTTAATCTTTAATATCTAACCATGCGATGTTATTGAGAGTTGTGACAACGATATAACAATGGGATGTTATTGAGAGTTCTGACAATGATATAATAATGGGTGTTGATAGTGACACAATAATACCCATAAAATTTATTAGTATATTTATATTTTATTAAAAAAGTAAATTATAAAAATATTCCGATAGAAATTTACCAATGAGGACAAATTACTTTAATTAAAAATAAATCAAATACTATATACACTAATATCTTCAACTATATTTCTTTATTAAAAGAAACCTTACCTTTCAAAAAAAATTATGATAAACCCTAACATATGATAAATCCCCTAATTAAACTCTAATTTTATTTCAAATATCAAACTTTCTCAGATTATCATATTGTTTTTGTCTTTCTTTTATGTATAGTTATGAACTCTATCAATAAACAAAAAATATTTTTTTTAACGATAGCTCTAGATATCAAAAAGTTTTTTTTTAAGATAGCCGTAAATATCAATAAGTTTTTTTTAAGATAGCTGTATAAATAAGAGAATTCCAGATTGAACATATCTTGACCCCATATATGGTTCTACATATTATTTTTTATAAGGCTTCTATATTCGAGATATTTCCAAAAGTAAATTATACCATCATTAAAAGAGGATTTGATTCCAAAAAATAATACGATTTTTTTTATATAAATTGAGTGTGATAATAATTTAAGAGTATTTATAAATAATATGTATTAAAATGAATATACTTATTTCAATGAGGGTACTATTGGTATTAGGATGAGTGCTTATAGTAATATTTATTTTTTAAAGAACAATACTTGGGTACTGACTGGTCAGTACCTAAAATACTGACATCACCAATGAGAGTATAGCATATTGCTCAATTTATAAGATAAATGTAAAAAATATAAGAAAAAAGGCTACGTGCTACACTCCCAATGGTGGAGGTCAGTATTTTGGGTACTGACGGTCAGTACCCAAATATTTTTCTTTTTAAAATTTTAGATATGAATGTACTTATAAAAATGGTATACTAATAAGTTTTATAAGTGTCAATATCCGCACCTTATAATATAGAGAATGATAAAAGAAACCATCATCGGTGACTATATTTAGGATTCAGTGTTGAATGGTTTCTTCCTTCTTGTAGAGACCGATTGTCTTAGCCCTAATGTCTTCGGTATTCATCTTGGGCTAGCAGCCTAGTATACCCCATATCCGAAATAATGTGAGGATGTTTTCACTTATACTAATATTTACTTCCTTTACCTTGCGAGTCCAAATAGTGAGTTTTGCAACAAAGCTAGTATGGTTGTGGTAAGGCAGTAAGGAGTAAGGACAATAGTGTTGGCTAGTGGTGTTAATAGTTTTCAAGAATTAGCAAATTTGTGATGGGACATTTTCAAGATTAAAGACATAACGTTTGCAGTAGAGCCAACAGCTCTAGAAAATAGACAGCTTTAGCCTTGAAGTTGTGGCTTTGGTTCCAAGAGATTGTCAAATTGTGTGGATTGATAGATGACATGTGTAGATGCATCTCAAAGATATTACAAATATATTTTACTGAACTCTATGGGCAAATTATAGTATGATGTCCTTACTTTATGTCAAATTGTAGATAGATTGAATTATTGTTGAAAGGATAAATTGCACCCACACCCCCTGAGGTTTGGTATGAGTGCAGTCAAATAATAAAGAGTCATTATTCTACACTCAGACCCCCTAAAGTTAACGGTGGTTAGTGAGACTGTTACTCTGATATAGTTTGACTTTGGAAATGTCCTACATGCCCTTAATAGACGTTAATGAAGTTGCAATCTAGTGTAGTTTGGAGCATAATTTAACAAGATATTCTTGCTCTAGATTAAGTATGAAAAAAATGTGTACATACATATAGTTAAAAAAATCATTTTATTGTTGTATAATAATTATTTGTCACTGCACTCTGCACTGCAACAATAAAAATCATTTGACATCCATTAAAAAAAATCATTTGACATATATGAAAAAATCATTTGACGTATATAAAGGGTTACCATCGGTCTATCTATTATGTGAAAAAAAATTGGTTTTTTCTTGTTGATGAATTGTTTGTCACCGATGTTTTATTATATGAAAAAAAAATTATCTTTTGTTGACGAATTGTTTCTTTTCAAATATGAAAACTTCAAACAGCTCTAATTGAGTTAAGAAAAGTAAGTGACGAGAAAAATTCCATAATATCAAAAATTAAAAAAAAAAACATTTTGATAACCAAAGCACTGAAAAAGCAATTACAAGACAAAAATAACATTTAACATAATCTTTTGCATATTGCATAAAATTAACATAAACTGAAGTTCATAAGTTGAGGTTATACAATTTTAAGTGTGTTGCATTGTACTAGCACCTACATTCTTTAGATATCGTCTGGTATTTCTAGTACATAAACAGCACACAACTACAAAAGTTTAGGCTAACATATACAAGTATGGTGGTACTTAGTCATCTAAGTCCAACCAAAACATCTTCTTACCAAGTCAGCTGTACAAAAAAGCTTCATAAGTGGCAATAGTGCTACCTTTCATTCCCCCAAGTCAACTATACAAAAAAGCTTCATAAGTGGCAGTAGTGCTACTTTTCATTCCCAATTGTCATATTTATACACTGCCAGCCAAAAACTCATCCTAAAACAACCTGCAAAAAGTCATATCTATTGACTGCCAACACAAAATCTTCCTAAAATACCAAATCAAGCAGTCATGCCAAAGGCTTCTACATGTCTAGCCATCTTTTACAGCAAAAATAAAAAGTAACCAATGAAAGTCAAAAAATTTCATCCCAATTGATGTCCATGTGCCTTGGAGCCAAGGTCCTACATTCAAGCATGAAACAATACAATCCATCAAGGTCACACTCATATTCTAATGTTTATCTACATCATGAAGTAATTAATGAAGATTTTTTACCTGGTAGTGGTTAAGATGCACTCCATTCAATTGGTTGTTGGGTTGATACTATTGAAATTGATGATGCCGCTTGAGTACCTTCATTTGGTTATGGTTGACAAGTTGTCATTTGAGGGATTTCTGTTGCTTGCAGAGGTTGGGTTGCAATAGCTTGGGAAGGGTTAGTGCTATGCACTAGATGACTGATATCACCTGTAAATGTTTCAAAATCTGCAGCTGACAGATTGTGTGAGGAGTTCCCAACATCCAACTACAAGCACGAACAAAAAAATCAAAGATCAAAATTATTGCCATGTAATATTGTCACTAAATACTATTAAGCATGTAAAAAAATTATATAACAAATAATTATTCATTATTAATAATAACAATAACATTAAACATGAAAATAATTATTATGTAACCTGAACTGTCATCCTCTTCGTCACATTTCCAGCATTGCTTAACCCCACAACATCTGAAGAACTCCCACCACAACCCTGCATTAATAAAAAAGTCATGTGTTGGTTTGCTCCCAAGTTCAATTAAGTAGCGATAGACAATCATAATAAACAAAACTAATGGAAGCAAGCTAAATATGCAATAATAAAATAATGGAAATATTAAATATACAAAAAAATAATAATAATGTGCATGTATTTATGTAATCGAACCTCATATCTAGTCCTTTTATTTATATTCTCTGGGTTCCTAGAGCATGATCTTTTATTATGGCCACATTGCCTGCAAAGACCACATTTAACCCCAGTACTCCTTCCATCCCTTTTTTGCTCATCTGCCTCCCTTCTTCTAGCAAGCTTAGGCCTTCCAGGAAGCCTTTTTTTTACTGGTGGCTACACCTCATTATCAGCTTCAACCTCAGGCCAAGTTGATTCATCAGGTATTAGGTGGATCATGAATGAGTATGTTCTTAAATAAGCTTCTTTCTTCAAGTATGGATGGACATACTCATTCAAATCCTTTCTCCAAGTATTAACGCAAGCAACAGCATGCTTGCAAGGCAACCAACTGATTTTCCATAATCCACATTCACAATGATGGCTAAATAATTTCACAATATAATGCCTTGATATACCTTTGACTTCGTACTCATCTTCACCGGCCCAAATAGGTATAATATGTCTTGCCTCTTTCTTAATGTCCTCTAACCTCTTGTGAATAGCAGGAGGTAAGGTAGTGGCCCACTGAAGACATTGTTCATGCCTTTTCTAAATTATTCTCATTTGCTTCCTTCGAATTTGCTCTAATAGACTCAACACCGGCATGCCTCTAAATGGATTGACCCAATTAGTAAAAGACTCTGTTATATTATTGGTTACATGGTCAACTTTAATAGATTCTTCAAAACCATGTCTAGACCAATGTTTAGAAGGGATACCCAGCAACCAGCTATACGCAACAAGATCTGCTGCTTTAATTTGAGACATAACAGCATTAAATTCAATCAAGTTGCTACTTTTAGCTGCTGCCCAAAATAAACTCCTAAGTTGAAGTGCAGGAAAATCTTTCTTGAAGTTTGCATAGATATGTTTGTAACAATATCTATTCCATGCTCTAGGCCAAAATTTTTCTAGACCAATAAGAACACCTTTTTGTCTATCAGAAATAAAGCAGGCCCTTTTTCTCTCTTCCTTGCCAACATGTTCAAATAAATGCATTAAGAACCACCCTCAACTGTCATTATTTTCTGCCTCAACCACACATATAGCAATAGGGAAAACACCACAATTTGCATCTAAAGCAACCACTGTCAACAAAACACCACCAAAAGGCCCTTTCAAATGACATCTGTCAAGGCCAATGAAAGGCCTACAACCAGATAGATAGCCTGTTTTCTGACTATAGAAACGTAAAAAGAATCTCTGGAAGTGTGCAGGTGCACCCAAGGCAGGCCTTTGAACCTTTACAAGAGCTATTGAACCTGAGTTTGTAATTCTCACTATATTGCCATAATTGTACAATTTTTTGAAAGAAGCTTTGTGGTCCTCACCAGCACTTTCAAAGGCTTTTTGTTTAGCTCTGTATAGTTTCCATGTTGAGACAACCAACCCATACTTATGCCTTAAATTTGTTTCCAACAAAGATATTTTCATATCAGGATTTGATCTTATCAAAGAACCATACCGATTTGCAATCCAGGTTGCGTTGGCTTCCTCATTCTTGGTTAGCTTCCGACATGTATGCTCACCATTATAAGATTTAATTTTGTAAGTCAACCCATCTGCAGTAGGGCTGGCATGAACTCTCCACGTGCAACCTTCAGCTTTGCATTTGACAGTGACCCTATGACTTTCATTTTTTACCCTATTTAAGGCAAACCCTTCTTGAATGGTGAAGTCACGCAATATTTGTCTGAAATGGTTGACATCATTAAAGAGTTGCCCTTGTTGTAGCTCAATTACCCCACTAGGAAGCTCAGTATAAGGCCTGCCTCTTACAAGGACAATTGGAGGCCTTTCACTATCAATATATGTGTCTGAATCTTCAACATCAACAAATTGATCCTCATCTGAAACAACATTTGACATTTCATCGTCTGAGGTTTCATTAGAAAACTCTTCATTTGGGCTTTCAATATTTTCATTTGTTTTTCTGTCAAAACAGGAATGGATTGCACAACTGATTAAGGTTTTGCAGCCTCAGTTGGTGGTAGCAACTCCATTCGTAAGTGTAGTATGAAAGTTTCTATCAAATCAGCATCTGTAGTAATGGATTTTCTCACATCATTCCAGGGCAGAATACATTCAACCTTCAAAGTCTCATTATCATGAATGTCAAAGCCAAAAGCCACATTAAGGGGTCGTTTGTTTTTTTCACTTAAAACTTAATGGGTCTGAATTGAACCCATTAAGTTGTTTTGTTTGTTTTTTTAAGTGGTCAAACAACTTAAAAATATCAAAAAACAACTTAAAATAAAAAGTAAGAAATCCTGACTTTTAACTTAATTCCAAATCACTAGATTACAATTAAAATATTCTCTTCCAAGTCTATCATCCAAAAAAAGATATATTTCCAAATTTATCTTAATTTAATATAATGTAAAAAAATTTCTTTTAACATATTTCTTATTTTAAATATGTTTTAGAAAAGAAAAGAAAAACCTAAGTACTTCTCATAATGAAAATTTTCAAGGATTAAACAATTAAATTTCTCTCATGCCAAATCTCGGTAAGAACTCTTTATTTATTTATTTTTATCTAACTATTCGTATAGTACTCAATAAATTTGTCTATCATATTAAGTAGATTTCGTGGCTCGAAAAATTTATAGAATTATTGTATATAAAAAATTCAAGAACCTTTCTTTTATTTGGTTTCAGGTGCATATGATCTAGGAAACAAACAAAAAATGGTTTCATGAATTATATTCACCGGAAACGTGGACAACATATAAAATTGAACTTGAACTTGAACTTGAACTTTTTTTGGACAATAAATTTAACTTAAACTTTGTTTGCAGAATATGCAAAATTATATTCTTTAATTATTTTTTTATTTTATTAAATTGAACTTTGTTTGTAAAAAAAAACATACAAAATGTTATAAAGAATGGTGCATGTAAAATTACCTATTTAATTAGTATGGGTATAAATGTAAAATTATTTATTTTTAGACAGTTTTATTTTTAAAAAACAAACATGTTGACAGTATATTCAGATGTGAGGAAAAAAAAACATGTCATTCAGATTCAAATTTCATTCCCTATTCAGTCTTTAAAAAAATTCAGGACTGTTAAGTGTTCAGACAAAAAAACAAACGACTCCTAAATGCACAATTCCATAAATCCTTTATACTATTTTCGTCAGGATCCAAAACTCCCAAGTCCAAATCATCATCATTAAGTGTTGCAGTAACCAGAAATGGTAGCATCCTTTAGGAAAAAAAAAATCATTTTCATGCATTAAATATTAATTTGTAAAAACTATCAGTAAACAATTCATCAATTTTATTAGAACCAATATTAGAATATATATATATATATATATATATATATATATACACACATGATATAAGAACTATTACTAGAAAAAAAAACATACATAATAATTCCAGAAATTGTAAACTCAAAAGCCTAACCAAAATACACGAAAACCCATTTTAAGAGATCCATTTATCAATCATTTACACCATCAAACATGTTTAAGCAGGTTATATGCAAATATATCACCAGGCTTAAACCCATAATCAATTACTCTATGTAGAAGAATAAAAAAAAAAGAACAAAAAATTAAGTAGATGTTTCGAACACATTACCTTACAAAATCACAGAGAATTATTTCTTAGATAATTGAAAATCGTAACTCTCGATGGGGTCTCTCAAACAAGCTTGAATTTTCACTTCTAAACAGAGGTTTTTTAAACATCGAGAAAGGAAACTAAAAAGGAAACTGGTAAGAATGTTTTTTTTTTGTTTACATTGAATTTCTATGATGTGGTTTTATAATGGCTTCTAGGGTGATTAGACCCGAGCAAGCTTCCCGCCACCTTCAGTAGCTCATTCGCGCCAATTTTTGTGGCTGAAAAAAATTAGGTCCGACACACTCAATTCCCAAATTCAGTTGCTTTCATTTTTAACTAATAGTCATGCAAATGACAACTTTAGCCTTCCACTATTAGTGTCTGACTAACCACCGTTAACTCTAGGGGGTTTGAGTGTAGAATAATGACTCTTTGTTATTTGACTGCACTCATACCAAACCTCAGGGGGTGTGGGTGCAATTTGCCCTTGTTGAAATTATAGCTCAGTACCCTTGATATTACCATTCACCGTTAGATTTAACACTTTACTGGTCTTACACTATAAAATGTCCAAATTTCCTTAAGTTACATATTTTATCGATTATTCTTTAAATAATTCTTAAAAACAATTGAAGATTTTTAGAAATGAAATAACAAAATTAAAATATTCAATAACAACAATAAAAACAATTAAAATTGAGATAATAACAATATAAAAAAATATAATAATATAAAAAATTAAATTTTAGATAATAACAACAAAAGATTATATATATATATATATATATGTGTGTGTGTGTGTGAAATCACAACGATTTTTACGAATTTTGATTTGAATTTTTTTTTTGTAGATTATAAGCTCATTGAAATCCATCTATGAATAAAATTTAAAAAATTTTCAAACACTAAAACTATTTTTCTTAAATTTTCCTATCTTTCACCCATTTTTTCGATGCATTAACAATTTCAAATTTTATTCATAGGTACATTTCATTGAATTTATCATCTAGAAAAATAATTCAGATAGAAAGTCATGAAAATCAATACAATTTCATCAATATCCTTACCAAAATTAAAATAAGAAATCCCTTATAAAAGACTTACTCTATATATATATATATATATATATATATTAAATGTTAAAAATTAAACCAATTTGTTTAACTTACCAAACAAAAAATCTTTTAAATGAAAAATTATTTTATTGAACTTGTCATTAACAAAAAAAAAAAATCAACATCAAAATTCATTAAAATTGATTTAATTACATTAAGTTTCTTACAAGAATTAAAATAAAATGTTTGTTACCCTCGTTCAAAATGAGACATCACAACTAGGGATGGCAATTATACCCGGACCCGTGAGTACCGAACCGAACCCAAACCGCATGGACCGGGTCTGGGTCCCCACATTCGGGTCGCGGGTCGGGTCTGGGTCCAAAATAGCAGACCCGATTCAGGTTCGGGTCGGGTCTGGTTCTGCTTAAGACCCGCGGGTCCAGACCAGTGGGTCCAGACCCGTGGACCCGATTAATACAAAACACTTAAATACCGTCGTTTTATACATTTAGGTGACCTAACCTATTTTAATTCAAGTTAATTATTCATTTATTGAGCATGTTTTACTAGTTAAAAATTGAATAGGTAAAAAAAATAGAAAGGAAAAACGAAAAAAAATGAGTTTTATAGTATATTAAAGGTTTTACGGGTCCGTGGGTCTGTGGGTCCACGGGTCCAGACTTGGACCCATGAAATTTCGCGGGTCCTCGGGGCGGGTAGGTCTATTTAAGACCCGCGGGGTCTAGACCAGAACCCGAACCCGAAAATTTCCATGGATCTGGGTCTGGGTCTAAATTTTTTTGATGGGTCTGGGTCTGATAGGACCAGACCCGAACCCGACCCCATTACCATCCCTAATCACAACCTCACAGGCAAAGCAATTGTGTATCTATCTAGCATCATAGCATGCAAGATGACACTTGCGGTCGCAAAAATAGACAAGTTTCATTCTACTGCCAACAATAAAACTGATAGTACAACAATGGGTCAGAGATGAGTCTTTATAAACCCCCCCACCAAACAGATAAATCAAGTAAGTAATCTTCTTTAAAAAAAAAAAAACTTAGGTATATGAGAGTATTAGGCCCTGTCCTGCAGCTGTTTTTTTTTTTCGTTTTTGTTTTCCAAAAACGATTTCGAATTCGCGTTCGTTAACCGTTTTTCATTTTATTTTCGAAAAACAAAAAAAATTTGAAAAACACAATTAGTGTTAAAAGTGCAAATTTTGAAAAACATTTGAAAGTTGTTTTTCGTTTTTTGTTTTTTATTTTTTTTTTGTTTTTCACTTTAATAAAAAATCAGTTTTTATTTTTATTTTTTTCTTCTTCTTCGATTTCCCCATCAGACTCTATCTTCTTCTTCCTCAATTCTTCCTCTTCTTCTCCTTCGTCACTCTTCTTCTTTTTCTTCTTCTTCCGGCCACGATCTGCGGCATTGGTGCCGCCGGCGATGACATTTCTCTCTCTCTCTCTGCTCATCATCACAGCTCTCAGCTCTCCATCTTCTTCTTCGTCTGATCTGCTTCCTTCCCATCTTCATCTTCGTTCTTCCTTCACCGTCGTGCCGCCGTTGATCAGCCCCCTCTCGCCGCTCGTCGCAGCCGATCAGCTCTACTTCGCCGCTCGTCACCGTCTATCAGCTCTGCTTCGCACCTCATCGCCTCCGATTAGCTCTGCTTCGCCGCTCCTCGCCGCCGATCAGCTCTGCTTCGCACCTCATCGCCTTCGATCAGCTCTGCTTCACCGCTCCTCGCCGCCGATCTTCTTCAGCTGGTCTTCTTCGTCTCCTGCTCGCCGTCTTCTTCTTCTTCTTCTTCTTCAACTGAACATGTTTTTTTTAGCAAATGTTTGATTTGTGATGGGTTTTGATGTTGTGATTTTGAATCTGAAATTCTGAATCGGGTTTTGTATTATATAAAATAATTGAAGTTCTTGGATTTGTTTGATTATTGAGGTTTGGTTTTATCGGTGGGAGATTTGTTTGTTTGGTTTTTTCAATTGAATGTGCATCAGTAAATTTTCTTGTGATAGATTAATATAAAACAAACTGTTTGTTGTGTTTCCAGAAATTTTCCATAAGCAACTACTTGTTGTTGTTGTTGTTGTTGTTGTGGAGCTATTGTTGGTGCTGGGATCCAATTGTGGGGGCATTTTATTACATGTAGAGTCTTGAATTTGGGGGTGGGTATTGTTGGATGATTATTATCAGAATTTGTGTTGGGGAAATTTGAAGAATTTTGGGATTGGGATTGTGTAATTAACAGAGAAATTGTTTTTGTTAGATAATTGCAAAATTTTCCAATTATTCTACCAGACGCGTTTTTTCCGTTTTTATATTTAAAATACGGTTTTCATATGTGCTACCAGATGCATTTTTCGGATTTCGAAACTGAAACCAAAAACACTGTTTTCATTTTTTTTTCGAAAAACAGTCAACAAAAAACGCTTACAGGACGGACCCTTAGCTAATGACCACCATTGATTACCTTAACCGTTTATTTTATGACTTTTCAAAGTACACAGAACATCTAGAGCGTTTATTTGATTAAAGGTCAACCTTGGATTATCATTTCGAGTGGTGCTATTGACATACCCCCTACTGATCTATTTATGCCCCTTTTTTTTAATTATTTAGTATTTTTTTTCCTTTTTCAAAATTACTAAAAAAGACATATAATTTAAGAAAAAATATATATATAAAGTAAGTCTAATAAAACCACACATTCCTTTTTAAAAAAAAAACAAAACCCCAACGTTCTTTTAATCTGTTTCTTGAACTTTTTTTCTTAATTCAATCCAAGAAACCCAAGAAGAAGAACCAAAGGATGAGCTAATTCAATTCGTAACCAAAGGATATAATAACACTCAAAATTGAAGAACAATACAACTTTTACCAACACCTGAATCACCTAACAACACCAACTTAACACAAAGACTCTTTGCATCAGATGCCCCACCATTCTCCAAATTGTTCAATCCACGAGAATAGAAGCAGCGCAACCCATGTGACCTGTATAGTATATATGTGAGCGCACCTACGTTTATATGTATATTAGAAGTCGAAGTGAAGATGCGGATGGTCTTTGATGCCGAGATTGATTTGTTTGTTTGATTTTGTTGGTGACTTGTTGTTTGTTAATGGCCGGATCCAGTTTTGAAGACTCCAACTTTAAGCATATTCTTTATCTTGCAATCTTGTTGAAAACAGATTTTCAATCATCGGAACTTGTTTATTCAAGAGCAACCGAAAAAAATATTATGTTTAATAATTACTCCAAGAAGATGGAAAAAACTCTAAAAAAAGAAATAAGAAGAAAAAATAAATTAATTCATGTAAGGTGAGAGAAAAACGAGACCAGAGATGAATAGATGTTAGATAGAGTGAGATTAGAGATGGGTGTAAATTTGAAAAATAAGTAAAAAGGGTAGTTTTGGAAATAAATAAAATAAATTAACAAAATCATTTAACTTTATTTAATTAAATCAAAATTTTAAAAAGTGAAGTATAAATAGACCAGTAGGGGGTGTGCCAATAGAACCACTCTATCATTTCACGTCATTTTAACCATCAACAAGTCAACTACTACAATAAAGACATTGGATTGCTAATGAATTATTTTCTTTTCTTTTCAAATATTTGACTTTCGTTAACGATTAATTAAAACGTGTCTATGTGAAAATTAGCCAAAATATTTTATGAAATATTACATATATCACTTTCCTAAAGTTTTATTATTCTTGTCAACACTTTTAGATTTTTGGACAAAAAAACCCTTGATGAATTTCCAATTTTTAAAAAACAAAATTAAAAAGAAATAATAATAATAATAATAATAATAATAAACATTGTTTGAGAGCTCCATGGAGGTCACAGACCTCTAAATGGAAGTCTATTGATCTGGAGGTATGTTGCAAACCTTCATGGTCGTGGAGATTTCTGCAACAGACCACCGTTAAAAAAAAATTCGGAGGTATGTGCAAACCAGCAATATTTCATTTTCAAAGTATAATTTAAATAAAATAATTAAAAATGAAATAGAGAGCTGTTTTTGACAATTAAGCTGCTAGAATTGACAATGATTGATAAAAGTTTTGGATGTGGATAAAAATAGAAAAACATAAATATTTTTTTATGGCCTTTTGTAGCTATTTTCTCGATTAAAATTCAATAACTAATTTTATTTCTATAATGCTATAACTGTACATATATTAATATCAACAAAAAAAAAAAAACTATACATATAGATCCCTATTTCAATATCTACATAGTGAGTCTTTTATGAAAAAATCTCTTATTTTAACATAAAGTAAGGACTTCTATGAAATCCATCGATTTGAATGAATTTTGATATGATTTTTTATTTTTGTAGATGATAAGTTTATTGAAATCCACATATAAATCAAAATTGTAAAATTTTCAAGCATTATAACTATTCTTTCCGGATTTTGTTAAATATGAAGTATAAAAAAGGGTGAAAAATAGGAAAAATGAAAACAATAGTTGTAGTTCTTGAAAATTTTTCAATTTTTTTTTACTAGTAAATTTTATTGAACTTATCGTACATAAAAAAATTCAGATAAAAATGCATTCAAATCGATGGATTTTATAAAGGTCCTTACATTATATTAAAATGAAAGATCTCTCATGATATATATATATATATATATATATATATATTTCCTTATAGAACTTGGAATCTTAGATCATCTTCTTACTTTATTTTTTTATTTTTAATCTTTTTAAAGTGTGTAATTTTTTTTTAAGGAAGATAAATTTTATTAAAGGAAACAGACACTAGCCTTCAGCCTGCACAACACTCTCCAAACGGGGAGGACAGGACCCCAGCCAAAAACTATCCTCTTCAGAAAAAAGGATAGTTTATGAGTGACTACATTCGTTTTCCCATAAACATAACAAACTGTGATGCTGTTAAAACTAATTAAAGAAAGGATATCCCCAATAATAACACATATCCTGACTAAATTGACAAGATCCACAACAGGTATCGCATCAGACTTGACGATTGCAGGGACAACGGCAGAGTTCATAGCTAACAAAATACACGAAATAAAGCCATAGCCTCCGCAATTTGAGGAGAAAAAACGCGCAAGGATTTTCTGGACGGAAGATCCCATGACAACCCCTCTTTAGTCATGAATAATTAATACATGCACCTAGGGGTGGGCATGAACCGAACAGAACCGACCAAAATCGAATTGAAATATGGTGTTTGGTTCGGTTTTAAGGTTGAGTTCGGTTCAATTCGTTCGAATCGAATGAACCGCATAGAATATAGTTCGATTTCGGTTTTGGACCTTCCAAAACCGAACCGAACCGACGAACCAAACTATAAATATAAAAAAAATACAAATTTTATTCTGGATTATATGTTGGATTATTTATGTATGATCTTATTTTATTTTGGACTTCTATCATTCTATGTAATGTATGAACTGAATTTGGTAGAATAGTAACTATTGAATATGTACTTATGATTGAATTTGACTAAATTTGATTAGTTAAATAATAATTTGGTCTATTTATATGTGTTTTGAATATAAGGGATTGTTAAAAAAAAATAGCTCAAAGTCAATTGCCCAAAGGCCAAAGGTATAAATACAAAAATAGGACTGTTAAAGGATACAAAAATTAAAAAAATATATTAAAAAACTTCAAAGCCCAATAGGCCCAATAGGCCCAAAACCGAATTGAACCGAACCGAGATAAATGTGTTCGGTTCAATTCGGTTTTGTGATCCAATACGGTTCAAACCGATTCAAGTTTTAAAAAACCGAAAATATAACGGTTCAATACAATTTTGGTCAAAATCGAATCGAACAGAACCATACCCACCTGTATCGGCTACACCAATACAATTTTGGATTTGATAAAGTGATCGTATAAATTAATTACATCTTAACCACATATTCATTATAATGATTATATGTCATAAGATTATGTTAGGTAAGAAAGGTGAAAAATCTCGTAGAATAATAATATAGGGATGATGTAGGTGTATTAGATTCGGATTTACAGTAGATAATTGTTTTGTTGAAAGGTGAAGTAGAGTCAAAAATTGGTCAAAAATAGTCTGCAGACATAAAATCTGTTGTAATATACCCCGCAGTCATAACACACAGGTACTTTTACTGATAATACTACAATAAATAATATTAAAAAAAAAAAAAAATTGGAGGAGAGAGAGAACATGTGGGTCGTTGTTAAGGGGGTGGGGAAGTAGGACCCACCAATCCCTTCAAAAAAGTATAAACGATAAAACTACCCACTCCCATCATTTTGTATTCTCTCTCTTTCTCTCTCTCTCACACACACCACACCACACCACCAAGGCACCAATACCAATTCCAATTCCAAGTCCACCCTGGCACTACTACTCTTCCGTACTCTGTCTCCTTCTTCTTATGATTCCCTCTCTCTCTCTCCAGCTTACCTGCTACTTCCTTAACCGGTCCCTCACACGTGTCTCTCCATCCCCACACGTGTGTTCCACCATACTATTCCCTTCTTTCTTTTCTATGGTGCAACTAATAAAAGTTAGAGAGAGAATGTGTTGTGAGTTATTAAAGCTCTTGCTCTCCTTCTCCTTCTCCTTCTCCTAATCTCCTTCTCCTTATTGTTTTTATAGTAGTAGTGTATTTTGGGTTTTGCACTCTTTCTCTCTCTTCAATCTGACTTTTAATTTCAAACTATCATTTTTATCTCTTGTTTTTTTTTTTTTGTTTATTTGGTGGTGGTCTCTTTTCTCTGAATCAAATTCTAAATCTTTCTTGTTTGTTTACAATAATCAATCAACTTTATCTTTTGCACCGGCGATGAGGATCAGGAAGAGACAGCCGCCGTTGTATCTCTCATCAGATCCCAACTCCGACAACTCTCCGGTGGTGCAACTTCACCCACACCCACATCACAATCTCCCTCAACTAGCAGATGCAGCTTCCTACTTGCAATCTCAGCAGTCATCTCATCAACCAAATCCACCGATCGGAACCGGAACCAGCGGCCTCGATTGCTCCGATTATAACAAGGACAAGAAAGATTGTTCGGTTAGTACTCATGACAAACAAAAAACCCTTTTCTTTTGTTTATTGGAGTGCACCACTGTCTAATGTAGTCTCAATATTCATTTTGATCTATTGATTTGCAACTCTAAAGGGTTTCTCTTGTGCGGATCCTATGTTATTTGTTGTTATTGTTTTTACAGGTTTTGGTACAAGAGGAGAACAAGAGTAATGATTCCAGGTAACAATTTTTTATTAAAAAATTACATATTATCTTGTTCTCATGAAATCTTGTAGTAAAAGGTGAAAAGAAGAAGACCCATAAATTGATTTTACCATTCAAGAAAAATAAATGAAAAAATAAATATTAATGGTGTAAGTGGAAATACTGTGTTGTATGTGTTTTTATATCAACTTTGGCTAGCCACCATACCTTCCCATCTAATCTAATCTAATCTAATCTAGTAGTTCTTTTTTTTTTTCTTTTTTCTTTTTTCACTCTGTATTGGTTAACTACTATGCTCATGCGATGCACGTTAGCATGTGACGATGGTCCCCATCTACAATTTAAATCTTGGCTCTTACTCTATTTTTGCACTCATTTTCCCATTTTGATTTTGATGTATGTGGTTGTGGATCTTGTGGGTTTCATTTGTTATTAGGATGAAAAGCTTGTTGGGTGCAGAAATTGTTGGTGCTGGAGTTCATGTTTCTGATTCGACTTCTTTGCATCCAGGTAAGGATATATAATTATCCAAACATATATAATATGAAGAATGGTGATGGTGATGATGATGATGATGAGTTGGTGTTGAATGTTATTGTTGTTTGTTTGGTTGCATTTTGCACTATGTATGTATGTATATATATAGGTGTTGGGAGATGGTGTGAAGGAGAGAAAGCATTTCCTTTGAAGAAGAGAAGAGGGAACTTCGAAAGAAAAGCTGGCAATGAAGAAGAGACGATAGTGGAGAAGGATAATAATAATAATAATAATAAGAAGATGAAGACGAAAATGAAGACGAAGATGAACAAGAAATTTGGTTTGAATGACAATGAACAAGAAGCAAAAGAGATGAATATTGGTGAGAATAATAATAGCAGCAGTGCAAAGAAGAGAGGTAGAGGTGGTGCACTCATGGAAGGATCGAGGTGCAGTCGTGTTAACGGTCGAGGATGGAGATGCTGTCAACAAACCCTTGTGGGTTACTCTCTTTGTGAGCATCATTTGGGTAAAGGAAGGCTCAGGAGCATCACCAGTGTTCGTAGCCGCGCATTGGGTACTTCTGCACCATTATCGACCACTACCTCATTGTCCATACAAGAATGTCAACCCAAGCGTGAAGGCGAAGACGAAGATGAGGATGAGGATGATGATGATGATGATGATGATGATGATGATGATGAGAAGCCGTTGATGATCGGTACTACTACAGCAGCAAAGAAGAGAACGAAGCTTGGAATGGTGAAAGCTCGATCCATGAGCAGCTTGTTGGGTCAAACAAATAATGAAATTACAGTATCTGATAAATAATCAACTTGATTATGATGATGATGATGATAATCATCTCGTTGAAAGAATATTAATTAGATGGCTGTTGAGAAAGTGTATGTTATTGTTGGTTATCTTATCTATCATATTTTCTTGTTTAGTACTCTTTTGTTTACTTGTGCTTTTGTTTTATGGCTTAAATATTAATATATTATATGATTTTATAATTAATAATTTTCTTTTAATTTGATGCGCCATTATCTGGCAAAAATGTAATATATTTGTGTGGGGGAACAAGTCCATGACCTTGGCTAGTTTAGAATTTAGATCGTTAGTACTGTATCACTTTTGACTAGCTAAGCAAAACAACATTGACTCAGTCAGGCAGCCAGTCTATACTTTGATCACATGCCTTTGGAATTTTTCATGAAGAATTAACAGTGCAATTTTTCTTGCCTGTAGTAGAACGTTTTCAATGAATATGATTGGTACTATTCTAAAATTCATGAAAACTTTTCCTCATATAGTTTTGAAATCTGTTACGATCGTTTCTTTAAATTTATCAAAAATAAATCTATAGTGTATAAAACGTTTATTTCATTCTACTCAAAAGATGAGAAAATGTATGGAGATGATATCAACGTCTTCACTACTCTTAATAACAGAATTAAATCTTTTTATCCGAGACTTTAAGAGTTGTTTGATATACTGTATTAGACAGAACTAACACATTTATACATGGTATGATCAGATCAAGGCTCCACGCTACTATGAGTATAAGGAAATAAAGTACACCGATTAATAGTTTAAGCTTTTGGCACATTAATAAGTATTAAATTCTAACAAAGTAATAACATATGTTTCCTTTGATTAAATCCTAAGTCCTAACAAGGTTTCATGAAATGGACAACTTTATAGATTTTGGTGACCGGGCCAGGCATATATCCCAATGATATAAATCTTGGGAAGTTCATCGAGAATCTTAGTTTGTTCACTTTATATATTTGTTTGAAAATGAGAGAGAATTTCATGTTAAGCAATTAATTTAGTATTGGCACATAATATTAAGCATGATAATAATTAGCCAATTAATATTGCATGAAGCATTCTGCTAGTGTACTTAATGAAAGCATATATAAAAGCTAAAATCTAAAGATTAGTTGCAGTTTGTGTACTGGTTATAGCTAAAGTTGTGTACCTCTATATATAGAGAGAATATTGTGGATGTTTTTGAACGATAATCATTTATTTGTTGAAGTAGTGATGCAGGTGCCTTGCATTGCATGGCCCTAACTGGTGGCTAGGATTTGATGATATCTCAGTAGATCAGGCTCTAAAGTGATCATTGGCTTGGTATATAGATATATCAAGCTTTGTGATACAAAATTGTTGTATCATTAATCCATTACAATTATGCTAGCTAGAGTACTTATGAACCATTTGATATTGCCATGAGTGAGGTTTTAATGCTATGATTTATTATATATGAAGACATATATTTTTTTGTTGTTGTTGGTACTGATATTAAATTTTCATGAGCTATATATGTAAAAAACTATCGGGTACTATATACCTACAAGAAACTGTAGAATTGCATTATTTTACCTAGCTAGTCAAATAATCTTAAAGGATCTTAGAGCGAGAGGGTTTGAATTTTCGTCTGTATAAATTTAATAATTAGCAGATAAAGTCAGAGAAAATTACAGGAGAGAGGACTTCAATTACCCAACAAGCAGGTATAGTAGTGAACTGGTGGATTTTGATAGATGATGAATAAACAGAAAAATAATTAAGTCGTCCAAAACCACGAACGAAAGATATTGAGAGGGTCTACTACACAGTACACATACAAGCCAATGACATTTTATTTTACCAAGCAAACTAATTAATAAAGTTTTAAGCAATTATCAACTGATAATAAGCACCTATACCATATAGCTAGATTGCTTCCAACAGAGATAAATGTGATTAATTATTAGGTTTCATTAAGGTTGACTACTATAGTCAGACCTTAATTAAGCGTTCCATTTCAAATAAGATTGTCTCCTATCATGGTTATTTGGAGTAAGAGCTAAGGTTTTATAATATATATATATATAATTTAAATTTCTCTACTGTTAAATTTTAATTAGTTGGCCCTAGTTAAATTTAGACATGAAGAGTAATATTAGAAATTTAGCTAAATTTTCTATGATGATGGTAGGTATCGGCGGTTCAATTAGTAATATCTGTTACAGTTACTTTGGGAGATTCTAGTTTTATATTTAATTTATATTTTATTATATAAATAGTATGATGGCGACGTGTATCTATATATACTTTTATGATCTTCTTCACAGTTGAAATGTTGAGCCAAATTTACCTTACTAATTAATTAATTAATTAATTTATTGTTTTACTTCTTTTTCATTACTCTTGATGACCCACTAACTAATGATACTCAACTTTTTACTAGTCATAATCTCAAAAGAATCAATAATATCATCTTCAACGGTCTATTTTAATCGTTCATTCAGTCTGATAATATTTTAAATTAAAATTATCGTATAATAATAGATAACCTGAATATATAAATTACAACGATGAGGATACGGAGCATCAAAATAACCTTTTCTTCATTTCTCTTGTTTTTTTTCTTTTTATGTGTGGCTCATATGCCATCAAAATTGGCATTTTTTTGTGCCTTAGCCATTTATTGTGACAGGGAGACTTTTGAAGATGGTGACCAAAGCCAAACCCATTTCCACAAACTGAGAGATGCTCATTCACTTCATCTATTTGGCTTCAATCCTCATAAAGGAACACCAATTGAAGAAAGCAATGACCATTTTTCATTAGATCCGGATACAATAAATCTCTGAGCTAGTCATGTTAGAGAACTCGAGTGCAATTACAAAATAAGGGGACATTAACATCAGAGTTGTGAATTTTAATATATATTATAGAATAATTTTTTCTACATTAATTATACATATTTGTGCACAACTTTGAAATTGTACATTTATATTTTTCATTACTGTCTTGTCGATATCATGAGGTTAGCAATTCCCCATATTGAATAGTGAAATTAAGTTTTGACAGTAAAATTATAAACAAGAGAAGTTGTTAATTACTACAATATAATAGCAAATTAGCAATAGAGATGGTGAAGCAAAAGCCAGGCTGGAGGAGCAGAGAAGAGCCATTTAATCATAATAATGGTGGAAACAATGACAAATCATTTGAAGAATGATATACTGTTCGGGCCACATGGAGCCCTGCTGAGGGGGCTCAAAAGCTGTCATATTCAATGTTTTAGTAACTTTTTTTAAAAAAAAATATTACGATAATTCAAGATTTTGAATAAAAGATTCGAATATATAATTTCTTAGTGTATATATGAGGAATATATCACTGAGTTAACTATTTTTTTTTTTGGGTATTACCGTATGTTATATATCTAGTGCTCTTTTAATTATAAGCACAGTGACTTATCATATCCTTTGATCTGGAGTTTCACTGAAAAATCTCTAATTCATGTTGTTGTTACGAATAAAATTTCATTAAACAAAGGTTCATCGTTCCTTAAAAAAAATAATAATTTTGATATACGAAGAATATGCTGCCATCTTCTTACACATTTGCCTGTTTGATTAGAAAAATTATTAACAAAATATATATGGCTACTTTACATTCCAAATGCTGTATAGTTCATTTTTCTTTTATTATTTGTATATTTAATTATAAAAATAACAAAATTCATATTATTAACTGATTTGTAATTGTTATAATCCCAATACTTATTTTGCTGTTTCAAGTCCATCAACTACCATTTTGTTTATAATATAAATTTCAGGATATATTTTTTGTTAAATGTAATAATATTGTTCTTATAATCCTCAATGCTAAATAAGATTTTAGATGATTTATTCCCTTTTGAGTACAATTTAATTTTTGGGAAGTAAAAAAAATAAGGATAGAAATAGGATTTTTTTTTCAAAATTAAAAATTTAACAATTTAAATAATCTTTTTGATGCTTAATTCTTTGTTATGCCAACAAGGTTGCGCTTGCTCATAATCCTGCTAAATTGACACTAACTTTGGAGAATGATTCCATCTGGATGGAAGCGTATCTTCCGCATGTGGAGAGTTTCGTTCAGATGATTTTCCAATTCAATTGTAATTTCGAGTTTCTTCGATATCTCCTTTGAAAATAATAATAATTGAAATAAAATTAAAAAACTCTGAGAAATTAAAAACTTGAAACTTAAAAAAGAAATAACAATAATTAATAGACCAAGAATGTGTAGAATAAATTTTACTTCCCGCGGAATATATGTTCATAAATCAGTGAAAACCCACAGTGCTTACTTGAGCTAGGGTTTGTTGTTGAGCATCAACTCTTTGAATTTTGAAATTCATAATCATGGATTTTGGACCTTCAAGAGTTGTTCATCTTCCATTACAAAAGATCACTGCAATGCAATGCTTGATCATTTGGGATGAGGTCTGACGTACAGATTCACTATAAAGTTAGTTATTGTTTTCGCAGCTCGATCAAGCAGTACTCTACAATGATGAACCTTGAATTGATTCAATAAAAAGTTTACTCGAAAATATTCGGTACACTGCTCAATTGTTCCACTCAAGATGCAACATATATGCCACAAGAATATATAAATATATATATAGAAAATTACGAGAAATATCACCTTCTTAACCTTTATTGCACCCAAGTGAGTGCTTTAATACGTTATGTTTAAAAGATATCTATTATGGTGAACTACTAAAATTGTCCTTAAATAATCAGTTTTTTATTCTGTTTGTACTTCCATCTCCACACTTCAAATATTGGACTCAGTGACTCCTTTCTCTCTCTCTCTACAATAAACTTGACTGAAAATTGAAATCCCCTACTGCACAACCACAATAAATTTTCTATACCTGCGTTTCTGAGTCTTGTAACACTTTATCCGTTCATTTTCATTTGTTCTCAGAGTCTTTTGTAAACTTGAAGCTGATTTTGTGAATTTTGAATCTCCGAGCCTTTCTAAGCTCTGTCTGAGTTTTTATAAACACTGTCCGAGCCTTTGTCCGAGCATTTATAAACATTGTCCGAGCCTTTTTAAAGTAGTCTCCGAGCCTTTTTAAAGTAGTGTCTGAGCCTTTTACATCAGTCTCCGAGCCTTTTACATCAGTCTCCGAGCCTTTGTGAAATTGCGTCCGAGCCTTTTGCATAGTCGTTAGGTTTGTCAATGAAACAATGTCCGAGCTTTTTACATAAATTTCCAAGTCTTTTATATAAGACTCCGAGCCTTTTACATAAGGCTCCGAGCCTTTTGTAAGAAGTGTCTGAGACTTTTAAATTAGTCTCCAAGCCTTTTTAAGAAGTGTCCGAGACTTTTAAATTAGTCTCCGAGCCTTTACATAAGGCTCCAAGCCTTTACATAAGGCTCCGAGCCTTTTGTAAGAAGTGTCCGAGACTTTTAAATTAGTCTCCGAGCCTTTTACATAAGTCTCCGAGCCTTTTGTAGTACTATTCATCATCTTCCCCACTCGAATTTAAAATCTCAACCCTTAACAACTTTAACAATGGAAGATTCAAAACCGAAGCTCAATTTGGGTTTTAAATTGAAAAAAAAGCTTGACCCCCGAATGCGTCTGCGTAGCGCCACTCCGTCACAGTTCGAGTGATTGCCTGAGTTTCAACGAGACTTTTTTTCTCTACTTCACAACTTTGTCACTGTAAAACCGAATGAAAAAAATCTGATGTGGAACAACTATTGAGGGTATTTTTGTCCGTTTACCATAATAGATGTCTTTTAAACATAAGTTATTAAAGCAGTGACAGTGTGAAATGTTACCTTCAAAAAGTATCATATATATATATATATACAGTCCATCATGAAAGAGGGATTTCGAAATGGCCTCAGTACTGCACGCTCACTTTTTTGCCCCAGTTTCACCATCTCACATTTTTTGTATACTAACTGCTAAGTTGATTAATTCATTTCATCAATATGACTCGATATATATTGATTTTGTTTCAGTTGATATAGTTTCACCTATATAACTATCGATATTGTTTTCAAACTATTACAACAACCTGTTGGGTAATAAAGAAAATCTGCATCGGGTGCATTACGTGCATATCCCGCCACCAAAAATAAGACATGGTTCATGGTTGCCATAATCACATTATTCACAGTAAATGTCTACCGTTATTTCTAAGGTTTATATATATATATATATATATATATATATATATATATATATATTTATACAGAATCTATCTAAAGTCTAGACAATGTATTTTTTAAAACTTTTGTCATTGATAGGATTCAGACCGCTGACTTGAGAATCATTTGTTCAAACCCCAAATTTATTTATCTACCAGCTGAGCTATGTCTCTAGGGTCTCATTATTTCTAAGGGCCTGTTTGATTTTTCCAATGACACTAAGTTGTTTCGTTTGATTTTTTAAGTTATAAAACCACTGAATGAGCTCCTAAAACCACTTTTTATAAAAAGTGAATTTTTTTCACTTTTCACTTAATGAAAAATGACCGAAATAAATATCAATTTATTACTTCCAAATTTATCATTAAAACTCTTATTTATTTCTAATTTACTCTTCTCTTAAACCCTTAACTATATTAATATTTTATTTTCTTTTCACGATTTAAAAACTTTAGCAACTTTAGCGGCCACTTTCACAAAAAAAAAAAATTTAATAGAGATATATATTTCATTATAAATTTATTATTATATTATTATTCCACATATATAGTATAAATATTGTATATATTATTAATGACCAACTCTAATCTACTGCTATTTCTTAAACTAAACTTCAATTAATTTGTTCAATTTTTATACTCTAAGGGTTATATTTTATATAGTAGTTTTTTTTTATAAATTTGTTATTATATCATTAAATTAATTTTTTAGTTGTCTTTAATATATTAAAATATAAATATATAATAAATAATAGTTGAAAGGATATATATGTAAAAATATTTATTTTAAGATATCTGTAACTTAAAAAAACAGACAATTTATCATTTATATTCATTTTTCAGTAAAAAAAAATATATATTTTTCAACTTCAGTTTTTAATCATTATTCAATATTCAGTATAATTCAGTACTGTTAATCAGCCGTAACATAAGTTGGTATCTGAAAGCAATGACGAAAATAATAATAATAATAATAATAATAATAATAAATTGGCCTCTGAGAGGAATGAGAAAAGTCAATTCTTCTTAAATGCAATTGGTCCATATGTACTTGCTTTAGAGCGACTTCCTCACACGTGTTGGCTTTGCAAATAAAAAAAACTCTTGTACATCTTCAAATAGCCCACCTCTAATTCCAGCCATCAACTCTTTTCTTGGGCTTGGATCTTCATAATTCTACATTTATTTAAGAGCAAATTGCACTAAGCTCACTAGAGTTTGTCCTATTACTCCCAAAAACAACTTTATCTAGAATTGACACTCAACCCCCCCTACCGTTATTCAAACTTAACCGTTGACCGAGTTAACTGTCGAAAAGATTAAACTACCCCTGATCCCTAAATTAAATAAATAAAAAAATTAGAACAAAAAAAATCATATTATGAAAATGAATCTCCATCATCCATCTCCACCATTTAAGATGGATTGTGGAGATCAATTTTTTTTTTAAAGAACTGAATTAAAAAAAAATTCAAAAACTTTTCACTGGATTACTAACCCAAAATTTCTGCAACAACATTTTGATCACATCCCATTGAGAATCAATCATCAATTTAATTAAAGAAGACATGTAGAATGCAAGTTGACAATTTGTAATGGAGAATCCACTTGTTCTTGGGGATCTGGTAACCATAACAATGACAGGTGTGCTTTTCATTATCAGCTTGAGCCGAACTATCAACAGCTCCTCATTCACTTACTTGTACACTAACAACGGCGGCACCGCCTAAAACACCATCACCTAGACCTAATTCCTCTACATCATCCACTACACCACGTCACACGACATCACGGAGTTGACCCATACGGAGATCCACTCTGCTTTCGACGTCGTAACTCTTTCCTTTGATGGCTATGAAAATCAGCTTTTTGGAATCGGAGCCGTCATACTACTTCAACTCTTCCTCTATGATCTCCCCGGAGCTGAACCGGCGGTAGCAGAGGTTGCATCTCCTCCTCCAGCCTCCCCCTTTCGCGACGGGGGAGGATGGAGATCCATGGATCCCTGTGAGATCTAATCTCCAGATTAGATCTCCACCATCCATCAATCTTGATGGACAGTGGAAATCCAATCTGGACGGTAGAAATCAAATCTGGAGATTGGATTTCCCTTTTTAAAAAAAATAATTCTATTTAATCCGTTGAGAACTGGAGATCTAATTTTTTATTTTTTATTTCTAAAAAAAATATGTTATTTATTCAATTAATGTTTAATATTTTTTTAAAATGTTTGAAGTGTCAAAAATACTTTTTGTTTTGACAGTTAAACTTAGTCAACATTTAAGTTTGACTAACTGCAGGGGAGTTGAGTATAGATTTTGAATAAAATTGTTTCTGAGTGCAATAGAGCAAACCTTGGGGAGGTTTAGTGCAATTTACTCTTTATTTAATTCGGAATTTACTTTACTTGATAGATAATTCAATTATCTCCCATTCCAATCTTAAATAACTTTTATTTTGTTTTTTTTTTTTTTTGAAGCTAGGAAAACAAAACAACCAAAGAAAGAAAAAAATTAAAAGGCAAGAGCAGCACCATCCTTGAGCACAAACAGAACAACACTAGCAGGGACCTCCTCCATCCAAATATGGGGTTCATACAAGAACAAGGCCAACTGAGTAAGCTCATGAGCCACAGAGTTTGCACCTCTATGGACAAAGCTGACAGAAACCACCCCCACTTAAGGTAACACTGCTAAAATATCCTTAATTAAGGCTCTTATCTTTGTTCTAAGGGCTACACCCTCTGAAATTAGCTTCACCACTCCAGCTGAATGAAATTCCAAAATGAAGCAGAGAAGACCAGAATCTCGAGCTAGAATCTCAAACAAGCCTTAGCTTCAAGCAAATCAATCGAAGAACAACCCAAAATGGAAGAAACTGCGGTAGACATGACGCCGGTTCCAGTTCGGTCTGGTTCCCGATTCGAAACATATGGTTTCGGTTTCGGTTCCGGTTTCAGGGTCATCTAAACCTAAACCGTAACAGAAACCGAAATAAGAACCTCCCTTAGGAAGGATCAGGTTTCGGTTCCGATTTCGGTTTCGGTTCCGGTTCCGGTGGTTCAAAACGGGCATTTTTTTTTCCAAAACCCAGTCACATGCTCAGTTACTCACTCACATGTGACATATCCAACCCCAACCCATATCAGTGAGATCATAGATCTCTGATTCTCGTCTCTCTCTCTCTCTCTCTCTCTCTCTCTCTCTCTCAAATCAACCCCAAATCACCCACCACCACCACCATATGTGATTCCGTGAATCGGTCATCCCTAAATCACCCAAATCAACCCCAAATTCCGTGATTCAAAGAAAAAAAAAAGAAGAAAAAGAAGAGATCGATCGTCTGGCGTCTTCGAAGAGAACCGGATTTAGAAAGAAATAGAGATATATATATATAGAGAGAGAGAAATAGATTAGATATTTAGGATTTATAAAAGTAATAATAATAAAATGGTATTTTAAAAAAATCAGAGACCGAAACTGTCGGTTCTTGATTTTTAAGAATCGGAATCAGAACCTCCGTGGTTCCGGTTCACGGTCTGGTTCCAATTCCGATTCTGAAATTGGAAAACCTGTTATGATTCGGTTTTGGACCCCACGATTTCGGTTCTCTTTCACGGTTGGAATTGAACCAGCGTCATGTCTAAGCTGCAGGAGCCGTTACCTAGACATGATGCCGGTTCCGGTTCGATCTGTTTCGCCGGTTCGGAACCGATTTTTTTTTATTTTTAAAAACAACCCAAAATCCCAAATACTCAAGCAAACCCTACACCTGAAATACCCAATCAAATCTTACGCCTGAAATACTCGAAATCCCAAAATCCCTACTCACCCACATGACCCAACCCTAAATTCCCAATCCCTAATCACCTTCATCAGTTCACACACACACACACACACACACACACACACACACACACATACAACCACCACAAACCCAAAATCTAAAGTCACACAAAATCGCACAAACCTAAAATCACAAACTCCCAATCCCTAATCACCTTCATCAGTTCACAAACAAAATCGCACAAACCCAAAATCACACACTCCCAATCCCTAATCACCTTCATCAGTTCACAAAATCACACACACAAACACACACACACAAACACACACACACACACACACACACACACACACACACACACACACACATACAACCACCACAAACCCAAAATCCAAAATCACACAAAATCGCACAAACCCAAAATCACACACTCCCAATCCCTAATCACCTTCATCGATTCACACACCCAAAATCTAAAATCACACAAAATCTCACAAACCCAAAATCACACACTCCCAATCCCTAATCACCTTCATCAGTTCACAAACAAAATAGCACAAACCCAAAATCACACACCTTCATCAGTTCACAAAATCACACACACACACACACACACACACACACACACACACACATACACACACACACACACACACAAAAAAACCTAAAATCACACACACACACAAACCTAAAATCACACACGCATACAAACCTAAAATCACACAACCACCACAAACCCAAAATCCAAAATCACACAAAATCGCACAAACCCAAAATCACACACTCCCAATCCCTAATCACCTTCATCAGTTCACAAAATCACACACACACACACACACACACACACACACACACACACACACCCAAACCCAAAATCCAAAATCACACAAAATCTCACAAACCTAAAATCACACAACCACCACAAACCCAAAATCCAAAATCACACAAAATCGCACAAACCCAAAATCACACACTCCCAATCTCTAATCACCTTCATCAGTTCACAAACAAAATAGTACAAACCCAAAATCACACACTCTCCCAATCCCTAATCAGCTTCATCAGTTCACACACACACACACACACAAACCTAAAATCACACAACCACCACAAACCCAAAATCCAAAATCACACAAAATCGCACAAACCCAAAATCACACACTCCCAATCCCTAATCACCTTCATCAGTTCACAAAATCACACACACACACCCAAACCCAAAATCCAAAATCACACAAAATCTCACAAACCTAAAATCACACAACCACCACAAACCCAAAATCCAAAATCACACAAAATCGCACAAACCCAAAATCACACACTCCCAATCTCTAATCACCTTCATCAGTTCACAAACAAAATCGTACAAACCCAAAATCACACACTCTCCCAATCCCTAATCAGCTTCATCAGTTCACACACACACACACACACACACACACACACACACACACACACACACACAATCTCACAAACCCAAAACACACACAATCTCACAAACCCAAAATCACACAACCACCACAAACCCAAAATCCAAAATCACAGAAAATCGCACAAACCCAAAAATCACACACACACACACACACACACACACACCACAAACCCAAAATCCATCATAGGGAAGAGATCGAAGAGAGAGAGAGAGAGAGAGCGCGCACACACACACACACACACCACCACCACCACCACAAACCCAAAATCCATCATAGGGAAGAGATAGAAGAGAGAGAGAGAGAGAGAGAGAGAGAGAGAGAGAGAGAGAAGAGATCAGAGACGATGAAAAGGAGATTAGCGACGGATGAAGAAGGGATCGACGTACTGACGAAGGGATCGGCGGCCGTCGGAGACGGGAAGAAAAGAAGGAAAGAAAGAAAGAGAGAAAGAAATAGACAGAGAGAGAGAGATCTGAGAAAGTGAGAAAGAGAGACTGTGAGAGAGAAAAAGGAAGTGGCGTGGGTAGGGACGTAGGGTAGAGTGGGTTTTAAAATAAATAAATAAATAAATAATATATGTTGGAACCGCCGGTTCGAACCGGACGGTTCTATTCCGGTTCCGATTTTTTTCAGACGGTTCCGGTTCGGTTCGCCAGTTCGAACCAAACCGGCGTCATGTCTATCGCATGATTCCGAATTACGACACCCACACCTGCTTTTCCCAAACGAAGATTGAAGGAGGCATCACAATTGATCTTCAAGGCTCCCTCTTGAGAAGGAACCCACATAGGCTGACAAGAAATGACATCCTTATGGGAAAATACTACTGCATTATGATACTCAGCTCTATAGCGCAACACCCAATCCGCAATACTCTTGGCATCCCAACCACCAGCACCGTGAACTAAATTATTCTTATTCGTCCATAAGCTCCAGTAAGCCAGTACAAACAACTCAAAAATAGGCCTATCAACCTTAGCAAAAACATCAATCACAATACAACTGAACTCCACTTCCTTGACAGCATAAAACACACCAACACCCAGTAACTGTTTCCAGAATGACTTAGCCAGCTTACAAAACCAAAAAATATGTGCGGATGACTCTCCAGTCCCATTGCAGCAAACACATCTATCCACCACCTGAACATGACGAAATCCGAAATTCGTCGCAGTAGGTAACCACCCATGAAATGCCTTCCAAAAGAAGATTTTAATCTTATTTGGGATGCAGCACTTCCACAGGAAATCCCACCAACTCTTCCAGCGATAGTAATCAGAAGGACCTGGTAGCTCCTCCATACCAAGAGCGACCCTATACCCGCTTCGCACACTATACATACCGTGCTGATCAAAATGCCAACTAAGGACATCATCGTGACCATGAGAGAGAGACATGGGAGACTAAGGATCAAGTCAGAATCTGCCTCACTAAAAGATTCGCGAACAAGAGTCGAATTCCACGCACCCAACAGAAGACAAAGATCTGAGACAGTGATGTTCTTAGGGAGAACTCGAGTTGAAATTGGCTTGAACATTAAGGGTCTATGCAACCAATTGTCTTTATAAACTCTTACTGAACGACCCGAACCTAGACACCATCGGGAACCGCGAATAATAATATCTCTTCCCCACAAAAGACTCCTCCAAATAAAAGATGGATTCCTGCCTATAGAAGCTTTCAGAGTTCCAGTAAAGAAAAATTTGCAAAATACTTGTATTTCAGCACACAAGCAACTGGATTACTAGACTTTTGTAAAATAACTTTTGTTCCTTTTCACAAAAAATTGAATCTTAATAAAATAAAACTAATAAAAGTTGAACTAATAAATCTATTTTTAAGGGTAATATTTATGTATAAAATATGCTCAACGATACTGAGCAAATGATAGCGCGGGCCAAGCTGGAATATATTTGAGTTTATTAAGAATGTTATTAATTTAGAAAATAAACAAATTACAACTAATGTTCTTAATTTTAATTTTTTTTTCTTAAAAAAAGAGATGAGAAATTGAATAGAGATCTAAAAAAATCTAAATGAAAGAGTTTATACTTTTAATTAAAAATATATATAGTGTTCAAAGTTCCACCAGAAATAAATTGCAAATTAAATTGTGTGTCATTGAATCATCTTGAATCATTGTATTTACATTGCATATTTATTATATTCTTTAAATTTTGTTTTAAAAATAAAAAACGCATTATCAAAGTCTATATATGCATTCCTCTACTTGCAGTCATGTAATTAATTATCAAAGGACCAGTAGTTCATTGGAAAATATAGCAAACTAGTTAATGAAACTGGCACGGGTGTGTTTGAACAAGTCGAAAGAAATAAATGATTAGTGATGGGTTATTTGAAAATGTTGCACCAATTGAACGACGGAGTTAAAAATTTTCATATGAGTGATCATCAATTCATGAATGCTTTTCAAGAAAATTCTTAATAATCCAAAGTTTATGATTTGAAATCAGACATTAATTAATGTGTATGTATATATATATATATATATATATATATATATATATATATATATATATATATATATAGTCTTTTTCCTATCCGTTCGACTTGAGAATAATAAAAGTTAGGACGAACCATTTTAGCATTTGGATTCATCCAACGGATAAGTTGTTGTTAAATTAAATTATAACAAAAGAATTTATTTCACATAAAATAATCATTAAATATTACGTATTAAAAGCATCTCCAATGTAAAAATGGCTTACATATGAATAATTGTTGACATAGCAACAATGTCAATAGACTTGCTTCCTATGTGATATACATATGAACTTGATAGACAACCAACTTAAAATTTGGTTTTCAATGCTTCCGTTTAAAACACATTTTGTTTTAATAACATGTCGAATTTTATTTCCAATTTTATTTTTTATTTTATTTCCTTACCAAAAATAGATGAAAAATTAATGTCCATTTTAAATGTTTGTTGAGTCAACCTAAAAAGGGGTTGTGCAACAGGCCGTCTGAAAGTGGACGGTCATGTTGACAATGTCTATTATTTTTTTTGCCACGTCAGTTTGAGGTTGGATATGCACGGTTGTATTGGAGACACAATTATTTACAGAATGTCTGTTTATCTTACGTGTCATCTTTTTTTTTTCACAAGCCACACTTGCATTGGAGATGCTCTAAACTTTTTATAACTCCTAAATTTTTAATTACCATATTAAACTTTCTTACCTCCATATTTATCTCTTATTTTCTATCTCCATTCTTTCTCAATAAAGACAAATCTGTTAAGAAAATAAAAGACTAACCCTAATCCATGGATCATGAACACAGAAATAGGCTATAGGAAAACTTTTTTATTTTTGGACGGTACCTATTTATTGTAATTTTGTTTTGAAATACCTACTTGTTGTATTTGAACAATACTTATAATCGTATTGTTTTCATTTGTATATTTCAATTTTTTTTATTGAAAAACAAATCGCTAGTTTCAATTTTTTTTTTATATGAATGATGAGGATACTTTTGTTATCTTTCAAAATCTGAATTTTCGAGGGTCGCATTTTTATTGCCGGATACCAATTAACTAGCCAATAGTTATACAACTAAATACATCCATCCACCTTGTTTTGATTGAATATTGATCCATGAGTTGGAGTTTCGTTGGAGAAAACGGATCTGTATGAGTTGCGATTGAAGAAGGAGAGAGGCAAGCAAGGTGGAAGCGGGTGTTTTTTATTTTTTTTATTTTCTGTTTGGTCTTGCTTTAGAAAGAATAGAGATAGATAATTACTAATTAGAGATATGTATAGAAAATGAGAAAGAATTTATTATGACAATTAAAGATTTAGGAGAGATAGAGAGTTTAATATGTAATATTTAGGAGAAATATATTCTTTTTTATAATTAATTCAAAAATATCTTATCCTTTGGATGAATCAAAAAGTTAAGATGTTTCGTCTTAACTTTTATTATTCTCAGATCGTACTGATCGGTGAAAGACTATGTATATGTATACATATGTACCGTACATAACTAAAGAGGAAATGATTGTGCAATTATAGTCAAGCATGGCTATATCTGTTCAAAGTTGGTCGTAAAGTACCAACCATTCTAATTAAACCAACCCCACACATTATTATTTTAACGGACATGGCATCTGCTTTTGAGAAATTATTGCAATTCCATTCATTTTGCTTTTTATTTTTTGTTTGTTTTCTTAATTGTTGACTTATGAAAGAAAATGAGCAATTAAACATGTCAAAATCCAAAGCAAACTCTTTTTTTTTTTTAATTTAATTAGCAATAAATTACAATCATTACATAAGGAAGGAAATAATTATATGAATGTTAACTTGACATTATTGGAGGTTTGTAGCTTTGGATTCATGAAATGAAAATTGTTGGATGTTAAGGCAACACAAGGGAAGATGAATCGAGTTTCAAAACAATTTCCTAGCTGAAAGATAACGAAGTTATCTAGAGTAAGAAAGAAGAAGAAAATAAAGCTTCGAGAGGAGAGATTTGGAAATATTTTGACGCCATTAAAGGGGCTCTGAAATCTTATCTTTTAGGGATTTTTTAATAGTTATTATGACAGGACTTGCCCCGACTCCTATGTTAAGTACGAAAGAATCCTGTGAAAATCTTATCTTTCTATTTGAAATCTGAGTTTTCTGGAAAGCATAATAGAAAATCATATAATTCTCAAGGTAGCTTCTAACAAAATCTTTAACAATCTCATTGGCTTTTCAAACTTTCTCATCTTGTAATTTAAAAGTGCAATTTAAATTTGTGGGTTATGGCCAATAAGAAAATACACTATATTTGAAATCAAAAATCTGCTTTCTTTGTGTTGGACTTATCATGCTGAATATTTACATATTCAAAACTATACATGAAAAATAATGATATCTGAAAAATATGCACATTTGTATGCTTTAATTAAAATAAAGAAACTACCATTTTTATTATCACATGTGGCACATCTCACGATACTAAAGAATCTGCACGAACCTGAAGATTACCTAAGAAAAATAGTTTAAAATAAAAGAATGAACGCTAACGCCCAGTGAGTGGAAATAAACTTTGAAACTAAAACTTTTCTTTTATTTTATTCCTTTTTTTAACACTAATCTGACATCAAAAATGAATCTCATGTTTGGGCTTGGGCTTGGGCTTGCACGGGCTTGGCTTAATAAATGCAAATGGATTGTTGGCTTGGGTCAAATTAAACTGGGTCTTGGGAAAATTTCTGGAAATGGACCTTACAATTCTTCCCTCCTTATAAGAATTTCGTCCTCAAATTCCTCTTTATAAGAATTTCGTTCTCGAAATTCACACAAATCTTGGGTTCTTAACTTCTTGCTCATATAGTATTATTCCTCAACTCTCATCAATCATCATATACTCTAATAACAGCTATTGAAACTTCTTGAAAGCTAACTCATCCATACGATTTCTTGCTACTACTATAACATTCACATAACTTCAAATTCAACTTTACTATAACTTGTTTTGCTCAATCTGTTATACAATAACTTCTACTGCTAATCTAGATCTTTCACAGGTTTCGTACGAATTGGCCACAGTGATGCATGGTAAAAATGAAACTTTAGCGTTAACTCGATAAAAAAATACATGAAAATGTCCATTGAATTTAAAACTGATGCTCTAATACCAAGTTGACAGGGCTCGCCCCGACGCTATGTTGAGTACGAAGGAATCCTGTGAAAACCTTATCTTTCTATTTGAAATCTGAGTCTGCTAGAGAGTATAATAGAAAATCATATAATTCTCAAGGTAGCTTCTAACAAAATCTTTAACAATCTTATTGGCTTTTCAAACTTTCCTATCTTGTAATTTAAAAGTGCAATTTAAATTTGTGGGTTATGGCCCATAATAAAATACACTGTATTTGAAATTAAAAATCTACTTTCTTTGTGTTGGACTCATCATACTGAATATTTACATATTCAAAACTATACATGAAAAATAATGATATCTGAAAAATATGCACATTTGCATGCTTTAATTAAAATAATGAAACTACCATTTTTATTAACACATGTGGCCCATCTCACGATACTAAAGAACCTGCGCGAACCTGGAAATCACCTGAGAAAAATAGTTTAAAATAAAAGAATGAGCGCTAACGCTCAGTGAGTGGAAATAAACTTTGAAACTAAAACTTTCCTTTTATTTTATTCTTTTTTTAACACTAATCTGACATCAAAAATGAATCTCATGTTTGGGCTTGGGCTTGCACGGGCTTGGCTTGATAAATGCAAATGGATTGTTGGCTTGGTTGGGCTTGGGTCAAATTAAACTGGGTCTTAGGAAAATTTCTGGAAATGGACCTTACAGATTACATCAAACAAAGTAAAGCTTTTGTACAAAATACATTAAAAGCTAACTCTAGTTAATTAACTACAGTAAGTCTACTAACTATAGTTGACTCTGAGCTGACCTTAACTAACCAACTTCTAACTGTCAACTAACAACTATGGGCAGCCCAATTTACTATTACAATTCTTCAATCATAATCATAATTAGTGAACATGGATTAATCATTTTTACAACAATTAGAGGAGTAATAATATTTTGTTGTGTGAGAACCTATACTAGTTAATTAAGCATAGTAACCCTAAGAGCAATTTACATATGATGAGATGTTGTTATTGGCTTGAACTTGTGCAGAATTCTTCTAAGTTAAAGACGAGTGAACATTATCCTTAACATCCCCCCTCAAACTGAACTGAAGAGATGACATAAGGCTCAGTTTACAACAGAAGAAGGTAAAACCATCATAAGCCAATGGCTTTGTTAGAATATATGCAATCTGATCATCAGTAGGAACATAAAGCATCTGAAGCATACCAGTAGATATTTTCTCTCGTATAAAGTGAATATCAATCTTCACATGCTTCGTTCGAGCATGGAAAACAAGATTTTTGGCTAGAGTATCAGCACTTGTATTGTCACACCAGATGATAGGACAATAAGAAACTGTGATACCCAGTTCAACAAAGACTGATTGTAGCCATAACACCTCTATAGAAGCTTGTGCCAAAGCCCTATATTCAACCTCAGTGCTCGAACAAGCTACTACATTTTGCTTCCTATAGCTACTACATTCGATCATCAACATAAGAAGCCCAATCCGTATAAGTATACACTGTAACAGTAAAATTAGATGCAGGCTGAAAGAGTAAACCATAAGTAGCAGTTCCCTTTAGATATCTGAGTACCCTTTTACAAGCCATCCAACGAACATCTGTGGGTACTAAAAGAAATTGACCAAGTATATTAATAGCAAAAGCTATATCAGGTCGAGTGTTCGTTAGATATTAAAGAGCACCAATTGTGCTCCTATTTAATGATGTATCTTGAAAAGAAGAACCAGAATGTTTGGATAGCACACACTTGTACTTAGAGAAGTACTACAAGGCTTTAACTAAAGAAGATTTGTCTTGGCAGGTAAATCAGCTACATACTTCGCTTGAGATAGGTAAATGCAATCACTGTATCTAAAAGCCTCAAAAGAGATACACCATATGTATCTAAGTCCTAAGAAATAACTAACATGACCTAGAACTTTTAAGCCAAATTCAACATTCAAGGTTTTTATAGTTTGATGAATAAGAGAATGGTTGCTATTAGTAATTAGTATATCATCCACATATACTAAGAGATACACCACGTGCTGACCCTGCTTCTTAATAAACAATGATACATCAGATAAAGCATACTTGAACCCCCATTTAACTAATGCAGTCTGAAGTTTATGATACATCAGATAAAGCATACTTCAGATAAAGAGGAAATATTCACGAGTTGATTCCACAACCATCGGCCAACTATCTTTCACTAAATAATAAAAGTACATCCTCTAAAGCGACCAATCAACATATGATATACACACTCTATATGACATAACTTCTACCCAACCCTCGGGCCTACAAATGAAATAGACATAGCCAACTTTCTATCCAAGACAACACATGTCTCTAGAAAGTTTCACTTGCTTGACTATCCAGACCTTTGTCCTAACCAAGACTTCTTGCTTAACTAACTGGACCTTTGTCCTAGTTAAGACTTCCTTGATTGACTATTTAGACCTTTGTCCTATCCAAGACTTCTTGATTAACTATCCGGACCTTTGTCCTAGTTAAGAATTCCTTGCTTGACTATCCAGACCTTTGTCCTAGCCAAGACATCTTTGCTCAACTATCAGGACTTTTGTCCTGGTCGAGACTTCATGCCTTTTACAATGACTTTCTAATGTGATCAATATATGCCAATGCAAACATATATAACATAGAATATATGATCAATATATCCTATGGAAACTAGAAATAGTCAATGAGCACACCATATATGATTTTCTAGTTTACAATCATAAAATCATGTCATCACACAAATGATGCATATACATATGAAATGTGTGGATTAAGTACAATTCATAAAGAACAAGACATAGGCATCAAAGTACACAAATAAAGTTTGCCTAGTTCTTAAACATGAACAAAAACCTAGAGCATGTAAAACTCCTAAACATGCTTTAAAACCTAGATCTCATTCATGTTACTAAAGCTTGAAATAAACATGTTCATGAAGCACAAATTCAAGACTTTAGAATTGAAACAAAAATGCTAGAATCAATAGATATTATCAATAAAGCTCTCTAGAAAATATTTAGAGCACATATTTGCAAAATATTCAATTAAACTCTAATAGGCTCTAAATATGATCAACTAAAGAGTTCTAGCACATGTAAAAACTATCAATCATCAAAAATACAATCACTTAAAGCACAAATAGCCATAAATAAAAAGCTAGACACAATACAACTCACAAGCATGTGAAACATAGATTTAAGAAAAACCTAACTCACATACAAGTCTCTATTAAGCACATCTAGATTAAAATTGAAGCTCTATATCTAATCAACATTTTTTCAAGTCACATACACTAGAATAGGAAGAAGACCCAAGGTAATTAAACATTTAAAAGCTTTAAATCAAAAGATAATCAGATACCTTATGAGAGAATGTGCAGTCATGAAATTTGATGTAGAACACCAAAAATACTTGAACAAATGACTTCAAAGTTGCTTAGAGATGACAGAGGATTTCAAGACGAAACTTCTCCAACTTGAAAAACTCAAATCAGATAAGAGATGAGTGAGTTATGGTGTTTGGAAGTTGAGAGAAAATTGGAAAGAAAATTTTCTGGTCAAGTCTTCTTCTGCAAAAAAAAAGAGGGATGGAGTATTTAAAAGAGAGAAAGAGAGGGAAAGTGAAGTGGAGAGAGAGAGAGAGAGAGAGAGAGAGAGAGAGATCTCGGGTGGCCAATGGCCACTCTCCACGTCCTCACCCCGTGGAGGCGCGTGGGCCTCACGAGGGCAGGAGAGGTCATTTCCCGTGAGGCTCACAAGCCTCCACAGAAAGGTTGTGGAAATGGCCTTTGGCCATTCCTTTTTCCCTTGCGTCCCTTTCGCGTTCTTCGACCATATTTTGGCCTCTAAACTCCTATTTCGAATCCATCTTCGGATTACAAACCGTAACTCTCTCACGAACATGGATGTCAACAAAACTTTTAAAAAATATATGGAAATCGACTTGATATACAAGAACGAAAACCATGTACGATAAAGACACGGAAAGTTTCGTAACTTCCAACTCGGAATTCGAAAACTAATGAATGAGTAACCGAAATGACCAGAACTCAATAAGACATAAAATAAGAACATATTCAAGTCTGATATCACAAAACATAAATAAACAAACACATGAACACACAAGTATGCCATTTCCTAGATATAGTCCTATTACATGTATTTTTACCAACTTTGTCAAATTAAATCTAATACATATGCATACATTATAATGTGTATGAATGTGTTATACAAATTGAGCACAATGATGCAGGGACACATATGAATGCAATGTGTGTGTGTGCCTAAGCATTGTAAGAGGAATGAGGTCTAAATATACCTTTGATATTCAATATGGCTTGCTTCTCTTGAAGACTTCACTTTACTTGATAAGTTGTCATTCTTCCTTGAAACTTAAATCATAAGCGTAGACAACTAATCAATATAAAGGAAATGTTATTTTGATATGAAAATATGACAACATATGACTCAAAAACCTAACACACATCTAAGCAGGTATTGTTTCTTTTTAAATATTTATAAAATAGGTCAACTTTAACTTAAATCTTAAGTTTTGGAATCCAACCATTATTTTATTTATCGATTTACAGTTTGAATAACGTTACGTCATCTTTACAGCTAAATTAGTAGACCAGTCCACGGTTCCGGTTTTGGCCGGTTTCGGTTCGAAACCGGCGGTTCCGATTCTGTGGAGATGGTGAACCGAAACCGAACCGAAAAATTTCGATTTTGGTTCGGTCTTTAACCGGCGGTTTGGCGGTTTTGGACGGTTTTGGGCGGTTTTGGACGGTTTTTTTTTAATGTAAACCGGCGGTTAAACCGCCGGTTTTAACCACCGGTTTTGGGCGGTTTTGGGCTGTTTTTGGGCGGTTTTTCCAAAGCCTAAACCGAAACCGAACCGGCTTCATCCGGTTTCCAACCGGTTTTGTAACCGCCGGTTTCGGTTTCGATTTCGGTTTCGTTTTTTAACCGCCGATTTAACCAAACCGTGGACACCTCTATAAATTAGTAATAGATATAGGATGTTGGGTGTAGTTACCAATGTATTCCCACCTATACAAACACATTATTTACTTAATTATGTTGAAAGGAACGATTGGATATAATCGTCGCATCATTGCTTTATATTTGAGTTGTTACCTGACAGCTTAAACATGTGGTTACTTATAATTATGATATCAAAACGCAACGACTTAATCATGTTTTACAATTGTTGTCGAAAACATAATAATCATATAATCGGAAGTTGAAATTTCTCAATACTATTAATACATACTTTATTGATTTTTTTTCAACAGGTATATATCCACACCACATATTCTAGGCGTGGAAATTGTGAGAAATGTCACATTTTTGTCTCGTTGTTGCACCAACGTCACCGATTTAATAAGTTATGTTTAAAAGGCACCTATTTTGGTGAACTACCAAAATTACCCTTAAATAATCAATTTTTTATTGTCTCTGTACTTCCATCTCCACACTTGAAATACTGAACGCAGTAACTCATCTTTTTCTCTCTCTACAATAAATTTCAAAACTGCTCAACGTTCTTCAGCACAACAAGGTAATATGTTTGTCTGAAATACTGCTTTTATCCTTCATTTTTTAAAAATGTTCCTTTTGTAAACATGAAACTGGTTTTGTGAATTTTGAATCTGTGAAATTTGAATCTCCGATGCTGTTAATAAAAAGCTCGGAGCCATTGGAAAAGCTCGGAACCTTTGAAAAAGCTCGGAGCCTTTAAAAAAGCTCGAAGCCTTGGAAAAAGCTCGAGCCTTTGGACAAAAAGCTCGAGCCTTTAGAAAACAAGCTCGGAGACTTGAAAAAAGCTCGAGACTTTGTAAAAAAACTCGGGATTTTGTAAAAAACAAAATCTACAACATAATTTGACTCAACTTACCACGGTCGATTAAAGATGCTTTCGTCTGAACACCCGAATAAACACTGTTGTCCTACCGCCGGTTACTTCGACGTCTTTTTCAGCCGGAAAACCACTGATCTTCCAACGCCGGTTCTTTTTCCAGCCGATGTTTTCTCTCTCTGATTTTTCTCACTAAGTTTGAAAACGACAAAAACTCACTTGGAAGGGGTATTTTTGTCTAAACACCTATATTGGTGCATTTTAAACATGAATTAGTAATGTGGTGATATTTGCACAACACCCACCCCAAATAGTGCTATTTATTTTTTGAGCCCTATTCTAGGCTTCTTCTGAAATTTCGAGCAACCGAGTCAGTCGCAGTTGAAGGTTGGCTATGTCGAAGAAATCAATAATCAATGGTGATTTTCCAAATCCTATGCGAAACCAAATCACCACTCTCAATCAACTCTTACTCGTATTGCAGCTGAGCCCTGAAAGTATTAAACTACACCATTTATTCAAAACTAGAGATATTATTTTAAGCTTTCTGTTGCATTAAAGACATTACTGAAAAGTTGTCAATGATTGATGATGATTATACTGATAAAAGAGTGAGAAATCTAGTAAGCTGATCATGAAATACTTTTTTATACCTTAGCAGCTAGTCTTTAATCATCATCAAGAATGACCAAGCCAGACTGATCCCAAGCATTGAGGACTTGTGCCCGACTGTAGTAGAGACTACCAGCTGGATCATAGAAATACTGCACCCCAAAGTGCATCCAATATTATTTACAACACTAAAAGGAATTACAATAAGATGCAATATGGATGCTCTCTCTCTATATATGTATGTATATATATATATATTTGTATTGTGTGTGTGAGTGTTATTTGTGTCAATACTCAGTATAGATGTTCGATCTATGTGTGTCAGTGTAAAATATGGATGCTTTATATCTCTATCTATGTTGGTCATTTGAAAAATATATGATATATGTGTGTGTGTTAATTATGTCAATACTCAATATAGATGTTCGATCTATGTGTGTCAATATAAAATATGGATGCTACATATCTCTATCTATGTTAGTCAACTGAAATATAGATGATATATATATATATATATATATGTGTGTGTGAATATGAAATATGGATGCTACATATCTATATCTATTTGTGTGTCAATATGAAATGTAGATGATTGATATCTTTCTTTTTATATATATATATATATATATATATGTGTGGATGATTGACATCTTTCTCTCTCTATATATATGTTTGTATCAATATGAAATATAGTTGGTTGATCTCTATGTGTCAATATGTAATACATATGCTTGATATTTCATTCTATGTATGAAATATGGACGTTAGATATCTGTCTTTATATATGTGTGTTATGGATGTCTGATATCTCTATTTCAATATACATATAGATTTATGTGTATTTCTATTTCTATATGTATGTTATGGTCCTTATGGATGCTCGATATTTCTCTTTCCATATCCATATAGATATGTGTGTGTGTGTCATTCTATGTATGAAATATGGACGCTAGATATCTCTTTTTCTATATGTGTATGTTATGGATACCTGATATCTCTCTTTCCATATGTGTATCTCTCTTTCTCTCTCTCTCTCTCACTCTCTCTCTATATGTGTGTCTTTAGACGCTCGATATCTCTTTTTCATGTTCTGTGTGTGTAGACGTTCTATATCTCTCTTCCTTGCTCTATGTCTGTGTGTGTGTGTGTGTCTCTTCTTTGATCTCTCTCTCTCTCACTCTCTCTCTCTATGTGTGTGTCTTTAGACACTCGATATCTCTCTTTCATGTTCTGTGTGTGTGTGTGTGGACGTTCTATATCTCTCTTCCTTGCTCTGTGTGTGTGTGTGTGTGTCTTCCTTGCTCTCTCTATGTGTGTGTCTCTTCCTTGCTCTCTGTGTGTGTGTCTTTAGACGCTCGATATCTCTCTTTCATGTTCTGTGTGTGTGTGTGGACGTTCTATATCTCTCTTCCTTGCTCTGTGTGTGTGTGTCTCTCTCTTCCTTGCTCTCTCTGTGTGTGTGTTTTTGTTTGTTATCTCTCCCACTATGTATGTGTATAGACATTCGATATCTCTCTTTCTTACTGTGTGTGTGTTATCTCTCTCTTTCTCTATGTGTGTGTGTGTGTGTGTGTGTGTGTGATGCTCAATATCTCTATTTCCATATACATATACATATATATATGTGTGTGTGTGTGTGTGTGTGTGTGTATGATGCTCAATATCTCTCTTTCCATATACATATAGATGTGTGTGTGTGTGTGTGTGTGTGTGTGTGTGTGTGTGTGTGTGTGTGTGTCATTCTATGTATGGAATATGGACACTAGATATCTATTTTTCTATATATGTGTGTGTGATGATATGAGGCTCGATATCTCACTTTCCATATACATATAGATGTGTGTGTGTGTGTGTGTGTGTGTGTGTGTGTGTGTCATTCTATGCATGAACTATAGACGCTAGATATCTCATTTTCTATATATGTGTGTATATGGTATGGTTGCCTAATATCTCTCTTTCCATATGTGTATCTCTCTTTCAGTGTGTTTGTGTGTGTTTTTTTTTGTTTGTTATCTTTCTCACTATGTGTGTGTATAGACATTTGATATCTCTCTTTCTTACTGTGTGTGTGTTATCTCTCGCTATGTGTGTGTATAGACGTTCGATATCTCTCTTTCTAGCTTTGTGTGTGTGGCGCTCAATATCACTCTTTCTATATGTGTGCGTGTATGTGTCACTCTATATCTCTCTTTCTATGTGTGTGTGACGCTCGATATCTCTCGTTCTGTGTGTGTATGTGTGGATAACGCTCGATATCTCTCTTTCTGTGTGTGTGTGTGTGTGTGTGTGTGTGTGTGTGTGTGTGTGGATGCTCGATATTCTCTCTTTCTCTATGTGTGTTTGTAGACATTCGATATCTCTCTTTTTGTTTGTGAGGGTGTATGGATGATCAATATAACTATTTTTGTATAAGACTGTGTGTATCAATATTGTTCGATATCTCTCTTTCTCTCTATGTGCTTTCCTGTTTGCATTCGTGTGTGTTTGTTTGAACGCCTAAACAATTGATATCTTTTTTTTGTATGTAGCTGTTTTTGTATGACACGTGTGTGTATCAATATCGTTCGATGTCTCTCTTTCTCTCTATGTGCTTTCCTTTTTGCGTTTGTGCGTGTTTGTTTGGACGGCTAAACAATCGATCTCTCTTATGTGTGTGTATGTGTATAGTTGTTTTTGTATGACACGTGTGTGTATCAATATCATTCGATTTCTCTCTTTCTCTCTATGTGCTTTCCTGTTTGTGTTTGTGCGTGTTTGTTTGGATGCCTAAACAATCGATGTGTATGTGTGTGTACGGATGACAATTTCACATGAACCCACGGGCACCCACCCTAACCGCGTGGGGTCGAGTTCGGTTATAAAAAGGGAAACCTGAAGCGGGTTCGAGTTCGGTTAAAAAATTAAACTCACGCACCCGGTTATTTTAAAAATCTTTGTTTAAAACGATATCTTTTTGAGCAAATTAAAATTATAAACTCAAAACAATATCGGTTTGGGTCAACCTAAATTGATATTCGGATTGAGGGGTTGTCTGGTTGAAACCCGAACCCGAATAAATTCGCCGGTTCACATGTCGGGCTCGGGTTTGGGCTTTCTCCAAAACTGAACCTAAACCCGTAAAATTATTCGGGTTAACCCTACCTATTTCCATTCCTATGCATTTGGACACTCAATATCTCTCTTATGTGTGTGCGTGCAAGTTGTCTTGTGTTTGTGTGCGCGCGTGTGTTTAATAAATCAAATAGTATTAGTATCAGATCTGAGATTTTGTTATTATTATTTTTTGACCAAGATTCAAATTATCATATGTGAAGAATGATCAAAACCAACTAAATAAACAAACAAAACTTGTAACAATCATGAAAAACAATAGATCAGAAGAAAAAGAAACCACAAAAAACAAAAAAAATTTAACGGATTTCAACAAACAAAGATTAATAGTTTTTTTTTTACCTTGTATATCCTTCCGGTGTCCATATGGCGTTCCTCAACCAGCCATCCGGGGAGGAGCCAGCTGTAATTAGGGTAGTTGTTGTCAAGGAAGATAGACTTAGAACGGATACTAGAACTCACGGCACGGCGGCGGCTCAGAATTATAGCAAGAGTTGTTGCTAGCCTGTGACAATCTCGTTGTGTGGTTGACCATATTGATGTTGATTCTGTTGCGATCAACGACATCATTACGTCTGTCTTCACCATTAGTTGTCTCATTGCTTCTCTCTTTACCATTATTTTCCATTGTTGATGAGTTGGTACGATAGAATGGTGGTAAGAGTAAAATATATGCAAAACGTCAAAGGTATGCGATATATATATATATATATATATATATATATATATATGCGGTACCGGTTGTGAAAGTAAAATTGACAAAAAATTGTAACTCAATTATGGTACATTAATTCGTTATATAATCAAAAACGGATTTTCATAGTCTTGTGTTGGATTCGAAGTATATAGAGATTTGAGCAAATTGCACCAAACTCCTCTGCTGATTGTATTTATACACCCAGAAATAACTTTATCCAAAATTGACATTCACCTCTCATGCAGATAGTCAATGACCGTCAAAAATAACCATTGACAATGCTAGACCGTCGAAAAGACGAAACTACCCATGATCACTTAATTATACAAATAAAACATTATATTTTTTATAAAATGGATCTACACCATCAAGATGGACGGTGGGTGGAGGTTAAAAACAAAAGTTAGAAAAAAGAAGAAACAAAAGGTAGAGATGATCCAATTTGGAGATCATATTGGATTGGATCTCCAGTGAGATCCATGCACCTCTATCAGCCGCAAAGAGAGGGAGACCTCCCCGCCGCAAATTGAAGGATAGAGATCAAATCTCTAGACTAGATCTCCACCATTTTTTTTTTCTTTTTATATCTCCACCATCCATCTTTTGAGATGGATGGTGGAGATCCATTATTTAAAAAAATTATAAATTTTCATTTTTACTTTATTTATTTTTAATTTGATCTCAACCATCCATCTTGGTCAAAGATGGATGGTGGGGATCTTTTTTTTTTTAATTTCTAATTTTATTAAATTAAGGATAAAATGATAATATTATTCTTGAAGGTGTTAAACTTAACGGTTAACCATAGTCAAACCCTAACGGTAGGGGAAGTGAGTGTCAATTTTCGATAAAGAATTTTCCTAGTGTAAAGGGGTAAAGCTCAAAGGAGTTTGGTGCAATTTACTCTAGAGATTATCATATTATGTGTGACAGTCGTTCCCATGTTAATTCTAATACCACATACCATTGTTTTCTATATATGTTTATCAATCACATCTAAATAGATATTGTTTCCTTATTTCCTTCTTTTTTTTAAAAAAAAACAAAAGATGTTATTTCTTTTTAAAATATCTTCAAAATAGGTAAGCCTTAACTTAAATCTTAAGTCTTGAAATCCAACTGTTATTTTACTTTAGGATTGCCAGTTTTGATATCGATACATCATATTTACAGCTATAATAGATATAGGATGTTGAATTTAATTGCCATTTAAAGTTAATGTACTCCCGCCAATATAATTGTTGGGAAAAGTAACGTGGAAGCACCGTCTAATATTCACCACACAATAAATAATATCTATTAGCAAAAAAATATGTTGAGAGAATTTAATCACACAATACAAGGTTTTACGTGAAAAATCCAAAACATGGAAAAACCACAACCGTAAAGACTATAAAAGATAAATATCACTATGTAAAAAATTATTACAATTAAACACTCAATATTCTTTCTCACTTTCTCACTCCAAACCTTAATAATTACAATTAAGCCTTATTGAGCCCAAGTTCACAACCCTCTCTAGTGTCTAGGTCCCCCCCCCCCCCCCCCCCCCCCCCAAAAAAAAAACCATATACATATATATATATATATATATATATATATATATAATATAATTCCTAACTAGTGCACCAAATAGGGCTTTATATGTTATATCACAATTAGGATCCCCTACTCATATGATTTGTATTCATCCTATAAAAGATCTGTTTACATGTGTCCGTCAAACAAATGGATGGACAAGATCAAAGACCAAATTTATTTTCTTTATTTTTTTTCTTACTAACAAACGACATGTGTTTAGCTTTCTAATCTCCTTTTGTTGTATTGTATTTTTTGCTCGTCTACTTTCACATTTTTCCTTTTTTTCTGCTTGCCTTTTAGTTTTCTCCTATTCATAAAAAAATCGATTTTCTTTTTGTAATTTTTGACTTGATTCCTTCAATTCTACAATATACACTGTCTAATCCATGAATCACAACAACAACACTTCACAATGAAGAAAAATATTTGTTGATCCTAAAAAAACAGAGACATTCAGACACTTCTTCTGTTCATCACACACACACACAAACGCATGGAATCGGAAGTGAACACATGAGCTATGTGTTGGTTGCCAAATAGGCAAACAAAAATAATAAAAACCTTGTAAGTGCACAAATCGTAAACAATAGCATAATGGTTAAGCAAAAATCGTTCCCACGAAGAATTAATTACCTACTAAAATATCGAGTTTATAACTATGACACTCTAGGATTCTAATCTAACTAAAAATAAGAAAACAAAATCACATAACGCACAAACACGAATGGGGGTTTTGATTTGATTATTTAAACTAAAGAAAATTAAATAACAATAAATAAAATGCAGCATAAAATCTAATGAGGAAAAATATATGGAAAAACACTAGTTATGACCTCCTATCCACCACTAAACAATAATCCAATCCATAGAAAATAATGAAGTTAAAGATATCAAATATGATGAAGATATTCACAATATGGCGGTGGGTATTCCACACAAGTTGTATCGATTCTCTCTTAGTTAGTATGTAGATTGTATGGTATTTGCATAAATACTTGTATTCCAAATTATAACCTAGCATGGGTATTTACTAGATTTAATAATCGGAACTCATTAAGAACCAAGAGAATATGAATATCACATGAACCCTAAAACATGGTATTTACTCTAGGCTACTCATGAATCAATCTTGCTTAATTAAGTCTTATTCCAATTAATTAGAATATGTTCATCAAGTATTCGAACTCTATCTTACAACATAGATCCTAAAACCATGCTCCTAAGATGGCCAATCAAAGAAACAAAAATCATAGAAAAACAATTCTTATGGAGAAATTGAAATCATCATATAAGAAAAATAATACTTCATTAAAACACAAAACTTGTCTATGAGATTGAAATCATGATTACGGCTTCAAGTTAGCCCTAACTAATAAGAAAATTAGCTAAAAATAAAAAATAGAAAAATAAATAAAAACATCTAATTTAAAGAAAGGTAGAAGAAAAGAATGTTGATGGAGTCTTCAATCTTCAATCTTCAACTCTCCACACTTTTTCTCTTGTAGAAAACTCTTGGTATTTAAATGTGACTTCTCCTTATGGACTCTAAATTTGCTTTTGTTGACGGTGATTTTTGTGATTACGTAAATTTGATCACGCGTCGAACAAGTTATGGTGAGTATGACAATAATTCTATGAATAAGAAAGAGAAAGAAAGCATGTAAACACAATTTTAAGTGGAAAGACCCGAAAAGGGAAAAAAACCACGGTTGTCGGTGACGACGGGAGAAAAGCTTCACTATGATGAATCTAGTTACAAACTCGATCTCTCTTGCACTCTTGTATCTAAGGTTTCGTTCATCCATATTTGGGTGTTTTTAGGGTCTACTTATACATGTATAGAGCCTCAATCCTTGGAATACAAGTAAAAGAAAATGTGGTAGTAACTTAATAAAACTCTGACTTGTTGGAATCGTCTTAATCTACTTTCCTGTTTTGCATTGTTTGTGTTTTAAAAACATAGGGTCTTTTGCCAATTCTGGACTCTGATAGCTCTAAGGAAGTTTGCTTCCTTATCTAAGTATGCTTCATGACGCATTGTTTAAGTAAGATTCTTCTTTTACATATTTGATCGTGATTACCTTTAATTCTATGTTATCGATGTGTCAGGCATCTAAGCGTATCTGAAAGTTATCCATGTGTCGTCGCTTAGCCGACCGTCTGCCATACCCAACAAAATCTCTTTCACCCCCGACCAGGGATCTACACCCGATCAGATGGCTAGACCCGACCATTTGGGTTTCCCCGACCATTTTCTTTATTTGATCAATCTAATTACCTTGGTAGAACGTTTTTCACCCAACCATCTAAGTAACTCTGACCAGCATTGTGGGATTATCTTCTAGCCATCTAAGGTTGGCTTAATCTAGTCGACATTCGTTGACATCTCCATGAAACATGATATTTATGCTGACGTGTCATATTTTTAAATTTTACCAATAACAATAACCACTTAAACATTCAAACCGAGCATCTCGCTCAACAAAGAGAACTCACTCGGTGAGATATGTTTAACTCGGGAGCCTTTTTGTCTCGTAGCTCATTAATGCTTATTAATGCTTAACAGCTAAGCTTTAAATTTTAACCGTAAATGTTTGATTTACCTAGGTGATTTGTCGCGAATGACCTAACTGACGGAGGGTGATACAAATTTCAAATGGCGCGAGATCTTCGAGATTCGTACACCAACCCCCACTCTAGCATGGCGTCACCTTCACCTTTATATATTTTCAACACTCCTCATTTTCCCTCTCACACGATCTAGGTGTTTCTCTCTCTCAAAACATCAACCCTACTTTTCTTTGAAGCTTTTCAGCACTCGAATTTTCTTCAAAATTCATCATCTTCTCTGGACATTTAACTTCGTTGCCGTCAACGTTCACGTTTCATCCACTTCAATCATTCAGGTATGGACCCTATTACCTGTCACCGCTTTGTTGAATTATTAATGAGTGATGTTTAAACGGGTGACAAAGAGAACGTTGATAGGAATGAGTTTATCTTACGGGGATGTTCTCAAGATTACACCTCTACAACTCAACCCACATCTCTCAAAGTTGATTATTCAGTTACTCATCCCAAGTTTCAACCCTTATATTTTGATCCAAACGCTGCTAACCCAAACATTGCTTCTCCTAACGCATGCCCAGATATGTCGAGAACATCAGGATCAGATCGGGGTAGCAGAACAGCTGCTAAGGATTCCCCTGCAATTGATTTGAAGATTCCTTCCCAACTGCTAAAGATGGAAGACATTCCTAAGAAGCGTCGGGCCAACTTATTGAGATTTTCTGCTGAGCAACCAAGTGCCTTTGACTCTGAAGTGAACGTGGTGGATGAGCAGGAGATAATAAAATACAGCGAGAGGTTTGATCTCCCTCGATCGGCTTAACTCTTCATGCGGTCAGTGCGCTATATAGAACCCCCATTGGGGCGTTGTGGCCATCTACGGGGCCATGCTTACATCTGGGGTCACACTGCCTCTATAACCTTTCATCGCCCGATTCCTAGCTGAAACTAGAATAGCTCATGCACAACTTACCCCGAATTCTTACAGTGTCTTAATCAGTTTATAGCACCTATGGAAACAGATTGGTGTCGAGTTCTCCCCAACCCCCTAGGAAATTCGTAACTTCTACACCTTGGGTCGATCGGACAATGGGGGTACATTCCATCTTCAGTCTAGTTCTTTCAATCATTGGATTCCTATTGGGTATGACCAGCGACCCACCCTCAGGTCTAGCAGGGATCACAAGGGCTTCATTTGGGGTTTTCCTTCATCCAACAAATACTGAAAAAACTGTTAGTTCTTAGTTTGAGACGAATAGGGCGAGACAATGGTTGCTGACCGTGGCTAGGAACTAGATAGAAACAGTGTTCCCATGCACTTTTACAGTCCTGACATATGGAACAAGGCTCCCACAATGCTGACTAAGGATCAAGCTAAAAATGTGATTAAGGCTGAACAACTTGGGAAGCCAGAGATCATCGGGTGTTGCTCGTTGAAAGGGATCTCTTGAAGCTGGCATTATTCCCAGCTATTTCTAATCGGGGCAAATGATGTAAGCATTACTTCCCCCTAATTTTAACTTACCCTAACTATATCTGCCTTGTTTGATATTCTTTGGGTTAATTGTTCAGTGTATGAAATGGACATCGTTGCTGGCGAGCAAGCCGAGGGGGTTAAGAACCTTGATAGGGTTAGCCGAGTGGTGGCCCCTGCCCAACTGGCTCAGGGGATTGCTCCCCCTCAACAAAACATGGTTAAGCATACCTATGAGCCCGATCCCAATCCCAATACATCTTCGAGTGCTCGTGATGGAGAGAGAAAATCCTCTGATCTGGATAACGATCAGAAGAATTCCCCTCGGGGTTCGAATAGGAGATACACCAAGGAAACGGCTGCCCGAATGGTGGCCAAAGCTTCTAAAAAGTCACATGCTAGAAAGGTGACTAAAACTGCTAAGGGGTCATCCGCCCCTGAGGCCGCTCATAAAAAGAAGAAGATTGAGATAACAATGGGTCTGAAAGACCATCAAACTGAGATCAGGCTTGTTGACCCTGAAAAAGAAGATGATGATCATGAAACATTAACTGATTTGATTCTTATAGAGCAGAGATCGAAAAGAAGAACTGATCGTGTTTCTGCTACAACTGTTTTTCCCCCCACATGATCAACTTATAGTGGATGATTAAGTCCCTGGTGGGGTCAGTGAGCGAGCTATCCTACAATAAACACAACCCTCACTTCCATCTGAATCAGCTCCCTCCCAAATCGACAGCCCAATAGGTCAGGTTCTCAATGAGCCTCCTGCGCAGCTTGCTGGCAAAGCCCCGATGCAGTTTTCGGTCAAGAGTCAGATAGTCTTTACTGACTCGGATTCTAATAAGGGGAAGGCTAACTCTGATGGGGAACCACTTGATCCTCTTTCTCCTGAAGTTGAAGATAACATGACTGACTAGGGGGTAGACTATGTTGACAAGATTGCTATGCAGTTGGGCCGACCCTTTGGGATCTTGCCGAATGTTGAAGTGGCCCCTCTTGCAGGCGATATTGAAACGGGTTCATCAGGAGCCACCAATTAGGAGCATACTGTTTCCAGACCCTTAGAAGCTACTCCTGAGGCCACCCCGTCCGCCTCCGGTACACTTCCGATCGGTCAGCAGTCTCAAAGTTATGAGGTGATGAAGCCGTCTGCCATTGCAGGCACTTCTGACTCTAGGGAAGCGTCGGTCGACCCCCTTGATATGTTACGAGCCATGTCTTCTGGAAAAGGCTATGTTAGGGAAGGCTATTGGAAGGACTTTCGGAATGCCAATAGCTCGAAGCGAATCTGCACAGTTTTCAACAATGACGTATACGTAAGTGTCACTCCTTGAGCGATTCATCCTGTTTCAAGATCACTATTATAACTTGTTTCTTTTTCTTTTTCAGGCTATGGAAGAGCTAATTCGGGCCTTGCTTGCTCAGGAAAGGCAGGCTGCTGAAATCTCCTTGTTGAAGAAAGAACTTGAAGGGAAGAAGAATAAGCTCGATTCTGCCTGAACAAGTGGATCAAAACTGAAAAAATCGTTTGAAGAAAAGCTGAGGCAATGCGATGTAACCGAAACTGCTCTAAGGAAGTCTATGGCTAATGCTGAGACTCAAGCTAATACTGCCACTGAAAATCTCAGTGAACTTGCCAAGAAGGGTACTGAAAATACACTATTAACGTGTGTCTAATAACCTAGAGGGGGGGTGAATAGGTTTTAATCAAGTTAATTACCAACTTTTCTTGATTAGTGAATATTAAAAATTCACCTCATAAACAAACATACAAAATCAAGTGTAAAGTGCGGAAATATAAATAACACATGATTTTTACGTGGAAACCCTTCAACAAGGGAAAAACCATGGGCTATCCTTCTAGCCACACACGATCCTCAAATCCACTATTGTAATGATGTTTACAACCTAGGTTGACCTCTAGTCACACCATTCTCGGTCACTAACCCACCACTACTACCCAACGGGCCTTTATAGTGAATCCTTGATCACTTTGCTTTCCAACCACACCTTGGTTACAAGACTTCACTTGCTTGTGCACTACACATAGTAGTCACAAGACTTAACTCTCAAAGAAGAGATTAACAACCTAAGTGAATATATGAATATTCAAAATGCAAATAATGCTATGCAACACTAAATGCTTATCTAGGGATTAAATATGACACTAAGTACAAATCATAGATATCAATGTCTATATGAATGCTCATAAAGACCTAACTAGATATAGATATGCAAGTCTAAACTCTAGTCATCAAACAAAGCCATATCAACACATGTTGTCACATAAAATGACAAGGACAATAAATGCAATTAACAAATGCAATCAATAAATCCTAATTAGCTAGAGGGCAAATATGTCCTAAATATTAGCTATCACAATACAAACTCAATCATACAAAGGAACTCATAGATAGATGTATTAAATAGAGTCCTAGCATTTAATCAACTAATAAATGCAATAAAAACACAATCTTGGAAAGTATGAACAAATGATAAAGATGGGGTTTTTGTTCAACTTACCAAGTCAACTAATGATGAAGACACATGCCTTAAAGATGCTTAGAAATGCATGAAGATGATGGGTTTTGGGTTTGGAGAGTCAATGAACAAAGCTTGAAGCTTTCTCTCTCTAAGGGTTGTTCCCTCTCACAAAAATATGTTCTTTAAGCTCTGAAAAACGAGTTGGGGAAGAAGAGAACATATTTATAGAAACCCTAGATAAAACTGCGTCGTTTTTGGCTTAGGAATCAAAGTCTCGTCAATACCGCTCGCTGGACCGCGGCTCGGGTAAGTGCCTAGACCGCGGTACAAGCAGCAGTGTACGTACTGGACAACATCGCGGTTGGGACCGCTGTGCGTGCAGTGCACAGGCCGCGGTCAAGGCAGCAGAGGCCTACTGAAGTTTACTACGTCAGGGACCGCTGGGCGTACCTGTGTATAGGACGCGGTCAAGGCACCATGGGCCAACTGATGTTTACCGCTCTGTATGCCGCGGTGCAAGCAGCGCCTGCCAAGCGGTCTAGGCCGCGGTAAGAGAAGAAACTCTCTTTTCCAGGCAGACTCAACACACTAAGTAATGTGCAATATGTGCAAGTGTGGAGTGTGATAAATTGCATACAATGCATCATCCAATTATATGTAAAAAAGAATATAATGCATGCAAGTGAGTGTGTGCAACTAAAATCTCTTCAAAAGAGTCAAGTCAAGTAAACTACCTCTCTTGAAGCATTATGGGATCTTGGAAGCTTGTTGATAAAGAACCACAATAATACCTAAGCTACCCATTACAAATAATCCCAATGTGGTTTGTCATGAAATAAGCCAATTAAAAATAAAGGTCCTTACAATCTCCCCCTTTGGCTATTTCATGACAAAACAACCACTCACAAAATAATCCTCACACAACAGAAATAAAGCTATTGGTCAACAAGGTATATTCTACGTTACAATAAGATAAACCTAAGATCTAAGTCTTCAAGGTCATCAATCTCTTCGTAGATCATCATACCTACACATAATAGCAAGAAAGCACTTTCCAAGAACAAGTGCATGTGAGGTGAACAAAAACAAGCATTTGCATTGAGAAAAATAATACAATCAATATAATGTAGTGAAATGCAATGCTCCCCCTAAAAGGTTACTCTCCCTCAAGACTATCTCCCCGAAGCATAAAAATGCTCCCACATGCTCCCCTTATATTTCTCAAGACTTCTCCCCCTTTTTGTCATGAGATAGGCAAAGGAGCTCCCCCTATCGGGTTGCTTTAGCAAAGAGAGATATTTGCACAAAAGATGGTTGCATAATCATATACATAAACTTTATGCAACTTAAATAATTGAGAGAGATTCAAGGAGTTTTATTTAAAGAAAAAAAATGTGTGACAAAGATGCTTTGCATGCAAGACATGTTGCATTCAAGTCCAAAACAATGGTATTTGGCAAAGCAAACATCAAAAAGGGTTTCCATAAGAATTCAAACCAATTTGTACCCTTTTGTTATAAGCAAACACGATATAGTATTTTGAAAAGAAATTTTCAACACACACAAAACTATATCAATCCTTAAAAGCAAATCAAGACATTGGATCAAGAGATCCTTTTAAATTTTTCCGGATACATATCCGTATGATAGTAGTCTTGATTAACAATTAAGAAGAGAGAGAAGACTAATTTGGATACAAAATCTTTATTGATTGCATGGATACAAGATCCTTATTGAGTAGTCTTCTCATTTGCATTCACACACATTTGCATATTAAGCAATCAAAAACAATTCATGCATATCATTCTAAGGTATGTCATAAAAATCAAGTTCACATGTCATGGAGATAAATTATAGGTCATTCAAATGTACTTTCCCAAATAATTCTCCTAGTCCAAAAATGCATGTTTGAACATAAATATGACATGGATTGCAAGTAAAGCAAAGTTACACACTTATTAAGAAAATAACATATAAGCATATGTGCAACCAAGAATCTCAAGCAATTACAAAAGAGCATAAAGTTAATTAAGTTTTTGCACATAGCAATTCATGCAAGTTCGCTCTCTTTACTTGAGCTCCCCTCATGGGGTCACAACCGTACCGTATCAGGACGAGGGGTAAGTTCCACTAGACATACTAAGTCCATTTGACTCAATAGTATCTATTGGTGATATTTTATCACAAAGGAAAGGATGCACATTTTCCTTATCCAACCTAGGTTCCACTACATCATTTTTAGTGGACAAAAATTTCAATTCACTAGATTTCCTAGGATCATTCAATTTAGCCCTACGGTTCATTCTCTTTTCTTTCATGCTCTCAATTCTATATAACTTGATGTAGTTAAAACAATTTAGTCTAATGTGACCAATTATACCACAATAATGACAAGTAGGTATAAAAGAAGAAATCATACCATTACATTTAGCTCTCATCGAGGCATGGCCATGTTGATGAGTTTACATTTGATGTTGCACCGGTTGGCTTTTTCTTGGAACATTAGCCGGATGTTAGTGCCTTTGTGGTTGAGCATGAACAACTTGATGTACTTGCCTCAAGGGTTGAGGTTATTTGGCTTGCCTTCTTGGTTGAGGGAAGCTTGGAAGCGGAGCTCTTGGTTGTTGAGCTTGAGCTACATTCTTTGTTGGCATCTTCACTTGGCCACACTTTGATGACTCTCCAAGATCAATCTTCCTCCTAGGATGTTGAGGAGGCGAACCTTTGCTTTTGCCTTGAGCTTGAGGTTGAGGTATCCTCAAAGATTGAGGTGAAACTTGTTTCCTCGGAAGCATCTTCAAGGAAGCACTCTTGCAAGACTCACCCACAACATGACATTTCTTGGGTGATGGAGGCAGACATTTAGGAGAAATCTCCTTCACAACTGTAGTCTTGCCCAAGTATGGAGTGCACTCATCATCAATGAAACCAAGCCCACGCTTGTCATTTGGCAACTTGCCAATACTTAACATCTTGTTAAGTTTCTCAGATCCCGAAGTCAATTTAGCAAGAGACATCATTGCTTCATCAAGTTCCATCTTCAACTTGCCTTCACTTTCTTTTACACATCTCACTTCATCATTCAAGTGAGTCATCTTGGCTTGTAATTGAAGGTTATCATTTTTCAACTCAAGGATATCATTATCTTTCTCTTTCAAAGACTTTTGAAGAGAATCAACCAACTCTTGATAATCAACCACATTATCATAAGAGTTCTCGGAGCAAGAAACATCATTCTCAAAGCTTCTCCCACTTGTGCTTGTGAGAGTCATATCATCAATGTTTGCCTCTCTCAAGCTTGCTCCACTTCGGTTCCCAAACTCCAAGTCACCAATCTTGAACTCTTTAAGTGACACATATTTGGTGATGACTTGTGTTTCTTCATGGTAGGAAACCGGAAATGCAAGGTAGTTGTTCATACACCCACCTGAGCTTGTGGAACAACTTTCAACAACTTCAACCTCGTTATCACAGCGATTAGCGATCATACTAACTCCTCCAATTTTATATTTCACGTTACCACTCTTGGAGGCAATATGGCCAATTTCACCACATACAAGGCAAATGTCATTTTTCCTTGACATTTTCTTTTCCTCATTCAATTTTTGAATCTCCATTTTCTTCTTCAACCTAGAGTCTTCAAGGTACTTAATGGAGTCTTCAAGATCCATGGCTTCACACATTCCTCTAGAGTGAGACGGAGACTTCTCATCACTAGAGTCACTCCCTGCACTAACTGATGGTGCACACTTTTCACTTTCCCTCTCATCAAGTGAGTCAACTTCATCATCAAGACTTTTGCCTTGGTCACTTGTTGCTATACCAACAACTTCCCTATGAGTAGCTATATCAATTACATCTCTAGCTACCACTTTATCTATTCCTTCTTCAAGGTCACAAGTCAAGGCACTCTTGCCTTCTTTTTTAACATCCACATAGGAGGCTCCAAAGGCCGTGTAGTTAATGGCAAGTTCTTCATCATCCGAAGAATCTTCTACACTCTCACTATCACTTGATGAGATGGCCATCACCTTTCTTTTTCTCTTGTCCTTCAAGTTACTACACTCCTTGGAGACATGCCCGAATCCTTCACATTCAAAGCATTGAATCCCTTTTCTTAAAGGCTTCTTATGACTTGGCTCAATCATCATGAAGTGGGTCTTCTTCTTCAAGTCATTCTTGTGAAGCTTCATAAACTTCTTGAATCTCTTCACCATTTGAGTCATGTCTTCATCCGAGTCATCATCCCCCTTTCCAATCTTGGAGGTCTTCAAGGCTAACCCCTTTTGCTTCTTGAGAGGTGTGAAGGTAGGACCCCGTCTAGACTCATAGGCAAGTAGCCTTCCAATCACTTCACTTAGCTTCATAGTCTTGAAGTCCTTGTTTTCTTCAAGAGCTGTCACTTTGGATTCGAATCTAGCGGGAAGTGACCTCATGATCTTTTGCTTGATCCTTTTATCGGAATATGGGTCACCTAGTTGATGGCTTTGATTCACAATGTCCATCAACTTCACTTGGAAGTCATTAGAGCACTCATGCTCCTCCATCTTGATCGTCTCAAATTGTGCTTGGAGGACTTGGAGCTTGGAATCCTTAACCACTTTGGTTCCCTCATGTGCCGTCTCTAGGATCTTCCAAGCTTCATGTGCATTTTTGGTGATTTTGATAAGTTTATATTGGCTCTCATCCATTGCACAAAGCAAAGCATGCATTGCTTTGTTGTTCCACTTCGAAGCTTCAAATTCTTCGGAACTCCATTGAGCCTTGGGCTTGGAGACTTCACTTCCATCTTCGGTGGTCATAGTTGGAGGCGTGTAGCCATCCTCAATTGCCATCCATTCATGGTCATCTATTTGGCAAATATATGACTCCATCTTGCCTTTCCATGAGGCATAATTGTCCCTTTTGAGTAATGGTGGTCTCACACTCGTCGCTCCCTCTTTACTCATCCCAAAGTCACTCATAGTGTTTGGGTAATATGAATGCAGATGAATGTAATAAACAAAATGCACACAAATGCAAGACACACACAATCAAGAGTAAGGATCACCTAAGTATGTCTAGGAACCTGCTCTGATACCAATTGAAAATACACTCTTAACGTGTGTCTAATAACCTAGAGGGGGGTGAATAGGTTTTAATCAAGTTAATTACCAACTTTTCTTGATTAGTGAATATTAAAAATTCACCTCATAAACAAACATACAAAATCAAGTGTAAAGTGCGAAAATATAAATAACACTTGATTTTTACGAGGAAACCCTTCAACAAGGGAAAAACCACGGGCTATCCTTCTAGCCACACACGATCCTCAAATCCACTATTGTAATGATGTTTACAACCTAGGTTGACCTCTAGTCACACCATTCTCGGTCACTAACCCACCACTACTACCCAACGGGCCTTTATAGTGAATCCTTGATCACTTTGCTTGCCAACCACACCTTGGTTGCAAGACTTCACTTGCTTGTGCACTACACCTATTAGTCACAAGACTTAACTCTCAAAGAAGAGATTAACAACCTAAGTGAATATATGAATATTCAAAATGCAAATAATGCTATGCAACACTAAATGCTTATCTAGGGATTAAATATGACACTAAGTACAAATCCTAGATATCAATGTCTATATGAATGCTCATAAAGACCTAACTAGATATAGATATGCAAGTCTAAACTCTAGTCATCAAACAAAGCCATATCAACACATGTTGTCACATAAAATGGCAAGAACAATAAATGCAATTAACAAATGCAATCAATAAATCCTAATTAGCTAGAGGGCAAATATGTCCTAAATATTAGCTATCACAATACAAATCCAATCATACAAAGGAACTCATAGATAGATGTATTAAATAGAGTCCTAGCATTTAATCAACTAATAAATGCAATAAAAACACAATCTTGGAAAGTATGAACAAATGATAAATGTACGTCAGGGACCGCTGAGCGTACCTGTGTACAGGACGTGGTCAAGGCAGCATGGGCCAACTGATGTTTACGGCTCTGTATACCGCGGTGCAAGCAGCGCCTGCCAAGCGATCTAAGCCGCGGTAAGAGAAGAAACTCTCTTTTCCAGGCAGACTCAACACACTAAGTAATGTGCAATATGTGCAAGTGTGGAGTGTGATAAATGGCATACAATGCATCATCCAATTATATGTAAACAAGAATATAATGCATGCAAGTGAGTGTGTGCAACTAAAATCTCTTCAAAAGAGTCAAGTCAAGTCAAGTCAAGTAAACTACCTCTCCTGAAGCATTATGGGATCTTGGAAGCTTGTTGATGAAGAACCACAATAATACCTAAGCTACCCATTACAAATAATCCCAATGTGGTTTGTCATGAAATAAGCCAATTAAAATTAAAGGTCCTTACAGGTACCCAGCTTGAAGCGAGCCAGTCTAAAGCCGAGCAGCGATGTGCTGAGTTGGAGCAAAAGATTATTCGGGTAGAGCAAATGGTTGCTAATCAGGAAGTGGAAGCTCGTGCTGCTAAAGAAACGCTGGCTGCTTCCCAACAATCCATGCTCGTGGCCCAACAGGAGTCTGAGGAGGCTAAGCTTCGCTACGAGAGGCTGGTTGAAAACCTGAAGTAACAAAAGGTCTGCATTGAGGTGCTTTCGTATGAGGACAAACTGGATCTAGAGGTCCAAAGCGTCAATCGGTACAAGAAGTCTCCTACGTTTGAAGCAGTTATATTGAGGGAGCTAGAGCGAGGGCTCGTTACTGCTCTAATGTTCTTTGGGACCGAAGACAGGTCTTCCGAGGAGGCTTGCCGAAAATTGGATCGGAAGATCCAAAAACACAAAAGCGAGTCTCTAGATGTAATAAAAAATCAAAGGATAAGATGGAAGGCTTACTTCAGGTCGATCGGGAAGGACTCCCACATCATGCATCTAGAACTCTCCTTCAAATCTTCCCAAGTGACTTTCCACTCAGGCGAGGAGAGTGGTACGTCGGCCAAGGGAATTGATTCTGGACCTTTGCCTGACACCGATTACTCATCCTTTATGGCTGATGATCCAGAGGATGACATCTACTGGCCGGATTTTGGGGACATAACCAAGGGTTATGAGGAAGAAAGCAACCCCCCTAGGAACTCTAGACCCGGCAGTCCCTCGAGAACATATGAAGCCTGATTCAGCCACTTCGACTATTGGTAGCATTCCTTTTATCATTCCTTCATTACCGTCACATGTCTTGTAAATTTTATATATCATATATGAAAAACTATTTCATTTTTGTTAATATAGATCTTTATTTACTCATGTGAATTTCTATACTTTAGTTGATAATCTTTGCTGGTTATTAGTTTTGACTTGATCATTTAATTGGTTTCTAATAGCCATTACCCAGTCTGTTATCTTGTCAGCTAACCGAACTTGGTCTGGCCAGTTTCGTTATTAACTAACCTTCTTTGAATAGTTCAGCTATCTTGTCAATTGATCACTATTAACCCGATCAGTTATCTTATTAACTGGTCAAACTTGGTTTGGCCAGTTTTATCACTAACTGGCCCTTTTTGGTTTGCTACAAGAACAGTTTTTTGACCTTGTTTATTTGGGATGTTCGCAGTCGCTTTTGTATATTTTGTCAAGTAGTGTTCTTTTCATGAACCATTTGCATGGTATCTAATTTATAGACGTTTTATCTTTTATCTGTCAACTAAGTCACTGGGACGTCTCCCAGTAGTATGTTGCTTAAGATTCGTTGAAATGAGGATAATTTGTATCTCATTAACTTAACTTATCTTAACCAAGTAATTGCTAACTGGTGTTCAAGTATGAAAATTAAACTGCCTCATTCAACTTTCTGCGCATCCTATCAGGTATCTATAACTTGAAAGCACTCTAACAGTGTTTATGTACACCCAGTTAGCTTCGATGAATGTGCATTGTCTTTATGACATATGCTTTTGGCACCATCACTGGACCCCCCCCCCCCCCCCCCCCCACTCACCCATTCGATGTTAATGATTTTAGGTGCTGCGAGATTTCCTTTGTAAACGAAAGCAATATTAGAACACTTTTCTTGAACTATTCTTCCCTCGAAGGGAATTTATTGATAACTTCAATCAAAAACTATAAAAAAGCCACAACTGATCAAGAATAAATAAAACCTGCAATAATTCTAAATTTAACAGAGCATATAGAAAGACTGAAAGAAAAAAAAAACCCCTTAAGGGTAGAATGTCTTTAAATATTGAGCATTGCAAGGTTGTGGCAACTCTCCTCCTTCTGGTCGGATAAGGTGGTATGCTCCATGTCAGGTTAATCCGATCACTTGATAGCCTCGCCCCATATATCTGCCAATGATCCAACTGCTTTCTCTTTTGTGTTTGGGGATACTCTTCTGATGACCAGATCTCTGAGCTGGAATTTCCTTATCCGGACGGGCGAGTTGTAGTATCTAGCAACCCTTTACTGATAGGCAGCGTTTCTCACTCTCGCCATGTCCATTTTCTCTTCTATCTCATCCAAATTCTGTTCTAGAGTCCTTACATTTGCATCAAGTGTGTATAGCAGGACTCTGGGGGAAGTGTGGGTTATTTCGACCGGGATAACTACCTCAGTCCAGAATGCTAAGGAGTATGGTGTTTCTCCTGTTAACGTCCTTTGAGTTATCCGGTAAGCCCAGAGTACCTCGTGCAACTTGTCTGCCCAATTTCCTTCTCTATCATCAAGTCGGGCCTTCAAGGTGTGCTTGATGATCTTGTTGATAACTTCAGTTTGTCCATTGGTCTGAGGATGGGCTGGTATGGCATAGTAGTTTTTAATATGGTACTTTTGACACATTTCCCTAAAGTTATCACTATTGAATTGGGTCCCGTTATCTGTGACTATTGTATCTAGGATTTCAAATTGGTAGATGATATTTTTCTTCACAAAGCTAGTTGTATTGGCCTCGGTTATGTGTACCAGCGCCTCTACTTCTGCCCACTTTGTAAAATAATACATTGCTACTATGGCATGCTTTGCACCTCCTTTAATCGTTGTTGGCATTCAGCCGATCAAATATAACCCCCACATTGTGAATGGCCAAGGCGAGGTCAAACTCTTCAAGCGCTCAGGTGGCTGCTTAATGTCATTTGCAATCCTTTGACAAGTACTACACCTTTCAACCACCAATTAAGCAACCTGAAACAGGGTTGGCCAATAAAAACCTTTTCTTAGGGTTTTATGAGCCAAACTTTTTCCCCCAAAGTGGTTTCCACATACACCTATGTGTATACTTGCCAGAATCTTATCTCCTTCAGCCTGACTGAAACATCTCCGCAAGGCCTTTGAAAACCCCATTTTGTAATGCTCTCCTCCCAGTATTGAATACCAAGCCACCCTGTACCTGACACGTTTTGCTTCGACCATGTCTTAGCATTCTCCACGTAAGCCGTCATATTATGTTCCTTCTCCTGGTACTCATCCAAGACCTGGTTGACCACGACCTGTGAATCAATGATTATTTCTAATTCGTTTGCTCCCAGTGCCGTGCAAACCCTGAGTCCTGTCGACAATGCCTCATATTCGACCATATTATTGGTAGCTTTGAAGTCAAATTGCAAGGAACATTATACCTGATCACCTTCTGGGGTGGATGCCACTATGCCTGCCCCGCTGCCATGCGTATTTAACGACCCATCGACGTGCAACTTCCAATTAAAAATCTTCCTCTCTTTGTCTTCAAGCATTCTGATCACTTCATTGTTTGGTTCAGTGAACTCAGCAATCAGATCTGCCACTGTCTGACCCTTTATCACAGCCCTTGACAAGTAAGTGATATCGAACTCACTTAGCTCAACCGCCCATTTTGTCAATTTTCCTGACACTTCTGGTTTAGACAAAATCTGCTTTAACGGATAGTCTGTGTAAACCTAGATCCTGTGAGCCTGAAAATAGGGTCTCATTTTTCTTGATGTTGTCACCAATGCTAACGCCATATGCTTGGCTGCTGAGTACCTCGTCTCCGTTAGCAGCAAGGCCTTGCTAGTGTAATAAACAGGTTTTTGTACTCCTTCGTCGAGCCTAACCAGTACCGAACCCGTGGCCACAGCTATGATTGACAGGTATAAATACAACACTTCCCCATCCAAAGGTTTCAATAAGATTGGGGCCTTACCTGGATACTCCTCAATCTTCTGGAAAGCTTGCTCACACTTTTCGTTCCATTCCACTCTTTTGTCATTCCTTATGGCTTTGAAGAAAGGCAAGCATATGTCTATTGATTTACTAATAAATCGCTTTAACGAGGCCAAGCAGCCCGTTAACCTTTGAATGTCTTTTAGGGTAACCGGGGACCTCATCTTCTCCAAGACCATTATCTTCTCAGGATTCACCTCGATCCCCCTCTGGTGCACTCGAAACCTAGGGAACTTTCCCGATGGTACCTCAAAAACACATTTGTTCGGGTTGAGCTTCATCTCATACCTTCTATGCACCCCAGATATTTCCTCCAAATCGGTTGCATGCTTTTCTGTTGTGATGCTTTTTGTTAACATGTCATCTATATATAACTACATGTTTCTGTCAATCTAACGGGCGAACATCTTATTTACCAATCTTTGGTAGGTTGCCCCGGCATTCTTGAGGCCAAAAGGCATTACTTTGTAATAGTAAAGCCCTTGGTCGGTTGTGAAGGCAGTTTTTCCCTTATCTGGTTTAAACATTCTTATCTGGTTATAACCTGAATAGGCGTCCATAAAACTCAGCAACTCAAGCCTCGCTGTTGCATTGACCATCTAGTCTATTTGCGGCAAAGGAAAACTATCTTTCGGGCATGCCTTGTTTAGGTCCGTGAAGTCCACGCAAATTCTCCATTGCCCATTCTTCTTTTTACGAGCACAACATTGGCGACCCACTCTGGGTACTACACTTCCCTGATTGACCCTGTTGTTAGTAGCTTATAAATTTCATCTTTGATCGCTTGGCTTCTCTCAGGGTTGAATCGTCGCCTCTTCCGGATGACCGATTTTGCTCGGGGTCAACTTCCAAGGCATGAGAAACTATTTTGGCATCGATCGTCGGCATATCCTCATGTTTCCAAGCGAACACGTCCTTGTATTTTTTTAACAAGTAGACCTGCTTATTTTGTACTTGTTCTGTCAACTGTGCCCCTAGCTTCACTGTCTGCTCGGGGTTTTTATCGTCTATCAGAACTTCATTAGTTGGTTCCGCTTCCTGGTCATTCCCATCTTCCGGAGATGAATCCCTTGGGTCCAGGTCGAAGTGGGTCAGCGTCTCTATTTTTTCCTCTTTTTTGTCTGCCTTCGGACACTTTTCCCTCTCGGGGTGGTCTATCTGTATTACATCCGGCTCTGATTTTTCTCTATAAACAGCCAGATTAGCTTTCCTTGCCCATTCGTGGGAGCCCTTCATGACACAGACCCCAGCCTCGATCGGAAATTTGACAGTCAAAGCGTAGGTTTCCATGACAGTCTTTGACTTGTTTAGAAATGGTCTTCCTAACAAGGCATTGTAGGGCCAATTCTCAGTGTCGACAACTACGTAATCGAGTAGCACTATTTTCTAACACGGAAAGATCCATTTCTCGACTGGCAGCTTAACCGTCCCTAGTAATCTCACTTCTGCCCCTCTGAATCCTCTAGTGGAATCATCAGCGGTTGTAGATCCTTTCTTTGTAGTCTCAACTGATCAAATACCCCAACACTTAGGATATCCGTCGAGCTTCCATTATCGATCAGCACTCTTCTTACTTCCCTGTGACCAATACGAACTAACACTAAGATTGCATTGTTTGGTCTGACTTCAAGTCTGTGAGCATCGGCTTAGGAAAAAACGATCGGGTCCTTGCCTTGCTTAAGCTTATTTTGATCGGGACCTACTGTGTTTACTTCCAAGTTCCTCTGGTCATCTATTGCCTCGTGGACTTCAGTCATTCTCTCCCTGCTACTTCTTCCTGTGCATGGCCCACCAAGAGATGGTGTTGATAGCTCCGACATCTGAATTCCCATTGGACTGCCTTTTTTATCTTGGTCATTCTTCCCGGGGTCATTCTGCCTATCATCCCCGCCTTTAAGAACCACATCCTTTATATGTCCTTTTCTGATCAACTTTTCAATATAATCCCTCAGTAGGTAGCATTTGGAAGTTTCGTGACCGTTATCCCAATGGAATAGGCAGTACTTAGAAGTGTCTCTCCTTGCAAAACTAGATTGCTTTGGGGGCTTTTTGTACAGGTTCTTGTCTTCTATTAAGTTCAGAATTTGTTCATGTTTTTGAGCCAGTGGGGTATAGTTAGTGTATTGCCTCCTGAAGGTCCTATTGCCTTTTTGATCATCGTCTTTGCGGCCTTCTTTGCCTTTCCCAGAATTGTTCTTTTGGTCTCCTCTAGTATTTCCCTTCGAACCATTATCTTTGGATTATTGGCCTTCTCATGGTCGGCCGCCATGTATAAGTTCTCCTCTGTGGGCAATCTACTCCTCTTCGGCCATGGCGTATCCTCCCACATCATCCATCAGATTTACATATGTGGATAGCCCTCAGCTGAGTGACAACTGGCTGTGCTGCAAACTGTTGACAAATGCAGACACTACTGCCTCGTCGTTGGGGTTCTGCACTTCCGAGACTTCCTACGAGAACCTAGTAAGGTAGTCCTTTAACTTCTCGTCTTTTCTTTGTTTCAAGGTTGAAATGATGGAAATTCACTTTCTACGCTGAATATTCCCCATGAATTGCTTGGTGAAAGCCTGTATCAATTCAAAGTTCTTGATTGATCCACTAGCGAGGCCACCAAACCATCTAGACCCCTGATCCCCTAATATTTGAGGGAACATCCTACATAGGAGAGCATCATCATAATCATATTGCGCCATTGTGCTTTGGTATCTTCTGACGTTGAACTGCTCCCCGTGTGGCATACTGAACTTCTCTGAGAAACGAGCTTGCCTTATGGAAGTAGCAAACGGACTACCAAAATTACCAATTAGCAAATTTATGCGACCTTGTCTCCGCTCCAACGCTTCAATCCTTCTTACCAGAACTTCCCGTTCTCCTTCCGGTTCACCACGCTTATTTAACTTTTGGCGAATAATGAGACCATGAGGGTCATTTGAAACTCGCCTCGTGACCTGGGTGTCACGAATGTTGTATTTAGGTGTGAGGGTTGTCTCCCTAGGCCTCCTGATCAGAGCTTCCTCGTCATTTGAAGTTGAACGAGATCTCCTTATGTGACCATCGTACATATCATCATGATCGTAACTCGTTTCCCATTCATTGTACCTTCCTGCATCTTCTTGCAAACTCGACTTCCTTTGGTCCCTTCTTTCTTGGTTTCCCCGACCCCCACTCTCTCTTTGATCTTGGTCGTCTTGGCGATCATCTCTCTTTTGGGAATGTTCCCTCTTTCCGAGATGAACTGCCCTATCTTTACCAGATTTCTGTGTCGCGTCTGGGGTCGTAACTCGTAACCACTATTTCAGAAAGTACCATGGGGTCTCGAGCAACCACCGGCATAGATACCTAGTATGGTGAGGTCAAGTTAATGGTAGCAGTTATATTGATTCCCTGTCTGTTGGAGTCTTCTATGACTCTCCACAGAGATTCCTAGACTTGCCGGAGAGCGTCCGGGGAGATACTGGGGATGGCATCTATATGGGTTATCACATCTTGTCCGATGGAAGGCGGAGTTCTAGAAGGTAAATCTTCTCCGGTAGCGCTGGTGTTTGTTGAACCAGTATCATTGATACCACGCGGGGTGCCAGTTTCACGTGGGGATTGACTTCCGTCTCTAATATTCGCCATATGACTATCACACAAATTTCCTTAGATTTTACTGTTCCCCCCTCTTTCTAGAGACAATTGTTGACGATGATTTTTGTGATTACGTAAACTTGATCACGCGTCGAACAAGTTATGGTGAGTTTGACAATAATTATATGAATAAGAAAGAGAAAGAAAGCATGCAAACACAATTTTACATGGAAAACCTGAAAAGGGAAAAAACTACAGTTGCCGGTGACGGCGGGAGAAAAGTTTCACTAAGATGAATCTTGTTACAAACTCGATCTCTCTTGCACTCTTGTATCTTAGGTTTCGTTCATCCTTTTTTGTGTGTTTTTAGAGTCTATTTATACATGTGTAGAGCTCTAATTCTTGGAATACAAGTAAAAGAAAAGGTGGTAGTAACTTAATAATACTCTGACTTGTTGGAATCGTCGTAATCCTCTTTCCTGTTTTGCATTATTTGTGTTTTAAACACATCAGGTCTTTTGTCTATTCTGGACTCTAATAGCTCTAAGGAAGTTTGCTTCCATATCTAAGTATACTTCATGACGCCTTGTTTGAGTACGATTCTTCTTTTGCATATTTGAGTCGTGATTACCTTTAATTTTATGTTATCGACGTGTTAGGCATCTAAGCGTATCTGAAAGTTATCCATGTGTCGCTTAGCCGACCGTCTGCCATACCCGACTGTAAGAACCTCATTTTTATGATTGGCTTATTTCATGACAAATCACATTGGGGATATTTATGTAACGGATAGCATAGGTTCTCCAAGTGTGGTTTTCTCGAAGACATGCTTCCAGTTATCCCAAAGAGCTTCAAGAAAGGTAGTTCACTTGTCCTTAACTCTTTTAAAGAGATTTTAGTTGCACACACTCACTTGCATGCATTATATTCTTGTTTACATATAATTGGATGATGCATTGTATGCCATTCATCACACTCCACACTTGCACATTTTTGCATATTAGATTAGTGTGTTGAGTCTGCCTGGAAAAGAGGATTTTCCTCTTTACCTCGGTGCAGGTCGCTTGCTGGGCACCTGCCTCCGTCACGGTCCCAACAGCGGTTGGTTCCAGAAGGTGCATGCATTAAAGACCGTGGTCTGTGCACTTGTATGCGCAGCGGTCCATACCGCAGTATACTTCAGTAGACCCCTGCTGCCTAGACCGCGACCTGTGTTTTGCATGCACAGCGGTCCCCAACGCGATGTTGTCCAGACGGTGCATCGCTGCTTGTACCACGGTCTGGGCACTTACCCGAGCCGCGGTCCAGCAAGCGGTATTAACAGGATTTTTGTTTCCCAAGCCCAAAACGATACAGTTTTGTCTAGGGTTTCTATATATATGTTCTCTTCTTCCCTAACTCGTTTTAGAGCTTCATGAACCCATTTTTATGAGAGAGAACAACCCTTAGAGAGAGAAAGCTTCAAGCTTCAAGCTTTGTTTCTTGACTCTCCAAACCCAAAACCCATCATCTTTATGCATTTCTAAGCATCTTTAAGGCATGGGTCTTCATCATTAGTTGACTTGGTAAGTTGAACAAAAACCCCATCTTTATCATTTGTTCATACTTTCCAAGATTGTGTTTTTATTGCATTTATTAGTTGATTAAATGCTAGGACTCTATTTAATGCATCTGTCTATGAGTTCCTTTGTATGATTGGGTTTGTATTGTGATAGCTAATATTTAGGACATATTTGCCCTCTAGCTAATTAGGATTCATTGATTGCATTTGTTAATTGCATTTATTGTCCTTGCCATTTTATGTGACAACATGTGTTGATATGGCATTGTTTGATGACTAGAGTTTAGACTTGCATATCTATATCTAGTTAGGTCTTTATGAACATTCATATAGACATTGATATCTAAGATTTGTACTTAGTGTCATATTTAATCCCTAGATAAGCATTTAGTGTTGCCTAGCATTATTTGTATTTTGAGTATTCATATATTCACTTAGGTTGTTAATCTCATCTTGAGAGTTAAGTCTTGTGACTACAAGGTGTAGTTGGCAAGCAAAGTGATCAAGGATTCACTATAAAGGCCCGTTGGGTAGTAGTGGTGGGTTAGTGACCGAGAATGGTGTGACTAGAGGTTAACCTAGGTTGTAAACATCATTACAATATTGGATTTGAGGATCGTGTGTGGCTAGAAGGATAGCCCGTGGTTTTTCCCTTTGTTTAAGGGTTTCCACGTAAAAAATCAAGTGTTATTTATTATTCCGCACTTTACACTTGATTTTGTATGTTTGTTTATGAAGTGAATTTTTAATATTGACTAATCAAGAAAAATTGGTAATTAACTTGATTAAAACCTATTCACGTAAAAAATCAAGTGTTTATTTATTATTCCGCACTTTACACTTGATTTTGTATGTTTGTTTATGAAGTGAATTTTTAATATTGACTAATCAAGAAAAATTGGTAATTAACTTGATTAAAACCTATTCACCCCCCCCCCCCCCCCCCCCCCCTCTAGGTTGTAGACACACGCTTAGAGTAGTATTTTCACCGACCAAATCTCGTTCACCCCCAACCAGGGATCTACACCCGATCGAATAGCTAGACCCAACCATTTGGGTTTCCCCGACCATTTTCTTTATTTGATCAATCTAATTACCTTGGTATGACGTTTTTCAACCAACCATCTAAGTAACCTTGACTAGCATTATGGGATTATCTTCTAACCATCTAAGGTTGGCTTAATCTAGTCGACATTTGTTGACACGTCACTTATTATCTCCGTAAAACACAATGTTTATGATGACGTGTCATCTTCTCAGAATTTACCAATAACAGCTTTGTTGTAGGAAATTCACCAAGTAGGAAAGTAAAATGAAACAAGGAATGAGAATTCCTTCCTAACTTGGATTTTTCTCTTTTGATGATTGATTCCTAATTTGAGTTTAGGAAGTTTTCCAAACATGTCTTGATCTTCTAGAGTTATTAGGATTTGATTTGGAAATTGTTAACAGAAAAATCACTTGGGGAGCGAAATCTCAATTAACACCCTCGACCCGCTACCCCGGAGGTCGCAGCGGGTGGATAGCTATTTCGTACCATGATTCTGGTAAGAGTGAAGGAGAGGTATTTGGTCGATCAACGTCCTCAAACGGGGTAGATACCACAAGAGAGGTAAGGTAAGTAGGAGAACAATCATCCCGCCCATCTGGTGCAGTAGGTTGGTACCCGGTCCTGGTATCTGATCCTCGTACCTGGTCACCTTTCTAGGTGCCCTCCATAATTCCCCGACCTAGATGACGTGCAAGGAGGGGTACTGGAGAGCTAGGACCAGCGGGGTCGGTGTCTAGCTCACATACATCCATAATAAAGGAAATATATGGGAGATATGACAATTCTTTTAGTAGTGGTGGACTAACCTAGGGGAAAAAGCATCACGATTGATCACATGCTGAAAAACCCTCAGGCAGTGTCTGTAGGAAGGAGAAAAACCCTTCTCTATATTTATATACCTCGAGAGGTGCTCCAGAGAGCTTACATTAATACAAACTGAGTCCTGGTAGGTCACAGTTAGAGGAGTACCATTTGGTACCGGTACATTCATGGCGAAGACTGACATACATAGCAGTCGATATAATAGTGGTGTAGAGGGAATTCGAGCAGGGTCCCTTTTACACTCCAGGCGATGGCGAACTCATATTCCTAGTGGAGAAGTGGGCGAAATCTGGGATCGGAGACATCTTGGAGATATGGAGATGTTGGAGAGCTATTGGAGAGAATATCGGACTGGAGAAATATTGGGGAATCAACCCTTTTCTTGGAGAGTGACTTGTTATATTTATATCCGTTCATCCTTGTTGCCCACTCCATTGGTTTCTCGACATTAATGAGTTGAATATCTTCTCATTAATGGAGTTGAATATCTTCTCATTGATGGAGTTGAATATCTTCTCATTGATGGAGTTGAATATCTTTTCATTGATGAAGTTGACTGATTCCCTCATTAATGGCGTTGTGAATGACCATTAAAGAGTTGACTAATCTTTTCATTAATGGGGCTGATTATCTCCATTAATAAAGTTGACTGTTTTATTCATTAATGGCGTAGTGAATGGCCATTAATGGAGTTGACTGATTCCCTCATTAATGGTGTTGATTATCTCCATTAATTACCAGAGAGGTCAACTTTCTCTTTCACGTTATTTGAAGGAGAATTCTGACTCTGTATCCCAGTGGTATGGTACACTGGTGTACCGGAGTGCTCGCTGGCGTGGCGCTTGTTCTAACATGCTGGTACCTCTTTCTGGTTCAATTCTTCTTACTTGGCGGGTAGGATATACATTCTGGTTAGATCCTGGACTGATATCGCGGTACTTGGGTACCGGGTAGATGTCGCGGTACCTAGGTACCATGTAGGAGGTATCGTGGTACCTAGGAACCAGGTAGGAGATATCATGGTATAGCCTTGCTTGTACCTGGTAGACTGTGAGACGTGGTATTGACTTCTTTCCGGTTCATGGTGTACAGCATCCCCGGTATCTAGGTTTCGGTCCCGATCTAGGTCCTATCAGGTACCTGCCGGATGGAAAATTCTTCTTTGGACCCCTGCCAAAAATGACTGTTAACAGAAATTTTTCTCTTCATTCATGTCAAATTCGGAATTGTTTCCCGTCAGGACCCGCGGAAGACTTTTCAGCTCTGACCTTTAGTTACTAAAACCGCCATAACTTACTCTAGAAAACTCGGATTGACAAACTGTAAAGTGCGCCGGAAACTATACATCCCGGGCTTTCCAAAAACATGTAGATCTCAATATGGTTCGATCTGAGGAGGGAGATATGGTCTTCAAAAGTTGGATGTGCTGCATAGGCATTTCTCCAATCTTTCTCTAAAATCACATTTTTGTCTTCAAACTCAGTTCAAGAGCTATCTTCTACACAATCTCAATAAACACATTAAAATATTCAATTTCACCCAAGAACATAACATAAAACATATGAATTAGGGGTCTCAAATATCAACATTTATCAACCTAACACTATGGTAAGAATCAATATACACAAGTCGTGGGACATATTGAATACATAGTTGTTGAACTAGTTGTAAGATTTGAAAGTGGTTCCGACTAAAAATTTGAAAAGTTTAGAATCGGAGAAAAGACTAAATCAAATGAAGTTAGGGTTTGAATTGATGTTTGTAAAGTGATAGAGAAAAAAAAAATCAATTAGGGATTGAGTTGCCGTTTGTATGGTGAGTATGAAAAAAAAAATCAAGAAAACAATTAGGGATTAAGCTGGCTTTTTCAAGTGAGAAAAAAAAAATAGATCATGTCCATTAATTTGCTTTCTTGTCACATGTCACTAGATCTTTAAAAGATGAGCACAAATTATATCGGTATAGGATCCTAATCCGCTTCAATATGGAGCATGAAGACAAAAAATAAGGGTTAATTGCTTAAACAACCCAGAGTTTAGGCAAAATTGTATGCATATTCAACTCTTGCTTTGATTATACAAACCTCATTTGGAAAACGTTGATCGCCTTTAGACATAACTTTTGACTAATGTTAGATGTGAAAAGTCAAAAATATCCCTCAATTGTAATCTAAGGTTGACATGGCAAGACATTTTAGAAATTGAAAATTTTCCTTTCCTATTTAAGTAATTATATATTAACCCCAAAATAATATTTTCATCTTTGACACTATCGTTTTCGCCGTCAGTGTCGTAAAACTGGTGAGAACTCCTCCAAGATATAGGAGACCATGAGCCCCATCCATGAAAAGGCAATGTGTGATTATTCAAGATTCCATTTGAGGAGGACAAGGTGCGATGCCTCCTCCATGTAGCGGCATCTCCACCTCCTTCTAAAATGAAAAAGTGCATGACACCTCCATATTATAAGGAGGCGAATAACACCTTCATTTCAAATGGTGGAGGCACGATGCGCCTCTTCCTTTACATGGAGGAGGTTGCTAACCTCCTCCTCCAACAAGTTTCATCATTGTTACAGTACCATCATTAATGATAAATGCAGTGCTTAAAGGTGGATTTGTAATTTGTTAAACCGTGGGAGTTATTTTATGGTTATTTTTTGTTTAGATATACAATTGTTGAATTATAATGGGTTGCTTTTGTGTTTAATTACTTTACACGTAAAAGACAATTTTACCCCTATAGCACAATTTTACCCCTATACCACTCATTGACCATTAAATTGGTAGTCAGTAAAAATGTTAGTCAAACGTGAAAGAATTAGAATGTAAACATGACACACTATAATCTGTTTTGAGGGACATTATACCTTTATGTTATTCTTCATCAGAACCATCAGATTGCACTGATAAGGGTCAACTGTGAACCATCATGGCATCACAACCGTTAGATTATAAACGCTTACGTTTTGCAACGAGACATGATTGGCATAGCTCTTCCTCAATCCTCTTCCCTTTCTCATGTTTTGAGAAATGAGAATTGAGTCTTGAATTGAAACAGAGACACTCATCTTTTCTCTGAAATCTCCAGATGAGATCGCAATACACAATGGAGATTGTCAAATCCATGGCCAATCAGCTCGCGCCCGACCACACCTCTCAAGAATACCACTGCCTTATTAACTGACTCTCCATTTCGATCCTCAGGTCTCTTCATTTTCTTTCCTTTGACTCTTGCTATCGCTTTTTTCCCCACTTTTTTGTTTCTCGTAATTGTTCAATTTTGGCTTTCAATTTTATTGTTGGGAGACTCCCGATGCAACGCCACCGTCATTTTGTCTCAAAACTAGGGTTTCCTGATTTGGGGGTTTTCAATTTGTCGCCAAGTTGAGATTTTTTTCGTCTGCTTTTTAATCTTATCATCAATTTTGGGTTTAATCTTTATTATTATTTTGGGTTTCTTGAAGTAGTGATAAACGGAGTGTTTGGTGAATTGGGTTTGATCAATTGGTGATAAAGCTTAGGGTTTTTATTTTTATCTGGATTGGTAATAGTTCTGCGGAAGAGAGGGTTTTTTTTTTTTCCTTTTATCTGGGCTTGTTCGATTTTGTGGGAAAGCTGGTTTTGATTTTGGTTTGTTGAATTTGAGATGGGTGAGGAGACATCTGATACAATGAATCTTGATTTGAATCTGGGTCCTGGTCCTGAGGCTCAACCAGGATTAATAACAAGTGAGGTTATGAATTTGGATGATTGGATTGATAATCCGATTAATCCCATCGAAAGAATTAGGGAAGCTGTTAGGCTGAGGTCACGACGGTGGAGATGGAGGCAAGGCCAACCAGAAACAAGAAGCATGCCGATGGAATTGAATCAACTGATAGGGAATCCTGCTAACGGGACTACTTTACAGCCAGGTGAGGGTAGTGTTGCTGCTGAGGAAAGAACCAATGAGTTACCCAAAACATGTGAAAATAATAATGGTTTTCTGGAAGACGAGGTATCAGAGAAAAAAGATGATGTTGAGAAGGGTATTGTGAATGATGGGAGCTTTTTTGATTGTAATATCTGTTTAGATTTGGCTAGGGACCCTGTTGTGACTTGTTGTGGTCACTTGTTCTGCTGGTCTTGCCTTTATCGGTGGTTGCATGTGCATTCAGATGCAAAAGAATGTCCGGTGTGCAAGGGAGAAGTGACGCTTAAGAAGGTTACCCCAATATATGGTCGCGGTAGTAATACACGTGGGCCGGAAGAGGACTTGAGCCTTAAGATCCCTCGTAGGCCAGATGCACAGCGGGTAGAGAGTTGGAGGCAGACAGTTCAGAGGAATCCTTACAGTTTCCCAGTAGAGGAAATGATTCGACGTCTTGGAAGTAGATTTGATTTGGCCCGGGATTTGACTCCACCACGGGATGGAAACAATGCCCGGGAAACTGTAGAAAGAACTAATTCTTTGCTGAATAGAATTTTGACGTCTCGGGGAATGCGTGAGCAAAATCCAGTTTCAGCACCCTCAGATGATATAGATTCAATACAAAGTGACATGAATGGACCTGAGGGGGAAGCCCGTCGGCTCCATTCTCTGTTACTGCGAAGGCAATTGCATTCACAGCTGCATTCACAGCACTCACACTCGCACTCACACTCACACAGAGCTACAGCAATGTCGTCTCTTTCAACTGCATTGAGTTCAGCAGAAAGGTTAGTTGAGGCTTATCTCCGAAACAATCCTGCAGGAAGAAACCAAGAGCAGCCTTCACCTCCAGTTGATGATAGAGATTCCTTTTCAAGCATTACTGCAGTTATAAACTCAGAGAGTCAAATGGACACTGCTGTGGAAATTGATTCTATGGTCTCCCTTTCAACTTCATCTTCCCGGAGGAGAAATGATAGTTCGAGGGTTTCAGATGTGGACAGTGGGGATTCTCGAGCCCCCAGAAGGAGACGGCTAAACTAAGGAGTATCTAGTTTTTTCTCTTATCCTGGAATCACTCTAGAGTGGAGAAATGATAGTTCGAGGGTTTCAGATGTGGACAGTGGGGATTCTTGAGCCCCCAGAAGGAGACGGCTAAACTAAGGAGTATCTAGTTTTTTCTCTTATCCTGGAATCACTCTAGAGTATTACATTCCAACAACCTATGTAAGTGCTATTTGCATTTCATTGCTTTCATTCTGTTATACTCCTTTTTGTGCAATTATTGAATATTGTTAGGTGATCATAAATTTCAAAGCTTTGTTGCTTAAATTATGTGGTTTGAAATAATATTTTCCTTTATAAAGGGTCTGTGCTTCCAAGATGTATGGCAAATTAAACTTGAACTGGAGCAGGTAGCCCAATTGTTACTTACCTCTGTACATAACCTTGCAATCTATATAATATTTGACTGGACCAGGTAGCCCAGTTGTTACTTACCTTTGTACATAACCTTTCAAGCTAGTGTGTGTGTGTGTGTGTGTTTACCTTTGTACATAACCTTTATTGCTAGTGTGTGTGTGTGTGTATAATTGCTTTTATTTTTATTTTGTTCATGTTAATACGAATCTTTATCATATAATGCTACATTGCTACCAAATTGTTTTAGTCTTTTTCAATTTCCTTTATTGAATTCTTTTGATACATAAGGTAATAATTTGTTTGATTTCTCACTCAAATCATAATCTACTTGAGAATTACGTGCTGAACTGTTTTAGTTGAGTGTGTACATTTGTTGTAAGTTGTGCTTCCCACCAAGTTATAGATTCGATCGCTTGTTTAGCTTGAAACGATTGAAGTGTGTATCTTATAATGTTCATTAGTAGTCCCACATGAAACAAGTATCTATTTTCCAAAATCATTGCTATATCATAGAGTTTGTTTAAACTTTCAGCTTGTAAAACTTATTGCAAGTGTGCTTAGTGGGTCAATAGAGTAAATTTATATTAGTTGTTGATTTTGTTACTAATCGACTAATTAACTGTTATCAAATTTATGAACTTCTGAATTTCTTAGTAATATGTAATAAACTTGTGAACTCTTCAATATTTTGTTCAAGACATATAGTTAGTATATTATTTGACATTGACATATGACAATGGTTAGAATTGATTTTATATATATACAATTATACATCCATTGACAGAAAAGAAAAGGAAGTAATTTCTGAAACTATTATTTGGGCATCAGCTAGACTAGAGTGTTGCATACATACACATACATGTACTTGTTGTGGTATTATTTCCCAGTATGATTTGTATTCTTGTACCAATCACTTTGCCTTTGGCATTTGTCCATTCATTTTGATTACTGGAATTTTATATAAGCACACATTTTTTTTTTTTTTTGAGTAAAGTCACCCTGCCATTCTTTGTCGGCGGTCAGCACTTTCAACTCGATTTTAATTTTGAATAATTAGCCAAACAACGTGTGTTTTTATAATATTAATTAATGATTTGAAATGGCCGATAGGTCTGAAATTTTGTTAGTAAAATTACAATAATGCTACAAATGATATTGTAAGTTGTTTGCTCTTATTTTATCATCCATCGTATCATTCATGATAAATTATTTGTCATGTCATTTGGTTGTTTTTTTGGGGTTTTTTATTCTTATTTTTTTGCTGCATAGCATTACCCGATAGTATTATTAACTTCAAACAAAATAGATTGCCAAGTACCAACAGTTGAATATATCGTTGGAATTGAGATTTTGAACATCAAGCAATGTGGGACAATGAGTTGCTTTGGATCATTAATAGGTTTCCAATTGGAAGTACTAAGAGCATCTCTAATAGGTCGGAAAACTGCATGACTTTGACTATAAATAGGAAGGTTGGACTGGAATTTGCTCCAACAGCCTTTCTATCTCACTCTTTAAATTTTATTCCGGTCAAAGCCTCTTCAAATGTAAGAAGAGAGGCTTCCTCCTATCTCTTTTTTTTCACTCGTCAATTAAAATGAGTGGTCAAAATGAGTGCACATCTTTAATATTCAATTATTCAAATTCAATGTAAAGAAAGTACAAGGGGTTATTTTGTCGTTCCAAGCCATTTTTAGAGAGGCTTGTTGGGGTGTTAACTCTTTATATGGTTCCTTATTTATAAAAAGTACAACTGACTCCCTAAATATAAGGAAAATATATAGAGCCTTATTGGGGATGCTCTAAGAAGTCAAGAGTATATTTTTTTATTAAGACTAGTAATATTTAAAGGGTATGTAGTTACTGTCTAGTTAAAATATTAATCTACAAATCAATTTAAATGAATGTATTAAAATATTTCTTTTTACCCTGCAATTCATGAGGTGGAAGTGGTGAGTGACATATTAATGACAAATCATTTGTAATGTTGATTTTGGTGTTGAATTTTTTAAGTTGTATAGTATCAATAGTGATTGTCATCCAAAACATTTTGTAGAAAACTCGCAATTCCTCAAAAATGTTAAACAAGTAACCTTTTCTTGTTCCAAGCATTAGACATCTCATCTTCGTATCTTCTTTGATATCAACTCAACTAATGATATGGTTATTGGATTCACATTGTGGGATATCTAGTATTACTCCTATCAAATCCATACCTTGGTTGTGTACCTGCAAAATTATGTGGGTATTACTTATATCTACCACTGTGAAATTATATAAAAAAAAAATGATGAAAAGAATTAATAAGAAATTTAACATTGTTCATTATACAGTATGACAGTACAGTATATACGAAAAGTTATTAAAATTCAAATAATCTTCAAAGTTTGAGCATAATAACAAAATAAAATCCAAAGTTTCACCAAAAGTAAAAATGAAAGAGAAAACTTCATTTTAATTTAGTCCCTAACCAATTTGGAAACTTCATTTTTTTTATTAACCTTTACATTTTTTTTTTGTCAAAAAAGCCTTTAAATTTTGAAAAATAGCTCATTTAAATCCTCTGACCAAATTTTTAACAGTCAATTGTTACAGAAACAGCTAAAAGTCTATTTTTACCCTTGAAATTTAATTGAATAATTGAAAAAAATAATAATTACCGAGTTCTTTTAAAATCCAAGCATTCTTCGGTGTTGGGACTTGAATTGGATACATTCAGTTTGGGCTTCTTACTATAACCAAAGCTTCTGAGTAGATTAGATGATACTGAGTTTTCATTTTTCAAGTTAATATCATATATATATATAAAGATTATTGTATTTTTTTTTTTTAAGTATTATACTATTACATAAATTCAGGGTGTTTTGAGTAGGGAAATAACTCAAATCCCCCGAAACCTCGTGTTGCAAGTGTAAAAGATTTACTATCAGACCAACCTCAAATTAAAATATAAAGATTTTTTTTTTTGATAAAATTTGACTGACCTAAAGGGAAAAAAACATCACAAGCGATCATATGCTGAAAAACTCCTAGGCAGTATCCATCCATATAATACAATGAATAAAATGAAAAGTAACAAAAACCAGAAAAGCACAAAAACCAAAGGGAAACAATCTCAACAAAAACATTGGCATGCAGACCATAAAAAACAGAAAACATCAAGAAAAACGAAAAGACTCATGACTCATGCAATCATTACCAACCAACAAAGAGCAGAAAGGTGGGGCGTTTGCCCACCACGAATCAACCGCCAACCCCAAAGCATGCTTAGAAAGAGCGTCAGCAACCTGATTCCCCTCCCTAAAGATATGAGAAACCTGAAACTCCATTTTTGATATTTGATAGATACATTATTGCCAAGCCTGTCGAATCCGCCAAGGAACCTGCTCGGAGCGAGAGGCGAGCAGTTGGTCCACATAAGAAGAATCACTCTCAAGCCAGATCTGATGCCACTCATTCTGCCAAGCAAAATTAATGGTCATCGAAGCCGTAAGAAGTTATGTCTCAAATGCAAACACCTGACCAAGAGAAATAGCAAAACAATCCTTCACAAAAGCTTTACAATTACGGAAGACACCCTCAAAACCCCTACCACCTGGAGAACTCAAAATAGCACCATCAGTATTAACTTTGATCCAACCAGGAGCCGGAGGAGACCAAATCACACTCCTGATAATCGGGGCCCTAGCCGGACAACCACGGAGATCAAACCGATAAAGAATCAAAAGATCATCTACACAAATACACATACACCCAATCTCTAACCGGTTAGCGTCAGACATCGCACGCTAAACCAAAGACAAAGTAGATCTGAACTCCATAGCCTAACTCTCAAAAATCCACTGGTTACGAGCAAGCCACACACTTCAAACCACGGCATGAATAATTGTCTTCCATAAAACCCGCACCTGATCACTAAACGAAACTGACATGGCCTGGGAGAAGAACGAACTCCACGAATCGGCAGAAATACGCCGTAGAAAAGCTGAAAAAATCGCCTCCCAAAGAGCAGTCGCTAAGGGGCACCGAAGGAAAAAATGATCAGAAGACTCACTGCTAACCCTACAAACACTGCACCGGGAAGCTAAGTGAAACCCAGCCCTACACAAGCGATCCTCTGTGGGAAGCCGATTCAACAGAAGACGCTATGTCAAAGCTGACAGAGAAGGAATGATAAAACCGCACCAGACATCCTTCCACCAAGAGACATGAGGAGAATCACGAATCATACGGGAATAAGTCTACTTGCAAGAAACATGCCCATCTCGAGAATGAGCCCACACTAAAGAATCTGCAACTGGAGAGATAGTAATCATATTGATCCGAAAACAGAGATCTGGAAAACGGGCTCGAAAACTATCGTCAAGAACCCACCTACTCTCATGGAAAAAATTAGAAACTCTTGCCCTGAGAATACTAGCCAAGTAATCAGGAATCCCCAGAAGCTCAAGAATGGGAACCCCCAACCAATTGTCGTGTCAAAAATCTCGCTGAGAATTCTCACCAATGAGTCAAATGCCCTCTTTAAGAAGATCTGAATAATGAGAGCGAAAAGAATGTCAAATCGACGAAGTGACATATCCCCATGAGATTTCTGAAGCTGCGTGATATACTACTCCCTTATATACGAAAAAAAACATAACCCTCAAAGATCATAAATTTCCAGGTGAGCTTCTTTAAAAGAGAATCATTCAGTAACTCATATTAAAATATAAAGAAGATGAAAGATATATTCATGATTGGTTGAATTTAAGAAGAAGATGATGAGAGTATGAGACATAAAACACAAGTCTGAAAGGGAAAATTGGATGTAATGATTGGTCCACATCTAGGCTACGATTGTGCAGACGAGAGAGTAGTAAGTTTGAAGCAATCAAACTTCTTTTCTTTTTTTTATTCTAATTTTTCGTAGGCATTTTTCAACGGTCAACATTTCTCATTATTTTCATGCCCTACAATTTCCTAACCTTTATTACTGTTTTTTTTTTTCATTTTGTTTTCATCTTTCTCAAATAATATAAATATATATTTTTTAATGTTTTCTTCTGCCAAAATGCCACCCATTTGGCCATTTGTGCCTTCATGCTTCTCTATTAAAAGTCAATATTCATTATTCTTATTATTCTCACTCACTCCTTTTGAGGCTCTTAATTACTCTAATTTATAAACATTAAGGTTAACTAAGGCTAGGATTGTTTCTCTACAAGACAACTCAATGATGCCTTAAACCAACAAAAAGAGACGTTTTTAATATTTTTTAATGAATCACAATAAAATAAAATTATAGGATATGTTGATCTATGTTGTTAAGGATCAGGACAACACCTAGAAAATAATTAAAAACATTTAGGTGCTATTTGGATCCAATTTTAAAAATAGTTTTATGTTTTTAAAAATAAAAACAAATTTAATGTTGTTTGGTTACACATTTTACAAAATTGTTTTTTAAAACAAAATACAACTTTTTAAAATGTATATCTAAAAAGTTAAAAACAACTTTTTATTATATTTCACGTTTTTCAAAATAAATCACAATTTTTCTCTCCAAACAACTACTTTATCCATTTAAAAAACAACAATCAAATACATTTACATTGTTTCCGCTTTAGAATACTACCTTTTAAAAATAAAAATAAAAACTATCAAACACATTAGATTTTTAGATGGAAGAATTGATAAAATACCAAATCAAATCTTGAGGTTTGAACAATTAGTAAAAAATCATCTACCATTAGTTAACAGCTAGTTGACTTTAATTAAATTTGGACTAATTGCACAAACATCCCTCACAATTAATTTAAGTAATGATGGACAAAATTATTATTACTTATTTATATAATATGTATTTAAAAAAATAAATGGATGGCGGAGATATAATAGTCTAAATCTATCAGATCTCCACCGTTGAAAAATAAATTTTTTTATTAAAAATGCATTTTAAAAAATTAAAAAAATCTCCATCAGTTTAGAAAACAAAATTTAAAATAAAAACAACTTAAAAATAAAAAATCAAAAGATAAGGAAGAGATTTGGAAAGATTTGCAAATCTCTCTCTACATCTCCATCAGATAGCAACTTGATCTTTCCATATCTCTCCCTCTCCAACTCCAACTTGTTCAACGCCACAAGACAAAACTCATCCCTCTTTACATCGAAACTATACCTGGTTTCTCGAATCACAACCAGAAACTTCGTCTCGGACCACAAGGCCACCTTCGAGACAATACGAGCTTGAACTCGTTCTCTTTCTAAAATCATTCTTATTTCTTCACTCTGTTATTACATTAATGCTTGATAACCTAACAATTTAATCAAAATTTCAACTCAAATGATGTGGCAAGTGGTTTTTTTCATTAACCACATAATCTCAAGTTGTGTGTGGTAATGACAACTCACTTACTACAATAGAGACAATAATAATAAGAGTAATGTTATACCACCCACGTAATTTTAAGAAGTGATAATAATTTTATCCATCACCAATTAAATTAATTGTAAGGGGATGTTTGTACAATTAGCCCGGATTTAATTAAAGTCAACTAACTGTCAATTAATGATATGGACTTTTTTCACTGATTGTTCAAACTACGGGGTTTGATTTGGTATTTGATTAAAAGTCAGATGGTTATTTACAATTCTCCCTTTTTAAAAACACTATTTTTAAAACATGATTTCCATTTTTAAAAATAATTTTCAAAAACACCATTTTAAAAATACCATTTTCTACTTTGCAGTGATCAAGTTAAATAACTTTTTCTTTTTATTGTTATTTTTCAGGTGTTATCCTATGCTTTAGAGTAACAACAGGCACATGTTAACACTAGTATATATATATATATATAAATAATTTTTTTTATTGTTAGTTCGAACTGATATATCATAAGATATATCAGTTCCTTGCATGTGAGCCATTGAATTTAAATGATTTGATTTGGTTGTATGTACTTATCAAAGCATCTTTTAAATTCAATGGTCCATATACAAGGAACTGATATATCTTATATCAGTTCGAACTGACAATAGAAAAAATATATATATATATATATATATATATATATATAAAGATGGATAACTAAATGAGAATGCATTGAGATATGGGACATAGAGAAGAAATTGAGGTACTGTAATGAAAATACATGACATATGATGTAACAAGACCAAATAGTAAATTAATAACTAAAGAAGCATATAGGAAAGATTGGTGGTATGACTAAGAATGCCACCTTTAATTTGTTAACAATATTCCGTAATTGAACCATTCAAAGTAGCTTTACAAAAAGAAACCAAATTAAAAGCCACTCATGGAAAAAACAGATTTTTTCGCAATTAGTCAAACTTCTCTCTTACTTTGAAGTTTCACAACATGACAATAACAATGTAAATTGTCTTTATAATAATTCCTTAATTTTGTAATAGAAAAGCAGAAGTGATGGAATAGACATACATGGACTCATGTTTTGATTCAATCATCCTTTATTTTGATTAAATTTGATCTACCCATTTTTAATTTTGAAAATTTGATGAGGTTCAATTAATTATTTAAAGGGTAATGTAATGAGTAGTAGGAGGTTCATTGGAATATTTAGAGGGTTTGTGTCCCACATTTAGGCAGCAAAAGACAGCATCCCAGGATGAGAAATGGGACATGAGTGATGAGTGATAATTAAAAAGGCTGAGATCATAAATTGATAGAAAGCATAGGAGAGAAAATGCTTATAATAATGATGTTTGAGGAGGGAACATTATCCTACCATTACAGGGTTGCATGCCTATGTGTCTTTTCCTTGTTTTCTCATCTTGGTAATCATAAAAAAATAAATAATTAAAAGAAAGTAACAATCATTAACTTCTTCAACCATAATTGCCTTTTAACCTAGGTTTACACAATCTTCTACCATGTTATTAAATGAAATGATCATGCCCTCCTTGTCATCATTAATCTATTATTTAATAATTAAATGAAAATGCAATTACATGTAAATCAAAGTTTACTACACTTAGAAGAGATAGTCGGTCGGCCCAAGAGCATATCCTTCGTTTCGTTCAACTATACCATAAGGTTATGGATACGAGTAATTCTATCTTCAGATCTTGAGTTTATATAATATTAAAAAAAATTACTAAACTTTTTGATAGTGACATTTAATCTCAATCATAAGTATATTTCAATAAATAAAATGTTAATTCACCGATAAAGGAAATAAAAATAAAATTATATAATTTCTATCAATTTGGGTCCATGAAATTTTATTCTACTTTACCTATCTATAACGGTAAATGACTTTTAACTTATTGTGCACGTAGATGTAGTAAAGAGGTTTTGCCCTTTGGATAAAAGTGTTTTTATGTAAAGCTCAACATGCTTAGATGCTGAAATGTAAAGTTCACAGTCTAAAATCGATTGAGTTCCTATGACTTTCTTTCTCTTCCAATTTTCTCAATAACTTTCTCTTCTCTCTCTAACTTGCAACTTTCTATTTCTAGCTTTCAACTTTCTTTATCTTCTCTTTTTCTCTATATCTTCTAAGTTTTTCTTTATATAACTCTCTTTATTTGTCTCTCTATCTTTCTCTCTCTCTATCTTATAATGTACTTTTTCTCTTAACTTTTTATGTCGGTTTGCGATTTTTGGAGAGTTTCTTTTGACAATTCAATTTTTTCTTTTTACACTTAAGATACTCTATTCTCAAAATTTAAATTAAAAAAAAATTCTAAAAACACTTCATTTTGTTACAAGATTATCTTTTTTATCTTTTTTGAATTAAATTATTAAAAAAAGAAATTATCTCTCCTAAATCATTAAATTTATTATTACATATTAAATACTCTCCCCTAAATTTGTAATACCATATTAAACTCTCTTTTCTTCCATACATATCTCTAATTTTCTATCTTTATTCTTTCTCAAGTAAAACTAACAGTTAAGAAAAAAAACGTACTAATAAGTTTGATTTTGAGAAACCGTATGTATTTATATATTTTTTAAAATAAAACTCAAAAAACAAGTATATTGTTTAAAAAAAAATCAAAATATGAAAATGTTTTTTGTTACTCTTGTAGGTATATGATTGCCTAGAGAACTTTAATTATTTCATTAGTCTTAGAAATTCTGAGTTTAATCGAATCTAGTTGCAACAATTGAAGCTTTCATATTTTTTTTAAATTGACTTTTTAATATATATATATATATATATATATATTACTGTTAGTTAAAAACCAAATTATTCATAAGTTCTTTTTTTAACTATTAATCAGATATTGATCGAGAAAGTATGGAAATATGATTTTTTTTTTTTGAAAAATGGGGAGAGATAGTAATTAGGAGAGAGTGTTTAATATGGTAATAACATATTTAGGAGAGAGAGATTAATACGTAAAATTTAATATAATGATTTAGGAAAGAGAATTTCTTTTTTTTAATAATTTAATTGGTTTGGAATGTCTTTAATTTTTTTTGTCTTGTTTGGTAATTTTAATTCAGGTTAAAATTGTCATTAATAAAATAAATAAATTGAAGTGTAAATAGATAATTTGTGGATTGTAAGGAGAAGCTCTTGTGATTTTACATAATTAAACCCATTGAATGACATTTGTGTCCACAAAACGAAAAATATTGACAAATTTAGGCACTAAATTTTAGCAAAGTAGCATTACGTTAAAATTATTGGAAATAGATAAGAGATTAAAGGTCTGTTTGATTTTTCCACTGAACATTTAATGGCACTTAATGTGTGTCATTAAGTTGTTTTGTTTGATTTTTTAAATTATAAAACCACTGAATGAGCTCCTAAAACCACTTTTTATAAAAAGTGAATTTTTTTCACTTTTTACTTAATGAAAAATGACTGAAATAAATATCAATTTATTACTTCTAAATTTATCCTTACAAATCTTATTTATTTCCAATTTACTCTTCTCTTACACCCCTTAACTAGATTAATATTTTTTTCTCACTATTTAAAAGACTTTAGCAACCACTTTCACACAAAAAAAAAAAATTGATAGAGATATAGATTTCATTGTAAATTTATTATTATATTATTATTCCACATATATAGTTTAAATATTATACGAATTATTAATGACCGACTCTAATCTACAGTTATTTCTTAAAATAAACTTCAATTAATTTGTTTAATTTTTATACTCTAAGGGTTATATTTTATATGGTAAACTTTTTTTTTATAAATTTTCTATTATATTATTAAATTAATTTTTTAGTTGTCTTTAATTTATTAAAATATAAATATATAACAAATAATAGTTGAAAGGACATAGAAGTAAAAATATTTATTTTAAGATATTTGTAACTTATAAAAATAAACAACTTATCACTTATATTCAGTTTTCAGTGAAAAAAAACAAACATGTTTTTCAATTTCAGTTTTCAGTCACTATTCAGTTTTCAGTATAATTCAGTATTGTTCAGTCTTTAGACGAAAAATCAAACGCAACCTAAGAGTAATGATGTTGACAATCCACTTAATATTTGTTTACACTCCATTAGTCCATTTGTAATAATCTTTTTAATGGCAATTTAATCCTTGATTAAATTATTAATCAAAACATAAAAAAAAAATCTAAAGACATTTATACAAAAATATTACCTCTTCTTCCTCTTTTTAACATTTCATAAACCTTAATCCATGTATCTTTTTTTTTGGTATCTTTGAAGATTTTTTTATTCCAAAGTGATGAAGAATATTATTGTGTAATTAGAAACAAAAGCTAACTACAAAATAAATTATTAATCAAATTTAAACTGAAATTATTTATTTTTATCATAAGGAAAAAAATTAGGAGTTTAATCTTCTTTTTATTGAATGAGTTTAGAAAAGAAGTGTGGAAAAATTAAAATTTATTTATTTATAATATCACGAGTTTTGACAATATCTTCCATAGAATCTTAAAAAAAAACTATCAAATTTTGAATACAAAACGAGGGTTTTCAAAATAACTATTTTTTATTAAAAAAAAAGATAAATAAATGAAATTTCTTTAGAAATATAGTATAAAAAGATTTAAAAAAAGTGTATTTTCGAAATAAATAGAAGTGTTTTTAGAAATTTTAAAATTTTATTATTTTTTAAATGAAGTGTTTTTAGAAAAAAGAAGTGTTAAAAGGAAAAAAAATTATTGGAAGTAGAAAACCCCAATAGATAAATTTATAATATTCCCAATAATTTAATGGCTATTTATGAGAATACACCATTTATAGATATATAATTGTTTTTTTTTATTATCATTTAGATGCAAAATACTTTTGTTATTGGAAACTACATATTTACATGGCAAAAGTACTAAAATGAAAATTATATATTGTTATAAGTTATAACGAGGGTTGAAGTTACTGTTAATTATTTTTGTAGAAGGTAAGCCTAAGAGAGAATGATATAATATGAGTTATGCAAGATTTAGAATTATGCATAACTAATTAACTAGTTCAATTATTTGAACAGCACTGCTAAACATAATTTCCATGATGAGCAAGAAATCATTTTGTTGTTTATATCTAACAACAGTGTAGCCAATATATAATCAGTAAGATTAAACCTGTTTCATCATTGCCATTGGTGCCACTCCGGAGTCCGTCCGTATTATTATTTCCAATTTATGACTTATATACCTAGTCCTTCTTCAGTGGCCATAACATCTCTGTCATCATCGATATTGATATTCCACTTCATGATTTGGTATCATCATTTTTTTTTCTTTTTTACTATGCAATTATTATATGCCAAAATAGCCTCCTTCTTTTCTTTCTTTTTTCTTTTTTAAGTATTACATTACATGATACAAGTGTAAGGGGTTTACCTAAATTTGGACTTACCTAAAAAAAACATCACAAAAGATCATATGTCGAAAAACCATTAGATAGTATGTGTATATATATATATATATAAATAAATAATTTCAAATTTATATAGTATTATAATACTTATAAAAAACAAAGGAAGAACAAAAGTCAAACAAAAAAATACCAATGGTATGCAGACCCAACAAACAAAAAAGAGAGGCACGCAAGCCTCGACAAAAAAAAATTTAACGAAAACGAAAAGGCTCTATTCTCATGTAATCATTATCAACCAAAGAATAGTAGAAAGCCGGAGTAATAGACCACCTTAAAGCAACATCCAAATCTAAAGCATGTTTATAAAGAACGTCTGCCACATGGTTATCTTTTCTGAAAAGATAAGAAACTTGAAAGTCCATAAGAGAAATCTGAGAAAGACATATCTACCAAGCCTACCGAACACACCATGGAACTTGATCAGAATGAGCAGAAAGAAGCTGAACCACATATGAAGAATCACTTTCAAGCAAAATACACCACTGATCATTAATCCAAGCATAGTTGACAGTCAGCGACACGTCAAGTAATTTAGCATCAAAAGCAAACACCGAATCAAGCGGAGCAGCAAAACAACCTTTAACTAATGATCTATAATTGCAAAACACACATCCGCAACCCCAACACTAGGAGAACCTAAAGCAGCCCCATGAGTATGAAACTTGACCCAACCCAAACAAAAATGTGCAACCAAACTACATCCTTGATGACAGGCACACGAGGGGGACAACCCCGGAGACCAAAATGTCTGAGGATCAAGAGATCATTCACACTATTATGCATACACTCAAGCCCTAAACGGTTCACATCCGAGACAAATCAAATCGGAAATCAACAGACTCATCATCAAATATCTTATAGTTACGAGTAAACCACATATTCCACACCACAGCATGAAAAATAGCTTTTCATAAAATGTGAATCTGGTCTCTGAAAGAAACCGCTATGGCTTAAAAAAAATAAAAATAAAATAAAATAAATAAAAATAAATAAAAACCTTTCCAGGAATTAGTAGAAACCCAACACTGAAAAGTAGAAAAAACAGCCTCCCAAAGGAAACCGGTCATAGGGCAATGGAGAAAAAGATGCACATCTGACTTATTATTGCTACCAGAAATGCTGCAACGAGAAGATAGGTGAAATCCTAATTTACATAAATGATCTTCCGTGGGAAATCTATTAAGCAATATACTCTATGACAAAGCTAACCGAATAAAACTAAACTAAATATTCTTCCACCAAGAGACTTGAGGAATCTCTTGAATCATCTAACAATAAGCAGCCTTATAAGAAAGCAAACCATCTTTAGAAAGAGACCAAACAAGAGAATCCTCGATGGGAGAAATCATAATCTTCTCAATCCTGAGGTAAATATCCGAAAATCGAACCTTAAAATCCTCATGAATAACCCAATTACCGTTGAAAATAAAATCAGAAACTTTAGCATGATTGGAAGTAGCCAAGTAATTTGGAATACCCAATATCTCTAAAATCGGCACCGTAACCAATTGTCATGCCAAAAATCTCGTTGAGAGTTAGCCCTAATTAGCTAAAGGCACTTTCTGTTAAGATCCAATTAATGAGCCCGAAGAGAGGACTAAATAGAAAAAGAAACCACCACCCCCCCCCCCCCCCCCCCCCCCCCCCCCCCCGGCTTTTTGAAGATGCTTGAGATAAAGCTCTCAAAGAAAGGAGTAACCAAAACATTCAGAAGTCATAAATTTTCAAGTGAATTTTTTCAGTAAGGAGGAATTCAATAACCGAAGATCCTTCAAACCTAAACCACCCTGAGAATAAGGCCAACATCAAGTATCGCAAGAAACTTTGATCACTTGGAATCCTCATAAGAGCCAGGCCATAGAAAATTCCTGATTTTACGGTTAATGAAATTCAATAATGAATCCTTCTATTTATCGATCATAAAAGAATGAACAAATGACCAAGTAATAACTGATTTAATCAAAGTGGCTCGACCAGCCAAAGAAAGAGTTTTTCCTTTCCAATTAGCAAACTTAAAAAGGATTTTATCAGTAATCGGCTTCAGCACAGCCATAGTAGGTATACCCCGGAAAAGCAGAACACCTAAATAAGTGAAAGGAAGATGGCCAATTTGCATACCAAACAGAGATTGCAACTTCCCGAAATGATGAGGAGAAACAGAAGAGCCGAAATAAATATGAGATTTATTCCAATTCACAATCGAATCCCGAAAGGCTGCCATACATATCGAAAGCACGCCTAATAACCTTTATATTTCACAATATACATCTACAAAAGATAAGAGCATCATCGACATATAACTGTTGATTCAGAGCAGTTAAACCCTTCAGAGAAGAAACATGCAACAACTGAGAAGACTCCACTAACATAGAAAAATATTTGCTACAAAAATCCCATGTAATACCAAACAAAATAGGGGAGAGAGAATCTCCTTAAAGGACTCTTCTAGAATAACAAAAATAACCCTCAACAAATCCTTTAATCAAAACCGAGAGCCCAACAAAACCCAGAATGTTATCGATCCAATCCATAAAAACTGTACAAAACCCAAAGGTCTGAAGAACTCTACGGATGAAAGACCAATCAAATGTGTCAAAAGCTTTACGAATATCAATCGTCATGGCCAGATTACCCGTGTAACACTTCTTATGCAAGATATTCACACAATCTGAAGCAAGCGCAATAAAGTCTTCAATGTGACGATCTCGAATGAAATCAAACCAACGAGGAGAAACAATCCGAGTGGCAATTAAAGCTACCGGTCCGTCAAAATTTTAGAGAAGATCTTGAATAGAATTTTACCGTGAACGATCGGGCGTTATTGATCAATGGATGTAAAACTTTATCCGGCCCTAAATGGAGTTAGAAGAGAGGCAATTAATGATGAAGTAAAAGGAGGCAGTGGTAGGAGATGTGAATGGTGACCGTTGAGTGAGTTGCATAAAGTCATAAACACACATGCAATTGGCAATCACAAGTAAGAGAGCAGGGACTGCAGGGACTGACAATACAAAGAGGAGGTCATCATTACTACAATTGACTATCATTCAAATATTTGCTTTGGGAACTCCCCCTTCACAGCCCTATTCTTTATAGTGGCTGCCTACATACTTACTGCCATCACTCCTCCACTGGACTAGGTCTGCTGCTGTCTCTCTTCTTTTCGTCTCTTGCCCTTCTTTTTTCTTCTGATTTTACACCTCCTCACATCTGCTCTTTATTATGACTCTTTATTTCAACCCATTTAACACATTTTAAGATTTCAATTTATCACCTAATAATTTATGGAAAAAGAATCATCGACTCATTCAAAAGAATAGATAGTGTTTTAAGTTCGAGAAATTATATACAAATGTAAGTTATTTAAATTTTTATGATGTAAATTAATCTTACATAAATGGTCTTAATTGTAATGATAATTCTTAATAGATCGATTTAACCTGTTAACGGTGAATGAATACATTAATGTGGATTTGATATCAAGTAGAGAAAGAAATTCGAAGGTGTGAACTGTGAAGCAAGATTTGTAGTAGTAAAAGAAAGAGCAAGTGAAGGCATCCAATCAAGTGACAATAATTTGAGTTGGATGGGGGATAATAATAATAGAGTTGAATATAGAAACACAAAGGGTAGCTAATAAGATCCAAAGTACAAATGATTGCTGCTGAATAAATTGTCTCCTTAGCACACTGCATTGTGTCCCCACTCCCATCACTCAGATTGGACCCCACCCCAACCCCCAACTTTCATCATATTCACCTTCTTCTTTTTGATCGATATATATATGTCTCAACCTTGAGGGGATTGTCTCGGTGGTCCATGAATCAGCAGCATACTCAAACATCCTTCGTTTAAATCTGGGCAACCGGTGAAAGTACGAGCTTGAGGCATGAATAATTCTTATATCAGCTGTTTGAATTCTATTCAGGTAAAGATGAGTTCTAATTTATTTGTTTTTATTCTTGTAGGACGTGGGTGAGGGTTTTTTATCTGTTTTACTCCACAATAAACAACAAATAGACTATGACATGTCACACAATAAGAAAACGTAGACAAATAAGCGACTCGACAAAGATTGGGATCCTCGATATCGATATATATATATATTCTTCTTCTTTTTCCTTTTATATTTGCATTTATTATTAAAATATCACGTCATTCTTCTGATCTGCTAATCAAGTATCATCATCATTACTCATACACGCGTTACTCACGTGACCTTCCATTTAATATATATGAATCTGTAGCACCCCTAGACCTAGAGTAGTAGGACTCATTCATCACAAGCCTGTCGAGGGTCGGTCACCATCCAACCACGATTCTTGTACGTACGTATGTGAAAAGCTTGTTGCTTGCTATTAATTTTCACTTAACAACACAATTAAATGTGCATTTAACACAAACAATTGGAATTGGTAAGTTGTAATTAAATAATAGAAATAGCTCCCATTGTCGGTCGTTTTGTAATTTACAGATGGTTTTTCTTATGAGTTATGATATCAATTATATGATGGACACCAGTCATTCTATAAACAACAACGTCCCCGATCCAGCTTTCTAGCTCTTTAGTCCATTTAATAATGGTTTTGTTTAAATTGAAATCTGAAAAAATTGCACAATTTCTTTTTGTAGAAATAACGCTTTGGACACCTAGAAATTCCTTAAAGATTTTCTTTTTCTTATTTTTATACTTTAAACCCATTTATTATTATTATTATTTTTTTTATTTTTTTTACATTCTAGCATATCTAAGCATTATCTCACTAATATTAATTAACAAGATTACAAAGGGTGTGTTTCAAGCTTCAAATCTATTTATCTATTCAACAATCAAGCACGTGGGTGTGAGCTAGTACTGAGTGTTACCTAGCTTGCCTGTATAATATATTATTGTAAACAAACAAACAAACTCATCGGAAAGCACGTGCACAGCACAATGACAATGTTGCTATGAAATATAATCTTCAATCTTAAATATAAAGTGGAGATGTCATACACTACAAACACTATTAAAAAAAAACAAAAACTATATTCCATAAATCTCTTCTAACACAAGCAGTGGTGTAACCGGGAAATTTGTTTAGACCGGACTAAACATTTTTTTTTTATTTAGAGTTTGTTGAGCGAAAAGACTCAAACCCACAAACTCTTATTATATGTGTGAGAAGTATATCATTGAATCAATCTCATCTCGATAAACATTATTTTTTATTATTTCCCAACTTAAAACCTTTTTAAATAAATCTTTATATTACTATAGAATTTTGTTCAAAAGAAAATGTATACTATTCACTCATGTGATATAATACTGTATTTCGTATAATAATAGCACTAAATATAATGAAACTAACTTAAGAAACACAGAAATTTGACAATAAATAATTAAGATAGTAAAATATATTAAATATCATTTCATGAATTATCTGCATAATAAAAAATTAATAAATTAAAATTATTTTTAATTATATAATTTAACAATAGGATACAATTAAGTATATATATCAAATAGACATAAAACTAAAACATCCAACAATTTTTTTTTAATAAATTAATATATATGATTCTGTTTTTTTTCAAAGATGTACCTCCGCCCTTGAACAAAAGTATACTTTAAACAGCATATCTCATGTTAGCTTCCGTGACAGTGGACCACCACTTCCATGTAAACTGCATTTTGACACTAATAACAACATTAATAAAACAGTTGTCCGATTATTTTTACAGCAGATTATTTTTTTAATATAGTTAACAATGTTTATATTAAAGGCTACAACAATATCAAACCGGTCTTTAATTGCTTTTTAAATATAAATTTGTTTTAATTTGACATTTATACTCTATTTGCTATTAATTTATATATTTTTTCATTGAATAGTTTTGTAAATATGTTATATTTGTAGGATATTATTCGAAAGAAATATATTAAATGCAATTTAGTGATTTTGTATTAGGGTTATTAGCACTAGCCCTCCTTGAACTTTATATGAGTTTGCGTTTTACCCCTTGAACTCTCATTTAGCCATTAAACCTCATGAACTCTCATTTATTAGCAAATAGTTTGGTTTGTTGCCCTTGAACGCCTGTTTGCGGGGTATATATAGTCATATTTTGTCTATAAATAAGAATTCAAGGGGTTTAATACCTAAAAAAAATGTTACAATTGGTAAAATGCAAACTCTTGTAAAGTTCAGGAAGATTAGTGTTAATAACCCTTTGTATTAAGTAAAAACGTGTGTATTTTTTTACATTTTATGTTCGGTTGTTTTTACTACTTGAAAACAAAAAAAAAAAAACATCTAAAAAACAAACAACCCCTACACACAGCATAGGTTCTCACAGTATCCCAAACAATTATATAATTAAGAAATCTCTTACATTAACATTCATGCAAGATAAAATTCAACTTTAATAAATTTTGATGTAATTTTATTTTATATTAAGGATGAAAATAGTGAAATATACTTGTGAAAAAGCCGTAAAATCTTTTAATAAATGGAATTTTATTTTATATTTTTCTAGTGCTTTATCCCCTTTTCCAATGTTTTATATTACAAAAATTGGAAAGAAAAAAAAGCTCAAATGAGAACTATACATATAAGTTCTCCAATGATGGATCTCTAACATTGTGATTGGTAATTCTAATAAATTTCTATAAATTTTAATAAGATATTTTTTTTATTGATGACCAGAACAATGAAACATGCTTGTGAACAAAATTTTAAATTTTTTTGAGCACTAAGACGAAGGTTGAAACATAATAATAATAGAAAAAAGGTTTTAGTGCTTAATTTTTTTTTTTTTCTAATTTTATTCAAAAGTATCTATTATTGTTTTAATGCTCCCTAAAAAACACAAATCAAAATTCATTGGAATTGAATGATTTTTTATCTTGTGTCTCACGGATCTTAATTTTTTTTTCTCACACTTATCTATTATTGTTTTGATGATCCATTAAAAAACAAGTAAAAAAATTATAGCAATTGATTTATTTTATATATATATATATATATATATATATGACTTCATATTTTAATTAATTGAATGTATCACATTGTAATTTTAAATCAAATAGGTAAATATCTAGCCTTATATCATTGGACGTACTTCATTAAAGCTTTAAAAAATGGAATGAGAGCAAAATTAAATATCACGCGTAGATATATGCTCATTTAATTCAACAAAATTAAACATCACATGTCGCGTATATATTATTTTGCATGCAATATTGTCACCTTGATATATTTTAGTTGGCATGAATCACATTGTACTTTTATATATCAAACAGGTGAACATCTAGTCTTATATCCTTGAACTTTCTATAAAACTTTAAAACAATAGGATGGTGAGCAAAATCAAGCATCTCTCTCTCACACACACATGTATAAATTATGATATATATATATATATATATATAATGAGTGTCTCATAAGGAATCTCTTATTTTAATTTAGTAAGGACTACCATGAAATAATATCGATTTGAATGAATTTTGACATGAATTTTTTTATGTGGATGATAAGTTAATCGAAATCTACCTATAAATATAATTTCAAAAATTTTCAAGTACCATAACTATTTATCCTGATTATTTTAAATATGTAGGCATCAGAAAAATGGGCGGAATATAGGAAATTCAAAAACAATAGTTTTAGTACTTGAAAAATTCTCAAATTTTATTTATAGGTAGATTTAGATAAACTTATCTTCCACAAGAAAATTCAGATCAAAATTCATTCAAATCAATATGATTTTATGGTGGTCCTTACCGAAATTAAAATAAGTGATTACTTATGAGAGACTATATATATATATATATATATATATATATATATATATATATTTACACACACGTATGAGTGTATGCCTGCCTCCATAAAATTTTAATTTGAATGAATCACGTTGCAATTATATATATATATATATATATATATATATAAAATTGCAATAGGTAAAACTATAGCCTTATATTATTTGAATCTCATAAAGCAAAATTAAATGTATGTAATGATTAATTTTTTATTTTTTTAATTTATTTTTTATTTTTTTACTACCACTCAGTATGGTTTGGTAGTAAAGGATACTCATTAAGTCTGACAATGTTTCAGGTTCGAATTGCCACCATCGTAAGTGGTATATATAAAAAAAAAATTATACCAAATATACTTTGATCTAAACTCAATACATGAAAAAATAATTTAAAGATTAAAAACTATTATAAAGGATTACCGGTGGTAGTGCGCGTCTCATTCTATATGTAGAAAGATATTGTAATCCAGCATCTTCAATTATGCTCTCTAAATTATAGCAATTTTAGCTAAAAATCTATTTTAGCTATTTTAGCTAGCAACAGTTAATGAGATTACGCCCATCCTCCTCTCTATTATAGCTAATCATTAATATTTTAAATTTTTTGAATTTAAAATATAATAATTTTTTTTTTAAATTGTATTCAAAATTGATATCATTTTTTCAATAACAAAATTAGTTTAAAAAAATTTTAAAAAGAAAAAAGAAACAGAAGATAGAGATTTTGAAATGACTCCCTACATTTGGAGAGTTCCTTTATGGTTCTCTAAAATAATGAGTCATTTAGAGAGTCCATTGGAGTGCTCTAAAACTATCCCCGCTAGCTATTTTAGCTGAGGAATGGGTTTAGAGAGCCCCTTTGGAGAAGCTCTTTGCAATACTTAAAAAAAAACTATTATAAATGATTTATTGTAAAAAGATTTAAATGGAAAAAGTAGCAATTGTTGAATGAAAATGTAAGAGAATCATAAAATGTGGCCTTTCATGCTATTCATATAAGAAGCAAAACAATGAATGATAAATCCAATTAAAATAATAACAAATGCATAATAATTGGTATAATAATTCCTAAAAATGTGACATGCGTTTGTTTGCGGTACTCTAAAGTCTAAAGCAATTGATATGATGGTGAAAATGGTAAATGGTGATGACTGAAGACTCATGGTCATTAATCGGAGAAGGTGGTAAGGGGACCACCGCTGATGGGATTTATGGTAAATGGAGTCGGTTCAATAATGTTAGAGGTTTGAGCTATTGTACCATATACGATATATAAAAAAAATATTAGAATAAAAAAATATAACAAATAAGTAAAAAAATAAATATTAATACCGTAAAGAAATGTTTTTGATATTTTTCATATTTGGAAGGATCGATATCATTGATCTTTTTGAATATCTGCTGTATTAGGAGGATATTAGTAATATTTTTGATATTTCAAGCTAAATTTGTAAGGACCTTCACTTTTTTCAACAAATAAAATAATATTTATATTTTTCTACAAATTTTGGATTTTTGAAGAGTAGGACACTAACTTGAATCCAATTTTCAATGTAGGGATTGAATGAGAATTAGGATTTTAGGAATAGGAATTGGAATTGGAAGTAGTAGTAGTAGTTGGTGACTGGTGGTGGCTAATTTTGAAGAGTGAATTGAGTTGATTAAGTGATGGTTGAGATGGACCCACCCAATAATTCACACATATATCTCTCTCCAACTTATCATTAAAGCCTGCATGACTTCAATTATTGCAATGATCCCAAAAGCATGACATATCTGACCTGGTCACATCCTCTAGATGTGTTTTTTTAATTACCACTTCCCCACGCGCGTGGGACCACCCTTCTCAAATATATATATATATATTTCATAATAAATAAACAAGTAAAATTAACAAGACTCATTGGATACCCTTGTCAATTTTTGTTGTTGTTGTTGTGGGCATGGTTCATGGACTTATTCATATGTCTAGTTTAGGTTCTAATTAAAATGCTTAAAAGACACAAAAGAACATTACCTCTTAAATTAATACATTAAACTTTCCTTGGAATAGTAAATCGTGCTCTCTTTGTCTGCCTAAATAAAACCATAATAAAGTTGTTGCAATTCTCTGGTCAAAACTCATGAAATCTCTCAATATTGCCCAATTGTTTTTTCTCTTTGTCCACACATGATCACCATCACCATCACGCTTATACGATCATGTAAAGAAAAACCAGGTGTTTATTTGGTGATCCGATCTGAAAAAATATCTGCTAATTTTGCTCTGTTTATTTTTGGTTGGTGAGTCAGCGGTCTAAACCATCACTCAGTCCATTCCATTACAATACCAACAGCGTCACCTTTTTTTTTATATAAATATAAATATATGTTAAATAACTACTGCATACACTTTGATTATAATTGGTTATCATTTGAAAAAATTAACAAAACAAACTGTGTGTGGGAGCCAAATAATTGTGTTTGGTAAGAAACACATTAATCACTTATCATATGATGAAAATAATTACAAGAAATTAAATCGAATAACACTGCATATTTACCTTTAAAAAAAAAAACACTGCATATTTCACCGGATGATCCGGGCCGTGGGATGTGTGATGATTTTCTGATCATATTATGATTTATGATGATGATCATGAAGGTGATTATTATTATGATGTGGACCTTGTTTGGTAAGCATAATAATTTAGTAACAATATCGGGAAGTAATAATCACAAAACTATTAATTAATATAATTTTGTTACACCGATGATCAATTATATATTAAATAACTCATTTTGTAGTGGAAAAGTGTTGCCAAAGGATTTATAAAGAGAGATATGTTGTTGTTGAAGTAATCAAAGATACATCTGAGATTCTGAGATTATATATATAAAAGAAATTGAATAATTTTTGACTTGTTAGAGAAATTAAAGAAAACCTTTCGCTAAGGCAACCTTTTTTTATTAATTATTATTAATTATTATCACTCTCTCTCTCTCTCTCTCGTGTATGAACCGGTGTATATTTATATAGATTCACGTGCGTTTGTCAACCTGGTTTTGTCGGTCAATCTAATATACTCGCACAAGGAAAAATCCATTAATAAAAAGGTGTTGTGGGTTGTGAGTGTTTTTAATTAAAAGATTCAATAGAGATTTCATATATATATATATATATATATTTGTAGTACTTGTTCTTCTTCATCAATCAACCCAACCCAACACCTTTTCAAAAATTCAAAGCCAAAAACCTTGTTTTGTTTTGTTTCTCTTTCTCACCAAAACTAAAGAAGAAGAAGAAGAAGAAGAAGAAGAAGAAGGAAGAAATGGAGTTAGCTTTGAGCCTAGGTGATGCATCAAAGGCGTTTTCTAAGTTTCTTGACAAGTCTCCAAAGATAACAAGCAAAAATTTAGGGTTTTGCATGGGCTTAGAGAGAAGAACACAAGAGATCAGAGAAGATGATGATGATGATGATGATAACGATGAAGATGATTCAATAAGGGTTTCATCTGATCCTCCTGTTCAGCTTGATCTTCTTCCTTTCTCTCCAGTTCCTCGTCCTCATCATCAATCTTCTACACACCTTCGTTTTCCATGGCTCACTCATCACAGTAATATATACTTCCTCTCTTCTTTTTATTATTATTATTTTATCAACTTTGTTATCTAGCTATATAGGCTAGGGTTTTGTTTTTGAAGATCTGATCATTTTTACATGTTGTATGCTATATATACTTCAGTGGCGACTGAGCCGGGTTCAACTACTGGTGGGTCCGGAAGAGGGTTAGATGTGAACCGGTTTCCGATGGTGGCGGAGGGCGATGATGGGACGGCACTGTCGTCGTCTCCTAACAGTGCGGTGTCTTCTTTCCAGATGGAGTTTTGCATTAGAAATAACAGTAATAATGGAATTAGCAGTAGAAGCAAGAGAGAATTTGAAGCTGAGACTCACGAGAGAGGTAGTGATGATGACGAAAACGGATTGACTCGGAAGAAACTCAGGCTCTCTAAAGAACAATCTGCTTTTCTTGAAGAAAGCTTCAAAGAACACAACACTCTTAATCCTGTAAGTCCACAATTAATTCTTTTTATTTTAATGTTTATAGAAATTAATTTAGTTGTTTAACTAATTATTAATTAATGAAACATTTTGAAGAAACAAAAGCTTGCTCTGGCCAAACAATTGAATCTTCGTCCTCGACAAGTAGAGGTGTGGTTCCAAAACAGAAGAGCAAGGTACGTTATACGTATTTTTCATTATTACCTTACGTACGTACTATGCTTTGATCTATATATATATATATAGTTCAACGGTTCAAACTAGCTTAATTTATTGCATTATGTACTAAAAATGTTATACATGCTTAGTAATTGTTTTTGTTTTTACTTGAATTGTTTTTACTTTTTAAAGAAATGATATCATGATCTGATGGAAAAAAAATGACAGGACAAAATTGAAGCAGACAGAAGTAGATTGTGAGTATTTAAAGAGATGTTGTGAGACACTGACGGAAGAGAACAGGAGGTTGCAAAAGGAACTGCAAGAATTAAGAGCTTTAAAGACTTCTCAACCTTTCTACATGCAGCTACCTGCCACTACTCTCACCATGTGCCCTTCTTGTGAGCGCGTTGCCACCACCACCCCCGCCACCGCCACCGTCACCCCCACGGCCAACACCAGCAATAATAATAGCAATAAGAGCACTAATAATGCTATTTCCTTACAAGTAGCAGCCAAACCTCCTAGGTTGTATCCATTTGGTCATGTCCAAGTCCAACCAAGCGTGTCACACTCTCAAGCTCCTCAATCTGCTTCATGAATAATGCGCAAAAACCCATATATTTAATGCTTTTAAAAAACAGATGAAATATTTACTACCATCCCATGTCTCCATTTGTATATTTTTTTTGGCTTTGAAGTACATCTTCTTTATTTATTTATTTTTAATTTTATTTCTCTAGTGCTAGTAGTTTCTTTATGGGAAAGGGATTAGAGAAAGTTAAAAGAGTTGATATATATATTTTGTTGACTGACCATCAGAATTAAAGTATAACAAATTTTTGTTCAAAATCCGCTTTGATTATATATATATATATATATATATATATATATTCCTTTTCTTGTCGGTCCGTACCGATAGAATTATATAAGGACATTGAATGTGAGCCATTCATTTATAAAAGAGTTTTGACAAGTGTATACATACCAAGTTAAAATATGTAAAACGATATAATTATATAAGGACATTGAATATGAGCCACTCATTTATAAAAGAGTTTTGACAAGTGTATACATACCAAGTTAAAATATGTAAAATGAGTAGTCACAATCAATATCCTTATATAATTCTATCGGTGCGTGCATACTTATGTAAAAATTATTGTAAATATTTTACATATTTTCGGTTTGACAATCAAATTTTAATTTCCTTTAATTGTATCCCAAGATTGAATATCTCGTGTCGACCGTCGAGTCAAATTTTTAACTAGTTTTGTGATTGGTGAATGTTCAAATATATAAAGATTATTTAAGTCACAAATCTGCTTTATATTTATTTATTTTCTCGGTTTGACATTGGTATTTAAATTTGCTTTACTTGTATCATAATTTTAAATAAGTTTTTGACTGCTGAATGTTCATATATAGATTTTAGCTAATCACAATTTTAAATTATTATAAAGTGTTATTTGATTTATAACTATTTATCTATGGGAAAATTTTCAAAATAGTCATTAAATTAGTGGCAAATTCAAAAATAGTCACCCCTGGATTTTTTTTCTAACCAAGAAAATATATTTTTGGACATAAAAGCCCCCAAACTTTAGTAATTCGCATCATCTCAACGTATAAACAAAGTTAACTAAGTATCTTTTAGTTTAAAATCATAATTTTGTGTCATAATATTCACCGACTGATTTGTTTGTTTCGGTCGATTTCACAGTACACTCAAACTTTCATATATTAGCGTGTAAACTTTATTCTTAGCATACAAAATTTAATGTGTTCACAATGTGCAAAATTTTAGTTTGTTCTTAGCATCTAAAAGTTTAGCTTTTTAGCGTTTAATGTTTAGTTTCCACGTGCAATATTCCGTTTGTTCTTTGATCTTGTGTAAAATTTAGTTTATTATTAGCATATATTGTTTATTCTCATGATGTAGAATACTTTTGAATGCTCTTTGAGGGTGGAAGCAACATCGAATTTGCGCATATAATAATATATTAATAAGGAGAACAAAATTTTATCAACGTTTTTTTCTTAGTAATGCTTAGATATAGAAAAAGAAAAGAGAGAAATTAAACCTAATGGAAGAGGGAGGGAAGAAATTTAAATCATAATTTAGGGTTTGGTTAAGACTGACTGAAATCCACACAAAAAAAAAAAAAATTGAGGCCGGATAAATTGAAGCGTCAGGATATATTGCCTCAAATTTCTGACTCAATTTTTTGACTTCAATATCTCAATCACCAAATTACTCATGTGCTTTTTAATCCAATAATTGAGCTATTGAAGTCAAACAATTAAGTTAGAAATTTGAGTTGATATAGGCTGACCCAATTTTAAATTTTAGATTAATTTAAGACCTACAGAAGGGAATTTCCTCTTTATGTAGGAATTTTATATAATGTACAACATTGATTTAAACTGTGTCGAATACAGTCCAGAAATTAATGTACTTATCATATATTTTTCTTTCTCCTGTTTGCAGTCTGTTTTATGCGTGGCTTGAATTAATTTCAATCCTTTAACCTCTGCTTCTCGAGAATGGGGTTAGGTTAGGTTAATTTCCTCTGATAATCGAAAGTAGTGTTTGTGATTAATGTGCTATAGAGGGGTAGTCATGTTGTGATCAAAAGTTGAATCAAGGGAAAAATGATGTTAATTAGTTGATTTGTCACATTAATTTGTAAAAGGATTGTTCAACCACCAATTTCCATGATATTTTGCTCACTTATTTATATATTCCCAATAATAAGACACAAAAATAAAACAATATTAGAGATTGCAATCGCATTAGCCGCCTCTCTTTATATTCAAAATTGTCATCTATTGCAATTATTACTTCTTCTATTCAATAATTTCTTCTCTAAATTAAGAATCAGATGGTGGGTTGGCAGGGTTGCCAAGAACCTGAATCCTCTATTACTGTGAAGTGTGAACTTACCCAAATTTTAAATAATTTGATTTTATGACTGTTATCATTAATCATTATATGAACAAAATTATCACGTACAAAGAAACCGTAAGTTATAAAACTTATAATTTGTAAAATAAACAATTGAATGGCCGAATGTTCTAACTCAAAGCCTGAGTTAGAGAGAATATTTCATTCCTTTATATACATATTTACAGAGCAATAATCAAGAGATTTTAAACCAAAAATATAAAGCCATGATTTAAGCTAAATGTATAAATATTTTGCCAAGTATTAAGCCAAGAATCAGGACAATATGAACAAAAGTTAATCAAGCAAGCATGTGGGCATGGATCAAGGGATTATGGTCAACTCATTGAGAGGATTGATTTGGTAATTCTGAATCTTGTCTAATACACCCCTACAAGCTAACGAATCGTTGTTGAACCATTAACTTGGCTTTTAATGTTTGAAAGCGAGCACTTGATAATCCTTTGGTGAATATATCGGCAATTTGATCTTCTGTATGAATGTAGCTAACATTAAGTTCATTATGGACAACCTTCTCTTGAACTTAATGATAATCAACCTCTATATGTTTCGTTCTTCTTGAAATACCGGATTCGATGCAAGAGAAATAGAACTAATGCTATCACACCAAATGTAAGGAGTGAAAAGATATATTTGAAGATCTTGGAAGAGAGATCGTAACCATGATATTTCAACTGCAGTGTGGGCAAGTTGACAATATTCAGATTTTATGCTTGATCTAGAGATCGTTGACTGCTTTTTAGCACTCCTTGAAATCAGATTATGTCCAAGATACACATAATAACCACCGGTAGAGCATCGATCAATTGGACTACCAGCATAATCTGCATCACAATAAGCTTTAAGGTGTAAGGAACCTGATTGAAAAAAATAAACCATGATCAAACGTACCTTTAACATAGCGTAAAATACGCTTGACATCAGTCCAATGTGTGGTGGTAGGTCGGTGCACAAACTGGCACACTTGGTTGATTGAGAACGATAAATGGTCTAGTTAAGTTAAGTACTGTAGAGCTCCGACAACATTTTTATATTCAGTAGAATCTGAAAGTGAATCACCATCATTAATGTCCATCTTCTTACCGTTGAGTGTTGGAGAAGGATATGGTTTGGAATCTTCCATTTTTGCATGACAAATGAGATCAAAATTATATTTGGTTTGTGTTAAGTATTAGCTAGATGCAGTGAAGCCAGTCTCTAGACCAAGAAAATAGTGTAATTTACCAAGATTTTTCATAGCAAATAGCTTCCCCAAGTTTGTGATAAGTTCTTTTAGAAATGATTCTTTGTTGCATGTAATTAGAATGTCATCCACATAAATAAGTAGTATGATTGAAATATTAGCTTTGTGATACGTGAAAAGAGAACAATCAGCTTTCGATTCAAGAAACCCAAAATCTTCAAGACAATCAGAAAACCTTTTGAATCATGCTCGGGGTGCCTGTTTTAAACCATAAAGTGATTTTATGGAGACGACACACGTGATTAGGAAATGAAGGATCCTCAAAGCCTTTTGGTTGGTGCATGTAGACTTCTTCATTTAAAACCATGAAGAAACGTATTTTGAACATCTAATTGTTGAATAGGCAATTTTTGATGGGTAGCAAGAGCTAGAACAACCAGAGTAGTAGTGTGTTTAACTACATGACTGAAAGTTTCTGAATAGTCTATGCCTTCTTGTTGATGAAACCCATTAGCTGCAAGTCAAGCTTTGTAGCGTTCAATAGATCCATATGAATTTTTCTTAATTTTGAAAACCCATTTATTTGGAAGTACATTATTCATATCTGGAGTGCGCTCAACCAAAGACCATGTAGCACATTTTTGCAAAGCATTAAATTATGAACACATAGCTATACGCCATTCAACTTTTTTGATAGCATGACTAAAATACAAGGGTTCAACTTGTTCATTAATAAATTTTGCAGTCAAAGCATATTTTATGTTAGGAACATGAGTACCTACCTTACTTCTTGTAGTCATAGGATGAGTGACTATGGAAGATGAAACATGTGTGTTATGGGTTTGGTGTAATTCTGTAACTTGGTCAATTTGTGTGACGGAAGTTGATGGTGGAGTTTATGACTCAATAGGCTTGTCAATTTGTATTGTAGGTGGGTTATGAGTGTGGTATGATTCTGTAGCTTGGTCAGTTTGTGTGGTGGAATAGGGTGGTGGAGTCTGTGACTCAATATTTGTGGCAATTTGTGAAAAAATACAAACACGGTTAATTTGCCTTAAGCTAACCTATAGGGGGGGGGGGGGGGGGGGTGAATAGGTTAGTACACCTTTTTCATTCCCTTGAAACAAACTAAAATTTTGTCCCTCTAAGTAGCTTGTATCACACTTTAAAAAGCAAGGACAAACAATATCAATTTAATTAAAGATATGCTTGTTCAAACAAAATCAATGTAAGCTACAACTTGCATGTGATACAAACTCAATTTATAACTTGGCTTTTATTCATAAAGCCTTAACATGAACAAAGTTGATATACCATGATTGTCAATTACAAAGATATCATTCAAGATATATATCAACATATACACAAATATCAAGAGAAAGGGATAAAGAAAATCAACACATGATTTTTACGTGGTAAAACCTCCGAAGAGGAAACATCCACGGGTTGATTCCACAACCACCGGCAAACACCTTTCACTAGTAAGATAAAAAGATACAATCTCTCAAGTGACCACTTTACCTAGAAATCTACCCTTCAACCCTACACAATGAAAGAGATGCCACCTTGCACAAATTGAAGAATCACTCCACAAAATGTGACTTCCATGCTCAAATCAAAGAATCACTCTAAGAAATGAGACTTCCATGCTTAGCTATCCAGATCACCCCGATCCTAGCCAAGACTTCCAATGCACAAATCAAAGAATCACTTTAAGAAATGTGACTTCCAATGCACAACTTGAAGAATCACTCTCCAAAAGTGACTTCCAATGCACAACTTGAAGATTCACTCATCAAATGTGACTTCTAATGCACAACTTGAAGATTCACACTCCAAATGTGACTTCCAATGCTCAATCCAAAGAATCACTATAAGGAATGAGACTTCCAACCTTTTCATAAGGCATGTAATCTAAGTGAATACAAATAATACAAACACACACAACATAGTATATATGATCAATATATCATATGGAAACTATAATTGAATCAATATGCACAAGTCAAATGTATTCTAGCTTACAATCCTAAAAACAATGCAATCATACTTAATGATGCATGTACATATGAAATGTGTGGATTAGGCACATAACATGAATAACTAGATTTTTAACAACAAAAGCTTAAAAAACTAATTTATCTAGAACTTGTAATATGAACAATAAATCTGGTGCATGTGAAACACCTAACACACACAAAAACCTAGATTATGTTCAATCACATAAAAATGCTAGAATCAACTTGATAGATTTAAAAATGAATTTCTAACACAATATTAGAGCTTAGATTCACAAGATAATCACATAGATTCAATCAAGCCCTAAATCATAAATCAAATATGCTATTTCAACAAATATTCAATTAAAGTGACCTAGCTTATAAAAAGACTATCAATCATTAAAATCAAGTCAATAAACATACAAGATAGTCCTAGATTTGAAGCTAGCACAATACAACTCCACAAACATGTGAAAACATAGATTTGGAAAAATCTAACTCAATATGTAAGTCAATTAAAGCTCAAACAGGCTCTATTAGAGTTCAATACTCTAATAAATATTTACACATCAAATATACATATATAGAAGAAGAAAACCCAAGGTGATTGAAGACTTGGAGATCAAAATCAAAAGAGAAATCAATACCTTGAATGAAAAACGTGCAATTTCGTGTTTGTGACTGAATCTACTAGAAAACTCAATCTATTAACTCCAAACTCTTATGAAAATGATGGAGGATTGACAGAAAAAGATTCTCTAATTTGAATCACTCGATTTGGACTCCGAATGAGAAAGTTATGGTGTTTGCAAGTTAGGAAAATGGAGAGAAAATTTCTGCACATTGTTTTCAAATTTTCTTCTTGGAATGAAATGGGAGGGAAATGGTATTTAAATGAGAGGGAAACAAAACAAGATTGAAGGACCAATAAGAGGCTGCCAACTCAGCTTCCCATGGAGGCGCGTGGCATCCACGGGGTCAGAGTGCAGCTTCTCCCGTGGAGGCCATGCGCCTCCACGGGGTGAGTTGCAATGGCCTCCTTTTTGGCCTTCAACTCCCCTCACGCACCATTTTGTTCTTCGACCGTTCTCCGTTCTTTGAACTTCGATATCAAATTTGTTTTTGGATTACAAAACCGGGACACCATCATGCACAAAAGACGTCAAGAAAACTTTCTCAAAAAAAATATGGAATTCAATTTGAAAATCAAGGACGAAAACCATATATGATAAAAACACGGAAAGTTTCTTAACTTCCTATTTTGAACTCGAAACTTAATGAATGAGTAACCGAAACAACCAAAACTCAATGAGGAATTATATAAGCTCAAAATCAAGTTCAATATCACACAAACAAAAACAAATAAATATAAGAACACACAAGTATGCCATTTCCTAGAAATAGTCCTAGAACATGCAATTTATGAAAATTGTCAACTTTAAATATAATACATGTGCATACATGTATAATTGTGTGTATTGTGTTATACTAAATTTTTCACAACGATGCATGGACATATATGAATGCAATGTATGTGTGTGCCTAGGCCTTGCAAAAGGAAGGAGGTCTCGATATACCTTTTGCTAAGCAATTTAGCTTTGTTCCTCTTGTAGCCACCACCTTGCTTGAATGTTGTCTAATCTTCCTTGAAACTTTATTATCCACAAATCTTAGACAACTAATCAATACAAAGCAAATGTCGTTTTGATATAGAATTATGCCAACACAAGTCTCAAGAACCTAACAATTTGTATTGTCGAATGTATTTATGGATTGAATATAGGTGAGTCATTTGACTAATTTGAGGTAGTCATAGATGTTATTGGTGAAGTTGTTATTGAGGTTGAAGATAGTGATATCGAATTAAATGATAGACACAATGGAGAATCCACATTTTCAGACAAATTTTTAACAGGCTGATAAGTTTTAAAAGGAAATGAAAACTCATCAAAAATAACATGACGAGACAAATAGACTCTTCTGTTTTCAAGATCCAAACATCTATACCCTTGATGGTGTAGAGAATATCCCAAAAAAAAACACATTGTTTAGAATGAAATTATTTTTATTATAAGGCCGCAGATACGGAAAACAAACACAACCAAAAGTGTGAGGAATTTCATAATTTGGAAGCCGATAAATTTTTTTTTTTCATATGGATAAATATTTTCTAAAACTTTGGTTGGAAAACAATTATTTAGATAAATAGCAATATTAAAAGCGTCAACATAGTATTGAAGAGACATGCCGACATGGGCTAAAATAGTTAGACCGGTATCAACAATATGCATGTGTTTCCTTTCGGCCGCGTCGTTTTGCTCAGATGTATAGGGACATGACAAATAGTGAAAAATACTATATTAATCTAAAAAACTTTGAAAAGATTTAATAATATATTCGCCACCACCATCAATTTAAAGATATTTGATTTTATGTGAGAAAAGATTTTCGACACATACTTTAAATTTAACAAAATAATCAATTGCTTCATGTTTGAATCACATCGGAAAAATCCATAAGTATTTTGAATAATCATAAACAAATAAAATATAATAATTTGAGCTCTTTATAGAATAGTATGGAGATGTCCATATATCTAAGTGTTTAATTCCAATGGATAAGAAGACACATAATTGGATGCTTGCAATGGTAGTTGGCAACGTTTACCCATTGAACATGACTCACATACAAAATTATTAGAAAAATTGCTTTGAAAAGGTAAATTATGGGTGAGAAACAATATTTTTTAAAACTGGAAATGCAAGGTGTCCTAACCGATGATGCCAAATTGAATGAGCAGTACGAACTCCAACAAATGCAAATGACTGATATCTTTTACTAGAAATATTACTGCTAAGCTGCATAGGCTAAAGACCATGCTCACTTTTGCTTTGGAAAAGCGTCTTCCCCATCTTCGTGTCCTTTACAAAAAAATATTAGAGTGAAAACAAAATAACAATGGTTATCACGTGAAAATTGGTTAACAGATAATAGGCTAGCTGATGCAAAAGGGCAATGTAAAATATTATTCAAAGTAAAAATGAAAGAATTGTTTTGAAGTTTTGATGAACCAATGTTAGATATTGACAAACCTGAACCATTGCCAATAACGACCTGATCATTCCCATGATACTCATCTTGTAAAGAAAAGTTTGCAAGGTCTAATGTGATATGCCTTGATGCGCCTCTATCTGTATACCATATATGATCACCTTTATTCATAACTGGTGAGGCCACTATAGCTGCAAGTTTCTAGGTTGGTATTATTCCTTCAAATGAATGGTCCATTCAGTAACAACAATTAATTGCTATATGGCCGAGACGACCATATATTTGACATTTTGGTCTCCCTTTAGATTGGGAGGAACTAGATTGTTAAGGATTATGAGGTGCACGAGTAAGATCCTTTATTTAGTGATTGACTTATTTCCGTAACAAACTACATTGGGATGCTTTTTGTAACGGGTAGATTAGGATCTTCATGTGCTCAACAATATGATCGTGATCAGCAATCTTCCCGGCATCACATGACTTCAGGAGCAAGAGCTTCAAATGTATATCATTTGAGTTGTTTTCTTGAAGAGATTATGTGTGTGTGTGTGTGTGCGCGCACGCGTGCACACACACACACAATTCAATCATATGTGTCCCTGCATCGTAGTGCATTATTCATCACACACATATATAACTTGATTACATATGTCATTGCATTTGTTGTACTAACTACACATACACACGATTCCTGGGTATTCGTGCATGTTTCATTGTTTGAGTTCTAAGAACTCATTTGTTTGTTTAGTATTTGATTTCAGATTTACGGTCTGTTTGTTTGTGTTGTAGAATTTGTTTCCGTTTGTTGATCAAAAACGTATGCGCTTACACGTTGGTGTGCTTATCTTTGCGCGAAGGATTGATCGCCTGAGAAAGCCTCTTATTCTCTGATTCACAGTCTTGGTGTCATCATGATAAACTGTGAAAATCCTTCCAGTGGATTTGGCGGTCCAGGTGTCGTCTTGGTGCACCGTGAAAAGTCACCTCAAAAATCCTTCCCTTGGATTTCACAGTTCAAGTGTCGTCTTGGTGCACCGTGAAAAACCTTCCAGAGGTTTTCATTGTCTTAGTCTCGTCCTGGTGAACCGTGAAAAATAGGCACGAAGTTTTCTCCAGTGATTTTAACAGTCATGCTTTCATCATGATAGACCGTGAAATATTGGCGTCGTTTGGTCTGCCATTTTCTCGGTTGTTTTTCATCTTGGTCAACCACGAAATGTTTACCAGGAAAAACAGTTCTCCTTATAATAACAAAGTTTTATGAGAACCCTATAAATAGTCTAAGACATCATTTTGTTTGATAAAAACTCCGCAATTCCGAGATTTAGTTAGAGGCTTAAGTTCTTAGAGAGAGGAAGGTTTAAGAAACCATTTTGACTCTCTATTCCCCATTCATGTGCATTTAAGGCATCGTCAAGCATGTATCCTGACACGCCTAGGGTGATTCCTAAAATATATGAACGTGCGTATTTATCCCGCAAGTGCACAGATCGTTACATGGTAGTATGGCACTAAGTACGAGTCGCTCCCATAGAGAGGTGTTTCCGTCTAACTATCTCTGGCTAAAGCATTATTCAAAGCAATATAAATAGAACATGGAAGTTGAGAGAATGGTGTGTGTGAAGTGTAAGCATAATGAGGAAGATTGAGAGGACATGCGAGTAAAATAACCTAAAACTAAGCAATAAAGTAACTGGGTGCTTGCCTTTCTAAATTACATTACTTCTGAGTTAAATTAAACCACTCCTAAAGGCAAAACACCTGAATTAAGAAAACAAAACATAGCAACGAAAGGCTGGGTGGATTGGAGAGATGGAAGATAATGGTTACACTAGGGAAATGAGTTCACCAAACAAACATGTACATCAAGTTGATTATTAAATATTTAAGCACATTCAATTCAAGTCAAGGATTTGTTCTCTTGATTAAGGAATTTACCAAAATCAAATCATCACTCACCTAAATTCATAGAATGAACAATTGTGTTTTTAAGTCAAAGACTCATTAAGCACAAAAACATAGAACCATAACCTATTCTAGCAAGGTTATGCATAAAACAAGCTTCTCCCATTCAATAGAGCTAATAGTCAATATCATGCCCAAAAGATCATCCAAAACACAATCCAAACTCTCATGCACTCAAATTATTCCAAACATGGCAATTTTGAATCATCCATCAACATACATACAAGAATGAGATGTTACATTACACTTCTCCTAAGTTAAATTATACTACTTATAATCCCATTCATGTAGAATATCAATTTCCAATCCTCAATCCTCCATCCACATGTATGCGAAGATAAGAGATTAATAACAACATTTATAAAGAATGAAATAAGACCCAAATCAAATAAAGAACAAATCATTACATAAATGAGCACAAGTGTATGTTTACAACATTCTCAAATGGGGATTACACATCAAATGAGAAGAGAATACAATAAAGAGTGAGTTGTAAGAGAAAACCATGAAGAATGTCTTCCAAAGTGTCTTTATCTCCTTGTTGTAGCATGGCTCGAATTCAATCAAGAGAGCCATCATTTCTCCTTGAAAACTCCTTCAATTATGGGTGAATGAAGTGTAGAAGGTGGTGATGTTGAGGCATCCATGGAGTAGAGCCATCCATGGAGCCTTTAAAGCTTTTCTCTCTCTCTCTCTCTCTCTCTCTCTCTCTCTCTCTCTCTCTCTCTTATTTAGGGAAAAAGATGAGTGTGGGTGTGTAAAGATGTGTCTAGGGTTGTGGAGTTGTGTGTGGGTGTTGGGGGGTTTTAGAGAGGAGGCCAAAAAGGTTTGTTTATAGGCTGGGCAAGTTAAGGCACGATTTTGGATGGAATAAACCAAGATGCCCCTAATAATTTATGTGTTTTCAAACCTGACGGGTGATGTGACTTCTTGTACTAATCAGTGCGACTTGGTGGTGCGACTTCTTGACCGCACTTTCCAACTCGCACATTCTTCTGATGTTATGTGTAGCTTCTTTAGTGCGGCTTTTATCCTGCATTGATCTCTTCGCACATTCTACTAGTCTTTAGTGCGGCTTGTTGGTGCGGCTTACAACCCGTACTTAGCTTTAACTTTGAATTATTGTTCTTTTTTGCCCTCCATTCCTCACTTTAAGCACAAACCCCATATTTAGGTAACTTTTACCTACACAAGGCTCAAACACATATTATATACACAAAAACGCTCGAAAATAATCACAAAAGCTAGGAAATGGGGGCCTAAAATAAGTGCAAAAATATGATGATCACGTATTCATTGCATCTTCACTTGGTAGGTAAGAACAACATTTCATCTCATTTATTGTTCTTCTTTTATTACCAAGACATCGTCTTTATTGCTTTGTCTTTGAAGTTATGGTGATTGTTAGAGGTTAGCTAATTAATAACTAGGATTGTTGGGTATTCATATTCACATATAGTTAAGTATTTAGTGTTAGTCTATCGCATATTTGAATTTGAGCATTTATACATTTTTACTTAGACATGAATTCTCTTCATCGAGTCCAAATCTTGTGGCTATATGTGGTAGTTGCACAAGTAAAGGGAATTCTTGCAACAAAGGAGTTGGTAGGCAAGCAAGTGTCAAGAGTCATTATAAAAAGCTTGCGGATAGATAGATTTAAGTTACGATCCTTGAGAAGTGTGACTAGATTATCAACTTAGGATGTAATTAAACTATCATATAGTAGATTTCTGTGACTAAGTGGCTAATGATGCTAGTCCCTTGGGTTTTTCCCAGTTGGAGGGTTTCCCACTTAAAAAATCAAGTGTTATTTATTTTTCGTATTTTGTTTGATTTTTGTTGTTGGTTGTGTTTAATTTTGACTAATCGAAAATTTGGTAATATAATTGATTAATAACCCATTCACCCTCAGGTTGTTTAGACACATTTTAGATTATTTTCAGTTGTCGATCTTGTTTATTCTGAGAAAAATGATGACCACCTCGACCTCGCACAAAGTTTGATTTTGGCTTTGGAGCATAACATGCTGTAACAGTGTGTTCGGTTGACAGAGAATTTTGTTCATTCATCTGCATTTCAGTGCTCAAAAGAAGACCAATAAGATCATCCAATGAAATCGGAGTGTCACAAGCTTGTGCTGAATTAACAGTCACTTGACATACAAGATCAACATTATTCATAATCATAGTAATAAGATCATCATCGTCAACTGGTTTCCCATCAAGAGCCAAATTATCCACAATATGAGTAATTTTATCAATGAAATCAGTAATAGAGAGGTCTCTTCTCTTGGTGTTGTGAAGTTGGTTTTTTAGTTGTAGTATACATGTTCTAGATCGAGAAGCATACCTATTTTCAAGTGATTTCCAGACATCTTAGGAAGTGGATAATAAAGCCACCGTAGAAAGAACACTCGGTGTCAATGAGGCATTAATCCAACTTAAAATCATTTAATCTTTTTGTTGCCATCATGTATAAGCCGGATCAATCTCAGTAGTGGCTTTGCCACCTAAACCCAGTTTTAATTGTATAGGACAAGGTTTTGTTCCATCGACAAAACCAATCAGATCATGACTTCTAAGAACATGCAAGAATTGAGCCAGCCAAAGAACATAATTGGTTTGATCAAGTTTGATTAAAATTACGTGAGAGAGATTAGGTACCATGACACAAATCGGTGATTTTCCAAAATCCATGGGGAAATAAAATGACAAAGGAATGAACTAAAAGTAGCTAGAAAAAAAATAATGAAATTTTTTGAAGGAGGAGTCGTTAGACAATAGCTATGATACCATAACATAAACAATTGAAAGACTGAATGTTCTTACTGTAAGTGCCTCACTTTATGATTGGCTCATTTCGTTGACAAACTACATTAGGGATTTACTTGTAAGGGTAGCTTAGGTGATCATGATTGACAAGCTTCCAAACATCTCAAAGTGCTTCAAGAAAGTATATTACTTGCTTAACTCTTTGAAGAGATTTAGTCGCACAAACACACTTCTCATGCATACTCTATTTATCTTGCATTTGTGTTTATCTTTACTTATGTGGGCATATCATTTACTCGTTGTACACACACTTGCATGTATTTGTATCAACATGCATTTATTCCTTATTACTCATGAGTGCATCACTTAAATCACTCACACCACATGTCTAGATCTAAGTGTGCTTGTTTTTTTAGTGTCTTTTGACCATGTGTGCGGGTCATAGTGCTCAGGTGACTACCCGCGCAGTCACTAGCGTAGTTAACCTTGGTGGGATTTTGATCCCCGGTTCGCTGGTATATTTGCTGGTTGTTCGCTGGTCTGGAACCAGCAAATGCCTGTGCGCAGGTATGTGCGCGTGTATAGACCCACACAATTGGTCTTGGTGGTTGATGTTCCCCGGTTCGCAGGTATGTTCGCTGGTCATGAACCAGCGAAACCCATGTGCTGGTTAGTGTGCGGGTAGGGACCCGCGCACTGCGTCAATTTTGCTTGTCTTTTTGCAAACTTTTCCAACATGACGTAGTTTCTTTTAGGGTTGTTATATATACATCTCTTCATCACTATTTCGTGTTTAGAGCTTAAAATTGAAGAACCTTGTAGGGGATAAGTGTGTCTTGCAAGGAAAGCCACCAAGATCTAATCTTTATTTACCAAAACCCATCTACCCATCTTTCTTTCATGAAACAAACATCATCTAGCTTCATCTATGATGTTTTCTTACATGGGTCTGCATCAAAGCACATGACTTTGTAAGTAGAACACCATCTCTATTCTTCCTTGTGTTCTGGTTTACCAAGATAACTCTTTTATGACTTGGTTGCATCAAGGTTGAGTTTTTATCTTTTATATGTGATGTTTGTGCTTGTTGGGTTGTTGTATTGTGATAGCTATTGCATCTAGATTTGTATTTATTTCATATAGCTAAGTTATATGTATAACATATAGCAACATGATATCTAGGATTGTTTGAATCATTCATACATGAATAGATAAGCATAATATGTGTTGACCTAGCATTTATGCATTTAGAATATTTTCATATTCACATTAGGTTGCATATCTCTTCACTTAAGAGTTAAGTCTTGTATGTGCCGTGGGTAGTATACAAGCAAGAGCCGATTATCACTATTAAATGCCCGCGGGTAGCAAAAGTGTATTAGTAACCATATATGTGTGATGTGGTCAACCTAGGTTGTAATCGTGTTGCAAATAGTGGATTTGAGGGTTCGATTGGCGATTAGGCTCGTGAGTTTTTACCCAGTTGGAGGGTTTCTCACGTAAATCATATCATTGTGTCATTTTGTTTATTCCGTATTTTTATTATGGCAATGGTTGATTATGTTAGAGATTAGGGGTTGTGTGTTTAATGTTGATTAACCAAAAAAGTTGGTAATTAATTTGGTTAAAATCTATTCACCCCCCAGGTTAGTTTAATCACTCTTAGAGCATTTTCACTAACTAAAAACCTTATTTAGAGAGAATATTTCATTCTTTTATATACACATTTACAGAGCAATAATCAAGGGATTTTAAAGCAAAAATATACAGCCATGATTTAAGCTAAATGTACAAATATTATGCCAAGTATTATGCCAAGGATCATGACATATAAACAAAAGTTAATCAAGCAAGCATGTGGGCATGCATCAAGGGATTATGGTCAACTCATGGAGACGATTGATTTGGCAATTCTGAATCTTGTCTAATATTTGAACAGCTTCAGTTTTATAGAATTTTTTGTAATAAGGACGAGTATTTACATTCTAATATATATATATATATATATATATATATAGGGTTTTGGTCACACTACTATTATGGTAAAATATAGTTACGTACATTGTTATAAATATTCATTGGATTGAAATCCAATGCTTTAAAATAAACAAACTGTTGTTGATTATCAGCATATTAGCATTTGCAAGTTCTTTATAAAATCATTACACATACTCTTCCCTTGCTAATAGGCTGAGCGGCTGAGGGATACTTTACCTTTGATTATTTAAGAAACAGATAGTGCCTTCATTCCTGGCATTTTGATAACCGACAATGAGATAGTGTAACTTCTGAATCGCTTCATTCTAATTGGCTTAAGAATGCAGTTTGTAAGGGGTCAATGGCGTGAAAGCTCGAAATGAGCAAAGTGTACAATCGTATTGAGTGAGATTTTTTGGAGTGTGTTATGCAAATTCTTGGTTTTCGTAATCGATTGGTGGCCTTGGTCCGAGATCATCTCTCTACAATTCACTACTCCTTTTTCATTAACGGGTTTCCAATGGGTTAACGCAATCTTGAAATCGGACAGGGATGCCCTTAAGTCTCCTCACCTTTTTTCTGTTATGTGCATAGGTTATTTCAAAAAGAAAAATTGGACTTTCTTGTTCTTGTGGGCCGGATTTAATAAGTCATCCTTTTTATTTTTTGTAAAGCTATTTTGAACGTGTACGAAAGACATTCCGATCAGAAATTAAACTTGGACAAATCTTTTTTTATTTTTTATTTTTTATTTTTTACTTTTGGCCTTAATGTTCAGAGGACTGTAAGAAAATCTATTATGAGGAAGCTGAATTAATCTATTACTTGAAGGAAAATTGGAAATTTGATCGTTGGATCGACACGTATGGGTGTTGATGGCATTCATGGTTGCTTAGTACTGCCTCTCTACAATACTAGTATGTTTGTGGTGCGTTGAGAGAAAATTGTACGATCGGAAAAATGGCTATACCTCTGTCCAAGTGGTGTTGATGGTGGTTATCAAACACCATCATCTTATTACTTACCAGTTATGTCTCTTTGATGACCAAGCAAGTGTTTTTGGTGCACCTCATTTATGCAACAATTTTGATCATTTTTTTTTCATCTACTTAAATAGAATATTGCATAACAAGTTTTGCTAATCTTGTAAACGGTCATTGCCTTTATATGTACATGAGTAACACAACTTTGAAATCACTATTTTTTATCGCACCTTTTCCCTGTGACTTCATTATAGAATAAAGTGACAACAGAATTCCTAAACTAGGAAAAAAAACCTTCCATACCCAATATTCCTAAGTTCGAATCGCCGCATCGCAGGTGGTGTAGAAAAAAAAAATTGAGTTTGTAGCTCTGAATCTGACTAGTTTGTTTTACAAAACTGTCACTTGAATTATTTTTTTTTAAAAAGGCAAAAACCAAAAATGTCCAACATAGATTTTGAAAAGGTTAAAGAGATGGGTTGCCATCCTTTAAGTTTAAAGAGTGACGATATTTGCACCCGTTTAAAACTGTATGTACACCCAAATTAGTATGGTTTCCACTAACAATTATTAATCAGTTTCCTATTTTAATTTTTTATCAACAAAAAAGAGTTTCCTATTAATGATTTGATACTAACATATATCATAAAAACCGTTTCCATTTTAATAAACCATAGATTCTTTTTTAAATATATTTTCAGTTTCTTTTAAGGAAATACAAATTGATTGCTAAATATGGAAAATAAATCAAAATTATGAGACAAATTTGGTTGTGAAAAAATAAAATTTAAATTAATTTGTATTAGAAGAATAAAATCATTATATATATAATCAGACTTTTACATTAACTATTATATATATATATATATATATATCAAACATGCTTTAGATTTTTTTTATCAATATTAGATGTTCTTCAATTTTATCAAATATTTACCTATTTCCACATCAATCTCAAACATAAAGTGGATCTCCAATTGAAAAAACCCAAATCGAAATGATTTTGTAGATAGAAAACAGAAAACAGTCAATAAAAAATAGAGAGAGCTACTTGACATGAGGAGAAAAAAAGAAATAACGAAAAATGGAGTTTTATTTTGGAAAACCGAGAAGAGAAAATAAGTGAGGGATTATTTCATTTTTTAATTGAGATATAATTATAAAAGGGGTCTAAGGGTGCCAATAACACCACCCAAGAGTAATATCAACGCCCCAACCTATTAATTAATCAAAAATGTTCAAGATTTGATTTGGTATTTGATAAATGGGCCAGGCTATATCAAGTATCAACTTAAATTTCTGATTTAATGTTTTGGCTTTAATATCTCAACCACCCAGATACTCTTTATTCAAATGCTTGACATATTGAAGTCAAAAAATTAAATCAGAAATTTAAGTTGATATAGTTTGACCATTGATAAATTGGGTATTATCAAGACAGCTCATTCTATGATTTCGTCAAGAAATAAATATAAAAGACAAGAATTCTTAGGGAGACAAATGATAATTTCAAGTTTCAACACAAAGTTGTGCATGTTTTTCTAAGTTTTCTTGTTGCAAAAGCTAACAATTAAATGTTAGGTTTAGATTTGTGTTAGCTTGATTCCGTATCAAAATTGCTCTTTGTTTGTAATGATTAGTTGCCTAGGTGGTTTGTACGGTTTTTAGCTTCAAGGTGGATGGCGGCTTCTCATGCAAACAAGTCTTTAAAAGGTTGTATTCTTCAACGGTTATTTAGGTTTTGAGACCTTAACCTCTTGAAAGGCATAGGGTGCGCGCGCGCGCGCACGCACACACACACACACACACACACACACACACACACACACACACACACACACAAATTAAAGCATTTGTGTCCCTTCATTGCTGTGCAATTTATATGTAGCACACACATTCACATTGTATATACATGCATTAGTTAGTAAATCGAATTAAATTTCTAGTTGAGCATGTTCTAGGAATTAGATTTAAGAAGTGACATACTTGAATGTGTTTGCGTATATTTGTTTTAGATTTATGTTTAGTTGTTTTCTGATTTAGTTTGGTTTTAATTTTAGGTTGGTAATCTCATTATGAAAATTACATTTTCGAGTTTTTTCGTTAATTACGCGTCCAACCATGAGTGGATATTTCCTTAGATGAGTTTCGAGCGATTTGTAGAATTGTCCAAGTGTTTTCCGATGTTTACGAGTCTTTTGGATTTCAATTGTGAGATACAGGGATATTTCAAAAATTCGAATGTGTTTCAGAGAAATTATGAGATGTTTTGGACATTTCGTGTATTGGTTGGAAATCAGATTTGATTTCCGTGTTGCGAGTCAGCCTGGTTCAAGTTTTGGTCGAAATGGCCAAGTTTGCTCAGTGGCATGGGTGAACTAGCCTTGGCGTGACGATTCTCACACCAAAATAAGCTTGCTTCCCACATGGGCCAAGTAAGCTTGGCGTGATGATTCTCACGCCAAAATAAGCACTATTTAAGCACCGACTCCAATACTTTCATTTTCGGTGGGTATGCTGATAGATATGTCTCATTCTTGATCGGCTCAGTCTCACTATGGCATACCCCTCCTGTATTCCACCGTCCACCCCTGGATTAAAGACAAGAAAATGAAATATAGTTCTTGTTTTTCAAACAAGATTTCGAGGAAAATGAAAGGGATATCCAAATAAGATCCTTTTTTTTTTGTTATGACTTATGACACAAAGGGTTGGCCAATTAAACAAGGAATTCAATTACAATTTTTATATCAACAAACAAAAATGTCGAAAGTAAATTCATTTGCAATTCACCTGAAGTGACCGGCAGAATAACCTCTGAAGAAAACCATGGACTTGTTTCGAAATGCCTCGAGAAAGAACATTCAGTTCACCATACACATGGCTAACTTCTTGGTAATAGTTTTTCCTGCAAATTTCCGTTGTGATTTTAGTTTTCTCCGATAACTGATTGGATTACTATAAAAATTCTAGAAAACGGCAACGATCAAGTTACCCTGTGAAAGTTTTTTCATGATTCCACATTTCCACCAGTGTCCAGTGTTGAAGATGATGATATCTGCATCTTTATATTGTTCAGATGACCTTTCCACTAAATCAAGCCTAAGCGTCTCCTTCTTTGATCCATCTTTGTCCGTTATTTTCTATTCTTGAACAAAGAAAGGAGCTATAAAGAACTCCACGGAGAAGTTGTAATCCTATCCATCATCCATAAGAACAATTAAGAGAAATTTGATAATCGATTAAGAAAGTGCATAAAAGTTACCTACTTTGAATATAAAGGAGTATGAAGTTTCTCCTCGAAAATGATGTCTTCCATTAGCTTCAAAAACATTGCTTGGATCTTTCGTTGAGCCTTTCAGGATGCAAAGCAGAGATTCCCACATATTCCTATTCAAGGAATCGCCGACAAAGACGAGTCGTTTTCCTCTTAACAGTTCCAGAATATGAACACCATCCAACCTATATATAACAATTAATCAACAACCCAAAAATCAAATGGAAATTATTATATAAGAACTCAAAAGAATAGCGATAATTTCAGCAAAAAAAAAAAAGCAAACCTGGGCAAGTTACAGCCTTTAGGCTTCCACTTCATTTTCTGATAATCTGTATCAGGCCTACCAGTATAAAAACAATTAAACTCTTGATCAATGTCAGAACAAGACCCCTGTTTATAAAGTGGATACGAATCATCATGAACCCATTCTCCATCAAACAAATCACAGTTCATCAATATCTCCATCTCCTGCGAAGAGTCTGTTGCTGTTGATGATGATGATGTTGTAGCCTTGTAGGGGCTGTACAAGTGAGAGTACTAGTAGTGAAGATGCTTGTAAACCAAGGAGAATAAGAGTTTGAAGAAGGAGGAGGATTAAAAGCCAATAAAACAGTGAAAGCAACAAAAGCAAGCATGAACCCGAATGCAAAAGCTAGACTTCTACTGATTCTGAAAACTGTGAAGAGGCCTTTGAGGTCTGTTACGAGAGCTCATTCATTCATGCTTTGTGGCCTCTGCCATGGGTGCTTTTTCTTCTTTTTCTCATTTTTTATTTTTTTATATCAGATCATTTACATATCCATAATAAATGTCCTATTATATATAGGGTAGTGTTAGGGCACAGAACGACCGTAAAAGGAAATGGAAAGTATTTATTGTTATTTTTTATTCAATTCATGTATTAAATATATTTGTGTAATAAATAGTTTCTTTTCATAGTAATGATATAGTTGTTGACATGTGCCCTTAACACTACCTTTACATATAATACAATAATATAAGCTTTTTCTTCCCACCACGTCCATAATAAATGCATGTCTATATAATATACAATTTTTCTATTGTCAGTTCGTCCTGATATAAAATATATCATGACGAAGAATGTAGACCATTAAATTTACATACTTTGACTCAGAGTGTATGTACTTGTCAAAACTTCTCCATAATTTGTGGTCTACATTCTTCTTCTTGATATATTTTATATCAGGACGAACTGACAGTAGAAAGATTGATATTGATAAGACTTACCTCGACTCCTCTCTTGAGTACGAGGGAGGTCCTGTGAGTTGCTCATTTTATTATATATATACATGAATTTCTACTAAAAAGTTATAAAAAATACTTGCTTTTATACATAAGAAAAAAAAATTGTACACAATAACTGCATAACTGCTAAACTTTTATTGCATATCTTTTTTTTTTTGAAACTACAGTATATACAAAATCGACTAGCCAAAAACCGACTGGCCAACATATAAAACCGACCAGCCAAATTGACCAGCTGACATAAAACTGACTAGTCAAAACCGACCAGTCTGAAACCCGACCAGTCTAAAAAACCGACCAGTCCAAAAACCGACCAGTTCAAAACCGACCATTTATCTCAAAATATATACAGTACATGAAATAATCAAAAAATGCATGATTCTTCTACTTCATGATGTCATCGAGTGACCCACCTCAAAACTGAACAGTCCGCACAAACCTAGCAGCTACCTGGAAAAATGTTTTAAAAGTAAAATGGTGAGCGCTATCTCCCATTGAGTGAATGAAAACTTTTTTAAGACATATAAGTTTTCTTCTAAACAACCTTTCTCAATGTGCATCACATAATACATTCTAAATATCACTGCTAACAAAATTGAGTTATTAAAGATAATATATCTACAATTGCATTTAATAAAGTGTTTTACAAATCTTTCTGATCAAAACAGTATAATTTATAAAATCTCAATCTGCACCAAATCAGTACCCAGGGATAATCTTCCATACGTACGCCGAATTACTTCGCGCATATGCAGAGCTGGGGATAACATCTGTCATACACGTGCAGAGCAACTCTGACTCATTAACATCTGTCATACACGTGCAGAGCGACTCATTTGACATACACATGTGTAGAACGGCCCCAAAAGCCAACAATAATAATAACTGGGAAGGGTACATATATGGTGCTTTCATGAAATCAATCATAATCTCATCAACATTTAATAAAAGTAATAAGTCTAATATTAATGATTTACTAATATAAGCATATATATATATACTTTCAGTTCTCTCTATAATCGCAATAATCATCAAAAGAACCAAACACTTAAAATGATTTCCTGGCAAACAATTTTAAAACACAAAACTAGAAAACGTTTGAGTTAAGAATAAAACTGAAAACTTTTTCACTCACTACTTAGACTTCAAGCTCTAATTCGGACCAAGTACGCTGGATTCCACTGCTTCGTCTGTTTCTCCTAACAATTACACAAGAGTCCAATTAGAATCTGTGAAATCAAAGAAGGATGCAAGCCAAAGTTTGACAATATCAGAAGAAACTCTACTAACTTCTTTTCCCCTTTCTCGCTTCTTGTCTCTTCTCCTCTATTTGATTCTATTTCTTTCTGACTCTGATATCCTTTTTCTCCTTTCTCTTTTTTTTTATATGAAAACACAGATGTGGATAGACACATCTAAAGTTGTCCAAGCACACAGCTGCCTGTCAACAAGACAGCTACAGAGGCTTACTGTTCTCTTTTTTTTTTGTCCTATGTTTATCCTTTTTTTTTCTTTGGGCCCCTCAAATTTGGGCCTGAATGGTTTGGACCTTATAGATAAATATATATTATTTATGTTTATATTTGTAAAATATTTACATTATTTATCCATGATTTAATATTAATGATACATATCCCTTATTTATCTTTTATCATATATAATAATATAATAATAGTCTTGTATTATCTTAATTAATGCTTATAAAAAATATAATCATATACCATATAATATGTTAGAATAATGCTAGACAATCTAAAAATTTAGTCTAAATTTTAACCCAAATGATGTGACAAGTGATTTTTTCATTAACCATATAATCACATGTTGTGTGTGGTAAGGACAACTCACTTGCCATATCATTTGGGTTGAAATTTTGACTAAATTTTTAGGTTGTCAAACATTACTCATAATCATTTTATATATAATAATAATATAATTATAGACTTTTTTTAACTAGAAGCTGGCATTTGTCATCTTAATTAATGCTTATAAAATAATAATAAAATTATATATTATGCTATAATCATATCATAGATAATATAATAAAAATATATTATTTTCATATGGGAGTGACATGTGTCATTATTTAATGTTATTAATAAATATTTAAAATTTGAAATTAAATAATTAATTCATCCTATATATAATCATACCATATATAATTATATATCATATATCATATATAATTTTTTTTATGTGTCATATTTAATGTTATTAATAAATATTTAATGTTTTAAAATCAAGTAATTAATTTTTCATATATATAATAACATCATATATCGTATAACATATATAATAATAAAGTATAATTATAGTTTTTTAATCATAAATCACATGTGTCCTCTTAATTAATACTAATAAAATAATAATAAAATCATTTATCATATAATATGTTTTAATCATATCATATTATCATATTATATATAATATAATAAAAATATCTTATTTTCACGTGAGAGTGACGTATATCATTATTTAATAATATTAATAAATATTTAATATTTTTAAAGTTAAGTAATTAATTTATCATATATATAATCATATCATATATAATTATATATATATATATATATCATTTATCATTTATAAATATCTTCTTTTTATATGGGAGTGACATGTGTCGTTATTTAATGTTATTAATAAATATTTAATTTTTTGAAATTACGTAATTAATTTATCATATATATATATAATCATATCATATATAATTATATGTCATACTAGTGTATCAAACAGTGCGATGCACAGGCTTTATTATCTATATTTATTTTAAATACATTGGTCAATATAATTTGTAATTCATAAATTCAAAAGTGAAAATGTTTAAATATAAAAACACGTATCGAGAATGGAGGTCTTACAATTTTCTTTTCTTTTGTGTGTATAATCAAAAAACAATTACACACTCCAAGTTTGTTTATTTATTTAATTATTTATTTTCCTTACAATTCTATTTTTTTCCTTTTACAATCCTTTTCTAAAGACACTCAATCATAAAAAATTAAATTTTTTAAAAAAATCTAAAAACACTCAAGCTTGTTAGAAAATTATCATTTTTATCTTAAAACACTCCATCTTATGAATTTAAATTTTAAAAAAAAAATAACCAGTTCATTAGATCTGTTTATTTATTTCAACCATTTTTCATATGCCACTTGTGGTGGTGGCGACAAATCGAAATTAGAATATTGCTAAGCTAAATGGTAATTTTTTAAACCATTTGAAATCTTAAAAGTTACCCAAAAAAATTCTGAATTTAAAAAGTAGAAAAACGTGAATTAAATTTAAATGCCTCACTTCTAAAATTTCCATTTAAGAATATTATAAATGACATCAATATTTAATTAAAATAAAATATTAATAATAAAAGAATTTATGTACGAAGGAGTTCAACTAGAGCCGAAAGAGCACATTCTTTGTCTCCGATAATCCAGTTTTATAATTTTTTTTAATGATTTGTTTTATTTTATATTTTGTATTTTTAAATTTTATTTTATTTTATTTTAATATTCTTAAACGGTGATTTGATTAATTTGCTAAACGTTAGTTTAAATTAGATTTATTTTGGAGATTTAAAAATTGGTTTTGAGTGTGATTAGTATATTTTTGTCCTTTTTTGTAATTATAAATTGGATAAAATCATTAATAAAAAATGAATAAATTGAGTGAAGAAAGATATTTAGTGGATTGCCAATCGCATCACTCATTCTACACTCTACAATTATAAATGTGTTGCTTTGAATTTTTTTTTCCAATTATGCACGCTAACTTTTTAGGTTATAAATAGATTTTTTTTTTACGAATCTTTGCTGCAAACATTACTAGCAAATTGATTAATCAAGATAAAATAATAATAATAAACAATTTATATTATTTTCACTTTATAGAAGTCATGTCCTTCGTGCTAGGTGAAGAGGTCTCTACGCCAAGACCCTTAGCGAAAGAGCCCCTTCGCTAAGAAAGGTTGTCCTTCGCGCTAGGGTAACCCAAAGACATGCCTTCGCGGAGGGGTCTTCCCTTCGCGCCTACCAAGCGCGAAGGCCTAATTTCATCCAATCATGATGTCCTTCGTGGACATCATGTGTTAAATGGTGAGGGCATTCCTTCACCACTTTTCGTAACCTTTGTGGGTTGTGATGCCATTTTGGCGAGGGTATTCCTTTGCCGAGGCAAACACCTCTAAGTGGGCAACAAGTCATTTTTAGAAAAAAATGTACCTTCCTCGAAGTCATTTGCCAACGCCGAAGCCAATTTTGACTCCAACTTTCGGAAATCAAATCCAGGCAAACTTGTGAGACGAAAACAAACCCGGTCTTTGACTAACACCTATAATATCCCGATTCACATTGAAAACTTCTGAAACACTTTTGAAATTCCCGAAATACCATTCATTTAAAAATCAATTCGAAAACACTTGAAAACACTTAAATGAGTCTCTGAATTGCACAGAATTCAACTAGGAACATTTCCACTCATAGTTGGACTTGTAAACATTGAAAAATCTCATTAATATAATTTCTTTAAAATTGAGATTACCAACCATACAAAAACACAAAGATAATCAAGAATGTCATTTCTTAAATCTAATTCCTAAACATGTTCAACTAGGAATATTAATCGAATTACGAACTAATGCATGAACATGCAAAATGAGTGTGTGTGCTATACAACTTTTACATAAAGATTCAAGGACACATATTCATGAAATGTATGTGTGTGTGCACCTATATTTTGCAAGAGGAGAAAGAGTCTCAATACATATGTATCCATTGAGCCACATCCTTTTGAAAACGAATTTGCATGAGAGTCGTCATCCACCTTTGAAGCTCAAAATCGCACAAACCACCTAAACAACTGATCAATACAAATAAAGAGTTTGTTATAGAATCAAATCAACACAAATTTAAAACCTAACAATAGGCTGCGTGAGTGCATACAACATGTCTTGCACTCTTGTTGAAGTGCGCAACACACGCTCTACACTAAAGGCGTACAGTGTGTGGGCTGATGCGCAACGTTCGCTGCACGCCAACCAAGTGCACAAAGTGTTGGGCTTGCACGTAGCATTGGTTGTGAGCTCGCCATCCACGCAACAACTATTTCTTGGCTTACGTCCTGTTGCGTGTACAAATTCCCCTCCGTACACAATTTTTCAATTGACGATTTCTCCTTCGTTTAAGTTCCGATTTTAACTATTCAAAAATCATGATTTTCGTATTTCAAAGTAGTTTTAACCCCCAATCATTTCCAAAGATTAAATTCTAGGTCTTTGAGTACTTTTACTCTCTTTTTGGTGGATTTTCATCCATTAATCAAGGTATGATTTATTATTCATGTTTATTGATTTGTTTTCAATAAAACCTTGATTTGTTATTTTGATGTATGTTGTATGTGGCCTAGAATATAGTGATTGGTGATTCTACTTTTCTTTACACTAGATTAATGTGATTTATGAGCCTAATTGCATATAGTTTACATGGGATGATGTAATCTTGCATTCTATGTTTTGTGTTTGTCATGAACCCTTAGATCAATTTTGTTAAGGTGTAAAGTCTCAATAAGATCTTATAGAGATCTAGGTTGAGTGTTGATAAACGTTTGCTAGCAAAAGGCCTAAGGTTATAGTTAGTAGTTGCACATTACAATAGGAGTGTGTGATTACTTGAGTGTGTACTTACTTTCTCAACTAGTGAATTGGTTTATCATGGTCATGGATTCGACCCGTAGATGTTTCCTTATTGGAGGTTTTACCACGTAAAAAACCTCCTGTGTTCAATCTTTCTATCCTTCTCTTTTAATTGTTTATTTGTGCTTATGTGAATAGTTTATAATTATACAACAATTGAGAATTGAATAAAAGGGATAGTGACAAACATTCTAAGATCTTATATTTGTATATTACTTTTTAATAGTTGTATATGTGTTTTTCATTTGTAGTTTTAGCCTAAGTGTGGATTGAATGTGGTTTTAATATTGCTTTGGCTATGAAATTGCGTTGTTTCTAAGCAATCTAGAGGGTAGATCACTTGCATGTTAAGTGTTCGACAAAAAACATGAATGTAGGCTACATGAATGTAGGCTACAACCTATTCACCCCCTTAGGCCTTAGATTGTCTTAGGGTTGTTTAACCTTACATTATTTTCATACATGTATCTTGACAAAAAATAATAATAATAACATTTTATTGTACACCGGTTACTGTTGCATATAAAAGCATGTGATCGCTTGAGAGTTGCATGTGATCATCGAAGGGCACCTAAAAAAATAATGCATGTACAAGTAATAAAAAAGTAATTATTTTTAAATTAATAAAAATTCATTTATCGATAAATTAATAAATTATTCATTTATAAATAAATAAATAATCCCTCTAAAATTATAAGTTACCTAGGTCACAACAATATTACTTTATAGGGGTTTTACTGTCATACGTTTAGGGGGTTGTTGTAACCTCTTAAACCTCTTCATTCTAATGTTGCAACATTTTGTTCTCTTTGATGAGAAGCTCAGCATAAAAAAGCTCATTCCAAGCATCAGGCACACCAGGAAGGCACCAATGGTTACAATCCTGGATCAGGTACTTCAATTTGAGTTTCCTTTCCTCCTTCGTTAGATTATAGTCCCGATAGAAAGATGGGTGACCCTCCTTCCGATAATCGGTCATTCTGGTGATATTTAGGTACGTGACATGGTTTTTCATCCCTTTGAGCACCGATTCCAATACTTTCATTTTCGGTGGGTATACTGATAGATACGTCTCATTCTTGATCGGCCCAGTCTCCCTATCACATGCCCCTCCTGAATTCCACTCTCCACCACTAGATAAAAGACAAGAACAACAATTTTTTAATACCAAGAAAACCAAATATTATATTATGTCAAAAAAAAACACACAGAGAGTTGGCTAATTAAACAAGGAATTGAATTACAATTTGTATATATCTAATGGAATGAAACAAACAAAAATGTAGAAATTAAAGTAAATTCATTTGCAATTCACCTGAAGTGGGAGGCAGAATAACCTCTGAAGAAAACCATGGACTTGTTGGGATTTATACTGGCATCAACCCATCTAGCCCATGTTGTTAAAGCTTTTCGATATGCCTCGAGAACATTCAGTTCACCATACACATGGCTGCCTTCTTGGTAAAAGTTTTTCCTGCAAATTTCCGATCACTGATTGGATTACTATAAAAATTCTAGAAATGAGAATAATGACTGCAATTTACCCTTTGAAAGTTTTATCTGGAATCCACCAGTGTCCAGTGTTGAAGATGATGATATCTGCATCTTTATATTGATCAGATGACCTTTCCATTAAATCAAGCCTAAGCGTCTCCTTCTTCGATCCATCTTTGTCCGGCATTTTCCATTCTTGAACTAAGAAAGGAGATACGAAGAACTCCACGGAGAAGTTGTAATCCTATCCGTCATCCATAAGAACAATTAAGAGAAATTTCACTTTGATAATCCATTAAGAAAGTGCATAAAAGTTGAATGGATCAATAACCTACTTTGAATACAAAGGAGAATGAAGTTTCTCCTTTAGAAATTTGTTTTCCATCAGCTTCAAAAATATTGCTTGGATCTTTTGATGAGCCTTTCAGGATGCAAAGCAGAGATTCCCACATATTCCTATTCAAGGAATCGCCGACAAAGACGAGTCGTTTTCCTCTTAACAGTTCCAGCATACGAACAGCATCCAACCTATATATATATATATATATATATATATATATATATATATATGTATATAAATTAATCAACAACCCAAAAATCAAATGGAATATAAGAACTTGTTTAAGAACTCAAAAGAATAACAATAAAATCAACAAAAAAGTAAAAGCTCCAGTGCATACCTGGGCAAGTTACAGCCTTTAGGCTTCCACTTCATTTTCTGATAATCTGTATCAGGCCTACCATTATAAGAACAATTAAATTCGTGATCAATGACAGAACAGGACCCCTGTTTATAAAGCGGATACGAATCATCATGAACCCATTCTCCATCAAACAAATCACAGTTCATCAATGTCTCCATCCCCTGTGAAGAGTTTGTTGTTGATGATGATGATGTTGTAGGGGTTGTACAAGTGAGAGTATTAGTAGTAAAGATGCTTGTAAACCAGGGAGAATAAGAAGAACGATTAAAAGCCAATAAAATAGTAAAAGCAACAAAACCAAGCATGAACCCGTATGCAAAAGCTATACTTCTGGTTCTGAAAACTGTGCAGAGGCCTTTGAGGTGCTTTGTGTCCTCTGCCATGGCTGTTATTTCTTCGTTTTCTCTTTTTTTTTTCTTCATATCATTGTAAAAAGATAAACATAAAGAGTAGTGTTAGGCTTTCCAAATATTTTCTCATATTTCTTTCCAAATTGGTGTTGGCACATGAGGTGTCAACATCTTATAAATCATGAAATTATGTGATGAGTGATGTGATGACGTAACACAATTTAGAAAAAAATTTGGAAAGCCTAGTATTACAAATCAAAGATCCACATCATTTGACCACTAGATTTGGTACCAGATTTAGACACCATATTTAGATAAAGTAACATTATTACATATAAAACTCAAATTAGTTGTCCTAATTTGTGTCTAACCAACTAAATTGGGACATGTGTCTACATTTATGGAAGAAGTTGAAAAAAGATTTAAATTTAGACACATGTCTCAATTTGGTTGGTTAAACATAAATTATGACATCATTTTTAAACAATTGAGTTGAGTCCTATATATAAAAATAACTTCTTCTCATCATGAGCCGCCATGTGTCCATAATAAATATCTTATCATATATAATATAATAAAATAAAAATAGCTTCTTCTTACCATTAGATGCTATGAGTTCATAATAAATGCCTTATCATATATAATATAAGAGTGGCTTTATTGCTATGAAAGTTCTTTTCATACCCATATTTTGATAAATAACAAACTATGATTAAAATATCCATATTTAAAATTAGGAAAAGTATCATTTTACCCCCTGACGTTTGCCCTATTGTTAAGATGAGGACAGAGTTTGGCCATATTGTCGTTTCCCCCCCTAAAATTAAAGAAACGTTAAAAACGCCCCTTCTGTTACCTTTTCCATCCATTTTGACCGTTGACCGTTAAATGGGAAGGACACTAACGTCATTGACCATCTGAAATTCAATTTACAATTAAAATAAAAAACAATTAAAACAAGATTGATCTCCACCGTCCATCTTTGAGATAGACGGTGGAGATCTCTTTTTGTTTTTATTTTTATATTTAATAATAATAATAATAATCCCCAACAATCATCATCATCTTCTTCACCATCATCCACCATCATCACCAAACCCAGATATCATTCCCAAATATCTTCAATCTAAATTCATCAACAACAAACTAAAAAAAAAATTCTTCATCAATTCTTCTTCTTCTTTACCTGACCAAACCCAGAAACCAAAAAAAATCCACCCTATCAATTCTTCTTCTTCTTTACCTGACCAAACCCAGAAACCAAAACAAATCCACCCATTTCTTCATCAATTTCTTCATCCCAAAACATGCTGGCAATATTTTTGCCCCAAATCAAACTATCAAACCCTCCACCCATTCGAATCTCTCTCTCTCTCTCTCTAACCGAATCATCAACAACAAGAAGTACCCAAACATCAACAACAACATCATCAAAGCATTGTCAAACAAAGAACCCACTGTCAAACCCAAACCCAATCGAACCCCAATCGGCGCTGGTGAGAGAGAGATCGAGAACGAGAACGAAGAGAGAGAGAGAGAGAGAGAGAGAGAGAGAAGGCGTGGGTGGTCATCGTTGTCGCCGAGATTGTCCGTGCCGGTGATTTCGAGCACAATCGGCTTGGTGGCGGCTTCCGGTCGACGTCGCAAGAGGACAGATTGTGGCTTCCGGTCGATTTGGGTCGATCATGTTCTGGGTGGTGCCGGTGGTGTGGTTTGCCATCTGGGTTTGGTTTGGGTTATGTGTTTGGAGTTTGGTGATGATGATGATGAATCGATGATGGTGGATGATGGTGAAGAAGATGATGTTGATTGTGGATGATGGTTCATGTTTTTGTTCTGGATGATGAAAATGTTGATGATGATCTATTTAATTTATTTAATTTTAAAAATATAAACTAAATTATTATCTATTTTTTAAGGAAAAATATGAATTCAATTTTATCTATTTTTAAATATATATATTATTTATTTAATTTTTAAAATATAAATTAAATTAATAATAATAATAATTCCACCGTTCATCTTTGAGATGGACGGTGGAGATCCATCTTTTTTTAATTGTGTTTTTTATTTTTGTTTTTTGTTTTTATTTTTATTTTAATTCATTAATTTATCAAAGCAGCTTTCAGGGGTAAATCTATAATTTCCTTCCCATTAAACGGTCAAAGGGGCAAATATTACATTGACTGGATGGAAAATGTAACAGAAGGGGCGTTTTTAACGTTTCTTTAATTTTAGGGGGGAAAACGGCCAATATGGCCAAACTATGTCCTCGTCTTAACAATAGGGCAAACGTCAGGGGGTAAAATGATACTTTCCCTTAAAATTATTAATATGATACAATTATTTAATTAAAAAGAATTACTTAGCACCCACCAATGACCCATCTTATTTCTTACCCAAACCCTAAATTTTATTTAAAATAAAAAATTGATTAAAAAAATGAAGGATACTATTGTACAATAAAAATGGTCGTAAGAAAACAGTAGAAAAAAACATAAATCTTGTTTAAAAAAAACATAAATCTTTAAATTTGGAAAGAAAAGAAAAGAAAAACTTAAACTCATTATTAAGCCAACTACAATAAACCCAGTATCCGCTTTCCAGTTTCCATGAAAGTTTCTTTTCATTTCAAGTTATTCAATAATAAGCGAATGCTCTCAAGGCCGGTGAAGTGGTGATAGAATTTTTTTTTTTCCAGACATTTCTTTCCCCTTAAATCCTTCTCAACAAGAGTTTCTTTGTAGATTTTCAGGAAAAAAAAAACAATTTTATTGTTGAGCTTGTGTTTTGACTTTGTCAAAACTGATTAAATGTGTTTTTTAAGCACAATTAAATGGGATTTAAGAAAAAATAATATGATTAAGTTGTTAATACTTATTACCATTCAAAGGATAGTTTTGGTATTTGGAAAGGGCAAAGAGTAAATTGAAAATTTCAAAATTTTAAATGGATGTGGCAAGAACTTTTTTGGGAGGCAATAGAGTCACCCACTCAAATGAGTAATGCTAGGCTTCTCAAAAAAAATTTCAAAAAACTTCCCAAATCATATTGGCATATAATTGTCAACATTTTATAAATTATGAGTTTATATGATGAGGGATGTGATGTTGACAATTCACATACCAACATGATTTGGGAAGCTTTTTGGAAAACAAATTGGAAAACGTAACATTACTCATATAAAAATAACATCTTTTTACCATGAGCCGCCACATGTCCATAATAAATGTCTTATCATATATAACATATAATTGGGTTAGACTATATCAACATAAATTTCTAACTCAATTATTTAACTTCAATATCTTAACTACTCATTTTCTCATAAGCTATTTAATCCAATGGCTGAGAGGTTGAAGTCAAAAAATTGAGTTAGAAATTTGAATTGATATAGCTTGACCCAATATAATTATATAAAAATAATTTTTTTTCTCACCATGAGCTGTCATGTGTCCATAATAAATGCCTTATCATATATAATATAATAATATAAAAATAGCTTCTTCTTAACAGAAGTCGCCATGTGTCTATAATAAATGTCGTATCATATATAATATATAAATATACAGCTAGATATCAAGTATGCATTAATCTATTCTGACATCAATGGTCTATTTTCCCATTTCCTTAGCAGTTATGAATCATGCAACTCCTTTCTGATAGACTTGGGTGCACCTGTAAAGCTTTTATGTACATGGCCTTCCCTAAACTCAGCTGTCATTCTAGTTGGCATGCCACGTCGGAATCTGTAATATAATTTGATTAAGTTATGGTGGGATTCTTCCTTATGATTTTAGACACGTGTTAACATCAATTACTTTGAAAAATCTAACTGGAATAGGAGTCTTCGCTACCTGGGCCTCTTGTAACCGCTCACCATGAGTGGATAGAGTCCACCTCCCTATAAACTCTCAACCAACTTTTTCCTTTAATCTGACTCATGTCCTGCATGTATACGAATGCAATTCTATTCAACTTCATCAGGGACTCTTTAGAGGCACCAATTCTGATCAATCCTTCAATCTAGGAACCTTGTCTTGAACTAGAAAAGTAACCTAGATGTGCACGTCTCCTTCAAAAGCCATCCTTAAATAAAGTATTTGACCTAATGTTGTACAAGGGAACATGAGAATCCCAAATTCGAAGGAATCGGGCTTCTTTAACTTCTACATCGTTGGCAAATGAAGCTCGATATATCATTGGTGGAAAATAAAGCTCGGGGTTCTGTAAGAAATGTGCCTATAATGTGAGGTCTCCAGTTAAGCTTGAATTCCTAGGTTAGGAAGAATGGAAAAACTTTATCATTAATAGAAGTTCACCTAGTCTTTAATACTGAGACAGTGAAGCATTGGAGTCTTGCCATAAAACACATGATCCGAGGAATATAAACTCACCTTGCATCCTTACCATCAAGTAATTTTTTTTCGTGCTCAAACCCCTTGCTTGATTTTCCTTCGCTAATGTCCTATCCATGAGAGATTACCTTTCTGGCAGTTTTCCCGTAGCTGAAGCGATAGGCTAATCAATACACATATTGTTGCACCCTCTTGTTTGCAGTCAACTTTTGTTCGAGATCATTAGTGTTATCCAAATTGAGCGCCAACGAGAGAAGCAAAACATAAAGAATGAGCTAGCTGACCTTTGTGCCAAACAGCAGAAACTTCAAAAAGCTCATCTCCTAGAGAAAAATAGCCGGAGGAGGAGATTATGATCGGACGATAAATGTACATATTTAAGGTCCCGATTTCCTAGCTTTTGTTTTCGTTTACGGGTGTGATTTTGTATATAATGTGTTTGTTGAGCCTTGTGTAGGTACATATTCCATACAATAAGGTTTTGAGCTTAAAGTCAAGTTTGGGAAGCCAAAATGAGCCAAAAAGAGAACAATAGAAGTATTCAGAGTTGTCGCGGCCTCGCCGTTGACCCAAACCGCTGCGTGATTCGTGGTCAACCGAGGCAAGAAAAACCATTATCTCGCGGTGGATCCACCATTGAGCTAGAACGCGACATAGAGTCCGCGGCACTGGTCAACTCTGTTTTCCAAAAATTGATGGGCTGAAATTCTAAAATGCCAATGCAGAACACTCCACTTTCAGGGGCCATATTTCCCTCCTCATATCAAACCATGATTAGTTCTTTATATATTTGGAAAGCCTTAGAAATCTACTTTTTAGAGGTTTTTACAGATTGCAATTCCGGGTTTTCTAGAGGGGGATATGCACGTTTTCGTAACGGTACGTGAGGCTAGAAACTGTGTCGCACCGTTTTGCTAGACAGCGGCACTTAAACCGTGAAAATTGTTGTCGCTAGTGTGCCGCACCAGCCGTCTTGCTAGACAACGACACACCTGATTCCAAACCGTGGTAAGTCAGTTTTAGACCATTTTTGAAGGGGCAAATGTGTCCTTTCGCACCCCATTTCGTCCCCAAACTTTCCCTAACTATAAATACAATGTTTCTCTCCTTCTCTTCAGAGAAGAACAGAGCAGCCTTTTACTTTCTTCATCTTCTTCATCAATCAAGAGAGAGAGAAGCTTTCAAAGCTCTCATGGAGAAGAACCTCTATAGGAAGCTCACCACCACCACCACTTTCTACTCATTATCCACCACTTTTGAGAGTTGATTACAAGGAGATATGAGTGGTCTATGACCAATTACAAGGAGATATGAGTGGTCTATGACCAATTTCAAGCTAGGGATTCATGGAGCTCTTGGAGGGATTTCTTCAAGGGTTGTCCCCTTTAAACTCATTCTCTTTGTATTTCATGTTTTCTTGATTGTGTACTCCTCACTTGGGAAATATTGCAAACCTTATTTGTGCTCAATATATGTTGGTTGATTTTATATTCATTTGGGTTTTTATTTGTTCTTGCTATTATTGATTAATCTCTTATCTTGATATGCTTGTGTGTGGAGATTGGAAATTGATATATGTTCATAGATGGGATTAGGAGTAGATTAACTTAATTGTAGGAGTAGTTATAATCAAATATCCCATTTGTGTGTGTGTGTGTCTTTGGAAGGTCAAAATGCCACGTATGGATGGGTATTGAGTGTTTGTGGGTTTCGGTTGTGCCTATGGAGAACCAATCCGGGTATAACCTTAATCACTTAGCTCTATGATATGGATGAAACTTGTTCTATGCATGACCTTTGCTAGAGTAAGTTATGGCTATATGTTCATATGCTTAATGGTAAGGATTAGAGGAACAATTGCTCTAGCCATGACCTTTGGAGAGTGATTTGTGTCTCGAATCCCTTAGTTGAGACAACAATCACAATTGCTCTATTCATGATCTTTGGGGAGTGATTTGTGTTTGTGAATCTCTTATTTGAGAGAACAAGCTCTTAACTTGAATTAGAAGTGCTTAATGCCTTATGTTGGCTCTAGGTTCTTGTGCTTAATGGGTCTTTGGGGAGTGATTTGTGTTTGTGAATCTCTTAATTGAGAGAACAAGCTCTTAACTTGAATTAGAAGTGCTTAATGCCTTATGTTGGCTCTAGGTTCTTGTGCTTAATGGGTCTTTGACCAAAAGACACAATTGCTCTATCCATGACCTTTGGGGAGTGATGATTTGATTTTGGTATTCATTAATCAACAAATGATTCTAAACAAGAGATGATTTGGTTTCAGAACTCTTTAATCGTGAGAACGAGCCCCTAACTAATAGGATGTCCTTAATGCCTAACAACCACTATTTGTGCACTTATGTATGGTAAACCTATTAAACCTTGTGTGATCATTCTTATGCATCTCCTATCGACTCTTTTATTTGTAACTTTAAACATTATTCTCACCTCTCCATATTCTTAGTTTTCATTTTCATTCCTCTCATTTACATTTCCTCACACACACACACACACACACACACACACACACACACACACACACACACACACACACACACACACACACACCGCATTATGCTTATACCTCACACACACCATTCTCACCACATCTGCATTCTATTTACATTGCTTTCAATAAACTCTAGAACATAAGACAGTCGATGGATACCACCTCTCTGTGGACGATCCTCTTACTTGATGCTATACTAGTTATTAGTCACTAGCACCCGTGAAGTTGAACTTATAAATATCTTTTGACGAGAGTACAACGACGCTCTCATCAGATTACCTTACTAAGAGAACTAAATGAAGAGACTAAGAATACCAACAAGAGTATGATAGCTCAAAATGAAGCCATTCTAGCTTAGCTCGATGTTTATCACGCTGACAGTTGCAAACATACTCAGATGGGGCTTGTGGCTCATGCTCCTAAGGCATGGGACTTGATAGTGATCTCAGGCTAGGACATACCCGAAATTGAAAAACGGGTTGTAGCCGATCAAGCTGCGGAATAGGCCCAACTTAAGGTTGCAGCTGATGAATCTATGACACAGATCGTGGAAAACTTGGCTTCATCGAAAAGTAATCCAGAAGGTTCTTTTGTTGCTAAAACGAGCAAGGATATTCCTTAGAAAAACTCTGCTCTTTCTACGGAGTGATTGCTAGAACTTTTTTGGCTTTCCAAGCCATCTTCTTTATTACTTTCCTTTTTGACAACGCGTGAGTTTTGTTTTCTTTTGTAATTAAAAACTTTTTTGCTAGCTTATCGTGCCATGCTTTATGAACATCTTTGAGTATATGTTAATTTGGTTACATGGGTCATCTGACTTTCTTCTGCTTTATTCATAATATTTCCACACTAACTATTATGGTTAGCCTATAAGGTCTTCTAGGTTCTTGTCCATACGTGACTAAAACCAAATATGCAAACCTCGGGGACTTGGAAGAGTTTGATGTTCATGTGTACTCCACATGTGGTGGAGCTTCCATGAAACCTTTGCTTTTAAGGACTTTGAAAAGTCTGTGGTTTACATGTAGTCCACAAAGCATGATGCTGGCCCAATAACTTCGCTCTTAGGGACTTGAAATAGTCAACGGTCTAAGCGTAGCCAACAAAGAATGAAGCTGACCCAATAACTTTGCTCTTAGGGACTTAGAAGAGTCCACGGTCTAGGTGTAGTCCACATGTGATGAAACTTTAACCGAATATCATCAGGGTATAGTCCATATGTGGTGAAACTTTAATCGAATATCATGTATGTGTAGTCCACCCGTGGTGGAGCTTTAACCAAATATTATCTAGGCGTAGTCCACCCGTGGTGGAACTTTAACCAAATATCATCTAGGTGTAGTCCACATTTGGTTGAAATTTAACCAAATATCATCTAGTTATAGTCCACATGCGGTGGAGATTTAACCAAGCAAATCAAATCTCGTAATTGAGAGGCAAAAGTGAGTTGTGTTTAATTTTAAGAAATTCAAAGAATACAAATACAAACAACAAATTATTTGCAGCAAATCTAGCTGGCACTACTACTAATTTGGTCATACCGACTTTTCGAATTTAAACAAATAAACAATGCTTCAGCTGGTACAACTTCTTGCAATTGAAATCAAATGAGATGTAAATGACTCGTAGAGGTCAGAGATAGAACCTCTTAAGGCGGTCTGTATTCTATGTATTCCTCACTAACTGCCCTTCCATGTCTTCGTTAGAATCTCCCAGACTTTATAAGGTCCCTCCAAGTTTGGCCTTAGGGCCCCATCACTGGCTTTCTAGTATTGACAGTTACCTTCTGTAAATTTCCTACTTCCCTCAACTTTTTGTTGTAGTACCTAGCAATTCTTTGTTGATACACGGCCACTTTCTGTACCACATTCGACCTCTTTTCATTTAGTAAGTCAAGGTTGTTTCTTAGCAAATCTTCATTTTTTTTCTAAGAAATAGGTCATCTAAGGTGTGGCTATCTCAACCTCGATAGAAAGGAAAGCCTTTGCGCCAAATTCGAGACAAAAAAATGTTTTCCTTATAACGGTTCACTTTGTAGTGCAGCGTGCCCATAGGATATGAGGAAACTCTTCTGACCATTTTCCTTTCTTCTGATCTAGCTTTCTTTTGATCAGCTTCCTTTTGATCAGCTTCCTAATCACCTTGTTGGTTGATTAGACCAGACCATTGGATTAAGGATGTGTTGATGATGCGCAGTGGCAGTGAATGTTGTACCTACTGTAAAATTCTCTAAAGTTATGGTTGTCAAATTGCATCCCTAGGTTGGTCTCGATCACCCAGGGTGCCCCGTATCTGTAGATAATGTTGTTAAGAACAAAATTTGTAGTGTTAGCCTCAGTGATGTGAACCGGGGTTTTAGCTTCTAACAATCTCGTGAAATAGTCTTTGGTCATCACTGCTTATCGATGTTGGTTGTGGCAAGAACTAAGAAGGCAGGGGATCTATGATGCCCAATCCCTATTGGGCAAATGGCTATAGGGCATGGAAGTTAAATATTCAGTAGATTGGTGAATTAAGTCAGATACTTTGTGGCATGCTTCACACCTTTAGGAATACTTATTGGCATCTTCATGCAGGGTTGACCAGAAGTATCCTTGTCATAGCACTATGTGCGTGAGTGATAGGACAATATTCTTCAAACACCTCTGTTATGACTTTGGTTGCCTCTCTAGGATGTAAACATCGTAGTAATGGCAAAGAACTACCTCGCCTATACAAGCTTCCATGAACCACCGTGAACCTTGGGGCTTGGTACTTGATCTTCCTCGCTTTCTCCATATCATCGGGAAGCTTGTGTTCCAGTATGTTGTCTACTAATGGGTCCATCCAACTAGGAGAGGTTTTAACAGTAAGATTTTTAGATTTTTCGTGGATCCTAAGCTATGGTACTAGCTGGAGTGGTATGTTTCTAGGCAAAACTTACCCTCAATTTGATGCCATTTTTTCTAACATATATGCTTTTTGTTGTTCTTTCTTGGAATCTGTTTCATCACAAAAGTGTTAAATTTCGGTAATAATTCTAATACATTGGCTATGTAAACTGCAATGTTGTCTCCCTGAGCTTGGAAACCTTTATTAACTTAAATCATCACCAACTGTGAGTCACTTTTGACCTAGAGGTTAGAAACTCCTAGCTCGACAACAGTCTTCAATCTTGCTAAAAGGGATTTGTATTTGGCTTCGTTTTTGTAGCTTTGAAACTAAAACTGAGACAGTACTGCAATTCCACTCCCTATGGATCTATAAGAAGCAACCCATCTCCATTTTCCTTTATATTGGTAGCATCATCTACATACATTAACCATTAATAAGATGTTGGGATTTGAGGGTCATCTGGTTCATTCGGTTTGGTCCAAATGCTTTGGACTCCATGACTGGCTCATCTAGATCGAAGAACTCCACCAGAAAGTCTGCCACTTCTTGGACTCCAAATGGTTTGAATGTTGGATTTACTTGAAGCTTATGACTTAAGATCTGAAACGGGATACTCGACATATCCTAATGGGACAAGGCAAACACATCTTTGATTTCTTTCAAAAAATGCTTTGAGGCGAACTTTATGTTCTTCAGGTAATTGAGCTTCGATGCAAGCTACCTCGGTGGCATCATCTTGATGGATTTGGCAGCATTCCAAATCTGCTGCTGGCTCTCCCCTTTCATGTTACCTTGGGGATTCAGCATCTTCTTCTTTTATCTCTTCTTCGTCAATTTGTACAGGTTCGACTATCGGGAGGGATTCTTCTAACTTATCGAACTCCAAAAGCTCTGGCATAGGCAAGGTATTTGTGCTCCCAAGTTCATAACGAGGTGGAGTGGGGAGAGAAATTTGAAGGTTATCATACTAGGATATCATCCTTTCCATATCATAGTGCATCGAAGTATGACCATCTGTCATTGGTTCGAGTTCGGGAGCTTCATCTTTATCTAGCACGGCTTGAGGGTGGTGTGCCCCCGACAATTGTGGGTTAGGACTAAGGGGAACAACCCCCATATCTTCTTGGGTTGACATCAACAGAGCAGGATCCATCTCCCTGAAATTATTATAAAAAAAACACAAAACGGAAAAAAAAAAAAAACAAATGTTAGAAAATGCTAGGTCGAATACAAGTCTTTTACACATGCATTCTTCCCATAGACGACGCCATTGTTAACAACAAAGAATTGTTAACTATATTCTATAAGGTGGTTCTTACAGAAAGACCGCCTCAAATCAACCTATAACACTTCTGATTCAGGCATTGCCATGAGTAAGAAGGTTAAACTGGGTGTTGCATGAGATAAGAAAGTGCATGGATCGCATTTACAACAAGGGTTAACATATACAAAAGTTGTTTCAAGATAAGGATTGATCAAAATATCCATATACAACATCTCATCAAGAACAAAAAATGATAAATAATCATAAAACTTAACAATGAAAGGTCGAAAAAGCTATGAGTGTTCTTTTATTCTATTGATCTTGTCTATGCACGGCCTTTCTAGCTTCTTTTATACACATCTGAATATCTAAACCACTTCTTTAACTGTTTCCCCACTTCTTTGATGGTGGAGATACTATCTTTTTCGACCAAGATATGTCAGGAATGTTCTTACTCCATTTTCCCCTTCTGTGAGAACCAACAATGGTCCATTTGCCCACTTCCTTGGCAGTTATGAATCATGTAACTTCTTTCTAATAGACTTGGGCGCACATATAAAGCTTTTATGTACCTGGCCTTCCATAATCTCAACTGTAATCCTAGGTGGCAACCCACATCGGAATCTGTAATATAATTTGATTGAGCTGTGGTTGGATTCTTCCCTGTAATTTTGGACACATGTTAACATTAATTACTCTGAAAAATCTAACTAGAATAGGAGCCTTCACCACCTAGGACTCTTGTAACCGCTCACCATTAATGGATAGAATCCACCTCCCTACAAAATCTCAAACCAACTTTCTTCTTCAATCTAACTCATGCCTTGTGTGTATATGGACGCAATTCAGTCCAAATTCATCAGGGACTCCTTGGAGGCACCAATTCTGGTCAATCCTTCAATCTAGGAATCTTGTCTTGAACTAGAAAAATAACCTAGCTGTGCATGTCTCCTTCAAAAGCCACACTTAAATAGAGTTTATGACCTAGTGACATACTAAGGAACATGAGAATCCCAAATCAGAAGAAATCGGGCTTGCTTGACTTCCATGTCGTTGACAAATGGAGCTCGATGTATCATTGGAGAAAGTGACCTCACTAGTCACATCTCTTCCTTTAGCCCAATCTGAACACAATATTTGGTAGGGTGCCACACGATGGGATATAAGGACCACAAATCTTAAAGAACCAGCTCCGACTAGCTTCTATATTTGTGGCAAATGGAGCTCGAGGCTCTATAAGAAAGGTGCCCATAATGTGAGGTCACCACAAGGTCTCCAGCTAAGCTTAATTCCGAGATTAGAAATAATGGAAAAATTTTGTCAATAACAACAGTTAATATTAATTATTTTTTTAAGATCTAGTGAACAGATCAGTTGAATTGAATTTTTTTTTGTGGGTTTCATATTATGATTTTGGCTGTGTTGTCGAATAATTTGAAAAATAAAACGAAAAATCAGTTTTTAGGATGAGAAAAGATTTAGACTGTAGAGGAAGATGAGTTCTGATACGATGTCGCTTGAGTAGATCAATGTGGAGGATTTTAATAAGCAGGAGGTTATTAAGGTTGTGAAGTATTCGTTGAAACTGAATTCGAGAAGAGAGGCGACTGCTACTGGGGTGGCTAGGGTTTGGTCGATGCGAGATGTGTACAATAAGTATCGGAGAAATGAATTCTTGTTGGGTTTTGGTTGGAGAAATGAATTCTTGTTGGGTTTTGGTTGAAGAGAGAGAGAGAGAGAGAGAGAGAGAGAGAGAGAGAGAGAGAGAGAGACGAAGAAGGCTAACATGCGAGGAAAGAAATTGGCTAGGAAAAGAGATAATACGTGGAGAAAATTTAGGTGAGGTAAGTCAAGACAAAAGGAGGGTAATTTTGTCCATTCAACCTTAAATTTGATAAGAACAATAAAAATTTTGAAAGTGGATAAAAACAGTAAACCTATAAATTTTTTGATTATATCCTGCTATTTCCCCATAAATAATCCTTCTAAAATAATAATTTCCCCGATCCGAACTTTTAAGTTTGGGGGGTTGTTGTAGCCTCTTAAACCTCTTATGATTCTAAATTTCTAATGTTGCAACATTTTGTTCTCTTTGATGAGAAGCTCAGCATAAAAAAGCTCATTCCAAGCATCAGGCACACCAGGAAGGCACCAATGGAAACAATCCTGGAATTTCCTTTTTTCCTTCGATAGATTATGCTCCCGATAGAAAGATGGGTGACCCTCCTTCCGATAATCGGTCAATCTTGTGATATTTAGGTACGTGACATGGTTTTTCATCCCTTTAAGCACCGACTCCAATACTTTCATTGTCGATGGGTATGCAGATAAATACGTCTCATTCTTGATCGGCTCAGTGTCATTATCACATACCCCTCCTGAATACAACTGTCCACCCCTAGATAAAAGACAAGAACAACATTTTTTTTAACACCAAGAAAATGAAATATTGTTCTTGTTTCAAGTTTCAATTTTCAAACAAGATTTCTAGGAAAATGAAAGGGATATCCAAATAAGATCTTTTTTATGTTTGAATTTCACATTCCAAAGTAAATTCATTTGCAATTCACCTGTAGTGGGAGGCAGAATAACCTCTAAAGAAAACCATGGACTTGTTTGGATTTATACTGGCATCAACCCATCTAGCCCATGTTGTTAAAGCTTTTTGATATGCCTCGAGAACATTCAGTTCACCATACACATGGCTACCTTCTTGGTAAAAGTTTTTCCTGCAAATTTCCGATCACTGATTGGATTACTATAAAAATTCTAGAAATGAGAATAATGACTTCAATTTACCCTTTGAAAGTTTTGTCTGGAATCCACCAGTGTCCAGTGTTGAAGATGATGATATCTGCATCTTTATATTGATCAGATGAGCTTCCCATTAAATCAAGCCTAAGCGTCTCCGTCTTCGATCCATCTTTGTCCAGCATTTTCCATTCTTGAACTAAGAAAGGAGATACGAAGAACTCCACAGAGAAGTTGTAATCCTATCCATCATCCATAAGAACAATTAAGAGAAATTTCACTTTGATAATCCATTAAGAAAGTGCATAAAAGTTGAATGGATCAATAACCTACTTTGAATACAAAGGAGAATGAAGTTTCTCCTTTAGAAATTTGTTTTCCATTAGCTTCAAAAACATTGCTTGGATCTTTTGATGAGCCTTTCAGGATGCAAAGCAGAGATTCCCACATATTCCTATTCAAGGAATCGCCGACAAAGACGAGTCGTTTTCCTCTTAACATTTCCAGCATATAAACACCATCCAACCTATATATAACAATCAATCAACAACCAAAAAATCAAATGGAAATTATTATATAAGAACTTGATTAAGAACTCAAAAGAATAACAATAAATTCAGCAAAAAAGCAAAAGCGCTGGTACATACCTGGGCAAGTTACAACCTTTAGGCTTCCACTTCATTTTCTGATAATCTGTATCAGGCCTACCATTTTGAAAACAATTAAACTCGTGATCGATGAAAGAACAAGACCCCTGTTTATAAAGCGGATATAAATCATCATGAACCCAATCTCCATCAAACAAATCACAGTTCATCAATGTCTCCATCCCCTGCGAAAATTCTTTTGTTGATGATGATGTTGTAGGGATTGTACAAGTGAGAGTACTAGTAGTGAAGATGCTTGTAAACCAGGGAGAATAAGAAGAAGGATTAAAAGCCAATAAAGCAGTGAAAGCAACAAAACCAAGCATGAACCCATATGCAAAAGCTATACTTCTTGTGGTTCTGAAAACTGTGAAGAGGCCATTGAGGTCTGTTTTGAGAGCTCCTCCATTCATGGAGGGATGCTCTGTGGCCTCTGCCATGGCTGTTTTTTCTTTCTTTTTTTCTCAGTTTTTTTTTTTAAGTAATGAAAAGGCTTCCCAAAAATCTTCCCAAATGGTGTTGGCATATGAGTTGTCAATATCATGTAAATCTTGAGTTTATGTGGTGAGAGTTATGATGTTGACAACTTACATGTCAACACCAATTGGGAAGGATTTTGAGAAAAAAAAATTAGGAGACCTAGCATTAATATTTTTTTATACCCAAATTTGAAGCACAAATGATGTGGCATCCCTAAAATCCAATCATATAATATCAATGTCAAAAAATCAAAGATCCACATCATTAAGGTATCAGTCATCAGATTTGGACACCAAATTTGAATAAAATATCATTATTACATATAAACATACCTTCTTCTTATCAAGAGCCGCCATGTGTCCATAATAAGTGTTTTACGATATATAATCTAATAATATAATAATAGCTTCTTACCATTAGCCACCACGTGTCCATAATAAATCCCTTATCATATATAATAATTATATAAAAATAGTTACTTATCATCGGAAAAAAAATCTTCCTTGGGTTCGTCTCACGGCTGATGTTGGTGAGATGAACCCAATAAAATAGTGACATACCTATTAAAATTAAAATTAACTTTTTCTTTCTCTAGTTATATAGTGATGTGTGACAATGTTTTTAGAATAAAAAATTTACTCTTATTTCCTCTCCCTCTGTCTCTTCATACAGTAAGTCTTCTCTTGTTGGCAAAGTTTTTAAAATTTAATTAAACCCTAATGTAACTAATCTTCTTTTGGCAGTCTTCCATTATTGACCGTAATTTTCTCATTTTTTTTTTGTTTCTTCGTTTGTTCGTTTTTTCTCTTACTCTCAACATATTCAGTTAAGTTAAAAGTATCCTTCATACTTACCGATTGAATCCCAGTAGTACCGTTGTAGGGAGAAAGAAACCAAAAATGATAAGAGAGGATTGAGATTTAAGAAGGTGAGATAAACACTTTTGCTGGAAATTTTTTTAGAGTTGGTGGGTCTTCAATTCTTTTTTTCTTCGGTCTTTCTTAGCTTTAGGGTTTTACAAGGGAGTGAAAAGATGACAACTATTTGTAGATATCTAAACTATAATAGTAATTAAAATTATATAATGAATAATAAATATAAAAACTTACCATTAAAATTATTTAATCTTCAAAGGTGTGAAAGGAATGAGAAATTGAAGGGTGGAGAAGAAATGCAATTTCTTGAGAAAGATGAGAAGACTTAGGGTCCGTCCTATAAGCGTTTTTCGTGTTCTGTTTTTCGAAAAGAAAAACGAAAATAAAAACAGTGTTTTTGGTTTCAATTTCAAAATCCGAAAACTCATCTGGTATTATATGTTGAAACCATATTCTGAAAATAAAAATACTAAAAACGCGTCTGGTAAATCAACCGAAAAATATCAAAGTTTGATATTAAATTCATCACAAGTAAGTATCAACTAAATCAAAAAAATTAAAATATTAATATTATTTTTTGTGGCCAATCCAGCCTACAAAACCACCGATCAACAATAAAATTCAAAGAAAAATGAACAAATGAACTGAAGATCCAATATGAATCTTCTCAAACCAATCAACAACAGAGCTAAAACCACCATACCTAGATTCAGTTTCATCAAATTTTTGAAAATTTGTAAACAAACAATTCAAATGAAAATGAACAATCCTATTTTCGCATACCAGAATCCAAATCAGCTTCTAAATAATTCCCACTTCCTACAAAATCATTCATGTTTTCTAGTTCATTAATTTCACACAAAGAAACCCAGAAAATCTATTCAAAATCTTCAAAAAAAAAAGGCTAAAACTACATAAATCATCTTATTTTTGATAGATGAACTTGCATTCCCACAATCCAGAGTTCATATAATCAAGCAATATTCTATAAATGGAAACTACATAGTTCCTTCATACTAATATAACAAACCAAAATCATGATACTGTCAGAAGCTGAAGACAAGATGAAGACAAGCTGATCGGCGGCGAGCTGAAAAGAAGACCAGATCGGCGAGCTGAAGAAGAAGACCAGACCGCCGCTGAAGAATAAGCTGAAGACAAGCTGAAGAAGAGCAAATCGATGGCGAGCTAAAGAAGAAGAAGACCAGATCGGCGGCGGTGAACGGTAACTAATCAGTGGCGGCGGTGGCGGCGAGCTGAAGAAGACCACCAGATCGGAAAGAGAGAAGACAAGGAAGAAAGAGGATGGCACAGTGAAGAGATAAAAGAAAAAAAATTATTGTTAATGTAAGTTCCTCATATTTTGATTGGCTTATTTCGTTGACAAATCACATTGGGGATTATTCTTTGTAAGGGTAATTTAGGCCTCTTGAGTGTGATCAAGCTTCAATGACATCATCTCTCTCAAAGAGCACTTCAAAGGTATCTCACTAGTTTAACTTTCTTTGAAGAGATCTAGTTGCACACACTCACTTGCATGCATTATGTTCCTATCTTCATGTAATTGAATGATGTATTGTATGCCTCTTTTCACACTCCACACTTGCACATTTTGCACATCACTTAGTGTGTTGAGTTTGCCCAGAAAAGAGAATTTCTTCTCTTAGCGCGGCCTAGACCGCTTGGCAAGACATGCCTGCACCGCGGCATACAGAGCGGTATACCTCAGCAGAGTAATGCTTTCTGTACCGCTTCCTGTACACTTGCACGCAAAGCGACCCAAGTCGCGGTGTTGTTCAGTAGGCCTCTGTTGCCCATACCGCGGCCTGTGCACCTGCATGCACAGCGCCCTGCACCGCATTGTTGTCCAAACGGTGCACTGCTGTGTGTACCGCGGTCTGGACACTTGCCTGCGACGCGGTCCATCTAGCGGTATTGACGGGATTTTGTGCCCTAAGTTCAAAACGACGCTGTTTCAACTAGGGCTCCCTTATATATACTCTATCTTCTTCCTTGCTCGTTTTTCATGAGTTCAAGAAGCCATTTTTGATAGGCCAAGATTCTCTTAGAGAGAGAAACTCCCAAGAACTCATCTTTACTCAACCAAACACAAATCCATGTGCATCTAACATCTTCAAGCATCATCTCATCATGGATTCTTCTTGCTTTCATTGACTAGGTAACTTGAACATGCTCTAAATCTCATTGTATTTATTTATGTTCTTGTTTGCCTAGGGTTAGCTCTTTTATGTGATTTTATTGCATATCTTTATGTTTATTGGCATTTATAACATGATTGAGTTGTTGTTTGTTGGTTGAGAGCTTTGTTCATTAATAGCTAGCATTTAGGACGATTTTACCCTTCTAGCTAAATCTTCATGCATTTGCATTTAGATATTGATATCTAGGATTTGCATTTATTGACATCTTTAAATCCTTAGATAAGCATTTATTGTTGCCTAGCATTAATTGCATGTTTGAATATCTTTTACATATTCACATAGGTTGTTTAACCTCTTCATTGATTGTTAAGCTTTGTGACTAAGTGAGTTAGTGCACAAGCTTGTGGTCAAGAATCACTATTAAAGGCCTGTTGGGTAGAGTGAAAGGGTTAGTGACCAAGTAGGTGTGACTTGAGGTCAACCTAGGTTGTAAACTTTCGTTCAAATAGTGGATTTGAGGACTGTATGTGGCTAGAAGGATAGCCCGTGAGTTTTTGCCCAGTTGGAGGGTTTCTCACGTAAATCAATCCTTGTGTTTTTATTGTTTTCCCGCATATTTATATTGGATTGATTGATTGCTAATATGGGGCAGGATTATTAAAATTGATTAAGTCGAAAAGTTGGTAATAAATCAACTAAAACCTATTCACCCCCCCCCCCCCCCCCCCCCCCCCCCCCCCCCCCCCCCCCCCCCCCCACCCCCCCTCTAGGTTGTATTAGACACACTTTGTGTATTTTCAGTTAATTTTTTTTTTGAAAAATAAAAACAAAAACAAAAAACAAGTTTTTTTTTGTTTTTCAAATATTTCACTGTTAACACTAGTTTTGTTTTTCATTTTTTTTTTTGAAAATAAAATGAAAAACGGTTAACGAACGCGAATTCAAAATTGTTTTTAGAAAACAAAAACGAAAACGGACTAAAAACAGCTACAGGACGGGGCCTTACTATCTGAAGAAAGAGGAAAGAAGAGTAAATTTTTTATTCTAAAAACTTTGCCACACGCACTGTATAACTGGAGAAAGAAAAAGTAAATTTTAATTTTAATAGTGTGACACATGTCACTCTTTCGTTGGGTCCGTCTCACCAACATCAGCTGTGAAACGGGCCCTTGGAAGATTTTCTACCTCACAAGAGCCGACATATGTACATAATAAATGCTGTAATACTATATAATTATATGGGGTTTTTACAATTTAGTCCCAATATAATTGGAAAACATCATATTTTTACTTGTTAATCGATTTTTTGTCAAATTAGTCCTTATATAACTAAAAATATATAATTTCAGTCATAATATTAGTCAAAACTAACCGTGAGAGTGGTATTTTGGTATTACCATATGTTTATTATTGAAAGAAAAAAAGAATTTGTTTTTTTAGAAAACAGTTAGATGGATCTATAGTGTCTATCCTAAAGATGGACGATGGAGATCAAATTAAAAATAAATAAATATAAATAATTTGAAATTTTGAAAAACAAAATAGTTAGATGATCTCCACCATCCATCTCAGCGATGGACAGTGGAGATCAAATTTTTAACATTTTTAAAAAAAAAATTAAGAACAAAAAGAAAAATATATGGATCTGAATTCCATCTCTACCAATAATGGCAATATGTGGTAATGGCAAGCACCACCGCTGGCTATGAATCAAACGATTTTCAAGTGGTGTGACAGTTTCGGTACAGAACATCCGTTGAGACCGGATCACGATTTACGATTCCCTGAAGAGCACTGTCATGGCAAGGATGGAATCAAAGAGACTGTCGTCGTTTTCGAGATCGACTCCCGATATTAGGTTTTCGAAGAGGGAGATGTCGAGAGGCGTGGCGGTGAACCCGTTGGTGATATTGTGTCTCACGCGGCGACGAAATTAAATCTCCGGGTCAACCACTTATACTCGAGCTCATCTAAGGAGTCGGTGGTGGTCGTGTTGCCAAGTCCGTTCACTCAACTGCCTCTCACCACTCGGCAGGCCTGTTACTCCGCCTCCACATTGTCGCCGCCGTCTTCCTTGGTCGATATCACCGAAACGATAACACAAAAACTCTAGCTCCAACGCCGCATCGTCTTCAGAAGAACAGGTTCTGCGGAAACTACGAAAGCTGAGATGGACGGTGGATTTCCACCACTAGTATTCTTTTTTTCTTTTTTGTTTTTGTTTCTCAATTTTTCTTGGTTTAAATTATATTTCAATTTTGTTTTATCTTTAGTTTTTCAGACTTAGGGGTCGTTTGTTTTTTCCACTTAAAACTTAATGGGTCTGAATCATAATTATTAAGTTGTTTTGTTTGTTTTTATAAGTGGTCAAACAACTTAAAATACCAAAAAATAACTTAAAATAAAAAGTAAAAAATCTTGACTTTCCACTTAATTGCAAATAATTGAATTGTATTAAATGCAACCCAAAATCTTTTCTTCTGATACTATCTTCTTATATAACATATTTCCAATTTCATCATAATTATATATGGTACATAAATCTTTATTTTAATATATTGCTTATTTTAATTAGTTTAAAAAAACTCTAATCACTTCTCATATTGGTATTAATATCAATACTTTATTATGATATTAAAGTGATATATTTATATATTATTTTTTTTAGAGTGTTTTGTGTGAGTTTTCCCGCTGTCCCTTTTATTTTCTTGAAAAAAATAAACTTTTCTTTTCTTAGTAAAAATGAAGTTCATGTGTAATCGAAGAAGAAGATCATGATCATATGTGTTCATATATAATTATTATTTTTGGATTATTTTTATTTCATATTATATGTATAATTGTTTAACATGGGTATAAATGTAAAATTAATTAGTTTCAGACAATTTTACTTTTAAAAAACAAATATGTGGACAATACATTCAAATGTGAGGGAAAAAAACAAATATGCCATTCAAGTTCAGATTTCAGTCCTTATTCAATCTTTAGAAAAATTCAGGATTGTTCAGTCTTCAGACAAAAAAACAAACGACCTCTTATATTCATTAAAAAAAATAGTTTTTTTTTTCAATCTCCTTTGATTTCACTTTTTATTTTTTATTTTTATTTTACAATTTTTTATTTCTGTTTTTTTAAATAGTCAACTAAAGTCCAAAAGCAAAATAGACGTTTTACTGATTTTGTGATGGTTGACCATCAGAAATCGTCAGAAATTTGGTCAATGGACTGAATGAGCTATTTTTAATTATATAATAACTAGTTTGACGAAAAACCAAATAAAAATAAAAAACAAAGGTTTCTTAATTAAATAGGGACTAAATTGTAAGAACCCCTAACTATTTCATCATACTATCATATAAAAAATAGCTTATTCTCGCTAGGAACCGCCACATGTCCATAATAAATAACTTAATAATATATATCATATATATCAATAATATAAAAATAGCTTTTTCTCACCGGGAGCCGCCATGTGTCCATAATAAATTTCAGTTATTAGTTAATTTTAAATTTAGAAAGTAACAAATTATTAAATGAATTTCATTAAATTTTTCAGATTATTATATTAGTATATTTCGAATTAATCAAACTAATATAATAAAATAAGAACATTGTATATTTAAACTATTATTTCTTTAGCAATGAAAATTATCAAAACATCATTTCGCATTAAGATGGAAAATAAATTTTTAACAAAATAAATTTTTAACAAACTCTATGGTTGTCTGAAAAAGAGGTAATCGTTGTCATTGATCCAAAAATTTCATAATTGATAAGTTTTATCCTTTGAAAAATAAAATAAAATCTAGTAACGTATTTATTTATAATATACATTTTACATGGATGTCTCATAATGTCCTCCTAACTAGTTGATGTCGATGTTCAATATAAATAAATAATAAAAAAATCTAACCCACCTAGTCTTTAATCTTGGTTACGTGCCTATCCCTAAGATCCTTATCACCACTCTTAAAATCCTTTCAAGGTTGTGAATGTGGACCAAAGAAATACAATAGAACCTCTATAAATTAATACTCTATAAATTAATAATCTCTATAATATAATAATTTTTTCTAATCCTGACTTGGACCAATGAGATAAATTAATAATTTCGTTAAACTGATAAGATAATACTTTTCATAAAACCTCTATATAAATATGTGGTTTCATTCATATCATAAATTAATAATTTGTTAAAATTACAAATATAATTTGCCATCATATTTTTTTCTTGAAATATGAATCTATTATTGCTTGTTTTCTTTTCTTGAGATTCAAATCTAGTTGAATCTCATGTCTAGGATTCTTAGTGATGTTATCAACAATTTCTTCTAAACTTAAAACCTCTTATCTTGCACCATTTTCACTGCGATAATCCAAGATGTAATTTACATCTATTTCATCTCGATAACTCAATTTTTTGATTATCGTCCCAAGTTAAACAATGTTGTATTCTCTACCTAAGGATTCAACTATATTGTTTGAGGTCGTATAAGAATTCACTCTATAAATTAATGATTCATTAATTTATTAATTTATTATTTAATTAATAACTTTATTAATTAATAAATTTTGAACGGTTCAACGTTATTAATTTTTAAAGGTTTAATATCGATAGATATGACCCAAAATCCCAAATAATAACCTTGGTCACTGGGCTGAAGTAATGACAGCTTAGGCCTCGGGTTGCATATCAGGTCCGGATTGTTGATGCTTAAAAGAACTATGAGCAATGTTTTTGGCACCCCATCTTGTGTCGTTTGAGACCATTTTTAAAATTATTATTATTATTATTACAAGTACAATTCTATTTTCAGAAAATAACTTAAACTATGTTTGGGATTGTTTTGCTTAAATTATAATCTGCTTATAACTTAACTTAAGAAATAATCAATTTAAGAAAAAATAGGTTGGTGTTTGGTAAACCAAATTTTAAAATTGCTTAACTTTTGAAATTATGAAAAATTTATTGAACAAAATGACTAAAATAGACATCAATAAATATTATAAATATGGAGCATATAAAAAGAAATAAATAACATAACAAATTTAAACAGAAAAAAAAAATTAAGACTTGAGTCAACTCAGTTCCTAACTGAACACAACAAAAAAACTTTGACCGAGTCAACTCAAACTCCTATGCCGAGTCAACTCAGCTCCCTTCTTCACAAACACACTCAACCTCTGCAAACTCCAGCGACAACTCTCCAATTCCTCCTCCGTTGCCAGCTCCACCGAGATCGTCATCAGCCTTCTTCACTTGCCACCGATATCCTCTCCCACATCGGCGACGAACAAGAATTTGAAATCGCGAGATTTTGTCGCCGATTCTTCACGAGATTCTGTCGTTGTTGCCCCGTCCACCATGCTTTTAATTATTCCGTGCGCTATTCCTTCATCGACCTCGATCGTACACTCCAACCGGCGCCTGACATTCCAATTTTTAGTTTTTTAAATTTTAATTTATTTTTTAAAAGAAATTTTAAATTTTTTACTTTTTAGTTTTTTATTATATTATTATTGAATAAGTGTAATATTGTCTTTTATTAAAATAGTGAGGGTATTCTAGATATTGCACAAGCAATAAGGTAGCTTCTACTTTAAAAAGTAACCCACAATCAACTTCTCAGAAGTTGCTTATCGAATGAGCAAATTGTAAATTAAGTTGCTTTTAAAAAGTTTACCAAGCACATATTTGTTTAAAACTTGAGAAATAAGTGATTATTTTTCTAGTAAAAACAGTCTCAAACATAGCCTTAATAGGACAAATCTTATAGCATTGAACCCTCAAAACAGATCAATCAATATTGTCACCATCATCATGTTTGGTGGGATTTTATGAAAGCTGTGTCACATACTCATTTGTGTGGGTTTAAATAAATAAAATATTTATAACAAAGTAATGCATATGATATGATGGTAGTTTTGGAATAAATGGGGTGTAATTAAAAGTTATAAGTTATTAAAATATTTATTTTAATGAGTGGATATTCGTATTCATAGAATTATAAATCAATGAAAGTCAAGTAACTTGTAAACAGTCATATCTACAATTGATTAGAATGGACACTGAAAACCTACAAAACTAGAAGTAGTGAACGTAGAGCACTTGGAACGCCAGGGTGTTGTCAACCAAAATGACTTTGACGCTCAAGTTGGCAAGGTGATAAACAAGTAGATCAGAGGAAGGCAATAAATAACGTGAGAGTATTGGTCAATCCGTAGGTCACTCGTAAGTAGTAAAGTAGAAGGTAGTAACAAGTAAGGCGTAACGAGTAAGGCCATAGTTGGTCATACCGTAGAGGGATTAAGGTCTGGCTGATAAATTGAATGATTTCCTTGTGAAGGTCGATTAGAGACCAGTCGATGGTAACTTAGTGTCCGATAATAAAACCCCTTTTATAAACGAGAGGCTTAGTATTTATAGGAATGAAGTTAGTGGATCAGCCCGTTAAAAGACTTGAAATCACGGGCCACGAGATCGTAGGTTTATTCTTAGTTTTTCAAAAGAGTAGATGACATGATGAAAGTTGATGGAGCATTTGACTTGGTCTTGTTTGACTAGTCTTGGACTCCATCTTATGATTCTTGGGTCTAAGAGCATCTCTAAGGATATCTCTTGAAGAACACCTTATTTAAGAATGAATATTGTTATAGGGGTTTATTAAAGGGGTTTGTGTTCCATCAATACTCTTTTAAATGGCTCCTTAATAATTTTTTATTATTATTTTATATTTTACTATATATTTTTATGTAGTTAATATATTTGTGTAAGGATTTTTTTTAAAAAAAACATGTGGAGCTCACTTAAAGAAGGCTAAAGTCACCCCTTAATTAATGGTTAATTAAGAGAGTGAACTCGACGGAAGCATAGCTCAATTAATGGGGTCCCTTGAGCTGCAATATATTGGGCTAAGTGTGATCTCATGCATGGGCCTGTTTTACCCCAATATAGGATGATGTGGGGATCTTACTAATATTGAGCTCACATCCAAAGCCTGTTAATTCTTAAATTGGTGAAGTGGCCTTTAATAACATTAGGCTCATACTTTTGGCCTAAGGGCAATTTTTGTCACATATTTCCATCTCACTATCTCCATCCTCACCCATAACATTATGATCCATTATTATGTAATTTATGATGGTGAAGCTCTGTCAGACTATAAATAGAGTCATTTTGTTGTATCATTAGTAAGTGAAGACTTTGAGAAATGAAATGATCTTTTTTTCTTTTGAGCCATTATTTGTCAAGAAATAACTATAAAAGACAAGAATTCTTTGGTTGATAAAATGATAATTTCAAGTTTCAACACAAAGCTGTGCATTTTTTTCTCAGTTAAAGATGAGATAACAAAAAGACAACCCACTCATTTTTTCAAGTTTCAACACAAGAATTCTTTTGTTTAAGATGTGAGATGTCACTAATATTGTACATGTTGTATTAATAATTACAATATCATCTCACTTGCCACACCACTTTAATTAAAGTGAAACCTAAAAATTTAAAAGTTTGGATACAATGAAGTGATTTAACCAACTAAAAAAATATAAATTTAAAAAAGAGAGATGGTAAACAAATGTATTTGTTAATTGTTATTCAAAAGAAAGTGTGCCTGCTGTAATTTTATGGTGATTTCAGATAAAAGACATGGCAATCAGTAATGGTGATTACAACAGATTTTAGAGTTGCACAAATTCAACAATTTTATTTAAGACATGGCAATCAGTAACAAATACAACATTAAAATCACCAACCGACGTATCATATTCAGACAAATTTCGATCAATATTTTAATGGCCAAACATCCCATGTGACCAAGAGAAATAAAGATCAAAGTGGTCAAAACCTAACCAATTGTTTCTTATATAATAATATTGATTATTGTTCATGAAAAGCAGCAATTTGACTACCAAGTGATCTCTAAAGGAACTTGGTAGTCAAATGACATGAGAAATTAAAAAGCTTTCACAAACCTTCAACTTGAAGCAACAAAACAGTATGCAAGATAAAAGAAACCTCATTATCACCACTTTTAACAAACACAACACAAAATTGAGCATCAACAACACATAACACATCTAGTTGTGCAAACATATGATCAAGAATAATAATTACAACTCCGGATTTTATTATCGATAAACAAATAACTAAATAATAGAGATTTACAATACTCGATGCCTTCGATGCTTAAAGAATACGAAATGGCAATCAAGGGTGAGATTCCTGACCATAAAATTTAGATCAAACCATATCATCCCTCCCTCCCTCTCATTTCCTATCATCTCACGTCTCTCCAGTGCATATCAACAAATACGTTTATTACAGCATATATAACTCGATCTCTCCAATAATAATTTTTGCTTTTTTTTTTCTATCCTTTGTTTTTCTCATAGTTTATAGAGAAAACGAAATAAAATTATGGATGTTTGGTTTGTTTGTTTTCTACAATTCCAAATAAGTAAACCAAAAAACTATACGGCATTCGTATGATTTCTACTTTTATCATTAATTAAATATGAAGGCAGCCTCTTAAGTTTGGGGGTTGTTGTTTACCTAAATCTCTTCTGATTCTGATGTTGAAGCATTTTGTTCTCTTTGATCAGAAGCTCAGCATAAAAAAGCTCATTCCAAGCATCAGGCACACCAGGAAGGCACCAATGGCTACAGTCCTGGTACTTTAATGTGAGTTTCTTTTCCGCCTTCGATAGATTATGTTTCCGATAGACAGATGGGTGGCCATCCTTCCGATAATCAGTCAATCTGGTGATATTTAGGTACGTGACATGGTTTTTCATCCCTTTAAGCACAGACTCCAATACTTTCATTTTCGGTGGGTATGCTGATAGATATGTCTCATTCTTGATAGGCTCGGTCTCACTATCACATGCCCCTCCTGAATTCCACTGTCCACCGCTGGATAAAAGACAAGAACAACATTTTTTTAATATGAAGAAAACGAAATATTTTTCTTGTTTCAAGCTTTAAGGATGCTGAGTTTCAAATAAGATCCTGTTTTTATTTTCGGTGATACATATAATTATAAGATGTTTTCTAGGTTATAAATTTCACATTCCAAAAAATAAAAAAAAGACACATGGGTTGGCTAATTAAAGGAGGAAATCGATTACAATTTTAATCGCGAATGAGCCAAAAATAATGGGAGAAAACAAACAAAAATGTAGAAAGTAAATTCATTTACAATTCACCTGAAGTGAGAGGCAGAATAACCTCTGAAGAAAACCATGGACTTCTTCGGATTTACACTGGCATCTACCCATCTAGCCCATGTTGTTAAAGCTTTCCGAAATGCCTCGAGAACATTCAGTTCACCATACACATGGCTACCTTCTTGATAATAGTCTTTCCTGCAAGTTTCCGTTGCAATTTTAGTTTCTAGTCAAGAGAATAATGACAGCAACGGCAATGATCAATTAACTATGAAAATAAATACCCTTTGGAAGTTTTATCATGAGTCCACCAGTGTCCAGTGTTGAAGATGATGATATCTGCACCTTTATACTGATCAGAGGACCTTCCCACTAAATCAAGCCTAAGTGTCTCCTTCTTCGATCCATCTTTGTCCGGCATTTCCCATTCTCGAACTAAGAAAGGAGATACGAAGAACTCCACTGAGAAGTTGTAATCCTATCCATCATCCATAAGAACAAAGAAAATTCACTAAATAATTAGAACATTGGAAAATTACAATTAAGAGAAATTTGATAATCGATTAGGAAAGTGCATAAAAGTTTAAAAGATCAATAGCCTACTTTGAATATAAAGGAGTATGAAGCTTCTCCTCGAAAATGATGTCTTCCATTAGCTTCAAAAACATTGCTTGGATCTTTTGCTGAGTTTTTCAGGATGCAAACCAGAGATTCCCACATATTCCTATTCAAGGAATCGCCAACAAAGACAAGACGTTTTCCTCTTAACAGTTCCAGCATATGAACCCCATCCAACCTATACATATAACAATACACCTAACCCAAATTCAGTAAAATATATATATATATATATATATATATATATATATATATATATATATATATATATAAGAACAAGGAATTTAATTAAAGGATTGAGGCAGTAAAATCCAATGAAGTATATATTGCCCCTGCCTAATCTCCAAGAAATATTAGTTCAATTAAAGTAAAACTGAAACATAATATTATTAAATATGATGATCACCAAAAGATCTTAAAGTATACTAATTAATCAACAAGTCTAAAACCCAGAAATCAAACATCAGTTAAAATTGCAATGAACAAGAACTCAAAAGAATAGCAATAAATACCTGGGCAAGTTACAGCCTTTAGGCTTCCACTTCATTTTCTGATAATCTGTATCAGGCCTACCATTATAAACACAGTTAAACTGCGGATCAATGAAAGAACAAGACCCCGGTTTATAAAGCGGATACGAATCATCATGAATCCATTCTCCATCAAACAAATCACAGTTCATCAAAGTCTCCATCATATTCTCCCTACCCTGCTTCACCAGAACCCCTGAATTACTCACATTGGTCGGTTTTTTTGATAACGAAGACGTGTAATTGGATTTCAATCCCTTCTCTGCTCCATTTTTCAGTGCTTTCCCACTATTTTCTTTCACCAACGAACTTGAATTTGTGCTTTGATTGGTGGGTACTGGAGTATTAGGCGGTGGTTTGGAAGTCGTACTTGTCTGATTTGCCTTCAAAGTTTGGGCTTTATCATGACTTTGAGTACTTTGTGTGGTGGTTTTGTTTACACTGGAAGACTCTTGCTTGAAAATGGTGGTAGTATTTGAATGCAAAACTTTAGCTTTATCAGAATTATCTATATTTTGAGTATGGTTATTTTTACTGGGTGGTTGTGGATTTATTTGAGGAGGCTGAGAGAAACTGTTGTTAGATCTGGTGATATTAATTTGAGGAGGCAAAGAAGAAGAAGAATTGGGGAAAAGGTAGGAGAAAACTGAAGAAAAACGAGATCCAGAAGAGCTAGAAGAGTCTGTTGATGTTGATGTTGATGTTGATGATGATGATGATGATGAAGTTGGAGTACTAGTAGTAGTGAATATACTTGTAAACCAAGGAGAAGAAGAGTTTGAAGAAGAAGGATTAAAAGCCAAGAAGACAGTGAAAGCAACAAAAGCAAACATGAACCCATATGCAAAAGCTATACTTCTTCTGGTTCTGAAAACTGTGAAGAGACCTTTCAGGTCTGTTATGAGAGCTCCTCCATTCATGGAGTTGTGCTTTGTGGCCTCTGCCATGGTTGCTGTTTTTTCTTCTTTTTCTCAGTTTTTTGAGGCAGAGAGAGAGAGAGAGAATCAGAGAAACTGGTGACAATGGTTGTAAGTGGTAAGTAAGCGACAAGTCTCAAAAGTAAATGTTTTTACTGTTGAAAGGCAGAGAGAGAGAGAGAGAGAGAGAGAGGCGCAAAATATTTGATGTTATCTTGTTTATGTATGGTCGATACTCGATAGGGAAGGAAGATATAGTTAAGATGTTTGAAAAATATGGCCTTGATATTTGATATAATTGCAAAAATGCCACTATTGTATACTACAGAAATTTAGAAGGTGCAATTAAGTTGGCACGTTTAGTATTGTAGGCACGTGTCAATGAATGGGAATTGTGTTTTCTTCACTTAACAAAACAAAAAAGAAAAAGGAAAATTCAAAATTGTGACTCTCCCAAACTCACAAGTCACATATTGGCAATGTAGTTTTTATTACTCGTATAATTTATGATTAATCCATAATTTAGTGAATAATTTTTATTTATTTTTTTATTTAAAAGACAAAAAAATGGGTGAAGAAAACTATAGTACATTTACAATATTATCATCCATAGACAAACACGAGGCACTAATTTTTTTATGGGGAATTCCAATAAAATAAGAGTAATGTTAACCATTTCAATTTTTTTTCAAAAAACTTTCCAAATTATATGGTTCGATGAGTAATCAACATCTTGTAAATCATGAGTTTATGTGGTAAATGATATAATACTAACAAGTTATCATACCACATAATTTGGAAAGTCTTTTTAAGAAAAAATTTAAAAAGTCTGAAATTACTGGTATGGTAAAATAATAACTAAATTCCTTACTTATTTTCTTTCTTATTTTATGCAAAACTTTTTAGGTAGTTATCTTTTGTAGTCGATGATGTTAAATTTTTATTCAACTATTTTCGTAATTACAAATTAATAAATAGACGGTTAAAGATAAAAGAAAAAAAGATATAAGGTAGATATTTCTTAACAACTTGAAGATTGTGATATTTTCATTACTAATAATTGTACATTCAAATATGTTGTTACAGTTTTATCTTTAAAAATTCAAATTAATTAATAAAATCTGATTTCAAAATTTAATTATTGGGTTAGGCTAGATCATTTAAAATTTATTATCTTAATTAGTTACTTTTTTAAAAATTACAACTGTTGTCGATACCAGCTAACGAGATTAGACACAACTCAGAATTATACTCCCACTATCGGAGAGATTACATTTGGATTATTTTAATTAGTTACTTCAATATTCATAATATATTTACTTTTTGTGTTTGTCATTTACTCTTTGTTACCATTCAATTAGTAAAAATAATTAATTAATGTTAGAGCCGCAAATTTAAATTTAAAATTTGATTCATAATTATTGTTAAGGGTCGGGTTATATCAACTTAAATTTCTAACTCAATTTTTTGATTTTAATATTTTAACCATTAAATTAAAGAGCATATAAATAAATGAGTGGTTGAGATATAGTCAGACATTTGAGTTGATATAGTGTGATAAATTGTTAATTTGATACTTGATTATTAATAGCAATAATCAAACTGATTTAATGAAAATGTAAGTACAATGCGAAAATGCTATAAAAAGCACTAAAAGCATATTATCCGATGTAATTTGGTTATAAAGAACGTTCATTCGGTACAATAATATTTTAGATTCGAGTCATCATACTCCAAATGATATATTAAAAAAAATAATAACAACGGTGGCAGTTTTTAATAATTTCTTGTTATTGCAATGAACCAAATTGTTATTGCAGTTTATAACACTTTAATATCATCGTTGAAGATTTTAGACTTAAATTCAGCTTGCTGGATTGAGCTGGATTGTGTCTCATTCTTCGAGAGTTAAAAAAAATAAATTAAATAAATAAATCTTTTTCTTAAACGTATTCATTGTTGATTTGCATCTCTCTTTTTTCACACTAAATTTCATTTTTATCAATGTGCATTATATATACAATATCTGTACGGTTACAAGAGCAAGAGTAATTTATAATTTTTGTACAACTTCAAACCTTTTAATTTTTATGAACCCTTAATTGGAATTCATTACTAGTAACCAAACATGTAACTATATAGAACAAGTATCATAGCATAAGTCATAATATATCGTTCCCAGAAGCATAGTCCAGCCGATAGATAGACATGTTTAGGGTTTGAATAGCTAATTTTCATATCAACGACTCGAATCCTATTAATAATAAAAAGTTTTTAAAAATCTCTAATCGTAATAAATCACCTTAATATCCAACGAGTTTGATTCAACGAAAAGTCATTTTCATAATAATTACGAGACAACCATTTCCTTAGAAGTACCCCCATGGCCCCACACCATCATAAAGAGTAAGGACCTCTCGACTCTCCTCCTACTACAATCTACAACCAATTCCATATTAAATCACATCGAAAAATTAAAAACATTATAACAATCAGTAAATTAATATCTTAACAAACATGACATCAGGTTGTAACTTGTAAGTAAACTTTCGAAATTAATTACTTTCAATATGACATAATTAATATGCTGAATTCACTTCACATAAATAAACCAATCAAATTTAGTGGCAAATGTTGTAAAAAAGGAGAGACATTATCTTGAATTGAAGGTACCCTTTGAGATTTCACCAATCCACTCCTCTTGCGATTTCCCACTTAAAACACTGTCCGTGTGGGACCCAAGTAGCGCACATCCGTACATGTCAAGATATACACCAGAATCTGAGAAATGTTAACGGTGCAGATCAAACTATATGTGTCTCTGCCAATGATGTGTGGGCTGTGATGCATTGACAGAGACAGAGACAATGACAACCAATAAAAATAATATAGAATTGTTGTTTGGAATCACCGCCATGTGTTGCCAAAGCTTTGCAAATTTTTTTCCCTCGCCTGCCCTTTGAAAATTTTGCCAAATGCATCCCTTTAATAAGTTTTGATATCGTTTTAGCTTTTAGGTTGATTAATATCTTTGATGAATTCCAAAACAATATAAATACTCTAGGCCTTTCTTTCTTCTTCCTTTTTTATTTTATTTATTTATTTTTTTGTGATTTTATTTAAAAAGATTATTTTTATTTTATGTTAGAGAACAACTTTGAAAATTTAAAATTTTAAGTAATTTCTTTTACAAAATTAAAATATGGATTTAAACTTGTAATTCTACTAATGATTGTTCAATATATAATAGCATATAAGTCAAAATCATTTAAATTATGTGACATGAGTTTTTTATATAATTTAGTGCTTCATGTAGCATCAAATGATTTGACTGGACTACAATCACACTGAAGGTAACATACTAATATATATATATAAAGAATAATTTAACTAATATATAAGAACCGTATAGTTGATTGATAGTTATAATAGGTGATTGATATTTTTTTTTAGATTTTTAAATATTTAATTTTTATAGATCATTGGATTAAAATTTAATGAGTATAAACTAATCCAGCAAGTATACCGTACATGTATAATAGTTGAACCCATTAAAGAAAAGAATCTACCAAAAATGGAAAAACCCTTGTCCAAATCAATTCAATTAATTTTCATTATCTCAAGGAAACTGCCCTGCAATTTCTAAATAAACAACTTCAATTTGCTAAAAATAAATAATAAAATAAATAAATGAATTTCAAGTGGGCAGACAATAAAATAATAAATCTCTCTCTATTGGCCTTAGAATTATTGCAGAAATTAAAGATGAAAGGTCCCATACAGCAATTAAACGACAAGTTATTAGGCAGAATATATTGAAAATCCTGCATTTTTTAGATCAAAATAGTTGGACTGGATACCGTTGATTGCTGACTTTGTCACGCATAATCCAAATTAATAATGTTTGATCACGGACTTACTTCCCCCTATGTTATTTAATTAATAAATATTTGATAATCTTATATTATAATTTACATAACAGACAGATTATAAAAAATTAAAAATACTAATTTACATGTCAAAGATCTGAAATTAATAAAATGTGAATTAAAGAGAATCCGTACGGAAAGCGTGGACTGAACTGGACTTCTGAGCACACGCGTCAACTCCTACTGTGTCGGTAATTAAATGGTTTAACATTTTTTATTTATAAGGGAAAATATCATTTTCCCCTCTAACTTTTGTCATATTGTTAAGACGAGGACAGGGTTTTACCATATTGGCTGTTCTTCCCCCTAAAATGAAAAGAATGTATAATATACCCCTTCTGTCCATTTTTCCATCCAAAATAACGTTGACCATAGTCAAATGACCATATTATCCTTAAAATAATCATAAATTGACCATTTAACCCTCCAGAAAACATGTGATGAATAGATGAAATTATATTTTACCCTCTAAGAAATTTATAAAATAAAAAATATATTAAAAAAACATAAAACAAAAATTAAAAAATATAGATAAATAAATCTCCACTGTCCATCTCAAAGATGGATGGTGGAAATATCTCCATTTTTTAATTTTTTTATTTAAATTTTAAAACAAAAATTAAAGATAAATATATATATATATATATATATATAAATGATCTGGTGATCATCATCTTCTCCACCACACCAGACGGTCCAAATGAGCATCGTCTTCTCCACCAGAGACCAGACCACCACCATCTCCATTCTCCAACAGTCAAACCCTAAACTAATCCATCACAACTCAAACATCAAACCCTCGCCACCACCACACCTCAAAGACCAAATCGTGAACCACACATCACCACCCCTAAAATCCAGCCACCACCATGAACCACATGCTTCTCGTCACCACCACCACAACCACCACCCTTAACCATCACCACACAACAACCAACCCAAAATCCATATTCGAAACCAAATCGAAACCAAATCGACCCAAATTGAAATCAAATCGAAACCGACCCAATTTGAAATCAAATCGAAACTGATTCACCCCACATGCATAACAATCCCATGAACCCTAACCCAAATCAGAAAAATTCTCACACAGCGCCACCATCTCCATCTCCATCTCCAACACCACCGTCCACCCAAACCCCACCAACCAGCAGCCTCCGCAATAACCCAATCCAATCGAACCAAACCCCCCACACACATACACCCAAACCCAATCGAACCCATAAAACACCAACTCCCAAACCCAATCGACGAAGAAGAAGAAGAAGAAGAAAAAGAAAAAGAAAAAGAAAAGAGAAAGAGATCGGTTTAGGGTTTGATGATGAAGATAAATAGATGAGGAGATGAGAGAGAGAGAGATGAGAGAAACATATGACAGATCGTGAGAGAGGAGAGACATCAGAACATTTTCTAGAAAAATTTATTTGGGTTTGAAACCAAATCTGAATGTTGTTTGAATCTGGAATGGGTGGTGGTGAATGGGAGGTTGTTTGGTGATGACTGATGATGTTGGTGGTGTGGTTTCGTGATGGACTTGGGATAACAAAGAATTAAAAATTGATGTTGATGATTTTGGTGGAGATCCAAGATCCACAATTCTTTTTTAAAAAAATTGTTTTAAAATTTAGAGAGAGATTTTATTTTATTTTATTTTGGGCTTTATTTGTTTTGTTTTTAATTTTTTTTAATTATTTGTTTAAGATCTGGTGGGTTCAATTACGTTAATACTCTTTCAATTTAACGGTCAACCCCCTAAATGGATGGAAAGTGTAATAGAATGGGTGTTTTTAACGTTTCTTTATTTTTAGGGGGAAGAACGGCCAATATAGTGAAACCATGTCCTCGTCTTAACAATATGGAAAAAATCAGGGGGGGAAATGATACTTTCCCTATTTATAATTATACCATAATCCTAATTCATAACTCAACATTGCAACATCACTACATACCCTAAAATGCACCCCACTTCCGTCCTATTGGGCTCAACAGTAGACACACGTATGGAGTATGGAGTTTAGAGAATTACACCCAAAACACTATTTCGATCCAAATTCATTTGCACACTACGGTTGCGGGTATAACTTTATTGGATAAAGTCATTAATGAGCTGGGTTTAGAGATGATAATTTCATCTGAATCCACAGTTACTCACTTGAACTTTAACTGTGTGAGCCAGGTATGAGTTTTGTTATTTGGATTGCAGGTTGGGTTTTGATGTAAAATGTAAACCCGAAACAGGGGTAGGTTCGAGTTTGAAAAAGGAAAAAAAACCCCGAACTGAAATATTTTAAAAAACCTAAATTCAAAACGACGTCATTTTGAGCAAATCAGAATTTTAAACCTAAAACGATATCATTTTGGGTTTGTGGATCAAAACCCAAAATTGAATATCTACGCGAGTTCGTGTTCGTCAAAACTTGTGGGTCGAAACCTGTAAAATTATTCGGGTTTGTGGTTGAGTTCTAGTTGAAAAATGTTTTTGTGGGTTCGGATTCAGCAATCCTGACCTGGACTTGACTTGTTGTCCTTCCTAGTTGGGTTATCAAAACTAAAAAAAAAGGTTTAGATTTGAGTCTATCCCTTAAAATTCATTAAAAGTTAAAACAAGTTATGACCAAAAATATTTTAATTTTGAACCTTTTTACTCTTAATTTTTTTTTTCAAAAGATAGTTTTGATATACATTTATATTCAATTTAATATAATTTTAAACATGAGTTATATATAATTATATTATAATATGCTTGTTTATTTAATTTAAGTATTCATGTATTTTTAATTTTATTTTTATTTTTACTTATTTTTAGAGTTTATTCCTTATTTTTCTTCTTTTATCAAATCAAATTACTAATAATAATAATAATAATAATAATAATAATAATAATAATAATAATAAACAATAGGTTAAATGAATCGGTATTCATGTATTTTTAATTTTATTTTTTTCCTTATTTTTAGAGTTTATTCTTTTATCAAATCAAATTACTAATTACTACTACTAATAATAAACAATAATAGGTTAAATGAATCGGTTTCAAATTACCTATTAAAATTGTGAATGAGTTTGAGTTTGAGGGTATATAATTATATATAAATAAGCATTAATGTTATACTTCCCGAGTGATGTGACATGTGAATTGTTAACATCATATGTCTTGTCATGAAAACTTATGATTTACTAAATGTTAACAACTTACATACCATATCATTTAAGAATGAATTTAAAAAAAATTTGAAAAATCTAATATTATTCATAGATGGATAAAGTGTATAGTAGCCACAACTTAATATCAGTGTGCCGTATTGCAAAAAGTATGCTCCTTAGTCTCCATTGCATGAGAAAAAATTTATTAATTAAAAAATATGCACCTAGATATGAAAATCTCCCGATAGGTTATCAATGTAAATACGATAGGTTATCAATGTAAATAATAGACGATCAATATACCTTATAATTTTAGCAACTTGTTACAGATTTAGGCTATGTTTGAGATTGCTTTTGTTTGAGAAATAATCACTTATTTCTCCAGTTTTAAGTAAATTGGTGTTTGGTAAACTCCCCAAAAGTGGCTTATTTTCTAATTTGCTCCTCCAATAAACAGCTTTTGAGAAGCTGGTTGGGGTTGCTTTTTTAAGCAGAAACTAGCTTATTGTTTATATAATGTCTATAATGCCCTCACTATTTAATTAAAAGACAATATTGCCCTTATATTTAATAATAATATAATAAAAAATAAAAAATAAAAAATGTGAAAAAAATAAAAAAATAAAAAAATCTAATCGGGAATAGAATGGAGGCATCTCGCCTCCTCTAGTGGCCGTGGTGGCCACCGCCGGAAATCTAGAAATATCATAGGCATCTCGCCTCCTCCAGTGCCGGACGAGGACCTCCTCCGGCGACGTCGAAGGCCGCACGAAGCAACTCTCAAAACGACCCTCGCGAGAATGGAGGAATCGGTCGACGGAACAGAGGTCGATGACGGCTGACGGAGACGGGACGAGCGACGGCACGGCACGAGACGAGCGGCGGCACAGGATGAGCAGCGGGTCTGTGCGAGGTTGAACAGCAGCGTTGGTGAAGAAGGAGGATGAGTTGACTCAGAAGAGGATGAGTTGACTCGGTCAGTTTTTTGTTGTGTTTTGTATATAAACTGAGTTGACTCAGTTTTTTGAATGAGTTATTTGATAAATGGCTGAGTTGACTCAATGATAAATTTATTTCTTGTTTAAATTTGTTTTTTATTTCTTTTTAAATGCTTCATATTTATATTTTTTATTGATGTCTATTTTAGTCATTTTGTTCAATAAATTTTTCATCATTTTAAAAGTTAAGCAATTTTGAAATTTAGTTTACCAAACACAAATATATATTTTTTTCTTAAGTTAATTCTTGCTTAAGTTAAACTATAAGCAAATTATAATTTAAACTAAACAATCCCAAACATAGCCTTAATTTATATTTAAGTAAAAAAAAAAAAAAACTCGATGTCCTTCGAGGCTTCAATAGGAAGCATTGTTGACTTTGTTTTAAAAGTCAAGCAAAAGAAACCTGGATTCGTCAAAGTGATCTCTACTTTTCCAAAGCAGTTCGAATGAATCTTTTGCCTCTGAACCAAGGCGGTGTTATGGTGGCCGATAAATGTTTTAAAAAATAAAATAAAATTAATAACAAACTATTTCAATTTGTTAGTAAATTGATATTATTCTCAATATAATTTTTAATTTAATTTTTAAATAAATTATAATAGGGTTAAGCTAAATCAATTTAAATTTGTGATTTAAAATTTTGTCTTCAACATCTCAACCACCCATGTACTCTTAATCCAGTGATTGAGATTTGAATGAATTTATATATATAACTCTTGTTATTAAAAGCATATAGGTTGACCAATCATGTGTTGGTGTGAGTGGTTCGGCACTCTCATCCCTTAAACAAGGTCGTGGGTTTAACCCCCTTGTAAACGGAGCTACACATATTAGGAGCACTTTACCCTTTAGTGGGCCGACCCGGTGCGAGTCCAGATTAGTCGGGGTGTCGACATGGCCGATTACACCGTATGGTGGATCCGTCCCACCCGGAAACCGGATGATGTAAAAAAAAAAAAAACATATAGATGGTTGAAATGTTAAAGTCAAAATTTTAAATTACAAATTTAAATTTATTTAGCCTAACCCATTATAATATCATGTCGTATTAGTTTTAACAATGGGTAAAATTGAAAATTAAAACAAAAATAAAGCAAACATCTACCGTTTACTTGTCCCTGAAATTGATGGAATTATAATTTCAATGTAACCTTCATTTCATAAATTCAAATTCTTTTCTGGTTTGATTTTTTGTTTCACATTCATTTTTAAGGAAAAGTGCACAAACATCCATGAATTTAGATGTAATTACAACTATTAAGATATAAGTAATTAACAGTGGGTTTTATTGACAGATGACAAGCATTTGTTCTTCGAGAAGTTTCTTGTGTGATGATAACACTGACCCGCCAGTCGCCACCATCTGAGTGGAGAGAGAAAATGACAAGGAAGAAAGTCCGATCCAACTAATCCAAACCTTTATTTCTCCACCGACTATTTTTTTCACAACTGTACCTACCTAAAACATTGGTCCAACGACAAGAACATACACCACATTCAATTCTATATATTTCTTCCCCTACTTTAATACCGTTTCGAATTCGATAAAATGATATCGGTCTGGTCGTATATCATTTATACGGCAACACTTTCGATATGAGTTTGTAGATTCGAATCCTCTACTTCCCTAAAAAATAAACCGTGATATATAGTCTTGATTCTTGAATGCTTTTAAAATATATATGGTGGGACTCGAACCCCTGACCACCAACTTGAAAAGGAAGTATTCAACCACAAGTGCTGGAAGTTGATATGCAAAAACCCCAAATTTATGTAAGGAGTCAGACACCCAAAATAGCGAATATTGACTTACCAATTGAAGTACAGCATGTGACCCAATTTATAAATAATGCAAGGTGATAAATATAAAAAGTAAAAGAAAAAATACCACGTATTACACTTCAATCGGAGAGTTAGTATTTTGGGTACCGAGTCTACTGACCGATCAACACCCAAACAAACATTATTGTTTATGTAATACTTAAAATAATAATAATAATAATATCATTTTGGATTCTTTCCCATTTTCCCAAAGTACCCTTTTCCTGTAGATGCTAATACGATTCACATGATTTCTTCCACAATTTGTGTGATCCACCCTCCACTTTTCAGTTTTCATGTGTTAAATCATGTGTTAAAAGTGCATGATTTGCCACGTGTCCGTTGATTAAACCCAAAGTATAAAATAAAATAATAAACATGAAACAGATTACAAAAACAACATTGTTTTAAAGGTATCTGAGAACGAGATAAATAAATAAATAAATAAAAGACAAGTGTTTATGTTGGATGAAAGCTCAAAATTCCAAGTAAAGGTACGTTCATAGAAGAATCTATTAATTTATATAATTGAATTTGTGAGAGAGTGAAATGCTTATTAAATGGGAGCTTTCAGAACCCAAGTAACTAGTATGTGTTTTTGGGGAATTAAATAAACAAATTTCCCATTCCAATGTAATTAATTAAATTGTAGCCTATACTCGATCACGTTCTTTTATTTAGACAACAAATGCATCCAAACTATAATAAGTTGGGTCAAGTACTCAAGCTTATATATAGGTATGTAATTCTATAGACTTGTCATGTGCCCGAGAAAATGGAAATACAATAAAAAAGGGATAATTGAGATTGGTGATACAAAGCGAGGAGTGAAATTAAAATGTAGGAATTCAATATATGCAACATAAATTCCTCACCATGGCCACGTGAATGGACACTGAAAAAATAGTAAACAGATCCCAAGGTTCAAAGGATTGTATAGGCAGAGATCGTAAATGCGTGATTCTCGCATGTTATTTTATATATGATTAACTCTATAGAATGATTTAGTAGTATTTTTTATAAAGAATACACATATAACTTTGTAATATTACAATTAACAAAATACACGATGTAACACACATAAATACATAATGATTAATAGATGTCACAACATGTGTGATCATGTGAAATTGCCACAGAAATGACTATGATGCTAATTAAGCAAAGCAGAAACAGGAGTAATGTCTAAGAATGAATGTGAAAATACCTGAACTCTTGATGAAAAGAATTTTGAATGCAATTAATAATCTTGTAACTATTTTTAGTGAGTACTTATTTTTGCTGTTCATCAAATATAACTCTGCACACTAATGATAAGGAAGGTCAGTGCACAAGTACTCAATTAGCGTTAAACATAGAAAGGTGGTGCACTACAATTAATATTTTAGTTTCTAAGTAAAAAAAAACATATATTTATTTCCCAGCTTTGTTATATTGATTCCAAAAATTGAATAGACAGCTCCAAAAGGAAAAGGCCGAATAGGAAAACCCTTCTTGATGCCGTTTATCCAAATTAATTTCTTTTTGCTAACGAAGTTTCAAGTAGTGCTGTCCACGGTTCCGATTCAGGTCGGTTTCGATTTTGTAGACAGCTCAAACCGAAATCGAACCGAAAAATTTCGGTATTGGGTCGGTTTTTAACCGCTGGTTTCGGTTTCGTCCGGTTTTTTTTTTTCAAAAAAATATCACGTGGCAGCATCTAATTGGTTGGTTTGTTTGTTTTTTTTTTTAATAAAACCGGCGGTTTAACCACTGGTTTTAGCCGGTTTTTTGGAAAGGTATAACCGTAACCGAATTGTCGGAAACCGGTTTCCAACCGGTTTCGTAACCGTCGGTTTCGGTTTCGGTTAATTGAGTCCGGTTTTAGTTTTTAACCGTCGGTTTAACCAAACCGTGGACACCTCTAATTTCAAGTAACTTTCCTGTAAGCAGCTCTACAAAAAGAGCATATTCTCCAAAACAGCTCACAGTAACAATGGCGTATATGCATGTATTACATATATTTATAGTATATAGAGAAGGTAAAGTGGAGGATTTCAATCATTTTGCTGTCATAACAATCAGTATCTTTACTAGACTAAAGAATCAATTAATTATTTTGGCTTTTGAGCTATATATCTATCTACATAGCTAACATTATACTAATTAAATTTGCAAAAGTGAAATTAAAAACTCATATACCATTTTTTTTCTTCCATATATAACAACGATTCTCTACTGATATGAATTAATATTACCTAAACAAATTACGTAGGACTCATTATCGCATGGTCACAATATTTTTAAAGTGTGTATATATATTTTTCAGAATTATAAACAGTACTATTCCACTTTATGTTATGAGGCATATGTTAATAGTTTTTTTAAGGTATAAATTGAACAAGATAACTTTAGCTGAGCTAATTAAACAAAAGAATAAGCATCACATGCATGATGATGAGTCATTAGTTTGGGTTCAGGCCCGACCGACACCACAATTAGTGTAGCTATCATATAATACATAGATCACACTATCACAGATGCATGCTATTGCTATTAATCTTAATTATGTACAAACAATATCAGACAAACCTTGTGATCATTCTACTTTAGTTTTTCTAATATAATCTCATCAACTTGCCTTAATATATTCATTAATTCATTATTACTGCTTCAAGAGTTAGGAGATTCATTTTCTATCAGAATTCCAGCCTTAACTGCTTGACTGTTGGCCGTTGGGTACATAAACATTTAAAGGATAAGATTTGCTCATGGTTGCACAACATATAAATTAAAAAAAATAACAAATATTTCTAACAACAGAGGCTTGACATTCAAATTTTGTTAAAATCCATACATTCTGTACAAATAAGTACAATATAATGATATATATACATGTAACAAAAATAAAGTTTTTTTTTATTCAAATTTAGTTATAATATAGAACTAGGTATTTAAAAAAACGGGTTTTTAAAAATGAGTAATGTTTTCCAACCCAATAAATTAGTCGAAACAACAACTTAAATAGTGTGGCAAATGACTTACCTTTATAATATAAATCATAGGATGATGTCGTAAATGACATGATAAACACAAATAACCCTTACCACATAATAGTACTATAGTTTGATTTTTTGACTAAACTATTTGATTGCGTAGTATCAATGTTTAAAAATGTGATTAATGATATATTCTAAGAACAACAAATAGTCCAAATGTTTTTGCCCAGAAACCCGTCTTAAAAGTTTCGATATTCATTTTCTTCTTCCACTTCAACTAATGATACAGTCAAGGACTTGCATGATATTTTAATTTCACTCGCCTTGTTAGTTTGATACACATGATATTGGTGAGATTCGAGAACATCTCATGCCTAAGTCCCAACTAAGCCAGGGTTATATAGGATATAAAGAAATGGATTACGTACTAATTATGTGAGTAAATCACTCACCAATCTGAAAAAGTGACTGGAAACATGTTTGCTGGTGCAAGCATTTTAGGCCTTTTCCTATTTTAGTCAAAGTAGTAAAGGAAGAAGCTGCCTTTAATTTCAATCATTTCTTGGTTTATATATGATATAACACATTTAATATTGAACTTTATCTTTCAAAGCAAATCATAGAGATTAGAGCCCAGTTACTTAAATATATTCCACTTTTTATACATTTCAAAATTTACAGATTGGTTGTGAATCCACTCCTTCTTGTAAATGAGGTTTTGAGTTATGGTATTCACACCTCTCAACGAAGGTTTCAAGTTCAGATCCCTCATCCCTAAGTCAAGAAAATGAGGATTGAGTTTTGCCTTATAAAAGTGTAGGTATGAAAAATTTTCTTCTCCTATTGTGGGATCAGTCGATCACCTCCTCATTTATGGTAGCTAATATGTAACCATGCTTAGTGGTTGATTTAAACAAGTCTTGATATAAAACCTAAACCTTGGTGTCAGCCCTCAAAACTATGAGCTATTACAACTAATTCGAGATTTGGGGAAAGCAGATACGACTCGAATCCATAATCTCAATGATGTAGGTGTGAGTGACTTACCACTAAACCCTGATGTTAGCCCTCAAAAAAGAAAAACTGAAAAAGGAATGGAATATGAATTCCCTTTAATAATAGCAAGTTTAGGACCAATAACATTTTTCCATTTTTTTTTTGAAACTTAAAAACAACTTTAATTATAACAAAGAAGCAATACAATATGGCTTTTCAAAAGAGGAAAAAGCTAAAGAAGCTAAGGTATGAGCCACTACATTCCTATTTCTAGGACCCGAACGTTATTAACGCCAACATCTCTAAACAAAGCCTTAACGTAACTTATTACAGGGCCAGCTAATCTTGACAAAAAAAACGATTAGAATTGACTCCCGAAACCACATTTACAGCATCAACCAACGGTTAAAGTAACAGGTGAGCACATGGAGGCATATGAGTACCTCTACCATGTGATTGGATACTCAAAACACATAAAGAGATGTCTTTGGGCTGGGCCTATACATAAAATGAGTCGCCTGACTGCAGAAACGGCTGTGTTTGGTCATATTGGTTTCATTTTTCCCAGGCTCAGTCCGAGTATTGGCTTCCGTTGGGCTAGAGTGATGCAAAAAATAGCTTCTCCCTTCTAATGAAACATACATTTTTGTAAGGGCTATTATCCTTATTGGGCTTAACAATCTAAAGAACTAAAAAAACAAACATAAGGGTGTAATGTCCTCAGGGACGTAGCTCAGCTGACAGATGGGCGAGTTTAGTATTTGGGCAAATGACTCTCAAGTCAGCGGCTTGAATCATATCAATGGTAAAAAGCTTCAGAAAAAAAAAATACATGGTCTATATAGATGGATAGATATTACAAAGGTGTAACCTAAAGAGTGACGATTATTTGCATCCTAAAAAATTGTATGTCCAAATGAGGTATACATAATTCTTTCGGTTTGAATAGGGGGGTTGAAGTAGCAATGACTTTGGTCGTTGCAAGCTGCAGCCATGTTGATCCGAATGACTATGTTTCAGACGAGATGAGATTGTTCCGATAGTAAATCCCTCGTACCTGCACCATGAGGTTACGAATTCGCGTCCTCCCCTTTTAATACTTCAAAAATCTCTAGAGAAACCTAGTACCGATGATCTAGGAAGTTCTGTTTTTTTTTTTCCTTAATATAAACGAAAAGAATTAGAAATGATATGCAGTCAATAAAACAAGTATACAACATCCGAAATTCCAAATATGGAACTTGGAAGAAATTCAGAAAATAATAGTGTCCATTTTGTGGCCCCCACTTCCATCCTCAGCGCACCTTCCAGTTTCGGATAAGCTTTCTTTGAACAATGAACAATGAACAATCATCCATATCCCAAACATACTACAAATGCAAATACCTACAAACAAACAAAAAACCAAAATTATTCAACTTCAACACACAATAAAAAAATGTCCAACGTTTCAAATCACCACTTCCATAATTAAATTTGACTCATCATCACTCTAAATATCTTCTATCCTTTTGATATTTTACTACTATCGAGTCAAAGAAAGAAACAGAGATATTAAAAAATGTCTGCTCTGGCACCAAATTCCAGCCTTGTGTACAGACAAGTGTATCAAAGAGACAACCAACAGCAGCTATGGAGTGGTGGGAGTTGTTTATTATTGCAAAGAAGTAAAGGGTTTATCTGGGTTGATCCCATAAACAGAAACCACAAGAGAATTGCAAAGAGGGACTTGCGAGTGGAGGCTAATTTGTGGTCAGATTTGTCAAGACCCACCTCTGTTGATATGGAACCCATCAACGATACTGATCACCTTGACCAAATTCTACTTCGTGCCCAAGAGCTTTCACAACCCATCCTCATCGATTGGTAATCTAATCTCTCTCGAACTTGTGTTGTTTTTGTTATCTCAAATTACAAGTTTTGTTGTTTGTTTAAAGGATGGCTGCTTGGTGCCGTAAATGCATCTATTTGAAGCCTAAGTTGGAGAAATTGTCTGCTGACTATGATACCAAGTAATTCTTCTTCAACTTTGATAATCAATAATTGTGTTTGATTTTGATATGCTAATAATGTACGACATCATAATTCTTCTTCTCTATTGTAGATTAAAATTTTATTATGTGGATGTCAACAATGTACCACAAGCTTTAGTCAAGCGTGGAAACATTTCTGTAAGTAAACATTTACATTTACATGTTGTAATTATATATGATTCCGTTGTAACACACTCATTTTAATGATGTTAATTATCTGGTTCTCTATGTGCAGAAAATGCCAACAATTCAGGTATGTTTTACTAATCATGACAGAGTAATTTCCTATTAATTTGTCTTTAAGATATTGATTTGATGGAAATGGAGTTGAGACAAGTGTATTTTGAATTTTGATGTACTGCAGATATGGAAAGATGGAGAGATGAAATCAGAAGTAATAGGAGGGCATAAAGTATGGCTTGTGATTGAAGAAGTCAGAGAAATGATCAACAAGTTTATATGATTTAGTGTCTCTCAATCTCTCACCATAGATACATATTCTTGTTTTTCATGCTTTTATGCTTTTCTATATCATGTACAGAGTACAACTACTGCTTATGAGTAACATAAATATTTGCAGATTCATTATTACATTTACTGGATCCTAATATGCCATAATTTTCATGACTATAGTCTGTACTCTAGAGAAGGAAGTAAATTTTTTTTTTTTGGGGCAAATGCAAAGCTCTTGTGGTCATAAGCATAATAGGCTTATTGGAAATATAAATAAAAACGAAATGAAAAAGAATCAACAAGACGCTTTGGCCGAGTGGTTAAGGCGTGTGCCTGCTAAGTACATGGGGTTTCCCCGCGAGAGTTCGAATCTCTCAGGCGTCGTTCCATTTTTTTTAACGATTTTATTATGTGAAAATATTTTATGAAAATGAATCGGATTACGAAGACATGAGACGTGTTTCAAAGGTCAAAAATGCATCATCCAAGTCTTGGGAGAACACTTACGTATCCATAAGTCATAACCCATAGCCTTCACCTTCAAATTGGTTTAAGGTAACCCATTCTTCATCCAAGTTATTGAGATTATGTACCGAGAAGAATACATGCTTTAGATGAGGTTGGTTATGACTACTCATATATGGTTGATTCGTGTCATGTCACATTGTTACATGTCCTAAATCTCAGATAATTATAATATTTTTATTATAATAATAATAATATTATTATTATTATTATTCACATTGTCACCTATCCTAAATCCCAGATAATTATAATATTTTAATAATAATAATAATAATAATGGAATCCTTAACTCACCCTCCATAAGAGCATCCACATTGGAGTTTAAATAAGACTCAAATAGCAAGCTCCACTTTTAAATGGATCTGATTGGGGATACAATGAGGCATAAATAAAACCTAAATAACAAGCTCCACTTAAGAGGATAATTATATATATATATATATATATATATATATAAAATGAAACATATAAATAAATTTAATTTTAATTTTGCATTTTATTTTAATGAAATTAAATTAATTTGAATGAAAACATTAATTTTTTAAATTAATTTTATTAGACTTGAATTATGAATACTAGACTTGTCATATTATAAAATAATATTTTATTTAAAAAAAATTAAACATGTTACATTAATAGCTATATTATGGGTCATTACCATAATTCTCCAAACATGCTCCAGAATTTTAAATTAATTAATTATAATTTGTTAAATAATTATTGATAACATTATAGTTAAAATATATTATATAATTTATTTATTAAAAATATAGATATATATATATATATATAGATATATATAAAATATTTTAAAGAAGAGTAATGATTGTTTGAAAAACAAAGAAAAAAAAAATGGATCCAATTTATCTTTTCCAATTTAGTTGTATTGTGGAAAAAAGAAACCTATTTAGGAATGATCCAAATGGAAAGACATATTTCTTCAAAATAAGACCCACAAATGATGATGTGGTACACAATGGATCTTGTATTTGGGTTCTTTGCCTTGCGGATGCTCAAAGCACATAACAAATTCATAGTGACTACTCATTTCAATCAAGTCAGCATGCCATCTGTCTTCATTCTTTTTAAAGATATTAAGATTTTAGTCCCTCTAATTAGCGTTAATTTAGGTTTAGTCCACTAGTTTTTTGAATTATTAACTTTAGTCCACTAGTTCTCTGACAATACCTATTCCAGTCTCTACCATCCAATTCCGTTAGATTTTCGTTGACTTCCGTTAGGTCAACAAGTGCAATATAAGAAATTTGACGAAAGCTTCTTGAAGCTTTTTATAAACAAGGGTAAAAATGATATTTCAAAATGTAAAATTTTTAAATTTTAAAAATATATTAAAATAATTAATATTAAACATTAAAAACGGAAATTTAAAAATAAAAAAGACACAAATGCCCTTGACAAATTTAATAAAATACATTAAAATGAAATAATATATATATATATATATTAATTACATTTAAATTAATAAATTAAATTAAATCAAATAACAAAACAACTAAAAACAAAATTATAAAAACAAATAATAAAGTAAGAGAAAAAAGAAATTAAAAAAAATAAATATTAAAAATTAAAAAAATTAAAAAATAATCAAATCCTAACTTTAATCTCTTTATCTCTCCCTCACTCTCACCGCCTCTCTCCCTCTCTCTCACAAGTTTGATTTGGTCTTGCTGCTGAGTTGCCTCGGAATGATCCAGTTCTTGATTGGTGTGTTGTTTCTCAACATTCTCGTCATGAGCTTCGAAATCCCACTTGCTTTCAGAATTGGTTCTAGGTCGGACTAGAGATGGCAACGGGGCAGGTCAGGGTTGGGGAATGCTTTTCCAATCCCATCCCCACCCCTCAAAACCGTTCTCATCCCCGTCCCCATCCCCGCATTAAGAGAAGCGGTGCCGGGGTCAGGGATTCCCCGTTGGAGGTGCATTTCCCATACCCGCCCCATTTCCCTTCAAAAATTCCATAAAACAACAAACTTCTAAAGTTTAGAATCTAAACATACTTAAACATAGTTGGGAGATGAATAATCTCTTTTTTTTAGTTAAAAAATGTTTAAAAAATTAATATTAAATGATTTTAAAAATCTGATATTATAAATATATATATATCGGGGTGGAGTCGAGGCGGGGAGTGCTTCCCCTGTCCCTACCTCGCTTCACTTTCGGGGACAAGACTTTGTCCCCATTCCTGTCTGCATCCCCGAATATTATCCCCTATATCCGCCCCAATCGGGGCGGGGCCCTAGCCCCACGGGGAATACTGCCATCTCTAAGTCGGACGATGACGACGACAGATCTATGATGGGGGTTCTTCATCGACGCAGTACGCAAGCATGTACTGCATAAGATGGAAGCTGAAAACTTGGTGGCGGCGAGTCGGCCTTCCAAAGGAAGTTCACTCACCACGCACCATCGGGAATTCTCTCGGTCACTGGAGCAGCAGCGGCGAATGCGAGAGTTTAAGAGAGTGTCAGGTCTATTCTTAAACTAAAGCATGTTCAATGACATGGTTTGGATGATGGAGTTGAGTTGGGTTTTTGGTCTGGTGGGGTGGTGGCTGTTGATGGGGTTGAGTTGGGTTTTGGGTTTTGGGTTTGCTATGTGGGTTCTGATTTTCTATGTGAAATCAGATGAGATTGGAGTGGTAGCTTTGTTTTTCGATTTTTTATTCGATTTTGGTTTGGTGTTTGAATTTCTATGTTTCATTTCAATCTTGGGTGTTGTGGTCTCTGGGTGTTTTATTTCGGTTCGGTGTTAATGAATTTCTAGGTGTTTAAATTTGTCTATGTTCATTTGAATCTTCATGTACTGGTACCTGATGGTGGTGGCTAGGTTTGGGTTCGGGTTTGGGTTTGTGTGATTTGCTGGGTTTGGGTTGGTGTTCATGATGCTGGCAATGGATTGAATATGGTTGGGGATTTGATAGAATGAAGATGAAAGATCTTGGATTTTTTTTTATATTGTGAAGACCTTTAAATTAATTTTTTTTTCTTTTATTTTTCGATTTGTTATTCAATTTCATGAAGGGCATAAGGGTCTTTTCACATATGTCAAGGGCAACAGGGTCATTTTGCCCTCTGACTTTGTCATTTAACAAAATCCATTACAGAAGGATTAAAGTTAGTAATTTCAAAAACTAGTGAACCAAACCCAGATTAACGCTAACTAGAGGGACTAAAATCTTAATATTCCTTATTTTTAATGTAGCTAAGCAACTCATGCAATCAGTTATGGAAAAATTCAAAGGTTCACAAAGCAACTCATTACTCATGCAATCAGCTAGAAAGGAAATGATCAATGCAAAGATTTGATCAATCGACTTGGACTTATAGCTAGATGATCACAATACCCTCATACTTCCACTAGAACACCTTAACCCACAATTCACAGCAAAAAATATCTCAATGGACCTCAAAATCTAAAACACATCAGCACCCTATGAAAGAGCTGATTTCTGCCAGATCAAAACCTATGCAATCCTGTAAACACTGTCAAAATTAGCATTCATATGGTATTAATTCATACTACTCCTACAACCATTGAAAAGCTCCCAAAAATTGTTTAGTGAGGCTCCAAGAATTTATAGATAGATGCCTACCAACAATAACAAGTGTACACAAACCGCTATTTCTTTCACCTGAAATCAGTCCCATGACCCCAAAGAAGATAAAAAAAGAAGAAGCTGACAACATATTCCTAACGAATTTCAGTCCATTATGCATTTCCCTTGTTTCATACATACACCCATAGCTTTCTTGTTTGATTAATTCAGGTATACACTATCGACTCAAATTCTCATTCTCCGGATTATGCCCAAGACAGCCTTCTGCAATGCATTGCAAGTCTTCACCACAGAACCACACAACATGTACATTCTACTGTCAAGCATACCTTATTGTTACAACTACAAAATACGTATTCTTAGCTCGCATCCATATTCTCCGTTAATCAAACTATGTAGCTGTACAATCATTGAACCTACTTCACACTCTTATCCGCATGTACACCCAGTATTTGTATGTATTACTCTGTAACTTCTTTCAACCTGAACAACTAATTTTATTTTATTTGTATTCAGAACTTTTATCAGCCTGAACAACTAAATTAATAATTCAATCTCAATGTGTAATTAACTATAAGCATGCCAACATCTTCGGGTCAATGTCTTAAAACTATTCAAAAAGCCACAGAGGGAAGACCCTTATCAGTACACAACACTATCTAACATTATTTAATTACTCCTTGAATAATGAATTTTCATTCAGTTCCAAGAATTTCAACCCAAACTATATAGACAATTCTTCACCTAGTCCAGAACCACTAAGCTCAAATCATTCATATGGTTTTCAACAACTTCTCCACCTTTACCATATTCAAACTATATAGACAATTCTAAATCTAGTCCAGTACCACTAAGGTCAAATCATTCACATGGTTTTCACTTTTCAACACAACTTTTACACCTTAACCATATTAATCACTACCGAAACATGCTGCAGTACAATTTAATCACTAAATGCACACAGCTAGAACACAAGTTAAGGAGTTTAATTTCAGAGCATAAAGTAAAAGGTAAGTTAAATTGCTTGAGGAAGCTAATAAAACATCCACTGCAGAATTTAGAAACTCTCAGGCTGGAAACACCTTAATGTTTCAAGTCAGAATACCAAGGATACTTTTACAAAAATCCAAGACAAACAATAAAATCTTAGAAGTAATAGCTTCACCATACACAGAGCATATTCTCCAGCACCTTCGCCCTATAACCCATGAAAACTGCAAACACTACAATTCAACCAAACAAAACACAATTTTTAGTGCCCTTCTTCTTATCCTTAACAAACCCTTCAAATAACTCCCTTAACCAAATGTTTTATACAGCACATCACTACGAAACAGGGAAAACAAGTTGCTTTCAAACTCATTAAGTATAATCAAAATGACAACCAGCCTATTGACCATATCAGCCCTATACCAAGTTTATCAAACTTTAGTATCTAACCGTAAAACAGAAAAGAGCATTGTAGGGCGCACATATTATGGCTAGCAGTGGTGCCCTTTCCAAAGCCATCTTTAAAAATTCCAAATTCTGTTTCTCTTTAAAAGAAAGGAAAAAAAGAAACAACTCCTATCCAAACAAGCTACAACTATTTGCATCGTCTGCTTTTGTTCAACAAGAATGAAACAAGTCATACAAAAGAATTGACGGGTTGGCATCATGTCCAGATTCAAAAGGCTAGCAAATATGAATTACCAAATGACAAGGGTTTAGTTTAAAGATGACTTGACCTGGCATCATTAAACTGAAAAGGGCATATTCTTTATCAACTAATAACAACTCAGTATAAAGTCAAAGTGAGTTTTCAGAGAAAATTGAATTGAATAGAGTCATCAGTGTACAATAAACCCGACATGTGTAAACTACACAAGAAGAAATATCACCCATGGAGATCACGTGGGCACGGCAAGAACAAATATGTTAAGTGTAACATTTAGATTCCAACCATATATGAATTAAGTTAAACATAAAGAGACATGATGCATTAGGACACACATATATCTCATTACTATTATAAATTCAACAGAGAATTTTGTTATTGGAAAACAAGAGATTGATGAGATTGTTTCAGTGTAATGGGCAACAGCAAACCAAAGAGACCATACAAGACTCACATTGTTCTCATAATTTTGACAATCAACTTGTAGTTCACAACTCAAAATAGAGTTAAATTTGATAAAATTCTACACTTCAGAAGGACACTATAACCTGTTTTGGAAAAACAAAAAATCATATTCCAAAACCAAAAACTGCCCTTATCTTGTTAAGAATAAGATCCCGCCATCCTCTCTCCGTGTTCTCCACCACAGTTGCATTCCCGTATCTGCGATTAAAATAAAAAGATCCCAATAGGATCAATCATCACATAATTAATTCATAACCATAAGACCACACAATTCAACGATTCAATCAAGATAAAGCTGCAGCAAAACAAAACAACCCCATTAAGTAAAACTAACCTGTCTTCCTCAGGAATATCAGTATGAATCAACTTGACAACGGTAACACCGGGTTCAGGCTCATCCAGAGTCAGTCTCACCTGCAAAATATAAACAAAACTGAGTCAAGAACCAATTCCAACAACCCAGGATAAATTCAAGAAAACCAACAAACTAAACTAACCGTTGAATCAATGCCATCAGGCCAGCTCCCAAACCTCCACTTCTGCACAATCAATTTTCCATCTTCCAATTCCAAGTTCTTCCCCGTAACAGAGCCATCAAAAATACTAAACTCTCCACCAACCTCTTTACTAATCTTAGCATTACTCTGAGTAAAACCTTTCCATCTATTCTCATCCATCAAAATTTCATACAGATGCACAGCTTTGCAACTAAACTTCTCCGTCAACGTAATGGTTTTAAACCCTTCCTTCTTCTTTGCTTCCTTCTTCTTCTTCTCCGGTACCGCAACAGTATCCTTCTTGACTTCATTGACAGCACTACTATTAGCACTGCTAATGTTACTAGTCTTGGGCGCTACCTTCTTCGCCTCCAATTCGTCTTTACAAGGACCGCCTTTCGCCATACTCTGCACAAAAGTTCTCACTCTCTCCAAAATCAAAGGCTTGCCATTTGACAGCATTGCCTCCTTCAATCGCTTTCCAATTGGCCCCTCGTCCTTCACTGTAACCCTAATTTCGGGGTCTTCGTCGGCATTCTCGTCGGCAATATAAGGAATCTCCACCGTTCCATCGACCTTCAACAAACTGACACCGTCGTTGTCTTTGGCTTCCCCTTCCCAATAAATCGAAACGCTGAGTTCATAACCTGGAATAATCTTACCCTTGCGGACATTAACATAGGCCTCGCCTTCCACTTTGTCGATTTTCTTAGTTTTGATGAAGAGATTGGATTCGCCGTCCAGGATCGTTAGGTTTGATAAGATTTTGTTGAAGAAGTTTCTCGACCATTCGAGACAGTTGGTCTCGGCCCAGTGCCAGTTATGGACGTTGGCGCCGTCAACTCTGTCTTCAACGATCCAACGTTTGTCTCCTTCACCGTACTTGGCCATTGACGAGCTGAAGAATTTGCAGAGAGTTTGGTTGATAGAATGAATGGGTGTGAAAATCAAGGTCTGGATCACTGGAATTATAAAAAGTGTCAAGACTCAAGAGGAGGGTCTGGATACAACAGATAACAGAAGGATCTGGAATTTATTATAGTATTTGTTTGGGAACTCTCTAGAATATTGTTGTTGTTTTAGGGTTTCCTAACTTTGGGGGACTTGGCTATATATTATACATGTGCAAAACTCCAAGGGTAATTCTTCAAAAAAAAATAAAAAATAAAAAATACACCCTCCAAGGGTAAATTGCACAAACTCACCCACTAGTTTTGGCAATAACACAAAATATGTTTAGTATAAACAACGATGAAAATAAAAATTTACGAAAAGTATAAAAATTTGGTTAAGCACTTAAGAAATTTAATGAAACTTTAAAAAAAGTTAAAACAAGGGATATAATCATTTTTCCCCTGTAGTTTTTTATATTAAACACTTTGCCCCCTCTAGTTTTAGTAATAATCATCTTCCTCTCTAAAAACTAAAATATTAGACATTTTACCCCCTCTAGTTTCAATAATGGTCATTTTCCCCCTCGAAAACCAAAATATTAGACACTTTTCCCCTTAACCGTTATGAATTCTGTTAGTCAACTTCTTTGACAGTTAAACAATCAATTACATGACCATATTACCCTTGAACACATGAGTTATTCCCCCTAATGATACCACTAATTGTTTTTAAAGAAAAAAATCAGAATTAAAAAATAAAACTAATAAAACTATTTTAAAAAATAGAATTGAAAATAAAATTTTACTTCAACAAAAATTAATATAATGAATTAAATGTAAAAATAAAAAATTTATTTAAAAAACAAAAATATAGAGAATGAAATGTAAAAATAAAAAACTTATTTAAAAAATGTTAATATTAAGAATAATAAAATAATAACATAATATGATTTTAAAAAACTAAAACAATATTAAAATTTATTTTGAAATATTGAATTGTTTTTTTTAAATACTAAATTTTTTTGTTGCTAATTTTTTAATTTTTTATTTTCAATTCTGTTTTTTTTAAATAGTTTTATTAGTTTTTATTTTTTTAATTCTGATTTTTTTCTTAAAAACAATTAGTGGTATCATTAGGGGGAAATAACTCATGTGTTCAAAGGTAATATAGTCATTTAATTGATTTTTTAACGGTCAAAGAGGTTGATTAATAGAATTCATAATTGTTAGGAGGCAAAATGTCTAATATTTTGGTTTTCAAGGGTGAAAATGACCATTAATGAAACTAGAGGGGGTAAAATATCTAATATTTTGGTTTTCAGGGAGGAAAATGGCCATTACTAAAACTAGAGGGGGCAAAGTATCTAATATGACAAACTACAGGGAGGAAAATGATTATATCCCTTAAAACAATCAATAATCTGCCAAAAAAAAAACACATTTGTTTTCAAATACGTATTACATTATATGGTATAAATATAAATATAATACATATATGAGCTATATAAAAATTTGAAATCTTTAATTAAAACTTCATTTTGTAATAGTTTGCATCATACTAGTCATATAAATTTTAATACAAAAATGAATACTTATGTGGTTTAAACATGATGTGGCTACCATTTTGATTCATATAATATCGACTGGATAACATATAATTTGAATAAGTTTCAACATAATCACGATCATGCCATATCTAAGCTTCTTGATTTTATTCCCACCATCTTTTCATATGGAGGAAATCGTGTAGAATGATAATTGGAGATTCTTAAAGTATTCAAAAATGATTGAAAGTTTATTTTCATTTGATTGTGGTATATACTTTAAAAAGACAAAAAATATTTATTAGATTCTTATCCAAAAAAACAAAAAAAAATGATATTTTTTTTAACAATAATGTTACTTTATCCAAATTTGGTATTCAAATCTGATTCCCAAATGATGTAACAACACCATAATCCATACATTTAAATTATATTATATTTGTATGATTTAAATGAATGAATTAAAGTGTTGCCACATCATTTGGACATCAAATTTCGGTAAAGTAATATTACTCTTTTTTTAAAAAGAAAAAGTTTATGAGAATCTTGTTTGAAAAATAAAAGTTAATAATGAGATTCTTGATGAAAAATAATAAAAAAGAAGTAACAACATGATTTCATAAATTATAGTTACAGATTGTTATATGGTTTGTTCGGAATTCATTAACATCTAACACATTAAAAAAAACAAAAACAAAATGTGACTGTTTTAGTATATAATTTATTTAATTATTAAAAATAAACTAAAAGATAAATAAAAATATTAGGGAATATCGAAAATATATTAGATATTTCAACGATATTTTAGAAATATACACGATATTACATAAAAGTGCACTACATGTTCACTGATATCGATACTTTACAGAAATTTTGTAGATATTTTTAGAAATTTTTAGGATATTTTTATGGAAATATATTATATCTTATATCGATGTCAATACCCCCAAGATATAGAAATATCTGGGATATTATCGATTTTTCAATCATCGAGTGTAAATGTATAATAGTATGTCTAAAAAAATGTTAGGAATGCTCTAAATTACAGACTGGTTCCTTCAATTAACTCAACTATTAGATTTAACTAGTAAAATGACCTGCGCTTTGCTGCGGGAGTATTATTCAATTTTAATAAATTTTATTTATTTAAATTATGACACAGAAAAATTGAAAATGATTGAATATTAATATGTGAAAATAGAAATCTATTTAATTTTACTAATCAATTACATTGTTGTGGATAAACAGAAATCCATTCAATATCACTGTTCATATGAACAGTTCAATAGCTAAACAATTGAGTAATTCTAGGTTTTCCAAAATTTTTCCCAAATGGTGAGGTATCAACATCACATCACTTACCACATAACCTCATGATTTATAAGATGTTGACACCTCACGTGCCAACACCATTTGAGAAGAAATTTGGGGAAAAAAATTGAAAAACCTAGTATTACTCATATTCAATACATTGTTTAATGGTATTTTTGTAGATAAATTGAAATCTATTTAATTTTACTGTTTATGTGAACAGATCAATTTTAAGAGCTATTTTAGTATATATAATAATGTTTAAAATATTAATATTATTATAATATATTAAATAACATTTTTATAAGTAAACTTAAATCTAATATTATATTATATACTCAATGACATTTTTGTAAATAAACCAAAATCAATTCAATGATATTTTTATAAATAAATCAAAATCAATTCAATTTCACTGTTTATATAAATAGTAAAATTGTGTTTTGTGTTTTAGTATATATTAAATAAACCGAAATATAATATAATATTATATATTCAATGGTATTTTTATAAATAAACCAGAATCAATTCAATCGTATTTTTATAAATAAATCAAAATCAATTCAATTTCATATAAACAGTGAAATTGTTTTTTGTGTTTTAGTATATATATTAATGGTTAATCATGAAAAAGCTCAAAATTGCCAATTTATTTGAAAAAAATAAATGGATTCCTCGAGATTGACGATCTCCCACGAAGAGAGGAGATCGATCTATCGATGAAGATTCTCTTTTTATTTATTTTTCAAAGAAAACAATATTTTAGTATTTTAATGAGAAACTGTTAAATCTAACCATTTACCGCTAATTGTAGGGGTTTTGAGTATAATTAAGCTTACACATAACATATTTTTGCCTTATTGTCATAATACAAGATAAGTTTGTAAAATTTACCAAAACATAAATACAATATTTTTTTAGGGTAAATTGTAGTAAAATACCAGATATAAAATATAAATACTTGAAAAATGCAAGATTTGATTTCGTATTTTGTTTCAATTTTTTTTTTATAATTCCAAGTTTACTGATTTTTAATGGGCATTGATAACATGTGTCTTAACAACTAAAAATTTACTAAAAGTAAAAAATATTTATTATAAATATATATTTATTGACTAAAATAATAAATGTAATTAATAATTTCCTTTTTGAAATTTTTTTTTAAGTTTGTTAACAGGTTAACACACCCATTTTTTATTTTCTATTTTTTTATTATAAATTTTTAGTAAAATATTAAAAAAAAAGGGGGTCAAAAAGACGAAAATACTTTATAATTACTTGAATTTTTTATAATTATCTCTTTAGTCAAGATTTTAAGTTGTTGGCGGGTATCTTTGAGAAGTAGAGTAGTTGGAAAGATTATTTTATAAATATAATTAATAATTTCTTTTTTGAGATTTTTTTTAACTGTTAACACTTAACAGGTTAAGACTATCTATTTTTTATTTTCTATTTTTTTATTATAAATTTTAAGTAAAATATTAAAAAAAAGGGGGTCAAAAAGACGAAAATACTTTATAATTACTTGAATTTTTTTATTGAAGTTTTTATAATTAGCTCTTAAGTCAAGATTTTAAGTTGTAACCCTTGTATCTTTGAGAAGTAGAGTAGTTGAAAAGATTATTATTTTGGTTTGTAAAAAGCTAAGAAATACCCGCCAAAAACCCAAAAGAGACCAACAAAACCTCTCCTTCTGTGAACAAATTTTCCATCAATGAAGCAAACCCGGCGATTCAAACGAGTCTCAATCGCAAAACCCATCAAAAAGATTTCAAAACCCAACCACTGCGACTCCGCAACTGGGATTTGTCAACGCTCCAAATCCGCCACCAAACCGGAAATCCATTCGGTTCCAACTCTTGACGAAATCAAAATCATGCCTCGCGAGTTCTTCCAAATGGATGCTCTTGATCTTGCCCCGCGTTTGCTTGGTAAATTGCTGAGGAGAGACGATGTTGTTCTTCAGATTACGGAGGTAACAATCTTTTCACTAATTCTTGTTTGCTTGTTTGTTTCGTACAAATTACAATTATGTTTAATGTGTAAATTGTAATAGAGGATGATAATTTTTTATAGGTTGAAGCTTATAGACCGAATGATTCAGCTTGTCATGGTAGATTTGGTATTACTCCAAGAACTGCCCCTGTTGTAAGTCTTAATTCTTATTATTTGTTGCTATATTCAAAGATTTTCAACATTTTTTTTTTCAAGTATTACAATAATTCGGGATTTGGAGACACAACCTCATGGTGTAGGCGTATGTTTATCATGTTTTAGTTGCAATTGTTGTACTTGTAGTTCGGACAAGGAGGGCACGCGTATGTTTATCTCTGCTACGGTCTCCATACAATGCTTAATGTTGTTGCTGATAAACAAGGAGTTGGGGCTGCCGTCCTCATACGAGCTTGTGCTCCAGTCACCGGTAATTCTTCTTGCCTAATAATCTATCTATTTGATCAGTTACACCATATTATCTTTGATTAGAGTTCTGTTTGTAACAACTAAGTTTAATATAAGAGGCATGGAACTTGACATAACTTTGAAACAATGGAAAAGAAAGGAATTCATAGTTTCGAGTTCTTGATTATGGTGTACTTGTCTGATAAATCCTATTCTGATATGCTGCTACTTACGATTTGGTGAAGACAAGGGCATAGTTTTTATTAACGAGCATTTTCTTAAATTGCAGGGTTGAAAACCATTCAGCAGCGACGGGGTCAAATAACTGAGAAACCTGTTCTTCTCACTGGCCCTGGCAAGGTCAGTGACTATTTCCCTTTCGATCATTTGATTTCACACCATTTCTTTTAAGTCTTAATATTTTTCGTACTTTATATAGCCTTACTGTCAACAATTCACATTTCAGTGTAGTTAAGATGGCCAAGCAAGCCATTCTATAGTTCTTTTTTTTCTTCCAAAAATTTGTAGTAATTTAGCTTGGAGAGACTTTTTCTTTTTTCTATTTCTCCATGTAACTCCATTCTCAAACTCAGCTTTCGTACTTCACAACATTTTTGGAATACTGTACAAGTAGGCAAGTAGACGATGAGTGTTTGAAAAGAACCCTTGTGATATGATGAAAAGACCCTTGTGATATGATGAAAAGAATGTTGACATCAAGGATTTTTAATGTTCACAACTTGCAAGTAAAAAATCCACACATACTAAATGTAAAAACCCTAATGCTCCCCCAAATCTATTTTCGGCTTAGACCCATTTTCAGTTGAAAAACCCACCCCACAATCTCTTGCATTAAAATGAAGCAAAATCACAGTTTTTACATGTCAATATCCATTACACTCATGTTCTGCCATACATAAAATAGTTACAAAGGAAATAATGTACCTTGACACTGTTGTTTGTCCTGTTCCCTCTCGTCGTCAATAATGAAGGTTGAACTTGGTAATTGGAAGGGAATATTTTGGCTGTGTTACATAATCTCCATTTGATTTTGTTCACATAAAGCTTTATGTTGTCTATATTTTCACTTGTTGAATTATAAGGGGATTTACTCAACTTCTTGCTAATGTAATTTCCTTTCTAGGTTGGTCAAGCTCTAGGAATTTCAACGGATTGGTCTAACCACTCTCTTTATACTCCTGGTAAATTAAACATCCATTCATATGAGTCTGTGATTCTTATTTCATTGATATTGTTCTCAAATCTGAAATTCATAAATTGTGTTTGGCCCAGGTGGTTTAGAACTCTTAGATGGTCCAGAGCCTGATAAGATATTGGTTGGTCCACGTGTCGGCATTGAATATGCTTTACCTGAGCATGTCAATGCCTTGTGGAGATTTGCTATTGCCGGCACACCCTGGATAAGTGCTCCTAAAAACACACTCAGACCTTTATGATTTCTGATTTTTGGCTAAGAAAGTTGGTATGGGAGTGAAGAAGGAACTTGAATTGTGATTAGATGAATAATTTATTTTCCCCCAGAACAGAAAATGTAAATATAGACGAAGGTGAAATACTCTATTCTTGCATTAGCAGCAACTTTTGTAGTTTGTTTCCGGGGCTATTATGCTTTTCTTTCAAAGTTAATTACACTATGATCATGATTTATATTGTAAATAACAATATGTAATATGTTATTATCCTCATCCAACAACTCAAAATCTTTGGTTATCAACATGTCTTCTTCTTTTGGATTTGGTCGAGGACTGCAATCCGGATTGGCCACGGATCAACCCACAGGTCAGGTTGCAGACACTGCTACTGGACTTTCTCCTAAGCATACTTGTATTATGTAAATGTAATTGAATTCCGTCATAAGCCTATCATGTCATCAATGCCACAATGCCATGCTCCTTATCCAATAGAAATTTCTAAGAAAGGTCTTGAAACAAATCAAATACATTTCCAAAGAAGATATCGAAGAGTTTCAACCATTCACAAATCACAGGGAATAATACACAGACTACCTGAGCATGGTGTTTTATCGCATTTCTACTTCAGTGATCCTATCTGTTGTTACATAATACCTTCTTGTTTCCCGTTATAGTTTCAATCAAATTTCTAAGTACAGGTATATCATTTTCAGTAGAAAATGCTCGAAAGAAAACAAAATAAGTTCAAATTAATACAAGTCCTTTCTGTCCAATTGTTTTAGGGTGGATGTAGAAGCATTAAAAAGGAAGGGAAAAACAATACAGCCAAGAAAATCTGATTCTGCAAGCAAACTAGCAGATCAGGGGAAAAAAATTATACAATAATTGAAATATCAATGTGAAAAATGTTACAACACTTCAGCAGCTACATAACGCCTTGAGCAACAAATTGGCAAAACTAGAGATAGGCAAATATCTGCTCTTAATTTACTTTGTACATGAAACGAAAATCCAGGACAGCTAGACACTACAATTTTGAGGTTTTTCGCGATCAAATATACATTCAGACACCTTATGACAGACCCCATAATACCAGAATTCCTTGGCAGCAGCTTCAAATGCCAGTGAAATAAAAATCAGAGAAAGCTCTTCCTAAAACAGCTTCTCAGTTCTCACCAACAACAAACCCCCAGCAAAATTTGGGTAATAAAAAGGAGATGCATCGATGTGCCAGAGTAAATTAACCACCACATGCAGTAGAGGCGTAGAGCAGAAAGAGCATAAGAGACCAAGCTGTTTTTGGTAACAGTACTAAAAAGTTAAAACCACCACCCCAGATTAACAGTTGGATAAAAAAAAAAATGAAAAGATCAGCATAACAAAAATCAAACTCAGCAACTTCAACAACTCTTGGCTGCAAAACATCCCCCTTTGAACATGAGACCAGTGTCAACCATACAATAAAGTTTTAAGATCTTATATTCAGTTGTACATAAAACTTGAAGACAGACCCCTTAAGTCTTTCACCTTTTCATCAAAACTTAGTAAAACTTTAATTATCTTTAATATATTAAAAACGCTAATGTCGCACTGATCTAGTTGTGATCCTCTAATACATCAAAATTCTATTAACTCAAGTTGACACACTCTAGTTGGGATGCCAGATCAACTTAATATTAGTTTACTAATTACTACACAAGGAAAACAGACATCTTGGACCAACAAGGAAAATCCAACAGCACAGAAACTGTCACATAAGAGAACTCTCGTATGCTTATAAGAATTACTGCCAGGCAAACTAGCGTTGTACTAAAACTCCTGTGATTCATGATTTCTATTGCTAAATTTTGCTTCAGCATCCCAGTACTTTTATTGGTCAACATATTCTACATGCAGGGTACACTCATAGATCCTTGATTTCTTGTAAAATTAACTTATTGACAAGTTCATTTATTAATTGAATTGACACAGATTTAACACTTCAAATTATAGAAGGGTTTTAAACTGTCAGAACTTCGGAACCGTTAAAGAACCAACATGTGAAGCTCAAGAATATAGGATTATTCATTTATTCCCACGTTGAAAAAATAAAAAAGTAAGAGAAGGGTTATATACTAATGAATGTCACAACACAGAGACTAGTCTTTGGATTGTAAGACTATCCACCAATAAATACACTTTTCATAAACATAAAAAAATCCAAATTATGGAAGTTTAACAGGAACCACAATTGAAGCATGGTATATTATTTAATCATGAAAGCAGCAGAATACGATCGAGAACTTCCTGTAATTTGGAAAATACTTTTCAACTCTCTGAACTCCTCCGCATTCAAACCTTATTTCCCATTCTCTGTTCAAAGGATATCAAATGTATGGGAAATTTTAACTCAAAATTGTTTAACATCTTCCCACATGGGAAAAGTATCCACTAAGGATTTTGCAAAAGCTTCTACATTGTTATTTTTACCCTGAATAATGCTTTATCTCCTTACGCTCCCCAGCAATTTGATGAGATGTATAAGAAAAACCATGTGTATTCATAAGTTCTGTAGTAAAAGGAATTGAGTATCATCTAACAGTCCTAGAAGCTATATGCTAAAAATACATCTTCACATTGCAATAAAGTTTTATAGATAATAAAAACAACCAACTTGTTTCTTCCATTAATTGGACAACAGGGAAAGAATAGATCAATAAACAAACAAAGAAACAAAAAAGCAGATGAAAATATAAGAACATTTAGAAAGCTTTGCTTATCATTTAACCAATACACAACTACATTACAGATATACAAGCTTGTGGATTGACAGCTTGCAATAGCCATGCAATAACCAAGAGCCGTAAGAAACACCAACAAATCACTAGCCTATCATATTCAAACGTGTACATTACTACATTTAACACCCTGATTAAATGATACAAAATACCTTCAAGTCAACAATAATCTTCACGCAAGCCATCAGAAAAGGGCAAACACCATCTGAAAAGTAAGACATAGGTGTCAAACGCCACAAAGAAAATTAAACACACACACACACACACACACACACATATATATATATATATATATATTAAATTGCCAGGACATGAGGAGAGAAATTTTTTTCCCCATACCTACAATGAACCAATGAAAAACAAACTGGTTGACCGGGATGTCAGCAAGGTACCACGTGAATGTTCAGCTGCATAGTGGCAAGCAATTAGAGAAGAGAACCACGTTGTTCTTGCCATAAATTGTAAATGTAGATCCTTGAACTCAAATGTATAGACAGCTTTCCTACACATTGGGATGCAGCCGACTGTAAAATTCAGTGAAGTCAAGCCGGAAGAGGAGGAATTTTAAGTCAACATGTTGCTGCACAGGCAACTGAGCTAAGAAACCCTCAAGCAATGATGTATATTCACTAGCTATTGCATCCATCTCCTGTCCCATATTTCTAAGAAATTCACTAGCACGTTGTGTTAGAGCCTTCCTGCCATCACTTAGCCATGACCCAGGCTCTGAAGATGTATCATCTTTCTGTCTCCGTGCTTTGCTCTTGTCTCGTGAGGATAAAGATGTTTCCATGGTTCTGCATTAGATGGCAAACAAGCAGGTACAGAATATACAATTACTAAAGAAACAATACACTGTAACATTTTATAAATATACTTTTGACTGATAAAAATCACTTGTAAGATAATTACCTGGCTTGCAACTCATGAATTCCTTCATATAATCGATCCGCATGACTTCTAAATTGCAATATGAGGTCAAACAAATTAAAGAGAGACTTGCAAAGGGATTGGGATCGTTCACCGAGGAGAGATTTTTCAAAAATCGAATAGAGGTATTTTTCATGTGCTGCAAGTAGATCATCAAGATCTCTGGCAACTTCCATTTCATTTGAAAAATTAGACCACGAAACCTCCAGCACTTCAAACATAATATAGTATTGCAAATTTGTAACAAAATGATTCATCTCATCCCAAAGGACCTGGCATCGCCTCAATGTTGAAAGCAACTGAAGTTTAACTGCTTGTTGCAGTTTATTGAATGAATGAGAAGTAATGCAGTTTGGTTTCATAGTCTTCCAAGCACCAATAAGAGCATGCTCCACCCGTCTGAGCTTCCACAGAAAATTAAAAATTCTTAAATATCTTGCCATAACTGACTCTGTAAACAATGTATCTAGCGGAGCATTTGCGTCATATTCCAAAGAGAATACATCCCAGCCCCTATCCCCAGTGCCATGAGGCATCAGCTTAACCCTCAATCTATCCAATATATCAGGATCATCATACTGAGCATTAGATGACCGAATTGCACTTTCCAGCAATCCAGCTAGCTTGAATGAGCTAATAGTATTAGCAGGCTCAGAAAGTTCCGGCCCCACAATATCCATTAGATACTGAACAAAATCACCTTGCCCGAGCAGTAAATATCGCTTGATTGCAAGACAATGTTCTTTGAACTTATATCTCGTGTACATAACATCCAGTAAATGTTTATCAATTCTTTTTGCTGCTTCAATGACCAGGGATTCCAGTGCATTTGTTTCTCCGTATCCGAGACCTCCTCTTCTAGTTGTTGTCCCAGCTGCAGTTGCAGCCTCTGTCGCAGCATCAGCCCAGCCACGATCATCACAGCAAACACGTAAAAAGTTGATAGATTTCCCTGTCCTCAAAATGCGCTGAGCAAGAGATTGGGAAATAAAAGAAGGAAGCATTCCAGCATGGAGCCGGTAACCTTCCCTCCAAAGTGACTCAGCTTTAACAGGCTGACTTACAACAAAGAATTCTGCAAATATATCTTCCAACTCTCCTTCCAAAACCCAACTCCTCACCATTTCAAAAAGTGGAGAACATACCCGCTTGAGTAAACGTGTCATGAACTCATGAACAAGCGGATCGCCATGTTGAGCATGCAAATGAATAGCTCCGGCCATTGCTCCACCCCTCAAAATCCGACACTTATCAACCAATACAGCCATTAACCTCATTTTCACCATCGGTTCAGCAAACCAAACTGACAATCTCCTCAACGACAAATAATTCCCCGAGTTAGCACTCTCTGAAACCAGTGGAATTGGATTCATTGCCTGCGCTTCAAGCACAGCCAACAACTTATAATACTCTGATAACTCATCTTGTAAAGCAGCACAAAATGCCTGCCCAACAGTCCCCGATTCTTCAGCTGGAAACTCATCCATACAATCCGAAATATAGCCTCTAACCTTCCTAAACAACCAACCCAATTCACAAAGCTTCCTTACCATAACACGAGTGGCTCTAGGGACCTTAACTAATTCAGACAAAACATAACCATCAACAGTAGCATCGAATTTCACATATTTCCCATCAATTCCTTGACAACAATACAACACATCTCTCACTAAAACCTCTTCACTCACCTCATTCTCCTCCTTAACTAAATTCTTGAACTCCCTAAAGGCGATTTCACGTAAATTTTCGGGATCTTTACTAACCAACAAAACCCCATTATTTCTACAACCGAGTTTTCTGTTCTCCTTCCCGTTTAAATGGTTAGTGAAATGGGAGCCATTTAGAGGCAAATTAGGTAACAAAGTAGAGGAATTGACAACAGCTTTAGAGCCTTTACGATCATCAGAGATGATTTTAAGCGAATAAAGAAGAGCCCATTTGTTATTGACGCTACCAGGACCGGTTTTGGAGGAAAACTTAGAGAAAAGATCGGAGAAAGTGAGGGCATCGGAGGAGTTACCTTGGGTAGCAAGGCGGCGCTTGATGGACTCGGCGATGGCAGAGGCGTCAGGGGCTATGGAAGGAGTTAAACGACTGGAGAGAATACGGAGAGCGTAGCGTAGAGAGTTTTCGAAATTAGGGTTTTGAGGGTTTTGGGAGACCAATCGATGCACCAGCTCTTTGACTAGATCTATCACCTTCTTCTGCTCTTCCTCGTCCATTTTTTATTCTCAGACAACTACAGTCTACAAGTTTCTTCTTTGTTTGATTTTATATGGGCGGGCAAATCTCCAGATTTTTGGTATTTTTGAAATCTGATAATACTACTTGCAACTTGCAACTGTATATACAAGGCGAAGAACTAGATAGATCTTTATAAATAAATAAATAAATAAATAGATTTTTTTTAAAAGTCTTATAACTTATAAGTTGACATAAAATTTCTCACCTTTTCTATTCAAATGAGTGAAAAAGGAATACAATTAACCAAATAAACAATAAATTGTTATTTCAGAAACTATTGAAATACTTTTATCGACAAAAAAATATATATATATATTGAAATACTTTAAAGTAATTTTGAAATGAGATGCTTTTATTTTATTTTATTTTTATAATGTATGATAGTGATTTGAACTCGAGATATTATCAACCGAAGGAAAGTTTATCTTCCATCAACCTAGCGTGGTGGTGTTATTTTTTTTTTTTTGTGGTGCTATTAGCACCCCACTGTTTAACTATTTATGTTCCACTTTTTTTTTTAATTTATATATAATTATATAAAATTAAATGGTTTTATTAATTTTATTGACTTATTACAAGAACTACCATTTTACTTCTTTTTCAAACTTAATACATCCTATATCTTTTTTTTTTATATAAAAATTATAAATTTCATCTCTAATCTTTATATACAGTTTTCTCATATCCATTCACAATAATTGTTTTTTCTTCTTATTTTATGGTGAAACCATCTTTATTAGATGCGATTTTTTTTCTTCCTTTATTCGATTGGATTACTTGTGGTAGATTGTGATTTTGATATTGATAGTTTGATGATTTTTTTTGAAAGATTAAGTTAGGGTTTTGATGTGGTTTCTTTTAGTCAGAGATTAGGTTTTCTTGGTTGCGATTCTTGAGGCAATTTTTTTTTAATAACATTAAACTAACTTTGGAAGATCCAGAATAAAATTTACAAAATAATTGATACATATCATAGTATGCCTGTAAGATCAGAAACAAAATAAACCGAGAGGAAAAAGAATAGCAAACATGGATATAAAGTTTGAAAAGAAAAACAAAACAAGCATGTGAAACAATAAAATAAATTCTAAACATGGGGAATATGAGATCGAGATCTGAAAGAAAATATAAACAAAAGTAGTAAACATTCGGTGATCTTAAAGTGAGGTTTTATTAGTTTTACTTTGTACAAGATTTTTTTTAAAATAAAAATGGTATGTCTCTTTTAGTAATTTGATAAAGGGAAAAAATATTAAATAATTTAAAGAGTGGAATATAGTGTAAATAGTTCAGTGGTGGGTGTGCAATAGCACCATTTTTTTTTTAATATAATGGGTCATAAAGAAGGAAATAAGAATTTTAAAGTTTTTTTAAAATAAAATAAAATAAGTTTTGAAGTTTTTTTTTAATTTGGAACAGTATTTTATAGAATATTTTTTTTAAATAAATGACTTTTGTAGAGTTCATGTATTTTTTATTTTATAGACTTTGTAAAATTATAAAAGACTTAGAGGTCGTTTGTTTTTTTGTCTGAAAACTGAATAGTCCTGAATTTTTCTGAAAACTGAATAGGGACTGAAATCTGAACTTAAATGACATGTTTTTTTTTCCTCACATCTGAATGTATTGTCAACGTATTTGTTTTTTAAAAGTAAAATTGTCTGAAACTAAGTAATTTTACATTTATACCAACGTTAAACAATTATACATGTAATATGGAATATAAACAATCCAAAAATAATAATTATCTATAAACACATATGATCATGATCTTCTTTTTAAATTACAAATAAACTTCATTTTTATTAAGAAAATAAATATTTTTTTTTCAAAAAATAAAATGGGCAATAGGAAAAATAACACAAAACACTCTAAAAAAATAATATATAAATACATCACCCTAATATCGTAATAAAATATTTATATTAAACACCAATATGAGAAGTGATTATGGTTCTTTTTTATTTTTAAAGTTATTTAAAATAAGCAATATATTAAAATAAAGATTTTTGTACCATATATAATTATGACGAAATTGGAAATATGTTATATATACGGGATAGTATCGGAAGAAAAGATTTTGGATTGCATTTAATGCAATTCAGTCATTTGTAATTAAGTGAAAAGTCATGTTTTTTTATTTTTTATTTTAAGTTGTTTTTTAGCATTTTTAAGTTGTTTGACCACTTATAAAAACAAACAAAACAACTTGATGATTATGATTCAGAACCATTAAGTTTTAAGTGGAAAAACCATGAATTTTCATTTTCATTTTAAAAAGACTTTTCATAGACACTAACAGATTTTCATTGACTTATATAATATTGGTGCCGTTATTATCATCCAAAAATCATATATACACATCCAATTATGAGCACGCCCATTATTAAAATTTGAAATTTTAATTTTTAGTATAAGCACTCAATTATATACCAATAATAACCTTATTAATATGATTTAATTAATAAATTAATTATTTAATTTATATTTGATTATAATCCACTCAAATATAAACACACAAATTTAAATACACGCAAATTTCTATCTTGAACTTTTCTTTTTCATTTTTATTTTCGACAAAAACTTTTCTATTTCATAAGAACCCTAATTCTAACTCAATCTTTCCTTCTCTAGTTATAAATTCAATTGCTTCTCCTGCTATTAACAAACCATAATAATAAAAGCAAATAACTAATTTTTTTCTCAAAAACTCTTTAAATTAATAGCTAAGGGTGCGTTTGGTACGCATGACAGAACAGGACAACATGGGACAGTTTCTTCTTGTCCCACGTTTGGCACGACCTTGACATGGAATAAAACGGGACAAGGTGAGACAAAAAAAAATTATCTTATCCCATGACATGGGACATGCGTTAAAAAAACGTATTTGCCCTTCAAATCTTCAAACAATTACAATCATGTCAAATATTATATATATATATATATATTATATAATTATATATATAGTATAATATATATATATATATTATATAATTACATATATAATATTTTATATTATATATATATTATATAATATTATTACATATAATAATAATATTTAATATATATATCCTATATGACTATATATAATAATATATAATATATCAAATATATATTATAATATTTATTATATTATATATTATTATATAATATATATATATATAATATGATATATTAATACATCATATATATGATATATATATATATATATTAATATATATTATTAACATATATATATATATATATTATATAATAATATGTATATAATATAATAATATAATAATATATATTATATATTATATAAAATATTTATGTAATATAAATATAAAAATTATATATATTAATAATATATAATATATTGAATATTATTACCTATATAATAATATTATTACCTTTACAATAATATATAGACATGTAATAATATTTAATATATTATATATATAATAATATTTAATATATCATATTATTAATATATGTACATATATTATACATTATATAATATTAAATAATTATAATATATTTCAATTACAATATTATTATTTGCGTTAAATATAATGATATTGTAATTGAAAACAAGAGGTCATTTGAACTTCTTGTTTTAGTTAAATACTATAATATATTTCAATTACAATATTTATTTAATAAAATTAAATAAAAACTGACTTGTCATATCCCATATGTCATCATTATATGGTTACAAACATTAGACAAAACAAGGAGGACACTCTGGTCATTTGAACCTCTTGTCCCGTTATGTCTCAGTTATATCAAACGTATAACAGTATAGTCCACAGTTCTACCACAGACATTCCAAATATAACACGGAACAACTGTCCAATCCAGTCCAGTCAAATCCCGTCCTCATACCAAACACACCCAATGACCAAGATACTAACACTCCTGGTTTCACTTTCACATCTTTCTTTTTCTTCCTGGCCAAACAAACTCCTCCGCACTCCCAATTCTCCCAACCTTTTTTTCTTTCGAAAAGCCATCCTCTTATTCTACACAAAAGAAAAGTCAAAAAGATGTTTAGAATTGTTTTTTTATTTGATTAGGATCATCCTTAATGGTGAATTTAGTACTTGAAAGGGAATTATGGTTTAACATATAATTGGTGTAACTTTGAAATGTGTGCGACATATTTGGATTTATTTTTAATTATATTATTTTGTCCTTATTAGTAATTTTATTTAGGGATATTTTTGTAATATATATATATATATATATTAAATACAAATGAGTGTGTAAATAAGATTTCTAGACGGTAATATCGGTACCCATATAATACACACTTTTATTGTAACAAAATTATATTTCTCATGTCAATAAAAGAAAAAAAGGGATCATCATCAATGTTTATGAAACTGGACGAAAGTATTGATCATATTTTCATATTTGATATTGTGAAAAACTTTTTCATTGGACATGCTTCACTATGATAGAGGAACATATTTTATTCAATAAATAAGTTAAAGAGACAAGGTCTTGTGTTTAACTAGAGATTAAAACCATGTTAATTGTATGTCATCTCATTTCAATCTCTATATATCAATAATCATAAAAAAGTACGACAAATAAAAAAACTATGATTCTCTTCAATTAGATAAATAGATAAACAAAATACCAAGTTTCTTTTTTATAACATTTCCTTATTTATTACAATTCTTCTTCTATCTCCTCTTCTTCCATTTTTTCTTCCTCAACATCATCTTCATGCATGTTGGAATGAGACATTATATAAATTGAACCACAGATTGCATTCACTAGCGCCCAATGTAGCTTGAAATGTATATATTGTTATTGTTGTTTAGTTAAATTAATAGTTCATTGACAAATCTACAAGAAGCTGCTACAATGATTAATACAACAAATGCAATGTACTCGTAATAGATGACACAAATATGTTTTCATAGCAGTAACATAGTACATTTTCTTCAATTTCAATTACAAATTTAATATGTTTTGGAAAGATATTGAGTGTGATAACCGGTTTACCTTCAATGTTTTTTAAATTTATCTTATAATATTATTAACCGGCACATGGTATATATCTTAATTACGAATAAAGGGTAAATTGCACTGAACCCTTTGAGGTTTGGACAAGTTACACTTAGATGGATAAGTTTCTTTATTATACATTGACACCTCCAAAACTTAATTTTGACTTTAAAATACCTAAAATGCCCCTAGTTATATTATTTTATACTTTATTTTTTTTACCTTTTAGAAAAACTCTTTATAAACTTTAATAAAATAAAAAAAATTAAATAAAAGATATGATTCATTAAATAAATAAATAGTTTTAAAAAATTAAAAAAATAAATAGTTTTAAAAAAATTAAGTAAATAAATAATTTAAAAAATAAAATAAAAAAGTTTTAAAAAATCAAATAAATAAATAGTTTTAAATAAATAAATAGTTTAAAAAATAAATTAAAAAATTAAAAAAATTAAATTTTTTAAGAATATCTATTAATAGAGACAAGATAAGCTCTAAATATCTAAGGAGTGTTGGAAACCTTGAAGTTTATTTCACTATCATCTTTGCCGTAAAAGTTTGGATATTTAGAGCTTTTCTTGTCCCTATTAATGGATATCCTTAAAATATTTAATGTTTTTAATTTTTTTCATTTATTTATTTATATTTTAAACTATTTATTTTATTTTTTAAAACTATCTATTTATTTTTTTTAAATTATTATTTTATTTTATTTTTAAAAAATATTTATTTGTTTTCTTTATTTTTAAAATGATTTATTTATTTATTATTTGTTTAATTTTTTTTAAAATGATTTATTTATTTATTTTTTAAAAACTATTTATTTATTTAATGAATCATATCTTTTATTTAATTTTTTTATTTTATTAAAGTTTATAATGTGTTTGTTTAAAAGGTAAAAAAAATAAAGTATAAAATAATATAACTAGGGGTATTTTAGGTATTTTTTAAAGTTAAATTAAGGTTTTGGGGGTGTTAGTGTATAATAAAGAAACTTATTCATCTAAGTGCAACTTTCCCAAACCTCAAGGAGTTCAGTTCAATTTACCCTACGAATAATTCTAGTGATCGACAATTTGAATACCCCTAGACTCTTAAAGACTTTTAAAATATTTTGATTGAATACACTCAAACTTTTTAATTCTATAAAAGTAATTAAAAGTCTTTCTAGATCCAAATTGAATACACCTCCTTAAGTTTTGAAGTTTTTTATTGATAAAAATGGGAACTTAAGACCATTTCCTAAAAAAAATCAAAATAAAAAACAAAAACAAGTCAAACCGTTTCTATTTTCTTCTTATTTCATGTTCATCAATTTTTTTGGGGGAAAATCATTTTGGTCGTTAGGTGATTTGAATTTCTTCATTTTTTGTACTGATGTTTCCACTTTTGGTATGCATAGTCCCTAAATTATTTGAAATGCATCATTTTGGCCCCTTTGATCTAATTTCTTGTAACGGTCGACACCATTGTTGATCCCTCTAATTTTCACTAAAGCAGAGTCAAACCCTGTTTACGAATGCAATGAACGTCGAGCGTAGCAAAGTAATTGCAAATTCACAAAACTTTCTTCATCAACAAGAATTAAGCGCTTGATACATTGAGCATATCATGTCAATCGCAAGTAAACTAGGAGTTACCTTTGACCACCAGATCTATTCTCTGACTAAAAAAACTTCGGTTTAGAGAGTGATGAGACAAACTGTAGTAGTCAAAACTGGCTTTCGGCCCCATATACAAGCCCATCGTCAGTAAAAGGTCAACTCCGCTGTATTTCGAATTAGTAAGCTCGAGCACAAAATGGGCCTTAGCATATGAGCCATCGTCAAAGGATCCAACGACTCCCATCAAAGACTAAGTCAACATATCTCCAATACTTCCAAAAAGCCAAGGATATCACACGAGCTTAGGGATATCACAATTGGTTGATCCACTTGCTCCATCTTTATAAATACCAGAAATTTGAAAAACTAGAAACAAATAAAATTTTTAAATGGATCTCCACCGTCCTTTGAGATGGATGGTGGAGATCAAATGAAAATATTTTCTTGAAAAACAAAAAAAAAACTTTTTTTCATTATTTATTTAATTATTTAATAAAAGATTTTATTAAATTTTCTTCTTTTACTTTTGAAACCAATTGTTCATCAATCTAGAAAAAAGAAAATACATTGTCTGATACAATGAGATTAAACAATCACCATTTTTCTTCAATCTGGAAAATCCAAGTAGAAGATCCAATCAGATTTGTTTCTTCTTTTGAAACCGATTCTTCATCAATCTAGAAAAAAAATCATCTTTAAACAAACACCATCAATTCCAAACACCATATTTCTCTTTAATCTGAAAAAAAAATACTCCATGTACTTGCATTTTCTTGGCCCCCAAACACCATCAATTCTATGAACAAAATCCATAATAATTCATCCACAACACCATCCATTCAAATCAACACACACAAATAAAAAGAAGAAATTTACAAACTCCATCTTTTTTACCCAAACAATATTTTATTATCCAATCACCATCAACACCATAACCAACACAACAAAAACGAATGAGGATTTGCTCTTCCTCGCGAGACAATATTCCTCTCTTATCTTTTATCTTTTATCTTTTCATGTTTAATTTCCTGGGCTATTATTATGTGATTTTTTTTAAATTGATAAACAATGTTATTTTCACTAATATTTTAATGTATTTGGCATAGCGGTTGACAAACAAATTTTTTCTTAACTAGGTTCAAAAACAATTAGATGCAATAGTATTTGGCATATAGAAATCACATCTAAAAGATACAAATAAGTAATTATGTGATATTTGGAGTTGTTCAAGTGTTTATCCCTTAGCAATAGAATAGATTAGCAATCATTAGAACTCATGTGAGATGATACAATTCAAGAAATTATCATTACTAATTGAATGTAGTACACAACTTTCATGTTCCAGTATTAACTTCTTTTTTTTCCTTATTTTTGGATGAAAATAAAATAAATGCAAATAATTTGTTACCGTTTGTTTTCTTTGATGTATCAAAGCCGATATTGCTTAAATAAAAATGTGAAAAGATAAAAAGATTAAAAAAAAAATTAGAAGAGAAAAAAAGGTGAAAAAAAGAGGGAGAAAAGTTAAGAGATGAGAGATATTGAATAAAATATAAAAAGAGAATATAATAAATAAGGGAGAGAAAATACAAATATTAAATGAAGAAAGAGGTAGAGAGATAAAAAAACTATTGAATCTTATCCATCCAAACAACTAAAATCCAATAGATAAGAAATTGTGTAAAATCTTGTGTAAAAAAATGGGGCCATGGATCCTACCCCTATATATATATAAATATATTGTAAATAAATGAGATAATAAACGAAAGAGAGATTAGAGAGATTAAAGAGATATCAGTAAAATTGAAGTAAGAGAGATGCGAGGCAGAGAGAGAGATAGATAGATTAACTTTGTATAGATGTTTGTGTATTGAATAGTTGAACTTAAGCTGAATCTATTTTACAAAAGAAAAATGAGTCTTATTCATAGACTTTGAAAAAGAAGAACCGATCACAAGCAAGTGGGAGATGAGGAGAGATGAGGTCACAACTCACAAGTGGAAAGGCGGTGAAGACTTTAGATGTGAGGCGGTGGAAATATTGTCTGTATACACAAGTGGGTAAAAGCCACATGTTATAACACTTCCCCTTGGATTTATACCACTTGTATTTTAATTTACTAGGTAAAACCCAATGGGACAAAACCTCGGTAAATAATATATAAAATTATCTTCTGGATCTTGTGGTGTTGGATGTTCTCAAAACAATCCTGTTAAAAATATTGTCAGGAAAACCCAGTGGGATAAAACCTGATTGAAGGGAAAAAGAGTACAGTGTACATATATCCAAATTTATCGTTTTCTTCAAAACATTTCTCATATTTATACTTTACTAGGGAAAACCCAGTGGGATAAAAATCTGAACAAAGATATTCATTGTTCTATCGGATCAAAGTAATATTTATGATGATCTTCTGGATCAAGGTAACATATATACGATGATTAACACGATCAAAGTAATATTTACAATGATCTTTTTGATCAAGACAACAAATATACGATGATCTACTGGATCAATGTAATATTTATGTTAATTTTTATGGATCAAATGATTTTTAGGTGTGCTTTAAGAATTGCCTCATTAAAACCTTATCAGGAAAACCTAATGGGACAAAAACTTGATTGGAATGAAAAATAGTAAAATGCACATATTCCCCAATATAGTTAATATACTTCATTTAATATACCCCCCTGATGGGACGCTCCCTCTGGTAAGACACTCCCCCTGATAAAAGTTCTTTTGAAGCAATCTTCTAGATTGCTGAACTGAAGTACACTGATGTTTATTTCATGTAATGCAATAACTTCATAAATGATTGGAGGGAGTATAAGCAAAGACTTGCTTTATGGAGTACTGTCCATATGGAATCTTTTCAGAATTCTTTCAACATATTCTGATCGATGGACACGTATTCCATTTGATCTATGTTTGATCTTTAGGTCGAGACAATATTTCCTTTCTCATTTCTTTATGAAGACACATGAGTATACACTATGATTATTACATCCTTATTTTTATTAGATATTAACTGAGATGGTTATACAACATCCGTTCATATTGTTTTTAATCCATATAAGGATTTTTGTATGTTCATCAAATACAGATTACAAGATCTCGATTTACATGCTTTCTAGGATTTTAAATCCTTCAAGATTTATAAATATCTGCATTGAGTGAATCATATACATAAATGATTACTACGTCTAGAAGACGCGTTTCAAGGCTTTCAAAGACAACCAAATTTATCAAGTATTCATCAGTAGTGAATACTAAGTTTCTATAAGAAACCTTGTACTACTAGTCATACCTCATATCTCACAATCTCGTTTTTCTCATTACGTTTCCTTATAAAGACCCATTATTATCCAACTAGTTTGACATCTCCAGGTGTCTGGAGTACTATTGGTCTAAGTACTTTATGTATGGTTTATGAAGTTAATCTTCTTGAATTACTTCCTTTTATTTAGGCTAATAATGCATTTTAACTACAATAATTGATATTATGAATATCATAATTATCATTTCTAATTTCAGTAGTGCTACTATGTATAAAAATACATAATTATTGATTGTTTCCTTATGATTCCACATTTCTCTCATATGATTTATAGAATTTTTCTCAATTTCTATATTCTTGTATCTCTATTGAGATTACTTCCATTTCATAGACTTGTATGATTTATAGAATTTTTCTCAATTTCTATATTTTTGTATCTCTGTTAAGATTTCTTCCATTTCAATGAATTTAGTCATTTCATAGACTTGTGTCTCTTTAGATATTTCAAACTCTTATAGAGTTGATTAAGATAAAGTGAATTTATTTATAACTCGAGTTTTGTTTACTTTTGGGATCACAATAACAATACCTTTCAAAAAGGTGCATAAGTTTATGATATGTATCAGATGATTTATTTGTTGTTTTTTTTCTCTGATCGTTATTCAAGGACAATCACTCGGCCGGGGTTTATGAGATAGCAATTTATAAAATCTTGTTACCTTTAATATATCAGGTAACAGATTAATAATCATATGATGATCAATTATCTTTCGTATTTGAGCAATACAAAGATTGAAATGAGACACATTTATATATAGAGAGAACCGAACCGGTATCTCTATTTTGTGTAAGAGTAACTTTTCATTTACTCTTCTCTTATGGAGAAACTTTCCATTTGGAATTTAATCAATATAATAATATGCAGATTGTGCATAAAAATATAAACTATCATGAGTTTAAATAATCTAATAGAAGATTAATCAAAATCAATATTAATCTTATAATGATATAAAAGTCTTATCTTATATCATGCCAGAGATGCAATAAGGAGATATACAACACAATCAAATATCTTAAAAAATAAGTAAATCCCTATATAGAATTTAGTAACTGTACCGAAATAATAAAGTTCTGGCAATTACCTGGAGATGTTTGATAAGTGATTCCCCTGATTCATTTTGATTATGAGTATATCTGAAAACTAGATGTTGAACATCAATCCCAACTGCTTTGCAATATTCATCAAATATCTTGTAAGTTCAATCAAGTAAATATGTCTTAAAAACTAATAATCAGTGCAAGTAATATGAAGTTGTTTGATAATTGTTAATAGCCTTTTCTGGCAGGGGTCCAAGGAAGACTTTTCTACCGAGTTACTACTTGGTAGGAACCATTCCCAGCTCTTAGGTACCCATCAGCATCGATACCGCGACCTTGGAAGGATCTATACCTGGTAGGGCCAGAACCTCGACTAATTGTCTACATAGATGAAGCACCAGAACTATGGATGTAGACGAGCAGGTACCACGTTATGCTTTTTGTTCCTGATACCAGGAAAAGCTGGTACCACGATGCTGATGGGTACCTCCTACCTAACACCTAGGGGCCGCGACGTCTACCAGGTACCCCAGGATACATCGACATCAACCCAGAATCCACCCAAGATAGGTACCCTACCCGCAGAGCAGGAAGAATGTCGCCACGAAGCCACCAGCATGCTAGAGCAAGTGCCACGCTAGTAAGAAGAGACTGGTACGTTAGTATACCACACCATCGAGATGTAAAGTAAAACAAGTGCCACGCCAGCGAGAACAAACTAGAATACCAGCGTACCGCACTATCAAGATATGGAATCAATATCCTCTTCCAAGCGATGTAGAAGAGAATAGTTAACTTTTTAGCCATTTAAAGCACCATAAATGAGACCAAACGGTTAATTGAATCAGAGTTTAAATGCTACAGTAATTTGAGGGATTGAATCCTGCACCTTTAACCTTACTCAACGTCTTTCGATGCCTACAAAACGACTCAAAATATTTCTCAATTAAAATACTAGATTCTTAGGAATGAAAAGAGTCTATAAATATGGTCATGAAGGACGAATGGAGGGAGAGAACTTTTTTTGGACTTAATAGAAAATAGTGAGAGTCTTTTGATAATCACTGGGACGATTTTAGCCACTTATCGACACGTACGATTCCACCATCGCCATTCTGTGTAGAGAGAAAAGAAAGTGACAATTTTGTATTGTTATTAAAACCTTTCTTCTTGTATAACAATCATGTGATCAATAAAATAACGCTACCCGCATTATCTCCACTATATCAGTCTTTCATAGATTTCTCTTGTTTGAAGTTCGATTTCCTATTGCCTTGTAATGGAAATCGCGGTACCAAAGGTACCTACCCCTCTACCACCTACCGGTAGCGATTGAGGATGCTAATTGGAATTTTACTCCCTGAGTAAATTTTCCCATTAACAATAATAAACAAAAATGTGATCATCTCGTAGATGCATCAATTAGAACTATAAAATAATGAAATGTTCATTTAGTCGATGAATATGTCCACATATAATGAGATGTGGATTCAAAACCAACTGTAAAATGAGATGGTTTTATTATTAGTCTCCATTTGTGAATATGTAGTGCAGATGAGAAAGTATGCAGCTTCTCAATAATGAGTTTCTAGCCCAAATCATGAACAAATATTCAACATTCTTATTATTCATAGTCTCACTATGACATTAATAATGTTATATGCCTTTGATCTAATCAGATTTCTTTATGTCCTACTGGAATGATATAAAGTATCATTGATGCACAATTTAATACCATATGGTAACACTACAAGAAAAAAGGGCTATTGGGACGATTTTTTTTCATCCCAATAGTCCGACATCCGTCCCTATAGACCTATTGGGACAAAAAAAATTCGTCTCAAATTTCGTCGCCTCAGGTGGGTCGCAATAGCTTTTTTGGGACGAAAATTCAAATCCGTCCCTAAAGAGTATCTATTGCGACAAAACATAAATAAAATAAAAAAATTTGTCATTTTGGGACGAAATCTAAATTTCGTCCCAACATAATACTATTGGGACGAAATTTTTTCATCCCTACAGAGAAGAGAAAAAAAAAATCAGGCATGCCACACACTACCACTACCCTACACACCGCACGCCTCATCCATTATAGCTCTTCCACCTCTATCCTTAGTGTGTCTTGAACTCGTGACCCACGAGGCAACAACCTGAGTGGTAGCCTTTACCACCAGACCGCTTGTTTAAATTTATTATATATTCCAGCACTATCCACTATCCTTGGTGGGTCTTGAACTTGTCACCTCAATTTATTATATATTCCACCACTATCCTTGGTGGGTCTTGAACTCGTGACCCACGAGGCAACAATGTGAGTGGTAGCCTTTACCACCGGACCACTTGTTTCAATCTGTTAATAATTGCACAATATTTACATATAAACTATATAGGTTGTTAAATTTTCATCGATAGTTTTAAATTAAACTCTTATTGGAAAAAATAAATGTTTGATAAATTTACATTTTATTCCATTAATCAAAATTTTAATTTCAATGATGGTTGTGCACCTCCCTTTCACACCGGTTAGGGGTTTGAGTCCCAATTTACGCATTTTACAAGCATGTGTGGGGAGTTTTCTCCCGGTTTGTGGGAGCAACCCTCTATCCGGCTGTAGTCCATATGTAACCTATCCCCATAGTGGGAGTAGTATTCCGGGATGTGTATGTAGAGTCTAGTTAATCTGGCCAGGTCCCAGCAGTAGTTGTATTTCAAAAAAAAATGGGACGATTATTTTTCGTCTTGTTACATTCGATGGTGTAGAGCTCAAACCATTACACTACACAACTTCAACTTTGATAAATAATGCAAAACTATTTATTTATAATGTAAATATGTTATTAAATTTATTTTTTTTTATTAAAATTAATATTGTACTGAACAAATTTAAAAAAAATTATTACTAGAGAATTTAAATTGAATCCATTAATATTTATAATACTTACTCGGCTCGTATCAAACTCCTTGCCGATTATTTTGTACGATATACAAATGGCTATTAAAAAAAGTTTATTAGATAATATTTTATTAAACTATTAGATCAATGGTTACAAGAATGAATCAAGAATGCAACTCCCACTTCAGTAGAGATTTCTCCCCTCATTTGCGATTTAATAAGTAAAATTAGACTCAAATCTTTATCACAAAAGAGAAGGAAAAGTGTCCACATATTTTGCTAAAGGTGACTGAGAAATTTTTTCATCCCAATAGCCAAATAATCGTCCATATAGACCTATTGGTCGAAAAAAATTAGCCCCAAATTACGTCGCCTCGGGTTTTTAGAGGCGAATTTTAATTTTCGTCCCTTTTGATAATATATTGGGACGAAATTTGGAAAAAAAAAAACATGGTTCGTTTGGTACCTTATCGGCCCACCCACCCTTATCACAATTGAGAGTCATTTAATATTTTGTTCTCCACCAAAGTCGAACCACTCATTTGAAGCTAAAGCAAAGCTTATCCAATTTGCTACTGTTTCAAATTTGTTAATTAATGTATACTATTTATATATAACACCTATATGTTATTAAATTTTTATTGTAGATTAATTTCAATAATTTTTTTTTTTTTTAAATGTTTACTGTAGCATTTAATTAAACTATTTTTTTAAAATCATATATTGTCAAATGAAAGGGTTTATTGTAATCGTACACGGAATACAGACTTTCTTTACATTTTTCAATTTAATAGACAAATGTAATATTTGAATTCCTATCACAAAAGGGAAGGATAAATGTACAACAACTTTTCTAAAAAGTGGTTTTGCATTTTAGATTCTTATTTATTATATTTATAAATATATATATATATATATAATTTTTCGTATTTTTTAATTATTCTATATTAATTAATATAAAAAAGTGAAGCAATTTTAATTATAATCTTTGTCTCTTAGGAAAAACTTAAAAAAATAAAGTTAAAAAATGAAAAATATAATCTCGATAAGTCATTATCATCAATAAATATTATTTTTGTCGTAATAAAATAACATCTATAATTTTTTTTTCTAAAAAAAAGATCAAACTTTTTAGGGACGAATAATTTTCGTCCCAACAGACATCCTGTTGGAACGAATGATTTATTTCGTCCCAATACACATCCTATTGGGACAGATCATTTTCGTCCTTAAAAGTCTCGTTATTTTTGCACTTTTTAGGGACAAATAACTTTTTTCGTCACAAAAGACATTCTATTGGGACAAATATTTTTTGTCCCTAAAAGTCTCGTCGGGTTTATACTTTTTAGGGACAGATAATTTGTTTCGTCCTCAAAGATTTCTTTAGGTTTGAAATTTTTAGAGACGAATATGTTATTGAGTCCCAATAGATGTTCTATCGGGACCAATTATATTCGTCCCAATAAATTTCGTCCCTTTAGCCCAATTTTCTTGTAGTGTAATAAGATTGCGGCTCTTCTAGAGCCTTTAATCAGATCTGCTGGATCTGATCTAATATTAACCTTATATGTCTTTGAACTAAGAATATTTCTGTATGTTCTGCTTAAAATAGTATCATTAATACTTAATTTAGTATTGTTTGATAACAATATCATGACTCTTCCAGAGCTTTCTATCAGATTCGTTGCACCTGATATAATATTTAACATTTGCTTTGAGCAAAGTCAAATTCATGAAATATTTTTGGCTCCACAGAATTGTATGAGTCATTGCACTCTCGGCAAAACATATATATATATATATATTTCTTTCCGGGAATTTTATGGACATTATAGGTGTAATGTCATTTTATATCTTATTAGATATGAGAATAAACCTTTTCTCTTTTAATTTTGCCCCTGCTTTTCTGTCCAGCCCTGTTCGGAACTGCAAAACTCACCACAGGGAATTTCGATTAACAATCCTACCATACAGTTTAAGAACTACAAGAGTAGAACATGCTGACTAAATTTCAGCCCAAACTGATCTCAAACGAATAAGGTCTCCATGTTTGATCAAGATTGCGCATTGGTATTCTTCACACAATTTCTGCACACACACCTCTTTTTCTTCTCTCTTTTCTATCATGTATGAAATTGATAAATTATTTCCAATTTCATTATACATGATATTAGGATTTTAAATCCTTTTATGATATTACAGCATCCTATTGGATGTGTATGAAATGAATAAAATATTATTTCCAATTTAATTATACGTGATATTAGGATCTTAAATCCTTTTATGATATTCACATCATCTTGTTGGATGTGTATGAAACAGATAAAATATTATTTTTTAAATTTCATTATATGTTAGGATCTTAAACATTTTTATGATACTCACAACATCCTGTTGGATGTGTATGAAATGGATAAATGATTGCAAATTTTATTATACATGATATTGGAATCTTAAATCATTTTATGATATTCATAGCATTTTGTTGGATGTGTATAAAATTGATAAATATTATTTCCAATTTTATTATACGTTAGGATTTTAAATCATTTTTATGATACCCACAACATCCTACTGGATGTGTATGAAATGGATAAAATATTATTTCCAATTTCATTATTCGTTAGGATCTTAAATCATTTTTTATGATACTCACATCATCATGTGGGATGTGTAGATCATTCTCTCAAATAAATGACATATAAACATATCACTTCGTATATATTTGAGATAACTTCAGATTCTGAACGAGTTTGAAACTTCAGGTTCTAAATAATGAAGTATGATATTCATATATATAACACTGGATTCAGAACTCCAAGTTCTCATCGGTTTTCAAAACCGTGCCAACTTAAATATAAAAATTCTAGGAACTTTAAGTTCTGGTTAGTCGGTCTAGCCGATCTCATATATTGCGTGTAAATAAATAATATGAATATTTAAACAATTTATCTGGAGACACAACATAAGTCAGTCTCATATATTGCATAAAAATAAATACTGAATATTTAAACAATTAATCTGAAGACACAGCATAAGCCAGTATGGAGACACAGTATAAGCCAGTCCCGAGACACAGTCTAAGTCAGTCTCATATATTGCATATAATTAAATAGTTCTAGGAGACTAAGCTCACATGATATGTGCATAAAAATAACAATTTCAAGGACATGAGTTCACCTGATATGTGCATAAAAATAAACAATTTTAGGGACATGAGTTCATCTGAGATGTGCATAAAAATAACAATTTCAGGGACATGAGTTCACCTGATATGTGCATTAAAATAAATGAGTATAAATAAATAAATCCATAACTATATATATGTTCTGTTGACACAGCCGTAACATGTCTCTGTGAACACAGCCGTAACATGTCTCTGTGAACACAGCCACAACTAGTCTTATATATTGCGTATAATTAAACAATACGAATATTGAAATATAAGTAAATCACTCTCTTGTAGATCCCTTTTACTTATATACATGAATATCGAACCGTAAGTAAATCACTCACCTAAAGATATTTTTTACTTACATACGATCGTGTTGATAACGTGTTGTAAATAAATGAGATAATATAATAAATGAGATAATAAAAGAAAGAGAGATTAGAGAGATTAGAGAGATTAAAGAGATATAAGTGAAATTGAAGTAAGAGAGATGCGAGACATGGAGAGAGATTAACTTTGTATAGATGTAAGGTGGCGTTTGGTTGGATGGGATGGAATGGAATGAAAGTCATTCCATTTGTTTGGTTTGTTAAAATGCAATAGAATGGGGATTTCATTGGAATGGGCATTCCATGCGAAATGCCCATTTCATTCCACTAACACATTTTCTCTTCCAAAAATAACCCTATATGCCCCAACTCTATTCCAAAAATACTCCCCTTTCCAAAAATAATAAATTATTATATATATAATAATTATTATATATTATATTATTATAATATATATTAATATATATATATATATAATATTTATATTATATATATTATTATGTAATATATTTTTATTTTATATATTATATAATATATAATAGTATTAATATTACTAACATATAATATATAATATATATTATATTGTATATTATATATTATAATAATATATATTATATTATAATAATATATACATATATATATATATATAATATGTTATATGTTATAATAATATATATAATATTATATATACTTTCATATTTTATTATTATTATTATCCATAATATATCATGTTATTATAAATGTTTTGTAATTTAAATATAGTTAATTCTATTACATTCAGTTGTTAACCAAACAAAATAATAGTGATTCTAAAGTCTTAACGAAACAAAGAAATCAGCTTTTCATTTATTTCCATTCTAATTCCCATTCCACCACGGTAACCAAACGCCACCTATGTGTATTGAATAGTTGAACTTCAGCTGAATCTATTTTACAAAAGAAAAATGAGTCTTATTTATAGACTTTGAAAAAGAAGAACTGATCACAAGCAAGTGGGAGATGAGGTCACAACTCACAAGTGGATAGGCGGTGAAGACTTTAGGTGGCGTTTGGTTGGATGGAATAGAATGAAAGTCATTCCATTTGTTTAGTTTGTTAAAATATAATGGAATGAGGATTCCATTGGAATGAGAATTCCACAATTTTAGTGGAATGGGCATTTCATCCAAAAACCAATGGAATGCCCATTCCATTCCATTAACACATTTTCTCATCCAAAAATAACCCTCTGTGCTCCAAATCTATTCCAAAAATACCTTCCTTTCCAAAAATAATATTATTTATATATGTATTATTAATATATATTATATTATTATAATATATATAATGATATATAAATATATATATTATATTATATTATATTATTATATTATTATATGTTATTATAAGTTATTATATAATATTATGTATATTATATATTATATTATTATTATTATAATATATATTATATGTTTTATAATATATATATATTTATAAATAATATAATATATATATTTATAAATAATATAATATATATATATACTTATAAATAATATAATATATATATTTATAAATTATATAATTTATATTATTATTATTATGTATATTATATATATATGTATTATATATTATTATTATTATTATTATTATTATTATATATATATTATATGTATTATATATTATATATTATATATTATTATTATTGTTATATATATTATATGTATTATAATATATATATATATATATATTTATATATTATCATTATCATTATTATTATATCTATTATATGCTTTATATATTATATATTATATATTTTTATTATTATATATATTATATGTATTATAAAATATATATATATATTTAAAAATTATATAATATATATATGATATAATTTATACTTTTATATTTTATTATTATTATTCAAAATATATATTATATTTTATTATTTATATTATATATGTATTATAAATTATAAATGATATATTATTAAATTATATAATATATATACATTATATAATAATATATAATATTTATATATATATAATAATATTAATATTAATAATATCAATATTTCTAATATATAATATATAATATATATTATATTATATATAAATATTTATTAAAATATATATAATAATATTTATAATATATATCATTATGTAATATATGTATATGATATATGTTATATAATATATAATAATATTAATATTAATAATAATTATATCACTAATATATAATATATATTATATGTAAATATATATAATAATATTCATATTATATATTATATTTTTCATAATATATAATTGTATTAATATTACTAACATATAATATATAATATATATTGTATTATTATAATATATATATATATATATAATATGTTATATGTTATAATAATATATATAATATTATACATAAATATAATATTATATATACTTTCATATTTTATTATTATTATTATCCATTATATATAATGTTATTATAAATATTTTGTAATTAGAGGTATTTTGGTCAAAATATAATTAATTCCATTTTATTCAGTTGTTAACCAAACAAAATAATATTGATTAAGTTACTGATTCTAAAGTCCCAACCAAACAAAAAAAAAATCAGCTTTCCATTTCTTTCTATTACCATTCCACCACGGTAACCAAACGCCACCTCAGATGTGAGGCGGTAGAAATATGGTCTGTACACGTGGGTAAAAACCACATGTTATAACAATAGATACATTTTATTATCTTTAGTTTCATTATAAAATCACACTATGTCTTGATCTCGTCCTCATCAAGCAGAATGAAAACTAGTCTCCAAAGAACAAAATATTAGCCCAACCTAGCTAGTGAGCAAACCATTTTTCTCCCAAAAAATAATCATGACCATGTTCTTGACATGGACCACCACTCTTTCAGTACTTGTTGCACTTCTCTTCTTCTTGCTTCAAGCATTTCGATCGAAAAGAAATGCAAAAACGAAGCCATTACCACCTGGCCCAAGGGGGTTTCCGATTTTTGGAAGCCTTCATTTGTTGGGAAAATATGAGATAACTTCGTATATATACGAGATAACTTCAGATTCTGAACGGGTTTGAAACCTCAGGTTCTAAATAATGAAGTATGGCATTCATATGTATATTATATATATATATATATATAACACTGGATCCAGAACTCCAGGTTCTCATCGGTTTTCAAACCCGTGCCAACTTAAATATAAAAATTCTAGGAACTTTAAGTTCTGGTTAGTCGGTCTAGCCGATCTCATATATTGCGTGTAAATAAATAATATGAATATTTAAACAATTTATCTGGAGACACAACATAAGTCAGTCTCATATATTGCATAAAAATAAATACTGAATATTTAAACAATTAATCTGAAGACACAGCATAAGCCAGTATGGAGACACAGTATAAGCCAGTCCCGAGACACAGCATAAGTTAGTCTCATATATTGCATATAATTAAATAGTTCCAAGAGACTAAGCTCGCATGATATGTGCATAAAAATAACAATTTCAAGGACATGAGTTCACCTGATATGTGCATAAAAATAAACAATTTTAGGGACATGAGTTCATCTGAGATGTGCATAAAAATAACAATTTCAGGGACATGAGTTCACCTGATATGTGCTGAAAATACTACTCTTAGCGTGTGTCTACAACCTAGAGGGGGGGGGGGATGAGTTGGTAATCGATTATTACCAACTTTTTCGATTAGTCAATATTAAACATATAACCCAATTAAATCAAACATACAAAATCAAGTAAAAGTGCGGAAATATAAAGAACACTTGATTTTGACGTGGAAACCCTTCGACAAAGGAAAAACCACGGGCTATCCTTCTAGCCACAGACGATCACATAAATCCACTATATGAATAAAATATTACACCATCAAGTGATACTCAGACTCTCACTCTAGATAACCTCAGGTTATGGACACTACCACTCGCCACTCTTGGTTCAATCCCTAGTGATATCCCCTGATACATTACTCTTGGTGTGAGCACCTCCTACTCTACCCCACGGGCCTTTTATAGTGGCACTTGACCAATGCTTGCCAACCACAACTTGGTTGCAAGACTTCAATGCTTGTGCAACTTCACCCCGAAGCCACAAGACTTTGACTCAAGAAGAGTATAAAAGTCTAAGTGTGTATATGACAATAAACTCAATGCAATAATGTGCGAGACTAAACACAAAATGCTTAATTAGATGTTATAATGTAATTGAACACCCTAGTTATCAAACAATGCCTACATGTACACACATGAGGTCTCAATTAGTTGTAGAGAAATTCTAACAACCTAATTGTCAAATAAATTCACATAAACATTCATAAACTTGACTAGATGCACAAAGCCAACCTAATCATCAATTAAACACACATGAACATTTATGGATTAGCTATTTAGGCATATATGACCTAATGATGCAAGTTATCACAAACAAAACAAATCAAATATTCATGAACATTACCTAGTTGATTAAAACACAATTTCTCAACCTAGTTATCAATAAATCAGACATGAATATTTATGGATTAACTATTTAGGCATATATGACCTAATGATGCAAGTTATCACAAACGAAACAAATCAAATATTCATGAACATTAACTAGTTGATTAAAACACAATTTCTCAATCTAGTTATCAATAAATCACACATGAATATTTATGACCTAGCTTTTAGGCAAAAATGACCTAATCAATTTAGCTATCAAAATACAAACCCAATCATGTTATCAAGACTCATAAATATGCAATAAGGTAGAGTCTAGGTATTTAGTCAAGCAATAAATACCTAATATAGAGTAAGAAGAACAATAAATGATATTCAAAGAAGTTCTTGCTTGCCTAGTCATGAAACGATGAAGACACATGCTCAAATGATGTGGAATGATGTAAGAATGAGATGGGTTTTGGGTTTGGAGAGTTAATGAAGCTTAAAGGAAGCTTTCTCTCTCTAGAACAATGAAACTTCTCTCTGTAGGGTTTAATTTTCGTGGCTTCAATGAAGAAGATGAGAAAGATGTGTATTTATAGGTGCCCAAGTGAAACTACGTCGTTTTGAAGAGAAAACTGATTTCTGGTGCAAAAGGCGACATCCAAGGCTACTTGCACATGTAGCCTTGAAAGTCGCTTAATGTTCTGGAGAAAAACTGATGTCTAAGGCGACATTCAAGGCGACTTGCACAAAGTCGCTTTGGAAGTCGCTTTACTCACTAGACAGCACACCAGCTCCAGTTTCGAGCGACCCAAAATATAACCAAACGACATCGAAACCTTTCGTATGATATACCGCTAGAAAGGTATGGAAGTATACTTTTTACTCCTTTTTACAGAATGAGGTTTTGATTTTTGTATAAAGAGTTATGATTAAAAGAGTGTCCAAAGGTCAGATTCGGACAAAAACAGAGTTGCCCTGTTTTAGTGGTCACTTTGGAGATCTCAAAACCAATCTGAACGGTCATGAAATATTACGAATAATATACCGTTGGAAAAGTATGGGTGTCTAGTTTATCCAGAAATTTTCAAAACTCATTTTGGATTTTTGTGTAAAATGTTATGGTCACAAGACCATACAAAGGTCAGTTTTGAAAAACATTTAAAACATTGAAAACCACTATTTTGAAACTAGACACTTTACTACAAACAACCAAATCAAAACTAACACTTAACCAAGAGAAGAATGAGACCTTCTCAAATGGTCAACCATCGCACTAAGACATGCACACCATCATGCAAGCGCAGACGTTTCCGATCACACAAATGGAAACGAATTACACCACACAAAACCACACTTAGATCTAACAATGAGGTGTAATGGATGGACACATATAAACAATTAGAACACAAATGCAAGATGAACAAGGCATGCATGAAGTGTGTGTGTGCACATAAACTCTTCAAGAGACAAAGTCAAGTGAGTATACATTTTACTCTTGAAGTCATGGAGATGCTTGGAAGCTTGCCGACACGGACCTAAGCTACCTATTACACAATCATCCTCAATGTGGTGTGGTTTGTCATGAAATAAGCCAATCATAAAATCGAGGTCCTTACATGTGCATTAAAATAAATGAGTATAAATAAATAAATCTATAACTATATATATGTTATGTGGACACAGCTATAACCTGTCTCTGTGAACACAGCCGCAGCTAGTCTTATATATTGCGTATAATTAAACAATACGAATATTGAAATATAAGTAAATCACTCTCCTGGAGATCCCTTTTACTTATATACATGAATATCGAACCGTAAGTAAATCACTCACCTAAAGATATTTTTTACTTACATACGATCGTGTTGATAACGTGTTGTAAATAAATGAGATAATATAATAAATGAGATAATAAAAGAAAGAGAGATTAGAGAGATTAGAGAGATTAAAGAGATATCAGTGAAATTGAAGTAAGAGAGATGCGAGACATGGATAGAGATTAACTTTATATAGATGTATGGTGGCGTTTGGTTGGATGGGATGAAATGGAATGAAAGTCATTCCATTTGTTTGGTTTGTTAAAATGCAATGGAATGGGAATTCCACCATTTTGGTTGGATTTTAAAATTTTGGTGACACATGTTAGATTTTGATTGGATTATATCAAAGTTGAATTGTAAAATTTTGAAATGTTTAAGGGTAAAATTGTATTTTTAAACTCTTTAATTAAAGTTAAGGGTAAAATGGTCAATTTATATATTCTGTCACATTTGACCGTTAAAAAAAGTCAAATGAACCTATTTGATATACTTTTCACAAGTCAGGGAAACTTTTGATAAAAAAACAAACTTGTTTAAAAAATTGATCATTCAAAAAAAGATAGGGACCCAGCTGATAATAACCCTTTTATTATCTTTAGTTCCATTATAAAATCACAGTATGTCTTGATCTCCTCCTCATCAAGCAGAATGAAAACTAGTCTCCAAAGAGCAAAATATTAGCCCTACCTAGCTAGTGAGCAAACCATTTTTCTCCCAAAATAATAATCATGACCATGTTCTTGACATGGACCACCACTCTTTCAGTACTTATTGCACTTCTCTTCTTCTTGCTTCAAGCATTTCGATCGAAAAGAAATGCAAAAACGAAGCCATTACCGCCTGGCCCAAGGGGGTTTCCGATTTTCGGAAGCCTTCATTTGTTGGGAAAATATCCTCACAAAGATCTCCAAAAACTAGCAGAACAATACGGCTCTATCATGCACTTACGCTTAGGGTTGATCCCTACCATTGTTATTTCATCCCCACAAGCAGCTGAGCTGTTCTTGAAAACACATGATGTTGTTTTTGCAAGCAGGCCTTCTATTGAGGCTCTAAAGCATATGAATTATGAGCAAAAGGACTTGATATTTGCTCCGTACGGGTCTTATTGGAGAACCCTGCGAAAAATGTGCACTTCAGGACTGCTTAGCAATCATAAAATCAATTCTTTCAAGTCTATGAGGAAAGAAGAGCTTTGTCTTTTGATTGATTACATAAAAGATAATCAAGAGGCTGGTGTTGTTGCTGTTGATTTGAGTGATAAGGTTACATCTCTCATTGTAGATATGACTTGTAGAATGGTGTTTGGGAAGAAATATGGTGAGAAGGAGTACTTTGATGAGAGAGGATTTAAGGCTGTGATTCAGGAGGGCATGAAATTGGTAGGGACTCCTAATTTGGGTGATTACATCCCTCAAATTGCTTCCTTGGACCTTCACAGGGTTACGAAAAAGATGAAGGCTATTGCCAAGGCCTATGATGTTTTCTTTGAGAAGATTATTGATGAGCATGTTCGATCCACGGAAGAAAACAGAAACAAGGATTTTGTTGATGTCATGTTAGGCTTCATGGGAGCAGAAGCTACTGAATACCGTCTTGAACGAGACACTGTCAAAGCCATAATCTTGGTAATCACTACTAATATATATATATATATATATATATATATATAAAATTCAAAATTTAATCAATTTAGTTTATAATGCAAATTGTTTACTTTCTTAACTACTAAATATTGTTATAGTACTTAAATACTATCGTTGGTTATTTCCTATCGGCTTCTTTTAGGTCGGAGCAAAACCAAAAACTTTTTTCAGAATAGGCTGTTATAAATTTTTTTATTGGTAAACAGTTTTATTATTGAAAATGTATAGGTATTTTTTTTAATGTTGAATTTTGACATGAGGAGTGAATATTCATTAATTAAAATAAATTGTACATATAGTTTTTTTTTTAAAAAAAATTGTATACATGTTGAAAATTAACAAATTAAAAAAAAAACTCTAATTGAACTATTTACTTTAAAATTCAAAATTGGCAGACAAAAATTTAAAAAAATTATAAAATCTATCAATTGGAGAGAAAAAGTTGGTCTCTTGATCTCATTAATTTATTATAAAAGCCTAAGATGAGACCTAATAGAAGTTCAAATTCTTATATGGGTTTCATATGCTTCTTAACATTTTTATTTTAGAAAGCCATTGAAGAAGTTTATCATCATTTATGTAAAATTAATATTTAATAATAATTTATTTTTTAAAAAATAAATAAATAACAGCGTCTAAACAAGTTTAACAAAGTCTTAACAAGTTTAACACAAGTTTAAAAATATTATTTGTTTTATTTCTTATTATTTATTTTCAAAATTTTGACTGCTGGCTATAGCCTAGACTAGCACACCCTGATTCTGCCATAGTTTTAGGGCGTGTATCAATTCACGTTGTCACATGAGTCTTTGGTTTGATTCCCCCATATGATTATTTAAATTTGTTATTTGTTATATAATTTTGTTATGTATTTGTGTTTGGGTTCGGGCCACAGTGGCAGCCGGTTGGTCTGATGATTACTGACATATATATATATATATATATATATATATATATATATATATATGATATCTTTTGATTTGGATCAGGACTTGTTTGTAGCTGCCAGTGATCCTACATCAACTACAATAGAATGGGCACTCTCAGAACTCATCAAGCGTCCAAGGATAATGAAGAAAGTACAGAAAGAGTTAGAAAGTGTTGTGGGGTTAGACAGGATGGTTGAAGAATCAGACCTGGATAATTTAGAATACTTAGACATGGTTATAAAAGAAAACTTCAGGTTCCGTCCAGTGTCCCCATTGTTAATCCCTCATGAATCTGTACAAGACTGCACAGTAAACGGCTTCCACATTCCAAACAAATCGCGAATAATGATTAACGTTTGGGCTATCGGAAGAGATGCAAGTATCTGGAATGATCCCGATGAGTTTTTACCCGAAAGGTTTATTGGGAGTAATATCGAACCTCGTGGACGTGACTTTGAGCTTCTTCCCTTTGGCTCTGGCCGTAGAGCCTGTGCTGGAATGCAACTGGGTCTCACCGTGGTTCGCTTGGTATTAGCACAACTTGTTCATTGCTTTGATTGGGAGCTTCCAGATGGTATGTTGCCAACCGAATTGGACATGACGGAGGAGTTTGGTCAAGTCATTTTCAGGGCCAAACATCTTATGGCTCTTCCAACTTATCGTCTTAACAAGTGAAATACTTGCTTTGTTTAACAAATATTAATAAGGCTACTTTCAAATTTAAACTATAATATAGGGATGCTATTCATTTATTAAAAGTGAATAACCTCCAGTATAAAATGAATTCAGGAGGAGGGTAATATTGTTGGGATTTGCATTGTTATTCGTAACGCTGCTGGTTTAGTGATGACCTCGAGTTCTAAGAGGATTACGGGGCTACGTATTATTCTCAGACAGCGGAGGCGATGGCTATTCTTCGGGGTGTTCAATTAGCCCATGAGTCTGGTGGTGGAGTCAGGTGCAGATGAGGTTGTGAAATGGATTAATAATGGCTGTCAGATGATTTCTGATGTGGGTTTGATAATCTCTGATATATTATAATTGTTAGAAATTGTGAGATGGGTTTATATTTTTACAAAGGCAAATCAGGTTGCCCATTATTTTGCTAAAAATGCCTTATCTAGTTGTGAGGATTTTTTTGGGAGCGTTTTGTACAGGCTGAGTGCCAGGAAGGTCTGTAAGTTGTGTTTTGAATAAAGATTTCCTTTAAAAAAAAACCCGACGGTTATTGCATTTTAATTTGAGGAATATTAGATCAACTCTCTCAATTCACTCTCTTAACCCACTATCTCTTGTTATGTTGATATGTGTCTACTCTTCACTTTTTTACTTTTAACTTAGAACCTTAATAAATGAACTGATTTTACATGCTATTTTCAATTCAAACCAATAACATCTTCCCAAATTAATCTTTCTTAATTTTATTATTATTATTATTATTATTATTATTATTATTATTATTATTATTATTATATACCTCTTATTATTATCTTTTTAAATTTCATTACCAAACGTTAACTTTATGAGTACATAATTTATACTCATAAAGTTAATGTTTTTGTCTATACTTTTATATGTTCATCACATTTTGACATTTTATAAAATAATTCTCATTTTGGGTTTTGAAAATTTCAGTTAAAAAATAAATTTTCAGTATTTTAACAATTTTAATAATATCAAAACTCAAATGTACTCAAAATGCGGGGTGTAAAGTTTTACTGTATTTTAAATTAATTTCAATATTTCTAATAACATATATTTACTAATTTTATTTTAAAACAAATATAAAACAAATTTAATACTTTGAACATTTTTTCTTCCATCTTTGGTTAGGGCAATTTGAGAAGATGTTATTGGTTTGAATTGAAAATACCATGCAAAACCGGATCATTTATTGTGGCTCTAAGTTTAAAGTAAAAAATTAAAAAGTACAAATTAGACACATGTCAATATGAGAAGAGAGAGTGTGTTGAGAGAGTGAATTGGGAGAGTAGATCTAACATCCCTATTTTAATTTAAACCCTGCATTTTTTACCATTTAACAATATTGGATGAAAGTATTTATTGATGATGGAAATTTTGTTAGAAAACAGGCATGTGATGCTAAAACATCTCGAACATAAGATAAATCCTGAATTCAAAAGTTAAAAAGCAAGAGAAATAATATATATATATATATATATATATATATATTAACAGATATTACAACTAAATAAACTAGATTTTTGAGTTGTATAACTATATGTCATTTTATTGGTACTGACACTCATAAAACTTATTAGTATACCCATTTTTATAAGTACACCTATGTTTAAAATTTAAAAAATAAATATTACTATAAACATCCATCCTAATGTGAATAGTACCCTTAATGAAATATATATATATATTCATTTTAATACATATTATTTATAAATACCGATATTAAATTATTATCACACCTATTTTTTTTTTAAAAAATCATATTATTTTTGGAATCAAATCCTCTTTTAATAATTGTCCAATTTACTTTTGGAAATATCTCGAATGTAAGAGCCTTATAAAAGGGAATATGTGAAACACTATGGGGTCAAGAGATTTTATATCTGTAATTCTCTTATTTATACAGCTATTTAAAAAAAACTTATTGATATTTACAGTTATCTTAAAAAAAATTGTTGATATCTATGACTATCGTTAAAAAAATATATTTTGTTTATTGATAGAGTTCATAATTATAAATAAAAGAAAGACAAAAACAATATGATAATCATGTGATGGTGTGAAAAGTTTGATATTTGAAATAAAATTATAGTTTAATTAGGGTTTATCATAAAAATTACGGTTTATCATAAGTTTTTTTTTTAAAGATAAGTTCTAACATTAGACACATGTCAATATGAGAAGAGAAAGTGTGTTGAGAGAGTGAATTGAGAGAGTAAATCTAACATCCCTCTTTTAATTTAAACCCAGCGTTTTTTACCATTTAACAATATTGGACAGTAGTATTTATTGATGATGGAAAATTTGTTAGAAAAACACATGTGATGCTAAAACATCTCGAACATAAGATAAATCATGAATTCAATGTCAATGTCATTTTGTACATGACATTGACAGTGAGTTCATAAGGTGATCCTTGACCCCAAAAGGTACATTTTATTCATTTGTTATATTCTTAATACGTGCCCTTTAAGGGTGTGTTTGGTACGGGGACGGAACTGGACGAGACGGAATTTGACTAGATTTTACGGGACTGGATTGGACTGGACTGGATAATTGTTCTATATTGTGTTTGAAATGTCTGAGATAAAATTGTGGACTTTACTGTTATGCGTTTGGTATGGCTGGGATAGGACAAGACGAGAGGTTCAAATGACCAGCGTGTCCTCCTTGTTCTATCTAATGTTTGTTACCACATAATAGTGACATATGAGACATGATAAATCAGTAATTATTTAATAAAATTAAATAAATATTTTTATATATCATATTTAACAATATTAAATAAATATTAAAAAATAATGTAATTGAAATATATTATAATATTTAACAAAAACAAGAGGTTCAAATGACCTCTTATTTTCAATTGCAATATCATTATATTTAATACAAATAGTAATATTGTAATTGAAATATATTATAATTATTTAATATTATTATATATAAAGATGTAATATTATACTATATATATATATATAATAATATGATATATTATATTATTATATATAATAATATATATAAGATATATATAGATATATATATAATATTAAATATTAGTACATATAAAAAAATATAATCATATATATATTATATAATGTATATATGACAATATATATTATAATATATGCATATATATATATATTAATATTATATATATATATATATATGTATCCTATATATAATAATATAATATATATATATATGATATATTAAATATTATTACATGTATATATAACAAAATATAATATATTATATTATATATATATATTATAATACACATATAAAATATAATATATATATGATATATTAAATATTATTATATGTATATATATAACAAAATATAATATGTTATTATATATATATATAACAAAATATAATATGTTATTATATATATTATAATATACATATAAAATATAATATATATATATATATAATTTTTATATTTATATTACATATATATATTTTTTATATAATATAATATATATATATATATTATAGTATATGCATATTATTATAATATATATTAACACATCATATATATGATATATGATAAATTAATATATTAATATATAATATATTATTATATATTGAATATAATATATTTAATATAATATATTATTATATATAATAATGCAGTATAATATATATATATATATATTAATATTATATATGTAATTACAATATATATATATATATATATATTGGACATGATTGTAATTGTTTGAAAATTTGAAGGGCAAATGCGTCTTTTTAACCATTGTCTCATGTCATGGGACAAGTAGTCCCAGGGTCTAAGGTGGGACAATGTTTTCTGATTTTTGTCCCACCTTATCCCATGTTGTTCTATGTCAAGGTCGTGCCAAACGTGGGACAAAAAGAAATTGTCTCACGTTGTCCTATCATATCTTGCGTACCAAACACACCCTAAAAGGATCATGGGTTGAGCGACTCATAAGGAAGCTATCATCGACATCATCTAACAGCATTAGTTAACATAACACCAGTTAGTCTGGTACAACATAGACTATGAATAAAAAATCAAATATCGATTAAATACAAAAAATTGTATAAATTAGATTATGAATAGAAAATCAAATATCTATTAAATACAATAAATTGTATAAATCATACAATTATTCGTAAGGCAGTTGAATGCTTTTAAATTAAAGATTTAAATTCTGACACATTAAATGTCATTGTTATTTTGAATTGGAAAATTTCGTCATGCCCCAACCCAAAGGACAAAAAGAATTGGAAAAATCTGACACGTGATCTTACTTACTAACAAATAACTTACAAAGTCCGAAACAATAATTCCAAAACAATAACATACTTTCAAAGTTCAATTTTTTGTTGTTGATAAAATTGGACTAACATAAGGGGAAAAAGTATCACAAGCAATTATTTACTGAAAAACCCATATTCAGTATCTACATATATAAATGATAAAAGAAAAATAAAGTATAACAATAACCAAATAAGCACAAAAACCAGGGGGGAAATAGCCCTAAACAAATAATGGCATGCATGTCATACCAAAAAGAAATAGAAAGCATCATGAAAACCAAAATGGCTCCCGCCCCATGCAGTCATTGTCAATTAACGAGGAACAAAACAACTGGGTGGAGAACAACCAAGAATCTGCCTCTATCTCCAAAGCATGTTTATACTCTTATAGTTCATAAAAAAAACTTAATTAATATTCTGAAACGTAAACAAATTCCTATCTCATAAGGAACCAAGAACTAAACTTCTCTGAGATGTCAATCTATGCTATGTGCGAATCATAACCTCAAGAATCTTGAATCACAATGTACTAAGTGAGTTTGGAAATTCAGTAAACACACTAAACATGCTTTATACTTATACAAAAATATGGAAAAAATATAGAAAACCATATATTTAAAAACATAGTTCATAAATCATTCGAATCATATACTTATCAAATGTTGTTAGGTTCCCTTTATCTATTTTTGCATAATAGGACTTAACATATAAACCATATCACTTATCACATATCTGGCCAAAGTTACCCGTCGGCAACCAATGTATATAGGGAAAGTGCAAGTGAGGATTTCTTATTTTTATAAAACACATAAAACTCATACCCGAAGGTAAGAGCTAGACCCTCGACATGATCATCGACGAGTCCTCTCACATGCACAAATACGTCTACACACGAATGTGAAGCGTCCCCATAGTACTCTAGAGAAACTTCTAATTGCCGTCGGTAATTGTTTATTTTCTGACGGTCATATCAGCTTCGACGAAAATGATGAAAAATGTAATACCACATTTTCGACGACCCAATATCATCGAAAATAGTCGAATAAGCAGTTAATGTTGTTAACATTTCTAACGGCATAAAAAAGTGTCGTCGAAAATGATGAATGATGCGTAAAATCATTGAAAATTCTCATGGACATCCATTAAAGAACCAGAAGATTCTTTTATCTCATGAAAGTTTATGTACTGCATGTTCACAAAGGAAATTAGTAATAAAACCATCACATTCTAAGGTTGAGTTTGAACCCTCTGCATTCCTACAAAGAATTCAAGGGGACATTTATGGACCTATTCATCCACCAAGTGGATCGTTCCGCTATTTTATGGTCATAGTTGATGCATCCGTCAGATGGTCACACGTTTGCTTATTATCAACACGCAATGTTGCTTTTGCAAGGTTACTCGCACAGATTATCAACCTTCGGGCACATTTTCCCGATCATCCGATCAAATCAATACGTCTTGATAATCCGGGTGAATTTACTTCCAAGACATTTGATGAATATTGCAGATCAGTTGGGATTGACGTTTAACATCTAGTTCCACACGTTCATACTCAAAATGGATTAGCAGAGTCACTTATCAAGCTTCTCCATATAATTGCAAGAACTTTATCATTACGAACACAATTACCAATTTCTATTTTGGGACATGCTATTTTATATGCTGCTGCATTAATTCGTTTTCGTCCCACTTCTTATCATCAATATTCTCCAGTGCAACTTGTATTTGGCCATCAACCAGATATTTTTCATCTGCGTACTTTTGGTTGTGCAGTATATGTCACAATTGCACCTACATATAGAACTAAAATAGGAACCCAACTGCGTTTGGGAATATATGTTGGTCTAGATTCACCATCAATTATTAGGTATCAAGAGCCTTTAACTGGTGATCTTTTTACTGCACAATTTGCAGATTGTCATTTCGATAAGAAAAATTTCTCATCGTTAGGGAAAGGAAAAACTTCTCCTGAAGAAAAGCATGAATTTTCTTGGAAAGTCCCTAGTATAATTCATCTTAACCCATACACATCTCAATGTGAGAATGAAGTACGAAAGATAGCTCACCTCCAAACAATAGCAAACCAGTTACCAGATACATTTACAGATGCTACTAGGGTAACAAAATCATACATCCCAGCTGCTAATGTACCGGCACAGGTGATTGTTCCATAAGAACGATCTAAACAAATAATAGCAAAATAATCAACAACTGTACGCCAGAAGCGTGGTAGGCCACTTGGTTCGAAAGATACTGCTCCCCAGATGAAGAAAACAAAACATCAGGATCATACTCCTAAAATTATAAATAAATCCACTTTCTCTAAATCTACCCCACAAGAGTTTGGTGTCCCTGAAAGGACACAAGAAACTCCCGAAGGGGACGGAATCTCTGAAAAGACACAAGAACATAGAAATGAGGAAATTTTTATAAATTATACAAGAGGAATGTGGAATAGTGAAGAAACAATCATCGATGATATATTTTCGTACACAGTGGCTACCGGAATTTTAAATGATGATTATGAGCCTCATAACCTCGACGATTATAGACAAATGTCTGATTGGCCTAAATGGAAAGAAGCAATTCAAACAGAATTGACTTCATTAACCAAGCGTAAAGTATTTTGACCTATAGTCCATACACCTGAAGACGTCAAACCTGTTGGATACAAATGGGTTTTTGTAGGGAAACGTAATGAGAAAAACGAGGTGGTGCGATATAAGGCATGACTCGTAGCACAAAGTTTCTCACAAAGACCTGGTATTGATTTTGATGAGACATATTCACCAGTGTTGGATACAATTACGTTTCGATTTCTGATAAGTTTGGCTGTCTCATAAAGACTTGAAATGTGTCTTATGGACGTAGTAACTGTCTACCTATATGGCTCACTCGATTCAGATATTTATATGAAAATCCCTGAAGGATTTAGAATGACAGAAGCATATAGCTCGAGACCTCTCAATTTATATTTGATTAAATTACAAAGGTCATTGTATGGATTAAGGCAATCTGGGCGCATGTCGTACAACCGTCTCAGTGAATATTTGATTAAAGATGGATATATTAATAATCCTATATACCCATGTGTCTTCATAAAGAAATCAGAATCTGGATTTGCTATTATAACAGTTTACGTTGATGATATGAATTTGATTGGAACTCCTGGAGAGCTCCTAAAAACTGTTGAATATTTAAAAGGGGAATTTGAAAGAAAGACCTCTGAAAGACAAAATATTGTCTCGGCCTGGAGATTGAGCATAAATCAGACGAAATACTTATCCATCAATCAGCATATATTGAAAAGATTTAATATGAACAATGCTCATCCATTAAGTACTCATATGATTGTTAGAAATCTTAATCCTAAGAAAGATTCATTCCGACCACTTGAAGATGGTGAAAAGATACTTGGTCTTGAAATACCATATCTTAATGCAATTGGTGCTTTACTATATCTGGCTCAATGTGCTAGACCAGATATCGCATTTTCAGTAAATTTGCTTGCTAGATTCAGTTCAACACCAACTCAAAGACATTGGAATGAGATTAAAAACCTTTTTCGTTATCTTCGTGGAACGAAAGATTTAGGATTATATTATTCAAAATCTAACAACTTTTCAGGTTTACTTGATTATGCTGATGCCGGGTATCTATTTGATCCCCACAAAGCTCGTTCACAAACAGGATATGTTTTTACCTATAATGACATAGTAATCTCCTGGCGCTCCACAAAGCAAACTCTTGTGGCTACCTCCTCTAATCATTCAGAGATCCTTGCACTTCATGAAGCAAGTCGAGAATGTATTTGGCTAAGGTCAATTATTTATCATATTCAAAATACATGTGGATTTTCATTATCTACAGAAATACCGACACCGATATTTGATGATAATGTGGCTTGTATCGCTCAAGTTAGAGGGGGCTATATCAAGAGAGATAGAACCAAACATATTTTTCCTAAATTCTTCTATACTCATGAACTTCAACAGAGCCGACAAATTGATGTTAAACAAATACGGTCTACAGATAATCTTGCAGATCTGTTTACGCAAGCATTGCCTACATCAACCTTTGAGAAACTGGTATATGAGATTGACATGCGTCGACTCTGCAAATTACATGATTGATATTGAAGTTTTATTCAGGGGGGCGTTCCATCAGAGGGAGCAAATTTTAAATGGACATATATGTACTGTACTCTTTTTCCCTCTACCGGATTTTGTCCCACTGGGTTTTACTTGAAAGGTTTTAATGAGGCAGTTCTGAACACATCTACATCACTTGATCCAAAAGATCATTGTATATACTTTTGCTAAGGTTTTTTTTTTATCTCACTGGGTTTTTCCTAATAAATTAAAATACAAATGGTAAAAATCCAAAAGGGAGTGTTACAATACATGTAAAACAAGTGTGTGGCTTTCCACCACATATTTTCCTTAGCTTATTGGAGAAGCTTTCCCTTTCCACCACATATTTCTCTTTGGCTTCTTAAAGAAGATTTTACACGTACAAGCACCACTTCTTTTATCTTCATGCACGTTTGACTTGTGGCAATGTGTGTTGAAAAGTGATTGGTCCCTAACTCTTTAAATATATGTCCAAATTTGTGTGTAATTTTTTTGGATCCTTATATCAATACAAAAATTTGAATCAAGCAGAAATTCTTCTCTCCCTTCAAGCCATTTCATTTTCTTTTACCCTTGTCTTCATCTCATTTCTATTATGTTATTTGCAGAGCCGGTCTTGACATTATTAGGGCCCAGTGCGAACATATAAAAATGGGCGCCATGTGCATATTTATAGTTTATTCAATATATATACTGTATATAACTTGTTTTCATATATTTAATCCAAAAATAATAATTTCATTAAAGATAAAATAAAATCACAACAAGGTAAATAATATATAAACCGAGTCAATTGTTCTAATCTTAATCTTCTTCTTTTTTTATTTTTCTTTTTTTCAAATCTAGATGGTTGTTTTTTAGGTAACATGTTACTAATAAGTAATAGGCTAATTGGCACGGATGCCCCCTAAACTCTTCAAAAATTTACACTATGCCCCATGTATTTTTTTTCGGCACTAAACCTCATGAACTCTCGTTTTATTGGAAACCACTTGGGTTTATTGCCCTCTGTGAGGGGGCATCTACAACAGGCTTCTGCTAACAAAACGAAAGTTCAGGAAGTTTAGTACCGAAAAAAAAGTACATGGGGCATATTGTAAATTTTTGAAGAGTTTAGGGGGCATTCGTGCCGATTAACCTAAGTAATAATTAAAGTTTAAAATAACAAACAAATAACAATAAACCACTGATAACTATCAAACTAACAATCAAAGTGAAACACGAAACAGAACAATAAAACCTATCAAGCATTCAAGCAATTGGATTCGGCAAGTCCACTAGTCCCGCTATGCCTATCCTATAAGATTGATTTTTTTTTTGCTTGAAAATACAATATAAAATAAAAGTTAACGAGCAATTAAATAGAACAATAGGCCAAGAAGCATATAAACATTAAACAAAATCAAGGTCTGTAAACAACATTTACTTCTTTAGGAAGAAAATATGAATAATAAAATAAGATTTCGTGGTACAAGTGTACTACAACGAACCAAAATTTGATAAACATTGATGTTTTCTGAACATTAAATAGAACAATAAGACATTAAAATAAAAATTACAAACAAAAACGAAATTAAAAATTACTTGGGGCAGTGAGAGACTAAGACTAAGAGTCTAAAATGAGAGATTGAGAGAATGTAGCTATACATAAAATGATAAAAAGAATAGGGACTTGAGAGTTGAAACTTGAGAGTGTCAGAAAAATGTGAGAAGTGAGAAAAACTGAGAAAGATTGTCTGAGACTTGAGAGTTTAGATTGAGAGAGAAAAAGATGAGTAAAGACTAAAGAGTAAAGTTAGTAGGTTTTTTTTGTCTCTAGTGAGTGGTGGATTGAGAACTAGAAGAACAAGAATTGAATAAGTGATAAAACATTGAAACCTTAAAGATTTTTTTTTTTTGGAACAAATTGTTATTTGTTTTCCAGAATTGGGCATTGTTCAAAAAATAAAAAGTCAATAAAATGATATATTTAAAAAAAATAAATAAAATCTATTAAACTATGACATCATTTTAAAATACGGTCTTTCTATTATTATTATTATTTTTGTAATGTTTGGACTTTGTAAAAACAAAGCCCTTTTTTTCTTAAACAAATCATTTCTATTGGACATTTTTTTATTTCAGAATTCAACACATTATATATTAAACTCATAACTAACGATAGGCCCTGGGCCGGAGCCTCTGGTGCCCTGGCCCAGGGCCGGCTCTGGTATTTGTTATTTTTAGTTTTATCATATCAAAAACAACATCAGCATAATTGCTTATGCAATTAAATGGAAGTCAAACTAACGCACATGGCTTTAATTCGCAGTTTTGCACAAGGGATCAAACCGAATCGGTAGGACATATTCATCAAATAAAATATTTAGGGATCTAATTGAATGTGTGATATGCTTTGATGCCACATGTTATAAATTTGATAATACACACAACAATTAAAACACCTTAAACATATAAATTAAATCTAAGATGAATAGAAACATACCTCTTGAATCCATGATAACTTGCGAAAAGAATTGCAGATCCATATGTACAATTGCTCACACTTAGATTAGTCTTCCTTTGCCTACTTCTTTAAAACTCTTAAAATGCAGTTTCAATTGGATTATCTGTATTTATAGGAAGAGGTGAGGGGATCTAGCATTTATGCTTTAAATCAAGCCTTATTCCATTTTGAGTCCACCCATCATAGAGCCCATTGCTTTTGACCTACACTAAAACATCACATCAATACCAATCATGTGTTGGTGTGAGTGGTTCGGCACTCTCATCCCTTAAGTAAGGTCGTGAGTTCAACCCCCTTGTGAACGGAGCTGCACATATTGGGTGCACTTTACCCTTTAGTGAGCCGACCCGGTGCAAATCCGGATTAGTCGGGGTGTAGACAGGGCCGATCGCACCGTATGGTAGATCCGTCCCACCCAGAAACCGGATGGTGTAAACCAAAAAAAAAAAACATCACATCAATATAATTGGGTCTGAAACCCATTAAATACACCAAGCCCAATATGCAGTTATGTTCACATTAACATATTGGACGTTCAGGTAATCCAGTTAAATGACTATTCAACTCGTTTTAAGAAACTAAAAATCCCAATCAACAACGACACTTAATTACAGAAAATTCTAACGGTGTTTACCTCTTTTTCATATCCTAGATGACTTAAAAAACAATCAAAATGTTTAAGCAAGTCATTTTCAAATAAATTCAAATAATAATAATAAAAAACTCGAGTGAGTATTATAACTTTATAAGGCTCTCAAGTGATACTTTCACAGTTTCACACCTGAGAAAGATGTATCACTTGAAGGATATTAAATTACATTCACATGTAGGGGTGAAGCCAGGGTGTCAAAAATTTATAATAGGGTGGGCTACTCATTTAAAAAAGAATTAAAACGTAATTCGACAATATGAGAAAATTTCATTAATCGAAAATTAAAGATAGATTTAGATAACAGGGGACATTATGAACTTTACTCAAATTTCATATTCTAAATTTTATATTCTAAACAAAGTACATATACTTTTTTGTGTTGAGTTAGATTAGTTTCGTAGATAGAATTGTAAATTAAGGGTAATTTCGTAAGAATCTAATATAAGAAAAGTAAATGTAATTATTACACTCTAATATAAGGGACAAAAATGTAATTTTATGTTGCTTTAAACTCTTTTTTCAAAAAAGTTAGCCTGGGGCCCTGGGCTATCAATTGCCTCCGCCACTCACATGCATGGTGATTGGTCAAGGAAATTCCAAACAATTAAACATTGACGGATGGTAGATAAGGATATTGAAGTCATATGACTAATGACTTAACTACAATATAACATGAATACTTCAACTTTATGTTCATACTCACGAATATTAATATACAAAAGATACATTAGATAAATATTGTACATGACATATGGCACATTTGTGCTAGGTAGACCTAAAAGAGAACAAAATCCGTCTAAATAAGGGTGGATCGAATATAAACAAAACGAATATAAACGTTTGTTGGGGAAAATTATAACAAATTTAAAAAAAAATTTATTCAAATAAAAGTCAGAAGTTTAGAACAGTTTTAATTGAAATATTCATTTATTGTAGAACCAACCAATTATAGAAATTGAAAACAAAGAGATATGATTGCAAATTAGCGAGAATCAACCTTATATGATTGCAAATGATGTACAAAGAACACTAAAAACAATTGATCTTGCTAAAATTTAATGATGGTACAGGTGACACTAAAAACAAATGTTAAAAAGAAATATATATATATAATAATTTCTACATAAGTACGCACCGAGAGAAATATATAAGAATATTGAATGTGAGCCACTCAATTTACATATTTTGACTTGGTATGTATGCATTTGTCAAAACTCTTTTATAAATGAGTGGCTCACATTCGGTAACTTTATATAATTCTATCGGTGAGCACCGGCAGAAAAATGATTATATATATATATAAATATATAAAAATTGAAATTTTCAAATATGTTAATGTACATTCACTTTTTAGGTAATATCATTAGAGTCCCTACTTTTTCTTTAATTGTTACATTTTTAAACGTCTTACCATATTAGTCAATTTAGTCCTTTATTTTTTCAAAATCCATCACTTTGGATCAAATTACCATCAGTCAAATAGTCAACTATATCTAAATGTACAAAAGGTCAATTTTGCCCCTAAATTTTTTTTGTTATTACATTTTAATTTTCCAAATTTTCTTTCAAATACTTTTCATATTTTAATATTAAATAAAAATCAAGAACAAAAAAACATTCTTTAAAAAACATGATTTTTTTTATTATGAGTAGAATATTAATTTAAATATTAAAAATTAAGATTTAAAAAAATATTAAAAAACAGAAAAATAAAAAATATTTTAATTTGTTTCTCCAAATGATTGAGATCTAGAAATCTCCACTGCCACCTCCTTCATGACGACCTCCATAGCCACCTCCACCACCACCGCTTCCAACACTGTCGCGGCTGCCATATCCACCACCACCTTCACGGCGTCCACCACGGCAGCCTCCGTAGCCACCTCCACCACGGAAGCCTCCATATCCACCTCCACCGCCTCCACCGTTTCCGCTTCCGTGGGATTGAGCATCTTAACGGTGACGTTACGGCCGTCGAGATTCTAGCCGTCCATTCCTTCGGATGCGTCTCTCATCGCCTTCTTGTCACAGAAAGTGACTAACAAATCCGAAGCCTCTGAATCTGCCAGTCTCGCGATCGTTGATGATCTTCGATTCAAGGATATCGCCATGGCACTTAAAGCCTCCACCGACGAAACATTTGAACTCAACATCGGCGACTCTGTGGATGAGCAAACAGGAGAGGAAAAGGAAGGCGATGATGAGGACTGTTCGTCGAGCAGATGATGAGGAAAAGAGCATGTTCACCGCCAAGTTGGGTTTAGCTTTAGAAGAAAATGGAGACCTCGGTCTCAATCGCTTGTTGAAACGATAGATATCTGGAAATTTCAAGATCTCAGTCGTTTGGAGATCATTGGATCTCAAAAAAAAAAATTAATATTTTTATTTTTCTGTTTTTAATTTTTTTTAATCAATAATAAAAAAATCATGTTTTTAAAGAAATTTTTTAAGGGTAAAATTGACCTTTTGTAAATTTAATTATAGTTAACTATTAGTAATGGGTTATTATCAGTTGAGTTCCTAACTTTTTCTGAATGATCAATTATTTAAACGAGTTTGTTTTTTTAGCAATATTTTCCCTCACTTTTGAAAAGTATATCAAATAGATCTATCTGTTGTTAGTCAACTCTCTGTCAAACTTAACATTTGTAAGGGTATTTTTGTCTTTGAACTAAGAACATGCCGGGTGTCACAAAATAGAAATAAAATAAAAATCGATAATATATACATATATATACATATATATATATTTGAAGGAAATAAAACGAATTAAAACTAATCAATAATTAAATTTTAAAATAAAACTAATCAAAATCCATCACCACTACCAAATACACACATGTTCAGTTCATTCACCAACACCAATTCATCACCATCACCCAGAACAACACCACCAAACACACACACACACACCAGTACATCCTCTCTCTCACGTAAATCCACAACAATGAAACACCCTCTACTACTCAAACCCAACTCACCAGTTAAACACCCACCACCACCCAAACCCCTTTAACCATCGGTCAAACACCATTTCTCTCTCTCTCTCTCTCTCTCTCTCTCGATCTTGATCTCGATCTCATATCTCTCTTTCTCAATCTCGACTTCATCTCCTTCTCGAATCTCTTTGTGAACAGAATCGCACCAGACATGGGTCATACCACGTTCAAGCATGGATCGTTCGCTGAAGACCCACGATTTGGAGCAGATCGAGCGTCCTAAACCCATAATGGGTTTGATTTGGCCACCGGTGTTTTTGCTTGATAGGTTTAGGGGTTGTGTTGGGTTTTCTGGGTTTGGCTCTGGTGTTGGGAGGTGGAGAGTTTGGTGGGTTTGGTTTCGGTGGTGGTGAGTTAGGGTATGGTGCGATTTCGGGTTTCGGTTTGGAGATCCTGATGTATTTTGAGCAAAACAGAGAATCCCAGGTACTTTGTGTTGTGCGATTGTTGCGACGATTGGTGTGATTTCGACTTGGTGGTGGTTTCTGGGTGGGTGTTCTAGATGGGGGTGAGGATGGGTGTTATGAGTGCTAATGGCTTCTGGATTTTTGGTTTTCTGGGTGTGTGTTCTTGGTTTTTGGTTTGAAGAATCTGTGATCGAAGATTTGAAGATATATTTGAATTTTTTAAAATTTAATTCTTGAAAAAATATTTGAGAATAATTATATTTTAATTTAACTTAATTTTGTTATATTAGTAAAAATAATTTTCCTTTTTTATTATTTTTTAAATTGTAAAATTTTAAAATGTTAAAGGGTAAAATTGTATTTTTAAATTCTTTAATTAAAACAAAGGGTAAAATGATCAATTTATATATTTTGTCACGTTTGACCGTTAAAAAATAAGTCAGAGAGATCTATTTGATATACTTTTCAAAAGTCAGGGAAACTTTTGATAAAAAAACAAACTCGTTCAAAAAATTGATCGTTCAAAAAAAGATAGGGACTCAACTGATAATAACCCATTAGTAATTTGGTCAAATGAACTAAAGTGATGTATTTTAGAAAAACAAGTGGCTAAAGTGATTAATATGATAAAGACGTTTAAAAAGGAAACAATTCGTGGAAAAATAGAGACTTTAATGATATTACCCTCACTTTTAATATAGTGGTTGTGCACTTCCCATTTTATGTTGGTAGGCCTCATTTATATCCTACCGTAAGTACGGACACCGAACGCTTCATTACCGCACCACATCCTCCGATTTAGTGATCCACCGAACAACGACTGAAGTCTCTCGAAACAGGGCTCGGATACCACGTCATTCGCTGTGATCATCGGAGGTTACCAACGAGGGGACATATCTCTGACATGCCAGGAACACCTATCACAGTCCAGCCAATCGCAGATAGCCAGGGAATCGCCTGTGTCAGAGGTCAAACCTATATAAACCCCACTACTTGTACAAAAAATGGGCTTTTGATTTTTTTAGAAAAGAAGTATTAAGAATAGTACTAATCTGGACTTATGGTTTATCCCACTAGCCTTTATTCTTGTAAACTGTAAGATCATAATATACTAGGCTGATTCAGATCGCCTTTCAAGCATTTAACCTAAGCTACATTTTTATATATAACAGTTGGCGCTAGAAGGAGGGGGTGTTTCCAGCACCTTCGTAGCATAAATGAATCCGAACTAGGGGGCTCAAGGTCCCAACCTCTACCTCGGGCTCCAATCCCCAGGGGGCCAAGAACCAAACGCTGCTCAGCAAGGGCAGCAGCCTGAGCCACATCATCCTCCTTATCAACCGCCTATGCATACGAGACCGGCAATCCAGCCAGAGCCGCAAAACTCTGGCTACGGATACTACCCGTATCAGATGCAGTATGTGCCTTCATGGTATCAGTTAGGGTATCAGCCAGGATTCCACGGACCTCCATAGTATTATCCTCTGTGGTTCCATAACCCCTACTTCCCGTCAGGACCTCCACCGATGTATATCCCACAGCAGACTCAACAGCTTTTCCCCCAGGCAGATGATCCAGTAATACGCGGGATTGCTAGCAAATTGGACACTTTGGCACAGAACGTTACCAGAGTGATCAACGTAGTTGACGGTGGAGGACACCAAGGAGACGTAGACGAGGTTAACTCCCTCCCCGGAGGGGGGAAATGGGGCAACCCTCCTGCGGGGACGAGGAACTATCAGCATACCACGCAATCCATCCAGCAGAATCTGGGGGAACACATGAATCAACAGCAACCACAGAGGGTGGCAGGGACTACCCGCAGCAGAGAAGAACGCGACGGCCATGTCCGGGAAGAAATGCCTCGAAGGATAAGGCATTGGCAGGAACAGGGGGATAGAGCAGAGCAACTCAACTTCGATACCGAGCGAAACACCCTGGCCGACCCTGAAGCCTTCCTCATCCTTCAAGACTAGCTCGCGGAGATACAAGATCAAATCAACCTCGGTTATCGTGGATGTAACCGACACAGGGAAAGCCCGTTCACTGACGAGATTATCGCCACAACAATCCCAACAAACTTCAGATTGCCACGAAAGAACATGTGTGGCTTTGCTGGCACCGAGGACCCCGAGGATCACCTCGACACCTACCTTGACTGGATGAACATGCAGAGGGCAACCAACGCAATCAAATGTAGATTCTTCCCATTGACACTTTTCGGCGACGCTCGAACGTGGTATGGTAGGCTAAAGAGGCAGAGCATATGGTCATTCCATGAACTTTCAAAAGAATTCTGTAGTGGATTCGCCGCAAGCAGAAGAAGACGTAGGCACATGGTCCACCCGAACACCGTCAAGCAGGCAAGCTCTGAAACCATCAGAGAGTACACGAAGAGATTTAACGAAATGGCGAGGCAAGTCCAGGACTTTAACGAAATTGGAGCAGTCATGGCCTTCACACAGGGGCTCCAACAGCGACAAATGAGTTGGTCACTCTCTAAAAAAGGGCCCGCCTCGTACCGAGAACTTATGGAACGGGCTGAGAAATACTCCACCACTGAAGACATCAACCAGTTTAAAGTATCGTCGAACCCCTCCGAACCGGGTGGATCGTCAATGAGATGGCTCAGATCAAGCAGAGATGAAGGAAAAGAACAGCAAGCCCCAAAGCAAGTAAATGTAGGCTCCGCAAGCCGAGGTGTACGGTACCCGAGAAGTAAGTTCGACCGGTACACCCCATTGAAATTCATAGTCTATAAAGTGTTTGAAATCGCATCTCGGGGAAACCTACTCAGGTGGCTAGCACCACTACAGTCAGCCCCCGAGAATAGGAATCAGAAGATCCACTGCAAGTTCCACAAGGATCACGGGCATGAGACCAAGAACTCTCGAGACTTGAAAAAACAGATAGAATAATTGATCCAAGAAGGAAAGCTCCAAGATTGCATTGACTCCAGCAATTCACACACCGTTTCAACAAAAATGGGGAGTCCCCCAGGCAACAGGTCACGGAACTCCGACCCTAACTCCGATGATGACGAACCGATAAACTTTATAATCACTGAACCATTAGCAGAGGGATCTACCTCATCTTTAAACAGAAGCGCACCGGCTACAGAGGACCCCCCCCCCCCCCCCCCCCCCCCCCCCCCCCCAAGGAGTGGGACCTTCTTGTTTTCACACCATCCGATTAAGAGGGAATCAGATACCCGCATTGCGACGCCCTCATCATCTCGGTGAAGATAGGAGGCCGAACGGTGAAAAGAACCATCATCGATCATGGTTCGTCCTTAGACATCATCCACTGGGATCCACTGCAGAAACTCGGATACACTCAAACACAGTTGCAAACCTCAAGGTACTATATCAAGTGGATATGAGGATATCGTACAACACCCATCAGACAAGTTGACCTCCTGGTAAGCTTCGGTAGTCGTTCACAAATTCGGACGGTATGGGTAAGTTTCCAGGTTATCGACATACCATTCCCTTTCAACATTCTGATCGAAAGACCAAACCTCTATACCCTTAGAGCAGCCACAAGTGTATATTCCCTACTAATGAAATTCCCAACCGAGAATGGGCAGAGGGAGGCCAGAGCGGACCAAGAAGAATACAATAGATGTATCCCGATCGGATCAAACCCGGTACTCACAGTCGACAATCATGTAGCAAGCTCGGGCATTAAAAGGATGAATGAGAAGGTCCGAAGACCAAAGAGGAAACAGATCAGAGACATAGTAGAAGCACAAGCAACCGAAATCTCCTTTTCGAACGAAATGAACATCACAAGTTTGGACCTGTAAGAAATCGGATCCCGACCAACCGGAGAACCAAAGGAGCCGCTCATAAAAGTCATCATGAGCGCTGAGGAGCCTGAAAAAATAGTTTTCATTGGTGCCAATCTCTCCCCCCAACTCAGGGGAGAAATAATTCTTCTCCTTCCAGAGCTCCCCGATATATTCGCATGGAGTCACACGGATATGCCAGGCATCGATCCATCGGTCATCACACACTCCCTCAGTGGCGATCCAGCCTTTAAGCCCATCTCCCAGAAAAGGAGATCTCTCAACATCGAGAGGTGTGAAGCAGTGGCTTCCGAGGTAGATAAACTCCTGAACGCTGGCTTCATTAGAACCCTCGACTACAACGAGTGGCTGTCAAACGTCGTCCTGGTGAAGAAGAAAGACGGAAGGTGGAGGATGTGCATCGACTTCACGGATTTGAACAAGGCATGCCCAAAGAACAGTTTTCCCCTACCGAGAATAGACCAACTTGTCGATGCAACATCCGGACATGAACTCCTAAGCTTTATGGACACATATTCAGGATATAACCAAATCCGAATGAACGAACAAGACGAGGGGAAGACAGCGTTCATCACCGATCACAGAGTGTATTGCTACCGGGTGATACCGTTCGGATTGAAGAATGCGGGAGACACCTATTAGAGGATTGTGAATCAGATATTTGCCCAACTTATCGGAAAGACGATGGAAGTGTATGTGGACGACATGCTCACTAAATCCTTAACTTCCGCTGAACACACTCAGAACCTCAAGCAGACGTTCCTCTTGTTGAGGATGTATCGTATGCGGCTAAACCCCTCCAAGTGTGCCTTCGGGGTGTCCTCTGGAAAATTTCTCGGGTTCGTTGTTCATCAACGGGGGATCGAGGCGAACCCCGACAAGATCAGAGCAGTGATAGACCTCCAGCCCCCCAAGAGGACCAAAGACATTCAGAAATTGAATGGCATGGTTGTCGTTCTCTCCCATTTCATATCAAAGTTAACGGATCGATGTCTCCCGTTCTTCAAGGCCCTCCGCATAAAAAGCGACTTTTGTTGGACTCTTGAATGTCAGATTGCCTTTGAAGAGTTGAAAGCTTATTTGCAAAAGCCATTGATGCTTGCCAAACTAGCGCCCAGCGAAACCCTGTACCTTTACCTGGCGGTGTCTGGAGTAGCAGTTAGCTCGGTCCTGATCAAACAAGAAGGATCAACTCAGAAAGCGGTATACTACACAAGTAAGAGTATGACCGATCCCGAAACAAGGTATCTGGAGATCGAGAAACTCACCCTTGGCCTCATCGTTGCATCGAGAAAGCTTAGACCCTATTTCTAATCACACCCTGTTGTCATCTTGATGAATCAACCTATGAGACAAGTTCTTCAAAAGCCGGAGACGGCGGGAAGGCTAATTAAGTGGGCCATGGAGCTCAGTCAATTCGACATCCAGTTCAAACCTCGGACGTCAGTGAAAGGTTAGGCGGCGGCCGATTTCATCGCAGAATATGATGGATCGGAGGTCTTGAGTCTCCAGAATGAGACGACTCCAAGATGGGAAATGTTTGTGGACGGATCTTCTAATAGGCACAAGAGTTCGGCTGGAATAATCATAAAAACCCCAGACGGAAGTACCGTCCAGATGGCCCTCCGGTTTGACTTTAAGGCCACCAATAATGTTGCAGAATATGAGGCTCTTACCACAGGATTTAAAATCATTCTCAATATAGGAGCTGAGCATGTGATGGTATACAGCAACTCCCAGTTGGTGGTCAATCAGGTGAACGAGGATTATCAGGCCAGAGATAGTGAAATGGTCAGCTACCTGAAGCAAGTTAAGAATCTGATGGCAAAATTCACCAGATGGGATCTCTTCCGCATATCCCGGGATTACAATAGTCAGGAGACGCACTTTCCAAACTTGCTTCAACCACCGACATAAAATTGCCCCGAACTGTGACAGTTTTCCGTCTACCCCAATCCAGCATTGATGAAGAGCATCACACGAATGTCCTAACTCCCGATACTGAAAGTATAACAGAAAACTGGATGACCCCCCTTATGAACTACCTCAGGGACGGCTCATTCCCCTCAGATAAGACCGCATCACAGAGGATCAGGAGACAAGCTCCCCGTTATCTCATGATTAACCGAATCCTATACCGTAGAGGGTTCTCGATACCCTATCTACGGTGCATATCCCCACCGCAGACACATCGAGTCTTGGAAGAAGTACATGGGGGAACGTACGACAGTCACTCTGCCGGACTAAACTTGGGCCACCGAATAATGAGGCAGGGATACTACTGGCCTACTCTCTTCAAGGATTCAAATGAGCATGCCAGATCTTGTGATCGGTGCCAAAGGACAGCCCCGGTTCCTCACTACCACCCCAAGCTGTTAATACCGATGGCATCTCCATGGCTATTCTCCAGATTCGGGGTTGACATCATAGGCTCGCTTCCCAGAGGGCCTCAAACAAAAGATTCGCCGTAGTAGCGATTGACTATTTCACCAAGTGGGTTGAGGCGGAGGCCCTACAGCATATTACCGAAGCCAACACCATCAATTTCATCAAGCATTCCATCATCTTCCGGTTCACCGTACCAAATACCATCGTCGCCGATCACGGCACCCAATTCGATAATGCCAACCTCCGGAGGCTTTGTTCAGAGTACAATATCGACCTAAGGTTTGCCTCACCATCACACCCTCAGAGCAACGAATAGGTCGAGGCAGTCAACAAGGTCATCAAAAACCTCCTCAAAAGGAAACTGCAGCTCAGAAAAGGAGCATGGGTCGACAAACTCCCCGAAGTCTTATGGGCGATACGCACTACCCCATATTCTACTACTGGAGAAACCCTATACTCCCTCTCGTTCGGGTCAGAAGCAGTTATACCTATAGAAACAAATATTCTGACCCCAAGAGTTTCCTGTTACAATCCCGGCGACAACGAAGAGGAACTCCGACAGTGCTTGGATGAGCTAGAAGAACGAAGAGACTTAGCAAGGAACAGAGCCGTCCATCACCAGCAATAGGCCGTCAAATATTACAATGCCAAGGTCCGAACCAGAAGATTCAGCTCGGGGGATCTAGTCATCAAAAAGGTGATTCCCAGTACTAGAAAGCCCACATTAGGCAGTCTGGGGGACTACTGGGAGGGACCATACATCATAGACTCCGTCTCTATGAAAAGAGCCTACAAGCTCAAGACAGAAGACGGAACTCCCCTGAAGAACCCATGGAACGCGGACCATCTGAAGAGGTACTATCAGTAAGTAGAAAAATGCAAGAAACAAAAAAAAATGTATTAGAATTTTGTAGAACACCTTGTACCAGAACTTATGTCGGTATTAATTCCCTTATGACTCTGAACAAATGAAGACCTCCTAAGTGGAGGCAATATCTATCTCCGAGGGTCAAGACCCTGAGATAAGCACCAAGCGTGCAACAAATGAAGACCTCCTAAGCGTAGGCAAGATCTATCTCCGAGGGTCAAGACCCCGAGATAAGCACCAAGCGTGCAACAAATAAAGACCTCCTAAGCGGAGGCAAGATCTATTTTCGAGGGTCAAGACCCCGAGATAAGCACCAAGCGTGCAACAGATGAAGACCTCCTAAGCGTAGGCAAAATCTATCTCCGAGGGTCAAGACCCCGAGATAAGCACCAAGCGTGCAACAAATAAAGACCTCCTAAGCGGAGGCAAGATCTATTTTCGAGGGTCAAGACCCCAAGATAAGCACCAAGCGTGCAACAAATAAAGACCTCCTAAGCGGAGGCAAGATCTATTTTCGAGGGTCAAGACCCCGAGATAAGCACCAAGTGTGCAACAAATGAAGACCTCATTTGCGGAGGCAAGATCTATCTCCGAGGGTTGAGACCCCGAGATAAGCACCAACCGTGCAACAAATGAAGCCCTCATTTACGGAGGCAAGATCTATCACCGAGGGTCAAGACCTCGAGATAAGCACCAAGCGTGCAACAAATGAAGACTTCTTTTACGGTGGCAAGATCTATCTCCGAGGGTCAAGACCCCGAGATAAGCACCAAGGGTGCAACAAATAAAGACCTCCTAAGCGGAGGTAAGATCTATCTCTGAGGGTCAAGACCCCGAGATAAGCACCAAGCGTGCAACGAATGAAGACCTCTCTAAGCGGAGGCAATATCTATCTCCGAGCGTCAAGACCCCGAGATAAGCACCAAGCGTGCAACAAATGAAGACCTCCTTTGCGGAGACAAGATCTATCTCCGATGGTCAAGACCCCGAGATAAGCACCATGTGTACAACAAATGAAGACCTCATTTGCGGAGGCAAGATCTATCTCCGAGGGTCAAGACCCCGAGATAAGCACCAAGCTTGCAACAAAGTAAAGACCTCATAAGCGGAGGCAAGATCTATCTTCGAAGGTCAAGACCCCGAGACAAGCTCCAAGCGAGCAACAAATAAAGACCTCCTAAGCGGAGGCAAGATCTATCTTCGAGGGTCAAGAGCCCGAGATAAGCACCAAGCGTGCAACAAATAAAGACCTCCTAAGTGGAGGCAAGATCTATCTTCGAGGGTCAAGACCCCGAGATAAGCACCAAGCGTGCAACAAAGTAAAGACCTCCTAAACGGAGGCCCGATTAATGATGGAGATCTAGCATTCCGAAATAGCATACTTGAACAATAATATTAAATTTGAACAATAAAACGGAGCATAGAGTTCTGAAATGGTTTCATTCCTTAAGTATCCGAGTCATTACACGGTGATAATTGAACTTTCTCAGGAAAATAAACCTAAATAAAAAATACATAAAAATGAGATTAATCTTGGACCACCACCTTCCCTTTGTCCACCGCACCTTCATCATTACCAATCAACCCCTCATCATCGTCTGAAACTGTCATAGGCTCCTCATCCGAGAGAGATACCTCAGCGAAAGCCGTGGAAATATCTTTCACAGTGTATTGCACCTGTCTCTCTCGGGACTCGATAGCCTTCTAAACCTCCATTTCAAATTCAGTAAAATCAAAACCGGGGTAGGCTCGGAGCAGCATCTCCTTCAACACTCTACCGCGCGGTCGAAGGTCTTTGACTGTGAAGTATAGAATTCGTAAGAGGCCAGAAACAAGTCGACCGTGTTTTCTCTGAGGCCTTCCTTCAATCCCATGATGGTCTCGTTTGCAGATCTTATGCGGCCGCCGTAGTCACAGATCTTGGCGTGCTTCTCCCTGCACCTTTGCTTGGCCTTCCGATATGCAGTAGACAGCTTCCCCGCCTGGGTCCTTAAAGATTCGCTAATGCCCAACGCCGTCTGCAGCTTATCATCAACTTCGTCCTTGGCTGCCACCAGTGCCTCATACTTCTCCCGTTTGGCGTTGTACATTTTTTCCATCTCTAAGAGATTCCATATGGCTTATCCATCAACATAAAGGATGATCAATACCCAAAGTAATTGACTAGTTCTCATGACTCCGAATTAAAGGACTTACCTGCCAAAGTGTACCGTGGGACTAGCGTATCCGATCAACATTCGACATCTTTCCAAAGTAGCTGGTTTCCCTGCTCATCAACATGTCATTCCCGTACGAACACATGAACCACACGCCAGTATCGGGAGTGATAGGCTCTCTCGTGGATCAAACGTATAGGCCGGAGGGTCCACGTAGTAGTTTGGAGAGATCCTCGGGTCACGCATATAAAGTTCGGGAAGGGTATCCTTATAGGATTCCACATCGACCAGAGGTGTAGGCCCTCTCACTTGCGCATCGGCTAATGCAACAAGGGGAATTCCGGTCGGTAGCAGGGTTTCAGGCTCCGATACGGTAACGGATGCCGAAGTACTAGCTGCACGGGACTTCTTTGGCACATGCTCCGTGTCGGAGGATGTTGTCCTCTTCAGTAAATACGGGCCTACGGGGATCCGATGCTTCTTCCTCTAAGATTCCATCTCCTGCCTGCGGTCCTCCATCCTCTTCTTTGCTCCGACCGTCAGTTTTCCTACACAGGTAAAATGGAAGGTGAGACAACAGGAATGCCCGTATCCCCGAAATGATAAAGACTGGAGTATACTTACTCTTCTTCTCCAAAGTCTTTTTCACAGCTTCCTTCCTCTCCTCCGATAGCACCGGGATAAAACCTAGTGCATGCAAGTTCTGGTCGTCAAGCAAGACATTGATGTGCCTTCCCCCCGGGGGAATAGACCAAGCAGCTTAATATGACTCTGTTCCTCCCTTGTAAGGTCCGCCGGCTGAACACGCTCCCACGCGGCTGCCAAAACCGTACAATCAGATAATAACACCAAAATTCAATTGAAAAACGAAAATACCGATGAAATAAAAGGGAACCCCAAACACCTGGGAGATAGAATACTGAACGAACACTCTGATGTTTTCCACCGAGCTCAACGTCTTTGCCCCAATCACCATCCGTTACAAACCAAGTATTTTTCCATTCTTTATTGGAAGACAGTAGCCTGGTGATCAAAGGTTCGCCCTCCTGCTTGTCACAACAAGCAATGCCCCACTAGCCGTCACCCCCGGACTTATGGGAGAAGAGGCTGTAGCAGTGTCCAATATCCGTAATAGTAGGGGCAGGAAAACCTCTGCTTCTCCACAAAGCAAACATCTCAATCAAGATCCTCCACCCATTCAGGTTGAATTACACAAGAGCAACCCCGATCTCTCTTAACATCTTCTTGATATAAGTATGAAGGGGTAATCTCGCGCCTATCTCCAGGAAAGCCGGATGAAACGCGACCGAACAACCAGCATGATTGCTAGCTAGTTCCCCGTCGGAAGGCAGTCTAAGACCTACCGACTCCGATATCGAGAAGTTCTTCTCAATTTGTTTGACCTTGGCATCAGTTATCCTATTTTCAACTTGATTGATGGCAAACCGGGTGTGGTCCATGTGGTCTCGATAATATTCTTCGGAGTTGTAGCCTGCTTCATAAGCACCCGGCGCTATACGGGTTACCGATGCATCAATAGAACCTTCGGCATGCGGCGCTTCGAAGGCACTAGCGGTGCTGCTACCATCCGAATCATCCCCGGATGTTGACTCAGAAGAAATCGAAGGGGTAGCGATCCTTGAGGGACCGATTTTCTGAACCATGACACCGAAATATAGAAGACGGAATAAAATAAACAATTTTTATCAAAAACAAAATCGAGTCTAGTCCCGAAGAATAACCTTACTAAACAGATGATTATCCGGAACGTCCCCCGAAGTGTCACTGATCGCTTGAAAATTTGCTAATGAAGAGTCTGGTTCTCCTAACCCCTATTTATAGACCTCAAGCAAAAACGAAACGAAGCGGCGGTTAGCTCCCTAAGACGACAACTAAGCAACCCCTTCCTCACTGCCCGCCATATGGCTGTCCCCACATGAAGCCAAGAAGTGGGCTTCAACTACAAGGGCCTAAATTGGTGGGCCCAGGGATCAAGCCTACGGCCCATCATCCTGCTAGCGGACTCCTCTCATCCCGACCGATAAGCTTGAGGGGGAATTGTTAGGCCTCATTTATATCCTACCGTAAGTACGGCCACCGAACGCTTCATTACCGCACCACATCCTTCGATTTAGTGATCCACCGAACAACGACTGAAATCTCTCGAAACAGGGCTCGGATACCATGTCATTCACTGTGATCATCGGAGGTTACCAACGGGTGACATATCTCTGACATGCCAGGAACACCTGTTATAGTCCAACCAATCACAGATAGCCAGAGAATCGCCTGTGTCAGAGGTCAAACCTATATAAACCCCATTACTTGTACAAAAAAGGGGCTTTTGATATTTTTAGAAAAGAAGTATTAAAAAGAGTACTAATCGGGACTTATGGTTTATCCCACTAGCCTCTATTCTTGTAAATTGTAAGATCATAATATGCTAGGTTGATTCAGAGCGCCTTTCAAGCATTTAACCTGAGCTACATTTTTACATCTAACATATGTGATAGAAGTTCGAGTCACAAAGTGTGAAAGACTTCTGCCATGTAGTCGTTAGACTTAGTCTGAACCAATTGGTATAAAATTTACAAAAATTGAAAAAATGGACTTAACAATTTTTTTAATTTAAAATATAGATTTATCATTTAATTTAAAAGTCATTAAAATAACGTAAAGATTTTTTCAAAAAAAAAAACAGTCTTTTGTTGGAATAGACAATAATACATGATTTTTTTAATTTATTAATGGATAGTCCTTGCATGAATTATTTTTTTTTTTAAAATAAACAAAGGTGATATTGTCCTATATAGCCTATAATTGAATATTAATTATCTCGATTTAGAAAGATCTGTTGAACCTAGGGATGGGCGTGGGGCCCATTGGGGCGGGGGAGGGTACCTCCACCCCCATCCCCATTTATGAAACCTCCCCCCATCCCCCCCCCCCCCCCCCCCCCTAAAACCCCATTTGGGGGAAGTGGGGATGGGGGTGTTTTGGGGGAGGTTCCCCTGCCCCCACCCCGTCCCCCATTTTCCCCATTTTCTTTATTTTTAATCTTAATATTTTACAATTCGAAATTTGAAATCTGAAATTTATAATTCTGAATTCGAAATTCGATGATTCCAATCCTACAAATCACCATGTTTCGATATCCAATCCATATAATTGTTCAAAATTAATAGAAATAACTATAGTAATTTAGTATTACACATAAAAGCCAAAACAAATTCACAAAAAAACTAAGTACATTCAACTGTCAGATAGTCAATTAGTAGTGGAACCAAAAATAATAAAGTTAAAGTTACTTTTTTTTAAAAAATATTAAAAATATTTAAATATATATTATACATATGGGGAAATGGGACCCCACCCCCATTTAAAGAAATGGGAAAATTGGGAAATGGGGGTGGGGGTAGGTCCCCCCACCCTTATCCCCAATTAGGTTTTAGGGGTAAAATTTGCCCCCACCCCTACCCCCAAACCCCATATGGGGGCAAAATTTACCCACAAATGGGGGTGAGGGCAAATGGGGATGGGGCCCCGTAGGGAAAATGTCCATCCTTAATTGAACCATCATTATACACTTGAGGACTATTCAACTGTGCCTCAATCTCAATCATTGGGTTGAATTTGATGTAAGCCAGATTCTAGATTACATGATATTTTATATAATCGAGTTCATTTTTGTTCATCGAACTTGAAAAGAGTAGGTTACTCACTCTCCTATGTTGAAATGTGTCCATTTATTAATCGATGATTAACAAAATTAACTATAACAAAGGTAAATATATAAATTAATAAAAAAATTAAATATAAAATTATTTAACAAATATTACAATAAAAAATTCAGATTTAATAATAATAATAGTAAAAAAAAATTATTCTAAACTCAAAAAACCCTAACCCACCGAAATGACACCAACCACCACAACGAACACTGATTTCCTCCTTCTCACCATCGATCCCCTTCTCTTTCTCTTACCATCTCTCTTCTCCCTCTTCTTTCCTCTGACAGGAGGGTTAGGTGAGAGGATGGGCCTATCACGATCTTCTCTTTGATTTCCAGAGATGGTGTGGGTGACGATATCCGGAGCTAGTGTGGGTGTTGATGGTGATGAACAGATGATGGTGATTCCAATTTGTTTGTTTCAATTTCAAATTTGTTTTTAGACGATGGTTGGATGTTGATTTGTGTGTGGTTATGGTTGTTGATTTCTGAAAATGGTGAGTGTGGGTGTTGATTGAATGATTTCTGGGTTTGGGTATTGTTTTTTTTATATATATATATATATATATATATATATATATATATATATTATGAGGGTTAGGGTTTGGTGATTGAGATGGATGGTGGTGGGTTTTGGAGTTCATCTGATCCTAAAACACTGTTTCACTCTCTCTATATTATTGTAATAGTTTTTGTAATATTTAATATATATATATATATAATGTATTTTTATTTTTCCTTTTTTTTCTTGTTTTTGAAAATTCTATGTTTTCGTTTCTGTGTGCAGTGGTCTAGTGGATCAGCCGCCTCTTCCTTCGGTTCTTCCCGCACGCAACGTTTGAAAAAAAAAAAATCAATTTTTCTTATTTTACGGTCAGTTGATTTTTTACTTTCTTTGTCGGGCCATTCTTCTCTACCCTCTCTTACACGGTAAGAATATGCACACCGCATATGCACCGTTCGATCACCTAGTTGATAGAATAGAATCGTGATAATTTCTTTTCAATCTTTTAGATTTTTAGCATTCCAAATTTGGAAAAAGATATATTTAGTGAATCCTGAGTCCTGACTCACACCGGAATTGCGGGAATATGAAAAATGAATTTTAGTATAATTATTGTTTTATTAAAATACATTTGCTGTTATCAGTTAATTTATTCGGACAACCAACTCCCAATAAGACTTGATAATGACCGGAATAGCGTTCATTTACCTGACAATATTATAAGTTCAAGTCATTGCCAACAGCCCAACGCAGGTGGTACATTAAAAACAAAAAAAATATTTTGACACATTTATTTTTAGTTCAAGTAGTGTGCATTCCCTTTTACATTTATAATGGAGGGTTCAGGTCTAACCGTGCACATCATTTTGTTAACTAGGGTTAATAAAATTAACTATTATATATTTTAGAGTTTGTTCTACCAATTTTACCTCCAAAAAAACAACAATATAATCCAAACTAAAAATTGAAAATCAGTTGAAAAAAAGAAAATTATAATAGAAAATCAATTGAAAAAAAGATCAAACAATTCAAATACGGTTCAGATATTTACTTCAATAACGAAAGATAATTATCCCACTAGCAGGAGAGAAAACTTCTCTCACATAACTTACGTATAAATACCACATGCATGTATTACATTGTGATATACATATTGTATTTTTATTTTGGAGAGTTATAGACAATCTAACAAATTAGTTTATAAGTCGCAAATTTTTTAAGTATATCAATCCAAATTTATGCGTAGAATTACAGCTTATTACATTTTTATTTTATCTTATTTCAAAATAAAATTTATTTTGACAAATAAGATTTATTTATTAATTTTTTTATTGTGTTGTGACTTGTGACTTGTTTGTAGGTGTAGCATTACAACTTTATTATTATTTTTTATTTCAAAATAATATATTTATCAAGGAATTAAATATCAAAAAAAAATAACTATCGTTTTTTGATGAAAATATTATAGGTTTAAATTTATGGAATTGAAAATATTACACCTATATTAGAAATAGTATCAATAATTCAATATTTACTATCTTACCACCGACTCAAACAATCTTATTTGTCAAAATAAATTTTATTTTTTCTCAAAAAAATGTAGATTTATTTTATTTATGGGCAAATTGCACTAAACTTTCATGTCATTTACTAATATTGCAACTAGATTCTACTTTTACTAAAACAATAAACAAGTACCCTTGACTGAGCAATTGACTGTTAGAGTTAAATGTTAACCGGTTAAATTTTGCAAAATGTCCAATTATCCCCTAAGCAACCAATTTTATCAAATATTATAATAATTAAAATAATTTAAAAACATTAAAAATATGGAAAAAAAGACAATCAAATTAAAAAATATATATATAATGGCACGACTTTTCTTTTTCACCAAACAAAGTCTATGACAATATCTCATCCTATAACATTAATTTTATTTCATTTCATTTTTTTTTCTTGAAGGGTAAAATCAATTTATGGACCTTGTTCTTTCACCATTTTAATACAAGATTTCAGGAGAGAATAGAATAACAATTTTTTTTTCATTTTTTTTTCATTTTTTTCTTACCTGAAAATCTGTAATAGAATCACAACAAATAACATATGATCTGCACAATAGAGAGACTACATCTGACATAAATACACTTCATAAACAAAATAAAACAAAGAAAAAAGTTTATCTTATCAGTTATCACTAACCAAACAATTTTTCAGAGCTATATTTCTTCTCCTGGTATTCGCTAGTTAGAGGAGATTGTGATTTGGGTCTTGATTGTGAAGTTGCAGTAAAGAGACTTGTTAGATTGGGGATCTGAAAGAGACGATTTGGTTCCCATAATTTTTTAAAGAATTATTATAATGATAAAACAAAATACCAAGAGATTTGGGTTTAAATCTATGCAATTTTTCTGGCGATCTATGTGAAGCTCTCCTCCTACATATATATATATATATATATATATATATATATATATATATATAAATATAAATTTTTTACATTCAATTAAAATTCATTTTTATTTTCCACGTAAAACTGTGCCCCTAAAAACATTGATTTTTTAATTTTTAATTTTTAAAGAATTTTATTTCTTCGATTTCTTTTAAGGCAAAAAAGAGCGTAATACCCTACTTAAATAAAAGACCTAATTAACTCTAACGGTCAACCGTTTGGTCAAGGGTATCGATCTGTCATTTTGACAACAATGCGATCTGTTTGCAATATTAGCAAACGTCATGGTCCTTTAATGTAATTTCCACTTTATATTTTATTTATTAAGAAACAAAACACACACGTTGGCTCATTGTTGATTGTGCGAGGCATGGAGACAAGACAACAAAGACCATTATTTCATGACCACCATTGAAACAAACCAGACACCTTTACTCTTCTTGGTCTTTTTTTATATATCCGGGTAATTCGCGTAGGTTCCGGGGTAAGTTGTTCTAGTTCTTGTTGCTGTCTTTTTCTCTTTATTTTTTTCCTTCTTTCAGATTGACGTTTGTTTTTGTTTTAAAAATCTGTACCAAAATCCAGATAAAAAATTGTAAATTGATAGTTTTGGACTCTAAACTGGGTGGGTATCTGTGTTTTTTGTTTCTTCTTTTGTTGTTTATGTTGTCTGGTTTTGTTTTTTTTTTCCCCTTCTTGATTGGCAACGTTTTTGAATTTTTTTGTTGGAAACTCAAAATGGGTTTGTCTTTGTATAGTTTCGATGTTGCTTATATTTTGATTTGATCGCTTTGACTGACTATTCTAATGGGAAAGGTAGTTTTTGGCTTTAACCTAGTTTGACATGTTTTATTGAATTGATAAATTTTTTGATTATCTGTTACTGTTTTTTCTCAAATTTCGTTTGTCTCGATGAATTTGTCTTAAAACGTAGATTAACTTATTTGGCAAACTCAGTTTTTTCGAAATTTGGAATGGGGTTTTGTTTTGTTCGCTGTTATTGCTCTGATTTTGATTGTTTTTTACGTTTGGTGTTTGGTAAGCACAGATTAGGTTTTTGTTTTAGTTTATTTATTTGCAAAATTTAGGTTTATATATGATATAAATGGTAATTTTGGTTGGAGAAATGAACCGGGGCTTATATGTTTGCATCAAAGGAGTATCTGGTATCAATTTCCCCTTGACTCGCCCCATTTTGTATTGGCTCTAGATGTAGGAGAACAAATTGTATGAATAATGGCGCATGATGTTTTGTTCTGGTCTGCCATGTTTGTGTTCATTGTTGCCGTCTATCTTGTGTTTTTATCATAGGCATTCTACATCTGGTTCTGTCAATTGTTTGGTTGATGCAGGAATTTTTTTGTTCCTTGGTATTCTTCTATTTTTGGTTATTGAACATGTTTCTAAGGGATCTTATTTCTTAGTTTTGAATGTAATGAGCAGTTACATGCTGCTGCATTTTAACCCCCCCTCTCCTCACATTTTTTCCTCTTGGACGATATCACATGGAAATATGAGGGGGGAATAAAAGATAAAGGAGATTTCGATTGGAAATGCACAAAGTCGAGCTGCAATTTTGTGATTAAAACCTTAGAATAACACTTAATAGTCTTAAACTGCTCCTTGTTTAGAGGTCCAATTCTTGGCTAATCTGCTTTATGTGCTTTTAGTTGGAAAACAGTGCATTCAAAATGCCAAAAATGGTTCCAAATACTTCTTCATTATCATAGGTAGAATATGTTTATGAATTTTCTTCAGGAAAGTAAAATATGCAATTAGCCAATCAGAATCTTGTTCAAGTTTTATGTGTGTCTATACCAGAAAACTAATATAAGCTTCTTTAATGCTACCTGTCTGAAATCCTAAGCCTTTAACTCTCAAGTCATATTTTCACACATTTTTTATGTCATGCTGTATTGCTGCTATCTCCTCTTTTCTGCAAGTCATATTAAATATGAAAATAGAGTTTGCATTCAGTACATTTTACTTTCTATGTGTGATTTATTCACAAATCAATGATCATTATGTGCTACAGACGAACAGGAGTGAAGTCTTTTGAGGCCTAGACAAGCGTGCATAAATTTTGTCATCAAAGTATAACCCAATCTGGAATAGCAATGGCTCCTGGAGAGAGCATTTGTACAGAAGTTATCGAATCTAATTCCATAGTTTCAGACTATGATTCTACAGCAGAGAATAATTGTGCATCTGTAAAGACTAGTATTGTTTTGGGTGGAAAACATGGAAATTACTCGAACAATGGTGTGTATGAGCTCCTTGAATGCCCGGTCTGTGCAAATTTAATGTACCCACCAATTCACCAGGTCTGCTTTTAGTTCTTGTGCATTCTCCTTCTCTTTGTCATTTTGTTTTTAATTTGAATTGTACCTTCTCTACATTCATGTTGTTATGTTGTGTCGGGTGTGACTTCTCTTTATGAATGGGCCAAATGCCAATGAAGTTCTTGAATTGCTTAGATTATAGAACTTAAGAAAAAGAGAAAATACAATTTTAAGCTTATCTTGAATATTAATTCAGATAGATTACTAATGAATTACCTTTCTTAGTTTTTGTCAACGATGCTATATTTAGTTTTCCCACTGCATATGGAGACAGTGGAATAACACTTGAATTAACTAAATCTTATAAGAGAAAAAGCCATTTCTTTTGCAGCTTGTAAATTGATTATCGATGGAAATACATATCAAATAGTAATGGTTTTGTAATGTATATTATGGGCAGATATCAGCTTACATGTTTTTTTTTGCCAGAAGATGATCTTGTAAGGAAGTTCATACTTCTGCAGTTACTTGATTTATTGATCTTTATCTTCACGATCTTAATTTAAGTGTTAATTCATGAGAATGTGTTTTCTATATTTTATTTTTTATTTCCTCTTATCATTGATTTATTTATTTATATATTTTTTTCTTCGGGAGGTAGGTCGGGGCGGGGCAGGGGGTGGGGAGAGAGGAGGTGGGGCAGTTTGGTGGACTGGGTTTTGGCTTGGACTGATGTTACTGCCATCATAGGTATCTAGTAATAGAGTGTTACAAGGAAATAGGCAAATAGCGTTATGGTTCACTATAGAGGGAAGCATTGATAGATGTCATGAAAGATTGGTCGTTGTGGCAGATAGTTGCTTAAAGATCATTGACATGAAAATTTACTTCAAGGGGTTCCAGTAATAGAGTGTTACAAGGAAATAGGCAAATAGCTATATGGCTTACTATAGAGGGAAGCATTGATAGATGTCATGAAAGATTGGTTGTTGTGGCAGATAGTTGCTTAAAGAGCATTGACATGAAAATTTACGTCAAGGGGTTTTTGTGGATTTAAGATAAATTTAGTTATTTTGTATAACTAATTTCCTTACAGTTGGTGGTGGTTGTAGCCTTGTAGGTTATTGAATTTGTATAATTATTGACTCTATTTTGTCAAAAGGAGTAAATAGTACTAGGCAAAGAAGCCTTGCAGATACTTCTTGGTGTAACCTAATTTGTTTTCTCATCCTTAAATTTATTAGATTAATTTTCAATGCAGCATCTCAATCTGAGCTGATTTTCATATGTCTATGCCTTTCTTCTCATTCAAATTATACTGTCATGCTTTAACAAGTCCTTGAATGCTCTCTTTTCTGCTGAATTTTTATTACAGTGCCCAAATGGACACACTTTATGCTCAAACTGCAAGAACAGAGTGCGTAACTGTTGCCCGACATGCCGCTATGATCTTGGAAACATCAGATGTTTAGCTTTAGAGAAAGTTGCAGAATCATTGGAGCTCCCTTGCAGATACCAGAATTTAGGCTGTCACGAGGTTTTCCCTTATTACAGCAAGCTTAAGCATGAGCAATATTGTCGATTTCGCCCATACAATTGCCCTTATGCTGGGTCCGAGTGCTCTGTCACAGGTGATATCCCAACCCTTGTTGCACATCTCAAGGATGATCACAAAGTTGATATGCATGATGGGTGTACATTCAACCACCGCTATGTTAAATCTAATCCACATGAAGTCGAAAATGCCACATGGATGCTAACTGTAAGTTCTTTTATGATATGACGCATGATAAAGTTGGTTATTTAACGTGGGATAATGAATATGATTCTACTTTAACTCATGTTTATTTTCAGACTAGTTTGCTTTAAAAAAAAAATAGCTCGGTTTCTACACTTGATATAAAACTCCAACCTACAGCTTGATTCTGCTACCTGTGCAGGTGTTTAACTGTTTTGGAAGACAATTTTGCTTGCATTTTGAGGCTTTTCAGCTTGGCATGGCACTGGTCTATATGGCCTTCTTACGGTTTATGGGTGATGATGACGAGGCAAAGAAATTCAGCTACAGTTTGGAAGTTGGTGCCAATGGACGTAAGTTAATATGGCAAGGAATCCCTAGGAGCATCCGTGACAGCCATAAGAAAGTCCGTGACAGCCAAGATGGACTTATTATTCAGAGGAACATGGCTCTCTACTTTTCCGGTGGAGATAGACAAGAGCTGAAGTTGAGGGTTACTGGCCGTATATGGAAAGAAGAATGAGAGATGATGGATGGTTGCAGCTGTTAAAGCTATTGTACAGTACACATATTTCTGTGATACCAGCATATTGCTCCAAGTGTGAAAGGTGAAGAGTGAATTATTCTGATTAGATGTTTCTTTTTCGCATGGAGTCTTACGATTTGAGCTAGGTCATATACAAACTCTCTCTTCAGCTCACATCATCACTTGGTACTGATTCTGGTTGAAAGGAACTGAAATTAATAGTGTTTATTTCATCCCAGCAGCAAAATCCATGTGTAGTTTACCAATTTGTTATCTTGTATAATTTGCCATCTTTTGCCTTGTGGCGGCCTTTATACATGTTGCTAGAATTGCAATGGGAAGACAGAAGATCAAATACTACTTCACTACAACGTTTTTTTTCCTCAACTTGTAACGGGAATTGGTGAACTGCCATTGTTTTTATCTTTCACATCATTGTTTTACTTTCTTTTGAAGCATTTTGCAGATTGTGGCTTAAACAAAGAGTGGGAGGAGATGTAGCTAAAGGACCATGAAGTACTGATACATTTGGCTCTCCTAAAGGTTTGCAGTCAAAATAGTCAGACAACTGGTGTTTAGTGTTTGCTTTAAAATGAGAATTTTACGAGATATTGGATTGTTTCTTGCTCTATATGAAAAAAAAAAATTCTTGATTGAAAGGTTAATAACACATTGTATTCATTTTCCCGGCTTGGTTAAGCAATGAAAGACAAGTGTTTTCCTCTTACTAATGAAATCGAATCCCTATCTGCAGCTCTGTTTTTATATAGAGTGCTTGGAGGTGTTGTAGTTTGAAAAATATTTATTTTTTGGTGCAGATGCCGAGTACTGACACCCAAAAGATTAATTTTTACACCTATTTTTTTATTATTACAAAATGTTTAATAAGGCCAAAATAATTAGATCAAAAATAATATCAAAACACTTTTTACACTTATGAGGCATCAACCTACAAAGCACACCCACATACACTGTATGTAATTAGGTAACAGCTCATTGTTATTTGGCTCATCTAGCTCTTGTTGATTAAATAAAAACTTTGGATCTCCTTCGACAATGGGAGTAATTGAATGATATGATAATGGAGTTAAACTAATCAAACACCTGGGCATTTTTCACATTTTCTGGCATGGCATAAAACAAATGTTAGACCTGACCTGTTCATGATTCCATATACTTTCTTGGTTTCTCGAGTCTTTTTTGGAGCCTTGGATTCAGATTTGTTGTTCGTCAACTATATCGATTATGCATTAGAATGGAAATTCTATAACTCAAGCCTTTTTACACACTTCGTGAGTACCGAGTAGCTGTCAACATTCCGACAAAAAGATTTGCTCTGGCAGAATTGTAAATAACTCCCCAACTTTTAATGAAATACTAAATCAAATCCTCTAATTTCAAAAATTGGTAAAAAAAACCTATCATTAGTTAACCGTTAGTTGACTTTATTAAATGTAATGAAATATAATTATATAAGTGATTTTCTATATAACTGAACTAAAAAAACAATGAAAAAAATAACCAAAAATATATAATTTTATTTATCTATTAAAAAACAAATATATTTAAAAATATATTATAACTAAACAATAAAATCATCAAAAATTAAAATAAAAACAATTTTTAAAAAAACATAAAATACGCATATCTATATCGGTAATGTGCATGTTTTCTCCATAGTTTTTGTTTCTATATTACATATTATTTGGTTTTTATTTTTATATATTTACTTATTTTTTATTCATAATATATTTTATAATTTTGTGAGAACTTAATCTTCTTTTTTTAATTAGTTATATAATAAAAGATCTCTAAACAGTCATATTGTGTTAGATTCAAATAAAGTCAACTCCAAGAGAATATTTTGTTGATTTTTCAAATCAAAGGGTTTGATTTGACATTTCTTTAGAAGTTATAGATTCAGAGCATTTTCGATGTTAAAGTGAATTGCATACCAATAATCGTTGATATGACTACAATGTCAAGAGACTTACTTTCTACGTGGTATAAAAATATACTTGATAGACAATCAACTCAAAATTTGATCTCCAATGCTTCTGTCTAAAATACAATTTTTTTAATGACTTGTCCATTTTGCTTTTCCTGTTTTATTTTATATTTTATTTTCTTACCAAAAATAAATGAAAAATTAATGTCAGTTTTAAATACTTGCTGAGTCAATCGAAAAAATAGTTGTACAACAGACAGTCTGAAAGTGGACGGTCATATTGACAATATATAATATTTTTTTTGCCACGTCAGTTTGATGTTGAATATGCACAGCTGCATTTGAAAAAGATTTATTAACCGAGTGTCTATTAATTATACTTGATATCTCTGTTTTTTTACAATCCACTTTTACATCGGAGATACTCTCATAGTATTATTTACAATTTTCCTAAGAATTTAAGTAGGTATGTACAGTAAATAAAATTCATTTTCATAAAGGTAGTAATGATATCTGGTTGGGTATTAATAAAAGTTAAATTTTTAAATAGGAAATTATTAAAATCACCACGATCGTTTGATATATTCCCCAAAATCTACGAGTGCATTTTAGTGAGAGTTGCTATTCAAGCTTCATTTATAAAAATAATAAAATCATAAATTGTGGAAATTTTAGCTTTTCTATAAAGGAAGTGATATCCACACCCTTGAAAGCTGGAAGTGCACCTCTTCGTAAGCCTCTCGTATATTTTATTTTGGAAAAAAAAATATTTTATATTTAAAACCATTTAATACTATAAAAAAATCATTTCTTTAATTTTATTGTTCTACACTTTTGTAAATAAACAAAACTCATTACTCACATTCTATTATATTATTCACTCAACATTTCTTATTAATATTATTTAAAATTTTGATATTAATTTTTTTCTTTTAATTTTTTTTTATAAAATAAAGAATGAATGAAAAATAAAAAGAAAGAGCAACAGTATCGGAAGGTTTACAAATATTATATAAAAAAGAAACTTAAAAAATGCAAGGTATAAAGAGGAAATAGAGGTAAATAGCACCAAATGAGTTTGACCTTATGGGGATATCAAGTTTATAATATATGTTTTTCAGCATCAAAGTATGTAATGAGGTTAAAATACTCTTTGACTTCACTTTTCTTTCTTCTTTCCTTTTCTCTAAAAGAAAACAACTTTTTCCTTCACTTTTTCACAAGAAAAAGAAAGAATTTCTCAAGAAAGTTGCAGAGAAATTGTGTTTTTATCTTTTTTGTAATTGTTTGAGATGAAGAAGAGGAATTGACGAGAAAGGGGAACAAAAAAATATCGCAAAAGAAAAAAAATGAAAAAAACGAATCTGAAATTTTTTCCAGAAAACAAGTCTCGAATTCAAGAGAATAAATCTCTGATTCAAGGAAATAAGTTTCCGAAACTTTTTTTGGTCTTTCCGAGACTTACCAAGTGTAATGCAAAAAAAATTAAAAAAATTAAAAAATAATTCTTTTAGTGGCATTGAGTCTCTTTTAGGTCACCTAAGACATAATGCCACTAAATATAAATATATATATTTTTAATCTTCGTGGACCTCCGATGGAATTCGACATCTAATAGACGTCCTACCTCCATTGATGAAGGTCACCTCCATCAATGGAGATTTTTGGAAAAAAAAAATCAAAGAAAAAAATGATACATTAAAGAATAAAGTAAAAATACGGATATTTTTGTATATCACTGTACTTTGATACAATTTAAACTCAAATTATTAAATAGGTGTTAATACCAAAAGTGCATCTTCAAAGAGTGCTATAAATTTAAAGAACCCTTCAAATAAAATTTTCAGTAGATTAAAGGAAAAAAAAAGTTGAATGAATATAAAAAATAGGTTTTAGTGGAGTTGATTTACAAAATATAATAAAATTGAATTGATAACATTCTTTAAAGTTTAAATTGAGTAGGTCTAATCATAAATCAGAATTTTCTTTAATTTAAAAATAATAATCGGGTGTGATTACGGAATGTTGTACATATTTAGAGGAATGCAAATATCGGCACGCTTTTTTATAAAATCATAATGTTTGGCGAGACTCAGTTAGACCTGTCCACGGTTCCGGTTCGGGCCGGTTTCGGTTCCGTGGACAGTTCGAACCGAAACCGAACCGGAAAATTTTGGTTTTGGTTCGGTTTTTAACCGCCGGTTTCGGTTTCGTCGGATTTTTTTTTTCAAAAAAATGCCACATTGCAGCATCTAATTGGTTGGTTTTTTTTTAATAAAACCGGCGGTTTAACAGCCGGTTTTAGCCGGTTTTTTAGGCTGTTTTTCCAAAGGCTAAACCGAAATCGAACCGGCTTCAACCGGTTTCCAACTGGTTTTGTAACAGCCAATTTTGGTTTCGGTTTCGGTTTCGGTTTCGGTTTTCCAATTTCGGTTTCGGTTTTTAACTGCCGGTTTAACCAAACCGTGGACACTTCTAGACTCAGTTGTTATCCGGGCCGTAGTTGCACCCGTCCCAACAAACTCGAATAAAAAAAAAGACATTCATAATCTATGTATATTGGATTCAACATATGATGCATTTTTTTTAGGCAACATATTTATTAATTCAGGTATTTTTTGAAAGCTTTCGCCATTGGTAGGATTCGAGCCGCTGACCTGGGAGTAAACATGACGCTGGTTCTGGTTCCGGTTCCTCCGGTTCGGTCCGGTTCCACCGGTTCCTCCGGTTCCGGTCCGGTTCCACCGGTTCCGAACCGGAACCGGCCCCCTTTTTTTTTAAATCATATTTCATAAAAAATTTAGTCATGTAAAAATGTAATTGGTAAATGTATTTTATTGGGTCACCCGCAAAATTAAATTAAATAAATAAATGACAAATTAAAAAATAAAATAAAATAAAACAAAACCAAAAAATATAAAATTGGCCTTGCACTTAATTTTTACCACAATTAAGTTGCCTACGTATCCTCTTAAGGGTTTAGAAGAATCAAATGCCACGTAGTTCTCTTACCTTTTATTGTAGTTTGGACTTTGGAGATGGCGATTGGCGATTGGCGATTTGGCGTGGAGTCGTGGACTAATCGTTGCTATGATCATCCGTTTGATTTTCAGCCGGTTGATCATCTTTAAAGAAATCGTATGATTCCTCTTGATCGATTTCTTAGTAATTGCAAATAAAATAAATTGTAAATAAATGAAATTGAAAACTTAGTAATTGACTAATTGCAAATAAAATAAATTGGAAATAAGAAATATTGCAAATAAAATAAATTAGAAACTTAGTAATTGTAAATAAAATAAATTGGAAACTTACTAACTTAGTAATTGCAAATAATATAAATTGGAAACTTGGAGACTTGGAGACTTAGAGAATTGAAAGTTTAGAGAGAATTGAGAATTAGAGAGAAATGAGGAAATTGGGGTGAGGAAAAATGAATTGAGGGGTAGGTATTTATAGAAAAAGAAATGAAAAAGAAAATAAAAAAATAAAAAAGTAAAGAAGTGAACCGTTGGAGGCCCAACGGTTCGTTAAAAAAAAATTTAAAAAGAGGAACCGGCCGGTTCGAACGGTACCGAACCGCCGGTTTTGGTCCGGTTCGAACCGGCCGGTTCCTCGCTAAAATGAACCGGAACCGGGACCGGCCGGACCGGTTCCCGGTCCGGTTCTGGAACAGGAACCGATTTTTTCGGTTCCGGTCCCGGTTTTCTGACGCCGGTTCGGGTTCGGTTCGCCGGTTCAAACCGAACTGACGTCATGTCTACCTGGGAGTATATGATGCATTTTGTATCATCAAATTAAAATTTATTGATCCAAATAATAATAATAATAATAATAATAATAATAAAAGTGTTAGAATACATGAAAAAATGAGTATTTTGATCCTAGACCCTCTATGTGCCGGTGCTGTTACATTTATGTTAATTAGTCTTGCAAGCCTTTGTGAAATAGGGATGGGAGGGGTCTCCCCATCCCCATCCCCATTCACATTTCAATTTGGGGATAAAAACAATCCCCATCCCCATCCTCACTCATTTCTCCATTTTTTTTCAAAATTTTCCCCAAAATGGGGATGGGGACGGGGACGTAGAGATTTGGGGATCCGTGGGAAAATGTGCATCTCTACATTGATGCGAATTATTCGCTGAACGTTGATGAAGCGGTGGTGATATTGCGTGGGCTGACGTTTGCAAGGGAGGTGGGTCTGTGGCCTTGCATTTATGGAGTCTGATGCTAAGTTGTCATGAACCTTGTTAATTCCCCCGCACTCCTTGCTCTGATATTGGCATTGTTGTCCTAGATAGAGATGCACATTTGGGGAATAGGGATGGATATAGGTCCCCACATCCCCATCCCCACATCCCAGACCCTTCCCCCATCCCCCCCCCCCCCCCATTTCCTCATTTGGGGAAAATGGGGATGAGGAATTTTGGGGGGAGGTATATCCATCCCCAACCCCAGTTCCTCGTTTTTCCCGTTTTCCCATTTTCTCATTTTTTCCCCATTTTCCTGTTTCCCCACTCTCCCATTTGATTAAAAAATCAAAAATTAAAAAATATATATTCAATTACAAATGCAAACTAAAATCCATTAGTACATTACAAATACATAATAAAATCATAAAGTGTGCATTACAAATACATAATAAAATCATAAAGTGTTACATAATATATTTATTTATTTATATATGTTTTGGGGGAAATGGGGATGGGGGGAGGTCACCCTATCCCCCCATCCCCACCCCCATTTCAATTTGGGGAAGAAAATCATCCCTATCCCCACCCCATTCCCCATTTTCCCCCAAACAAATTTCCCCAAATGAGGATGGGGACATGGAGATTTGGAGATCCGGGGGAAAATGTGCATCTCTAGTCCTAGATATCAAGACTTTCCTAGAGAGGACTCCCGCTTGTAATGTTGGCTTTGTGCCGAGGGAAGCCAATAAGGCTCCCCATTCTATTGCCAAGCTTGGGTTGAATGTTGAGAGTGATTGTTTTTGGCTGGAGGAATGTCCTCCTAGTGTAGCTCCATTTGTGATGGGCGATTGGCCTGTTTTGATGTAATCCTCTTAGATTTTGTGTTAATGATATGGCCTTTTCTTCAACAACAAAAAAAAAAATTCTAATTTATCTTTTGGTTATTTTATCTTTGAGAAAAAAATTCACATGTGTTTGTGTCTGAAAGGTATTGTTGGAACAAAACAAATTTTAGCACTATTTAAACTCAACTTAATAAAATGGCAACTAACAAGCTCACAAAAAACTCCCAAAAGTGTGATATATTTTAAGAACATCCCAAAACAACTCTACTAGGGGAAGGTTTTTTTTTTTTTTTTTAAATACTAGGGGAGGTGTTTATTATTTTAGTACTATTAACATCTTTTAAAGAATTTAGTCAAAACATCTATTATTATTTTTAATCCTCTCTTTATTAACAATGGGATTTTGACACAAGGAATGGGACAGACGTGCCTATATTGATTAGATATAAGAATGTATTAATGAAGAGTTGGAAGATTACATTAACCACCAGAGATGTCGAGTCTTACTAGAAAATTATAGAAAACTATATACCAATACTGAATATGTATAACTATAAGATCAAGACCATATAAGTAGATTAATTAATTATATATATATATATATATATATATATATTGATATATATGATTAGTATTCGTATACCAAAACACAGAAATTTTCAAGTCAGTACACACTGATATAACTTTATCAGTGTGTTGGATGTGGACCATAAGATTTACATACTTTGACTCAAAGTGTAGTGGCGGACCCAGAAATTTTAACGAGGTGGGGCACTTGAATAAAATAACAATTATATAAAAAAATTAATGAAAATTTAAAATCATAATAAAATGAGTTTTTTTATATAAAAAATTGATAGTATAATGAATTTTAAATAAAAAAATATAGCATTTACTCGAGATGAACCAAATAATCTTACATTGAAAAGAACTAAAAACAAGAAACACAATATTAAAAAAATAAATAATAAAAAAAAACAACATGAACAATGAAAAATTATAATATTTATTCTTAAAAAAAATTAAAATATAGTTTTATAATATACAATTTTGTTTTGTATTTATAATGAATTCACTATAAATTTATATAAAAATAATTGATTAATAAATATTACTAGAAATGTTTTTTAATTTTTTATTCTTCTAATTATTGATTCTAAATAAATTGGAATAATAAAATAAAGAAAAATATAAATGATAAAATAAAATGAATCATAATAATAGATGTACTATTTTAATACAATAAATTAAAATTTAAGATTTTGAGGTTTATTGATTGGATTTGTTAGGTATGTCAAACTAAAAATATTAGGAATAAGAAAAAAAACAATTCAAAATAATAATAGATAATTTACTATATAATAAAATTGAATTAAATAAACCACAAACCAAGGTTAGTTAAGAATTTAATATTGACAGGAAACATAAAATAGATTATTTTGTTGTAGAAAAAGATGGAAATTTGAGAAAGGAATTGGAAAAGAGTGTAAAATAAAAATAGATATTAAAAAGAATATTTGTTTTTGCTTATAGCGAGAGTTGAACCATTGACTTTCATAGGTGAAATTGAAAAGCTATAAAAACTATGCTGTGTAGTGAATTGTTCACTATAATATAGTTTTTTTATATATATAAACATAAAATCACTTTTTAAAAAAAAATCGAGGTGGGGCACGGGTCTCACCTGGTCTCTATGTGGGTCCGCCCATGTCAAAGTGTATGCACTTGTCAAAACTTCTCCATAATCAGAGGTCCACATACAACGCACTGATATAAGTTATATCAGTACGCACTGAGGAGAAAATGACTGAACCAAAACATATGTTTTTATTATTATTATTATTATTATTATGTTACGAAAAAGATTTAAAAGTGTTTCTGTTTTCATGCAAAAATAGGAGGGTGTTGAATGAAAATAACAAACACAAGACATGCAATATATAAAATAGAAAGAAATAGGAATGAATGTGAAGAAGGAGACGTGCAATGCAAACAAACGTGTAGAGCACGAAGAAGCAGGTATGTTTTTAGCGGTTAAAGTGAGCAAACCGAATTTCCCGCGGAACAGAAGAACATGTACCAATGACCCATTTTTACCAGCTTTCAAACTTCACCACCATTTTTTTCTTCTCTCTTCGTCGTCGTCTTCTTCCTTTTTTTCCCATTTTCCCATTTTTTTTCTCTCTTCTCTCAAGCCTCCCTCCCTCCCCCTCTCTCTCTCTCCCCTATATATATATATATATATATATATATATTCCTCTGTCTACAATCTCAATTTTTTTTTTGTCTTTGCTCTTTCATGTAGATCACAAGCTTTAATTGAGGTATGTATATATACTTCAATATATGCAATCACATTCATTCCATTCGGGCTCAATCAATGAACATGAATATATAAATAAATTTATGATTTGTTGCAGGGGAATTGCTTGTAAACAAGACATATATAAGAGAGCATCGATTTAGTATATGTGATTTGAATTGAGATAGTTTCGGCAAAGGAGGTGAATAAGTATGTTCTGTTGCGGAGGTGCAGAGGAGGAGCAATCAGGCCCGCCCGCTAACCAATACACAGCACCACCTAAAGGCGGTAATCCCACCCACGGCGCAGGTACCTACTCTTTCTTCTTCATGTCACACATTGCATAACAGTATGCCAATGGTTTGTTTGTTTTGATACAATTTGATGCCAATATAAAATAGTCATCAGGGTCTATATTGTGTTTGATTTTGCATATCCTCTTCAAATTTAGGGTTCGTTTGGCTGCGTTTTGGCGTTTTCAATGGGTTAAAAACAGACAAAACTTGTCCGTTAGCGTATTTGTTTTTAATATTTTTAAAATCACTGAGATTGATTGTATCTTTTAAAGCATGGGGGAGAAAAAACGATATTTTATTGTTCCCATTGTTTTGAGAACAACTGTTTTTTTCAATATATTAGGTTAATTCAATAATATATATATATATATATATATATAGTCTTTTTATTGTCAGTTCGAATTGATATAACAAGTTTCTTTCATGTGGACCATTGAATTTAAAAGATACTTTGACAAGTGCATACAGCCAAGTCAAAGCATTTAAATCCAATGACTCACATACAAAGAACTGATATATCTTATATCAGTTCGATATATCAGTTCGAACTGACAATAGAAAATTTGTATATATATATTATGTTAATAATTATTTTCTATATCAAAATAATGATATTTTATTTTGCCACAAGTATTTCTACCGGACGCGTTTTTATGTTTTCATTCTCTGAATATCGTTTTCAATAATTGCTACCAGATACGTTTTCGAATCCAGAAAATATAAAAATCAAATTTTCGAAAACAAATAAAAACGAGAAAACGAAAACATTACCGAACGAACCCTTAATATCCTGTATACTTACTATGTGTTTGTGATGCAATGACATGCAGGGAGCGAGAGAGGTGAGCCAAGGAGTTCGAATGTGGTGAAAAGTGGAGCCCCTCAAAAAGTTTTGCCCATTGAGATTCCAGCAATGCCATTGGATGAGTTAAATAGGTTAACAAGTAACTTTGGTTCTAAGGCTTTGGTTGGAGAAGGATCTTACGGTCGCGTTTTCTCTGCCAAGTTAAGTAATGGTCAGCCTGTAGCAATTAAGAAACTAGATACCGGTTCTTCACAAGAGCCTGACAACGATTTTGCAACACAGGTAAATCAATCAACTTTTTTTAATTGGCATTGATTTTGAATTTTTATAGAATCACCTCTTCTCATTGATTATATATGCAGCTATCAATAGTTTCAAGACTTAAGCATGACCATTTTGTTGAGTTGATGGGGTATAGTTTGGAGGCAAATAACCAAATTTTGGTATACGAGTTTGCAACAATGGGGTCTTTGCACGACGTATTACATGGTATTCCTCACTGAATTATATCTGTTAGAATATACATAAATACTATTGTTGGACACTTTTCTATTGTATCAGATCGAGCTTTGGTTGTTCGAGAAGTCCTCGGTTGATCAAGTTTTTGATTTACTTATTTATAGTTGTTTTTATGGTTCAGGGAGGAAAGGCGTACAAGGGGCTGAACCTGGTCCGGTTTTAAGCTGGAATCAGAGAGTTAAGGTTGCATATGGTGCAGCCAGAGGGCTCGAATATCTGCACGAAAAGGTTCAACCTCCCATTGTTCATCGAGACGTCAGATCCAGCAATGTCTTACTTTTTGATGACTTTATGTCTAAAATTGCTGATTTCAACTTGACCAATCAATCTTCCGACACAGCAGCCCGACTGCATTCAACTCGAGTCTTGGGAACGTTTGGCTATCATGCCCCAGAGTAAGCTTTATTCATGTGTTATCATCCTTATCATGTGTACTTACTAGCTCTTCATCTGTCATTTAAAATTAATGTTTTCCTGATTAGGTATGCTATGACGGGACAGATAACTCAGAAAAGCGATGTTTATAGTTTCGGAGTTGTTCTTCTAGAATTGTTGACAGGAAGAAAGCCAGTAGATCATACAATGCCCAAAGGACAACAAAGTCTTGTTACTTGGGTACGTACCTATGTTTTCATCAATCAATTAGCAGTGTTGTTGTTGTTACCATTTCTTCATAGGCCTACTCTTAATTACTTGTAATCCATCTCTATTCATTTGAATATTAATGCAGGCAACTCCAAGATTGAGTGAAGACAAAGTCAAGCAGTGTGTTGATCCTAAGCTAAATAATGACTACCCACCAAAGGCAATTGCCAAGGTATTTTCTATTTACTAATTATTTGGTGATTAATGCAATGTATATTGTTATGGAATTCAAGAATGATAAAATTTTATGAAACAATTTTGATGATTTACATCTTTTCTATGGTGTATGATTGTTAATATTGGCACAGCTAGCGGCAGTTGCAGCGCTTTGTGTCCAGTACGAGGCTGATTTTCGACCCAACATGACAATAGTTGTCAAAGCTCTTCAGCCACTACTTAACTCAAAACCAGCAGGCCCAGAATCTAATGCATAATTAACTTGTCTTTCCTGAGCAAGCTTGACTCATGTAATATCAAAGTTTTTTTCCCTTTTTTTTTTTTTTTTTTTTTTGTGATTTTAGCTTCATTACTCTGAAGTGAGTAATGAAGATGTTATGATCATATATTTTTTAGTGGGATTCTCATTAATGTGATATTGTAATTCTTGAAATACCGATTTTTGGTGCTGGTAAATTTAATACTCAATAGATTGTATAATTCTTGGGTAGCAGCTCTCCCCAGGCCGTCCCATCCACGCGAATCCATTGCTCAGCGTGGTGTATGAAAATAGGTTGTAGCTTACATTCACTTTTTTTGTCGAACACTTGGCGTGCAAGTGTTGAACCCTCTAGATTGCTTACAAACAAAACAATATCATTGCCAACGCAAAATTAAAATCACATTCAAACTACATTTAGACCCCGTTTGATTTTTTATCCGAAGACGTGCCGACCGTTACTCAAGATTAAATAGTGACTAAAAACTTAAAAACATGTTTTTTTAATAAAAACTGAATATAAATAATAAGTTTTTTTTTATGTTATAATTATATGAAAATAAATACTTTTACATCTATGCCCTTTTAACTATTATTTGTTATATATTTACATTTTAATATATTAAGGACTATTATAACAAGTAATTTAATATTTCTGAAACAAAATTATATAGCTATTAATAATATTTCAATTTTCAGTTGCACTGCACATCATCATTTCATGGGGGGTAGGTATTTGACACCATATATCTATCTATCTAGACCAGATATATATTTTTTTTAAGTTTTTATCATTGATTGGATTCGAGCCGCTGACTTGAGAGTCATTGGCCCAAGGTCCAAACTCGTCCATCTACCAGCTGAGATACGCCCTAGGGGCTGATGGCTTCATATCTAATTTCACATAAACTGCCTTTAAGCTACTCAATCTTCATTTTCTCATCCAAAATAATAATAATAATAATAATAATACATCTACTACTCTCTCTCTCTCTCTCTCTCTCTCTCTCTCTCTCTCTTTATATATATATATATATATATCTCTTTTCTTTGCTTACTAAAATTCACATCTCAAAACCCACAAAAAAAATTCATAACAAAATTGCCTTGCAAACCAGTCTCCGGTTATTCATTTACTTGGCTCTAAAATAAACCAATGTAATTTTCAAAAAAAATTAATAGAGATACTCAAACTCTAAAATAAAATTATAAAACTAATTATCAAATTATGAAAAAAAAAATCCTTACTAGAATATGCTAGGGAATCAAAAACTGTATTCCAATGGAGTTGAGTTTTGAAGCAATTAGCTTTTGTGATGATAAAGTATTTTTACGGTGAGAAGAAAAAAAATGTACTAATAAGGTTAGGGTTTTGATAAAAGACAAAACTGAAAATAAGTTAGATCAGTGAGGATAGTTTTAGGAGTAAAAAATTGTTTTAAATTCCAGTGCGTTTTTGTTAAGTGAAAAATGAATGTTTTTCGTTTTTATAAACAAGTGATTTTAGTTAATGGTGTCAATATGGGCCACGACCTGGTGACACGAACACGAACACGAACACGAAACAATATTTAAGGGTTTGGGTTAGGTCTAATGGGGTTCAGGATACTAATGGGTCAATACGTTAAAACCGTTAAGTAAACGAGTTGTGTTTGGATTGAACCCCACCCAACCTGCTCATTCATTTAATACAATTAAATATCAAGGATAAATATGTAATTTACAAATATTTAAAGAAACCCTAAATATTGTTTTAACAAATCAACCGTAAACACTTTAAACTATTCATTCTCTTTCTACGACACACTTATAGATACTTATCAAAGAGTGTAAGGGGTCGTTTGTTTTTTTGTCTGAATACTGAATAGTTCTGAATTTTTCTAAAGACTGAATAGGGACTGAAATCTGAACCTGACATGTTTTTTTTTCTTTTTTCACATCTGAATGTACTGTCAACATGTTTGTTTTTTAAAAATAAAATTGTCTGAAAATACGTAATTTTACATTTATACATATACTAATTAAAAAAAGTAATTTAATATGCACCATTCTTTATAACATTTTGTATTTTTTTTTACAAACAAAGTTCAATTTAACAAAAAAAAAATTAATCAAAGATTATAATTTTGCATGTTCTGCAAACAAAGTTTAAGTTAAATTTATTGTAAAAAAAGTTCCAGTTCAAGTTCAATTTTGTATGTTGTCCACGCTTTCGGTGAATATAATTCATGAAACCATTTTTGTTTCTTTGGTTTCCTAGATCAGATGCACCGGAAACCAAATAAAAAAAACTTCTTGAATTTTTTTATATACAATAATTCTATAACATCTTTAAGCCACGGAATCTACTCAATATGATAGACAAATTTATTGAGCACTATTCGAATAGTTAGATAAAAAAAATAAAGAGTTCTTACCGGGACTTGACAGAAGAGAAATTCAATTGTTCAATCTCAGAAAAAAATTCATTATGAGAAGTAATTAGGGTGTTTTTTTCTTTTCTAAAACCTGTGTAAATAAGAAATATGTTAAAAGAAAATTTTTTATACCATATCAAATTAAGATAAATTTGGAAATATATCTTTTTTTGGAGGATAGACTTGAAAGAGAATATTTTAATTGCAATCCAGTGATTTGGAATTAAGTTAAAAGTTAGGATTTCTTACTTTTTATTTTAAGTTGTTTTCTGATATTTTTAAGTTTTTTGACCACTTAAAAAAACAAACAAAATAACTTAATGAGTTCAATTCAGACCCAGTAAGTCTTAAATGAAAAAAAACAAACGACCCCTAAGTCTTCAAAATCAAATCTCCAAAGAAACGGTATTTTTCCATTATTTTGAGAAATTTAATATATTTATTTTTAGAAGGAAAAAAAACTCGAACCCACAACTTCGTTGTGTAGGTGTGAGAGGTATACTACCGGGGCAACCTCGTCTGGTTTAGAAATTTAATATGTTTAGTTCATGTATGTTGGGTAAAGTATATTATTGCATGTGTAATATATATATTTAAGAATGGGTAGAGTTAAGAACTTTAAATAAAAAGTCATGATATATTAATTGCTGTTATAAAATAATTAAAATAAACAAGAACGTAAAACATAAAGGCAAGTAGAAGGAGAAAGAATAGCCCAAGACTTCTCAAGTTACAAATACAACATGTAATAGCTCTTTTTTATACCTTTACAATTTAAAGACAATGTAATGATTATAAAATGAAAAGATAATATCATAACACTTCATAAAGATCATAAGTTGGATCATAAAATCTAGGAGTTAAAGAGATTGTGGGGAGATGAAAAATTTACAATTTACTTGGATGAATTCTGTGGATATGGACATCCACTTAACTAATATGTTTATAACATTTGCATGTTTTTATGGGATTTTATTTTGATTCAACATTTTTGTTACTCTTGATTATTTTCATTTATTAAATGATTTTTATTGGATTGAATTACTTAAAAAAATTAAAATATTTGAATTACTTAAAAATTTTAAATCGGAAATGAATTAATGGAATTGTAATTTATAATAAGATTCATAACCTATGAATTAATTCCTGTTTCAAAAAAATAAATAACCTATAAATTAATGGGTTAAATGGGTCTTATTAGGTAACCCATTAATTAATGGGGCGTGTTTGAGTTTCGACCTATGAGACGATAAGCTTAACGGGGCCGTGTTCGGGTTGAGCAAAAAATTAATGTGTCTTGTTTGAGTTTATACATACACGACATGATATCTCATATTACACCTCTAATTTTAGGGAATTATAGGTACTTTAAGTGATTTTATCACTTAAAAATTAAACAAAATAACTGAATATAACACATTAAGTGCCATCAGTATTAAGTGGAAAAATCAAACAGGGTCTTAGGCTATAACTACAAATGAACAACACATATATAAATATTAAAAAGTAAAATATACAAGTAATTAAGATCTATAATGTTTGTCACAATTCTCTATTCATTTCTCAATTGTACTAATTTACAAAATATATTCAACAAGTTACAAATATACAATTAAGAGATTGAGATAGAGAAAATAAACACACAAGATTTTTTACGTGGCCTCCAAAGAGGAAACATCCACGGGTCGAATCCACGACCATGATAAACCAATTCAGTAGTTGAGAAAGTAAGTATACACTCAAGTGATCACACACTACTATTGTAATGAATAACCACTAACTCTACACTCGGGCCTTTTACTAGTGAACGCTTATCAACAGTCAACCTAAATCTCTACAAGACCATATTGAGATTTTACACCTTAACAAGGCTTGATCTAAGTGTTCATGATAAACACACAACATAAAATGCAAGATCACATCATCCTATGGAAACTAGATGCAATTACGCTCATAAATCATGTTAATCTAGTTTAAACAAAGTAGAATCACCAATCAAGTCAACTTGGAAAGCCTCAGAAACTTTCGAAAATACTTAGACAATTCTCTGAATCATTCTGAACTCATCTAGGGACAAATGCACATACGGTTGGACCCGTAATTAACGAAAAATATTAGAAATGCAATTTCCATAATGAGATCACCACCCACAAAATAAAATCAAATAAAAACATAAAATCGAACAAACATAAAAACTCAAACAAATACGCACAACACATGCAAGTACGCATTTTTCTAATATTAAATCTCAAAATATTTTTCAACTTGGAATTTAAAACGATTATGAACAAATGCAAGTACACCCAAAGTGAATGTGTATGCTAAAAAAATTTTGCACAACAATGCAGGGACACAAATGCATGATATGTGTATGAACACGTGTGCATCCTAAACCTTGCAAGAGGTAACGTCTCAATACCTAAACATCCGAAGACGATGCAACCTTTTGAAGACATGCTTTCTCGGAAAATTGCCACTCTCCTTAAAGCTCGAAACAACACGAACTAAAGGTAGTGTTGGTGCTATAAGTTGCGCCACCAGAATGCCAAGGGGGAGAGAGTGAAAAATGTAAGAATGTGTTAGTTTAGGTTTAGGGTTCTATATTCTATTATATAGCCCGACTAAAATTGTAATTATATCACTAAGTAATTTATAATTATAACTTTACCTTTTAATAAACGAGTTACACGGGTCACTGGCTAACACGTTAATGAAACCCGACATGACCTATTTATTTAAACGGGTCAAACAGGTTTACCTGATTACCAACCTGAATCGTTTATTCGTCTCGAGTTCATGTCAGGTTTATACGTTTTGACCCATATTGTCAGCCATATGGTGTCCGTGAGTAAAAATGAAAAATCAGATAAGAAAGTGATAAAATGAAATAATATAGGGACGAAACTGATAATCACCAAAATCCAAATTGAAATAACGGTGGAAAAAAGGGTCGCCCGACCCGTGGCGAGCCACCTAAGAGGAGGCACGGCCTGTTAAGGCCAGAGGGGGCCTGGCCTTGCCCCGAGCCGGCCTGTTGACAACTTTTTTATATAAATATTTTTGTAAAATTGCAATGGGTGAGAATCGAACCAGGATCTTAAGGGAAGAGGTTGAGTGACTTAACCATTTCAATACAATTTCAGCTTTTCAATACAATTTCAGCTTTTTAAGTTATGCATATTTTAACATATATATATATATATATATATATATATATGTGTGTGTGTGTGTATTATTTAATAAGTTTTTAATGTTTTTATTTTTGATATATTTTTAATATTTTTTTATTGTTCAAACCGGCTGTAACAACAAGAATAAAAAAAAATCAAATAATATACAGGTCGAACATTGCCACCGATAAAACTAAATCAGTATACTCATTTTTATAAGTATACACATATCTAAAATTTTAAAATAAATATTACTACAAGCACCCATCATAATACCAATAATACTCTTATTGAAATGAATATATTCATATTAATGCATTTTATTTATAAACCCTCTTAAATTATTAACACATCAAATTATAAAAAAAATCATATTATTTTTGGAATCAAATCTTCTTATTATGATGATCCAATTTACTTTTCGGAATGTTTTAAATGTAGGAGCCTTATAAAAAGGAAGCTGTAGAACTTGATTGTTTATATGGTCAAGAGATTTTCAATCTGGAATTCTCTTATATATACAATTATCTTTAAAAAAGCTCATTGATATCTAAGATATCTTTATAAAAAAAATTATTTTGTTTATTGATATAGTTCATAACTAGATATAAAAGAAAGACAAAAAAAAAAACACTTACTTCTATATGATCAGAATCCTCTGAAAATTCTGTTTCTATTACTTTGTTATATGATAATCATGTGATATTGAGAAAATTTGATACTTGAAATAAAATTAGAGTTTAATTGGGGTTTATCATAAAAATTAGGATTTATCATAAGTTATTTTTTTTATAAAGAGATTTGGCTGTAACTAATGTGTGTATATAGTATTTGGTTTATTTTAATTAATGTAATTTGTTCTTGTTGGAAAATTTATATTGGGATATTTTTGTAATTAAAAATTTTAATAAAATATGGGTGTACTAATTAGTTTTGTGGGTGGCAATATCGGCATCCATAATATATATATATATTCAATTTTTTATTTTTTTATTTCTGTTGTTACCCTTTGAACACTAAAAAAATTAAAAATTTATTAAATAATATATATTAAAATATTCATAACTGAACGAAGCTGAACTTATAGTTAAATAGTTAATCAACTCAATTTCCTTAACCAGATCCTTGGTTCGATTTATACCTCCACCAACATAAAATTTGTTTAAAAAATAATAATAATAAAGGATGCAGGTCGGGACAGCCTGAGGCCAGGCCCGCCCTGGACGTGGGTCGTGCCGGCTGGGTTTGGCCTACCAAGCAGGACTCATTTTGCCTCCACTAAGTGCTCGTTTGGTTGAGTTTTCTACTGTTTCAAAAGGTCTACAAATGTTTATTTGAGTTTTTTAGAGTTGTTTGGTTTGACTTTTGAGATTGTCTATTTTAAATTGAGTAGAGACTAGCAGAGTTTAAATCTCTACTAGATAAAAGCTCGTGGGGAGGTACTTCTTCATATAGACATTTAAAAAAAAAATCTACCGAACAAACAACTATAAGTTTTTTTAAAAAAAACTTTATTTCTAATAGATCTACTATAAGTAAATCTTTTACCAATAGAGGTTTTTCAAAAGTCTAACCAAATAAGCTCTAAATTGAAAATAAAAGAAAATTTGGCCTTACAAGTCATGCCGGGCCTACCTATGGGCCTCATACTTCAGGCCTAACCTGCTTATGGGTCAAGTCTGGCTTGGATGTGGGCTGTGTCGGTTGGGCTTGGCCTGCCAGACACGGCCAATTTTGATTCCATTAAATTGAAAAGAAAAGAAAAGAAAAAAACGCTGAAGGAGCTGTCCACGTGGGACTATGGGAGTTAAATGATATGGGGACACGTGGCGTTGAAATGAGAAGGTTTGAGAAGATTACCCTAATTGTGATATACAAGGAGAGCGTGTGCACCAAAAACCCACGCGCAGGCACAATTTGTGGTAAGTGGTAAGTGGTAAGTGGTAAGTGGTAACTATCTCTATCTGCTAGTTAAAAACATTATTAGAGACTAGACTCCTCTATTTACTATTCTATTCTATAAATGGCATGTACCGTACGCACTGTTGTAACAGTACCGCACTACTCCAACCTCCTTCCTTGGCCTGTAGTGTCAAGTCACAAGTGTCAACATACTTTTATAACATCATGTCCTCACTATTCCACATCTTTCTTTATTTACCAATATGTCCTTGTTTATCTCAATTGCATGTGGACTCAAAGTCTCAAACCCTTTCAATAATCTTTATATTGTATTTTCACTTCATTAATATTTAAATTATATTAAAATATCTTAATCGCTATTTTACCAAGTAATTTGTCTTCACATTTTGGATAGTTTTATAATGAAATAGTTAGGGTTTCCTATGATAAACAAAATTTATATTAATTCTACAAATCTTCGATCATAAGTAATAAACTTTCCGTGTTTGTATTCAATAAAATTTGTTCTAGTTTATTGGTCGGTTTTACCATTAAAATCCGAGTAAATACTTTCTATTACTCTACAGCAAATAGAATTTATATTATAATATAAAAATGAGACGAAAATTCTAATAAAATATAACAAGAGACGTTGGATTGTGAATTCCTTCTGTCATTCTTTCGAGATACAAAATCTAGAAAAACATGTATAAACAAAAAATCACAATTCACCTATTCCTAAAACATGGTTTAAACCTTATGTTAAATAAAATGCCTTGTCAATTGATAATGCAAGGTAATATGTACTTACAATTGATTATATGTTGTAATCATTCATTGGACAAATAATCTCTATTTGTAAGTTGATTTGTATTTAGAGTGTAGAATTTCATAAACTAAAATTTGTTTTCTTTAATAGTTAGACCTTCCTATGCCATAGATTTTGTGAATATGTAACATTTTATATTTGGTTAAAATTATAAAGATACATGCATTGCTGTAAGTTTTCAAGGACAAATTTATTTCCCAAAAAAAAAAAAATTAAAGGACAAATTACACTAACTACCTATAAGATTAGATAGATTATAGACCAAAATTTCCTTTAAAAAAAGATTATATACCAAAACGAATTTCAAACTAATTAATTTGAGATTCACAAAAGCTTTATGATAATTATAATTACATAGTTTTTTATTTATTTATTTATAAAATCTATTATATATTTCAAGACAAATATAACATAATGAAATCTCTCTTTTAATCATAAATCATTATTGCCATCTCTATTTTTATAAATTCGACTCAAGCCACAACAGTAAAGGCGTAGGTTTAAATGACATACTATTGAACCAATTTTATATCGTAAAGAATATATATGAAATGTTTTATAAATTCAAGATTTAAAAGAGGAGGATACAATTGAATTCATAACGTTAAGGTGTAGATGTGAAAACGAGATAAAGTTAGATCAGTGGTTATCTCTCACACTTATCCTTCCCTTTCCTAAAATCATGATTTTATATAATAGGTGTATGTGTAAAAAACATATTACTAAACCAACTTCATATAGTAATAAATAGCTACGGATTCTCTTATAAATTCGAAATTTAATGACAAACCATGACAACATGGTAGATGTGTAGAATATACCATCGACGGGACGGTAACATCATATTGTATATTTCCATATATTAATTAACCCAACCCGGTTAAAATGGTAAAGTATGTAACAAACAATAATGTTAAAATCGTCCATAGTAAAATTGTAACCATGTTCTCTCAAATCTTCTCTGTTGTCTCTCTACAAATATAAACGCAGCTTCCAAATCTCATCGTCATCAACCAAACCAAATAAAAACCCCTCCTCTCTCTCATCTCCAATTTTCTCCTCTGCAATTCCGTACGATTAGATTCAACACCCAAAAGAAAAAGAAAAATAAACCCATTTCGATCCGAAACCACCTCTCACTTCAAACCCGATCTCAAACCACCATTTTATCCGATTTAATTGCGGACGATTTATTGTAATTTGATTCCGGCGAACGATTTCGATCGTTTTTTTATTAAATCGTATAAGCATTGGAATCAGAGGGGCATGAGCAGAAATGATAAAATATCGGTGAATGAATTTAAGAGTTGAAATTGAATAAAAAGGAACGAAAACAAAAAAAAATATGCCAGGATTAGCGCAGAGAATTGAGCAATATAGTAATGCGTACTCGGTTTCGGCGAATGGGTTCTGGTCAAAACATAGAGATGATGTTAGCTACAATCAGCTACAGAAGGTACTGGATTGTTTGGTTTCATTTATTTTGAGTGATTCTTATTATTTGTTTTTTCATTGAAATTATTGATTGGATCAATGTTTGTGTGAATTGAAATGGGTAGATTCAATTTGGATTGGATCTTGTGTTACAAGTTATTTGATGATGGTCGTTTTGGCATTTTATTTTATGTGTGCTGTTATTAGCGAGAGGTCTTGTTTTTATTGAATTGGAGTGTTTTCATTCATAGATCCGCTTTATGTATTTCTATGCTCTTCACAGTGTAGTGTTTTGTGTTATCTTATTATATGCGGTGCACTAATGGAAGTAGAGGATGTGGAACTTCTTGAAACTTATCTACTTAATATGGTATATGTGATATTCCGTTTGTGGTTGACGGTGAGGACACTATCTGTCTGCCATTTCCCTATGTTGTCAATGCAATGCCATTTCCATGTGCTGTCTAGTTGTTGAAGAATTCTGATTATGGAATTTGATATTGCTGACTCACAAAATGATTGCATGTTCGACTCTACGTCATTCTTTCAAAAAAATTATTCAAAGAGTTTGCTAGTCCTTTAGACAATGTAATGGCTTCAATGACGATAGAATTATCTAGCATTGGAAATATTTTACTTATGGGCTTTAATTTTTAATGAAACATTTGAAATGGTGTGATAGTCCCTAACACAGTGCTATGTACTCATGGCTTAGTTCTGGAGTGAGCTGCCACCACAAGCTCGGCAGGAGCTCCTTAGAATTGATAAGCAGGCCCTCTTTGAGCAAGCCCGTAAGAACATGTATTGTTCCAGATGCAATGGGCTGCTGCTCGAAGGCTTTTTGCAGATTGTCATGTATGGAAAGTCATTGCAGCAGGATGGAGCGGTTGCGCACCTTTCTGGCAATGCACCTGTGGCCTCAAAAAATCAAAGTGACGGTGGATCAACTATGACAAATGGTTTCCTAGATGACATTCAAGATCCATCTGTTCATCCTTGGGGTGGTCTGACCACAACACGTGATGGGTCGTTGACGCTTCTGGATTGCTATTTGTACTCAAAGTCTCTGAAAGGGTTTCAAAATGTTAGTTCTATTTTCTTTTACATGCAATTTTTGTATCCACGTGTGCATGCATGTGGTTATTTTGCTTATATGCTTGTGTGGATTTGTTAGTAGTTAATGTTTTGCTCTAATCAGGTGTTCGACAGTGCACGTGCAAGGGAAAGGGAGCGGGAACTCCTTTATCCTGATGCCTGTGGCGGGGGAGGCAGGGGTTGGATAAGCCAAGGAATGGCTAGTTTTGGTAGAGGACATGGAACAAGAGAAACATGCGCATTGCACACTGCCAGGCTTTCTTGTGATACATTAGTGGATTTCTGGTCTGCTCTTGGAGAAGAAACTCGACTATCTCTGTTAAGGATGAAGGAAGAGGATTTTATTGAGAGGCTCATGTACAGGTGTGTTTTCAGCTACTTGTTTATTATGTAGTAGTATTCAGTGGATGAAATATGAGAAGTGAGAACTGATGGGGAGTTGGAGTACTGTTTTTAATGGAATGCCAAGATGAATGCTGATTTTGGGAGATGTCATCTTGTTAAAGCTGATAAAGAAGAGTCCATAAACTTTATTTGAATGCATCAAATACATCCATTTTACATTAGTGTGCCACAGAAGGGTTCAACTATTATGGTATGCTGTTTACTCTGATAATAACAGACGTCTCCTTGTTACAAGCTTGTGAAGCTAATTAGTTATCAAACATCAAATGTTTGTAGCAGCAAATATACAGCTGAATTGCAAGAGGGTTGGCAGTTTATTAGACGGGCAACCTCATTGTTGAATATTAAGAGATAGGCATGCAATGAGAGAGTGAATGACTGCACACTTCAAATCAGACAGAAATATTGTGGAGTTATGTGCTCTAGGTGTCAAAATTCGTTTAGTGTTATTGTATGCACTCAGTTGGATAGATGAAATTAATCAACATAAAAGGACTGATATATTCTGATAGAAATAAGATATTCGAAAGCCGATGGTGTGGCATCCCAAATCTATTTAATGTAGGCAAAAATAGTGCGCCATTTATCTTGACAGAATTTGTGTTTTAATGACCCGACTGATATAATCTCATTGAAATACAGACTTATAAAACAGCTGGTCTGAAATGCCTGTTAATGAAGGTAACATTAACTCTCCATTCATCTTGACAGAATCCATTTCCTATCATCTATATCTTGTCCTAGTCTTGAAGCTGGGTGTTGGATGTACCAAATTGTGCATGATCCTTGCTGATGTTTAGAGAGTTTACCCACTAGAAGATATATCAAGTACTACTTGTAATGAGACCTTAACCCTAGCGGCGTAGATATAGGCTTGTTAAAGTTTTTGAGTTTTATTAAGCCACGAAGAAGAAAGCATCAGGCTTTTTACTTTTAGAAGGCATAAGTAACTAAGAAACCTGCAAGAACATAAGGGACAGTTCCGTAGAGGACAGTTGTTCATTAGAGCATGGCCTATATTAAAGGCTTTTAATGAAACATGCTGAGGAAGGAGTGAAGGTTAGGCCACATCTATTTTATTTTATTGGAGAGTGGTTAGATAAAATTGAGGCTCTTTCAAATCTTGAATTCATTTGGATGTTACAAGCTTAGTGCACATATAATCATATATTGCTTATTGTTTGCAAGGATTATCTCTTTGTTTCCGCATTCAGTTAGATATTTATACATTCCTTTAATCCTAATACAGAGCTACACTTAGGAATAATCTAGACAGATTTTTATTTTATTGTATAATAGACTATATGTAGGGAAAAAATGCGAAAGGTTGATGACGTTAATTTCACATTTCCCTTTCTCACAACAAACTTTCACTATATTCTGTAATTGTGGAAATCAAGAAGTTGTGAGGAAAATTGTGGAGAAGTTAGAGAGCGTTACTTTGAATATATAACTAATATAGGAACTAGCGGTAAGGAAGTTCTAAGTTCTGAATACAGATAGAAGACATTCATTGATCATTTTGAAGCTAATGAGGTGCTTGTTTTTTCTCAAACCTTGAAACTCTCTTGTATCAAACTATCAATCATCAAAATCACAGTTTTTGCTCAATTTAATAATTATTTTAGTTGATTCTTTACGATTTCTAATATTAGGATGGGCCAGAATGTTGCTGACTGAGAAAATACATTGTCATAACACGAGAGAGAATCCAAAACCCCCTTTTCACCCTTTTTAAATTGCAACCCTTTAGTTTTGAATTTAGATGAAAACTCCCCTATCACCAAAAATAACTTTAAAAGTTTCAAAATTTAGTAAAAGAACCCCTTTGGCTGTGTATCAAAACCTCCCCTAACAAGGGGGTTTTATCTAATCTGAAACTGGAGAGTTATAGTCAAAGTCTCCTTGCCTTGGTGGCGGGAGACTTCACAATCTTGAATCTCTATCAACCCACCAAGGATAAAACCTTAACACCTTGTATATATTGTCCCGCCATTGCCCATAAAACCACAATAAGTGTGGGGAGACCTCTCCTTGTCTTGGGAGCTGAATTCACCCAATTATGGAAATTGACATTTGGACCGCGTTTTAGTGTTTGATTTCGGTAGGTCCCGGCAGCCCTCTGACCCTTCTAGTGTCGGATTTCAAAAAAAAGAAGAAAAAGAAAGAAGAAACTAGAGAGTTATATATGAAAAGAGGTCAAACCTCAAGGGGTTGTGCAATTCTCCATGAAGACAAGCATGTTAGTGTCTAGCATATTGAGAAGAATGAATGCCGCCTTATACATAAGTAGGTTACATAAAAGGATTTAGGTACATATTACATAATATGACTTGCATTAAAAGGTGGTATTGGTAACCTAACAAAGATATAATGATAATATTCGTACCGAATGTACAATCAACAGCTTTATCTAGGAGAGATTGAAACTTGAAATCGTAATTTGCTATTTGAAAAGGTGACATTCGACATACAGGAGTTGCATAAAAAGATTTAATTATAAACTTCTCCATTCACATTGCAAGCTGCAACACTTGTTTTGACATCTAACATGACAGTTAATCAACTGTGGATGTCTAGCAAGCAAATTTCATGCTCTGTTTACTGTTGTTAACCTGTTGTTTACTATCTTCCTTTTCTTTTTCTCTCTTCTTTGTATTCTTCCAGAAAAGTATATTGTGCTATATATGTTATTTTTCATATAGTTCTCATTCTAAATCTTGTAAGTTTTTTAGGGTACTATAGCTTTACTAGTTCCAGTTTATGACTGCTAGTTTTGTTGTCTAATGTGATTTACTTTCAGAGAATCTCATTGCATTGTATTTCTTTATATAGTTGTCATAGCTTTTTGTACTTTTACTTGTGCTATTTATGCTTCTGCTATATAAGGTTGTCGTATTAGATTGCTCCACTATTTCTGAGAAAATTATGTTCATGTCACAGGTTTGACAGCAAGAGGTTTTGCAGAGACTGTAGAAGGAATGTGATCCGTGAGTTCAAGGAACTAAAGGAGTTGAAGCGTATGCGGAGAGAAACTCGCTGCACTAGTTGGTTTTGTGTTGCTGATACAGCCTTTCAATATGAGGTCTTTCATCCATTTCTTAATTCCTTTATTCCTCTGAACCCTGGCCTAATGCTGTGGGTTTCTAGTGACTTCCTAACTAATCATTTCAACAACAAAGGACTAGTATTATAATTTTGATATGGGTCCTAAATTCAGTCTTTAAATATCTTCCAACTCTCCTTTTGTAACTGACTCTGAAGCTTTATTAAAATTAAGGTGTGACTAAGTTGAGGAGTGAGGACCTTTGTGTCCGTCTTGATCAACAGGTCATATATTTTTTTTTTTGAACGGCAAATTTATTGGAAAACAAAGAGAAAAAACCAAAAAGCCAAGATTATACAAGAGAAGCCTGGACAGGCCAACTAATCAAGGCAACAAACAGCTAAAACCGAGAAATCCATACAAAGGTGGCCAAAAACACCAAAACCCCCTGGAAAGGCAACCCAAAAAACTACAAAAACAAACGCTACAAGCCACCATCAGCGCTACCCACCCATCCTCAACTCTAACCCCAAGAGATCGAAAAACTGGTACAAGAGCAAGCTGCTGCTGGATGAAGAACACAACAAGATCGAAGTCATCACAAATCTCCCCACTCAATTCTGCCCCCATTACCACTCGACCCCAACTTTGCCAGCCTATCGGCGAAAGAATTAGTCACCCTTAAGTTAAAAACGACCTCTAAACCACCTTTTTGAAGCAAGAAAACCCTTATATTTGAAAAGGTGTCTTTGACTGCAATATCTCATTATTGTTTGACTTCTCAGGTATCTGATGACACAGTACAAGCTGATTGGCGCCAAAATTTTTCTGACACAGTTGGAACATACCATCACTTTGAATGGGCAGTTGGAACTGGAGAGGGAAAATCTGACATTCTTGAATTTGAAAATGTGGGCATGAATGGAACCGTTCAAGGCGATGGTTTGGATCTTAGTGGTCTGAGTGCATGTTTTATTACCCTAAGGGCTTGGAAATTAGATGGCCGCTGCACCGAGCTTTCTGTAAAAGCTCATGCTTTGAAGGGACAACAATGTGTGCATTGCAGGCTTGTAGTTGGGGATGGTTTTGTCACAATTACTAGAGGGGAAAGTATCAGAAGGTTTTTTGAGCACGCGGAAGAGGCCGAAGAGGAAGAGGTAATTAAGTTCATTCAAGGCCGATTAACTTTCTGTTTTGCTTTTCAATTAAAGTCATGGTACTCAAGGGGTATTTACATACTACATACCTTACCTAGTACACTACTAATACTACGGGAAAATTCGTATGATATCATTGAATCATTCTTATTTATATCTATATTTTCAGGATGATGATTCCATGGACAAGGAAGGAAATGAACTGGATGGAGAATGCTCCCGTCCTCAAAAACATGCGAAGAGTCCTGAACTTGCTCGAGAGTTTCTTCTAGATGCTGCAACTGTTATTTTTAAAGAGCAGGCATGTTTGATCTCCTGTGCTTTTTGGTTAGCAATTATCTTGCCATTGTTTTCGACGACTTGCAAAAGATCATTGAAGTCTATCATTTTTACTGGTTTCATTGTATTTGGATAATGCAGTAGGTAGTAAAAAGAATAAGGCTCTTATCCAGTTTTACATACTAAATAGTGTATAATTTTAAGGCTATATCGACGTAAATTGCAGTTGTTTTTATCTAAATGATTATGTGGCATCACTTACTTGAATAACGATATCTTTGTTCCTTTATCCAGTGTTTGTAAGCATAATTTGCCTGTCATTGATCTTTATATATATATATATATATATATATATTTCATGTTACCCACTTTATATCTGTTATTGAAAATACTTGAAAACAATTCTAAATGACTCCGCAACACCTCCACAAGGAGGTATTAAGTTCTAAGGAAAGTAAGGAGGTATTGATAAGTAATTTTGATGCAATGCCCCTTAAGGAAAATAGTTGAATAAACTTGGACAATGCACCTGGGTTTGGCTAGCAGCTAAACGGTTGCATGGATGACTTTTTGGTAGGGAAAACAATTTAAGTTCATATATCAGAGTTATCTGTTTTCTATGTCTTATTGTATTGTTGCTGTAACAAAATCCTCAGTGATGCGGTCTGCTCAGAATCCATAAAGATGTTGGGCACCATGTTGTTGAGTTTCTCAGTATTTGCATATACAGAAGTAATTCTAGTGTTCTGATACATAATCCTTGCGATTTTTTCAGGTTGAAAAGGCATTTAGAGAAGGAACAGCACGCCAAAATGCTCACAGCATTTTTGTTTGTCTTGCACTAAAACTGCTGGAAGAACGTGTTCATGTTGCATGCAAGGAGATCATTACATTAGAAAAGCAGGTCTCAGTAGTTGTGACATTTTATGATAAGATTTACTTTCAAGGTATTGAATATTTGGGGCTATCTCCTGTTTGCGAAAACAATTTCTAATAATTTCACGATTGTCTTCTACAGATGAAACTTCTTGAAGAGGAAGAGAAGGAAAAGCGCGAAGAAGAAGAACGCAAAGAAAGAAGAAGAATGAAAGACAGAGAGAAAAAGCTCCGAAGAAAGGAAAGGTTGAAAGGAAAAGAAAGAGATAAAGAAAAAAAACTCTCTCCCTTGGACGATAGCCCTATTCTTCCTGATGTCTCAAAGGAACAATCGTCTGCAAGTGTTCATGTGGAGCCAAGTAATGCCATTTGCTGCGGGGACTCCATGAGTGAAACAGGTGATAATAGCCCTATTCTGTTCAGGCCTGGATCTCCTGATATTCAAGAGGAACATTTCTCAAATGGGTGTTCTGTGTCAAGAATTGAAAACTACTGTTATGATAGTCCTGACAGAGAAGTTTCGGATGTCAAAGATGGGAATGATTCTTTTCAGATGGAGCAATCAAAATTTTCTCGTCGAAGATTGAAATTTCGAAAAGAAGTTCAATTTGATTCACCATTGAAGTGGTCTGACAAGCGCCGATTTGCGGTTGCTTCAGAAACAGGTTCCGTGGCCAATAAATGTGAGTCCAGATATCACAGTGATAATTTTGAAACTTCTGCCAAGGGTATCAATGGATTGAATAGGCCCTTGTGGATAAACACTTCGAAGTCCAGTACCCGAAGTGCCAATGTGAAGTTCAACGAGAAGAATCATTGTTCTAACAACAGGATGAGTGACAGATTTGATTCCCATTTTTGTTACTGTAATCAACAGAATGAATACAGAGCAAAGGTTGAGCCACATGTTTCTGCAACAAGAGTTGGTAGAGAGCCCAAATCTGTGAGTAAGTCTGAAACTGGATTGGATATGTCCAAGCAATTCTATCGTGGTAACAAGTATAATCAAATAGATTGCATTCGCGATGGTTCTGGAAGACCAAAAACCAAAACCGTGAATGGAAACAATCCTTCCAGCCGAGATTCTCTTTATTCCAAGAAAGTTTGGGAGCCAATGGAATCAAAGAAGTATCCGCGGAGCAACTCAGATTCTGATGTTACTTTGAGGTCAACTACTTTTAAAGGTGAAGGAGTTGAGCATTATAGTGTCAAGTCATCTGGTGAAACATGTTCTAGCGAGGTCAGTGGAAATTTAGGTGAAGTTAATCACGAGGGTGATAATATAAAGAAATCAAGAGACTCCAGCCTTTTAACTGATGAAGCCTGCCAGAATGGGCTTCATGTGGAAGCAAAGAACGCTTTCTGTTCTGTGGAAGCTTCTTATAATGAAGCTGGGTTATGTCATACTAGAAACTCTACCTTGAGTTCTGATCCCATCATGAGTAGCACATCCAATTCTGATAACTGCTCATCATGCCTAAGTGAAGGAGACAGCAATACAGTCTCTTCAAATCACGGAAATCTAGAATCCTCATCCACATCAGATTCAGAAGATGCCAGCCAACAATCAGAAGGAAGAGATACAGTATGCACACAAAATGGCTTCTCTGAGTGTCATGAAGTTGGGATGGAGAAGAAACAGAGTACAAATGGAGGAGAGGCCATGGTGAGCAGGCCTCTGGTTGGACTTCTACCAGAGAGTATGGCAAGTAAACTTCGAGGACATCTGTCAACAAAAGCTGCTCAAAATCCGGATATAGGAATATCTAATGTTAGTGTGGGTTCTCAACATCAAGGCCTATATCCACCACTACATAACCAGAATATACAATTTCCAGTGTTTCAACCTCCTTCAACAATGAGTTACTACCATCAAAATTCAGTTTCTTGGCCGGCTGCTCCAGCAAATGGATTGATACCTTTCCCCCATCCCAATAACTATTTATATGCTGGCCCTCTTGGGTATGGTTTAAATGGAAATTCACGCTTGTGTATGCAGTATGGTGCTCTGCAGCATGTAGCTACTCCACTTTTTAATCCTGGCCCAGTACCAGTTTATCAGCCTGTTGCCAAAGCCAATGGCATCAACACAGAGGAGCAAACTCACATTTCTAAACAAAGTGCAACACAAGATGCATTTCAGGATGCTAATACAGAGAGGGTTGTTTCAGCCAGGCCACATCCAACTGATGCCCCAGCAAAACAGGGTGCTGGGCCTAATGAGAATGCTGCCAAACAGGATACGGGTAACAATGGCTTTTCCTTGTTCCACTTTGGTGGACCTGTAGCTCTCTCAACAGGATGTAAATTGAATCCCGTGCCTTCAAAAGATGAGATTGTTGGGAATTTTTCGTCACAATTTTCAGCAGATCATGTCGAGAATGATCATGCTTGCAATAAGAAAGAGACCAGTATTGAAGAATACAACTTGTTTGCAGCAAGTAACGGCATAAGTTTTTCATTCTTCTAGTATATTAGGAAGAAGGTGTGCGGTGGCTGTTTCAGAATTCAGTCCCCATCTTCTTGTTTGGTGATTTGGAAGTTTGAGAGTACTTAGCAATTTGGTACACAATAATCTTTTTTTTTTTCTGAAATATCCCAAATTTAGCCTATAGTTTCTTTAGTTGATTGTTATCCAATTTGTCAAATTGCTTTATTTTATTTAGAAAAGGAGAGGTTGGGAGATTGCTGAGGTTTGAAAGTTTTCTGTATGAGGTCAGTTTTTTTGATTAATGAAGCATCGATTGCTATGACTTCCCCCCCTTTTTTTTGTCTGGTTTATACTTGGATTGGCTTGCTGTAATCTTACTTGTTCCATTTTGAAATCTTTTATAATGGGATTTTGAATTCAGAAACTTGGTTGCTTATTAATTATTCATGGAAAAATATAGGGTAATTGATTTAAAGACATTGTGCGGGGAAGATTTGCATTCTGTGGCTTATTATTGTTACTTCAACTCCTAGATATCAATGTTATAAGTGTACCTTACTACATCCGATGGAAATGGTTCTGGCCTCTTAACCAGGGTAACATCCCTTTTCATTTCCGGAGTTGTGTAACATACGATGATACTTGTAGGCAGTTAAGAGCTTGTTTGGTTGGTTGGGCTTTTAAAAAGCCTCTATTGGTAAAAGATCTACTTATAGTAGATCTATTAGAAATAGAGTTTCTGAAAAAAAAAAATATTATAGATGTTTGGTTGATAGACATTTTTAAATAAAATGTCTATTTGAAGAAGCACCTCCCCATAAGCTTTTGTATAGTAGAGGTTTAAACTCTATTAGTCTCTACTCAATTTAAAATAGGCATTCTTAAAAGCTCAATCAAACAATTTAAATAGACGTTTGTAGACCTTTTGAGACCGCAGAAAGTTCAACCAAACGAGCACTAACTCAGATGATGAGTTTTCTGCCTTAGCCGGATCAGGAGCGTTAGGTTGTAAACCAATTAGCTGGTATAAGGAGAAATTGCCCAATTATATGGAGGATACATAGGAACTTGTTTCCATGTATTGGTTTTCAACAAATTCACCATTTATCATGACCAACACATTCCCACTTCTATTACTTTCATCCTTTAGCTTGCTTCCTATAAATTCCATCTCGCTTTATATCAGTTGTCCCAGAGGGAAGAAGACCAGAATAATGATTGGATTTTCATGTATTTACATACAAATCAGTAGGCACAATTTGTTACAAGTACGAGAGATAAAAGAAAATTGCTGTGTAACAGTTGAATGAACCAACATAGTACATAGATTGCTAAATACAGTATGATAAGCAATTGAACGATCTGAGTTTTTATCAATCCAATCCATAAACAACAATTTGTTGAACTCTATAAAAAAAAAGAGACAGAGAGATCCATTTAACGACAAGTTTAGCATAAGACTGAAACTAATCCAAGTTTTTTGCCTTACAAAACTTCAAAACAGCAATATATAAACCAGGGTCATCCACAAATTGAGCTATCTCAAAAGAATGATTACTTGCAACTTTCTGTAAAGTCATTTCATCAGGCAGTTCAGAAATTATAACATCTGGGAACTGTTGGCGTTGCTGCTCCAAAACTTCCCTCCCTTGAGGGTGGCTAATAACCACTCTTGCACCTGTACAGGCAAAACACAGTACTCGACCATAAGCTAGTGATTGACAAAGGGTAGTTATAAAATGATAAATTATTTACAGCAAAATCCCATCCAAAAAGTAAAAAGTACCTGGCAAACAACGATTAGCAAGTGCCTCGAAAACCTGGTCAAGCGTGAATAGCAAAGCAGGCAGAAAATAGAGAAACACAACATCCAAAGGTGCCCACTTTTCCGGTACATATATCAGTTCCCCTTGCCAACATTTAACCTTGTCATATTTCTCTTTAATGCCAGCTAACACGAAAAGTGAATCATGGACAATAAGCAAAAGGTCGCAAGGTAATGAATCAACCACTCGATCTACAAAACCTTCAGAACCAATTGAAACCAAAACCCTAGAAGTCTTATCAATCTCTCCAGCAGAAACAATGCGGTCAATCTTTTGCATATGCTCTATGGAGTTTGACTCCTCTGAGTCAAGAAATGACCAATCTTTCTCAATTAAATCCTCAAAGTTGATTACAGATACCACTCCTTCATTTGAAGGAACTGCACATGTCTGCTGACTACGTAATGGGAAAGGACAATTAGGTCGGAGTGAGCAAGAAAGAGAGAGGTCACGACCACAATGGTTATGAAAATTGCAAATATACCGAGTTTTTGATCGATGACAAGGTGAAGAATGGTGAAATGGTGATGGGAAAAGGAGAGAAGAATTTAAAACGAGAGAATTCATGGAAGGAAAACAATATTCCCTTATGGGGATAATTTATGGTTTAAGATGTCCTAATTTCAGCAGTTTGTGTATACTAGATATTGAAAAATGAACCAAACACTTGTGCTACTTCACTTTCGAAAAATCAAGACTGTTTTATCCCTGCATTCTTATCTTCTCTGTGTAACTTAGAAGATTAATCATATCCTTTATCCTATACCCCTGTCAACAAGAAAACATTGTTGTCAATAATTAAAATAATAAAAAGAAAAATTGGGGCCAAAAACAGGTTCGATAGCACTTGTATGATCAGCCATGTGTTACGACTGAAGCATATTGTTGAACACCTTGGCTGCAATCTCCCTTCTTCACGACTGAAGCATATTGTTTATATAAGTGCAATTCTATTAGGCTCCATACATATCTTAGGACAGTCAAAAACCTTCCAAGCGTCGATTGGAAAGGGAGACTGCAACCAAGGTGTTTTGACAATATGCTTGAGTCATGACGCATGGGTACATCAAACGTCCAAGATACTGTAGTTAACTTCATTACTAGGTAGAAAGAAAGAGAGCATCTATATATAGAATATAGAAGATAACACAGAGTACTTAATAGTGCAAGAAAGCATATATATTAGCTAAATTCCTCACACAAAGGTTATGCTCATCCTCTACTGCAAATCTTCACCTATCTATTTGCAATTTACACTTTACAGAACATCTCCGATAAAATTAAGCAAAAAAAGAACAAAACAATTCTTGGACATTATTCAGCTACGATTGACAAGCAAGCCAAAAACCTAAACAATTCTTCAAAATGTCCCATTACCATGGCAGACACCTTTAGAATTCAGCACTCACTTATCATAAACTTAAATCCCAAAAAAATTGACTTACCTATAAAACTAAAAACAGAATTAAAACACACCCACTTAAGTGTATAGCCAGTTACATGTTTTGGGAGTGTTATTATCCAAAATGGAGAGTAGCACATTTTTGTAAACACCAGAATTGCAATTAAAAACTTAAACCCATATTAATTTCCATCATCCTTTAATCATTTATGACCTGGAAATGAAAACCCAAAAAACCGGTTAGTCCAGCAAATTAAACTAGATTAGGTTAACTAAAGTTTTTCATATTGTTTCAACCAAAAAGAACAACCATTTAAGAAACAAACAAGTGAAACAACACACCTTGTTTTATATTCCACTGTTTTCTCAACAGATATATAGGCAAGAGTTGGAAACCCAAATGAAATCAAAGTTGTACTACATTAGTGTACGTGTAAATTTGAAGATAGTAACGCAAACGAAAGAAATTCAGGAAAACTAGAAGATTAAATGAGAAGATGAAAAGCTTACTTCGGCAGCTCGAGTTTTTGAGTATGACTGATTGATCTCTATCCTCTGCAACTGAACCGTTAAACAGAGAAGAAAGCCCTGCATTTTGGGCTGTTGGCCCATTTTGGTTCAGCTTCTAATGGTTATTTTCATTTTTCCAATGTATTGTTTCTAAAAAGGGCGATTTACATACAGGTCCCTTTGTTTTAGCGAATTATCTGATTTTTTTAACTGTCTTTGTTTTTTTAGTGTCCGTAGTCTCTAATCAGTTTTCGTAAATACATAATTCAGTCTCTCTGACTCTCTAATAGTCAATTGGTAGTCAAATTTAATGGTTTCAAAGGTGTTTTTGTCTTTAAACAAGGAACATACCAATTGTCAATAATAATTCAAAAAAAAAAATAGGGTGTAAGAAAGTCTTGGACAATATGTGTTTGAATGAAGTATTGATTGGGGAATCCAACAAGTGTAGCCGAAAAACTTGTTTGAGATGTCTTATTGCTACATAGTGAGATCGTCCAATAAATTGTACTAAAATTAGAATTTTAAAATATGTTTTTTCTGTTTCCAATGTAAATGACACAATTTCAATAGACGGTCTCACCATATAGCAATAAGATTATCTCATATAAGTTTTTCTCTAAGGTTAGAGCATAATCTTTGAATGCGACAAACTTTAGGGTAAGGCCTTCCTCTAGGAAGTGAGAGCAACAAGTGTATTATAATAATTGCCCTATAACTTTTTCAATTGTTTTATAAGAAATTATTTACAATGATCAAATTCTTTAAATTTTTTTATATAAAAAAGTACAAGTACTGGGTCATTAAGAAACAAAAAATCTATACTACCACCCAATGTGGTTTAGTGGAGCGCTCATTCAGTATGATAATGTCTTAAATTCAAGTCGTCGTCTTTGTAAATAATATTTAAAACAAAAAATAGATCTAAGAGCATTTCTAATGCAAATATACATTTTTGGGTTTTTAGGCTAGTGACACATTATATATATATATATATATTGAATATGGATCTAATCTATCAAAAAATAAATAAACGAAATGTATATTCTCATCTCCAATGCAATATCTAAAATCAAATATACATCCATTCTATGACCAATTATCACAAAACATGCTTACTAGAATTTCTAACTCTTTCCCACAGATAATATTGCACCCCATTTTATTGTAAAATAAAATACGAGAGAGAGCAAGATAAATGTTTTATATTGATTGGTCAAAAATGGATGTATATTTAATTTTAGATAATTGCATTGGAGATGATCGATTTTTCTATTGTCAGATCGTCCTGATATAAAATATATCAGGACGAAGAATGTGGACCATTAGATTTACATACTTTGACTCAAAGTGTATGCACTTATCAAAACTTCTCTATAATCTGTTGTCCACATTCTTCGTCTTGATATATTTTATATCATGACGAACTGACAGTAGAAAGACTGTGGAGATGATAATATACATTTCTTAAAAAAATTTACCAAAGTGGATTCATATTCAATATATATACTGATGTGTCAATAGTTTTTTTTTTGTGTTATTGATGTGTCACTAGTTAGAAACCCAAAAATGCATATTTATATTGGAGAAACCCAAGTTAGAAACTCATATCCATACCATATTCTCTTAAAAAAAATATTTGCCACATCACCTTCATATTGAAATTAGATAATTATATTGTTGAGTTTTTTTCAATCCCATTATCAGATTATCTATCTAAGAGGGGTGTATTCAACTCAGAGTTGGTTGGATTTCATTGGATTCTATTGGAGTTTAGAAATCCGAGTGTATTCAACTCATATTTCATTGGATTTGTTTGAAATCCAACGAAGTCTAGGGGTATTCAATTCATATTTTGTTGGATTTCAAACAAATCCAAGTGTATTGGAAATCCAATGGATTTGGATGGATTTGGATGGATTTGGTTAAGTGGTGGACTTTGGTTGGATTTGGAAAGGAAAAATATAAATATAAGGAAATTCACAAATCTTGGGTTCAACCCAAAGATTTCTGAAGATTTCACACCTCCCTCCCCCCCTCTCTCGGTTTTACTTATCAGAGCTCTCTCAAGAGCTTCGACCGCGGTCCAGATGAGAAATAACAAAGAAAGGCGGTCTTGATGGATCCAGATCTCCTGATAATATCTGGAAAATGGGATGGATCTACATGAGTCTCTCTCTCGGTTTCTAGATTGTTTCAAAAGTTTCTCACAATCTCTTGTTTCCAGATTTTTGTCCAAGTCCATTGGAAAAAAAGTCACAAAATCACAAAATCAGATTTCAAATTTTAATTTTTAATTGATGATTGTGTTGGGTTCCTTTAATCGGTGTTGGTTGAGTGCATTTCTGGATTTGGATTTGAAAATTTCCGGTTGAGTGCATGATGATGTTGGTTGTTGAAGAAGAAGAAGTTTGGGGTTTGGATTAAAAATTTTGGGTATTTTTTGGACTTGGGCCAAATGGGAAATCCAAATCCATTTTAAGACAAATTCATCCATTAAACTTAAATTTTTTATTTTTATTTTAAAACAAATCCATCAAAATCCATCTAATTCTACATAACGAAATCCAATGAACTCTTTACACAATTTCTACCGAATCTAATAAAATTTATGAAATTTGTGAATTCAACCGAAATCTGTCGCTTAAAACAAATCTATCTAATAAGCACCCATAATTCTCTGTGGCTAAATGCATAATAGTATCGGAATCGGAGATGCTCTGATTTAATTATTAATTAATTGATTATGTTATGATTCTAATTTCTAAGCAACGGAATTTACACTTTAACCCTTGTCTCCCCAAAATGAGTGGAAACGGCAACCAAAAAGGCCTGCGTCTTCGAGTCTTGGTTTTGTTCAACAGTGAAAACTCTCTGAGTCTCAGATACACCAAACAGTTGCTCGGAGAAAAGCATGGCCACTACCCAAATGTTGTCATCACTCAAATATTCAGACAGCCTCACGGTGGTCGGAATCTCCTTCTGCACCGCCGTCGTCTGCGAATGTATCTCCTGGATCCTCATCTACCGCACCAACTCCTACAAATCACTCAAATTCTCCATCGACAAAGCCTCTAAGAAGCTCGAGACCATGAAAACCGATAACCCAACTAAGATCTCTAACAAGAAGTCCAAAACCAAGAAGATCGATCGCGTCGAGACCAGCCTCAAAGAATCCAGCCGCGACCTTTCGCTCTTCAAGTTCAAATCTGGCGCCGTTGTGGCCCTGGTCTTGTTCGTCGTCTTTGGTCTCTTGAATTCTCTCTTCGAAGGCAAAGTCGTGGCCAAATTGCCGTTTAAACCGGTAGGGATCGTGATGAAAATGAGTCACAGAGGGTTACAAGGAGACGATTCCACGGATTGTTCAATGGCGTTCTTGTACTTCTTGTGTTCTATCAGTATACGCACTAATTTGCAGAAGTTTCTAGGGTTTTCTCCGCCGCGTGGGGCTGCTGCTGCCGGCGGATTGTTCCCCATGCCCGACCCCAAGACCAATTGATCAGGTTTTCTTTCAAGATTGAGCTCCTCTGATTTGCCTTTGCACTAATAATTAGGATTTTTTTTTCCTGACTCGATTAACGCTTGTTTATTAGTTTTGTACGAAACAATGACTGCTTCCAATTGCATGATTCGTTCAATTGGAAATTGTGTTGCTTTTGCTTGTGTTGTCTTGTCTTGGCTTCGTTTAATTTAGCTAGTTATATGTAGGATATATTGGTTCAATTTGATTTCCTATTGTGTGTGCATTTGATGAATGATTATGGGGGTCTGGAGCTCGGATAGATCCGAATTGACATTGAAGTTCTGTTGTTGAATTGGCTGGTTTCTAAGTATTTTCAGAATAGTGAAGCATTGGAATATTGATAAAGAATTGATCTGATATAATTTGCTGTTGATATTTGGATTTTACATGACAATTCGTCTCTAATATTGGAATTGATTTGGGTTTTCTATTTGAGCAATTTTGCTTTGTATTATGAGCTCTCTGTGAAGTAGTTGTTGATTTGATGGTGTGAACCTGTGATTCAGTATTAGGTATTTGCTATATTGAGAAATTGGTTAAGTTTATGGGATCTGAAATTTTTAGTTGAGGGGAATGATATGTTACATACATAGAACCATTTGAACATATAAATTATCATTTGCTGTAGTTAAATTGGTCCAAGAGTATATTCTCAATTGTCTCACATCATTTAGTTCGGTTTATTGATGAATGAGTTTTGAATTGATATGCATGGAATTTACTGCATCTCATAAAAAATTGTATCACTCCGCAATCAGAAATGTTGAAGGTTTTGCCTTAAGAAAGCTTGGTAGTTTTGATTAATCAAAAGTCTCACTAGTGTGTATCAATCATATTTATGTTCTATGGCTTGTTACGTGCATTTAGCAGAGGGTGGATGCCTGATTGTATTCCTTTTGATCATTGGTAAAATTTCCTTTTGTGATTCTTTCCAATGCCACGTTTAGAAGTATACAATTGCATTTCAGAATTGAAATTGTTTTGTGTTTTAGCCTAAAAAAGGTGCTTAAATTCTTAAAATGACCGTTCACTAAATAATTTACGTATAAACTAGTGTCCAAGGAATTTTCAGTTTTTTTTACAATACGTTTCATTATTCTTATTATCTATGAAAAAAATCTCATCAAACTTCTTTGAATTTCATCAAGCTCGTCACGGATTTAATATAAAAGACCTTCACTAGGGATTATATGCACACGTCTAAATATAATTAGAGTAATGCTACACAACCTAAAAAGGTAGCCCAAAAATTAAGCCAAATGGGTGTTATGCTAGGCATTTTGGAAGCTTTTGTAATGCAGATAAAGATGATATTTGAGTGTTAAAGTTGTGTGTGAATTTGTTCATGGTAGGAATTGCTGATGGCAGTGGAGGAAAGGTAGGGAAAAATTGCCTCTTGGCATGTACAGAGTCAAATCTTCTATTAAACTTCAAGTACTCTTTATAGAAGCTATTCTTGTGCCATTCGACAATTGTGGACATCTATGGTTAATTCAGAAACTTTACTTAATAGTTTTATGGATTGACTGTATGCTTTGCTCATGACAAAATTGATTTCGTTTTACAAGAACTACTAAAAGTTAAATTTTGCAAAACAATGAGCTATATAAATTTCCTAATGTTATAATTATGGTTGTATATATTATTTGAGTCAATCACATACATGTGATTAACTTGCAACTTATTAGTCCACTATCTTCATTTCACTGGACTTTTTAATTAGAGTTAATGGTTTGAATTTAACGGTATAGTATGTTTGTGTTGACTTTTTCAAATTTAAGGATATTTTGCCTAGAGGATTAAATACATGGTACTTCAGTTCAATTAATCCAATTTTTAGACCTATTAGGGCCTTTAGGCCAATACTTTTGTTACACAAAATAAATAGGTTCAATTAAGACTTGTTGGCAATGTTAGGTGCACAAACCCTTGGTGAAGATGGAACATCATATATTCACGGCATTAGATTCCTCAGCGTTAATCCCTTGCATTGCTTCAGTGTTTTTCACCTCACAATCACGCTTTGCAGAAGAATGTTTGACATATGCATTCTCACTTCATAGTTGTCTTCAAAAACATGCTTTTTAGGGTTGAAGTCACCCCAAAACAGCAATCTTCTTTCACAATAGCATCCTTCTATTTTCATTTACATGCATCACTAACCAGCTAATTCATGATTAAGAAATGAGATTTCCGTTTCTTAAGAATTTTTAGCATTAATGTGGCTTCTTAGCAGTGAAGGACGTCCATTCAGTATGATATTGTATCAGGTTGGAGTCGGCATTAAACTTGACAATGTCTCATGTTGGGGTAGACACCGCAAGTAGTATATGAAAAAAAAATACTGGAAAAGAAACAGAACTTGGTATTGCAGTAATCCACAAACACTATTATTGAATGATGCCTGTGTCAGGAACTCGTTGCACCCAAAACTTAACGGATTATATACTTCTCAGGAAAGTTAGTCAGCAGCATTAGTTTTGTAGTGAAACCACAGATGACAGAACCCTTGAAATCATCTTACAGATAGACAATCATGCATGAGAAGAAAAACTTGCATGGGTCCATATCACCACTGTAAGATATGAGACGGACCAATACGAAAGTGTTACGATGCACTAAATTCAATATATCTTAACAAGTTTTTTTTTTTTTTTTGGTTTACATAACAAGTTTTTTTTTCCTATGATGTCTTAATGGAATCATGTGAAAATGTGTAACAACTAACAAGACACAAATACCCATTTTAACTATTTATTTATTTATTAATTTATATATTGGCTTTAGATACAGCAATTTGAATGTGAGATATTGTTATACTGAATCAGCCAAATATAGGTTTACCACTAAGACAATATATATTTTTTTTCATTTCAGATAGTTTTTTGAATAAAAAAAAACTTTTTCATACTTCATACTTTCTAATTAATAAGATTGCCCTCAACCATTGAGATTAGTATATGATGGGGTACATCTTATAAGCAACATATAAAGAAAGCTAAAAAAAATTAAAGGTTTTTTGGTATCTTTTTATTTTTCTCATCAGACCTATCCCAACTCAAAAGTTTTTGCGTTTTTGTTTGTTTTTTTGGGTCCATTAGTACAATTGAAACATAAACACAATTGAAATATAAACACCTAAAGCATAGATATGAAATATATGAAGTGGGTTCAATGTATGCCCCAAACTTATATTGTTAAAGTTGTGAATTCGAGTTATTTAAGTGATTCACTATGCTTGCTTGCATCTATCAACGGAAAACAAATGATCCAATTCGTTGATTCCCTTCAAACCTTGTGTCATCCTTTCCAAATCTAAAAGGAAGAAAATCAAAATTAGCCTCTAAAAACAATAGAGATTTCTTTTTAACCACATATGAAAATTTATATTTTATTGTCATGTTTTTGTATAATTACCAAAATACCCCCATAAAAAACACTTTTCAAATCCTATCTCCTCTTTTCTATCTCCTCTTTTCACTCTCCTCTTTTCCTTCTCTTCTCTTCCTGCTCGTCTCTCTCTCATTTCACACCGACGGCACCTTTGTTGGCAATAACATAGCCTGGGCATGTGGTGCCCGGCGAGGGCGTTACCGGGGCAAACGCTGCCCAGGCGTGGCATCACTGTCAATTTGAAGTAGACGAAGGAATTCTTTTTAAACCCTAAATGTAAAATTACCAAATTCTCCCTTCTAGAGGGATGTTTCGGTAAATTTTTTGTAACCAAATTGAAAACAAGGTTTTTTTATGGAGGATTCAGTAATTTTTTGTTTTAAAAAAAAACTAAGGACATGTTCGGTAATGTTTTCTGTTATAACAATTTACATTTAAAAATAAGAAATTGATTTTTCATATTTTCAGAATTTGAGAACAGGTTTGATAGCAAAAACTGAAAATAATATTCTGAATATATTTAAATATATATACACACACAAACATTAAGTAATAATATTATATTTTACTATTTTTAAGATTTTTTTTTTATATATTCATCATTTGTATTATTATAAATAACCAACTATTATACATTTTACATAATATAAAATTTATTATTATTATCATTATTAATTTATATTTAATCTTTCGTTTAATCATTTCATATATTAATATTTCTAATTTTTTTTAGTTATTATTTCTTCTTATTAATGATTATATTATCGTTTTTAGAAAAGTAGCCCCTCAGAAGGGGAACTATGGCGTGTTACCCCAGCAGAATTTTTTTTTGCAAAAATGACCTTAAATACACAAATTACCTTTACATAAAAAAAATAATAATAAGGAAAATCAAACTTCACAAACCATTGCCCTCACCCGAAGCCAACACCCAATTTGCTACGGCATGACATTATTTAGAGTGTGTACGTTAGAGAGAGAGTTTGATTTCCAACAAGAGAAACTTAGAAAGTTAGAGAGAGAGAGAGAGAGTTACAATGATAATTGGAAGAGTGAGAAAATGAAGAATTCGTTCGTTTTAATTCTCAGAAAATTTACGTGTGAAATTTCAATACTTACGAGTAATATTTCATTTACAACTAGCGTGTCAAATTGCTGAAAAATGAAATCAAGTTTTGTTAGTCACTGATGACTTCCAAGTTCCAATTCTCTCTCTAAATTTCGTTCCTCACTTCCAATTCTCTCCAAAACTCCCTAACTTCTAACATTCTCACTTTCAATTCTCTCGGTATTTTGCTTTATAAACTTCCAATTCTCTCTGTAACTTTCTCTCTAACATTCTCTCCCCATCTCAAGATCTATTTACTCTCCCTTTCATGTCAGTTTCTCCCTAAATTACTCCTAAATCAAGTTGGATTCTTATATAATTAGTTATCTTCCCCCCTTCCAAAATTGGAAATAAGTTGGTTTTAGCTTTACCAAACTGCCTATTAAGCAACAATATATTGTTTTATTTACAATAAAACAAACTTGAGCAGCGAGCATCAAGTCTGCACAATTAGTAGACAGGTGATTAACCAATAGAGGGTCAAAGTCAAACCCTCTCATCAAGAATCAAAACACCGATTCAATTGCTCAAATTCCTTCTAATCACTCAACCTTCCTCTCTATGTTGTAATTAACATCAAGCTTTCCTGAAATATGAAAGTTGACACCACCATCTTTACAATAAAAGCACTGCAATCAACAACCAAACACTTGCACATCTACAACTAAAATTTTCTTAGCAAATTGCACATTCACAACACCCTCAAACAAATCTTCCTAGTTCAAATTCTTTCATCTGCAGACCAATCGAGTTACCCTTAATTAATATGAAATACAAAATCCAAACTCAATACAGAAACAAAACACAAATACACTTGCTCCCAGCTCAAAACAATTAACCACAATATCATACATTTCAATGAACACGGATATAATTAACATCAAAGAAATTCATGCACCCACCGACCCAAGAGGAAAAAAAGAGGCTAAATCAGATTATAATATCCTTATGCAAATATACTTGCTTCTCACAATGCCCACCAACCGTTGGGGTCTTTTCCTTTCGATTAAGGGACACATTTCACTTGGTTGTTAGAATTCTATTCAATCAATTTTTGATTCAATGGGAACAAGAAAACCTAGCTAGGACCTTTATTTATGTCATAATTTTTAGTTTCTTATTCCACCCTACATGTATATATAGTATATACAAATCGATGACATAAGAATCTAAAAATGGCACATTTCTTTTGCAGTCTTAACACCTAAACTAAGGCTTCCTGTTTCCAATCTCATTACAGTAGTAACCTCAACAACACGGTAATTTTCAGATCTATACAATAGTAATTTCCGCAATGAAAAAAGTTATTCCCAGCTATTTGAATAAACTATAGAATTTCTTTGTACTTTACAGTAATTCTATATTTTTCAGACCAAGTAATGTGACAAACGAGAATAAAAAGGTACAACGGTGAGAAAGAAACTTATAGGAAGAGGTAGAGAGATTCTTAATCAATAATGAATAAACAATAATCTAAACTCAACTTTTGAATAATTTATAATGAACACAATCCAAATTTTCTTATTTGACTTGATGATTTAAACAGAATAGCAGTTTACTTGGGCAACAGAAATTAATTTTTGTAACTACCCTCTTTAATATTATTCTTCATTTACACAATCTGTATATTAAAGAGAAAATATTTGTGGGTGGGCACAGTAGCACACCCCACATGAGTATCCAATCATATTCTGATACCATACCATGCACATGCAGCATGCTACGAGTGAGAAGAAAACAATTTGTTTTCCTTGATAAATGATAACTGATAAGGCAGTATCCAACTCAATTCAATGAAATTATATAACATGTCTATATGCTCTAAGGATTACAAGAAATAAATAAATAAATCAATTTTCCGTGCAAAGATGTTTCACATTAAACATTGGCTAGTCAAGATTGTACTGAAAAGAACATGAAGCCTTTCTTTTGTTGATTGGTAAGTAGATGCCTTCAAAATCAATATAGTAGCTGCTAGCATTCATGTGATCGTTTGCTCATTCGTCAATTGACACAAAAGAATAAATTAAGATTTTTAATACCTTTTCTTTTGCTTTGGACTAATTGCAAATGTAATACTGTATGACATTACTCAGCTTTCTAGAAAAAGAAAAAGAAAAATTCTTTGATTGGTCTTTCGTAATAGAAATGTATCAAAAAAAAATAAGCTTTAACAAGAAAAATAGTTACGCCAAATCAAAACTGGTGTTCCAGACTGATCAACAGAAAAACACAAGCAGCTCTATATTTGAGATACCTCCAAAAAAGCAATATACTTGTTTATCTTTGAAACATAAGCTGGCTTGCTAGTCTCCTTTATGATGCTGCTGTCCGCCACGGACAAGTGCAAGGCCCAAAGATGCAACTATTCCAACCAGGTACCCTACAATGGCTCCATAACTCACACATATTTGCCATTCCTGTAATTGGGAATGAGATAATTAAGGTCCAAAAGAGAAAAGACAACCCCAACAACACTTTCATTTAAGAAAAAAAACCATAATCTAATTTAAAACCAGATTGGTTGAGGAAATATCCAACAAACCAAAACATAAAACACGGAGGTTATACATCAATACATGGACGTAATACAATTTCAAGTTCAAAAATATGTATTCCCTCCGATGTTTTAAAAATCGGCTGAGGCGGCAACCTTGAGGCGCACCTCAATTCGCCTCGGCCGTCCACTACGCTGAGGTGCCACCCTCAAGGCTTTCAAACCCTAAACCCGCCTTGAGGTGGTAGCAGGGAAAAGAAAAATGGTGAGTTTTGGGGATGTGACCTTAAGGCTTTTTTGTCCAAAAGAAAATTAATTTAAAGAAAACCCTAAACAATAACAACTAAACCCTAAACTTGCCGGTTCTAAAGAGTGGGAAATGAAAATATATATATAAACCTTGCAACCCCCTAAAGTGTGACAAAGGAGAACCAGCTCCAAAGGTAATTTAATATTCTCTTCTTCTCAACCCCCTACCATTTTTTTATTAAACCAGCTTACAATAACTTGGTATACCAGTCTAATTGAAACCTTGTTAAATCATAGATTGATTATTATAAGCTGATTTGGTACAAAAATGTAAATATGATGGCATGGTAGGGGGCTGTGTAGAATAAGAGAAGAATAAAATACCTTTGAGATAGTTCTGCCTTTGTCACACTCTAGGGACTGAGGTTTATTTTTTTTTATTTTTTTTTCACTCACCATTCTAAAGACAGTCAAGTTTAGGGTTTAGTTGCTATTGTTTAGAGTTTTCTTTAACTATTGAAGAAAAAAGCCCTTAAGGTCACAACCCTCAAAACTCATCGTTTAGCCTTTCCCTACTACCACCTCGCAACCTGAAGGTGGCTTTAGGGTTTGAAAGCCTTGAGGCTGGCGCCTCAACACGGTGGACAGCCAAGGAGAATTGAGGCACCCCTCAAGGCAGCTGCCTTGGCCGATTTTTAAGACGTTGCAACTTACACAATCCGATTAATGATTGACACATATCACATATGCAGTAACAAAAAAGAAAGAAATTACTCCTTGGGAAACAAATATATGAATTGCAACAGTTTGTGTTGTATTATCAAAAGCAGTGTTGCAAAAGTTCCCCAGTAGGGCAGACTAGTCAGAGACTAGTTGTTAGGCAGCGGCCCGCCGCCTCGATTTCCTTGAAATCGCCGTGTAGGTGGTAAACCACCTAGTCGGCCAAAGTCGCCGACTAGTCCGCCTTAGTCGATCAATGTCGGCGACTAGTCACCGTTTACCGACTAGGGTTCAAAAGTTTTTTATTTTTAAAGACAGCTGGTGGCTGGTTGGAGAATAGAGGAGAAGAGAAGGCTGCTAGGGTTCGAGAAGAGAATAGGAGAGAAGGCGGCTAGATTTGAAAGAAAAAAAAAATCTCCTTTAACACCTCCAAAACTACGTAGTTTTGGTGGGATTCATTAAAAGATAAATTTTTTTTTCTCTCTACCATTCAACCTAACAGACCCCATTTTCATTTATTAACCTAGCAGCCTTCATTTCTCTTCTCCAACCAGCCGTCCAGCCCTTCGCCGCCGCTGGAGCTTGAAATTGTGCAGCTGGAGCAACCTCGACATCGTCCAGCCTTCCTCTCTACTTCCTCCCTACTTCTTTTAGGGTTTATTACTTTTCCGCCTAGGCGGGCTAGGCACTAGGCAATGGGTCACCGCCCAACTAACGACTAGCGCCTTCTGCAACACTGATCAAAAGCAATGCGATAATTATATCATGACCATCAAATGCTGTAAAAACTCAGACATTCCATGAAAAAGAGAGAATCCGTTATGTGAAGACTTTATCCAATGGTATGTAATAATAATTTTTTTGTTTCATCTAATTTTCATCTAAAAAATGAAATGCAACACAAATATAGAAAAATTTGTTAACACAAGTCCACAAATAAAATGTTAGAGAAATGATTACTCTAAATTTATCAATAGAAATTATTTTTCTAAATTTATTAAAATTATCAATAAAATATATTTCCAACTTCTTAAATAATCTAATCATACCACCTTTATATCTATTTCTACAAACAAGATCAAAGGAAGTACTAATATACCCTATAGGATAAAATGGTGATGAGGTGGAACATAGAATAAATGAAGGAAGTTATCAAGAAAGCAAGATGTAATTATTGGAAAGCAAAACTCCTAGGTGAGGTAGCAAAAGAACATGTAATCTAAAAATGCATGCTGGGCATGCTGAAACATGTGCGCCCAAACATGGAGTGCACAATCCACGACAAGCACAGTTGAGAGCAAATGAACAAGGTGAAATTTTCATAGTCAAATATTAACAAAGTAACAGGGGTTACATTCATATGCTCGAATGTGCAAATGCAAAATTCATCCAAAAATATGTTAATTCTTCCTTTGATCTTAATAGTAGAAATACTACTAGAGCTGATAAGACTAAATAATTTAAAATTTTGAAAGTGCAGTTCACTAGTTAGCTCATAATTTTGATAAATTTAAAGTAATTTCTATTACATCTGATTTATGGAGTAGCATTAACAATTTCATTATATTTATGCTACATCTCATTTTATTTATATACAAAAATGGATGATAAAAAAAAGAATTTTTGCATTACATTGGATGATGTCTCCACATAATAAACTCACTATTTTTTTATAACAGATATGCAAACAATTTTGCAATTCAAATGTTTACTTCTATTCTAACACCCTAAGGAATACACATAATCACCCGGTTTCAATTACAGCCAAAAGTGTTTTTGCGACTGATATATGAAAATCAGTTGGAATTCCACATATGTTGCAATCATGAATTTATTATGAAATGTTATTACTTTGCTTTACAATCACAAAGCATGTTCAATCCGGTGATGTTGACTGGAAAGTGACTTATGAGAGATGGTGACATACTGACATGTGTGGAAACTTTTTATAATGTTACATTGAATTGCTTTGTTCTTTTGCAATAGTTTGGAGCACATCAGATCATTTATCCTATGATCTCTATCATTGCACGTGATGACGTGATGTACTAACCCTTCCTTGAAGTATGCTTTCAAAGGTGGCAGGGTGGTGAGTTGTAACATAAAAAATGAACTGAATAACACCAGAAAGTTCGGAAGCTAAGCTATTAATTATATAAAACATTGGAATGACGCACGAGAAATAGCACAAGATTTGCAAGCAAAATTAAAATAATAGTTTCAAGACTCTGACACGTAACATGTTCATTGACCATTTGATATAAGATTGATTCACAATGTAATTGAATAATGCAACACAACCCAAAGGTTTTGTTTAAAACTTATCCCAAATGATGTAGCAATTGATTTATAACTGTCATGTAGATTGTGGGATGATGTGGTAATTATAAATCAATTGTCATATTATTTGGAATGAGTTTTGGGCAAAATCATTTGGGCTATGAAGCATAATGGAAATTATAATTGCTTGTAAAATGATTGGGAAATGTAAATAATTGGTAGTTAAGTAGATGCCACTCTAGTTTTGGTGTACGCTAACTATAGTGATGCAAATCTCTTCCAATTTTATATATATGGGGAAGGATCCATGGCCCTATTTTTTTACACAACATTTGACACAATTTCTTAGTCATTGGATCTTAGATGTTTGGATGGACAAGATTTAATGATTTTATTTTCCCTTTTCTCTTTCCTTATTAAATGCTGATATTTTCTCTCACCTTTTGAAGCTTTTTTATCTCTCCGAATTATTATTATTTTATTCAATTCTCTAACCTTTTTAAATTTCTCCCTTTTTTTTATAAAAAAAAAAATCCTTTTCTTTTTACTTTTTATTTTTTCTACTTTACCTAAAACTGAAAACATCAAGTTTTAAGTTTTGACTTTCACTCTTTAGTCTTTAAAATCCTTCGTTACTGTTTTTCTTTTCTTTCTTTCTCTCTTTTTACTATTCTTATTTCTCCATTTACTTCATCTAAAACCAGATGCAATAAATAATTCAATGAAAAATTACTAACGAATACATGACTTTATCTTTACTTTCTTTGATATCTATACCTGTATTGGTAAAATAAAAACTAGAATCTGACTTGCATGACCTGCTCTATTTTATAACCACAGCACAAGTTCTCTATGTTTCCGAGTTTACCTATTTATCTGCATTTCTAATAAAGAATCAAAGTTGAAAAGTCTTAAAATTCCAAGTTTTTTGACATTTTGAAGAGGATAAAAATTAGTTCATGCTAATCCAAGGAAATAGAAAGAAAAAAAAGAAAGGGAAAATGAAGGATTTTAAAGATGGAAGAGTGACGTCACACTAATGTTCTGGTTTTAGGTAAAAAAAAAAGACGTGAAAAGAAAAAAAAAAAAAAAAGGAAAGAGAAAAATTAAAGAGGTGAGAGATTTGAGTAAAATAACAATATTTTAGGGAGATAAAAGATTAAACGGGAGAGATAAAATATCAACATGTAATGACGAAATAATAGAAAAGAGATAATAAAAACATTAAATCTTATCCATCCAAACATCCCTCTAGGATTTAATGGCAAAAAAATTGTGTCAAATGTTATGTAAAAGAATGGGGTCATGGATCCTGCCCCTATATATATATATGGAATTTTTCCTATCAGCACCCCCTTATTTTAATACAATGAGCACCTTTGATGAAATTGCATGCAATTGAATATTTTTAGATGAGATTTTTTGTATGCATCCTAAGAAAATTAAAATACACATTTGGTACAAATTTGGAAATTATTTGGATGAGAACTATTTTTTCTTATATTTCCCAATTTTTAAATGTTTTATCTTCAAACAGATCGGACAAAATTAGTTATTGTACCCGAAATTTTTTTAATTTTTTCCACAAATGTATTTCAATGTTTTTATCATCCATACAAAAAATCACATCAAGATTCAATATATTCCATTAAATTTTATCAAATGTGCTTAAAGTGTACATCGTAAAAAGTCCTCGTTGGAAAATTTCTATATATATATTATCATATGAAAAAAAAATTACAAACAAATTATACAAAAACTAATTTCAACAAAAAACATTTTCTAATAGATCATATCTAACTTATTTAATTTAAAAAAATTAACTTAAGAGTTTTATTGTGAGCGGTCCAGCCCGGACCTATCAAGATCCAGTCTGTACTGGACTAAAAGGGCTGGACCAGGCTCCTTAGCAAATTCTTAGGTTAGGTTTGGTTTGGTCCAGTCCAATAACTATATGGAACAATACCTAGTCCAATTCAAAGTTCAGGATACCCAAAAAATTCGAACCGGATAGATATTTGGTTACATGAGAATAAGGTCAACCTGGACCAACCAAAGGCCCAAAATGTGTACCGATACCGAATATGGCAATTATCAATATGGCAAACAATATTTTCAGTTAAATGACAGCTATAGTGGTGGCAGAAGTCTGTTATTGCACCAGAGAACACGAGAGTATTAAGAATAAAGTTATGCAGCACCATCAACCAGATTTTGTGAAAACTAGTAATCGTTTGGGAAGGATAAAATGCTTGAATGGTAGATGAATAAAAGAAAGAAATTAAAATATAATATACCAAAAACTCATCATAATTACTATAAAAAAGAAGATAAGCAAAAATGGGAAAGAAGAAAGGTATAATACTCGGTAAATAGGATTCTAAAGGGTAAAAAGAACTACCTGCCATGGCTTCTCCCAATCGAGTGGCATCGGCCAAGCACCAAACCAAGCTCCAATAATAGCTGCGTGGGCTGGTATACAAATCATATATTCTATAGACCTATTTGGCCTAAAAGTCGATAGATTTAAAACTTAAATTAGCACATAGTAGTTGTTTTGAATGATTACAACACATGCATCCTTACTAATTGCTCATAGAAGACAACAGTTTATGCTAAACTGAATTTCCCCCTATTATTAGTTATGTTTCTTCTCTTATAAGCTTAATTATGTCTGATGAAAGATGCCATATAACATGTTTGGGCCCACAAGAAGACTATGAACAAAATCTAAGTTTGGTAAAAAAATAAAACATCTTATGCTAATATTAATAGTTAATATGTGATTACTAGAATTAAACCACCAAATAATGTGTAAAAGATTACTTTGTATGTGCAAATATCCGTTGCCAATCTGCCCACGATGATCCAAATACAGAAGCAGCAGGAACACACTGAAAGTACACCAGAAGTCACTCCAAGAGTGTAAGAATGGGATAACCAACATCAAAAACATAATTCAAATTGCAGGTAACTTGCCATTGTAAATAAGATGACATTATATCCAAAATGTATATAGTAATATAGTATATACAGCAACAAAGACACAAGATGCGGTTTAAATAACAAAGAAAATACCCAACTAAATATCAATAGTCATTTTACATTGGGAAAGACTGAATCAAGTCGAGTACTTACGGTAAAAAGAGACATCAGAAGCGACCAATTAATTGTCTTTGGTAAATACATGTGTTAGATAAGACAGGGATAACATCAATACACTCTTATAAAGTAAATGAAAGCAAATTAAAAACGATAAACAAATACTGTCTACAAGTTATCATCGCAAATTACATTTAATCAATGATTATCCAGATAAAGTTCTTGTCTTCATAATTGAAAACATAGTCACAGTTGAGATTGGGAAGTCATCAAAACTTGAAGTAAATACCCCATTTTAGATTGTCCATCATGATGAATTTTTACTTTATTGTTGACATTAGAAGCAACCAATTAATTGTCTTTGGTAAATACCTGTATTAGATAAGACAGGGATAACATCAATAAACTCTTATAAATTAAATGAAAGCAAATTAAAAGCGATAAACAAATATTGTCAACAAGTTATCATTGACGATTACATTTAATCAATGATTATCCAAATAAAATTCTTGTCTTCATAATTGAAAACATAGTCACCGTTGAGATTGGACAGTCATCAAAACTTGAACTAAATACCCCATTTTAGATTGTCCATCATGATGAATTTTTACTTTATTGTTTTGAGAAAAGGGAAGAAATGAAGTATTTATGGAAAATATAGAGGATTTGTGTACTAGACAATGAAAAAAAAGTGTATTGCTTAAAGGATCAAGAGGTGAGAAGTGTTCCAACCTCAACTGTGATATCTGTATTCAGAAATAGGCTAAAAGGCACAAATTCAACCATCCATTATTTCACATACTGAATCCCAACAGGTGCGCCCAAAGCAATAGCTCCCAAAGCATTTATAAGGGCACCTACAAAATATAATATGGACAAGTAAATTTAACAGAAACCCTTGTTTGAGAACAGAATGGGATAAAAATAAGGTCCTAAATAATGTGTTGAATCAAAGTGTAAGACCCCATTGTTTTAAAAAAACGTTATTACAAGTACGTCAATGTAAATCCAGGTTAGGTGACCAACCCAGCTTCAAAATGAGGTCAACATAAAGACCTTCCTTTGCAAATAAACTTGTATGCAACCTAACTATATCAATAAATAAATTTAAACTCTAGGACAACATTCAAACAAATTAGATAGAGCCTAATGCTAAAAACAGTCATTATATAGAAGTTAAACAATATTTCCTCTAGCAATGCAGTTTAAAGTAGCCTACAGTTGATTTATATTACAGATATAACAGATCACATCCATAACCAGAGGATAGAACTACAGTAGCTACGTGACAGCATATTCTTCATCATTTTTACTCAATCAAGATCGGCGATATAAACATAAGTCTTTTGTTTTCTCGAAGCATTTTTTGTATACAAAATCAATCATCATTTTCATAAAGACCCTGCATCACTTAAGTACTTCACAATAATAGCTTCAATCACAAACATAAATAACCAGTTCCTGACTTCCTGGAAATAAATTCCAAACTCTACACTAACTTGAAGCAAAACATATATAACTGTTTCCCTACAAATTTGTATCACAAATACGTCTTCGATAAAAAAAAAAATCGAATTAACAAAGACTGCCAATCTTTTTCAAGTCACTAACAATGTTCTACTGAAAAAATGGCTCAGTTATTTCATACAAATATATCTTTACCACTCACTAATCACAAAAAATGTCAACATATATCAGGTAATTAATCAAATTAGTAACTATTAAAGCAACACCATTTTATTAAAATCTAAATCTGAAAAGTACATAATTTTTCCTCATAAAACTATTTAAAATAAATGTTTTTTTTATCTTGAAACTAACAAAACAATCATAGACCCATAAAAATTGTCTATAAACAAATGCAACTTCATTAATAAAAAAAACACAAATCAGAAATAAAATTATCAGACTAACCAACAGGAAGTCCCAGTATGGCTCGCACTACAGCTTTCAAGTACTGTTAAAAGAAAAAAAAATACTTAAAATTAATATAAATAAACCAGCAAAAATGAGAAAAAAACATGGCATTAATGGTGTTTTAGAAAATAAATGGGAATTACCGAGCATTTGTCCGGATTCTGTCGGAAACAACTGTAAAGAAGAATCACTATTGGAGTCTCAACAGCCTAAAAAGGGTTCAATAAAATCAATGAAAGTTGATATTGTGAATTTATTGACATAATTGATAATTTAAAGAAATTAAAAAAAAAAAAGACTGGTACCAACTACCAAGATCAAACAGAGGGTGTGAGAAGGATGAGAGCCGAGATTGATGGAGTATACATTGTGGGCCACCCAGATTCCGACGGCTTAGCCAAGTCCGCAGATGGGATGTATCAAAAATGCTCGTGTTATTGACATTGATTGCGACGAATTCCAAGTTGAAGCTTTCGACACTCTGTTTTTTCTGCTGATTTTGCAACTTCGTATACTCTTTGAATATACGGCTACAGGTTTGTATTGGGCTAGAGTGGGCTGACTGAGTCCACAATGCGACTGTATTAGTCATGAATGAGAAAAAGAATTAGCAAATTGCGGGTAATGGTACGCTTCCCAAATATCAAGTAATGTTAGGTTTCCAAATGTTTGTAACAGGTAAGGTGTCGATATCTTGTAAATTATGAGATTTTGTGATGAGTAATTTGATAGTAACACTAGAGGCCGAGCCATAAATTTCATTCAATGGGGCCTTAGATCAAAGTTCAAACATACAAAAATTTACAAGCATAAATAATAACGGTAAAACTTTCATATTCACTCAAAATTGTCGATGTATTTACAATTGTCTTCGACGCGATTTCATGTATTGAAATCATTGCACAGTATATTTGTTATCACTACTTTTAAACACATCTCTTTCAATTTGCACAACTAAGCTATCATTCAAATATTGATCTCTTATTTGATATATATCTTTTTTTAGAAAAAAATAAATAAAAATCAATATATACATGACTACTTCAAAATCGAAATAATAATAGAAACAATTGAATTTCGTCTTACAATAAAAATATAAACTTTACCACAAATAAAATAAGTAGGACAATAACAACGATCAATATAAACTCTTGAAAGATAATAAAGTTCAAATTAAAATAATAGCTCTAAAACACCTCTAAAAACTAATTACAATCTAACATATGTAAATTCACAATCACTATTCACTATTTATATAGTATAATGAAATTTAAAGTAGAATCAATAAAAGAACTATTTACGTTTAAAATTGGTAACTTTAATTAAATAACTAAACATACCTAATATGATAAGAATTTTGTATCAAAAATGTGAAAACAAATGTGAACAAAACTATGACGAGAACGAATATGTAAAGTGTGGTGTTTTGTTTGGCTAGAGAATGAATATAAAAAAACTAAGAAAAGAGTAAAACAGATGTTCTGTTTGGAAAGAAATGGATTATATATATATATATATATATATATATATATATGTATATTGTTATTTTCTTCTTAGTACGTACCGATATAAAATATATCAATGTATTGTGTGTGAACTATATATTATAGATAAGCACCGATAATTGTATACAGATTAGATCAAAACAATTAAATCTAATGGTTCACATACAAAACACTGATAAATATTTATTAATGCGTACCGAGGAGAAAAGTTTCCTTCGTGTGTGTATATATATATATATATATATATCTATCTATACAGAGAGAGAGAGAGAGTTGTACTGCTCTGACTAAAATAGAAAGGATTTTTGTTGGTAAAATAAGTTTTGGCCTGATTTGGGGCTTTTGTTTTAAACTATGTTATAAAAATATAATAAAAAGTTTAATTTTTAGTCCAATAACAGAAATTACTTACCAACGGTCTTAGGCTTACGGACTCAGTCCCAATAACTTAAAATCTCATTAACTTTTTTGACTTCAGCCCAATAACTTAAAATCTCAGAATCTTTTTTTGGACAGGGAGGCCTCAGAGTTCAGCCCCTGGTTAAGTACTAAATTCCCTTTGGTTGACCCCTCATATGCTACAAAAATTTGGACAAAAGGTTGAAAAGCCCAACATTATGTATTTATTATATCTTAGAAACCTACCCAAACAACCTCCGTCTTTGTCCGCAGTGAGAGAGTGTTTATAATTTTTTTTTTGTTAAGTATTGCAACTATTAAGTAGGGCCGCCGAGACTTGCCAAGAAGATCAAACAATACATACGCGGTCCAGATATCTATTCCCACAGTATAATAGAAAACTCTTCATGTTTGTAAAATGCATATAGTGGGACTCGAACCCCTACATACTAACACGTGCTAAGAGATGATGTGCAAAAAGTGTTTATAATTTAATAGTTCTTTGTACCTTTTAAAATTTTAAATTATATCGGTGCACACTAGAGAGAAAAATAACTAATATATATATATATATATATATATATATATATTTACATATTTACATATATATATATATATAGTTTTTCTACACTCATGACCGAACTGAACTTTTAAGATTATAACGGAAAAACCATCTATATATATATATATATAGAGAGAGAGAGAGAGAGAGAGAGAGAGAGAGAGAGATTTAATGGAGTTTTATTGTGACGAAATTGTTCAGATATATTTTGAAGTTTTATTTGCACTCCTCCCATGATTGCTCCTATCTCTGCTATAGTATTCTACACAACTGTACATTTAGGGTGCGTTTGGTACGGGGACGGGACGGGACGGGACAGAACAGGACAGGACAGGACTGGACTGGACAGGACAAGACAGTTGTTCCATATTGTGTTTGGAATGCCTGGGACAGAACTGTTGACTGTACTGTTATGTGTCTGGTATGACTGGAATAGAACGAGACAGGACGGGACAAGAGGTTTAAATGACCATAGTGCCCTTATTGTTATTGAAAAATATTTTAATTAATAATTTTACAAGACTATTTAAGATGGATGGTTGGGATTAACTTAATAAATTTTCAGATATTTATTATTTTCCAGATTGAATCTCCACCGTCCATCAATCACCATCATGATTGATTAATTATTTCAGATATTAATAATTGATGAACGGTGGAGATCCAATCTGGGATTGGTCTCCACCAACATTCAATTAATCTGGAAACATTTTTTCTTGTTCTTAAATCTAGAAATTCCATCAAAAAATCTGGAAAATCAGATATCTTCAAATCAAAAAACAAAACAAATCAAAAAACCCAACAATAAAAAAATCAGATTTCATCCAAAATTCTGGAAAAAAAAATGAAAACAAATCAAAACTTCTGGAAAAAAAATTGAAAACAAATAAAAAAACCTAACAATCAAAAATCGTATTTCATCAAAAATCTGGAAAAAAAATTGAAAAAAAAATAAAAATTACACAACAATCATCGTCAACATCTGATTTTCCAGAAATATTCATTATCATCAACCCTAATTTGTTTTTTTTCCAGAAATCATTCATGATTTTCCAGAAATCATTCATTATCATCAACCCAAAATTAAACCAATTCATTATCAAACCCACATCCACACACTGTCAACCACCACCACCACCACCAATCTCACCACCACCATCAATCAATCGTGTTGCCAACCACCACCATCAATCAATCTCACCACCACCATCAACCACCCCGAAGCCGAGAAAGAAGAAGAAGAAGAGAGATAGATCTGGTCGTCGTCAATCGTGCTTCCGGTCGTCGTCGTCGTCGCGCTTCCGGTCGTCGTCGTCGCTTCCGATCGTCGTTGTCGTCGTCGCTTCCGGTAGTCGTCGTCATTGTCGCTTCCGGTCGTCGTCGTCGTTGCGACGGTTTGGAGAGAAGAACATCGATCGCGATCGGTTTGGGGTTGGAGAGAAGAGAGAAGAGAGAAGAGAGAAGAGAGGAGAGAGAGGAGAGAGGAGAGAAAAAAATTAGGATTTTAATTTATATAGATGTAATTTTTTGAAAGTTTCAAGGGCAAAGAAGTCTTTTCCAGACTTATCCCATGGCCATGGACAACTTGGCCGAGGGTGTAGGGTGGGACAGTTTTTTGGGATTTTTGTCCCATTCTGTCCCATCCAGTCCCACCCTAAAATCGCACCAAACACGGGACAAGGACAAGTTGTCCCACCTTGTTCTGTCCTGTCCCGCGTAACAAACGCATCCTTAGGAATGGATTGAACAATGTGATGGTAATTTTGAGTGTTCTGAGAAGAGATCCGAGCATCATGAATATTTGGAAAAAATTCTCTCAACTTGTTCTTCATGCAATGCCATGTTCAGATCTTGTCATTTCCACGATCGTAATCTTTGCAAGTGTTTCCACCAAGATAAAATAATTTATGCAAATCGTAAATTGTAGTACTATTGGGGCTGATCCACAATTTATGTTGTTTCTATGCTGATTGTATATTCTCCAAAGCACTCTCTCCTCTTTCTTTCATTTTAATGGAGAAGTATGAAAGGTGAATATGTAACATTTAAGAAGGTAGTTGATTGTGGCTCATTGACACTAAGCCTAACAGAGAGGTAGTCTCGATAGCTCAACAGGGTATAGCAAAAACAAAGAATGATCACTAGCTACCAGTAGTTACCCAAGCATGGACCGCTATGCAAGGATGCAAGGGATAAATCCTACTAGAACAGAAATTCTTCTAAACTATCCTACTACACGGTTCTTTTTGACTTAAGTAAAAGACATTCAACATAAGACAACTATCCTACATAGTTCTTATTGACACAAGTAAAAGGCATTAAACATAAGACATTATGACACAATATTATCGGCACTCGAGAATGGAAAGCCTGGAAAGGAGAACCTGATCTCCATGCACTAGGAAAATCAAACTTGCTTCTCCAGCTTGTGTTGCTAAGAACCACTAGCTATAACCAGTGATTTATATAACGCAATCAAAATCCCACCTAAAAACTGGAGAAAACAATGAAAACTCAAAAACAGTGTTAAACAACTCGCTGGACCTGACCCTAATGCACATGTGACTAACATTGCTTGCTATGTAATGCCTCTACAGATATATCAACAAAAGAATAGAAAAAGAAATCGAAAACCCGATTGTTACAACATATCCAAAGTGAAGAATCAAGAAGGAAAGAAAAAGGAGCTCAGATTAGGAATACACAACAGCCCCATCTTCAATGCACACCACTAACTCACAAACCAATCATATTGGACCGGATCTTTCAAACCCCCAAACCTTTATGATCATTTTAAATCCCAAAATATCTGCTCACTGAGCTTCTCTTGTTAACTCTGAAGCATCAGTATCAGTTCCATGGGACTTCTTCAACTTCGCTACAAGAACCCACATGTTAGCAAGTTCATTTTCAAGATAAGCTTCTCTTTTCTTGGATTCCTCAACCTTCCTTTGAAGCACAGCCTCTCGTTGATCCTTCTCTAAAAAAGCAGCTTCATATGAATGTTCTCTCTCCCGGCTTTGAGCCAATTCCCTCTTGAGATCAGAGGGTGACCCAGCTTGGTCATGTCTCTTGATCTGACCATCTCTGCGCCCATTCCGAACTGTGCTTGTTCTGCGCTGGGTGGGAGAACTCTTCGCCGCTGCCAGTTCCGCACCTAGTCTTTCATTATGATTCATAAGCTTAGCAACTTCTTCTGACAATGCCTTAAGCTCAACAGCAGCAGCTGAGGCTAGTCCTTTGGCATATGAGCTCTCCTCTGCTAATTTCTGGTTCCGATGTTCTAGCTGTTCTTTTGACTCTGTTAATTCAGTTACTTTCTGCTTCAATTCTTCAATCTCAGTAGTCTGATTGAGAAGAAAAAAAAAAACAAGAGATTAGCTAATAATCTAATATTGACCTACATGTCAACTTAGAACTTACATATTGAAATTTAGGCTAACAGCTCTTACTATTTGTACCTGTACATGCCCTGGGTTTTATGGAATCACTTCTATGTAGAAAATTCATAACTTAGACACCTACCCAATCCCCAACCCCACTATTTTAAACTTTTCATGGACAAAAAGAGTAGAAAGAAAGATATCTCCACACTCGGGTACAACTATCATGGATCATGGTAGCATAAACCTATGACAGCACTGACACAAACTACTGATGTCACATATAGTTTACAGCTTACAATTTATCTACAAGTAACTTGTCCAAATACATTGCCTTCCAGCATTAACTTTGTCAAGAAAGTTTCCAACACACAAACAGTGTGGCTACAGCATGTAAGTAATCTCACATAACTCACGTTCGTGTGCACAAGCATACACAAATGCACGCAAATTTTTTAGGGGTTGAGAGGCTGTAGGCTGTAGGTTTGGAAGAATTGTTTTATGCAATCATGCTTTCTTGGGACATTACGGTTATATTAATTTGATATTGTATGATTTCAAGCTTCTTTTCACACAAAATGTTGTACCAAGATTATCATAGAGAACGCCCAAGTATCGGATAATAGGTTTACTATGAATGCAATGGGAAAGGTGCTTCATCACTTGATTTAAAAATTAATAGAACATAGATGAACAAATTGCCCGTTATATATTAGAATCACTTAAAAAAAATATCACACCATAAATGAAAGTTCAGTAATACCTCAAAGTTTTAATTGGCTTGTTGAAATATGCAAACAGCCTGGTTGCTTAAGACAGAATCATTTGAAATTTTGAAACTGTGAATTGTGGGATATTTCATATTATTTTCATCTGCTTCCTTTGTTTTTTTTTTTCTATAACTTCTTTTAGCGTGGGATCAACAATGTAGTGCATATGATATGGCACATGACACTGCTACAAGAACTAACTACAAACCTTATGAGAAGGCCAAGAGGCTATGAATACCTGCGCTTTATAGAGCAAGTTGTCTTTTGCTTCATGCAACACTGGAATTTCTCTGTCCATTCGATTTTCCCCGTGGAGGCTTTTCAATTCAGTGAATCTTTGTGAATAGCTGGCTACAGGGCTGAAATTTCTCAACTCAAGTGCATCTGAGAGCTGCTGTTTTAAGGAGGCAATTGTTTCCTGCAATCCTTCACATTCGCAGGTCTGATACAATGGTAATGTCCAGAATTACTCGCTGGTAAAATTATTGACAAGCCCAAGAAAGTTATATCCATATGTATGACTGTGCATAGATTGATAATAGGACTCTTACCTTTTGATTCAACTGCTCTTGAATTATACGGTTATCAGCAGCTTTAACCTAGAAACAGAAAAATATATTTAGTCAGATTTAAAAACGTAGATGACAACAATTAATGAAGGCTGAGTAAAGAAAGTTTCATGTCATATGATTCCTCCTTCAATCATATAATTGTAGTTCAATTGGTGAGCACCACAAATTGTGCAAACACCCTCTCAACATAATATGTAAAGGTTATTGAAACAATACTCTTGGCCAAGATATACAGAAGACTGATCACCTCAAGTTCAAAGGACTTCTCATTTAACTGTGCCGCTAATTCAGCAATAGACTGCATCATCAAACAACAAAGAGAATAAAGATGGACTGACATGAGCCAAGAGACCATAGTGATGATAAAGGATGCTAAACTTACTTGTGATACTTCTGAGTTATCCATTTTATTTTGTGAAGCCACGATGGAATCAGCAATTTGCTTTTCAAGCAAAGCAATTTGATCATTCTTACCCTTGATTTCATCTCTCAACATTCTAATCTCCACCTTAAGTAAACAAGGATCCCAAAATTAATTATTCTGAGCAAATCAAAAGCAGCTTATGGAAAGATAATAAGTAGATAATGTCAGTTAGTACTAGACCCAAAAGCTTAAGCTATTGGCTAAGGGCCAACTAATGATATAAAGCCCTCTAACACACCCCCTCAAATGCAAGACCATCAAGCTTGGAAGGCGGACCGTGCTGTAGATTCAGAATAAATGCAGTTGTAGATGCATGTAGGGGGGCTCAGACCCAGGATCCCAATGTCAAGTCAAGCTCAGTCAGTTACCACTAAAAACCCAAAAGTTTAAGCTATCAGGTAAGAACCCAACTAATGATATAAAACCCTTTAACACACCCACCAGACCGACAGACTTGGCACTTGACCAAGCCCAAATACAGATTCAAAATGAATACAAATTCCTGTGGGGGAGTCAAACCTAAGAACCCTAGGTCAGGCCAAGCTCTTACCATGTCAGTTACCACTAAGGCACTAAACCCAAAAGCTTAGCTATCAGGTAAGGGTCCAACTGGTGATATAAATCCTTCTAAAATAAATATACCTGAAGTTGTTCCTTCTGTGGGTTCCTTGCAGCCTCCTCGGACAACCGCTTCAAGGCACTTGAATGGAATGCCACTTCTCCAGACAGGATCTTTTGATGTTCCTTTAGAAGATCAATTTGATCAATTGTTTTGATGCTAGTCTGAAACAAAACAGAATGTATGACCTAAAGACCATTCATAATGCATTCTTATCAAATAACAAAAAAAAAAAAATGAATCCAAACCTTTAAACTAAAACCTCAGAGTCATTTAGGGATATGAATCAGGTCATTCAGGATGAACAAATGAGATATTTGTGGGGGCTCAAGTGGATTATTAGTAAGGACTCAAGCCCTCTTCCCTTCTCTCAGTTCCCTGTAGACTTAACCCCTCTAAAAATGATGACTGTTTGAAGCACAGCACACGGCTTTTAACTTCTCTCAGAGATGTTTTACCATTTTCTAATTTCTAAATGTTACTTGCAACCTCTGCCATGTGAAAAAAATTATATAAAAGAATTGCTAAACTCTACACTCTAAAGCTATAACCCTCCTAAACCCTGACATCTTTACTCTTGTTCTTTTATAGGTAATAGGCAACTTTGTTTTAAGAAGAAAAAGTTAAGTACAAAAGTGAACCAGTAGTCCACCAAAACGACAAACTAAACAGAAATTAAAAAAAAAAATACAAGGAATTTAATCCAGAACAACAGCCTTCCAATCGAACATGATGAAAAATAGAGAATCGTCTCTAAATTCTATAGAGTTATTGATGTAGGATGAACAGTAGAAATAGAGACTAGATACAGAATTTCGAGGAAATAGAGAGAATTAGGGTTTGGAAATAGAGACAGAACAGAAAGAGAAGAAACATGAGATTGTAAAACACACTATTCATTCAATTCATTATTCAAGTCTGATTACAAAAGACTCTGAATGGGCCTTTTATGGTTGCTAACATTAAAGAGATAAATATATAAACTCCCGGTAATGATAAAACAAACCTAACTAATATCTTAAGGAGATAATTATTGACAACTAATACTATCTAGATAACTATTTCCTATTCCCGTAGAGAAGCTAAATAATAAGCATTATCCCATGAAAAGTTGTCCTCCTCATTAGCTTCCTCAAAAATTTTATATTCCTCTCTAACCAAATAACCCACAAAACAGCAAAAATTCCACATTACCAAAGGACCGTAGCTTTCTTTCCTCCCCAAAAAGCATTAAGATCTTCCAAAAAGAGAGAGACCACAGACCAAGGAGCAGCCACTGAAAACAACTTACTCCATAACTTTACAACCACTAAACAACGGAGAAAAAGATGATTCAAATTTTCTTCAAAATTCTTGCATATAACACTCCAAAAGGGAAGGAGACAAGAATTAGGATATATCTCTTCTAAATAATATCACAAGTATTTATTTTGTCATGACTCATGAGCTATAAACCATCACAAAAATTTGATTTTGTTAGGAACCTTTGACTCCAAATTACATTAGTATAATCAAACAATAAATGAGACTCTTCATTCACTAACCACTTACAGAAGGACTTGCAAGAAAAGATTCATTTAGAATCCTTAGACCATGCCCTTCTATCTTCACTCCTGTATTGAAAGAAATACCGTCTAACAATGAGAGAAGAGAAGGAAATTCTTGAATCTCTCTAACAGTCAAGTTTCTCCTAAAATCAAAACACCACTTGCTATATTGGGAGGACCTTTGCAATCTACGTTAAATTATCGCACTTTGTGAGTAGAAAGGAATATATAATCTTAAAAACCTCAAGCATATGGGTGTAGAATAAATCCAACTATCCTCCCAAAAACTGAAAACATATACGAGCACCGTTTCCAATAACAAACTTCAAATTACAAGAGAAATCATTAAATCCTTGCCTTATAATTTCCATGGGCAGCGGCTAAAACCTCTAACAGCCATATTAGAATCCCACCCATTTTCTTGGAGATCATACTTTTAATAACTTTATACCACAATGAATAAGGCTCCAAAAGAAATCTCCACATCCATTTTTGAAGCAATGCTAGGTTTTTCTTAACAATATTCCCAATCCCTAAACTACCTCTATTTCGAGGTAGAGAAACAAACTTCCAATTAATTAAATGGGGTTTAAGTGTTATATTTCTCAATAGAAACTCAAATAACAGCATAGTTTTGTATGATCAATAACTAAATATGCTCCAAGTTATTAATACAGATAAAATCAAGGTTCTTAAGGGTTTTCTCAATAGAAACTCAAATAACAGCATAGTTTTGTACAGAAGCACATTTAGCTCAACTTTGATTTGGACTCAGAAAGCAAAGAGTTCCAAAAAAATACATATGGAACTAAAACACAAAAATGGCCAGGCCAGAAAGGGCAACAGGACCAATGCAGATTCCTGGGCACTAAATTGGAAATGATAGACCATGTTTCCAAGAAAAGTTAAGAATACATTAAAAAAAAATTATAACACTGCTTATCTAGCTGAGTATTGACAGAAAACCAGAACAGGTGGCCCCACACCCCTCAGGGATCAAGGTACTCATGTCTAAAAGTATGTTATAGTCCAGCTTATTGAGAGTGATGATAATGTCTTAGCAGAATGTGCACGAATAGTTGATAGACTTTACTCCCCACAAAACAATTTTCTAGCACCGAAGGAAAAAATAAATAAATAATAAAGTTGCTTACCAAAGGTGTCTCCTGTCCAAGGAAATTGTCCTCAGGAATTTCTCTATCCTGTCTAGACTCAGAGAGAAGATCAACAGATGGACAGATTTCTGTAAGACCAGAATGAGGTCTGGATTCTGTATGAAAATTACTGCTCACAGCTTGAGGGGTTGATGGTGTACTGCAAGATTTCATTCCACTTGATTTATCACTGCTGCTTGTCAATGGCCCCAACCCACTATCTCGTTTCTGATAAAAAATAAAATAGTTAAATTATGTGAGCTTTCGAAACTGAGAAACAAACATATAGCAAAAATGGAGAATACAAGATTCTCAAAACTATCACATAAAATCATACTGAAGGCAGATAATTCAACAAACGGATCATACAACTATCTAGAACGAATCATTTTAGCAACATTCGGGTAATTTTGATTAATTGGAAAGAAATGAATAAAAGGAATTATGAGGATTATAAGGATGAAGAGATTGATCCTCCGTGGGATAAAGTTAATTTGCATGCTTCTCTTTGGGCATCCAATTTCAAGGTAAATTCAAACTTGGGATGTTGTCTACTGATTTCACATAGTGATCAAATTTATTTTCTTTCTTCTGGAAAAAAGAAAACAGATCAACCACAAACTAAAATAAAGTACTTTCTAAAGTTTAGGTGGCTTTGGGAGTGTTGTTAGAATGCCCTTTTGTTAAAAAGAAAAAAGAAAAAGAAAAAAAAAGTGTTTTCTACAAAAACATTAAAAAAAAATTGCTATTTGAGAAAACACATCTGAACCAAAAAAGGGCTTTCTAGTGAAGATCTATTAAGTACCTACCAAAAGCATTCTCAAACATACAGTTAATGGGAAGACGTGAAATAGATGGTTGCCATAAGTAATACTAATCACACATAAAAGCATATAATTTAATTTCTGAAAACTGCTATGATATAGAATATTACTATATTAGAACAGAGATTCATCAATTTTTTTATTTTTGAAGAAAGTAGCTATATGTTTCAAGTAGAAAAATGATTATAGTAACACACTCAATGATTCCTTCTTTACCGATTTTCATACTGTGAGTTGTTTGAGCTGCATTAATGTGTGGAAATTCAACTCAAACGGAGATTCATCACAGGTGAGAAGAGATTCAACATTTCAGCAGAGGCCCCAGTACGATACAGAAACAGAAAAAATAATTGTCTATCCACAATCAACTCTAACATTAAATACACATGACCACAAATAATCTAACTTTTAATGCAACGAGCTCACGTTAGTGCTAAAATATTGTTAAAGATATACATGTTAAGGACAATTATCAAGTGCGGGATCCCGTACGAAAAATTTGTGCAGGATCACTGACTCCCACCGGTGGTAATCGGTGTAAATTTTTTTACACTAATTCCCACCGGTGATAATTAGTGATCTCACACGAAAAATTCATGCGGGATCCCGCATTAGAAAGTTACTCTACATGTTAAACACTTTGATTATAAACTGCTGTCTTCAAAAGTTTTATATTCTCAATTTTCATATTTCCTGCAACTACAACAACTTATAGCAAAGGTGCTGCAACATTAGATGCAGTGCTGAAGAGGATACAGAGAGCAAATAATAGAAAAAAAAATCTGTGTTTATCAATCTATGATAGATTAATGGGGAAAGATCCAGATAAAAACCCCTCATTTTGTGCCTCAGTAAGTGAATGACTACCTGCAGATATAAACTGATAAAAAAAATGTTAAAAACATCAATATTACCCGCAGTTTTAACCAGTTTAGCAATCCATGCTTCCGAGTCTTCTTCTCCTCTTTAATTGTATCATCTGCAGTTTCAGCATTCCCTTCGAGAGAAACATACAAATCAATGTTTTCATCATCCAAGATAAAGTCCCGCCTTCTATGTGGTAGATATGCAAGCTGGATGTTTTACATTAGATAATTAGAACCGGATCAAACAAAGTTGAGAGAAGATTTTTTTTTTTTCTTCAAGATAGCACTCAGCATCTAGCAAAAATAAAGTTAAGAAAGTATAACTCATGAATTTGAGATCTAAGGTGGGTAAGCAAAAACTTAACAAACAATTTTGAGAAAATCAATCATAGCACCTCTTCTTCTCCAAAGGAATGTCTCCTCCTTGGACCAGGGCGGTGGGGAAATCTTGATGATTGTGAAGCTTTTGATGAGACCAAAATTAACTTTGTTAATCGTTGTATTCTGCTCAATAAAGCCGCTTTAGCTTCTTCCTCTTGTTCCAATCTTGATTGTAGCTTGACTTGTCCATCTTCTAGCTTTACGCATCATGGTACAGAAAATTAAATACAAAGTTATACAAACATTCATTTTTCATTCATAAAGTTCATAAAGCTTGTCAAATGATGACATAATCAATACCACTGATGAAAACAATATCACAAGGTTAAGATGAAAACGAAAGAAATAGAAAAGAAGACAAATATTTGAAAACTAGGTCAACACAACACTGAGGATATCCATTAGGTTCTGATTATGCATGACACAATATCGTGCACATCATAATTTGTATTGAGTTGAAATCTAAATCCGTATCTATGTTTAGATCATATAAGAATACTCATAGGAGAGGATAAGATGGTCAGTTTAGAAAATTCATCTAAAGATACAAATAATAAAGTTAAGAGTAGCCTTTCTATATAAATTAAAAGTAGTGTACAATAACAAGGTCATGCCCATGGGGGAACAAGGGGGGAGGTATTGGCGTTTATACCACAAGAAAATAGGATTGCTACTTTGCGTACCTATCTTCTTGGTCATCAAAATATTAAGGATCAAATTATCTGGTTCCTACTCTCAAAAATACTAAAATTACCAAAGCTTTTAAGAGAAGTGAAAAATAAAAATGAATGGATATTGAGAAAGTGGAATTTCAGGATTTTGAAAATTTAACTTGAAGAAAACATGTTGAGCATTTGATGCACTTTTTCTGCCTTTCACATTCTAACAATCAATTGCTTAAAATGTAAGCAGCATAAAAATGCTTAACAAGGATATCTTGTTATCGATAAGCACTTGTCTACAAGGGACTCAACGCGTCACATATCCCTAAAGTAGTCTTTCTCCAGAAAGAGCTGGTCTACAGTCAAGGAATGTGTTAGACAGTCTGCTCAATAATGCATGGCATAGTTCTGTGGGCCATGACCAAAGTATTAGAAAGACATTTATTCTGGTAAAATATTCAGTCTCAACTATATCTATATAGTTGAGGAATCAATGATCCCAGAAACTTCTAAGTCAGGACCCAAGAAAATTATTTAAGTCTAACACACAACATCGTGTGAAAGGTTAGGTTTAATCAACAGAATTGTCACATGAATGCAAACCTTCCCCATTTTTCTCTATGTTGTAACTTAATAGATTAGAGGATTTTCAAGATTTGAACACAAAGATCTCTAGATCGAATAGGCTCTCATACCATGTTGAGGATCCAATAATCCCCAAGTTTAGCTTATAGGTAAAAGCATGGCAATACTATTTAAGTTCTAACATATACCCAAGTAATCAATGAGCCTCAATTAAATTTATGCTTGATCTTTTGGCAATAATAACCTACGAGAATTAGGATATTTCAAACAACTAAACAAGGGGAGAAATTGAACTTCTATTTTTCAAGCATGCTGGCCAAACAACTGACAGAGCACAAATTTCTGCTAGGACTAGAAATTGAAGATCAGCATACTAAAAGATATAATGAGAATATAATATATGCAAAGAATTTACAGGCAAGACATGCAGTGAGGTTGAAAGGTAAGTTGACAAGTTAATTTCAACAATAGCAAAAGCCATAAGCCCAACACACAGAATATGTTAGAATATAATCAATTAGATTGTATAGTTGACTGATTGATTGCTTAATTAGTGTAATTGATTGCTTGATTAGTGTAGTTGACAATTAGCTTGATTGTAGAAGATCATTGTATTGATTATAGGAGAATCATTTTCTTGATTCTCACTCATGTATTTCCCTATAAATTGACTCAATATGGAGAAGAATAGATAACAAACTCTTAATTTGTTCAGAATAAGCGTACCTTCTGCTTTAGGAGAACAATATCTTCTCCTCCAGTATCTTTCAGTTGAGGAACTGTTACAATACCCCGCTTCAAGTGTTCTAACTCTTCCTTTAAACAGCGTATCTCATTTTGGTATTTCTTAATAAGTGATTTCTCATCGATAATCTGCAGCCAGATCTAATTACTCAAAATAACTGTCAAGAATGAATACTTCAGAGATTTATAGATTCAGGATAACATACCTTGTTTTGAGATGCTTGAATTTCAATGTGTTTTGCACGATGGGCGAATTTCAACGTATTATGTGTCTCCTCTGAATTACTTGATGAAGGAGTGACTGTGCAAATGAGCTGAAATTTCAGAAAACAAAGATTAAACTGTGAAAGGAATATGCTTCATTGTATATAGCACCAAGAATATATGCCAAGAGTGTTTTGATGGAAAAAATAAAGAAACAAGAAAAACTAAAGAGAACAAAACAATTAAACATGTAACCGGGCTTACAGATACTCGGCCATGACCACTTAATGAAGATTGAAGGAGCCGGGTTAATTTAGAGTCCCTATACGGTATATGTGTGGCCCTCCCATCTGTTAACTTTGAAATAACCTAAGACAAACACAAGTTTTATATTTGTTTGTGTACATATGGTAAAACATCTATTTACAGAATTATTGCCAATGGCTTGGGTAACAACAGTATAAGAGGCCTCACAGTTCCAAGCGTTAGCAGGCTTTTATTAATATAAGATCCCTCCTTCCGCCTGACACCCGTAGTTTCAGCCTTAGAGCTCTCTGAACCTGCCAGATCGATGAGGTGCTGCAAGTATAAGTAACAATTGGAAAAGTTAAAAAGAAATTCACCGGCTTTTATTTCTATAGGAAACAAAATTTTTAAAATACATCACAACTGAAAAGAAATACATCAAGGAAATAAACATGAGATTATGTTTTAAACATTAAGAGTAGGTTGAAACTAGAATCCACTCAAAGTGAACAACAAATAACTAATGTCAGTCCCAGGAGTACGGCCTTAGAAATTACCAGTTGGGACAACTATAAACTAAACCACAAGTAAAGATGTGATGACTTCCAATAACAGTCAGAAGTTAATAACCCAGGAGTAAGGCCTTGGAAATTACCAGTTGGGACAGATTTACAGCTTCCCCTTCACTATTTTCCCCATATGTGCTGCTCTCTATTGTCTGTAAAAAGTTAGGTTGCAAGGAAATTAGTTAATAAGAGGAACAGAACATATAAGCTGATATGCATACTGATCATAGTGAAAAGTAGATGTAGTGAATTATCCCAAAACATAATGACCAGAAGATGATCAACATGTCTGACACGTGAACAAACACAAATTAGAATAGCACAAGAACATTGTGTCTTATAACAATTATAAACTATAAACTAAACCACAAGTAAAGATGTGATGAATTCCAATAACATTCAGAACTCAGAAGTTGATTAATAACAGTAAATTTCTCAACAGAAGGGTTACATAATCAACATATACATCTTGCGAAATAATACCAAGAAAGAGTTCAACCACTCAATAATGGAAGTATGAAAGGAGACGTTAAACATTGGACACCAAAACATTAGGTTTGGAATTTAAAAACAAGGAAAAGATAGACTTGGATCTGATGAAAGCACTGGTATAGTGGCATCAGGAGAAACCTGGTTTAACATGATGATTTTATAATGACAATGATTGCAACGGAAGTTCTTGTAAAGTAAACAAACACTGAAGGAATATAGAGTTGTAAGAGAAAAGGAAGATAAAGAAAATTTAAGAAATTAATGGAGTTAAATTTTAGGCTTTGGATGGCCTGCATCAAAATTACATGGAAGGTGAAGGAGTAGCCAGCAAGATAAGTGAAAGGAATCAAGGGTCCTACATAATGTTGCATTAAGGATGAGAGCCTAAGAGTTCTATCAAAGATATATAACAATAAATTATAGCAGTTTTCTTCTATGAATAATTCAACTAAAACACATTGGGATTTGCCTTTATCAGCACTAAAAATCCCTTTGAGGTTAAAAGGGACAGAATTCTTGATAACTTGCATATCTAGTGTATAAGAACTTGGGAATGGAAGTAAACTACGAAGGCTTTAAGACCAGATGTACTGCAATAGAGACTCAGGAATGTAGGTAACTATGTATGGTCTTGCACTCTTCGTATTGACACTTTTTTTTTTTATGTATTACATAAATTCGGGGTTTTGAGGAGGACAAGAGGAGTATACCACTTGACCAACTTCATCTCATGTGTATGTGTGTCTAATATACCTCACCTAAAAAGTATTAAGGAAAGTTGGAATATTCTATATGAAAAAGCAATTGAAATGCGGAAATTAACTAAAATTACAATTTGCTTGCACTATTAAGGTGCAAGAATACCAGTGTAAATATAGTATGGCTCCGGCTGCTTAGTAAATTGAAATTTGTGGATCCCACATGTCTGTGCTCTGTTGTAAAAAACCAACATCTAATTACAAAGCATGAAAAATATTTTATGAATAGTATCATAAAAACAAGGCATTAATTGGAATGAAATCCGCAATCAATTGGCAAGACAAGCTAGCAAAGCTTCTCAAACAACCTAGACAATATGAAAAATGGATATATGTAAACTATTTTTTATATCAACTATCAAATTACTTTTTATATTCAAAAATAAATTTAATTAATGACAAACAATAGTCATTAAATTACTTAAACCAAAATCTTTATTTTTTTTTTTGAGGAAAAATAAGTTTTTATATTAGTTTTGAAAAAATAAGGCATTCTAAATTCAATTGGTAAGTGACAAAAAACTCTCCACACATAATCATCCAGTTTTACCATGATACCAACCTTTTTTCTTTTTTATTATTTTCTCACCCTCCTGGATATAACAAAATCAGACATCAAATTTACCTTCTCCAGCTGCTATAAGTGAAAGGGCATGAGCAGGTGATAGTACAACTTCTTCCTTCACACCTTCAACAAAGGTTCCCTACAACCAGCAATAATGCAATTAATAATAGTACAACTTAAAGATGGTCTGAGCAAGTTCTAAGCACAACCTAGCCTGTCAGACTATTAATGATTGCTCCCCAAAAACCACATACAGAAGAACCCTCTATTGTGGCTCAACTGGGATACAAGGTCCATGATGAACCACTACACCAAAGACATAACCCCTAACACCAAAGCACCTATCCCTTTCTGAGGAGGGAATACCATACCCCTAATTATTAAGAAAAATCAATTCTACTCCAAAGCACATGCTGATTTCTGGCATAATATGGCAGCTCAACTAACTTCTAAACCAGGTCATTAGAGGTTCTACATGACTCTGATACTGCATTCATCTTACCCTAATTAACCATGATAAGCATCCACCCAACTTAGCCAAATCTTTGGCCTGTGATAAAAAACTTTTACCACCATTTATATTGCACATTTTCATCTCTGTATGTGTGTGGATATACAGTGAATTATTACTGAAATCAGATGCATGCAGACTAACATTAAGAAATCATAGACAAAAATTTTACTATACTATAGGATGACCACACTGTAGAACAAAATAGTCAATTATCGAACACCAAAATTAAACATATGCAAAGTGGTTAGAAATCGAAATGAAGGAGAACAGACAGCAACACCCACTGCATACACAGCTTGCTTACAAAAAGGACCTACTTAGAGACTGTAATCCAGGCACCTTCCTCAACACCAGCACAGATACCTAGCGTTCATGCCGGAGCATTACATAGCCATAAACTTCCCAAGGCTTCGTGTGCATAATTGATAAAGTTTCCGCCTTCAATTTGTTATGGTTGATAAATTTCATAATGACGCGTGACTCATTAAAGCAAAAAACTAGAGGCAATGAAAGAAGCAGCCGTCATGTATAGTGCAGCTTTTTATTTAGGTCAGAGATGACAAGTAAAAGTGGATATCTTACTGACAAATAAGTACCTGAGAATCCTCTCTAATTCTCAAATTTTGTCCTGCTGGATTCAACAGGTCATTAACAACCTGAAAATTAAGAAAAACTTGGCAAATAGTAATGTCATTAAAAAAAAAGATGAAAGCAGCTGTGGATCTAGCTTATATTGCAGTGTAAACAATAAAGTCAGGAAAGAGTGCAGCATCATATTAACTTAACAAGAGAGAATGAAAGAGGCGTACCTCATTATAGATTTCCAAGTATGAAACTCGAAGAAGAAACTCCCGATTTGGAGTCTAAAGCATAGATTGATATTAGGCTTTAGTATTATATCCAGGAACTAATACATAAAAATTCTGCAGTTTTGTATCTCATGTAAATTACCTCTTGAATAATACTAAAAGCATCCTTTACTGCCAGTGGTATGATTCCAGGGGACCTCTGATCACCCTGCCATTTTTATGCTAATAATGTCAGCATAATCATTATGTTCTTGAAACTAAATAGCATATTTGTTACATGAAAAACCTTATCCACACCCTAGCATAATCTTATTTTTTTTGAAGTGTGCAAGTAGAAATAGCACAGTTTTACCAAAAAATGAAATAAATAAGGAAAACGTTTTGCAGCCTTCTTCGATTTATAATTTTATATTAGACAGAAAATGCCTTCTGAAAGTTTTCAATGCATATGCTACAGACACAGCACTAGGTTCATTATCCATGCTGTTTTTAATTTGTTAGATATCTCTGGATGATATAAGTAAAAAAAAAAAACACAGAAACTAGTATCCCTGTTCCATCTCCCCTCTATCTCAATAAATACAATATTGATACAAAATCTTTTTCCCAATAATCTGAGAATGAAAAGGAAACTTAAATTCACTAGGACAAGATTCAAAGAGATTGGTTTACCATAAAACCTTAAATAGTTAAAACACAACAATTCAAAAATGACTCAATTATATATGTGTATAAAACAATTATCATGTGTGGGGATCCCACTTATATAATGCTACATAACGTTATTTAAGCGGGATCCCGCACCTGAAAGTTCTTATATATATAATGGATAATTATTTAAACTTACATGCATTGTGTGAGTCTTTCCACTGCTGGTCACACCATATGCAAAAATAGTGCCTACGAAGGTGAGAAAAACAAAATCACTTTATGAACTATTGCCACATATATGTTGATGAAAGAATCTAGGAGAAAAATAGAAAGAAAAGGAGAGAAAAAGACGGAATTAGAGAAAAGGAGAAAAGATAGAACACAGAGAGACCAATAAGAAACAGAAAATTTTATAGAGGCCAAAAGTGACAAAAACAAGAAAACTAAATCTACTTCATAGAAAAACAATAATAATAATAATCTACTTGAAATATGAAAATAAAAACATACCCAAGCAAGTAATATCAAAATTGTATAACAAAAAAATAATAAGTAATATCAAAAATGTTAAAATAAAAATCTCTAAATATTTCCCAAGTATATTCTAAGACATCATCCTCCCCCAGTAAGAAGGGACTTCATTTGAGCAAGTCAAACTGGCTTCTCCAGCTGAATTAAAGAATACCGGTTTTTTATATTTGTTAATATAGCATGAATTTATATGGAGATCGATAATATCTTCAACATGAAAATGAACATTATATCCTTTGTCCTGGAAGTTGGCTTCTAATGATGCCTCTCAATAATAAAAATATCAGATTACAAATATCCGATTGAATGCCTTTCAAATCTGGATTTAAAATATAATGTGGTGGGAGAGAGCTAGTTACATTCTCTCTTATGATAGCAAAATTATATCCAAATTTATTTACCCCTTCAGGTAGTTTCAAATTCACAAAAACTCTTCTTCCAATTTTATTCCAAAATACCCTCGAACATATTATCTTACTATACACACAAAAGTGCAGTCTATATGGGACTATATTGACCATAACATAACAAAGCATACTCTGTCTCGAATGATTAAACACCTCAAGCAAGTTGACACATGGAGTTGCTTATGAGTATTACTGCTTGGATTGGATGGGGAGACTGGGCTAGCAAAGATCAGACTTGATAGATCTAAGGTTCGGGAGCGCATTGGTACTAAAGTGCAGCAGTCGGTAGCAATGAAGGAGCCTGAGAGCTTCGCAATGCATTTAGTACGTGCAGCATTGGAAATTAAAGGGAATGGACCAATCAGCACCTTTAGTGGTGGTGGTGGTGGTGGTGGTGGTGGTGGTGGTGATTCATTTGCCACTGTTTTTTTCAGTAGCAAAGTGGAGGTTTTGCACTACAACCATGCCTAGGAGTACATTCCCTCTTTTGGGTTTGTTCAAAATGAAAGAAACAGAAGAATTTTTAAGACTACAGTGCTGATGTTTCTTAGTCTTTATCGGAGAGTGTCAGTTTCTGGGTTTCTTTCTGGGCTTCTGTTTCCTCTGAATTTAACCAAGTCTCGGTTATCTTTCATTTAGCCAAATTGGGAACTAATGGTGAAGTGAGAAGACTGTTCAGCATCTTTCAATTCAGTTTTAACTGTTTTTTATTCTTTTGGCAGGTATTTGTGTACATCAAGGGACTTTCAGTTGTATTTAGTTTTGTGTTTGTCTCTGGTGGACTATTTTTTAAAGGTCCTCCAGCTGCCTCATCATGTGGCAGCCCAGCTCTTGGCTTTACTTAGGATTTGTTTTTTGGACAAACAAAAACTACAAATTTCTAAAAGCAACTAGGTTAAGAGTTGGTTATACAATAATATCATAACCTGATGAAATCAAGTTCAATTAATGCAGCAAAAACTTATATATTCGAGATAAGGTTATTCGCTCTAGGAATATTTATCATAGTATTACACCTATATGCTTCAGAAAGGTTTGATAACAGATCCTTTCTCTTTTGTGGATAACTAAGAAAGGCGTTGACAGCATAAAGACTCTCCATCCATAAGGTGAGCAAAAATCTAAAATAGATTCAAACAAGCTAGAAGTTAAGCAAAAAATAAGTTCACCACGCATAGGGATCTTTGCTTATTACCATTGATGCCTTCCATCGCACCACTTACAACATGCTGAGCAGCAACATCATAGACATGACGAGTTGTGGTAGTAGGGCCAAATACCCGGTCTAGAAGCATATGCAGAGAAAAACAATAGTGAGATACAGATTCTTATAATTAACATTCAAAACATGCATGCTATATTCCACACATTTACCACATTGTTTTCCTCAAAGAAATAGAAAAGGGGATTCTAAAATATATAAATATAGAACACGAATCGGCAAATGATTAAATGTACATAAACAATGTCGAATTTCCTACAATCCCTAATTCGATGTCATGTTGAAATTTAAGAAAAGTTAAACCTAAATTATAGCTATACGATACAATTTAAACCTGTGTCATAATATCAGAGATTATACTGCACCAAAATTAAGTGTGAACTGGCTTTTACCTATAAACACTAATGAGGGGAGAACTCCTGCATCAGTTTAGAAGAATAATATATGAAAATAACAGAAAGGCACTGACACACATCAGGATTAGAGTATGTATCATGAGGATGCAGCGAGTATTACTTTTGATAAACACAGATATCCATATTCACACAAGACATGAGGTTGAAACCTAAAGTAATATGATTTAGCAGGGAACAAAAAGAATCACATATATTGATGCAAATGTCACAAAATCACCAACCAAATTTAAGAAATGCTCTTACAGAAACTCTCAAAAGGTTTTCTTCCCAAATTTTAATTCATTAGCTCTATGCTATATAGTACATACATACTAGATTACATATATCCCGTTACGTAAAACATTATAATTTGTTATTTCATACTAATAGCAATCAAACTCTTATAAAGCACAATCACCAACAATGACGCCAACATATACAAACAATCAATCAATACATTATACATGATATCCATGATGTAACAAAGTATCATTATTGTTAAGCCTTGATAAGTATACGTTGGATTAAACAATTTAAAATTTTCACTTTTGGCCAATGTACCATCAAACTCAATTCATATGCATACTTACGCTACAGAATGTTCTTAAGCTTCAACACTCTGACTAGACAACTTAGTGTGTTAAAGGATCTCATTAAAGAAAATAGCTTTCAAAACAACCAAACTACATTGCAGATTCGCAGGAACACAAGAGCTTTCAAAATGAATGACGCGATAAAGGTGACTTAAAGCCAATTTAAAAGGCAGAAATATCAGGACTTCAGTTTGACTAAATTTGTTGTATGGGCTGTTGCTTTCATTGTTCTAAATTTTATACAAACAGTATCTTTCAAACATAATGGAACAAGGCATACACTTCTGTTGAGCATATAAATAACATAAATTTACCGTAAGCATATGCTATCGATGTATTATGTTCACTGCGCACAATAGTTTCTCCGTCTGCATACCAAGCAATCTCCTCGCCTTGACGAATCTCCCTAGGACTGCACCATTCAAAAACCACATTCAATTTTAAACACTCCATCAAATTAATCAAATAAAAAAATTTTAAAAAAAATGAAATGTACCTGAGTGGACGAAACCGAACTGTCACTGTAACATTTTCTTTGGAAGATATATTTTCAGTGTAATAATACTGAGGCTTACTTCGAGCTGACGAAGAAGCAGGGGAGCTCTGACCATCAATAGATGTTTCCAGAAATTGCTTGGAAGACGATGTGGTCGAAGAAGAAGGAGAATTAGCTACTTTTGAACTGCTTGAAATTAATCTTTTCGATTTGGATTCGTGTTTCGACGACATTGCTACTTCACGTCACTCAATTCCTCAGTGTTTAACTAGAATTATAAACTTATAATTAGTTTTTAAGTGATTCAATTAATGATACAACTTAAGACTTCAATTTATCAGTTTAACATTTCCAGGAGAACAATAAATCGACAGTTCTCAATTAAAGCAAAATTTTCGGAAAAGGAAAAAACCAAGAAATATTCAGTGTAAGATTAATTGAGTTGACTTTCGCACATTACTGGAATTTTTTTAAAAAAAATTTTTAATTGTTCCTTTCATTCAATTTATCTGCGACAAAACATAAAATTAAGCCATTAAATCTCAAAATTAAATAGGAAAAAATATAAGATGAAGAAGACTGCAACAAAAAAAAATGAGAACAAAACATCTAAACACCGAAAAAAAAAATTGTTTCCACAAATTAACATCTTCCAAAATTCTCAGTTTGGTTGCTGACAAAATGCATGAAACTAACAACAACAAAAATTAAACTTAAAATTAAGAACCAAACTCATAACAGCAAATCGCCACTCAACTGAGTTCAACACGCACAACCAACTGTTTTCCAATTCCATGTTTGTCAAATTCAAAGAAATTTAAAATTCCGTTAAAATTTTAAAAAAAAAATAGAAAAGAAGGATAAAACAAAATCAAGAACTCACCTGGAGAGGGAGAGAGAATAATCAGAGAGACATTGTGGATAAAATGGAGGCGCGCGTACGTGAAAATAAAGAGAGAAGAGAGAGAAGAGAGGCGTAGATCTATTATAAGAAGAACATAATCATCATCATCAACAACAACACTGATAAGTAGATAGATATTTAATTATTTATAATTTGGTGTTGTTGTAGTTTCTTGGCTTGCCTTGGAAGCGATGCCCTTAATCGAAGGGAAACAGCATTCTCTCTCCATCCATCCACCTTTTTTCTTTTTAGACATAGAATGATAGAAAGAGAGAGAATGGTACACAGACGCAGACAGAGAGAGAGAGTGTAATTTTTTTTTTCACCAATTTTTCTGTTTTATTGTTTTTATAATTTTTTTTAGAGCGCGCAGACAAACAGCTAAATACAGCTTACTTAATGTAAGATCCAGTAAGTGTGTTAGGATCAAAAAGCGATATTTTAAGCTAGAAGCTATTTTGAGGGTTTTTTTAGTTATTTGGTAAAAGTGAAAACAGTTTTTTTTAATGTATGAATTATCTCAATTATCTTTTATAAAAGTCATTTTATATTTATTTAAAAAAAATCCAAAATTTAGGTTTTTTCAAAAAGTTTTTTGAAGCTTTTTTAAAACATATGAATTGACTCAACTACCTTTTATAAATTTTAAATATTCCACTATACAATTTTTTCATTAAATACATTGTCATCATCTTTTTTTATAATTTACACAACTAAAAGCTATTTTTAAAAATACATTGTCAACACATCTTGTTTTGTAATTTACATAACCAAAAATCTTTTTGTTAGAAGCTCTAGTACAAAAATATCTACTCTACAAACTCTACTTTAAAAGTTATACCAAACATACTCTAATACGGACACACGGTCACAGACAAGAGTTTCGTGTGAGCAGCAAATTACGTTTGGTCGGACCCACTTTCAGTTCGTTACGTGTCACTTGTTGAGTGAGTCTCTACCATCCCTCTATTGTCACTTTAACTGTTGTTCAACTTTTTTTATATATAAATATATATATATATATATAATTTCTCAAACTATAATTATATATTTTTTTAAATATATATAATCATTTCAAGTCAAATAAAGTCAACAAACTAACGGTTCGGAAAAAAACAAAATTCTCTATAGTATTGGATGCCATTTGGCAATATGATTGGATTATATTATTTTAATGTAATTGGGTTTAATTAAATTTGTAATATGATATATATGGTGGATAATGGATTGGACTCAAAATATTATTATCTTTGTTTGGTGTGTTATGCGATTTGACACAAATAGTTATCTTTTTTAAAAATAAAAAATAATTGCGTCTTACATTTGATATAATGTGAGAGTGGTTAGTATAATGTTAATTAAAATTATCTTTTGGGGAAATTACACTAACTTTATACATCTATATGTAAAATTGCAATCTAAGGTAATAAATCTTTTACACTAATACTAGACAATCCAAAAATTTAGTCCAAATTTTAACTCAAATGATGTGTGTGGCAAGTGGTTTTTTCATTAACCACATCATCTCATGTTGTGTATGATAATGACAATTTACTTACAACATCATTTTGGTTGAAATTTAGGTTAATTATTTGGATTGTATAGTATTACTCAATCCTTTAATTACAAATACATCCTCGAAAAACATTCATTGCTAGGTTGACTTACTAAGTTTTTAACACTAAAAGGGAAAAGATTAAATTACCGATATTATTAAAAAAAATTAATTCATCAATAAAAAACAGATTTAAAAAGACTCGACTCCATCGATAGTATAGACATCTTTATTGCCAATGGAGTGTCTCTTTTAGTTCGTGGAGAAGACCTCCATGAACAGGAGGAGATCTGATCTCAAATCTTTTACAATCGGAAAAAATTGTATCAGATCTCCTCTTTCGCTAGAGAAGACCGACGCTGATCTCCTCATATCTCTTGAGGAGATCGCGGCGAACCTCTTCCACGAATTGGAGGAGACACTATGTTAGCAATGGAAATGTCTCCACTATCGGTGGAGTTTTATTTTGAAATAAAATTTTGTTTGTAGATTTTAGAAATTCTTGGATCAAATTTGTGTTAGCATGTCACCCATTATCTTAATTTTTTAAATGAAAAAAAAAATGTCAAGTGGTGACTTAAGATTTGAATCTCACCTTATTCACATAAAATCGACCCGGTCCAAGTTGATCCAAACATATTTTGGGTGTACAGTTTAGTTTTTGGGTTATGGTAGATTTTGTTCAATTCGTTTAGGTTGAAACCAAATAGATGTGGTTCATGTTCACGATATATATATATATATATATATATATATATATGTTTGGGTGTACAATTCAGTTTTTGGGTTATGGTCGATTTTGTTCAATTCGTATAGGTTGAAACCACATAGATGCGGTTCATGTTCAATTTGAGTCTTCAAAACCACGATATGTGGAGATCCATTAAAATAAAAATATATTTTTTTGTTTATGGATCTCTATCGTCCATCTAAAATTTAGACATTAAATATTTATAACTTTTCAAAGAAAATAATAATTTCTTATTTAACTAGGGATCAAATGTATTTTTTGTATTTCGGACGGTTTGACATGTTCAATGGCTAGTTTAAAAGGCGGTTGACCAACAACAGGAGGTAAATGACATTTTTTGATAAGATTGTTTCTACATGTAAAAAGGAAAACATCAAGGAAGTATTATGTTATTTGCTCTAAAAAGAATATTGAAAAAAAAATTAAAAGAATGATGAATAAGAGGAGGGAACAAATGAAAAAGAAAAAAAAAATTGGTAATAGTTGACGATGAGGGTAAATAGTAATGACGATGCTTGTATCACTATTTCAATATAGTTTTTCGTTTTAGTTTGGTGTCTTTACAAATGGTGTTAATGTATGATTAGAGTTGTTTCATTGAAAATTTGTACGGACGGACCCAACTTAAAATCACATGGGGCCGTGTCCCATCCCAAATTTTCATAAAAAAAATTGATTATATATATATTAACAATTTATAAATCATAGTACTTGTTGGCTTATATATTAATCAACAATTTATGAATCATAGTAATTATTAGCTACAATGGTTGTGAGAGTTCAATTCTCACCGTTTACATTTTTTTTAAGCAAATTATATATATATATATATATATATATATATCAATTCAATTTTATACTGCAAATTTAATAAATTTTTTATATCTTTTTTATATTACTGTCTTCTCTGATTTATTTATCAATTTTTTTTCATTTTCTTATAAAACAAAACATGTGCTTCCTCTTTTTTGTCATTGTCACTTCTTAATTACTGTTAAATTGTGGTTATTTAATTCAATTTTATTTTATATTAAATTATCTATTATTACATTGAACATTTATTAATTCTAATAGTTTTAGTTTGATATAACTAACACATCCAATCAATAAACCCTAAAAAATACTTTAAATTTTAATTTATTGTATTTAAATAGTCTATCTATTACTATAATTTATTTTATTTTATCCTAATCAATTAGTATTTTTCTTTAATTTATAGTTTTAATTTATTTAGAATCAATAAATCAATAATTTACCAATAATTAGAAAAATAAAATTCAAAATATGTCTAGTAATATTTATTAATCAATTATTTTTTTATAAATTTAAAGTTAATTCATTATAAATGTGAAAACAAATTTTTTATTATAAATTAGATTATAATTTACTATTTTAAGAATAAATACCGTAAGTTTCATTGTTTATGTTGTTTTTCTTGTTATTATTTATTTTTTAATATTGTGTTTCTTGTTTTTATTTCTTTTTAAACTTAAAATTATTTAGTTCGTTTTTAGTAAGGATTATACCATCAATAAAAATCATATAAAAAAATTTATTTTTATTTAAAAAAAACTCATTTTACTATAATCTTATTTTTTTTAATATTTTTTAATATAATTATTATTTTATTTAAGTTTTCCGTCCGGTAAAAATAACTAAGTCCACCACTGCCGACAATGGGAGTAATAAGAAAGAAGTTCTTTGTTTGGTATAGTTTAAGGTAGGAATTTGGAAGGTAATCTTTTGAGTTGTATTATATAATCTGAGCTTCCAATATTTCCATAAAATAATAAATAACTAAACCTATAGAAGAAAAGGCTGTCTAGTTTCTACCAACCACTCATTTGTTACTAAAAGGATTCCTTTTGTCTTTTTGTCGTGGCAAGTCTACTATATATATATATATATTTTTTTTATTTTTTTCATTTTTGTTTCGTTTCGATGGCTCGGAATCTAAAAAATAATAATATATAAATCGTATTCATGTATTTATATGATTTCCACTCGAAAAGTGAATGGCTTTACAAGAGTCAAACGGCATCCCGATGAACTTTTCCCATGTTTTTTTCTTTTCTTTCATGTCAGCCAAACAGAAGAAAGCTACCTGTCTTATTTAGGGGCTTTTTGGTCATTTTTTATTTTAACGTTGTTTCCATTAACATTTGACGGCTGGACTTTAAAAAGGTAAGAAAAATCAAGATTGAATAACTAAAAATATATAGATTTTCTTTTAATGTGATTGCTACTTAAAAAAGGTTATGCTACAGTACTATATAGGTATAAATACAATTTAATTGAAGTCTGGACCGTCTGGTGAGTGACAATCTAATAATTAATTAAGGCCCCGTCCTGCAGCTGTTTTTTTTTTTTTTTTCGTTTTTGTTTTCCAAAAATAATTTCGAATTCGCGTTCGTTTAACCGTTTTTCATTTTATTTTCGAAAAACAAAAAAAAATTGAAAAACACATTTAGTGTTAAAAGTGAAAATTTTAAAAAACGTTTGAAAGTTGTTTTCTGAATTTGAAAAACAAAAAAAAAAGTCAATATTTACATATGTTTTCCCGACTCTTCTTACAAAATCACATTCCTCTCAACTCTCAACTCTCAACTCTCAACTCAGGTACCGATCTTCTTCTTCGCTGTTCTTCTTCGCTGTTGTGCTTCTTCTGCAGATCTTCTTCTTCTTCTTCTTCTCTTTCTCATTCTTCGTCTGATCTTCTTTTTCTTCACCGGAGCTGCTATTCTTCTTCGCCGGAGCTGGTCTTCTTCTTCGCCGGAGCTGGACTGCTTCTTCATCGCCGCTGTTCTTCTTCTGCAGATGTTCTTCTTCTTCTCTTTCTCCTTCTTCGTCGGATCTTCTTCTTCGACGGAACTGCTCTTCTTCTTCACCGGAGCTGCTCTTCTTCTTCTTCGTCGGAGCCGGTCTTCTTCTTCTTCGTCGGAGCCGGTCTTCTTCTTCGTCGCTGCTGTTCTTCTTTCTGCAGATGTTCTTCTTCTTCTCTTTCTCCTTCGTCGGATCTTCTTCTTCTTCGCCGGAGCTGCTCATCTTCTGCAGATGAGCTTCAGATCTCCTTCAACTTCTTCTTCTTTTCCGTGCTGTTCCTCAGACCGATCTCCTCCTCCTTCTTCTTCTTTTTCATCTTCTTCAGATCAACATTCTGTTATCTTTTATTTCTCAATTTTTTAATTTTCATAAACTGAAATTATTGTTGATTTACTTGGATATATGTAGATCTAAGTAACTTTTCAATTAATTGTCTTTGTTAAACCGAAATTTAATTTCCAATAATTGTTAGAAAAAAATTTACAGTGATTATTGAGGAAAATAGTTGTGGAAGACCGGAAGCTTTGAGCAAAAGTCTGGGACTCAGTTTCTCAGTCACTCAGGTTAAAATTATTCATTTTTCTTATATCCTGCTACATTGAAAGTCGATTCACTATTTTGAAAAATATGCCTAGTTACAAATTACGTAGGCAGCGCCTTGTACCTATAGCATGTTGTGTCCTACATAACTTTATTCGATCACAAAGTCGTGGTGATAGGATGTTTAACTTTATTCGATCACAAAGTCATGGTGATAGGGAATATGAGAATGAAGATATGTTAATTGACGGAGAAGGAGAAGGAGAAGGAGAAAGTAGACCAATTCCTAATATTGACTTATCTCCATCAAATGTAGCAGTAATGACTAATGTTAGAGATGAAATTGCAAAAAAAAAAATGTGGACAGATTGCTCACGCAATAGGAGGTGATGTTTTGTAATAGGAGGTGGTGTCTTCTGTAATTTATTCGTGATCTTATATAATTAAATTATGTCAATGTTATGTTATGACAATTATAATGAAATATTTCCATAATCTATGATTATGGAAATTGATAGTTATGTATTTTTTGTTAATGCTAACAAATCTAATATCTACAATCCTTTTTATAATTCAATTAAAAATGATTGAATGGTCCGTAAAAAATGATTAAATTCAAATTATTATATTATTATAATAAGTTGTACAAATATTTCATATATATATATATATATTAGTTTTAAACTATAAATTATAAATTTAAGTGGATGAAAATAAATATTACAACCTATGAGGATATTTTAAAGATATGGGAATGTCAAATTACATATGTAAAAGTTCTTCAGTTTTTGATGTTTTCAGTTATTCTACCGGACGTGTTTTTACTGTTTTCATTTTCAAAATTCAGCTTTCAGTGAAGCTATCAGACGCGTTTTTATTGTTTTCAATTTCAGGATACAGTTTTCCGTATATGCTACCAGACGCGTTTTCAGAATTCGAAAAACAAAAAAAAAATACTATTTTCATTTTCATTTTTATTTTCGAAAAACAGTCACTGAAAAACGCTTACAGGACAGACCCTAATATTTTAGAAAAATAAATAGTCTTTAAAAAAAAATTGCACCATCTCTTGACATAGGTAGGAGTAGGAGTTCGTGTTGAGATTTACGCCATAAAACTTGTAATTTGTAAATATTATAAATCCATTAATAAAAGAAACAATATTTTCATTCAATAAATATGATTCATACGTTTATATTATATGTGTTAAACATCTAAGATTGCTAGATATAATCTCAAACTTTGTATATGAATGTCATATAAAAAGAATTTAGTTTGAGACGTGCAATCTAAAGAGTCTGTAAAAAGTAAATAAAACTGGTTACTTTATTTGTGGTTAATCTACAACTACGGTTCATTCCGTAATGTACGGTGGTCTTATCCTAAACTACCCAAATGGTGATATGAAAATAGAGGCACTTTATTTATGATGTTATCATATATGAATAGGTCACGATCTATATGAATCTATCACCAAGATCCGTTAGTTGAAAAGATTCATATATCGGCAAATGATGGTTGTATATGGGTGATCTAAATCCTGAGTGTCTTGTTGACTCATTCAAGTTAGATCGTGATTTTTGACATATCATGGGTGAGATCAAAGTAGCATTCCCGATCAATAATTCTGTATCTTATAATCACGGTTTGGCTTGTGGCTGAGAATGTATGTATACAATAGAGGAATCCGCTCCTTCTTGCGAGAAGTAGATGAGTAGTTCCTTTAAGGGTTGATTCGGGACTTGAACGATTAAGAGCGCTCTCATTCTTCCGTAAATGAAGGAATGATATAATTGTTCATTAGAGAATCAATGACACTTAAAGGAAAATATATAATTAGAGAGATATAACGGACTTTCTGACCTAGCTATAATTATGAACTACTTGTGGATGATCACACATACCATATGTAATAACTTTATCGATGAACACTGATATTTTGGTTTATGTAAAACATCTACAGTTACAATAGTGCATTCTCGGGTTTTTAGTGAAATAACTCCAATGTTAATAATCATGAAATATTAATTAAAGAGTTTTAATTAAGTTTTCTAAATATTATTGGAGCTTAAAACTGTGGGTCCATTAAATCCCCTTGCTAGCCCTTTACGATTATTGGTAACAAGGTTTACAGTTAATTGGATGGTCCAATTAAATTATATTACAAAAGTAACATGAATTTATTGTGGGAATTAATTAAATAATATTATTATTTAATTGATTAATTAATTATAATTACATAATATTAGTATTTAATTGATTAATTAAATATAATTAAATTACATGATTATTTAATTGACAAATTAAGAATTATTAATTGGAGGTTACAGGTTCAAACCATGACTAGTACAAGAGGATTAAAAAATAAATAAAGATTATTTTAAATTCTAAAGGTCACAGGTTCAAGTCTTAATGATAATATATATTAATATAGAATTTGGAATCCTATCTTAAATGGGTAACTGAAACCCTAGTCTTGTGATTATATATATATATATATATATATATATATGATATCATGAAACAAAAGATAAACCTAACCCGAAAAAAGGAGAGAGAGGTGCGGCTAGGAGAAAAAGAAAAAGAATTTTTTTTACCTTTGGTTCTTGCTTGGACGAATTCATCAAGAAGACAAGGAGTTGTCTTCTTCTTTCTCGGCAGCCTCCATTCAAGTACTCCTGGAATCCGTGACGTGTCCACACACAGTTACTAGATCGCGGGCCATAGCTCGGAAGGTTTAGTGGTAAATGATCGAAAAGAAACGAATGAGTGATCTTCAAATGTATGAAAACAATTCCCTCCTCATATTCATGTATACCGAAAAAGTCAAAGACTTTTTTTTAAAACCTTTTTTTTTCTGCTGCGCCACTTAAGGTTCGAGCCCCACCAAACGCATTTGACGTCAATAATTACGAGGAAGTTCTAGTACTATCAATTGTGCTTGATTACATCTCCAATTCGATTCATTGATTCGACTTCATATGGCAGAATGAATACAAAGATATAATTCACCATTTAGAATAAAATAATTTATTTTAATGATATAATGTAATTTTATTATGCCTACTATAATACCACACATGAATTTCATAATTATTACTACACGTAATTGCCCAAAAATAATGTTTGTACCAATTATGGCTCGTTTTGCACACTATTGTATTATTTTTATACAATCATGTGTTTGATGGCATATATTTTGTATTGGATTGCATTAAAATGTTAGAATGTGATTTTGTTTTTGAATATTTTGTTACCTAATAAATTGAAATAGTTTTAGTGCTCGTTTGGTTGAACTTTCTACTGCCTTAAAAGGTCTACAAACGTCTATTTGAGTTTTTTAGAGTTGTTTGGTTTGACTTTTGAGATTGTCTATTTTAAATTGAGTAAAGACTAGTAGAGTTTAAACCTCTACTAGGTAAAAGCTCATGGAGAGATGCTTCTTCAAACAAACATTTTTTTAAAAAAAGTCTACCAATCAAATAACTATAATTTTGTTTTCAAAAACTCTATTTCTAATAGATCTACTACAAGTAGATCTTTTACCAATAAAGGTTTTTCAAAAGCCCAACAAAACAAGCTCTTAGAATAAAAAACATATTATTAAATATATAGTTGTTGTATTATATTTTTAAAACTAATAATTAATATATTATTAATATTTTTATTACATAAATTTTATTTTCAGTAATAATAATGATATTATAATAATAATAATTATTATTATTATAAAATTCATCAGTACTGTTATTATTATTATTATTATTATTTATTCCCTTTGTATTAGCTAATAGCCTAATACAATCCCTACTCTTTATCTACTCTTTATATTAGATAATACAACGAGCAATTAAAATATATTAACTAATACAATGCAATATATAGTACAAAAGAAGTTAAATATTGTATTGTATTATTTTAATACATTTTAAACTCATAATATAATATAATAAGAGCTATCAAACATGCATTTAGACTTTTAGAATTACAATTCCTATAAGCGAGTTATTCCTCCACACCGAAGTAATGAGCTCACAGTCGAAAAAAAAGAAGAGAAAACAAAAATACAAACCTCACTAACCTATTGAGTTATGATTTTTTTCAAAACATAGACTTGTGCTTGTTGTCATTTACGTCAAGGAAAAAACAAAGGATAAATTATTTAAATTGAATAACTTATTTAAAAATAAACATAAAGATTAATGTTTTCCAATGTGATTTATATTAGCATTTGATCTTTAGTTTCACACTAAAGGGTATTTGCAATCATACAGCAATTGTGTTGCAGCAGTCTGGCAGATTAATAAGTTGTGTTTTATTTTTAAGAGCAGTAGAACAGAAGCAATAATTATTACTTTTAATGCAAGTAGTTTGAAAATTCTATACTATTAGAACATAGATGTCGTCAAAGTCAAAGAGTAATTTTAGGGGTTCTAAATTTTTATTTTAAATTCCTTCTAAAATGACGTGGCATATGACGTCCCAACATCATATTACTGACAACATATTCTCAAGATTTACAATACGTTGACACCTCATATGCCGCATCATTTATGAAGAATTTTGGGGAAAAAAATTGGGACACTTAGCATTACTCGTCGTCAAAACGTTGTAAATTAATGGATCACTAGATGATTGTTTGCTATTATATATTTGTTTGGAATTTGAACCGATGAACACAGAAATGACATGCCTCATATTCGTCCATAGCTCATAGCATTTAATGTATATAGCATAAAAATAATATGAGAAAAAATAAATATGCACACAACACAAGATATACATGGAAAACCCCCAATCGGGTAAAAAATTACTGGCATCATGACTAGTGGTGTAAATATGGGCCGGGCCTGAAGGGCCCTGCACGGCCGGCCGGCCTGCCAAGGATGGCGGGCCGTGCCAGGCACGGCCCCCATTCTTGGCACGTGCTGGGTCAGGGTTCCAGGCACGGCGTGCCGACCGTTGTGCCCACTGGATTTTTTTTTATTTTTTTTTACATATAACGGTTATGTTTTTAAAAAACTATAAAAATTGCAATTTGCCCCCTCAACTCTTGTTTTTTATATTTTTACCCACTTTTCTAATTTTTCTATAAATACTCTCACACATTCCACTTTTCATTCACTTTCTCTAATTCTCTCAATCTCTCAATTCTCAAACTCTCTATACAATTTTAATTATTTTTAATTTCATTCTTACTCTCTCTCTACTATTCTACACTACTAATATACTATTATAATACTTTATTAGTAATTTACTATTATATAACTATTATTCTCTAATCTCTCCACCCAAGACACCAAAGTTCAAACTTTGAATTAATTCATTAAATAAAATAAAAAATGTATCTATAATATATTATTATAAACATTTTTTTTATTATACTAAAATAATAATATGTAAAAAAATTAAAAAAAAAAATTGGATGTGGGCCGGCCCATTTGGCCCGTCTAATTGGCCCACATGCCGGCCCAGCAAGGCACGCGGCACGGCAAGGAGGGGCTGTGCCGGGCCCCTTTTACACCACTAATCAGGACGACAGAGAGAGTTCCACTATATGATAAATTGTTGCAACCATATATTTCAAGATTCTCCCTATAACCTCAGCCCCAAACCACAAAACCTTATCAAGTCCCCAAGCTCACAAACGAGTTTTACATCTTGAATTTTAGCTCATAACGCTCACAAGATCCTCACCAAGAACCCCTAAATATCCCCTATATCTCCCCTGAATATCACCCACGGATATCTAACTTGATTAACTGATATTCCCTGGATCCCTCCCTGGATATTCTCTAGGGTCTCCTCTGGATCTCATCACTTTTTGATGTTACATGGTGTTTATTTTGCTCCACGCCCTTAAATCTAATAACATAGATGTTAGGTCTATGTATACTAGTTACATGGGGTTAAAATAAAAGGAAATCATACATCTAAACGTACAAGACTTTATTATTTCACAAAAGACTATTTCCTTTTATGCACATGTTTTCTTATTCAATGTAAAGAGTATTCATTTTCCTTCAAGCACAAGAACTTTCCTATTCAGCATATAGAGAAACTCTTTTCCTTTTTCCACAGAAGATTTCCTTTTTTGCACGCTTTCCTGTTTCACGCTGGAACTTTCGTCGTTACCACGGTTTGGGCCGCGGTTTGCAGCCCGAGCCCTGAACCGCGGAACACCTTCTAGACACGATCGCTTAGAATACCGCAGTTTGTGTCTTGTTGCCTCTACCGTGCTCCACATTGCGCATAACCACTAGAATCTATCGCCGCTTGTGCCGCGGTACATGCTCCTTGCCTTGGCCGCTGTCTAAACCGCGGTTCTTCCCAGATTTCCATTCTTCTACCTTCTTCAATGTTCAAGCCTCCCTTAAACACCATTTTCAACTTTCAAATGTTTCCCACATCTACAGAAAGTTTCACATCAATTGAATATCATTTGGTTCTCATTGGGTTCACTTAAGAATATGAGTCAAAATCTAGCAATATTTTAGAGTGTGTTTTTTTTTTAAATAGAATAACGAGAATATGAGATTTTTTTTGTCTTCTTTATATATGAAAAGATTTGCCTTTTAATATCAATCATGCAATTCAATATGATTTGTTTGTTTTTTTACAACCCAATATCCATTTTAAAATGTTAAGAGCCTCATGAGCTACAGTAAGAGGGGTTTGTAATTAATATTTAAGATTTATGAATCTATGTAATTAAGTCAAAGAATATTTCTTCAAAATAAAGTTAAAATGTGAAAAGTCAATAGTTGTTGCGGTCTACTATCAATTATCAAATGTCTACCTTTTGTTAAAAGAGAAAAAAAAAAGATTATTTTTTTTGTTTTTATTTTCTTGAAGTACATAAATGAGAATTTGGGAGGGTTGTATGACCGTGTGTATATATAGTCTTTCTATTGTCAGTTCGTTCTGATATATTTTATAGTAGGACGAATAATATGGACCACAGATTATGGAGAAGTTTTGATAAGTGCATACACTATGAGTCAAAGTATGTAAATCTAACGGTCCACATTCTGATATATCTGATATATTTTATATCAGGACGAACTAACAATAGAAAAATTGTATGTATATATATATTTACTGTATTTATATATCAATATATCTGAATCTTGTATTTTTATAAAGCTTTTTACCATTGGTATGATTCGAGCCGCTGACTTGGGAGTCATTGTCCAAACTCTAAAAACTTTAAGCTCGTCCATCTACCAGTAGACCTACGTTTCTGGAGGCTATAGGGGTATAATTTGAACCATATCATTGAAGCATTTCTCATTGATATAATTTGGGTGTGAGAGACTTATCATTGAGGCACCCCAACTTTTATTTAACCGTATCATTCTGAATCTTCGATTTACTACCGAATTATGGGATGTTGTATAGTAAAATATAATTTTTTTCCATATAATAAATTCAGGGTTTTTTTTGTGAAGGGAGAACTTGAACCCACAATTTCGTAGTATATGTATGAAAGATATATTATCAGATTAACCTCATCTCGTCATACAATAATTTATTAATATTTATTAATATAAAAACATTGGACCATTAGTATTAAATTTCCATAAGCAAAAAAATAATTGGTTTAAAGCTATCCATCCTTATCATCGAACAAATATTGTCCATATCAATCCCACGTAAGAACAAGTTAAATTTGACAACTTAATCACTAAAACAACACAATGACACATAATAATAAGAAACAACATCTACCTTCACTTTTTTAATCAGTGACCTAACGTATATGATATATCTCTTTCCATGACCTGATAATAATAATAATATGTAAAGTATGCTATTAGGTGAGAATCATCATCAATCATTCTTTGTTATTCTTTTTCATTTTCATTTTTGGTATTACTTTTCTTTATCAAATGTTAATAGCACCTCTCTAATTTCTTGAACGAAATTGGATAAACTAAAAATATTAGTGTAGTTGTCTTCAATGGCGTAGCTCAATTGATAGATGGACGTGCTTGAGGCTTGGACAAATGATTTCCAAGTTAGTGGTTCGAATCCTACTAATGGTAAAAAACTTAAAAAAAATATATGGTATAAATAAGTGGATAGATATATACAGTAAATATATACAGTCATTTTCTCCTCAGTGCGCACTGACATAGCTTATATCAGTGCGTTGTATGTTGACCACTGATTATGAAGAAGTTTTGGTAAGTGCGTACACTTTGAGTCAAAGTATGTAAATCTAATGGTCCACATCCAACGTACTGATGAAGTTATATCAGTGCGTACTGACTTGAAAATTTATGTAAATATATATATATATATATATTAATTAGTGTAGTTGATTTTTAAAATATTTGAAGTCGTAATTAGGCTTTGAAATGCAATAACAAGGGTTATAAAAGAATGTTGAAGAATAAAACAGAGGCTAAATTTAATATTATAATGAGTTGGTCCAACTAACATCATTATAAGAAGAGATGCTTGGGCCTACTCTCCACAACCAACTCTTTATCATTATTACAAGTGACAGCAAAAGAAACAAGTCATAATACTTGTGTTTGCTTTATCAATTATCACTTCACTTGGTACCAATTCCACTTCCAAACAGTATTTTCGTCAAATAAAGTTTGTGTTGTTGCTTCACTCACATCCCAATATCCCATCAAATAGAAAGTTTTGGAATGGAGCTTCCACTACCTAATAATTTTTAAGGGCCATACAATCAGGAATTGATTGTTAAATTTTTGATACAACGGCAAAATATGTAGTATTCAGGACGTGTTTACTGGTAAAAAATCCTAACGAAAGAAAATTGAACTTAATTACTTAATTCCAAATATGTGATTACAGGAGAATCAGATTATGTAGTTCCCGCTCATAAACCATGAATTAAGTTCCTGTCGGAAATGATTTTATTACATAACTGATATTTTAATTTTGTTTGGTCCAGATGGATCAACAATGGTGTATGATAGCAATAATTTTTTGGAACAACTCAACTTTAATATTTGGAAACCACTTCAACGTCGGAGCGAACCATAAAATTTGTTCCCAAAAAGAGGTTGGTATCAAACCAACACATTTTCCTAAGTACCATAGCCTAATTGAAATGGGATGAAGCAGTTTATTTGATTAAGAATAATGCTAAACATCCCACATTTTTCATCCCAACAAATGTGGTATGTGAGGTGTCAAATTGTGAGTGAATATACATTAATGATGATTTATCTCACCTACCACATGTATCCTACTCACTATTTGACATTTCAAATGCCACATATACTAAGATAAAAAATGTGGGATTTTAAATGGGATGTGTAGCACTACCGTTTGATCAAACGCTGCAATTCCACTAAGTTGAGTTCAACAGAAGCCTATTATGGCAAATTTTGGTTAAACAATCTACAAGCATCTGATACTAGTTTCCCGGGCCTGGTCATATGGGTCTAGTTGACGACCCATTGGGCCATTTATCCAAAGTTTACTGGTTCATAAATACAATTACCTACAGAGGTGACGTGGCAGTTTCTCAGGCCGCCACTGTGTCTACCAGGCCGGCCAGCAGTCAATCAATTCAAACACGATTTCACATACTAGACTGTTAGTTGGGAAATCAAAAACACCGACAAAAAACAACGAAGAAAAAAAAGTGTAGAATTCAAAAGCAACAAAACTCAGCGTTTAGTTTCCCGATGCAAATGGTCGATTCTCCAGGTATACAACATTTTCTGTAAATTAATGCTCGATTTATTCACTCGAGCTACGAATATGAATTTTTTGATTGAAGACTCTGTTTATATATATATATATATATATATATATTTATTTATATTTACAACTAAATCGATGTTTTCTTGATCGATTATTTAGGGTTTATTACTTTTTCGTTGCCATCTATGAAATGCTTATTAAGTTCTTATAAACTAATTTATTGAAATTATTGTCGGGGATGTAAAATGCTGCATATATAGAAGAACTGCTAATAAACAAATTCAACTTTATTTTTAAGAATTTTTTTCATATTGGAGAAATTCCAATATGTTTTTTTTTTAATAAAATTATTGGCAACTGTGTAATCATTTCACATAACAATTTTATCATGTTCAACATTTTGTTTTGCAGTTCTGTGGACATGAAAGACAAGAATTCTACCTCTACACTCAGGCGCATTTTAGTGAATTGTTCAGTCCAGGTCTGTCACTGAGCTTTAACATACTAATTTCAAAGTTGTTGTTTGGTTTGAACATTATATTACTTTTTTATTGTCATTAACATAATGCTTCATTCAGATGTCTATTATGTGCCAAAGTTGTTGTAATGTAGGTGCATACTTCATATAAATAGAAGAAGCTTATTGTGATTACTGTCTGTCTACAAGCAGCAGTTGTATAACTTGGGATAGGAAATTCATGAGTTTGTGTGCTATCAATTCCATTTGCTAGAACCAATGAAGTCCAAATAATAATCGAAAAACCTTTTGCATCTTAATAACAAAGTACATTGGTTTCATCCTCCTGAACTTTTTTGCCAATAAATAAATAGTAGTTTACAATATATATATATATATATATATACATATACATAAATAATGCGGCTACTTTAAACTTTAATGTACTTATACCTTTTATGTGTATTCAAGAAAGAGAAATATTCTTGAAGAAGCGTTATCAAAAAAGTTTAGTGTAGCCTGTTTGGCATAGACACCGCAGAATTTCAGAACTGGATCACTAATTGTCCTATAAGATTGATGACTTCTGAATTTTTTTTCTAAATAATAATTTGAAGCTAGATATTAGCATAAGTAGAGGAAGAAAATACTTCTTGTTGACCTATATTTTTTGTAGAGCCTGAAAGTCTTTGAAGATTATTCATTATTAGCCAACCATTTAATAAACTTAAACACTTTTTATGATAATTTCCGTCCTGAACCCACCCTGGAGTTTAAGAGGCATTTCTTGAATTCTTGGTGTTTGACTACTAAATGACTCATTAAGACTTTTTAAAGATACTTAACAACGTATGTTTCAAGAAAAAATTTTCATTAAAAATTGAACAATTTTTAAGAAATATTATAAATCTTTAGATGGAATTTCCCCTATGGTTTTCCACTTTTACCTGCTACTTCACACTTGTTGTGTACCGGTAATCTTTTATGGCCCTTCATCTTTTTCCTCTTTCCTTTTCTCCCTTTCTATTTTCTCTTCTTCTCTATGTCAGCCAATAATGGCTATAAACCCCCTGAACCCCCCCCCCCCCCCCCCCCCCCACCCCCCCCTGTGTGTGTGTGTGTGTGTTATATAGGGTCTTGAAATTTTTCGTCTGGTTGGAATTCTAAGGACAGATTTTTCAATAATTTGTTATATTTACTTGGACAGATTTTTCTTGAGGCATAGTTTTGTTAAGTATTTTTACAAAGTCATAGTAAGTCAGCTTTGTCTAACTCTTTAACTGACCGAGGTGGCTCCTATTTTTTTTCTTCCATCAGAAAGCCTATGCATAACCTTAATTGTATGACAAGCTACTTTTTATCAAAATATTGCCGAATATTGGCCATATTTTGAACACCTCTAAGTCTAACTACATTATGTGACCAAATTTTGATACTAAAAGAAAATGTATGACTACATTATGTAAGACATGTAGTAGCTAAGTTTCTGGAATATGAGTACTGCCATTGTAATTTATTTTAAAATAAAATTTGCCTTTTGCAGGCAAAAGAATACGGGGGTTGTGTTGCTGCTAAAGTTCCAGAAGTTGAACATGATATGTGTTTGAAACAATTTCTTGCATTAAAGAACTGTATGCAAAATATGGTATCGTATTCTAAAACTCCGAAACGAAAAATAATATTGCTATACTTTGCAAGAAAGCATAACCCTTGACATTTGTTCTTTTCTAGAAGATACTGCTTTTAACATATTACTTTTTTCTCTTGCTTAATAGCTTCGAGGAAAAGCCTAAGTGTTTAGCCAGCTTTTGTCAATGCCCGGAGGCAATATTTTGAATATGGCAAATATCTTCTTTGAAGCTTCAAGAAAAAGGTGTTTCCCTTTACCAATCATGAATAAACGAACCTTTGTTTTTTCTGGATTAGCGATGCACCTTAAGCTCTAGTACATTGGTTGCTGTCTCACTGATATGCTCCTTATTTTTTTATTTTCTTTTACTGTGTTATAGAAACATATAAGCTTGGTTTTGGACTGTCGGCTGCAGTACATTCTGGTTCATCCATTTTGGGTTCTTAAGGTTGAAAGGCAAATTAGTTGGGGCAAGTCCCGACTGCTTTGGTGTTAAAAGCATAGGTTTTGGCTTGTTTGTAAGGTTGAAAAGCGGATAAGTTAGGGGAGATGTCTGGAAAAGCATCAAGTTCACAGCCTAGCATTGGCTTAGGTGGATCTGGTGCTCTATCTCATGTTTATATACAGTATCCACCTCTTCATTGCAGCATTCCTGGGTTGAGGGGTTTACATTATGACGATGGAAATAAGTTACTCATCTCATCAACGTCTGATGAGGTATCATGTCTGATTTGGACCATCTAATAATTTTTTTCAGCTGATAATTAATTAAGCATTTAAGTGCTTGACTTGATGGTTTCATAAACCTTTACTATATTCCTTTTTGTACAGATATTTTCATGGAAAACCGTTCCCTTCAATCCTCTTTCCACCCCTACCTGTGATTCAATAAGTGAAGGGCCGATCTTATATATTCGATTTTCTCTAGATGCAAAGCTTATAGCAGTGCAACGATCCAGCACTGAGATAGAGTTTTACAATACAGAAACAAAGGAAACTTTCTTCCAAAGGTGCCGGTCAGATTCAGAGAATATACTAGGATTCTTTTGGACAGACTGTCCACTATGCGATATTGTAATTGTAAAGACCAGGTATGGACAAGTTTCCTGTCCTTTTATCTTTTTTGGAAAGATATGGTAAACCGGACATTTCGGAGATCTTGTGTAATTATCACCTCTCTCTCCCTTGCCATGAATTTCTCTGTTTTGGTTTTCTTCCTAGATTTGATAGTTTCCTTCAAAATAAACTTTATTTGTAGTGGGCTGGACTTGTTTGCTTACAATTCTGTCTCAAAATCACTTGACTTGGTGGAGACAAGGAAATCAAATGTGAGTTGGTACGTCTACACACATGAAAGTCGGTTGGTTCTTCTTGCTTCAGGATTGCAGTGCAGGACTTTCACTGGATTTCAGGTATGGCTGCCATCTCTGGTATTATTTTAACTTTATTTGAATGGTTTCTCATTTAGATGGTGATTTTCTAAAGCTACAGTTGTTTGAATCACATAAAATGGCCCTGAAAATTGGTTGAGATACCACAATTCTTTAATGTTTGGGGTGGTATTACTGTTTCTAAACTGTTCTGTGCATACTGGGTAGTATATGCAGATTATATATATTTCAAACTCTTAAGATCCCCCCCAAAAAAAAAGAAAAAAAAAACCTCTTTATTCTGCTTTAAACCTAAGAATGGTTAGTCTTTTGAACCATTTACCAGATCTACTTTTCCTTTCACTTAGGCGTCGTTTGTTTTTTCCACTTAAAACTTAATGGGTCTGAATCATAATTATTAGGTTGTTTTATTTGCTTTTATAAGTGGTCAAACAACTTCAAAATACCAAAAAACAACTTAAAATAAAAAGTAAAAAATCTTAACTTTTCACTTAATTGCAAATCACTGAATTGCATTAAATGCAATCCAAAATCTTTTCTTCCGATACTATCCACCATATATAACATATTTCCAATTTCATCATAATTATATTTGGTACAGAAATCTTTATTTTAATACATTGCTTAATTTAAATGGCTTTAAAAATAAAAAGAACCATAATCACTTCTCATATTGGTGTTTAATATTAATACTTTATTATAATATTATGGTGATGTATTTATATATTATTTTTTTAGAGTGTTTTGTGTGAGTTTTCCTGCTGTTCATTTTATTTTTTGAAAAAAAAATTTCTTTTCTTAGTAAAAATGAAGTTTATTTGTAATCGAAGAAGAAAATCATGATCATATGCGTTCATATATAATTATTATTTTTGAATTTTTTTTATTCCATATTATATGTATAATTCTTTAACATTGGTATAAATGTAAAATTATTTAGTTTCAGACAATTTTACTTTTAAAAACAAACGGGTTGACAATACATTCAGATGTGATGAAAAAAAAAAAACATGTCATTCAAGTTCTGATTTCAATCACTATTCAGTTTTTAGAAAAATTCAAGACTGTTCAGTCAAAAAACAAACGACCCCTTAAAGTCATTGGGTGTATGTAATTATCATTATTTTTTCTTTAGTTTCAATTTCAAATACTAGTTCTATCCAAGTTTTCTTATTATGATGATGTTTGACTTGGAGTTAAGAAGCATACTGACTGCATGTTTTGGTAGTAAAGTCAGAAACCTTACGGTGCATTTGGTATCGTTTTCAAATTGGTGTTTTTAAATACTATTATTTATAAATGAAAATGATGTTTTTTTGTTTGAACAAAAAAATTGATGTTTTCAAAAATGGTGTTTTTAATAGCTTTTATTAAAAGTAGTTTTCTAAAATTGAAAAGCATGCGTTAGGTATTGTTTTTTAAAAATGGGTAAATAGTTGTTTGGAAGGAAAACTTAATGATTTGTTTTGAAAACTTAATGATTTGTTTTGAAAACTCGTTTTGAAAATGGTGAAAACAATTGTTTGGATCTATTTTTAATAGCAATTTCTGTTTTCCAAAATAAAAAATAACTAAACAGTTGTTTGTTTACATGTTTTCAAAAAGTTGTTTAAAAAAAAATGAAGAACGATATTTTTAAAATTATAACTAAGAAGTTAAAAACAACAATTTACTGTTTTTCATTGTTTTCAAGACAAGTTTTCAAAACAAACCATTAAGTGCGCATTTGGTATCATTTTTAAAATGGTGTTTTTGAATACTATTTTAAAATTGAAAACTGTTCATTAAAAATTATGTTTGTAGAAAATGCATGTGTTTGGTAGCGTTTGTTGAAGTAGTTTTCAAAAAGTGAAAAAATGTAAATGTGTTTGGTATTGCTTTTTTAAAATGAGAAATAGTTTTGCAGGAAAATTAATGGATTGTTTTGAAAATTGTGAAAAATAAATTTTTTTTTTGGTTTTCAACTTTTAAGTTATAGTTTTGAAACAATGTTTTTCATTTTCAAATACAACTTTTTGGAAACGCTTTGCCAAATAGCTTTACAGCTGTTTTTAGTTGTCGAAAATGAAAAACAGTTTTTGGAAATCCATCCAAACAACTATTATATTTCCCTACAAACAACTATTTTACCCATTTTTGAAGGCAATACCGAACACAATTACATTGTTTTTAGTTTTAGTTTACTACATTTACCAAACACTACTAAACACATTTCATTTTCTTAAAACATGTTTAGAAATATCATTTTCTTTTTTAATAATATTGTTCAAATGACGTGAAACATCATTTTGGAAACAAAACTATTTTAAAAATGATGTTAAACGTTGTTTTCAACTTTTTTGCATTATAATTAATTTTTTTTTTCATTTTCGAAAACATCTTTTCGGAAACTGCTAACCAAACAAAGTTTTTAACTGTTTTTTGTCTTTGAAAAAAAGAAAACATGTTTAGAAAATGCATCTAAACAGCCACTTAACAATTAACATTCACAAAATTTGAAAAAATGAAAATAGCCTAGCTTAGGATATGTGTAATACATTGCTCGTCAACCATTGGAAGTGTCATGAAAAGGAATTTCATTCATGCTGAAAATGGTTTTTAGAATTCAATTATCTTGTAACCACTTGAATGTAAAATTTAAGTTTATAGTCAATATCCAAACATTAGTATTAACACACCTCTTCATATATAAGACCAATGTGCTTGCTGTATGAACAAAGCCCAAATATAAATGCCAATACGAAACTTAGAACAAAGGAACAGACACAAATATTGGTAAAATTTGCTTGACAAGGAAACCTGGGAGGATGCAAACTGCATCACTATTGGTACAATTGGGTTCAATACCATGTAATTAACCACTTTACCCAAAAGCTTAAGCTTATAGATAAAGGCCCAAACAATATATTAAGCTATAACATATTCCATTTTGAGATGGACCCTTAAATTTTTCCTTATAACAGTGATGGAATTATTGCAGTTCATCTGCTAACCACATCTAGCTCTTCACAACCTGAGCAAAGGCCTAAAAGATAATGAATACGATGATAACTGTTTAGATCTCATAGTCCTATAACCTTTATTTGTCATATCCATTTTATCTGTTTTCATGCTTGCTCTTGGTGCAATATTATGCAAACATTTGAGTTTAAGATGTATGCCTCAGACTATGTATCCCCTTTTCAAGAATTGTATATAATCCTTTTTTCCATGTCAAGAAAATCATGGTTATTTTTTATGCATATTATATATGGTCATTGATTAGAATTTTTTGAATATCCTATCTCATGGGAAAGAAAAAGAATTGTTTGATTACCATGAGAATGACCTATGTTCATCAAGTTCTATCATTACTTTGAGATGGTTGCTTTCTCTTCTTCAGCTTTCATCTGCTGGGATGATTCGCTTGCCAAAATTTGAAATGGCGATGGCTAAGCCAGAGGTTAACAGTAAGCCTGTCCTAGATGCTGAAGATGTCTATATTGTCACTGTGTAGGTGTTACTTAAGCGTAGTCTAATTTCTAAATAAGTTCCCTTGTTTACAAAAGCCAAATCTTAAGCCTTCTTGATATTTACAGGTATGGCAGGATTTACTGCTTGCAAGTTGATAGAGTTGCAATGGTACTCCACTCATATAGATTTTACCGTGATGCTGTCGTACAACAGGTAAATTCTTGCTCAGATTTCCAGTACCTGGCACTTTGATAAATATTTAAGTTGCATATGAGACCATGTTGGCAGCTATTTATGCAAGTAGTTTACTTTTCTAAGCATTTTGTCATTTTGATCTGCAAATTTTTAATGGATATATGAGATTTTGGAACCTCAAACACAAAATTGATGAGCTTGCTCTATTACACTTTTGAAATTGAGATGTTGGAGATTTGGGGGTCCTATATAAAATGTTATGATTTGATGGACCTCTATCCTAGACTTGACATAGTTTGGTCAATGGCATGCTTTTCTAAATCATGGCCTTCAGGCAGCTTATGGAAAACATATATTTATGAAACTATCACTTGGCATGTTTTGTCATTTAATTTGGTATCATTTTTGGTTCAATTTTCAGAGGATAAAATTATGAAATGAAATGTTGAATTGCATTTGATATTTTTTTAATCCAAAAATGTGTTTGGTAATATTTTCTAAAAAACAAAAACTATGAAAATGCGTCTAGTATTGATATCATCAAAAACACAAAAAAAATAAATAAATAAACAAAGCCAAAATAACAGCCATTCTTTAAACATAAATTGAATCCAGAATATTATTTCCAAAAAATTATATTAATTAGTTATTTATTTTTTTGAAATTGATTTCTTCATTCTTTTATCTTGTTAGTAACCATCAAACCTAAAAGTTTAAGCCGATAAGAAAGAGCTCAACAAAAGTATTTAATCACTCTAACACACCCCTCACCCATGTGCAAGACCAACGTCCAACGGACTTGCCACGTGGCTCGAGCACAAACACAAACACACAACAAATAACATATTCAAATATTAATGTGGGGGACTCGATCTAGGACTGCGGGGACAACAAAGCTTTGATACCATGTTAGTACCCATCAGATCTAAAAGTTTAAACCGATAAGAAAAACGCCCAACAATAAGATTTAAGCACTCTAACATATCTAATTAAATAATATTAATAAAATTTAATTTAATTTATTGAGTGTTCTTTTTACCTACAAAATTAAAAAGAACAATTTTTATAAATTAAAAGTTGTAATGATGTTTTTGATAAAAGAGAACAGTTTCATGGCATTCTACACAAATGTAGAAAGCTTTCTCTCTACTTTCCTTTAATTTCTTGCATTTTCCCAGTCACCAAACGCTACTTTTTGACAAAATAACACGACTATGATTTATTCTAAAGCCTGGGTTTCAACTCTAAGCAGAAACTGTAAAAGACTTGTAGCAAGCAAGTCTGAAGTCTTTGGTAACTCATGTCTAGTAAAAGTGTAAAACCTATTAGTTTTCAAGCAGTAGCCATGAATGGCACCTAGATTGATGCTGAACTGCATTCCCACTTTTATATAAAATCCTCTTAGCCGTGCATTACTTGATTTTCTTTATCCCTGTAACCTGCAAATAATTAATTGCACTGAGATACACATAAGCTTCTTATCCTCTTTAACATTAGTTTTGAATATAAGAAAAGTTTCCTAGGTTTTGGTAAAGTTGATATGATTAGCCTGATTCTTTGATTTGATGTATCCAATTTTTAAACTCGTCTTCCTGAATGCTGGATGCTCAACCACCTGCTTTGTAACTGGGTAATTTATTGAAGGCTATGGGGTTACCCCTTCCTTACCTATAAATGCATGGTATTTAAAAGTTCATTTTGAAAAATTACACTAAAAAATCATCATCATCATCAACACTTTTCTCCACCAGAACATCCGTTCCCCCTTCCTTCCCCCCTTTTCCTCTTTCTTTCTTTTAGAGTTGAGGGTAAGAAACAGTTTGAACCCTTGCGTTGCTTGGGGAGATAGCCAACTTTATGGCGTGAGAGAAGGAGCCTGTCATTCGGGAAAAAAAAGAAAACTTTCGAAGAAGCATCATTAGAAAGTCTAATGCCTAATGTAACCAATCTGGCATAGGATACCCAAGAATTCTGGACCATACCTCCACTTATTGTCTATAGTTCTTATGCAATCTGAATATTTTTTTGGATATATAAGCAGATATTAAGCTAAAGTAGAGGCAGAACGTACTTGTTGACAAAAATTTCATTTGGAGTTTGAACTCTGAAGTATTTGAAGAAGATATCATTTTTAGCCAACCATAAACGACAACCTTGAACGATTTAGTCGACAATCTTAAAGCCTATGCTTAGCCTGCATGGCACAAATGGCTCAACATGCTATTTTTTGATTAATTGCTGTTAGATCTCTATCATTGCTCCCGTGTGTTTACATCTTAATCAAAATTCGAACGGTGTAAATTTGCTGAAGATAAGGTAGATGTATCATGCATGCACGTACATGCATGTGCACATTGAATTTTTACCCTCTGCAATAATTTGACATCACTATGCAATGGTATTGGATATGATTTTTGAATGTTCACCTAATGCAGGGTTCTTTGCCTATTTACTCAAGCAAGATTGCCGTGAGTGTGGTAGATAACGTTCTACTTGTACATCAAGTAGATGCGAAAGTGGTGATACTGTATGACATATTTGCAGATTCTCGAGTTCCTGTATCTGCTCCACTTCCTTTACTGTTGAGGGGTTTTCCAAGATCCTATTCTTCCTCTCGATTCAGAGAAAGTGAAAATTCAGAGGTCAATAATACTGGTGAATCAGTCATTTATGGAGATAACTGGACTTTTCTTGTTCCTGACCTCATTTGTGACATTTCTAATAAGCGTTCGTGGAAGATCCATTTAGATCTGGAGGTAAGTTTTTGTCATATCTTTGTCTCATAATTAATTATTAATAACCAGTTAATTGTTGTCATACTTGCCCCTTTATATCATTGCAGGCAATTTCTGCCAGTAGCTCAGAAGTGCCATCAGTTTTGGAATTCCTGCAACGGCGAAAGTTGGAAACGTACAAGGTTGAATAATAAATTTTAAGATTTAATGTCTTCTATGTTTCTTTGAGACATTTGGTCACCTTATGAACATAAATGATCCCATTTCCATTCACAGCATTGTTGACTCAGTCATAGTGGGGCTCAATCACGTAAAACAAATTGGAGTTACCATCTTAAGAATGATAAAAATTTGAATGATGTCAGGTTTTGGAATAATGAAACAAATATTTTTATGCATATAAAGCTGAATCTATAAGATGTTCTGTATATCTCATTGAGTAGTTTTGTTTCTTTATGGTGTTCTATTGTCCTCCAGATTTGAATATATATAATTATTAGTGGTGTTAATTATATATTTGTGTTGCTGTTTTAGGCTAAACAATTGTGCTTGGGAATAGTAAGAACTGTGATTCTGGAACGCAGACCTGTGTCCGTGGTTGCCAGGGCAATAGATGTATTAGTTACCTCTTACTCCCACTCAATTAAAACAGGAAGTTATTTTAAGGGACTAAAGAATGATAAGACTTCCCCATCCAATGTGCCAAATGTTAACAGCCCTGTGTCCAGCACTGATGTATCCACCAGTAGAACAGATGGACTCGGGAAAACCATAAGACAAGAATCTGCTGCAGGAATTGACAGCGAATCTCTCAATAGATCATCTACTTTTTCAGCTTCAGAATCTGAGGACATTTCCAGTTTTGAACCCCTGAAAATAAATTCAAATGATCTTCAAATTAGTTTATCGGGTGCTGATAGTGCTAATGAAGTCCACCGTTCTTCTTTAAAATATCAGCTTCCGGGGTCAAGTGACAATTCGTATAATGCTAATATTTCTGAGCAGCAGGATTCTCAACTTACTTCACCAGCAATTTCACCTGACGAGATGTACAGATTTGTGTTTGCTTCTGTTGAGGAAGAGATGGTGGGTGACCCTTCATACCTAGTTTCCATCATTGTTGAGTTCCTCCGCAGGTATGCTAATAGTTGTAGTGATTCAGACAATGCAATTATAGTTATGTGGTTTATGCCAAGCATTGTTAAAGAAATGGTTTAAATGTGATATGCTTCCACTTGCTGTCTGTTAGGGTGTGTTTGGAATGTCTTTTCAAGTAAAATTCTTAGGAGTAGATCTTTTGGGAGTGGAGTTGTTAACAAAAAACTTTGGGTTTTTGCTTATGAAATAAAAAACAAATACTTTTGATGGTAATAAATTACAAAAATGTATTTGAGAAATAAAATAGAGTTTTCTATTCAAAATGATATGTTGGAATTTGTGAAATATAATAAGGGTATTTAAGAAAATTAATTTCTTTTTAAAAAAACTCAAAAAGAGCTTCTTGTAGAAGCTTAAAATTTGAGTTTCTACCATTGGACTTTTTTTAATATTAAGCTTTAATATAAACTCTTTTGGCCAATAGAGCCATACCAAACACACTATAGAGTTTTTGGATACTATTGTTTAGCCTTTTTTTTAGCTTAAGCTTTGGGTTTAGGGAATTCCAACATGGTATCAGAGCCTTGTTTTATCCGAAAGTGTCTTGGTTCGAGCCCTTTCCCATGATTATTGATATTTGTTATTTGTTTGTGTTTGGGCTATAGCCATGTGGCTAGTCAAGCTCATTGATTTTGCACGTGAGGGGTCGGGTCTGTTAGTAGTGTTTAAATATTATTGTTGGGCCAAAGAGTGCCTGGGTTCAAGTCCTCTCATGTGATTATTGTTATTTGTTATCTGTTTGTATTTGGGTTTGAGCCAAGTGGCGAACCTCTTACTCGTGAGGGGTGTGTTAGTAGTGTAAGATGTGCATGGATCCATATGCAAAGCTAGCTTATTACTGAATTAAGTTATTACTACGTTTTAGTCCATGTATATAGTCGGTATGAATTCGAGAAACCTAATTTTTCTTCCCCAGATAGAGTAAGATTGCACGTTGAATGAGCTGTCTGGTTCTGTGATTACTGTTTGCTTCCGACTGTTTAACCTAAAAAAAGGGCAGCCTTAAGCAAGATTCTGGTTATTATATGGTTACAAAAATCAGTAGTTAGCTTACTAATGTTACTAGAGCTATTGGAATAACTGGGTTATTGTGATGGAATTATAAAAATCACTTAATGTTGTAAATTTAAATTACTGTCAGTAATATAAATTTGAACTAAGAAATTATGTAACAAAACCATAGTTCTGATTGAAGATGAAGATAGAATTCACCTGCATGTACAGAATGTACCTTGCTTGGTTTGGCACAAAGGACCTGTGAAGCCAGCTCAATGCCTGGTTTTAAAATGATACTCAGTGTCACCTCTAATTCAGGATATGGGAGGAATAAGTGGTGGCACAAAAACATTTGGAGTACTTTTTGGGGTTGGAATGCTGGGGTTTGAATTTGATGCCATGAGTTTTTATCTGTTTCTTTTGTGCAGTGCCAATTTAGAAAAGATCAAAATACATCCAAGTCTTTATGTGTTGACTATACAATTGCTGGCGCGCTACGAGCGATATGCAGAGCTAGGATTGTTCATTATAAACAAGGTTGTTAAGTATCTCTTTTATTACATATGGCTGTTAAACAGTAAATTCTTAATCTGCTATGTTTAATGATAAATTGTTATCGAATTTGACTGTGAAGCTGTTTTTTGTAGATTCTTGAACCCTCAAAGGAAGTTGCATTGCAGCTCCTAGATTCTGGTCGGCAGAATATCCAAACTAGGAAGCTGGGTCTTGATATGTTAAGACAACTCTCTCTACATCAAGACTATGTGTTATTACTAGTGCAAGATGGATATTATCGTGAAGCTTTACGTTATGCGTGGAAGCACAAGGTAATTCTTACTAAGCTGATTGGGGAATTAATTAATTAACACTTTAGATATTAAAATCATAAACGTTGCCAATTGTTTCATGAAACTTCTCTCTTTATATATGTTACATTATTTGGATATTACTTTAACTTATCATAGTCCTGCCCCAAAATGTTACATCAGTTGTGTATTTTGCTGGCACCTCTGTTTGTGTAAGTTTAGGAAGACAATAATTTGTTAACAGGAGTGAGTCATTTTTCAGGTTACGACAGTCCAGCCCTCGTTGTTTTTGGAGGCAGCTTTTGCCTCAAATGACTCGCAACATCTGGCTGCAGTTCTGAGATTTTTTTCAGATTTTATTCCTGACTTTCATAACACTGCAGATTTCAATTCGTATTACCGTGTTCTTAATGAAATGAACTCATCCATAGCTGCTTGAGTTTCTTATCAGAAAATTACTCCCAGATTTACAAGTCCTCATTAGTGGAGACAGAATGTTAAGAGGTACATTTACTTGTTTATATTAGTTTAATTTTTTTTTTAAAATGTTTTTGGTTGAATGGATATATCATTTTTATCTGTTTATTATTTAAACATGTAAGCAGAAAATATCAAAATAACTTCATATTTTTTCCGGACATTATATACAATCGAAACACCATGTTATTGATGAAGAATGAAGGATTAACGATCTGTGTCTTCTTCTATTATCCATATTTTCATCTAAGTTATGATTGCATGCATATCCTTCGTGTTAATTACACAAATTAAACCTAGCATTAGTTGATATACCAATGGTTAGCATTTAACTTTGAAAATCAGGAAATGTCACTATTAAACCTATCAATAGTTGTTTTTATTTTCTTGGGGACTTGCACTTTGGTCCCTAAAAATTTCAATAAATGATACTTTGTTGCACGAAATATGTGTATTAATTTTTTTGGTCCCCAATTTATTAAAAATGCATCAGGACCCAAAAGTTAACACTCGAGCTCAACATATTTGCTTAAAAAAAAACTGTTTTGCCTCTGTTTAAAATACTTGACTAAAAAAACACTATTTTGACCGACTACTTTTTAAATACCTACTATTGTGCCATGACCAAAAATACTTATATGCCCTTATAAATAATTCAGTATTAAAAAATTGACTATTTATTTAATTTAATGAAAGAAGAAAATTTGACAAACGTTGTTGAGACCCTGTAAATATTTTGTTATTCTGATTTTACCCTTATATTATTTCATTGAGACAATATCAAAATATCAAAAATTACAAAATTACAAATTGTTTAAACGATTGGAAAAGAAGAAAAGTTCAAAACATATAAAATACATTTCTATTACAATATTATTCAAAAATAAATATTGCAATATTATATTTACATATTTTCAATTTTAAAATATAAAATTTGTTTAATAATGATAAAAAATGAAAAAAAGATGGAGACCATCTCCATGACCATCGCCCCGGTAGAGATCCCTCTACTGTAGATTTCAATTGCCGGTGGAGGTTCCGACACGATGGTAGAGGAGATTGGTTGATCTCCGATGTTGAGGAGATCGATGTGGACATTTTGTAATATTAGAGTATAGTAGTTCAGAAATCATTTATTAAATAAATTTGCACCAATTGTAAGTGTAGATGTGTAACCTTAATCAATAATTGATCGTCCATCATTTTGGTTAAAAGATGTAATAAAATAAAGCAATGCTTCCAAGCCAATAATTGGACTGCTTAAATTCCAGCTATTCAGTGCCAAATATAGTTACATGACACTCCATCTATATTATCTTGAAAAGGAAATTATTTCCTAAATGATTAATTGCTTATGTTGCTGGGCACCAAGTCCAACAGTAACAAGAATTCTTTGTGGGGTTATCCAATTTATGTATTAGTTAAAATTTCCAATCAGCAGTCTTGATTTAGGTTTTCTTACAAATCTCATAGATGCCTAAAAAGAAGTTAATTATTATAGATGATGGAATTGCTCAACCAAAACAAATCAATATATCAACCAAATAAGTCCCACTAGAGTTATATGATTGAAGTATCTAGATAGCCATAATCATGCATGCATATGATATATATATATATATATATATATATATATATAGTTGCATACATAACCACCTTTTCCAAACAAACAAGGGTATCCAAAAATGGGTTCTCATCAAACATAAAAAAAAAAAAAAAATACTAGAATAAGAAAGAAATTATTGATTTGGGTTTTCCTAGAAGTCTAAAACTGGTTAAAACTAGTGTGAAGTAGACTATTAGATTTGAGAGAATTTGAATATATAGTATATATCATTTGTAGGGGATTGCAAGGGAATGCTTTTATTTGATGTCCATCAATAAGGGTCCCTACTCTAGCTACTCTCTAGTAGTAGTGGTATTGAAAAATAGAAGAAAAGTCTTAAGTAAGTTGAAGTGGGGACTGGATGTACTACAAAAAGAAGATAAAAACACAAAACATAGGAGAGTACTTGTTTTAAACAAAGCCAAAGAGGAAGAGTACTTGTTGTTGAGAGTTGAGAGTTGAGAGAGTGATGAGGACCACTTGGAAAATGAAGAACTGGGAAACTAGCTACTTAGCCCCACACCACTCAAAGTGAGACATCTACATGTGGGGTTAACCTAACAACAACAACAACAACCCGCAAACAAGAAAGAAATGTCAAGTCAAGTCACCCTTAATGTTCACTTACGTACGTCAACACTTAATTTGAATAAAACCACACAAACTAATAACTATTACTAACTAACTAGTAACTAATTAATTTGTGGTAAATTTTATCCACAAAGGCACAAATGAGTGAATGACAAAACAAAACTGTCCAAGAAATTAATACAATTTATGTTATAATAGTAACTTAATAAAGGAAGAACGTACCCAACAATAATCTTTAGTCATTCGAGAAAAAGATTCGCTTGTCGAGGAGCTTTATTTCTGCACTGTAAATACAAAATTTGTCATTTCTAAATACTTTAAAATATTTTCTTCTTCATAGGATTATTTACTAATTTATCATTTATTTAAATATTGAAACATATTTAACACTTACGAGCCATATATAAATTTTTAAACTTAATTATCTTTAAAACATGTACTAATGAGTCTTTATTAAATTTCGAAACAGCAATTTTAATTTGTGTGTATTATTTCAATAGTGAATCGTGCCATTGAAAGTTGAAACTAAGGGTTGATTAATTGTAAAATTAGTGCAATAAATTTGAATGGTAAGATATAGATAATTGAAAAATAGGGAGTGATAAGTCAACATCAAAAATGAAAGAAGTGGACCAAATTTGCAGTGATAGAAATAAGTGGGGGGAGCATTATTCATGTGAACGTCGTTAACATACAACTACCAAATTTAGATACCAAGCCTCGACTCATTCAACTTACAAGTTACAACTATGAAAATTCTCTCTCTAATTATTAGATGTGTCATCAACACAACCAAACTTATTTGTCAACATAATTGTTTAACTAGGACATATATATCCAACTTAATTTTCAACATTTCAAACAACCAAACTTTCAGCTTCCTTGTCTCATATTTATTATCTTCTTTATTTTATTTTTTTTCCTTTTAGAATTTTGGTTGTGCCTCCATGACTTTCTTATAGTTGGAACGGAGGTGAAGTTTGTTTGTTTATATTTTTTAGAATTAAATAATTTGGTTTTATTGAACCTTTGATACTTGTAGAATATTAGATACATATTATTAAATAAATTAATGTAATGACTTTTTTTTATTATAATAAAAACCTTTAAGAGCGGACACCAAGGTGATTTTTTTTTTTAGATATATAACGAAAAAGAATTGCAAGATATCTTGTACCAAAGATAAAAAGAAAAATATAAGTACAAGGGACATTCAAATTAAACAAGGGAAAATTACATTAAGTAACCCTAATTTTTACCCAAATCAGAGGCATAGATGAGTTACTCACAAATTACAAAAACATACCCTTGACTTGAGCTTTGACCGTCGAAATTAATGATGACATTTTCTTTCAGATGGAAATTGACAAACTGCCCTTCCCTTAATATTTATTAATTATTTTTTAATAAAATTATTATAAATAATTAGAAAACAAATTTCTCTCTCTCACTTCCAACTTTCTTTCTCTTCCAATTTTCTCAATACAAACTAATAACTTTCTCTCTCTATTTCAATATCTATTTTTTCTCTCATCTTTCCTGCCCGTTTTCAATTTTAAATAATAAAACTCATTCAAGGGCATTTTTGTCCACAAAACGTAAATATAGACATAAACAATATAGAGTTTCTTCTTACAATCCAATGTTTTTCTTTTTACACTTCATTTTAATATTTTAAAATTTAAAAATTCTAAAGACACTTGTTTTTCCAAAATTATCCCTTTTATCTTTTAACAATCCTATTACAAAGACACTCTATTTAAAAAATTAAATTTCTAAAGACACTCAATTTTATTTTAATATTATCCACTTTGAATTAGAAAATTTGAAACGAGAAATGGAAAAGAGATGTGAAGTAATCAAATAAAATAAAACAGAAAATAAGAAAACTGAACAAAAGAGAGGAGATCGAAACAATAAAAAAAAAACTGTTTTGGAGATTAAACTTCGAAAAGAGAAAATCAATATTTGTTTTTCGCTTTTCGATTTTAAGTTGAGTAAAAAAATTCTATTGAGTAAAAAAAGAATTTTAAATATATTTTTCTGGAAAAAAGATATATATATATATATATTTTCTAGTGATGGTGTAGATTGAACGTTGGTGGTATTTTAGAAAAAAAAAAATTCAAATTTTATTGTACTAGAAATTATGAAAACTCGTTTTTAATATTAAAAAAGCTAGTGATGTTTGACGGTCTGTGAAAAAAAAATTATTTTAAATAAAAGAAGAAGATATTTTAGGATTTGTAAAACAAGAAAAAAAAACTCAAAAGTGGAAGAAAAAACTAAAGATGGAAAAAACATGTTTAAACTTGTTTTCTAAAACAAATTTGTTTGGAGTGTCTTTAGAACTTCTTTGTCTTGTTTAGTAATTTAAAATCGAGTTAAAATTGTCATTAATAAAAATAATAATTAAAATGGAGTGTAAATAGATAATGAATGGATTATCAATAATATTTCTCTAAATAATAATGTTGTGTTTGGCACACGGGATTGGACAGGATTAGACTATTTCCAATCTGGAGCTACCACTAGATTAGATGGTCCAATCTAGTGGCCCCACTTTATTGCTTTCACAATCTTGTACGGGATTGTGCAAACCCACCAATTATTGGTGGGTTTGTATTTAATTCTACATAGGAAAGATTATATTTATTTTTTAGTTTTTTTTAAAACAATTTAATAATAAATAAATGTTAAAATTAAAAATATTTAAATTTGTATAAAAACAAAATAAGCCTAAAATTTTAATTAAAATTAATTTTAAATAGTAATCATATATATATAGATGTGAATATTTATTTTATCAAAAAAATTATTTCAATAATTTGCTATTCAATTTTCATTCGATTATTAGGGATTGAGATTATTTCAATTCTAATTCCTCGCACTGGGATTGAAGAATCTAAACTCTATGGACCCACCGTAATCCCACCAGTTTTTTTATTAAGAATTTGTTTTATTAATTAAACAAATTATAAAATTGACAACTTTTTAAATTTATTTAAAAATAGTATAAATCTATATATTTTTTTTTTTTGGATATTGTTACTTTAATAATATATAAATTATTTTCCTCAAAAAAATATTTTAATAATTTATTATTCAATTTCAAAATATTATCAAATTTAAAATATTATTATATTTATTCCACTCTCATGTTTCTCAAAATAACACATAGTTTTAATTCAGTCCGGTCCCATGTTTCTTCAAACATAACGTAGTATTAATTTTGTCCTGTCCAGACGTCCAGTCTAATCTAATCTAAAATCTCAGTCTTATTTCAATCCAATCCAATTATATGAAATAGTTTAATCCAATCCTGTATACCAAACAGAGCCTAAACTTATTGTGAATTGACAAATTTAATCTTTCAAATAAATAGTTGGAAATAGTCATATAAACTAATAAACGAGACACTTTCTAAATTTGTCAACCTTCCATGCTTTTATTGTTTCTATAATTTTTTTTTTCTCGAATTAACAAAACTATCCCTTACTTTGTTTTACTCTTACTTTTTGAAACGATTTTTTTTTTAAATTATTACAGACCTCCTTCCATGGAGGTCTATGAGTTTCAATATTAACAAATTCTAAGTTTTTTTAAAATATTTATTATACAAGCTATTAGCATGCTTAATCCAAAAGAACCCTAGCGTGTTTAATTCATGGAGGTCTATGAGTTAAAAAAAAAAATCTAATTCTAAGGTTTTTTTTTTATATTTATTATACAAGTTATGAGCATGTTTAATCAAAAAAAAAAACCCTAACGTGTTTAATAATAATAAATAAACTTGATCATGTTTAATCCAAAAAGAAAAATCCTATAGTGTTTAATCTGTAAGGAAGTTTATGAGTTCAAAAAAAAAACCTCTAACTTTTTTTATTATACACGCTATTAGCATGTTTAATAATAATAATTAAAAAAAAGTTCGTTTAATAAAAAAAATCTAGTGTGTTTAATAAAAAAAAGTTATCATGTTTAATCTTAAAAAAAAAACTATTCTTCTTAAACACATTAGTTTAGTTTATACACACTAAAAAAACCCTAGCGTGTTTAATAAGAAACATGCCAAAATTTATTTATGTAAAGTTTTATGCGCAATCATCTAAAAAACAATTTTTTTTGGGAGATCATAAGCCTACTGACCTCCAATGGAGGTTTGCGAACATCCATTATAGCCCCCAACGAAAGAATTGTATTTTTTTTATCTCCGTTGTTGGATGTCTATTGACCTCCGATGGAGATTTGTCAGTAAAAAAAACTTTTTTTTATTATTGTTTTTCAAAAATTCATTAAAGGTATTTTTATCTATAAAGCAAGGTTTTAATAAGCGCTAGACGCTAGTCGAACGGAGACATGACGCCTAGCGGCTAGGTCAATTAATAGGAATTTTTTTCTCTTCTATTTTGTTCCGTTTCATATTTGTGCTTTCATTTTTTTGTCACTAACTTTGGTAGGGCACACCACAAAGCTACCATAACTTTCTGGACCCACAATCTGACTTTATTATTATATTTGTGTTTTTTTTTCTTTTCTTTTTACCATTATTTTTTTTTATCATTTTATATTTTTTTCTGGACCCCACCATCTTCTTGTCAATGGCTTCCAATTCCAGCCTTCCACATCTCAACACACACACACACACACACACTCTCTCTCTCTCTCTCTCTCTCTCTCTTTAAAACTCCATCTATTTCACCTCTTTTTTTGTGCAATGGAGGGCAAACGCCCTGAACACAAACTAAGTAAACCTCTGAAATCTGTATCAAAACTAGAACTAATCTCTGGAAAGGGATCTTTTCATCTCATTGTTTTCTCTGCAACTCATCTTCTTCTTCTCAATCATCTTCTTTTTCATTGTTGATCAATTCATCTACTTCTCAATCACACTGCTTTGGGTTTCGATGATGAGCTCCAGCAAGATCAGATCTACTTCCTTATTTCCATCTTTGATCGGACGATAAATGTACCTATTTGAGGTCCCCAGTTCGTAGCTTTTGTTCTCGTTTTCAAGCGTATTTTTGTATATAAGTGTTTTTTGAGTCTTATGTAGGTACATATTCCCTACAATAAGGTTTTGAGCGTAAAGATTAGTTTGGGAGCCAAATCGAGCCAAAAAGAGAATATATTGTAAGCCATTCAAAGTTGCCACGGCCTTATCGTCAAACCAAACAACGACGTGATCCGTGGTCACCCACGATAAGTTTCCATGGTGGATTCGTTATCGAACTAGAATGTGACACAGAGGTCACGACACATGTCAACTTTGCCTTCGAGCAGCTTACAGGACAAGATCAGAGAAATAGAGCAATTCGGCTGCTCTTGGCCGTAAAATCCAACCTCCGATTAAGTCCCAATGTCCCAAAAGAAATACGCTTCTGATTCAGTAGCCGAATCGTCAGGCAGAATCCAACATTTCAATTCAACTACCGGATTCAGCTGCTTCCGGTTGCCGAATCCAATTGCCGATCACCCAGCGAGAGGCCATTTTGGTGAATTTCAAGGGGTGAACTCGTCCTTTCACTACCCATTCGTGCCCTATCTCTCCCACACTATAAATACACCAGTTTGCCTCATTCTTTTAGAATCATCTTCTTCCCCAAACTCTCCTAACTTCATCTTCTCCAAATACGAGAGAGAGAGAGAGAGGCTTTCAAGAGCATCTATGAAGGTTTTTCTCCATGGATGTCTCTCTCACACTATTTCTACCCATCATCCACCACATTTGAGAGTAGATTGCAGGAGATAGGAGTGGTCTACGACCAATTTCGAGCCAAACATAGAAGGTAACTCTTGGAGGGATTTCTTCAAGGGTTGTATCTCTTTTATTCTCATCTCTTATATTTCTTGATTTCTTGATTGTGTAATCCTCACTTGGGAAATATTTTAAACTTATATTTGTGTTTATATATATATATATATATATATATAAGTGATTGTTCATAAATTCGAATTGGGTTTTGTTTCATTTTTGTTGTTAATTGATTAATCTCTTGTTGTGAATTTCATGTGTATGGATGATTGGAAAAAGACGTGTATCCATGATTGAGATTAGAAGTAGATTAATGTAAATTAGGAGTAAAGTAATTAAGTATCCCATGATTATTTGTATGTTGATGGATGATTTGAAATGCTTTGTTAAGATCGATTTGAGTGTATGTGGGTTTCAGTTGTACCTATGGAGGACCATTCTAGGTATACCCTTGACCACTTAACTCTAGAGAATGGGTGAAACTTGTTCTATGCATGACCCTTTTGCTAGAATAGGTTTTAGCTTTATGTTCATATGCATAATGGTAGGGACTAGAGGTACAATTGCCCTATCCATGACCTTTGGAGGGTAATTAGTGTTTTGAAATCCTTAGTTGAGACAAGAGGCACAATTGCTCTAGCCATGACCTTTGAGGAGTGATTTGTGTCTCGAATATCTCAATTGAGAGAACAAGCTCTTAACTCGAATTGAATGTGCTTAATGCCTAAGAATCGCTTATGTGCGCTTATGTGCACTTATGTATGGTGAGCATAAATACCATGTGTAACCATTATCCTACATCTCTCCAATCCACCCTTTTAGTACTTCCCACTTAATTACCATTCTCACCATTCTATATTCTTTTGTTTTCAGTTGCATTATTTAAATCTCCTTTGCACGCACGCACGCGCGCGTGCGCGTGCGCGCACACACACACACGCGTGCGCGCGCGCACACACACACACGCGTGCGCGCGCGCACACACACACACACAAACACACACACCATTTTCGCATTCTATTTACATGCTTTCAATAAAATCTATAACTCGAAACGGTCCACGGATAACACCTCCCTGCGAAACGATACCGTTACTTGCTACTATTTACATGCTTTCAATAAAATCTATAACTCGAAACGGTCCACGGATAACACCTCCCTACGAAACGATACCGTTACTTGCTGCTATACACACACACACACACACACACCATTTCCGCATTCTATTTACATGCTTTCAATAAAATCTATAGCTCGAAACGGTCCACGGATAACACCTCCCTGCGAAACGATACCGTTACTTGCTGCTATTTACATGCTTTCAATAAAATCTATAACTCGAAACGGTCCACGGATAACACCTCCCTGCGAAACGATACCGTTACTTGCTGCTATACACACACACACACACACACACCATTTCCGCATTCTATTTACATGCTTTCAATAAAATCTATAACTCGAAACGGTCCACGGATAACACCTCCCTGCGAAACGATACCGTTACTTGCTGCTATACACACACACACACACACACACACACACACATACACACACACACACATACACACACACACACACACACACCATTTCCGCATTCTATTTACATGCTTTCAATAAAATCTATAACTCGAAACGGTCCACGGATAACACCTCCCTGCGAAATGATACCGTTACTTGCTGCTATACACACACACACACACCATTTCCGCATTCTATTTACATGCTTTCAATAAAAACTATAACTCGAAACGGTCCACGGATAACACCTCCCTGCGAAACGATACCGTTACTTGCTGCTATACTAGTTATTATTCTCTAGCACCTGTAAGGTTGAATTATAAAATATAAAATCTTTTGACGAGAGTACAACGACGCTCTCATCAATCTCCATCTTTAATTTTTTTTAATCAGCTAGGCGAAGTCAACAGCTTTGACTCTGCCGAGCCCACCGAGACCGATTAATCGGCGATTTGACCGATTAATCGGTCACTGATTAATTAATCGGTCACTGATTAATCTGGCCGATTTTGGCCTTTTCGCCACAGTGAGTTGCCGACTAGAGGAATCCAACCGATTAATCGGTCTAGACGGCCGATTTTTAGAACACTGCTAAAAAGCGGGAAATTTGATAAAAACAATAAAACCATGGGAGAGGGACAAATGTAGAAAGCACTGCAATAGGACGATTTTTAGAACACTGCTAAAAAGCGAAAATTTGATAAAAACAATAAAACCATGGGAGATGGACAAATGTAGAAAGCACTATAATTATAAGGCTATTTATATATGAAAAGATGCCATGTAAAAAACAAATTTTTATTTAAGAAATGTGCGACCACTTCCAATACCAGCGATGAGTACTGTCTTTGGCCTCCTATTGCATGGAGGAGGCTTCAATCTCCTCGATGCATTTATGTGTGGAGGAGGAGATCTACTCCTCTCCTCCATATTGGGTGCTAAAATTATCTTGCTCCGTTTATCTAATTTATGCTATAATAATAATGCACAATCTGATCATGGTACAAAAACTACTAATATATATCTTTCATTGAAAATCCATGTAAAAACTAGGGAAAGTGTAAGATTGTGATCTAGATTGTGTTTAATGTCATGGATTGAGGGGTAAATTTGATGAATGTAATTCCAAACACATATAAGATTCTCATGAAAGGTGGTGTTTGTTCTTTTCTTGGAATGGATGGTATTTAGGGTCATGAAAATGCAAGAAAACGGATGGAAAACAAAGAAAATGAAAGAGTAAATAAAAATAATGATGTATTTTCTTAATTTATTAGCTTAAAATAAGTAAATGGGGGTATTTTAATCAATTTATGCTAAGAAGTGGGCAACGGTTAGAGTTGACAGAAGCCAACTAATGGTGAAGAATATTTGTGCAATTATGGGCAAAGTTGCATATATATGCAATTATATCAAATCTTTGGGGATAATATGGAATAGTGTGATCAAAACAAATATTTTTTACATTTTATGCCGTTTAAACTATTAATTGAAGTAAAAACAAGTATTTTATAATATTCTAAAACATTAATTAGTCATTGATAACCTCTCCAAATTTAATTTGATGACGAATAATGTCAACTAAAATATTAATGTGATACAATAAATATTTTTTAAAAAATAGTTTTTATATAATATAATATGTAATTAGTTATGCATCTTGTTTGCACCTACAGCTAAAAAAGAAAATAATAAGAATACCTATAACTATATTGGTATTTCAAAAAGGATAAAAAAGTTATAACTATATATGTAAGTGTCATGGTTAGGATAAAATTGAAAATAGGTATAGTTATATGGGGATAGTTTTGGAAAATAATAAATGATGTCAAATCCAGTGGTTTATCATTTAATGAAAGTGAAAAAAATTCGAGTTTTTTTGTTAAGTGATTATAGCACCCTTTTAAATCATTTTCACAAGAACAACTTCTAATCAATACAAGTCCCACTATGTCTTGCTCTGTTTCTGTTTCTTTGGGCTTCAGCTCGTAACGCTGTTTTGCCTCTCTGTTTTATGTTTCTGCTGCCTCGCAAGGCTCCTTTGAATAAAATTCGCTGTTCAAAACAAAAAAAATGTCTTTGCATAAGAATCTATTTTATAGTGAATCGAATTAAATATTGTCTTCCTCTTTTCTTTTTTGATTAAATTTTAAATTTTGACTATTATTAACTGAAAACTATTATAAATAATATATATATATATATATATATATATATCATGTGAAAATAAAAGGAAATAACACTCTTTTTATGTTGAATTTTAAGATTATCACTAGTTTAATAAGTTAAGTTTAAATGACACCAATAGATTAAAATACCTCAATCTTCTTTTATTATGTTTTTACCATTTTTAGGTTTTTTTTTTGTTTTTTTGTTTTTATTTTTTTTACTAAAACTTCCATCGATGGAGGACCAATGGAGGTCCTCCTTCAATGGAGATGGAAAAGACCTCCAAAGGAGGCCGAACTATGTTAGACCTCCATTGTAGGTCGAAGGTTGAAATCGACCTCCATTGATGAAGAAGATGAACAAAAAAAGAAAATTGAAAAATTTCATTTTTATCCAATAAGTCTCGGAAATTGTAAATATACCTAATAAGTCTCGGAAAATACAAAATAAGTCTTGGAAAGTAGAAAATAAGTCTCGGAAAGTCAAAATAAGTCTTGGAAACACGAAATTAAATCTCGGAAAAAAAGGGCGAGATTTATTTTCGTGAGTGTGTTTAAAGGGTATTTTTATCAAATCGACACTTTAAATGCTAAAAGTTATTAGGTTGGTGATAATCTTACAACTTACTCTTGCTATTAAATTTTCGAATCCTAAATATCATCGCATAATTGTCTAATCGCATGCAATTTCGTCAGTATATTTGAACCCTAATTCTAGTCTCAATCTTATGATAGATTACATCCAATATATGTAAATGTCCTTCAAAACTATTACAATAATTAATCTAAAATAGCAAACTGTTAAGTAGTGTTATATTATTACTCATATTCAAAATCTATGATGATTAACCTCATATCTATTTGACGTGAGACTTAACTTTCAACTAGCAAAATCAAGACTTTGATATTGATATGAACACACAAAATAAAAGAAGAGAAAGCGACCAAGGATACCGCATAATTTCAAGATGCCCCACATTGTTAATGCAACATCTGAAAAGATGCCCTCAGCGCCTCATGTGGTCCAAACTCTTCTGTTCCAGACAACAATGATCATACCCACCAAGACTTTTAATTAAGACTTTTCATGTAGCTATCCCTTGTATTTGACAGTTTAAGCCTCTTTACATGCATGTTTAAAATATATCATCTTCACATCATATATATAATGTAAATCGATGTAGCCCCATGCATCTTGTTATTTGTTTTTTCATGTGTTTGCTTCTTTATATATGTATATATCTCTATGTCCTTATAATATAGAAAATGTTATTGGGTGCAGCAGATGCATTGTGTTATCAACAGATGCTGTGCATTTGAACCTATTAGATTTCAACACGTGGTGCCAACTGAAATTTACTTTATTTTAAATTTCAAATCACGATTTTTATTATATACTATTTGAATTATTTAAATTTTAGGAAACGAAACTTTAATTTTGTTTCTTTTTGACTTCATACGTTGAATCTGATTATATCAAATGCATTATTATATAAGATATGATGAAATAATACATATGATGTAGCGTAGCTTTTTCTTGCTCATATTCAAACAAGAGAAATGGTGGGTCTCATTCTCATCATCTCCACTTGCAATATTGAGTTAAATTATTTCTTGCATCCACAATATTCTTCCATTATGTTGTCATCTGCTAAAATATCTCTCTTTCAAAACATTAAATTGAGTTTGAAGCTGATGAGAATGCGAAGTCACATGTGATGAAAGGGCCAACAGGAATGTCTCAACTCTCAATTCTCATCCATATATATTAACCTTTTCCTCCTCAGTTTCCCACATCCATCTTGGTTCTAGCTATCTGCTTGAACCCAATTGCACGACTTGCTCAGTTGCTCCACTATATAACCAATAGGAATCCAACACATGTACCATTAAAATATCATTACCCGAAAACTACTACACACACTCTGACACTCATGAACTTGTGTCACACGAGGCAGAAGCTGTTCGGTTTTATGTTTGAAGCAGATAATAAAAGTAGAAACAATTTCATCCTTTGGGCTACATACTGATAATCATTATACAGTTGATTCTTTAAAAAACAATTTTATTCTCTGAATTGAAATCTATACTTAATCAAGAAGCATGGGATTAAATTGTGATCTGTTTCCTTTTTAAATATTAAATTTAATTTCCTTCATTTATTCTAATTATATACTTTTGAAACTAATTATTAAATCAATCCCTCCTCAAAATGTGCATATATATATATATATATATATATATATATATATATATGTTTTCTTTGAAATCCTAGATTATGCTCTACAAGCATGACCCGAAATGTAACTCTCATTTAAAGGGAGTGGTCTCCTCACACTTTACGGTTTAATGAGTAAATATATACATATATTTACGATATAATATATACGGTGGACCCTTGGTGCACATATATGTTATTAATTTGAAATTGACTGAGATGATTCATAATTCAGCTTGATAATTAAACATAATAATAACATGTCATTGAATTATATATAAACAAAATGAATTAGAAATTAAAATAAAGAGGAGGGTATATATGGAGATTCAGGGATATATATTAGGTCCACAGAAGGGAAGAGACTTTGAAGAAAGAAAAAGAAAGATAGGGTGGAGGAAAGTGGGAGGCTCAAGACATTGAGAGAGAAAGAGAGGCAGGCAATGTTGCTTTCATGCCACCTAATGGGAAAGACAGAAGAGGAACTACGAGACAGCGACCCTTAACTCTTTATGCCGCGCGCTACGGACAAATCAATGCGCGGCTGATGATCTAATCTAATCTCCAACATACATGAACCCACGTTCAGCCAAACCCAGAAACTCAGACCTAGAGAGTTACACAGTACACACCAAAATATTAAACTTAATTTGCTTACCTGTTCTCTCTCTCTCTCTCTCTCTCTCTCTCTCTCTCTGAAGAATTAGGGTTCCTTTTAAGATGCTGACCCCTTTTGTTGGTGGGCGATCCTCAGCCTGTCTTTTAATTTGGACTTATGTAAGTATGTAACCAAGATCACATGTCTTTCAACTTCCAAAACCCTATTTTTGTCACCACCTAACATTTATTTCATTTACATTTTTTTTTTTTCAAATGAAAAGTCAAACAATTTTTGCAATTTTTATGATTTTAAAATAAACAAGTAAACTTTCAAATATGGTAATTAAAAGATTACATATTAAGGATCATCACGACGTCATTCCACAGAAAATTAACATCATATTGATGAACATGATTGAAAGTTTAAGAAAGCTTGGCAATTAAGTTATTAGAAATCCACTTTTTTTCTTATTAAATTATCTTTACTCAACTAAAATCTTATCTTAACCATGGTATGGTCCTAAGAATCACTGGACGACTGTAAAAAGGAAAAAACATATCAACATACATACATACATATATATATATATATATGTGTGTGTGTGTATTTATTTGTATTTGTGGTAAATTAATGAAGGAGATTTAAAAGCGGTGCAGTTGCATTGAAGTGTTGAAATGGCATATGGTCCCCCATCCAACCCACAAGACAACCTCTGTGACTATGACTTTAATGGCTAAGAGCAGAAGAGAGGGCTTTGCATGAATGAATCAATGAATGAATGAAAGGGCAGTTGTTGTTAGCTAGGGTTAGGAAAAAATGTGAATCTTATTTAGGACATGTTTGGCTGGTGAGAAAACGGCCCCACTTCTCAATCCATCGAAGGGTACTTGCATTAAATCACCCCAAAAAACTAAAAAAAAAATACTTAAAAATGTATGTGTAAATGGGGCTCAGCTGAATTGAACCAAGTCGTCTTCTTCTCAAATGAAAAGCCCAAGAAATTATGAAAGAGAGAGAAAGAAAGATAGTGACTTGTCTTGGTACAGCAAATTAAGAAAGGGAGAATTATAATGAACAAGTGAGGCTGTTGTTGGGGCCAAGAATAATTGCAAAACGAGTCAAGCATGCACGAATAAAGCAGTCTGTTGTTTGCAGAGACAGTCCAAAAAAAAAAAAAAAAAAATCATAAATTTACCATTTTATATAATTCCCCATGCAAATCTACAGGCCTTCTCAGAGAAACTACTCCTTAAAACTTCCTTTATAAGTTGTATAACAACAACGTATATAAAGATCTCTCTTTCTCTTGTACCTCAAATAGAACCTAACCAACGGTTAAAAAAAAAGTTTTGATGGATTGGATAGTTCTTGGAACAAGTGAAAGATGGAAAAAAAGGCTTGACAGATATATTCCATCCCTTTTTGTACATATCACAATAAAAATTTACTTTCTTTCCATTATATTCATTGATATATGTATCTAGCTATTCTTCTTCCATTTATTTATTTATTTTTTCTAAAATTGCAGTTCAATTTTTTGTTTTTTTTTTGTTTTTGTTTTTGTTTTTGTTTTTGTTGATATAATCTTTTCTTTGTTATCTCTAAAAACAAATTTATTTTGTTTTCCACAAATTACTCCCATTTTCATGATTTTAATTATGGAATTTATCATTGTTTCTTAATTAATTATTATTTTACTACGAATATAAATGAAGACATATTGTCATAAAAATATAGTTCAATTTGTTAAATTAGCCCTTCTTATATGAATATCAACCTTTTCTGTTCACATCAAGCTTTGTGTAGTGTCGTGTTTAACCTTTCCAAATGTACATCATATTGTGAGGCCAAATGACCGATGAAAACTTTTGCAGCTCTGTTCAAAATCAATGAAGTATAGGTTCAATCAAATCTTCTTCCGGTACTAGCTGTGAAAGGGGACATTCAGTGTGTTCGCATCAGTCAAAAATATGTTCACGAAAGATTGAAATACTGTCGGAGAAATCTTTTCGGGCATTTGCTTTTAAGAAAAGGTTCTGTACCTTTGACGCCTAGTGAATTAAAATCTTATTGCAATCGATTTGGCAACTCTAAAATCCTTTGAAGATTACTCCGTTTCTAAAAGGATATTTTGATATTCATTTTTCTAGTGAAGAAGATTTAAAGAGGGTTTGGAGTGGAGGTTCTTGCTCAATTTCAAATGGTATTTTTCGTATTTTTCAATAGCAACCCGATTTTAATCCATTTAATCAACAATTATCGTATGCTCAAGTTTGGGTGAGGTTCTAAGGTCTATACTCGGAATTCTGGCATCCAACTACAATCATGGAGATTGCATGAGAAGTTGGCATCCCTTTGCAACTAGATCAAGCCACAAGAGATCAATTATATGGGTTTTATGCCCAAGTTCTTGTCGACATTGATTTAATTTTGAATCAGCCATCATTTTTGAATGTGGCGAGAGATAACCATAGAGGTTTTTCTGTGGATGTTATTTATGAAAATCTTTTAAAGAGATGTACGAAGTGTAAAGCTTTTGGTAATGATTCTGCTAGATGCTATCAAAAGAACAAGGAAATTAATTCTGACAGAGGTCGATCGCGATCAAGAAATCCAAGGCAAACTTATCGGCCTATCACGAAAACAAACATAACTGGTGTGGCTAGTGGTATAGAATACAAAATTCAAGATCAAAGATGTGATGTCACAAACAGTGATTGTTCAGGCCACCATAATGGGCTGGTTGCCATGGAGGAACAATATTTCAAAACAATCCCACAAAATTAGGAAATGATAGAGGAAGTGGAAATTGTGCAGATTCAAAATTTGAAAATCCCGTAATTAATGTGGATGACAAAATAGTAGCATCCAATTATCTCCATATTTATTTGAATTAAACGTGATTGATACTCAGGAAGTGAATTAGGAAACAACAACCAATTTTGAAGTTGACAAATTTGGGTTTCAAGAAGTTGACTCAATCCGTGAAGGGCAATTTCTAGTAACGACCAACGCATTTAATGCACTTGCAGAAGATCATGATCTAATTGAGGAGAAAATCTTGTATGCACCCGGTGCAATGCACCCGTCCAATGGATGCATGTCATGTGGCACAGAAAACCAATCAAATGAATTCTCTATACTACATGGCATGCACCCATTGGTTAGGGTGCATTGCACCGTGTGCATGCAAGTTTTTCTCCTAATTGAGAGTCAAACAACTGAACAATCTCCTAATCAAGATGCATGAATTAATGTTCTTATTTCCAATGATTTGAATACCAAATATTTAAATTTGAAAGATAATAATGAGAATCCTAAATGTTCTTTAGAGAATATTTGCATTAATAATGGAGTGATTCTTGACAATTCAAGGATTAGAGGTGGCCAACAAGTTTTGGATGAGATTTCAAGAGATAAAAGAGGAAAAATTAATTTAGAGAATATATCAGAAGACCAAGATATTCATGCTTCAAATTCTAATCATGGTCTAGAAGATCTCATGTTTGATAGTATTTGGATTCCCGTGGTGACCAAATTAGAAAGAAAAGTGAAACCAACTTTTAAGATTTTATCTAGTTCCAAGTTTCAAATGAGTAAGGGAAGTTCTAAACATCTCCCTGTAGCAGAGACTAAGATTCATACTCATTTGAATTGGGCCGCATAGGTTGAGGTAGAAATGAATGATTCCGTTGGTCTGATTAATTAGGTTCATTTTTTTTTTCATATTCTGTTAAGGCCCGCGTGCCTTTTTAGATTAATGTGTTTTAGGGCCTACATGCCCCTCTATTTTTTGTTTTTGTTTTCCTTTTTTTATTTGTTTTTTTTTTATTAATAAAAAAGCTCTATAGAGTTTATTAACATATATATATATATATATATATATATTATCAATTTCTCTAGCTGGTTCATCATCTAATCATTTTATTACAAAGTTGCCTTCAACCTTTGAGTACACCTTTTTTGGCACAAAAATTATCATTCTATTCTATTTGTTATGGCATTTGCTTCTGATTTTTGATTTTTACAAAATTATAGTGTATAACTTACAAATATTAAAAAAAGAAGCAAGTTAAATTCAATGTATTACAATTATCATTTGTGGAGCAATCCATTCAAGTGATTGTGGGGCATATTTTTGAATTTTTAAAGTTTTCAAAAATATATGTAGTAATTTTCTTCCTCGGTTAAGGTTTGCCAAAACAATAAAAAATTAAAAAACGTTCTACATTTTTTGTCACTCCTTCAATTTTAAAGTTGTTTTTTGTTTTTCAGTCATGTCCATTTTGATATTTAAGAGCTATCATGCATGTAAGGTGGTCACACTAATTGAGACAAAGATAAAGAACATTAGTGATGCAAAACTAATATACATATATTCACAAAATTAAAGACCTTATTAACGTGTATTATTTGGGACATGAACAGGGGTGGACCCCTTTGAGGCCTTTTAGGAAAAAAAAAATATGCAAATGATTATATATATATATTTTATAGTAAAAATAGATATTTAATTTTAAAATATGTTTTTCTACTTATAAAAAAAACAAATTCTGATTAAAACAGTTATAAATTATATATGTACTGTATTTTATTCTAATGGCGACCCATCATTTTCAATGTTTCTTATCCCATCAGTGATCACATTCAAGAAAATTGAAAAATACATGTCTAAACACAAGTAAATTGAAGCTCTAACACATGTTAATTTTCCAATGAAGATGAAGCTTTGGATAGTACTATATTAGAAGCAAGAGGATTTATCCACATCAAAATCTTTACAAATTGAACAATTAATTAAAAAAAGGAAGAAGAGTTGGAGAGGGAAGTAAGTATGATATAATGACAATAATAAAGAGATTAATATAGGTAAGGGATAAAAGGGAATTAATTAAAAAAAGAAAAAAGAAAAGGAGAAGAGGTGTGTAGTTTTGTTAAGCATATATATATATACTAATTTTCACATAAGTGTACATTTATAGAATTATTTAAGGACATTGAATGTAAGCCACTCATTTTACATATTTTGATTTGGTATGTATGTATTTATTAAAACTCTTTTATAAATGAGTGGGTCACATTCAATGTCCTTATATAATTCTATTGGTGCGCACTGACAAGTACGGCATATATATATATATATATATATATATATATATAGATAGAGAGAATGAATGAATGAAGAGATGATTAGTAAATGTGTATTTGTGTTGGTGATTGGTTCAATAATCTGGTTAAGTTAATTTGAGGACCACTTGGCTGCAGAATCCCTGCAACAGATATAAAACAGCCAACAGCTATAAAGAAGCAACACCAACTATTAGTACCTGGTCCTGGAGAGAGAAGAGACATATATATATATATATAGAGAGAGAGAGAGAGAGAGAGTTACCAACGAAGCAGGGTCATTTCTCTCAAATCTTTTTACAAGTTACTGACGTGATAAGTGTTGACTGATGGAGAAAAGTACATGCCTAGCCACCTAGACTTTCTCAGAGGATGACTCGGATTTTTCAGAAAATAAGTGGGCTGCTGCTCTGCTCCAAACCTATCATGCTCACTTTCCATCCTTCGATTATAATTATACGGAAAGTGTTAACATATGTTTTTACTTCACATGTCAAAGGGATGGGAAAAAAACAATAAAAATTATATATGTTTATTTTAAAAAATAAAAATATATGAAGTTGTGTTTTGAAGTATTGAAAAAATATATATGAATACAAGTGCAAATTAAGTGTGATGAAGGTCCGTGATTTTCACTCTTTTATTTTTAACTTTTAAGGGTCAATCAATATATTACAAGTTGGGTGGAGTTTTTGTAAACATACGTGTTAATTAGATTAGATTATAAATATAAATTCAATATTTTTTTTATAATAAGATCAATATTTATGAGATAGGAAGTGATTATATATATGAATCAAAATGTGATGTGAGTGCACCAATAATGGTAGAGTCAAGGTCAAATAGTTACATAATAAAGTATATGAGATAGGCGTACTTGAGTGAGGAACATCAAATAATAATTAAAACCATGCATCATAGTCATAAGAGAGAACTTTTGAAAGCTAAACAAACCTCTCACATTATAAATTAGATGACTATAATGACTTTCCAATTCCACGAAATGTGCAGACATTGTCCTACAATTAAGCTTGACGATAACTGCATCTATTACCCAACATCACACAACAAAGACTAAAGGGAACATGAGTATTTTTTTTTTAATTTCTTTTTTGTTTTTGAAACATGAAGGGAACATGTGTTGTGCCACGTAATAAAGAAGAAAATAGCCCGCATTAATCATTTGAAAACAGTGTGAGAGTAACATCATTTATATTTAGATAGCTCAGTATACTTATATGTTTTATCAATATCTTTCCTTTTAATTTCTGGCACCATATGTATTTTGTAAATGCAAGATATAGAGCCTTTTTGTTCATATTGCAAATATACCCATCACAAATTGAAAATTGTGTAAATTAAACGTCATTGATAATCCAAACATTTCTTATAATTATATATAATCAACATTAACTTAAGAAAATGATATGATCAATAAAATTACATGTGATTATATTGATGTATACATTTCTGTTTACTCATGTCACCTTATATGAATAATGTATCATATTTAATTATATATTATATGACATGATTTGAATGGAAAATTAATGTATGTTGAATGTGGTGGTAACAAACAAGATGACCTTGGTCAATAGTATGTCTCTCACATCTCCACCATGATCGGATGGGTTCGAGTCATGTCTCCCTCTAAATTCTAAATTATTGTAATATTAGAAAAAAAGGCGGTGCTGGTAACACATTTATCTAGATATGTTAGGAGGTGGGTGCAGAAGTTTCCAAAAGAAAAACAAATTAAAAAGAAAGAAAGATGAAGGATAAAAGATTGAGAATAGAAGCGAAAGTGGCATAAGCCACTCTCATCATCTGAGCAGAACTTGTGGCCTTGTCAGCCCTCACTGTGAGATATATCATATATATGGGTCAGCCCCATTTCTTGAATATGGATCACACCTCCTCTTCTCCCCCTTTATAGGCCCCACCCACCACACCACATTCCTCCTCCTAACTCTAACCCTTCTTCATCCCCAAACAAACACACATCTCTCTCTCTCTCTCTCTCTGTTAGCTAGCTAGCTAAACCAAACCATGGAAAAGATTGAAAACGAGACTCATGACTTCATGAACGTTGAATCTTTCTCTCAGCTTCCCTTCATCCGTCCAGCCCCTGTTAAAGAAAAGCCCATTCGCCTTTTCGGCATCGAATTCGGTGGCGGCGACACCCCTGCCACGGCCGCTGCCGATGAGTATTCTGAGTCCACCGAGACTAATAACAACAACGAGGACTCGGTTAAAGAAAACGAGAATAATGTTGATAACAGCAGAAGATTTGAGTGTCATTATTGCTGTAGAAACTTCCCTACATCTCAAGCCTTAGGAGGTCACCAAAACGCTCACAAGAGGGAGCGACAACACGCCAAGCGCGCGCATCTCCAGTCCGCAATGGTCCATAATTCTCTCTCCGATGCTCATATCTACGGTCTTGTCAACTACAGGCTTGGCTCGGCTCCGACGCCGACCATGACTTACCCTTCTTGGAATACCAGCCACGGCGCCTCTAACACTAATAGGTTTTACGGGGGCCATGCCTCGTACTCACAACCACCCATCAACGGTAGTCCAATGGGGTTGTGGAGAATACCAACCGCCGTTCAAAGTCATGCTACTTTCAATCGTGACCGTTCGGTGAATCCGTTACCGTTGTATTCATCTGAGGAATTGAAACCATCAGTACAGGTTGGTGGTGGCTCAAGCTCATCATCACAGAGCCGGTTCGTTTATCGTGAGTCGTCGAAGCCAAACACTACGCAAGACCATGTAAGTTTGGATCTACATCTGTAATATCTAGCTAATGATCATCATAACTTTATTATTTGATGATATTGATGAAAGAGATTTTTCCCATGCTCGCAATTTTTATTATTGTGAAAATGAGGCCATTCCAAGAACACCATTTTCTACTAGTACAGTAGTACTCTTAACATAACTGGGATTTTAGTAATGATTAATTAATTAAATATGTAAAATTGTAAATGATATGATGATTTACGACGTACTCTCTTGAATGTGAAGCAGCATGGTGAGCTTGAGCTAGCTGATTAGATGCACAGTCAAGAAATCTCTTTTACGTTTCTATTTTTTTTTTTTTTTAAACCAAGATTTATATGATTTGATGTTAGTGTATTATATGCAAACAGTTGTTTGTTGTTCTTGTGCTTTCAAAAGCAAGACAAGTAGTTAACCAAAGATTTCCATTTTAGATTCATAAGCTAAGCCTAAGATCACGCTCATCATCAGTGCAATCTATAGCAAGCTATGTCCCTCTTTTAGACTTGTCTCACACGCACATGTACACACGTGTGAGGATTATATAATATAATTATTAGAACCGGGTAATGTATTTAGTTGGGAGACGAGCTAGCGCATGTAGATTTGTCGATACACACACACGTGTGCAAACATGAAACACACATATGTGAGTGAGTCTGGACAGGTGGATTGATGAGAGAGGTGATTTATGATTTTGATTCATTGCAACTGATCATCAGGAAAAAGAGAAAGAAGGTGTAACCAGGATCAGGTGATAAGGTTTTGATGTCTCTTCTGCTTAAAATGCAGACACAGAAAATGATATTTCCATGGCATTTTCAGGCAACATACATCGCCAAACTTTAATGTATATTCTTTGGACCTTTTCACCCTCCACTCCATCTTTCAACTTTTTTTTTTTGTATGTAATAATAAGTTGCAATCAAACTTTAAATGGAATCTTATATCTGAGCTTAAAAGATTGAGGTGGAACCAACCGGTCCTGTCTGTCATGAAACCTGAACCTCAGGAAACAAATGTGTCAATTTTATGGCCACTTATAAGTGTTGGGGTCGATTGTATAAATTAATTTTCGACCGATTAAAATCATCTGTCAAAATATGGTGTCTTAATTTGTGTATAATAAATCAAATAGGGCTATTTGTACACATTTTTTTAAAAAATAATTAAATGTAAATGATTGTGTACACTTGACCCAATTTGATAGATTAGACCTAAATTGAAACACAATTTTTTATCAGAGGATTTGAATCCTTAATTTTCATCATATGGTTTTCAAGAAAAAAGATTCAATATTTTTTTATCAATGCGCAATCTGGAGTTGGACAACATTCAATTCATTATAATGCCCGAGTAACAAACCAGACCATTCACACATTCAATATATAGGTTTTCTTTAGTACAAACGATCTTATGTCCAAACCATCTACATCTACACTATTATGAAATTTAATAAATTTTGCTAAGTTTTTTTTATTATATGAATTAAGAAAAATGAGATATACTTAAAAAAAAACTTCATAATTTTTCGAAATAAAAATGTTATTGGGAAAATCTGGAAGAGTGACAAGTTAGCATGATTACCAAAGAAACACGGTGATCAGATGTGCCAAGTCATTAGATGTCAATCAGAAGAATTCAACCCAAGTTGACCAATAGATGATCTCAAGACCCAGTCAGGTTTATCTAGGTGATTGGGTAAAGATAACCCGATCGGGGTGACCAGATCGATCGGATAGCTAGGTCGATTGGGTCAATACATCTGGTCGGGATTAAGTAACCGATCAGGGTAAATAAGGTCTGGTTGGATTGGTCGGATTAGATAGCTGGTCGGTTGAGCGACACATGGACGATATTAAATTTAATGCATCCACGATTCAAATAAGGAACTACGAAGTACACTCTGATAAGGAAACAAACTTCCTTACAGATATCATGGTTCAAATTCAGTAGAGATCTGGTCCATTTAATGCGCAAGATACACAGAATGAGAAATACGATTCCGATAAGTTAAAGTCCCTTTAAACCTCATCAACTTTTCTTACTTGTACATCAAGAATTAAGGTTCTATGCACATATAAATAGACCCTAAAACACCATTGTAAGAGTTAGTGCAACAATATTCAGAGAGTTCAAGAGAGGTTCGAGCGTGTAATCAGGCATTTATAGTGGAGATATTTCCTCGCCGTCATCGGCACCGTGGTTTTTTCCTTTTCCAGGGTTTTCTATGTAAAATCTCGTGTGTTTGCATGATTAATTATTTTTCTTGTTTATAAATCAGTTAATTAATTCACATCAACTTGTTGGATGCATGGTTGATTTTACTAATCTAAAAATCACCGTCAACAATTCGCGCTAGAGGGAGGGGGATAAACAAATTGTGTTACAGGATCAACCTCAAGAATTCGTGAACAGTCAGCATGGCAGATAATGGAGATGTGAGTCAATCCCCATGCAATGTTAACACCCGCATGGCGTTAATACTTCTGGTCCGATAGACGCCGGCGTCATCGGAGGATGGGTACCCTCTGTAACTCCAGTCACCGGTGGCCAGACCGTGATAACCTCCACAGACATCCCTGATAGGCATTCCCCATATGCCTTTCGATAAATTCAAGAATCCTTGCGAAGGGTCAGCTACCACCAATCTAACTTCCCAATATCAGCTATCCACACCTGTGGTAGCCCAAGACCCCAAGGACATCCCTGATAAGCCTTCCCTAGATGCCTTTCGACAAATTCAAGAATCCTTGCTCAGGGTCAGCTACCACCGGTCTAACTTCCTAATATCAGCTATCCACATATGTGGTAGCCCAAGACCCCAAGGTGCGTTCTGAGGTGGTAGCCATAACCCCAGACGCTCCCCGTAAAATCAGTAGAAATAGAGCCAATCATCGTGGGAGAAGGGAACATTCCTAGAGAAGAGATGATCGCCAAGATGACCGAAGTCCCATGGAAGATTATCGCCAAGGCACCAGGGACCATATGGGGCGAGATGATCGAGATGGAAGAGGTCATAGAGAGTCTAGTATTCAAGGAGACATGTGAATATACAATGGAGGCATGGCAGAATAAGCTTGGGAAGATCGGTATGCTGGTCACATGAGGAGATCTCGGTCTGCTTCGACTGATAAAGATGCCTTATCTAGAAGGCGTCAAGAGACCAGTCCTCAAGTTAGATACAATCAGTAGAACACTCAAATTATAGGGAGCATAACAAGGGACCCTTATGGGCTCACTATTCATCAAAAATTTGATGAACATGGCGAGCCGGAGGGTGAGCGAGAAGTCATATTGTGAAGAATAAAGGCATTGGAACGAAGACATAGTCGGGGAAACTTGTTAATCGGCAACTCTAGTAGCCCATTCTTTGACTCGATTCAATATGCTCATTTCTTGGAGAAGTTCAGAATGTCGCATATGAAGCAGTTCAAGGCCAACACCAACCCCCACGAACATGTCAGGAGATACCAGAATGCAATGACACAATATGATTATGATGATGCACTCATATGCATGATGTTCTCTCAAACTCTGGGTGATCAGGAGTCTATATGGTTCGGTGGCCTTACAGATGGCTCAATTAGGAATTTTGGGGAATTAATACAAGCCTTCACCAGGCAGTTCATAGGGAACATCCAGAGGAGAAAGTCAATATCTGTCATTCTACCCTAAAACAAGGGAAGGACGAGAAATTGAAGGATTACTTGACTAGGTTCTCTCAAGAAGTATCAGAGGTTCAAGACCCTAACGATGATGTAGTGGTATTAGCCTTCGTTAACAATCTACAACACTGTCAACTGTCACTTAGTTTGAGGCAAAATGGGGAAACCACTTACGCACATCTGGTTGACGATATGATGGGATATACAATGGAAAAAGAGGAGTAGATAGCCCACAGTGGGGAGTCCATACATGATGGCCAACAAGAAGAGAACCAGAAGCCTAAAGAAGATAGTTCAAAGGGTAATCATAGATGGGACTAGAAGAATAACAGTCGAGGCAAGAACAAAGATGGTCGTAATGATGATGACCAGAAAAAGAACAAGGCTTTCAGAAGACAGTACACTAACTATACACCCTTAACCAAGATGCAAGAGGAAGTTATAGCTGTGATAGAAGATAAAAACTAGTACCAAAAACCCACGAAATAGTCGACTTTTGCCAGAAGGGGTATATCCAAGTATTGCTGGTTCCACCAAGAAAATGATCATGAAACTTCAAAGTGTTACCAGCTGAGGGACTACATTGAGAAGCTGACCAGAGAGGGATACTTGAAGGATGTAGTCTTAAAGGGTGATGACAACCGGAAGAGAAACCCGTAAAAGGATGACCAAGATAGGAAGAGTAGCCCTAAAAAAAGTTCATATGGAGAGGAGGCCTTTATATGGGGAGAAGCAGTCGGGAAAGGATGACCGAAATCCTTGAGGTAATAGATGGTCAAAGGACCCTAAAGGTGAACTCGATCGATCCCTACCAGAAAAAGGCTAAACAAGGTTGGGACCCAGTCGTGTTTTCTGAAGCGGATGCACATGGGCTTTAAGTCAGACCAAACGATGTGATCGTAGTATCATTTCGCAACAGTCACAGAGAAGTGATGGGGGTATTGATAGATATTAGAAGCTCGATAGATATCCTAAGCACGGAAGTATCCGATCAGTTAGGATTGCAGCGGAAAGACTTACAGCCATTGACAATCTCACTCAGAGGGTTCAGTGGGGTAGAATTAAGATCTTTGGGGACAGTCAAGTTACCCATTGAGATCGAGACCTACCCTTGTCAGAAGATGGCACTCATTGACCTTTTAGTGGTGGACACGGAAAATTGGCCCTACAATGCTCTATTGGGAAGACCATTCTTGAATATGTCGAAAGCTGTCACAAAAATCTATGCCCTTGCGGTCAAGTTATCAATTGAGGCATGAGTGGGTGTCATGAATAGCTTACAAGAATGGGCCAAGAAAGCAAACCCTGGCAGTATACAGGGAAATGGCAGAGTCGGACCTGATGCAAATCGACTTGCTAAAGAAAGAGGAATGCTTGGGGCTAGACGAGGAGGAAGCTCGAGCGAAAACCCCGACCCAGTTCGACTTAGATCCCAAAGAAACCTCTTTAGGTCATGAGGAAAATATGTATGGAGAAGAACCAATTGTGAAGGTCATGCTTGATGGAGATAGTCCCGACCAAACGGTCAAGTTAGAGGCTCAACTGTTCGACCATGTACTGAACGATCTGATCAACTTGCTGAAGGAGTTAAGAGATGTGTTCTAATGGAAGCATGATGACTTGCTAGGAATAGACACAAAAGTAATATCTCACTACCTGGCAATCGACCCCGGACAAGATCATCAAGCATACCTTGAAGGCCAAGCTTGACAGGAAAAAAAGGAATTGGGCAGACAAGCTGCATGAGGTGCTCTGGGCTTACCGGACGATTGAAAGAACTACGATAGGTGAAACTCCTTACTCGTTGGCGTTTGGGACTGAAGCAGTTATCCCGGTTGAGATAGTCCATGCCTCCTCAAGAGTTCAGCTATACCAGTCCGTTGGGAATGTGAGTATGTTGAAAGAAAATCTGGATGAGCTGGAAGAGAGAGAGAGGATCTGGTCGAAGTAGGAAATGCAGCCTATCAACAAATGGTGGCTAGATACTATAACTCGCACGTCCGGATAAAGAGATTTCAGCTCGGGGACTTGGTCTTAAGAAGAGTATCCCTAAATACAAAGGCAAAATCAGCATGCTCTTTGGCAGATAAATGGGAAGAACCCTACTTGGTGGTCGAGATAGCCGGACATGAAGTATATCGCCTAATTCGACCGGTGGGGGGAGAGTTACCTCACCCATGCAACACCCAGTATTTGAAGATATTTTACCCTTGAAGGGCTTTTCCATTTGTTGTTTTTGTTTAAAGATTAAGCATTTTAGATTAGCATGATTTTTAGTTTTATCTTTCTAATTAGCTGTTGTCTTCAACATTTTTAGATTGAAGTTATCAATAAAAATCCCCATTGAGGGAAAATATTCTCCAAAGAATAAGATAAGTGTTCAATAAATTAATTTGTCTTCATTTACAAAGATAATCCTATATCACCAAAGATTGCCAAGGCCAAACGAGTGCTCGTGGGGCCTAGTGGGGGGACCGAAAGCAAAAGTTGAAAAGACAATGCATACTCACCAAAACTAACTGGGTGTATAGAAGCACTGTTAGCATGCCTTCAGGTGTTAGAAACCTGATGGTATGCGTGAAAGTTGAACATGGAATGAAATACTCAGACTCAGATGCTGGTTAATGAGATACCTGGCTAAGTTGAGTTAAAGAGATATGAAACATCCCCATCGTAATGAATCTTGAGTAACAGACTACTGAGAGATGTCCCAGTGACTTAGTTGCTAAATAAAAGACAAGAGTCTATAAATTAGATACCATGTAAATAGTATAAAAAGAACACTACTTGGCAAGAATCGAGGTTAATCAAGAGTAGTCTATAAGAACCTCTATTTATGATTGACTTATTTCATGAAAAACTACGTTGGGATTGTTATGTAATGGGTATCCTAGGTGATTGTGATTGACATGCTTCCGGACATCCCAAAGTGCTTCAATAAGGTATATCACTTGACTTAACTTCCTTGAAGAGATTTAGTTGCACACACCCACTCACTTTTCATGCATGCTTTGTTCACCTTGCTTTTGTGAGGATTATTGCTTATATGTGTGCATCATTTACACATTGCATACACACTTACATGCATTTGTATTGACATGCATTTTTTCCTTGCTGCTCATATGTGCATTCCTTCATTCACACTTGCTTTTCATATCTAGTCTTAAGTGTGGTTGTTGCATCCGCACTCGCACGTTTAATGTGCCTATGTTTACGTGTTGTCATACCCTGTGTGCTGGTATCTACCAGTGCAGTCACCTGTGCAGTTGGCCCTGATGCGCTGGTCGTCATGCGCCACACCAGAGCATTTCCAACAGTAGGTCAGCGCTTGTGGTGAGCTGGACACGAACCAGCCAAGCCCATGTGTGCGGGTTAGTGCGTGGGTTTATACCCGCGCACTACGTCAGGTTAGCCTTGTCTTTTCGTAAACTTTCTCAAAACGACGTAGTTTTGTCTAGGGCTTATATATATATGTTCTCTTCTTTTCTAATTTGTTTGAGATCCTCAAGAATACATTTTTAGTGAGAGAAGTTAACTCCTAAAGAGAGAGAGAGAGAGCTCCAAGACTTGATTTTACTCAACCAAACACAAATCCCATATGCATATAGCATCTTTCAAGCATCATCTACTCATGGGTCTTCATGCTTTCACATCATTGTAAGTTGATGTTATTGGGATTTTTCGGTAACATGTCATGTCATAAAAGATAGCGGATAATTCGGAATATATGGCAGACCACGACATCAGAGAAGAAAAACAGTCGCTAGTGATTGGCGAGTGGTCGGATGGATCGAACAGGTAAAATAGACCTAATCCGGTATAGTAAACTGATCGGGTAAAATAAGCACAGTTGGGTAAATTCAACCGGTCAACATTCGATAAAGTCACATTTGATGTTACTAGACGGGGCGGTCAAACTGAACTTATCGGTCAAGATAGGTCTAAACCAGATTGGGTAGCAAAGCTGATCAGGGAAAGAGGACCCAGTCATGTTGGGAAACGGTCGGCCAAGAGATGCTCAGTCAAAACAGTAACACGAATTCAACTACAACTCAATTACGAAAAGGAAGAATCTTACTCAAGCAAGGAATCTAGAACCATATTCCGATAATGAAATATTATTATTTTCTCCTACATATCAGATAGTCCAGATTAAGCAATAACTATACTCTTCTAGAAGATTGCACACCGATCAGGAAATAAGTCCTAAATGGACTACTCAACTAGAGTCATATGAAGATTCTAATTCAATGCACAAGATTTTCGAAACAGGAAAGAAGTTAAATACGACTTCATCAAGTAACCAGTCCTAATTAAACGCCACCAATTTTTCCTTACTTGTATAATAAGGATTATGGTTCTATGCACTTATAAATAGACCCATAATCTCATTGTGTAAGAGGAATGGAACGATCTAAGTATAAGGAGATCTATCGATATATGTGTAAAAAAGCATAACAATTACTCGAGAAGGAGAGATTGTGTGTGTAATCATTCTATTCATAGTGGATTTATTCTCGCCGCCACTGGCAACCTTGGATGTTTCCCCGCCTTGGGGTTTTACTACGTAAAACATGTGTTATGCTTGATTTATCCTTTATTTCCTACTTTTCTACATTATCAATCAGAAATACGAACAAATCGTATCGCATCCACGTGGAGAAAGATGCTTTGATTATTCAATCCTAGACTAGTTAAAGCTTCGATCTGCCAATGTGTTAATGTTTGGCGGTTGACTTTTCAGCGATCCAAAAATCACCGTAAACAGTTGAACATGTCATAGAACTTATTGTTTGAATATTTGTTCATCTTTGCTTAGGATTAGCAATTACTTTGTTGATTAATTGCATGTTTCTTTGATTAAACATGTTTTGAGTATGTTTGTGTTTTGTCTATTGGTTGAGATTGCCTATTTATTGATAGCTTAATTGATTATGTCATTTGTGCCTAAACGCTAGGTCGTAATAATTCATGTGGGATTTATTGATAACTAGGTTGAGAAATTATGTTTTAATCAACTAGTTAATGTTAATGAATATTTGATTGGGTTTGTTTGTGATAGCTAGCATTTAGGACATTATTGCCCTCTAGCTAAGTCTCTATGCTTTGCATTTAGACATTGTTATTTAGGATTTGTTGATTACATTTGTTGATTGCATTTATTGTCCTTTCCATGCTTAATGACAACTTATGTTGATATGACTTTGTTTGATGACTAGATTTTAGATTTGCATATCTACATCTAGTTAGGTCTTTATGACCTTTCATATAGACATTGATATCTAGGATTTGTGCTTATTGCCATCAATTAATCTCTAGATAAACATTTAGTGCTGCCTAGCATTAATTGCATTTAGAATATATTCATATATTCACATAGGTTGTTGATCTCTTCTTTGAGAGTTAAGTCTTGTGACTACGAGTGTGTAGTGAACAAGCAAAGTGGTTAATAATCACTATAAAGGCCTGCGGGTAGTAGTGGTGGGTTAGTAACTAAGAATGGTGTGACTAGAGGTCAACCTAGGTTGTAAACATCATTACAATAGTGGAGTTGAGGACCAAGTGTGGCTAGAAGAATAACCCATGAGTTTTGCACAGTTGGAGGGTTTCTCGCGTAAAACAAATCAAGCGTTCTTTAATTTCAGCATTTTATACTTGATTTTTTACTGTTGTTTATTGGGTGAATTTTTAATATTGATTAATCAAGAAAAGTTGGCAATTAACTTGATTAAAACCTATTCAACCCCCTCTAGGTTTAGACATACACGTTTGAGCTGTATTTTCAATTGGTATAAAAGCGGGTTCCTAAACTTACTTAGGTGATCCTTTCTCTTGATTGTATGTCTTGCATTTGTGTGCATTTTGTTTGTTGCATTCATTTGCATTCATTGACCTAAACACTAAGAATGATTTTGGGGTGAGTAAAGATGGAGCATCGAGTGTGAGACCACCACTGCTCAAGGGTAAGGATGGGCGTGGGGGCCCATTGGGGTTGGGGAGGGTCCCCCTACCCCCATCCCCAACTCCAAACCCCATTTGGAGGAAGTGGGTATGAGGGTGTTTGGGGGGAGGTTCCCCTGCCCCCACCCCATCCCCAATTTCCCTCATTTCCTCCATTTCCAATCCTAATACTTTTCAATTCGAAATCCGAAATCCAAAATTTATAATTCTGGATTCAAAATTCTATCATTCTAATCCTACGAATCACCATATTTCGATATCCAATCCATATAATTGTCTAAAATTAATAGAAATAACTATAGTAATTTAGTATTAAACATAAAAGTCTACACAAATTCATAAAAAAAACTAAGTAGATTCAACTGTCAGGTAGTTTTAGTGGTAGAACCAAAAATAATAAAATTAAAGTTACTTTTTATAAAAATAATATTAAAAATATATAAAAATATATATTATATACATATGGGGAATGGGGGAATGGGACCCCACCCCTATTTACCCCCATTTAAAGAAATAGGGAAATGGGGGTGGGGGTAGGTCCCCCCACCTCATCCCCATTTAGATTTTGGGGGCAAAATTTACCCCCACCCCCACCCCAAACCCCATTTGGGGGCAAAATTTGCCTCCAAATGGGGATGGGGCCCCGTGGGGGAAATGCCCATCCCTACTCAAGGGGGATAATTACTCTTCGTGGAAGGGGAAGATGGAGTCCTATCTATTGTCGATAGATGATAAGGTGTGGATGGTGATTAAGGATGGATACACACCACTCACCATGACCGCCAAAGGTGGAAGTAATGTGCCGAAGCCCAAGGCTTAATGGAGTTCTGAAGAATTTGAAGCTTTGAAGTGGAATAACAAAGCAATGCATGCTTTGTTTTGTGCAGTGGATGAGAGTCAATACAAATTCATCCAAATCACCAAAATGCACATGAAGCTTAGAAGATCTTAGAGATGACGTAGGAGGGAACCGAGTTGGTTAAAGACTCTAAGCTCCAAGTCCTCCAAACGTAATTTGAGGCGATTAGGATGGAAGAGGATGAGTGCTTCAATGATTTTCAAGTAAAGTTGATGGATATTGTTAATCAAAGCCATCAACTAGGTGACCCGTACTCAGATAGGAGGATTAAGCAAAAGATAATGATGTCACTTCTCGCTAGATTCTAATCCAAGGTGACGGTTCTTGAAGAAAATAGCAATTACACGAACATGAAGCCGAGTGAAGTAATTGGAATACTTCTAGCTTATGAATCTAGATGGGCTCCTACCTCCACACCTCTAAAGAAGTAAAGAAAGTTGGCTTTGAAGACCTCCAAGATTGTGAAGGAGGATGATGACTCGGATGAAGAAATGACTTTAACGGTAAAGAGATTCAAGAAGTTTATGAAGCTTCACAAGAATGACTTGAAGAGGAACACCCACTTCAAGAAGATTGAGCCAAGTCATGAGAAGCCTTCAAGAAAGGGGATTCAATGCTTTGAATGTGAAGGATTTGGGCATATCTCTAAGGATTGTAGTAACTTGAAGAACAAGAGAAAAGGAAAGGCGATGGCCATCTCATCGAGTGATAGTAAGAGTGAGAGTGTAGACGATTCTTCGGATGATAAAGAACTTGTAATTAACTACATGGCCTTTGGAGCCTCTTATGTGGAAGTTGAAAAAAAAGCAATAAAGAAGGAATATATGAAGTGGTAGCTAGAAGTGTGATTGATGTAACTACACTAATGGAAGTTGTTGACACAACAACAAGAGACCAAGGCAAAAGTCTTGATGATGAAGCTGACTCTTTTGATGAGAAGCAAAGTGAGAAAAGTGTATTATCCTTAAGTATAGGAAATGACTCTAGTGATGAGAGGTCTTCATCTCACTCTAGAGGAATTGGTGAAGCCATGGATCTTGAAGACTTCGTCAAGTACTTTGAAGACTCTAGGTTGAAGAAGAAAATGGAGATTCAAAAATTGAAGGAGTAGAATCTCAAGCTTTCAACTAAGGTAACTCACTTGAATGATGAAGTGAGGAGAGTCAAGGAAAGTGAAGAATTGTTGAAGAAGGAAAACCTTAAACTAAAGGCCAAGTTAGATGACTCCTTGAAGACGGACATGATTGATGTGTCTAAGTATGAAAAAGAGATTGAAGATTGCCACCAAAGGATGAAGGCAATGAAGGATGAACTTGCCAATAAAGAGAATTCCTTGAAGATTGTCAAGGATAAAGAGATGATGTACCTTCAAGACCTGAAAAAGGATAAGATCAAACAACCTCAAGCTCAAGGCAAAAGCAAAGCTTCACCTCTTCAACATCTTAGGAGGAAGATTGATCTTGGAGAGTCATCCAAGAGTGGCCAAGTGAAGATGTCAACAAAGAATGGAGCTCAATCTCAACAACCAAAAGCTGTACATCCAAGCTTCCCTCAACCAAGAAGGCAAGCCAAGAAAACTCAACCAAGGAAACATGGCAATCCAGTTCAACAAAAAAGAATGAGAGAACAGTTCAACACCAAAGGTGACATCAAATGCATGACAATTCTCCAATGACCTCACAAGGATATGGTATGACCCCCCACTTTATACCTACTTGTCATTTTTATGGTGTTGATTGGCATATTAGGCTAAATTACCATAAGTACATTAAGAAATGTAGAGTTGAGACCATGATAGAGAAGAATAGGCGTAGAAGAGCCAATATGCATGTGCATAGGAAATCTAGAGAATATGATCCTAGGAAATCTAGTAATATGATGACTATGACCACTAGGAATGAAAATGTGTCACCTAAGTGGATTAGAAAAAAAATGAACCCACATGCTATTGTGCTAACATGTCACCCATAGACTTAACTAGGTCTAATGGACTTGGTAGGTCTATAGGGGTTCATGCCTCCCATTGACTTGGTTGGAATTGATCCCATTTGGGGAGCTCAAGCAAAGAAAGAGAACTTGCATTTTGAAATATGCAAAAACTTGATATACTTTATGCTTCTTTATTAATTGCTTGAGATACTAGGTTGCACATATATGATTATATGGTAGTTTTGTTCAATATGTGTGTAACCTTGATTTGCTTGTAATCCATGTCACAATTATGTTCAAACATGCATTTTTAGACTAGGAGAATTAATTGGGAAGTACTTTTGAATGACCTATAATTTATCTCAATGACATGTGAACTTGCTTATGACATGCCTAAATGATATGCATGAAATGTTTTTGATTGCTTATATGCAAAAGATGGTCAAACTCAGGTTCTCGACCTCTTGGATTGATCGCATTATGCAGTGTGTCACATCGATTTATTTCTCATTCCTTGTTAATGGTGAAGTATGTGGTTACCTAAAACCTTCCAGGGGTCTACAGAAAAAAGGGATCCTTTATCTCCATACATGTTCCTAATTTGTGCGGAGGGCCTTTCCCGACTATTTTTTTTTATTCTGAGAGGAGTTGGTATATTTCGGGTTTTCGATGTAGTAAATGGGCCCAAAAATTTCTCATCTCTTTTTTGCTAATGATAGTATGTATGTTGTTTAATCGAGCTCCTGGGAGGGATTGTCGGGCTATAAGGCAAGTGCTGGATTGGTATGCTGGTGCGTCGAGGTAGGTTATGAATTTCCAAAAATATGCTATGTGCTGTGTGAGCATAAAGGTCTCGCGTAATAGGGCGGATGGTCTTGCACGAATCTTAGGGGTTCAGTTGGTTGAGTATCATGACTCATGAGTTTCTCCTAGGTCTTCCAAGCTTTGATGGTAAGAATAAGTAGGTTATTTTTGTGAGTATTCAGTATCGAGTTTGGGACAGAGTTAAAGGGTGGCAAATCAAGTTTTTTTTGCCTGTGGTAAGGAGGTCTTGTTGAAGGCGGTGGTTCAATCAAACCCAACGTACTTAATATCTCTCTTCAAGTTGCCGAATGGGTTGACGGATGAGCTTCATATGCTAAGTGCTCGGTTCTGGTGGGGTTCGGACGAGGAAATGATAAGGATTCATGTGTGTTCGTGGAATAATCTTTGCCATGGTAAGGATGTAGGGGGTTTGGGATTTTGAGACCTCTTAATTTTTAACTAAGCTTTGTTTGCAAATCAGTGTTAGAGGCTGGTGCATCAGCCGCAGAATATAGCTGCCAAGGTATTGAAGCACTGTTACTTTCCTGACTCGTCCTTGCTTCAGGCCATATGCTCCTCTTCGAGCTTATTTCTTTGTAGGAGTTTCGTGTGGGGGAGAGAATTGTTGGAGGCTAGCTCTTGTTGGTGCATTGGGGATGGTAGGTCGGTTTCCATTTATCATGACAATGGCTACTGCGCCCCTCGATCCTTAAAAGTTTTTTTTACCACCACTGTTGGGTGACTCTACTTAGGTGGCGGACCTGAAATCTCTTTCAGGCAACTAGATTGAGAATTTGATTTGAGAATCCTTTTTGCCCGAGGATGCTAACATTAATTTTAGCATCCTATGTTCGAATTTTATGCATTGTGATTCCCTCACTTGGCACTATGATAAGCTTAGGTCGTATTCAGTGAAGAGTGGTTATCATCTTGGGTGTGATGTTGTCTAATCCAAGCTCGTCGGGGATGAATGCAATGGAGTCGTGGTGGAAGTTCTTGTGGAGAATTAAGGCTCCAACTAAGGTGAACATGTTTGTGTGGAAAGCTAGCTATAACTGGTTACTGGTTCATGTTAATTTGGCCAAACATGGGATAATGGTGGATAATACTTGCCCGCTGTGTAACGAAAGGCCGGAATCGATGATGCACGCTCTCTAGTGCTGTCTCTCGCTGAAGTTGATCGGTCTAGGTGTATGTTTATGTAGGGGATTTGTGGTAGTGATGTTATCCAGTTTATTGACTTTATGGGCTCTTGCAAAATTAAGCTTTTGATTGATTAGATGAAGTTGCTATGCATACTCCTTTGGAAAATCTGGAACTTACTGAATAGTTGGGTCCATAAATCTTCCTCGTTGCATGATGATAACATTAGGGATGAGCGTTTCCCCATGAGGCCTCATAACCCACGGGGGCCCTTGGGGTTTTAGGGGTGTGGGTGGGGGCAAACTTGGCCCCCATTTTATAAATAAGAGAGGTAAAAACTAATATATTAACATTGTCAAACTAGAGATTGAGATGGATGAATTCTGAATTCCGATTTCGATTTTCGGATAAGAAATTAGGAATTTGGGATTGGAAATGAAAAGAGATAGGGGAAATAGGGTTTAGGGTTGGGGGTGGGTGGTCCCTCCCCGCCTTAATGATCCCTCACGCCCATCCCTAAATGACATTGTGCCATGGACGACTGATTATTTGGAGGACTTTTGCTGAGCGAATGCAAAAATAGAGACTATTGCAGAGGAGCCAAGGATGGTGAATCCTTTGAGGCAATCGCCGTTAGATGGGGTCTTTATGGTCAATACAGATGATGCTGTGGATATGGCTGGTGGGAAAGTGGGGATTGGTGTCATTGTCCGAGATCATGGTGGTAATGTGATAACTTCTTATTTTTAGCCTAATTCGGCTATATATTCTCCTATAATTGCTGAAGATGCCATTGTGGTGTTTTTTTGTTTGAAATATTACATTAGTTTGGGATTTGGGGAAGGGGGACAGATTTGAACCCACAACCTCATGGTGTAGGTGTAGGGGGCAAACTATCAGGCCAATTTCATCTTGTCTGATATTGCGGTGTTGAGAGGGCTTCAACTCGCACTTAAGAATAGGTTTCTTCCTTGCCATACTTAATCAGATGCTCATGGGGTTATTAATCTCATTAAGTCTTTCTCTTTTCCCTGCTCTAACGTGGGTCTTGTTATTAAAGACATTTGCATTCTGTTGAAGGGTTCTCCAGGTTGCTTTGTTGCTTTCATTCCTAGAAATGCCAATAGGGTTTGCGTATAATCTTGCTAAAATAGGCTTTGTCTATTAATAATGTTAGAGTGTGGATGGAGAAATGTCCTCCTAATGTGGTCCTTTAGTGTTGGGCGATTGCCCAAGAATAATGAAATGCTTTGGTTTTTTGCTGAGAAGTTCCCTTTTCAAAAAAAAAAAAACTATATATTATTCAAATCGAATTTAACTAAAATTAAAAAATGGATATTATTAAAAACCATCTACTAGCTTGTCATATTAGACAAAAAACCCTCTAATTTATTTATTTATTTATTTTTGTTAATAGCCAAAATTGGCTAAGGACCAAAGGAAAATTTTTCACCTCCCAAACCTGGTTCCATACCCGAGAGTTTCCATCAGGAGACCTCTCTATCTAGAGCCAAACTACGATACCACCCCAGGAACAAGGACGGGCTCCGGAAACATCCGGGATAGAGCCCGGAACGATCAAATCTGGCCCGTATCACCAAAACTAGAAGCTCCCCGAAGTCGAGGTCACCTCGCAAATGCTCCAGAGACTCGCCTATACCTCGTTGACACAGAAGAATGTCCCTAGAAGGCCGCACCTAGCTCCGGAAGGTCAGGGGAAGCCACACCTAGCTCCGGAAGGTCAGATGAAGCCACACCTAGCTTCGAAAGGTCAGGGGAAGCCACACCTAGCTTCGAAAAGGTCAAGGGAAGCCAGATCTGGCTCCAAGCTGATGAAACTTCTCAGATATCGAGGTCAGAACACTAATCAACCTCACTAGTTGATGCACCACACCACGCCATATTCAACGACCTCTATAAAGGATCATGTTGAAAAGATACGAAGATACACTAGACAATATCTGGAAACATTACCTATATGCAGAACAAGTAATAGAATCCAAAAAGGAAACAAACTGATCTCCACCACGATACTCTCAATTCGGTTGTTAACTCAAAATCAATGACATTAAAGCGAGAAATCCCGCCCGATAAGGAGGGGAGAGACTGAGAAAATCAAGGGGAGAATCAATCTGTTTGACCTACAAAACATGTATAAATAGAAAGAAAGAAAATGAAAAAGATGAGACTACTATTCGACATGCATACGACAAATACTTGATCATACCCTAGAGAGAGTTGAGAGCAAAAAATAAAGAAACTTGTATTTGTATACCATGCATGTTCAATAAAAATATTCTTGCTTTCTTTTGGTTGAATGGTATCATCATTTCTTGGCATTCTATAAATCATCATTACACATACAATCAATCTTGGCCACCACCTACGTGGTAGTGGTCTCGAGGGCGTTAACTGAGATTTCTCATCCCGAGTAAAATTTCCGTTAACACTTTCTGGCGCCGTCTGTGGGGAGAAAAAACCTTACACCCAATTAACCAATTATTTGCATTTATATTTTCGTTGTTTTACAGGAACTATGAGGCTCAGCTCCTCCCAATGCCAATATAGAGTCTCGGAGCAACCTCCGGCGAGGCTAACACCAAAGGCCCCAAGAAAGGGGAGAAAGTCTGGGTGTAATAGTCAAGCTCTGGTCCAAACAACCAATGCGTGGGCTACTGGCCACCTCATAGTGAGCCAGGCCGCGCTCGACCAAAAAACGGTAGCCTTCGTAGAATCCATCTGCGTCCGCCTGCTCGCTGAAGGCATCACAATCCAGCCAACCAACCTGAATGATCAGGGAGAGCCGAGCAGGCTCGGAGCTTGGCCACCTGCTTTCGATCACCTAGGACCTCCTCTTCCAGTGCCGGTCCGAGATAGGTCTGAGCTTCAACGTTCGATCCGGGATAGGCTGGGACCCATGCCTCCAGTTCCGAAAAGACTTTCACAATGTCAACCCAGGCGAGTTAAGTCTGCCGTAGATGCTTTTACCCGGAAGCCACGAGGGCTATCTTATCCAACTACATCTAGGAGAACTACCCGAGCCCTAGAGGAGGAAAGTAGACAAACTCCTCGAGTGGATCCTATCCAGGAGGAGGACCGGATAGAAATTGCCAGTTCATCGGAAAGATTCGACAGTGAGGAATCTGAGGTTAACTCGAAGAGACCTGGGAACAAGCGACTGAGGGATCAACTGGCAAAGTTACAAAAAGAGGTCCAGTAGATAAGGAAGGGAAATAATAAGGAGGATAAAAAGGATCCCCTGAGCGAGATGAACGCTCCCTTCACTAGGAGGATCCGGGAAGCAGAGCTCCCCCCAAAATTCAAAATGCCAGCAGATAAGTTCTCTGGAACGGAAGATCCTCTAAGCCACCTAGAGAGCTTCGTTCAACAAATGGTGGTCCAGAACACTACCAGAGCAGCTATGTGCAGAATGTTTCCAACGACCCTAACCGACTATGCGAAAACCTGGTTCAGAAAACTGCCCCTTGGCAGCGTGGATTCTTTCACAAAATTATCAACAGATTTTTGCTCACAATTCCAAGGAGTCAAACCTCGTTCGAAAGATCCCATACATCTCTAATATGTGATCCAGGAATGAAGTGAAACTCTTCGGTCGTAAGTGGAACGATTTCACATGGAGGTCATACAAATGGGGGTTTTCACTGAAAAAGAAACCCTCGCCAACTTCAGGCGAAACCTATGGGCAGGAAAGCTTTTCCGTTCCTTCGCCAAGAGACCTCCCGAGACTTACCAGGAGGCCTACGACCGGGCTCTTGAGCAGGTCGAGATCGATGAACAACTCAAGGTCAAGATGGAACACGACGACATGAGAACGGCAAAGCGTCTGAAGAAAGAAGCCCCCAAATTTGAGCCAATGCAGAAAACTCAGAATAAACCTCCCAACAGGTCGACCTATCGCCTCCCTGCTCCTCTGCATAGGCAAGAACGATATCCAGCAAAATGAACCCCTCCCCTGGCTTCGCCGCCTCCCCGGATCGTGGCTCCAGTAATGCAAGGGGAAAAAGGGTATGACTACTACACCCCTTTGAATGCCTCCAGGGAAACAGTCTACCTCACTATACGAGATAAAGGGTTGCTCTAAAAGCCCGCTCCCATGAAGGCCCCAGCTGACAGGAGAAACCGGTACAAGTACTGCGATTTGCATGAAGACGTGGGCCACAACACCTCAAAGTGCTATAATTTGCGCAATCAGATTGAGGCTCTGATAAGGGGAGGATGCCTGATTGAGTTCTTACAACAGGTCAGAGATAACATTAGGACTGGGAGGGAGGTACAAGCTGAAATCCGTGAAGACGCAGAAAAGAGGAAAGGGGAACAAGCTGACTTAATGCAACAGATCCAGGTGATACACACTATCAGCGGAGGTCCTACACTGGCTGGCGTTTCCAATAACTTCTGGAAAAATGACACAAGAAAGGTTCCCCGCATCGGAGAAAGCCAGGGGATCTTCGAAGTCAGCCAGAGCCCGAAAGAGCCCTCCCAGTCAGCGTAGATCGTATTCACCGAAACAGATGTCTTCAACACTGTGCAACCTCATGATGATCCTATAGTAATCACGATACAGATCGCCAACTGTCTGGTCCATCGCGTGCTCGTGGATACAGGTAGCAGTGTAGATATCCTCTTCAAGGATACCCTGGAAAAATTGAACTTGAAGCAACGTTGTTACAACAGCTGTACCACTCCGCTTTACGGTTTCACTGGGGACTCGATCATACCAGTGGGGTCAATGATCCTTCCAGTAATCATCGGAATCACCCCTCTCCAACAGAATGTTATGACCGACTTTGTTGTGGTGGACACCCCATCGGCCTACAACGCCATCCTAGGGAGACCTTTCCTGTCCTTCTTGAAGGGAGTCTTGTCCATATACCACAACGTTCTGAAATTCCCGGTTGGAAACGAAGTAGGAGAGGTACGCGGAGACCAGCAGGCAGCCAGGAAATGCTACGCAGTATCAGCCAATCCTACGGCCCTAGCAAAACAGTGTGTACAGGTGACATTAGTCTAGGAAGACATGGATACATCCCGGATAATCCATGAGGAGAAGGAGCCCGCGGAACATCCTGGGCATCCGGAGAGCGAACCTACTATGCCCTATGAGGAAGAACAGAGTAAGGAGTGGGCCAGCGGGTAGCCCGTAGATAAACTAGAAGAGATACCCATCAGGAATGACGATCCATCCAAGGTCGTCAAGGTCGGAGCCACCCTTGATCCAGAAGTAAAAAGAGGACTGATTGATCTTCTCAGGGAGTTCAGCGACATCTTCGTCTGGAACCATGATGAAATGCCTGGAATCCCGACATCATTGGCCGCCCACCGACTAGCAGTAGATCCAACAGTCAAGCCCGTCAAGCAGAAGAGGCGTCACTTCAACGCTGATAGGAACGCTGCGGTGCAGGAAGATGTTGATAAATTGATCAAAGCAGGGTTCATCAGAGAAGTACGCTACCCCGAATGGATCGCCAACGTGGTCATGGTTACGAAGGCGAATGGGAAGTGGCGTATGTGTGTCGATTATATCGACCTCAACCGGGCTTGTCCGAAAGACAGTTTTCCTTTACCAAAGATCGACCAGCTGGTTGACTCCACGTCTGGAAATAAACTTTTGAGTTTTATGGATGCATTCTCAGGATACAACCAGATTAAAATGCACCCGGCTGACCAAGATAAGACTAGTTTCATTACTGGGCAGGGCTTATACTGCTACAAGGTGATGCCGTTTGGTTTGAAGAATGCGGGGGCCACATACCAGCGGTTGGTTAACAAACTGTTCAAGCCCGAGATAGGAAGGACAATGGAAGTGTATATTGACGACATGATCACGAAATCCCCGACTGCAAAATGACATCAGGAAGACCTTCGCAAAACCTTCCTCACACTGAGGGAAAACCAGATGCGTTTGAACCCCTCCAAATGTGCCTTTGGGGTAACTGCAGAGAAGTTTCTGGGCTTCATGGTTCATGAGAGAGGTATAGAAGCCAACCCAGAAAAAATGAAAGCTATCTTGGACCTGGAATCCCCAACCTCGCTCAAGCAAGTACAGATTCTGACTGGACGGGTGGCGGCACTCAACAGGTTTATCTCTCGCTCCACCGATAAATGTCTCCCTTTTTTCAAGGCCATCAAACAAGGGAAAAACATGAAATGGAGCCAGGAGAGCGAACAGGCTTTTCAAGCTTTGAAAGAATACCTAACAAGCCCCCCATTGTTAGTCAAGCCGGTTCTCGGAGATGAGTTACAGATCTACCTGGCCATATTAGAAACTGCAGTAAGCGGGGCTTTGGCCAAGGATTGTAGCGACGGTTTTCAAAGACCTATATGCTATGTGAGTCATGCTTTGACCAAATCAGGAAGGAATTACATTCTCCTGGAAAAGCTCGCTTATGCTCTGGTGATCTCTGCGAGGAAACTCCGTCCCTATTTTCAAGCTCACACAATAGCAGTGGTAACAGACCAACCCCTACGCCAATTCTTGCAAAGACCAGACGTGTCTGGAAGGCTAGTCCCCGAAGGGCCCGACCAATCCCGAAGAATTAAGAGACTTTCAGTCCGATACTGTATGGTGGACGGGTACCTCTACAGGAGGGGCAGATCCCTCCCCTTGCTTAGGTGCTTACATCCCGATGATGCTAAGTGGGCATTGAGAGAGGCCCACTCTGGGGACTGTGGGAACCACATAGGTGGGGAAGCTCTAGCCTATTAGGTGCTTCGTATGGGGTACTATTGGCTGACCATCCACCAAGACGCAAAGAGTTTTGTGCAATCTTGCGAACCCTGTCAAAGAACTTCAATTTTGAACCACCAGCCACCCGAGCGACTGTCGTCCCTCAGTTCACCTTACCCCTTTGCCATGTGGGGAATCGACCTAATTGGGCCACTCCCTACCGCTCCCGGACAGATGAAACATGCTATCATGGCTATCGACTACTTCACAAGATGGGTCGAGGCAGGACCTCTTTCTCGAATATCAGAAAAAAATACAACCAAGTTCATCAAGACTAACGTGGTATGCAGATTTGGGACCCCTCTCATCATTATAGCTGACCTAGGGAAGCAATTCGACAACGCCCGGTTCAAAGACTTCTGCAAGGGATTGGGGATCGACCTCAGGCTCGCTTCAGTGGCTCATCCCCAGACTAACGGGCTCGTAGAATCTACCAACAAGACTATCAAGAAACTTCTGAAAAAGAAGCTACAGCAGAAGAAAGGTAAATGGGCCGAAGAGCTACTAGAAGTCCTCTGGGCATACCAGACTACAAAGAGAACAGCTACCGGGGAAACACCTTACTCCCTGGCCTTCGGGGTTGAAGCAGTCCTCCCCATCGAGCATAAATTAACCTCGTTCAGGGTACAACACTTTGAGCCCGAAAGTAATGAAGTCAGGCTCCGGGCTAATATGGACCTCTTAGAAGAAAAACAAGACCGGGTAGCAGAGAAAGTAGCTATCTACCAGAGCAAGATCACTAGATACTTCAACCAAAAGGTCAGAGCCCGAGAATTCAAAGAAGAGGACCTGGTACTTAGGAAAGTGACCCTGAACACTCGAAAAAGGTCGGATGGAGTCTTAAGTCCCAATTGGGAAGGGCCATATTTGATAAAGCTAGTTGTTCGCAATGGAGCTTATAAACTCGAAGACATGGATGGACGATCCATCGACCACACTTGGAATGCAGATCATTTGAGGAAATTCTACCCTCGAAAAGAGTTCTCAAGCAGACTACCCCCACTTAGTTTTCAATACAGACCCTAATAAAGATGTACTACATCTCGATCATCAATAAAGTCATTTTCCTTTTCTCTTCCATCTTTGTCTCCAACTATGTTCGACATTAGTGACTATACCCTTGTATGGGAATTCAACATAAACATCTCGAGACCAGAAAATAGCTCGATAGCCCTCCTGATGCCTTGGTCGGGCTACCACCCCCAAGAAGGATCTGAGTGTAAGAGCATAGTTACCCTCAAGATCTCAAGACCAGGAAGTAGCTCGATAGCCCTCCTGATGCCTTGGTCGGGCTACCACCCCCAAGAAGGATTTGAGTGTAAGAGCATAGTTGCCCTCCAGATCTCGAGACCAGGAAATAGCTCGATAGCCCTCCTGATGCCTTGGTCGGGCTACCACCCCCAAGAAGGATCTGAGTGTAAGAGCATAGTTGCCCTCCAGATCTCGAGACCAGGAAATAGCTCGATAGCCCTCCTGATGCCTTGGTCGGGCTACCACCCCCAAGATGGATCTGAGTGTAAGAGCATAGTTGCCCTCCAGATCTCGAGACCAGGAAATAGCTCGATAGCCCTCCTAATGCCTTGGTCGGGCTACCACCCCCAAGAAAGATCTGAGTGTAAGAGCATAGTTGCCCTCTAGATCTCGAGACTAGGAAAATATCCCTCATGATGCCTTGGTCGGGCTACCACCCCCAAGAAGGGTATGAGTGTAAGAGCATAGTTGCCCTCCAGATCTCAAAGACCAGGAAATAGCTAAGTAGCCCTCCTGATGTCTTGGTTGGGCTATCGCCCCATAATATATATATATATATATATATATAATGTTTGCTTTCGTGTGCAGGATCAAAATCATCATAATTTCCTACATGAATTTTAATTGTTGCTACAGATGCTACTCTGGATCCTATCCAAGACCAGAAATAAAATAAAAGTTCTCAAAAGCGATTTGATTTCTCATCGAGGACAAGGGGAGCCTATCCCCCGATAAGGCTACTTCCACCAAATGGGGAGCCCAACCCCCGAACTCGGGCTACAAAAAAAAAGAAAGAAAGAAAGCTAATAAGGGCAAAACGGGGTGCCCACCCCCTTTTCCGGGCAATCAAAAACAAGTCATGATGAACTGCTTCAAGCTTTGGGACTTTCTTGGCTCCCCTCCGCTGGCCCTTCTCCTTCTTGCTGATCTCCGCCATCAACCCCTTCTACAGATAGCTGTCCATCTGGGTTATCCTCGCCGACCGCTCCTCCATTTAGAGGCTCCATCGGTTGATCAGCAGGATCTTCCTACAAAACCTCATTAATCACGTCCATAACCTCAGGCGGGATAGCCGCGTCAAGAAGGGCAGCCATGGACCCGGTCTGGCTCCTGTCGACCTCCATCTCTGTTAAAGGGGGATCCTCAGATGAGCTCCTAACCTCTTCACCAGCTCCTGAATGGTCCTCCTCGGATCGAGAGGACATCACTTTAATAGAAGACTCCTCAGGACCTGAGATGGTAAAGGTAGGAAGAGGGAATGGAGGATCTGTCTGAGCGGGCTGTTTCCCAGCTCCTACTTGGCTCTAAGGGACCACCTTGTCGCCATCAGGGCGAGATAGCTCGGCAGCCTTGAGCATTATTTCTTGTCTATCCCAGCCAGCAATAGATGACAAATCAAAAGGAGGAGGAAGAGCTTTTGCGGCCTGATAGAAAGCGTAGAAATATCCGTCGCTGAAGGAGGTCTCCGCGTCAGCTTGCAGCTTGGTCACCTGAGTAATCAGAGACTGGTTCTCGAGGTCCAACTTCTTAGCCTCAGATCTCTAGGAATCCCGCTGCCTAGCCCGCCAGAGAGATTGGAGACGCTCCTGATCATAAGACTGCTTCATCCTCTCATGATCGCAGCGAAGCTCAGCCATCTCGACCTCGACCTTTCCATGATTGGAAGTCACCTCTTCCACTAAAGACCGAGCCTGCTTGAGCAGTTCCCCGGCTTTCTCAGCTTTAGCTTCGGCTTTTACAGCCCGGTCGCGGATGAGGGCTACCTGCTGGCCCATCGCAACATTAAACTTGAAGGCCTACAAAATACAGAACCCGAGTTAGAAACTGAACGAATTAACAAGAGTAGCACGAAGGAAATACAATTACCTCAGCTAAAATAGCAGACCCTTTGGTTATAAGGACGTCCACAGCCATGGAAGCCATCTTGGAGATCCCGCCACCCGGACATGACGCTATGAATTGCTCCAGGACCTCATCCCGCCCTGTCGAGCTCGACTGAGGCCGGGAGAGGCTGGAAGGAACCCTCGCGACACCTTTCCCAGAAGTGACACCTTTCCCAGAAACCTCCGAAGCTTTGGTTGTTCGAAGTGCAGCGGAATCAGGTGTTTGAGTTGAAGGGGTAGCAACTTTAGCTACCACGGCCAAAGGGACAGAAGCAGCCGGGCCGACCACCTGGGGAGCTTTACCTAAAGCCCGGAAAGCCCGCGAAGCAAGAGTGGCCATCTTGGACCCAGCCGGAGAGATAGATGAAGCAAGAACAGGTTTGACCCCAGTAGAGGGAAGAGAAACTCCACCTTGAGGAGAGCGTGAGACGTGGCAGGTGGCCGGTTCCACGACAAAAATCGTGAATAAGCAGATTAAAAAATAAAATGTTAGAACCAAGCTGAGTAATAAGGCAAAGCAACTCAATGACACTTACGAGGAATATCGTCTGAGATATGCAAATATTTGTTCACCCTACGAGGATCAAAGGCTTCAGCAGTAGGGAACTTCAGATTCAACTAATTTCGGGCTAGAATAGCCTTCAAAACGGCTTCGGATTCAGAAGGCAGGGAGTCCGGTCCCATGAGGGCTTGTCACTGAAAGCCGTGGGAACCTCGAATTCATGCCCTCCGATGAAAATCGAGCTCCCCCAGTCATCCCCCGTAAGGATCCATTCTTCTTTCCAAGCGGGGTTCTTCTTCGAAGCACCAGGAATGATGAAGTTGAGCCTGTTCTTAGCCTTGGCATAGAACTGGCCTCGAGGAGTGCCAGACAGGCTCCCAATCTGGAAGAGATAGGCCAGCTCCTCTGCACCTGGCTCCCTCGTCACCTTACTCATCTGAAATTGTTCCCTCCATAGTATAAGGAAACCAATCAGATGCCTCCAGAAGCCAGGCGACAACTGGAGGGGAGCGAGTTGGATGGCGTTGAGAGCCCACCGAAGAGTCGGATGGAGGGGAAGCCTGACCCCGTTCTCAAGAGCGGCCACATGAATCGGAAGCACGCCTTTAGAGGGGTTGAAGAACTCGTAATTTTTAGGAGGCACCGAGATGGATACGCTGTCGGGGATGCCAAACTTTGACCTCAAGCGGTCAATCGAGACCGGATCAACAATGGAATCTGGGACAACCAGGAAATCGTAAGGAGGGAGCCTCTCCACAAGGGGACCAGGAGCCGAGACCCGATGCTCCCCCGCGGTGCCACCGTCCGCTTTTTTGTCGGAATCATCATCCACGATATCCAAAGGATGGTCAGGATGGTTGGAGAACCCAGTCCCGATGAATACATTCCTACTTGACCGCCGACGTTGCGAGGTGGGCGGGGAATCGTCACCGTCAGAACTCTTCCTAGCCGGCTTCCCCACGGTAAAACTGAAGACCTCCTCGCCGTCGATTATGGAATCAGCTGAGTCGCGACTGGTTTTCGACATAGTTAAAGCCAAAAAGGACGAAGAATGAGGAAAAAAGCAGGCTTGGAGGAAAGGCTATGGGAATATTTCTTAGCAAAAAATTTTAGTTCGAAGAGATGTGAGGAAGATAAGGAGAAAAATAAGATATATATATAGGCAGGAGGGCAACAACACGAGCTACCGAGATACTCGTTTGGTAACGGTAAAAAATCTCAGGGACTACAGTAACGTAACCGGATTAAACTCAGAAGCGGGCTAATCATCTCACGCCACATCACTTACGCAGTTAAGAGGAAGATCTCCCCAAGATTTTGGTAACGGTAAAAAATCTCGGGGACTGCCGTAACGCAATCAGATTAATTCAGAGATAAATTAGTCGGTTTGCATCACGTCACTCAAATGAAGAAATTTCCCCAATATTCCGGTAACGGTAAAAAGAGGAAAATTTCCCAAATAAAGTAAAAATCTGACCTCAACCCCAAGCTCGACGTCTGGTGTTCAAGTCAGAGGGGACTTCTGTTAATAGCCAAAATTGGCTAAGGACCAAAGGAAAATTTTCCACCTCCCATACCTGGTTCCATACCCGAGAGTTTCCATCAGGAGACCTCTCTATCCAGAGCCGAACTACGATACCACCCCAGGAACAAGGACGGGCTCCGGAAACATCCGGGATAGAGCCCGAAATGATCAGATCTAGCCCGCATCACCAAAACTAGAAGCTCCCCGAAGTCGAGGTCACCTCGCAAATGCTCTAGAGACTCGCCTATACCTCGTTGACACAGAAGAATGTCCCTAGAAGGCCGCACCTAGCTCCGGAAGGTCAGGGGAAGCCACGCCTAGCTTCGAAAGGTCAGGGGAAGCCACACCTAGCTTCGAAAAGGTCAAGGGAAGCCAGATCTGGCTCCAAGCTGATGAAACTTCTCAGATATCGAGGTCAGAACACTAATCAACCTTGAAAATACACTCTTAATGTGTGTCTAACAACCTAGAGGGGGGGTGAAGGGGTTGTTAATCGATTATTATCAACTTTTCGATTAGTCAATATTAATAATATAACCCAACATAAACAAACATATAAAATCAAGTGTAAAGTGCGGAATAATATATAACACTTGATTTTTACGTGGAAACCCTTCAACAAGGGAAAAACCACGGGCTATCCTTCTAGCCACACACGATCCTCAAATCCACTATATGAGTAAAATGTTACACCCTCAAGTGATGCTCGGACTCTCACTCTAGATAACCTCAGGCTATGGACACTACCACTCGCCACTCTTGGTTCAATCCCTAGTGATATCCACTGATACACTACTATTGGCGTGAGCACCTCCTACTCTACCCGCAGGCCTTTTACAATGGATTCTTGACCAATGCTTGCCAACCACAACTTAGTTGCAAGACTTCAATGCTTGTGCAACTTCACCCCGAAGCCACAAGACTTTGACTCAATGAAGAGTATAGGGTCTAAGTGAACAATCAATGAATGCTCAACACAATATATGTTAGACCAAACATACAATGCTTAACTAGATGTAGATAATGCAATACAACATCCTAGTTATCAAATAATGCCTACATGTACACACATGAGGTCTCAATTAGTTGTAGAGAAATTCTCACAACCTAATTGTCAATTAAATTCACATAAACATTCATAAACTTGACTAGATGCACAAAGTCAACCTAATCATCAATTAAGCATACATGAATATTTATGGATTAGCTATTTAGGCATATATGACCTAATAATGCAAGCTATCACAAACAAACACAATCATAATATTCATGAACATTAACTAGTTGATTAAAACACAATTTCTCAGCCTAGTTATCAATTAATCACACATGAATATTTATGACCTAGCTTTTAGGAAAAAATGACCTAATCAATTAAGCTATCAAAATGCAAACCCAATCATGTTATCAAGACTCATAGATATGCAATAATAGAGTCTAGGTATTTAATCATGCAATAAATACCTAATCTAGAGTAAGAAGAACAATAAATGATATTCAAAGAAGTTCTTGCTTACCTAGTCATGAAACAATGAAGACCCATGCTCAAATGATGTTGAATGATGCAAGATGGAGATGAGTTTTGGGTTTGGAGAGTCAAAGAAGCTTTCTTGAAGCTTTCTCTCTCTAGGAGCTCTAACGTCTCTCTAAAAATGAATTTTTGAGCTCTTAGTCGGCCAAGAAGAGAAGAGGAAGAATATATATGAAGCCCTAGATCAAACTACGTCGTTTTGAACTTGGGAAACAGAATCCCGTCAAAACCGCTTGCTAGACCGCGGCACAGGTAAGTGTCTAGACCGCGGTACATACAGCAGTGCACCGTCTGGACTACACCGCGGTTGGGACCGCTGTGCGTGCAAGTGCACAGGTCGCGGTCCACGTCGCGCATGACGCACTGGAGAATACCGCTCCGTGCGCCGCGGTGCAAGCAAAGCCTGCCGAGCGGTCTAGGCCGCGCCAAAGGGAAAAATCCCTTTTAACACCCAAGACAAAAGTCAATCTTACATGAATGTTGTGCAAGTGTGAAGTGAGTGAGATGCACACAATGAAGCACACTTAACATGTCAACCATGTTATCAACTAACCACAATGTAAGCTAGGAGTGTTTTAGAAAATGATGCACACTTATACAAACAATAAAGAACACAAATGCAAGATAAACAAAACATGCATGAAGTGTGTGTGTGCACCTAAACTCTTCAAGAGACAAAGTCAAGTGAATATACCTTTTGCTCTTGAAGTCATGGAGATGCTTGGAAGCTTGCCAATACGGACCTAAGCTACCCATTACACAATCATCCCCAATGTGGTGGTTTGTCATGAAATAAGCCAATCATAAAATCGAAGTCCTTACAAACCTCACTAGTTGATGCACCACACGACGCCATATTCAACGACCTCTATAAAGGATCATGCTGAAAAGATACGAAGATACACTGGACCATATCTGGAAACATTACCTATATGCAGAACAAGTAATAAAATCCAAAAAGGAAACAAACTGATCTCCACCATGATACTCTCAATTCGGTTGTTAACTCAAAGTCAATGACATTAAAGCGAGAAATCCCGCCCGATAAGGAGGGGAGAGACTGAGAAAATCAAGGGGAGAATCAATCTGTTTGACCTACAAAACATGTATAAATAGAAAGAAAGAAAATGAAAAAGAGGAGACTACTATTCGACAGGCATACGACAAATACTCGATCATACCCTAGAGAGAGTTGAGAGCAAAAAATAAAGAAACTTGTATTTGTATACCATGCACGTTCAATAAAAATATTCTTGCTTTCTTTTGGTTGAATGATATCATCATTTCTTGGCATTCTATAAATCATCATTACACATACAATCAATCTTGGCCACCACCTACGTGGTAGTAGTCTCGAGGGCGTTAACTGAGATTTCTCATCCCGAGCAAATTTCCGTTAACAATTTTTACCAAAAGCCTTCCTATGTTAACTTCTGTTAACATTTCTAACCTAAATAATATTTTATCCTTCTATTCAAATATATATATATATATATATATATATATATATATACAATAATTTTCACACAAGTGCGCACTGATAGAATTATATAAGGACATTGAATGTGAGCCACTCATTTTACATATTTTGACTTGGCATGTATGCACTTGTCAAAACTCTTTTATAAATGAGTGGCTCACATTCAATGTCCTTATATAATTCTATCAGTGCGCACTGACAGGAAAATGACTGTATATATATATATATATATATATATATATTTATATATATTTGTGGGCAAATTGCACTTAGGCCCTTAAGGTTTAAAACATAAATAGCTAGATGGACAAGTTTGCCTTTCTATAAGGACACCCTATAAATTTAATAGACCAACGTTAGATTCTAACTTGGGAGGGCTAATATAATCTTTTTAGGAGAGTTGAACCAGAAAAATAAAATAAAATAAAAGGAAATAAGAAAAACAAGATGAAGTCGTTGGGTTCTAGACCTACCAGCTCTTCACCTATCCATGGAAGCATTGCCTTTGACAACCAGATTCAGTGGAGTCAGCCTCTTTTATTGGAGTCCTTGACCGACTACTATGGCACTACTGTGAGATACCTTGAGATGGTTTGCGGACTTGAAAGTTTTGGGTTTTGATGTTGTGGGAATTGGGATCTATTGATTTGAGACGAGGATGTGACCTGAAGTTTTGGGTTTTTGTTAGTGTGAATGTTTTGTCTGATTTGGATTTTGGAAAAGGATTGAAGTTTGGTTATAGAATATGTTCTGTTGGAGGTGTTTTGGGTTCAAGTTTTGTATCAGTGGAGGGGACCTCCTCCTCCTCCTCCTCCTCCATTGTTATGTCTGAGTTTGTATTAGTGCAAAAGCCTCCATTGATGATTAATCGATCATTGACCCAAAATCGATTATTCCTCTAACTTTTTAGAAAAGAGAAGCTACCAAATTTGATCTTGACGAAAATGGAGGCCACCTGAACGTGGTCTCCAATTTTCTTTTTATTTTATTTTTATTCATGTTTTATAAGAGCCAAGTGCATTTTTGACTTTGTATAATCAAGATTTGGTCAACTTAACGGATTGACAAACGGTATTTGAATCAAAGGGGGTTCTTGTAGAATATACAAACCTTCCCATCTAGCTGTATCTATGCTAAACATTAGGGGTGTCAGTGTCATTTCCCATATACACACACACACACACACACACATATATATATATATATATATATATATAAATTTTCAAGTCAGTACGCACTGATATAACTTAATCAGTGCGTTGGATGTGGACAATTAGATTTACATACTTTGACCAAAAGTGCATGCACTTGTCAAAGCTTCTCCATAATTAGTGGTCCACATGCAACGCACTGACGTAAGTTATATCAGTACGCACCGAGGAGAAAAAGACTGTATATATATTAAAACTAAAAGATGTATCTCCATTGTCCATATATGAAATGGATGATGGCAATTAAAAAATAAAAATAAAAATAGTAGGAAAAAATATAGATCCATCTTTTAAAGATTGATCCGCTGCACCCACTCTTGGTCGTGAACCAGATCCGGCCGAGAATTTAGACCTAGCTGCGAACTAGACCTTCCATCTTTTACAAACATAGACCCAGATCTTCAAACCCAAACCCACTCCCATGGAGATCAATCACCACCCAAACCCACTTCCAAACCTCACCAAACCCAAAACCCCAACCACCTAAGGGTATAGTAGAGCCATAAAATTTTGTTTAGAGGGTAAATATAGTAAAATAAAATATTTTGAGGGGCCAATATAAAATTTTACAAAATAATACATTAAATATATAATATTTTTAAAATACTTTTAATATATTTTTTTAGTTTGGAGGTCATGGCCCCTACTAGCCCCCTTACATCCACCCCTGCCATTCACGCATCACAATCGAAACCTAAACACACCTAACAACCATTTGTCTCTTTTACCATATTATATATATATATATATATATATACATATATAGGTTTCACCCAATCACAACAAAAAACCCAAACCACTTCCACCCAAACCGCGAATCACCCCCAACCACCACACAAAACCCCCAAAACCAAACACCTCAACCCACCCACCACAACCTTCAAACCCTCGACCTAGCCATAATGTCGAAACTGTAGAGAGATTAGAGGGAGAGAGAGAGAGAGAGAGAGAGAGAGAGAGAGAGAAGAGAAGAGAAGAGAAGAGAACGAGGATGATGGTGATGAAAGAGAGAGACGATGATGAGGATGGGGAGAGAATAGAGAGAAAGCGATATTGTTTTTAAAATTTTATTTATTTATTATTATTTAAATTAGTTTTATATAATTTTTTTATTTTAATTTATGTTTTAGGGTAAAGTTACCAAGTTACCTTCTATTTTTTCAAAATTTTAATGGTTGACTAATGAATTACTAACGGTAGGGTGTATTTTGGTCAAAAACAAAACTAGAGAGTGCATTTTGGTTAATAATGCAAATTAGAGGGTTGATATTAATTACAGGGTCAAACTAAAACAACTTAAAATATGTGACTTCAACATCCACCAATTTATTTGATTTAAAACTAAGGATTACCATCTACTCTTCTTCTTTACCATTATATTAAGGACAAATGAATTGATAGATATTGAAGTCTTATTTAGATCATTTTTTTTTGAAATATTTCAATAGTTCGAGGTTTTGGAGTGAAGAAGAGATTCGAACCCACAATCTTTTAGTGTAATTGTGAAGGGCATATAACTGAGTCAACTTCATCTTGTCTTCAAGTCAAAGGTTTCACTTGATTTAGTCTGACTCTTAATAATATATCTTTTCAAAAATCATTAAAAAGCCAAAAAGGGCACCATTATATATATGATTATGATATGTTTCTTTCTCGAGAAAAACTAGAGTGTTCCTCTCCACGACATACTGTAAGCAGGGTTGCCGCGATATTTTCTTTTTATTTGTTATATTATTATCATATTTGTTAACTATTCGTTGCTAAATACTTCATAACTTGTTTTTACACAGCTGAAATATCGTATCAATAACGAGATGAAGTTAGTTCAATAGTATGCTTTTCACACACACATCAATGAAAATATGAATTCCAGTTATGTTTCTTTTCTCCAAATTCAAATGGCATGAATAGTTACATATATATTAATTAGATCAGAAAATCTCATTTATATCATGCCATGTGGTGCGAGTTTGTATGTGATTATATAAAAGAGATAAACTTATAAATTAGAACCCACAATTTTATTAACACGGGTGTTGTGAGAGGTTAATTACCAACGACCCACCTCAAATTCGTGGAAATAAGGGGTTTTGACACTCTTTTAATTAGGTGTTGCATTAGTGTCATTGCTTTAGTAACATAAGTTTTAAAGGCACAAAAGTAAGTGAACTTAGAAAAAAAACCCTTATTTTACATATATATATTTTTTTTACTTTTCAGTTTTTCATTTTTTGATTTAATTTTTTCATCTTCTTCATCGGTTTCCATGGGAGGTCGAAGTCGTTCGACCTCTGTTGGAAGTCTGTTCAACCTCCAAGGAGGTCGAAATCGACCTTTAATGGAGGTCGAAATTGACCTCCACTAGAGGTCAATGAAGAAGAAGATGAAAAATCCAATCATTCCTTGCCAATAAAAAAAAAGGAATTAGATGGATCGTTGCAATTCGCGGAAGGTCTTAAAGATCATTCAACCTAAGAAATATTTGACGATATTCGGGATATCACACCTCTACATTGGAGATAGAAACGCCCACTACACATGTTAGTATTGATTATTAAATTGTCTTATTTGCTCCCTTACAGTGATCTAGGAAGGCATGAGACGAAATATTATACAAAATTATAAGGAGGGAACATCCGTGATTCACCGACTCGGAACAACAAAAAACAATGTTAGCAATTTCGGATCTCCCATCAAATGATGTTAAAGGTAAAATCTAGATTTTTAACTAATTATTTGATGTTCGACGGATGAGTCAAAAATCTCTAGACTACACGACCGAATAATGATAATGATGAGGTAAAAGATTGTGAAACACTTTCTTCACCCTTATTCATCTATACTATGTTTCTAATATGGTATGCAACGCATGTAGTTTTTGCATATTTCTCCTAACATTAGACCATGCATACATATGCTGCCATAGTGTGATTATCAATTACTTGATAGATATTACAAACACATATATTTTTACAAAATGCATACCGTATGTTTTTCATACAAATCACCATTCATGAAGAATTCATGGGTACCATATCATGAACAACAATCGTAGGCGGTACGAGGCCTGGATTTAACTATTCCTGATCTGTATTTATATATGTTTATTATTTGTGCAAATGTTACTAACATACTCAGCACAAAGAAGCGTTAAAGATCGGACAAAGTCCGGCTAAACGTCCAAAAATTCAAAAGATCATTAAAGGAGAAATTCTCCAGATAAAATCCAAGTAAAAATGTTCGAAATCTGTCTCCACCCCACATAGACATGCCCGAACACCCGAGTTTACTTAGGCAAAGGGTGCTCGGGGGCCAAGTGAGGGGGTCGAAAGCAAAGTAAAAAAAAAGGGCGATGCATACTCACCGAAACTAACTGGGTGCATTAAAAGCACTGTTAGAGCGCCTTAAGGTGATTAGATACCTGATGGGATGGACATAAAGTTGGATGGAGTAATCAAATTCTCATGCTTGAATGCCAAGTTAACCAGATACTTGGGTAAGATAATTTAAGCTAATGAGATGCAGATTATCCCTATCGCAACGAATCTTGAGTAACAGACTACTGGGAGACGTCCCAGTGACTTAGTTGCTAGATAAAAGACAAGTGTCTATAAATTAGATACCATGAAAATGGTCATGAAGAACACTACTTGGTAAATATCAAGATTGATCGTGAGCAGCACAAACAAGCAAGGTCAGAGATTGTTCCCGCAACCAAACGGAGATGATCGGTTAACAAGATAACCGATCGGGTCAGACCAAGTTCGGTCAGTTAATGAGATAACTGATCAGGTCAAAAATGGTTAGTTAATAAGATAACTGGTCAGATCAAATATGGTCAGTTAATAAGATAACTGGTCAGACCAAGTTCGATAGTTAATAAGATAACTGATCGGGTCAAAGACAAATCAGCTAATAAGATAATTGATCCAGATCAAAGATGGTCAGCTAATAAGATAGCTGACCGGGTCAAAAATGATCGGTCAATAAGATAGTTGATCAGATAAAAAAAAAGAAATCAACCAATAAGATGACTGATCAACTCAGCGATCAGTTTAATAAGATGACAGACTAGCCACAAAACTGATCATTGTAATAAAATACTTGGTCAGACTAAGGTAATTAGATACTTAGTAAGAAACTAATTGGGCAAATCGATCAGGTCCAATAAAACATACAAATTGACTAAGCCAATGGATTACTCAGACTTAAGACCGGTTAAACACTTGGTTCAATTACGTTAAGTTAGATGCTCAGCTTGAACACAGTCGATAGTATGCACAATAGCTCACCGAGCAGATCCTTTGAGAACGTAGATCAAGATGGTCAGCTCAAGTGTTAAACAGAGTATTGTTACTGGTAGACTGACAAGCCAGTATCGTTACTGAAATATCGGTAACTAAGTATGCCACATCACTAAAAGTCAACCAAACGACCAGCCAATACTTGACCAAGACTTCATCGTGTGCAAGCCCGAGCGGACAAACTCAAAGATTGATCATCTATCGAAGCAAAACTGATCAGTTTAGTAAGATAACCTATCCGTCTCATATGATCAAGTTTAATGAGATATCTGGTCAGATGATCGAGTCTAATGAGATACTCAATCAGATCGAGGTAATTATATACCAAGTGAAAAACCAGTCAAGTAAAAAAAAAACACAAAAATCGATCTATAAGAAGATCGGCCAAAAAAGAAAAACTGACTGGGAGCAAATAAAGCACTGTCAGCTCAAAAACTGACTGAGTGTGACTAAAGCACTGTCAGAGAGCCTACCTTTTAAAAAGAAAAAGGGGTAAATACTTTTCTACTTAACTTCATTTCTATTTAGTTTAAAATGTGCAGGTACAAAGCTTCGATGGGCAAGTGCACATAAAACAGTCAGGAGACTTTCAAACGCAAGATCTGGGCCACATGAGCTGAATGCCTTGAGGTTGGCTTGGCTTGATAAACATCAAGTTAGAACCCCTAAAGGTGGGTAGAAACTTAGATACAGTGAGTCAAGACCCCCTACGGTGCAAAATAGACGTTCGGGTTGCCCTGAGCTAGAAAGCCTAAATCCTTGTCTGTCAGCCGAGCGAGTCTCTGGAACAATTTGCGAGAAGTGTAAAAACCAGGGAGCAATTATAGGAGAGCCAATAATGGTCGAAATCGAATACAAGTAAGTCAAAAGTATAAATTGTATTTATACACATAGTAGCCAGAAGGTCTCTATATATATATATATATTAAAAAAAACAAACCAATCCATAAGAAAAATCGGCCAAAACGAAGACTGATTTATAAGAAAGATCTGCCAAAATGAAGAATTCCAGTATGCGAAAGATAGAATCTGTTGACCAAAAGATAGAGCTTGTTCGGCCAAAGATTCTGGTCGGCCAATATGGTCGCCGAAGATAGAATCTGGTCGGTTAGAGTTTCTGGTCAGCTAAAGACATATTCTGATTAAAAAAACAAACTTTGCTCGGGCCAACAAACAAGATAGAAAGTCTACCCGGACCAACGAAAGAAAAACAAAAGGCAAGCTAATGTTCTTAAAGTATGATTCCTACCTTGCACATTGACATCAACTCCTAAATGACAAACAATGCTAGGGGGTAGATTCTGAGCAGCATGAACACCCGAAGAGCAATAGCCCACAACTTGCCATGAACATGTATATATATATATATATATATATGATGGTGGCCTTAGGGGGTGGATGCTAAGAAGCACAATGTCGATGGAGCGTCATCTTACTTTTCTAAGAGCAACGACATTTGCTACATTTTTCTCAATATGTGAGGAAAGACGCTACTCAGGGAAACCTTAATCGGTTCCTCTTATAGTCTTCAACTTTAAAATTTTCAAACTGTCTCGAGCACCAAAACTTCGATAAATCGTCAGAGCTTGCCTCTAAAGGATATCCTATATGTGGCGATAAAAGCGTTATGTGGCAGAGTACTGTAAAAAAAAAGATGTTTCGGGTAAAAGCAGTGCAAAGAAAACAAGATTAAGCTAAAACACCCCGCCTAGAAAGGAACCGAGTGTTAGTCATATCTGCTCAAAAATGGATTCAAGTGAAGCCGAACCAGGATGAAAGATGATCTAAGCATTAACAAGAACCGTTCAAAGATAGATGGATTCAAGTAATGCCGAATTAACGCTAAAAATGGGTCTCAAATTCGGCCAAATGAGCGAGAGGATCCAAGCGTCAGCGAAAAAAATATATCTGAAGCTGATTACTTAAAATGATGACTATGATCAATTGACGATTGGCTATGGTCCGACCAGACCATAAGCAAGTTCAACTCCCAATAAAGTATCCAAAGGCATCTCAGCGACCTTATATGTGTCCCGAAGACACTTACAGATATAGGTCCAAAGATGTACCTCAACTACATAACCTGTTTTGAAAATTATCGCTCTTGTAGGAGAATAAACGATGTGGTCAGAGTGTCAAAAAATTGAAGTGAAACTATTCAAATCTCCTTCGTCGAGTCGCCAAGAACTCATCTCGCGGATTTGAGGGGGTATTATTATAGAGATTTTTCGGTAGCATGACATGTCAGCAAAGATATCCGATAATCCGGAATATATGGCAGACCACGTCATCAGAGAAGAATCATAGTCTCTATTGATTAGCAAGTGGTCGGATGAACCGAACAGGTAAAATAGTAAACTGATCGGGTATAGTAAACCGATCGGGTAAAATAAGCACGGTCGGGTAAAGTCAACCGGTCAACATTTGACTAAGTCACAGTTGATGTTACTAGACGGGGTGGTCAAATTAAACCGATCGGCCAAGATAGGTCTAAACCTGATCGGATAGTAAAACCGATTGAGGAAAGATGGCCTGGTCAGATTGGGAAATGGTCGGCTAAGAGATGCTCAGTCAAGACAGTAACATTAGATCAAGTACAATTCAATTATAAAGAAGAAGAATCTTACTCAAGCATCGAATCTAGAACCACATTCCAATAAGAAAATATTATTATTTCCTCTACATATCAAATAGTCCACATCAAGCAATATCTCTGCTTTTCTAGAAGATTGCACACCAATCAGGAAATAAGTCCTAAACGGATTACTCAACTAGAAGTCCTATAAAGATTCTAATTCAATGCGCAAGATCTCTTAAACAGGAAATGAGTTAAATACGACTTCAACAAGTAACAAGTTCTAGTTAAATAATACTACCTTTCCTTACTTGTACAACAAGGATTAGGGTTCTATGCACATATAAATAGACTCATAATCTTATTGTGTAAGGAATTGAATGATCTGAGTATAAGGGGATCTATCGATCTATGTGTAAAAAAAGCATAACAACTACTCGAGAGAAGGAGAGATGGTGTGAGTAATCATTCTATTCATAGTAGATTTCTTCTCGCCGCCACCGGCAACCGTGGATGTTTCCCCGCCTTGGGGTTTTACCACGTAAAATATGCGTTATGCTTTACTTATCATTTATTTTCTACTTTTATACATTATCAATCACAGATGAATAAATCGTATCACATCCACATGGAGAAAGAAGCTTTGATTATTCAAACCCTAGATTGGTTAAAGCTTCGATCTGCCTACGTGTTAATGTTTGGCGGTTGACTTTTCAACGATCCAAAAATCACCGTCAACAGTTCAACCTCCAAGGAGGTCGAAATTGACCTTTAATGGAGGTCGAAATTGACCTCTACTAGAGGTCAATGAAGAAGAAGATGAAAAAAAAATTGGAAATTGTTTTTTGTCCAATAAGTATCGGAAAATTTCGAGACTTTTCAGGTATTTCTAACAATTTTCAGGTAATTTTTGAGACTTTTCAGGTATATCCGAGACTTTTCATATTATTTCGAGACTTTTCATGTATTTTCGAGATGTTTCAAGTATTTTTCGAGACTTTTCATATATTTTTAAGACTTTTCTGGTATTTTCCAAGACTTTTCATATTTTTTTCGAGACTTTTCATATTTTCAGAGACTTTTCAGGTAATTTCCAAGACTTTTTAGGTATTTTCGAGACTTTTCAGTTATTTTCGAAACTTTTCAGGTAGTTTCCGAGACTTTTGGTAATTTCCGAGACTTTCTGGATAAAAATGAAATTTTCTTAGACTTTTAGTAATATCCGAGACATTTTGGATATTTTCGAGACTTTTGGTAATTTCCAATTTTTTTTTATCTTCTTCCTTGAAACCTCCATTAGATGTCGATTTTGACCTCCAATGGAGGTCAATCGACCTCTAATGGAGATCGAACAGTGTTCAACCTCCACTGGAGGCCGAATCGACCTCCATTGGAAGTCGGTGGTTGATTCGACCTCTAATGAAGGTCGACTCCAACCTCCATTGGAGATCGAAATGACCTCTAATGGAGGTTTTCACCTCCGTTGATGGAGGTCCTCTATTGATGGAGGATTTTGAAAAAAATAAATAGTGAAGAAGCCAAGAAGGTCACCGTGGAGGGTATTTTTAGAAGGAACTCATTTTAGGTGCCATTTAAACTTAACTTAATAAAAGAGTGATAGTTTTAAAATGCCACCTCCCTTAAAATGGTGCCATTTAATTTTCGAACTCCTTAAATTCTGTATATAATATTTCCTTTTGTTAACCATCAATTAATAATTACCACACATATATGTTATCTTTACCAAGCTAAAATATAATATGAGGATGATCGAAAGTGTTTGTGTGACTAGACAAAGAAGAGAAAAAAGTACCAAAGTTGTTTCGTGGCTTTAACATAGACTACCAACCATGAAATTAAGGACTATGGCCTGCAATATTGGCTTATAAGATAGTTGAAGGGACAAACGAACATGGTAGTTACTAGATAGACTGCCATCTTAATTTTCTCACCTTTTATGTGTACCTTAGCTTTTATTCAAGTCTAGCTGCAGTAGGAAAGAGAGAATAGAAAGCATTTTTTTTTTCTCTCTTAACAATAATTCAGTGATTGTACTGATACATGTGTCTTCTTCTCTACTAATCTATCTGTTATTTTGGCAGCATAACAGGTGATGATAATGGACATCATTCAATGAATTATTAACAAACTACAGAGAAAGCTAGAATGCACTGATCATTTACAAGATTTGGTTTCGTAAAATTGTGTTCCTGCTCAGCTTCTTGTTGGGATTTGTGTTTTGTCTCAACCGCCCATTGCAAACTGGCTGGTTGGTTGATTCAAGTGGGAAAAATTCAACTAGTCATGTCATGCATTTTGCCTGTCTAGGGTTTTATATCTTAAGGTAAAACAAACATTTTTATTTTATTTTATATCTTGCTCGTTTTGAGTGCAATGCAGTTCGATCTATTTTTAAAAATAAAAATAAGGATCAGATTCTGGTAGGTTGTTGCAGAAAACAACACGTTACTGATTGTATATAAATTTTATATCTCTGTATATTGCCATATACAACCGACTCTGTACGTTTATATAATTATTGTCATATTATATAAAACTTATTTTACTTGTATACACAGGCTCTTTTAAAACATTTAAGATATATAAATTAAAAAACAAAAACAAAAAAACCTCTTTTCAGAATTAGGAACACAGATTAACTATATATTTTGAAATTAAGAGAAAGCAAAATTTTTATTTCTTCAGCAGAATTAAGGGTTCGGTCATGCATTATATAAAATGTTCACACTTTCAACTTCAAGCTAAAATCTTCAGGCTAGCTAGGGAATGTATACAGTATTAATGGCAGTAAAGACAACTTTGCCATACCATTTAAAACTCCTATTTTATTTTGAACTAAAATCCTCTGTTAATTAATCTAAATCTTTAGTTTCTAAAAATCTTGTCATGAAAATATATATCTATGTACTAATAGTTAGAGTAATTGGCGTAGATGCTCTTTCGACTATAAGCGAATTTGTATGTTGTCCCCTAAACTTTTTTTTTTTAGACATTAAAACCCCCCGAACTTTTATAAATTGACAATAAGTGACGGAATTGTAAAGCCGTCCATTTTTTTGTCATGACAAATTTCACTAAGTTCCCCTTATTATATACATAATTGCATCAAACCGGAAAAATATAATAATATGACCGAAATACCCCTCTGACCAAATTTTAAAAATCAAATTTAAAAAATAAAAATCATTTTTTAATAATTGATTTAACAATTATTTAAATTATCTTTTTTATTTAAATATCCCTAAATATAAAACCCAGATGAATATTTAAATGATTTAATAGGAATTATCATTTAAATTATCTTTTTTATTTAAATATCCCTAAATATCACTTGTTTATTTACAATAACAAGGGTATTAATTATATCGAAATAATAATAATAATAATAATAATAATAATAATATAATGATAATGATAATAATAATAATAATAATAATAATAATAATAATACTAATAAAATAATAAAATAATAAAATAATAATAATGATGATGATAATAATAATAGCAATAATAATAATAATAATAATAATAATAATAATAATAATAATAATACTAATAAAATAATAAAATAATAAAATAATAATAATGATGATGATAATAATAATAGCAATAATAATAATAATAATAATAATAATAATAATAATAATATATATATACCCTACACTTTTTTTTCACCATTATCATTTAAATTATATGTTTTATTTAAATATCCCTAAATATCACTTGTTCATTTACAATAACAATGATTTATTTAAATAAAAAAGATAATTTAAATGATAATTCCTCTTAAATAATTTAAATATCCCTTGTTATCAAAGTTCAGGGGGTTTAATGACGAAAAAAAATATAAGGGGTAAGGTGCAAGGATATTTAGGGATATTTAAATAAAAAAGATAATTCAAATGATAATGACTAAAAAAAGTATAGGGTATTATTAATATTATCATTATTATTATTTTACTAGTATTATTATATTATTTTGATATTTTATAATTATGATTATCATGATTATTATTATAATAATATTATTATTTAATTTTTTATTTTTGCTTTTGACATTATTAATACCCTTGTTATTGTAAATGAACAAGTGATATTCAGAGATATTTAAATAAAAAAGTTAATTTAAATGATAATTCTCATTAAATAATTTAAATATTCTTCTGGGTCTTATATTTAGAGATATTTAAATAAAAAAGATAAGTTAAATATTTGTTAAATCAGTTTAATTTTTTCATTTCTCTATTTATTTAATTTTCTTTATCAAAAAGTTCAGAATGTTATTATTATTTAACCATTATTTCAATTTTAAAATTTGAATTTTTATTTTAAAATTTGATTTTTAAAAATTTGTTAGAAGGGTATTTAGGTCATATTATTATATTTTTTCCGGTTTGATGCAATTATATATATAATAAGAGAAACTAAGTGTAATTTGCCATGACAAAAAAATGGACGGCTTTAAATTTCCATCACCTATTGCTACTTTATGAAAGTTCGGGGAGTTTAATGTTTAAAAAAAGAGTTTAAGGGACAACATGCGAATTCGCTTATAGTCGATGGCCATCTGTGCCAATTACTCTAATAGTTATTAGCAACAGTAAGAGAGGATCATTGGGCTTTGTAGGTCAGCTTTATTCTTAAATTAGTAGAAATTAAGCCTTTGTGGGGATAAAAACTTAAAGGCAAACTAGAATAAAATGGACAATGTCATAGTATGTGTAGGAACATCTCTTTATAATTGGTATCATACTCTAACCTATTATGATTAAATGGATTACATATATGATTATATTGACATAGTCACAAGTACAAATGAATGCTGCACTACTAGTCTACTACCATCTCTAATCGTAACACTTAAAATAATAACTATACTCAAACACAAATCAATTGCATATTTTGGAATACATCCATAACATTTGTTAAATTATCACAAAAGTCTTTATTCTTCCGGTTTATTTTTATTTTATCTTTGTGTCTTGTCATTTTGGTGTGACAATATTGGGGCTAGCTCTCTCATCAAACTCACATGTTTCATGCTCGCATAAAACATATAACAATTGACGTACAGTTCATCCTAGTGAAGGTTGCTTTTGGTGCTTTCTACAGTCGTTATGTTCCAACTAAATTTAAAACAGCATGTCTTACCAAAGATTTACCATTTTCTAGTTTTTTGTTTCTGAATGGAGGAATTTCATTTGGGTCCCTAACTTTTCACAATTTATCACTTATTTTACTGATATTTCCATTTTCGGTTTTTGTCATCCCTAAATGTTTTAAAATACATCAATTTGATTACTCCGCTAGTCAAATGTTAGTCAAATTAATGGAATCAAAGTTATTCCGGTCATTTGCATAATGGTTGTTTATATGACAATAACACGTGGCTCATTTTTTTTTTTTTATAAATATTCTCATCCCTTGTTGATCAAAAGATTTTGTTGGGGATTAACATAGAAAGGTCAAATGGACATTTCAAATAAAAAATATAATTAATAACTTTTTATACTTAAAACATAAAAGAGAAAAGAAAATATGGGTCAAATATAGAATATATAGATTAAAAAATAGTTTTTTCTTCTTTTTTTTTTTTCGTAAAAAGAAAAAGCAAAAAGATCTTGACAGCATCTACCTAGATTTGGAAGCGAGCTTCCAAATCTAATAAAAATCAAGTAGACAAGACGAGGATGACCCATGCCCCTCACACCTACACTAAGAGGTTATGGATTCGAGACTATCTTCATCCGAGACTATTTCCATCCTAAATTATTGTAATTATTGTAATATATATATATATATATATATATATACACACACACGGTAGAATCCGTGTAAATTAATCTACTATAAATTAATATCCTCTCTAAATTAATAAAAAATCTCGGTCTCGACTCGGATCAGTGTAAAAAATTAATAAATCCTTCTATTGTCATAATTAATAATTTCTTTTTAAAATCTAGTGTAAAATTTCGGTTCCGACAATCGTATAAATTAATAATTTCATTAAGTACAAAATATATTACATATTATTTAAGAACTAGAAAAGTACTTCAAAATGCTAGTTTCCACTAGGCCACCATGTTTGATATTTTTGACTTCATCCTTCATCTTTTGAATTGTCCTCAAGAAGTTATTGTGATCATCTTCTTGTTGTAACCAAAATGTTTCAATTAAATTTAGCATTTCAACAGTTTTACTTGTAGAGATTTTAGGTACTTCAAGACTATCGTTTTCGTCATCATCTATCTCAACCACACCCTTATTATTCTGCCTTGTGATATCATTGATGATATCCTGCCTCCTCAGTTGGAGTGTAAATACACTTCTTCTTCCGTTTGCTGGTAATTAAGTGGATGATTGACATCCATAGGATTGCTATAGTGGAAACTTTGAATTTGTTGTTCTGATTCGCTCGTAACACCACTATCCTCACTATCTCCCTCGGTTTCTCCATGGACTGTACATATTTGGCAATGAAGAAAATGATTAGTGATGGTCTTAGGCGTAACATCAAATGTCCATACTGCAACAGCCATATGAATGGCTACTAAAATATTAGTCTTTTCAGGATTAGGTGTGTTGGATTCCAGACGTTAGAGCAACATACAATTAAAGCGACGACGATAAAACGCCTTGATGTTTTGAATTATTTCAGCATCACATGGTTGTAGATTTGATGTCAAATTTGGTGGCAGATAGCGTACTGTGGTGTTCCTGAGTTGGGTGTGATTAGGTAGCTCTGTAAGTGGTACATGGGCAATGCAATTTTCAAGGAGAAGCAAAACCTTTAAATTTGCGATCGAAAGCGCAATTGTGATTAGGAATCCTGAAAAAAAGAACTTATCCTGAAAAAAGGAACTTTTCCTGAAGAAGAAAGCAGACTAAACAAGGAATCCCGAAAATGAGCATTTTCTAAACATGAAACCCGACTTTCACATGTTTTCTAAGACAAAATAACACTTTACAAGATAAAAACCTTCAAATTAATAACCTATCTAAATTAATACTTAATGTTGGGTCCCACAAATATTAATTTAGAGGGGTTCTACTATATATATAAGTAGTTTCGATCTACTCCACCCAAATCCATTGGAGATGAGCTCAAAGTTGTTAATCAAGTCATAACTAACCACATGAGCAGAGCCTTGAAATTTTGTTTGAAAGGGTTAATGTAGTAAAATATTTTAGCGGACTAAAGTAAAATTTTCCAAAATTATATATTAAATATATAATTTTTAAAGAGATTTTTAATATATATATATATATTGTTTTGGGGAAAGAGGGGAACATTGTTGGCGTGAGTTTTCAATGAAGAATTGATTGGAGAATGTTGATGGTGATTTTTGGATTATGTAAATTCAATCACACGTCACACAAGGTATGTTGAATTAACAGTTGTGTAATGAATCAAGAAGAATAAAAAAGATCATGCAAACAAGATTTTATGTGGTAAAATCCCAAGATGGGGGAAACATCTACGGTTGCCCTAACGACGAGAAGAAGAATTCACTATGATGAAACTGTTACACACTCTGCTCATGTACTGCAAGGTGCCTTGTTTAAGTGTGACTCTTCCTTTGCGTATTTGAGTCGTGATTGCATTTAATGTCTCCCACGCGTCGTCTAACTGACCAGCTATCTAACCTGACTAGATCTCTTTTATCCCAAACGGATTGTCTTTACTCGACCAGGTCATCTCTACCCAATCGGCTAGTTTCCCCGACCATGTTATTAATACCCGATCGGCTAGTTTCCCCGACCATCTTGGGTAAACTTAGTCAAGCTTTGAGATCATCTACTAGTCACCTTGGGTTGATCTTTTCTGGCTTACTTTGGTGACGTGGCATATCTAATCACCGTACTTTCAGGTGATCATGTTGACTTGCCATACTATCAAAAAATTCCTATAACAGAGAAATTGTAGAATTATTTTATTTTTTAAATCCCTTCTTTCAAGGGTCAACCATAACATTAGCCTTAGAAAGTGTACAACCTAGAATAGCTCCCTAAATCTTTCTCTTTGTACTGCTATATATATTTTGTATTTTTTCCTGGAAAGATATATGAAAATATTCATGATTATCATGGTATCAGAGCGGAGATCCTAGGATTTCCGCTTCAACAAAAACCTTGACAAAAAAAAACCTCAAAACTAATCAGAAACTATGATGGAACCAACCGATGTGATACAACACAACGAAAACTCTATCAACTCCATCTTAGTAGATTTGACGGAATGAATGGCACAAGTCTTGACCCAGAATCAGACCCAAACTCACACACCAAACTACGACTTCCCCACTACGCAAATCGACATTAAGTTGGACGACACCAACTATGCCTTATGGTCCCAAGTTGTTGAGATGTATATCTCTGGCAAAGACAAATTGGGATACATCAATGGAGACTTTTCACAGCCTCAACTGACAGACCTGACTTTTCAAAAATAGAGAACCGAAAATGCAATTGTAAATGGGTGGTTGATTAACTCTATGGATCCGTCTTTGATCAGCAGCTTCATTTGCTTTCCAAATGCCAAAATAATATAGGATTCTATTGCTACAACTTATATTGATGGGACTGATACTTCCCAAGTTTATGATCTAAAGAGAAGGGTCACTAGAATGAGACAAGCTGGAGGATCCATTGAAAAATATTACAATGATCTTCAAGGCTTGTGGAGAGAAATTGATTTTCGTCGCCCTAACCCGATAGAGCATGATGCTGATATACAAAAACATAATTTAATCCTACAAGAAGATAGAGTCTATATTTTTCTTGATGGATTGGATGATTGATTAGATAAGATTCAAAGCGTCGTGCTACAGTTTCGACAGTTTCCTACTGTAGAACAGACCTATGCTCATGTTCAAATGAAGGATATTAGGCAGGCGGTGATGATAACATACACTGAAGCTACAACGTGCACGGTCATGGCCTCTAGAGGAGTCAAGATGAGGCAACAACATTCACCTTCACTTTAAATGTCCAAGAATGGATCTTCCTCTACCGGCAATGGAAAGTCGAGCAAGGCTAAGGTACAATCGGAATGAGGGGGATGTACTCATTGTGGGAACATGAAATATACCTGTGAAACCTGCTTCACGTTACATGGATACTCATAATGGTGGAACGAACTTAAGGCACAAAAACAACGTGAATGTGCTACCAATGGAGACTCAGGTCGGGCTGCTTTGGTTAATGTGGAACCTCAGTTATCCTTCATATCACAAGTAGAATCTTCACATGATTCAACTACTATTAATGCACCGGGTAACTTTGGTTATGCATTACTTAGTTCTAACCAGAATGATTACATCAGTTGGATTATTGACTCAGGGGAAACCGACCACATGACATTCAATTCAAATGACTTTATCAACATCACTCAATCAAGGTGAACTAGTATTGCTAATGGTAATGGAGTCACATATCCAGTTACAGGGGCTGGAACTGTTGCTTTATCACCATCACTCTCTTTATCTAATACTTTGCTGGTCCCGTCTCTCTTAAATAAATTAATGCTTGTAGGTCAAGCTACTGAGGAACTAAATTGTGTTGCACTAATCTATCCTACATTTTGTCTTCTTAAGGATATTCTCACAAAGGAGATCATTGGGCGTGGTACTAAGAGACATGGGTTGTATTACATGGATGATTTTAGCCCTGGTAGAGCGAATAATATGCAACACACATCAAATGACATGGAGAGACAGATTTGGCTATGGCATTTTCAGTTGAGGCATCCGTCATTTAGCTGTATGAAGTATTTGTTTCCAGATTTATTTTCACATTTACATGATTCAAACTTTAAATGTGATACTTGCATTTTAGCCAAAATTCATCGTGTACCTTATCCAGTAAGCTTGAATAAAAGTGTGATTCCTTTTACCTTAATTCATTCTGACGTTTGGGGGCCCTCTCCAATTACCACGTCTTCTGGCATTCGTTGGTTTGTGACATTTGTAGATGATTTCACTCGAATGATTTGGTTGTACTTGATTAGACATAAAGATGATGTGCTTGGTGTTTTTTGATCTTTTCATGCAATGATTCAGATTCAATTCTCAGCTAAAATTCAAATTCTCCATTCGGATAATGGTGGAAAATATATTAATCAAGAATTTCGAGCTTACTTCCAGCTTCATGGTCTTCTTCATGAAACATTTTGTACTCAAACACCATAACAAAATGGTGTTGCGGAATGGAAGAACATGCATATCTTAGAAACAGCCCAAGCTCTATTGATTGGAGCGAATATGCCTAAAGATATTAAGATGATGCTGTTGTCACAACAGTACATTTATTGAATCACGTGCCTTTGAAAGTCTTGAATTTTAAGACCCCATTACCGGTCCTCTCTGAAAATACACAAAGTGTGTCTAATACAACCTAGAGGGGGGGGGGGGGGGGGGGGGGGGGTGAATAGGTTTTAGTTGATTTATTACCAACTTTTCGACTTAATCAATTTTAATAATCCTACTCCATATTAGCAATCAATCAATCCAATATAAATATGCGGAAAACAATAAAAACACAAGGATTGATTTATGTGAGAAACCCTCCAACTGGGCAAAACTCACGGGCTATCCTTCTAGCCACATACGGTCCTCAAATCCACTATTTGAACGAAAGTTTACAACTTAGGTTGACCTCAAGTCACACCTACTTGGTCACTAACCCTTTCACTCTACCCAACGGGCCTTTAATAGTGATTCTTGACCACAAGCTTGTGCACTAACCCACTTAGTCACAAAGCTTAACAATCAATGAAGAGGTTAAACAACCTATGTGAATATGTAAAAGATATTCAAACATGCAATTAATGCTAGGCAACAATAAATGCTTATCTAAGGATTTAAAGATGTCAATAAATGCAAATCCTAGATATCAATATCTAAATGCAAATGCATGAAGATTTAGCTAGAAGGGTAAGATCGTCCTAAATGCTAGCTATTAATGAACAAGGCTCTCAACCAACAAACAACAACTCAATCATGTTATAAATGCCAATAAACATAAAGATATGCAATAAAATCACATAAAAGAGCTAACCCTAGGCAAACAAGAACATAAATAAATACAATGAGATTTAGGGCATGTTCAAGTTACCTAGTCAATGAAAGCAAGAAGAATCCATGATGAGATGATGCTTGAAGATGTTAGATGCACATGGATTTGTGTTTGGTTGAGTAAAGATGAGTTCTTGGGAGTTTCTCTCTCTAAGGGAAGCTTGACCTCTCAATAATGGCTTCTTGAACTCATGAAAACGAGCAAGGAAGAAGATAGAGTATATATAAGGGAGCCCTAGTTAAAACAGCGTCGTTTTGAACTTAGGGCACAAAATCCCGTCAATACCGCTAGATGGACCGCGTCGCAGGCAAGTGTCCAGACCGCGGTACACACAGCAGTGCACCGTCTGGACAACAACGCGGTGCAGGGCGCTGTGCATGCAGGTGCACAGGCCGCGGTATGGGCAATAGAGGCCTACTGGACAAAACCGCGACTTGGGACGCTTTGCGTGCAAGTGTACATGAAGCGGTACAGGAAGCATGACTCTGCTGAGGTATACCGCTCTGTATGCCGCGGTGCAAGCATGTCTTGCCAAGCGGTCTAGGCCGCGCTAAGAGAATAAATTCTCTTTTCTGGGCAAACTCAACACACTAAGTGTTGTGCAAAATGTGCAAGTGTGGAGTGTGAAAAGAGGCATATAATACATCATTCAATTACATGAAGATAGGAACATAATGCATGCAAGTGAGTGTGTGCAACTAGATCTCTTCAAAGAAAGTTAAACTAGTGAGATACCTTTGAAGTGCTTTTTGAAAGAGATGATGTCCTTGAAGCTTGATCACACTCAAGAGGCCTAAATTACCCTTACAAAGAATAATCCCCAATGTGGTTTGTCAACGAAATAAACCAATCAAAATATGAGGAACTTACAATCTCCCCCTTTGGCTATTTCGTGACAAAAACACCACTCACAAATCATCCTCACAAAAAAAGTAAAAACTAAAGGTCAACAAAAGGATATTCTACATTACAAAAAGATACCTAGATACTAGGTCTTCAAAACTTCAAGCTCTTGTAGAATAGCCACCTTCCCTACAAAACATTGAGACTACACTTTCCAAGACAAGTGTATGTGAGGTGATCAAGAGAGATAAATAAATAAGAGCAATTTGCATAATAAAAGAAAACTTCAACATGCAACATGCAAATGCTCCCCCTATATAGGTTACTCCCCCTCAACGGGACAATCTCTCCAAATATGCAATCCCCTTAAATAAAACCACATTACTCCCCCTTTTTGTCATGAGATAGGAAAAGGAGTATTCCCCAACCGGGTCACTTTAGCAAAGAGAGCTATTTGCAAGATAAGTGCATAATCATATACAACAACTTTATGCAACTCAATTAATTGAGAGAGAATCATTGAGGGTTTTATTGTTTTGAAGAAAATGTGTGACTTAATTGCTTTGGATGTAAGACATGTAACATTATGGTTCAAACAAATGGTATTTGGCAAAGCAAACATCAAAAGGGTTTCCAAAAGAATTCAAACCAATTTATACCCTTTTGTTATAAGCAAACAATATATAGTTTTTCAAAAAGAATTTCAATTTAAAGAGCAACTATATCAAACTTTATAAGCAAAACAAGACATGAGTGACTTTTGCACCCTTTTTGATTTTTCCGGGTGGGATACCCGTATGATGGTAGTCTTGTTCAACTAATAAAGAGAGAGAGAAGACTAAATTTGGATGAGACATCCTTGTTTATTGCATGGATACTAGATCCTTATTGGGTTTAGTCTTCTCATTTGCTTTCACACATATTTTGCACTAGAGCAATCAAAAACATTTCATGCATATTATTTTAAGCATGTCATTAAAAGTTCTCATGTCATGGAGTTAAATTATAGGTCATTCAAGTGTACCTTCCCAATCAAAATCTCCTAGTCCAAAAATGCAATTTTGAACATAGAGGTGACATGGATTACAAGTCAAGCAAGGCACACTTATTAAATAAAAAGCCATATAAGAATATATATAAGCACAACCAAGAATACTCAAGCAATTAATAAAGAAGCATAAAGTTGATCAAGTTTTTGCTTATTCCAACATGCAAGGTTGCTCTCTTTGCTTGAGTTCCCCATAAGGGGTCAATCACCAAAACACATCAAGGCATATGATAAATCCCAATAGACCTACTAAGTGACTTGAACCTAGTTGAGTCTAAGGGCTTTGTAAATAAATCCGCTAGTTGATCATTAGTGCCCACATGCTCAAGTGCAATGCATTTGTTTTCAACTAGTTCTCTAATGAAATGATGCCTAATGTCTATATGCTTTGTCCTAGAGTGTTGAACAGGATTCTTTGAAATGTTAATTGCACTCATGTTATCACAATAAAGGGTTAGAATACCTTGATCAAAGCCGTAATCCACAAGCATTTGTTTCATCCAAAGGAGTTGTGTGCAAGCACTCCCGGCGGCCATGTATTCCGCTTCAGCTGTGGATAGAGAGATGGAATTTTACTTCTTGCAAAACCATGAGACCAAGTTGTTGCCTAGGAAGAAGCAACCGCCCGATGTACTCTTCCTATCATCACAATTTCCTGCCCAATCTGCATCACTAAAGCCAACTAAGCTAGCATTAGTGTCAAAAGAGTACCATATCCCATAGTTGGAAGTCCCATTCACATATCGAATGATTCTCTTCACGGAGGAGAGATGAGATTCCTTGGGATCCGCTTGGTACCTAGCACACACACCCACACTAAAGGCTATATCGGGCCTACTTGCAGTCAAGTAAAGCAAGCTACCAATCATGCCACGATAAAGACTTTGTTCCATACTCTTGCCACTAGCATCCTTGCTTAGTTTCAAGGTGGTACTCATGGGTGTGTCACAATGTTTGGCATTCTCAAGGCCAAACTTCTTCACTAGGTTCTTAGCATACTTAACTTGGGATATGAAAATCCCATCATGCAATTGCTTGATTTGCAAACCTAGGAAGTAATTGACCTCCCCAACAAGACTCATCTCAAACTTATGAGACATGACATCAACAAATATTTGGACTTTGGATTTGTTGGTGGAGCCAAAAACAATATCATCAACATAAATTTGAGCTATGAAAAGCTCATCTTTGTTCATCTTGATGAATAAGGTTTTGTCAACACTACCCCTAGTGTAGTCATTGTCAATAAGAAATTGAGTAAGGCGCTCATACCAAGCCCTAGGTGCTTGTTTCAACCCATATAAAGCCTTCTTGAGGCTATAGACATGATTGAGGTGGTGTGGATCCAAAAACCCCTTGGGTTGCTCAACAAACACCTCCTCATGCAAGAAACCATTGAGGAATGCACTCTTAACATCCATTTGATGCAATTTGAACTTGTGCACACATGATATGGACAAAAGAAGCCTTATGGACTCAAGACGGGCAACCGGAGCAAAAGTCTCCTCAAAGTCAATACCCTCAATTTGAAAGTATCCTTGTGCTACAAGTCTAGCCTTGTTGCACACAATGTTGCCATTTTCATCCGACTTGTTCCTATATACCCATTTGGTGCCTATGACATTAGTATCCTTAGATCTAGGAACAAGAGTCCAAACCTCATTTCTTTCAAATTGGTTTAGCTCTTCTTGCATGGCAAGAACCCAAAATTCATCATTCAAGGCTTCATCAACCTTTTTGGGTTCAATTTGAGAGGTGTAACAAGTATAGCTAATTTGATTAGCTATTTGACGCCTAGTCCTAACACCCTCATTCATATCTCCAAGAATGTCATTCTTATTGTGGAGATGTCTAACCCATGGAGCGGGTTCTTTAGAGTCCAAAGATGGATCTCTATCAAGAGGTTGGATGACCTCTTCATCAAGACTTGACTTCACATCAATTGACGTCTCACCATTCTTCTCCAAGAAAGGATCATCAAGCACAATGACCTCCTCATCATGGTCTCTAGTCTTAGGCCTACAATCATCTATGACGACATTAGATGATTCCATGACACTCCGAGTTTTTAAATTGAAAACTCTATAGGCCTTACTATTAAGGGCATAGCCAATAAAAATCCCCTCATCACTCTTGGCATCAAACTTGCCAAGTTGATCTCGGTCATTTAGAATGTAGCATTTGCTCCCAAATGAGTGGAAGTAGCTAATATTTGGCTTCCTACCCTTCCATAATTCATAGGAGGTTTGCCTAGTACCGGGCCTTAGGAAGACTCTATTTCCTATGTAGCAAGCCGTATTGACGGCCTCGGCCCAAAGGTTCCTAGGGACATTGTTGCTAAGCAATATCACACGGCCCATCTCTTCAAGGACCCTATTCTTCCTCTCAACAACCCCATTTTGTTGAGGAGTTCTAGGAGCCGAAAACTCATGGGAAATGCCTAAGCTATTGCAATAGCTTTCAAAACAAGCATTTTCAAATTCCCTCCCATGGTCACTCCTAATTCTTTTAATGCTTTTAATGTGTGAGTTCTTTTCATTTTGAATTTTAGTGCAAAGCATTTTAAATTTTTCAAAAGTTTCAGATTTTTCTCTAAGAAAATATGTCCATGTAAATCTAGAGAAATCATCAACACAAACAAAAATGTATCTCTTGCCGCCGAGACTCTCGATTTGCATGGGACCCATAAGGTCCATATGTAGAAGCTCTAATGGCTCATTGGTGGCGAGATACTTGCCTTTCTTGTGCATACTTTTGGTTTGTTTCCCTTGTTAACAAGGTCCACAAACGCCATCGACTTTCTTCCCAAGCTTAGGGAGGCCACGCACAACCTTGAACTTATCTAAGATCCTCAAATCTCGATAGTTCATGTGGCCAAGTTTTTGATGCCATAACTCAATTTCCTCACATTTGGACATATTGCAAGAGATAGCACTAGCTTCAAGACAATAGCAATTGTCACTAGATCTCTTTCCTTTTAGCAAGGTTTGTCCATTTGGCATTAAAATAGAGCAATCATTTTTGTTAAACAATACAGAGAGTCCATCATCATTAAGATGAGAAATGCTTATAAGATTGGCTTGCAAGCCATCAACAAGTAAAGCATTGGACAAGGAGGGTAAATCGGGAATGGAAATGGTTCCTTTCCCTATGACTTTCTTTCTAGATGCATCACCAAAGGTGACAAATCCTCCATCCTCCAAGACAAGGAATTTAAAGAAGCTCTTGTTCCCCGTCATATGCCTAGAACACCCACTATCCAAATACCAAGTGTTAGAGGCATTTGCCTTCAAGGCAATTTGAGCCATATAGCAAGAGTAGTTATCCCTTCTAATCCACCTAGGTGTAATGTTCTCATTCCTAGTGGTATTAGTCCCATTGGCTCTAGATTTCCTAGGATCATGCAAATTTGCTCTAGATTTCCTAGGAACATGTATTTTAGCTCTAGCTCTATTTATTTTAATCATGCTCTTGATTATACACATTTCAATGTATTTGAAGCAATTAGATCTAATGTGACCATCAACACCACAAAAGTGACAAGTGGGAATAAAATAAGAAGATATACCATGCCCTTGTGAGTACAAAGGGACTTTCCCACGCATTTGAGCTTGTCTTTGGTGTTGGATTGGTTCTCTTCTTCTTTGTTGTTGAGTTGGAATGAATTGCTTCCTTGGTTGATCTTGCATGAATTGCTTTTTGGCTTGATGGTATTTCGGTTGAGGGAAACTTGCTTGATGCACCCTTGTTGATTGAGCTTGAGCTTGTTTCCCTTGTGCTACCTTGACTTGAGGATCTTTAGAGCACTCTCCTAGTTCGATCTTTTTCCTAGGATATTGTGGGGGTGAAGGCTCTTTGTTATCCAAACTCTTGACAAACACAATCTTGCTTGAGGATGAGGTCTCCTTGTCATCTTCATAGCCAAGACCTTTCTTATCACTTGGCCTCTTGCCAACTCCCAACATGTGGTCAAGTTTATTCGTGCTTGAAGTCATCTTAGCAATGATCTCTCTAGCTTCTTCAAGCTCATTTTCCATCAATTCCTCATTCCTTTTGGCTATCTTCACTTCTTTATTCAAGTGAGTAGCTTCGGTGGATAGCTTGAGATTCTCTCCTTTTAGCCTTTGAATCTCTTTCTTCATCTTCAATCTTGAGCTTTGAAAATGATCAATGAAGCCTTCAAGATCCATTCCTCCTACATCCATATTTGTTGAATGGGATGAAGAGTCACCATCGCTAGAGTCATCTTCACTTTGTTTCTCTACCTCTTCATCATCTATTGCTTCCTTATTCTTGAGAGAAGATGCGAAGGCAATAAAGTTTGCCACATGATCCTCATCATCTGAGGATTCTCCTTCTTCTTCCAAGTCATCACTATCGCTCCACGTAGCGGTCATGGCCTTTCCTTTCTTCTTATTTTTCAAATTTCCACAATCCGTGGAGATGTGTCCGAAACCTCCACATTCGAAGCATTGAATCCCTTTTCTTGTGGGCTTGTCTTCACTTGACTCAAACTTCTTGAAAGGAGTCTTCTTCTTTATTTCCTTTCCTTTGGATCCAAATCCCCTCTTCTCAAAATTGATGAACTTCTTGAATCTTTTCACCATGAGGGCCATTTCTTCATCTGAGTCTTCTTCCTCCTTCTCAACCTTAGAAGTCTTCAGAGCAATGCTCTTTTGCTTCTTTTGAGGTGTAGGTGTGGGAGTCCATCTAGACTCATATGCTAGAAGCCTTCCAATAACTTCACTTGGCTTCATATTCTTGTAGTCACTATTCTCCTCAAGAGCTGTCACTTTTGACTCAAATCTTGCTGGAAGCGACCTCATAATTTTTTGCTTGATCCTCCTATCCGAATAGGGATCACCAAGTTGATGGCTCTGATTGACTATGTCCATCAACTTCACTTGAAAGTCGTTGAAGCACTCATCCTCCTCCATCCTAATTTGCTCGAATTGTGTTTGGAGGACTTGAAGCTTGGAGTCCTTGACCACCTCGGTTCCCTTATGGGCCGTCTCTAGAATCTCCCATGCCTCTTTTGCAATTCTTGTTGTTTGGATCAATTTGTACTGATTGTCATCCATTGCACAAAAAATAGCATGCATAGCCTTGTTGTTCCACTTGGATGCTTCAAACTCTTGAGTTGACCATTCAGACTTTGGCTTGGGAACTACACTTTCGTCTTCAAGAGTCTTTTCCGAAAGAGTGTAGCCATCTTCAATTGCCATCCATGCTCGGTCATTTATTTGGCAAATGTAAGACTCCATCTTGCCTTTCCAAGAGGCATAGTTTATTCCGGTGAGCAAAGGGGGTCTTGTGCTAGAGGCTCCCTCATTACCACTTCCGTTCCCACTCATAGTGTTTGGGTATGAATGAGATGAATGTTTATGATGCAACAAACACAAACAAAATGCAAGACACACAACGAGCAAGGATCACCTAAGTGTATCTAGGAACCCGCTCTGATACCAATTGAAAATACACAAAGTGTGTCTAATACAACCTAGAGGGGGGGTGAATAGGTTTTAGTTGATTTATTACCAACTTTTCGACTTAATCAATTTTAATAATCCTACTCCATATTAGCAATCAATCAATCCAATATAAATATGCGGAAAACAATAAAAACACAAGGATTGATTTACGTGAGAAACCCTCCAACTGGGCAAAACTCACGGGCTATCCTTCTAGCCACATACGGTCCTCAAATCCACTATTTGAACGAAAGTTTACAACCTAGGTTGACCTCAAGTCACACTTACTTGGTCACTAACCCTTTCACTCTACCCAACGGGCCTTTAATAGTGATTCTTGACCACAAGCTTGTGCACTAACCCACTTAGTCACAAAGCTTAACAATCAATGAAGAGGTTAAACAACCTATGTGAATATGTAAAAGATATTCAAACATGCAATTAATGCTAGGCAACAATAAATGCTTATCTAAGGATTTAAAGATGTCAATAAATGCAAATCCTAGATATCAATATCTAAATGCAAATGCATGAAGATTTAGCTAGATGGGTAAGATCCTCCTAAATGCTAGCTATTAATGAACAAGGCTCTCAACCAACAAACAACAACTCAATCATGTTATAAATGCCAATAAACATAAAGATATGCAATAAAATCACATAAAAGAGCTAACCCTAGGCAAACAAGAACATAAATAAATACAATGAGATTTACGGCATGTTTAAGTTACCTAGTCAATGAAAGCAAGAAGAATCCATGATGAGATGATGCTTGAAGATGTTAGATGCACATGGATTTGTGTTTGGTTGAGTAAAGATGAGTTCTTGGGAGTTTCTCTCTCTAAGAGAAGCTTAACCTCTCAATAATGGCTTCTTGAACTCATGAAAACGAGCAAGGAAGAAGATAGAGTATATATAAGGGAGCCCTAGTTAAAACAGCGTCGTTTTGAACTTAGGGCACAAAATCCCGTCAATACCGCTAGATGGACGGCGTCGCAGGCAAGTGTCCAGACCGCGGTACACATAGCAGTGCACCGTCTGGACAACAACGCGGTGCAGGGCGCTGTGCATGCAGGTGCACAGGCCGCGGTATGGGCAATAGAGGCCTACTGGATAAAACCGTGACTTGGGACGCTTTGCGTGCAAGTGTACATGAAGCGGTACAGGAAGCATGACTCTGCTGAGGTATACCGCTCTGTATGCCGCGGTGCAAGCATGTCTTGCCAAGCGGTCTAGGCCGCGCTAAGAGAATAAATTCTCTTTTCTGGGCAAACTCAACACACTAAGTGTTGTGCAAAATGTGCAAGTGTGGAGTGTGAAAAGAGGCATACAATACATCATTCAATTACATGAAGATAGGAACATAATGCATGCAAGTGAGTGTGTGCAACTAGATCTCTTCAAAGAAAGTTAAACTAGTGAGATACCTTTGAAGTGCTCTTTGAAAGAGATGATGTCCTTGAAGCTTGATCACACTCAAGAGGCCTAAATTTCCCTTACAAAGAATAATCCCCAATGTGGTTTGTCAACGAAATAAACCAATCAAAATATGAGGAACTTACACTCTCAAACCATGTTTCTTTACCTACTATTTTGTTGATTCCTTCATAAATCTTTGGATGTGTTGCTTTCGTTCATCTTCATAAAAATAAACGCACTAAGATTGATCCGTGCGCATCGTTATATTTTTTTTGGGGTATGCCACACTTAAAAAAGGATATCGTTGTTACAATCCTGCCACTAAGCGTACTTATATCACAATGGATGTTACTTTCTTAGAATCCGAAACTTCATTTCCTGCACCGGTATCCGATTCTTCCCTTCGGGGGGAAATACAAGAGGAAAAGAAGAATTGATAAAATTGGCCATGATTTGAAGACAATCCAGTTCAAAAGAGTGAAGAAAATGAGGTAGCCGTTGGAGAGAAAAATAGAACGGATGATGAGCAAGGAGAAGAAAAATGGTACATATATTATTCAAGGAAATGATACTGATATTATTCGGGGAGCTTAAACTACAGATACTAATCAAAGAGTTGAATTTGAATCATCTGAACTTGAAACTGAACCCTCTCATTCATTAGTGCCCGAAGACCCATCTCACAAGAATATTTATAAGGTGAGCTCTCTTAATATACATTCTACTAATGACTTCGATAATTCCGCATGTTATAATTTACCTTTCAGACATAATCGTGGCAAGCCACCAAATTGATACTCCCTACATTTTGAGAAAAAAAGATCAAGATACCCGATTGGCAATTATTTGTGCACTCAGAGATTATCAGAACCTTTCAAGGTGTTGGTTCATAAGTTGTCCTCATGTCATGCTCCTAGCAAAATACAAGAAGCCTTAACAGACCCATGTAAGGACCTCGATTTTATGATTGGATTATTTTATGACAAACCACACTACATTGGGGATGATTGTGTAATGGGTAGCTTAGGTCCGTATTGGCAAGCTTCCAAGCATCTCCATGACTTCAAGAGCGAAATGTATACTCACTTGACTTTGTCTCTTGAAGAGTTTAGGTGCATACACACACTTCATGCATGTTTTGTTTATCTTGCATTTGTGTTCTTTATTGTTTATATAAGTGTGCATCCTTTTCAAACACACTGACTAGCTTGCATTAGATATCATATCTTGCATTGTATCTCATTTGATAAACATGTTTGACATGTTAATTGTGCTTCATTGTGTGCATCTCACTCACTTCACACTTGCACAACATTCATGTTAGATAGACATTTTTCTTGAGTGTTAAAAAGGGATTTTTCCCTTTAGCGCGGCCTAGACCGCTTGGCAGGCTATGCTTGCACCGCGGCGCACAGAGCGGTATTCTCCAGTGCGTCATGCGCGGCGTGGACTGCAATCGGTACACTTGCACGCACAGTGGTCCCAACCGCGGAGTTGTCCAGACGGTGCACTGCTGTATGTACGGCGGTCTGGACACTTACCTGTGCCGCGGTCTAGCAAGCGGTTTTGAGGGGATTTTGTTTCCCAAGTTCAAAACGATGTAGTTTTAACTAAGGCTTCATATATACTCTTCCTCTTCTCTTCTTGGCCGACTAAGAGCTTAGAAAATCATTTTTAGAGAGAGGGTAGAGCTCCTAGAGAGAGAAAGCTTCAAGAAAGCATCTTTGACTCTCCAAACCCAAAACCCATCTCCATCTTGCATCATTTAACATCATTTGAGCATGTGTCTTCATTGTTTCATGACTAGGTAAGCAAGAACTTCTTTGAATATCATTTATTGTTCTTCTTACTCTAGATTAAGTATTTATTACTTGATTAAATACCGAGACTCTACTTATTGCATATATTTATGAGTCATTATAACATGATTGGGTTTGTTTGTGATAGCTTAATTGATTAGGTCATTTTTGCCTAAAAGCTATGTCATAAATATTCATGTGTGATTAATTGATAACTAGGTTGAGAAATTGTGTTTTAATCAACTAGTTAATGTTCATGAATATTTGATTGTGTTTGTTTGTGATAGCTTGCATTATTAGGTCATATATGCCTAAATAGCTAATCCATAAATATTCATGTATGCTTAATTGATGATTAGGTTGACTTTGTGCATCTAGTCAAGTTTATAAATGTTTATGTGAATTTAATTGACAATTAGATTGTTAGAATTTCTCTACAACTAATTGAGACCTCATGTGTGTACATGTAGGCATTATTTGATAACTAGGATGTTGTATTGCATTATCTACATCCAGTTAAGCATTGTATGTTTGGTCTAACATATTTTGTGTTGAGCATTCATTGATTGTTCACTTAGACCTTATACTCTTCATTGAGTCAAAGTCTTGTGGCTTCGGGGTGAAGTTGCACAAGCATTGAAGTCTTACAACCAATGTGTGGTTGGCAAGCATTGGTCAAGAGCCATTGTAAAAGGCCCGTGGGATAGAGTAGGAGGTGCTCATGCCAAGAGTAGTGTATCAGGGGATATCACTAGGGATTGAACCAAGAGTGGCGAGCGGTAGTGTCCATAGCCTGAGGTTATCGAGAGTGAGAGTCCGAATATCACTTAAGAGTGTAACTTTTTACTCATATAGTGGATTTCTGTGATCGTGTGTGGCTAGAAAGATAGCCGGTGCTTTTTCCCTGGTTGAAGGGTTTCCACGTAAAAATCAAGTGTTCTTTATATTTCCGCACTTTTACTTGATTTTGTATGTTTGTTTTAATTGGGTTATATGTTTAATATTGACTAATCGAAAAAGTTGGTAATAATCGATTAACAACCCATTCACCCCCCCTCTAGGTTGTTAGACACACGCTTTAAGAGTGTATTTTCAACCCAAGTGGGTTCAAGCTGTAAAAAAAGAAATGGAGGCTCTGGAGAAGAATAAAACATGGGCTCTTGTTTCATTACCAAAAGGAAAAAAGACAGTACAGTGCAAATGAGTTTTCTCCATTAAACACAAGGCAAATGGATCCATCGAAAAGTACAAGGTGAGGCTTGTTGCAAAGGGATATACACAGACATATGACATAGATTATCAAGAGACTTTCTCACCAGTAGCAAAACTGAATACCGTTAGAGTCGTGTTATCTCTTGCAGCAAATTTAGACTGGCCGCTGCATCAGTTTGATGTGAAAAATGCATTTCTTCATGGCTATCTTGAGGAGGAGGTTTACATGGATATTCCACTAGGGTACGCTACATCTTCAAAGAATGAGGTTGTGTGTAAGTTGCAATGAGCCTTGAACGGGCTAAAACAATCACCCCGTGCATGGTTTGGTTGATTCGGCTTGGCAATGAGAAAATATGGTTTCCAACCAAGCAACTCGGACCATACTCTATTCTTGAAATACCGACTGGGAAAGGTAACAACTCTTATAATCTATGTAGATGACATGATTATTACTTGGGATGACGTGGAAGAAATCTCTAGACTTCAGGAGCAATTGACAACTGAATTTGAAATGAAGAATCTTTGAAAACTCAAATATTTTTTGGGAATTGATGTAGCTAGATCAAGGCAAGGTATATTTATTTCTCAAAGGAAATATGTGTTAGATTTGCTGTCAGAAGTTAGACTACTGGACTATAAGCCAGCTGACACTCTAATTGTTCAGAATCACAAACTTGGTGAGTATTCAGATCAGGTGCCAACTAATAAAGAGATGTATCAAAGATTAGTTGGTAAGCTAATCTACTTATCTCATACTCGCCCAGATATCGCTTATGCTATAAGCATGGTGAGTCAATTTATACACCGTCCGAGTGAAGATCATATGGATGCAGTAATTCATATTCTTCGTTATTTAAAGTCCTCACCTGGAAAAAAAGGGCTTATGTTCTCCAAGAATAATCATCTAAACATTGATGGTTATACAGATGCAGAATGGGCGGGGAGTATCTCTGACAGAAAGTCCACATCAGGCTATTTTACCTTCGTAAAAGGCAATCTTGTCACATAGAGGAGCAAGAAGCAAAAGGTAATGGCATTATCCAGTGCTGAAGCCGAGTTCAGAGGAATGCCTAAAGGTCTTTATGAACTCCTTTGGCTTAAAAGGTTGCTAACTGAGATAGGCTTTGCTCCTAGCTTTGAAATGAATTTGTTTTGTGACAATAAGGCAGCCATTGATATTTCTCATAATCCAGTTCAACATGATCGTACTAAACACATTGAGGTGGATCACCATTTCATCAAGCAGAATCTTGAAGCCAAGATAATTCGATTTCCGTTTGTTAAATATGAAGACCAACTAGCATATATACTTACAAATGCAGTTTCCAGCAAAATCTTTTACAACTCACTTGACAAGTTGGGCATTAGAGATATTTATACACCAACTTGAGGGGGAGCGTTGGCGTGAGTTGTCAATGAAGAATTGATCGGAGAAATTGCAGAATCAATTTATTTTTTAAATCCCTTCTTTCAAGGGTCAACCATAACATTAGCCTTAGAAAGTGTATAGCCTAGAATAGCTCCCTAAATCCGTTCTCTTTGTACTGCTATATATATATATTGTATTTTTGCCTAGAAAGATATATGAAAATATTCACGATTTATCTAACATGACCTTATCTTAAGTGTATTGCAAGGTATAGATCATGAATACGATCCTATGATGCTCAATGCCTTCTCATGTTGCATGAGCAAAGGATTGAACAACTTAATAAAATGACTTCTCTTGATGTGGTTAATCATTCTGAGCACTATGTGGCTATCTCCTGAGAAAGGACATTGTGGCAATTGTCAAGTTAACACAAAAGGAGAAATTATGGCCAATGTAGGAACAAATGTGGTAGGCATTGTGACATTGAGGTAATTATGGAAAAGGAAACCATATGGTACTTAAGCGTTATTACAGATTTGACCCCATATTTCAACCAAATTTTCTTTCATAGGTACACAATATAGGTATATTTATAGTATACTAATACACATTACCACATTTTTGCTATGTAAGCAACATAACTTCAATCATAATAATAAACATGACAAAAGTGTGATAATATGTATCAGTATTCTATAAATATGTTTATATTGTGTGCCTCAAAGAGAAAAATTGATATTTCAACCACAACATGTTCAAAACAATAATCAGTGAAGGCAAAACACAAATACAACCGTAACCTTAGCTCATCTCCTCGAAAACTCTAGCTATTATACCACGTCTGCTATTGATCCCTTTTGGTATGTTGACATGGTGGCTACAAACCACATTACATATAATCTGAATAATCCATCCATCAAATCAGATTATGAAGGTAAAGAAAAGATTGTTGATCTTTCTTGGTATGTAATTTATTCCATGTTATATAACTATTGTATCTTTACATTTATAAATTATTTAATTTGTAAGGTAAAACTAACTTTTTTTATCCAAATTAAAATAATTTTTTTAAAATAAAATAATGTTGTGTCATATCGTGTTGTGTCGTTTTGTACATAAACATCATGAGCATATAAATGTTGGTTGAAAATTAACGACTTTTTGTGGCCAAAGCAACCACAAGCTTGTAATGATTTGTTTTAAATAATAATTTCTTAATATGACAGGTTTAAATGGCCTCTAATGGAAATTAGATTTTCGTCATGCGGTAATATCCAACCTAATTTACACCTTTATTGCTAATAAGTTTAAGTTTAAGCAATCTACCACCACCAAATTTAGCTTTAAAAAAAAATGCAATCTACCACCACCAAATTCTTATAGATCCTTAAAGATTCAAAGTTCAGGTCGCATTAAATGAGCTGCTAGTAATTTCCACTTAAGTGTGCAAATTCAGAATCAATTTGGTATACGAGTTGTTTTCAAACCATATGAAGAAAGGCTTCCTCATAACATTTTGCCTAATTATGTCCTGCACATACATATACACAAACATAAGACAACAATAATGAGAGGGGTCACAGGTGTTCATTTATATTTTGGTTTTTTGTTCCATCTAATTACTGTACGATGTACAGTGCCAAACAAAAATAATGAAAAAAATTAAATCCTGTCCCTACCACATTATAAAAGGACATTATTTGCCCTCGTAAAAAAAAGGACTTAGATTATTGACGGTAAAACATGATCACCCCCCCGGAGGAAATAGCAAAACCCTGTGAGCTATCCAACCAATATTGTGAGCTTACAAGTATTATAAGGCAACAAATAATAAGAATAAAGAATTAATAGATACTTAGGCAAACGTCGATGAAAGGAATTTGTACAATGATATTGCAATTTTACCTACCCAGCAAGTGAATTGAAATACTGAATTCTATAAACCATTTCTCAATTAACTTTATTAGGGCATTCCCCTTTCGCCCCACAAAACAAGAAAGATAGACATTTAGATGTGGGTGCATATCTCAACCGTCAGATATATCTAATGAGGAAGATAATTTTGTTATTTAGCATTGTTCTAAACTCCAAACACTTCATACCTGACAAAGATTATAAGAAAGAAACGCGCGTAGGGATTCCAGTGTTAACATCAAGGCCAACTATGTAAGGACCCACAAGTAAATGCAGAAGAAAAGAAGGAGCATGATGCATGTGAAGAGGAAGATGAAAAAGACGTAAGAAGAGTACATTACATACATTGTCATTAGGACCACACTTGACTTCAACACTCCTTAATATTGATATAAGAGAAGAGACCAGTGGAATTTAAGAAACATCGGCCCACAACCCTATAAAGTTGCAAACGAGGTTGACAGTTTATACAGTAGCCACCTTACGATGCTAAGCAACTGGGCTTGTAGTTGTTCCTTGTCTCGCTCTCCTCTCCATCATTTACACTCTCTATTGGCTGCTTTCTCAACTCATTTTGCAATTAATGCCCATCAAACTTATTATATCCACCATCCTTTGCTTCTATTTATTTCTAAACCAACCAAAGTCTAAGCTTTGAAACATGGACACATGGTTATCAATTTTTAGTCTGGACCGGACGATTGGACCAATAACCTAGTTTGATCAATGCAAACCAGTTTATGCAAGAAATCTCAGACAATAACTAAGACAGGCAGCAATAAGGTCTTATTCATGGTTTCGTCCATGAAGCCTCTACAATATGATGTTTTAATATTGAGCTAGAGTAATAACACAATTGTCTGTTGAGGGTAGCATGAGAACTCTTAACAAATGGATGGTCTATCCGTATCATTGATATCCATGTTACAGTAAACAAGAGCTCGATTTTACCTGCAAATAGCGTAGTTTTTATTTCATAAAATCTGGTTAACAGTTACGGCTGATGAGTGATGTGCTGCACGCTTAGAAAGGGACTTCACAGTTCACACCCCTCCAGTTTTCATATCTTGTACACATGAACCGGAGAAACTGTAAATGTAAGAACTAGAACTGGATACACAAATTTATGGCGACTGTTGCGGAAATGGCCAAAAATTAAACAGAAAAAATGCTCACAACACAAAGACACAGATATTTACGTGGTTCGGCAATTGCCTACGTCCACGGGAGGCAGCAAACAAATGTATTTCAGAATTACAAAAAACAGAGTTTTTTTCTTTAAAACTCTCAAGAACTCTCTCTGGAAGCTTTACTTCTCTGCTGCTTGTTTTCTCTCATATTATTGCCTTGCTGAGGGTTTTATTTATAGGGGAAAGACAGAGACAACCATCCCCCATTTTCAACATGGTGGTTTGGTTTTTTCCCCATTGTCAACAATATACATTTCAAGGAGTTGGTGGGTGGTAGGTGAAGGGTGTGGTAGGTGGAATTGAGCCAATTTGTCAACAGCGACCACTATGCGATCCTTAAGAACTTGTAAGACTTGCATATTGAAAGCTGCACAGCTACTGTGCAATTCCACATTATAATTTATATATGATTATGGACTCATGCACATCTTAGCTGAGCAACTACATGACCTTGTTGATGGGAATGTCCACAGTTCCAAAATTCTAAGAATTGTTCATCTTCTTTCGTACAGGTACCTCTTCCAGAAAAAGTAGAATGAAAATACAACCAAAATCTTGACTCTACCTCAATTACAAGCGGAAATTGAAATTACCAACTACTTGAATTCACTTTAGGAAGCAAAGCTGTTTGCAACCCCAACCCCATCACTGAAACAAAGAGGAAGTAACAGAAGACACTATAATCAAAGTTCACACGATTTTCAGAAAATAACAATTACAAGACAATAATATCCAACAAACTTAATTTGTCCACCTCGCAGTTCCTAAAACCTATTAACCTAAATTACTGATAAAATCAAGATGCACACCCTCAGTAGTACGACCTTTGCTTGTTTCTTAATACATGTTTACTTATCAACTCGATGTTGTTCCTACAGTCATTAACTTATCCAGTAAACAACAGTGTTGATAGCAACTAAAATGTCAGCTTTCGGATAAGATATTAAAAAATGTATTAGGAATTTTCCAGTCAAAATAGATTGAACGGAAGTGTATCAATTTCTCAAGAAAAGATAAAAGGTGAGAGAATACATTAGGTGATGTACCGTAAATAATCAATTTTTATTTTAGCGCTTACTTACAATCAACTATGCATCAGCACCATAGCACTAAAAATTATCCTGATGAAATAATTATCACAACTATAAACCATCTACAGGTTGTCATAATTATAACATTGCTTACAAAATTGAAAAAAAAAAAAAAGATCCTATCATGTGCACCTGCAAGAATTCACCTTAGCCTCTGTTGTCAAGTCCTGGAAGTGTGGGCCTCTTCAATATGTCGTGTTAGTAGTGAAATCCCATAATGAGAGGCACTTGAAGCAGCATAATATGAAGTCACAGAAAGTTGGGCAAACTTTTGAAGCCCATAACCTTCCCATGTTAACAGCAATTTAGATTGGGTGTCAAATCCCGACTGAGACACTTATCAATTTAATAATATTTGGAAATAATTAAAAATTAATTGCATAGCTTATTAAGAACTGATGAAGCCAATGGTATCCAGAGTCCAGGGAGGATTCAAATTCAATTACAACCAATACATGCTATATTTTGTGGACATGGAAAGGGGGGATGGTTGGTTGAATGCGAATGAACAGGATCTGTCCCTTTAGAATTTTTCAGAACAATTAATAATAAAACCTATTGACGGTGATTTTTGGGACTACGTAAAGTCGATCACGAGCCCAACAAACTATTGCAAATTGCTAAATGTGTTATGGAAAGAATGGAAAACACAGAGCATACAAACACACAGTTTTACGTGGTAAAACCCTAGGTTGGGGAAACGTCCACGGTTTCTGGTGACGACGAGAAAGATAATTCACTATGTATGAGATAATTACACACTCTAGTTCTCTCTCTTGCGAACTGTTTTACTCTAAGCGTTACAATGATATTTTATGGTCTATTTATATATGCATAGAACCCTAATTCTTGATATAAAAGTAATGAAAGTTGATGACATTTAATGAAACTCTAACTTGTCGGAGTCGTGATTATCTTCTTTCCTGTTATGCGTCTCTGTCATATTAAACGCATTAGATCTCTTGTCTGATCTGGATTCTGATACCTTTAAGGAAGTTTATTCTCTTATCATAGTATGCTTCGAGACACCTTGTTTGAGTAGGACTCTTTCTCTACATATTTGAATCGTGGTTGTATTGAATTCAACGGTTTCCACGTGTCGCTCAACCGACCATGTACTAGACCCGACCAAATCTCACTCTCCCCGACCGGTTACTTGACCCCGACCGAATGTCTTGACCCGACCATCTTAGTGATCCCGACTGGATCACCTTCACCCGATCGATCTAATTACCTCAATTGAGTTATTTCTACCCGATCATCCGGGCAACCCCGACCAGGTCTCGTAAAGTTATCTTTGGTCAGCTTAGGCTGGTTTTAGTCTAGCTGACTTTTGGTGACATGACACCTCTGATTACTATGAATCCAGTCGATCATGCTAACTTGTCATCCTTCTAGATTTTACCAATAACAATACTGTCTTAAACATTTGAACCGAACATCTCGTTCAACAAGGAGAACTCGCTTGGTGATGTATGTTTAATTTTGCTTTCATTTTTGTCTTGTAGTTCATTAGTACTTATTAATGCTTAACAACTAAGCATTTATTCCCAGCCACAATCACTCGATTTGCCCAAATGACGTGACGTGACGTGACGTGATGACGGAACCAGCGGTGGATTGCTTGTCCCTCAAGCGTCGCCTATCATGTTACTGGTGGGCGCATGATCTTTGGGGTTCGCGCATCAATCCCCACTCTCACGTGCGTTTCTCCAAATGTGGGATTACATAACCATTTGCTATAAAATTTTCGAAAACCTTTCATTTTCCCTCTCATCACAAAATTCTTTTGCAACCTATCTTGCGTGAACAGAAACCCTAACTTCTTCACTTATTTGTTGCTCAAGTCTTGACAAAACCACTCGTTTTCACCGGATTTTCGATTTTACTAGCACCAGCATCCACGTCATTCTTGTCTACTCAAAACATTCAGGTATGGACCCTATTACTTGCAACTATTTTGTTGAACTACTTATTCGTGCTGTTGAGATGGATGATAAGGATAATACTAATAAGATTGAATTCATATTAAGAGGTCATTTTCAGGCTTTCACTTCTCCAACTCAACCCACAGCTCTCAGCGTTGATTATTCGATTGCTCATCCTGAATTTCTATTGATACATGCCTAGAGATGTCAAAGACAACATGTGCTGGTCAAAGTGGTAGAGCTGCTGCTAAGAACTCTCCATAAATCGAATTAAAGATCCCCTCCCAGCGATTAAAGTTAGGGGATGTCTTTAAAAGGCGCTGAACACATCTGCTGAGGTTCTTTACTGATCAGCCATGTGCTTATGACTATTAAGTGAACACGGTGACTGAGCAAGAGATAACGAAGTACGTCGATCGGTTTGACCTTATCCACTCAGTTCAGCTTTTCCGGGACGATAGTAGTGCGGTTCGGAAACCTACTAAGGACGCCGTTACCATGTATGGGACCATGTTCACTTCAGGGGTGACTCAGCCCATCCAACCCTTCATCGTTAGATTCTTGACGGATGCTGGGATCGCTCCTGCCCAACTATCCTCCAATTCTTACAAAATTCTGGTCAGTTTATGGTATCTGTGGGAATGGATAGGTGCCAAATATCCCCCGACCCCTTAGAAAATAAGCAACTTCTACACTCTCAACTGGACGGACATCGAGGGTATCTTCCACCTTCAATCCTACTCTCTCGATCGTTGGATTCCCAAAGAATATGATGAGAGGCCTTCTCCTGCATCCAGCAAAGATCACAAGGGCTTCATATGGGGCTTTCCCTCATCATATGAGTATTATAAAAATAGATGGTTCTTCTTCAAAGGTGACTGGGGGGAAACCGTAGTGGCCGACCCCCGCTAAGACCTGGCCAGGAACAGTGTCCTGAGACACTTTTACAGCTCAGACATATGGAATAAAACCCCTGCCATGCTAACAAAAAGGCAAGCCAGTCATGTGGTTAAGACTGCTCAGAAGTCTTGGGAAACAAGGGATCGCAGTGTGCTGTTCGTGGAGGAGGAGTTAATCAGACTAAAACTCTTCCCCACTATTTCCAGTAAACACAGACGTTGTAAGTTCACATTTTCTTCAGCTTATCCTGCATTAATTGTATAAGTCTTGTGACATTGTTTGGGTATGTTTTTAGTGTATTATATTGATATCGTTACCGGCGAACAAGCCGATAAGGCAAAGAGCATGGATAAAACTAGCAGGAAAGAAGTTGTTGCTCAATTGGCTAAAGGGATTGCTCCTCCCGAGCAACACTTGGTTGAACATACTTATGAGCCCGACCCTAACACCTTTTCAGGTCATGCTGGACAAGCATAGGGGAGTGAACATGATGTTCCCCCGATGGTTGGTAAAAAGAAGCTCAACATGGAGATAGTTTCCAGGAAAATGGCCAAGATAATAGAATGGACCTCTACTTCCAATGCTTCCATCCATAAAAGATAGTCACCGTTGAAGTCAGGCCAGCTCCACACTTTGTGGGAATCAGACTGGGTGACGCAGTTGAAGAAGATGATGAAGATCATGGGAGGATAAGGGACTTGATTTTGAGAGAAATGCATTCCAAGAGTAGAAGAGACCGTCATTCTACTACTCATCCCCCTTTAGCCTCTAAACGGGTCCCAACTGGTGGTCAAGATTCCCAGCCAAGTGACCAAGCTGATGTTGGCAACCAGGTTCTGCGACCATCTGAGTATTCCACTTGCTGAGCAGATCCCAGCCGATCGTCCAGACAATCGCCCTACTCGGGCTCCAATGAAGCTTTTAGTGAAACGCCATATAGTATTTTCATATTCTGATATTGATGAAAGTCTTGAAAGAGATGATAATTTGTCTCGTTATAGGCTAGATCATGCTAAGGAAGCGCTTAAGAGCCCGAGCCAATCTTCTAAGATGCCAATAGATGCCGAGGTGATAGACGCTATTGACAGTACCAAGGCAGGCCCAATTGATGCCTTTGATCTGAGGTGGTATAGCATCATTCCCCCAGGAATTGTCTCCGATGCAGCCAATTCAACTGGCCAAGACAATACTGGCAAGGTCGTTAAGCCGAGCAAAACAGTTTCTCCTCTGACAGAATCACAGGTTGAGAAGGTTGGAGAAGGCTCAAATACTCCTGCAAGAAGGTCTCCGAGCATATCAGCAACTGCCGTGACAGTCACTACTAGTGCATTCCCGGTCTGGTTTGTAAGACCCGAGCAATTCGACCCCTAACCTAAAATTTGAGGGAAGAATTTGCCTCAACTGTCCACTTAGAGAGGAGAAAGACCGAGTTAGGCCAACTCCAAGCACCTTTTTTCAGTTAGGGCCCAATCTAAGCCCGGGACTCCTTCAGGCTCCCGCAGGCTATCAATTGACCCCTTGATATGCTGCGTTCCCTGTCCGGAGGGAGAGCAGACATTGGGAAAGGATTCTGGAGGGATCCTAGAGTTGCTAACAAATCTGAACGACTTCGTGTTGTCTTCAATAATAGGGTCTATGTGAGTTCTCTAAACCCCCAATCTCTTGTTAATTTCCTTGGTCTGGATTAACCCTTATGTTCCTCATTGCTTTTTTTTGGAAGGCTGTAGAAGAATTTGGTCGGGCTTTATCCACCCAAGACAGGTTGAACCTGGAGATCTTTCAGCTGAAAAAGGAACTTACCTAGAAGAATGAAGTGCTCAAGTCTACTTTAGCTGGTGAGTCCAAGATTAAGCAGGCATTTGACGAGAAGTAAGCTTGCCACATCATTCTCTAATTCTTTATAGCTTATAAGGATTCAACCTTGAAATCTTTAATCTTGGCGTCCCATTTCCACTGCACAGATTGACATGTTCTATCTTTGTCAAAGAAGAATGAGCGAAGGCGTTATAACAGTGCTTCTATGAACCCAGTTAGTTTCAGTGAGTATGCATTTGTCTTTACGACTTCTGCTTTCGGCCTTCTCACTAGGCCTCCCGAGCACCCATTTGGCCTTGGCAACCTTAGGTGTTGTAAACGAAGACAAATTTAGAATACTTTTCTAGGTCTTTTGAAAATTCTCCCTCGAGGGGACTTTTATTGACAACTTCAGTTAAAAACGACAAAAAAATAACGATTGATTAGAAATGTATAATCAAAACTCATGCTAATCTAATGCTTAGCTATTGAAACAAAAAGCAGCAAATAACAAAAAACAATAAACAGTAACAACTAGCAATAAACAGAAAGCTTTTTCATCGGTAAAACATCTTCAAATACTAGGCATTGTATGGCCGAGGCAACTCTCCCCCATCTGGTCGGATAAGGTGATATGCTCTATGCTCTATGCCCGACTAACCTGACCACCTGAAAGGGTTTGATGAGAGCGTCGTTGTACTCTCATCAAAAGATATTTTATAATTCAACCTCATAGGTGCTAATGACTAATAACTAGTGTAGCAACTAGTAAGAGGATCGTCCATATAGAGGTGGTATCCGTCAACCGAATCGTGTTCTAGTGTTTATTGAAAGCACGCAAATAGAATGTTGGTGTGGTGAGAATGGTGTGTGTGCGGTGTGTGCATAATGCGGTGTGCAAGGAAAATGAAAAGAAAGTAAAAATAAGTAAGAGAATATGAAAGGGTGAGAATGGTGATTAAATTAGAAATAACAAAAGGGTGGATATGTCAGATGCAGGATAATGGTTACACAAGGATTTACAAGTTCACCAACATAAGTGCATATAAGCAATGGTTAGGCATTAAGCACATTCAATTCAAGTTGAGGGCTTGTTCTCTTAATTAAGAGATTCGAAATGCTAATCACTCCCCAAAAGGGTTATGGAAGAGCAATGTGCCTATAATATCTACTATTACGCATATGAACATATAGCCAAAACCTATTCTAGCACGATCATGCATAAAAAAGTTTCATCTATTCTTAGGAGCTAAGTGATTACGGTCATACCCGGATTGGTCATACTTCGAGGTACAACCGAAACCCACAAATACACAAATCCATTCATACAATGCATTTTGATCTTCCAAAGACATACACACAAATGAGATATTTAATTACAACTACTCCTACAATTAAGTTAATCTAATCCTAATCCCATCCATAAGCACATATCAATTTCCAATCTCCACACACATGCATTTTAAAAAGAAGAGATTACTCAATAATATCAAGAACAAATCAAAACCCAAATGAATATAACAACAAAATCACATATATTGAGCATAAATTAGGTTTACAAATATTCCCAAATGGGGATTACACATAAGAGAAAACATGAAATACAAAGATATAAGATAAAAGTAAACAAACCCTTGAAGAACCCTCCAAGAGCTCCATCCTTTGCTTGGCTCGAAATTGGTCTAAAGACTACTTCTAATCCCTGCAATCAACTCTCAAATGTGGTGGGTGATGGATAGAAATGGTGTGGGAGAGACATCCATGGTGGAAAACCTCCATTGAAGCTCTTGGAAGCTCTCTCTCTCTCTCTCTGTCTTGATTTGTGAAGAAGATGAAGAAAAATAAAGTGCTGCTGCTGCTGTGTTTGTCTGAAGAGAAGAGAGGAAAGTGATATATTTATAGTTATGGAAAGTTTAGGGACGAACTGGGGGTGTGAAAGGACCATTTTGGCCCTTCCAGCCTCCGAGGCGAGCTCCAGGGTGAGTGGAATGGTCGCCTTGCAAGTCGCCTTGCCTGGTGTGAAGAAATTTCAGCTCCTCGCTGATGTAGTATTTTATCTCTACTCAATTCAAAGAAAAGTTCGTTCACTGGGATCGGTGATTCAATTGGTTGAGACTAATTAATGTGGTTAAACCTAATCTAAATGCTTGAAAATTAAATGGCATAATGCTTGTTTTGATCGAAAATGATTAATCAACTAGATTGCAAGATAAGTAAATTGCTAATCCTACATACACCCGAGAAATAAATATGGAAGGATGTTAGGGAATTAATGTAACCTAATTAAACTTCTCAATGTAATCCTTAAGTCATATGAAGTTCTTCAATTCAATTATTATGGCTTGTTTTGTAACTTTGAAGTTCTTAATAATTCCCACCACTCACACAAAGTCATGTAATGAGCAATGGTTAGAATTAAATGTTAATTTAAAACTCTAAGCCAAATTAAACATAGCGAGGTCATGCATATGCAAACTCTCTCAATTACTAAGCTTAAGGTTAAGGCTTAAATGGAATGGTCACCCACACTTAATCCTCTTCCTCTTGTATAAACTAATCCTAACACACATATTCATTGAGGTCACAACTGAATATGAGTAAAGAGATTAGAGCAAGTAATTCAATAAAAGAGACTAATAATGAATTAAATTAAAAGTATTAGACTCTTGGATTACAAGGAGTCATTCAATTGGTTACATCAGTCCCCTAACTTAAAAGATTAGTTACACATCAAAGGAATAAAAGAAAACATAGAAGAATTTAAGAAGAAACCAAAGTATGTCATTAAGGCTTCTTGTCTATTGAGTTCCTTCTTCTTGGTTCCAAACTCCAATGATGGATGGATGATGGTAAAAAGATGTGTACAGGGTGATGTAGAGGTGTGATGGCTGCTGGAATCTTTCTGTCTTTTTCTGAGTCTCCCCTTCACGAATTTATCCTTGAGAATTTATATGGGAGCCAAAAGAGGCCCACGAATCGACCTAGGAAGTCGTGATGGCGTGCTGTCGTGATCATAAATGTAGCGGTTGTCCATGACGACACTTCAACCGCGACGTCGTTTAATCTTCCAAATCGCGTGAAAGCTCAATAGCACACTCGACGGCACTTCATGCCCGAAAGTTGCTGTCGCCCAATGTGTCACGTCATTTCCAAGTGACATCTGGGCCGCGACACCTCTTCCTTTAGGCAAAGTTTCCAATTTTGCACTTTAGGCCCCAATTCTTCTTCCTTTTCCACAATTGCCCCTGCTACCTAAGAAAAACCTGCAACCAACTCATTGAGCCATCAAACACTCGATTTTACCCAAGAATTCTAGCAATAAGCATAGGAAGGGGGCCCAAAATCTAGTGTTATCGTGGCTCGATCACTCGCATTGATATGAAAACACACATATCTCCCTCTAGAAAACTCAAAATTGCGATCGGTAAAAACCGCTGGAAAGTAGACTTATGAGTCTTTCCAAATATATAAAGAACTCATCATCGTTCAATCTAAGGAAGAAGATATACCCCTAAATATTTGAGTGTCCTAGACGAAGCTCTCGGCCACGGTCTGGTTTCCCGCCTCACGCACCATTACGGAAATGATCATAACTCCCTCTAGAAAATCCATAATTACAATCCATAAAAAACAATGGAAAGTAGACCCCTGGGGCTTTCTAAAAATAGGTGGTACGAAACCTAGTTCAATTTGAGAAGGGAGTTATGGACCCTGAAATTTATGTGTCTTATATGGGCACTTTACAATCTCAACCCACTAACCTTTGGAAAACAGAGTTGACCTGTGCCGCGGTCTCTATGTCGCATTCTAGCTCAACAGTGGATCCACCATGGAAACTTGCCATGGTTGACCATGAATCACACCACGGTTTAGGTCGACGACGAGGCCGTGACACCTCTGAATATTTCTGATATATTCTCTTTTTTGCTCATTTTTCTTCCCAACTAATCTTTTAAGCTCAAAACCTTGAAATAGGGAATATGTACCTACACAAGGCTCAACAAACAATTATATACAAAAATACGCTCGAAAACGAGAACAAAAGCTAGGAAATGGGAACCTCAATTATGTACATTTATCCTCTGATCAGGGTTCTTCCCACTTATCTACTAAGGAGCCAACTGTTTTTGCTTTTGTTTTTAGGGATACCCTTATGAGGACTAGATCCCCTAGCTGAAATCTTTTTATCTAGACGTGTGAGTTGTAGTATCAAGCTACCCTTTGTTAATAGCTGCGTTCCTTACTCTCACTAGGTCCTTTTTTTCTTCTAGCTCGTCCAGGTTCTCTTCTAACATACTGACATTTCCATCAGGCTGATATAGTTCAATTCTTAGGGATGCATGGACTATCTCAATCGGGATAACTGCTTCAGTTCCGAATGCTAACGAATATGGAGTTTCTTCTGTTGAAGTCATTTCAGTCATCCGGTAAGCGCAGAGTAGCTCGTGCAACTTGTTTGCCCAGTTCCCCTTTTTAACATCAAGCTTAGCTTTTAAGGTGTGTTAAATGATCTTGTTCACAACTTCAGTCTGCCCATTGGTTTATGGATAGGCAGGTGTGGTGTAGTAATTCTTGTTGTGATACTTCTGGCACATCTCTTTGAAGTTATCACTATCGAATTGGGTTTCATTATCGGTGATGATTGTATCTGGGATCTCGAATCGATAGATGATATAATTTTTCACGAAGTTGGTTATATTAGACTTGGTTATGTGCACCAGCGCTTCTGCCTCAGCCCACTTTGTAAAATAATCCACTAGTACTATGACATGCTTTGCACCCGCTTTAGTTGCTGTTGGCATTGGGCTAATCAGATCTAATCCCCACATCGTGAACAACCAGGGTGAAGTTAAGTTATTCAAACGCTCGAGTGGCTGCCTGATGTCATTTGCAATCCTTTGGTAGGTTTCACACTTCTCCGCCACTGATTATACATCTTGCAATATAGTTGGCCAATAGAAACCTTGCCGAAGGGTTTTATGAGCCAAACTTTTACCCCCAGTGTGATTCCCACACACCCCACTATGTATAATTTTTAGAATTTGTCAGCTTCAATCAGACCAACACACATTTGTAGGGCTCTTGAGAACCCCCTTTCTGTAAAGTTCTCCCCATACTATTGAATAACGGGTGGCCCTATAACTGACACGCTTTGCTTCTATCGAGTCTTGGGGGAGCACATTGCCTTTTAGGTATTCTTTGATCGAGGTCATCCAAGTGACTTGCACTTCCTCAATTACTTCAACTACCGGTTCTTCCTCTTCCTTGATGCTGGGCTTCCTGAGATGAGCCACCGAGACAAGATGTTGGTGGTTGCTGATGCCAGTCTTGACAGGGCGTCGACCTTTTCATTCTTTTCTCTCGGGATCTGAGTGATTCTGTAAGTTTTGAATCTCTCGAGTAAGACCTTGGCTATTTCTAGATAGGCAACCATGTTACTATCATTTGCCTGGTATTCATCCAATACCTGGTTGACCACGACTTGTGAGTCACTGAATATTTATAGCTCGTCTGCACTCAGAGCCGTACAAACTCTGGGCCCTACTAGAAGCGCCTCATACTTGGCCATGTTGTTAGTAGCTTTGAAGTCAAAACGCAAGACACACTCTATCTGATCCCCTTTCGGGGTGGATACCACTATGCCTGCCTCAGTGCTATGCATGTTTGACGATCCATCGACGTGCAACTGCCAATGAAGAACTTGCCTTTCCTTTTCTCCGAGCTTTTTGATCACCTTACTGTTTGGTTCAATGAACTTGGTGATGAAGTCTGCCACTACCTGACCTTTGATTGAAGCCTTTGGCGAGTAAGAGATATCGAACTCGTTCGGCTCTACTGCCCATTTTGTTGGTCTCCCCAATACTTTTGGTTTGGACATGATTTGCTTAAGTGGGCAGTCTGTGTAAAATTCGATCCTGTGTGCCTGGAAGTAGGGCATATGCTTTATTGTCGCTGTTACTAATGCCAGTGCCATCTTCTCAGCTATTGAATACCTTGTCTTTGCTGGTAGCAAAGCCTTGCTAGTATAATATACTGGCTTTTATACTCCTTCATCCAACCTGACTAATATCGACCTCGTAGCCACTGACGTGTCTGATAGGTATAAGTACTCCTTGATTTTTTGAAAGGCTTCCTGGTATTCTTTGGTCCACTCCACTCATTTATCTTTCCTTATGGCCTTGAAGAAAGGTAAGCACTTGTCTGTCTATCGACTGATGAACCGGTTCAATGAGACCAGACAGTCGGTCAGCTTCTGAATGTCCTTCAAGGTAACAGGTGACTTCTTATCCTTCAGTGCCTTTATCTTCTTGGGGTTCACCTCAATTCCCCTTTGGTGGACTTGGATACCTAGGAACTTCCCTGAAGGCACCTCGAAAACACACTTCTTCAGGTTGAGCTTCATCCTATACCTCCTTAATACTTCCAACATCTCCATCAAATCTACTGCATACCTTTCAGCACTGATGCTCTTTGTTAGCACGTTGTCCATATATACTTCCATATTTCTGCCGATCTGTCGAGCAAACATCTTATTTACCAACCTTTGGTAAGTTGCTCTGGCATTCTTGAGACCAAAAGGCATCACCTTGTAGCAATAGAGCCTTTAGTAAGTTGTGACGACAGTCTTCTCCTCATCTGGCTCGAACATCCTGATCTGGTTGTAACCAGAGTAGGCATCCATGAAGTTGAGCAGCTCATGCCCCGCAGTTGCATCGACCAACTGATCTATTATGAGTAAGGGAAAACTATCTTTTGGGCACGCCTTGTTCAAATCAATGAAGTCCACGCACATCTTCCACTGTTCGTTCTTTTTCTTTACTAGCACAACATTGGCAACCCGCTCCGGGTATTGCGCCTCCCTGATCGACCCTACTGCTAAGACTTTTTCAACCTTTTATTTGATCGCTTTATTTATCTCCGGGTTGAACCATCGTCTCTTTTGAACAACATGCCTACGCTCTGGATCGACCGCTAGGTAGTGGGATATTACTTTGGTGTCTATCATTGGCATATCCTCATGCTTCTATGCAAACACATATTTGAACTCTTTCAATAGGTTGATCAAATTATCTTGGATCTGTTCATACAGCTGAGCCCTTAGCTTAATCGTTTGGTCGGGGCTACTTTCATCGAGCACAACCTCCAAGGTTTGTTTTTCTTCTGTTTGACCTTTTTCATGATTTAGAGATGTTTCCTTTGGGTCCTGGTCAATTTGAGTCAAGGTTTCTGCTCGGGCTTCTTCCTTATCTATCTTAGAATATTCCTTCCCTTATAACAAGTCAATATGCATTACATCTGACTCCGCCATTTCCATGTTTATGGCCAGGTTCGTTTTCCTTTCCTACTATTATGAGCTCTTCGTAACACCCACTCCTGCCTCAATTGGGAACTTGACTATCAAAGCGTAGGTTGTCGTGACAGTGTTTGATTTGTTTAAGAAGGGTTTTCCTAACAGAGCAATAAATGGTCAATTCTCTGTGTTCACCATCACGAAGTCGAGGAGTATGGTCTTTTGGCAGGGGTAGGTTCTGACTTTGACCGATAACTTTACTGTCCCCAGATATCTTACTTCTGCACCTCCAAAACCCTTGAGTAGGACCGTTAGCGGTTGTAAGTCCTTCCTCTACAATCCCGGCTGATACCACCATTGCATCGTTCGGTCTGACTTCAAGCCCTTGTGCGTTAGCCATAGAAAACACGATCGGGTCCCAACCTGGTTTAATTTTCTTCCAGTCAGGACCTATTGAGTTCACATTTAGGGTTCTTTGGCCATCTATTGCCTCACAGACTTTAGTCATTCTCTCTCGGCTGCTTCTCCCTGTGTAGGGTCCTCTAAAGATTGTGTTGATGGCCCCTCATCTGAATCTCTCTTGAGACTATTTCTCCTGTCTTGGTCGTCCTTCTGAGGGTCCCTCTACCGATCATCATTACCTTTTAAGACCACATCTTTCAAATGTCCTTCCCTGATCAATTTCTTAATGTAATCCCTCAACTGGTAACACTTTCAAGTCTCATGACCATTCTCTTAGTGGAAAAGACAGTACTTGGAATTATCTCTCCTGGAAAAATTTGATTGCTTTGGGGTCTTCTTATATAGGTTCTTGTCCTTTATTACGTTCATGACTTCCTATTGTTTCTTGGCTAGGGAGTGTAATTAGTGTATTGCCTTTTGAAGGGTTTATTGCCCTTTTGGTAATCATCCTTGCGACCTTTTTTGCCTTTGCCTGGATTGTTGTTCTTCTGGTCTAACTTCTGGTTTCCTTTCGAACCACTATTTTTAGGCTTTTGGCCTTCTTCCGGTCTGTCACCATGTATGAACTCCCTACCGTGGGTTATTTGTTTTTCTTCTGCCATCGCATATCCCTCTACATCATCCACCAAGTGTGAGTAAGTGGTCGGCCTTTTCTGCCTTAAGCTTAGTTACATTTGGTTGTGATGTAAGCTATTAAAAAAGGCTGAGACCACTGCACCATCATTGGGATCCTGCACCTCTGATACTTCTGGGGAGAATCTGGTCAGGCAGTCTTTCAGTTCCTCATCCTTTCTTAGTTTCAAAGTTGAAAGGACAAATATTGATTTTCTCATCTGAATGTTTCCTATAAATTGCTTGGTGAAGGCTTGTATCAATTCTTTGAAGTTTCTGATCGAGCCATTAGTAAGGCCACCAAACCATCTAGACCCATGATCTCCTAATGTCTGTGGGAACATCTTCCATATAAGTCTATCATATAATCATATTGTGCCATCACACTTTGGTACCTTTTGACACGCTCATGCGGGTCGATGTTGGCCTTAAACTGCTCCAAGTGTGGCATTATGAACTTTTTCGAGAACCGAGCTTGTCAGATTGGATCAGAGAATGAACTGCTCGAGTTACCGATCAATAGATTCCTACGGCCCTGCTTTCGCTCTAGCACCTCTATCCTCTTTAACAGGACCTCTCACTCACCCTCTAGTTCCTCGTGTTCATCGAACTTTTGGAGGATGGTGAGCCTCTTAGGGTCCCTGGATATTCGTCCCTTAACTTGGGTGTCGCGAAGGTTATACTTAACCATAGGGTTGGTTTCCCGGCCTCTTCTGGTTAGAGTCTCTTTATCACTCGAGGATGATCGAGACTGCCTTCTGTAACCGTCTTACCTGTCTTCCTGAGTGTATTCCGGTCTGCCTCTATTGTATCTTTCTGCGTCTTCTTACAGAATGGACTCCCTGTGCCCCATAATATCTCCACTATCTCGTCCTCTGTGCTCCATGTGACTATGGTGATCTTTGTGACCATCTCTCCTCTGATAATGTTCCCTCATTCTACGATGATCTTCCATATCTATACCATTTTTACGGGATGAGCCTAGGGTCACACCTACTATCTCGGAAAGCACCTTAAGGTCCTAGCCCACCACAGATGTAGACATTTGATATGACGAGGTCAGATTGGCAGTTGCTGTCACGTTGATTCCTTGTCTAGCAGCGTCTGCAATAACACTCCGCAGGGACTTTTAGACCTGCCAGAATGCATCTAGGGAAATCTCTAGGGGAATGTCTATGGAGGTTATTGCGGCTTGACCGGTTGAGGTTGGGATCGCGGAGGGTAAATCACCTCCAGGGACGCTAGTGTTTATTGGAATGGAGTTGTTGACACCATACGGGGTACCAACGTCATGCGGGGATTGACTTTCCTCTCTACTATTTGCCAAGTTATAGTTTCACAAGTTCTTCGAGGTAGAATCTAGCAATTTGGCAAAAGTTAGAACACCTCCTTCTTCTAGCGCCAATTGTTAACGGTGATTTTTGAGACTACGTAAAGTCGATCACGCGACCAACAAACTATTACAAATTGCTAATAATGTTATGGAAAGAATGGAAAAAACAGAGCATGCAAACACACAGTTTAACGTGATAAGACCTCAAGTTAGGGAAACGTCCACCGTTGCAGGTGATGGCGAGAAAGATAATTCACTGTGTATGAGATAATTACACACTCTAGTTCTCTCTCTCTTGCGAACTGTTGTACTCTAACCGTTACAATGATATTTTAGGGTCTATTCATACATGCGTAGAACCCTAATTCTTGATACACAAGTAAGGAAAGTTGATGACATTTAATGAAACTCTAACTTGTCGGAGTCATGATTATCTTCTTTCTTGTTCCGCGTCTCTGTCGTATTAAACGCATTAGATCTATTGTCTACTCTGGAATTTGATACATTTAAGGAAGTTTATTCCCTTATCAGAGTATGCTTCGAGACACCTTGTTTGAGTACAACTCTTTCTCTGCGTATTTGAATCGTGGTTGCATTGAATTCAACATTGTTCACGTGTCGTTCAACCGACCATCTACCGGACCAGACCAAACCTCACTCTCCTAGACCGGATCACCTTCACCCGATCGATCTAATTACCTCAATTGAGTTATTTCTACCCGATCATCCGGGCAACCCCGACCAGGTCTCGTGAAGTTATCTTTGGTCAACTTAAGATGGTTTTAGTCTAGCTGACTTTTGCTGACATGTCACCTCTAATTACCGTGAATCCCAGCGATCATGCTGACCTGTCATTCTTCCAGATTTTACCAATAACAAAGCCAATCTCAGGATATTCTTGGTCATTAGTCCCTTTATTTAAACAATAACAAAAAAAAATTGAACATAAAGTTAAAATTAGTGTACAAAATTTTGGAAGACTGCAACATTCAGTCTATTGTAAAAACTTGTGATTATTCATTGATCTTTATGAAGTTTCTATCTTTTTCTTCAATCTTTAAAGGAGCTAGCAAGAACCCCTTACGGATTAAAATAACACATATATATACAGAAATTTTCAAGTCAGGACGCACTGATATAGCTTCATCAATGCGTTGGATGTGGACCATTAGATTTACATATCTTGACTCAAAGTGTATGCACTTGTCAAAACTTCTCCATAATCAGTGGTCCACATTCATCGCACTGATTTAAGTTATATCAGTGCGCACTGAGAATAAAAGGACTATATATATATATATATATATATATATATATATATAAAACATGCAACGATAAGCAACAATTTTTCCAAAGGTAACTTACAGCAGACTAGTTAGATACCAATAGCTCTCGACATAATCACTAAAAATCCAGTACAAGTTTACAGACCCCATTAACTGCTTAGATACCTGAGCAGAAGCACAGAATATGCACCATGGATATTATGTCATGTGCCATGTATCAATATTTCCAAAAAAATGTGACCATTGGATTCCATGTACACTATCCAACTTGCCATCTGGTGTATCACACGCTTGCTTCATCATCACTACATTAGTGTGATACGACAATGCAGCTGCATCTTGAGGGCCTAACGTGAATTATATTAAACCTACATTGACTAAACTAGTAAGATTATCCTAAACACTAGCACTCCCTCCTCATCAACCTCAAGTATATTTTTATCAGCTATCATCAGTTATATACAACTCTAACGTGAAAATATCTATGCCTGGACAGAGCTAGATATTTTGTCCAAACATATTCCCTTAAAACTTACATTCTGATAGTAGTAACTTACGACTACTTTGCCATGGGCCTCAAACAATCTGCCTGAAATCCACAAGAGAGCAGTACCAAGCCCCCTCTAGGTGCTCAACTAATTGAAAGAGTAGTCGATTCTGGAATATTGAGTATGGTCAATTACATTTTTTCAATAGGACATAGGAGAGAAAGACCCTTCACTAGACAAATTATGCTTTTAGAAAACCTTATTTGCAAAACTTAGATCATCATGAATAACAAGAAACCGACGAGTCCAAATAATCCAACTTAAATAACCATTACACCCTCAAAGATATAACGGCACCAATTTGTTAACAAACAAGAAATTCTTCTTCTAAAAATAGAAAATAATGAATCACCATGAAGATATTCTAAAAAAGGTTAAAATCCTTGGAGTATCTGCTTTCAAGAAACATTATAAAATAAGTTCATCATGTGAAAATTGAAAATAACTCATATATTGCAGATTTTCAAAATATTGTGCGAGAACCTTTAGAAGTAGGCAAAACATTAAAAAGCAACGTACAGGAACATACTGCTAACATTATCCTAGAGACAAGCGACCAAATATATCTACGGTCCACAAAATCCACAATTATTGCATGAGCAATCTTGAAGTGATAGGAACGGGTAAAACGAAATGATAAAATGAATATGGCCTTAGATTAATGATAAAACTTCCTAAACTTGAACATTATTCATAATTCGAAGGCCAGTCCTACACAAAACAAGGACTTTTTTTCAATGCCAATGAATCTAAAACAAATTTAGGCACACGATTTATGTTCACCGAAAACTTAAATTGCAGGAGTCTTGAATAGAAAAAAAGTAGGAAACCTGGGCAACAGAGTCAAACCCAGTCAGAAAACCCGCCCCTCTCTTTTTGATAACAGTTATTTAAAACTCAACCAGAGATAAGCCGATGAAAGAGCAAGAAAATACAAATCAGACTAAAACTTATTTGAGTTTAAGATAGAATTTATAACACCATATATATTGTTCTTTTCTTATTCAGATAGGTGCTAAACTCAAGGTGCATAAAGATGAGAAGGTGCAACAATGGAAGTTTATTAGAACCTAGATCAAGCATATTCTGTTAAGTGCTTCAGTGATTGAATGAGAAATTAGTCAAAAAATTGGTAATGAACTATCAGAATACATTTGCTTTAAAGTCCATATCTTTGCAAGAGTTAAAAAAAAAAAAAAAAAAAAAAAAAGAAGAAGGGAAAAACAAACAAGAACAGATAGTTTATTTTGAAAAAGACCAATCCTTCCAGTAAAGCAAATGCATTTGGAATAAACTTGTCTGATGATTTAATTCGTTGGCAAATCTCAAATTATACATAGAGGCATAGAGCTCAAATGGTAAAACCAAGAAAACTAGCAACAACTCTTAACAAGGTAGAACACCTTTAAAGCAGATGGATGAGGACTTAAGTCTACTTTATTAGCTAAAAACAAACTATCAATAGACCTTTTAGACTAGGAATCAATAACTTAACTGTACGACATGGCAAGCAAACACACACAAATTATTCATTTTAATTCACCAGCATTATCAAGAAGATATGTTGCTGTCCATGTCAATTAAAGATGTAAATGGGCCATGATTTGTATCTATGCAAACAAGTAACAAAATGGCCAGTGCATTTCAAAGTAATCCATATTTAGGTTTTCCAGTGAACTTTCTTTTACAGTAAATTAGAAGGTACAAGATAATTAGATTACAAAATTTACGCATTACGACACAAACCAAGCAAGACTTTTTTTTTTTTGAAGGACACGAATCCATTAACCAGAAAAGAGACACAAGGGATTAACATCCCTCCAGTACAGCTCTTCACACGAAGAGAAAGCCAAAGAGGCCAGGGCATGAAATTAATGATTAAAAACAGTTGAAATTAAAATGAAATGAAGTTAAAATGAAAGTAATTTAGTGAGCATGAAATTCATAAAACACTCTCTGAGGGAAAACGGTCATAAAATTACTCCCGTCTCTCTTTTCTCAAAAATCCATCTTATTTCAAAGTGATCATAACGAAAGTAATCCATGTTAATTAAAGACATACATGGGCTAGGAATTTTAACGAAATGACCAATGAATTTCAAAGTAATTTGTCTTTAGGTTTTCATGTAAACTTTCTTTAATAGCAATGTAAAAGTTATAAAGTAGTAATTTTACATAATATTACATGATAATTATGTTACAAATTTACCATTCATGGCACAAACTAATCAAAGCTTTTAACCTATGTTGCACGGATACTCCATATTGGGGAGAGATCGAAACTCGTATCGAACTCGTATCATGTCCAAATACACCCCGATACACCAGGATACGTATCCGATACACCATTTGGTGTATCCGTTGACTTTTTCTCAAGTTTGACTGTATAATACAGCTATGATACGGCGGGGATACCCGGAGATACAGTAAGGATACAACGAGGATACATTTTGGGCAAAATTTTAATTATTTTAGTTTAAAACGGGGTCAAATTAAGATTTTACAAAGTTGAAGGATCAAATTAAGATTTTACAAATTAAGATTTGGATTTTGTAATATGTTGGATTATGCTTTCATTTTGAATGGATTATTGGATTATGTTTTCATTTTGAAAGGATTATTGGATTGTGGAAATGGTGATAAATGTCACTTTTTTGGAGGTGTGTTGCACCGACGTCACTGGTTTAATAAGTTATGTTTAAAAGGCGCCTATTATGGTGAACTACCAAAATTGTCCTTAAATAATCAATTTTTTATTCTGTTTGTACTTCCATTTCCACGTTTCGAACAATGAACTCAGTAACTTTTTTTTCTCTCTCTACAATAAACTTGTCTGAAAATTGAGTTGGTAAAATTTGTGTATAAGATGATGAAGATCTGGGTTCCCGAGACTTTTAACAATATGTCCGAACCTTTTGTAAAACTATCCGAGCCTTTTAAATTGTTGTACAAGCTTTTTTCAAGGATATTAGGTTTGTCAATTTTGAATCTCCTAGCCTTTTTAATAAGTTTTCGAGCTTTTTCATGAACTGCCCGAGCCTTTTGCATAAGGCTCAGAGCTTTTTCATGAACTGCCCGAGCTTTTTCATGAAAGCTCCGAGTTTTTTCATGAACTGCCATGCCCAAGCTTTTTGCATAAGGCTCCGAGCTTTTTTATGAAGGCTCCGAGCTTTTTCATGAACTGTCTGAGCTTTTTCATAAATTACCCTGCCCGAGCTTTTTGCATAAGGCTCCGAGCTTTTTTATGAAAGCTCCGAGCGTTTTCATGAACTGTCTTAGCTTTTTCATAAATTACCCTGCTCGAGCTTTTTGCATAAGGCTCCGAGCTTTTGCATGAAAGCTCCGAGCTTTTTCATGAAAGCTCCGAGCTTTTTCATGAAAGCTCCGAGCTTTTTCATGAAAGCTCCGAGCTTTTTCATGAAAGCTCCGAGCTTTTTTATAAAAACTCTGAGCTTTTTCATTAATTACCCTGCACGTGCTTTTTGTATAAAGCTCCGTGCTTTTGCATGAAAGCTCCGAGCTTTTTCATGAATTGCTTTGCCCGAACTTTTTGCATAAGGCTCCGAGCTTTTTCATAAAGGTTTCGAGCTCGACTCCCGAATGCATCTGCGTAGCGCCACTCCGTCATCGTTCGAGTGATTGCCTGAGTTTCAATCGGACTTTCTCTCTCTACTTCACAACTTCGTCACTGTAACCTGAATGAAAGAAATCTGATGTGGAACAACTATTGGAGGTATTTTTGTCCGTTCACCATAATAGGTGTATTTTAAACATAAGTTATTAAAGCAGTGACATTGTTGAAATACCACTTCTAAAAAGTGCTATTTATTTTTTGAGCCCTTATTGGATTATGTTTTTTGAGAATATGTTTTGAATGGATTATTGGATTATGTTTTTATTTTGAAATTTGAATGGAAAGGATTATTAGATTATATTTATATAGAATATGTTTTGAATGAATTATTTGATTATATTTTTTAAAATATAAAATAAAAATATATATATTATTTTTATTGACGTATCCTGCCGTATCCATATCCTAATTTTTAGAGATTTGCCGTATCTAAGTATCGTGCCGTATCCGTATATGTATCCGTGCAACCTAGCTTTTAACGGTACAAGATCATTAAATGCAGATTAGATTACATAAATTAGCGAAAGGGTGAAACTCATACAACTCTTTGGCACAGCAACACGATCATGGAATTATTCACTCTCTTTTCTAGTAAACCTCTCTCATTTAAAAGTGATCATATCGAAAGCATGGTTTAGCTACAATATTATGCACAAGAAAAGCACATGTATTTAAAAGAATAGTCATGTTTTAAAGTTCCTTCAATGAGAACATAACACAAGGGAAGAAGGTCATGATATCGAAATTTTCTCATTGAGGAAAAGGATTATTCACGGGGGAAGGAATGTTCCATGCTTAGTCCATGAACTGCACATTTCATTTAACCTTGTTGTTATGGATGGAGGCATGTCTTGTCATGTGCACTTTCCGTACACGAAGAAGAATCTATCTCACGATCAAAGTACTACAACCAAGTTCTGTTATGCTCTGTTTTTTATTTATTTTAATATATGTTTTATTTTATTTATCTCTTGCTTACCTTTTAATGGATAATGTAAATTAAACGATTAGCTAGTGGGTCACTCTTATCTCCTTTATTCATGAGATACGTAATGATCCAACATAACAATTTTTATTTGTTGTATTTAAGTTGGCCTACAGATAAAAGCAGAGGACATGACTTTCAATGACTCGATTTGTTTGGGAAATTATAGAATTGGTCCCTTGAAGAACCAGAAACTTTGTAACTCAGAAAACTCTTTTATTTTGGTTCATACTATAGTGTTATTCATGACATGTCAAGCAAAATAATTAATTAAATTACCCCTGGTAAAAAAGGAAACATCCATACCTCCAAAGGCAGCACTGGCACCAGAAAACATTAGAAGTAGAGGAATCTGCCAGAAAAGAAGATAAGCAATGGAAGTTAGCAGAATCTGCCAGAAAAGAAGACAAGCAATGGGAGTTAGCAGAAGAAGATGCAAGTAGGGACCATCCAATATGATGGAGTGCATTGGTATTCTCAAATAATTGGAATTGAAAATTAGGATTACCCCAGTTATAAAAGGAAGCCACTTTGGTCCCTTGAGATGATTTTGAGGTAAACGGATCTCCGTATTGAACCCGTGAATTGCACCAAGCATACTACGAATACCAGAGCCAGCTTGTGAAAAATAATATTTGTATCAATACTAGACAAGCATTATTAAAATTTAGCATAACTAAGCATCGGTGTCCACAGAATGTTTTACCACTCACCCTTGTCCTAATATACAGAGAAGAATTGAGAAAGACTTTCAGTATAAAAAGAAAAAAAAAATTTAAAAGAGAGAGAAAGAGACTAACAAAATTAGGGTTTAAAGAGAGAGACGAGGGCAGCGAGCCGAACCTAGCCTTGGATTGATCGTAGGATCGTGATGCAAGTTCCTATTTCTTAGTTTCTCCTCTTATACTTCCCTTGTACCCATCCTCTCTCTCTCTCTCTCTATTTTCCACTACTGGAACACAACAACTATATTAACAATTTATACCCCTAATTCCAACCTCTTTTGAATTTCAAAGCCTTTTCAAGCAGTTTTTATTTTTAGCCTTTTCGGTTCAGTTTTTATATTATTTATAAAATTAATAAATGAGTAATGTTATAGAACTCAAATAATTAATCCAAATTTCAACTCAAATAATAAGCAAGTGAATTGTTATCACCACACATAATCTGAGAGTACATGATTAATGAAAAATCCACTTACCATATCATTAAGGTTGAAATTTGGACTAACTTTTTTGATTGTGTAGCATTAACGTTAATAAATACATTGCAATCAACATATACAGACTACAGAGCCGTGTGACCATCCTCTTTTGAATTTCACAACGATCAACATATATATATATATATATATATATATATATATATATATTTGAGGCAACAATCAACATATTTAACACCAGAAAATATTGTAAATTATTTAAAGAAAAAACCTACGGAAGAGAATGTAGACCGACGAGGGGCTGAAGATTGATGGACTATGATATGAACCGGTTAATACTATTTAGATATTTATTTTAATATTATTTTTGTAATTTATTTTGTTGTTTTATCTGTTTGAACTAGTAAAATATATTAAGGTAGTGGGTTTAGTGGTCCAGTTATTTAACAGTTGTGGGTGAATTAGTTTCTTAATTTTAGGATAGAGGTTGAATATAGATAATTTATATATATATATATATATATATATATATATATATTTGCAAATTTAGTAAGAAGAAGGCAGAGAATTAGTCTGCAACTTTTATATTGTAATTGAGAGGTTATTGGTTCCTCGAAACACCAATCATTGGAAGGCTTAAGGTATCCTCGAATTAACCTGTTTATTATCTCATTTTTTAAAAATATTTTATATAAGTTTTTCATTACAGATGTATGGGTTTGTAACATTTGATATCAAAGCCAGGGAATATGGAGCTGCAGAACCGAGTTGACACTCTTGAGAAAACCATGTATATTATCTCAACTAGTTAGAAAGAATCACATGCCTGATCAGTGAGAAATTGGAGAAACTCAGCCATCAATTTACATGGAAAACTATCAACTCAGCAAAACAAATGTGGCTATGAAGCAAATAATCCTACCGGAGATTGAGCATATGAAGAATATACTGAAATCCATGTCTATTAAATTAGATCAACGTTTGTGCAAGATCGAAGAAAATTCTATGTCTTTAGTTGAAAGTCAAGGTCTCCAACAGTGCAACGGCGTGGCGATTACTGAATGTATACAAGAAATTTGCAAGGTAAGATTAATTACTTCTGACGTTAAAATTTTATCTTGCAAACAACAGCAGAATAAGATGGTTGAAAAACCATACAACTGGACTAAAAATGAGTTTTATCTAAGGTCCAAAGGTATATGTGGTCCTAAATTTATATCACAACAAATTGTCAAGTGTCCTGCACGCTAGTAGGGATGAATTAAAGAGTTAATCAATGGAGCATCTCCAAGAAGGGTTAAAGACATATTTATATTTAATTATAAATTGGAAGCAGCGGATACGGTGAATCCATTCAAAAACGTTTTTCCTTGAGGACAAGGATCCTTTAAAGAGGAATGAAGGATATTAACCTATTAATATTATTTGGATATTTATTTTAATCTTATTTGTATAAAATATTTATTTTGTTGTTTTTCTGTTTGAACTAGAAAGACATATTAAGTTAGTGGGTTTAGTGGTTTGGTTATTTAAGAGTCGAAATATGTTAGTGGGTTTAGTGGTTTGGTTATTTAAGAGTCGTGGGTGAATTAGTTTCTTAATTTTAGGATAAAGGTTGGGTACATATATTTTGTATATATATATATATATATATATATATATATATAGTCATTTTTCTATCAGTGCGCACCGATGAAATTATATAAGGATATTGAATGTAAGCCACTCATTTATAAAAGAGCTTTAACAAGTGCATACATACCAAGTCAAAGTATGTAAAACGAGTGGCTCACATTCAATGTCTTTATATAATTTCATAAGTGCGCACTTATTTGAAAGTTTTCTATATATATATATATATATATAAAATTTGCAAATTCAGTAAGAAGAGGGTAGAGAATTATTGTCTACAACTTTTATGTTATCATTGGGAGGTTATTGGTTTCTCAAAACAACAAACATTGGAAGGCTTAAGGTTTTCTTGAATTAACTTGTTTATTATATATATTTTTTATTATAAATTTTTATGTAAGTTTTTCGTTACCGATATTGGGTTTGTAACATTTGGTATCAAAGCCAAGGAATATGGAGCTGCAGGACCGAGTCAACGCTCTAGAGAAAACCATGCATATCATGTACCATATTATTATATGAGTTGTAACGTTTAAGCTATCAATGAGTACGACCACAGAATAACGGTTTAGTCCCGATAGTTTAGCGTTATTGATTCATATGTCATAGGGGACATATTTATAGATAAGGACATCATGATTGTAAAAATCAAATAAGACTAAACTCCACCTTTTGGGTTTTACGAGGACTTGGATAATAAATGTTGGTACCGAGTATTCAATAAAGAGTTATTGAATTATGATTTATGATAAATAAAAATAATCCATTAAACGTAAGGACGGTCCTAATGAATAAAATACTTAATAATGCGATGTTTTGAAATTTTTTTTAAAAGTTCCGCAAATACATTTATTTTCAAAATGGTTATTTTTTCCCTACAGTTACTTTCCAATTGCAACAATCCTCTTCATAAGAAACACACTAAGAATTCAACTTCAAATTAATCCCATTTTAAAAATTGTTTAGGATAAGGATTGATTTAAGAGGGAAGGAACGTTACGATCCTGTTTTTATGTCTCAGTTAATTTGCACATTTAGTTGTTAATAATTTTCATAGTTTATTTATTTTAATTTTAATGGTAATTAAAACCATTAACTCCTTAACTTTAGGCTTAAGTCAGTGGTTGTGGTAGAGATGGTTTATTTATCATAGTAGTGCACCTCTTATTTTAAGGGAATGGGTAATTAGTTCCTAAATTGTAGTTAGCAGTATCTTTTCCTATAAATTGTCAATTGTACCTTTAATGAAATTACCAGAATATAATATTTGCTCAAAATTGAGTTACTGATGTTCTTTAGAAAGGCATTGGAGAGTGGTTCTCTCGAATTGATTGACCTCAAATTGTTCTCCATATTTATGTTTTTTATGATATGCATTCTTAAACTCTCTTTTGAAAATGGCTACTGGCACATGACGTGCAGTCGCCCAATGTAAGAAAATGCTACCTATGTGAAACCGAGTGTAAGCTATCGAGAGAGTTACATTTACATGAAAAACAGAAATACATGCATTCTATGGTTATAAAGGAGAAAAAACAGAATTAGTTGAAAAATTATTGTTGATGATGTGGTGTGGTGCATTGCGTATTAAGACCTCTAATATGTTGAATAATGATGTGTCTTACAATGAAGAAAGATGATATATATATATATATATATATATATATGATGTGATTAGTTCACTTTGCACACTAATGCTTGGATATATATCTTCTAATCATAACAAAAGGGTTTATATTTGTTTGATTTCAAATCCTCTTAATTGTAGATTTGATTGATTCTCATGCTTGAGCTTGATAGTGCTTGTATTACATGCCGATCAACTTTTACACACACACACACACACATACACACACACACACACACACACACACACACACACACACACACACACACACACACACCTTTTTTTGGATAAATTCTCTTTGAATCTCTCCCAATGACTTGTGCCGCATAAACTGTGTTTATATGATTATGCATTTGGCTTGCAAGTAGCTTTCTTTGCCAAGGCAACCTTTAAGAATGAGCTTATTTTCCTATCTCATGACAAAAAGGAGGAGAATTCTTGGGATTTAGGGGGAGTTATTTGATGCTCTTGTGCATTTAAGAGGGTTATCTACATTTTGAGGGGGAGTAACTCATTTAGGAGGAGCATTGCATATCTTTTCATGTTTTGAATATCTCATATGTGCTTGTTGTTTGTAATTGATTCTCACTCGTGTGCTTACAAGAGATTGAAGACCGCTTTGCAAAATTAGATTAGGTCTCTCTTCGTAATGTCAGGGTGTGCTACATGTGATATAGTAAATAGCTTTTTCTTTATTTTTGTGAGATTTGGGTTTTGTCGCGAAATAGCCAAAAGGGGAGACTATAAGTGCAAATATTTTGTGATTGGCTTATTTCTGTGTCAAAACCATTGGGGTGCTTTTGTATGGGTAGTTTAGGTCCTTCATGTGGTCATCGACATTGAGATCGTGATCGAAGACAACTTTCCCGATATCCCAAGATCTTCAAAAGCCAAGATTAAAATGTATAATCTACTCAACTTGTTCTCTTGAAGAGATTAGGTGCACATACACAATTCGTTCATATGTGTCCTTGCATCGTTGAGCAACCTTAGGCACACACATAAACAATTTGCATTTTGGTGTCCATGCATCATTGTGCAACACTTATACACACACACACGCATATTGTTCATATGTTCATGCACTAAGCATTTAGATTGATATCTATTCTTGTTTCATCATTCGACTGTGTTGTGTTTATTTGCGACGTTCTAACGCGGTTTGGTCATCATTCTAACACACTCGTACATTTGATTTGTGTGATTATGCATTGAACTTTATCATATGATATCTTGTTGTTTGATATGTGTTAAAAGGTATAATCTACTTGACTTGTTCTCTTGAAGAGATTAGGTGCACATACACAATTCGTTCATATGTGTCCTTGCATCGTTGAGCAACCTTAGGCACACACATAAACAATTTGCATATTGGTGTCCATGCATCATTGTTCAACACTTATACACACACACACACACACACACACACACACACACATACACACACACACATATTGTTCATGCACTAAGCATTTAGATTGATATCTATGCTTGTTTCATCATTCGACTGTGTTGTGTTTATTTGCGACGTTCTAGCGCGGTTTGGTCATCATTCTAACACACTCATACATTTGATTTGTGTGATTATGCATTGAATTTTATCATATGATATCTTGTTGTTTTCATGTTGTTTGATATGTGTTAGATGTGGTGTGTTTGTTTGGAGCTAAGTGTCTAGTTTGGAAAAAATTGGTTTTCCAATGGTTTAAATGTTTTTCAAAATGACCTTAGTATTGTCTTGTGATCATAACATTTTATACAAAGAGTCAAATTGAATTTTGAAAATTTCTTTATAAACTGGACACTCATACTTTCCAAATTTATACTATTCATAAAATTCCATGACCATTTGGATTGGTTTTGAAATCTTCAAAAACACCACTAATACTTAAATCTGACTATTAGTCTCTCTAATAACAATAACTCTTTCTGCAGACACTTAAAGCTTGTTTTTTTAATGAGTAAAAAGCACACATCTATACCTTTCTAACGGTATATTATACTATAGATTTCGATATCGTTTGATGATGTTTTGAGTTGCTTGAAAATCAAGATGTTGTGCTGTGGAGTTTTGTCCCGACCCAAGTGTCATTGAGGTGGACATCGACCAATATACAGCGAAAAAATTATCAGTGATTGTCGCTACACAAATCTTGTTGACCTAGGACAACGATAAATAGGCAGCGAAAAATTATTAGTGATTTTCGCTAACCAAATGTCATTGACCTAGACAACGACAAATAGGTTGTGAAAAAGCGTATTTTTGCAAAACAACGCCGTTTTGACGGGACCTCTATATAAACACCTATTTCTCATCTTCTTCAACTTGGAACTCAAAAATTTAGGGTTTTAAAGAGAGGTTAGAGTTCCTAGAGAGAGAAAGCTCCAAGAAAGCATCTTTAACTCTCCATCCCCAAAATCCATGTGTGTTTAAAGCATTATCAAACATCATTAAGCATGTGTCTTCATTTAGTCTCCTTGTGTTAGATAAGAACAACACTCTACATCTTTTATTGTTCTTGTATTTTCTTTTGCTTCACATTGATTACATATTTTGAAGATTGGAGATAGTTTGGGGTTAGTCGATAACCAGGTTGTTGGGTAGTTAATTCTTTACATCTAGTTAATCATTTTATATGCCCTAAATCCATGTGCATTTAGGATTTCAAATATTTCACGGGTTTAAATTAAATATCTTTGGTGTTAGGTAAGAATAAATCTTCATTTCATTTATTGTTTTTTACCATCTATACTTCATATTAATTGCATATTGTTTCAAGTTGGAGATTGTTTGAAGGATAGTTAATAACTAGGTTGTTGGGTTGAATTCTCTACATCTAGTTAAGCTTTTATGTTATCTATCATACTTTTCATTGTGTATTTATGTATGTTCATTTAGGCATTTTTAATAACTAATATTGTTCGGTATTTAATATCTACATCTAGTTAAGTATAGATTGTTTTATCTTGCATTCTATGTATTGAGCATTCATTACAAGTTTACTTAGACAGTTAACTCTCTTCATTGAGTTCAAGTATTGTAGCCACAAGTGGTGGTTGACAAGCATTGGAAAGTCTTGGTACCAAGGTGTTGGTTGCACAAGCTAGTGCCAAGTACCACTGTAAAAGTCTTGTATGTAGATTAGGAGGTGCTCATACCAAGAGTAGTGGATCGGGGGATATCACTAAGATTGAACCAAGAGTGGTGAGTGGTAATGTCCATAGTCTGATATTATCGAGAGTGAGATTATGTGTATCACTAGAGGGTGTAACTTCCTTTTCATATAGTGGATTTCTATGGCTCTGGCTAGCGAGGCTAGTCTAGTTGTTTTTCCCATTTGGAGGGTTTCAGCTTAAAAATCAAGTGTTCTTCAATTTTCACCTTTCAATACTTGATTTTATTATAGTGTTGTTTGCCATTAAAATTGACTAAACGAAAATTTGGTAACGTAATCGATTAATTGGTAAATAACCTATTCACCCCATTTACGTTGATTGTATTGCATTAGACACATTTTCAAACCTAAGTTGACATCCTAGTCACTTTTCTCAAGGTTCGTAACACAAACTATTCTACCCGTAGGCCTTTAAAAGCGGGTCTTGACAATGCTTGTGCAACTACCACATGTAGCCACAAGACTTAGACTCTAATGAAGAGAATTAAGCCTAAATGAACATGTAACAATGCCCTAAATGCAATAAAGTGCAAGACAACACACAATATGCTTAACTAGAAAGATAGAAATGCAATCTAACAATCATAGTTATCAAAGATGCCTAAATTAACATACAAGAAGACTTATCTAGATAAGGAAAATGTAACCTAACATGCTAGATATTTATCAACCCCGGTCAATCATCATTACTTCAAAGTATATAAATTTAAGATGAAGTCCTTGCAAACAAAATGCAATAAATGAGATGTCTTGACTAAGTAGAAAATAATTGAAGTAGAGTATTTGTTCTACCTTACCAAGTGATGAAACCTATGAAACCATGCTTGAATGATGCTTGAAGATGTCAAATGCACAAGGATTTTGGAGTAGGAGAGTTAAAAAGACAATCTTGGTGATTTTTCTCTCTAGGAACCCTATTCTCTTTCATGGAAGTCTGAAATTCAGAGTTCTTGATGAACAAGTAAGAGTCTTAGGAAAAATATAGAGGACAAGCAAAACTACATCATTTTGGTAAAAAAAAAGATTGTCATGGTCCTGTATTTCGCGGTTGACCAAGACGAGAAATTGCAGCGACAAAGGCAACTGAATCATTGCCGGAAAGTTGTAGCACCCTTTTCGCGGTGGTTCATGACGACACATGGACTGTAAAAACAACTGGAGGGTTTTTCACGATGGTCCAAGATGACACTTAAACTGTGAAATCCTCTAGAAGGAATATCGTCCCCATTTGTCGTGGTGGTCCAAGACGACACTTGGACAGCGAAAACCATATGAAGGTTTTTCGAGGTTCGCCACGACGACACCAAGACCGAGACAATGAGAAGAAAGACGTCTTCTCATACGTTCTAATACATTAACCTATATGCAACATGTGCAAATGTGTGAGTGTGTGTGCACCTAATCTCTTCAAGAGTACAAGTCAAGTATTATACATTTGTAACTCTTCATTATTGAAGCTTTGGGAATGTCGAACTTTGATCATGATCGAGTCCAATCACCTAAATCTACCTTTACAACATCAACCCCATTGTGGTTTGTCAACGAAATAAGCCAATCACAAAATGGTAGGACTTACATAAGCGAATTGGACACAAGAAAGGATATCTTGACAGCAAAATCTTAACAGAAGACCCATTGGAAGCCAAACGTATCAAATATCATGCTGCATGATACACCATCTTCGGAGGAGAACATTATCGAAGAGGGTTTTCATGGGTACTACAACATTATGTGGGCCCAGTAGAACCAGCTGACATACTTCAAAGCATCTATGAGGGAAATTACAGAAATCACGTAGAGAGTAAGAGCTTGGCTTATAAAACTCTACGACGAGGATTCTTCTAGCCCACCTTGTGCACAGGAACACGTTAACATATGTGAGAGTTATCAACAAATAGCAAACAGAATCCTACAATCCCCCGAATTGCTCAAAAGTTTGACTTCCTCATAGCCATTTGCTATATGGCTAATTGACCTTATTGGTCTTATGCCTACTATGGTAGGAAAAGTTAAACATGCCATAGTCATTGTTGATTACTTCATGAAATGGGTGGAGACCGAATCACTAGCAAAGGTCACAGAGCATAACACCAAAGCATTTGTAAAGCAGTTCATTGTCTTTCGTTTTAGAGTCCTAAACACTTTGGTAATAGACAACGGGACCTGATTTTAATAATGAGAACTGTTAACATTTTTTCAAAGACTGGAATATAAACATCTACTACTCTTCACCTGCACACCCACAGACAAATGGTCAAGCAGAAGCAGTGAATAAAATCATCAAGCACACCTCTAAAGGCAAAACTAGATTCTAGAAAGGTAGCTTAGCTAGAAAAACTGCCTGAGGTCTTATGAGCCTATCGTACCACAAAATAATTGCATAAAGTGAAACACCCATCGCCATGGTGTTTGGGACATAACCTTTGATTCCCGTCGAGACAAAATTCTCCTCCCCAAGAGTCTAACTGTTCAACCAGAATTAAACGTGCAAATGTTGAATGAAAATCTAGATGAGCTCGAGAAAAGTGGAGACAGGGCTCAGATCAGGAACACAACGTACCAATAAAAAGTCGCAAGGTACTACAAATCAAATGTACACTAGCGAAGATTCCAACTAAGTGACTTGATTCTGCGAAAGGTAATGCCCAACACTAAACTCTAGCAGACAGATGAGAAGGACCGTACCAAATTGATGGAATTGTAGGACATGAAGCTTACTGGATCAATCGACCTGGAGGTGGCTAAATAGACAAACCATGGAACTCCTAATACCTTAAAAATATTGGGGCTTACTGTGTACTTTTGAGTTCATCACCCAGGATAACAAGTGCGAGTATCGTTAAACATTTGGACTTACCTCGAGATAAATTGCTGCCGACCTTGTTCAGTCACCTTGCTACGTTAAAGATTAAGCAGCACCCAGAATAACACATGCGTGTCATGTTAAACACTGGGACTTACCGAATGATAAAGTGATACCGACCTCGTTCGGCCACCTCGCCACGTGAAAGACTGAGTAACGTTAAACACAGGGACTTACTCCATGATAAAGCACCGTCGACCTCGTTTGGCCATTTCTCTTTGTTAAAAGTTGGGCAGCACCCATGATAACATGTACGAGTTCACAGGCAGCATGGAAGCCCCTATTTTGCCTAAATTGGATGCAAATCAAATATTATAAAGATAAACAAGTTTATGTAAAGAGTCAACTACAAGGCAATCACAAAGTTGAAAGCAATAAAAAAGTTTGTTTTATTCAAAAATGGGAGATTACAAAGCAAATGAGATACAATTAAACACGCATCCTCAACGTGAAGACCCTTCACCTGGCCCACTGGTAGGGATCTCATCAATCTCTCACTCCAAGGTCTTCTCACCCTCAAACGAATCGTAGTAGCGGCCATGTATTGGACTTATATCATATGGTCCTCGTAGACATGCAAATCACTGGTCCATATAAGAATACTCCTTTAAGACACCTGTAGAATTTGGCATATCAAGGTGTATTGGCAAGGTGTCTTTCCCAAGTGATCTGCAGTGAGCTCGCCACCACTAGCAACTCTTCTTCAAAAAGGCAATGGCCTCTACTGTCTTGTCCTTAATTGTCTTTTCAAATCGAGACACAGTCTCCTAGAACGCTCAGATCTTCCTCGAGTAAAATTTTTGGGCTACCTTCATCCCACCCTGATGCTCACAATACATGACGGCATCAGAAGAAGATGATTGCTTGAACCTGTCCACAACAAAGAGCTTTGATATAGCCATTGCACAGGTAAGAGCGTTGTCTTACCCTTCATCTCCTCTTTGAGTTTGTGGATGACTTAGTCCTTTGAAGCAACCACTAACTCAGTAGAAACCAAGTCTTGGTCCTTAGAAGTAGCTCCTCGCTTAGTAGTAGCCAAGATGGCAATAACAGCGGCGAACTGCTCCTCCAACACAGCTTTACCATCTTCTAAGTGAACAACTTTCCTTTGGGACTCTGCGAGCTCAGTAGCTAAGGTGGCCCTCTTGACCTCAGTTGATTTAACATCTGAGAGCATTTGAGCAAGTGAAAAAGACCATAAACACATAAAAATAAAGGAGAGGAAAAAGAAAGAAAGGTAGCATCAAAGCATAAACTGACAGAAGCGACAGAATTGAAGTATGCCCTCAATCTGCCATTTAAAGGCTCCCGATAAGATTTTGGAATCGAGAAGGAGCCATAAAGAAGGCCGACTCATTGGTCAGCGCAAGGAGCGCCTCTTCAACATAATACAATGCAAAATTCGAGGCACAATGAGCAAGAAACTGAGGTGTAGGAGCAGTTGGAGATGGGGAGACCCAGAAAGTTTTCTCGGGGATGGCAGTAGAAAACTATTGAGAAACATATATGTGATAGTATAGTTGGAACACTGTTAAGCAGAGGATTTCCTAAAAGTACCAATCCAGTAATATAAGCTACATGTCACAACATTTACATTAACAAATTCATTCTTGAGTAAACTAATTAGTTAGTCAAGGATACCCATAACTTGTTTTGCCTACTGTATTCTTCGTAAATTCCCTTCATCCCCATGTACGCTATCCCATACTACGATTTTTTTGCTAGAAACATTTATAACCAACAAGAGCCATTGCACATTTTCCTCATTCATGGGAATAAAAATATGTACATAGAGTAATAAAGTTTAGTGATATGACCAAGTTACATGTGATGGACTTTTTTTTTCCATTCCCTCATGTTATTAATATTTAATAGTACTTTAAATAACATAACCTTGTCGCACTCGTGCTCAGACCCCTCATAAATATATGGTTGCTTAGGCATTCCACCGAATTCAATTATTCCAACCGAGTATTGGGTAACACGCTTGCAGAAAGCTGCAATCATGAATGGATAGTAAGAACCTCGATATAAATATGGCTACAAAGCAATAAGGCAATGTCCACACAATTGTTAAAATGAAGAATTAAGAAAAAATGCCAGGTTTAAGAAGCTAAGCTAACTTAAAAGTATGTGGACAGATACCACACTCGTTTTGAAGAATCATGGGATAGATTGCATATGGCCATATTGATGAACGCTGATCGGTCTTAGTTTATATATGTTTTTCACCTCTATTTCCTATGTAATAAACTTGTCTCTTAAGCATTTTAGGTTGTTTAATGTGTTTGTTGAGCAAATGTAGGTCACATTCCATTAGATGAGGTGTTCAACAATTCTTTTAAGGAAAAGAGCTTAAACGGGAAGAAAATGGCAAAACTGTTAACAATCGCTTCGTAGGTATCTCTCCACGCATGACATCAACCACTGCACATCCAGATGTACATTCGAGTTGGCTTTCTGTTCTTTTCTGCGGTCTATACCACTTGCCGGGCATCAACCTCAACCGCGGTTCACACCGTGCTATTTTCCGGATTAGCACTGCTTTGAAGACCGTGGCACATGCAAGGTGTCTGTGCCGCGGTACAGGGAACGGTCGTGAGCATTCCGAGTTTTTTGAGGAAATCTTGAAGCCCTAGTTTTGGAGAAGCTTATAAATATTTCCTATTCTTTTTGAAAGAAGACACAATCCCAAGACATACTTCTCTACATATTTCTCCAGATTCAAAATTCTATTCTCTCAACCACCTTACACATTGAAAATTGGAAGAAAAAGAAGAATTAATAATTAAAGGTTTGAAGAATTCATTGAAGATCAAGATGAGTTCTATCTTTTCTATCTCTGTTCTTTTAATTTTCATCATATGTAACTAATCCCATAACTAGGGAATCAATGTGAACCTTTTGTGAATGCTCATGTATGGATTAATTATTCTTTCATCAATTCAATTCTTGATTTATTCATTGTGCTTAACTGCTTGACTCCTTTTTAGTTTTAATTCTCATTCACACCATTGATCAAAGGGTGAATGATTATTTGGCATAATTTTAGGGTTAAGGTTATTTAAGAATTATGGTTAGAGTATAGATCAAAACCTAATCCTGATTAATTCTCATTTGAATAAATAAGATTTATTTTTAGCATAGATCAAAGCAAAGTTTAGATTTTGATTCTTTATTCTTGAACTTAATGGGTTTCCAATTATTGTTCACACCATAAATCAAAGGGTGAATAATAGTTGGGAATACGTGACTCATTCGGCGATCGTACGGTAATAGTAGTATTAAAAATAAAGAATGAACCCTTGAATTGATTGAATATTGTATACAAATTAATTCCAAGCATTGAGTGTTCATAATTGGGGATCATTAATGACCTAGTGCTTTCTTTCCATTGATCACAAACCAACTTCCTTTCAACTGTTTTCTTAGTTTAATTCAAATCTCAAACAAATCTTTTGGTTACTTTAATTTAACTTTAATTAGAATTAGTTTTTAATCAGCAAATCACTTTTCCTCGTGGGAACGATCCTTACTTGCCGCTATGCGTTTCTTTAAAATTCGTGCAGTTGCGAGTATGTTTTTATAACTCGATTTAACACATCAAACACATAAAAGTGCATGTTTAATAAGAGTTGAAATCATTATTTTACACTAGTGGTGTCATTAACTCTCCTAACTTAAGCATTAAAGATCAAGTTGAAAGCAGCAAATGACGTTATCAAAAAATGGGCAGGGGAAACAATAAAGGAGAGACTATCGACCAAAGATTGTGAGATCAGATTGGAAAAGATAGAGGAGACGGCGGTAACTGAGGGATGGTCTGTTTCTCTAAGACATGAGAGAATTAATATAATGGCAGATTTCTAGAAAATTCTACGGATAGAAGAACAAGAATGGAGGCAAAAGTCGAGAATCAAATGGTTAGTTGAAGGGGACAGGAATTCCAGACTCTTCCATAGCGTGGTGAATGGAAAAAGACAGAATAATTATATTGAGGACATTTCTTTTGGGGGCATTAAAAAGTCTCTTCCCCATGAGATTAAGGAAGGGCTAGCCAGTTATTTTAAGTCGTTTTATAAAAACGTGAGATGGAGAAGGCCGTCCATTAGAGGCTTATCGCTTAAGAAACTCTCTGAGTTGGATAGAGAGATGTTAGAGGCAAAATTCTGCAAGGAAGAGGTGTGGGATGCTCTCTCAAGTTGTGAAGGAAGCAAGGCACCCGGACAGGACGGTTTCAATCTAAATTTCATTAAGACTAACTGGGATGTGGTGGGAGGTGATTTTATGAAGTTTATGGACGAATTTCATAGTGACGGCTCAGTGGTGAAAGAGCTCAATAAGACTTTCATAGCTTTGATTCCCAAAAGTGTAAAACCTCAAACCATGAAGGATTTCAGACCAATAAGCCTTGTGAGCTCATTATACAAAGTTTTGGCAAAAATTCTGGCAAACAGGATGAAGAGAATTATTGGGTCGGTAATAAGTGAAGCTCAAACAACATTTGTTAGTAATAGACAAATCCTTGATAGTTTTATAGTAGCGGAAAAGATCATTCACCTTTAGAAGAGATCCAAAGAGGGTGGTCTACTGGTAAAAGTGGACTGTGAGAAAGCATACGATAGCTTGGATCATTCTTTTCTGGATGACATGTTAACGGAAATGGGTTTTGGGTGGAAATTGAGGCAATGGATGGCAAGTTGTATATCGACCCCGGAGCTATCGGTTTTGGTGAACGGAAGTCCAACAAGACAATTCAGAATGGAAAGAGGTCTCCGTCAGGGTGATCTTCTTTCTCATTTTCTCTTCAATATAGCAGTGGAAGGGATGAATGCTTTGTTCAGGAAAGCAGCTGAGAAGGGAATGGTGAAAGGTGTTGTAGTCGGAGGGGAGGCGATACATGTAACACATCTTCAATTCGCAGACGATACAATGTTTTTCCTCCAACCAAATGAGGAGTACCTGTCAAATGCCAGGAGAATTTTGAGATGCTTCGAAACGGCGTCTGGTCTAAAGCTGAATTTTAGTAAATCTTGTGTGGTGAGGGTAGGGTGTGAAGGAGAAAATGAGGTGGATTGGGCTACAACTTTCAGATGTGCAAGAGGTTCGCTTCCCATTACCTATGTAGGATTGCCACTGGGGGGACGCCCCTGCTCTAAGATCTTTTGGGCGGAATTGGTGAGACGTATGGAAGGACGTCTTGCCCTATGGAAAAAGTCTTTCCTTAATAAAGGAGGAAGACTTGTTCTGATTAAATCGGTAATGTCTAGTATCCCAAATTACTTTATGTCTATTTTCAAGATGCCTGTGGGTGTAGTACTCAAGCTTGAAAAACTTCAAAGGAATTTCTTTTGGGGAGAAGGGGGTGAGAAAAAGAAAAATTCATCCGATAAAATGGGAAGTCCTTTGTAAAAGAAAAGAGTATGGCGGTTTGGGTATTGGCTCGATTATTCACAAAAATAAAGGTCTCTTAGCCAAATGGGCATGGAGATTCGGTTCAGAGGAGGCACCTTTATGGAAAAGAATTATTTGTGCTAAATATGGTGTTTCGAAAGATTTGCTCAGATGGGATTGGAATCGCGATGCAAGTGGTTCAGCTTTTGTGAAGACCGTAGGTAATTTGTTCAAGCAGGGTTCCTCGACGGCAAGTTTTCTTCAGGAGGGATTAAAAGTGGTGGTGGGAAGGGGAGACAAAGCTAGACTACGGGAGGATGTTTTGGTGGAAGGAACCCCTATGAAGACTGCTTTTCCCAGGATTTACACTCTCGCGATTAATAAATCTGGGTGTCTTAGAGATTTCTGGTATAAAGATGGAGGGATGATGAAATGGGAGGTGCCTTTGAGAAGAGCCCTTTTTGACTGGGAACTTCAACAGTGGGGATGATTTAAGACTTGTCTAGAAAATGTTATCATTAGAGAAACGATCCAGGACTCAATTGGTTGGCTTCATGATCCTAATGGTAGTTTTATGTCAAGTCTTTTAGGAAATGCTTTGAAGAAGTGAATACTGGTGATAGGGTGAATTTTGTTGGGGTGTGGAAAGGGGTGTGTCCGCATAAAGTAGAGTTGTTTGTGTGGCAACTTTTGCATAGTAGATTTCTTGTTAAAGAGGTGTTATGCAGGTTTGGCATGGATGCTGTAGGCAGCACGAGCTGTCTCATGTGTTGGGAGAAAGAGGAATCCATCGACCACCTTTTTCTATCATGCGATTGGTCCTCTAAGTTATGGCACTCTTGTATGAATTGGTGGGGCGTGAATGATGTTCTGCCTTGGTCTTTGAGGGACTGGTGGACTGGTTGGGGTGGGTTATGTTTCAGTATCAACTTGGAGAGAGCTTGGAGAATTTTATTCTTTGCGGTTACATGGACAATTTGGGATACCAGGAATAAGAAAATTTTCAGGTATGGGGAGGTCAATGCTAATCAGGCAGAGGATATGGTTAGATTCAGAGTAGCTTGGTGGTTCAAATTTCTGGGCGATGGTTCAACGGATCCAGTGACTCTCATCTTGCTTAACATTGTTGAACGGTGCACCGAATCAAGAAAGAGAAAACTCCCTAAACCTGTGGAATGGTTCCCTCCGGGTGCTGATGTCCTAAAATTTAATATGGATGGAGCGACGAGGGGCACACCGAGACCCGTGAGAATCGGTGGTATTCTTCGTAACCACCAAGGAAAGGTTTGTTGCATTTTTTCAGAACACATCGGCATTCACGAGGCCATCACAGCAGAAATTTGGGCGATAGCTAGTGCTTGAGAATTAATCAAGACAAGACCTGAGTTGAGTGGAAAATCTATTGTGATTGTGAGTGACTCGCAGGTGGCAGTTTCATAGATAAATAATGATAGTCACAGCAGCATTGCTCACTTGCAAACCATCTACGAAATTTGCACTGCTATGGTCTGTAGAGGGAGCATCTCAGTAATTTTTGGTCCAAGGGACTTCAACTCCATAGCAGACAATTTGGCAAAGAGGGGCTCTCGTGGCGTCAGAGACTCTTTATCCAGGAGTGTTTGATGTTCGCCTGCTTTGGCCATACAGCTTTGTTTTCCTTCCTTCTTGTTTGTTCTGTTCATGTCCTGTTCTCTCTGTTTCCGTTGTGGCTCTTGCCTGGTGTTTGTTCTTTTTTTTTGCGGTTTGCTTTCTGGGCCTTCTTATGGTTTGTTGGTGTTGCGTCTTGCTGCATGTTTTCAGTTTTTTGGGTATTGCTTGGCTTCGGCCGTGAATAAATCTTTGCCGTTCAAAAAAAACTTAAGCACATTTACACTTTTGTTTTTTTTATTTTTGATATTGTTGTTTTGATGCAAGTTACTTGAAATGGGCATAACTGTTTACTCAAATATCGGATTGATCCCATTTCTTTTTCTGTAGAAAGATGATTCAATTTCTTAAAAAAATTCAGTTCACATAGAACTCGAGATATGGATGTTTTGAAGGTCAAACAGATGATGAAAGAGGACATATGGATAGTTTTCGCACACATTGAACATGCTTCAGTGTTTTGAGCATAACTTGAGCTATATGTTTCAGATATTTATGAACCAAACCATTATGATAAGCTAAGACAATGATCTACACTTCTTCTGTTCAAGTCAGAGGTCAAATCGGAAGCATTCAGCATGAAATCGAGGTTCCAAGACAGTAGATGCATGGGCAATCCGAAATTGTCAATGTTAGGGGACTAAATTCAACCAAGACATTAATTAACCATGTGCCCCTTTTGTGACCCTTTTGCCCTTTGAAATTTCTATATAAAGGGGCCTTGTAGATGGCTGAAACCAACTCTATCTTCATCTTTATTCATCTTGGTTCATTGCAAGTTTACCTTGCATGTATTATTACTATTTCTCTCTTTCATTATAAACTTTCTTCTAGCCAATTAGTTTTCTTTTACATGGTTTTCCTTTTCCATTTCCATTCTTATTTCTATTTCTATCATGAGTAACTAGTTTCATTATGCTAAGGTGAAAATGTGAAGCTCTTGGTATGAAAATAAAAGTTTATTAAAACTCTTAAAATGTGGTTAATGTTTATATTCATTAGTTATACATTTATATGATTTATATTTCTCTTTCTTTATTAATTTGACTCTAATCTTGATTTCTCTCTTGTGTATGGGGATCTTGACTTATTGTAGACAATCTTATCAATGGATACTTGAATCCTTCTAGATAATGCATGGTTTTAATTGTATCGGCTAGGAAGTCTTGATTCATTGTAGTGATTGGCACAATGAGTACTTGAAACCCATTGAATTGAAGAGTGGGTAATCCTTGTAAATTAATTAAATGAAAAGAAATATAACTTCATATATGTTCAAATGAGCTTAGATTGTTATATTTTTTGATTGGAACCTCCTTTGTGTGTGGATTCCAATTGAGTTATAAAATGAGTTAAATAAACCTTTATTCTATATATCAAGAGTGGAATCTCTAACCTTAGCATACATATTTTTATTGAGTAATTTCATCATTATTATTTGTCCATCATTCATCAATTAAATTGTTTTATTTCTCTTGATAACTCTTGAGATTATTGTTGGTTTTTGTGATCATTAAAACTCCTTCCCTGAGCATCGATCCCGTTCTTACTGGATTATATTATTACTTCAACACTCCTACACTTGGGAGTAAAATCCTTTTTCTGGACGTGTCATATATTAATGAGCTGCACAATTGATGATAAATTATCTAAAGCACTTTAGTACATTGGATTTAAAGATTAAATTTTTTTAAAAATTATTGGAGCGGGACTCATGCTATCATTCAACCAGCGTTTGGACAAAAGATTGGCCATATCTCTACGGCTTAGATGAATATGGTCATTCCGAACGATGTTGGGGCTGAAAGGAAAACAGCTAGCTAAAAGAGGACAATGTTGTTGTGGTGTTGATGCGGAACGGTTGGCCAGCTCTTTTTTTGGGTCGCTTAGAGCACCCAAAAAGGGGCTGACTTCATAAGGCTCATAACTTTCACATACGGGCTCCAAATGACTATTCTAATATGTTTTCGGAAAGCCCAGGCAGTGCTCTACAATTTATCGTGACCAAGCCTAAAAGAGGTCCAAAAAGTGTCGTTTAGATTGTTGTCCAGAGACTTTTAGTTTTTTGCTCAACAATTAGTGATTTCTTTCCTTTTTCTACTTAGCATTTATTTTTATTTAATTTTAGCTTTTAATCCGAGCTTGTTCCCCGATTTATTTGAGATGTTTTATCAATGAGGTTTGTTCCTCTATTTATCTAGTTGTAATCGTTTGATGTAAGGCAGAATTTGATGAAATAATAAACTTCTTGAGTAGTTTAAAATCAACTTATCTCTTATTTTCTGCAATACTGCGGGATTACAAAAAATTAGAAACCCTTGTCTGCATCAGATGTCTATGATATAATGTATGATCGCTTGATGATAGTCGCGATTGCATACAACATATTTCGATTGTTAATTAATGAGTAAAATCGCACATATACATCACCGATCACAATAAAGTATTATAGAGAAACCTGATCAACAACAATGAGATATCGATTTTACCTTTTATTTTTTGTTGTTGGGTGACTGAACAAAACATTCAACAAATGATGCCAAATGGTTGTTTGAAGAAACGTCTAATGTTCTCGCAGATCTGGTATTTAGTCTCAAAGAGGGGTCAACCTTAGTTTTAAGGACTGAAACATATTCTGTTGCAGTGGATCGTTCCATCCGGATCTTTTGCCTAGTTATAATGGTTTTTTGTGAAAAAGACTCGGTACTCGTACCGAAGATTTTAACACTTTTGCAATCTCCCTAAATGATCTTTACAAATCAAAACAAAAAACTATAAATATGGGGGGTTAAATGAAAACAAGCATAGCGAAATGTAAAGGGAGGAACCATACTTTGTCGTTGGAATCAACATGCGCAACTTTCTTTCCTTGGTTTGTACGCAATTTCAACATGTCAACCTTGAAACTCTTGAATAAGGGTGCAATTAATTTTCCCACCAGGAAATATCTTTCGACCGATGAAAAAAGATTGAGTGAAAGTTTGATGTAATTGATTTTTTTTAATCATTTTTTATACCCCTTATTCAACGGTTAACACCCCAGTGAATTGCAGCCCAGTATGGCTCTCCAACCTCTACGCTAGGGTTGAACAAACTGAAACCATCATCTTTGTTCACTAACTTAAGTGGTGCTACAGCCTTTTTTTGTGTCCAAGCAACCAAAGGTACTTGGAGCCTTTTCACACACACTACGTCCTGTGAAATGCTTCCCCAATGGAAGAGCAGTAAAAACAGAGGGCACCCTTGAAAATATTTTGTACCTTCATATGGATCCTCTCTGAAGATTTTGATACCTTCAATAAGATACTGAAAACAATATGTTGCCCATTTTTTATGCCTTATTTGTTTTGTATATATCCTTCAGTTGTTTGAGCAGTGATTCATCAACTATTGTTGATTTAAGAAGGCATAACAATATTGATATCGTAAACAAAATGAAGGCAATCTTGAAAACATCTTATGTGTCCTTCGTATTCTTTAGTTTTGTCATCAAGGTAGGGAGTGTAATCTCGTCCTTACCAGTACTCTGTATAATGGTTTTCAGCCAAATGCAAGTTTCGTCAAACTCATCCATGTCATTGTCTACATCACATGTTTCGTTTTGTAAACCCATCGCTCTTTCGAAATCGGCCTCATGATTGGAATCCGCTTATCGTACAAGATGATTGCCTTGGACCATAGTTGCATGGAACTTTTTTAGGTAGTAAATCATACACCAATGACCTTCGTTTTCTTCATTAGAGGACATTGTTTTAGGGCTTTAAAAATGTTAAGAATTTAAGGCTTTCAAGATGCGAATAATTTAGGTACGGATGAAGAGTTGAAGTATACATGGTTGGATATATAAGTCGACTGTAATCATTAGTGGTAGCTAGTTAGAATTCTAGAAGGAGTGAAGAATTTGGGGGAGAGGTTTGCTTTGCATGCATGCGTTGGTGGCTTGTTGATATTTATATTTTAATGAGATTGGCCAATTGGGATAGAAGCTAAATGATAGCCCTTACGTTATTCCATGGCCCTTGCATGCTTTGGAGGCTGGTTATTGATATTTTAATAAGATTGGTGGTAATGGAAAATACACAGGGTGTGTCTAATACAATCTTTGGAGGGGGTGAATAGGTTGTTAATCGATTAATTATCAACTTTTTGGTTAGTCAAGATTAACATACAAAAACTCAAATCAAACAAAAATAAAAATCAAGTTAATATTTTTCATGGAAACCTTCAAACTGGAAAAAACCACACAGCCACTTGAGCCACATAAATCCACTATATGAAAAGAAAGTTACACCTTCAAGTGATACGCGGACTCTCACTCTCGGTAACCTCAGGCTATGGACACTATCACTTACCAGTATTGGTTTAATCCCTAGTGATATCCCCTAATCCACTAATATTGGAGTGAGCACCTCCCATTCTACCCGAATGCCTTTTACAGTGGCACTTAGCAATGCTTTCCAACCCACCATTGGTTGCAAGGCTTTACTTGCTTATGCAACTACCACATGTAGCCACAAGACTTTGACTCATGAAGAGAATAAAAATTTAAGTGAATATATGACAATATTCAAAATTCAATAATGTGTAAGACCATGCATAAGATGCTTAACTAGATGTTATGATGCAATTTAACAACCCAGTTATCAAGAATGTCTACATGCCCATACATGAGGAATCAATTAGATGTATAAAATAAATCTAACAACCTAATTGTCAAATAAAGATACATGAATATCCAAGAGAGCTTGACTATATAAACAAACATGAATCTATCAACCTAGTCATCAAACAATCTCATAAGAACATTCAATGCAAGCTATCTATCCAAAACAACCTAATCATGCAAGCTATCACAAACAAAACCCAATCATACAATTGAACTCATGAATAGATGCAATAAAGAGAATCCTAGCATTTAATCATACAATAAATGCAATAAAAAGACAATCTTGGAAAGTTTGAATAATTAATAAAGATTGAGTGTTTGTTCAACTTACCAAGTTAGTAATGATGAAGTCTCATGCCTTAAAGATGCTCAATGATGCATGAAGGGAATGGTTTTTAGGTTTGGAGAGTTTAAAAACCACTCTTGGAACCTCTCTCTCTATGACAACTCTTCCTCTTTCTAAAATCATGATTTTTGGAGTTCTAGGTCGAAATGGGGAAGAAGATAATGTATATATAGGGTCCAAATGAAACTACATTGTTTTGAAGAAGAAAAACAGAATTCTGGGCATAAAAAATGACTTGAAGGCAACTTGGAAGGCAAGTTGCTTTTAGGTCTCTTTATTCTCGGGAATAAAGAAAACGTGATAGCGCAACAGCTCCAGATTTGAGTGACCCAAAACATGACCAAACGACATCGAAACCTTTCCTATCATATACTGTTGGAAAGGTATGGACATATACTTTTAAATACTTTTTATAGAATGAGGTTTTGATGTCTGTAGAAAGAGATATGGTCATTTGAGTAACCAAAGGTCAGATTTAGACAACCCCAAGATTACCCAAACTCAACGTATAAGACCATGAGACCTAAGACCAAACCAAGAGAAGAATGGGACCTTCTCAAGTGGTCACCTATCATACTACTACAAGCACACCATCGTGCAAGCGCGTATGATTCCGATCAATCACTAGGAAACAAATTACATCACACAAAACAACACTTAGGTCTAACAACAAAGTGCACGTGTGAAATGTGTAATGGATGCACACATATAAACAATTAGAACACAAATGCAAGATGGAAAAAGCATGCATGAAGTGTGTGTGTGTGTGTGTGTGTGTGTGTGTGTGTGTGTGTGTGTGTGTGTGTGTGTGTGTGTGCACCTAAACTCTTTAAGAGACAAATTCAAGTGAATATACCTTTCGTTCTTGAAGTCACAGATATGCTTGGAAGCTTGCCATCGAGAACCTAAGCTACACATTACAAAATCATCCCCAATGTGGTTTGTCATGAAATAAACCAATCATAAAATATAGATCCTTACACTAATCATTGATGGCAAGCATGTTAGTCTAAGCAATGTTTGTAGGCAAGGATAATGAACATCCACCCCTATTTGTCATGTAGAGTAAATGAATCGTTTATTTAATGGTATCTAACTTTAAATTTAATACATAATTAAAAACCGTGGAATTTTCACCGTATTAATGTTTTAAAACCACGGATTTTGGTTTGTAGATACGATCATAATAAGATTTGCGATTACAAAACAACAACATTTATCACTCTATTTATTAAGCATTTGAAAATCTATTAGACAACCCAAATGCTGTTTACATGTTGGATCAGGTAAATAGGATGTTTATCATGAAAATAACACAAAAAACGAAGATGATGTGAATTACGTAAATACATTGGGCATGCACGCTTGGTATGGGATGATTGACAGTAGAATTGGAAAATATACATGCATGTTATTATATAAAGAGCAAATTGCACCAAACTCCCCACCAAACTCCCCATAGGTTTGGAGTTTGACCGTTAAGTGTGAGGGTTGGCCGTTAAAAATCGGTAAAAGATGGAAATACTCATTTTACATTGAAAAAGAATTAACTTTTTTATTTAAAAAAAAAAAAGATTGATCTCCACATTCGATGGACAGTGGAGATAAAATTAAAAACAAAGGAAAAAAATATCATTTTTTAAAACCTTTTTTTCAATTATTCTCCATTTAAAAATATTATTCAATTATTTATATATTATTTTATAAAAATCTTCAAATGACTAAAATACCCATAATTTAACAATCAAAATTTGTCAACGATTAAGTTTGACTAACAACAGGAGAGGTGAATGTCAATTAACAATAAAGTTGTTTCTTAGTGTAAAAGGTCAAACCTCATGGAATTTGATGCAATTTGCTCTTACTTAAATTTTAAAATAATTGGTTGCTATTTAAATTTAAAAAGTGAATTTTTTATATTAAATCGACGAAATTTGGTGTGTACATACGATCGTAATAAGATTTGTGATCACATACATAAGACTGTGATCACTCTCGTTTATAAGCATATAAAGTTCTATTAGACAAGTCAAATGTTGTTTGCACGTTCCATCAGATAAATTGATTGTTTCCCATGAAAATAACACAACAAATGAAGCTAATTAGAATTCAACAATGCATGGGCAGCGTGTAGTAAGATTAAATAGCTCTATCTGGGGAAACGAAACATGCAGTCAATTACTTTGAATTGGAAAGATTAAATATTGTGTACATACGATCGTAATAAGATATGTAATCACATACTGAATACTGTGATCAGTCTCGTATTTAAGCATATAGAATTCTATAAAACATTCCAAATGTTGTTTCTATGTTCAATCGGATAAACATATCTTGCATAAATACATTAAGCATACATGCATAGGGTGGGATCAGGGACGGACCAGGCCCATCTTAAAAAAAAATTGAAATTGAAACAATTGTAGAATAGTCCTTACAATCTGTTTAATTATCTATTTAGATTAATTTTTTAAGAAATACTATACATGTCCTTTCACTTGTTTCTTTTTTTATTTTTATTTTTGTTTATTTATTGAGTTTTACTCACTCCCACCACTTTAAATATATATATATAAAAAAAAAACTTTTTTATTAACCACTCTCTCCCATTCTCGAAATTTGGTTTAAACTCTTTATCCAAAAAAGTTTGGTTGTCAAATTAGGTATATTTTAATGAATTATATATATTTATTAATTTATTTTATTTTGAAATTTTAATATTTATCTAATTTATAGTTTTGTGAATGATATAGATTTAAATCTGTTATTTTGTTTTAAAATTTAAGGGTTATTATAATTTTTGTTTATAAATTTTTAGGGTTAATCTATTTTCAAAATTACAAAGTATTGATATAAAAATTGAGTACAACATCAAATGAAAATACAACTATATAATATATTATTTAGTAAAAATCTTGTGATGCTGTTTTGGTTTGGCATGAGCTAACAAATGAGGAATTTATTTCAATTTTTTTTTGAAGTATTGCATAACTTCGGGGTTTTTTTCCAGAAGGGAAGACTCGAACCCATAACCTCGTGGTGTATGCTAGGGTTATACCACCAGACCAATCTCATGTCCTCTAAATTTATTTCAATCTTACCTTGTTAAAATTACGTTAACACTTTTCAAAATTTTATTTGGTACATTATTAGTAGCCTTACACCGAAAATGTATATTTTTAGATGTATATATATTATTATTTCAATTTTACCTTGTTAACTACTAGGTGTATATTTATTTTTCAATTATTAAAATTTCTTCATTCCGTAAAGACTTATTAAGAAGATCTATTCTAGCCCCCCCTAGCGATGAATCCTGGTTACATCCCTGGGCGGGATGATCCTATATTAAATGGGCCAACTGTTGCATGTTGTTAGTTAAATTTAAAAAACATTATTTGATGTCTAAATTTAAATTAGATTGATTGCTGTTTAAATCTGAAAAGAAATGATTGTTTTACTAAGGGAACAATGAATGAAGCCGACATTTGAATTGGCTTGGATTAAATGATCACATGTTGTACAAGTTTTCAGTTAACAACAAATAAAAAATGACTTGTTGATGAGCATATATTTATATATATTTATTGCCTTTAAAAATAGATTTAATAGTCTAATTTTATATTAGTTTAATTTTAATTAGATTCATTTTGATGGAACAAGAATAAAAAGCAATTGAATTTGTAATTTGAGTTAATCGGAACATTTTACGATATTAATTTAACTTGGATCACAGGAAGATTTTTCAGGCCCACAAGCTTGTTCAAATCAAGCCTAAATTTGTCAACAAATGAAGCCCAATTCTAAGACCAAGCCAAGTCAACATCAAGCAAAATAAGTGAAGGTAAAGATGTGCACAAGTGCAGTTGTGGTCCATAATTAAATCTAAGTAAAATATAAAATAAAATAATCTTCCAAAAAAAGAAGAAGAGGAAACTGTGCGTTTTGTAAAGAAGAAAAAAAGGGAATATAAAAATAGAGAATAATGGTTTTGTGGCCAGCGTTTGTTTGGAAGAAAAGGGGTGTGAAGGTTTTTCCGTGCAGCAGTCAGAGGAAGAAAAAAACAGAGTTTTTGTGCGTGAGCCGTGAAGAAGAAAAGAGTGAGCAGCCTGGTGATTCTTGCGTGCAAAAATTGGTGCTGACTTGGCTCGAATTTGTATCAAACTCGCGGTGGTCGTCATGTCGGGTTTTAATCTAATTTCTATTTTTTATTTCAGTATGTGTTTCTAATTTTATTTCTGAGGTATATGATGAAACCTTATTAACAATATGATTGTTTTGTTATTCATTATAATTCCCAAATTGTTTTTAATATTTATAATTCTTATTTTTCATTGATTGATATTAATTAAATTATTTCACCCTTAATATCAAGTATTTTGGGTAGTTACGATTGATTTTATTAATCAATCGGGCTTTATGTTTTAATGTTTGAATTAAGAACCTTGATTATATGTTTTTCCAAAAATCGGATACATATAATACTTGAGTCTTATAAATTAAGTCAATTGGAATAAAGAATTTACAAAAAATTAATTTTTATGCACTTAATTGATAAATCTTGAGAAACATTGGATTGATTTCTAAATTGCTACTAAGAATCTCGGGAATTAATAGTTTGAATAGTAAAACATTGTATTGTTGATGACGGTGGATTCCGAACCTCAGATTTTTCTTTCACTAAGTAAAGTTTACAATTTTAGTTCTTTAATTTAGTTCATGTTAATTTAGTTTTTAGTTTTAATTAATTCAAAAATTCACCTTTCGTTAACTATATTAGAATTAGATTAAATTTAGATTCGATTAGTTTTTCATCAGTTATTGTGGGATCGGCCTCGTACTCAGCATCATCTATTTTACAATAGACTCGTGCACTTGCGAGTAAATTTATGAAATTTTATTACAACACTTGTGCTGGTCACGTGAGAGGCAATCTTTTTAAAGGTGTATTATCAATTTAGCCCCTGAATTTTGGTGAAACGTTAAATTTTTAAACTCATTTGCTTTTCTACAACCTGTGTTCCCTACTTTTCAGAAATACCTCAAATGGGTGATGAGTCCTTATGTTAGTCAACCGTTAGTTATGTTCCGGTTGAAGTTTATGGGTTGTTTGTTTTTTTCACCATAAGACTTATTGCCTCTTATATCTTTAATTAAGATAAATTTGTTTATTTGTTTTTTCAATTTATATCTTATTTTAAGATATATATGTCTTTTAGAAAAAGTAAAAAATTTTGACTTTTATCTTATTAAAAAAGTACTTAAGTAGAGTTTTTTTAGTAAATTTTCACAAATGTCCAATAACAATACATACATTTACAATTTTATCTGCACATAATAAAACCCTAAAAATCAATTTTCCAAAAATTTTCAATTTTGAAGAAACCTAACACAATGTAATCAATTTTATATTGTAATAAGTCATCCAAAATGAAAAAACAAACTTATCATACTATCTTAATTTGTAAGACTTATCCATATGTCAAAAAAATTAAGGTCTTATAAGACTTTAGATAAAAAAAAAAAAAAACAAATAACCCCTTAGTCTTTAAACCGGAATATGCCACATGTCAGCCCAAAAACAAACAAAAAAACAATTAAATATTAATATATATATATATATATATATATATATATATATAGAAATTTAAAATAATTTAAGAAAAACAAAATATTGAAATTTTTTTTTGATAGTCTCCATCGTCCAACTGTTGAGATGGCGGATGGAGATAGGATCTTCATCTATACGACTTGGCACCCTGTTGAAACCATTGCCTCCCACGCTGTCCATCTCTATGGTTGTCACCTTCTGTCGTCCATCTCCATCGTTGCCTCCTTTCATTGTTGCCGCCGTCGTCTCAAGCACCATCACTATTGTTAAACACCGATCAATCATCAAATTCTCCAAGTCATTGTTTGCCCACACCTCCTCAAACACTACCTCCATTGTCAAACAAAACCAACAAAATCAAACAAATACCACAATAGTCAAACATCACCACCGAATATAAAACAATAAATAAATAAAACTAAGAAACTAGATGTAAATGATTTGGGGTTGAATTAATTGTTCTTTTATTTTTCAATCTGCAGATTTCAACTGCAATTAAATATCATTTCTTTTGTCAATGAAAACCGCAACAGTAAATCCATTGGAGATCCCGAGTAATTAATTCAACTTGTAGATTTCGAAACTTAGTTCAACCTCGCAGAAGAATTAATTCAACCTCTTTGATTTGGGGTTGAAATATGTAGATTTGACCTCACGAATCTTCACCGAACTGATCGACCACCTTCCAAACTCCATGTTTCTCTGGTTATTTTATTCTTCAACAAGAATGGTGATGTCAACGCCCTCGGCCGACGTTCCGTCGTTTCCCATCGCTTTCGCTTATAGGTCCTCTGGTCTCAAACGTGGTAATTTGTATAGACTGTGTTATTGTTGTTTGTATTGCTCAAAAACAATCTGGTTCGAATCTACAAGAGACAAAAAAATAATAAACGAAAATATCACGTTAGGGAAATCGAGGCCTGTGTTTCACACGGTGTCTTTACAACGATTTAAACAGTGGATGTGTAGAACACAAACCACTCTCAGCGAACTCAAATTGAATTCAAACTTACCAAGACACGAAGAACAGAAGAACCGAAAAGAGAACAATTTTTTTTTTCTCTTAATTTTGTGATTTCCAGCATTAAAACTAATGAGGAAAATACACAAGGGTTTAAATAGAAAATCTAGTCAGTATGATTGATTTAGGAAATACTTAATTACTATGGTTGTAATGATAAAAGAAAATAATTAAGGAATAATCTTCAAAAAAGATATATTCCTAATAAACACTGATTCTAATTACCTAATGATCAAGTAAGTATCAGAATCCAAAAAGAAAATCAACTCCTTCCTTAATCTAATTAATTTCCATAACCCAAAACGGAAATTAACTATTTCATTAGTCAACTTTTCCTTATCATTTAAACCGTCTAACTTAGGGAAAAATAAATTAAATTAATTCTTTCCTAATCAATAAAATGTTGATTTAGAAAAAAAGAAATTTAAAATAATAGCAAAAAGTCGATTGTACTCTCACTGTCCAATCGGTGCAGCATTCGTGTACGCAGGACGCGTTCATACACATGTTTATAAGCTACTATCACACAACCACCTATATATCACATATCAGTGTTTTCCTCAACCAATGTGGGATGCACATTTTTCCCTACACAATGGGCTCACCTTGAGACTTGTTATAGGTAAAAATCATCATTAAGGACACGTCATTACAGTAAGGAGCCACGTAAGCAAAGTCAAGGAAAGTCAAGCATTAAAGGGCAGAAATTCCCCAAGGGAATTTACTCAGCAAAGAGCAAAGCAGCCCGACCACAGACGAAGAAATCGGCTCGGGCATCGAAGGAATCGGCTCGGGCATACTCGGTCATGCTCGGGATCAGATAATGAAGGCGAGTACTTCACAAGCATATGGACAGAATCAGCAACAAACAACTCCACAATAAGCAACGATACGACTATCAGAGTTCAACTGAAAGGCAAACAGATTTCCCGCAGATAAAGGGCGAGGAATCCGATGCAGATTCGGACTCAGTCAAAACAGGAAACAGGATAAACTCCAGAAAGAAACAGACTTCAATTAGAACTTGGAAATCACGCAAAATACGGGTATCACAACACCAAACCCTAGCAATACCATAAACCCTAGCAATTGCATGTATAAATACCCCTGTAAGAAACATAACGGAGAGAAGTGAGAATAAGTAGGAGAAACCAGAGAGAAATACTTTGTAATTGAGTTTTTCATAGTGGATTTGACTTTGTTGCTCAAGCAACAACCCGTGGATTTTTTTCCAGTTAGAAGGAGTTTTTACCACGTATTTCTGTCTCTTGATCTATTATTTTCTTGCGGTATTATACTTATCTGTTCTTATTTTCACTTGATACAAGTTCGTTGATAGTGACGACGAAAAATCACCATCAACAAGACTCAATTTCTTATTCACCCATTAATAATTTTGTGAGTTTGAGTATACCATTTCGAAGCTCTCACGGAGGAGAATTTGAATATACTTTGATCTTCCATTTTCATGGAATCAATCATACCCAAATAATACTCTCAAAATGTGTGTTCATCACAAAATTTCCAACAATCCCCCACATGAATGAAATTGACCTAGGAGACACGAGAGATGACTTTTGGTAAGTTCAAACGGTTGAAACCAGCATAGGATAGGTAGGTGTTACCCTTTGAACCTTCCTTATTAAAGGTATGCTTACTTTACTGGCTAATCAGTAGATATGATATCCTTGAACTGTTCTACCGTTTATGTAAACGATAGCGTACCTCACACAGGCATCTTCCAGACCCAATTGGGTTCTCATTGTTATGTTCGTTTTGGCCATGAACATGCGCCTGGTTCTGTGAGAATTGCTGGAGAATATAGCCCTTCATTATTCTCTTTTAGAAGCGGCCCCACTTCTCTCTCACATAGGTGATTTCTTAATTAAGAGCAACCTGCATTACTCTGCTCAGATTTCCATAGCTTGGAATTCTGACGCATAAGAATCATTAAAAACATAGTTTAACCTTTTCCTTACGGGCATCACTGTTTCATCATAGGAATGGACTGGAGGGTAACCCCCACAGTGATCCAACTAAGTCTTACAACTTGGTTGTCCCATTGAACCTAGATCTTGGGATCTCCAGTCAACTAGGTTGGGTTTCCATTATATCGACTTTCATTTCATGGGCTTTAATTACATTCCCCTCGATGATATCTCAACTAATTCTCTATTTAACCCTTTGGTTAGCGGATCCGTAATGTTATCTTTTGACTTTACATAGTCAATAGAGATAACTTCAGTTGAAAGTAGCTGTCTAATGGTATTATGTCTTCGACGTATATGTCTAGACTTTCCATTATATATGTTGCTCTGTGCTCTTTCTATTGCTGATTGACTATCACAATGGATGCAAATCACTGGCACATGCTTTGGCCATCTTGAAATATCCTCTAAAATTGGCATAGCCATTCAGCCTCCTCACCACATAAAGCAATAAACTCAGATTCCATAGTGGATCTGGCTATACATGTCTGTTTGGAGAATTTTAAGGATACAGCCGCACCTTCTAGTGTGAGCACATACTCACTAGTAGATTTTGAATCTTTCATATCAGATATCCAATTTGCATCTGTGTATCCTTCTAGGACAGCAGGATATCTGGTATAATGCAGCCCATAATTACGAGTGAATCGTAAGTACCTCGGTACTCTTACTATTCCTTTCAGTGATCGGTTCATGGATTACTCGTGTAACTGCTTAATTTGCTGACTGCATTAGCAATGTCTGGTCTTGTACAACTTATTAAGTACATCAGACTTCCTATCACTCTAGAATATTAGAGTTGAGAGACGCTCTCACCCTTATTCTTTGATAGGTGTAGATTTGTATCTACTGGTGTTCTGAAAATTCCAGAATCATTTTTGTTGAAATTCTCAAAAATCATGTCAACATAGTGTGACTGACTGAGAATGAGTCCGTTCGATGTCCTTGAGATTTTCATTCCCAACATTACATCAGTCGGTCCCATATCTTTCATATGAAATCTTGATTTCAACATATCATTGGTAGATTTTATCATCACTACCCAATGAGCATGTCATCAACATAAAGGCACGAAATGACATAGCCATTTCCTGTGTCACATTCGTTGATTTAAAATCCATTTGACGTCATAACATTGTCAAATTTCTCATGCCATTGTTTTGGTGTTTGCTTTAGACCATATAAGGACTTCACCAATTTACAGACTTTCTTTCCTTGTCTTGGAGCGGAAAAACCCTCAGGTTGTTCCAGGTAGATCTCTTCATTTAGATCTCCATTTAAAAAAGCTGTTTTCACATCCATTTGATGTACTTCAAGATTTCGCAAAGCTGCGATTGCAAATATCATCCTAATGGAGGTTATTCTCGTCACAAAAGAATACGTATCAAAGTAATCTAGGCATTCTCATTGATTGTAACCTTTAATTACAAGTTTGGCCTTATACTTATCAATTGATCCATCTGCTTTCATTTTTCTCTTGAAAAACCATTTGGACCCTAGCAGTTTACATCCCAAAGGAAGATCCATTGACTCCTAAATATGATTTTGAAGGATGGAATCAATTTCACTCTTGATAGCTTCTTTGCACAAGAGTCCTTCTGAAGAGCTCACCATTAGCTTCATCATTGGATTTACATGGAAATACATGTTCAAAGAACGATGCATTTTAGATTCCATTATCGTGTTTTTTGTGTATATCTGGGATGTCAGATTTATACACCAAAAAGCACAACTATTATGTGCATATCCAATGAAGATGCAATCAACGGATTTTAGACCTATTTTCACCTTCTTAGATATAGGTACGACCACTTTCACAAGACACCCCCACATTCACAAGAATTTGTAGGAAGACTTTCTTCATTTCCAAAACTCATATGGGGCCTTGTCTTCTTTCATTCGTGGTACCTTATTTAAAAGGTAATGCTAGTTAATATAGCTTCACCTCACATGTTCTGAGGCAATCCAGAACTTATCAGCATTGCATTCTTCATTTCAAGGAATTATTTTCCTGTTTAGCAACTCTGTTTTGCTGTTCGCTTCTCAGTGATATCAGCCACCTAAAAGGTTTCACTTGGGATCATCTCTTCGACATGAATCTCATGTATAGTTACTTGAAGCTCTTAGAGTCTGTCATCTTGTAATCAAGAAACCAGCCCACAACAAACCTTTTAGATCCAATATCCTCTGCTTGTGTGTCCGGTCTAACGACTCCCACGGTTCTTTGACTGTTTTCGCTATACAGCGAGCCTAACTGCCCGTTCATTATGGTTTTTTTTTTCACAAAAAATCCAAAGCATTCCCTACCTGAACATCTCGCTCTTAACCACTATTGGGTTTACGAGCATCTCCAGTCAAGAATCTGGCTAGATTCAGTGTGGTCAAATAGAACAGCAGCTTTTGCTGCCACCACTAAAAGTTCCCGTGACTCACATACTGGCTCATCACCGGATCTCCCATGTTTCTCACGAATGAGTTGATGACCGAAGTCAATGTTGCTACATTTGGCCCCAAATAGGCACATCTCCCACAAGCACTGAATTAACAGCTGAAGTGTCTAGTCCGACAGTTGGATTAGCACTAGGAGTCTCAAGTGGAACACTTGTGTTCACGTTTGATTTATCTGTCATAATATCAGGAGGAAATCAACTGAATTAATTTGGAAATTAATTCTCATTAAAATTGGCAATATTAAAGTCAAATCGGTTTTGTTTTGAATTCAAAATTTAATATTTCGATTAACCCGGAATTAATAGAAATAAATCATCATTAAATTGATAATTACAATTTTGAAGTTCAAAAGAATTAATTCTGACAATAATCACCATTTTAAACTTACACATCTAACTTGTCACCACTGTTAGCCTTATGAGCCTCATCAGTTAAGAATCTCACAAGATTCAATGTGGTCAGTTAGAACTAGAGGTGTCCACGGTTTGGTTAAACCGGCGGTTAAAAACCGAAACCGAAATTGGAAAACCGGAACCGAAACCGAAACCGAAACCGGCGGTTACAAAACCGGTTGGAAACCGGTTGAAGCCGGTTCGATTTCGGTTTAGCTTTTGGAAAAACCGTCCAAAAACCGCTCAAAACCGCCCAAAACCGGCGGTTTAACCGGTGGTTTAACCGCCGGTTTACATAAAAAAAACAAAAACAAAAACAAAAAACCGGCCTAAACCGTCCAAAACCGCCCAAAACCGGAGGTTTAACCGAACAAAACCGGCGGTTTAACCGCCGAACCGCCGGTTTACATTAAAAAAAAAAAAGCCCAAAACCGTCCAAAACCGGCTGTTAAACCGTCCAAAACCGCCAAACCGGCGGTTAAAAACCGAACCAAAACCGAAATTTTCCGGTTCGGTTTCGGTTTGAGCTGTCCACGGAACCGACGAAACCGGCCCGAACCGGAACCGTGGATACCTCTAGTTAGAACAACATCTTTTGTTGCCATCTCTTGAATTCAGACCACTGAATTTCTCTAGTTTCTCCATATGGTTCATCAGAACCGAAACCAAAAACACAAATGAATTCACCGTCGGGGGTATTCATTTGACCCACAAAAGTGTTCACCATTGGGTTGGTCAACTGAACCACAATTGAGTTGACCACCGGAATCTCTTGAGCCACGCTCGGGTTCACAGTTGATTCGGCAACGACCAAACCAACTATTTTAGAACCACAAATATACATTGATATAAACCACTGATATAACACATCCAGTAGATAAATATAACAATCTCAAATACTGATATAACACAATCAGTTTGTTAATATATATTAACACTGGTATGCAACTATATATCAATCATTGATATATCAAATATAGTGTATCAAACACTATCCTAGCACTTTAAATATAATATGTAAATTTATAAACAAGTGCCGCTACTTTGTGTTCGATTATATAATAGTATAATCAATTTACCAAAGTAAATTCAATTGGCATCACATCACACTGATGTCAAAATTGATACCAAACAATAACAGATGATTCTTATGAAACACTGATATCCAACAATACACTGGATAGTTCTTTAAAATTCGTATTGTTTAGTTTCACAAATCACAATTATCAGTACCCCAAAATTGAATTAACAACTGGGACAGTGTGTTGATATATATCAACAATATATCACATACAAATAAACAAAACCAGTATATTTAACTATATATCTAACAGGTTATAAACCCACTGATATGAAACTAATATATATACTCGTGTATATATGTATGTATATATATATAACTGGTTTGTATCAGATTATATAAACATATAATTTTTTTATTCCGGTTTTTCCAGATATAGACTACAATTCAATATCTCTGAAATATCAAATATTTACACAATTCGTGTGTACAACTGATATTCTTTTAGAATCATGAAAATATCATATATATTATATGATAGTACTGATATCACTTAGTTGATATCAAACCGGTGAATCAATAATTGATTCTAGATTTCACAATTGAAATCACAATCAGTGTCTAGTATTACAGACCCGATTACCCAGTTGAAATCGCAATTGATTTCCAAATCAGTGTCTGTTAATAGACCCAATTTTCCAATAGTTTAAATCAGATAATAATTTGAAATCAGTGTCTCGAAACATACCCAATTTCCACAGATTAATATTTTATTAACCCAATCCAGTGATGTTTACAAAACAAGTCTGTCGCGATCCGTAGGAAAACAGAAACCGAACCAAAAGGTTTTAAAAGAAATTAAAAATGTGAGAAGAAATTTAAAAACGGGAAGAAATTGTCTTAAGATTGTTGTTTGCATTGCTCAAAAACAATCTGGTTCGAATCTACAAAAGATAAAAAAATAATAAACGAAAACATTACGTTAGGGAAATCGAGGCCCGTGTTTCACACGGTGTCCTTAAGACAATTTCGCCGGCTAACACTGTATGTGTATGGCGATTGTCTCCCAAGATACAACGATTTAAACAGTGGATGTGTAGAACACAAACCACTTTCAGCGAACTCAAATTGAATTCAAACTTACCAAGACACGAAGAACAGAAGAACCAAAAAGAGAACAATTTTTTTTTCTCTTAATTTCATGATTTCCAGCATTAAAACTAATGAAGAAAATAGACAAGGGTTTAAATAGAAAACCTAGTCAGTAGGATTGATTTAAGAAATACTTAATTACTATGGTTGTAATGATAAAAGAAAATAATTAAGGAATAATCTTCAAAAAAGATATATTCCTAATAAATACTGATTCTGATTACTTAGTGATCAAGTAAGTATCAGAATCCAAAAAGGAAATCAACTTCTTCCTTAATCTAATTAATTTCCATAACCCAAAACGAAAATTAACTATTTCATTAGTCAACTTTTCCTTATCATTTAAACCATCTAACTTAGGGAAAAATAAATTAAATTAATTCTTTCCTAATCAATAAAATGTTGATTTAGGAAAAAAGAAATTTAAAATAGTAGCAAAAAGTCGATTGTACTCTCACGGTCCAATCGGTGCAGCATTCGTGTACGCAGGACTCGTCCACACACATGTTTATAAGCTACTATCACACAACCACCTATATATCACATATAAGTGTTTTCCCCAACCAATGTGGGATGCACATTTTTCCATACACAATGGGCTCACCTTGAGACTCAATTTCTCATTCACCAATTAATAATTTTGTAAGTTTGAGTATACCATTTCGAAGCTCTCACGGAGGAGAATTCGAATATACTTTGATCTTCCATTTTCATGGAATCAATCATACCCAAATAATACTCTCAAAATGTGTGTTCATCACAAAATTTCCAACAGTTATCTCTGAGACTCTGACGGCCAAAAACGTGGTTGTTCCCTTGAGTTTATGTTTCCAGTTTTTTTTTTATATTATTGTTGTTATGTTTTAATATATATATATATATATATATATATATATATATATCTCTTTTAACTTAACCGTCCATCTATGAGATGGACGGTGATGATCTTTTTTTCTTTAAAATTTTGTCTTTAATACTTTTTTCAATCTTTAAGATATTAAACCAAATTCACTCATGATAGAACATATGATTATATGACTGTGAATTAAGTGTTCCTTATTTATTATATATATATATATATATATATATTTCATATTATCTAATCGTATTATTATATATAATTATATAATATGAAGAGTCCCTATTTATTAAAATTATATTTTATTTATTGTAAAAATAAATATATTTATTATAAATAAAAAAATATAAAATATAATATAAATACATTTTGAATATTTGGTTATTTAAGTTTCTTCACCTCATAAGCTACCATGTGTCCTTATTCATTTGCATTAATATAAAAATATAATATGAAGAGTCCCTATTTATTAAAATTATATTTTATTTATTATAAATATAAATATATAATATAATATAAATACATATTGAATGTTTTTTATTTAAGTTTATTCTCCCCATAAGCAACTATGTGTCCATATTCATTTGCATTAACAGTAATGTGTTCATATTCATTTACATTAATAAAAAAATATAATACGAAGAGTCCTATTTCTTAAAATTATATATTACAAATGACTCTTTACTCAATCCTCCAAAGTTCAAGCCAAATAAAATCAAATTAAAGTGATCAAAAGGGCTGATCATAAATGATCAAAGAAAATAAATGATCAAGACTTGAGACATAGTAGCCTTCGAGTATATCTTCTTCTTTCGTGGTAAACCCTGTGAACAACAATCAATTTGTAGAAACTACTTTGTATTGAATTGGGTTAATTAAAACAAACTGGATCAACCCTTATATAGGTTGGAATCCTGACAACTATTAAGTGTGAACATTTACTTAAGATTTGTATGCTGCCTAACTAAACTGCCTAACACTATCAGCAGACTTTGTTGATTACATACAAGCACACAATGTCTGACTAGCAGACAATACTGACTCTACTAATTTAACAACTTGGTTTTGATTAAATCATACATATCTCCCCTTAAATCAAGTTTTCCATAATTTATCATGCATAAAGTTTTCTTCAGTTTTAAGAATGAATCGAATTTGAGCGGCTTTGTGAATATGTCTACAATCTGCTCCTCAAAACGACAGTATTCTATCACGATTTCATTATCCTTTACCAAGTCTCGAATGAAATGAAACTTGATGTCAATGTGCTTACTCCTACCATGAAAAACTGGATTCTTTGTCAGTGAAATGGTGGACTTGTTATCGCAGTAGATCACTGTAGGAGCATTTTGTTGATGCTTCAAGTCACAAAGCATACGATGCAGCCACACAGTCTGTGTAGCACCACTAGCAACTGCAATATACTCAGCTTCCGTAGTCGATAAAGCAACCGCATCACCCCAAAAACCTTTGGGTAAATTCTTCAAGTGCAACATACACCTGACCATATCCATGACTGTTCTATTCTTCCTCTCAGCTACTCCATTTTGCTGAGGAGTGTATCTGGCTGTCATCTGATGATTAATGCCATGTTTCTGCAAGAAACCATCGCAGACAATATATTATGTGCCTCTGTCTGTTCTCAACGTCTTGATAGATCTTCCACACTGCTTCTCAACATTCGCCTTAAATCTTTTAAAGGCATCACAAGCATCTAACTTCTGCTGCAAGAAATACACCCAAGCTTTCCTGCTAAAATCATTAATAAAGGTAATAGAATACCTGGAATTTCCATTTGATGGAACCTCCACTGAGCATAAATCTGAATGCACCAGCTCCAAGGGATTACTGGCTCTTCATGCCTTTCCTATGGGAAACGGGTCTCTGTGCCTCTCTCCCAAGACACAGGTCTCGCAAACTTTATCTGGGGAATTTATGGAAGGTAATTCTGAAACCATCTTTCTAGATGCTAGTTGTTTCAGACTTCCAAAATCCACATGGCCAAACCGCATGTGCCACAACCAATTCTCATCACAAATCACTGAACTAAAGCAAGGTAAACTATCACTATTAATAAGCAGCGGAAACAAACGGTTTTGTGACATTTTTTTCCTTTGCTATTAGCCCCTTCTGTGCACTATTGATGGTGCAAATTCCTTTGTGGATCTGTATGTCATATTCTTTCTCCGAAAGTTGTCCCACACTCAATTAGTTCTTCTGCAGGTTTGGAACAAACAATACATCTGAGATGGCATTCTGGGACCCATCCTTCAAAGTGATAGAGATTATGTCCTTCCCTATCACTGGCACCGTTGTGTCATTCCCAAACTTCACCGATGAAGTAAAGGATTCATCTAACTGAGTGAACATCTTTTTTTCACCACACATGTGGTTGCTGCAGCCCGAATCCAGAAACCATTTGTTCTTGGCTCTATCGTCTGCCATGTTGCATGCTAGCAACAATGTTTCTGAACGATCACCATCTTCTGCAACATTTGCTTGGAAATCTTGCTTTCTAGATCTGCACTCAGACCTGTAATGACCAAATTTTTTACAATTAAAACAATGGACCTGAGATTTATTCCTCTGATTAGTGTTGTTGTTGTTGTTGTTGCTCCCTCTGCCTATTCCCTGGCTAGAACTGTAAGCACCTCCTCTTCTATTTTGCGAGTTCTGACCCCACTGTCTAGACTTAAAATTCCTCTGAGTCTCATCTTTGTCTCTCTTAAGACTTAATTGGCTTTGTAAAGCCTCCTCCACCTCAATTTCTGACTTCTCATCCAGACGTTGTTCATGGGCTTGGAGTGAGCCCATCAACTCATCCAAAGTCATCGTCTCGAGATCTTTGGACTCCTCAATGGCAATCACCTTGTATTCAAACTTTGAATTTAGTATTAGGAGAATCTTCTCCATAATCTGAACATCTGAAATTGTCTCACCATTGGACTTCATCTGATTAACAAGTACCAATATCTGTGAGAAATAATCTGCCACCTTCTCTGTTTTCGTCATTTGAAGAAGCTCCAACTGCCTCCGCATAGTCTGCAGGCGAACTTTCTTCACCTTTTCAGCTCCTCTGTACGTGTTCATCAGAATATCCCATGCTCCTTTTGCTGAAGTGGCATGTGCGATTTTCTCAAAAATCATCGGATCCAGCAACTGGTTGATGAAAAACCTCGCCTTCAGATCCTTCCGAGTTGTTGCAGCATCTGTTGGACTAACAATACCCTCGGAAACAATAGTCCACAACTCCTGGTATTCGAACAAAAGCTGCATCTGGACCCTCCAATACTCAAAATTTGTCTTTCCATCAAATTTAGGTATTTAGGGCTAAATTGTATTATTTCCAAAATTAGAGGTAGCCATTTGTAATTTACCATATAGGGATATTGTTTGTAAATTTCCAAAGAGGGGTATAATCCGTAATTTCCACAAACACAATGATGAAATAAAAACACAATAATTAAAAACCTTTTCACTTTTCACTTTTTTTTTACTGTCTTTCCTCCTCTTTGATTATCACGAATGCTTTCAAATGTTTTTTTTTTATAAAAAAAAAACCTCTCTCTCTGTGCTCCCACTCTCTCCTCTGATCTAAACAGATCATAAACCAAAAAAAAAATCCTCTCTCTTTCAACCCAAATAGAAAAAAAAAACTTATCTTAGGATGTCGATTTGACCTCCAAAACGTCTTCCGTTGACGATGATTCTTTGGAATAAATGGAAGGTGATCACTAGCTGCATCATCTGATGTTGGTGGTGTCAACCCACTCTCCCGACGGTCGGCGGATGGTGGTGGTGGAGATGACTGACTCCGGTAACTTCTGAGTTTTTTTTTTTCGTCTGAACCTTTTTTTTCTGGTTCCGAAAAAAAATGCCTATGAACCTCTCTTGGTTCAAATCCGGCACCGGTGAGTTTTTCCGGCTATCCGATTCCTAACTGGAATCTAGCTCAGATCACTCCCTCACAATGTATCTCTCACACGCATAGTCTCTACCACACACACACCTCCGAGCTCTCAAGCTCTGATACCAAATGTGAACAACAATCAATTTGTAGAAACTACTTTGTATTGAATTGAGTTAATTAAAACAAACTGGATCAACCCTTATATAGGTTGGAATCCTGACAACTATTAAGTGTGAACAATTACTTAAGATTTGTATACTGCCTAACTAAATTGTCTAACACTATCAGCAGACTTTGTTGATTACATACAAGCATACAATGTCTGACTAGCAGACAATACTGACTCTACTAATTTAACAACTTGGTTTTGATTAAATCCTACAAACCCTAGCGTACCAATCAAATTAGGCTAACATTGCTGACTAATAGTGCTTATGGCGTAACAATATCCATGACCTAAATATGTCTCACCGTTGAGGAAGAAGATGATGATTTGTCCAGTGCAAGCTTGAAGCTAGTTGCACTATTAAAATACTTTCAACGATTCATGACATGGTTTCTACAAATTGCACGGTTCTTCTCAACAAGTCAACTTGATATATAACAAATAATCACCATCAAAACTCTCATAACACCAAAAAAATATATATAAAATGAAAATAAAGAAAAGCAAAAAACGAAAAGCAAATATGTCAGTGTAGTTGCATGCAACGTACTCCAAGCCCATAGAGCAACATTTTGAGATAGAGAGTAGAGATTAATTGATGGATGGATGTGTGAAAGATTGCAACATACTCCAAGCCCATAGAGCACCATTTTGAGATAGAGAGTAGAGATTGATTGATGGATGGATGTGTGAAAGATTGGATAAAGATAGAGTTTATATAGAGAATTGGCACCATGATTGATTTGTATTCTCACATGGACATTACATGTCTTGCATGAGGGTTACTGAAAAGACTTAAAATCAATTGGTGTGATTATGAAAAGTTAATAGAGGCAATCAAGTCATCATGTAACTGATCATAACATTAATTGGTTGCCATTGATGCTTTCATTTACAAAAAGGATTTAATGTTATATAATATGATATGCTTAAAAAAATAGATGGAAAATGTAAAAAGAAAATAATAATATATTTTTTTTTGAAGTATTACAAGAACTATTACAATAACACTATGTTTATAAAATGTGTATGATGGGATTTGAACCCCTCACAACTTATGTGGAACAGAGGTGCACGACTAGCTCAGCTAAGATGTGATGTGCAATAATAATAATAATAATAATAATAAATAGATGAAATAATAAGCACCTAAATTACATTTGAAATAATCTTATTAAATTGAAAAAAGTAAAAATCAAATACAAACTTTAAACAAAAGCTCAAAAATTAAATTGAAATTAATCATTTTAAATGATATGATTTAAATCATAATTCATAACATACATGATTATATATATATATATATATATATATATATATTTACTATATCATAAATCATATATAATATATATATATATGTGATATGATTAAATATTATATCTTATTATTATATATGATATATGATATAATAGATGTGATATGATATATATATATATATATATATATATATATATATAGTGAATACACTCACATCCTTTGAAGTTTGACATAAATACAGCTAGCAAGTAAGTATGTGTTTATCTGTTTATACCTCCACTGTTCTTAAAATTGAACTAATAAAAACACTAAACTACCTTTAGTTATTAACTTAAAAAAAAATAAAGATAATCATTTTATAAAACAACAATTAAATTAAATTAGTTGAAGATAATTATTTCAATGAAATATAATTTAAAAAAACATTTTAAAATTGAGAAATAAAAAACTAATTTTAAAATTTTAAATTAACTTCATTTTTATTTTTATTTTACAATTATTAAAGGTTAGTTATTAAAAATGAAAATAATTTAATGGATCAAAAAACATTTTTTTTTATATTTTATATTTTATAACCATCAAAAAATAATTTTAATTTTAAATGAAGATAATTTTAAGAAAATAAAAATATTTTTTATTTTCTTTAAAAATAGTACAAAAAAATAAAATGAATAAATTAAAACTTTAAAAATATATATTTTTTTAATTTTAAAATTATTATTTTTTATTAAAAAAATTAAAAAATGATTATATTCATTTTTAAATTTTAATAACTAGGGGCAATTTGGTCTTTTTATAAGTAAAATTTTAGGGGTAAGGTAGATTTGAGTAGATAAATGCATACTTGATCTTTAACTGTATTTATACCAAACTTCAGGATAAGTGAGTGTATTTACTCTCTCTCTCTCTCTCTCTCTCTCTCTCTCTCTATATATATATATTTACACACACGATAATTATAATATTAGAAACATTAATGAAATCATATTAGAAAAAAAATATATATTAATGAAATGACACGTGACGATTTCTGGTTGAAAGAAGCTATTTTTATATGATTATATATGATATGATATGATTACAATAACATTAATGAAATGACATGTGGCAGCATCTAGTTGAAAGAAGCTGTTTTTATATTATTATATGACATGTGGCAGCTTCTAGTTGAAAGAAGTTATTTTTATATGATTATAATTGGAATAATGCTAAACATCTCACCTAAAATCCCATCTTTTTTATCCCAACACATGTGGCATATGAGGTGTCAAATTGTGAATGTATATACATTAATGATATTTTATCTCGTCTACCACATGTATCCACTCACCATTTGATATTTTAAATGCCACATGTGTTTGGATGAAAAATATGGGATTTTAGATAGGATGCATAGCATTACTGTTATATGTGATAAGATATGATTATAAGAACATTAATGAAATCCTATTAAAATAACATTAATGAAATGACACATGGCAGCTTCCATTTGAAATAAATTATTTTTATATGTAATTAATGAAAGAAATATATATATAATAAATATAAGCGTATTAATGAAATGACAGGTGATTTGATAGCTTAGAAAGAAGCTATTTTGATATATTTTTATATAAGATATATTATTAATGAAAGAAATATATATATATATATAAAAGAGCACTAATGAAATGATATGACATGACAGCTTTGGGGTTAAAAGAAGTTATTTTTATATTATTATATAAGATAATGAAGTGTTACTTTATCTAAATTTAGAGCCTAAATAATATAGCATACCTAAAAACCAATCACTCCAATAATGCAATTCTAATACAAATAACAATAATGCTACTTTGTTAAAATTTGATACTCAAATCTGATGCACAAATGATGTGGTATCACTATAATCCATTCATTTAAATTGTACTTCATTTAAATTGTACAATTTAAATGAATGGATTATAGTAATGCCACATCATTTGTGCACCAGATTTAGACATCAAATTTAGACAAAGTAGTATTACAAAATAAACAAGGATCCATATTATTTAGATGTCAAATTTGTACATCAAAATTGAACAAAATATAACTATTGTATATGATATTATATATTATTAGCCTTTTATTTAATTGCCTATATAAACTCTCTCTCGTATTTTTATTAGCATTATGCAATAAGAAACTCTAGCCTCATTTTCTTCTCTTTCATTCTTCGTTTCGCATGAGATTATTAGATAGTGAGAATTAGAAATACTTGCTTCAGGTGCGCCATTCTTTTCTTAATTTCTCGGTTTTAATCTGCAGCTCTCTATGAATTGTATTATATACTTAATTTCAGCTGCTCTTGTGTCTCTAACAATTTGATGCAAGCTTGTGTTTGTGTGCTGTGATTTTCATGTATTTTCTTGCGGTTTTGTGCGCGTGTGTGTGTGTGTTTTTTTTTTTTTAATTTATTATTATCATTTTCAGCAACAGATGGATCACATACTGATATTGCTTTTTGACGTTTATGATTTGTATTTGAAAATGAATAATGTGTAATTTCATTTGGAAGAAATGAAATAATGTGTATTTGAAGCCTGGCAGTATTTTTGATTCTCCAGGTTATTTTCGTGTTGCATGTCGTGGAAGGAGGTTCAGGCGATTTATAAAGCTGAAATTTTCGCAGCCCGTGTTTGTCCTTGCTGCACTCGTTTTAATATATTTTGCTCCCTTTGGCTTCAAAGCTTTCTTTCATGGTGAGACTGCTGACTTTTCTTTATTATCTTGGTAATTTGTATTTGAAGAACAAACAGATATAGATAATTAGTAAATGCAATTTGCAGTTACACAAGAAGCGCAACAAGAAAGTTCTAATGTTGTAAAGCCGCCAGAATGTAAGTGTAATTTGCTTGTATTGTCTAATGTGATTTTATTTGATATTTTGTTTCTTTTATTAGTTTTGTGTTGTTAGAAAGTATTAAGGCGATTTTTCTGTCTTATATCTTTCTCCTGTTTTCGAAATATTTTCTTGCTCTTTCAGAAACAAATATGAAGGTGACCATGTGTTGCACCACCATATTGTTTCAGAACTTGGATGGAAATGTTCACATTACCATTTAAGAGTAAAAGTTTGAACCACACAGATAAACAGAGTGCAATTGTGTATAAAAACTAAATCAAGTTTTGTTAAATTTGTTTTGTTGCATGCCAAAATTAGGAATGGCAATCGGAGAAATGGGGATGCGGGAGTTTGGGGGAGGTATCCCGTCTCTCCCCGTTTCCTGCATTTTCTCAAATCCCCAATCCCTTTTTTTTTTTTACCATTTTCTCTCATTTCCCCCATTTGATAGCTAAAAATAATTATTAAAACTTACTCATTCAAGTAAAAATTAGACACTAAAAATTCAAATAAATTAAAGAGTTTGGTAGGTTATAAATTTAAGCATTGAAAAAGTATATATTTATATCTAGGGTTAAAATTAGAAAAATAAGAAAAAGGAATAATTATTAAAAAAATTACATTTTGGGGAAAATGGGGATGGGAACCTATCCCTATCCCCATTTCCATTTGAGGATAAAATTCATCCCATCCCAACATGGGGATAGGGATTTTGGGTAAATTGGGGGGAATATGCCATCCGTAGCCACAGTATTTCAGCGAGTGCCCCCACAACAATGGTGGATTCGGCCTTGGCTTGACTAGACTACAGTACAACCAAAAATTTTGAAAAAGGAAAGATGTATTAAGTATATACCTTAATATAATAACCCAAATCTTCTTTTTAGAATTTAGCCCAAAATACTATATTTTAATCCGAAAAAAGCACATTAAACTTGAAAAAAAAATCTTCATATCAACCAATTTATATTTTTCTCATCAAACTTGCATGTAACAAAAAATTAAGAATTATGAACCCTAAAGCAAACTTGCTTCTTCACTCCATGCTCCATTTTGCATTGCTTTTTTTAAAACTTGTAGTTACAATTGATTCAAATTCCATAATAGATGTTTTTACTTCTTTGAAGCCTCACAAATCGAGATTTAAGTTGGATAATATCATTGTATTTGCATGCCTTTTTTTTTTTTTTTTGTGTGTGAGTATTTTTTTTAAACATGTAATTGAGAGTATCATTTTTTATGTTCCCTAACTAGGTGTAGTTTTTATTTTAATTAATGAACATTTTATTGGACAGTCTAGATTTTCCATTAAAATGAAAAATATTGTTTAATATTATATAATACAATTTTTTTTTTATTGTTAAATATTTTGACTAAACTTTGTAGGCAAAACCTGCAAGTTCAAATTAATGATATTTTGCGGTGCTAAATTATTGAATTTGTTTTTGTTAATTTGACTCCATCTTTCTGTTGTTTTTCCATCTTTCAGATCCTTCTTGCAAAATTGATTTTTTGGAGTCAGCTAATGATCTTGTTGAGCCCAAGGATTTCACGGATTTCAGGAATTTCACTCAATTTTCATTGGAATATATTGAAAAAAATGATGTTTCTTTTGGGACCAACATGTACAAACCTAGATTTGGAGGACATCAAACCCTCCAGGAAAGAGAAAAATCTTTTTATGCAAAAAATCACACACTTCATTGTGGTTTTGTTAATGCTCCTGGATTTTCAAGCACTGGATTTGATTTGGATGAAAAGGACAAGACATTCATGAGTACCTGTAAGATTGTAGTATATTCTGCCATTTTTGGGAGCTATGACTTTTTGAGGAAGCCTGCAAAAAATAAGGTAAAGAAAAAGCGGAAAAAAAACTGGTAGAGAAAAGTTTCTTTCAAAGTTTCTTTTTTCTTTTCTGTATAAACAGCCATAGTCAAATACAGTGTGTTCTTGTTGCAATTGAATGTTTTTATTGTTTCTCAGATTAGTGATTTCTCCCTGAAAAATATCTGCTTCGCTTTGTTTGTGGATGAGAAATCGCTATCAACATTGTCTTCAGAAGGAAATAATCCTGATGACAGAGGATATATTGATTTGTGGAGAATTGTCGTTGTTAGGAACTTGCCATTTGATTACATGCCTAAAAATCCAAAAGTGGTAAAATATTTAGGACATCGTCTCTTTCCTTCTGCTAGGTAAGATTTGTTATCTATTATTGTATAATCCTCATTTCTCTACTTCTAATCCGACTAACCTTTTGGCTAACCTGTTTCCTTGCTTACTTTTAGGTATTCAATTTGGATTGACAGTAAGGTGCGACTTGAGGCTGATCCAATGCTGATGATTGAACGTTTTTTATGGAGAACTGGATCGGAGTATGCCATTTCAAACCATTATGTTCGTCACTGTGTGTGGGAGGAGGCTGCTGAAAATTTGTTTCTAAAAAGGGTAACTGCGACTGTCGTTGACGAACAGTTAAAAATGTACCAATCTGATGGCCTCATCAAGTTTGATCCTTCAAACCCAAATAATCTTCTTCCCAGTTGTATGTGTCTTGTTGCCCTTTTTACTGTGTTGGATTTTGGCCTTTTCTTTAATCTCTCGACATCATGAATGTTTGGCTGATTCTTGAATCATGAACTTTACAGATATTCCTGAATCTTGTCTTATTATTCGGGCCCATACACCAATGTCAAATTTATATTCATGTGTTTGGTTTAATGAAGTTGTTCGATTCACCAACCGTGATCAACTAAGCTTTGCATATGCTTACGTGAAACTGAGGAGAATGAATCCAAATAGCTCATTCTACCTCAGTATGTTTAAGGTAATGGATATATTTAGTGTTTGTGATATTTCAGATGTCATAACTCATTGCCTTGTATTGTTTAGCGCAAGCCGTTTACAATTGGTGATAATTGAGTTGGTTTTGAGGTAGTCCACTGCAATGGCATTATCTGCTCTTGATTGTTAGACATTGAACGTGGTAAATACTCTATGTTACCTGCTGCAACAAAAAAAAAATCAATTTAATCATTCTTCTTTCCATTTTATGTTGTTAATTCTATGCAGGATTGTGAGCGCAGATCAATGGTAAAGCTATTAGGTCATCGGCTGCCTCATGCGGTGGTGACTTAATTGATCGAGTAAATCAAGTACGTTTTGATAGTTCTTTTCTTCTTCTCCTTATTATTATTAATTTTTTTGTCCTTTTGTTGTTGAATCTTATATGCCTAGCAAGTCAGGAGGAAGCAGACCTAAAAAGGAATTTTCCTCTTCACTAATAATGGTTGATTCTAGTTCCGCGTAAAATTGAAATGATTATTTGATTATAATAACTATAATGGGATAAAACTTTTCATTTCACCAACAGGACTTACACGTGCATTCTTTGCAGGGACTTATGCCGGAACTATAAAAAGTAACCTTACATCTACACGAAGCTTCCTTCCCATTCCAAGAGAAAGAAGCTTGGGTCCGTTTCATTATTAGATATGGATTAGGTTGACTTTGTGATGGGCAATAGTGAATAATTATCTAGATTGTATCAGTTGTCGGTAATTATCTTTTGAGAGATTTGTTTAGATGTTTATCTCTTTAAAAATACCTATTTAAGTAATGTTATCAGTTTATATTATTAAAATTTCTCGACAATGAGACGGAGTGTTAACAATTTCTCGGCAACAAACTAACATTGATTTTAGTATAGAAGGCAAATATTCTTCTACTTTTTGTCATGTAAATGATCCACAATCCCAGAAGCTAATTGGGATAGACCGTAGATACGGGGAACTCTACATTTTGGATGAATTAGAGTACTAGTTATTGCAGGTTCTAGTGGTGACTTGTCATTTTTTTGGTTTGTGTTCTTCTAGTTTTTATTCATGACATTCTAATCTTGGTCATGTTTTGACCTTTTGTTTAAAATACTTAGTATCTACCGGAGCCTTGTAAGGTTCTAGTGTTTATGATAAGACAAACTAGAGGGGGATGAATAGGTTTTTACCAAATATTCAAGGAATTAAATCGAACCTTTAATAAATATATCAAAGTGCAACACAACTTCAATGTGATTAACCCACACTTGTATCAATAGATTAATACTTAGTTAAACTTAACACAATGTTGCTTAAAAAAGTAATACTTGACAAACAAATTGTCCACAACAATATTTAGATCATCTAAACATTACTCAATGTTTATATCAGATCTGAACATAACAGAACAATGTATTCAATCAACACAAGAGATTTGTACATGGAAACCACAAAAAGAAAAACCAAGAGACCTAGTCTAGACAAAAAACTTCATTATCTAAATCAAGTCTCTTACAATAAGAAATCACATTGGCCTTATCGCCAAGTACTAGTGGCCATATCTAAACACAACTCCAAGCTCTAGCACATGGACTTACGACTCCAAGCTGCACAAATGGTCATATGCTAGTGCCCAACTAAGTTCACACTCTCAGACTCTAGTATATGACTGACTTACTCTCTAGCTTACTCGAATGGACATATGCGAGAGCCTAACTAAGTTCTAACCTGAAAGCTCTTGCACGAAGGACTTTTGCCTCCGAACAACCCAACGACACACGCACATGGAATTACATGAGGGCCTTCTGTAAAGTATGTAACCTGAAAGCTCTAGGAAGATGGACTTACTCCTAATACTTGTATTGGATAGCTGCCCTATATATCTAACCTTACTCCGCTCTAGTCCAAGGACATACTGAAACAAAAGCAAGCAAAATGAAAAGAACAGAGTATCTGATATTGTACACAAGGTGTTTGTTAAAAGTTCACAAAGAGAGAAAAATTTTGAGACGCTATTAATAAGGATCACACTTGCTTATATTATTCTTCACTTTATAGTTTCCTAACAAAGAACCTGTATTTATATTACAATGATTCAAGAATATAGACTCATCATCATTTTCTAACAAACTCCTGATAAGATAAAGATAATAACTAACAATGCCACATCGGCTTCTTATAATAACTAATTTATGCCACATCATATTCCTGGATTTCTAATCAACATTGTAACCAGCCTCATGTTTTTCAAGCTTGAGTTGCTCACTACTCTTTATTTTGCTGTACTCATCCTTGCTTGCACATAACGCAAGTCCAGCCTGATAAGATGCACTACTTCTTACTGGATTGTGACTTCCATCTTCACTACAAATAATGTGAGCAAATGATGACTTGATATAATCTCTTACATTCCCCCGCAAGCTGAACTGGGGTGAGACAACCAGGTTCAGCTTGTAACAGAAGTAATGAAACTTATCCTTTGTTAAGGCCTTCGTAAACACATCTGCAATCTGAAATTCAGAACGCACATATCGAGGCTCAACCATGCCTGCACTAACCTTTTCACGAATAAAATGTGTGTCGATATCAATGTGTTTCGTTCTTGCGTGAAACACAGGATTTTGAGCTAATGAGTTAGCCCCAACATCACACCAGATCACAGCAGAAAGAGGAACATGAACACACAGTTCCTTGAATAGCGATTGCAACTATAAGGCTAATAATGATTTGAGGTAGGAGATGGCTTTGTGAATAAGAGAGTTACTGATGCTGTATGCCATAAAGTAGAGCAGCGGATGTAGATTTTTAACTTTTAAAACTTTTTTAAAAAATAATTTAACGACTCTACGAACCGTGTACGATATATAAGAACCGTGTACGATATATAAGAATAAACAAAAGGTAGGATTCGAAATCATACCTATAGGCTAACTCCTTTATTCTTTAATTCTTGAATTTATTTTTCGATTTGTACCATTGGATCTTCATCGCTATCTCCCAGATTCTGGCAACTACGTGTGGTCGCGTCACGGGCTTCAAAAGGTTGTATGGAGGTTGAAGAAACAACACCAAAAAACTCTTGTTTTTGTGTATATGGAATTTGGCCACTTGAATAATAAAGAACAAAATTTTATTATTTATTTTTTAATCTTGTTTGCCGCACCCCCTTTATTGTTTTTTTTTTTAAATTGTGTTTCAACGTTTTTTCACACTAATTGCTTTCTCTTATTTTTTTTAATAATATATCTTTATTTATTTTAAAAACAAGATACTAATCCTATTCCAAATAAGATAATTATTATTTTGGTGACCAAGTTAGTATAGGATTCTAAATCTCACATAACTCTAGTTCACTAAGACTTGAACACTTGACTTAGTTAGAAAATAAAATAATCTTATTATTTTATTCTTTGTCTCAGCCATGGTTCGAACCTGTATCCTGCAATTGATAATTAATTAATAATTCTATATTATTAATATATTAATTAAATAATCTCATCATTTAATTAATTTCCTGAATAAATATGTGTCATTTTCGTAACACAATTAATTGGACAATCAAATTAATTAACCTTGACCATTGTTACCTTTAACGTTCCGGGCTAGCAAGGGGACATAATGGACCCACAGTCTTGAGCTCCAATAATCCTTAGAAAAATTAATTAAACTCCTTAATTAATATTTTTATGATTATTAACCTCGGAGTTACTCCACTAAAACCCTGAGGCTGCATTCTCGTAACTGTAGATGTTTTTACACAAATCAAAAACTTTGTGTCCATCGATATAGCTATTACATATGGTATGATCCTCCACAAGTAGTTCAAAATTAGATCTGGGTCATAAAGTCTGTTATACCCCTGTAATTATATCTTTTCCATTAAGTACCATTGATTCTCTAATGAACAATAAATCCTAACTTCCTTTACGGAAGAAAGAGGGCACCCATATTGTTCAAGCCCCGAATCAACCCTTAAAGGAACTACTATTTACTTCTCGCAAGAAAGAGTGGATTCCACTATTGTGTATAGACCTTCCCAGCCACAAGCTAAACTGCGATTCCAACATAAGAAGTTATTGACCCGGAATGCAACTCCGATCTCACCTATGGTATATCAAAAACCACAACCTAACCTGAAGGAGTCCATAAGACACTCAGGATTAAGATCACTCATATATATCTATCATTTGTCCATGTATATGAATCTCATCATTTAACGGATCTTGGTGATAGATTCATATAGATCGTGGCTTAATCCTATATGATCACATCATATAAGGTGCTTCCATTCTCATATCACCATATGAATAGTCTAGGATAAGACCACCGTACTTTACGGAATAGACAGCAGATGTAGATTAACCACAAATAAAGTACCCAACTTTATTTGTTAACTACAGGCTCTTTAGATTACTCATCTCAAACTGAATTCCTTTGTATATGACACTTATATACTCAGTTAGAGATTACATTCGGCAATATTGGATGTTAAGTACACATGATATAACTGTATGAGATAGATTTATAGAATGAATAAACTACTCTTTTATTAACGTTTCATTCACATTTACAATTTACAAGCTTTAGGGTATAAATCCCAACAATCTCTCACTTGCACTAAAGCAGGTGAGACATATCTCGTAACCGTAGATCCTCTAGGTGGCCTTCAAACATTTTAACCGTTAAGGTCTTCGTAAATGGATCAGCAATTTGTATATCATAACGGGATCAAATCTTGTCATTAATATACACGCATTTAGTTTGTCGTTCTCCGAAGATACTGGAGAATAACCTTCACAGCAACCCAATGATCCAATCCTGGCTTGAACAGAAACCTTCTGGCTACCCCAACTGCGAAGCAGATGTTAGGTCTCGTGCATAACATAGCATATATAAGACTTCATACTGTAGACGTATAAGGAACATGTCTCATATCCTTAACTTCTTAAAGTGTCTTACGACACTGTTCCTTAGACAAGAGAACTCCATGCCTAGAAGGTAAATTACCTTTCTTGGATTTCTGCATCAAAAATCATACAAGTATCTTGTCGATATACGATGCCTGAGACAATACTAAGAGTTTGTTTTTACGATCCCTAATTAATTTGATCCCTAGAACATAACTCGTCTTTCCCAAATCTTTCATTTGAAATTGGCTAGCCAGATAGCCCTTTACTTTCGACAATACCCCTACATCATTCTCAATGAGTAGGATATCATTTACGTATAGGACTAAGAAAACTACTTTCTTGTCAATGATGCTCATGTAAATACAAGGCTCATCGACGTTTTGCTCAAAGCCGTAGGTTTTGATAGCATTATCAAACTGAATGTTCTAAGATCTAGATGCTTGCCTTAGTCTATAAATGGACCTTTGCAACTTGCAAACCTTTTGCTCTTGATCTGGAGACACGAATCCCTCTAGTTGCTTCATTTAGATGCTCTCAACAAGATTTCCATTTAAAAATGAAGTCTTGATGTCCATTTGCCAAATTTCGTAATCGAAATAGGTAGCAGTGGATAAGAGAATCCTAATAGACTTAAACATGGCTACTGGTGAGAAAGTCTCTTCATAATCGACTCCCTTATTTTGGGTATAACCCTTTGCCACTAGCTTTGCCTTGAAGGTCTCTATCTTCCCGTCTACTCCTCTCTTTCTTTTGTAGATCCGCTTATACTCTATGAGTTTTATCCCATCTGGTAAGTCTACAAGTTCCCAGACTGAGTTGGAGTTCATGGACTTCATCTTGAGATTCATGGCTTTAACTCATTCCTCTTTGTCAGGATCTTCCATTGCATTCTTAAATGTTAATGGATCATCGACACTATCATAAGAGATGACATCTCGTCCCTCTCCAATACCCATATAGTGTTCAGTTTGTCGTACAACCCTCGCGGTACGTCTTGGTAGTAGTGTATCCTGACTAGGAATCATCTGACTATTAGATGTTAATGGATCAACAACTCTTGTTGATTGAACACTAGTTGTACCTGAAAATACACTCTAAGCGTGTGTCTACAACCTAGAGGGGGGGGGGGGGGGGATGGGGTGAATAGGTTTTAATCAAGTTAATTACCTATTTTTCTTGATTAGTCAATATTAAAAATTCACTTCATAAACAAACATACAAAATCAAATATAAAGTGCGGAATTATAAATAACACTTGATTTTTACATGGAAACCCTTCAACAAGGGAAAAACCACGGGCTATCTTTCTAGCCACACACGATCCTCAAATCCACTATTGTAATGATGTTTACAACCTAGGTTGACCTCTAGTCACACCATTCTCGGTCACTAACCCACCACTACTACCCAACGGGCCTTTATAGTGAATCCTTGATCACTTTGCTTGCCAACCACACCTTGGTTGCAAGACTTCACTTGCTTGTGCACTACACCTTGTAGTCACAAAACATAACTCTCAAGAAGAGATTAACAACCTAAGTGAATATATGAATATTCAAAATGCAAATAATGCTAGGCAACACTAAATACTTATCTAGGGATTAAAGATGACACTAAGTACAAATCCTAGATATCAATGTCTATATGAATGCTTATAAAGACCTAACTAGATATAGATATGCAAGTCTAAGATCTAGTCATCAAACAAAGTCATATCAACACATGTTGTCACATAAAATGGCAAGGACAATAAATGCAATTAACAAATGAAATTAACAAATGCAATCAATGAGTCCTAATTAGCTAGAAGGCAAATATGTCCAAAATATTATATATCACAATACAAACCCCAAACATGTCATAACTTCAATTGATATACAATAAATACGAAGATTTGCTAACCTAAGCAATAAATGACATGTCTTGATAAGCTAGAACAATAAATGAGCAAGGATGTGAGTTCTACTCACCAAGTAAAGACATTAATGAAGACCCATGCTTGAATGATGCTCTATATGCAAGATGATGATGGGTTTTGGGGGTTTGGAGAGTCAAGGAACAAAGCTTGAAGCTTTCTCTCTCTAAAGGTTATTCTTTCTCTTAAAAATGGGTTCTTGAAGCTCTCTCTCTCTTTAAGGTTTGTTCTTGAGAGTCATAAAAAAAAGATGAGTTAATGATGTATTTATAGTGACCAAAAAATGAGCTGATGTGAAATACCTGAATTGCCCAGTTCGGGTGACAAAGGTGACATGCAAGGCAACATGCACAAGTCGCCTTGGAAGTCACCTAACACACTGGAGGAAAAGCACGTTGCCTGAGTCGACATGTAAGGCGACATGCACAAGTCGCCTTGGAAGTCACCTAACACACTGGAGGAAAAACAAGATGTCAGAGGCGACATGTAAGGCGACATGCACAAGTCGTCTTGGAAGTTGCCTAACACACTGTGAGAAAATTTCAAGACTAAGGCGACTTGTCAGGCGACATGCACAAGTGGCATTGCATGTCGCCTAACACACTGGACATCTCATCAACTCCAGATTTAATCAATTTAAATGCAAGAAGTGTGTGTGCAACAATACATGCATGTCAATACAAATGCATAAGATGTGGGTGTGTGCAACTAAATCTCTTCAAGAGTTAAGAACAAGTAAACTACCTCTCTTGAAGCTCTTTGGGATGACCGGAAGCATGTCTTCGAGAAAACCACACTTGGAGAACCTATGCTAACCTTTACATAAACATCTCCAATGTGATTTGTCATGAAATAAGCCAATTATAAAAGTGAGGTTCTTACAATCTCCCCATTTGGCTATTTCATGTCAAAATCACCACTCACAATAAATCCTCACACGAAGAAAACAAAGCTACTGGTCAACAAAAGCAATTCTACGTTGCATTAAGAGATACCTAAGAACTAAGTCTTCAAGGTCGACATTCTCTTCATAGATCATCGTACCTACACACAATAGCAAGAAAGCACTTTCCAAGAACAAGTGCAAGTGAAGTGAATAAATAAAAACAAGCATTGCATTCAAAACAAATAAAGCAATCCAAAGAATGCATGTGCAATGCTCCTCCTAAAATGTTACTCTCTCTCATGATATCTCCCCAAAAGCAAAAACAATGATCCCCCTATATCTCCCAAGACGTCTCCCTCTTTTTGTCATGAGATAGGCAAAAGAGCTCTCCTTATCGGGTTGCTTTAGCAAAGAGAGTTGGTCACACAAAAGATGATTGCATAATCAGATACATAAACTTTATGCAACACAATTAAGTAAGAGAGATTCAAGGAGTTTTATTTTAAAGAGAATGTGTGAAGGTGTTGCTTTGCATGCAAGACATATAACATCAAAGTTCAAAAACAATGGTATTTGGCAAAGCAAACATCAAAAGGGTTTCCCTAAGAACTCAAACCAATTTGTACCATTTTATCATAAGCAAACACGATATAGTATTTCGAAAAGAATTTTCAACACACAAACGACTATATCAATCCTTAAGAGCAAATTAAGACATTGGATCAAGAGATCCTTTTAGATTTTTCCGGATACATATCTGTATGATAGTAGTCTTGATTAACAATTAAGAAGAGAGAAAAGACTAAGAGAGAGAGAGAGAGGAGCTTTCAAGCTTCCATGAAAGGGTTACAACCACCATTTCTACCCATCATTCCCCACATTTGTGAGTTGATTGCAGAGATTAGAAGTGGTCTTTGGACAAATTTTGAGCCAAGCAAAGGATGAAGCTCTTGGAGGGTTCTTCAAGGGTTGTATCTATTAACTCAATCTCTTGTATTTCTTGTTTTCCTTATGTGTAATCCCTACTTGGGAAATATTGTAAACCAATTTGTGCTCAATATATGTGTTGTTTGTTTGTATATTCATTTGGGTTTGTTTCATTCTTGTGTTAATTGATTAATCTCTTGTTGTGAATTGCATATGTATGGATGATTGGAAATTGATGTGTATCCATGATTGGGATTAAGAGCAGATTAATGTAAATTAGGAGTAGACTAATCAAATATCCCATGATTGTTTGTATGTCTTTAGAAGGTTTAAATGCCATGTTAGGATCGATTTGAGTGTTTGTGGGTTTCGGTTGTGTCTATGGAGGACCATTTCGGCTATACCCTTGACCACTTAGCTCTAGAGAATGGGTGAGACTTGTTCTATGCATAACCCTTTTACGAGGATAGGTTTTGGCTTTATATTTATATGCTTAATGGTAGGGACTAGAGGCATATTGCTCTTCCATGACCCTTTTAGGGAGTGATTAGTGTTTCGAATCCCTTACTAGAGACTAGAGGCACAATTGCTCCATCCATGACCCTTTTGGGAGTGATTTGTGTTTCGAATCTCTCAATAGAAAGAACAAGCCCTCAACTTGAATTGAATGTGATTAATGCCTAACAATCACTTATGTGCACTTATGTATGATGACCTTAGGAACATTGTGTGACCATTCTCATGCATCTGTCCAATCCACCATTTTATTATTTGTCTCTTTACATACCATTCTCACCTCTTCATATTCCTTTTATTTTATTTGCATTCTTCTCATTTCCATTCACACACATCCGCAATATACATACACCTCACACATATCATTCTTACCACATCCGCATTCTATTTACAAGCTTTCAATAAACTCTAGAATATGAATCGGTTGACGGATATCACCTCCCTGCGGAACGATACCCTCGCTTACCGCTTTACTAGTCTTTCGTTGGTTTAGAGAACATTGCGTATGAACTTTTAGTATAAATATCTTTTGATAATTCGCAATTTGGTAACGACACAAAAAGCGAGTTATCAAAATGGCGCTGCTGCCGGGGAGGTGCCTATTCGTTGATTGTTTCTTGTTTTAGATTAGGTTCTGTAAATGTCTAGATTAATTATTTTTCAGATATATATATGTATGCGGGTAGGATTTTTCTCCATTATTTTTCTTTTATTTATATCATATGCATTTGATGTTTTTGAGTTGTCCTTGTGCAAGGAGCGAAAATTTTCAGGTTTTATGGACCACGCAACTCATGAGAACAATAAGTGTGCGCCGATGCACCACAACAATTCCACCAAGTGAAACGGCAGCTCCATGACGGACGCGTTAGGTGGAGCCACAAGAGGTATCATCTACATTTTGAGCTTAATTTTAAGTGCTTGTGGAGTAGTTGTCGACTTGGGCGGAAACCGCCCATGCGGTTAATGATAGGAATGCTATGTTTATTGTGTTTGTGATTTTTATTTATTTATTTTTTGTTTAGATCTAAGAGTGGTTTTGTACTGTGCTTTGATCTTATGAATTGTTGTGTTTTTGTTTTTAGCCTTTTATGCTGTTTATGTTCTATCTCCTGAATCTTGCTAAACGTTGTCCATATTTTATGTGTTGAGCAACATTGAGGACAATGTTGAGTTTAGGTTTGGGGGTGTGGACATTTTCGTGTTTTATGTTTGTTTATGTTTCTATGTTTGTTTTTGTTACATTTAGAAAATTTTCAAATCTCTGCACAAATCGGTTTATTTTGAAAATTTTTAGAAATAGAGTCCATTTTGTTGAGTTGTTTTTCTTTCGCATGCCGGTTGAGACATATCATGTATGCTTTTAGCTCCATGCATCACTTTAAATATGCTTGTACAGTGCCAATCTTTTGATGTTGATGTGGATTAGACTTCTATTCTTATTTTGCTTAGGAAAATAGTGGAGACTACCCTTGTGAGATATTTTGTGCCTTATAAACGTTTTATTTGTGAGGGTTATGTCATTTCTACTCTTAAACACTCTTTGAATTTGTACTTAATTTTTAGTGATCTCATTGTACATCAAATTTCTTTCATTGATTGCTATATAACATCATCATGTGGATTGCTTGTTTGAAATTTGTATTCCCTTGGTAGATGGATCTTTTAGAAATGATTTTGGGCTTGAGTGTGTGCGTAACTACTAAATAGCCTAAACACTTGTCCTTTGATATGTGCTTTCATTGGAAAAATATGAGGCCAAACACTAAACCTCCACCACATACATAACCCAAGCACTTCACATACACTAGTTATTGATCATGTTAAGGTGTATAGCTTAGGAGAAGCTATATATGTGTAGCTCTAATACGTGTAAAGAGTGTACTTAGGCAAATGTATGTAAATTGTGCAAAGGTAAAGGCTTCAAAAAGAAATAGTGTGAATTATAAACACTTAAGCCTCAAATTCTTCAAATGTAAAGTTACTCAAAAATATGGGTACAAATGTAGCACAATGGTGTAATGGAAAGTTTATAGCCTAGACGCTTAAATTATGATCTTCAATTGTAAAAGAGCTCAAATTAATGTAAATGTAATGTGTAAACACCTTGACACGATTTGTAGAGTTATCCTTCCCACTCCTACCTTATCCTTCATCCCATACAATACACCACCAAAATCACCTTGGCCACAAATACAGTGAGGGAAAGCCCATTTGATCTCTTAGGAAGTCTATCTTAGGAATGTGAGGCAATACATGCTCTTTCCACATTCATAGCATTTCAATTCCTTTCATGAGATCCATTTTTCAGAAATTGTGCGTTATTGAAAAATACTCATATGCGATTATATTTGATTCCATGTACCTAAATTCATTCGCATATATTTGCTAGAGAGTGATCGCCTAGGTTCTGAGAGAAAATATATTACTGAAATCCGGTGAGGATTAGAGTTGAGGCGGATTTTATCTTGAGCATTCGAGTATAGTTGTTTTGTAAACCGGAAACATCCTAAGAATTGGCATACTTGCATTGCATGATACATTGTTATTAACCAATTGAAAATACACAAAGTGTGTCTAATACAACCTAGAGGGGGGGTGAATAAGTTTTAGTTGATTTATTACCAATTTTTTGACTTAATCAATTTTAATAGTCCTACCCCATATTAGCAATTAATCAATCCAATATAAATATGCGGAAAACAATAAAAACACAAGGATTGATTTACGTGAGAAACCCTCCAACTGAGCAAAACTCACGGGCTATCCTTCTAGCCACATACGGTCCTCAAATCCACTATTTGAACGAAAGTTTACAACCTAGGTTGACCTCAAGTCACACCTACTTGGTCACTAACCCTTTCACTCTACCCAATAGGCCTTTAATAGTGATTCTAGACCACAAGCTTGTGCACTAACCCACTTAGTCACAGAGCTTAACAATCAATGAAGAGGTTAAACAACCTATGTGAATATGTAAAAGATATTCAAGCATGCAATTAATGTTAGGCAACACTAAATGCTTATCTAAGGATTTAAAGATGTCAATGAATGCAAATTCTAGATATCAATATCTAAATGCAAATGCATGAAGATTTAGCTAGAAGGGTAAAATCGTCCTAAATGCTAGCTATCAATGAACAAAGCTCTCAACCAACAAACAACAACTCAAACATGTTATAAATGCCAATAAACATAAAGATATGCAATAAAATCATATAAAAGAGCTAACCCTAGGCAAACAAGAACATAAATAAATACAATGAGATTTAGGGCATGTTCAAGTTACCTAGTCAATGAAAGCAAGAAGAATTCATGATGAGATGATGCTTGTAAGATGTTAGATGCACATGGATTTGTGTTTGGTTGAGTAAAGATGAGTTCTTGGGAGTTTCTCTCTCTAAGGGAAGCTTGGCCTCTCAAAAATGGCTTCTTGAACTCACCACAAATGAGCAAGGAAGAAGAGAGAATATACATAAGGGAACCTTAGTCAAAACTGCATCGTTTTGAACTTAGGGCACATAAACCCGTCAATACCGCTTGATGGACCGCGTCGCAGGTACGTGTCTAGACCGTGGTACACACAGCAGTGCACCATCTGGACAACAACGCGGTGTAGGGCGCTGTGCATGCAGGTGCACAGGCCGCTGTATGGGCAACAAAGGCCTACTGGACAACACCGCGACTTGGATCGTTAAGCATGCAAGTGCACAGGAAGCGGTACAGGAAGCATGACCCTACTGAGGTATACCGCTTTGTATGCCGCGGTGCAAGCATGTCTTGCCAAGCGGTCTAGGCCGCGCTAAAAGAAGAAATTCTCTTTTCGGGGCAAACTCAACACACTAATTGATGTGCAAAAAGTGCAAGTGTGGAGTGTGAGAAGTGGCATACAATACATCATTCAATTACATGAAGATAAGAACATAATGCATGCTAGTGAGTGTGTGCAACTAGATCTCTTCAAGGAAAGTTAAACAAGTGAGATACCTTTGAAGTGCTCTTGAGAGAGATGATGTCCTTGAAGCTTGATCACACTCAAGAGGCCTAATTTACCCTTACAAAAATAATTCCCAATGTGGTTTGTCAATGAAATAAGCCAATCAAAATATGAGGAACTTACAATCTCCCCCCTTGGCTATTTCGTGACAAAACCACCACTAACAAATCATCCTCACAAAAAAAATAAAAATTAGAGGTCAACAAAAAGATATTCTACATTACAAATAGATACCTAGATACTAGGTCTTCAAAACTTCAAGCTCTTGTAGAATAGCCACTTTCCCTGCAAAACAATGAGACTACACTTTCCAAGACAAGTGTATGTGAGGTGATCAAGAGAGACAATAAATAAAAGCAATTTGCATAATAAAATAAAGCTGCAACATGCAACATGCAAATGCTCCCCCTAAATAGGTTAACTCCCCCTCAATGGGACAATCCCCCCAAATATGCAACCCCCTTAAATAAACCACATTACTCCCCCTTTTTGTCATGAGATAGGCAAAGGAGTATTCCCCAACCGGGTCACTTTAGCAAAGAGAGTTATTTGCAAGATAAGTGCATAATCATATACAACAACTTTATGCAACTTAATTAATTGAGAGAGAATCATTTAGGGTTTATTCTTAAGAAGAAAATGTGTGACTTAGTTGCTTTAGATGTAAGACATGTAACATCATTGTTCAAGCAAATGGTATTTGGCAAAGAGAACATCAAAAGGGTTCCAAATGAATTCAAACCAATTTGCACCCTTTTGCCATAATTAAACAAGATATAGCGTTTAAATTTTTGAGCACACACAAGCAACCATGTCAATCCTTAATGGTCAATCAAGACATGGATATAAAATCCTTATTAATTGAATGGATATAGAATCCTTATTGGTTGTTGTCTTGTTCAACCATTATGCAAAGACCCAAAACTAAATTGGATGAGACATCCTTATTTATTGCATGGACACAAGGTCCTTATTGAGTTTAGCTTTGTCAAGATGCTTCCACACACATTTGCACACACACAATTCATGCATAATATTTTAGTATGCCAAAATCAAGTCACATGTCATGGAGATAAACTTTAGGTCATTCAATTGTACTTCCCAATCAATTCTCCTAATCCAAAAATGCATGTTTGAACATAGAGGTGACATGGATTACAAACCAAGCAAGACACACTTATTAAATAAAAAGCCGTATAGGAATATATATAAGCACAACCAAAAATACTCAAGCAATTAATAAACAAGCAAAAAGTTGACCAAGTTTTTGCTTATTTCAACATGCAAGATTGCTCTCTTTGCTTGAGCTCCCCATAAGGGGTCGATTACCAAAACACATCAAGGCATATGACAAATCCCAATAGACCTACTAAGTGACTTGAACCTAGTTGAGTCTAAGGGCTTTGTAAATAAATCCGCTAGTTGATCATTAGTGCCCACATGCTCAAGTGCAATGCATTTGTTTTCAACTAGTTCTCTAATGAAATGATGCCTAATGTCTATATGCTTTGTCCTAGAGTGCTGAACCGGATTCTTTGAAATGTTAATTGCACTCATGTTATCACAATAAAGGGTTAGAATACCTTGATCAAAGCCATAATCCACAAGCATTTGCTTCATCCAAAGGAGTTGTGTGCAAGCACTCCAGGTGGCTATGTATTCCGCTTCAGCTGTGGATAGAGAGATGGAATTTTGCTTCTTGCAAAACTATGAGACCAAGTTGTTGCCTAGGAAGAAGCAACCGCCCGATGTACTCTTCCTATCATCACAATTTCCTACCCAATCTGCATCACTAAAGCCAACTAAGCTAGCATTAGTGTCAAAAGAGTACCATATCCCATAGTTGGATGTCTCATTCACATATCGAATGATTCTCTTCACGGAGGAGAGATGGGATTCCTTGGGATCCGCTTGGTACCTAGCACACACACCCACACTAAAGGCTATATCGGGCCTACTTGCGGTCAAGTAAAGCAAGCTACTAATCATACCACGATAAAGACTTTGTTCCACACTCTTGCCACTAGCATCCTTGCTTAGTTTCAAGGTGGTACTCATGGGTGTGTCATAATGTTTGGCATTCTCAAGGCCAAACTTCTTCACTAGGTTCTTAGCATACTTAGCTTGGGATATGAAAATCCCACCATGCAATTGCTTGATTTGCAAACCTAGGAAGTAATTGAGCTCCCCAACAAGACTCATCTCAAACTCATGAGACATGACATCAACAAATTGTTGGACTTTGAATTTGTTGGTGGAGCCAAAAACAATATCATCAACATAAATTTGAGCTATGAAAAACTCATCTTTGTTCCTCTTAATAAATAAAGTTTTGTCAACACTACCCCTAGTGTAGTCATTGTCAACAAGAAATTGAGTGAGGCGCTCATACCAAGCCCTAGGTGCTTGTTTTAACCCATATAAAGCCTTTTTGAGGCGATAGACATGATTGGGGTGGTGTGGATCCACAAACCCCTTGGGTTGCTCAACAAACACTTCCTCGTGCAAGAAACCATTGAGGAAGGCACTCTTAACATCCATTTGATGCAATTTAAATTTGTGCACACATGATATGGATAAAAGAAGCCTCATGGACTCAAGACGGGCAACCGGAGCAAAAGTCTCCTCAAAGTCAATACCCTAAATTTGAGAGTATCCTTGTGCTACAAGTCTAGCCTTGTTGTGCACAATGTTGCCATTCTCATCCGACTTATTCCGATATATCCATTTGGTGCCTATGACATTAGTATCCTTGGGTCTAGGAACAAGAGTCCAAACCTCATTTCTTTCAAATTGGTTTAGCTCTTCTTGCATGGCAAGAACCCAAAACTCATCATTCAAGGCTTCATCAACCTTTTTGGGTTCAATTTGAGAGGTGTAACAAGTATAGCTAATTTGATTAGCTATTTGACGCCTAGTCCTAACACCCTCATTCATATCTCTAAGAATGTCATTCTTGTTGTGAAGATGTCTAACATATGAAGCGGGTTCTTTAGAGTCCAATGATGAATCTCTATCAAGAGGTTGAATGACCTCTTCATCAAGACTTGACTTCACATCAATTGAAGTCTCACCATTCTTCTCCAAGGAAGAATCATCAAGCACAATGACCTCCTCATCATGGTCTCTAGTTTTAGGCCTACAATCATCTATGACAACATTAGATGATTCCATGACACTCCGAGTTTTTAAATTGAAAACTCTATAGGCCTTACTATTAAGGGCATAGCCAATGAAAATCCCCTCATCACTCTTGGCATCAAACTTGCCAAGTTGATCTCAGTCATTTAGAATGTAGCATTTGCTCCCAAATGAGTGGAAGTAGCTAACATTTAGCTTCCTACCCTTCCATAATTCATAGGAGGTTTGCCTAGTACCGGGCCTTAGGAAGACTCTATTTCCTACATAGCAAGCCGTATTGACGGCCTCGGCCCAAAGTCTCCTAGGGACATTGTAGCTAAGCAACATCACACAGGCTATCTCTTGAAGGACCCTATTCTTCCTCTCAACAACCCCATTTTGTTGAGGAGTTCTAGGAGCCGAAAACTCATGGGAAATGCCTAAGCTATTGCAATAGCTTTCAAAACAAGCATTTTCAAATTCCCTCTCATGGTCACTCCTAATCCTTTTAATGCTTTTAATGTGTGAGTTCTTTTCATTTTGAATTTTGGTGCAAAGCATTTTAAAATTTTCAAATGTTTCAGATTTTTCTCTAAGAAAATATGTCCATGTAAATCTAGAAAAATCATCAACACAAATAAAAATATATCTCTTGCCACCGAGACTCTCGGTTTGCATGGGACCCATAAGGTCCATATGTAGAAGCTCTAATGGCTCCTTGGTGGCTAGACACTTGCCTTTCTTATGCATACTTTTGGTTTGTTTCCCTTGTTGACAAGGTCCACAAACGCCATCGACTTTCTTCCCAAGCTTAGGGAGGCCACGCACAACCTTGAACTTATCTAAGATCCTCAAATCTCGATAGTTCATGTGGCCAAGTCTTTGATGCCATAACTCAACTTCCTCACATTTGGACATATTGCAAGAGATAGCACTAGCTTCAAGACAATAGCAATTGTCACTAGATCTCTTTCCTTTTAACAAGGTTTGTCCATTTGGCATTAAAATAGAGCAATCATTTTTGTTAAACAAGACGGAGAGTCCATCATCATTAAGATGAGAAATGCTTATAATATTGGCTTGCAAGCCATCAACAAGTAAAGCATTGGACAAAGAGGGTAAATCGGGAATGGAAATGGTTCATTTCCCTATGACTTTCTTTCTAGATCCATCACCAAAGGTGACAAATCCTCCATCCTCCAAGACAAGAGATTTAAAGAAACTCTTGTTCCCCGTCATATGCCTAGAACACCCACTATCCAAATACCAAGTGTTAGAGGCATTTGCCTTCAAGGCAATTTGAGCCACATAGCAAAAATAGTCATCCCTTCTAATCCACCTAGGTGAAATATTCTCTTTCCTAGTGGTATTAGTCACATTGGTTCTAGATTTCCTAGGATCATGCAAATTGGCTCTAGATTTCCTAGGAACATGCATTTTGTCTCTAGCTCTATTTCTTTCAATCATGCTCTTAATTCTACAAATTTCAATGTATTTGAAGCAATTAGGTCTAATGTGACCATCAACACCACAAAAGTGACAAGTGGGAATAAAATAAGAAGACATACCATGCCCTTGTGAATACAAAGGGGCTTTCCCACGCATTTGAGCTTGTCTTTGGTGTTGGATTGGTTCTCTCCTTCTTTGTTGTTGAGTTGGAATGAATTGCTTCCTTGGTTGACCCTGCATGAATTGCTTTTTGGCTTGATGGTATTTGGGTTGAGGGAAACTTGTTTGATGCACCCTTGTTGATTTAGCTTGAGCTTGTTTCCCTTGTGCTACCTTGACTTGAGAATCTTTAGAGCACTCTCCTAGTTCAATCTTCTTCCTAGGATGTTGGGGGGTGGAGGCTCTTTGATGTCCAAGCTCTTTACAAACACAGTCTTGCTTGAGGATGAGGTCTCCTTGTCATCTTCATAGCCAAAACCTTTCTTATCACTTGGCCTCTTGCCAACTCCCAACATGTGATCGAGTTTCTTCGTACTTGAAGTCATCTTAGCAATGATCTCTTTTGCTTCTTCAAGCTCCTTTTCCATCAATTCCTCATTTCTTCTTGCTATCTTTACTTCTCTATTTAGGTGAGTGGCTTCAGTAGATAGCTTGAGATTCTCATCCTTTAGCCTTTGAATCTCTTTCTTCATCTTCAATCTTGAGCTTTGAAAATGCTCAATGAATCCTTCGAGATCCATTCCTCCTACATCCATATTTGTTGAATGGGATGAGGAGTCACCATCACTAGAGTCATTTTCACTTTGTTTCTCTTCCTATTCATCATCTAATGTTTCCTTACTCTTAAGAGAAGATGCGAAGGCAATAAAGTTTGCCACATGATCCTCATCATCCGAGGATTCTCCTTCTTCTTCCAAGTCATCACCATCACTCCACGTGGCGGCCATAGCCTTTCCTTTCTTCTTGTTCTTTAAATTGCCACAATCTGTGGAGATGTGTCCGAAACCTCCACATTCGAAGCATTGAATCCCTTTTCTTGTGGGCTTGTCTTCACTTGACTCAAACTTTTTGAAATGAGTCTTCTTCTTCATTTCCTTTCCTTTGGATCCAAATCCCTTCTTCTCAAACTTGATAAACTTCTTAAACCTTTTGATCATGAGGGCCATTTCTTCATCCGAGTCTTCTTCCTCCTTTTCAACCTTAGAGGTCTTCAAAGCAATACTCTTTTGCTTCTTTTGAGGTGTAGGTGTGGGAGTCCATCTAGACTCATATGCTAGAAGCCTTCCAATAACTTCACTTGGCTTCATATTCTTGTAGTCACTATTCTCCTCAAGAGCCGTCACTTTTGACTCAAATCTTGCTGGAAGAGACCTCATAATTTTTTGCTTGATTCTCCTATCCGAGTAAGGATCACCAAGTTGATGGCTTTGATTAACTATGTCCATCAACTTCACTTGAAAGTCATTGAAGCACTCATCCTCCTACATTCTAATTTGCTCGAATTGTGTTTGGAGGACTTGAAGCTTGGAGTCTTTGACCACCTCGGTTCCCTCATGGGTCGTCTCTAGAATCTCCCATGCCTCTTTTGCAATTCTTGTTGTTTGGATCAATTTGTACTGATTTTCATATATGGCACAAAGAATGACATGCATAGCCTTGTTGTTCCACTTGGATGCTTCAAACTCTTGAGTTGACCATTCCGACTTTGACTTGGGAACTACACTTTCGTCTGCAAGAGTCTTTTCCGGAGGAGTATAGCCATCTTCAATTGCCATCCATGCTCGGTCATTTATTTGGCAAATGTAAGACTCTATCTTGCCTTTCCAAGAGGCATAGTTTACTCCGGTGAGCAAAAGAGGTCTTGTGCTAGAGGCTCCCTCATTACCACTTCTGTTTCCACTCATAGTGTTTGGGTGTGAATGAGATGAATGTTAATGATGCAACAATCACAAACAAAATGCAAGACACACAAAGAGCAAGGATCACCTAAGTGTATCTAAGAACCCGCTCTGATACCAATTGAAAATACACAAAGTGTGTCTAATACAACCTAGAGGGGGGTGAATAGGTTTTAGTTGATTTATTACCAACTTTTTGACTTAATCAATTTTAATAGTCCTACCCCATATTAGCAATTAATCAATCCAATATAAATATGCGGAAAACAATAAAAACACAATGATTGATTTACGTGAGAAACCCTCCAACTGGGCAAAACTCACGGGCTATCCTTCTAGCCACATACGGTCCTCAAATCCACTATTTGAACGAAAGCTTACAACCTAGGTTGACCTCAAGTCACACCTACTTGGTCACTAACCCTTTCACTCTACCCAACGGGCCTGTAATAGTGATTCTAGACCACAAGCTTGTGCACTAACCCACTTAGTCACAGAGCTTAACAATCAATGAAGAGGTTAAACAACCTATGTGAATATGTAAAAGATATTCAAGCATGCAATTAATTTTAGGCAACACTAAATGCTTATCTAAGGATTTAAAGATGTCAATGAATGCAAATCCTAGATATCAATATCTAAATGCAAATGCATGAAGATTTAGCTAGAAGGGTAAAATCGTCCTAAATGCTAGCTATCAATGAACAAAGCTCTCAACCAACAACAACAACTCAAACATGTTATAAATGCCAATAAACATAAAGTTATGCAATAAAATCATATAAAAGAGCTAACCCTAGGCAAACAAGAACATAAATAAATACAATGAGATATAGGGCATGTTCAAGTTACCTAGTCAATGAAAGCAAGAAGAATCCATGATGAGATGATGCTTGTAAGATGTTAGATGCACATGGATTTGTGTTTGGTTGAGTAAAGATGAGTTCTTGGGAGTTTCTCTCTCTAAGGGAAGCTTGGCCTCTCAAAAATGGCTTCTTGAACTCACCACAAATGAGCAAGGAAGAAGAGAGAATATATATAAGGGAGCCCTAGTCAAAACTGCGTCATTTTGAACTTAGGGCACAGAAACCCGTCAATACCGCTTGATGGACCGGGTCGCAGGCACGTGTCCAGACCGTGGTACACACAGCAGTACACCGTCTGGACAACAACGCGGTATAGGGCGCTGTGCATGCAGGTGCACAGGCAGCGGTATGGGCAACAGAGGCCTACTGGACAACACCGCGACTTGGATCGCTATGCGTGCAAGTGCACAGGAAGCGGTACAGGAAGCATGACCCTACTGAGGTATACCGCTCTGTATGCCGCGGTGCAAGCATGTCTTGCTAAGCGGTCTAGGCAGCGCTAAGAGAAGAAATTTTCTTTTCGGGGCAAACTCAACACACTAAGTGATGTGCAAAAAGTGCAAGTGTGGAGTGTGAGAAGTGGCATACAATACATCATTCAATTACATGAAGATAAAAACATAATGCATGCAAATGAGTGTGTGCAACTAGATCTCTTCAAGGAAAGTTAAACAAGTGAGATAACGTTGAAGTGCTCTTGAGAGAGATGATGTCCTTGAAGCTTGATCACACTCAAGAGGCCTAATTTACCCTTACAAAAATAATTCTCAATGTGGTTTGTCAACGAAATAAGCCAATCAAAATATGAGGAACTTACACTTGGTATATTTGAGATTCTAGCATGCATGTGTTGTTTTCACTTGGTATGTGCGGGTTGCAACTCAACCATTTTCTTACAGAGTATATGTTTGTGGGTGTCGTAGTTGTAAACCCTCAGGAGACAAAACTCTTCTGTCTAGGGATCGCCTAGTAGTTGAAAGGCTTGTGGCACATGCTAAGTGTCGTCGTGTCTCCTACGAAAGTGGACTAGCCTAGTTTTTACTTATTTTTAATAGCATATATTTTGTGTGTTTGTTTTTCGTTTTTAGTTTTGCTCGAGGACGAGCAAAAGATAGGTTTTGTGGTATGTGATCGGACGTTAAATGTACCTAATTGAGGTCCCAATTTCCCAGCTTATGTTCTCTTTTTTGGGCGTATTTTATATATAATGTGTTTGTTGAGCCTTGTATAGGTACATATTCCCTACAATAAGGTTTTGAGCGTAAAGATAAGCTTGGGTGGCAAATATGAGCAAAACAATAAGTAAAAAATGGAAGCCATACAGAGTTGCCACGGCCTCACCATCAACCCAAACCGCGATGTGATTCGTGGTCAACTGCGGAAAGTTATGTGGTGAATCCTTCATTGAGCCAGAACGCCACATAGAGACCGCAGCACAGGTCAACTCTGTTTTCCAAATGTTAGTGGGCTGAAATTCCAAGTGCCCTTGCAGAACATACAAATTTCGGGGTCCATATCTCCCTCTTCAGAATGAACTAGGTTTCGTACCACCTATTTTTAGAAAGCCCCAGAAGTCTACTTTCCAGCGGTTTTTACAGATCACAATTCCAGGTTTTCTAAAGGGAGTTATGATCGTTTCCGTAACAGTACACAATGTTGGAAAGTAGACCGCGGCAAAGAGCTTCGTGCAGCACACTTAACTTTCTGGGTTCACATATATTTGGAAAGCCCCATAAGTCTACTTTCCAGAGGTTTTTACCGATCGTAATTCTGGGTTTTCTAGAGAGAGATATGCCCGTTTTCGTAACCGTGTGCATGCCAGAAATCTTGACTGCGGCACTCAGATGACAAATCTGTCGCGTTGGTGTCACTACCTCGCCACGACCGCGACACACATGTTTCCCAGACCGCGGCAGGTCATTTTTGGGTGAAATTTGGATGGCAAACTCATCTTTTCATGCCCGATTTCATGCCCTACCTCCCTCCACTATAAATACATCATTTCCTCTCTTCTCTTCAGACCAGAGCAGCTGCAGAACTTCATTTCTTCATTTCTTCATAAATCAAGAGAGAGAGAAGCTTTCAAGCTTCCATAGAGGTTTTCCTCCATGGAAGGCTCACCACCACCATTTCCACTCATCTTTCCCCATATTTGTGAGTTGATTGCAGAGATTAGTAGTGATCTTTGGACAAAATTTCGAGCCAAGCAAAGGATGGAGCTCTTGGAGGGTTCTTCAAGGGTTGTATCTATTAACTCAATCTCTTGTATTTCTTGTTTTCCTTATGTGTAATCCCCACTTGGGAAATATTGTAAACCAATTTGTGCTCAATATATGTGTTGTTTGTTTGTATATTCATTTAGGTTTTGTTTCATTCGTGTTAATTGATTAATCTCTTGTAGTGAATTGCATGCGTATGGATGATTGGAAATTGATGTGTATCCATGATTGGGATTAGGAGTAGATTAATGTAAATTAGGAGTGGACTAATCAAATATCCCATGATTGTTTGTATGTCTTTGGAAGGTCTAAATGCCATGTTAGGATCGATTTGAGTGTTTGTGGGTTTCGGTTGTGCCTATGGAGGACCATTCCGGCTATACCCTTAACCACTTAGCTCTAGAGAATGGGTGAGACTTGTTCTATGCATGACCCTTTTGCTAGGATAGGTTTTGGCTTTATGTTCATATGCTTAATGGCAGGGACTAGAGGCACATTTCTCTTCCATGACCCTTTTGAGGAGTAATTAGTGTTTCGAATCCCTTACTAGAGACTAGAGGCACAATTACTCCATTCATGACCCTTTTAGGGAATGATTTGTGTTTTGAATCTCTCAATATAAAGAACAAGCTCAACTTAAATTGAATGTGCTTAAAGCCTAACAATCACTTATGTGCACTTATTTATGATGACCTTAGGAACCTTGGTTACCATTCTCATGCATCTCTCCAATCCACCCTTTTATTATTTGTCTCTTTATACACCATTCTCACATCTCCATATTCCCTTTATTTATTTGCATTCTTCTCATTTCCACACACACACATCCGCAATATGCATACACCTCACACACATCATTATCGCCACATCCGCATTCTAGTTACAAGCTTTCAATAAACTCTAGAACATGAATCAGTTGACATATACCACCTCCCTTCGGAACGATACCCTCGCCTACCGCTTTACTAGTCTTTTGCTAGTTTAGAGTACATTGCATAAGAACATTTAGTATAAATAACTTTTGATAATTCGCAATTTGGTAACGACACAAAAAGCGAGTTATCATCTCTCTCTAAGGGAACTCTTCCTCTTTCTAAAATCTTGATTTTTGGAGTTTTAAGTCGAAATGGGGAAGAAGATGATGTATATAAAGGGTCCTAATGAAACTACGTTGTTTTGAAGAAGAAAAACTGAATCCTAGGCATAAAAAATGATTTGAAGGCGACTTGGAAGGCAGGTCGTTTCTAGGTCGCTTTATTCTCAGGAATAAAGAAAACTCGACAGCGCAACAACTCCAGTTTCGAGTGACCCAAAACATGATCAAAGGACATCGAAACCTTTCGTATGATATACCGTTGGAAAGGTATAGATATCTATTTTTAACTAATTTTTATGGAATAAGGTTTTGATGTCTTTAGAAAGAGATATGGTCATTTGAGTGACCAAAGGTCAGATTTTGACAACACCAAGATTACACAAACTCAAGGTATAAGACCATGAGACCTAAGACAAAACCAATAGAAGAATGGGACATTCTCAAGTGGTCACTCATCGTACTAAGTCAAGTACACCATCGTGCTTGTGCGTACGATTCTGATCAATCACCGGGAAACAAATTACATCACACAAAACCACACTTAGGTCTAACAACAAAGTGCACGTGTGAAATGTGTAATGGATGCACACATATAAACAATTAGAACACAAATGCAAGATGAACAACGTATGCATGAAGCGTGTATGTGCACCTAAACTCTTCAAGACACAAAGTCAAGTGAATATACCTTTCGCTCTTGAAGTCACAGAGATGCTTCGAAGCTTGTCATCGAGAACCTAAGCTCACATTACAAAATCATCCCCAATGTGGTTTATCATGAAATAAGCCAATCATAAAATAGAGATCCTTACGGTGATCATTGATGGCAAGCATGTTAGTCTATGCAATGATTGTAGGCAAGGATAATGAACGTCCACCCCTATTTGTCATGTAGAGTAAATGAATCGTTTATTTAGTGGTCATCTAAATTTAAATTTAATATATAATTAAAAACTGTGGATTTCACCGTATTAATGTTTCAAAACAATGGATTTTGGTTTGTACATATTATCCTAATAAGATTTGCGATTACAAAACAACAACATTTATCACTCTATTTATTAAGCGTTTGGAAATCTATTAGACAACCTAAATGTTGTTTACACGTTAGATCAGGTAAATAGGACGTTTATCATGAAAATAACACAAAAAACAAAGTTGATGTGAATTAGGTAAATACATAGGGCATGCATGCATGGTGTGGGGCGATTGACCGTAGAATTGGAAAATATACATGCATGTTATTATATAAAAAGCAAATTGCACTAAACTCCCCATCAAACTCCCTATAGGTTTGGAGTTTGACCGTTAAGTGTGAGGGTTGGCCGTTAAAAATCGGTGAAAGACGGAAATACTCCTTTTACATTGAAAAAGAATTAAAAAAAATTTTAAAAAAGAAGAAAGATTGATCTCCACAGTCGATGGACAGTGGAGATAAAATTTAAAAAAAGGAAAAAATATCATTTTTTAAAACCTTATTTTCCAATTATTCTCCATTTTTAAATATTATTCAATTATTTACATATTATTTTATAAAAAATCTTCAAATGACTAAAATACCCTTAGTCAAACTTGGTCAACGATTAAGTTTGTCTAATGGCATGGGAAGTGAATATTAATTAACAATAAAGTTATATCTTAGTGTAAAAGGTCAAACATCATGGGAGTTGGTGCAATTTGCTCTTATTTAAATTTTAAAATCATTGATTTAAAAAGTGAATTAACGAAATTTGGTGTGTATATACGATCGTAATAAGATTTGTGATCACATACATAAGAATGTGATCACTCTCGTGTATAAGCATATAGAGTTCTATTAGACGATTCAAATGTTGTTTACGTGTACCATCAGATAAATTGATTGTTTCCCATGAAAAAAACTCAACAATTGAAGCTAATAAGAATTGAACAATGCATGGGCTGCGTGTAGTAAGATTAAATTGCTCTATCTCGGGAAACGAAACATGCAGCCAATTACTTTGAATTGGAAAGATTAAATATTGTGTACATTCGATCGTAATAAGTTATGTAATCACATACTAAATAATGTGATCAGTCTCGTATTTAAGTATATGGAATTCTATTAAACATTCTAAATGTTGTTTCTATGTTCGATCGAATAAACACAACTTACATAAATACATTAAGCATGCATGCATGGGGTGGGATAAACCCGTCCACGGTTCGGTTCCGGGCCGGTTTCGGTTCGAAACCGGTGGTTCCGGTTCCGTGGAGAGGGCAAACCGAACCGAATTGTCAATTTTCGGTTTTGGTTCGGTTTTTAACCGGCGGTTTGGCGGTTTCAGTTCGGTTTCGGTTGCAAAACCGGCGGTTCCGGTTCGGTTTCGGTTCGGTTGATTTTTTTTTTTCCGTTTTTTTGTTTTTTATATCAAAGTTTATATATATTTTTTAAATATCAAAATACATTTAAAAAATTGAAAAAAAAATTTAACTTTTTTTTAAATTTCAAATACATATCAAATTAATCAAACTTAACATATAACAACTATACTACTATAGTCTAATTAATACTAATTAAAATTTGACAAAGCTTAAATATAAAAATTTGCACAAATATTTTTATTTGTAATCAAACTTCATTTATAACATAAGGTCTATCACTCCATTACTCTATTGTATTCGATATTCATATTAAATATTCAATAAAATATTACAATTATCTCAATATACAATTGAACTGTTGAAGTGTTTTACAATCAATGTGTAAACTAAAAGAAATTGACATTGATTAATAAATAAAAATTTACAATTGAATGAATATATATATATATAATATTATATATATATATATATTTTATATATATAATATAATATATATATATATATATATATATATATATTGGCCTTGCACTTAATTTTGACCACAATTAAGTTGCATACGTATCCTCCACCAATGTAGAGGAATCAAAGGCTACGTAGTTCTTTTACCTTTAATTAGATGATCGATGTTGGAGGTTGGAAGTTTGAATGGATTCTATTTGCTGCCTTCTGTTCCCATGGTTTGGTCATCTTCGAAGAAATCATTCACTATCTCCGGCTCGAGTTCTTGTTGTCTGAATTTTACCTTTGTCCAATCATCAACACACGCTTGGGCTTCAAGTGATTGTGGACACAGAACCAACCGTCTTGGTTCCAAAATATTTCCACCTGCATTAAATTCTTGTTCCACAGCAACAGTAAAAACCGGCGTTCCAAGAATTTGTTTGGCAATAATAGCTAAAATTGGAAATACTTTTTCATGATCCTTCCACCAAACCTGGATACTAAATTCACTATCTTCTAAAAATTCATGATTGGTTTGTAAATACCGGTCAAGCTCAGAAATCGAGCCAGATGAGGATGAAGAAGATGTTCGTAATTTTTTGGCTCTATCGGAAAATAATCGATCCCCTAAACCCTTTAATTTAAATCTTGAGGAAGAAGTAGTACCATCAGATGTGGGTTGTGGTTGTGAAACCGAAATGTTCAAAGACGGACCATATATTTTAAGATATTCATCATATAATTCATATAGCAAAGTCTTAACAGAATTACAATAATTAAGAATATCAACTTCTATTCCTAAACTATTCATCATATAATTCATATAGCAAAGTCTAAACTATTTTTTTCAAATTGAAGGACATGTGTCGTCGTGTAATTGGTTCATATTTTTTTTTTAATTGTAAACCGCCGGTTAAACCGCCGGTTTTAACCGACGGTTTCGGGCGGTTTCATCCGGTTTCGGTCGGTTTTTGGCCGGTTTTGGTCGGTTTTTCGCAAGGCCAAACCGAAACCGAACCGGCTTCAACCGGTTTTGTAACCGCCGGTTTCGGTTTCGGTTTCGGTTTCGGTTTTCCAATTTCGGTTCGGTTTTTAACCGCCGGTTTAATCAAACCGTGGACACCTCTAGGGTGGGATGATCCTGTATTAAATTGGCCAATTGGGTTGCATGTTGTTAGTTAAATTTAAAAAACATTATTTGATGTTTAAATTTAAATTACATTCATTGCTGTTTAAATTTGAAAAGAAATGATTGTTTTAGCCAGAGAACAATGAATGATGCCAAAATTTGAATTGGCTTGGATTAAATGATCACCTGTTGTACAAGTTTTCAGGTTAACAACAAATAAAAAATAACTTGTGCTGGTCACGTGAGGGGTAATCTTTTTTAAGGAGTATTATCAATTTAGCCCCTGAATTATGGTGAAACATTAAATTTTTAAACGCATTTGCTTTCTTACAACCCGTGTTCCCTTACTTTTAAGAAATACATCAAATGGGTGATAGGTCCTTATGTTAGTCAACCGTTAGTCAAACATAACGGTTCCAGTTGAAGTTTAGTCTTTAAACTGGAATATGCCATGTGTCAGCTCAAAAATAAACAAAAAACAATTAAATATTAATATATATATATATATATATATAATTAGAAATTTAAAATAACTTAAGAAAAACAAAATATTGAAAAAAAAAAAGAAAAGAAAATTTGATAGTCTCTATAGTCCAACTATTGAGATGGAGGATGGAGAATCGGAGATAGGATCTCCATCTATACGACTTGGCACTCTGTTGAAACCATTGCTTCCCACACTGTTCATCTTTATGGTTGTCACCTTCCGCCGTCCATCTCCATCGTTGCCTCCCTTCACTGTCGCCGCCGTCGTCTCAAGCACAATCACTATTGTCAAACACCGATCAATCATCAAATTCTCCAAGTCATTGTCTGCCTACATCGCCTCAAACACTACCTCCATTGTCAAACAAAACCAACAAAATCAAATAAATACCACAATAATCAAACATCACCGCCGAATATAAAACAATAAATAAATAAAACCAAGCAACTAGATGTAAATGATTTCTTAGGGATTTGAACCGATGACCGCGGAAGCGTCATGCCTAATATACGCCCATAACTCATAGCAACTAATAACGTCAATAGCAGAAAAATAAGATGAGAGAAAATAAACCAATCACAACACAAGATATACGTGGAAAACCCAAATCGGGTAAAAAACCACGGGCCGTCATGACGACGGAGAAAGTTCCACTATATGATAAATTGTTACAACCATATACTCCAGGATTCTCTCTCACACCTCAACCCCAAACCACGCTCATAACGCTCACAAGATCCTCATCAAGAACCCCCCAATATCCCCTAGGTCTCCCCTGAATATCACCCACGGATCTCTAACTTGATCCACTGATATTCCCCTGGATCCTTCCCCGGATATTCCCTTGGGTCTCTCACCCGGATCTCACCACTCTCTGATGTTACATGGTGTTTCTTTTGACTCCACACAAAATAACCTAATTACAAGGTCTATTTATACTAGCTATAGGAAGTTTAAGAGAAAAGGAAATCCTACTCCTAAACATATAAGAATTACTTGTTCCACATAAATACTATTTCCTATTTATGACAAGTCTTCTTGTAAAGAGTATTCCTTTTCCTTCAAGCACAAGAACTTCCCAAAAGAATTACTTTCCTTTTCCGCTGAAGGTTTCCTTTTCCACACATGCTTATGATTGACTACGATTCGGGTCACAGTTGCGCACCCGCTTCCTAAATCGTTACAAGTCACCTGGAATGCACTGCGTTTCCTTCCGGAATCTGATTCTTCAGTTCTTCTTCGGTCTTCAAATCTCCCTCAAACACCATCTCCAACTTTCAAACGTTATCCCATGTCTCCAGGAAGTTTCACATCAGTTGAGTCTCATTTGGTTAATATCAGGTTCACTTGAGAATACGAGCCAAAACCTAACAATTCTCCCATTTGGCTTGAATTCTCAAGACCTTTGTCCAAAGCCACGACTCTCATCACCGAGAATCAACATACCCCACCACAAGGTATAACCACTTAGGAACGAACCATCCTAAGATATTTTTTTTTTTATGTTCGTTGTTCCGGCACCATGTCGAAATAACCTGGTGAAATTGTGGTGCAACTCCTCACGTCAGATTACCAGGGAGTTCGTCAGCCATCGACATCTTTGTCCACCATACACCTTGCATCACTTTCTGACCAATGCCTTGTGCACAATTATGGACCACTAGCAGCAACATATCCTCTTCCATGGCCAGTGGGGAAAACTGCCAAAAGGATAAACATGTCCTTACATCACCCAACCCAGTGAAAGACCTTTTGTCCTTGCATCACATACCTGGTGAAAGACTTGCTACTAGAACCGGGAGTGCTTTGCCGGATAAGCCCCACACCACCACCAGAGACTTCGAGCGTTCAATTTTTTTTTTTTTAATAATACGCATACAAGAGTTTTTTTTTTTTATCGCCTTATGTAACCCAGATTGGATCTCCATGACTTGTACTTGCCACAACAAGCCAAAATTCTCCTTCATCTCTATTTTTCTTTTCATCAAACCCTACTGAGTTCGAAACCGCTTTCAAGACGTATCTCCATTGCTAAACCCATATTAGGCAACCATCATCATCATCCCAATACCACAAAGTCCTCCATACGATCTCCCGTAAAGACTTGACACCGCCATCGCCGAACCATATGGCTCTGATACCAATTGTTAGGGATTTGAACCGATGACCGCGGAAGCGTCATGCCTAATATACGCCCATAACTCATAGCAACTAATAACGTCAATAGCAGAAAAATAAGATGAGAGAAAATAAACCAATCACAACACAAGATATACGTGGAAAACCCAAATCGGGTAAAAAACCACGGGCCGTCATGACGACGGAGAAAGTTCCACTATATGATAAATTGTTACAACCATATACTCCAGGATTCTCTCTCACACCTCAACCCCAAACCACGCTCATAACGCTCACAAGATCCTCATCAAGAACCCCCCAATATCCCCTAGGTCTCCCCTGAATATCACCCACGGATCTCTAACTTGATCCACTGATATTCCCCTGGATCCTTCCCCGGATATTCCCTTGGGTCTCTCACCCGGATCTCACCACTCTCTGATGTTACATGGTGTTTCTTTTGACTCCACACAAAATAACCTAATTACAAGGTCTATTTATACTAGCTATAGGAAGTTTAAGAGAAAAGGAAATCCTACTCCTAAACATATAAGAATTACTTGTTCCACATAAATACTATTTCCTATTTATGACAAGTCTTCTTGTAAAGAGTATTCCTTTTCCTTCAAGCACAAGAACTTCCCAAAAGAATTACTTTCCTTTTCCGCTGAAGGTTTCCTTTTCCACACATGCTTATGATTGACTACGATTCGGGTCACAGTTGCGCACCCGCTTCCTAAATCGTTACAAGTCACCTGGAATGCACTGCGTTTCCTTCCGGAATCTGATTCTTCAGTTCTTCTTCGGTCTTCAAATCTCCCTCAAACACCATCTCCAACTTTCAAACGTTATCCCATGTCTCCAGGAAGTTTCACATCAGTTGAGTCTCATTTGGTTAATATCAGGTTCACTTGAGAATACGAGCCAAAACCTAACATGATTTGGGGTTGAATTAATTGTTCTTTTACTTTTTAATCTGCAGATTTCAACTGCAATTAAATATCATTTATTTTGTCAATGAAAACCGCAACAGTAAATCTATTGGAGATCCCGAGCAATTAATTCAACTTGCAGATTTCGAAACTTAGTTCAACCTCGCAAAACAATTAATTCAACTTCTTTGATTTGGGGTTGAAATATGTATATTCAACCTCACGAATCTTCATCGAACCGATCGACCACCTTCCAAACTCCATGCTTCTCCAGTTATTCTATTCTTCAACAAGATCGGCGATGTCAACGCCCTCGGCTGACGTTCCGTCGTTTCCCATTGCTTCCACTTCTAGGTCCTCTGGTCTCAAACGTGGTCGTTTGTATTGACCGTGTTAGCTCTGACAGCCAAAAACGTGGTTGTTTCCCGTTGCATCCATTTGTGGTTTATGTTTCCAGTTTTTTTTATTATTATTGTTGTTATGTTTTTAATATATATATATCTTTTAACTTAACCGTCCGAGATGGATGGTGAAGATCTTTTTTTCTTTAAAATTTTTTCTTTAATTTTTTTTTCATTCTTTTAAGATATTAAATCAAATTCACTCATGACATAACATATGATTATATGACTGTGAATTAAGTGTTCCTTATTTATTATTTATATATATCATATTATCTAATCGCATTATTATATATAATTATATAATATGAAGAGTTCCTATTTATTAAAATTATATATTATTTATTGTAAAAATAAATATATTTATTATAAATAAAAATATATAATATAATATAAATACATTATGAATATTTGTTTATTTAAGTTTCTTCACTCCATAAACTACCATGTGTCTTTATTCATTTGTATTAATATAAAAATATAATACGAAGAGTCCCTATTTATTAAAATTATATTTTATTTATTATAAATATAAATATATAATATAATATAAATATATATTGAATGTTTTTTTTATTTAAGTTTATTCTCCTCATAAGCTATTATGTGTCCATATTCATTTGCATTAACAGTAATGTGTTCATATTCATTTGCATTAATATAAAAATATAATATGAAGAGTCATATTTATTAAAATTATATATTACAAATGGCTCTTTACTCAATCCTCCAAAGTTCAAGCCAATTAAAATCAAATTAAAGTGATCCAAAGGACTAATCATAAACGTTCAGAGAAAATACATGATCAAGACTTGAGACATAGTAGCCTTCGAGTAGATATTCTTCTTTTGTGGTAAACCCTAGCGTACCAATCAAATTAGGCCAACATTGCTGATAGTGCTTATGGTGCGACAATATCCATGACCTAAATATGTATCACCGTCGAGGAAGAAGATGATGATTTGTCCAGTGCAAGCTTGAAGCTAATTGCACTATTAAAATACTTTCAACGATCCATAACATGGTTTCTACAAATTGCACAGTTCTTCTCAACATATCTACTTGATATATAACAAAAAATCACCATCAAAACTCTCATAACACCCAAAAAAAAATATAATTAAAATAAAGAAAAGCAAATATGTCAGTGTAGTTGCATGCAACAACATACTTCAAGTGACAGGACCCGCCCCGACTCATATCTTGAGTACGAGGGAATCCTGTGAAAATCTTATATTTCTATCTTAAATATGAAGCTTCTAAAAAGCATGACAGAAAATCATATAATTTTCAATGTGGCTTCTAACAAATTTTTAAACAATCTCATTGGCTTTTCAAACTTTCTCACATTGTAATTTATAAGTGCAATTTAAAAATGTGGTTTATGGCCCATTATCAAATATACTATATTTAAAATCATATATCTGCTTTCTTTGCGTTGGACTCATCATGCTGAATATTTACATATTCAAAAATATATATGAAAAATATTGACATCTGAAAAATATACACATTTGTTGCTTTAATTAAAATAATGCAACTACCATTTCTATTATCACATGTGGCCCATCTCACGATACTAAAGAGTCTGCACGAACTTGGTGATCACCTGAGAAAAACGGTTTAAAATAAAAGAATGAGCGCTATCGCCTAGTGAGTGGAAATAAACTTTAAAACTAAAACTTTTCTTTTTTCTTATAAGTTTTACTAAAAACTATTATCTCTAAATAAATTTGAAATCATAAGTATCTTCTTTACTTTCGGGAAACAAATCTCTTTCTGAAAGACATTCTATACTTAATACACTTAAAATTCCAGATTTTCAGACAGATTTCTAGAGTTGTCAAATTTTATGTCAGGTTTTCAGATAGTTTTCCAGGTTTCCAGATAGATATCCAGATTTTCAGAAAAATTACGAGATTTTCAAAAAGTCTTCCAGATATCTAGATTCAAGTGTTTTATGAGAATTTTGAGAAAAGAAAAGAAAAAGAAGAATATTGATTTATTCATGCTTTCATTAAAGTGTTTTTAAAGATTATATATGTATGTTCAGAAAGCTAAAAAAGTTTTTAAATATTGATCAGATTTTAAGATATCAGATATGTACCCTCCCCAGCAGATTATATTCAGATTATTGGCCTTTGGGGCTACTCTGCACGTGTATGTGAGAACTCTGCACGTTTGATTGATTTCATCGTGTATGTGAGATGTTTTTCAGATTATTGGCCTTTGGGGCTGCTCTGCACGTGTATGTGAGAACTCTGCACGTTTGATTGATTTCATCGTGTATGTGAGATGTTTTTCCCCTGCTCTGCGTGTGCATTGAGATGCTTTGCCACGTACATGAGAAAACTTCCCCTAGGTACTAGTTTGGTATTTAGTTTTCAGAATTTATATATTACTGATTATGATCAGTAGAGAAAAGATTTCAGATCATCAGAAAAGATTTTCAATATTTTATATTTTGTAAAATCAGAAAATGTTTTTACTATATTATAGTATTGACAGACAAAAGTGTTTTAAAGAAAAGATTTTTAATTAATTCTCAACTTAGAGAACAATTCCAAATTCAAGAAGAGATACATCATTTAGAATAGAAATACGGATTCAGGAAGAGATTCGGAATTTAGAATGAGATATAGAAATGTTTTCTACAGATTAAGTTTAGCTCAAGAAATATAGAATTCAGAAAGAAATAGAGAAGAGTGTTCTACAGATAATAGTTCCAGATTAAGTTTATTAAGTATAGAATGTTGTTCAGAAAGAGATTTTGTTTCCCGAAAGTAAAGAAGATACTTATGATTTCAGATTTATTTAGAGATAATAGTTTTTAGTAAAACTTATAAGAAAAAAGAAAAGTTTTAGTTTTAAAGTTTATTTCCACTCACTAAGCGTTAGCGCTCATTCTTTTATTTTAAACCGTTTTTCTCAGGTGATCATCAGGTTCGTACAGACTCTTTAGTATCGTGAGATGGGCCACATGTGATATTAGAAATGGTAGTTGCATTATTTTAATTAAAGCAGCAAATGTGCATATTTTTTAGGTGTCAATATTTTTCGTATATATTTTTGAATATGTAAATATTCAGCATGATGAGTCCAACGCAAAGAAAGCAGATATATGATTTTAAATATAGTATATTTGATGATGGGCCATAAACCACAGTTTTAAATTGCACTTTTAAATTACAATGTGAGAAAGTTTGAAAAGCCAATGAGATTGTTTAAAAATTTGTTAGAAGCCATATTGATAATTATATGATTTTCTGTTATGCTTTTCAGAAGACTCATATTTAAGATAGAAATATAAGATTTTCACAAGATTCCCTCGTACTCAAGATAGGAGTCGGGGCGGGTCTTGCCAACTTGGTATCAGAGCATCGGTTTAAGATTTTATGGACATTTTACAGTTTCATGCATCATGTTTTCATTCGGTTAAATAAAGTTTTATTTTTATCATGCATCACTGTGGCCAGTTTCGCACGAAACCTGTGAAAGATCGTAATTAGCAGCAGAAGTTAGTGTAGAACAGATTAAGCATAGTAAAGTTGAGTAGAAGTTATGTGAATGTTATAGTAGTATCAATAAATCGGATGAGTTAGCTTTCTAGAAGTTTCAATAGCACTTATTAGAGTATATGTTTATTGATGAGAATTGTGAGACAAAAAGTTACGAGCAAGAAACCAAGAACTCAAGAATCATGTGAATTTCGAGGACGAAGTTCTCTTAAGGGGGGAAGAATTGTAAGGTCCAGTTCCAGAAATTTTTTCAAGTCTGGATTCCAAACCCAAACACATAACCCAAGGATCCAGTTAGATAGCCCAGAAGCCCACGTCTAGACCCAAGTTGACCCAAGTCAACAATCCATTTGCATTTATAAAGTCCAAGACCGTGCTAGTCCAAGCCCAAACTTGAAATCCATTTGGTTGAAGTGGGGTTGAAGTCAGATTAGTATAAAATAAAATAATAAAAAGTAAAGCAAGGTGCAAGTGTTGGTGAGTGGTGGGTTAGGTGGCAAAGCAAGAGGTGGGATAATAAAGAAAAAGAAAGGAGATAGATAGAGAGTGGGGAGAAGGCGTGCATTAATATAAAAAGAGAAATAGAAGATAAGAGGGGTGGCGGTGGAGAAGAACAGAAAGATGACAAAAGAGAGAAATAGAGAGAGAGGAGTCAGGCGTCCAAAACAAGAGAAAACAGAGAGAGAATTCCAGCAAAATGAAAAGAAAGAAGAAAAGAGAAGTAGATCGTTAGAGAGAGAGAGAGAGAGAGAGCTACCGAGAGATAGATATATGCAGGAGAGAGAAGCATATTTCGGTTGGGCAGCAAAAAGAAGAAAGAAAGAATAGGATGAAAGAAGAGCAGCCGAGAGTGTGAGAGAGAAGAATAGGAGAGAGGAAGAGATAGAAGAATAGGAGAGAGGAAGAGATAGAAGATGATGAATAGTTCACTGAGACATGCAAATAAGTCATCCTAGTTCGATGATGTTCCAAATATAATTAATTATTAGATTTCCCAGTAAATCCTGAATTGAGTTTTATATATTTTAGGTATCTCTTGGGCTAAACTTAATCCGTAGAAAACATTTCTATATCTTATTCTAAATTCTGAATCTCTTCCTGAATCCGTATTTCTATTCTAAATGATGTATCTCTTCTTGAATTTGGAACGTTCTCTAAGTTGAGAATTAATTAAAAATCTTTTCTTTAAAACACTTTTGTCTGTAAATACTATAATATAGTAAAAACATTTTCTGATTTTACAAAATATAAAATATCGAAAATCTTTTCTAATGATCTGAAATCTTTTCTCTACTGATCATAATCAGTAATATATAAATTCTGAAAACTCTATACCAAACTAGTACCTAGGGGAAGTTTTCTCATGTACGTGGCAAAGCATCTCAATGCACACGCAGAGCAGGGGAAAAACATCTCACATACGCGATGAAATCAATCAAACGTGCAGAGTTCTCACATACACGTGCAGAGCAGCCCCAAAGGCCAATAATCTGAAAAACATCTCACATACACGATGAAATCAATCAAATGTGCAGAGTTCTCACATACACGTGCAGAGTAGCCCCAAAGGCCAATAATCTGAATATAATCTGCTGGGGCGGGTACATATCTGATATCTTAAAATCTGATCAATCTTTAAAAACTCTTTTAACTTTCTGAACATACATATATAATCTTTAAAAACACTTTAATGAAAACATGAATAAATCAATATTATTCTTTTTCTTTTCTTTTCTTTTCTCAAAAGTCTCATAAAACACTTGAATCTGGAAATCTGGAAGACTTTCTGAAAATCTGGTAATCTTTCTGAAAATCTGGATATCTATCTGGAAACCTGGAAACCTGGAAATCTATCTGAAAACCTAACATAAAATCTGACAACTCTAGAAATCTGTCTGAAAATCTGAAATCTGGAAATCTAACTGGAAATCTGTAAATCTATAAATCTAACAGAAAATCTGATATTCTAGAAATTTTTCTGAAAATATGTCTGAATATACGTTAACTATTCGTCTTTCTAAATCTTAATTCTATAACTAATCTATTTCTGGATTCTGGAAATGCACGCTTTTCTTAAAATATCTCAAATAATCTAAAAATTCTATTTTCAAATGAACAAACCGTTTATTTCTATTAATCAAAGCTAATATTCAATTCTAAAATAATTAACCATATTATAAATAAATAATTTCTGGAACCGGACCTTACACCAAGCCTATAGAGCAACATTTTGAGATAGAGAGTAGAGATTGATTGACGGATGGATGTGTGAAAGATTGGATGAAGATAGAGTTTATATAGAGAATTGGCATCATTATTGATTTGTATTCTCACATGAACATTACATGTCTTGCATGAGGGTTACTGAAAAGACTTAAAATCAATTGGTGTGATTATGAAAAGTTAATAGAGGCAATCAAGTCATCATGTAACTGATCATAACATTAATTGGTTGCCATTGATGTTTTCATTTACAAAAAGGATTTAATGTTATATTATAATATGATATGCCTTAAAAATAGATGGAAAATGTATATATATATATATATATATATATATAGTTCTTTTCTCCTCGGTGTGCACTGATATAACTTATATCAATGCGTTGCATGTGAACCACTGATTATGGAGAAGTTTTGACAAGTGCATACACATTGAGTCAAAGTATGTAAATCTAATGGTCCACAACCAACGTACTGATAAAGTTATATCAATGCGTACTGACTTGAAAATTTCTGTATATATATACACACACATATATATATATATATATATATATATATATATTGAAGTATGCCTAGATATCTAGGGGAGATAACTACTCCCACAATTCGGAAAGAAAACTCCCCACACATGCTTGAAAAATATGCATGTGTGATTTGAACCCCTCACCGCTTACGTGGAAGGGGGGTACACTACTAGCTCAGCTAAGAGGTGATGTGTAATAATAATAATAATAATAATAATAATAATAGTAATATTAAATAGATGAAATAATAAGCGCCTAAATTACATTTAAAATAATCTTATTAAATTGAAAAAAGTAAAAATCAAATACAAACTTTAAACAAAAGCACAAAAGTTAAATTGAAATTAATCATTTTAAATGATATGATTTATACCATAATTCATAATTTACATGAATATATATATATATATATATATTATCATATTATGATATACTATATCATAGATCATATATAATAATAAGATATAATATTCCCTTTAAAAAAAGATATAATATTATGATATATGATATAATATATGTGATATGACTATATATATATATATATATATATATATATATATATATATATATATATATATATATAGCAGTAAATACACTCACCTCCTTTGAAGTTTGGCATAAATACAACTAGCGAGTAAGTATGAGTTTATCTATTCATACTTCTCATTCTCTTAAAATTGAACTAATAAAAATACAAAATTACCTTTAGTTATTAAATTTTAAAAAAAATAAAGATAATCATTTTATGAAAAAACAATTAAATTAAATTAGTTGAAGATAATTAGTTCAATGAAATATAATTAAAAAAACATTTTAAAATGGAGAAATGAAAAACTAATTTTAAAATTTTAAATTATCTTCTCTCTTTTTTTTTTTACAATTATTAAAGGTTAGTTATTAAAAATGAAAATAATTTAATGGATTAAAAAAAATTTATTTTTAAATTTTAATTTTATAACAATCAAAAAATAATTTTAATTTAAAAATGAAGATAATTTTAAGATAATAACAATATTTTTTATTTTCTTTAAAAATAGCACAAAAAAATAATGAATAACTTAAAACTTTAAAAATATATTATTTTAATTTTAAAATTATTATGTTTTATTTAAAAAATTATAGTCAATTAATTTAATTGTTTATTATAAAATGATTATATTCATTTTTAAATTTGAATAACTAAGGGCAATTTGGTCTTTTACATACTTGATATCTAGCTGCATTTATGTCAAACTTCAGGATAGGTGAGTGTTTATACTATATACTATATACTATATATATATATATATATATATATATATATATAAACACACACACACACACATACACACACACAATAATTATAATTTTAAGAACATTAATGAAATCATATTAAAAAAAACATTAATGAAATAACACTTGCCGATTTCTGGTTGAAAGAAGCTATTTTTATATGATTATATATGATATAGAGGTTGGGCGTGGGGGCAAACTTGGCCCCTCCCCCAAACCCATTCCCCAATTTCCCCCAAAATATATATATATATATATATATATAAATTATTTTAATTTTAATTATATCTAAAGTTTTAACAATTAAAAAAACTAATTTATTATAATATTAACCTGAGTTAGTAGTTATTAGTTAGTACTTAGTACATGAGTATTGATTGAAGATGTAAATTTTAAATTTGATTTGTTGTGTAATACTTTATTAGAAGTATTTGTATTTATTTTGGATTTCTTTAAATCAATTATATATTTTAGAACGAATATTTTGATTACTTTTTATATTAAATATTTTAACAGGGTTAAACTAGATATTGGAATGACCAGATTCCAAAATCAAAATTCCGATTTTTGGATTAGAAATTGAAAATTGAAAATTTAGAATTGAAAATGAAAAATAAATGGGGGAAATGGGGTTTGAGGGGGGGGACCTCCCCCAAAATGTCCCCATCCCCAGTCCCCCCAAATGGGTTTTAAGGAAGGTGGTGGGGGTTGGGGGACCCTCCCCTGCCCCATTAGGCCCCCACGGCCATCCCTAATATAATAAGATATGATTACAAGAACATTAATGAAATCCTATTAAAAATAACATTAACAAAATGACATGTGGCAGCTTCTGGTTGAAAGAAACTATTTTTATATTATTATATGACATGTGGCAGTTGTCGGTTGAAAGAAGCTATTCTTATATGTTTATATATGGAATAATGCTTAACATCCCACCTAAAATCTCATCTTTTTCATCCCAACACATGTGGCATGTGAGGTGTCAAATTGTGAATGGATGTATATTAATGATGTTTTATCTCACCAATTGCATGTATCCATTCACCATTTGACATTTCAAGTGCTACATGTCTTAGGATGAAAAAAGTGAGATGTATATCATTACCGTTACATATGATATGATATGATTATAAGAACATTAATGAAATTCTATTAAAAATAACATTAATGAAATGACACGTGGCAGCTTCTAGATGAAAGAAACTATTTTTATGACAGCTTGTGGTTGAAAGAAGCCGTTTTTTTTTATATATGATATATTATCAATGAAAGAACTACATATATAAGAGCACTAATGAAATGACTTGACATGTGGCAGCTTTTGGTTGAAAGAAGTTATTTTTATATTATTATATAAGATAGTGTAGTACTTTATCTAAATTTGGAGTCCAAATAATGTGGTATACCTAAAATCTAATCATTCCAATAATGTAATTCTAATACAAATAACAATAATGCTACTTTGTCCAAATTTGGTACTCAAATCTAGTGCCCAAATGATGTGGCATCACTATAATCCATTCATTTAAATTGTACAATTTAAATGAATGGATTATAGTGATGCCACATCATTTGGGCACCAGATTTATACACTAAATTTAAACAAAGTAGCATTATAAAATAAATTAAGGATCCATATTATTTGGACATCAGATTTGTGCATCAAAATTGAACAAAGCAGCATTATACTACTTTATTATATATGATATGATATATTATTAGCCTTTTATTTAATTGCCAATATAAACTGTCTTTCGTATTTTTATTGTAACTTTGCATTCAGCATTATGCAATAAGAAACTCTGGCCTCATTTTCTTCTCTTTCATTCTTTGTTTTGCATGAGATTATTAGATAGTGAGAATTTGAAATATTTGGTTCAGGTGCGCCATTCTTTTCTTAATTTCTCGGTTTTAATCTGCAGCACTCTATTAATTGTATTATATACTTAATTTCAGCTGCTCTTGTGTCTCTAACAATTTGATGCAAGCTTGCGTTTGTGTGCTGTGATTTTCGTGTATTTTCTTGCGGTTTTGTGTGTGTGTGTTTTTTTTTAATTTATTATTATCATTTTAAGCAACAGATGGATCAAATACTGATATTGCTTTTTGAAGTTTATGATTTGTATTTGAAAATGAATAATGTGTAATTTCATTTGGAAGAAAATAATTTTTATTATTTTACAGACGAGCTGCTTTATTGCCAAAATTTTGGATCAAGAAACAAACAACACAATGACTTTCGTTAAACAGAATAGTGAGTTGTTACTAGAGAGAAGAGGTGGCCCTGGCAGTATTTTTGATTATCCAGGTTATTTTCGAGTTGCATCTCGTGGAAGGAGGTTCGGGCGATTTATAAAGATGAGATTTTCGCATTCCGTGTTTGTTCTTGCTGCACTCGTTTTAATATATTTTGCTAACTTTGGCTTCAAAGCTTTCTTTCATGGTGAGACTGCAGACTTTTCTTTATTATCTTGGTAATTTGTATTTGAAGAACAAACAGATATAGATAATTAGTATATGCAATTTGCAGTTACACAAGAAGCGCAACAAGAAAGTTCTAATGTTGTAAAGCCGCCAGAATGTAAGTGTAATTTGCTTGTATTGTCTAATGTGATTTTAATTGATATTTTGTTTCTTTTATTAGTTTTGTGTTGTTAGAGAGTATTAAGGCAATTTTTCTGTCTTATATCTTCCTCCTGATTTTGAAATATTTTCTTGCTCTTTCAGAAACAAATTTGAAGGTGGCCATGTGTTGCACCACCATATTGTTTCAGAACTTGGATGGAAATGTTCACATTACCATTTAAAATTAAAAGTTTGAACCCCATAGATAAGCAGAGTGCAATTGTGTTTAAAAACCAAATCAAGTTTTGTTAAATTTGTTTTGTAGCATGCCACAATTAGGAATGGCAATCGGAGCAATGGGGATGCGGGAGTTTGGGAGAGGTATCCTTTTTCTCCCCGTTTCCTACATTGTCCCAAATCCCCAATTCCTATTTTTTTTTTCCATTTTCTCTCATTTCCCCCATTTGATAGCATAAAAATAATTATTAGGACTTAGTCATTCAAATAAAAATTAGACATTCAAAATTCAAATAAATTTAAGAGTTTGGTAGGTTATAAATTTAAGTGTTGAAAAAGTATATATCTATATGAATAGGGGCAGACCCACCTTTGAACCAGGTGGGGCCCGTGCCCTACCTCAAATTCTTTAAAAAAAAATTGGTTTTGTATTTTTATATAGATATATACATATAAATAACATTATATACAACTCAATGTCTTCCAGCAAAGCTGGTATTTCACTTCCATTTCAATCTCATGTTTTGAGTTCAATTCCTAGTACTAGTATTTTTCAAGCAAAACAAATATTTTTTTAATGTCTTTTATATTTTACACAATTTTCCACTTCCATCTCAAATTATCTTATTCTTCAACAACAAAACAACTCACATATTTTTTTTTTAATGTCTTTTATATTTTACACTCTTTTCCAATTCCATCTCAAATTATCTTATGCTTCAACAACAAAACAACTCACTTTCTTTTTCATGTCATTGTCAACTACTTAACTGCCCATTATTTGTGATTACCTGATTCAATTTTATTTTATAGTAAATTATCTATTATTTTTATTGAATTTATCTTATTTCTAATAATTTTAGTTTGATATACCTAACACATCCATCAATAAACTCTAAAATCTCAAATTTTATTTTTTGTATTAAAATACTCAATCTATTATTATGATTCATTTTATTTTATCATAAGTATTTTCTTTATTTTATAATTTTAATTTATTTAGAATCAATAAATCAATAATTAGAAGAATAAAAAATTCAAAAACATATCTAGTAATATTTATTAATTAATTATTTTTATATAAATTTAAAGTGAATTCACTATAAATACAAAAAAAAAAATTATTATTATAAAATTAAATTGTAATTTATGTTTTTATGGATAAATATTATAATTTATCATTGTTTATGTTGTTTCTCTTATTATTATTTATTTTTTAATATTATATTTCTTGTTTTTATTTCTTTTGAATGTTAGATTGTTTAATTCATCTTGAGTAAAAGTATTCTATTTGTTTAATTTTATTTAAACTTCATTATACTGTCAATTTTTTTTTTATATAAAAAACTCATTTTATTATGATCTTAAATTTTAAGAATTTTTTTATATAATTGTTATTTTGTTCAAATGTCTTATCTCATTAAAATTTCTAGGTCCGCCACTGTATATGAAGGGTTAAAAATAGAAAACTAAGAAAAATGAATAATTATTAAAAAACACATTTTGTAATTCACCCCATCCCAACATGGGGATAGGGATTTTGGGTAAATTGGCGGAATATTTCAGCAAGTGCCCCCACAACAATGGTGGATTCAGCCTTGGCTTGACTAGACTACAGCACAACCAAGAATTTTGAAAAAAAAAATGTATTTTTAAATATAGACCATAATATAATAACCCAAATCTTCTTTTTACTCTTTAGCCCAAAATACTATATTTTAATCCGAAAAAAGCACATTAAACTTGAAAAAAAATCTTCATATCAACCAATTTATATTTTTTCTCATCAAACTTGCTGGTAACAAAAAATTAAGAATTCTGAACCCTAAAGCAAACTTGCTTCTTCACTCCATGCTCCATTTTGCATGGTTTTTTTTTGAACTTGTAGTTACAATCGATTCGGATTCCATATTATATGTTTTTACTTCTTTAAAGCCTCACAAGTCGAGATTTATGTTGGATAATATTATTGTATTTGCATGCATATATTTTTTTTCTTTTTGTGTGTGTGAGTGTTTTTTTAAACATGTAATTGAGAGTAACATTCTTTATGTTCCCTAACTAGGTGTAGTTTTTATTTTAATTAATGAACATTTTATTGTACAGTCGAGATTTTCCATTAAAATGAAAAATATTGTTTAATATTATATAATACATTTTTTTTCCTTTATTGTTAAATATTTTGACTAAATTTTCTAGGCAAAATCTGCTAGTTCATGTGAATGATATTTTGCGGTGCTAAATTCTTGAATTTGTTTTTGTTAATTTGACTCCATCATTCTGCTCTTTTTCCATCTTTCAGATCCTTCTTGCAAAATTGATTTTTTGGAGTCAGTTAATGATCTTGTTGAGCCCAAGGATTTCACGGATTTCAGGAATTTCACTCAATTTTCATTGGACTATATTGACAAAGAAGATGTTTCTTTTGGGACCAACATGTATAAACCTAGATTTGGAGGACATCAAACCCTCCAGGAAAGAGAAAAATCTTTTTATGCAAAAGATCACACTCTTCATTGTGGTTTTGTTAATGCGCCTGGATTTTCAAGCACTGGATTCGATTTGGATGAAAAGGACAAGACATTCATGAGTACCTGTAAGATTGTAGTATATTCTGCCATTTTTGGGAGCTTTGACTTTTTGAGGAAGCCTGCAAAAAATAAGGTAAAGAAAAAGCGGGAAAAAAAACTGGTAGAGAAAAGTTTCTTTCAAAGTTTTTTTTCTTTTTTCTTTTCTGTGTATCATGTCAATGAGACCAGATAATAAACAGCCATAGTCAAATACATTGTGTTCTTGTTGCAATTGAATGTTTTTATTGTTTCTCAGATTAGTGATTTCTCCCTGAAAAATATCTGCTTCGTTTTGTTTGTGGATGAGAAATCGCTATCAACATTGTCTTCAGAAGGAAATAATCCTGATGACAGAGGATATATTGATTTGTGGAGAATTGTCATTGTTAGGAACTTGCCATTTGATAACATATCTAAAAATCCAAAAGTGGCAAAATTTTTAGGACATCGTCTCTTCCCTTCTGCTAGGTAAGATTTGTTATCTATTGTATAATCCTCATTTCTCTACTTCTAATCCGACTAACCTTTTGGCTAAGCTGTTTCCTTGCTTACTTTTAGGTATTCAATTTGGATTGACAGTAAGGTGCGACTTGAGGCTGATCCAATGCTGATGATTGAACGTTTTTTATGGAGAACTGGATCGGAGTATGCCATTTCAAACCATTATGTTCGTCATTGTGTATGGGAGGAGGCTGCTAGAAATTTGTTTCTAAAAAAGGTCACTGCGACTGCCGTTGACGAACAGTTAAAAATGTACCAATCTGATGGCCTCACCAAGTTTGATCCTTCAAACCCAAATAATCTTCTTCCCAGTTGTACGTGTCTTATTGCCTTTTTTACTGTGTTGGATTTTGGCCTTTTCTTCTATCTCACGACATCATGAATGTTGGATGCTGATTCTTGAATCATGGACTTTGCAGATAACCCTGAATCTTGCCTTATTATTCGGGCCCATACACCAATGTCAAATTTATATTCATGTGTTTGGTTTAATGAAGTTGTTCGATTCACCAACCGTGATCAACTAAGCTTTGCATATGCTTACGTGAAACTGAGGAGAATGAATCCAAATAGCCCATTCTACCTCTATATGTTTAAGGTAATGGTTATATTTAGTGTTTGTGATATGTCAGATGTCATAACTCATTGCCTTGTATTGTTTAGTGCAAGCCGTTTATAATTGGTGATAATTGAGTTGGTTTTGAGGTAGTCCACTGCAATGGCATTATCTGCTCTTGATTGTTAGACATTGAACGTGGTAAACAACATATGTTACCTGCTGCAACAAAAAAAAATCAATTTAATCATTCTTCTTTCCATTTTATGTTGTTAATTCTATGCAGGATTGTGAGCGTAGATCAATGGCAAAGCTATTAGGTCATCGGCTGCTTCATGCGGTGGTGACTTAATTGATCAACTAAATCAAGTACGTTTTGATAGTTCTTTTCTTCTTCTCCTTATTATTATTATTATTATTTTGTCCTTTTGTTGTTGAATCTTATATGCCTAGCAAGGCAGGAGGAAGCAGACCTGATACGGAATTTTCCTCTTCACTAATAATGGTTGATTCTAGTTCCACGTAAAATTGAAATGATTATTAATTCTTTTCTCCTTAAGTGATTGCATAATTATTTGATTAAACCATAATAACTATAATGGGATAAAAATTTTCATTTCACTAATCCACGTGCATTCTTTGCAGGGACTTATGCCGGAACTATAATAAGTAACCTTACATCTACATGAAGCTTCCTTCCCATTCCACGAGAATGAAGCTTGGGTCCGTTTCATTATTAGACATGGATTAGGTTGACTTTGTGATGGGCAATAGTGAATAATTATCTAGATTGTATTAGTTGTCGGTAATTATCTCATGAGAGAATTGTTTAGATGTTTATCTATTTAAAAAAAAACCTATTTAAGTAATGTTAGCAGTTTATATTACTAAAATTTCTCGACAATGAGACGGAGTACTAACAATTTCTCAACAACAAACTAACATTGATTTTAGTATAAAAGGCAAATATTCTTCTACTTTTTGTCACGTAAATGATCCACAATCCCATAAGCTAATTGGGATAAACCGTAGGCATGGGGAACTCTACATTTTGGATGAGCTAGAGTACTATTTATTGCAGGTTCTTGTGGTGATTTGTCATTTTTTTCGTTTGTGATCTTCTTCTAGTTTTTATTCATGACATTCTAGTCTTGGTCATGTATCGACCTTTTGTATAAAATACTTAGCATCTATAGGAGCCTTGTAAGGTTCTAGTGTTTATGCTAAGACAAACCTAGAGGGGGATGAATAGGTCTTTGCCAAATATTCAAGGAATTAAATCGAACCTTTAATAAATCGAAACGTCAATTCTTCTCAATGTTAGAGATGTCTGTGTCGAGTCGAAACCTAGAAAATCGATGACCCCTGCTTTTTGGCAGCCTCCTACTTACGGTTCCCTCTAGTTCAATGTCGACGGGTCGGCGAAAGGTTTTCCTGGGAGGGCAGGGATGGGCGGCGTGCTGCGGAACCATTGTGGGAGAGTTCTAGGCCTTTTTTCCATTCATTTGGGGGGGTTCATGATTCCAATTCGGCAGAAATTTTGGCCATTCACAAGGCTTGTGAAATGTGTGTCGCCAATCCTGTCTTTCAAGAGGCTGAGGTGACAGTCGTAAGCGATTCTATGGTGGCAACCTCTTGGGTTAACAGAGTTGGTTTCGGCAGTCTGAAACATGTCAAAACAATCTATGATGTTAGGAGCATGATTAACCTCCATGGAAACCTGAAGATCATCCACGCCCCTAGAGCTCAAAACTCTTTCGCGGATATGTTAGCAAAGAGGGGATCGAACAATGAGAGAGACCTTATGTTTGTGGGAGACTGATTATGTGTAGGCTGGTTTCTGTCTTAGTTTTGGGGTCGTTTTTTCTTTGGTCTCTGGTTGCCTCCTGGCTGTGGGGTGGGTTCGTTCGGATGGTGTTTTGTTTGCCTAGGCCCTGTTTCGGTCCCCTGTTTTTTTCTGTTCTATTGGCTTGTCAGGTGGCTTCGCCTAGCCTGTGTGTTTGGTTCTTGTGGGTTTGGCCCTCTTAAATAATAAATGATGTTCAAAAAAAATATATCAAAGTGCAACACAACTTCAATGTGATTAAACCACACTTGTATCAATAGATTAATACTCGGTTAAACCTAACACAATGTTGCTTAACAAAGTAATACTTGACAAACAATCAACTAATAAACAAATTGTCCACAACAATATTTAGATCATCTAAACAGTACTCAATTTTTATATCGGATCTGAACATAATAGAACAATGTATTCAATTAACACTCCATTCAATTACCGAATACACTCAAGCATGCATGCAATAAAGTAATAATGAGCAGTAATAAAAATGTCACAAGAAATTTTTACGTGGAAACCACAAAAAGAAAAACCATGGGACCTCGTCTAGCCAAAACACTTCATTATCTAAATCAAGTCTCTTACAATAAGAAATCACATTGGCCTTATCGCCAAGCACTAGTGGCCATATCTAAACACAACTCCTAGCTGTAGCACATGGACTTACGACTCCAAGCTGCACAAACAACTCCAAGCTGCACGAATGGTCTTATGAGAGTGCCCAGCTAAGTTCACACTCTCAGACTCTAGTATAGAACTAACTTACTCTCAAGCTTACTCAAATGGACGTATGTGAGAGCCTAACTAAGTTCTAACCTGAAAGCTCTTGCACGAAGGACTTACACCTCCGAACAACCCAACAACATACGCACATGGACTTACATGAGGGCCTTCTGTAAAGTATGTAACCTGAAAGCTCTAGGAAGATGGACTTACTCCTAGTACTTGTATTGGATAGCCGCCCTATATATCTAACCTTACTCCGATCTAGTCCAAGGACATACGACTTTAAGCTGTTCGAATGGTCTTACACGATAGCCTTGACTAAGCATCTAACGTTTCGACTCTAGAGATCGGTCTCACTTTCATGAGTTGCCACGGCCTCACCGTTAACCTAAACCGCGACGTGATTCATGGTCAACCACAGCAAACAAACCATTGTCCCATGGTGGATCCGTCGTTGAGCAAGAACGTGACATAGAGACCGTGGCACCGGTCAACTATGTTTTCCAAAAGTTAATGGGCTGAAATTGTAAAATGCCCATGCAAAATACTCAACTTTCGGGGGCCATATCTCCCTTCTCCGGTCGAAACACGATGAGTTCTTTATTTATTTGGAAAGCCCCAGAAGTTTATTTTCTATCGGTTTTTACGGATCGCAATTCTGAGTTTTCTAGAGGGAGATATGTGTGTTTTCGTAATGGTGCGCGAGGCTGCAAAATGTGTCGCTGCCGCGACGCTGTCTTTCTAGACAACGACACTTAAACCGTGAAAAGTGCTGTCGTTGGTGTGCCGTCTTGCTAGACCGCGACACACCTGATTCTGGACCATGGCAAGTCGGTTTTAGGCCATTTTTGAAGGGGCAAATGTGTCCTTTCGCACCCCAATTCATCCCCAAACTTTCCCTAACTATAAATACACAACTTCTCCTTTTCTCTTCAAACAAGAACAGAGCAGCCTTTCAATTCCTTCATCTTCTTCATCAATCAAGAGAGAGAGAAGCTTTCACCACCACCATTTCTACTCATCATCCACCACATGTGAGAGTAAATTGCAAGGTGATGGGAGTGGTCTATGACCAATTTCGAGCTAGGGATTCATGGAGCACTTGGAGGGATTTCTTCAACGGTTGTCTCCTTTAAACTCATTCTCTTTGTATTTCTTGTTTTCTTAACTATGTAACCCTCACTTGGGAATATTTGTAAACCTATTTTGTACTCAATATATGTGATGTATGTTTTTATATTCAATTGGGTTTTGATCCATTCTTGTTATTATTGATAATCTCTTATTTAGATATGCATGTGTGTGTGGAGATTGGAAATTGATATATGTTCATGGATGGGATTAAGAGTAGATTAACTTAATCGTAGGAGTAGATGTAATCAAACATCCCATTTATGTGTGTATGTTAATGGAAGGTCGAAATTAACTTGTATGGATAGGTTTGAGTGTTTGTGGGTTTCGGTTATACCTCCATGGATGACCAATCCAGGTATAACCGTAATCACTTAGCCCTAAAGAATAGGTGAAACTTGTTTTATGAATGATCGTGCTAGAATAGGTTTTGGTTATATGTTCATATGCTTAATGGTAGGTATAAAAACTGATATACTAATTAGTAATGATATATTATTCATTACTGAATGTTGTTAATATTTATACAAATACAATGGTCAAATATACACAGATGATAGAATCCTAAAATCATGCACATTACAATAATGAGAAACCAAACACAGGGGATGCTCCTAAATTATAGGGTTGACTATTGATTGCTCTTGATTTCTTGATTGAATTGATAAAGGGGATTCCTTTTGATTTCTGGATTGAATTTATGAGGGGGGATTCCTCCTATCTTGCCCCCGCAAGACGGTGCTTCCATCGGAGACACCGATCTTGGACCGAAGAAACAAAAAACGTGACTTGACAAGAGGCTTGGTAAGAATGTCAGCAAGCTGATCATGTGTAGAGACATGGGCAACCTGAAGGAAGCCATTTGAGACTTTTTCCCGCACGAAATGATAATCCAAAGCGATGTGCTTCATGCGTGAATGAAAAACAAGATTAGCACACAAGTACGTAGCACCAATATTGTCACAAACTAGTCAAGGAGGCTTTGGAAGATGGATGCCTAATTCCATGAGAAGATTGGTAACCCAAGTCAGTTCAGCAGAAGCTGAGGCAACAGAACGATACTCGACTTCTGTTGATGATCGAGCAATAGTACGATGCTTCTTTGAACACTAAGAGACAGGATTTCGGCCGAGAAAAATAATATATGCCGAGATTGATGTGTAGTCATCACGATTACCCGCCCAATCAGCATTGGAGTAAACGGTAAGAGTAAGCAGCTGTGAACGGCGAAGTAAAAGACCATATGAAATAGTGTGCTTCAGATAACGAAGAAAACGCTTGGCAGCTGTCCAATGAGTCTGATTCGGAGAGTGCATATATTGAGCTGATTTATTGATGGCATATGCTACATCAGGACGAGATAATGATAAGTACTGCATGCCACCAATTAAACTGCGATATTGAGAACCATCAACTAACGAGGATCCATCCTGAAGTGCGAGACGAGTTGTTGCATTAAGAGGTGTGACTATCTCTTTGATACCCTCCATTTTGAACCGCTCCAAGAGATCACGGATATATTTCTGCTAGGATAAGAATAATCCGTGAGATGTAGAGATGACTTCCACACCAAGGAAAAAATGAAGATGTCCAAGATCTTTAATGGAAAATCGACGAGAGAGAGCATCGATAACGTCACGAATAAAAGCTTGAGAATTTCCTGTAATTAACAAGTCATCAACATAAACAAGAAAGTAGATTAGGATAGACTTGTTAGTATAAACAAATAATGATGAGTCCGATCTTGAGTTCACAAAACCAAGTGACATAATAAATGTCTTCAGCTCATTGAACCAGTCACGAGGCGATAGTTTCAAGCCATAGAGAGACTTGTATAAGCGACACACATAGTTGGGTCGAGATTCATCAACAAAACCAGGGGGTTGGGACATGTAAACTTCTTCAGTGAGATGGCCGTGAAGAAACGCATTGTTGACATCAAGTTGATTTATGGACCACCCAAGAGAGATAGCAATAGAGAGGACTAGCCGAATGGTGGTGGGTTTGACCACTGGGCTAAATGTCTCTTTGTAATCGAGACCCAGCCGTTGATGAAAACCTTTGGCCACAAGGCGGGCTTTGTAGCGACTAATGCTACCGTCAGGATTTCGCTTACTGCGAAAGACCCATTTGCATCCCACAATGTTCTGATGAGATTGACGAGAAACTAATTCCCATGTGCCATTGTTTATGAGAGCAGTTAATTCTTCACACATAGCATCTCTCCATTTTTTATCTTTTAGAGCTTGGTTGACAGTGGTAGGCTCAATGGATAATGGAAATGGATGTTTGGTGGCAGTAAGGGTAAATATTGTTTTGGGTCTGAATATCTGATTTTTTGATCATGTTTGCATGGAGTGTGTAGAAGGAGGGACAAGATGTGGTGGTGTGGGGTATGGTTGAGAGAGCACCTCGTTTGGAGAAGGATTCGAACAAGCTTGATGAGAAGGATCCGCCAAAGAGAGATCACCTATACGGGGGTACCGCTTGATTGCATGGGATCATTATTGCCATGATAACTGGGCATTGACTCAAGAGAGCTTTGTGAAGATTGATTGGGAGATTGAATTGACTGATTACCATGATTAGAGGAGAGACATATGTCATGTGAATGAGGAGAAGATTGAGGGTCCAAAATTATTGGTGACCTGGTATCCAAATTTGGTGGGTTGGGAGAACTTGTTATAGGAGTAAAAAATGATAAAGAAGAATGGACATGATTAGTGGGATTGCTGTCCAAATTTGATGAAGGAGAGTGGACATGATTAGTGGGATTGTTGACCAAATTTGATGAAGCTTTATTAGATAAGTGAGAATCTTGATTGAGTGATTGAAGAGAAGATGAGGTAGTTGACCATTTGGATAACATGTGTGAGTTAATTTTGTCTTTGTCATTATATGTGGACAATGAAGGAAAAATATGTTTAATAAATTTGACATGTCTCGAATAATAGAATTTGTGGTATTTTGGCTTTAAGCAAATGTAGGAGTTATGAATATTAGAATAGCCAAGAAAAAGACATGATTTTGACCTTTGTTCAAGTTTGTGCTTAGTATAAGGATGCAACCACGGATAACACAGACACCCAAAAATTCGTAATTTTAAATAGTTGGGTTTGGACTGGAAAATGCATTCAAACAGTGATTTATTTTAAAGAATTGGTGTAGGAATCCTATTAATGAGGTAAATCACCGTTTTAAATGCAAAGGACCAAAGTGATAAGGGTAATGATGCTCGATGAAGGAGAGTGAGGCCAGTTTCGATAATGTGTCGATGGTGGCGCTTAACGGAAGCAATGTGTTGGGGGGTATATGGCGGAGATATGAGATGTTGAATTCCATGACTTTCAAATACTGATTTTAAACATTGATATTCTTTACCGCCATCGGAATAAATGGTGTTGATGGTGGATTTGAAAATTTTCTCAACCATTTTCTTAAATTTTGGAAAAATGATAAAGGCCTCATATTTGTAAGATAAAGGAAATAGCCAAGAGTATTTGGTGAAATGATCAACAAAAATGATGTTATAAGAATATCCATCAATTGATCGAATCGGGGAAGATCCCCAGACATCAGTGTAAACAATATTTAATGGACAACGACTTTGTACACTAGAGGTGCCAAAAGGTAGCTTATGGCTTTTATTACATTGACATAAATCACAGAACATAGGCTTTGACAAAGAAGACACTGGAAGTTCATTTTGTGAGACGACTTGATGGAGGATTTTAGAGGATGGGTGACCAAGTCGATCATGCCAATTGTCAAGGAAAGCTTTGACACCCATACAAGCTTGTTTTATAACCGGTGTAGATACCTCCATGTCAGTCCACTCATAAACATTATTCTTGCTCTGTCCCCGAGTGAGAGGTGCTCCCATGGTGAGATCCTTCACACACAAAAATAAGGGAAAAAATTCAATGGAAGTATTATTATTTTTACAAAATTGAGAAACAGTCACTAAGTTTTGTTTCATCGAGGGAACACACAAAACATTTGATAAAGAAAAAGATTTCGAAGGAGTGGAGAGAGTGGATTTTCCAACATGGGTGATAGTCAAACCTGTACCCTCGCCTATGACAATATCATCAAGTCCTTCATATGGTTGGCGAAGGGATAAGTTGTTGAAATCATAGGTCACATGATGGGAGGCACCTGAGTCCAATAGCCAATTTGAGGAAGAATTGCTATTGAACGTAGTCGGATTAGCAGTTGGTGCCTTGGAAGAAAAAAATAAATTCTTGGCAGTATAACACTGCCTAGCTGTATGACCTCCCTTCTCACAAAATTGACAATTTACCACAAGATTTTTGTATGTATTGTTGTTTCCATAATTGTTGGGTTTATAATTATTTCCTTGATTGGGGTTAGTATTGGAAGGTCTCTGACCTTGGTTATTCCGATTATGCTGGAAAATTTTCCTTCCATTGTTATTTTGATTCCCATTCTTGTGAGAGGGAAAACGAGATGCATGTGCGGTAATGTTGCAAAGATTTCCTGTAGAGCGAAGTTCCTCACGTTTGAGAAAGGCTTCATGTTCAATAAGTTGGTCATAAAGCTCATCAAAACTGATCATCGTGTCTCATGCCCGAACAACGGCAACAAGTTCTTTAAACTCAGGCCTAGTCCATTAAGGTTGTGAGTGATAAGATATTGATTTGGAACCGGTGCTCCAACTAGAACCAGTTCATCAGAGATATCACGGATCGTTGCAAGATAGTCAGTGACTGGTTGTGTGCCTCGACTAATTATAGTGAGTTGTTCCGCTAATCCCATGGTTCTGGATGAGGAGGGATTAGCACAGAGCTTTGCAAGTTTATTCCAAGCAGCAGCGGAAGTCGCACTAGATCGAACCACCGGTATCACTTTCGGAGTAAGAGACCCAATGATGCTGAAAAGTAAAAGCTTATCTTGTCTCATCCATAATATGTGATTTGGATTTGAGACCTGCTTGCCATCAATTGTAGTTTCAGCAGGAGGGCAAGGCTTGGTTCCATCAATATAACCAAGTAGATCATACCCAAAAAAAAGAGCATCAAATTAGGTTTTCCATGAGTAGTAATTTGAAGGATTTAATTTCAATAGGAGTTGTGTATTAGCGTTTATAGTTATAAGGCCATTTTGGCTGAAGGCTGTGTTGGTTTGTTGGTTAAGAGAAGAAACTAATGGTGTATGGCTAAGAGGAGAATTTGGTGTGCCTTTTGCAGCCATGGTAAGGAAGCAGCGAGAAAGAAAGAAGTAGGTCAGGGATCAAACAATAGAGCTTGTGAGAGCTAAATAGCTCTGATACCATATAAAAACTGACATACTGATTGGTAATGATATATTTTTCATTACTGAATGTTGTTAATATTTATACAAATACAATGGTCAAATATACACAGATGATAGAATCCTAAAATCATGCACATTACAATAATGAGAAACCAAATACAGGGGATGCTCATAAACTATAGGGTTGACTATTGATTGCTCTTGATTTCTGGATTGAATTGATAAGGGGGATTCCTCTTGATTTCTAGATTGAATTGATGAGGGGGATTCCTTCCTATCAGTAGAGACTAGAGGGACAATTGCTCCATCCATGACCTTTGGGGAGTGATTTGGGTCTCTAATCCCTTAGTTGAGACACCAAGCACAATTGCTTTATCCATGACCTTTGGGGAGTGATTTGTGTTTGTGAGTCTCTTAATAGAGAGAACAAGCTCTTAACTTGAATTAGAAGTACTTAATGCTTAGGTTAGCTTTACGTTCATATACTTAATGGGTCTTTGACCTTAAGACACAACTACTTCATCCATGACCTTTGGGGAGTGATGATTGGATTTCGGTATTCCTTAGTCAACGAATGATTCGTAATAATAGATGATTTGGTTTCGGAATCCCTTAATCGTGAAAACGATCCTCTAACTAATTAGATGTCATTCACTGTCCAACAACCACTATTGCGCACTTATGTATGGTGAACTTGTTGCCTCTTGTGTAATCATTATCATGCATCTCTCATATCCACCATTTTATTTGTCACCTTAATCACCATTCTCACATATCCATATTCCTTATATTTTATTTCCGCATTCTTATTTACACGCTTTCAATAAACACTAGAACTTAAGACGGTTGACGGATGTCACCTCCCTGTAGACGATCCCCTTACGTGCTGCTATACTAGTTATTAGTCACAAGCACCCGTGAGGTTGAACTTATAAATATCTTTTGACGAGAGTACAACGACATTCTCATCACTCACCATTTCCACTTTTTTAAAATGCTTTTTTGTTTTGTTTTTTAAATTTAATTAAGGGATCATGGGTAGTTTAGTCTTTTGACAATCAAATTCGGACAATGGTTAAATTTGACCAAATTTGACTAACGGGAGAGGGTGTAAGTGTCAATTTTTGGTAAATTTGTTTCTGGATGCAAGAGGGCAAACCTCAAGAAGGTTTAGTGAAATTTTCTCTACATAAAACTATGACCACTCTCGTATATAGGCTTATGGAGTTCTATTCGACAATTCAAATGTTGTTTACAAGTTCTTTCAGATAAATTGATTGTTTCCCGTGAAAATAATACAACAAATCAAGCTGGTAAGAATTGAACAATTCATGGGTTGCGTATAGTAAGATTAAATAGCTATATCGCGGGAAACAATGCATGCCGTTAACATTTGATCTTGAAAGATTAAATATTGTGTACATACGATCGTAATAAGATATATAATCACATACTAAATGATATGATCACTCTCATATTTAAGTGTATGGAATTCTATTAGACATTCCAAATGTTGTTCCTACTTTCGATCGGATAAACACAACATACATAAATACATTAAGCATGCATGTGTGGGGTGGGATGATCCTGTATTAAATTGGTCAATTGAGTTACGTGTTAGTTAAATTTAAATAACATTGTTTGATGTTAAAATTTAAAAGACATTTATTGCTGTTTAAATTTGAAAAGAAATGAATGTTTTACCTATGGAACAATGAATGAATCCGAAATTAGAATTGGTTTTGTAAGTTCCTCATATTTTGATTGGCTTCTTTTATTGACAAACCACATTAGGGTTCAAGTTGTAAGGGTAGACTAGGCCTTCACTGTGTATGATCAAGCTTCAAAGGCATTTGATCTCAAGACCTCAAGATCAAGAGAACTTCAAAGGTATATCACTTGTGATTAACTCCGTGAAGAGACTTATTTGCGCACACACACACATATCATGTATTTGTGTTCCTGCATCGTTGTGCAAAGCTTATATAGCACACACGTTCACATTTCGTATGTCCATGCATTAGAAATCATGTTCAAGGAAATATATTTAAGGAATGGCATATTTCAAATGTGGTTGTGCATTTTTGTGTTTGTGTTTGTTTTAGTATGGTTGGTAAAATCTCATTGTATTTTTAAAGATTATATATTTTGAGATTTTTCATTTTTTACGAGTCCAACTGTGTGTCGATTTGTCCGTAGATGAGTTCCGAGTGATTCAGAGACTTGTCTGTTTGTTTCGGATAATTTCTGAGACATTTAGGACATTCCGTGTTTTTATCGGAAACTGGAATCGAATTCTGAGTTTTGAGTGAAAAGTTATGTAATTTTCCGTGTCAGTGATTGAGTCCAGATTTATATTCTGATGACGGAATCGAATTTCAAATTTTTAGATTAAAACTAGACCGAAGAGCACACGGAATTGAAGTCGGCTTGACAGAGCATGAAAGCCAAACCTAAGAGATGGATTGGCGTGGTGGCGCACGGCAAACACGCCAAAACACTCTCTCTGTTCATATGAAGCCAACGTGAAGCCTCTGTGTTATTTGAATTTTTTTTTTAAAATGGTAAGGCTTCTTATTGAGTGCTTTGCATGCACGTGCAACTTTTTGTGTTGTAATCTTTAAGGAATGGCATATTTCAAATGTGGTTGTGCATTTTTGTGTTTGTGTTTGTTTTAGTATGGTTGGTAAAATCTCAGTGTATTTTTAAAGATTATATATTTTGAGATTTTTCATTTTTTACAAGTCCAAATGTGTGTCGATTTGTCCGTAGATGAGTTCTGAGTGATTCAGAGACTTGTCTGTTTGTTTCGGATAATTTCTGACTGTGTCAGTGATTGAGTCCGGATTTATATTCTGATGACGGAATCGAATTCCAAATTTTTAGATGAAAACTAGACCGAAGAGCACATGGAATTGAAGTCGGCTTGACAGAGCATGAAAGCCAAACCTAAGAGATGGATTGGCGTGGTGGCGCGCGGCAAACACGCCAAAACACTCTCTCTGTTCATATGAAGCCAACGTGAAGCCTGTGTTATTTGAATTTTTTTTTTTAAATGGTAAGGCTTCTTATTGAGTGCTTTGCATGCACGTGCAACTTTTTGTGTTGTGATATATATGTTTGTTCTCTTCTCAATACTTCGTTTATTAAGAGTCAAAATCCATATTTTTGTGATATCAATTTTTTTCATGTGTGAGAGACTTCTAAGAATCCATCTTTTTCTCAACCATTCTCAATCTCATGTGCATCTAACATCATTTAAGCATCAAATTTTCATAGGTCTTCTTTGGTTTCATAACTAAGTAATTTGAACATGCCCTAGAACTTTTTACTTCATTTATATTTTCAAACTGGTCTATGATTAGCATTTATTTATTGATTAAATGCATGACTCTTTACTTAAAGTTGTTTTTGAATATGTTTGAGTCACTTAGTGTTGGTTGAGATTAGTTTTTCATTAATAGCTTGCATTGATGATATTATTGCCCTTTAGCTAAATCTGCATGCCTTACATTTAGATATTGATATCTAGGATTGTTTGTGACTAAGTGGTTTAATGCTCGGATCACTATAAATGACCCATGGATAGTAGAGGTGTGTCACCTTCCAAGAATGGTGTAACTTAAGATTAACCTAGGTTGTAAACATCATTTCATATAGTAGATTTGAGGACTGTGCATGGCTAGATAGATAGCCCGTGAGTTTTACCTAATTAGAGGGTTTCTCACGTAAATCAATCTTTGTGTTATTTTTTGTTTTCTACATTGTTTTTTATTGATTGATTGTACATCATCATGGGGTAAAGTGGTAGTTTAGTCTTTCAACTGGAGTATGCCACGTGTCAGTCCAAAACAAAGAAAAAACAAATAAATATTAATATATATATAATTAGAAATTTAAAATAATTTAAGAAAAAAATTGATTTTTTTTTTATAGATAGAGATCCATCGTCCATCTGTTGAGATGGAGGATGGTGATCTTATCTGGAGATTGGAACTCCATCTATACGACTTGGCACCCTGTTGAAACCATTGCCTTCCACCCGGTCCATCTCTATGGTTGTCTCCTTCCGCCGTCCATCTCCATCGTTGCTTCCCCTACCTGTCGCCACCGTCATCTCAAGCACCATCACTATTATCGAACACCGATCAATCTTCAAATTCTGCAAATCTTGTCTACCCACACCGCCTCAAACACTACCTCCATTGTCAAACGAAAACAACAAAATCAATCAAATACCACAATAGTCAAACATCACCTCCGAATATAAAACAATAACAAAATAAAACCAAGCAACAAGATGTAAATGATTTGGGGTTGAATTAATTGTATTTAAATTTTTCAATCTGTAGATTTCAACTTCAATTAAATATCATTTGTGTTTTGTGTTTCCAGTTTTTTTTTTAATTACTGTTTATTTTAAATATATATATATATTAACTTATCCGTCCATCTATGAGATAGACAGTAAAGATCTTTTTTTTTCTTTTGATTTTTGTCTTTAATTCTTTTTTCAATCTTTATATTTTTTAAAGGTACTTTGATTAATTTTAAGTTAGGAGTAAATGGGTCAATTTACAAATTTTTGACTGTTAAAATTTTGTTTAAATGGGCCTATGAGTGGTGCTATTGACACACCCCTACTGATCTATTCATGCCTCATTTTTTAATTATATAATTTTTTTTTCTTTTATCAAAATTATTTAAAGAGACATACAATTTAGGTAAGAAATCTTCTATAAAGTAAATCTATTAAAATCTCACATTCCTTTTCCAAAAAAAAAAAAAAAACCCAGTAATATGTTTCTTAAAAAAAATTAACTCATAAACCCTAAAATCTGATTCTTATACATATATATACAATATTATGGAAGAGTTTGAGAACGATATCAAGAATATGTAAGGATTGTCTAATAACGATATCAAACATCTTGAAGAATTATCTGATAATGACATAAAACAAGAATTGTCTGACAATGATAGTAAGCATCTAGAAACAATTCATTCTCTGGAAATAAGTTTGAAGTTTATTTTTTCTTTAGAATGATATCAAGCTGTCGTTATGTTGAAGTACTCTGTTATTTTTTATTTTTTCTTTTCCATCATGAAATAAGAAGAAAAAAAAACAAAAAAAATAAATAAGAAGAAAAAATAAATCAATCAATCAATGGAGGTAAAAGAGATGTATACATATATAGAGATCAGAGATAGAGAAATCATATATGGTATGTATTAAGTTTGAAAAATAAGTAAAATTGGTAGTTTTGAAAATAAACCAAAATATTTAATAAAAACATTTAATTTTATTTAATTAAATCAAAATTTTAAAAAATGGGGCATGAATAGATCAGTAGGGGGTGTGCCAATAGCACCACTCTGGGCCTATTTGATGTATTTCAGAAAAGTAAGGGACCCAAGGTTATAAAAAAGCAAACACGTTTAAAATTTTGATATTTCACCAAAACTTAGGGACTAAATTGATAATACCCTTATTTTAAAAGTGTATGTAGGGGTGGGCACACAAACCGCCAAGCCTATCAACCTGTCCAAATTAAACCAATTTAAGCGGGTTTGTTTGGTTTTGTTAAAGAAAAAAACGGATTCGGTTATTTTTTAGTAACCTAATTGGTTTGGGTTGGTTTGTGGGTTACATACTTATATATATATATATATATATATATATATATATATATAGTCATTTTCTCTTCAGTGCGCAATGATATAAAATACATCAGTGCATTGCATGTAGGTCATAGATTATGAGTAAGCACTGACACGTGCATAGAGACTGAGTCAAATCAATTGAATCTAACGGTCCATAAGCAAGGCACTGATAGTGCGCACCGAGAAGAAAAGTTATATATATATATATATATATATATATATATGTGTGTGTGTGTGTGTGTATCATATAAAAAATTAAAGTTAACCTAATTTTATATTATATTTATTTTCAAGATTACCACTTTCTTAGTTCTAAGATATAATCACCGTTATTTATTTTTAAAGTTAATTCATCTCATTCGAAGTTGTTGGCACCAAATAAATTTATTGAAGATAAGTAACTTTTTTTATTGTTTCGTACAAAAAAACATTAAGCCATACAATTTAGTTTTTTTTTTATAAGTTTTATGCATTCTACACTTGAGTTTTTTTAAAAACTATTATTGTTATACACATGGGTTAAATTTAGTATTATTGTTTATCTTATTGATAATAAGTTTAACTACTTATATTGATATTATTATATTTTTTCAAACAAAAAACGTAATTATTTTCTTTAACCACCAAACCAAACAGATTTTTATTGGTTTGGTTTGGTTTGGTTTGGTTTTACCTTATAATTGGTTTTGTTTGGGTTGTAAAAAAATAAACCGATTAAATGTTGGTTTGGTTTGGGTATTGTCATACCCAACCCAAACCAACTCATGCCCACCTTCAGGTATAAGGTACACTAGTATTCTATGGATTGACAATATGTAAGAGCATTAATGAAATGACACGTGTCAATTTCGGGTTGAAAGAAGTTATTTTTATATTATTATACTCATTATAATAATTCTTATCAATAATGCTACTTTATTCAAATTTAGTGCACAAATATGTGGCATCACTATAATTCATTCATTTAAATTGTAATAGATTTGAATGGGGTTTAGAGTGATGCCACATCATTTTGGCATCAGATTTGGACATAAAATTTGGACAAAGTAATATTATGATTATATATAATAAATAAAAGGACTATATTGTTGTAAAATAAAAGACATGAATATATAAATCAAAGAAATCAGAGGAAGAATGAGAGATTTATTAATATTGGAATATGAGAAGAGTGAGAGCAAAAATCTCCCATTCATAATACAAAAGAATTTTTATCAGTGAGAGTGTTCCATCATGGGGAGCATATCAAATGAATTATATTAGTTATTTTTGGGCATATCAGTGGATGTTCTCAAAACTGTCTCATTAAAAACCTTATTGAAAACACTTATTGGGACAAAAACTCTATCGAATAGGAAAAGAGTATAGTACACATATGTCCAGAATTATTGTTGTTTTAAAAACATTTCTAACATTTGTATTTTGCTAGGAAAAACCCAATGGGATAAAAACCTGAGCAAAGATATCCATCAATATGTCGGATCAAAGTAATATTTATAATGATCTTCCGGATCAAAGTAACATATATATGATGATTTGTAAGATCAAATTAATATATACAGTGATCTTCTTGATCAAAACAATGTATATACAATGATCTACTGGATCAATATAATATTTATTATTATCTGCATGGATCAAATGATTTTTGAGTGTGCTTAAAGAATTGCATCATTAAAAACCTTACTAGGAAAACCCAATGGAACAAAAACATGATCGAAAGGAAAAATAGTACAATGCACATATGCCCAAAAATAACTAATATACTTCATTTGATATGCTCCCCATGATGGAACACTCCCACTGATAAAAATTCTTTTGAAGCAATCTTCTAGATTGCTGAACTAATGCATACTGATATTTATTTCATGAAATGCAATAATATCATAAATGATTTGAGGGAGTATAAGCACGACTTACTTTATGAAGTGTTATTAAAATTGTTGTGCATGCCATTATAGGTAAAAACATATTTTGTTTGTGAACGGGCTTTTTATGGATCACATAGATATCTGACATCAGTAAAACCAAGTAAATCTGAAAAATCGTTAAATTTTGTATTAAATAAAATCATAAATCTTTCGTTCCATGAAGGTAACAAAAACAAATGTTTAATCTCATTCCAATGCCTTTGAGTTGGTGGTAAATTGAATCTAGCAAGTACATTTACTGAGAATAACAAAGCACCAATTGCTTTATGATATAGTACTTCAAGACCAAGTATACTTTTACCATTTTCTATTGGACAGAATATATCTTTTTTATAATCAAAAGTTCTAACAACCATAGGAGTACTTAATGGATGAGCATTTATTCATATGGAATCTTCTTAAAATCTTTTCAATATATGATGATTGATGGATAAATATTCAATTTGATCTATTCTCGGTCTCTAAGCCGAGACAATATTTTGTTTTTCCCTGATCTTTCATTTCAAATTTCTTTTTTAAATATTCAACGATCTTCAGAAGCTTTCCAGAAGTTCTAAATAAATTCATTTCATCAACATAAATTGCTATGATAGCAAATCCATATTCTGATTTCTTTATGAAGACACACGGGTATATAACATAAATAGTATACCTTGATTTCATCAGACATTCACTAAGACGATTATACCACATCCGTCCAAATTATTTTTAATCCATATAAATATTTTTGTAGGTTCATCAAATACAGATTACGAGATCTCGATTGATATGCTTCAAGTATTTTAAATCCTTCAAGGATTATGAATATATGTATTTAGTGAACCATATAGATAAACAATTATTACAAAGCGGCCAAACTTATCAAAATTCGAAACATAATTGTATTCATCATTAATGAATACCAAGTTTTTACGAGAAACCTTGTACAACGAGTCATGCTTCATATCTCACGGTCTCGTTTTTCTCAGTACGTTTCCATATAAAGACCCATTAGAATCCAATTTGTTTGACGTCTCCAAGCGTCTGGATTATAGATCCAAAAAATTTACTTTTGGCTAATGAAGTCAATTCAGTTTGAATTGCTTCTTTCCATTTAGGTCAATCATGCATTTGTCTACAATCATTGATATTTTGAGTTTCATAATGATCATTTATAATTCCAGTAGCTACTGTGTATAAAAATACATCATCAATGATTGTCTTTTCACGATTCCACATTTCTCTTGTATAATTTATAAAAATGTCTTTATTTCTATATTCTTGTATCTCTTTAGAGATTTCATCCTTTGTAGGGGCTTTTGACACTTTAGTGACTTGTATCTCTTCAGTGACTTTTAACTTTTCTGGAATTAACTTAGAGAAAGTAGATTTATTTATAACTCGAGTTTTGTTTACATTAGGATCCTGATAATTTACTTTCCTCTTCTTGGGAATAGTACATTTTAAAAGGTTTACAAACTTATAATATGCATCAGATGATTTATTTATTGTTTTTTGCTCTGATTATTCTTAAGAAACAATCACTTGGTCGGGTTCATGAGATAGCAATTTATAAAATTTTATCACCTTTAATATATCAGGTAACTGATTAATAATCATCTAATGATCAATTATCTTTTGTATTTGAGCGATACGAAGATTGAAATGAGACACATTCACTATATATATGGAGAATTAAACTGATATTTCTATTTTGTACAAGAGTAACTTTTCATTTACTCTTCTTTTCTGAAGAAATTTTCCATTTAAAAATTAATCAATATAATAATATGCAGATTGTGCGTAAAAAACTATAAGAAGTTTAAATAATCCAATAAAAGATTAATCAAAATCAACATAAATCTCAGAATGATATAAAAATCTGATCTTAGATTATGCCAAATGCGCAATAAAGAGATATACAACACAATCAAATATTTTAAAAGTAAGCAAGTAAATGACTAATTACAAGTTGTAATGGTAAATAACGATGATAAGCAGTGGGTGAGAGATGAATGCGGCAACATGTAAAATAGAATGTCTCTATATAGAAATTGGTAATTGTATTTAAATAATAAAGTTCTCGCAATTACCTGAGACGTTTGGTAAGTGATTACGCATATCCATTCTGGTTATGGGTATATATGAAAACTAGATATTGAACATCAAAATCAACTGTTTTGCAATATTCATCAAATATCTTGTAATTAAATTCACAAATATTATTATGGCGTATTGACTTGATTGGATAATTTAAAAATTATGCCCCAAAAACTGATAATCTGTGCTAGTAGTATGGAGGTGCTTGATAATAAACAAACATGTGATCCTTTTGTAGATGCATCAATTAGAACCATAAAATAATGATAGGGTTCTCTTGGTGGATGAATGTGTCCACATATATCCCCTTGAATGATAGGGATTCAAAACCAACTTTATATTGAGATGGTTCATTTGGTGGATAAATATATCTACATATATCGCCTAGAATGATGGGGATTCAAAACCAACCTTAGAATGAGATGGTCTTATTACTAAACTCCATTTGTGAATATGCATTGCATATATTATTATGGAATTAAAGAATCTTCTAGCTCTTTAATATCACCAAAATAATTTTCGATGATCATACTCATTATCTTAGAACTTTGATGACCAAAACTGTCATGTTAAAACATAAGTATTTTTGAATCTGAGGACTTCTATTTCATAACTATATAAACTTTTACACTCTTTTATAATCAGTAATATAATCCAGATGAGAAAGCATGCAGCTTCTCCATAATAAGCTTCTGGCTCAAATCATGCACAAATATTCAATATTCTTATTATTCATTGTCTCAATAAAACATTAATATTGATATATGCCTTTGAATTAAGCAGATTTCTTCATGTTCTACTTGAATAATATAAAGCACCATTGATACACAATTTAAAACCATTGGTTATAATTAAGATTGTGGTTTTTCTAGAGTTTTTAACCAGATCTGATAGATTTCATCTGGTATTAACCATCAGCAAGATAAATTTTATGATCTTCCCCTATCAACAAGACATATATTTTTCTTCTGGGAAATTTCTGGGCATTATGTGTAATGCCATTTTATATCTCATCTGAAATGATAATTTTTTTTTCAATAGGTTTATTCTATAAACATTTCCTCTTGTCATTTATAAACATCCACTTCTTGGTTATGTTTTGATACCTCATGAATAAAAATATATTCAAATTTACTCTCTTGATATTGTTACTTCAGGAGCATGTACGAAATGGATAAAATATCATTTTCAATTTCATTATACATGAAATTAGGATCTTAAATCCTTTTATGATATTCACAAAATCATGTTGGGATATGTAGATTTCTTACTCAAATGAATGACATGTAAACATATCACTTCATAAATATGATAAAATATAATCGTTAATCATATTGATTTTTCAAACTTACGGTTGGACCATGAACTGCAACTTCATATATAAAATTTAGAAAACTACAAATTCTAAAATGGAAATTACAATTTGATTTTTTAGATGAAAGAATCATAACTTAATCAGATTCAGAACTGCTGGTTCTGATAAACTTTTATATTTAAATTTTAATATCACCATTTAAATTGAATTAAAAGGTTCAAGTCTTATTAGAACTCTAGGTTCAAAATTATTACTTTATATTCAAATTCATAACTTTCAGTTATATCTTGAATTCGAATTTGAAACTTCAGATTCCAAATAATACATAAAGGCATTCATGTATATAACAATGAATCTAGAACTTTATGTTCTTAATGAAATTTAAAATTCAGAACTTCAGGTTTTGATCGGTTTGTAAAACCGCACCAACTTAAATATCATGATAATTAATCTAGAAACTTCAAGTTCTGGTTAGTCGGTCGGCTATTAAGGCATTCATGTATATAACAATGAATCCAGAACTTCATGTTCTTACTAAAATTTAAAATTCAGAACTTCAGGTTCTGATTGGTTTGCGAAACCGCGCCAACTTTAATATCATAATAATAAATCCTGAAACTTCATGTTCTGGTTAGTCGATCAGCTATTATGGAATCCAGAACTTCATGTTCTTATTGAAATTTAAAATTCAGAACTTCAGGTTCTAATCGGTTTGCAAAACCGTACCAACTTAAATATCATAATAATAAATCTGTAAACTTCAAGTTCTAGTTAGTCGGTTTAGCTGATCTCATATATTGTGTATAAATAAATAAATACGATTATTCAAAGACCGTAATAAATAAATCCATAACTATATATAGGTTCTGGCGACACAGCATTAGTCAGTCTCATATATTGCGTATAAATAAATCAAAAACTATATATAGGGTTCTGTCGACACATCATTAGTCAGTCTCATATATTGCGTATAAATAAATAAATAAAGATATTTAAAGAGCGTAATAAATAAATCTAGAACCATATATAGGGTTTGTCGACACAGCATTAGATAGTCTCATATATTGTGTCTAAATAAATAAATAAAATACGAATATTTAAAGAGCGTAATAAATAAAGGGACAGGATCTATGACCCAAATTATTACACATTTTTTGACACACTTTTGTGACCATTAGATATTTATTATTTGGATGGACAAAATTGAATGTTTGTTAATCCCTTTTCTCTTTCCTCATTCAATATTTTAAATTTCTCTCCCATATTTATTCCTTTCTCTCTCCTAAATTTTATTATTTTATTCAAATCCTTTTTTTTCTTCTTTTCTTTCCACGTTATTTTTCCTCTTTTGTTTTTTTTCCTTAGTTATTTTTCCTCTTTTGTTTTTTTTCCTTAGTCACTTATTTTCAAGTTTGTTTTTTTGTCATTTAACTTCTCATATATATATTCTTTTTTTTTCCTTTTTCCTCTTTCTCATTTCTTATTTCATTAGCTCCATCCAACCATATAATTTTACAAAGTTGAACAGTAGCATTATTTTAACTTATATCAGTCATGTGAATGTATTTGCAAAGAGTGGACAATAGCATCATACATTCATACATTTTATTTTCTTTTCATTTTTGGAATAGGTTTACAAACAATTAGATACAACAATTTTGGCATGAATTTGTAAATGGACAACTTAATAGCTCTATGATTTAGGATACAAATCAATTTAAACAGATGCAAATAAGTAATTCTATGTAAAATTACAAACAAAGAAATTGGTAAATTGAAAACTAGAAACATATAAAAACAGAAGAACTAATTAACAAAAATTTAGCATACCGTAAACTACAATAAATCTTTTCAATTCAATTTTTTTTTGTCATTATGATAAGGATGTAAAATTAATTTCATGCTAATCCAAGGAAATAGGAAGGGAGAAGAAATAAAGAATTTTTTTAAGAGTATTTAAAGGAGCTAACAGCATCTCCAATGCTATTATGCATTTGGAGAAAATGGAGTGCCACATAGGATAGATACTAAGGAAGATGGAAAAATTCTCTTCAATGCAATTATCTAAGTTGAATATGGAGATGATGTGGCAAAAAAAAAAGTTAGAGAATATGGAGTTGAGTTTCTAATTCTAGAAACTCTCCTAGAAATGCTGACTAAGATTTCTAACTATTTCCACCAATAATATTAAAGCTCATTTAATTGTAAAATAAAAGAGGAGAGAGAATGTCATAATTGTTTTATTATGATTGGTCAAAAAATAGATACATATTTGATTTTAGATAATTGTATTGGAGATGTGAATATGCATTTCTCTACCAAATTTTCAAAAGTGGGCCCATTTTGAATAAAAATGCTAATGTGGCACTATTTAGAAACTCAAAAATACATAATAGCATTAGAGATGCTCTAAGTGGATAATAAAGTTCATGTTTATCAAAGTGGAGGAGAGAGGAGAGAGGAAAGAGAATTGTTAAGGCGAGAGGAGAGAGGAAATAGGAAATGATATAAAAATATATGAATGGAAGAGAGAGAAAAATGATCAGTGTATTGATCTTGTCCATCCAAATAACTAGGATCCAATGGATATAAAAGTGTGTCAAAAAATGTATAAAAAATTGGTGTCAAGGATCCTACCCCATAAATAAATCAATAACTATATATATATATATATATATATATATATATATAGGTTCTGTCAACAAAAATTTGTCAGTCCCATATATTACATATAAATGAATAGATACGAATATTTAAAGAGCATAATAAATAAATCTAAAACTATATACAGGTTATGTCGACACCTCATTAGTCAGTCTCATATATTGCGTATAAATAAATAAATACAAATATTGAGATAATGAGAGATTTATTAATATTGAAATCCAAGAAGAGTGAGAGGCAGAAATCTCCCATTCATAATACAGATGTCATATAATACAAATGTCATAATTAAAGGCAAATTCCACCGCCACTTAATGGCTTAGTCAACAAACATTATCATACAAATTAACATATGTAAAGTGAAAACATAACATGCATTTATGGTGGACACAAGTGGTGTAAATCCATCCAATATTCACAATGTATAATAAATATAAGAGTATTAATGAAATGACAGGTGATGTGACAGTCTGTAATTGATAAGAGCACCGATTGTAGGGTAAAATTTTCTTTTCTAATAAATTCTTGCTATTAAAAAAAACACCGATTAAATGAAATGATATGCGGCAGTTATTATTGTTGAAAGAAGTTATTTTTTTTATTATTATTTATGATTATCCAAATTTAAAGTTCAAATGACGTGACATATCTAAAATTAAATCATTTCAATAATATAATTTTAATATAAATAAATCAATCAATGAACCATATTATTTTGGTATTAAATTTGGACAATAAATTAAAACAAAATAGTATTATTATATATGATATAATGTATGATTATTCTTTTATTTTATTACCTATATAAACCCTCTCTTTCTTTCTTTTTGTAACTTTGCATTAAGCATTAGAGTTTCGTTTTCTTCTCTCTTTCGTTCTTTATTTTGTATGAGATTATTAGACAGTGAGAATTTGAAATCTTCGCATCAGGTGCGCCATTCTTTTCTTAATTTCTCTGTTTTAATCTACGGCTCTCTATTAGTTGTATTACATATTTAATTTCAGCTGCCCTTGTGTTTCTAACAATTTGATGCAAGCTTGTGTTTGTGTGTGTGTGTTTTTTTTTTATTATTATTATCATTTTCAGCAACAGATTGATCAAATACTGATATTGCTTTTTGAAGTTTATGATTTGTATTTGAAATTGAATATTGTGTAATTTCTTTTGGAAGAAAATAATTTTTATTATTTCACAGACGAGCTGCTTTATTGCCAAAATTTTGGATCAAGAAACAAACAACACAATGACTTTCGTTAAACAGAATAGTGAGTTGTTACCAGAGAGAATAGGTGGCCCTGGCAGTATTTTTGATTCTCCAGGTTATTTTCGTGTTGCATCTCGTGGAAGGAGGTTCAGGCGATTTATAAAGATGAAATTTTCGCATTCCGTGTTTGTCCTTGCTGCACTCGTTTTAATATATTTTGCTCCCTATGGCTTCAAAGCTTTCTTTCATGGTGAGACTGCAGACTTTTCTTTATTATCTTGGTAATTTGTATTTGAAGAACAAACAAATATAGATAATTGGTATATGCAATTTGCAGTTACACAAGAAGCGCAACAAGAAAGTTCTAATGTTGTAAAGCCGCCAGAATGTAAGTGTAATTTGCTTGTATTGTCAAATGTGATTTTAATTGATATTTTGTTTCTTTTATTAGTTTTGTGTTGTTAGAAAGTATTAAGGCAATTTTTCTGTTTTGTATCTTCCTCCTGATTTTGAAATATTTTCTTGCTCTTTCAGAAACAAATATGAAGGTGGCCATGTGTTGCACACTTGGACCACCATATTGTTTCAGAACTTGGATGGAAATGTTCACATTACCATTTAAAATTTAAAGTTTGAACCCCACGTACAGATGAGCAGACTGCTATTGTGTTTAAAAACCAAATCAAGTTGTGTTAAATTAGGAGACAAAGGAATTTTGGGGAACAAGAAGCTAGCCACGTTATTTCATATAATTACTTTATTAACATGCACCAACACAGATAGATAAGACATCATATATATATATATATATATATATATATATATATATATATATATATATATATATATATATATATATTCTTTCTATTGTCAGTTCGAACTGATATAAGATATATCAGTTCCTTATACGTGGATTATTGGATTTAAAAGATGTTTTGATAAGTACATCATTTAGCATGCATCATATATCAGTTCCAACTGATAATAGAAAAATTATATATATAGATAGTTAAATCAACCAACCGAAAATCATCATTTAGCATCAAAATTAGGAACAAAGCACCAACACACACGACAAACATCAATATCAATATTTATTAAAAAAATAATAAATAAAGGGATCACCATTCACCATTCACCATTCACCAACAACTCATGTCGAGAGGAAGCTGATTGATCATGCGTTAAAACTAAACTTTATAATTAATAAAGATATATATATATATATATATATATATATAATTTTTCTCTTGTTAATTTGATATATGATATAAAAAAATATATATATATATATATATATATATAAATTAAAAGTGAAGATCAAACACTTCACATTGCACTTGTACGTTACCACCCATCCAAAGGTTGACAGAATTAATTAAGGAAAAAGTTATACTATTTATATATTAAAAAAACAAAGACATAAAAAATAAATTGAGGAGACCAAATATGTCAACGTACCCAACTATAGCACATCATCTCTTAGTAGAGTTGGTAGTGCACCTTATTTTCACATAAATGGTGAGAGGATCAAATCTCATAATACACATTTTACAAATATATGTGAGGAGTTTTCTTCCCAGATTATGAGAGTAGTTACCTCTCATTATAGGAGTAGATATTCTGGCCGTACCTGTATTCAGGGGCGGACCCACATAGAGACCAGGTGGGGCCCGTGCCCCACCTCAATTTTTTTTTAAAAGTGATTTTATGTTTATATATATAAAACAAATTATATTATAGAGAACAATTCACTACATATCATAGTTGGTATAGCTTTTCAATTTCACCTATGAAAGTGAATGGTTCAACTCTCGCTACAAGCAAAAACAAATATTTTTTTTAATATCTATTTTTCTTTTACACTCTTTTCCAATTCCTTTCTCAAATTTCCATCTTTTTCTACAACAAAATAATCTATTTTATGTTTCCTGTCAATGTTAAATTCTTAACTAACATTGATTTATGGTTTATTTAATTCAATTTTATTATATAGTAAATTATCTATTATTATTTTGAATTGTTTTTTTCTTATTCCTAATATTTTTAGTTTGACATACCTAACAAATCCAATCAATAAACCTCCAAAATCTTAAATTTTAATTTATTGTATTAAAATAGTACATCTATTAATATAATTCATTTTATTTTATCATTTATATTTTTCTTTATTTTATTATTCCAATTTATTTAGAATCAATAATTAGAAGAATAAAAATTTTAAAAACATTTCTAGTAATATTTATTAATCAATTATTTTTATATAAATTTATAGTACAAAATAAAATTGTATATTATAAAACTATATTTTAATTTTTTTTAAGAATAAATATTATAATTTTTCATTGTTCATGTTGTTTTTTTTATTATTTATTTTTTTAATATTGTGTTTCTTGTTTTTAGTTCTTTTCAATGTAAGATTATTTGGTTCATCCCGAGTAAATGCTATATTTTTTTTATTTAAAATTCATTATACCATCAATTTTTTATATAAAAAAAACTCATTTTATTATGATTTTAAATTTTCATTAATTTTTTTATATAATTGTTATTTTATTCAAGTCCCCCACCTCGTTAAAATTTCTGGGTCCGCCACTGCATGTATTGTTTGATCTCGGTAGATCCCGACAGTTGTATTCTAATAGTTCTTGTAACACTTAAAAAAAGTACCCAGCTATAAAATTGTAGAGTACCCAACTATAATATGTCAACTTACTCATACAAATAAAAAGTACACTTTAACAATTCAAATAAATTTAAGAGTTACGTAGGCTATAAATTTGTTGAAAGTACCTAGGGTTAAATTAAAAAAAAATGAGAAAAATGAATAATTATTAAAAATAACGTTCGGATGAAAATGGATCCCATCTTCGTCCCCATTTCCATTTAAGTGTAAAATTCATTCCCATCTCCATATGGGAAAAGAGATTTTGGGTAAATTCGGGGAATATGCCATCTGTAGCCACAATACTTCAATAACTGCACCACACCAATGGTGGATTCAGCCTTGGCTTGACTAGACTACAGCACAACCAAGAATTTTGAAAAAACAAATATGTGTTTTTAAGTGAAGACCTTAATATAATAACCCAAATCTTCTTTAGACTTTAGCTCAAAATACTATATTTTAATCCCAAAAAAAAAAGCACATTAAACATGAAAAAAAATGCTTCATATTAACCGATTTATATTTTTCTCATCAAACTTGCTTATAACAAAAAAATAAGAATTTTGAACCCTAAAGCAAACTTGCTTCTTCACTCCATGCTCCATTTGCCACTGCTTTTTTTGACTTGTAGATACAATTGATTCAAATTCCATAATATATGTTTTTGCTTCTGTGAAGCCTAACAAGTCAAGTTTTAAGTTGGATATTATTGTATTTGCATGCTCTTTTTTTTCTTTTTGTGTGTGTGTGTTTTTTTTTAAGAATAATGTTAAACATCTCACCTACGATCCCACCATTTTCATCCCAACACACCTGGCAGCTGAAGTGTCACTTGATGAGTAGACACACATTAATTGATATTTATCATTCTTACCCTTGTATTCACTAACAAATTAATGTTTGTCCACTCACCAAGTGACACCTCAGCTTCCACGTGTGTTGGGATGAAAATTGTGGGATTGTAAGTGGGATGTGTAGCATTGTACTGTTTTTTTTTAAACATGTAATTGAGAGTAATGTTTTTCATGTTCCCTAACTAGGTGTAGTTTTGATTTTAATTAATGAATATTTTGTTGTATAGTCGATATTTTCCATTAAAATGATAAATATTGTTTAATATATTATACATTTTTTTCCTTTATTGTTAAATATTTTGACTAAATTTTCTAGGCAAAATCTGCTAGTTCATGTGAATGATATTTTGCGGTGCTAAATTCTTGAATTTGTTTTTGTTAATTTGACTCCATCATTCTGCTATTTTTCCATCTTTCAGATCGTTCTTGCAAAATTGATTTTTTGGAGTCAGTTAATGATCTTGTTGAGCCCAAGGATTTCACGGATTTCAGGAATTTCACTCAATTTTCATTGGACTATATTGACAAAGAAGATGTTTCTTTTGGGACCAACATGTATAAACCTAGATTTGGAGGACATCAAACCCTCCAGGAAAGAGAAAAATCTTTTTATGCAAAAGATCACACTCTTCATTGTGGTTTTGTTAATGCGCCTGGATTTTCAAGCACTGGATTCGATTTGGATGAAAAGGACAAGACATTCATGAGTACCTGTAAGATTGTAGTATATTCTGCAATTTTTGGGAGCTTTGACTTTTTGAGGAAGCCTGCAAAAAATAAGGTAAAGAAAAAGCGGGAAAAAAAACTGGTAGAGAAAAGTTTCTTTCAAAGTTTTTTTTTTTTTTTTTCCGTGTATCATGTCAATGGGACCAGATGATAAACAGCCATAGTCAATACATTGTGTTCTTGTTGTAATTGAATGTTTTTATTTGTTTCTCAGATTAGTGATTTCTCCCTGAAAAATATCTGCTTCGTTTTGTTTGTGGATGAGAAATCGCTATCAACACTGTCTACAGAAGGAAATAATCCTGATGATGGAGGATATATTGATTTGTGGAGAATTGTCATTGTTAGGAACTTGCCATTTGATAACATGCCTAAAAATCCAAAAGTGGCAAAATTTTTAGGACATCGTCTCTTCCCTTCTGCTAGGTAAGATTTGTTATCTATTGTATAATCCTCATTTCTCTACTTCTAATCCGACTAACCTTTTGGCTAAGCTGTTTCCTTGCTTACTTTTAGGTATTCAATTTGGATTGACAGTAAGGTGCGACTTGAGGCTGATCCAATGCTGATGATTGAACGTTTTTTATGGAGAACTGGATCGGAGTATGCCATTTCAAACCATTATGTTCGTCACTGTGTGTGGGAGGAGGCAGCTCGAAATCTGTTTCTAAAAAAGGTTACTGCAACTGCCGTTGACGAACAGTTAAAAATGTACCAATCTGATGGCCTCACCAAGTTTAATCCTTCAAACCCAAATAATCTTCTTCCCAGTTGTGCGTGTCTTATTGTCTTTTTTACTGTTGGATTTTGGCATTTTCTTCTATCTCAGGACATCATGAATGTTGGATGCTGATTCTTGAATCATGGACTTTGCAGATAACCCTGAATCTTGTCTTATTATTCGAGCCCATACACCAATGTCAAATTTATATTCATGTGTTTGGTTTAATGAAGTTGTTCGATTCACCAACCGTGATCAACTAAGTTATGCATATGCTTACGTGAAACTGAGGAGAATGAATCCAAATAGCCCACTGTACCTCTATATGTTTAAGGTAATGGATATATTTAGTGTTTGTGATATGTCAGATGTCATAACTCATTGCCTTGTATTGTTTAGTGCGAGCCGTTTACAATTGGTGATAATTGAGTTGCAATGCCATTATATGCTCTTGAGTCTTGATTGTTAGACATTGAACGTGGTAAACAACATATGTTACATGCTGCAAATATATATATATATATATATATATATATATATATATTCAATTTAATTATTCTTCTTTCCATTTTATGTCGTTAATGCTATGCAGGATTGTGAGCGTAGATCAATGGCAAAGCCATTAGGTCATCGGTTGCCTCATGCAGTAGTGATTTAATGGATGAGTAAATCAAGTACGTTTTGATAGTTCTTTTCTTCTCCTCGTTATTATTATTTTTTTTGTCCTTTTGTTGTTGAATCTTATATGCCTAACAAGGCAGGAGGATGCGGACCTGAAAAGGAATTTTCCTCTTAACTAATAATTGTTTATTCTAGTTCCAATAAAATTGAAATGATTATGTATTCTTTTCTCCTTAAGTGATTGCATAATTAGTTGATTAAACCATAATAACTATAATGGGATAAAACTTTTCAATTCACTAACAGGACTTCCACATGCATTCTTTGCAGGGACTTATGCCGGGACTGTAATAAGTAACCTTACATAGTTACATCTACATGAAACTTCTTTCCCATTCTAAGAGAATGAAGCTTGGGTCAGTTTCATTATTAGAGATGGACTACGTTGACTTTGTGACGGGTAATAGTGAATAATTATTTAAATTGTATTAGATGTCAATAATTATCTCCTTTATCTCCTTTATCTTTTTTAGAGATTCCTTGAGATGTTTATCTCTTTATACAACCTTGTGACCATCCTTTATTGACAATCAACATATTTAACACCAGAAAATATATTGTAAATTATAAAAATAAAATAACATAACTTACGGAAGAGAAGGGAGGCCGACGAGGGACTGAAAATCGACGGACAACGAAGCTTTGATATCGAAGATGAAGAAGAAGCGCCGCAGATGAGGTTTGTCCTCTTGCACCCCGAAACAGACAGTCACACCCCCTACAGTTAGTCAAACATAACTGTTGACCAAGCTTGACCATCAAAAGACTAAACTACCCCTATTCCTAAGTCAAATTAAAAAAAACAAAAAAAAACAATTTTTTTTATAAAATGGATCTTTGAATTGAATGTTAAAAAATAATAAATAATAAAAATTTAAAAACAAAACAATTTTAAAAATCAAATAAAATTGAAAAACTGAAAAATTTTATATATATATATATATATATATATTTTAATTAGATCCCCGCCATCCGTCTCAAATATGGATGATGGAGATTAAATATATTTTTTAAAAGGGAAAAAATACCAAAAAAACATAAAACAAAAAAGGATAGAGCCTCAGCTGTGAATGGGGGAGGCGAAACCTCCCATATTCTGTTTATGCTTTTTCGATCTAGATCCAAATCCAACAGATTTAATCCCTGTTTTTTTGTGAAATAAAGATGAAGAAGAACAAGAAGGAAGAAGAAGCTGGGTTGAGTAGGTTTTGTGTGGATTTGGAAAATGAAAAAAAAAAAAATCTGGATCTCTGAGATCCAGATGCCTCTATATTCTTTGCCTTCCTTATTCAATTCTTTGTGTTGTTGGTTATCGCAACTCAACTCCCTCTGGCTTTTGTTTTTATTTTTTCTCCTTTGGTTCTTTCTTTTCTTCTGGGATTAGTTTTGTCACCAATTTGGTGGATCCAATGCTTTGTTTTTGATGGCTTCTTGATGGGACTATACAATTGTGTGTTTTGTGACTTTTGTCTTAGGTGAGATTTGCTTGTTTTTGTTGTTGTTGTGGAATCAGATGAGTGCTTTGTTGTTAGATTCAATCACCTCCTTTGGTTTTTTTTAATTTCTTTTCTGTTTTTCTTTTTGATGGACAATCCACATTTTTTTCAATTAATTTGTATATTTTATGTTTTTGTTTAATTTTTAATTCTCTTTCTTAAATGTATGAAAAGTTAAAAATACTCTTATTTTTAACAGTGAAACTAGGTCAATAGTTAAGTTTGACCAAGTTTGACTCACTTAAAGGGATGTGAGTGTTAATATATGATAAAGTTATTTCTGGGTGTAAGAGAGCAAACCTCAGAGAGGTTTAGCGCAATTTATTCTTATTTTTAGATCAAGCAGGTTCGCAAATTGAGGTTTTTTCAAAACCCGAACCCTCATCGTGTTTGAATTTACACTCAAACCCACACATGAATCTGATTAGCAAAAATCATACATGTTCGTCGCGAGTTGTGTTTGAGTGTGTGCCTGCAAGTTCGGGTGAAATTTTCATTCCTAATTCTAAGGGTGTATGGAATCCGATCCAATTCATTGGATTTGATTGGATTTGAGGATATAGTTGGATTGGATTATATCCTCAATTCTAAAATTCATTAGATCGGATCTTATCTTGAATTTCCATTTAATAATCCGTCGGATCCGTCAAAATATAAGGCTTAATTTATAATGGGCCAATTTATTTTATCTTTAAAATATGAATGTTGAACAAATCTTGAATACTATTGTATTTTGTTGTAATAAAGTACTATATTTCATACTTTTGGATAATTTTAATTATGTGTGTATTTAGAACTTATGTTTAAGATTTATAATTTGTTAGATTTTTCCAACTTTAAAGTATACATTTTTTAGTTTAATGTATATAATTATGGGTGGGCCCCGATGGGGGCTAGCCTCTGGAAAAAAAATTTATACTTGTAAAATTTATAATTTTAAAAAAAAAATAAAAATTTGTATTTTAAATTTTAGTTCTATAAATTTTAAATTGTTATCATTTGGCCTCTCCAATTCTTGACTTCCAGTTCCGCCCCTACATACAATATGGATTTCTTTCAAAATACAGTAAAACCTTCATAAATTAAAATACTCGATAAATTAATAATCTCTATAACATAATTATTTTCCCAACCCCAACTTGGGTCAATGAGATAAATTAATAATTTCGATAAATTGATAATATAATACTTTTCAAAAAACCCCTATACAAATCCGTGGTTCCATTCATTTCATAAATTAATAATTTATTGAAATTACAAATCTAATTTATTATCATATTTTCTTGAAATATGACTCTATTGTTGTTTGTTTTTTCTTGAAATTCAAATCTAGTGGAATCTCATCTCTAATTTTTCTTGATGCACCTAGAAGTTATGGAGTTGAATTCTTAAACCGTGACAAAAAATTATAAAGTGTTGTTTATATTTTGAGTGCATAATGAAATTAGTTTTTCTATTGATTTAATGTATTTTTAGTTTATTAATGACATTTAATTAATTAGTTTAGTGGAATCTTTAGTTGATTATGTGTACATACATTGAAATATAAATGCACTCTATGAATTAATAAATTATTAATTTATAGATTAATCAGTAACTCTATTAATTAATAAATTTTGAACATCCCAACATTATTAATTTATAGAGGATCATTAACTATATATATATATATATATATATATATATTAATAGTCATTTTCTCATCGGTAAGCATTGATATAAAATACATCAGTGCATTGTATGTGGGCCATAGATTATGGAAAAGCACTGACAAGTGCATATAGGCTGAGTCAAAACAATTGAATCAATTTAATGGTCCACATACAAGACACTGATATATATTTATCGGTGTGTACTGAAGAGAAAAGTTTCCTATATATCTATAGTTAAGGATCCTCTATTCCTCTCCTCACACTAAGTGTCATCACATTGTCTTCACCTTCATAATCTTTTAACACGTGTCTAATAAGCAAATCAATGAACTTAATTAATTTTTATGTCTCTACTCCGGTAAAAGATAGAATTAATCCAGACCATTGATTTGTTTATTAATTAAACACATATCAATGGATTATGAAGATGGTGACACTTAAGATGGGAAGGGATCTCTAAATCCACAATTATGTGTTGTTTTTATGTTAATTATTAGTTTGTTAATTTTATTTAACGTATCTTAAGAATAATTATTGATTTTGTTAATTTTAAGAATGCTTCATATGAATCTGATCTATTGGATCAGATCGGATTTAAGTATTTTACAATTGAGTCGTATTAGATTGGATCTTAATGTAATTGGATTGGATTGGAACTATTCCACTTTAAGATTAGATCAGATCAAATTGTAATTTCTTCAATCCAATCAAATCGGATCGGATCTTGGATCATGGAAAATCTAATTGATCCGATCCGCCGCACACCCTACCTAATTCATACGCCATAATTGCTTGAAAAACAAGCTATATCTCTGTAGATATTCCTATTATTTTTTTTGTCTAATAATATAATTAAAGCCATAAAATATTGCACATATCACAATTAATGGATTTAGAAAATCATATTGCAGCGGAAACTGAACTTGCAGACAAAAGCGTCCAACTCCTATATGTTGAATTGATAGATTGTTCATTGTATACTGATAGATGACATGGGTCTGCTATATCTCCATGAATAAAACGAGAAAAAAAATTATGATTTTATTATTATTTTTATTATTTATAACACAAACCCTTCTTTGCATCTTATGATGGGAGTCATAATTATTCAAGACCTTTTTTTTTGTGTACGTACGTACTGTATTTTAATTGTTAACCCGAAGAGTTTCATGAATTAAGCACTAGACGGTGAATAACTTAACACATATCATAGTAACTTAACACATATCATAATGAATGAATCACAAGAAAATATTGTGATGCATAACTTTTGTTATGTATAATTGTATATATTTTCTATTAACTTTAATGGTGTCTTCATATGATTCACAAATAAAAGGAACTATAAAACAGCAAAAAGTTTTATAAAAATAAATAAACCATTTAAACTAATATATAATTAAGCAACAAAATAAATTAACATATGGTCGGATAAAAGACTTAAAATAAAAGTAAAGTAAATCTTCTCATTTGATTATCTTTTAAAAACGATTACATTCTTATATAGATCATGTGTTTTATTATTTCATATAACAAAAGCTGATAAGAAAGAACCATGCTATAATAATAATACAAACAAACAAACTATTGCATGACAAGAGAAACCCCACTAGTTTTTCACATCTGTGGGGGTCTTTTTGTCTTCAGACAAGGCTTTTGGTGTCTCCACAGGAACAGTAGGAGGTACGGCTATCGCTGGAGAAGTAGGCAACGGGGCAGAATTCTGCTGCTGATGAGGTGGTTGCTGATTGGGAGGTGTTGCACCTATATCATCAGCAGAAGGGAGGTCATCAAAGTTGATTTTGAACACGCTCTGCCTCCTCTGATGGCGACCAGCTCTTCCTGACATATTTTGTTTTGAGAGAGAGGGAGTGTGTATGTATGGGAGAGTAGAGAAGAGGAGATGAGATTTGTAAGAGAGACCGTAGAGTATTTAAAGAAATGTTTGATTCATATTAAGGAAGGTTGTTAGCTAGGAGCTGATTATCCAAATCCTGAGCGCATCTCCTTTGCATTAATTTCATTCCAAGATGCAAAATAGAAAATACATGTGTTTGTGTGCTTGATTAGAATTATGCCCTTAATATTTTCTCAAATTTCATCAATTTATGGTTTGAGAAAAACGTCGGTAGTTCAAGCATAGTGCACATGTCCCTTTACATCATGTCACGTTGGATAGATATAATACATTAATTTAATCACACTTAAAGTTTTTATAATATGGTATATTTTGAATAATCGAACGTATCCAAAACCTAAAGCGTCCACTTTACCTTATAATTTCTTTTACGTTTTTCATGACGATCAGAATTTAATTTTAATATGATTAACTATTGCTAAATTTAATGAAGATACGATGTAAAATGAGATTTTTTTTTTCTTATTTTACAGTAAATGAGAATATATATTTAGAATAAGCTTCTAGGTATGAATCCAACTGAACTAGTCCTATCAATTTTGGTTTAGTCCAATCACCTAGTTTGGTTTACTTTTTAAAAAATCGATAGTTTTGGTTCATTTTTCGGTTCAATTTCTTGAATCGAAGACTGAACATCGATGGTGTTGTACATATATTTTTTTTAATAAAAAAACCATAATAAGTTGTACATTCATGATGTAAATGATTGGTAGTTTTGATGGGTGCCAAACTGCCAATCCAGTTGGGATGCATTAAAGCTATAGTGACGCAGTTATCACTATATTTCTAATTTATACAATATTCATGTAATTTATTTATGAAAGTTTATAATTTGCTAACAAAAGGAATAATATTAAGGGCGGACCCTCATGCCCTCGTGGGCATTTTTTAGAACGGAATGGCGACCAAGGCCCAACCCATTGACACCTTTATCCAGTGGTGGTTTGCTACTATCACTCTATCAGTCATCTCTACTGTTAGCCTAGGGATGGTTGCAGGAAGGGTACGGGCGAGTTTAGTCATGTCCATATTCTTTCCTTCAGCCCCGTTTGGTATACGAGATCAAATCGGATAAGATATGATTATTTTTTTAAGATTGAATTGTACTAAATTAATACCTTGGTATGTTTGGTGCAGTACAAATTAAAATAAAATATTATTATCTTTTGTTTGATATATCATAAAATTTGATTAAAAAAAATTAAAAATAATTACCTTTTGTGAGAGGTCAGTATAAAATTTTATTAAATTAACTTTTAAATAAATCAAATCATTTTAATTCAAATCAAGTCAAAGAAAAATAAAATTATTTTAAATTAAAATTGGTTAAAAATTATTTAAATTATTTTTTGAATAAAATATATTATTTTTAAAAAATAAATAGAATAAATTTTTTTAATTGATATAAAAAAATATTTTTTTTAAATGTTAGAATATAATATATTAATGTTAAAAAGATTAAAATATATTAAATTAATTTTTAAAATAGATTAAATAATTAAATATTTTATATATAAGTAATTTAATTAAAAGAAGAAAAACAAAACAAAATCTGAGACAAAATTTAAAAATAGTCTTTATGGCGGGACACTATAGTCCTGCCGCAACAGAACTATTGGTCTAAATAGGATTAGAAATTTCGTATAGACCACAAATGTGGCATTGGACTACAAGTAGTCCAATATATCTCATTTCAATCCAAACGTAATAAACACATTATCATTATATTTTAATACTCACGTTCAGTGCAAAATCGTCTAATTCTTTCACGGATAGTTTGATCAAGATGGGTTCAAATTCTATTGGGGACTTTGTTCATTGGGGAGAGTTGTGATTCTCAGTTTTCCTTAGGGGCTGTTTTTTTTTTTTATATCTAAAGTCTTTTAAGACCTTAATTTTTTAAATATATGGATAAGTCTTATAAATTAAGATACTATGATATGTTTGTTTTTGTCATTTTGGATGACTTATTACAAATGTAAAATTGATTAGATTGTATTAGGGTTTCTTCAAAATTGAAAATTTTTAGAAAATTGATTTTTAGAGATTTATTATGTGTTGATAAAATTGAAAATGTATGAATTGTTGTAAGACATTTATAGAAATTTACTAAAAAAAACTCTACTATAGCACTTTTTAATAAGATAAAAGTAAAAAACAAAATTAATTTTTCTAAAAGACATATATATCTTAAAATAATATATAAATTGAAAAAACAAACAAACTGAATTATCTTAATTTAAGATATAAAAGATAATAAGTCTGATGTAAAAAACAAACATCCCATTAGTCTTTTTTTTTTGTCCTTTTTTTTTTGTTCCGGATGGCTCCTGTTTGTTTTGTTTTGTTTCTTTTCGGCTTGTGGTGGTGGCCTTTTTTCTTGTTTGCTTGGTCTGTACGGTTCTGGGCTTTTTTAATATAACATGGTTCAAAAAAAAAATTACTCACACCCGCCTGCGAACGTAATCTTGAAATTATGTAGGTTTGATGCGATTATCGAACCAGGGGCATTGAATATTGTATATATTCTTACCTAAACTTGCACTCACGAAATTAAAATATTAATAATAACAAGAGAGTAAAATCTTAAAGTATAAATTGTTTACTATTTTACCCTCTTTATTTTTGTTTGTGCGGCGAGGTCGTGCTCGTGAAATCTTACGGGTCATTTGTTTTTTTTCACTTAATACTTAATGAGTCTGAATTGAACTCATTAAGTTGTTTTATTTGTTTTTTAAGTGGTCAAACAACTTAAAAATATCACAAAACAACTTAAAAATATTAAAAAATAATTTAAAATAAAAAGTAAGAAATTCTGACTTTTAACTTAATTCCAAATCACTGGATTGCAATTAAAATATTCTTTCCAAGTCTATCCTCCAAAAAAAGATATATTTCCAAATTTATCTTAATTTGATATGGTATAAATTTTTTTCTTTTAATATATTTCTTATTTACACAAGTTTTAGAAAAGAAAAATACTTCTCATAATGAATTTTTTCAAAGATTGAACAATTGAATTTCTCTCCTGTCAAATCCCGGTAAAAACTCTTTATTTATTTTTTATCTAACTATTCGTATAGTGCTCAATAAATCTGTCTATCATATTGAGTAGATTTCGTGGCTTGAAGATGTTATAGAATTATTGTATATGAAAAATTTAAAAACTTTTTTTTATTTGATTTCCCGTGCATCTGATCCAGGAAACAAAAAAACAAAAATGGTTTCATGAATTATATTCACCGAAAGGTGGACAACATACAGAATTGAACTTGAAATGTAACTTTGTTTTTACAATAAATTTAACTTAAACTTTGTTTGCAGAACATGCAAAATTATAATCTTTAATTAATTTTTTATTTTGTGAAATTGAACTTTGTTTGTAAAAAAAACATACATAATGTTATAAAAAATGGTACATATTAAATTACTTCTTTTAATTAGTATATGTATAAATGTAAAATTAAGTATTTTCAGATAATTTTATTTTTAAAAAACAAACATGTTGATAGTACATTCAGATGTGAGAAAAAAAAATAAACATGTCATTAAATTCAGGACTGTTTAGTATTCAAACAAAAAAACAAACTACCCCTAACGTATAACTTTTTGGTTTTCGGGCAACAGAGCATTAAGCTCTCCCTTCTTTGCGGAAATGCTGGTCCATTTTTCTTTCTTTCTTTCTCCAATTTCCTTTTCCATTTTCTTAAATTATAGATAAAGTTTGTTAAGCACAGAGTTTGATCAGCTCTATAGATGCAGAGCTTTGTCATTTTTATGTTGAAAACATTATGTTTTTTATTTCAAAAAAAGAAAAAAAAAAAGAAAAAAAAACACCTTATTTTGAAGAGAAAACACAATAGGCTTTCTTTCAATTTGTCAGAAGATTTTCTCTTTCATTTTCCCAAGTAAGTGAGAAACAATCAGTCAATCACCCCTTGACTTGGCTTTGGTTGCCATAGTTTTGAGCTTACAATGCGAGACCTGTATGTTCCTCCACCGGTTATCATCATGACATCATCGCTTAGAAGTTTTACATGGCTCCTATTAATTAGTTGCTCCCAAGGATCATTTCGATTACAGGGTCCTCCTATATTTCTCAAGCTGGATGCCACTGGATGGTATCTTTAAGGCATTGTCGACCTGGGCTTTCCACTGGCTAGCTACTTTTGAAAAAAACAAAAACATATGTAGTGGATCTATATGGGTCTTTCTTGAAAAGGTTATACTTTATATAGTCAATTCTACATTTTTACTTTCTATTTGAAGAAAAATAAAAGGTGATGTGCCACTAACAGCTTTGGTTTCACTAACGTAGCATTTTATAATTTACAAACTAATAATATTAAAATAACATGTTTCATTTTATTGCAAAATACAAGATTAAGATTTAAAAAAGTACTGTTTACAAATTCAGTATAACAATTTTATGTGTTCGAGTCGCAACAACATTGGTAATATATACATATATAAAATACAAGATTAACAAATAATACATCCATTTTATTAATTTGAAGTTGAAGAAGACACACACAGCTAGGACAGAAGAACAACAATTAACAACAAAAATCAACAAATAATTGTTGATTAATAATGGAAGACATAGACATTATACTCCACAACAGCATTCCCACTTTTAAGATCGACGGTGTGGGTTTTAGCCTGAGCATAGCCGCGCGAAAACCGGAAAACGCCACTGCCACCGACGATAGGCATCTCCCTGATGCCGGAGAACACCGCGTTACGCCCCAAAACGCTAAGATTACTTCCATTGAACTTGCCTTCCGTGAAAGCGAAGTTCAACACCATCAAAAACCCTATATCACCCTGTGATGCCGACGCATAAATCCCCTGCGCTCTCCCCACCATCTTGGAGGTGAGTTCAGGGGCCACAGTCAAGGGGTCGTCCATTATAAATACTGCACCAAAAAGGGTTGAGGAGGTGTTGGTCATGGCGGCTTCCGCCACTCGAACCGCAGTGGGGTTTTTGGCAGTGATTATGTCATGGAAGTAGAAGTGAAGGTGGGTTAGCTTCTCTTTCTTGAGGCCTAGAGATGATGGAGACATTTTCTTAGAGAAATATTGGTCGGATTCTGAGGCTGTGAGAGCAGAGAAAAGGAGAAGAATGGAGAGAATTTGAAGATTTCTCGCCATTGATGTGAGATTTGAGAGAGTTTAATTTCTGTGTAAATGCAGCATATATGCCCGTATATATAAAGTCAGTTTGAATGTTATTTTTATTTTATGGTTGAATTATTTTATATGGACCACGATTGATCAGAGGGTCGTAAAGGGTCGTAATTTATTGCAAAAATATTCCGTTGAAATTTCATTAAAAGAAAATTTTTAGATGGGGACCTATCACCTATATATATATATATGTTGCACGAATAAACTTTCAAATTTCAGATCTCTGGCCCACAAAGTGTTATTTAAAAAAAAAAAATCAAATTTCTTGTACGTGCAAATATTTTCAGGATCAAGAACTCTTTTTCGATATTAAAAAAAAAAAAAACTATTTTCCAATATAATTTGTGAACAACTAGATTCGTGTTGAGATTGAAATTTGCTACTATTACGTGCATTAATTATTATTACATATTATTAACAGTATGTTATGTCCATTCAAAAAAAAAAACAGTATGTTATGTAATAAAAAGAAAAACAAAATTTCCAGATTGTTATGTAATAATTACGCAAGTTTTTTTTATAAAAAAAAATCAATAATTAATCAATTTTATAACTAAATAAATGTTAAAATTCATGACCGTAGAAAATTTCGATGTCAATTGTTTTTGAATGTTTATATTGTATATATTAAATATATATTTGATACATCTATGATTATATTTAAATTCAAATCAAACGCAGTTGGGAAAATGGGTGGGCTCATTTTATAAGATTTTACCTTAACTATATTATTTATATAGAATATGGTATGAGATGGACTATTATATATGTGTGAGTCTGATATTCTTTTTAAGATTTCACCTTAATAAAGTAGTATCCTCGTTAGGTGATTTAAAGTAACATGAGAAGAGAGTAGAAGACTCTCTATAACGTTGATGGTTTTCGCTGTGATTTCAGGTACGTGTCTATTTATACCCATACATACAATATAGATTTTATTTATTTTATATAATGCTTACGGTGATATCAACCCGATCACATTGTTATATAGATTGAATGATTTTGATATCTAGTAGTTTTGTTTTATACCCTGATTATTGTTGTTAACTTGCCATTAATTAAATCCATGTTCGAATTGTGTGTTGGGTTTACACGTCGACTGTTATTTGGTAATTAAGAAACAATTTTGGGTATCACTATAGTTGAATTTGAGTAGAGATCCATGGGTCTCAGCTGTCTCTCTCTCTCTCTCTCTCTCACGCACTCACACACATGACACACCACTGAATCTAATTGCATTGATTGTATGAATCATTAAATTTGGATTTCTTATTGAATTATTTTATAATCGTAAATTAAAGCAAGAATTGTTTTTGTCTTTTGTGTTGGTATGAATTCATTGTTGGATGAGGTTATCCTTCCAGAGGTGCGACTATGCCGTGTGTTTGCACTGTTTGGTAATTTTGCGTTTCAGACGCAATACGCATGCAACAGACCCGCGTCCATGGCGGATCGCTAGTTGCAGACCCGTTTCCAGATACAGATCGATGGCGTGGGGTCTGGTTGTTTAGCCACCGTCCGCCGACTTTCAGGTGACGGCGAGGGCTGCTGTGGTTCAAGGGAATGTCATGATCTGGTATTTTCTAATTGAATTTCTGATGTGTTTGGTATCTTTTTTGGCAGGTGTTTGGGTTTCCTAAAAAATGAATCGTGAAATATAAGAAGAATAGATAGAAGAAAATAGATTGGATCGTGAAAGTGAGAGAATTTAGATGAGGAGATTGTTGTAATATTATTCATATCCAAAATGGTTGTTACATACTCTGATATAAAGGAATTGAATAGTAGAATACAGCTACAATGAGACTCTAGATTTATTAGTACTCTTGGAAAATAATTCGCTAAAGTTAATTCATATTAACTAGGATAGGCCTGCTGGGGAAGGATTCCCTACATCAAATTCATATTAACCAAGATAGGCACTCGGGGACACCAAACAGTGTCGTTGTGAGTCAGTCGCAAAAAGCCCAAATTTATTCTACGATATAGACATGGCGCCGGTTCAAACTGAATCGGGACCAGTTTTTCGATTCCGAAACCGTAACCAGTTTTTCGGTTTCAGAATCGGAACCGAACTGGAAATCGGTAACGGGACGGTTCCGGTTCCAGTTCCAATTTTTGAGGAACCGTCCAGTTCCAATAGAACTGGAATCAGCAGTTTCAATTTCAGTTCGAATCGGCGGTTCGAACAAATTTTTCTAACAAAAGAAATTCGTAAAACCAGATCTCTCATCTCTCTCTACCACAAACCCATATCTCTCTCATCACGTTCTGCCACTCTCTTCCAAAATCCAAACTAGAATAATATATCTCTCTCTAATCCAAACCAGTCAAGCTCAGACAACCATGACCCTCACCACAAACCCAAAATCCACCACCACTTAAACGAAATCACACCGACCGGCGACCACCCCCAATCTTATCTCTCTTGATCGATCGATTCAAGCAAGAAGACTGAAGACGAAACAGACGAAGAACTGAAGAAGATGACAGATGAAGAAGCTGAGGAAGAAGAAGAAGAAAGAAAAAAGAAAAAAGAAGAAGAAAGAAGATGATTATGATAGATCCACCCGCTAGAAATCTGGGTTGATTTGGGAGAGAGAGAATGTGTGATAAAGATCTGGGTTGAGAGAGAGATGAAGATATGTGCTGTGTTGATTTTTGAGAGGAAAACAATGAGTGAGTCTGAGACTCTGAGTGGGTTTTAAAAAAAATCAGAACAGAACCGGAATCTTCTAAGGCCAGTTCCGGTTCCGATTCCCATTTCCTCGGAACTGAAACTGAACAGAAAACTAAGCCGGTGTCATGTCTACTACGATAGATCCAAACGATTTGTCATTTCGGGTTCATTAACTAGACTATATAAACTTCGCGTTCTCAAACAATAACCCTAACATAGCTTATCTGGCTTCTTTCTCCATCTTCTTCGAAATCCAACCTAAATCCCTAAAATTAATCCCTAAATCTTCAAATCCTGACATTTCCTTTCCCATGAAAACATCCTTGTCCTCAAGGATGGAAGCTTGGAGAGCTATCTTTCATGAACATATGGACAAACCCAAAACCTTAGATGGTCACGGAAACGTCGTAGAAAGTGTGACGGTTGTCCATCAGATATAGCAGACGGTAAGGAGACGCTTGATGGCAATGGTAGCGTCATGTGAGGTGTGGAGACGGTCCTTGAGGGCTTCGGTGTCGGCGACAGCGCGTGAGAGAGTAGGTCGGGTTTGATATTAGACCCATTCCAGAACGTGGTTAGTCACCGAAAAGACAGAGGCTTACAATTTGATCTTTTTCCCTGAAAACTTGAGCTAGGAGACACCACACCTTCTCTTGATGCTTTTTCTTCTTCTTCACCGTGTATGTAAGTTAATTTTCTAGAATACTCTAAGCTTGTTCTTAGTTTGCGTTCAGTGTGTATAGGTGGTTCGTCTAGCCATGGTTAGGGTCTATTAGAAACTAGGAATCTTGGTTTGATGAAGGTGTGTATAGGTAGTTTGTTTGGCCATGGGTTGGGTTTGTTAGCATTAGGGGTGGGCGCGGTTCGGTTCTGTTCGGTTTTGGGCAAAACCGAACTGAACGGAAAATATTTCGGTTTATCCAAAATTAAACCGGTTTAAACCGAATAAGAAATAGAAACCGAACCGAACCGAACCAAACTGATTTGAATCGGTTCGGTTCGGTTCGGTTCAATTTGGTTTTGGGCCTAAACGCCTAATGGGCCGGATAGCTTAATGAGTCTTTTTAATCTGTTTTAAAATTAATGAATAACTTAATGGGCCTAATTTTGGCCATTTGAATAGCCCAAAGTCAAATCAACATATTACATAATATAAAAAACATATTAATAAATTCCAAAACATATTAATACATAATAATAAGTTAATAACAAATTCATTCTAAAATATAAAAAACCATATTATTACAGTCCAAAATCCAAACTCCTAAATAAAAGTTCAAAATCAGTTAATAATAGTACATTACATAATAATACCTCCCCAAAATTAAATAATCAACTCCAAATCAAAATTACTACTAAAATAACTCCAAATTAAAATTACAACTAATCAATTAAAATAACTTTTCAATTCTAGTTCCCATACCACATTTCACATACATAAAAAAAAAAATGCATTCCTTTATGTCACTCCACATGCTAGCTGCTGCATATAGATAAGATTTAAACAATTATATATGCATTTGTCACTCAATCTTTATGCTCCGAAGAAACAAAAAAAAAATTATACACAAACATAATTAGACACATATATAAACTAATATACACAAATAAAATATAAATAAACATATATACTCTAACATTCTATAACTAAAAAATACAAGTCAGATTTAAACATATATACACAAGAAACCAGAAGACAAACAAGATAGCCCAGTAGCGTGCATGTCCATACTTGATTCTAGTAAGCACAAACTGCAAGATTCAAAAGCATTGATATTAGCACCAATTATCAGTTTGTTCCAAACTTCACTAATGATACACTTGGTGTCTTCTCCTAAGCATATATTCTCAAACGAATGAATGAGAAAGAGAACAAAGACTGAAATTCAAAATCATACACACAAATTAAGGGGAACATAACATTAGCTTAAAGATTCATAAATGATCTCAGTCTTCCATTAGCTATGTCATTGACAGAGTTAAATAATGAGACAGCAGCCCAGCCTTTCTATAATAACTCTTCTAGGACCACGGCCACAAAGACAAGCAAACTCATACAGAAACTAAAAACCCATACTTAAAAACCAAATTTTGGAACCCAAGGGTAAACATTATATGAAGTGAACAAAGATTTTGGCTTCTGTTTTGACAAATGGAGTCCAATCTCTCCCCAAATGAAACAACACTAGTTGACTTTTCAATAAAAATCAATGAAAATTACACACGGTTTCTGCTGTTGTTTCTGCCAAGTTTCACATATATATCTTTTTAAATAAAGAATGTTAGACAACCAGAATATGTCTATGAGTACCACAGATCCTAAACCATTTGCTATGATTTTCAAGAAATATACTTAAAGTTATGGAGGTCTTAACTCCAGAACTCAAGGAAGGTTTGCACTAATTCAACAATCTAAATCATCTCCGATCAAGAGCACATCAATTTAAAAAATAAAAATTGAAAACAAACCAGATTTTCAAGCTGGAAAATTGGAGCAAATATGTTTTAGTGCTTCGATGGAGCGTTGCTCCAAATGGAGCAGATCTGCTCCAGCATTCTTGCACGATTAATCACAAACAAATGAACCAAATCAAGAAAGAAAAGCTAAGTAAAAGAAAGAAAATCTAACCAAATCAGATCGAATGAGCTGGAGCTGACGAATAGCAGATTGAGCGAGCTGAAGCTGACGAAGAGCAGATCAAACGAGCTGAAGCTTGGTTGGGGATGAAGACGAGCAGATCGGAGAAGACAAGAAGAAAATTATTAGAAGAAGAAGAAGAAGAAAATTAGAAAAAGAAGAAGAGAAACTGAGAAAGTGACAAACCTTGTAATTGTAGGAGCAAATCAGATGTTGAGGAAGTGAAGAACTGAGTTCAGATGAGCAGATCGGAGGCCAAGGAACAGAAGACGTGAGGAAATTAGTACATGTGAGTTGAGGAAGAGAGATGCTGGTGTTCGTGTAAGAGACAGAACACTGAAAAGTGTTAGGGTTTTTTTTTTTTAATAAGGGTTTAATCGGTTCAAACCGGTTTTTAGAAAAGCAAACCGGTTTGAACCGAATAAAATTTCGGTTTTGAATTTTTAAACCGGTTTAAACCGAATTAATCCTATGAACCGAACCGAACACCCCTTTTTCGGTTCGGTTCGGTTCGATTCGGTTCGGTTTCGAACTTTGTGCCCACCCCTAGTTAGCATCTAGGAATATCGGGTTGGGGAAGGTGTGTATAGGTGGTTTGGTCAATTGTGGCCAAATTCCATTGGTTTGGATATTACCTCTGTTACTGGCAGTGGTAAACGTCAATCCATGAAGGCTATGAATGTGATCTCTTCGTGCTTTCTTTTCAACATATAAAAGAAAATAGATTGGATCGAGAAAGAGAGAGAAGGGAAAGAGGGAGAATTTAGATGAGGAGCTTGTTGTAATATTTTTCATATCCAAAATGGTTGTTACATACTTTGATATAAAGGAAATTGAATAGTAGAAGTAGAATATAACTACAATGAGGACTCCAGACTTATTAGGACTATTGGGAAATAATTCCCTACAGTTGATTCATATTAACTAGGATAGACCCGCTGGGAAAGGATTCCCTATAACAGATTCATATTAACTAAAATATGCACACAGGGTTCAAACAAAAAAATCCTAAATTTATTCTATGATAGCTCCAAACGATTCGTTGTTTTGGGTTCATTAACTAGACTATATAAACTTTCTCAGACAACAACCCTAACGTAGCTTCTCTGGCTTCTTTCTTCATCTTCTTCAAAATCCAATCTAAATCCCTAAAATTAATCCCCAAATCTTCCAATCCTGACAGGGAATCGCTGAACTTTGAACGACGGTGTGTATCGCCTTTGCGGATCTCTCTTGGATTAATTTGATCCGTAAATAATTACAGAACTTGTGATGTAGAACAATGATTGATGGGGCTTGCCACTACTGTTCCGGATGTTATTGCCGTTTGTTCTAGTGGCCCAAGGAACAAGGATTGAATAGCGGCCATGTAAGACCTAGGATTTCTTTGGTTGTTATTGTGTGTGCCACTTTTTATAAATACGATATAATATTGGGTCTATTTTGTTATTTTCCTGGGCCCTTTTAGAATTAAGTATAATATTGAGGTATCTATATGTAATTAGTTATATGTTGAGCCTGATTTATAATTTCAGGAAATGTTTGGGGGCAATTTCATATTATGATAAATATAGTGGCTGATTTGAAATTTATCAAAATCATGAGGAAAATTTTAAAATTTTCCAAAATTTTTGTAGGAATAATTGCAGTTCATAAAAAATTATTGTTATATCGCATGATTATGTTTCTACGTAGTAGACTAATCATTAAGTTTTTATAATAATTATTTGTTTATTTAAATTAATAATCGATTTTGAATATTTTCGTGAATCGAATAACTATGTCTTCACATGGTGAACTAGTCATTAAGATTTTGAGAAATTCGTCAGGTATCAATTATTAATGGTTTTTGATTTAATAATTGATTGCTTTGAATTTTCTCGTGCATCAAATGATTACGTTATGTGGTGAACTAATCATTAAGATTTTGATAAATTCGTCGGTTATCAATTATTGATGAGGTTAAAATTAATAATTTGTTTTGAATATTCTCGTGAATTGAATGATTATGTTTTCATATAGTAGACTAATCCTTAAGATTTTGAGAAATTCATCGGTTATCGATTATTAGTTTGATTAAATTTAATAATTGATTGTTTGAATACTCTCGTGAATCGGATGACTATGTCTTCACGTTGTAAACTAGTCATTAAGATTTTAAGAGATTCGTTGGGTTGTCAATTATTAAATTAATGATGGAATTATATGTATGTGATAGGTGATGTTCTTTTCCGTAGGATGTTCATTATCTTGAGGTATTCACATATACAATATGTTGTGAATGTTAAACACATGTGATGAATAATGTTCTTCTCCGTATGAGGTTCATCTTCTTGAGGTATTCATTTATACAATGTGTTACAAATGTTTGAAATTTTGGAAGTTGCCTCTAATATATTTTCATTTAATTGAATGAAATTATGTAAGTTTCCAACACTTATCGATGCCTACATATTCTATATGCTCACGGATAATATCCACTCAAATGAATTTAAAGAGGTTATATATTTCTCATTACTTTACATAACTTTGGAATAAAAATTATGTGTGACCATATAGGATTGATTAAGAGAAATTATATAAATTTATGTTAGCTATAATGATATTATATTTACTGTTCGTGGTTTACAAATGTAACCTATGAAATTATTATGGAATTGGATGACTACGTTTCTACTTAGTATACTAACTATTAAGATTTCATTTTGATTTGTTTATTTCATTGAAGATATTATTTGATTATATTAGAAATTATTATAAAGTTGGATAGTTAGGTTTCTACATAGTAGACTGACCATTAAGATTTTATAATAATTGTTTGTTAAAATTATATAATCAGTTGTGTTTGGAATATTTATGGGGTTGGATGACTAAGTCTTTACGTAGTGAACTAGTTGTTAAGATTCCACATATTCGTTGGATTATCAATGATTAAGGTTTTGAACTGCAATAAGATAAAACTATACATGTGTTGATCATCTCCTAAGAAAGTTATCACTTATGGTAAAAAGTTTTTGTGAGCACTAAAGAATAAAGAGTGATGTTCATCTCCTAAAGAGGTTAATCACTTGTAGGGAAAGTTTTAACACTTGCGTTGTGATCTTTGTCCTAAAGACAGATCATGATGTTATGTTGGATTTCCATGAAGGTTAAATCATCATTTATAATGATTATGGAAATTGGTGTGAGTATAAATATACTATGATTTAATTTTTTTTAAATACGTTTACTATTTCTAAATACATGTCATTAAGATATTGGTTGAGAGACTTTTTTATGGCGTAGATGAGACGTCTAATTGGTTTTACCTTAACGATGATTAAAAGATAAATAAAGTTTAGAAAAACCACTGTCGAAAGTTTTGTTAAGGTCTATTGCCTTATAAAAAGATGGAGATTAATCTATTCTATGAAGTTATATTGTTTGTTTGTCATTTTGATAAAGGTGACAGGAACAAAACACCATAGAAAGAAGTCTGGAAATTTTGACAACTCAACAAAGCAAGTCAAGGAAAATACTGAGAACCTAAAGTAATTTGCTATTGCAAGAAAAGGTGCCCATTTGGTTTATGTATATTTTACTTGATTGATTATCAATTAAACACTTAGTGAGTTGTTTCTTGTGATATATTTTATATTATAAATTCGTCCAATGAACTAAGTATTTAATAGGGACCAAGTAGTTTAGAGGTTTTATTTGAATTCAAATGAATTCATGGTAACATTTAGGTTATCTTTAACCTCTAGAAATTTTATTGGATGACATTTCCGATTTTGGTCATGTAATGCATAATACAATTTTCATAATAAGACTGAGAATTTAAAATAATATCTTAAAGTTTATATAAGATAATACATTATTGCTTATGATTTTCACCTGGTGAGATTTTTGTAAATAATAATCTTTATGGATCTTCGAACTCTTCTCATAATGTAAATTCTACTTTTGGGTTTTAGAATTTGATTGATATTATTCTTGTAGTTTAGTTATAGTCATTTTAATCACATGACCAACGGTAGAATGTAGAGAATTGATTCGTAGGGCATTTTGATTATTTTAAATTCTCGGTTTTTAAGTCTTTCGATTGATTGTATAAAAAATGATTTCATAAAATAAAAGTAGAGGACCGTAAAGAGTTAGAAACTATTAGTAATATTTTATAGAACTTGTCATGTTTTGTTCATGAGAATAAATGTATATAAGCATCATACATTCGTAGGAGGAGACAATGATGTTGTTAAGAATGTATAATTTCAAAAACTTACATTTAAGAAAGAAATCGTATGCTTGTGATATTTATGTTGAATAAATGTCATGTTTGTTGAATTGCAATTTTGGATGTCATTGGAGTTGGATTCTAACTTAATTGTCAGACAGTTGCAAACTATTTGGTTGAAAATGTTTTTTCAAGGTAATAATATTTTCAACTTAAATGTTGAAAGTTATGTAGTTAGATTTATGGCTTGAAAGTTTTACTTGAAAATGAGTATTAAGTTAGCATAGTTTAAAACTTCACTGGCATAGTTAAACAAGTTTCCAAATAATGGCGTTTAGTTTAATAATGTAGTGGCATTTTATGACTTTGTTAAAAGTTTTATTTTATCGTTAGACATAACTGAGTATCAGTGAGAGTAAGTTTATCTTCTTTGTGCTTTACATTGGTATTTTGATTGTTGGAGTAGTATATTGACTTTTGTGTAATAGTAATGAGTTTCTCTCTGCTTTTCAAGATGAAAAATTTCGAGCAAGCTTATTTTGATAATGCTATTGAGAAACTATACTAATAGAGCATTTAAAGGGTTAATATGATTAAAGGTATACGTATTTGAGGTATCTTTTGGTAAAAGTAATAAACTTACATGGTTTTAATTCCTCATAGAAAATTGGAGCGTTCTCATAACGAAAATGTCATGTAAATATCTGTAATTGATATTTTAATGTATGCTTAGTATATATGCATTGATACTATTATTACATTAGCATACTTTGCGGATTTCAAAGCAATTTGGCATGTATTATTGAACAGTGATATGGAATGTTTTATCATATTTGTAGAGGTTAATTGTTTCAGGCTCACATGTATGTATGGATAAGGAAATGTGTGGTTTAATATGTTGCAACACCAAAGAATTTTAATTGTGAAATCATATTTTTGAGGTAGATTATGATAATTTCACTGCAATTATCTTCTATGAATATAATAAGAAATCTCGAAGGTTTAACCATATGGATATTATGGAGAGAGAAGGCTTAAGAGTTGTAAGTTTCTAATAACCACATGGAAAATAATTCTTGATATACTAACCAAGATGTTTGACTCTGAAGGTTTTGTGAAGCATGCTATAAATTGATATTTTTGATTAGTGGGGGTTATTTTTGATATTCTTGATACATGTTTGTTTTATGTTCTCGAGAATATTATTGATGCATTGTATATGCATGTTGAGTTGTTTGCCGTATTTGTTATTCTGTGCATACAGATGTTCTGATTATGGCAGGAAATCTCAAAGCTTTTTTTACCTTTGAAGAGGCAGTTCACTCATAAGGTATAAAAGTTTTGATCGATGAGTGAACATTACTTAAAACGGAAGGATGTGCCCATCTTAAGGGAGGATTAACTCATGGTTCGAATGTTTGACCAATGAGTGTAAGATGCTTAAGACATTAAGTTTTTGCTAGTTTTAAGATACTTCGCATGAAGCAAAGGTGGACCTATATGGAAATATGCATGATGGTCACATTTGCATGTAATTTTCCATACCACACATGCATACCATTATTACCCGGGTAGATAGAGCTGAGGGTATTTTGATTGCATATGATCTTATATCGATTAAAGATGTAATGATCTTTGTAGTTGGATACTTAAAGTTCTATTGGACTAAAGGGAAGGTTATAAGGTGTTACTCTCTTAAACATTCTTTGTGGCGACATATAATTGTTTGTCAATTCGGAGTGTCGTTTTCTAATGAATTTTTAAATCCAAAATAATAATGTCTATGTAGCTCAAGTGAGAGAATGTAAGATTTTTATAAAAAATGTGAGCAAAATATGACATTATATTTTTTAGTTTATGAAAACCGAATTGATTGGAATGTTTAAGTAAGAGAGAGTTGACCGGATTGAGTCCATTACTAATATGATCAATATTGTTGGGCTTGGTGCACCTTAACTACATTATTTATATAGGATATGGTATGTGATGAGCTATTATATATATATATATATATATATATATGTGGGCCTGGTGTTTCTTTTGGGGGTTGCCTCCCATTAGGAATGTGAATTCTCTATGGATTAGAATTTACGTAAGTAACAATATATATATATATATATATATATATATAGTCCATACTCTCACTCATGTATCACACAGTGATTCTAAATAAAGTAGTCTTCTCATTAGGTGATCTGAAGTAAAGTAAGGTGAGAAGAAAGTTATGATTTAAAATATATACTTCCACACCAACCTATTGAGACCGTGCCTCAAAAGGGTTTGGACCCTAGGCCGGGCATGGCTCATGACATTGAGGCCCAGACCCAACCCATTTGGCACCTTTATCCGGTGGTGGTTTGCTATTGTCGGTCATCTCTACTATTAGCCTATGGATGGTTGCAGGTAGGGTATGGGCGAGTTTTGTCATGTCCATATTCAAACCTTCGGTCCTTGTTTGGTGTACGAGATTGAATTGAATATGATCAAACTATTTCTATGAGATTGGATTGAAATAAATATGATTGAACTAAATTAGTACTGTGATGTATTTAGTACAATACAGATTGGACTAAACTTATCTCTCTTTGGGGAGGGAATAAATAGCTCTTGTTTGGTATAATATTAGATTTGATTAAAAAAATAATTGGAAATAATTGTCTTTTGTGGGAGGTTGGTAAAAAATTATAATAAATTAACTTTTAAATAAATAAAATCATTTTAATTCAATTCAAAGAAAAGAAAATTAAATCAAAATTGGTTAAAAAAATTATTTAAATTATTTTTTGAATAAAATAATATAATAACATTTTTTTAATTCATAATAAAAATATTTTTTTAAATGTTGTAATAAAATATATTAATATTAAAGAAGAATGAAATATATTAAATTAATTTTTTAAATAGATTAAATAAGTTTAATATTTTATATGTAAGTAATTATATTAAAACAAGAAAAAACAAAACAAAAGCTTGGACAAAATTTTGTCCCACCCTTTGTGGCAAGACACAATAGTCTTGCCGTAGGATGACTATTGATCTACATGAGATTGGAGAAATCCAATCATGTGTAAACCACAAACGTGGGATTGGACTGAGATTAGTCCAATCGCACGTAACAAGTATGTCATTATTACATTTTAATACTCACACTAGCATACGAACTCCCAAAATTATATAGGTTTGTTGCGATTATCGAACCGTGGGCAATGTTTATATCCATATATGCATGTGCAATTACGAAATTAAAATAATAATAATAATAATATACTAAAATGTTAGGACATGTTTGGCACCCTATATTGTGTAGTATTAGATTGCATTATATTAAATTGTATTGGATTATTTTATTCTTAGACAATCTTGTGGTTGGTGATATTTCGTATTAGATTGTATTAAGTTATACATTGTTTGGATATACTTTATGTTTCCAAATACTTTGTTAACTAATAAAATTAAAACATTTTTAAAATAAAAAAATAATATTATAAGGCATATGTTTGTTGTATTATATTCAATATTTTTATTATAAAATTGAATTTTTGAAAATTGAAAATTTCTATTTTTAAATTTTAAAAAATTAAATAATGAATAAAAATTATTGAAATTAATCTTCCTAAATGTTTTTAATATGTATGAATTAAATAATTATTTATATGTCATGATACAACACAAGTTTGTTATATTTATCTAATATAAACATTATTCATGATTTAATATTTGATTTGGTATTTATAATAATAATAATTGTTTGTTTTGTTTTTTCCTTTATAAGATTATTTACAAAAAATATAATAAATTAATTTTTAATATTTAATATAATTATTTTAATCCTTTATTTAATTTGATTTGAAAAAAATAAAAAATAAAAATTTACCTCCAACTTTAATACATCTTAAGCCCACACTTTCACTATGTATTGGATAATACAGTATCTGTTGTAATAGAAACACGGTTCGAATTAATTAATACAATAAAATATGACTGCCCAAACACATGTATTGTATTATGTAATACATTTTAACTCTTATCTAATACTATAGATGGAAACAAACAAGCCTTAAAGGTATAATGTTTTTACTATTTTCCCCTCTTTATTTTTGTTTGTGTCACGAGGTCCATTAACTGAAGTCTCGATGTTAAAGAATGGGATGAGGTTAGTCTGGTGGCAAGTACCTCTCACACCTACACCACGAGATTGTGGATTCAAATCCCCCTCCAACAAAATTCCGAATTTACGTAATAATATAATACTTAAAACAAACAAAAAAGTCTCAAGGTCAAGGGTTCTTTGCGGAATTGCCTTCTTTCTTCTCCAATTTCCTTTTCCATTTTCTTGAATTATAGATAAAGTTTGTTAAGCATAGACTTTGATCAGCTCTATAAAATATAGAGCTTTGTAATTTTTATGTTAAAAACATTACGTTTTTATTTCAAAAAAAAAAAAACCTTCTTATTTTGAAGAGAAAACACAATAGGCTTTCTTTCAATTTGTCGGAAGATTCTCTTTCATTTTCTCAAGAAAGTGAGAAAACAATCACCCCTAGACTTGGCTTTGGTTGCCATAGTTTTGAGCTTACAATGCGAGACCTCTGTGGCCTATCTTCCTCCACCGGTTATCATCATCGCTTAGAAGTCTTACATGGCTCCTATTATTAGTTGCTCACAAGGATCTTTCGATTACAGGGTCTTCCTATATTTCTCAAGCTGGATGCCACTGGATGGTGCCTTTAGGCCATGTTTGGCACACAGTACTGAACTGTACTGTATAATATTGTACCGAATAGTATAAAATTGTATTGGATTAAATTTAATACTCTCCATTGTTTGATATTGGATAATACATGTTTGGCTAATATAATTTTTTAATTAAATTAAACATTTATAAATATATTTAAAGATTAAAATTTGAATTTAAAAATAATTTAACAAAGAGTGGTACTATTGGCACACCCCTACTAATCTATTCATTCCCCACTTTTTAAAATTTTGATTTAATTAAATAAAATTAAATGTTTTTATTAAATTTTTTGGTTTATTTCTAAAACTACCATTTTACTTATTTTTCAAACTTAATACATACCATATATGATCTCTCTATTTTTGTATCTCTGTATCTGTATACATCTCTTTCACCTCCATTGATTGATTTATTTATTTTTCTTTTTATTCTTTTTTTTAGTTTTTTTTCTTCTTATTCCATGATGGAAAATAAAAAATAAAAAATAACAGGGTACTTCAACACAACAACAACTTGATATCATTCTGAAGAAAAAATAAACTTCAAATTTATTTCTAGAGAATGAATTGTTTCCAGATGCTTACTATCATTGTTAGACAATTCTTATTTTATGTCATTCTCAGACAATTCTTTAAGATATTTGATATCGTTCTCAAACTCTTCCATAATATTTTATATGTATGTAAGAAGCAGATTTTAGGGTTTAAGAGTTAATTTTTTTTTTTAAAGAAACAGATTACTGTGTTTTTTTATTGGAAAGGAATGTGAGATTTAATAAATTTACTTTGAAGAAGATTTCTTTTCTAAATTGTATGTCTCTTTAAGTAATTTTAATAAAGTAAAAAAGAGAATTATATAATTAAAAAAGTGGGGCATGAATAGATCAGTAAGGGGTGTGCCAATAGCACCACTCTTTAACAAATTCTAAATTTATTATTATTTTTTTAAATTTGGATCTCCATCGTCGTCTAATGGACGATGGAGATATGTTTAAAAAAAGCCGTATTTTTTTAAGCGAATGGTATGGAGATTGATTGGATCTCCTCCGTCCATCTACTGAGATAGTCTCCACCCCTACCAACTGGATCTTCATGGATGGAGAGCCATCCATGGAGATCGTGGCTGGATCTCCAGACAACAAGGAACAAGCCTCCCCTGCCTTGGAATCTCCATCAGTGATGGAGATCCTGGTCTCCTCCACCAACGAAGGTTGGCGGCTCCTTGAAGAGATGAGGCCAAGCTGCCTCCATGATGGAGGCTGTTTGGCCTCAAGTAATTTTTTTTCAAAGAAAAAATATTTTTTTTTTATTAAATCCAGTACGGTTGAGATACACATCATCCCACCGTATAACTTAATATGGTTCGGATAGTACTAAATATGCATGTCGTACAATTCAATTAGACTATAAAATGTTATCAAACATTGTACAGTAGTACTGTATGGTGTGCTTGTCCTCTCTAGTACGACGTACCAAACAAACCCTTACGGCCGTTTGGTATGCAGTCATCTTTACATGGGAATGGGAATCTCATAACATTCTCATGTTTGGTAGGAGGTTTAGGTTTTTGGTTTTTGGTTTCCCGGGAAAGTAAATCTCATGGAAATCACATTACCCTCCAAGGGGGTAATCTGAAACCCTTCCCGACAGGTGGGTTTCAGATTACCCTCCATCTGATTCCCACCGTGGGACCCACCCTCATTAAAAAAATTATTTTTATTTTATTTTCTTCTTCTTTGTTCTTCACGGTGCTTCTGGAAATTAACACCAAAAATCCCTAATTTTTATTTTCTTACACTTTCTCACTACCCAAACACCAAATTTTCAGATTTTAAAACCTAATTTTCATCAATTAAACAATACCCAACAACATCAAACACCATCACCAACACAAACACCATCAACAGCATCAAACACCATCACCAAACACAAAAAGGAAAAAAATTGCAACAGGTTAAACATTTTCAATGATGATGACGATGAAGATCCCGGCCGACGGAGGCGACGACGACGAAGATCCCGGCTGGAAAGAGGCGACGACGACGAAGATCCCTACTGGAGGCAATGAAGGAGATGATGACGTGGAGGCAAGGACGACAACGGCGATGACAACAAGTGAAAGATCTGGGTTTTTCTTGAGAGAGATGAAAGATGGATTTTTTTTTGAAATGGATCTCTTTTCTTGAAAGAGATTAAAGATGGAAAGACAACATGTGGGTTTTTTTTTAACTATATATATAAAAGTGAACTTCGAATTTTTATTTTATATTTTTAGTTTTTAATATATAAAAAAAAACAAATTCTCATGTACAACCAAACACCATTACTTAATATTCCCAGGAATCCGAAATAATATTTCTATACATAACCAAACACATGTATACAACTTTTCCATGAATAATATTACTGGGTTTCACTTTTCCAGAAATCACATTATTTTGATTATCCCATACCAAACGGCCCTTTAAGGTATTGTGGACCGGGTTATTGGCCAAAGAATTTTTTATTTGATAAAAAAAAAAGCATATATACCATAGACAAAAAGTCTTCGGGACCAAACCTAACTAGTTAGAGAATTATTATATATAGTATGTATATACTTATAAAGGCATTCTACAATTCAATATTTTTATTTGAAAAAAAGTGATGTCACTGTTAACAACTTTGGTTCCACTAAGGCAGCATTTTATAATTTACAAACTGATCATATTAAAATAACATGTTTGATTTATTTTATAAAAAAAAAACCCCATCACCAATTAAATACTACTCGCCGATTTATTCTGACAATAACCCGTTGGAGTCAGCATAGGTAATATATAAAAAATAAAAATAAAATACAAGATTAACAAATAATACATCCATTTTAATAATTTGAAGTTGAAGAAGACACACACAGCACACACAGCTAGGAAAGGGGAACAACAAAAACCAACAAATAATTGTTGATTAATAATGGAAGACATAGACATTATACTCCACAACAGCATTCCCCCTTTTAAGATCGATGGTGTGGGTTTTAGCCTGAGCATAGCCGCGCGAAAACCGGAAAACGCCACTGCCACCGACGATAGGCATCTCCCTGATGCCGGAAAACACCGCGTTACGCCCCAAAATGCTAAGATTACTTCCATTGAACTTGCCTTCCATGAAAGCGAAGTTCAACACCATCAGAAGCCCGAACTCGCTCTGCGACGCCGACGCGTAAATCCCCTGCGCTCTCCCCACCATCTTGGAGGTGAGTTCGGGGGCCACAGTCAAGGGGTCGTCCATTATAAATACTGCACCAAAAAGGGTTGAGGAGGTGTTGGTCATGGCGGCTTCCGCCACTCGAACCGCAGTGGGGTTTTTGGCAGTGATTATGTCATGGAAGTAGAAGTGAAGGTGGGTTAGCTTCTCTTTCTTGAGGCCTAGAGATGATGGAGACATTTTCTTAGAGAAATATTGGTCGGATTCTGAGGCTGTGAGAGCAGAGAAAAGGAGAAGAATGGAGAGAATTTGAAGATTTCTCGCCATTGATGTGAGATTTGAAAGAGTAATTTTTGTGTAAATGCAGCATGCCCATTAATTTATAAAGTCAGTTTGAATGTTATTTTTATTTTATGGTTGCATTATTTTATATGGAGTATGGACCACGATCGAGAGGGTCATAGTTTATTGCAAAAATTGTCCGTTGATGTTTCATTAAAAGAAATTTTTTTTAGATAGGGAACTGTCCTGCACCACTAAACTTTCAAATAATAAAAAGAAAACTTTTTAAAAATAAATTTTTTGTGATTTTTCAGATGCAAAATTTTTAATTAAACTTTTGTATTTGAGATTTTCTAAAATTTCTTTAACAATAGGTAAAAGAGCTACTTTATTTAATTGTGATATGGTCGATCTTAAATAAGGATTTATCTATTTTAGTTTTGAATTTTTTTTTTAAACTGTGTATTGTTAATAATATTCTATAGACTATGCATGTATTTGGAAAAGAATCAATTTTTTTAAAACAAAAATACTGTTTCAACTGTAGTATTTATTTTATTGTCCAAAATTTCTCCTAAGATTTTCAGCTCAAAAAAAAAATCAATACCATCCCTATCATAACAATACTTTTTTAAATTATCATTATAAATCATTTTTTTAATATTAAATAAAAAATTAATTTTTTTTAATTTTTTGATATTGCTCAAAAGTCAAATCTGCTATTAATAGAGGATTCATTAGGTGATTGAAAGCTCATACGTTCAATGTCAGTATTTTTATCAAATGTTTTTTTTTTTTGAGGTATACGTTTATGTTCAATTACATGTTGAGTTCTCATTTCACATGCAATCTCATTAGCGAAAAGTCTGAAACTAATGTTCATTTAAACCCTTCTTCTCTATATTTATTAAATAAATTCATTAATCCACTAAATTGATCTAAATCAATATCAATAGACAATATCTTTACTTTGTAAACCTTTTACTAACTAAATCTATGGCAAACAAAATATCATACCAAATAATCATGTCCAGCAAAAACTCATAGTTTCCTACATCATATTTTGCTAAGAGTAATTCTATACATTATACATTCTAAAATTTTAACCAAAAATTTAACCCAAATGACATAGTAAGTGAGTGGTCATCACCATACAAATTATAAGATGATGTGGTAAATGAACAAATCTCTTGCCACATCATATAGGTTGATTTTAGGGTTCTTTAGTATTAGTGTTTTACTAAGATTTTCACGTCACTTTTTGCCTAATGATCACTAGTAGTTTTGGCTAATACATCTACAGCCTCTCGTATTTGTGAAGTTTAATATCTTATGGCTTCATGGCTTCAACACTTTCTATACGACTCTCACATCATGTTAGAACATCAAGTTTCTAACAATGACTCAATAGTTAAAGAAGGCACATAATTATGAAATAAAAAATGTCATCGTTTTATTGAAGAAGAAAAGAAAATAAATAATATATACGAACATTGTACAACCCCGAGAAATGAACAAGCTTGAAGTAATAAATCAACATTGTGACATTCACATGGTGTATAAATGTTGTGAGACTTATATCTAACATATTTTTTTACACCTTGTCCCCCACGTACTTTTCATATTTGATCCATTGGCATATCTTTGTCCTCTAATATCATCAATACAAAGATCAAGTTTTTCCATTACGCTCATAAGTTCATTAAAAAATTATTTTCCTAATGCATCTTCTACTAAATTCTAAAAAATATTCTTCTACTTTTACCAGAAGCAAGGAAGCATTCATACGTTGTATTATAAGGGTCATTTGTTCCTGATAACTTATATTTGGAGTGAAATCTATTACACAAAAAAATACTTTACTTCTTTTACTTTCTTAAAATAATTGTGTTTTCTTTTTTCGGATGCTAACAAACCTATCAATTATGTTTGTATATTATGTTCAAGGTAATGATTCACATTCTCACCATCTTTGATACAACGAAATGTTCTTACATAAATGGATCAAATTCAGCTATCATTTAATGAAGCTTCAAAATTTTCCATTATTTTCTTGATATTGATATATTTTATCATTTTTTCCATGAAAGGCAAAATCATTTTTTGAAAGTATTTTTATAAGAGCAATAATCCTAACCAATACATTTTTCCAATTTTCTTTATCTCAATCAATTTTATCATGGATTTTAGAGTCAATTGTTTTGTTCCTTGCTAGTCTTCTTTCCAAATCAATCCAAAAACTCATGTTGGTGATATGTTCATTTATTTTTTTCATGACTTTTAAGTTTCACACCAATGTTTTTTCCATCTCTAGTTCCATCATTACCTATGTAGCATGAATATGGATAAGGGTACGGGATACGAATACAGTACGATACGAAGATATGATAAATCTCCAAAAGCTATGATACATTAATTAAAATAATATATATTTATATATTTTTAAAAATAATAATAAATGAAAGCATATTTATAATTCATTCAAAATCAAAACATATTCAGAATCCAAATAAAACATGTCACATAAATCGTAAAATATTACAAAATCCAAATAAAACATATGTCACATAAGTTATAACATAGTACAAATCCAAATAATATTTATAAAAAAAACTCATAAAACATATTCTAAATTCTTAATTAACTTCATTATCATCATTTACATTGTTAAAGGATCTAAATATTTCGGCCTCTAACTCTGGTTCATCAAGAGAAATCAAGTATCCTGACATTCTCCATACCCATGGAATCAAAACCATCTCCTCTAACATCCCACAATCGAAACGCATATTTATTGTAAGTTGGGTTTCTCCTTGATAAAAGGCGAAGATTATTATGCACATATACTATATCTCCAGTTCTTTGTGGTGTTATCTTCTTCCTATTCGAAGCTTTTTCGGTCTTTAAGTTGGTTCTTCAGAAAACATTATGGAAAAAACATGATACATGCCTGATAAGTGATATCGATCGAAGCTTTTTCGGTCTTTAAGTTGATTCTTCTTCTTCCTCTTCTATTTCTTCTTCTTCCTATGCTCTTGTGAAACTTGTGAAGAAGGTAAACTTATGAAAAGTCAACGGACATGTATCCTCCAAGTATCCCTTAGTATCCTCCAGTCAAACTTGTGAAAAAGTCAACGGATACGCAATTTAGTGTATCGGATATGTGTCCTGAAGTATCCGAACAAGATACGAGTTGGATACAAGTTGGATACGAGTTACCTCCACCAAATGGAGTATCCATGCTTCGTAGCTCTTTACTTAACTAATGTTTGTTAGAATGTGAACTAAATAATTTACTACGCTATCAAATTTGAATAAACCAGCCATTTCTTATCATGTTTTTTTTTCTCCATTTGATAGAACTCAGTTATAATATGTACTAGAAAATTTAATGTCATTTTCACCCCTAGGAAATTCTAAATATTTTCTCTAATGGACTCTTTTTTACCGATAAATCTTTTACTTTCATATCTATTTTATTATACCACCCTAAATCTTTTATATTTTGAATAACTAAGCTAGAGGTTTCATCATAACTTTTATTATTAGAAAATTCTTATCAAATGAGTAATCATCTAAATTATCACTTTCTATTCTAACAATATTTTCTTCTAGATCTTTCTCATACACATCTTCAATCTCAACTCTATTGGATTGTCTAGTTTCATTATGTTCTAACTCATTTATCAGAAGTGTTATTGGTATAATTTGGAGAGATAACACGTCAGTATAAACATCATGGGGACAACCAGTGACGTGTCAACAAATGTCAACTAAATTGAACCGACCTAAAATGATCAAAAAATATCCTCACAATACTGATCAAAGTTACTAAGATGGTCGGGTGGGAAAAACTCAACCAAGATAATTAGATTGATTAGGCTAAAAAAATTTGATCAGAAAATCCCGAGATGGTCGGATTAACCCCACCAGTCGGGTTTAGATATTCGATCTGGTTTAGGTCCTTGGTCGGGGGTGAAAGAGATCTGATCGGATTGGAGAGATGGTCGGCTAAGCGACACGTGGGCAATTTCTAGATACGCTCAGATGCTTGACATGCTAATAACGTTGAATTCAATGAATCACGACTCAAACACGCAAGAAGAGTCTTCTTCAAATAAGGAGTCATGAAACATATTCTGATAAGGAAACATATTTCCTTAGAGCTATCAGAATCTAGAATAAGCAAAAGACCTGATGTGATTAAAACACAAACGATGCAAGACAGGAAAGAAGATTAGCACGACTCCTATAAATCAGCGTCGTTTGTACTTCATTTAATCATTGCCACCTTTCTTTTACTGGTACTAAAAGAATTAGGGTTCTATGCATGTATAAATAGACCCTAAAAACACCCAACTATGGTTCACGAATCATTAGGTATTCAAAAGAGCAAGTAATATTGAGCGTGTAATCATATTATTTATAGTGATTTTTCCTTCTCGCAGTCACCGGCAACCGTGGTTTTTTCCCTTTCGGGTTTTCCACGTAAAAACTTGCTTGCATCATTTCTTTTATCTCTTCTTGATTTGATTATACGATTGTAAATTCTACGTATCTTGTGTGATGTGTGATTGAATTCACATAATCCAATCACCGTCAACAAGAAGAATTATTATCTAAATTCTCTTCTTCTTTTTTTACAAAGAACAACCCTATCCATTGCTCCCTTTGAGATTCAATCAATTAATCGGCTTTTCTTTTCTTTTGACCTTTCTGAAAACCATACTCAAATTTTCTTGTAGACATCATTATACAAAAGATAATTTAAGCTATTACATATCTTCAAGATAAGCCATTTATAGCTTAAAAAATAAATAATAAACTATAGAACCTAATTAGAAATATCTAACTAAATTCAGAAGATTGCAATTGAAAATTTTCTTATTGCAATATAATATGTTAAGTAATAGACACAAACAACAATTAGTAAGTAGCAACCATATCAAAACTCACTAATTGATTTAACAGGCAATTAGAAAATATTAAAACGAAAACAAAATTCTTAAATATTAAGTAGTAACCATATCAAAATTCACCAATTGATTTAACATGCAATTAGAAAATATTAAAACAAAAACAAAATTCTTAAATATTAATTTGCATACCTTTTAAATGTTGGAATTTCCTTTTAAAGATAATATAAATATTAGTGAAAATGTTACTAATGCGAATACAATTAACCTGGAAGGGCGTGAATATGTTATTTACCAATTAATCGATTATGTTACCAAATTTTTCGATTAGTCAATTTTAATAGCAAACAACACCACAATAAAATCAAGTATTAAAGTGCGGAAGTTAAAGAACACTTGATTTTTACGTGGAAACCCTTCAATTGGGAAAAACCATAGGACTAGCCTCACTAGCCATTTGTGCCACAGAAATCCACCATATAAAAAGAAGGTTACACCCTCAAGTGATACACAGACTAACATTCTCGATAACCTCAGGCTATGAATACTACCACTCACCACTCTTTGTTTAATCCTAGTGATATCCCATGATCCACTACTATTGGTGTGAGCACCTTCTAATCTACCCGCAGAAATTTTACAGTGACACTTGGCAATGCTTGTGCAACAAACACCTTCGCCATAAGACTTGAACTTGATGAAGAGAGTTATATGTCTAAAGTGAACATGAAATGAATGCTCAATACATAGAATGCAAGACAAAAGAATATATGCTTAACTCGATATAGATATTAAATACCTAACAATCTTAGTTATTAAAAATGCCTAAATGAACATACATAAATACATAATGCAAATTATGAAAGATAACGTAAAGGCTTAACCAGATATAAAGAATTAAACCCAACAACCTAGTTATTAAATATCCCTCAAACAATCTCCAACTTCAAAGAATATGAAATCATTATGAAGTTTAGATGGCAAAGAACAATAAATGAAATGGGGATTTGTTTTTACCTAACAACGGAGATGTTCAATGAAGACCAAAACATGATTTGAACAATTAATGCACATGGAAGAGGGTAGGAGAGTCAATGAATGAAGTTTGAAAAGCCTCTATCTCAACTATGTGTAGAGAAATCTACCTAACAACCTAGTTATAATCTAATCCCTCAAACAATCTCCAAACTTCAAAGAATATGCAATTAAAATGAAGTTGGGTAAGTAAAGAACAATTAATGACGGGGAAGATTGTTCTTACCTAACAATGGAGACCATTAATAAAGACCCATGAATGATGAAGACTTTAAATGCACATTGGAGAGGGATGGAGAGTTAAACATGAAAGATTGGAAGCTTTCTCTCTCTAAAAGATCTAACCTCTCTCTAAAACCTTAATTTTCGGAGTCTTGAATCAAAGAGAAGAGAAAGAGGGGTTTATATAGAGAGCCTCGTTAAAACGGTGCGTTTTGACAAAATAACACGACACCACCGTCTGTACTGTGGTCCATGCACCACACCTAAACAGCGGAACAAGGGCAAACACCTCTCTGATATTCACCGTGGTATACACCGCTTCACATTAACCACGGTACATACACGGTAGGGCAAACAAAAATCGTGTGAACTCATTGATATTCACCGTGGTGTACATCAATGTACATTAACCACGTCACATACCGCAGAAAGGCATTGGAATTTACCACGGAATAAACCGCGGTTTATCCAACCACGACAGAGCAGCGAATATTCATTAGAATCTACCACAATACACACGCCGCGACCCAAACTGTAGTAAAGAGAAAATTTCTCTTTTCAAGCGGTCAAACACTCGCGCAAAGATAAGTACACCAACAAGCAAGCGCCGACGTTTCCGATCAACAACCAGAGATGAATTTTCAACACAAACACATAGACCTTATATCAGAAATCATATACAAACAAGCAAATGATTTCTTTGAACTCAAACAATGAAACACGCACGAATACTAAGGAATCGTGATGCATGTGTATGTGTGTGTGTGTGTGTGTGTGTGTGTGTGTGTAGTGAGTACAACAAATGCAGTGACACATGTAATCAAGTTGTATGTGTGTACGATGAATAATGCACTAAGATGCAAGTACACAATTATACAACATTGTGTATGTGTCAATGAGGTTGCTCAACGATGCAGGGACATATATAAATGAATTGTGTGCGTGAACATAACCTCTTCAAGAGAAACAAATCGAGTAGATATACCTTTGAAGCTCGGCTTTTGAAGATCCTTGGATGCTGGGAAAGTTGTCTTCGATCACAATCACAATGTTGATGACCATCTGAAGAACCTAGACCCCAATAGTTTTGACACAGAAATAAACCAATCACAAAATAATTTCCCTTACAAATATATATATATTTTTAAATACGAAAAATGTAACTTGTAAGATGTAAGAGACAAAAAATTATAGCAAAAAGAGAAATGCAGTTGCACTTGTAGATAAATGAGAATTTTATATATAATTTTTAAACGGTAAAATATTATTTGTGAGAAGTTAAACAATTTTTTAATTATAATGATGTTTGAACAGTGGATACATGAAATGTCAATAATCATTTCGGTTAATTATTTAAAAAACAATTTATAAAATTATTAATATGATTTTACCTTCTACTCCACCTCCACATCCACCCCCACTTCCTCATCCCCCCACCTTCACCTCCTCACGACATTTGGCACTTAAAGAATGTCTTTTACTTTCGTGAATCATGACGATGTCAATGGTCATGGCCCCCTAGATTACTTGGCTTTGGTTGCTATATATGGTACTTTTGCCTTTAAGTGCTAATGTGTCTTATCTCTCGGTGGGAACCCTCGGTGCTTGTTAGGTCGATAAATGTTTGTATTTGAAACCCCTAATTCTTGTATTTTATGTTATGTTCTTATGTGAAATTGTATATTTTAATGTGTTTGTTGAGATTTTGTAGAAGATAGCTCGTGTTGAGTTTGAATGTAAGAAGGTGATTTTAGAGAAGTTTGGAGAAATGAATGTGAAGAACACTCAACTTGTGAAGAACATAACTCCTTCCACAAATTGAACTAGGTTGCAATCCACATATATTTAGAAATCCTCGGATGTCTAGTTTTGGCAAACTTTACGGCTCATCGATCCGAATTTTCTACAGGGAGTTATGGCTGTTTTAGTGACTGAAGGTCGAACCTCTCAAAAGTCGTCATGGTTGACCGCAAAGATGTGTAGCGAAAGTATCTCCATTGATTTTTACAGTCTAGGTTTCACTATCCATGAAGACGAAAAAATTATAGTGGTTTTCGCAGTCTAGAGTTGGCTATCCACCATGACGAAAACCTAAAAACGAAAATACAATCCTTTGCAGGAAAAGACTCTAAACTTGATCCAGATTATGCAGTAACTTTCCAAATCAAATCCTAATGACTCTTAAAGACCAAGAGATGTTTGGGAAACTCCCTAAGCTAAAATTATGAGTCAATCATCAAAAGAGGAAATTCAAGTTAGGAAAGAAATATTATACCTTAATTCATTCTACTTTCCTACTTGGTGGATTTCCTAAACCTAAGGAAAATTGGGAGATCACAAGGAGAAGTCATCTATAATTACCAAGAGTTTCTACAAGAGAGTGGATCAGAAGTTGGTGATTGAAGATTGAAGATTGAAGACTCATCAGCATTCCTTTCCCCTACATTTCTTTAGCTTAGATGTTTTTATTTATTTTTCTAGTTTTTATTTCTTGCTAATTTACTTATTGTTTAGGGTTAACTTGAAGCCCTAAACATGATTTCAATTCGATAGACAAGTTTTGTATTTTAATGAAGTAATCTTTTCTAAATATGATGATTTTAATTTCTCCATAATAATTACTTTTCTATTATCTTTTTTTCTTTAACTAGGCATCTTAGGAGCATGATTTAAGGATCTATGTTGTAAGATAGTGAAAATAACCCTAATAAGTGTATGAAAAACCTAAAGGGGGGTGACTGTGTTGTTAATCGACTAATTTACCAACTTTTCGATTAGTCAAGTAAAAGTGAGGAATATAAATGACACTTGATTTTTACATGGGAAACCCTCCTACTAGAAAAAACCCACGAGACTAGCATCACTAGCCACTTAGTCACAAAATACACTATTTTAACATTTGATTACATCCTAAGTTGACATCTCGCCACTCTTCTCAATGACCGTAACTCAACCTATTCTACATGTAGGCCGTTAATAATGGGTATTAAAAATACTTGCCAACCAATACCTTTGGTTACAAGAATTCTCTTTGCTTATGCATTTACCTCATATAGCCACAAGACTTGGACTCAATAAAAAGAATAAATATCTATGTGAACATGTAACAATTCTCAAATGCAAATGAGTGCTAGACAACACTAAATGCTTAACTAGATGTAGAAAATGCTAATCTAACAACCTAGCAATAAGCTAACCCCTATAATCACCAAAACCTTAAAGATAAATCAATAAAGATGATGTCTTGGTAATTAAAAGAAGAACAATAAATGATATGAAATTTTGTTCTTACCTACCAAATGAAGATGCAATGAAGACTCATGTTTAATGATGTCCTAAATGCACATGATGAGGTGGAGAGTCACAAACGATTCATTGAACCAATCTCTCCGTAAGAACTCAGTACTCACTATGTCTAAAAAATTCAGAGTTCTTGACAAACAAGATGGTGTCTTGACAAACACATGAAGGTTTGTCGCGCCCATTTTTTTATAGTGGACCAAGACAAAACTTGGACAGCGAAATCTTCTGAAAGAATTGTCGCGGTTCACCATGACGGCACCTGGACAGTGAAATCCACTTAAATGGTTTTTACGGTGCACGATGACGACACTTAAACACGATGACGACATTTAAACAGTGACAATGAGAAGAAGATGCATTCTCAAGCTATCTAACACACTAACCTATATGCATTATGTGCAAGTGTGAAAATGATGTGATGCGCACTAAAATGACAATAAAAAACACAAATTAATGAAATGCGTGTATGTTCACCTAAATCTCTTCAAGAGAATAGGTCAAGTGATATACCTTTAAAGCTCTTGTTCTTGAAGCTTTGAGATGCTGGGAAAATTGCCTATCATATCACACTGTTGAGAACACAAAGATCCTAATCTACGCATTACAAAAACATCCCAATGTGGTTTGACACATAAATAAGCCAATCACTAAATAGAGAACCTTACAATCTCTCATTTTGGCTATTTCGTGACAAAACCACTCCTCACATGAAACAACAACAAAAAATGAAAAGAAGCTATTGTCAACAATTGTTCTCATTACATTACAAAGAGATTCTTGAAGATCTAAATCTTCAATGTCTTCAATCTCTTGAACACACTTATGAGAAATAATAGCAAGCAACTTTCCAAAACAACAAGTACATGTGAGATGATCAAAAAGCAATGCAAAGTATGCATGCTCCCCCTAAATGGGTTACTCCCCCTCAATATGTAGCTAACCCTCATAAATGCACATGATAATCAAATTAAAATTACTCCCCCTAAATCCCAAGACTACTGCTTCTTTTTGTCATGAGATAGGTAAATGGGTTCTCCAATTTGGGTTGCCTGGGCAAAGAAAGCTACTTGCAGGCCAAGATGTATAATCATATAAAAAACACTTTATGCGGCTCAAGTTATTTAGAGAGATTCAAGGAGATTTTTGTTCAGAAAATGTGTGTGTGTGTGTGTGTGTGTGTGTGTATGTATAAATGTTGCTCGGCATATAATACAAGCACTAAAAAGCTCATGCATGAGAATCAATCAAAACAACAATCAAAAGGATTTCAAAACAACACACTTTTGTTATGATTATGAGATATATATCCAAGCATTTGTGTGCAAAGTGAACTAATCTCTTCAAATATATATATATATATATATATATATATATACTTTATTCATTGCAAGACACATCATTATTTATCAACAATTGGGGTTTTATTTAGCAATGCATCACACCACATCATCAACAGTTTTCCACCCAATTCTGTTGTTCTTCTGTATTAACCTAGAATGTATTTCTGTTTTTCATACAAAAGTAACTCTCTTGATGGCTTACACTCAACTTCATATAGGTAGCCTTTCCCTACATTGGGCGGCTGCACCTCATATGCCGGTAGCCCTTTTCAAGAGAGAGCTTAAGAATGCATATCATAAAAATTATGAACACGGCGGAGAACAATTTGAGGTCAATCAAATGTACTATCAAAAAGAACATTCCTCAAAAAGATAGGCATCTCAAGCAATCATAAAAAAAATACATTAACATACTAGGCAACTGTAAACGGTATCATAGAAGCATTATTCAACATTATTTAATATTATTCACCATGTAACTCAAGCAATTACAAAATAGTATAAAATAAGTCAACTTCTTATATATAGGAATCGTGCAAGCTTGCTCTCATTGCTTGAGCTCCTCACATTGGGTCAATCCTAACCACATCAAGGCATGTGACAAATCCCAATAGACCTACTAAGTCCTTTAAACATAGTTACATCTAAGGGTTTGGTAAATAAGTCTGTTAGTTAATCATTAGTTCCTGCATGTTCAAGGACTGCAACCTTATCCTTAACTAGCTCCCTAATAAAGTAATGACAGATATCTGTAAGTTTTGTCCTAGAGTGCTACACAAGATGTATATCTATATAAATTACTAACATAAACAAACATATATTTCTTACCTCCTAAGCTCTCCGTTTGCATTAGACCTATAAGATTCATGGGAAGAAACCCCAAAGGTTTGGTGGAAAGGTACTTTCCTTTCTTGTGTGCTCCTTTGATTCGCATGCCTTGTTGGCATGAGCCGCAAACCCCTTCAATCTTCTACCCAAGTTTCGAAAGTTCACGCACCACTTGGTACTTCTCCAAGATCCTTTAGTCTCATTAATTAATATGATCAAGCCTTTGGTGCCACAACTCAACATGCTCATGTTTGGATAACTTACAAGAAACAACATCAATATCTAGGCAATAACAATTATCGGTGGATCTCTTGCCTCTTATCAAGATTTGGCCATTTGCTTCCATTATAGAACGACCATCATTAGCAAAAAGGACGGAGTAACCCTCATCAATAAGATGAGAAATTCTTATGAGATTAGTTTGTAAGCCATCTACTAACAAAGCATTAGGGAGAGAGGGTAAACCGGAAATAGAGATGGCTCATTTCCCTACCATTTTCTTCTTTGATCCATCACAAAGGTAACAACTACTCATTCTCCCATCATAAAAGATTTAAAGAAACTCTTGTTCCCCGTCAATTGCCTATAGCACCTACTATCAAGATACCAAGAATTGGTGGTGTGTGCTTTTATGGCAATGTGAGCAACAAAGCATGGATGATCATCTTTTCTAATCCTCATAGGTTCCCTAGGTTCATGCAAATTGGCTCTGTGTTTCAACCTTTTCTCTTTCATGCTCTCTGTCATACATCTTCTAATGTATCTAAAGCAATTTTGTCATATGTGACCAATCATACCACAAAAATGACAAGTAGGCACAAAAGTAAAGATCATACCTTAGCCTTGATTTCACATCGGGGCTTTATCATTCCAATGAGGTTGCCTTTGTTGATGAACTGGTTGACTTCTTCTTTGAGTTTGATTCATTGATTTGTACCTTTGTGGTTTGGCTTGTTGAGGTGATTGAGCCGATTGTTGTTGTTTCCTTGGTTGAGCTTGTTAAGCTTGCCTCCTTGGTTGGTGAAATCTTGGTTGAGGTTGAGCTAAGATTGAGGTTAAGCTAAGTTCCTCGGAAGCATCTTCAAGTAAGCACTAATGGAAGATTCACCCAATTCAATTGTCTTCTTGGGGTGTTGAGATGAAGGAGGCTATTTAGGAACTTTTTCCTTCATAAAAATAGTTTTGTAGGAGGAAGGTGTGAGACAAAACCAAGACCTCGTTTGTCGTCATGCTTCTTGCAGATGCTTAACATGTTGTCATGCTTTTCTGAGCTTGTCTTCTCACTAGGAAAGTGCTTCCTTGCTTCCTCAAACTCATCACAGGTAAAGGTTGAGCTAAGTTCCTCGGAAGCATCTTCAAATGAGCAGTAATGGAAGATTCACCCAAGTCAATTGCCTTTTTGGGGTGTTGAGATGAAGGAGGCCATTTAGAAACTTTTTCCTTTACAAAAGTAGTCTTGTCGGTCCGAGGAAGGTGTGATCTCATCATCAATAAAACCAAGACCTCGTTTGTCTTCATGCTTCTTACCAATGCTTAACATGTTGTCAAGTTTTTCGAGTGTGTCTTCTCACTATGAGAGTGCATCCTTGCTTCCTCAAACTCATTCATCAATTTCTCCTCATTTTCCATAGCAAGTCTCAACTCTTCATCGTTTGCTTCTATTTGACTCTTGAGCTTTTTGAGTCTTCCCAGCCATTCGGACAATGTCAGTGTTCGATCACTAACATTCCTTCTCAGCCTAATAGTGAATTGACTCAATGTGGCATTCTCTTATATTATCATGTTCAAGGCATCTCGAAGACTTGAGTTTTCTTCTTAGAGCTTGGCAACAGTTCTAGTTGCTCTCTTTAGAAATCTATTATACTTCGTTATGAAAGCAACAGGCTCTAACTTAGCCTCATTCTCAGAGATTTCAAGATCCAAGTCATCTTCACTGCTCTCTTCACTAAGGGTTGAGGAGTTATCATCACTCGACTCATCAACATTGGAGTAAATGTTTCCTTCAATAAAGCTCTCATTATCACTCATCGCTAGACATGACGCCGGTTCCGGTTTCGATTCGATTCCGATTCCGGAGGTTCGATTCCTTTTTTTTAATAACATTTTATTTATGAAATAAAATAAAATGTTAGATAGGACATTGTAAAGTATTGGTTTGGGGTCCCTAACCCTTGTCCAAGAATGTTTATTTTCCTTTGCATTCTCCTCATTTTTATATAGGTTAGGCCTCTCTCCACTTATCTTATTTATCCGATGTGGGATGTAGGATTGAATTTCTATTTACATTCATTGATATAACATAATGAATTTCCATTTGAAAACTTTTTTAACATGTTATTGGATGTAAACAAAAGGAATATTGTTAATAAAAGAAAAAAGAATTTGATCATTTTATAAAAGGAATCATCTAATTTTGGATTAAATCACATCACATCTCTATATATACTTTTCTTAATCTTCTATGTGGATTGTGAATGGAATAATATGTATCACTTTTTTATTATACTATTAATATATATATATATATATATTATACTTTTCTTATTAATATATATATATATATATATTAACAAATCATCAAATCTCATTCACATATTATTCTTCTCTAATCTTAGTCATAGAGTAATTGCTTATAACCATAGTTATATTCAATCATAGATCCCACATCGGATAAATAAGACAAGTGAAGAGTGGTATAACCTATATAAAAAGGAGAATAATGCATTAGAAATTATATCTACTTGGACAAGGGTTATGGGCCATGACTCAATACTCTACAATATCCATTTTTTTAAACATTTTATTTTTATAAGTAAAGTGTTATTTTTTTTAATAAAAAAAATTATGGTGGAACCGCCGGTTCGAATCTGAATCAGAACTGTAGGTTCCAGTCCGATTTGAACTGGACGGTTCCATAAAAAAGGAACCGGAACCGGGCCCGGACCCGGACCTAACCGGTACTGGTTCCCGGTCCGGTTCCAAAACCGAAACCGAAACCGGTTTTTTCTGTTTCAGTTCCGGTTTTTGGGTGGCGGTTCCTGTTCGGTTCACCTGTTCGAACCGAACGGGCGTCATGTCTACTCCTAGCTATGTCTTCTGCTACTTATTCTTCAATGTCAAGATTCAAGGCATTGTCATCTTCTGCCTCGTCATTAATGTGAAAGGTTGCAAAGGCAATAAAGTAAGCCACATGGTTATCATTATCAGAGGAGTCATCATTGTCCTTTTCATCATCACTGTCACTCCATGTAGCGACCATAGCTTTCCCTTACCGCTTATCCTTCAAGTTACCATAATCTGAAGAGATGTGCCCAAATCCTCCACATTCAAAGTACTGTATACCTTTCCGTGAAGGCTTCTCTTGACTAGGCTAGCCTTTCTTGAAGAGAGCTTTCTTCTTTACCTCATTTCCATTGGAGTTCATTCTCTTCTTGTCATACTTCATGAATCTCTTGAATCTTTTGACTAGGGGTGGGCACGGTTCATTGAACCGAACCAAACCGACCCAAACCGAACCGAAATATGGTGTTTGGTTAGGTTTTAAGGTTGAGTTCGGTTCAATTCGGTTTGAACCGAATGAACTGTATAGAATATTTCCAAAACCGAACCGAACCGACGAACCGAACTATAAATACAAAAAAAATACAATTTTTATTATGGATTATATGTTGGATTATTTATGTATGATCTTATTTTATTTTGAACTCCTATCATTCTATGTAATGTATAGACTGAATTTGGTAGAATGGTAACTATTAAGCAGGTACTTATGATTGAATTGGACTAAGTTTGATTAGTTAAACAATAATGTGGTCTATTTAGATGTGTTTTGAATGTAAGGGATTGTTAAAAAAAATAGCCAAAAATCAATTGCCAATAGGCCAAAGGTCTAAATACAAAAATATGACTGATAAATGATACAAAAATTGAAAAAATATATTAAAAAACCTCAAAGCCCAATAGGCCCAAAACCGAATTGAACCGAACCAAACCGAACCAAGATAAAGGTGTTCGGTTCAATTCGGTTTTGTGGTCCAATATGGTTCAAACCGATTCAAGTTTTCAAAAACCGAAAATATAACGGTTCAATACGGTTTTGGCCAAAACCGAACCGAACCGAACCGAACTGCGCCCACCCCTACTTTTGACCATGAGAGCCATTTCCTCATCTAAGTCACTCTCCTCATTTCAAGCTTGGAAGTCTTCAAAGAAATTCCTTTTTGCTTCTTTGGTTAAGTGCCAAGCTTCTTTGATTCATAAGCAGGCAATTTTCCAATGACTTAACTCGGTATTATCATCTTGTATTCATTATTCTCTTCAATAGCTGTCACATTGGCTTCAAATCTATTAGGAAGAGATCTCATAATCTACTGATTGATCCTCATGTAGGTGTACGGATCTCCAAGTTGATGAATTTGATTGACAATGTCCATCAACTTAATTTGGAAGTCATTGAACGACTCATGCTCTTCTATCTTAACAGTCTCGAACTGAGTTTAGTGAAGCTTCGAGTCCTTCACAGTTTAAGTCCCTTCATATGCTTTCTCAAGGATCTCTCATGCTCCATGAGCATTCCTTGCGATTTGAATAAGCTTGTATTGATTCTCGTCCATGGCACATAACAGGGAGTGCATTGATTTGTTGTTCCATTTAGAAGCTTTGAACTCTTGAGGAGTCCATTGAGCCTTGGGTTTAGGCATTGTAGTTCCATCTTCAGCAGTCATAGTGGTGGAATGTACTCATCTTCAATCACCATCCAAACCCTATCATCTATAGCCGAGAGAAATGACTTCATCTTCCCTTTCCATGATGAGTTATTATCATTTGTGAGTAACAACAGTCTAGTACTAGAAGCTCCCTCATGACTCCTTCTGCTTCCACTCATAGTGTTTGATACAATGAATGAAATGCAAGATGCAAGACACAAATGAGAGCAAGGATCAACCTATGTATGTCTAGGAACCAGCTCTGATACCAATTGAAAATAACTTTTATAAGTGTTTAAACAACTTAGAGGGGGGTGAATGGGTTGTTAATCAATTAATTTACCAACTTTTCGATTAGTCAAGATTAAACACAAAAACATAATAAAATCAAGTAAAAGTGCAGAATATAAATGACACTTGATTTTTACGTGAGAAACCCTCCAACTGGAAAAAATCCATATGACTAGTCTTGCTACTCACTTAGTCAGAGAAATCCACCATTTAAACATTTGATTACATCCTAAGTTGACATCTTGTCACTCTTCTCAAGGATCGTAACTCAACCTATTCTGCCCGTAGGCCTTAAATAGTGGGTCTTGACAATGCTTGCCAACGAACACCTTTGATTGAAAGACTTCTCTTTTTTTATACAACTACCACATGTAGCCACAAGACTTGGACTCAATAAAAATAATATATATATATATATATATATGAGAACATGTAACAATGCTCAAATGAAAATGAGTGCTAGACAACACTAAATACTTAACTAGATATAGAAAATGCTAATCTAACAACCTAGCTATAACCTAACCCCTACAATCACCAAAGCCTTAAACATAAAGCAATAAAGATGATGTCTCAGTAATTAAAAGAAGAACGATAAATGATATGGAATTTTGTTCTTACTAAAAATAAACAAAGTGTGTCTAATACAACCTAGAGGGGGGTGAATAGGTTTTATTCATAATTACCAACTTTCGATTAATCAATATTATCAAATCACCCAATAATAGCAAGCAAGCAATCAACTATATATATATATATATGTGTGTGGAAAACAATAAAAACACGTTGATTGATTTACGTGAGAAACCTTCTAACTGAGCAAAACTCACGGGCTATCCATCTAGCCACTTACGATCCTCAAATCCACTACTTGGATTAAAGTTTACAACTTATGTTGACCTCTAATCAAATCATCACTGGTCACTAACACATTCCATTCTACCTGCGGGCCTTCAATAGTGATTCTAGATCAATTGATTGTGCACTAACACTTTTAGTCACAAGACTTGAGTCAAGAAGAGATTAAACAACCTAATTCAATATATTAAAATATTCTAAATACAATTAACGCTAGGCAAACACCAAATGCTTAATTAGGAATTAAATATGCAATCAACAATTCCTAATTATCAATGTCTAGATGCAAAACATAAACACTTAGCTAGATAGGGCAAGAATGTCCTAGATGCAAGCTATCATAAAGAAACAATCTCAATCAACAAACAATGACTCAAACATATTCAATGATAAGCTTAAGAAAATGAATTATGCATTTAATCATACAATAAATGCTAAACCTAGGAATGGATGAACAATAAAAGTATTAATGAAATCTAATAACATGTTCAACTTACCTAGTCATGAAAACAAATAAGACCCATGCTTGGATGAAGAATGGACATGCTAGATGCACATGGGTTTTGAGATTGATTGGGTAAAAATGGAGTCTTGGAGCTTTCTCTCTCTAAAAGTCACTTTCTCTCACTGAAAGTGTGATCTTTTTATTAAAAAAATGGATGAGAGAAGAGATGAAGAATATATAAGAAGCCCTAGACAAAACTAAGTTGTTTTGATAAAAAACCAAATTTTTCGCTTCTAAGGTCGCTCCCTACAACAGCGAACGTTTAACAGCGAACTTCTCTGGAAGAAGTTGACTCCCAAGTTCGCTTCTTGCGACATCAAATGTTTGACAGTGAACACTCCCAATTTCTCTCCCTGCAATAACGAAAGTTGGATAGCAACCTTCTTTGGAAATTTTGGCTCCCAAGTTCGCTCCCAAGAACACCAAAAACCACAACAGCGCAATAGCTCCATTTTTTAGCGAACGAAAACATGAGAAAACGATATCGAAACCAATTGTATAATATATTGTTGGAAAGGTATAGATGTCTAATTTTTAATCCTTTTTACAGAATGACGTTTCGATATCCGTAGAAACAGATATCGTCATTTGAGTGACCAGAGATCAGATTTGGATAACAACAAGTTGCCCAAACTCAGGGTATATGACCATGTGACCTAAGACCAATCCAAGAGAGGAAAAAATGGACCTCTCTAGTGGTCACACATCGTGCTAACACAAGCACAACTTCATGCATGCATGGACGTTTCCAAACACACTTCAACAAACGAATTACACAACACACAACCACACTTAAATCTAAAAATGAGGTGCAAGTGTGAGAAGTGTAATGGATGCACACATATAAACAATTATAACAAAAATGCAAGATGAAAAAAGTATACATGAATTGTGTGTATGTGTGTATGTGTAACTAGATCTCTTTAAAGAGTCAAGAACAATTGTTATACCCTTTGAAGTGCTCTTGAGCTTAAGGTTTTGAGAATGTCATTGTAGCTTGATCACGAACAATGAAGAACCTAATCTACCATTACATACTTAACCCCAATGTGGTTTGTCAACGAAATAAGCCAATAAAAATATGAGGAACATACATTTACCTACCAAGTGAAGATGTAATGAAGACCCATGTTTGATGATGTCCTAAACGCACATGAATAGGGATGAAGAGTCACAAATGATTCCTTGAACCAATCTCTCTCCAAAAACTCAACAAATAATCACTATCTCTGGAAAATTTGAAGTTCTTGACAAACAATATGGTGTCTTGGCCTATTTATAACATTCCCATAAAACTACATCATTTTAAAGAAACACGGTTTTTCACAGTCAAATTTCACGATTGACCATGACGAAAAACAACCATGACAAAGGCAACTCAATCATTGCTGGAAAATCGCGGTCATATTTTGCATTGCTTCATGACAAAGGCAAGACCGCGACATTCACTGGAGAAATCTTCGCGCATGTTTTTTGTTGTTCTCTAGGATGACACCAAGACAGTAAAATACTCTGGAAGGTTTGTCGCGCCAATTTTTCATAGTGGACCAAGATGACACTTTGACCGAGAAATCCTCTGAAAGGATTCTCGTGCCCATTTTTCGTGGTGGACCAAGACGACACTTGGATAGCGAAATCCTCTAGAAGGATTGTCGCGGTTCACCATGACGACATCTAGACCGTGAAATCCCCTGGAATGGTTTCGTGATGCACCATGACGACACCAAGACCACGATAATGAGAAGAAGAGACATTCTCAAGCGATATAACACACTAACCTATATGCATTATGTGCAAGTGTGAAAATGATGTGATGCACACTAAAATGACAATAAAAACACAAATGAATGAAGTGTGTATGTGTGTGTGCACCTAGGTCTCTTCAAGAGAACAAGTCAAGTGATATACCCTTGAAGCTCTTGTTCCTGAAGCTTTGAGATGCCGGGAATATTGTCCATTATATCACATTATTGATCACACGAAAATCCTAATCTACCCATTACAAAAACATCTCAATGTGGTTTGTCACAGTAATAAGTTAATCAGTAAATAGAGAACCTTACAGATAAAGTTCGATTGCCATACAAGCATATTCTTGCATGTAACAATTAATTGAATTACGGCCCAATTAAGGGAAATGGATTCATGAATTACCTAGAATAAATGTCATGTTTTAAGGTTCATGTGATATTCATATTCTCTTCGTTTTTAATGAATTCATATTATTAAATCTAGTAAATACCCATGTTAGGTTATAATTTGGAATATAAGTATTTATGAAAATATCATGTAATCTACATACTAACTAAGAGAGAATCGATTCGACTTGCGTGAAATACCCACCGCCTTGTTGTAAATATCATCATCTTGTTTGATATCTTTAACTTCATTAGTATCTATGGATTGGATGATTGTTTAGTAATGGATATGAGGTCATAACTAGTGTTTTTCCTTACTGATTTTTCCTTAATTTTTTTATGTTGTGTTTTTATTTATTGTTATTTAATTTTCTTTAGTGTTAATAATAAAATCAAAACCTCATTCGTGTGTGTGCGTTAAGTGTCTTTGTTTTCTTATTTTTAGTTAGATTTGAGTCCTAGAGTGTCTTAGATGTAAACTCAATGTTTAGTAGGTAATTAATTATGTGGGAACGATCCTTGCTTGACCAATGTGCTATTGTATACGATTTGTACACTTGTAAGGCTTTTATTATTTTTGTTTGCCTATTTGGCAACCAACAAGTTTTGACGCCGTTACGGGGGAATTATATTACTTATATTTTAAGTTTTTTTTTCTTTTGTTTTTTAGGTCTTTTTTTTTTATAGATGAACATGAATGACTATGGGCCCGAATTGCTCATCTAACTAGTTTGGTTCAACAATTGATTCCAAAAAAATCAAGTGTGCACGGTTTACGCAAATCATGGACATTCGTCGGAATCATGCCCCAAGTTTAGAAGGCTATAGGGAGGAGATAGCTCTAGGGAACTACATACAACAAAGGAATGACCCGTTCTCCAACACCTATAATCAAATATGGTGTCAACATCCAAACTTCGAATGGATAAATTATCAAAATATATTCCAGCTGCCTCTCATTCAATAACAAATTGTGCCTCAACAATCCGCAGCTCATCCACCTCCAAGAGAGTTAGTTGAATCTTTGGCTCTAAATACTCATTCTTTTATACAAGAAACGAGAAAAACTTTCAAGAATATTGAGAGCCAAATTGGGCAAATAGCAACCTCACTAAGCCAAAGAGATCAAGGAAGACTTTTAAGTCAAGTGATTCAAAACCCAAGAGACAACATGGAGTCATGCAAAAAATAACACTCTAAGGTGGCAAAGAATTGTTTAAGGAAGAAGAGGAAAAGAGTGAGGTGAAAGAAGAAGAGGAAGGTTGTGGGGAAATTCCAATAAGTTTCGTGAGCTACCCCACGATCCAAACAATGATCAAAGGTCGCACCAAAGCCTTGTAGACTGAACCTAGCCACAATTTTTTTCAAAATAATAACGAGACCACCTCGAGGACTACTGAAATCGTGCACATGGTTAAAGAAATTCCTCCATTCAGAAATAAGAGGGAGATGGATGCAATGAACAATAAAGAGAAGAAAACTTTTATTGACGATATTCGCAATGAAAAGAAGGGGGATACATTTAAGGTGAATGATATGAGCAAGGTTCCTGATCCAGATAAAGAGTTGAGCTAAATGCGTCTAGCCGATATGTTAAACCAAGCGCTAGGTTGGGAGGCATCCCATCTAGGTTTTTCTTTTAATTTTTGTGTTTTTGTTTTTGTTTTTGTTTTGTCACTCCTCATCCTTACCTTTTCTATCATTATACATCTATTTCATGTTCAAACATCGAGGACAATGTTTAGATTAGATTTTGGGGTGTGGGTTTATTTTTCGTTTCGTTTTTTGTGTGTTTTTATAGTTTTCGTGTTTTGTGTCCTACTAAGAGAATTTTTGTACAAACATTTTCATTAAAACTATATATTGTGGTAAGGAAATAAATTTTTTCGTCTGATATGCGTTCTTCATTTTTTTCGATACAAATCCAACGGTATAAAGAACGTAAATTTCTAAATAGTATTTTGAAAGTTATAATCAATGCACCTGCTGAGTAGTGTACTAGACGACTTAAAAGTCGACATGTATCAATTTTTTTAATTAAATATAGTATTTTCTCTCTCCTACCATTATTTTTTATGGGCAGTATTATGTGCCGTAAGGGTACGTGATAACAATTACTCTATAAGACAATAAATACCATGATAAATGCTGTCTTTTATTTCTTTTTATAGTAATAAAGTAAGCAGTCATTTTTTCCTCAGTACATACTGATATAACTTATATCAGTACGTTGCATATGGACCACTGATTATGGAGAAGTTTTGACAAGTGCATACACTTTGAGTCAAAGTATATAAATCTAATGGTCAACATCCAACGCACTGATGAAGTTATATCAGTGCGTACTGACTTGAAATTTTTTAATAAAGTAAATGTTATATTGTGCCATTACAGAGTAACACTATCCATTTTTTATATATATATATATATATTTAAATGAAAAGTTACCACATGCCTTGTTATTAGTGGCCCAGTGCCTCAAGCCACCAATAAGCAACGGTGATTGATGCAACGGGTGAACTGAAGTTTCTCTCCTCAAGGTGGATGGCGCCTAAGAGCATCCACAATAGTGGATAAATGAGACCCATTTTAATAGATCTATTTTCATTTGGATGTTATGGGTGCCACAATGGTAAAACAAGAGACCCAAAAAAGAAGACCCATATGTGGGCTTCACCCCACTAGACCCAAATTGGGTTCCAAATTTGGAACTCCATTTGGTCTTGCCCAATGATTGGAGGTGGGTTCCCAATACCTCTCAATCATTGGGTTGGGCGCTTATATATATATATATAATTTAAATTAAAATATATAATTATTAATTTCAATAATTATATATAATAAAAAATATAAATAAATTTAATATATATATTTAAATTCCAAAAAGAGAACCGGAACCGAAACAGTCCCGGTACCGGTTCCAGTCTGGTTCCGAACCGAAACCGAAAAAACCGATTCCAGTTCCGGTTTTCCTTCGACTGTTCCGGTTTGGTTCGAATAAATTGTTTTATTTAAAATTAATTATAATTTGTTAAATAAGTATTGATAGTGATGATATTTAAAATATATTATATAATTTATTTATTAATATATATTTATATATAATATTTTAAAGAAGAGTAATGATTGTTTGAAAAAAATTAAAAAAAAAAATTGATTCAATTTCTGTTTTTCAATTTAGATCCATTGTGAGGAAAAGAGACCCAAACAAATAAGACCCAAATAGAAAGACCTATTTTTTCAAAAGAAGACTCAAATTTGATGATGCGGCATAAATATGTCTTATATTTGGGTCTCAACCATCGTGGAATGTGGATGCTCTAAGTCATTATGGACCTGGCCAACAACTATTTTATATCTCTAGTCAACTCTACATTTCAGCATTTTAATTTGAAAATATAAAGCCAAGTGTGTCATTGTTAACAACTTTGGTTCCACTCAGAGACGGACATACTCTTTGGATAGGGTGGGCTCAAAAAAATAAAATAAAATAATTAATATATCTAAACAGAAGTCGAAGTCATGTAGGAGGTCTTTGTATTTATTCCAGACTTTCTTAGTCTTCACATACATTTTTTTCTTTCTTTATTTTTAATTATTCTCTCTCTCCCTTCCCTAAAATTACAAATTTATTTAAATTTGGTCCAACCTTTACATCAACATCAAAAATTGATCTTTCAATTAAATATATTTTTATGAATATTATAAATTTAAATATTTTGTTTTGTATTGAAATTTTAGAACGACTGCACTTTTTAGTTTATGAAATTTATAGGGGTAATCTAATTATTAATAATTCTAATTTTAAATTTACTAACTAACTATATTGTTTAATGAATATCTTGTTGTTTTATGAATGTTCCATTGTAATTAAACTAATATAATAATTAAATAAATTATATTTTTGTAAAAAGTAATAAATTAGATTTCTTTTAATATTGTATTTATATATTTCGAATGAATTAAACAAATGTTATAATATAAGAATATTGTATATGAGATTGTTGGTGCTATTAATCCTAATTTCAATCTTTTAAAAAATCATATTGTATTTACATTTTATATTTATTTTATAATTTGTTTTGAATTTTTTTTATAAATTTTGTTGATGTATTTATTACGGACGTCTCTTGTTCCACTAAGACAGCATTTCATAATTTACAAACTGATCATATCAAAATACCATGTTTCTTTTATTGAAAAAACAAAATGTGAAATTTGAAAAATAAAATAAAAACATCAACAATATATACTAATAGATTTGAGTCCTTAGAGCACAGGTGGTATATAAAAAAAATAAAGATTAATAAATACATCCATTTTAATTATTTGAAGTTGAAGAAGACACCGGACATGAGGACAGCAATAAACATCAAAAGCCAACTAATGATTGTTGATCAATAATGGAAGACATAGACATTATACTCCACAACAGCATTCCCACTTTTAAGATCGAAGGTGTGGGTTTTAGCCTGAGCATAGCCGCGCGAAAACCGGAAAACGCCACTGCCACCTACGATAGGCATCTCCCTGATGCCGGAAAACACCGCGTTACGCCCCAAAATGCTAAGATTACTTCCATTGAACTTGCCTTCCATGAAAGCGAAGTTCAACACCATCAGAAACCCTACCTCACTCTGCGACGCCCCCGCATAAATCCCCTGTGCTCTCCCCACCATCTTGGAGGTGAGTTCAGGGGCAACAGTCAAGGGGTCGTCCATTACAAATATTGCACCAAAAAGGGTTGAGGAGGTGTTGGTCATGGCGGCTTCTTTAACCACTTTAACCGCAGTGGGGTTTTTGGCAGTGAGTATGTCATGGAAGTAGAAGTGAAGGTGGGTTAGCTTCTCTTTCTTTAGGCCTAGTGATGATGGAGATATTTTCTTAGAGAAATATTGGTCGGATTCTGAGGCTGTGACACCAGAGAAAAGGAGAAGAATTGAGAGAATTAGAAGATTTCTCGCCATTGATGACAATACAAAGAAAGGTAATTGAGCTATGAAAGAGTTTAATTCATTTCTGTCTAAATGCAGCATGCCCATATATAAATATAAAGTCAGTTTGAATGTTATTTTTTTATTTTTTGGTTGCATATTTTATTTTATATGGAGTATAGACCACGATCCAGACGGACTTTCATTTATTGCAAAAATATTCTGATGAAATTTCATTAAGACACGTTTCCTGAGCAGTGATTATGATTCCCGATGAGAACGACTAAATTTAACTACGTTAAGGTGCGTTTGCTAATTAGGAATCTTGATTCCTAATGAGAAAAAGAGATGTTAATTACCGATTTGTGATTTTTATATTTATTAAAATCAATTGAGAATCAATTTATGTATGTATTATATACAAATTAAGAATTAAGTTCCTAGTGAAAAAAGAATTCGGTTCCCCTCCCACTTAAGATATCAAATTCCCTTTCTATTTCCCTCTCCCAAATCAAGTTTCGTTTCAGATTTCTTTCACATATAACTTGATTTGCTTTTATTACATTTTAGTATAGTAAAAAGGTCCTAAAAATAGTAAATTTTAGTTAGTGACTTATGCATTAACGATATATTTATGTAATAAAATGAAGAAAAAAAAATAGATTGTAATGCAATAATTAAGCAAATTTTTTTTAAAAAAATTAATAACTAAATATATGTTAAAATGAATGACGCTATCAAATTTCAATATACAAATAACAGTTGATCATAATTCATGAGTTGGACGAAATATTCACCAACTACAGTGATAATTATAATATTTGTTAACTATCCCCAGATCTGCGAACAATATCTCCTTTATAATACGATTACATTCAAATTGCTATCAATATTTCAGAATTTAATTGTTTTCCTTCAAGGTTAAAACTAATATTGTATTAGTTTTGTATTTGAAAGTAGTTAAACTGTCCAATCAAAACGTCAATATAAATTATTATTTTTTAAAGAGTCAATATAAAATTTAGGAGAGAAAAAGAAATAAAACGAAAATAATGTATGCTTGCTATAAAAAAAACTAAACCAAAAAGTAAGGGACGAAAAGTATTTGATAAGAAAAGTATTTTATTGAATTATATATATAAACCGTTACGGATATAGTTTAAAATTTTTTCTTTTTTTTTGGGGTGAAATTCAATAAAAACTTGAGACCCACTTAGGTTTGATTGACACAAGTGATACGGTAGCCTTACTTGTAAATTGTAATTAATTGAGTTGGCTCTCTAGTCTAAGGCCATGAAATTTAAATCCACTAAAAGCTTTAGAAAAAGCGACCAAGAAAATCACAATTCAACTTCCAAGTTACCTTCCAAGCAATTAATGACAAAAATGGTTGTCAATTTGGACAACAACCCTGTCTCTAACGACCCCCGTCTACCTCCATGAATACTTTGACTTGTCTATATAATTTAGGCACAAATCTGTATCAAACCCCACAATTTGAAAATTCTCTGTAATCTTAGTTGAGTGCAACAAATGAATTCAATATAAATAGGGTACTGTTTATCTGTGTCCTTAGGGCACAGATTAAGACACTATAGATAAAAAATTAAAGTGTATTTATTATGATGTTTATATATTTATTATGATTAAACATAAGAAATATAATGTTAATCTTTCTCTTTATAGTGTCTTAATCTGTATTCTTAGGTTAACGATACCAATATAAAAATATATGAAACTGGAATTTGGAAGGTTAAAATACAATTTATGACCTTTTCTCCAAAAGCAAATCGGCCCACATCATCTCTTAGTAAGGATTACTGTACATCTCTCCTCCACGTTAATGGTGAGGTGTTAAATGAATATATTTTTTTTGGTTTTTTGTGTGGCATCTGATTAAAGATTAAGCAGATCTTATATTCGATTTTTTTTTTTTTTTTTGTGAATCTGATATTGATGAAGGAGTAGTGTTTGAATATGGATTTATGAAGGTCTGTTTAGACTTTTTTTTTTTTTTTGAAATTTGACTGGATATTTGGATATAATTTTTTTTGTTTCTAGATTGAAGAAATTTTTTTATATAAAATATGTTTCCAGATTTTTGAGGAAGACGATGAGTTTCATTTTTTTCATTGAGATCAGAGGTTGAGATGGATGGAGGAGATTAGACAATGATAGATGGAGTATATGCATGCAATTAGGTCTAAACTTAAAGGTATTTGTGTAATTCACCGTATATTAAATAAAGTCAACTAACGGTCAACTAATAGTAGATGGTTTTTTATTGATTGTTCAAACCTAAAAGTTTGATTTGGCATTTGATCAAACGTCATAGAGTAATTTATAATTCTAACTAAAAAAAATTATAAAGGGAGAATATATATTAAAAACAATTAAAAATAAAACAAACTCATTGCCATCGGAGGATGATCAGCTCCATAGCATATCTCCTCCACATGGAACGATTTGTTCCATTGGAGCTTATCTACTTTTGTGGAGGACTAGATCTCCTCATCCATTGTAGAGCAATTTGTTCCTTGTGGAGAAGCGGACGACGTTACACCATGTGGATGAGTAACCTCTCACGATGCAACAATTTTGCTCCTCGTGATGCAATAATTTTACTCCATCTCTTTTGATAATGTATGATTGTTCTTCGATCAGATTATTTTTATTATTATTATTTAGATATCTCCTCCCTTAATTTTTTTTATTTTTAATTAATTAAATAATTAAGTTTAATTTATTAGGTGAAAAGGACGATTTGTCCATCAACCGTTTAATTTAAGGAAAGACAACCAACTGTTGGGAGATTTATATAATTTTGAACGAATGATTCCTCCAACTATATTAGGGCTAAACTTAGGGGAGGTTTATTCAATTTTTCCTTTCGAAAATTAGAATGTAGATGGCTATGCAAATCTTTATATACACGAAGATAAAATAAATAAATTATAACCATTGATTTTATATATATATATATATATATATATATATATATATATATATATATATATATATATATATATATATATATATATACCAGCAGATCTATATAGGTTATAACAAAAAATTAGCTCCGGTCGAGCTGCAAAGGATCTAAATTCCTAATAAAGAGTATTATTCTTATTGTAATTTTGTTTCATTACTTTTCTTTTCTCTTTTTTGCTTTATTGACTGCCCGCCCTCTCCATTTCCTTCTCTTAGAAACCGAGCTATATACAGTTAGTCCACCTGATACGGAGTAATATTCAGAGCGTTCATTCAGTCATATACAGTTAGCCCACCCGATATTGTTTTGACTTGATCTATATGCACTTATAAGTATTTATCTATAATCTATGACCCATATATAGTGTACAGATGTATCTTATATCAGTGTATACCGAGAAGAAAATGAATATATATATATATATATATATTAATAGGGGCAGACCCACATAGACCTGGTGGGGCATATGCCCCACCTCAATTTAAAAAAAAAAGTGATTTTATGTTTATATATATAAAACAATTATATTATAGAGAACAATTCACTACATAGCAGAATTGGTATAGCTTTTCAATTGCATCTATGAAAGTCAGTTGTTCAACTCTCTCTACAAGCAAAAACAAATATTCTTTTTAATATCTATTTTTATTTTACACTCTTTTCCAATTCCTTTCTCAAATTTCTATCTTTTTCTACAACAAAATAATCTATTTTATGTTTACTGTCAATGTTAAATTCTTAACTAACCTTGATTTGTGGTTTACTTAATTTAATTTTATTATATAGTAGATTATTTATTATTATTTTGAATTGTTTTTTTTATTCCTAATATTTTTAGTTTGACATATCTAACAAATCCAATCAATAAACCTCAAAATCTTAAATTTTAATTTATTGTTATAAAATAGTACATCTATTATTATGATTCATTTTATCTTATCATTTATATTTTTCTTTGTATTATTATTTTAATTTATTTAGAATCAATAATTAGAAGAATAAAAAATTTAAAAACATTTATAATAATATTTATTAATCAATTATTTTTATATAAATTTATAGTGAATTCATTATAAATACAAAACAAAATTGTATATTATAAAACTATGTTTTAATTTTTTTTAAGAATAAATATTATAATTTTTCATTGTTCATGTTGTTTTTTTTATTATTTATTTTTTTAATATTGTGTTTCTTGTTTTTAGTTCTTTTCAAGGTAAGATTATTTGTTTCTACAACAACAAAATAATCTATTTTATGTTTACTGTCAATGTTAAATTCTTAACTAACCTTGATTTGTGGTTTACTTAATTTAATTTTATTATATAGTAAATTATTTATTATTATTTTGAATTGTTTTTTTTATTCCTAATATTTTTAGTTTGACATACCTAACAAATACAATCAATAAACCTCAAAATCTTAAATTTTAATTTATTGTATTAAAATAGTACATCTATTATTATGATTCATTTAATCTTATCATTTATATTTTTCTTTATTTTATTATTCTAATTTATTTAGAATCAATAATTAGAAGAATAAAAAATTTAAAAACATTTGTAATAATATTTATTAATCAATTATTTTTATATAAATTTATAGTGAATTCATTATAAATACAAAACAAAATTGTATGTTATAAAACTATATTTTAATTTTTTAAGAATAAATATTATAATTTTTCATTGTTCATGTTGTTTTTTTTATTATTTATTTTTTTAATATTGTGTTTCTTGTTTTTAGTTCTTTCCAATGTAAGATTATTTGGTTCATCTCGAGTAAATGCTATATTTTTTTATTTAAAATTCATTATACCATCAATTTTTTATATAAAAAAACTCATTTTATTATGCTTTTAAATTTTCATTATTTTTTTATTTAATTGTTATTTTATTCAAGTGTTCCGCCTCGTTAAAATTTCTGGGTCCGCAACTGTATGTGTATATATATATATATATATATATATATATATATAAAGAAATAAAGAAAAAAAAAGCTACCCATGGTTTGATGTTTGTCATAGCTTTTTCTAGAGCTTTAGTTTCTGGATACTCTTATCCTTAAAAAAATAATTTAAAAAAAAAAAAAAAAAGAGAACCGCATGCTTGTTTTAGTCGTTCCAGAATGACCCAGATGATACAGTACACATGAAGTTGAAGCAAAACCGTTGATAACAAAATGGCCACCTCATTTGTATGTTGAAGGATCACAAGGATTGTCGGCTCAGTTGATTGGTGGAAGCTTCACATGGATAATGGATTTTCACTCCAACCCCTCAATTTCCTTTTTCTTTTTATCAATTTTTTATTTATTTTATTGTTTGATCTACACCAATCACCATCCATCTCAAAAGAGGAACCGTAAATATATATCTTCTATATTAAATTTTATTTTTAAAAACTTTGATTTTACTATATTAACGATGACAAAGGATATTAACGATGATAAAGGTTTTCAAGTCATTTTACTTTTTTAACTTGGTCTGCTGTGAAAGTTAACGGTCAAACGCTAACGATAATAGAATTCAATATTAGATTTTTAAAAGAATGGTGTTATTGGCACACCCTCTACTGATATATTCATACCTCATTTTTTAAAATGTTGATTTAATTAAATAAAATTAAATATTTTTATTAAATTTTATGGTTTATTTTTAAAACTACCCATTTTACTTATTTTTCAAACTTAATATATACCATATATGATTCATCTATCTCTTATCTCTGTATTTGTATACATCTCTCTCACCTCCATTGATTGATTTAATTTTTTTCTTCTTATTTATTTATTTTATTTTTTTTTCTTCTTATTTCATGGTGGAAACGAAAAAATAAAAAATAATAGGATACTTCAACACAACGACAACTTGATATCATTCTAAAGAAAAAAAATAAACTTCAAACTTATTTCCAGAGAATGAATTGTTTTCAGATGCTTACTATCATTATCAGACAATTCTTGCTTTATGTCATTCTCAAACAATTCTTCAAGACGTTTCATATCGTTCTTAGAGAATTCTTCCATATTCTTGATATCATTCTCAAATTCTTTCATAATATTTTAGATGTACGTAATAAGTATATTTTAAGGTTTAAAAATTAAATTTTTTTTTTGAAGAAACAGATGACTGGGTTTTTTTTTTTGAAAAGGAATATGAGATTTTAATAGATTTATTTTGTAGAAAATTTATTTCCTAAATTGTATGTCTCAAGGAAAAAAAATAATATTATATAATTAAAAAAGGACATAAATAGATCAGTAGGGGGTGTGCCAATAGCACCACTCTTTTTGAAATTCTAATGCCACTTGTGAATAGGTATAACCTCATGTAAGTTATACGTAGTACCTCTTTAGTCAATTACCAAGGTGCCCTTAAAATTTAAGAGTCATATCTTATCAATTTTGTAATATTAAGTGTGTAATCGCATGGGGAAAACGACGATTTCAAAAACGTGAGGTAAATTGACGTTCACGCAAACGTCATGGGAAAAATAATGATTGCCTCAGATAATATACATATATAATATTTTATATAGTTTCAAAAAAAAATGAACAATTTTATATCACAATATGAAAGGATGAATCAGAATTTTATATTAGATGGGACTGAAATAAATATTAGTTATAAACTATATTAATTTTAAATTATAAAATAAATCAAATAGTAATATAAAAATTTAAAGATACACATAATAAAAATAACTGTATTTATACATCCTATCAATTTATAAATAAACAAATCACAAATAAATTTAACTAAGTCAAACTAATACTAAATCAATTTTAATGCAATAAACAAAGCCTAACAAAATAATGAAATAATAAAATAATAAATAATTTAACAAAATAAGTATTTTTTATATAAAAAAAAACTATAGGAAGAGAAGAAGAGAAAAAAATAAAATAAAAGAGAGAGTAGGTGGAGTAGATGAGAGAACACGAAAATCAAGAATAATTTTGCTAGATAAATATGTAAATTTTAATAAATAAAGGGTTTATTCTGATTTTAACTTAATAGAAAATTCAAAATTGTAATATCATTAAAACTTAAGGGCACAATTATAATAACATATTATTTATTAAAAAAAAAGGCACCCAAAAAAGAACTTAGATTTTTTATTCATAACTCTCTGAAAGGTAGCAGTAGCAGGCACCAGTGGTCAATAATGGAAGACGTAGACATTGTACTCAACAACCGCATCTCCACTTCTAAGATCAATTTTGTGAGTCCTTGCCTGAGCATACCCACGTGCAAACCGGAAAAGCCCGCTTCCACCGACGATCGGAAACTCCCTAACGGCAGAAAACACCGTGTTCCGTCCCAAAACACTGAGAGTGCTACCGTTATACTTGCCTTCCATGAAAGCAAAGTTGACAACCATTAGCAACCCTGTCTCGCTCTGCGATGCGGAGGCATAGATCCCTTGCGCACGTCCCACAAGATTGGAGCTGATCTCGGGCTTCGTTGTTAATGGGTCGTCGATCATGACCACCATGCCGAAAAGCGTGGAAGAGGTGTTGGTGGTGGCTGCCTGAGCAACTCGGACGGCAGTACGGTTTCTGCCGCTGACGATGTCATGGAAGTAGAAGTGGAGGTGGCTAAGCTTTTCTCGCTTGAGCCCTATCGAAGATGGAGAGAGGGTCCTTGCGAAATGGTTGGATTTTGCAGCGGCCAAGGTTGAGCACAAGAAGAGAATTGTTAGCAAAATTGAAAAGAGTTTGTGGGATGTGAAGGACATTGGAACCTTGGACTTGAGTTGGAGAGGCTTTTGAGGGTAAAAAAAGAGAGGAAATATTTGAGGTTATAGGTGGGGTGAGATATTAATACTAGAATCTCTGATACATAGGGTAGAAATCCAAGAAACTCTGTAAGTATACTGAAACTGTATACAGTAGCTTAACTCATTAATATTAAGCCAACATAGGTGTAGCTCAGCTAGTAGATGGATGAGCTTGAGGTTTGGACAAATGACTCTCAGGTCAGCGGTTCGAATCCTGTCAATGACGAAAGCTTTCAATAAAATACCTGTCAATAACGAAAACTTTCAATAAAATACCTGAATTAATAAATATGTATCTCAAAAAAAAAAAAAAAATCTCATTAATATTAATATAGTAAGGGCACCTTTAACCAACACATCAAATTGGTGCTAAAACATCTTCTTAATGCAAAAAGGGCTCCAATGTTGCACCAAATCCCAACAAAATAATTTGTGTGTTACTGTAGCTAACACTAAAACTTTTTTTTTTATAATTATCACACTAACTCTATTTAAACTTTTTAAAATTTCCAACTCAATCATCTCATACATAAATATAACAATATATATTCTAAAAAAAATACCATCGAAAATATCTCATTAAGATCTTTAAAATGACACCATTATTGATATATATTTAATTTACTTAGTAATTATATATTTAACTAATGTTAAACTTTTATATTAACTTAATTTAGTTCAATACAATATGAAGTTGGTCTATTGGTATGCCTCTCACACTTATACCATAAGATTGTAGGTATGAGTCTCTCCCCCTCTCCCAAACCCCGAATTACTGAAATAGTTTTTTAATAAAAAAACTTAATTTAGTGCAATTAAATACATGACAGAAATAATAGAAAATGAAGAGATAATTAGAGAAGAAAATTAGATGGAAAAAAAATTACCGTCACAAAAGTTAATTGAAATAATTAAGTGAAAATCAGTTGAATAAATAAGTTGAATATTATTAGGTGAAAAAAATAGGAAATATTATGTGAGTAATCATTTTATTTTTTGGATATCATGGGAGTAATTATTTAAGAATAATATTTTTTATATTAAACAATTAATTAATATTTATAAGTTAACTAATAGAAATTAATTAGTATATATATTATATAAATATCTATTTAAAAAATATTCATTACATTAAATTGATATAAAATTCAGTGGTACAGATCAGACTATAGGAGATGCTTTTAGTCGGTTAGGCCATTAATATCATGTAGAGCCGTAGAGGTACATTTCATGTTTTTACTGCTTCAATACAAAATAAAGGATCTTCAATGGTCAATGGTGTTTCCAAAATGCATTAAGTATTCGTTTTTTTTAGTCACAAAACACGTTGATAAAGCTCTAGGTAACCCTTTTTAAGATATAAATAAATAAATAAATATACGAAAAAAACTTTTTTCCATTCAACACGTTAAAGCGTGGGTGGGTTGATGGAAAACATGTTGTTTTCAGCCTTTTGCTTTTAGTTTTTCTAACGAGGCCCACCTATTTAATCATTTTGTTTTGTTTATTTATTTATTTATTTTAAAACACTTGTTTAATCATTAATTTTTTTAAGAATCGAAATGAAATAAGAGATACTTCATTTCTTCGTTAATCGCATGGCACATTAAGTTTTTTAAAATATTGATGATTGGAATCAGTAGATACATATTGAGACATCCCAATTAAACTGGCACCTCCGTAGCATCTTCGTCATCTATCTCATTCTAACATATTATTAAAATAATAAATAAATAAATAAGAGACAGAAAAAGAGTACAAATATATTGAAAAAAAAATTAAAACAATTTCACTAAATAAGTATTATAACATTTTTTTTCTAACCATTTTTAATTATTGTTAACATACACGTTTTCACCTTTGAAAAATACAAAAAATCAATTTCTTATTTTCAAACTAAAATACATGAATCATAAAACAAATTTATAAACATTGCCAAATAGTCCCTCAATTTTCTTTGGATTCCTTAACACTTTTTAGGATTTTGATCCCCTCATCACCTTTTGTGTCGTCACATTGTCCCCACCTAAATTAATGGTCTATATTAATTCTATCTTGTGGTAGTGTAAAAACATAAAAATTAAAAGCGATAATATAAACCATTGATTTACTACATTAAACATGTGGCAATAGATTATGAATGTGGGGATGAGGTGAGGATATAAAATGTTATGAGAGGATCCAAATCTTTTTAAAATAAGATTTGTAATTCATAAAACGTAAGTTAAACTTCACAAAATATATATGAGACTGTAGATTTTACAACCAGCAATTCTGTATAGGTGGCATTACATTTTAGGGTTTAGCATCACCTTCGCAAATTAGTATAGAACTTTAAATATTTTAAGATTCACATTGAAACTCTATGAACATTTAGATTGCATCCCGCTTATGGGGGATTCTAAATTCGTTGGTCAGGAGATTAAGACTATGTTCTTAGATGTAGGCATATGTAAGAGTCTAGCAATATCCAAATCAGGAAATTCCTTGGTTTTTCAGCTTGCGTTGTTAGCTTTCTCCTCCGCTAGGGAGTGCATGTGGCTAGCCTCCAGTTTTTTTGGCTGACTGTTTTCTGTGTAACTGTTGTTCTTTATTTCAAAAAAAAAAAAAAAGATTGCAGCCCGCAGGGCGTGTAGGCATATATATATTAAAAATCAATCTCTAGTTTAATAGTAAATAAATTTATTTAAAAAATTAATATAAATATTGAATTGTCATTCGCAATATGCAATATAAAATTGCATCTAAACAATAGATAAGGGTTTTCACCATCATCATCTATCCAAATAGAAAACTGTGGACAGATGATGCTAAGCTAAAATTGTTTAAAATAAAATCATGAATTGCGAATCAAGGATTTAAAATTTTCGAACCACTACATCCATTTGTAAAAGTCTCTGATTAAGTATTATAATAAAAGAAAAAATTGAAGACAGATGATGCTATATATACTATATCTTCATATCTTTAGAGAAGATGATTCTAATTATTACAAATTCTACACTAATAAGCAGATAATCACTTTTTTCTCGATTTAAGGGGTCCTAAAAAACCTAACTTTATCTAAGGATAATTTATCATATATCCGATTTCGATCATCCCACCCTATATTCCATTGTTTGAAATCATCGCATTTGTAAGCCCAATATTGCCATCTAAAAGTTGTATGCTTGTAGACCGAAAGACGGAATTTTTTTTTTTTTTTTTACCGTATATATCTCTCTAATTTTTGTGTTATGTGTTGACTTCAGTATACACTGATATAAATAAATTAGTGTCAATACATATGAGTCGTAAAAAACGAACACATAGGGTGCGTAGGACCTAAAACATTAGTCTACAACTGGGAAAAACCATTGAAAGTAATGGTAATGGTAAAAATGGAGAGTTTTATTTTCTTGAAACTATTAGTATGCTTCCTCCGGTACATCTGATTTCTCAGGACCTTTGGGTCCATCTATGAAAAACAAAATCAAAACGAACAAACAATAATTCAAAATAATAATCATAAAAATAATAATATTTTTTATAAAAAAAAAATAACAAAGAGGAGAGAAGATGAATTAAAAAATAACCCTTCGGTGGAGGTGTGGCGGTGCCTTTTGGCTTTCTTGATTCCATTCTTCCATTCGTGTGAGCCTTGTGTCTAATGAAGAAAATATCGGTATTGGTATCAATATCGGACTTCCAAATTTATGGATATTTATCAGTGGATATTCTGTCGAAAATCGAAAAAAAATAGATATTTGCATTTAAAGTTAGAAATTTTTTTATAAAACTTTAGAACAATCTTAAACAAGTAATTATACATCAAATGAATCATATTTTATCAATAAATTAGTATAGTTATGAGCTTATTATAAATTATAACATAGATAAAGTATGTATATAAATTTTAAAATTAAGTATTTATTAAAAATAATATATTATTTCACTTGTACAGTATTATATTATATAATATAAAGAAATTAAATATTTAATAAACAAAATTATCATTAAAAAAAATATAGTTTCATGATCATTATTCTATCATAAATTCATAATTCATACATAATACATTGCATGTTTGAAATTTAATACCAACATGAATTCCTTGGTGGTTTAAAGACATAAGGTACATTTCCATTTTGATTTAAACAATATTTTTTCCAGGAAAATGTGCTTGCATAGTTTTCAAGGTAGTTATTTATATGACATGTGTATGTTGCTTAATCTCTTTCAACTGATCTATGAATTTGGTAGTTTGGATTTATCCAACTTGGTGGATATTGCTAGTCTGAATGCAAATTTATCGCATATGGCATTTGTGGTAAAGGATAATCAAATATATTGTAGCCACCATAACTACCATAATATGGTACTTGGGAACATGACCTTATTTGCAAATCCAAAAAACTATTTTATGTGTCTATACTCATTGAGGAAAGAATCGCAGTCAAAGAATCTTTATCAATTTGACTCATTCCTCCTTGTTGTCTACCACGATTTTGATCAAAATTACATGCACCAACATGCTAACCTGTTGGGCTAGCATTCTAACATGCTGCACCAGCATCCCAACCTCAGGCACGAACATCCCAACTTGTTGCACCGGCATCCCAACTTGTTACACCGGCATCCCAACCTTCTGCATCAGAACCCCAACATCATTCCCATCATCTCTATCGTCTTTTCCTCCATTATTTCCATCAGAGGTATATTGGTCCTCAGAAGAGATGCCAACAGTAACTCTACGATCTAAACCAACTTCTTCTATAACCACGTGTTCAACATTTATTCTCATATCTCAAGTATTAGAAGCAATATGTGGATCATGATTTCCCTCATCATCAACGAAGTGAACAATAATGAGTTTTAGAAACAATACCACAAAACATCAAAGTGAACATTTACATACCTGATTATTTGATGAAGATATTGAAAGAAACTTGTGACTTGTGATGTAAAATTTGCTATGTTTAGTGTAGCCGTATAGGATGAAAACTTGGAAGAAAAGAGTGAAGATGATTTTATAGATGAAGTGAAAACAGTGAACAAATAAATGAATAATTGAATGAGATTTTCTTCATTGTAATAATTTATATTTTCTGCAAAGTATAAATAATTCATGATGATTTTTCTTTTCAAATGCATTCATTGTGTTTCTCTTTTTCAACTGCATTCATTGTGATTCTCTGTGATACAAGATAATTGAGATTCTTTTTAAAATTTTTGTTTTAATTTTTCGATTAAAAGAATTGAGATTCTTTGAATTCTCTGCACAAAGTAAAAAAAAAACAAATAATTATGGGTTTTACATAAACAAATTTTTTTATATTGCTTTCACAATCTTTGCCCAATTCTACTTCAGCAATTCTACTATTGACTATTGCCTTAGAAATTATTATAAATTTGTTAATGTTTCTTCTAAAATAATTTTCAATCTAAATTATTTGAACAATAATTTAAGTGTTCATAATTATTATTTTTTAATAATTTACAAAATATCCCTGGATTTCGAGGTGAAATTCACAATATTTCGGGAATATCATAAGGTTTTTCTGAATATTTCGAAATCTGTCAGATATTTACTGAACATTGAATATTTGTCATGTTTCGATATCTGCCCCTCCAAAATATGGATATATCGATGAATATATTGGTATATCTATCGATTTTAAGCTCTTTGGTTGTGCCATCTTAAAAAAAAATAAAAATAAAAAGTCACATTTGTGCCAAAGTCACTACGTGAGCTTGAAATCCAAAAAAAAAAATTGAAATCAAAAGGGTTTGAGCAGAGAGATTATCCTTATACATCTAAAAGTTTCTTTAATTGATTCAGAATTTAGTCTTGAATTTAAGAAATTCAAACACAACTATTCATTGCCAATAAATACATATCATGAACTCCATGTTTGGTGTTCCAGGACTCCTCGGAATTATCCTGCTTTTCCTCCATTGAATCAGAGCGTATAAACTCTCTCCCTAACACCTAATCAACAACCAAAATTTAATATTGAGAATTGCTTTAATAAACAGTAAGACAAACACATAAATAAACATTGAAATTGATTGAGAGCATAACATAGAAAAATGTCATCATATTAAATATTATAATATAATAAAAAGTGGGAACTGAGAGGATGGAAAATCACTCATCAAATCCATATATGTTGTAAATTAATGAAGAACAAATGAAAAATAACAAGGTAAAGTGAGATGAGAGAGACGAGAGCTTCTGTGTATATATATTTGAGTTGCTTCAGCTAAAAACCAACCTTACAAAGAAGAGACGCTGCACATATATATATATATATATATATATATATATATATATATATATATACATAGAATTTAATCTTATCACTTGGCCACCTACTTGCCTATTTACATCATGATTGCATCACACCCAATTGTACCACTTGATTTACGATTGATGAAGAGAGAGGCGGTGTGTTTGACGATGCTTGGCAGTTGGATCAATGCCTTGACTGTCTATTACTTAGTGGGTAAGTATATTACTTGGTTAGTAAGTAAATTGTGATAAGTTTGAAAGTCTTATGTGTGGGAAGTAAGTGTGGAAAGCCACATATATTATAACACTCCCCCTTGGATTTCCACCACTTATATTTTAATTTTTAGGAAACAACCCAATGAGGTAAAATCAAAGAAAAATGTATACAATGATCTCTCTGGATCTAGTGGTGCTGGACGTTCTCAAAACTATCTCGTTAAAAACCTTGTCAGGAAAACCCAGTGGGATAAAACCTGATCGAAGGGAAAAAGAGTATAGTGTACATATGTCCAAATTTATTGTTTTCTTCAAAACATTTCTCACATTTATACTTTGCTAGGGAAAACCGAATGGGATAAAAACCTGAGCAAATATATTCATTGATCTGTCGGATCAAAGTAATATTTATGATGATCTTCTGGATCAAAGTAACATATATACGATGATTAGCAAGATCAAAGCAATATTTACAATGATCTTTTTGATCAAGTCAACATATATACGATGATCAACTGGATAAATGTAATATTTATGATGATCTTTATGAATCAAAAGATTTTGGGTGTGCTTAGAGAATTGCCTCATTAAAACCTTATCAGGAAAACCCAATGGGATGAAAAACCTGATTGAAAGGAAAAAGAGTACAATGCACATATACCCCAAATAATTAATATACTTTATCTGATATGCTCCCCCTGGTGGGACGCTCCCCCTAATAAAAGTTCTTTTAAAGCAATCTTCTAGATTGTTGAACTGACGCATACAGATAACGTCATAAAATTATTGGAGATAGTATAAGCAAAAACTTGCTTTATGGAGTAATATCCATATGAAATCTTTTCACAATCCTTTCAAAAGTATGTTTTCCTTCTCATTTACTTATGAGGACACATGAGTATATAATATGAGTATTATATATTTATCTTTATCAGATATTAATTGAGACCGTTATACCACATCTGTTCATATTGTTTTAATCCATATAAGGATTTTTGTATGTTCATCAAATACAGATTACGAGATTTCGACTTACATGCTTTTAGCATTTTGAATCCTTCAGGATTTATAAATATCTGCATTGAGTGAATCATATAGATAAATGATTACTACGTCTAAAAAGCGTATTTCAAGCCTTTAAAGGCAACCAAATTTATCAACAACGTAATCGTATTCATCAATTGTGAATACCAAGTTTTCTGTAAGAAACCTCGCACTACGAGTCGTGCCTCATATCTCACGATCTCGTTTTTCTCATTACGTTTCCGTATAAAGACCCGTTAGTATCCAACTAGTTTGACATCTCAAGGTGTCTGGAGCCCTATTGGTCTAAATACTTTATGTCTGGCTTATGAAGTCAATTCTTCTTGAATTGCTTCTTCCATCTAGGCCAATCATGTCTTTTATCTATAATCATTGATATTATGAATATCATAATTATCATTTTATAATTTCAGTAGCGCTACTGTATATAAAAATACATTATTAATGATTGTTTCCTTATGATTCCACATTTCTCTCATATGACTTATAGAAATTTTCTCAATTTCTATACTTTTGTATTTCTATTGAGATTACTTCCATTTCAATGAATTTAGTCATTTCATAGACTCCGTATGATTTATAGAATTTCTCTCAATTTCTATATTCTTGTATCTCTGTTGAGATTTCTTCCACTCCAATGGATTTAGTTATTTTATAAACTCTGTATGATTTATAGAATTTCTCTCAAATTCTATATTCTTGTATCTATGTTGAGATTTCTTCAATTTTAATGAATTTAATCATTTCATAGACTTGTGGTCTCTTTAGATATATCAGACTCTTATAAAGTTGATTTATAGAAAGTGAATTTTTTCATAACTCGAGTTTTGTTTACTCTTAGAATCTCAATAACAATACCTTTCAAAAGGTTTATAAGTTTATGATATGTATCAGATTATTTATTTGTTGCATTTTTCTCTGATCTTTCTTCAAGAACAATCACCCGGCCGGGGTTTTGAGATAGCAACTGATAAAATCTTGTTACCTTTAATGTACCAGGTAACAGATTAATAATCATCCGATGATCAATTGTCTTTAGTATTTGAGAGATACGGAGATTGAAATGAGACACACATATATATAGAGAACCGAACTGGTATCTCTATTTTGTATATAAGTAATTTTCATTTACTTTTCTCATCTAGAGAAACTGGAAACGTTTGATAAGTGATTTCACTGATCCATTTTGATTATGAGTATATCTGGAAAACTGATAACAAATCTAAGTAATATGGAGATGTTTGATAATAAACAAACATATGATCATCTCGTAGATGCATCAATTAGAACCATATAATAATGAAATGAATCATTTAGTGGATGAATATATCCACATATATCTCCTTGAATTTTTTGTAAGAATGATGAGAATTCAAAACCAATTTTTAGAATAATATGGTTTTACTTCTAGTTTCCCATGTGAACATGCAGTACATAAGTACTCACTGGATAAAGAATCTTCTGGTTCTTTAATAGATATCCATGAGTATTTTCAATGATTATACTCATCATTGTAGATCCTGGGTGACCAATACGGTCACGCCAAAACACAAACATTTTCGGATCTGAGAACTTTTGATTCATGATTCATGATTCATAACTGCATAAACATCTACACTCTTTATAATAGTGTTTTATAATCCAGATGATAAAGCACGCAGCTTTTCTGTAATAAGTTTCTGGTCTGAATCATGAGGAGTAATGAATATATATTAAACATTCTCATTACTCATAGTTTCAATATGATATCCATTTCTCTGTATATCTTTGAAACTAAACAGATTCTCTTATATTCTGCTTGAATGATATAAAGTATCATTGATACATGATTTAGTATTGTTTGATAACAATATCATGGCTCTTCCAGAGCTTTCTATCAGATCCGTTGGACGTGATACAATATTAATATTTGCTCAGATCAAAGTCCAATTAATAAAATATATCTGACTCTGTAGAATTGTATGAGTCGTTGCACTTTAAGCAAGACATATATTTCCCTTCTGGGAATTTTATGGACATTATGTGTAATACCATTTTATATCTCATCTGAAGTGATAATAATCTTTTCAATAGATTTATTCTATAAACCTTTTCCCTTGTCATTCACAAACATCCACTCCTGGGGTATGTTTTGATATCTCATGAATATAAATATATCCAAATTTACTCTATTGATATTGCTTCTCCAAATTTACTCTCTTGATATTGCTCATTCAGGAGCAAGTATAAAATGGATAAAATATCATTTACAATCTCATTATATGTGATATTAGGATTTTAAATCCTTTTATGATAATCACAGCATCCTGCTGGATGTATATGAAATGGATAAAATATTATTTCCAATTTCATTATTCGTTAGGATCTTAAATCTCTTCTTTATGATACTCACAACATCCTACCGGATGTGTATGAAATGGATAAAATATTAATTCCAATTTCTTTATTCGTTAGGATCTTAAATCTCTTTTATAATACTCACAACATCCTACTGGATGTGTAGACCTAATCTCTTCTTTATGATACTCACAACATCCTACCAGATGTGTATGAAATGGATAAAATATTAATTCCAATTTCATTATTCGTTAGGATCTTAAATCTCTTCTTTATGATACTCACAACATCCTACTGGATGTGTAGACCTCCCCCATTTTTTTTCTCAAATAAATGATACGTTAGGATCTTAAATCCCTTTTATGATACTCACAGCATCCTGTTGGATGTGTAGCTCATTCTTTCAAATAAATGATATGTAAATATATCACTTGATATATATGACATAACTTCAGATAACTTCATATAACTTCATATTATGAACGTGTTTGAAACCTCATGTTCCAAATAATGAAGTATGACATTCATTTATATAACACTGGATCCAGAACTCCAAGTTTTCATCGGTTTTCAAAACCTTGCCGTATGGCATGTATATAACACTTGATCCAAATCTTCAGGTTCTATCAGAGGTATAACACAGTTTGATATGTTGCATAAAAATAAACAATTTCAGGGTCATGAGAACACCTTAGACACAACATAAGCCAGTCCAGAGACACAACATAAACCAGTCTCATATATTACATAAAAATAAATGGTTTCAGGGTCATAAGATCACCTTACATGGCCATGAGATCACATGCGATGTGCATAAAAATAAATGGTTTCAGGGCCATAAGATCACCTTACAGGGCCATGAGATCACATGTGATGTGCATAACAATAAATGTAGAACTATTACATATAATTTCCGTTTGACGGCATAAGCCATCTTGTCTGTTAGGATTTTAATCTTTTTTATGATATTCAGAGCATCCTTCTGGATGTGTATAAAATGAATAAAATATTATTCCAATTTCATTATACGTTAGGATCTTAGATTATTTTTATGATGCTTACAACATCCGACTAGATGTGTATATTTCTCTGAATATTGCATCAAACGTGTTTGTAATACTGGATTCAGATCTCCAAGTTCTGGATATTCCATCGTGTCCGAAAACAGAATTAATAAAGCTTAAATAAGTCAAAATAATACTGTCAATCGGAATTAGCTGAAACGGAAGGCACGGTTGCGTCCAGAACGGTCAAAATAGCTGGAAACAAGTCCAGTTCGGCCGAAAACGGGAGAAAATTGCACCGAAACGGACGAAAACATTTTTGGCTGATGTGGCGCACCTGCTGATATGGCGGACCTCACTGGCTGACATGGCAGCCCACTGCTGACATGGCGCTGACATGGCATGCACAGTTCGCTGACATGGTGGTGACATGGCGGTTGACATGGCATGATATGATGCTGACGTGGCATGACGTGGCGCTGACATGGCGATTGCTACAGTGTCATCTTCAACCTTGGAAACCTGCAGAAAATTTCTAGAAATTTTTTCAAATTTGACCAGAGTTTGATCGTGGCTAGAGGGTTCGTTAGAGCTCCGTTTGAGACGCGGTCAGCGGCGTCGGAATCTTATTTCAGAGAGGAACACAACGGTATCCTCCAAAAAACGATTCGAGCATTTCGAATTTTCTGGACTCAATCAAAAATTTAAAAACAAAGCTAAAAACAATCAAGAACTTTCTCAGAAAGTCCTAATCTATATTCGTGCTGATAACGTGTTGTAAATTAATAAATAACAAATGAAAAATAACAAGGTAAAGTGAGATGAGAGAGACGAGAGCTTCTGTGTATATATATTTGAGTTGCTTCAGCTAAAAACCAACCTTACAAAGAAGAGACGCTGCACATATATATACATAGAATTTAATCTTATCACTTAGCCACCTACTTGCCTATTTACATCATGATTGCATCACACCCAATTTTACCACTTGATTTACAATTGATGAAGAGAGAGGCGGTGCGTTTGACAATGCTTGGTAGTTGGATCAATGCCTTGACTGTCTATTACTTAGTGGGTAAGTATATTACTTGGTTAGTAAGTAAATTGTGATAAGTTTGAAAGTCTCATGTGTGGGAAGTAAGTGTGGAAAACCACATTTATTATAACAATATAATAGTTTTCAATGTCAGTCTCATTTTTCAAACTCTCTAATAGTTTTCCCAATTAAAAAAAATCCAATCTTTTTTTCGTTAATTAACAACAAAACAAAACCCATGTTCAAAGTAATATCATTCAAATTCAATACCATGAAATGAAAAAAACCCATCAAAATAATTCGTTACAAAAACAAAAGCAAACTAATCATTAAAAAAAACACAGAGATTAAAAACAACAATACCTTAGAAGGAGGAGCAAAGATGGCACCGAAAATCCCAGAAGAAAACAATTCTTTGGAGCCAAACAATTCATTAGTTATCGAATAAGCCGAACCCACTTGCTCTTATTTGTTTGAAAGTAGTGTTCAACTTGTCTTTAAATATGGCTATAATTATATCACTAATCTTTGTTACTGCTATGCAATAATTTTTAGATAATATTTATGTGTCCGATGCAAGAGTCTTATGAAAAGTCATCTGGGTTCCTTTCAAAAAAGAAAAATTAAAAGTCATCTGGGTATTGTTAAATTCATCCTCATCCTTTGCCAATGTAAAGCAAAAGACACATAATTATTAATAATATAAATTTAATAATTATTGATAATATGAATAATAATTAACAGAATTTAATGCAGTTTGAGTTCTATTATAAAGTATTATATAGATACCAATCCGTGTCACGACAAGTAAGAGTGTATTTGGTATGACTTTTCAAATAGAGCTTCTAAAGTATATCTTTTTGTGGTAAAACTTTCTAACAAAAAAGACTTTTTGTTGTGTAAATTACAAAAAAAAGATGTTCACATTGTATTTTTTTAAATGACTTTTGGTTATGTAAATTTCAAAAAGGGTGTTGACAATGTATTTATAATAAAAGAGTTGTATTGGTATTTGTGACAATTCATATGTTTTTAAAAAGCTTAAAAAAAGCTTTTTGGAAAAGCTCAAATTTTGGGCTTCTCCAAATAGACATAAAATGGTTTTTATAAAGGGTAATTGAGACATTTCATACATTAAAAAAAATTGTTTTGAGTTTTGCTAAACAATTAAAAAAAAACGTTTTTGATCCTTACAAAAGCCATACCAAACACACATAAGTCTGGTTTATAAATATGGAAGGTCAACTTTTTTCCCAAGTTTCCGGCAATTTAGTTTGATATCAAGTTCATAGGTCAAGTAAATAAATAAGATGCTTTCGGGTGGGTGCGCGGGATTGAATTGGATAGAATTGAACTATTTTTAAGGAATTTGATTGGATTGTATTAGATTGGATAGCATTGGACTATATTAATGCTGTGATGTGTTTGATGTAGTCCCTAAAATAATAGTATCTCTTGTTTGGTAAGACATGAGATTGGATAAAAAAAACAATTGAAAATATTGTCTTTTGGGAAAGGTCATATAAAATGATATAAATTAATTTTTAAATAAATAAATCATTTTTAAATCAATTCAAATAAAAGAAAAATAAAATTATTTTAAATATAATTTCGTTAAAAAAATTATTTAAATTATTTTTAAAAAATAAATAAAATTAATTTGAAATAAATTAACATTTATTTTTTAATTGATATTAAAAAAATATTTTTAAATGTTAGAATAAAATATATTAAAATAAAATATTAAATTAAATTGTTAAATAAATATTATATTATATTATATATAAAATTTAATTAAAAAAAACAGCTAGTTGTCTCAGCTGTTATGGCGGGACAATGAGATAACTTGTCTATATGGGATTGGAGAAATCCAATCCCATGTTGACCACAAACATGGGATTGGACTGATCACTCCAATCATTTGTAACATTTGACACCTTTAAACCCTGTTTGGTATATGAGATTGGACTATACTATTTTATGGGATTGGATTGGATTGAGACGGGACTGAGATTAGATGAGATTAAATTGGATTGGATTGGACTAGATTAATACCATATTGTGTTTGGAGAAATATAAGACTGCACTGAATTAATATCATGTTTTGTTTGATGAAACATGAGATTTGACTAAATATAATAATTTTTTTAAAAGGAAAATATAATAATCTTTTTATTTGATAATATTTTGAAATTGAATAATAAATTATTGAAATATGTATATGAAACAAAAATAAATATTTTAGTTTATATATTATTAAAGTAATAATATCCAAAAATATTTTTAAAATATAGATTTATATTATTTTTAAATAAATTTAAATATTTTTCATTTTTATAATTTTTTTATTTACTAAATATATATATATATATATATTTAAAAATATATATGTGGGATTACGGTGGGTCCAACAAATTTAGATTCTTTAATCCCGTTAGGATGAATTATAATTGAAATAATCCCAATCCTTAATAATCGAATAAAACTTTAATAACAAATTATTAAAATAATTGTTTCAAAGAAATACATATTTTAATCTATGTATTATTAAATTAATAACATTAAAAATAAATTTTAAATAAAATTATAAATTTATATTGATTTTAAATAAATTTAAAATTTATTATTTATTTATTATTAAATTATGGCTTAATTGCACAAACATCCCCTAAGTTTATATGAAATTGCACTCATATGCAACCTTTCCGTTTATTACACAAACATCCCCTGTAAAGCGTTGACCAAAATGGAATGACCAATTTACCCTTACACAAAATTATCAATTCTGGTCCCTCTATTTTCTATAATAGCAGGTCAACCACTTAAAACCTTTGACATTTAATTAAAAAAATAAATTGACTTCAACAAGTATTGAACCTCCAACTTGTAATTAGAAATCATATGCCTTAACCACCTTAGCTACTCAAACACATTGATAGAATTGTGTTGATTTAAATATATATATATATCTAGTTATATAATGTATACATGTATATGTATATATATATGTATATATATATATATACATATATATATATATGTAAATATAGGTATATGTAAATAGTTATATAATTAGATTTTAAAGCTTAGTTGACAAAATAATTTAAATCTATTTCTTTCCAAAATTTTAACATATTTAAAATAATTATTTTCCTTTTGTAAAGAGCCTATTTTTTTCATTTTAATAAATCTATTTTTTTATATTATTATTAAATATGAGTTTATTTTAAATATATGAGTTCATTTTAAATTATATAAATAGATTTAAATTGTTTTAAACAAGTTATTTAACTATATATACATTTAAAATAAACTCATATATATAAGAAACAGATTTAAATTATTTTAATTAATTAAAGAAACAGATTTAGACAATTGAAAAAATATTTATCAATTTAAAAAACAGATTATTATATAATATTTAGATGAGGGAGATACGATCTCTCCCATCTTTTTTTAATATAATAAATTATTCCTTAAAATAATTTAAATTTATTTATATATTTTAAATAAATTCATATTTAATAATAATATAAAAAACATATTTATGAAAAAGAAAAAGAAAATAAGAAAACAAAAGGAAAATAATTATTTTAAATCTGTTAAAATTATGGAAAGAAATAGATTTAAATTATTTTGTCAATTAAGCTTTAAAATTTAATTATATAACTATATACATATACATATATTTACATATATATATATATATATATATATATATACATATACATATACATGTGTACATATACATATACATGTGTACATTATATAATTAGATATATAAATTTAAATCAACACAATTCTATCAATGTGTTTAAGTAGCTCAGGTGGTAAAGACATGTGATTTCTAACCAAAACCAGAAGTTTGAGGTTCGATACTTATTGAAGACAACTTATTTTTTTAATTGAATGTCAAAGGTTTTAAGTGGTTGACCTGCTATTATAGAAAATAGAGGGACCAGAATTGATAATTTTGTGTAAGGGTAAATTTGTCATTCCATTTTGGTCAACTTTTGGTCAACTCTTTACAGGGGATGTTTGTGCAATAAACGGAAAGGTTGCATATGAGTACAATTTCATCTAAACTGAGGGGATGTTTGTACAATTAAGCCTTAAATTATTAAAGAAATTTTAAAGAAAAAATTTTAAAATAAAAAAATAGTCCTGTACAAGTGAGTTTATTAGTCGCGCGTTTTGCAAGACTAAATCATTAAAGATAGGTCCACTCCGGTGGTGCTTTCAAATATGGGAATCCAGTCCCATTCCAATGTACCATGCCCTTAGTGTCAATTTTGGAATTATCTGTAACAAGGTCCCTCAAGACTAGGGCATTGGAATTGTCTGCATTCCAAGTCTTCATATCTACTTTTGTAAATGTACGTATATAATTTTTTTTATTTTTTTTTTACTTTTATAATAAATTAGGGTTTGAGGAGGTTGATAAGAACCCATCAAGTCATACCAACTCCAGTGGAATGTTAATTACCTTTTTTCTTTTTCTTTTTTGAAAGGGCAAGAAACCACCCAGAATTTATTGAATGCAATAATCCAAAACAAAATTCTCAACAAAGTTTGGACAATCATCAACCCAAATATTGTCCACATACAAAGACGTAGCATATTTAGCAAGACTATGACCCACCAAATGGTAAGAAACCCACCAAAGTCAAAAAAAAAAAAAAAACAAACAAAACTAATAAAAAAGCTTCACAATATCAGCAACCAAAGAGCCCTCCATAGCAAAAGGAAAACTGTTTATGATGTCTGACAAACCCACCAAGGAGGCAAGGAGTCACTCTCCACAAAATGAAGAGAAAAGCAATGTTGTTGCCTTGTTGGAATAGAAGAACGCTTTCTCTAATTCACATAAGTTATGAATACATAATAATTGAGTTATATTAAATTTGGTGATAAAATGATTAGTAATTAACATATCATCTCTTGCTACAATTCAATTTGTCCTGTTATGTTTCAGCAAAGTTTTTGAAAATATATCCTTAAAAAAAAGTTCTGGAAAATATAGCTTTACTCATAAATCATAATAATTTATTAACAGACATTATTCGTTAAAAATTATCAATTTAGTCCGAGATTCTAAAAATTAGATAATTTAGTCCTTATTGTTATACATAGTTACTATAAAGGATAAATTGAACAAACTTAGCTTGAGGTATAGGCGTATAGCATAGAGGTTTAATATTCAATCTTTGGTGTTAATTATACAAACTTACCCGTATGTTTGTCAACAATATAACGATTGACTAAGTTCAGTGGTTTAAAAGTCTAAAATACCCCTAACATTAATTACAAAAAACTAATACTTGCCCCTAAGAGTAAATTACTCTTAAAATAATCAAAATTTTATACTATTAAATAATAGTTAAATATTATAATAATATTATTATCAATTCAAAATAATAATAATAATGAAAAATTAATATTCACATTCAACCTTATAATCATTATTTGTCATCATCATTATTATTTTGAATCGATACTAATATTATTTAATAGTATTATATTTGATTAGTTTAAGAGTAATTTAATTATTATATTGTCAAGTATAACTTTCCGAACATAAACAAAACAAAAGACTAGAGAATTGGGCCAGTGGCTGTCACGATCTAAAGAAAACAATCAGCCTGTCTATTGGAGCCTGAAAAGGAGAAGGCAAGACATACAAAAGAGTGAATTGTGTGGCCCTATAATCTTTAACAAGAGATATCATGACTTGATTTACTTTAAATGAGAAAATAATATTTTTGTTTTATAAACTTTTAAAAATAAGCTTTTAAAAATAAGCTTTGTTTGCTGTCGGACAACTTTTTATTGTTTTTCAATTTGAAAAACAATAAACGGCTCTTGAAAACCTTAATAACTAAAGTTTTTGAAAAATCACATAAATACTATCATATAAAAACCATCCCCATTTATAAAAGCCAAAAAAAAAAAAAAAACAAAAACCATCCCCAAACCCTCTTCTCTCCCACCTTCGTTGGAGACGGTGACGTATGAGCAGGGCAGGCCCTGAGGTCTCAGGGACCTAGGGCAAGAATAAATGTTTTATTAATATTGGATCCAGTTTTTAAAAAATAATTAATTTTTGGGCCCCTCTAAAATAAAATAGTGGAGATACTAGCACCTCTTAAAAACCGTACGTACACCCCTTTCATAAGTACATCCCTAAAATATTTTAAAAATCTCTGGTTCGTAAATAAACCTTACGTAATGGCAAAAATACAATTTCTTTAATTTTATTGTATTATATTTTTGTAAGAGCACCCTACTATTTTGTTATATAATCATATTTATTTCAAATTCATTATTTTATATCTTTTTATTCAAATAAATAATTTCTCTTTAAAAAATAATAATTTCTAACTCCTGCAAAAACATTGGATGTCACTAAAAATTTGTCTGAAAAAAATTTATTTTCATTACATTAAAACTTTTTTTAAATTCTTTAATAATTTTTTAAGTTCAAAATTCTCCAATTCCACCGAATTGAAAACTACTAACTATAAACGTAACATGTGTATGTGTTGTTTTAGCTCTTTTAGTTTTTAAATTTAAAATCCGTTAATAGAAAACAACACTTACATCAATCAAGAAGAATGACCATATGTAAAAAGAGACTCTCAGCATATAACCGTGTATCTCAATTCTTCTGTTCCTAAGAAATTAAAAAAAACAGTGATAAGAAATTTTTTTTAAAAAAAAAGAAACAATTGTTCATAAGAAAGTTTATTGTTGCTATTGATTTTTGTTTCACTTAATTATACCAGTAAATTGTTTGTCAACTCAATCAATTTATATTCCTTAAACGAAATTGAAATTAATATTTAAAATAGAAGTCAGGGTTTGATAAAATAGGAAGGTATTTATTATCATATCAGATAATTAATATGAAACTTTCTTTTTCTTTTGGTAGAATTTCACATAAGTCCTATCTTTTTTGATGATTTGTCACCTTTATGAATGTCTTTCCAAATTCATCAATTTAGTCCAAACTTTTTTCAAAACTCATCATTTTAGTCCATTTGACAAAATATATGAAAGTCAACTATTTTAAAACTTGTAAAAATACATTTTTACCCTTATTACTATTTAATATAGCTAAAATGATTATATTAGCTTTAAATTAAAATGAAAAATAGTAAAATTTTCAATAATAAAATCTTAAATAAATATATTACATTAAAATCTTAAATAAATAAAAATAATAAAATCCATTAATTTTTTCTTTTTTTATATTTTTGTCATAATGGATATTTATTTAGCTAAAATGATTATCTTAACTTTAAATGATTTTTTTTCATAATTTTTTTTGTTATCTATTTATTTAAGATTTTATTATTGAGAATTTTATTATTTTTCATTTTAAATTAATGCTAAGATAATCATTTTAGCTAAATTAAATAGTAATAAGGGCAAAAATGTACTTTCATAGGTTTTAAAATAGTTGACTTTCACACGTTTGGTCAAATGGACTAAAGTGATGAGTTTTGGAAAAAGTTAGGACTAAAGTGATAAATTTGGAAAAACATTTATAAATGTGACAAATCACCAAAAAGGTAGACATATGTGAAATTATGCATTTTCTTTTTTATAAGGATAATGGTAGACATCCAACCCTTTTATCCATCATTTTCATCCAACTTGATATAGCAGCTTACATGACACTTCCTTGTCAACTGTCACATCATCACATTATCACGGTATTACACCTTTTAATTTTTTTCCAAACCCTAATTTTTAACTCCTTTCAATTTGTTCCTAATTTTATATAACAAAAAAAAAATTAATAGGTGTAATGACGTGGCAATGTGATGATGTGGCAGCTAACAAGAAAGTGTCATGTTAGTTGTCACATCAAGTTGGATGAAAATGATGGATAAAAGGGTTGGATGTCTACCATTATCCTTTTTATAAAGGATTAATATAAAACCAATTAATAATTATTGGTATGTACTTACTAACTATTTAGTCCTTTAATTAATTTTACTCAAGGTAATATTGGATTTTAAAAAAATAATAATAAATTGGGGTGTACATACAGTTTTTGAGGGATGTAAATATCGTCAATCAAACTTAAATATAATAACAGTTTTCTATATTTTTTATGGACCTAGGCATGTGCACCTCTTGCACCAGGGCCGGCCCATGGGGGCAACAAACCCAGCATTTTGCTGGGGCCCCCAACTGGCCCAATCTACTTATGTTTTTGGTTTCTTAAAATTAGGTCCAATCTACTTAAATTTAAAACCCAATCTCACACTTCTTTGCTTTTGTTTTTTTTGTTATTTTCCTTCAAAAATCCGGGCCCAATTAACTACATCAATTAAAAAAAAAACTGCCCATCAAGGGCCCAATTTCAAATGAATTGTTATTGCGACTATTTCTTCTTTAAAGAGTATATTTGAGCAATTTCAAATATATGAGGACACTTTTGGGTTTTTATTTAACTATTAAGCTCTTTTGATACTGAGAGTTTGAAGTATTATTGTGACACTCTTGAAATTTTTTTACAACATGGGGATAATTATGATATTGATGCAATTGAGTTGTTTTCAGAACTACAGTTGTTAAGAAAATCATTACCGGAAGGTACAACGAAACCTAATGAAGTGTTGAAATATATAAAAAAAACATTCACATTTGCTTCCCAAATGCTTGGATAGCTTATAGAATTTTATTGACTATACTAGTTACAATTGCTACGGCGGAGAGAAGCTTTTCAAAGTTGAAGTTGATTAAAATTAAAATTATCTTCGGTCAACAATATCACAAGATAGGTTGAATGGATTGGCTATGTTATCTATCGGAAAAAAAATGTGTTAGTTAGTCTTGATGGTAGTAATGTAATTAGTAAATTTGCACTTCAGAAAGCAAAAAGAATGTAAATTTAAACAATGTTTTGTTTTTTATGTTTTTAGATACGATAAATATTTTTTGTTTTAATTTACGTGGATTACATTATATTTGGTATATGAAGAATTATTTATTTAAGTTTTTTATGTTAATGAAAATAATTTTTTTATGGAGTCCCGATTTTTGTTGATATTGTAAAATGGATCAGGCCCCGAAATATCTGGAGACAGCCCTGCTTGCACCAGCCCTACGTGTGAGCATGCGCTGCCGAGCCCAAGCAGCAACCGCAATGCACCACCTGGGCAACGCGCAACCAAGCATGGCAACGGCGCCGCGGGGCAGACCCTTCCCTTAGATTATTTCATATATATATATGAAATAAAAAAGGATAAGATTATTAATTAAATTTTGGAGAATAAAACAAGCATGTACTTGAGACTTGAGAGTTTAGATTCTTTAGAAGAAGTCTATAGTCGAGCTACCAATTGACCCGAAAAAAAACAGGTACAGGTATCCCAAGTCGTGATTCAACACTCTAGCCCATGGCCCATGGGCCATCAGCCCCTTGCCTTGCCAAAGAGGAGATTGTTTCTTGGAGCAAGCAAGTACATATATGGGATATGAATATGATTCATCAAAAACCCAATTGCAGACAAAAATATCCAACTAACAGTGTGGCCCTATAATCTTACTTAATTTCCAATGTTAGTTGGAAATTTGTGACTACTTGCTATGCATGGGTGGGTAGCAATCCAATCATATCCAGTAAGGTTGGGGTGGGTTAATTTTAAGGGATCATGAAATTTGACCAATTTGACTATAATAATATAACATAAATCTTGAAAGTTGTTAAAAATTTCAGTATCTTGAAAACTATGTTCCAATCGTAATAAATCATTTTGTCAATTTCATACTTATTGTAAAATAGCTAATACCAAAGATGGTAGTATACCTCCCTTTCGTACCTGGTGGTCAAGAATTCGAGTCTCACCATACATATTTCGTAAGCATGTGTAGAGATACTTCCAAAAAAAAAAAGGTAAAATGAGCTAATACATTTTCATAACCAAGTAACCAACACATGATTGTAATATAAAATATTCAAAATTCTAACAGACTTTTTATAATACTAGCATATAACCTTTAACCAATACAAAATAAAAATGGGCCAAATTAATAAAAGTAATTGGGCCTCACTCTCATTCGCTCCAGAATTAACAAAAAGAAGAGGCCCAAGCCCATTAAGATACAAGAAAGAGAAATGAAACCCTAGAAAGCAGCTATATATAAGTCTTCAGAAACAGCTAGGGTTTAGCCACCACCAGACACTCACTTCATCTTCAGCATCAACAGAGAGAAAAAGAGAGAGAGCGAAGATGCCGGCTGGTCATGGTTTGAGGTCCCGTACAAGGGATTTGTTCGCTCGTGCATTCAGGAAGAAGGGATACATCCCTCTTTCCACCTACTTGAAGACCTACAAGATCGGCGAATACGTCGACATCAAGGTTAATGGTGCCATTCATAAGGGTATGCCCCACAAGTTCTACCATGGACGCACTGGCCGCGTCTGGAATGTCACCAAGCGCGCTATCGGTGTCGAAGTCAACAAGCAGGTCCTCTTTTTTTTTTTTTTTGGTTATATGTTTTCATCTGTTGGTCGATTAGCTTTCATTATTGTCTAACATGGAAGTATGATTTGAATTCTTGATTGTGCTGTGTTTGTGTACATAGAATTGGCTAGATCTGACAAATTTAGTTTTACTATATTGGTGACTTGTGAATTTCCTGAGTAGGTCATGGATTTAAATGCTTTTGAAACTTTGAAGTTTATAACATGTTGAAGGTTGGGAGCTTTCTGGGTATTAAGAAATTTATTTATTAGTGGCTGCTTGATGGTGTTTTATAAAATTTATGTATATATGATGCTGGTGGTGAAACAGTTTAAAGTTTTTATATTGTGTATTGAGTTATCTGCAGAGTTAATGAATTAGATTATTACCAGAGAACCTCATGTCTTGCATTTGGTGTCCTATTGAACTTGAATACTATTTGTTATGTTCTTGTTTTTCTCGTGTCTGGCTTGTTCTATTTGCAGTGCTGATTTTTGCTAATGTCTGTGTTTCATCTTAAATTGATGTTTGAATGTATTATGATGGGTTTATGATAGCCAAACAAAATCATTTTTTTTTGTACTGTATTGAACCCTGTGCTTAAAATTTTACTTTATTTTGCTGTTGTTTGATCTTTTATTTTGAATTCCATAAAACCTGCTTCCTATTACAGCCATTGACATGGGGGAAAATTTATAATGATTGAATTCTACTTTTCCATTTCCATTCATTTGGATAACAGATATGTTCTATAACATGCTTCAATGATAATGGTTCTAATTAATTCTGCTTTATGCCTTTATCATATTTTGCTTGATCCGATTGTTGTTTTCTCCATGCTTATGCATGTGTTGGTTGATGGTATATGTACTGAACATCCTTTGCTTGTGTCCAGGTCGGTAACAGGATAATTAGAAAGAGGATCCATGTGCGAGTGGAGCATGTTCAGCCTTCAAGATGCACTGAAGAATTGAAACTGAGGAAGATAAAGAATGATGAACTCAAGGCTGAAGCAAAGGCAAGAGGTGAGGTCATTAGCACAAAGAGGCAGCCTGAGGGCCCTAAACCTGGTTTCATGGTGGAAGGTGCAACATTGGAAACCGTTACTCCCATTCCTTACGATGTTGTTAATGATCTTAAGGGTGGTTATTAGGTCATTTCGTTTTGGTTTTGGTCTTGCTGTTTGTTTAATTGCTGCAAACTTTTGTAGACTGGATCGACTTATTTGGATGTATATTCATCCCAATTAGTTTTGTTTTTGAAGAGGAACTGCATCAGCAGATAATGTTTATTTTGTCTTCATTTTATATTAGAGACGAGGAATGTTTAATGCAATTTCATATCTGCAAAATTGATTTTTATGCGATTGTTCTCATTGGCTGAGTATATTGGTTAATGCTGTGGAAGCATAGAAGGTATATTTGATTGTCTTGAATATGTTGTGTGATTTAACTTGCCATTAGTTATAGTTGCTTGTATTTGAATAATTGGATACGTTAGTTAATTCTGTTTCTTACGGGAAATATTTCTTTACGAGGTTTTGACTAAATTGAAACTAATTGATCCTGCAATTCTGTTGATATTTGGTTAGTGTCTTGCAAGTAGTATGAATTTTATACCATGTTTGAATTTGAGGTCAAATGTGCAGAGTGATTGGTGTCCAGTTTAATTGATTTGTGGGTAAATGTGTTTTCTTATTAATCTGTGTTGAATGTCAATTCACCATAAGATTGAGTTTCAGTCCTCAAGATTGTTTTTAGACTGATAGAAACTGGAGTTTAGTGGTTTACAAAATTGGCACCTCTTGATGAATATCGTACAATGTCACAATCAGAGGTTTTTAAAACCCTAGTATTCCTCATTGAGGTTGCAGTTCACAGCATTAAACAGATTCAGATTTTAAAATTTTGAGAAGTGCAAAACGACACTTTGGAGAATGGAAGGTTGCGCTATTTTGGGTTCTCTCGTACCTTAACAATTTAGCAATGATTCTCAAAAATGAATATAAAATTTAATTCTCTGACAAAAATAACTATCACAATGACTATAAAATTACTTGCATTGCCTGAAAGGTTATATATATATATATATATATATATATATATATATTAAATACCAGAATGCTATTACGAAATGAAAATGAGCAAGAAAACTTTTGCCCAACAGCATAATTAGAGGTCAATTGTGGTGGTAATTTAAAAGAGATAGACAGATGTCTTAAAAGTTTCGAAATGGCACAGTTTAAGAGTATATGCAAAGTAAAGAATATATTCTCCAGTCAAGAAGCTTGTTACAAGTACTTTTGAAAGTACCAACCCATTTATTCTTCTTTTAACCAAATCTTCAGTAATCATTGCCATTGCTACATTTTTTCAAGCTTCTCATCAACCATTTTTGTGACATTGAAGACACTCACTACCCATCATAACAACTTCCATATCTCACAGAGACAACAATTAAACATGAGGATATCCTCCATGCTCATCATCATCCCTCTTCTACTTCTCCTTCCCTCAGGTAAATCAAACTCTCTCATATTATGTTTAATGTTGCAAGCATCCCAAATATGTTGTCCATATTTTGCTTTCTTTTAACAGTTGATTGTATTTGTATTCCAGCTTTGGTTGTCCATGGTGTGGAAGCAGCAAGGATTCCAGAACACACCTGTCATAAGGTGATTGATTCGAAGAGATGCAACTCGCAGAAATGCATTCAGGAATGCTCAAAAGAACCTAATGGCTTGGGAGAGTGCAAGCAGTCCATTTGTTTTTGCACTTACTACTGCAAAAATCCCCCAATGTGATCCATTTCTCTCTTGCCTTTTTTACATTACAAGTTAAAAAATTATCAGAATCTGGATATGTATATGCTTATTCTAGTTTAATTTCCCTCACAAATAGTAGGAACTGGTACATTTTCACCATGTTGCAACTTTTTTGGCCAGGCTCTTAGACGTCCATGTTATTTACCAGTACTAGCTATCTGTTCTTTTAAATGTTATTGGGTTCAACTTGGTCTCTTATGTTCGGACACTAAATCGGATTTTAGAGAGTTCAGATCAGAAGATAATCTTTGTCCGGTTTTATTTGACACCCGTAGGAGCTTAAAGTTCATTCTGCTTGCTGTTTCTTTTTTGAATTACAATTACTACTGGGACCTAGTGAGATTAGACCCCATAAGTACAGTCCAGAATACTACTCCCACTATCGGGGAGAAGTTATTTATGAACTACAATTCTCACATCCGGAAAGAGGATTGCTCCCACTTTTGGGAGATGGCTCCCCATACTTCGGGATTTTATGGCCAAATTTCGGTAGTTTTGAATAGCTAGCAATTTCCGACTAATGGAGTTTGTTTTAGGAAAAAGGAGTAAGTTAAAAGTAATTTAGTCAAAAGTTGTATGCAACTTTAATTGAAACGAAGCCCAAATTTAAGCTCTCGACTGAGCACAACACAAGCCCATACATGCATGGTAAAGCTCGGTTCTAAGTCAAAGTCCAGCTCATATGCAGACCCACTTTTGACCATATATATGGGTTTAGACTCTAGACCAGCTCAAGCATGAATATTTTTCAAGTTTATAGAAGTAATCTGTATCACAATTACGGTTACACTGATTTTTGTTGAGTCAGTAATTTACTGGAACTATAACCTAGTATGATGCAATATGTGCAACTCATTGATGGATTTTTATGTCATATCCATTGCCCGTGACCTGGGACGGAACCATGATGATTATGTTCTAAGGGGGCGCCGTGAAATAATAAGTTAGATCAATATATATGTTAGATGTTATGTTATAGAAAACATTAATAAAAATAATAAATGTTTATTTTATTAAAGCATTAATTTTTTTCATTAATTATTTAAAATTATTAATAATTTTTTATTAAGATAAATTATCTTAATTTGTGCATTTAAGAAAAAATTTAAGATGATCTTTGAATAATGATGAAAACATAATAAAAATAAGACCAATGTTAGATATTCCAATTCATATCTCAACTTGTTACTTAGAGAATTTAATCCATATAAATGTGACGAGTGAAATAAATCATTTTTTTTTGAAGTATTACATTATTACATAAATTTGAGGGTTTTTTTTGGGAAGGGGAGGACTTGAACATGCGATCTCGTGGTGTAGGTGTGAGAGATTTACTACCAGACCAACATCATTTCGTCATACAACTAGTTTGAATACAAGTTGATATAAAAAGTCGGTAGTACTCCTAAGATTCTTCTAATATCCAAAAACAATTTAATTGTTAAAAATAATACAATTTTGTTTAATAAAATTTCATAATAATTAAACATAATTATATGACCATGTTTACTTGACATGTTTTAATTATATAAATCAACACATTTAAAAATTTGTAAAAACTATATAAATAAATAAATAATCTATCAAAAGTATGGCATGATATTACTGTATTAGAGTGAGATAAATAATATTTGGAGAGAGATAAATATTTAAGGATATAATAAAATTAGTTAAGATAAGACTGAGTAAGTGTAATTTTGAAAAGAAAAAAATTAAAGTTGACATAACAAAAGATACATGTTGCAATTTGATTTATATTTGAGATATAAAGAAACAATATAATATATTTAGAATCAAGTATGTTAATGGTGAAATTTGGTCATCTCTCTAAGGAAGGATTTTCCTACAATCAGAGACCTCACGAGCTCGATCTACCTGATAGGACCCGGTCCAAACCACGGGTCTGGTCCGCCACTGGGTCTAAGCCTGATAAGAACCGGACCCCTACTAAAGAGCGGACCCGAACCATAGAGGGCCAAGTCCCGCCTAGCTAAAGAACCCGGTCTAACCCTGCTCACGGGGGCCACCTAGTTCGAGAACAGGATCCCGACCAGAAAAAGGAGGACACCCCACTCATACGTCTCCTCTGATGAAACTAGGAGCCTATAAATAATTGCAATCATTCAGAGCCCCCACAAGGGGAGGCACCTCCATAAGAACCAGTCGCGCCCAACAGGGATCCCTAACCTGAATCCCAGAGGCAGCCCAATGTGTCAGGCCCCCACTCATACGCAGTGTTCTATTAGACGCTAGTTGCTAGACGTACGGTGGATTGGCGCTTAGCGCCTAGACCGTTTAATCGACGCCTAGGCGGTGAGCTTTTTTCACGTTTTATACTTTTGTTCTGAGGCTTTGTTCTATCCTATTTTTATTTTTTATTTTTTTTAACACTAACTTGGTGGGGCACATATTATAGCTGGATCCCACCATCTGACACTTTTCATTTTTTTTTTCTATTTTTTTTATTATTAGCCTTATCCACAGCCCACTTCAACGTACACCATCATCATTTCTACCAACCATCAGACTATCTGACATTTTTTCCACTATTTTTTTCTTTTTATTTTTATTCAGTCTTATCACATGTTTTTTTATCTCTCTATGTGTATGTCACTCATCTTTTTCTCCAACACGCCTCCACATTTCAAATTTTCAGAACTCCTCTCTCTCTCTCTCTCTCTCTAAACTCCATCCTTTTCGTTTCATCTTCTTCATCTGCAACTCATCTTCTTCTTCCTCTAAGTCATCTTTTTTATTATTGATCGGTTCAACTTCTTATTAATCGCTCTGGGTTACGACGACGTTTTCCGGCAAGATCAGAAGACGTTTTCTGCCAAGATCAGTTGCAATTTTTAATTTTTTTTTTAAAATTTGTCTCTGCCTAGTCCGTCGAGGGTGACTAGTCGGAGTCAAAGTCGTTGACTAGTCATCCTCCGCCTAATAAGACCAATTTTCAGCTTTTCGATACTGTGGAAGGTCGCTTAGTGGATTTCCGGAGACTAATCGATCGATTTTTTCGATTACTAGAACACTGCTCATACGTCTCCTCCGATGAAACTGGGAGCTCAGAAATAACCGCAATCATTTAGAGCCACCACGAGGGGAGACACCTCCACAAGAACCTGTCGCACCCAACAGGGATCCCCAACCCGGATCAATCACGCGTGAATACTAGAACGCTGGGTAAACACTTTTCTAGAAGGACTTCAATTGGACCTGATGAGACCTCCATCCCCCACTCCACTACGACCTCGACCACTAGTTCCGGTGGAAGAAGTCCTAACGGACGAGGCAAGACCTAGAACGCGAGTCTTAGTGTTCGAAAAGTTGGGTGCAGCAGGGCTCCATCCCATGCCCACTATCACAGAACCTCGCATGCTTAGTTTAGTAGTCGAGATCCCGCCTAAAAGGGCTACCCTCTAAAACATGATTCCTTCCGTGGATGGACCTCAAAGGTCGGGTACGGGGAGCCGCTCAAAAGCAGAAAGTCCCCGCGGTTGGATCCAACCTAAAGAAAAGAGCAAGCGTAACTGCACATCCAAACACAAGAGCTCCTCACCATCGGAGAATGAAGAGGGGGAAGAAGGCCCCGTAGGCCAATCAAAGGACAACGCCTCCAAGAAACTCTAGGATCATATGGTCAAGATGGAAAAGAGGTTGGCAAAACTAGAGGAAGGAAGGCTAAAAAGGAAGAACAAAGACCCTCTAGGTGAGATGAACACCTCATGCTCCAATGAAGTTCGAAAGCCCACTCTTCCACATAAATTTCGGATGCCAGCTGACAAATACTTCGATACCTCAGACCTGTGGAGCCACCTAGATTCCTTTGTCCACTAGATGGAGGTGCTTAATTCAAAGGGAACTGGAAGCAATTGTTATTGACTCTATTTTATGTTCCATTAATTTTGGGTTATGATATAATATCATAGCAACTAAGCAAGACCTCCCATTGCAGAGTTTCACTAACCCCCAACGTATTAGACTCGATCTGAAAGGGAGACAAACCTCTTGCCACTGCCATGGAAAGTCCTTCAAACATTAAAAGCAGCAGAATCAACAATAACTCATTTCTCATCCCTGCAAATCAGACCAACTCCACATCTATTACTAGATCCCTAAGTCGAAGCCGTATCAACATTTATTTTAAACAAACCAGAAGGGGGAGCAGACCAGCACCGATTGCACTCAACAACATGACATAGAGGTTTCTTAAAAAACCTGGCCATTACATTATTGAATTTATCCAATTTACAGCTCTATCCCATACATTTCTATTCATAACAAATTTATCACCATAAAGAGTTTGATTTCTGTCAAACCAAATCAACCAAGCAGCAACAACAAATTTACATTCCTCATCCTTGTTACCAATTGCATCAAGCCATATGATCATATCAATAAACCTCACATTACTGAGTTTATCAAGCTTCTCAAGACCTCCAAAATTCTCTCACACAAGCACAACCCCACAAAGCATGATCAACTGACTCCGTAGGATCACCACCAAAGCTACAACAAAAAGAATCCGTAATTTCTCTATTGAATAATAACAATTTCGTATGGAGTATACCGATACAAGTCTTGCAGCAAAAAAAATTCACTTTGCTAATGAGGTTTAGAAGCCACATCATTTTCCATCAATTCAGAGATTCTAAAGAATTTGAACCCTCTCCCACATTCTTCATCTTCCAAGCTACCTTATAGGCAATAGAGAAACTACCATTTTTATCAAAGTGCCAAAGCCAAGAATCCCTCCCTTGATTAAAACTAAGAGGATCCCAAGAATCATATTTGTCTCATCATCATCAAAAGACTTGCAAACAAGTGGTTCACACCACTTACCAAGTCTCTTAAACAAATCAGTAACAGAAGCTCTATCCGTCGGCCTTCTAGGGGACTTGACATAAAAAAATGGGATGCCTAAGCAGCCATTGATCAGAATAGATCGAAATATTCCTCTCATCACCAACTTTACCTCTCACCAACATTTCCCTACCCCACATAATACTTCTCTAAACGAAATAAGGATGGCACCCAACCGAGCAAGCCAAGAAAGAAGAATCAGGAAAATGCCTTGCTTTCAAAATCCTAGCCACCAACGAAGAAGGGTTGGCCAACAGCCTCCAACCTTGTTTGGCAAGCATCGCCTCCACATCCCGAAAACCCATTCCTCCATCCTCCTTAAGCCAACATAATCTCTTTCAAGCCAACCAGTGAGCCTTCTTTTTGCAATCATGCATACCATACCAAAAATCTAATTATAAACTGTATAAATCGACAACGAGGGACATTGGCAGCTTGAAACAACTCATAGCATAGAATGGTATTGCTTGAGCCATCTCCTTCACCAAAACCTCTCTACCCCCAACCGAAAACAATTTATTTTTCTAACCTGGAAGCTTCTTCCAAACCTTATCTTTCAAGAACTCAAAAATATGTCTCTTGTTTCTAGTGATAGCTGAAGAGAGGCCGAGGTACTTCTCATGGCGTGAAACAACATCGATACTAAATAAAGACTTGATATCCTTAACAACCGCAGTAGTAGTATTTGAGCTGAATGTAATAGCAGATTTTAGAGATTAATTACCTGCCCAGAAGCTTTCTCATAGTTTCTAAAAATATTTTGCAGTTGTTTACAATCTGACCTCATGGCCCTAGCAAAAATCAAACAATCATCCAGAAAAAGAAAGTGATAGATAGGAGGAGCGCTCCTTGTAACTTTAATCCCTTGAACCTCCCCCATACACTCAGCTTTAGAGATTAAAGCGGACAATTCTCCGGCACACAGTAAAAAGAAATAGGGGGAAATAGGGCAACATTGTCTCAAGCCCCTAGTTGGCACCACGTTCCCTTTTGGCTCACCATTCACTAAGAAAGATTACGAGGCTAAATATAAACACCTCATCACCAAATCAATCCATTTATCCTCAAAACCCAACTTAACCATCATACTCCTCTAAAAACCTACTCCACCCTATTATAGACTTTGCTCATATCAAGCTTTAGAACAGCCCTACCCACCGCACCCACCATTCTATTCTTTAGGGAATGAAGACACTAGAAGCCTACAATCACATTATCAGTGATTAATCTACCCCGGGCAAAAGCACTATGATTGGGGGTTGTGATCCTATCTAAAATGAACTTAAAACTATTATCCAAGACTATATCAATTAGCTTGTAAGTCACATTACATAGGCCAATGAGTCTAAACCCACTAACTCTAGCATAAGTTTTAACTTTCGAATTAAAACTACCATTGCCTCCCCAAGTTCCCCTATAGGTAAATCATCACTGAGCACACCAAGCACAGTCTTAACAACCCTAGAACCCACAACATCCCAATACTTCTAAAAAATAAAGTTGAGAGCCCATCAGCGCCCCGGGCCATTAACGGCTCCATTCGTTTTAGGGTACTCACCACTTCTTCCCCATAAAATTTCTCACCAACAATCTATCCATTTCATCTGTAACCTTCTTATCCACATTCTCCATAACTTTATCTAAACTACTATCCGTAGACATCCTTAATGAAACACAAATTTTTATAATAATATGTTATCACCACTTCCATCTCCTTAACCTTTTCTCTCCATTGCCCAGAATCATCCATAAGACCCACCAACTGAATTCTTTTCCTTCTCTGAGAGGCCTTCGGATGAAAATATTTAGTGTTCTTGTCGCTTACCTTAAGCCACGTACCCCTCGACCTCTGTCTCCAATACAATTCTTCCCTCTCCAAAATTCTGTCAATCTCATCCTCCACCATCTTGGAAGTTCAATATGGAACTGAATGTGTTAGAAATAGTTATATATTTTTCTCTAGTACATTTATGGAAGTAATTACCAAAGACTAAAGAGAATAAAAAGAATAGAGTAACAAGGTGATAAGGAATTACCCTTGTTGAGCTCAAGCCAAAAAAAATCACCATATACAACGTAGAAAACTCAATCAACTGAAGGAACAAAAATTAGTCAGTCATAGAAACATATAAACCAAATCAACATGGACATTCCACTTGTAAAATTGATTACCGATAATGTGGCTACAACATTCATCATCATATAAAAATTATGAAGAACATACCAAATGCTTCTAAAAGAAAGAGATTGGGTTAATACTTAATAAATAAAAATAAATGTATGAATCTGACATGCCATGATACATACACCAGTGAGTTTGATGCAAAAACAACCAAATCCAATCGGTTTCAGACCTATACAATGACACACCGGTGACAACAACACATAATCTACATAAAATTTTAAATTATAAAGCATTATACAAATTATCTAACTATGGCAATCGAGGATCCAAGCCTTGATAATAATAATAAAATAAATAAATAAAGAAAACAGGAATCATATTCAACATCAACAATACAGACATTTAAAATAAAACGTTGACAAGAAATGTAAATTCTTTGATGTTAAGGACAAGACAAAATGAAATCCTCCGAACAAAGGTTTTAATTAGAAATCCAATCCAATTCTCAGTCAAACTCAATCTTCAAAATCTCGTACAGAACAAAAAATGAGGAAGGAACTGAAAAACAAGACACTAAAAATAAAATTTTCTAAAGAAAAAAAAACATATAAAAAAACAAAGCTAATGTTAACTAAGACTACCACGACAATCACTTTTTTCTAGATGTTTATTCACTATGTGACCCAACCTTTTGGCCAGTGCAATTAACAAACCTTCTCAAAGTGCCATACATGATACATTCTCCAATCCCAGCAGAGAATAAACAATCAACAGCTTTAGAAACTGCAACAATAATCTTTTCCCTGTCATCTCTTATCACTTCCCCAACACCAATAAACTGATGACGTTTTCTAACCATAATACTGGTATTTAATTTCAAAGAGCCTTTAGGAGGAGGATTCCAGGTAGTACCAAATTGGTTAGCCTGCAAATTCACATTCCTTGCCAAACCCTTCTGGGTATTTTAAAATTCCGAGAGATAGCGAGCAGCCCAGCTCACAATATCCACAACATCCCTTATAACACCAGTGTGAAGAAATTGATTACGATATATACGTCAAAAGATCCCACAACAGTATAGTCACAAATGCAAGGTCAACCTTACTAATGCAAGAACTTAAACCCCTCAAAACATCCAAGCAAAGAAGACCTCTGAATTTATCTATCAGGCACCAAAAAAACAGAATTACTCTAGACTTTCTCTGCCTAAGTACACCACCACAACACATGTTCAACAATTTCAGTACCATAACAACATCTAGAACAACATGAATTCTTAAACACTTTCCAAATCAATAAGTTGGAGAGGGAAGACAAAGCATTTTTACAAGCCCTCCACAAAAAAATTCTCACCTTTGGAGGAATGTTGAGATTCCATAAGGTGGTTGTGGTCTATCATTTTGGGCTCAAAGACGGATTAGAACAGAAAGTATTTATCTTATCACACATGGCAAACCTATAACCACTATTCAGCTTATATCTACATGATTTGTCAAAATGCTATATGATACAATCATCTTTATTCATACAACTTATCAGAATGGAAAAGATGGCTTATGTATCTATAACCAATAAAGTTTGGTTTACCTTAATGCTCTCCTAGAAATACCCTTCCTCATTGATGAAATCAGCCACTCTAGAGTCTTATAGTCAAAACTGAAAGTGACATGCCTGAAAGAACTAGGATAAGGGAGCCAAAGGTTCTTAAACACCGGAATACTCTTCTCGTTCCCAACCTTCCAACGAATTCCCTTAGCCAATAGTTGCCTCCCATATAGAATGCTCCTTCAAACATGAGAGGCCATCGGTTTAAGCTTAGCCGAAAGAAAATTCTCACCTTTGAAATACTTAACTTTAAGATTTTGAAAGCAACGAAGTTAGGATTCTCAAGAAATCTCCACCCTTGTTTGGCTAACAAATCTTAATTAAAAGAAGACTGATCTTTAAAACCAAGACCCCCTAAAGCCTTAGGTAAAAAAATAGCATCCTAGCATACCAACTAATCTTCCTCTTTTCATCCTCAGAAACCCACTAGAATTTTGATATCATGGACTCCAACTCTTTGCACAGACATAAGGGTAGTTGAAAGATGCTCATGACATATGTTGGAATGACTTGAGCTACAACATTTATAAACACTCCATACCCTCCTATAGAAATGCTCAATTTCCATCCTCTCACCTTCTTCCACAACCTCTCCTTAATTTCATTAAAAGTTCTCATTTAATTCCAACACACTAAGCAAACCCATATATTTTTCATGAGATTGAGAGTCTCTCATGCCAAAAATATCATGAATCCCACTCCTTCAACCCCCCATTAACATTAGGACCGAAAATAATACAAGATTTTTGAAGCTTTACTTGCTACCTTGAAGCTTTCTCCTAAACCACCAAGATGCCCTTAATTTTGTTACAATGCCCAAAAGATGCTTTACAAAAAAGAATACAATAATCAGTAAAAAAATAGATGGCTCACAAAACGACTACCCTTACACCACCTAAACCCCAATGTCGTACCATCATGTTTAGACTTAAAAATTAGACTCGAAAGAGCCTTGGTACAGAGGAGGAACAGGCAAGGCGATTATGGGTATCTTTGTGTAACCCTCTGGAAGACATCAATTTTCCCCTCACACTTTCGTTAATAATAAAAGTCAAAGAAACTCAAGGTAGTACAAGAGATACAATAAAACACAGACATACAATCAGCAAGTAACACAGCTGATATTATTAACTACTTATTCTTTGTCTTATATTATGAACAATCATCTGACATACAATCTGAGCTAGTTAATAGTATACGTTTCCCCTCACACTTCCGTTAATAACAAAACATCAAATATCAACAAGTAGCACAAGTCACAATAAAGCACATATATATAAATCAGCAAGTAGCACATCTGATATTATTAACTATACTTCTTCTTTATCTTTTATTATTAACAATCATCTGACATACAATCTATTGTAGTTAATATTATACTTTTTCCCTCACACTTCCGTTAATAACAAAACATTAAACATCGGTAAGTAGCACATGGACGGACATGAAAAAAAAAATAGCAGGATAAGATACAATCAGCACAGTGAAAAAGCAAGAGCACACAATTGAATATGAAACTAATGAAGCTTTAACTACAAGACACACATGAGCATGGTTGATTGGATGACATAAGATGGTCGCACCTGAAAATGGTATCAACGACGAGCCAGTCTACCGTAACACACCATCATTTGGGGAAATGGCGGTCGACAAGGTATTAGTGGTAGACAATAGCACGACACAACTATTTTAGGACGCATGCTCTGAATTTTTGGACTAATGCTATACAAAAACTCATCGAAATTTCTTTCTTCTATTCTATAGACATTCTTCAATTTAGCAAATACACAAGCAGTCAACAAACTATCAGAACCAGCATTATGAGCCTCAACGCATCTATCAAAAGTTAAAATACATGCAAGTCGATTCAATCCAAGTTCACCACCCATGAGCCATTTACAATATCTAGCAATAAATTTGATAACAAAAACAGCAGTGAAATACACAGCATCCTCTTTAACAAAATGTGAGAGATATATCTCCCGCTCTAGTTGATTTATATAACGCAATAACGGTAATTGTTTTAAAAAAAATAAACAGCTAATATAATTTTCTTGTTACTTTCTCTATTTCTTTTTTTTTTGGGATATTTTTTTAACTTTATTTTCTTCTTATTTTATAACGGTCAATAAAATAATAACCCTAAAATAAAAGTAATATCATAATTTTTAATAATTTTTTAAAAGGGTCGTAATGTTTAATAATTAGTACCATTTAAAATTTAATTGAATTTTTTTTTGAAATAATATTTCATTGATATTACCTTTCAAAAAAAAGATAATTATTTTTAAAAACTTTAGTTTTTTTGTTTTTTGTTTGAAGAAAAGAAATCATTAGAAATAACGGATTACAGCAAAACAGGGCAGTTGCCCATCACAACCGGAACCACACTAGGCGGAACCTCTTCCATCCAGAAACAATCAGAGTCCACAGACAAACCCAACTTAGTAAGGCTGTGAGCAACCATGTTTGCTTTCCTAGGAACAAAACCAATAATACAACCAGAGAAATTGAACAAAAAATGCCTTAGATCCTCAAGAATTACACCAACTTCAAACAGCACATTTTAATTGCCATTAACAAGGTCCACCACAACTTGAGCATTAGTTTCAAGCATAAATGGTCAAAGTCCTGAATCATGAGCAAAATGAAGGCTCTTAAGAACAACCATAGCCTCCGCAATTAAAGGTTCATACCCAGCCAAAATTTTCTGAGTGCAAGAAGCCATAACAGAACCCTTACAGTCGCGAATAATGACCCTAATACCAACACGACGGCGAGCCCAGTAAATGGCAGCATCCGTATTCATTTTAAACACTCCCACACTAGGGGGATACCAGAGCAGATCAGAAAGCAGACCCTGATCCCAGACTATATTAACCTTCAGAGCATTAGCTTCCCGATAATCATCAAGGCATGCAATCGCCCAAGCCACAACATCCACATCATGAATGATAGCTGAGCTATGAACCATACCATTCCTTATATACCAAATACGCCAAATCACCATACACAGTAGCTCAACATCCTTAACTAACAGCTGATTCATGCAAAGAATCATGAAATCAATAAAAAGGCTATGATTAGGGACTCTAATACCATACAAAGCAAGACAAATGGCCCTCACGTGTTCTAGCGACGGACAGCACCATAAAGCATGGATCGTCGATTCATAGCGAGCCTGGCATAACGAGCAGGAATTATCCACCTTCATACCTCGCTTGGCCAAATTATTCGTTGCTGGAACCCATTCATGGAAGGCTCGCCAAATAAAGAGTTTCATCTTCGACAGCACCTTCATACACCACAAAAACTTCTACCAGGACTCCGACAAGCTTAACCCAGAAGTACTTGACTTCGTATTCAGCATATAGCCAAAATGATATCCATCTTACACCGAATACACGCCCAATTTTCCTGGATGCTAGTCTATAGAGTCTCGTGTGCGAGAAGAGGAGTAAGGCATAGTAAGAATCATCTCTACCTCATCAGGCAAAAAAAAACTTATACATTAGACACACATTCGAAGCACCCGACTGACGCTTTAGCTCACTAACCATGGCTCTCTCTTTCTCCTTAAACAGATGGCGAGAAAGGTCTAAAAGTAGTAGGACGAGGGAGCCAGTGATCCTTATAAATGGCCACCGAGGTGCCATCCTCAATCCTCCACCACGACCTCGCCTTAATCTGTTCACAACACCACATAAGACTCCTCCACATGAACGAACTCAAGACACCACAACTAGCCTGCAAGAAAGAAGAGTTAGGATAATAGCAATGTTTCAGAACTCTCGCAACCAACGAGTTCTGATTAGAGATAAGCCTCTAGCCTTACTTAGCTAACAGAGCTTTATTGAACATCGAAAAATCACGAAAGCCGAGCCCACCTAACTCCTTACGTTTACACAGAAAATTCCATGTACTCCAATGAATTCTTTTCTTTTTCTCATTTGAGCCCCACCAAAATCGTGCACTTAATCTATGAAGATCATCAGCCAAAGACTTCAGCAACCAAAAAAGAGACATGGAATACGTAGGGATTGATTGAACCTTAATTTCAATAAGATCTCATTGCCACTAGAAGAGAAAAGTTTGTTTTGTCATCTTTTAACTCGATCTCACACACGGTCACGAATACTAGCAAACAACTGCTGCTTCCTTTGACCTGCAAAGCTCGGTAACCCAAGATACGGGTCATGGCAAGCAACTAGCTTCACCGTCAAAATACTCACTAGATGCTCCACCCACTAACGAGAAACCCTACTACTGACACACATCGCTGATTTTTGAAAGTTTGCAACCTACCAAGAAGCACAAGCATAGCTATCGAGAATCCGTCTAATAGCATTACAATCTTTCTCAGAAGCTTTCATGAAAAGCATGATATCTTCCGCAAAGAACAAGTGGCTAATTTTCGGACCACCCATGCTGCATCTAAAACTAGCCAGTTGTTTCTCCCTCTCAACTTTAAAAATCATGCGAGAGAGGCCTTCTGCACAAACTAGGAATGAATACGGGGATATCGGATCCCCCTGCCGAAGGCCTCTAGAAGGCTTCAAAAAATCTCTAATTTCCCCATTTATGAGAAACAAATATGACACAGATCGAACACACCTTATAATACGGTCAACCCACGAAGCAGAGAAACCAAGTCTTTCCATCATTCCTGAGAGAAAATCTCATTCCACCCAGTCATATGCTTTTGACATATCGAGCTTCAAAGCTAGTGCTCTCTTTCGGCCTTTTTCCCTCCTCTTAAGAGCATGCATACATTCAAAACCTATAATGTCATTCTCAGAAATTAGACACCCGGGATAAACGCAGTTTGCGTATCTGAAATCACCTCATCTAAGACCAACCAGAACCTATGAGTAAGAGCCTTCGCAAGATTTTATAAGTTACATTGCGCAAGCTGATTGGTCGAAAATATGTCATTCTCTCACCCCTTTTGACATTCAGAATGAGCGTGATAAGCGTTCTGTTCACCTCTTCCAAACTGTGGCCATAATTTAGAACTCCTAAGCAGGCCTGAGTCACCTTATCCCCCGCAATATGCCAAAATTGTTTCAAAAAAAAAATAAAGTTGATGGTTTAACTTTATTTAAAAAAAAACAATTTTTAAAAACTTTATATTCCTTAATTATATGATTGTGATATTATTAGACCTTTTAATTCTTATTGTGATTATTTGTTGTTGTTCTTCTTTTTTTCAAAACAATGATTAATTGTTCACACCCCCATTTGAGTATATTAATATTATATTTTATGTCGTTGAAAGATGATTTTATTTTTATTTTTAATTTATAATTTCTCATTAATTGTTAAGAAATAGACAATGAAATTTCAAATAATTAAATGAAAAATATAGATTATGGTTATAATTGATATCTAGATCGAGATAAACTTTTTCTTTATAAATCACCCGAAGTATAGCAACTTAAAACTAAAATATTGTCAGAAAACTTAAACTTTATACAAATATTTAAAGGTTGATAACAAGGTTGGATTGAAAGAAAATTCATGGATGGATTATTTATTATTACTATTTTGAACATGGCATCGATAGAGTTAGTATCCGCTACAACCTATAAAGATTATTTATGAAAAATCTACTCACACATGTCAATAAATAGTATATTAATAAGACAAGATGAGGTTGGATAAGTCTCCCACATATACATTCAAGGTTATGGGTTCGAGTCATACATATTTTCTCAATCCTAAAAAATTGTAATAGTTCGAAAAATGTATATTGATATTATTTATTTATTTTATAATTTCTCATTAAAAAATAAAAAAAATTAAATTTTAAATAATTAAATGAAAATAAATATTATGGTTATAATTAATATCTAGATTGGTTTTAAACCTTGTGCAAATATTTAAGAAAATGAAATGAGAGAATTAAAGGTAGATGACAACTTTGGATTGAGAGAAAATGCTTAGGTGATTTTTTATTTTCTATTTTGAAATTCGACATGGATTGGATTATGGTTTGACAAAACCTAGGTAGATTTATAATTAAGAAAATAAATTGAGAGAATTAAAGGCAAATGACAATTTATGATCGAAAGGAAAAAACATTGATGTTTTTTTTTCTTTTGAAACCTATCTTAAGAGTGGTAAAATAACCTGCAGGGACCGTATTTATGGGGTGAGGATGAATTTCTATTTGGTAAGTATGGGGATAGGTAGTAACAATGGGTATAGGGCGGGGATGGATTTTATAATCCCCGCCCTGCCCCATTAAAATATAATATTTTTATTATTATTATTTAATTTTTTCTTTCGATGTTTATGTTTAAAAATGTTTGAATTTATTAATTTAGTTGTGAGATTATGTTTATTGTTAATGTTTATGAAATGATTTTTAATAGTTTTTTTTTTAGAATTACTTTATATATTATATCATATTTATTGAGTCATATTTTTATTATTTTAATAAATAATTTTAATAAATGTGTTAAATGGGGCAAATGAGATTGGGATGGGAAGGCATATCCTACCCGCCCCACTACATCTAGTGTGAGATTTTATGAGGGCATTGGTTTTCAAAAAATAAATGGGACTCGCCCTATTTCCATCCCTAACCTAAAATCGATTGGGTTAGGTTGAACCTAATTAGATTACCATGAAAAATCTTCACACATACATGTGTAAAATACACATGGTGAAAACTTGAATCCACACCTTACCAACATGAAGGGCGATTTAGGAATGTGTATACACTCCAAACAAGAGTGGAAGAAAATTTTTACTAATATTAATGCCAAATAAATAATAAAATACAATATATATATATATGGGATAATTGCTATCAATCCCTAATTATTTAATAAATGTCAAATTTATCCCTTTTATTTGGAAAACCTTGTTATATGCACCTTTATAAAGTGATGAACATGACACATAAAAAGGGGCAACAGTATATTAATAGTATATACTCTAAAAAAAACAGCATATATCATTTACAATGAGATAAATGCTCTAAAAAAAATAGTGTTGGATGTCGTTAGAAATGCTTTGCATTGATACTATTTTAGAGCTGTTTTCGAGCACCGGAGTTTAACCCTAAAAATCTTAAAGAATTAATTTGAACTTCAAAATTAATAGTGAATCCTAAAAAAAATAATTTTTTTTTTCTGAATTAAAAAAGGGAAATTACAAAAACACAGTAACATTTGATGTAATTTCACATGTGTTCAACTTTAGCTCATAATTGCATGAGTATCACCTATCGTTTGCTGTTAGAACTTAACGGCTAAGGGTCAAAAAAGTATTTTTATTTTCATGCTAATAAAACAAAATTATTATTAATTATTTATATAATACGTAATTATTTTTTTTAAGAACAATCTTTATCATCGAAAAATAATTATTAAAAAACAAACAATTTACTTCAAAACAAAATGTGTGCAAAGAAAGAGATGATAGCCTTTGGAAAATGATTAAAATCAACCCATGAAACTAAAAACACAAGCAAAACAACATAGTACGTTGTACATTAAAATTAGAAGGATTTTGATTCATGGGTTTATGACTTTATTCATATCTATAAGTTTCTTGGGTCGTGAAAAATGAGTGTAATAAAAAAAATGACATATTTGAAGTTAATAATATATGTGAGGTTGCTTTGTTGATATATATATATATATATATATATATATATATATATATATATATATATATATATCATTTTTCTATTGTCAGTTCGAACTGATATAAAATAGATCAGTTTCTTGTATGTGAATCATTGGATTTAAATGTTTTGATTTGGCTACATGCACCTGTCAAAGCATCTTTTAAATCCAATTACTCATATACAAAGAACTGTTCTATTTTATATCAGTTCGGACTAACAATAAAAAGACTAATATATAGTTTTTCTATTGTCAGTTCGAACTAATAAAAAATAGATCAGTTCCTTGTATGTGAGTCACTGGACTTAAATGCTTTGACTTGGCTGTATGTATTTGTCAAAGCATTTTTTTGAAGTCTTTCTATTGTCAATTCGAACTGATATAAAATATATCAATTTCTTGCATGTAGGCTATAGGATTTAAATGCTTTAACTTGGTTGCATGCACTTGTGAAAATATCTTTTAAATCCAATGACCCACATGTAAGGAACTGATATATTTTATATCAGCTCGAACTGACAATAGAAAGACTGATATATGTTTTTCTATTGTTAGTTTGAACTAATATAAAATAGATCAGTTCCTTGCATGTGTGACATTGGATTTAAATGCTTTGACTTGGTTGCATGCACTTGTCAAAACATCTTTTAAATCCAATTATCTACATGCAAGGTTCTGATATATTTTATATCATTCGAACTGGCAATAAAAAAGATGTATATATATATATATGAGGAAATTGCAAGAAATACTCATAAAATATATGAGTTTATTGTTTTTAGCCAAATATATATTTTTGATTATATTTATCATTTTTATGCTTGAACTTCCAAATATAGCCTTATTTTGTCTTTACTTCCTTCAATATTTCCCCCCAAAAATAAGTTCTCTTATTTCCAAATCCCTCCAATTTGTTTTCCACCCAAAACATACACTCTCTCTCACGAAATTTTTAGCTCACCCTCCCTCTCTCTCACTAAAATTTTCAGATCTCTCTCTCTCTCACGAAATTTTTAGCTCACTCTCCCTCTCTCTCACGAAAACATACACTCTTTTACTGTTGAAATCTTCAATCTCGGTCTCACGAAATCTTCAATCTGAAGCTGAAATTTTGTGGGCAAGAAGCTGAAATTTTGTAGGCAAGAAGCTGAAAATTCTGGGCAAAGACACCACCATTCGAAGCTGAAATTTCTGGGCAAAAACACCACCATTCGAAGCTGAAATTTCTGGGCAAAAACACCACCATCTTAAGCTGAAATTTCTGGGCAAAACCACCATTCGAAGCTGACATTTCTGGGCAAAAACACCACCATCCGAAGCTGAAATTTCTGGGCAAAGACACCACCATCCGAAGCCAAACAACGTTTTTCAACGGTATGTATCTCTTACCCACTTGTTTTTTACAAGGATCATTATGTTTGATATGAAGTTAAAGAGATCGGTTTCAATTTAGAGTGAAACCAGTTGCTGTGATATTTTGTTCCCAAGTTACATGCTAGTTTATGTTAAAGTTACATGCTAGTGTATTTGTAAGTTACATGATAGTGTATTTGTAAGTTACATGATAGTGTAGTGTATTTGTAAGTTACATGATAGTGTATTTGTAAGTTACATGATAGTGTAGTGTATTTGTAAGTTACATGATAGTGTATTTGTAAGTTACATGATAGTGTAGTGTATTTGTAAGTTACATGATAGTGTATTTGTAAGTTACATGCTAGTGTATTTGTAAGTTTAGAGCGAAACCTACTACTGTGATATTTTGTTCCCAGGTTACATGCTAGTGTATTGGTAAGTTACATGCTAGTGTATTTCTAAGTTACATGATAGTGTATTTGTAAGTTTAGAGCGAAACCTACTACTGTGATATTTTGTTCCCAGGTTACATGCTAGTGTATTTGTAAGTTACATGCTAGTGTATTTCTAAGTTACATGATAGTGTATTTGTAAGTTACATGATAGTGTATTTCTAAGTTACATGATAGTGTATTTAAAGTTACATGCCAGTTTATTTTAAAGTTACATGATACTGTATTTGTAATTTTTTGTACCCATGTTACATGTCAGTTCCCAGCCAGTTTAAATGTTTCATGTAAATACTTGACATGCAGGAATATGGGTGCAAAGAAATTGGTCATCCATCACGGTGGAAGTTGGGCGGCCAATTGTTACGAGGGTGGTATGACAAAGTGGGTCCATGTTCCTATCGGTTTGACTTATGATGACTTGGTGAAGTTGGTTCAAGACGTTACTAAAGTTGACGCTCATAGGTCTACCCTAGAATTATGCTCGTTGGCCTTTACGACTACTGGTACTGCCCGTCCGAGAATTGAGAATGACAAAGACGTGTCATGTATGATGGATGAAGATAAGCTATTACCCGAGGTTTATGTTACTGTTTCGAAGAAGGTAGCAACACATTGTGTGCAGAATGGTACTATATTGGAGGAAGATGACAACCTAGTACATTCAACGTTTCTTCAACAATGTAACCTACCTACTCTACAACTCGTGTATGGCGGGTTTCTTCGGCAACTGGCAGCATGTGGGTCCATTCCAATGTTAGACCCAATTGTATGTAATGATGAAACCATTGATGATGAAGAGAACAGTGAGTCATCAGACACCGATAATAGGGATGATAGCTCGATACCCGACATTGACAGAGGTAGTCATGGAGATGAAGATTGCAATCATAGTGTGGGTTCTGGTGCTGGGAGTGTTAGAGGATATGGATGTGCTGGTCCATCGGGTTTTGCTACATTTAGTGGTGATTCCTTTCGAGAGGATGGATTGGGTGACGGTGTTGATCAAAGTTGTGAAAATGCTTCCCTACGAGCTTGGATTATTCCAGGATCCGAAAGGTATTCGTTCGAACCCATTAGCACGGAGGAATCGATTTCAGATGATGGTCGGTTATACAAGGGTAAAATATTTCAATGCAAGAAAGATCTTAAGCGAATGTTGCATATGTATGCTTTGAAGGAGCAATTTGAAGTCCGGATTAGAAGATCTAGCAAGACACGTTATAAGGCCGGATGTAAGGATGGCGAGTGTGAATTCCAATTACGTGCATTTAAGATGCAAAAAGGAGAATATTGGGTGGTTCGAATGTTCCCGAAGGATCATACTTGCAATATCGATGGTTTCCACGCACGTCTTCGACAAGCAAATTCTTGGACTGTCGGCGAACTATTAGCACCAAAGTTGCAAGTACACGGCCACTCTCTAAAACCCAAAGATATAATGGTAGAAATGCAAGTGGATCATGGACTTCATTTGTTGTATACAAAGGCTTGGAGGGCAAAGGATCATGCAGAGGCTTCTGTTTTTGGTCCTCCCGAAGAATCATTCAAACTGTTTTTGCTGATAATACCCGGACTCCTGTAGAATGACTGGAATGAAACGCAGAAGTGGGGTGATTTGCTTCCTACGAGTGGGAATCTTCTTCTGACGGTGTAATGGATCATAAATGCAAACAGTTCGTTTCTCCAAATCAATTACACATAAGATCCAATGTCCATCTGGATCCCCAACCGCACATGGGACCAACAACTGCAAGAAAGGATTAAAAAAATGAGTGGTGTTCAATGTATTTGTTTATATAACATGTGAAACAGTACTTACATATCGAACAAATGACCAACATGTTCCCCATCCAGGCTTGTCACCCGATGCATACAACAACCAATCTGTTTGACATTTATACGACGGTGCATCGAATTCACCTGTCAATGGTGCATCCTCATACGGTTGGAATTTCTTCCATTCCTCGCACAACTTTGCCTACAAAAAAACATATTTTCTTACTATATGTATAAATTTTTGTCAATGGAATATAGGAAAAAAATAATTATTATAAAGTCCTTACGAAGAAGTCCGAGCATAGCACTGCAACGTTTGATTTGTAAATATCAGATTTCAACCGTCTTTGCTTACATAACAAGCTCATATACGCGTAGATATGCTACATGAAGATATATATTAATAAAAATTAGTACTTTTCAATAATTTTGTATGGAAGTAAGTTCTTCACAGAAATGTCAATGATGTCACAGAATTATATATCTTGAAATCACTAACCTCATTAGACAACCAACATGTTGGAGATTCCATCTCCATAAAGAATTGTTTTGTTGCATAGTAGTCTGTACCGACGTTCAACCTGTGTTGAACAGTCAACATTTTTAACTTACAAGTTATTATAAACCAAAATGATTGTATGAAAAAGGTTAATGTATACAGAGACTTACGCTGCATCTTTTCTGCTTCTTTTAAAACGTGAATAGTCTGTCTTTAACTTTTGTTTTTCCTTGTCAGGCGCTTGGAAAGGGTCAATGTAGGGTGAATTCATGTAGCGAGATGTAATCTTCAAACGCTGCTCACGTTCATTCTTTACAGCGAGGTAGTCTACCATAGTTGAGTCGTCCTCAGATGGGGGATGAGACTGCACCACTATTCCCTCCTGAAGCAAAATGTTATGGACCACAATCTGAAGGCCCTCACTAAGGGTATCATCACCCCCAACAATCCCCTCAGTAAAGGTACCATCACCCCCACCAAGGGTACTATCAGGTCCACCTTGGTCATTATCACCCCTACTAACCCCCTTTCCGACAGTACCATCACCCCCATCAAGCGCCTCAGTAAGAGTAGCATCACCCTCACCAACCCCCTTTCCAACAGTACCATCACCCCCATCAAACGCCTCAGTACGGTTAGCATCCCCCTCACTAACCCCCTTTCCAACGATACCCTCTCCACCAACATTAGGACCCTCCACATAGTCCTCTTGCACTTCAGGGGTACTCTGTGGCACAAAAAAATTCAATGTCATGACCAAGTTACAAAAAATGGCTACTACATAACGAAGTTACATGACCGTTAAAACAATGTCATAATTAGTTACCTGACGATGTTGATTAATAAGTTGAGCCAAACTTGCCTCCACACGGGTAAGGCGTGCGTTTAGGCGATCCTCCATTGCCGAAATCTCCTTCTTAATCTCCTTCACAATGTCTTCAAATCGATTTGACATTGCACTCATTACTTCCCTCATTATTCGAGAAGAGTCTGTCGAGTCATCACCCACCTAAAGTTTTGAAAGAAACAAACAATTAATATTGGTAGGTATTTATCTTAGCACAATTACCATCGGTCAGGTATTGACTTACCGGTGACATGCCTGGAGATGTTCGTTGCCTTTTGGTCCTTGCTGCCATTTTTTGTTTATGAGGTGACACCTTCCTCTTCACCGGTTTTTGCTTGTTTTGTTGAGGTCGTGACTGACTTCCATCATTACCACTATCATTACCATCATCATCAACATCATTGTTAGGCTGTGTCTCACCATCGTCTAATTCAACATTGAGTGCTATAAACTGTGGACCCTCTGACAAATCTGTGTCAACACCAACCAAGTAAGGCTGTGTCTTTTCATCGTCGGTTGGATGTAATTCCTCCAACACAACATGCTGTACAATTAACAAAAGTGTCATCATTATTTGAAGTATTGATATAAACAAAAATGAAATTAATTACATGCCAAGCCAAAATCAAGTTACATGCCAGGCCAATTTCAAGTTACATGTCAGTTAGAACATATTTCACAGTTGACACACAAGTTCCAAAATAAATTCCAGTATTGTTACATGCTGCAAGTTATATGATAGTTCATTTTCAAGTTACATGCCAGGCTAAAGTTACATGATAGTTCATTTTCAAGTTACATGCCAGGCTAAATTCAAGTTACATGTCAGGCCAAAATCAAGTTACATGCCAGTTAGAACATATTTCACAGTTGACACACAAGTTCCAAAACAAATTCCAGTGATGTTACATGCCACAAGTTACATGCCAGTGCAAATTCAAGTTACATGCCAGTGCAAATTCAAGTTACATGCCAGTTAGAACATATTTCACAGTTGACACACAAGTTCCAAAATAAATTCCAGTATTGTTACATGATGCAAGTTACATGCTAGTTCGTTTTCAAGTTACATGCCAGACTAAATTGAAGTTACATGCCAGGACAAATTGAAGTTACATGCCAGTTAGAACATATTTAACAGTTGACACACAAGTTCCAAAATAAATTCCAGTATTGTTACATGCCACAAGTTACATGCCAGTGCAAATTCAAGTTACATGACAGTGCAAATTCAAGTTACATGCCAGTTAGAACATATTTCACAGTTGACACACAAGTTCCAAAATAAATTCCAGTATTGTTACATGATGCAAGTTACATGCCAGGCTAAATTCAAGTTACATGCCAGTTAGAACATATTTCACAGTTGACACACAAGTTCCAAAACAAATTCCAGTGATGTTACATGCCACAAGTTACATGCCAGTGCAAATTCAAGTTACATGGCAGTGCAAATTCAAGTTACATGCCAGTTAGAACATATTTCACAGTTGACACACAAGTTCCAAAATAAATTCCAGTATTGTTACATGATGCAAGTTACATGCTAGTTCAATTTGAAGTTACATGCCAGGCTAAATTCAAGTTACATGCCAGGCTAAAATCAAGTTACATGCCAGGACAAATTGAAGTTACATGCCAGACTAAAATCAAGTTACATGCCAGTTAGAACATATTTCACAGTTGACACACAAGTTCCAAAACAAATTCCAGTGATGTTACATGCCACAAGTTACATGCCAGTGCAAATTCAAGTTACATGCCAGTGCAAATTCAAGTTACATGCCAGTTAGAACATATTTCACAGTTGACACACAAGTTCCAAAATAAATTTCAGTATTGTTACATGATGCAAGTTACATGCTAGTTCGTTTTCAAGTTACATGCCAGGCTAAATTCAAGTTACATGCCAGGACAAATTGAAGTTATATGCCAGTTAGAACATATTTAACAGTTGACACACAAGTTCCAAAATAAATTCCAGTATTGTTACATGCCACAAGTTACATGCCAGTGCAAATTCAAGTTACATGCCAGTTAGAACATATTTCACAGTTGACACACAAGTTCCAAAATAAATTCCAGTATTGTTACATGATGCAAGTTACATGCTAGTTCGTTTTCAAGTTACATGCCAGGCTAAATTCAAGTTACATGCCAGGACAAATTGAAGTTACATGCCAGTTAGAACATATTTAACAGTTGACACACAAGTTCCAAAATAAATTCCAGTATTGTTACATGCCACAAGTTACATGCCAGTGCATATTCAAGTTACATGACAGTGCAAATTCAAGTTACATGCCAGTTAGAACATATTTCACAGTTGACACACAAGTTCCAAAATAAATTCCAGTATTGTTACATGATGCAAGTTACATGCCAGGCTAAATTCAAGTTACATGCCAGTTAGAACATATTTCACAGTTGACACACAAGTTCCAAAACAAATTCCAGTGATGTTACATGCCACAAGTTACATGCCAGTGCAAATTCAAGTTACATGGCAGTGCAAATTCAAGTTACATGCCAGTTAGAACATATTTCACAGTTGACACACAAGTTCCAAAATAAATTCCAGTATTGTTACATGATGCAAGTTACATGCTAGTTCAATTTGAAGTTACATGCCAGGCTAAATTCAAGTTACATGCCAGGCTAAAATCAAGTTACATGCCAGGACAAATTGAAGTTACATGCCAGGCTAAAATCAAGTTACATGCCAGTTAGAACATATTTCACAGTTGACACACAAGTTCCAAAACAAATTCCAGTGATGTTACATGCCACAAGTTACATGCCACAAGTTACATGCCAGTGCAAATTCAAGTTACATGACAGTGCAAATTCAAGTTACATGCCAGTTAGAACATATTTCACAGTTGACACACAAGTTCCAAAATAAATTCCAGTATTGTTACATGATGCACGTTACATGCTAGTTCAATTTGAAGTTACATGCCAGGCTAAATTCAAGTTACATGCCAGGCCAAAATCAAGTTACATGCAAGGCCAAAATCAAGTTACATGCCAGGACAAAATAAAGTTACATGCCAGTTATAACAAATTACAGGGAAACAAAAAACGAACCTTTCCATCTGCCACTTCTTTTTCATACTTTGCAAATTTCCTAAAGAAATCGTGAGGCCTCTTAAATATTCTCCAATTCTTCAAACGAGGATGTCTGTGGCCTAAGTTTTTCCCCACCAAATCAATCAATGATCCGAAAGCTTCCATTTCCCATATCTAAAATTTTAACAAACTTCAAATATTTGTACAAAAAAATCAAGTTATGGAGAAATGCATTAATATAATATTTGAAATCTCATCTCTAATGCCCAAGGGAAACCGTACAAGTTATAGTGCGCGATGTGCTTCAATGGTGCATTTGCGGACCAAAATCCTTGTCGTAGGTAGTGGATTGTCATCATATACACATAACTCCCCCATGGAAAAGAACTGAAAGTTTCTAAATCCTCCACCATTTGAAAGAGCTTTCCTCCTAAGATCTTGACCGAACAACACGTTGTTCGCGATCAATACTAGGGCCATCTTCAGACCATCCTTAAGTTGATCAAATCCCCCAGCCATAAACCTTGCCCATACGTCTGTAAGTCGTATATTCTCATTATTCGCAAAATACCTAACATGGATCCCATCTTTAGTGACAGCATACGGTTTCAAGAATATGTCCGACATCACCCCAAATTTTAGCCCCGTAACCAAACAAAACTCCCTTTGTGAGAATTTCGCCAGTTTACCACCAACTAACAAGTGCAACTCATTTGCTCCGGTTACACCGGGTACATGTATCTGCCTCAATAGCAAGTTATGAAGTACGCCGGCAGAAAAAGTCAACTCTTTAGGGAAACCGAGTAGGTGCCCAAAACAGGTCTTCCGCAACTTTTGTAGTTCTCCAACTTTTTGGAGAACCTTTACAATATCCGGGAGACCATTTAAATTGCAGTATAAGTTGGTGGTGGATTTTTTTATCCACGAACTCCTCCGTTTTATGAGAAAATCGGCATAATTTATGTTCTCCATCTACAAAATCAAATAAATAAATGCATTAGTGTGTATTAAAAAAAGTTACATGCCAGTATAAAAAAAGTTACATGCCAGTACAAACAAGTTGCATGCCACTACAAACAAGTTACATGCCAGTATAAACAAATTACATGATAGTATAAACAAGTTAATTGAATACAAGTTACATGTCAGTCCAAACAAGTTACATGCTAGTATAAATAAGTTACATGTTAGTACAAACAAATTACATGATTAAATTCTGTCAGCTCTCTAAGTTGAAATTTCAAAAGGGGGGAAATTACACTGACACCCATGAGGTTCGGGTGAAAGATAAATAGATGGAAAAATAAATGAGTTTCCACTTTCCAGTGATGAACAAGCAAAGTGACTTTCGGCATTTTAAAATTTATTGACAAGCAATCCAATTAAAAAAAAAAACCTAAATACAAACAAACCCAGAAACCATTTGAAGACAGAAAAGATAATCAATAAATCAATAAATAATTACAACCAGAGAAGCAATCAAGTAAGTTAACATAATTTGAAATTAAAAAAATAAGTGTCAGTTAAACAATAAACCTTCAGATTCGGACTCCAGACAGAGGCGATCGACCGACTGGGAGAGATGTGCGACTGGTGGCGATCGACGGCGACTGACAGCGATGGCAAGAACTATTCGACTCGATGGTGAGCAGCAGCGACGGTGACAGAGGTGCGAGCGGTTGCGAAGGCGAGTGGCAGCGACGTGCGAGCAGCTGCGAAGGCGAGCGGCTGCGAAGGCGAGCGGCAGCGACGGCGAGCGGCTGCGAAGGCGAGCGGCAGCGAAGGCGAGCGGCAGCGAAGGCGAGCGGCAGAGATGGCGAGCGGCAGCGATGGCGAGCGGCTGCGAAGGCGAGCGGCTGCGACGGCGAGCGGCAGCGACGGCGAGCGGCAGCGACAGCTTCTCTTCTCTTCCTCTCTCTCTCTTTCTCGTTTTTTTACTGTAACCCTAAAAAGTTTGATATGTCGTTTTCACGACAGACAGCTCTACTTTAACTTTTTAACTTTTTTTTTTTTTTTGAATTTCAAATTTAAGGACTTTTTTGTCCAGAAGTGGTAAAAACTGACGAAAACAATAAAAATAAATTTTGTGGTTAAAAACAATAAACTGATAAACTTTTTAGCTCTTTATGAATTCACCCCTATATATATATATATATATGAGGATAGTAGTGAATTCAGTAATTTTAAGTATTTAACATGGTTATGCGATTAAAAAAAAATTAAGGTGGCACTAATCTCTATAGCAAATGGTTTTTTATTTTATTTTATTCAAATAGCAAATGATTTGTTGTTCTCATCGGTGCCGACCCTGGAGGGTGCACCAAGTGCAACCGTCCCGGTCCTCAATTTTTATTTTATTTTATTAAAGTTAGTATGTATTATTGGGTTTTAAAGGTCCATAGAAAATAGAATCGTTATGAATGATCTAATTCATTTTCGTTTTAAATTATATGTATCGAATATATTTATAAAAATGGACCCAACTCATTTTTGCTTTAAATTATATGTATAGAATATATTTATAAAATGGGTCCAATTCATTTTTTATATATAATATGTATAGAATATATATAAAAAATTGAGACCATGAAGGAATGGCCCAATTATTTTTTTTAATTATATGTATGGAATATATTAAAAAAAATTAGATTTCTGAATAAATAAAACAAATTTTGTTCAAGACAAATTTTGTTTGAATTATGAATAAAGGGACCCTTTTCAGATTTCTCGCTCCGGGCCTCTAATACGTCAGGACCGGCCCTAGTTCTCATCTTATTATTCATCACATATCTTATGATTTATATGATTTGTATAAATCACTTGTTATAATATCGTGATTTATATGGTAGGTACATGTCACTTATCATATCATTTGAACTATTTTTTATACTCTACAAATATCATGTCCATATTTTCAACCGAAAATATAATTGTTTTGCTAATATTTTAATAAAAAAAATATTATTACTAAAAATATATCCCTAAACAAAATGAATATTAGGGTTTTAAATAAAAGTGGTGCTATTGGCACACCCCTACCGGACTATTTATGCTCCACTTTTTAAAATTTTGATTTAATTAAATAAACTTAAATGTTTTTATTAATTTTTTTTATTTCCAAAACTACCATTTTTACATATTTTTCAAATTTAATACAACTCATCTCTGATATCTGTATACATCTCTATCTCACCTCCATTAAACAATTTATTTTTTCTTCTTATTTTTTTTGTATTTTTTTTCTTTCTTCTTACGTCATGGTGGAAAAGAAAAAAAAAAGACAATTGGTTCAACACAACGGTAACTTGAAATCATTATAAAGAAAAAATAAACTTCCAATTTACTTTTAGAGAATAAATTGTTTACAGATGCTTAATAGCATTCTCAGACAATTCTAACAGATGTTTGGTATCATTGTCAGACAATTCTTGCAGATGCTTCATATCATTTTCAGACAATTTTTTCAGATGTTTGATATCGTTATCTGACAATTTTTTTTCAGATGTTTGATATCGTTCTCTGACAATTCTTTCATATACTTGATATCATTGTCAGACTCTTCCATAATATTTTGTATGTGTAAGAATCAAATCTTAGGATTTAAGAGTTTAGAATTTTTTTTTCTTCAAAAAACAGATTACAAGAATGTAGGTTTTTTTTTGATAAATGAAAAAAATAACACTACATAATTAAAAAGTGTGGCATAAATAGACCGGTAGGAATGTGCCATTATCACCAATCTTAAATAATTTAATCAAAAAATAAATCAAAGTACTCTAACATCATTTGCCTATATACTTCCAATCTTATCATTGTAAAATTTATATATTTACAATTTCATCCAAACTCATAACCATCTCTAACAGACTCTAGTATATTTTTTCGGGTAAAATGTTGGGCACATCCTACCTATTTACAAGTTTACTGTACATTAATTTTATTTTTTCTATTTAATCTTTAACTTTTGAATTTTATTGTTAAAGATTGAATCGATTAAAATTACTTAAAAAGAATTATGTGTGGAAAAACTAAAAGTTTAGGGGGAATTGCATAAACACCCTCAATGTTTGATGAAATTGCACAGATATGACAATTTTGGCTGTATAAACACAAACTTCCCTCAACATTTGAAAATTGTTGTACAAACATCATCTGCCGTTAGATGGATCCATTAGTCGATAGTCAAAAGTGTAAAAAATCTAAAATACCCTTTATTTTAATTTTAAATAAACTAAAAAGTTAAAAAATAAGATAAAAAGTATATAAAAAATATTTTAGATAACATGAATGTGTCTTAAATCTAAAATATGGAAAAAAAATTCATCTTTATAAATAAAAAAATAGTTTTTTTAAACAATTTAATAAATTTTAAATTTTAAATTTTAAATTTATTTAAATCAAGGGGGAATTGCACAAATTAATATATATATATATTTTTTTTTTCAACTTTCAGATTTAAGATACATTCATATTTTCTATTTTTTTATAAATATTTTTATGTTATTTAAAATAAAAATATAGGGTATTTTAGACTTTTTACACATTTGACCATTGACTAACGGATCCATCTAACGGTAGGTTGAGTGAAGTTTGTTCGTATATGGTCAAAAGACTCAAAACTGCCATATTGGTTTAATTTTATTAAACCTCGGGGATGTTTGTGCAATTCTACCAAAAGTTTAAGAAATGATGAAATGGTAATTCTCAAGGGCTGTTAAGGAAATTAACCCAAATCATGCACACGATCGATGAGAAGAAGCAAAACAGACTTAAGATAGCCGTAATGCTGGTGTAGTGAGTGTAAAATGACAGAAATAACCCTGCGAAAACATCATAATTACAAACAAGCCCTCGCTCCGTCTCTCTAAACAACATACAGAGCGCATATATAACACCTCCCGTAGACTCAGACCACCATTTTCCCTTCACCTGTTCACCACGTCTCTCTCTCTCTCTCTTCGCTCTCTATCTCTCTATTAACATTTCCTCACTATTTACATATTTTTATATAATATAATATATATATATGATTAAAAATCATTAAATTTCGAAACATACTTTCACTTCCTCTGTAAAACCCTAATTATCGATCCCCTTCTCTCTCTTTCTCTCTCTAGATTCCGGTCGATCCACGGAAAAAAAAACCCTCGCTTTCTCTCTCTAAGCACGTGTCTCTCCCTTTCGGTTTCTCTGTTTTCGTTCTTTGTACGAGATCTGTATTGTTGACATTAGATCAATTTTTCATTTAGGGTTATCGATTTTTGTTTTATTTTTAAAAAAATACGGTCAAGGCTGGCGGGTATTCGGGTCGAGTAAATGGCGGATTCGCCACCTGTCCGCCACAGCAGCAACGGTAACGGGATTTTTCTTCTTCTTCGAGCTGGTGTAGCGAGAGATATCGCTGTGTTGGAGAATTCGAATTCGGTTGAAAAACAGAGAGGTGACGATAGCCAAGAGTGAAAAGAGATAGAAGCATGCTGAGTGTGCTACGTGTGCACCTTCCTTCGGATATTCCTATTGTTGGCTGCGAGCTCACGCCGTACGTCCTCCTACGGCGTCCTGACAAGACTGTAACTACAGATGATGTCCCCGAGTCCGCGCCAATTGACGCTCATTTCCTGAGATACAAGTGGTAAGTGCCCGCCAGGTCAATCATTTTACAGTTTGCAGCCCGTCAACTGAGTCATTTTGGCTTTATTTTATTCCAGGGGGTGGTTTTGGATTTTTTGGGGCTTTGGCTGTGGTTAATTGTAGGGGGTTTTTGATGGTTTGGGGTTGCTTAGTTTGTGAAATTTTTAGTGTTATTGGCGTAATGCTTGTGGGTGTGCATGGAACTGATGGTTATGCCAGTATATCTGCTTTTGGGAACCAATTATTTGTGGGTTTTGTTCGATTTCTGATTTTCGTTTTTCCAAATTTCCAATTTAGCCGATTTATCTTTCTGTTACATGTGGCTGTATACTATTTATTCTGGGTTAAAACCTGAGTGGGCGAGTTTATTTAATCTGGAGCCCTGAATTATTTTGTCATACCCATTCACTATTCTTTCAAATAGCCTATTCTACCAGCAATATGTCAATATTAGAAATGAAGATGTAGGAGGGGGGGGGGGGGGGGGGGGGGGGGGGGGGGGGGGGGGTGTTGTTTGTACTTCTTTGGAACTTGTATTATAAAAGGTAGAGGTGTGTTTTGGGTTGGAACTTGTATTATAAAAGGTAGAGGTGTGTTTTGGGGAGGAAGTAATCAATTTCCTTTTCGAGGTTAGAGTTTAATTTGATCAAATTTACCTTCTCTTTTACTTATTGACTCCCATTATTATACCGGTTATTTTATGGTTTTAATAAGATGGATCCAAGCATATTTTATCGATTAATGGTCAGTCATTTATTTTAATATTTTGCAATTTTTGGGCTAGATTCTTGTCACTTAAGTCTGTTAGTGCACCTATGATGTTTGTTCACCTGCTTGTTGATGTGGGATGTGATTATCTATTTAAACTGGCTTTGTGGTTGGCATTGCCGTGTGTTTGAGAGTTTTACTCTCCAAATAAAAGTTCAGTAAGGAAACTGCAAGATCCGCTGCGAATAATTTGCTACTTATTCATTTTATAAATTAGCTTATAGATTTGAATAATGTATTTAATATTGTTCTAAGAAAAAGAATGCATATATATAGTATGAAACAGGGTTACCATGTATTTGTATCTTAGTGGTCTCTTCTATATTCCAATGTTTAGCAGTAGTACTAATGTTTGAGAACTCTTAATTTAACGATTTGAATGTCCTCCAAATATGGCTATAATAGAGTTTCTGTCATTTATATTAATAGCTAGTCTCGGGTATTTTTTTCCATAATACAATTCAGATGATGCTTTAATTGACTTTGTAGCTTTAGAATGCTTCAGTTCACGCTCCTACTATTACATAATATGCACTTATTCTAATTAGTTTATCAAATGTATGGTTTTACGGCAAAAAAAGGCAACAAGGGGGCATGTTTAGTTCATTATCTGCATCCTTCTTTCTATAAAAACCTTAGCCGACGTCTAGCAATTTTTCGCTCCGCCTAAGCTGCCTAGGAAGGCCGATTAGGCCTAAATCGCGGCAGCCGATTTTTCGAACACTATCTGAAATGGATGACATCACCAGATATGAAGTCAATAATCATGCAATAGTATATGCTTTTAATGCCCTAAACTGTCATCATTGATGCTGCTGCATTGTTTTATACCAGCTCAACATGTTAAGATGGAAAAACAATAGTCACCTTTCTTAGTTGGTAGAGATTGAATAGAAGGTTCCAACAAACTTTTTTGTGCTCACAAAAGCATCTGAAAGTGTTTAGTTGCTAAAATCTGGTAAATGAGTTTGGGGAAAGCCGAAAGGGGTGTTAGAATATTTTAAGAGCGATTTGTGGGGAATGAATTAGGACGTTGGAGAAAGTATGGAAAGAATGACAAATTAGGAGATATAAGCTTTGCTCATATTCTTACTGAGTGATGCATATCAGCATTTCTGGGACTTGTAACTTAAACTTACTCGGTGTTACTGAAAGTGCTCACAAAAGGATCTAAAAGTGGTCAGTTGACAAAATCTGGCATTTGAGTTTGGGGAAGTGGGTTTTAAAAGCCTTAAGAGCAATTTTAGGGGAATAAGCTAGAACGTTGGAGAAAGTGCGGAAAATTAGGAGATATAGGCTTTACCCCTATTCGTACTGAGTGACATATATCAGCATTGTTGGTACTTGTAACTTTAAACTTACACGATGTTACTGCAATTGCTGAAATTGGTCATGTTAGATTTGCTTTAGGGGATCTCTCCGCTTGTACCGCCTTGACTGGCGCTTGACGAATTGGGTAAATATGATTTGGTTTCTTCAAGTGGCAGTATTGGCCTCAAATGGCAGTACGGGCCTCAAATGGCAATATTTTGTTAACTTGCAAGTAATCATTTTATGAGATGTTTTTAGCACACTGAAACAAATATGATCCGGTGGTTAGTATGGTTAGAGAATATTCACAAATTGAATTCAATGACAATCTTGGGAACTCAAAATGAAGCAAGTCTCAATAAGACCTTTGAAATTAAATGCAATAGTATTTATCTTCTATTTTGTTAGGGAAGCAAGGATAAGAGACCATTTGCAAGACAATTTTATATTGGATATCTCATCATAAATAGATAGATAGGCAGTTAATAGGCTAATAAAAAAAATAGCTGTATACAAATTTTATTTGTAATATCAACTCTAGTAGTCTTCTTGACAGAAAGGAAAGAAAGACAAAATTCGGGGGTTTTTAGTTTTGCCCTAAGTTTAGAATTTTATTTGGTACAGCATGCTTTAATGACTATGACTGGTTGTGACTTTCTAGAAATTTATGAATTGGAAACATCAATCTTTTTCAAGATGATTGAAAAAGCAGTACCTTAGAATGTCATTGATGTGCGCTGGACTTTTTACCTTATTTGTGTTAAGAGATCTGTATTTAGTAAAATTGTTTTGTAGCATGACCGCAATTAGCATTAAAAGAAGATTTGAAAATCTGCATTTAATGGATAATGATTGTGTTATGACTTTTGGCATCCTTTTATTAATTACTGAGCAGTTTGAATTTGGAGTTTTGACCATAATACTTGCCTGCAATACTTATTTCTATGCAGGTACCGTATACAAAGTGATAGAAAAGTTGCTGTTTGTAGTATTCATCCATCTGAGCAGGCCACACTGCAGTGTTTAGGTTGTGTTAAGGCTAAGATACCTGTTGCCAAAAGTTATCATTGCTCTCCTAAGTGCTTCTCGGATGCATGGCAGCATCATCGTGTTCTACATGACCGTGCGGCAAGTGCTGTGAATGAAAATGGAAATGAAGAAGAGGAATTATTTGGACGCTTCAATAGCTCAGGGTCTGGAGTTATCAATGCTAGCTTGTCTGGTTCTGCTTCAAGTCCTAGCTTGACTAATGGCGCTGCACCTTTATATCCTGCAGCAGTTGCTCAGAGAAATGGTGGCGAAACTTGGTTTGAAGTTGGGCGATCTAAAACATACACCCCAACAGCTGACGATATTGGCCATGTTCTCAAGTTTGAGTGTGTTGTCGTAGATGCAGTAACTAAACTGTCTGTGGGTCATCCTAGCACTCTGTTGACTTCCCGTGTCATTCCTGCTCCCTCTCCTAGTCCTCGTCGCTTGATACCGGTCAATGGAGCTGAAGTTATGGGGCATCTAGATTCTGATGGTCGTATATCATCTTCTGGAACTTTTACTGTTCTCTCATACAACATTTTGTCTGATGTGTATGCCACAAGTGAAACATATAGTTATTGTCCATCATGGGCTCTTTCCTGGCCGTATCGCAGACAGAATTTATTGCGGGAAATTGTTGGATATCGTGCGGACATTGTTTGTCTTCAGGAGGTACATATAAATACACTTTTGTTGTTTAATGATTTAATTTTTGGAGCATTTGTAGAAATTTTTTGGAATTTACATGTCATGCTTTTATGCTTTGGAAGTTGTTTCTCTTTTATATAGAATGGGTTATGATTTGGAATTGTAGTTTTTCTCTCTCTTTAACCTTTTTGTATTTGCATGTCTTTTTAAACCATATGTTTGCACAAACTGTATCGTTCTGATTTAATAACAATGTACGGTAAATAGATTCAAAAAAAAAAATGTAGGGTAAATAAAGAAATTACTCTATATTGCTAACTCTTTCATTCACAGTCAAAGGCTAACAGTTTCATTACTCACAATGCCCTTTAAGTAGAAATAGAATATGGCTAGCTATAAATGAATTTAAAACTATGAGGAGTTTCATACTGCAATGCTTCACAATCAAATGTTAAAATTTATTTGTCAGTTGGTCCACTTCATTGCTAGTCAAAGCAAAACATACTTAACCTTGACAACCTCCAAAGTGGTTATGAGGCTTAGCATGGCTTTTACTGTCAACCAATGGTGGTTATAGGTTCTTCCATTTCTCTCTTTCAGGTTCAAAATGATCACTATGAGGAATTTTTTGCCCCTGAGCTGGACAAGCACGGCTATCAAGCCCTCTACAAGAGAAAAACAAATGAGGTTGTTTTCGAACTTTGTGTGACATTGATATATCCATTAAAAAATTTTGATTACTGTTTTCTGTTCATTGCAGGTTTACAATGGTAATACCCATACAATTGATGGTTGTGCAACATTTTTTCGTAGAGATAGATTTTCGCATGTCAAAAAATATGAGGTTTGGGAGCTTCAATCATGTATTATACAGTTTCCTCAAATTATTTCTTATGCTTAACCGACCTGAACTTGTATGCAGGTTGAATTTAATAAAGCTGCTCAGTCTTTAACTGATGCTATACTTCCAACTACTCAGAAGAAGAATGCTTTGAATCGATTGGTTAAGGTAGCTTGATCAACTTTGACTTTCTAATATATGTATCTAGGAGTGCACTCACATGTGTTCCAGCTTATGCCTTCATAAGCAAAAATAATGTTCCTCATCGAAGTTATTTATGTTGATAGGATAATGTTGCATTAATAGTGGTCCTGGAAGCAAAATTTAGTAATCAGGGAGCTGATAATCCGGGGAAACGACAGCTTCTTTGTGTGGTAAGAATTTTCAATTTTATTGTTCTTCCATGTTAGTTATGTTTCTCTACTATTTTGTGTTCAACTTTTCTTTTCGAGTAATTGCTTAACTAGTCATCAGAACATTCTTAATAGTGGGAGATGCAAAAAACTGATTTATTCATCATGGATTGTGTTACCCGCTCAAAGTTATAAGATATTTTGCCAAGTGTTCAATTTACTTTAACCTGTGAACAATGCGTTATGCATAATCCAGATTCTTGTGGTTTTGATTTTGTATTGAGTTGACTATTGAAATACAGTTTAGAAGCCCTATCACTTCCATATATTCACATCTCATGTATTGGCATAAAGTTTATGCGTCACATCATCCTCATTGATCTGTTACTAAATTTGCTGTTGAGCATCTCTTACCCTTTACAAGAAAATGGTGTGTCCATGTGTGTTTGTGTGTGTGTGTGTGTGTATGTTTATCACAAAATTGGCCTCATTGACGTTCTCCTAAATTTCCTGTTGAGCATCACCTATTCTTAAAAGAACAGGTCAACAGTTCGATTATATTTGTATGAAATGCATGATTATCATTTGGACCATATTGTAATCTCATTGTTTTGATTTATATATTTTTTTTCATTGTTTTGGAGTATAGGCAAATACACATGTAAATGTTCACCAAGATCTAAAGGATGTCAAGCTCTGGCAGGTTCTCATTTTTCTTGTGTTTTTATATGCAACTCTAAATTTGTTTCAATTAGTTAGATTAAATGGTCTATTTATGTTGTTTTTTTTAATTAGGTGCATACGCTTTTAAAGGGATTGGAGAAAATAGCTGCCAGTGCCGACATTCCAATGTTGGTGTGTGGGGATTTTAATTCAGTTCCTGGAAGGTCTGTGCAATTCTTCTAATATTATAGCTGATATATGAGATTTATTTTATCATGTATTATTACAGGTATGTTGCTTAACTCTAGATGCCTTTAAACTTTCTTGCAGTGCTCCTCATGCACTGCTTGCTATGGGGAAGGTAGATGCTGTACATCCAGAGCTGGCAGTAGATCCTCTTGCTATTTTACGTCCTTACTCCAAGTTGACACATCAACTGCCGTTGGTAATTCTTCTTCTTCTGATAATGGAATAATGTGTATGGCTTTAGGCTGATTGCTTTAAGGTTTTCCTTCTTTACTGGTGGTTTTTTGGGTTTATGGAAGTTAAGTAAAATGATGGTTATTGGAAAATAAAGGTGAAGGGGGGTTTTTATTCTTTGTGATTATGACATACAGGTCAGTGCTTACTCGTCCTTTGCGAGAATGGGGGTTGGTCTTGGTATGGAGCAGCAGAGGAGGAGAATGGACCCCACAACCAATGAACCCTTATTTACACATTGCACAAGAGATTTTATCGGAACCCTTGATTACATATTTTACACAGGTGGACTTTGGAACTATTTACTCCATCGTTTTTTTTTAATTTTAATTCTTACCTTTTTAATTCTCCCTATTTTTCTGTGATTAGAAATATGTGATGCAAGTTTAGTAGTTAAATATATACATAGTTCTTACCTTCTGATTTTGTGATTTCAGCGGACTCTTTAACAGTGGAATCCTTGTTGGAGCTCTTGGATGAGGAAAGCTTGAGGAAAGACACAGCCCTTCCGTCTCCTGAATGGTCCTCTGATCATACAGCGCTCTTAGCTGAATTTCGTTGCAAGCCAAGACCTAGACGTTAACACTTCAGGGTGCGGAATTATTTTTGGTATTATTAACTTTTATATATTTATTTCTTCTTGCTAAAAGAAAGGTAAATTTTTGACTGACATTTTTTACGCTGTCGATGCTTAGGTTAATTTGAGGTTTACTTTGTTAGTAGGATTTGGAATAGTCTTTATTTAATATGTATTCTTTTCAACACTGGTTAGACCTTATAAGCCTGGTCCGTTAGTGCCAAACCATTGGTTTGAAAGATGAAAATACAACTTAATTTGGCATTCTATACATGGAAATAACATTTTTGACGATAAATCTAGTTGACAGTTAAAGAAATATGACCTTTGTTCAGAAAAACTCCCCCATAAAATCAAAGTAAGTAAAAAAGTTAAAAGAGTACAAGAAATAATGATAATCACATCTTTGTTTGACTATGAGCTTCTTCTACTTGTATTCCAAATTTCCAACACAGAAGTTGGAAGACGGTTGTTTTAATTCTCAATTTGTTTGTGGTTCAGGTTTGTGGATGGCGAAGAAAATAGCGAAGCAAGAGAAGTGGATGGATAGAGATAAGTTATTGTAAGAATGGTAGATGTTTGAGAGTAATCTCGTTGTGGGGATCCATGCTTTTGTATTATGGAACGTTTGTCACATAGAAAAATAATTATCAAGGTTTATTCAATTGCGTAGTACGTTCTTTTAGTTGCCAATCCAATAGAAATGTAAAAACAGTGATGATGATGAAGAGCATGATGTAAGTTGAAACCCCCTGCAAAACAACTAAGTGGCTAGTGGCATGCTATTTTTGTATGCCCGCCATTTTAGATATAGGAGGAGGCGGAAGAGGAGGAGGTGGAGGGTTGGTTCCATGTTTTTCCTTGGGATTTTGTGGCAATGCATTCTACATTGGTTGCTGAAAGAAATAAGATTTTTAAAGTTTTTTAGCTTCCCAGCTTATTTTGTGATTTGTAGATAGACTCAGAGTCGTTCAATATTTAATATCATATCATATAGAGTTTTGGTCTATATGGCCTCTTATAAGATGTTTAGGCCTTCAATTCATGTGGTGTTGATCTGTCTTCTGACTTTGTTGTCTTAGAAAGGAAATCAAATCATGTTAAAAAGAATACAAGTGAGGATGTCATGTCTTTCTACACACATTTACATATTTCTACATGTATTAGTCAGTGAGCTATCGATTAATTGAGTATGAACGTTGACTAAATTGAAATAGATGAATCTAACGGCCAATAGTTGGGGAATTGAATTTATCATATCAATATAAAAGCAAAGAAAGGCCAAAGAAAGAGGCTCACAGTTCTGCTCGGCAATGCTTTTTTTTATTTTTTTGGAGGGGTCATTTTCAATCAAAACAGTAAAAGAAAATCACATTTTATGATCCATAAATGTGTAAAGTTCTAAACAATATTCCGAGTAAAAGACCACTAAAAACTAGTAGTAATGTAACACGATTTCTGTCCATTTCCAGAATTTAAAAACAAGAAATGGAGGTGTAGAACGGTACCAAAGCCACCCTAAATTTCCTTTTGCAAAACATGTTAGCTTTTACTTTTCTAGTCCTTGTACCCTTAAAGAAGCCAACTTAGCAAATCATGACATTTTTTTTGTCTTTGAGAAATCCTAAGAATGGACCTTAATCTCCCATCTCGTAAACCAAAAAAATATATATATTTGCTGTTATGATACAAGCTTCACCATCACCTACTCATACACTATATCAATCAGAGACTTCATATCCAGCTGACCTGCCACCACCTTCTTCAATATATTTGCTGTCTGTTATCTATCTTTTGACACTTTCACTGAGATCTTATATTCCCCCAATCCCCCCTGTAAATGTAAATGGTACATATAAATTTAGGAAACGACAAACTTTGATAAGCTACTGGCTGTTTGCCAATATGATTTACAACATGGTCATTCAAAAGGATACTCACCTTGATGCAAAAACATCTGTATCCTTAGCTGTGCACTTTGAAGCACCTCAGATATGGGAACAACTGAAGCAGTTCATCACGACTCCGTCTCTACAAGAGTATTAAACGTTTAGATATAAACTGACAAATTATCAAGGAAAAAATATGTCCACGTTTCAAGAGAGAAAGACCTATGTTCATGTCCACCTGCACCATGAAAAGTTCCCACAAATCCCCAATGACAATATGACATTTAATTTCACAAAGCATGGACTGGGATTGAATTGTGCCTATACTAATCCATCTCAGCTCATTCATTCATACTAAATTAACCCTAGAGAAATCCCAATTAAATTATCCCAGTCCTACCAAAGGTAATTAGGGTAATACTCTTACTGAACTTTTGTCTAATCTTAGTGTTAATTTTAGTCCTTGAAACACTATTTAATACAACTGATTTCAACAATCATAACAATGCATCAATTCATCCACTGTCACCAACTAACAATAACTTTAATAACATTTGGAAAATTATTCCTCATAAATCAACAGCACCAACACTATTCAATAAGTAAATATCCTATTGTTGTTACGCTATTTTGTTATTTTGAAGGAAAGATTAATCCAGGTGTTTAAGATAATGTAATAAGAAATTGCCATACCTTGATGCCAACACATCCATTTACATCAAGGGTTGTCAGTGTATTTGAGCAGAACCTTGAAAGAGCCTCCAGGCACTTGTCAGTCACCCCAACTATTCCAAATAAGCTGCATTGATTCGTTTTATGGCATCAGTAACAAAGACTATATATTAAGAGGAACAATTTTTGTCCTCAAGGTCACTGCACTCGAACAGGTGAGTCATGACCACTGAGTAAAGTCAACTGGTTTATTGAAATTAGTTTCAAATGATTAACACTTAAACGCATATTGCATGAACCTAAAAATTCATGAACAATTAGAGAACATTATGATGATATACTAAAATATAATTTTTTAAACTCCAGAATAATAAGCAGAACACATAATGTACTTTTTTCATGTCAAATTACATTCTATTCTACATATCCTGTTCATGTAATTGAGCACGGTTTCCAATAGGAATCACTGCTGTACATTGACATGCTTAGTTCAATGGCATCAGTTTAAAAGCTGAAGCAAACCGGCTTCAGAGGATGCATACCAAAACCCAGAGTGTTACTAGGGAACCGTCATTTGATGTTGAAAAGTATAAATATATTTAAACAATAGCAACTCCATACTCAAGACGAGCACCATTATCATTATAATATATAAGTAAAGGAGTAAAGAAGAAGAGTGACATCTCAAATCAAAATATTACCAAGAAAAACTAAAAAGTCAAGCACTACAATGCTTTCAAATGCCAAATCTATTTTCTCTTTCCAGAAATTACCTAAGAAATTCAAGAGAAGTGCAACCTTGAGCAATGGCTATCACCCCAGCATCAGTGATACGTACACACCTACCAAGAAGATACATAATTGATTTTGAATTAGTAATCAACCCGTCTCCTCTTACTTTAAAATTCATACTAAAGGTTGCTGGTTTGCCTTACCAAGTTAAATTGAGAGACACGAGGTTTTTACATTTAGCTATACAAGCGAGTCCTTCATCAGACAAATTCTGACAATCAAAATTTAAGAATATTGAATTTTTTACAGGCAAAATTTCATAGAATCTCTTGCTAAGCAAACATGAGATTTTTACCTGAGCACCACATAGATCCAAGAACTTGAGATGGGTGAGAAGTGATATCTTCTTGTAAGCTTTATCTGTGAGGCTGGAGTAAAGCAATGCAGTCAGTCCTATAAATTAGAGACCCAAACAGCAAGAATTAGGCTTACACACATAAATATTAATACTAATAGCATACCTAGAAAGGGCATAAAGATTTAAACTCCCGAGAGAGGAGCACTGGAGCAATATTTTTTGCAAGCCACGATCCGTTAGCTTGACACACCTGAAAAACCACTAGGCAATCAGTAAAGTATAGTCATTCATTAGAATTGAATTTTTTTATAAAAAAGAATTGAGCATAGCATGAATTTATTTAATCATTATTTCCCTTGTCTTATTAGTCTTAATAAAACTGAAAAGTTAATGCAATAATCATTTATTAAATTTTTTACAATTACAGCAAGATAAATGAACAGAGAGAATCTTATGCCATTGTATACGACAGCAGATGTCATTTATCCATTGTTTCTCATATAAATTTGATCCATAAAAACCAGATATACTTACCTAGTCAGGTTCAATGATTCCAATTCTTGATAATTGTCAGCAACTAGTTGCAAACTTTTGTCTGATATATTCTGCATTGTAACAGCAAATCACTTTATTTAAAGACGGTCCTAGTCACTGTTTAATTGAGCAGTTGAACTATAAGTAGAAGATACGATAAAAGCGCTTTATATTAGATCAAAATAGTCTAATAATTTCACATATTGCTTCAGTGGGACAATACAAAGTTATGAATCTGACCTATTGGAAATTTGAGATGGACTAAGCATAGCAATCAAGTACCTTACAGCCACTTAAGTTCAAATCAACTATACGCTTGCAGTACTTCACAAGATGCTGGATACTAATATCTGTTACCCTGAAGTTCAATTTAGAATAACAAAAATTAATAAATATCATAAAAGTTCAACTCTGAAAATGTAATTCAAGTGGTTAGAATAATAGCACAGCAGTAAATCAATGAAGTACCTCACATTCCAATAGATGGAGAAGACCTTCAGTTTAGGACAAGCACTAGTTACGATTTCAATACCCTTGTCTGAGATCTTTTGGCAACCATTCAGATTCAGAGACTCCAGATTTTCCAAAGAATCCGGACACTAGAAAATGAATAAAATTTCCATCAACAAAATCTTATAAGAAGAAAAAATTGATATATAGAACATCTTGTACTGTATTTATTTAATCTCTTTTTTGTCACAATTAAGCAAAATACTTCCACTAGATACTACTGTATTCTCCCAGTAAAGGCAATCAGCTTCTTTCCTCTTCCTAACTTATTTTCCTTTCTTTGTCTTTTAAATTAAAATGGAATGCACCTCACACGTTTATATAACTATTTCATTATACATGTTGATAAACCTTGGCCTGAAATCTTAATCTTTGGAGATTCAGTTAATTTAACTGGGTATCTAGAAATTAGCAATAGCAATGCATTCATAATTCATTATACATGTTGATTTTGCATATGCATTTTGATTGAGTAAACACTGGATTTAAAGTAGCCCATCTCAATTCTCAGCATTTCTCTCTAACCTAGTTCAATTCTTTTACAGTTCAATGACAATGATAATTTGATGTAAGATCAATCGAACGAAAACACAAAAAAATCACAAAAATGATATCATAAGTTTCAGTATATCTGAGGCTCTGAGCTATTAACAAGTATAATGCAACTAACACATATGAAAGTTAAATGTCACCTTGGTTTTAAGGAGTTCCAGATGTTTATCTTCAATATCTTGCGCAAATTCAAGGTTTATATCTTTTACATGCCGATATCTAGACTGCAAAAAACAAACCAATTTGAGTTTCAGTAATCTGATTCATAACCCATGAATAAAATTAAAAAAGAAAACCAAAGAACACAATCCATCCATCAATTGGCACCATTTAATGTTTTTATTTATTTATTAATAACATACCATGGAAAGAGCAGCTTCAAGTCGAGCTCCAGCATTATTCATCTCACGCAAATCAATACCCTGAAAACAAAAACAAAAACAAAAACCCAGATCACAAAATCCAAAATGAAGTTGGCATGATTTAGAAGACTTTGAAAAGACAACGGAGGGTACCTGCCAGAGAGAGGAGCAGGAGAGAAGAGATTGGTGGAGGCAAGGGCTGACTAAAAGGAGAGAGAACAAGTCTCTGTGAGGAAGTGTGGTGCAGGTGCTCACTATTCTCATCACTTTCGGGACTGTCTCTCTGCTCCATGTCTTCCATTCTGATTCTCCTTCCATTCTCCTTTCCTCACTTTACTTGTTTTCTTTTTTATTTATATGTTTGATTGTTTGTTTATGTTATCAGTCTTATGACTGCATGACTACTGTCCTTTGGTCTTTTTAATATGTATTACTCTCCACAAAATCCCCCAACCCTTTCTTATATTCAAACTCCCAATCGACTTGTTTATTTTTATCAATAAATTACATTACCCTATCTATTTTACACTCAAAATAACTAATTCAAAAATACACCTCCCTTACCGTTAGTATATGACCATTAAAAACCGTTGGTTGTCTCGAAAAAAAAAAACGAAATAGAAAGAAAAAAAATCCCTAATTAAACAAAATGAAAAAATAAAAAAATATATATCAATCACCTTCGTGTCCAAGTAGAGATGCATTTATAAATAAATAAATTAGAACATCTAAAATTATAAAATGAAAGGCAAATAGAATCTCCATAATCCATTTTATGAGATGGATGGTGGAGATACACTACAAAAATCTAAATTGAAAAATATAATCGAAAGATAAAATAACGCGTGGGAGTCCAATCTAGACCTCATAGATCTTTAGTGAAGGATTACCTCCCCTACCACCAACAAGGGAAGCTCGCCTCCCATGTTCGTGGCGAGGGAGGCTTGAGCCTTCCACTTTTGCCACATACTCCGCAAACTCCATCAACCAATAAATGACACTTCTTGTATTATCTTGTTCGCAAACAATAGTAGGGTCATCTTTAGAGTATCCACTGTCATTCGAAACTCTCCCGCCATAAGCACCTCCAACATCTTCTCAAGTTTCAAATCTTCTCACCCATCAAAATACCTCATGTGGATCCTATCTAGTTTTGGCACGTAATCTATTAGAAAGACATCGGACATCACCTCGAACTTTAACCTCCAACCTATTATGTAATATATTATTTTCCTAAATTATTTTAAAAGTTGAAAACTTGTTAAGCACTTACCTTGCAAACCATTCTCATGAAGATTTCAATATGCTGGTTGAGTTACTTGAATTCAAGATATGAATAAGACCAATACAACCTAAGCAACCAATGAAAAATACAAGCCAACACAAATAATGCATTAACAATTGTAACTTCCAAATGGTTAAAAATTACATGTGGCTAAAAACAATTTTTTATAATTTAATATGGTTAAATGTGAAATTTCCCCTTGAAATGGTATCCTTGTTTTTGCAAAGGAGAAGACTAATTTGAACTTTTTCTTGGTTTTGATTTTTAAAAGAGAGAGCATTTAGATCCAATATAATAGAATAAAAGAATATTTGTTTCAAGATAGAATTAGGTGATATTTGAGGGTTGTGTATGTTATTATCCCTTCCAAAGCACAAATACAAGTATACAAGTGAACATGTGAAAGAGAAGGCACAAGCACAGCATAAAGTCTCCAAATTGATTCCATATTTCCATCCTCAATCATCAGTCATTACATTAGCAAAAAGCAAAAGAGACGCATGATCTTCAGAACCCAAAATTGTATCTCTTCTTCAGTATCCAAACTAATATCATCAGCGACCAGCAGCAGCAGCTGTCTTCAGAAGCGGTTTATAACCAAAGTTCGTCTGAAATGGGTGAAAAACCGAAGCATAGACCACATAATAGATATGGATACGGACCTCAAGGCCGCTTGCCTTTTGAAAGACGCTATCAAGCGCTCTTCTACTGGTTTCCTCACTGCCAAATCCGTCTCCGATTGGCACAAGCTTCTTGGCCTCACTTTTCCTGTTCTTCGCTTTTTCCGCAGGTAAATATTCTTTCTTTTTCATTCCCACTTCATGTTTTTGCTAACTCTTTATGAATTTCATTTTGGTTTTGGTTAGTGGGTTCTCCATTATAATTGGCTTGTGCATTTTTTGTGTACCCATTTTGTCTTTCTGATTGCAAGAATATATTGAACAATACGAGGCATTGTTATGAAATTTTATTCATGTTCAATGAATGGGTGAATTTTCTTTGTTAGAGATTAATAATGGATGGTGGGTTAATGTTAAGCAAAAGAATATGATGTTTCTAATTGTGATAGTTATGCATTTTAAGAAATTTTGAATAATTAATATTTATGTTGGTGATTTTTCGGGTCGTGTGTAGGTACCCAACTCTTTTTCATGAATTCCCCCATGCTCGTTATGCAAATTTGCCTTGTTTTCGCTTAACGGATACTGCAATGTTGTTAGATTCAGAAGAGCAAACTATACACCAAACTTATGAGAGTGATACGATGGAGAGGCTTTGTAGAGTGCTTATGATGATGAAGAGTAGGACAATGCCACTCCAATCATTACATTCTTTAAAATGGGATCTGGGTTTGCCGGATAATTTTGAGAAAACATTGGTTCCAAAGTATCAGGATGATTTTCGTTTTGTTAGGACCTCTAATGGGCTTCCGGGTTTGCGACTTGCACAGTGGCATGAGGAATTTTCAGTTTCAGCATTGCAGAAAAAAAACGAGAGTAATAAGACGGGTGATGAGTATAGGCAATTCAAGAGGGGGAAAACGGCTTTGGCGTTCCCAATGAATTTTCCAAGGGGATATGGAGCACAGAAGAAGGTGAAGGCATGGATGGAGGAGTTCCAGAAGCTGCCATACATATCACCGTATGAGGATTCTAGGCAGATTGATCCAAATAGTGATCTTATGGAGAAACGGGCCGTTGGGGTTTTGCATGAGTTTTTGAGCTTGACTATTCACAAGAAGACTAAGAGGAACTACTTGAGAAGCTTGAGAGAGGAACTGAATCTTCCTCATAAGTTCACTCGACTCTTTACAAGGTATCCAGGGATCTTCTACCTGTCACTGAAGTGTAAGACTACTACTGTGACTCTCAAGGAAGGGTACCAGCGGGGAAGTCTAGTGGACCCACATCCCCTTGTTCGGACTAGAAAGAAATTTTATCATGTAATGAAAACAGGGCTTCTTTATCGCGGTAAAGGTGAAATTGTGACACCTCAACAAGACATTTTACTTGATGTTGATGCCAATAGTGAAACAGAACAAGCAGAGACCGAGGAGGAAGAGATTGGAACAGATGATGAATGCTATGAGGAAACCTCAGCAACGGAGGAAGATGAATCAGATGAAGATTAGTGATCATCTGACAAAAGGTCATGATGTTGTAAGTTGAAAGAGAAAAAAATGATGATCAACACTTTAGGTCAGTACTTTCTACAAAAGAGTGCCGAAATTAGATTCTTTTACTGAGTCCTTGCTGCAGACAAGGATGGAATATTCTCTCTAATGAATTATTCACTTTTATTTTAACAAATATTTGGAGCATATACTTTGCTAGATGTGGTTGACATTGTATTAGTTTGCTAGTGGTGGTTGGCACTCTATTAGTTTATGTTCTTTTGCGTTCGACTTGAAAGGGACAAAAACGAATATGTTTAAAAAGAAATTCCTGTTTTGCTCTCATGTTAGAAGAAGCTACACATATTTGTGTGAGAACAATAAGAGATTTTTATATAGGAAGCTATATTGTTGCCCTCACCTATGGTATGACCCAATTACAGGCAGATTCGAGTAGTTTCAAAATTCATTAGAGACCTTTCAATTTTTTGAAATCTGTTGAATATTATATGGAAAAGGATGAACAATCTTACTTGGGATAGTATAAATGTTATTTTAAGAGGTAAGTGGCTTCAGATCAAAGCATGTGTTATTAGAATTTGAACTACGGGAGGACAAATGTTTTGTTCTGTAAATTAGTTTTTTTTTTTGGTTCTTCAGTTGCTGAGGCAGGAACAAGTTTAAGTGGGAACTGGGAAGGGTAGTTGGCTTCGGCCTGAAGCTTCCATTCTAGCATTCAATCGTATCTGAGTTAATTCCAAGCACGCGACCATATTAAATGTAATAATATTGGCCCCTGCCCTTCAGCTTTTTAAATTTAAGTTAAACACCAGGTGACTGTTTTTATATAGAAGTAGAAAATCCCAGAGTCCTCTCCTTCCCTACCAGATTATATAACAGTTTCTTCGTCTACGATGAAAGTGATTTCCAACTTTCTGTTTTCATCTTGACTTGTGAATGGATTATTACTTTCTTTCTCTGTAGGTTTTTACATTAAACTCATCGGGTTCAAACTGCATATCTAGTTAGTGTTAACGTGGAGATGCTGCTGCTTGGCCATAGAGAAGAGCATCGTAAAGAAAAAGCGATAGAGAATTATCTAACAGGAGAATGTGCAAACACTTAAAATTACTGATTGCAGAGAAGCAACAACTTATGCTAGGTTGTACAGCTTTCCATTCCAGTTTACAAATTTTATCCCTGCGTCTGATAATTCATATTCAATCAATCAGAGTGGTGACAATACATACTTTTTTCCCCTTGTCAAATGAGTAGTTGATTAAACGGTTAAAACTTCGCATTGTTGTATGTATATGTACTTTTACTCATTTGATTGAATGAGATTGTTCTTAGTTTGTATGCTGGTTTGTGATTGACCATGAACATGACCGCATTGGGATGGCTTATTGTATTAAATGCTTACGAGCTCCCAATATACCATCCTTGTTCTTACGTAAACCAGTTGTATAGTGTCTTGGGACTTCCAACCCAGAATCTGGTATCTACTATCTAGTAGGGTGATTGTATATTTGGTCCACACACGGAAATTACACCATCTCAACGACCTCTGACCCCCAAAATACTTGTCTGTGAACTAATTTCTGCCTGCAACAGAATTATGTGTATAGGTCGCTACAAAAGCAGATATGCATACATCTTAATAGAAAAGTAGAAAACCAAAACTCTTCGGGTTCCAACCGCTTATCTATCTTAACCCAGAAAACCCATGAACACCCTAAGCAACAAAGCTACTTCTACATACACTAGCAATCTGCACGGAAACATAAATCTAATTCAATAAGACAATAAAAAATAATCTTGAAGAAAAAATATATATGCCGGAGAACAGTTTGAAATATTTCAGTATAATGTGGGATGCAAATCCCACACACTGGTCACACCTGAACCATATCCTCCACTATAACCACCAGGAACCCCATATCCACTGCTACTATTTACTCAACCATAGTAATCCGTGCTTGGACCCCTACTAAATGACCCAACTCTTCTATAGTCACGGCCGCCAAAACGTCCTCCACCAGACCACCGATTTTAACCACCACTAACAGGAGCCCGTGATGCATATCGAGTAAGCCAAGCAGAAACTTCCTGATTTGCTTCCTGCATTAGCTCAGCTAGCGGCCTTGCCATTGGCAAATTATTCTCGTTAAAGAAGGCTGTTGCCAATCCTGTTTTTCTAGCTTGCCCAGTCCTTCCAATCCGATGAACGTAATCATCAATGTCATTGGGGAGATCAAAGTTGACAACATGAGCTCCATGTGGTACATCAAGACCACATGCTGCCACATTAGTTGCTAATAAAATCGGCGTTTTTCCACTCATAAATGATCTCAATGCCATTCATCATAACTGTTATGACAAACTGCAAACTGCCGGAATAAAGATATGCTATAAAAAACTCTGAACTTTCAGTTGAATCATGTCATATAATAAAAATAAATTTTCACATTTAATCATTAATAGGAACCTGCAAGCATTGTAGAGTAACTTCACACAAATACACAATTAGTACAAACACAAACATTTTCTTCTTTATAGATACTCTTTGAAAGCCAAAAGATACAAGTTATTTTCCTTACTAGCTAAGCTGGAAATCTTGGGCTCTTTGTGTTGCTTCAATGTCTTCTGAGGAGTTTGATGCAGGTTCAAACCAGATAACATCATAAGATATCCCAACAGATCCATGGCGTTTTGCCTGTATAGTGACCAAGTAACCATAGTTGCCAGGTTGTGTTATTAAACATAGCGATGTCTCAAATTTCTGAAAGCAAGTCTCTGTGTATGTTGCAAAGTCCTTTCTGCAAATGATAACTAAGTTCACATATATGTATATGGCTTCAATCATCAAGGTTAAAAATGTTGAAGCTTGAACAAATTTGTTTACATAATTTGCCGGTAAAGCCATCCATTGTATTTGTCAACCAAGGCGAGGAAGATCCCAATGATAAAGGGTCACATATGGTTCAATTCCTGCAAATGTTCCAAGCAATGTAATGTGATGTTTTCAATGACATTTTCAATCTAAATTTTTTGCTTTGATGTCATCTTTATGTTGCTCAAATTTCTAAAGTAAAGGTTACCTTTAGCAAGTAAAGCATTGATGAGATCATTGTAATGATCAACTCCTGCTTGATTTATTTCTCCAATTCCATCTTCGAGCAGGCACAATGTGAATGTTTTTCTTAGAAATAAGTTGGAAACTACTAAGTGACAATTGACAAAAGATAACATAGTGGAAAGGAGTGTAATGTCAAAAGCTTACTAAGGAAACTCTGGGACCAAGCAATCGAAAACCTGTAAGCATCCATTCCCATGTCTTTCATGAGCTGTATATCTTCCTGTTCACAAAGCAGTCTCATATCAAAACTTATTGTTTACATAGTTCTAAAAGAAATAATGTAGACTCAAACCAGGTAAAGCAACTCAATAGTTAGGGATCAATGTTGGCGGTCTTACAGCAAAACGATGGTACTGATCCACAGCAACATCAGCATTACTGAAATCGGTTATCTTACCTGCTGGCAGCACAATGTGAATGGTCATATATCACTGGATAAACATAACCAGACTTAACACCCAATGTAATAAGATAAGTGTAACCACAATCCTACAATAGTAATTTATAAGTCTAAGCATACAATGGAGTTTGATATTTTCACACACATGAAGAAAAAAAAAACACAAACAAAAAACATACTACACATATACCTCATCTTCTCAATTTAAAATATATAAGTCAAGCCATACCATCTTGCTTTAGGCCCACGAAAATCAAATAATATACATCAAGGCTCGTGTTAAAATGTGCAAGATTAATGAACCATTGGAGATCAATAAACATGTGGATGATTGAATACTAACACTAGCAAGGTCAAAGCGCAAGCTAGGACAACTGAATCTAACATGTAGCATGGGCAGATATAGCACTTAAGTTCATCAACATTAGACAAATATCATGTCCACATACATGTTGACTAAACAATACTGAATCCAAGAAATATTCTCAAGATTCTTATTAACAAATCAAATTCCAACCAACTTTTTTTCCAATCTTTTTTGTCCTATAAATAGTCTGACCAACGCACCTGTTGTGTTCTATCACTGTGAACGGTAGTTGTTGAAAACCCATTCAAACACAACCAGTGTTCCAATGCATCAGCTCCTTTCTTTGTCTCCACAAAAACCAATGTCAGAGCTTGCTACAAATTCAAAGCCAGGTAACTTAACTTCACTACAATGTCAATGTAAATGAACCTACCAAATCAAAAAGGAATGAATACACATTGAACTAGCAATTCAAATAATAGCTCCCAGTATGATTGCCCAACAAAGAGTAAATGGAGCAAAAGAAATTATAATACACAACTTCAAAATGTAAAATGCGAGTATGTCCCATATACCTTGGCCCGAGTTTCAGTTTCCCTCTGTGCAAGCAGAAGATCCATCAGATGGCTTCTCCTGTCAGACTCATGAACGAATTCCACTCTTTGAACAATTAAATCAGTGCTTGAACCACACCTTCCAACAGCTAGAAATGTAATTTGAAAGGAAATCAGAAGCCAGTCTCTGCAATCGAATCAAATTGCACAAAAATAGGTTGTCAGATAAAATTCAGACACCAATTCTCAGTAGAACTTCTATTATAAACATTCACTGCAAGTGGAAAAATGCTTCTCACATCCTATGTACAGTTACCAAGCAACAGCAATATTATTTTCCCACTTAAGTAGGTAAAAGTAGCTGGCAATCCACACGAAAGTAAAAACTTATAAGGACAGCAGAACTAGAATTTTGAGATTTGACCACCGAGATACAAAAGATATTAAAAAGTTCAATATCTCTTGTGCTAGGATTGCACACATTAGCTGTTTTTAATAAATCTAATTGTTAAAAACGATAATAATGATAACAACGATCTTCATAATACTTCAGAGACACAATTATGAATGTGAGGAGATGAAAACCACCAACGATCATAAAAGATCAAAGCAAACATGAAAACAAAAGAAAGCAGAAGCAAAAATCAAATCAAACCTGTATCTCTTTTGGAAATGTCGCACTAAAAAGCATTGTCTGTCTCATACCAGGAGGAGGCATATCCATTTGTTTCACTATTTTCCTGATTTGAGGCTCAAAACCCATATCCAGCATCCGATCTGCCTCATCAAGAGCCAAGTATCTAATCATCTGCAATGAGACTCTAGCCCTCTCAAACAGATCAACCAAACGCCTGGTGTTGTCACAAGAATATCAAGAATTGTTAGAAAGATTTTACCCCTACAGTGGGTACCAAGAACCAGTTCCAACGTGGCTCTACCATCCTGGATACTCAAACTAGAAACACAAACTATGTCCAAATCTCCCCAACATATCACCAAACAAAATGCGAATCAACAATCAAGTCAGCACGAATTGCAGTGCTCTTACAAATACACATCAAATTACAGTCAAAGCATTCTAATTTTTACTAAACAGCCCAAACACCTTTTGCACCGAATTCCACCAAAAGTAACAAAACTTCTATATTATAAAAGGTCAAATCATGCAAATGTAGACATATATTATAAAATAAAAAATTTACCACTGCTTCATTCCATTTGAGTTTAAAAGCAATGGCGCCTACCTTGATGAAACTTGATGGGAAGCAGCTGTAGAGCAGCTCCATTTTGCGGCGAAACGTGCTTATCAAAATCTTTACGGTAGAGTAGAATGCTGCCACAAACAAAAAAAAATTCCAATTTTCCAACTAATTCTCTCATGGCAATTACCTAATTCCACTCAAACATAAGTCTAATACCAAATAGGCTTCAAACAAGTGCTATGCTACCGGATATGTATGCAATGCAACATCTCACAATCAATAACCACTACTAATAACAGCTTCATTATATATACATGAAATGTAAAAAAAAAAATATAACTATTGAATTCATTGAAATAAGTTACGAACTTTAGAAGGGGTAATGTGAGTTACAAGTAAACTCAAAAGGTCAAAAGAAATGATTGATCGATCGATGCAGAAAAAAACAACAAAAGTTAACAAGAAGAAAAGAATCATTCAAATTCAATCATATTGATGCACATCTCACAATTAACAAACACTAGTAATAAGAACTTCATTTTACATACGGAAGACTTACAAAATATGAGACTATTGAATCCATTGAAACAAGTCATGAACTTTACAAAGGATGTGGGTTACAATTAAACTAATGAAGCTTTAACTACAAGACACACGGGGACATGGTTGACTGCATGACATAAGGTGGTCGCACCTGAAAATGGTATCGAGGATGAGCCGGTCTACCATAACACACCATCATTTGGGGAAATGGCGGTCGACAAGGTATTAGTGGTGGACAATAGCGCGGCACAACTACTTTAGGACGCATGCTCTGAATTTTTGGACTAATGCTATACAAAAACCCATCAAAATTTCTTTCTACTATTCTATAGACATTCTTCAATTTAGCAAATACACAAGCAGTCAACAAACTATCAGAACCAGCATTATGAGCCTCACCGCATCTATCAACAGTCAAAATACAAGCAAGTCGATTCAATCCAAGTTCACCACCCATGAGCCCTTTACAATATCTAGCGATAAATTTGATATCAAAAACAGCAGTGAAATACACAGCAGCCTCTTTAACAAAATCAAAGACAGTGAGTGGCAGTGAATTGTTACTCAACAGCTTAAGTACATAAGCTAAATCATACAAACCATGAAAAGTAACCCACTTCAAATTTGCATGCACAGACAGAATTTCTAAGAATTTGCGCCTAAACACAGACATTAAAATACCATCCTTTTTAATCCTCTCAAAATCCAACCCACTTTTCTTCAAGAAATCGATAGAAGTTTCATTACATGCATCGTTATCTATATCGAAATCGCAAAAGTTAAATTCCCAAGTAGAAGAAATATTACCGTAATCATCGGAGAGAGTGATACCCAGTTGGATCAGTTTGGTATTATCGATGTTAAATTTCAAGTGGGAGTAGCGGAGAGTCTCAGGAGCATCTCTGGGTGTATTACGAAGAAACCCAGGAAATTCGGTGTCAACAGAGAGCAAGTTGTGACACCGTAGAGATTGATTGAACAACAACAGTTCTTGATCCAGGTTAAGAGCCCAAACCTGTCTGATTTTGAGAGAATTCATTTTCCAAATTTCAAGAAGCAACAGAAAGAAAACTTTAGACAGAGATCGAGCAGAGTGAGATACAGTTGCAACACAAGAACGAAAGCTAAAAGAAGAGTCTGAGAGAGAGCAGTGTCAGATACAGAGATATTTCTTGTTCAACAAGTAGTGAGACGATATCTCTCCCGCTCCGGCTGATATATATAACGCAATAACGGTAATTTTTTTCAAAAATAATTAAACAGCTAATATAATTTTCTTGTTAATTTCTCTATTTCTTTTTTCTTTTTCTTTTTTGAGTTATTTTTTTTAATTTTATTTTCTTCTTGTTTTATAACGGTCAATAAACTGATAAATAAAAGTAATACTGCCGTAATGTTGACTACCATTTAAAATTTAATTGATAGTACCTTTCAAAAAAAATCGGTAATTACTTTTTTTATTTTGAAATAAAATTTAATTGATATTACCTTTCAAAAAAAGGGTAATTATTTATAAAAAAAAAAAAAAACTTTTTTTGAAACAATTTTTTTTTTTAAAAAAAACTTTATATTCCTTGATTATATGATTGTGATATTATTAGACCTTTTAATTCTTATTGTGATTAATTGTTCCTTTTTTATTTTGAAACAATGATTAATTGTTCACAGCCCACAGCCCTCATTTGAGTATATTAGTATATATATTTTTTTATATCTTTGAAAGATGACGAACCCGCAATCTTGCGGACAGGTGTGAAGGGTTTTACTTTCGGACCAACCTTATATCGTTCTTCTCATTAGTTGTTAAGAAATAGATATTATAAATTTTAAATAATTAAAGAAAAGTATATGTCATAATTATAATTGATATCTAGATCGAGTTTAAATTATTATTTTTTTGATAAACCACCCGTTGACATGGCGACTCGAATCTAAAATATTGTTCCTTTTTTGTTTTTGAAATAATGATTAATTGTTCACAACCTTCATTTGAATATTTTTATATATCTTTGAAAGATGATTTTGTTATTTTTAATTTATAATTTCTCATTATAAAATATTAGCTTGTAAGATTTTTTTATTTTATTTTATTTGATGTTTTTAGATAAGTATGAAATTGAGGAATTTGCTGAAAAAGCCAAGCCAATATTAAGGATGTTTTTAGATCAATGAGTTAAATATAATTCCTACTACAAAGAGCATCTCCAATCAGAAAGCAAATCGAAGCAAAACAGCAAATTGAAGTAAAAAATCCTCTCCAACTGAGGTTCAACGCTCTCTAATTGCGATGATCTACAATATTGCGCTAGAATTGGCACACCACCGTAAAGTTGACGCAGTTTTAACTTTTTTTTTTAATAGCTATAGTTTTGTTTAATCATAGATTCACAGTTTTATTATTATTCAATAAAATTTATTCCAATTGTATCCCTTTATATTATTTAACATTTTTGTTTAATTACAGTTTTACTCTTATTCAATCAAATTTATTCTAATTGTATCACTTTTTATTATTTGATAATTTTGTTTAATTTAATTATTATTTATATTAACATTTAAATAAACTAAAATTAAGTTTTTTTTAAAAAAAAACGCTAATTTGAAAACACTAAAATTAAAAGCAAAATACAACAGTAAAAACATTAAGCAAAAAAAAAAACTAATGTTTAAGTTAACTTAATAATAAATGCAATATTTTAGTTTATTTTATTTTATTTCTTAATTTACTATTTTTTAATTTATTTTTTTAAGGACTATTTTTAGTTAACTAATAAAATATATTATTTCAATATTATGCTAATTAATGGGTGAAATCTTAATTATAGAAATAATTAAAAAAAAAGGAAATATTCAAGGGAATAATATTCATTTTAGTGTAACATGTGGTGCAATGAGTTGGAGATGGAAAAAATAAATAGCATGAAAGTTACACCATTTTAATGTAAAAGTTATACCAAATTGATATTTTGGGTTAAAGATGGCCTGATAGTTCAAATTCAATCGACCAGAGCGGAGACATATATTTTTTTTACCTTTTTATCAAAATAGCAGTTGATTAAACGGTTTTAGGTTAAAATTTTCTTGTACTGTGTATGTACTTTTACTCATTTAAATGAATGAGATTGTTCAGCTATGGATATTTGGAGAGCGATTCGTTGTGACTTGTCTTAATTTTAACTTGTCATTTGGGGTAAAACACTGAAGAAGAGAAACATTTATGCAAATATTTTAAAACTTGTCATTCGGGGTGAAACGTTGAAGAAGACGAGACATATATGATATATGTATGTTTATGTTAGATCATCGCAGAATAGACCACGGACATGAACACGTCTAGGGCTGCTGGTTTATTGTATTAGAGTCTGTTTGGTATACCGTACTGGACATGATAAGTGGACCTGACAGTACTAAATTAATTTTTAAATAAAGTGTCTTTAGAACATGAGTACTAAAGATAAAAAGGGATAATTTTGGGGAAAAAAAGTCTTCAAAATTTTTTTAAAATTAAAATTTTCAGAATGGTATATCTTTAGAAATGAAGTATAAAAAGAAAAATATTGGATTGTAAGGAGAAACTCTCTAAAATATGAGTGTATGAAGATATTTTGTGGGTTGCAATAGAGCCATTTAAACTATATATGGCTCATATGCAATATACACTAATGTATTTTATATCGGTGCGCATTAAGAAGAAAATGACTAAATATATATATATATATATATATATATATAGTAATTTTCCCAATGATAATTTTTACAATGCACACTTTAAACACTTTTGATAAAATTGCATTTAATCAAATGTTTTTCGATGAGATTTTTTGTATGCATCCTAAGAGAATTTACATACACATTTGGTAAAATTTTAGAAATTTTTTGGATTTGAGAACTATTTTTTTTATATATTTCCGTATTTTTAAATGTTTTATCTTCAAAAAAATCGAAAAAAAATTAATTCTTGCACCCGAAATTTTTTAATTTTTTTCCATATATGTATTTCAATGTTTTCATCATCCATACAAAAAATCAAATCAATATTCAATATATTCTATACAATTTCATCAAAGATGTTTAAAACGTGTATTGTAAAAAGTCTTCATTGAAAAATTACTGTATATATATAGTCTTTTTGTCTTATATATATATATATATATATATATTTATATAGAAACATTTTCTCCTCAGTACACACTGATATAAATATATTATGGCCTTGCATGTAGACCATTAGATTCAATTGCTTTGATTCAGTCTGCATGCACTTACCGGTGATTATCCATAATCTATGGCACACATACAATGCACCGATAAATTTCAATACGCACTGAGGAGTATATATATATATATATATATATATATATATATATATATATATATATATATGGGGCAGGATCCATGATCCTATTTTTTTACATAAGATTTGAAACACTTTTGTGGCCATCAGATTCTAGGTTTTGTTGACCCCATTTGACACTTTTTTTGCCATCTTATTAAATAAGCAGTTGATTAAACGGTTTAAGGTTAAAATTTCATTTGGAGTAGAACATTGAAGAAGACGAGACATGTACGCAGATATTTTATTTGTCATTTGGGGTAAAAGTTAAAACACTGAAAAAGACTAGACATGTATGCTGATTTGTGTTAGATAATGGCAAAATAGACCATGGACATGACCACGTCCAGGGCAGGTTTATTCTATTAAATGCTTACAAGCTCCCATTATGTTCAACTTAAATCAATTCCATTATTCAAACTTTAAATTCAACAAATACCAGCCTTGTTCATAAGAAAAACCAGTTCTATATTCCAACCCAAAATCACCATCTAGTAGGTTGAATAAATATTTGGTTTACAAATGTAAATTACACAATCTCAACCATCTATGAACCCCCAAATAATCATCTGTAAACTAATTTCAGCCTGCAACAGAATTGCGTGTATAGGTCGCAGCAAAAGGAGGTATGCTTATAGTTAGTGACTTGGTTCTAGAGTTTATGTAGGCTCCAAAGGGTGAGATTGTCGGCTATAGATTTTATTTTGGCTTATTTCCATCAAACACCGATAATGTAACCCTTTAGGCGCATAGGTTGAGTCATAGCTTGGAATGGTATGTCATTGAAGACTCAAAAGAACTCGAGTATCAAGTCAAGCAACATCTGTCCATCCCTAATCCCAACTTTTGTTCATGACGTTCTAAACTGAAAACTACCATTAAACCCTACAACCTTACTGAGTTCTAAACTGGTAACTGCTCAGTCCTCACAACTCATGTCATATAAGTATATAACATTAACGTTCCAAAACCCTTACCATCAATGATCAAACCCACCCCTTCGGATTGCAACCGCTCATCTATCTAACCCAGAAAACACATGAACACCCCCCATCCCAGTACAAGTTTATAGTCTAAATTTTGCCACTTGAAGTCGGAAAAAGAATCTCAACTACACTAGCAATCTGCAATGAAACATAAATCTAATTCAATAAGACAATACTCACCACCAAGAGACCTCTTTCTTTCCTAACAAGTCATGCATGCACCAAATCGTAGTACCCAAATGATCTCAAGTTTTCTATAAAATAAAAAAATAAAAAAAATAAAAAAAGACAAAATAATCCTTAAATTCTCTGAAAAAAATATATATATACTGGAGAACAGTTTGAAATATTTCAGTATAATATGGGATGCTAATCCCATGGACTGGTCACACCTGCTGGACCATATCCCCCACTATAACCACCAGGAACCCCATATCCACTGCTACTATTTACTCCACCGTAGTAATCTGTGTTTGGACCCCTACTAAATGAGCTATCTCTTCTGTAGTCACGGCCACCGAAACGTCCTCCCCCAGACCGCCGATTTTTACCGCTACTAACAGGAGCCCGTGATGCATACCGAGTAAGCCAAGCAGGAACTTCCTGATTTGCTTCCTGCATTAGCTCAGTTAGCGGCCTTGCCATTGACAAATTGTTCTCATTAAAGAAGGCTGTTGCCAATCCTGTTTTTCCAGCTCGCCCAGTCCTTCCGATCCGATGAACATAATCATCAATGTCATTGGGGAGATCAAAGTTGACAACATGAGCTACATGTGGTATATCAAGACCACGTGCTGCCACATCTGTTGCTACTAAAATCGGCGTCTTTCCACTCTTAAATGATCTCAATGCCATTTCTCTTTCCTGCATCCAAACCCACAACATCATAACCGTTAAGACAAAATCTGCAAACTGCAGTAATAAAGGTATGCTATAAACAACTTAGAACTTTCAGTTGAATCATTTCATATAATGATCAATAAAGGTTCCACTGATCATAAACATAACCAGACTTAACAAAAGTAATAAGATAAGCCTAACAACAATCCTACAATGGTAATATTATCAGTCAAAGCATACAATGGAATTTGCTATTTCACAGACAAAAACAAAAAACAAAACAAAAGCCACTACACATAGACCTCATCTTCTTAATTTAAATAATATAAGTCAAGCCGGACCATCTTGCTTTAGGCTAATGAACATCAAATAATATAAGTCAAGGCTCGTGTTAAAATGTGCAAGATCAATGAACCATTGGAGATCAATGAACCATTGGAGATCAATAAACATGTGGACGATCTAACATCTTTGGGATACTAACACTAGCAAGGTCAAAGCTCAAGCTAGGACAACTGAATCTAACATGTAGCATGGGCAGATATAGAACTTAAGTTCATCAACATTAGACAAATATCATGTCCACATACATGTTGACTAAACAACATTGAATCCAAGAACTATTCTCAAGATTCTTATTAACAAATCAAATTCCAACCAACTTTTTTTCTATCTTTTTTTTGGCCCTAAACAAATAGTCGACCAACTCACCTGTTGTGTTCTGTCACCGTGAATGGTAGTTGCCGGAAACCCACTCGTGTACAACCAATTTTCCAATGCATCAGCTCCTTTCTTTGTCTCCACAAAAACCAACGTCAGAGCTTGCTGCAAATTCAAAGCCAGGTAACTTAACTTCATTACAGTGTCAATGTATATGAACCTACCAAATTAAAAGGAATGAATACACATTGAACTAGCAATTTAAATAATAGCTCCCAGTATGATTGCCCCAACAATGAGTAAATGGAGCAAAAGAAATTACAATATACAACTTCAAAATGTAAAATGCAAGTATGTCTCATATACCTTGGCCCAAGTTTCAGTGTCCCTCTGTGCATGCAGAAGGTCCATCAGATGGCTTCTCTTGTCATACTCATGAACGAATTCCACTCTTTGAACAATTAAATCAGTGCTTGAACCAACCCTTCCAACAGCTAGGAAAATGTAGTTTGAAAGGAAATCAGAAGCCAGTCTCTGCAATCCAATCAAATTGCCCAAAAAAAGGTTGTCAGATGAAATTCAGACACCAATTCTCATTAGAACATCTACTATAAACTTTCACGGCAAGTGGAAAAATGTTTCTCACATCCTATGTACAATTACCAACAGCAATTTTGTTTTCCCAAATCCCACTGAAGTAGGAAAAAGTAGCTGGCATGAGTCCAGTCCATACAAAAGTAAAAACTTATAAGGGCAGCAGAACTAGAAATTTGAGATTTGACCACTAAGATACAAAAGATATTAAAAAGTTCAATATCTCATGTGCTAGGATTGCACACCTTAGCTGTTTATAATAAATCTAATTATTAAAAACGATAATAATAACGGCAATCTTCATGATACTTCGGAAGACAAAATTATGAATGTGAGGAGATCAAAACCACCAACGATCATAAAAGATCAAAGCAAACATAAAAACAAAAGAAAGCAGAAGCAACAATAAAATCAAACCTGTATCTCTTTCGGAAATGTGGCACTAAAAAGCATTGTTTGTCTCATACCAGGAGGAGGCATATCCATTTGTTCCACTATTTTCCTGATTTGAGGCTCAAAACCCATATCCAGCATCCGATCTGCCTCATCAAGAGCCAAATATCTAATCATCTGCAATGAGACTCTAGCCCTCTCAAGCAGATCAACCAAACGCCCTGGTGTTGCCACAAGAATATCAACCCCTCTTTCAAGCTCTCGCAACTGCCACAAAGCATAGTAACATACCATCAGTAGGCAGTAAAGATTCATAATGGCAAATCAGATGGACAACAGATCAAGCTATTAAATAAGATCTGATGAGTGGTTTCCTATCAAGGAAAGAAAAAAAAAATCTGATGAGGTAAACAGATCCGATTTTTTTATCAGGTAATGTAAAATACCATTCAGCAATGAGTGACTTTCTACCCTGTAAATGTGAAGGAGACTATAACAAACACCATAATACCCTTGCACCACCCCCACCTCCACCTCCCTCCCCCGAGAAAGGAAATGCAAAATAATAAGAGAAAAGTAACGGAGAAGAAAAAAATTAGTTATCAACCACATCACCACAAGATCCACCCTATGATTTCCAACACATACATCCTCGATCATTGCTCATACAAAAAAGGATTACAAGCAAAAATCAAAAGTATCCCGCTAATTTATAAAATGGAAGAATATTTATCCATCTTTAACACAACATAAGGATGGAAATGCGGATCAAACTAGAATTGTTAGAAAGCTTTTACCCCTAGAGTGGCAGGTTGGCAACCAAGAACCAGTTCAAACGTGGCTCTACCATCCTGGATACTCAAACTAGAAATGCAAACTAAATCCAAATCTCCCCAACATATCACCAAGCAAAATGCAAATCAATAGTCACGTCAATCAGCACGAAATGCAGTGCTCTTACACATACACATCAAATTACAGCCAAAGCATTTAATTTACACCATTCTAATTTTACTAAACAGTCCAAACACATTTTGCACCAAATTCCACCAAAAGTAACAAAACTTCTAGCTAATGAGACAGAATCCCAAAGAAAGAATATCACATAGAAGCAATTGCAAAATGGTTGTGATTGATACTAAAAATTAAAGGCACAAATAATAGATATATTCCACTTTCCACCAAAGATAAAATTCCAAAAGCAATTTCTATGTTTTTTTTAAGACAAGAGTAGACAATGTATTGAAAATCAAAGAAAAAGTGACAATAAAAAAGAGAGTTCATTTTAATTTATGTCAAGCAAGCAGTGAATAACTTTAGGAGATAATAAAGTATTTGATAAGATAAAGACCACAAAGAGAAAGACTCTAAAGGCCAGAATCACAGGGATTAAATAAATCCTAAGCATAACTCAGGAAAAATACAATCCAAGAATTGCAAAAACACAAATAATATCATATAATGGAAACCTGCTGGTTAATTGGTGCTCCTCCATAAGCAACCACCACCTTCACACCAGTTTGATAGGAAAACTTTTTGGCTTCGTCATGTATCTGCAAGTAAATAATGATTGAAACAAAATGATTATTAACCAGTTCGAAAAGGCACACGGCTGATAATTTACATCAAATAGATTGGTAAAAGGCACAATCTAACCTGACTTGATAGCTCTCTTGTTGGGGCAAGGATAAGAGCAAGAGGGTAAACAGTCCGTGCTCCACGTGGTCTCTGTAAATACTCCTCTCGCATTATCCCACTAATAATTGGAAAGCAGAAAGCAGCTGTCTTCCCTGACCCTGTCTGTGCACAGGCCATTAAATCCCGCCCTGCAATCGATATAGGAATTGCATGACGCTGAACCGGAGTTGGCTTGACATATTTGCACCTTCTAATATTTGCATTTAAGGCATCCCCTAAATCTATTTCTGCAAATGTATTAACCTGCGGTGGCACATTTTCCCCACTTGTGTCTACTGGAATATCCTCATAGGCATCAAAGTTTATACCCGTGTTTTCTTGCTCAGTAGACCCCTGCTCTGCATCATCAACATCATCACCAAATGGATTCACCTCACGGTCTCTTCGGTCCCATCCCCCACTTCTATTATTCCAACCACCACCACCGCCACCATTTCTAACACCTGAACCATAACCCGCACCACCAGAACTATAACCTTGATGTCCAAAATCCGGCCTTGAACCACCACCCCAGCGAGACCCACTAGCAGGTCCATTATAAGCTACACGATCATTGGATGGTAATGTGGGTGGGGGATCAGCTGAGGGTGGCTTGTTTCGAAGATGCGGGGGAACGTAAGTGGGCCTAGAGGGACGAGCTAAGCCATTGTTGTTAGAAGAACCAATGGCTGCATTCTCAGATGCAGAGTTACCCACAGAATCAGCCCATGAAGTTCTCATAATTGCAGGATTTCAACCCTTCTCCCTTATAATCGCTCCTGAATTGTCACACAATTCTATATTGAAACCGCTCTGATGCTTTTGATCAATACTACTACCAGATCAAAACCCTCAAAAGCCACAATGCAAGTAGAATAAACCTAAAGAAAACAAAACGAAGTGAAAGTTACGATATGATGACCAATAAAGTGCAACTCAACCAAAAGGTTAGTTAAAAAAAATCAGAAAAATATACTCGCCATGTAATAACAAAATATCTATTATAAATTCCCAAAAGTAACGGTATGACTAATACACAAATTCAGGAATGAAGATCACACAACAAAACAAAAGAGGCATAACATAGAGTAGCCAAATCGGAGAAAATTTTGAATTAAAGTGAAAATACAAAAACACAAGTCTTAGTCAACAAAACAAAACAAAACAAAAAAAAAAAAAGCGATCCAGACCTAATTTCGAGACAATACAAGCAAGAGATAAATCGAAGATACAGAGAAACCCTAATTTTGTGATCATCAGACAGGAATCGAGAGTATCGGTTTAAAGGAGATATAGAGAGATATTTTTGTCTGTAAAATAATAATTACCTCTCACTTCGGAATTCAGATCAAAACGCTTTCTTTGCTTTTTCTTTCTTTTTCTTTTCTGCTCTGTTGTCTTTCTCTGTCAAATTATTTTCAATTTCAAGTTATATATGTGTGTGTGTGTGTGTGTGTGAGAAAAAAAATCTAAAATCACCCAAGTGTCCGTACAATCTGGGGCTTGCGTCATATATATTTAAAATAAACCAATGGTGTTTAAATCTTAATTTTAATTAAATTGGAAAATTTATTGATGTTCTCAAATCTCATTCCTTTCCATACAGTACGCGGTGAAGCGTGAAATTTTGAAATTGCTTTTAAAAATAAAATAAAATTTGATTTTAAATATTCTGTTTGATTAGGGTAAATATCATTTTAATCCCTATGATTTACTATATTATCTATTTTAGTTCCTGTCATTTGGCTATACAAGTCCAAACGTTTTCAAATAATCTCTATTTTAGTTCATGTCATTTGGCTATGCAAGTCCAAACGTTTTCAATTAATCTCTATTTTAGTCCCTACCGTCCAATTCCGTTAGAGTTTCCCATAATTCCTTCAGGTCAGCGAGGGTAAGACGGTAATTCATCGTCAAAGTTTCTAAAAGCATATATGATGAAAGGGTGTAATGGCAGTTTTAAAATTAATTAAATAAAAAATGAAAAAAAAAATAATTAAATTTAAAAAAAAAACTAATTAAATGTATAATTAATTAAATTTAAAAATAAAAATAAAAAACGAAAAGAAAAAATTAATTAAATTTATTATTAATTAAATTTAAAAATAAAACTAATTAAAACTAAAAAATCAATTATTATCAAACTAATTATTTAATAAAATTTAAATAAATAAATTATATAAACTAATTAAAATAATAATACAAAAATAAATATGAAAAAAAAACCTTATAACTTTCTCTCTCCTCATTACTATCTTATCTAGTTTCTCTCTCTCTCTCTCTCTCTCTCTCTCTCTCTCAATCTCTCATCTCTCATCCCAACCTCAATCTCTCGTACTCATTTCCAACTCAATCTCAATCTCTCATCTAAAAAATTTGAAATATCAAAAGGGTAGGTGTTTGGGTTATGGCTATTTAGATGAGATGGTTTGGCTAGTGGTTGATGGAGGTAGAGGAGGGGGAGGTCAGCCGGGGACCGTGTTTGAGTTGGAGTTTTGTTTAGTCGTCGGTAGGGGTTGGTTTTGAAGGTGTTTGGGTGGTGGGTGGTTTGGAGGTTTAGCGGCGTGGTGGTGGCACTAGTTTGGCGATGTGGTGGTTTGGTTGATTGGTGGTGATTTTTTTTCTTCCAATTTCTGAGTTTCTAGGTTTCTTTTTTTTAGTTGCTGGGTTTTATTTAGATAAACAATTTCTAGGTTTGACCCATTTATGGGTTTTGTTTAGACAACCAATTTTCTGGGTTTTGTTTTGACAAACAATTTATGAGTTTTAGAAAAAAAATCTAGGTTTTAGACAACCAATTTATGGGTTTCAGTTGGTGGTGGGTTTGTTTTTGTTCTATGGATTTGGTGTTTGTTCTTGCATTTGATGGACTGTTTTTTGTTCTTGCATTTGGTGGATCTCAACCGTCCATCTACATCAGATGTATGGTGGATCTCCACCGTATTTTTTTTAAATTGAATCAGAGCGGTGGCAGTTTGGGTGGCAGTGGGTTTGAGTGACTAGGGTTTGGTAATGTTATTGATGTAGGAGATGAATAGATGACGTTTGTAGCAGTTAGTTTTTGGTGGCTAGGGTTTGGTAATGGCGTTTGATGTGGAAGATGATGAATATATGTTGTTGATGATGTGATGAATAAGGTTTCTAATTGGGTTCAATTTTGTTTTTTAATTTGATGGTGTTATTTTTAAATAAGTAAATATTTATTAGAATTTAAATTTACAGGACAGTATGGTCATGTTACCTTCTGAACATGTCAAATGGCATGTCTTTAACGAAAAACGTAATAGAATGACTAAACAAGCCAATACTGGAATGACTGGAACCAAAATAGATAATATGGTAAATCATAGGGACGAAAATGATATTTACCCTTTTTGATTATTGTCTTGATTTTAGGGTTAATCGCATGCAGCCTCTAAACTGTTAGTCAAACTCTGTTAGAAATAACGGTTGACTGAAATTTTAAGGGTAAAATCCTCATTTTAAAAATACAATAGATATGTCGTCGACGAAGAGTAAGGACATACACCACCCACGAAGGATCTTCTCTAGAGAGACTGGCTTGGTTTTCCTTTTACTGCATATACGTTTCATTCATATTGTGACACCGCCAAAAATTACCTATGATTTTCTTAGATGCCCGGCGCCAAACACCCTTGTTTGACTAGCCTACTCAAGAAACATACGCAGAATATAAGTTGCACACCAACTGCTCAATGGAATGTAACCCAAATCTTCTCAACCACCAAGCTTATTTTGCCACACTGCCAAGCTTGTTTGTTTCCCCACGCCAAGCTTGTTTCATTCTCACAACCAAGCCCGTTTTCACCCAAACCAAGCTTGTTTCTCAACCTGTCACAATGATCCAGCCAACACAAGTAACCCGTACCTCAATTGTTTGACGATTTGCGAATCACAACCCAACACTATGATTGTCCACGAAATCAACAAGTAGTGTATCACAAAGGCCTAAAATACACACTGTATACTCACACACTGTTTGCACAATTCACACCACACACATTCAATGTTAACTCATACAAAGAAAGGTAAAAGTAAGAACAAACACAAGCAAACACAAGCCAATTTACAAGAGTCCACTCCTAACCCAATCAAACTTTATTAATCATGAAACTCCTTTACAATTGCTAATAGGATCACCACAGCTATAGCACTCTACCGTATTTACATATTTAGAGTGCCCTCAAGCACTTGCAGTTATCACACTTAACTGCCATGCATTGCTGGACCAACCAGCTTTTTCCTACATGTTAAACAAGTCTTCTTAGATCCTTCAAAATGTGCCACTTCAAGCTGTTGACTAAGTCTTCAAGAGGGCCAGCAATAACCGCCCAATAACTGCCTCATATCAGCCATCAGAAAATAACTGTCATCTCCCGCATCAGCCCACATGTCATAAATATGCTAGTAACCGCCGTACATGTTCGTTACATGTTTGGTCTCATGTGCTTCTCACATGACTCATTCACGTGCCTTGAACATACCAACAATTGCACAGGCAACACAACACTTAGTGCACCAACACTGCCCATTGCAAAGCCAATCTCACATGCCAAGCTTGTTTCTCGTCTGCCAAGCTTGTTCCTTGCATGTAACGTGTACCAATACCCCAATATTGCCTTGCCTTGACTATGCCTCTTTGCTGCACAATGTTAGGGCAACCAACATCATAATCCAAGCTTGTTTTCACAATGTCAGCCTACCAAGACCTGCACATTGCATACTCATCCAAGCCATGCCTTCCATTATGATTTGCCCAAGGCCATGCCACCCTACATGCCTTGTTTTAGGCCTAATGCACCAACACCAAGCCCATCATATGCCTTGCTGTCTATGCCCGTTTTTTGGGGTGTGACAGACCTCCCCCACTTGAAACAGCCAACGTCCTCGTTGGGAGGTTCTTCTATCAGGGTCTTCCTTTCAATATGTTCCAAAAAAGTTCATCTAGAGAAATTATCTTTGATTTTTCCTTTTTTCTTGAGGAAGGATCTCCATTTATAGAAACCCTCTGTCTTTGATGAATTATTCCCTCACTTAAAGATCTACAGCCCACCATAGTTTCATCATGGCCTACAGTCACTCCACACTCGTACTTCACAAGCTGCTTAGGCCCCCTCCTAAGCCTTGAACAATCACCATCTTATTCCTCTGAAACTAAACTAGACCACTGCAAAAAGCTTTGGATGCCTGCAGTTCATCCACCACCATCTTCGATTATGTCACAACGTTAGGTTTGGTCTCCAATGTTGCCACACATTTTCCTCTATCCAACATCATGTTGCCTATTTTTATTGCAAAATAAGCTTTATTCTCATGTTTGTTCAAACACTCATCTACTTGTATGAAGCAAGGATGTTCACCATCCCCGTATTAACTCAAATTCATCAAGAGGCACCACATTCAACATGCATTTCCCATGCCAAGTTCCCACTTTTAAGTTTGCTTCAGCTACACCAAGTACCCCCACGGTACTTGAATTCACTGCATTAACTCAATTGTTGATGCTAGACAAGTCTAACTCCAACATGTCCACCATGTGTTAGGCCAGAAAATTGTTGTCTGTACCTATATCTAACAAAGGCTAGTCTGTTTCCCATTGACTTGTACCATCACCTGCATCAAGCCATTTCTCTGATGCCTTTCCATCCTCATTGTATTCAGCAACTGTATGGGATAGACTCATACAATATCAGCATCTGAGTCAGAATTTGCAGCTTCTTGGCAAACTAATGCACTAACTTTCTCTTTCATGGGACAATCTCTTGCACGATATGGACTATTGCAAATAAAACAACCTTGATATTTGCTATAAACATGATCCTCCCCCTTAGTGGTCCCGACCTCTTTCTCCTTTTCTTTCTTTCCATCAGCATTCTTCTTCCAGTCCTTCTCTTTGTTCTTCCCCAACTTGCTCTCAATTGACTTCCCCTCGTTAGCAAAACTGGATGTAGAACCTCTTAAATGGAAATCAACTAGGTTTTCAGCTGCAGGCATAGCTGTTGGAATGTCATTCACTCATTGTCTTCTTAACTCAGCATGTGCCTACTTCTGCAATCCCGACATAAAGTTGAACATCTTGTCCTCCTCTGACATATTTTGGATGTCCAACATTAGTGAGCTAAAGTCTTTCACATACTCCATCACCGAGCCTATTTGTTTCACCTTCTTTAGGGATTCCCTTGCCAACCAGTTCGTGTTGCAAGGTAGGAACTGGTCCTTCAATTCCTTCTTTAGTATCTCCCATGTGTCAATTTTCGGTCTGACTGCACTAAGGTCATCAGCCAACCTTGTTTGCCACCACAGCTTTGCCTCCCCTCCTAGATACATGTTGGTGATGTCCACATGTTCTCTTTCAGGAATCCTGGCAGCTTTGAAACATTGCTCCATGTCCCACAAGAAGTTCTCTAACTCCTTAGCATTTCTGCTCCCTTGGAAATGCATTGGTTCAGGTACTTTGATCTTGGAAACCGTCCCTTCATCACCGTGGTTTGGACTGTTATTGAGTGCTCTCCGAAGCACACCAATTTCATCTCATATTGCCCTTATCTGCTCAATCAAGCTATCAACGACAGATGTTTGTTCCGCTCGAGCAGTGTCAAACCGTGTCTCTAGGTCCTTGAGCATATCTTTATGTGCTTGTTGGAGAAAAAGAACTCTTTCTCTAGTCTCCACACTAAGCAACGCTAGATCAATCATACTTGTATCAGGTGGTTCCCCAATCCATCCCTCTAGCTGAGTCAATCTCTCATTGACTTCTACGAGCGTCATTGCACAGAAAATGAGAAGAAATTAAGTCAATGTTGATAGCAATACATTTCAAAGTAATTTAGCAGTTTTATTTTAAGATAAATATATCATAACCAAGTCATTACAAAATTTCTCATCGAAGCAATTCAACAAACGCAAGATGAGCAACAATGGTTGTGATTTAAAAGACCGAGAATTAAGAACCAAAACAATCAAAAAATTACAAATGCAATTTACTTTCTACACTACTAATTCCACCCAAACAAAAAGATGGAAAAAATGTCTCTAAAAGTAGCCAATTCCACCCAAACAAGAAGGAAAAAAATGTCGTCTTTGAATAATAAACATCTATAGAGGCGAAGACAACGGAAGAAGTAAAGGCACTGTCGAAGATGCAAAGCATTTGCTAGTGGTAGTCGTCGAAGGGCATGAATGATACCAAAGTTAAAGAGGAAATTTGGGCCCTAATTTGCTCAACTTCTTGAGAGTCTCGACAATGGAGTTGGGGTAGAGGTCGGAGGCACAGTGGGGTGGTGGAGAAGGGGTAGGGAAAGGAATTTAAGAGAATGTTTGGGGTGGTAAGTGAGAAAAGAGGGGTTGGACTGAGACTGACGGTGGGATTGACAAGTGAATTGGGATTGTTTTGAGAGACAGATAAAGAGAGAGGGGTGAGTTTGTAAATTTTGGTTTTATTTTTTATTTTTTTATTGTTTTATGTAATCAATTTGGTCAATAGGTCAACAAGTTAAACAACTGTAATTATATAATAAAAATGGCATTTTAGACAATTGACATGAAATGATTGGTCATCCGTTAATTTTATCGGAAGTTAATTAATGGTAGAGTAGTTTAGTGTGATTTAGAGGAAAGTTGAATATAAGTGCAATTAGACCTAAACTCGGAATATGTTTATGCAATTTACCCTTGATTTTAATTATCGACTTTTATTTATAATAATCTAATCGTTGAAATTGTAATAAAATGGTGTTTTTTTTTGGACAAGTAAATCATTGATGTGCGTGGGGCAACATGGAAGCCGATTTGGGAGTGAAGAATGTTGTGTGTGGGACATACCATAATCGATTTTGGGGCCTCGGCGTGTATCATAGGGATGTTAAAATTTGATCTGGATCATCTCCTCACCTTAATTGTCTTCACCTTGTCATCACATCCATAATCTATTGATACGTGTCTAATATATCAAATCAATGGTCTGAATTATTTCTTCAGATTTTTATGTTTACACTACAAAATATGGAATTAATCAAGACCATTGATTTAGATGAGGACAAATGAGATGGAGAGAGAATCCAAATCAGTCAAAATTATACATTGGTCCGGGGACCCGTGGGTTGTGGTGGGCACCAACCCACCAACCCAACCCGACTAGATTAGGTTAGGTTGCTTTTAAGGCTGGGTTGGGTTGAGTTAATATATTAACCTAACCCAACCCGACAACCCAACATAAAAATTAATTTAAATAATTTTATTTATTATTAGATTTATTATGAAATCTGATTTTTTAAAATAGTGGTGCTATTGACACACCTCCTATTGATCTATTCATGCCCAATTTTTTAATTATATAATATTCTTTTTTCTCCTTTATCAAAATTACTTTAAGAGATATACAATTTAGGAAAAAAATCTTCTACAAAGTAAATCTATTAAAATCTCATATTCTTTTTTTTAAACCCAGTAATATGTTTCTTCAACAAAAAAAATTTAACTCTTAAACCCTAAAATCTGCTTCTTACATACACCTAAAATATTATGAAAGAGTTTGAGAACGATATCAAGAAAATTGAAGAATTGTCTAAGAACAATATCAAACATCTTGAAGAATTATCTGAGAATGACATAAAGTAAGAATTGTCTGACAATGATAGTAAGCATCTGGAAACAGTTCATTATTTGGAAATAAGTTTGAAGTTTATTTTTTCTTTAGAATGATATCAAATTGTCGTTGTGTTAAAGTATCATGTTGTTTTTTATTTTTTCGTTTCCGAAATAAGAAGAAAAAAAACTAAAAATAAAGAAATAAGAAGAAAAAAAATAAATCAATCAATGGAGGTGAGAGAGATGTATACAGATACAGATACAGAGATAAGAGATAAAGAGATAAAGAGATCATATATGATATGTATTAAGTTTGAAAAATAAGTAAAATGGGTAGTTTTGGAAATAAATAATTTTTTTTAATAAAAACATTTAATTTTATTTAATTAAATCAAAATTTTAAAAAGTGGGGTATGAATAGATTAGTAGGGGGTGTGCCAATAGCACCACTCTTTTTAAAATATTTAAATTTTTTACTCATGAACAATTTATAATATTTTAAATGACAAGTATAAATACATAGTTTTAAATATTTTTATATCGTAAGGGCACGTTTGTTTCATAGGATATGATGAGATTGGCTTAATTTTAAGTTGTTTCCCATTTTGGCTCATTGATAGGACTGGATAAAAATAATCATGTCAACCCATTTTATCACATTGCAATGAGATAAATTATCCCCAACGAAATACATGGGATTAATTTCTTTCCCATCTTGATTATTACAAACCTAGATCATCAATCTTCACAAACTCATCTTCACTTATCATAAACTCAGATTCTCCAATCCAAAACCCACCATATATCATCAATCAAAACAATATATAACTCCACAAACCCATATTTGTTCAACAAAAAAAAACCCAGTTCGCATCCTTATAGTGAGCCAGAATTTTTTCCAGAGATTGCTCAAAGCTTCCTTAGCAGCTTACCCAAAAAAATTAAGGATTATATATAATAAAATTACAAAAAAAAAAGCAGTGTCATCTACTTAGACTTACACACTAATTTCAGTTTAAGAAAGAAAAAAAAAATCAAAAATTAAAAATAGAAGAAGAAGAAGAAGAATATAAGAAGATCTGCACACAAATTTTGGTTTAAGAAAGAAAAAAAATTGAAAAATTAAAAATAGAAGAATAAGAAGATTTGCACCAGTGTAAGAAAGAAAGAAAAAATTAAAAAATTAAAAAATTAAAAATAGAAGAAGAAGAGGAGATGGTATAAGCTATGGAGGAGTTGAGACAGCAAAAGAGAGAAAAGAAATAATGAGACAGCAAAGGAGAGAAAGAGATGTGAGGAGAGATGAGATCGGAGGAGAGATAAAAGATATTTTTTCTTAACTTTTTATTTTATTTTATTTATTTTAATATTTTAATATTACACTTTTATCTTGTCTCATTATATACCAAACACAGTATAACATTATTTTTAGTCAAATCTCATGTTGCACCAAACACGGGAAACACTATGATTAATCCAATCCAATCCTATGAAATCCAATCCTATGAAATCCAATCCAAGCCCATGTCTTAAAAATAGCTCAATCATATCCCACGCACCAAACGCACACCAGATGGGACTGAGATTGGACTAAAAATAGTCCAATCCCACGTTTGGTGAATCAAAACAACAAAGGACTATTTTAACCAAAATCTAATTTTATCCCGTTATAAGAGGATAAAAAAACCTCTCCAACTTAGCGGGATTATATTTATCCCATCATCACTGCTCTTTCTCACGTTTGAGAGGGTAAAAGAAGACCATTTTCTCGCAAGTGAATCGAGCGAAGAAATGGCATGTGAGAGGCAGCCCTAAGAGACGAGACTTAGCAGATATTCAAGGGGTTTTCTTCCGAAGTGGTGGGAGATTAGAGGGCATCGGCGGCTCCGACAAGCATCATCGGTTCAGTGAGCAAAATGACTATAGGTGGGTAGGTTTAATCAATCAAGATGCGAGAGAGAGAAAAGAGAAGACAACCTTTGTTCTGGTGGCTTGTGGGTTTGATCAATATAGATGAGAGAGAGAGAGAGAGAGAGAACATAAAAGACAAATAAAATTTGATTTTGGTTTCTGGGTTTTTATTTCTACCTAGAAATTTAAAGGTTTTTTTTTTGTGTTTTGGTGGATCTGATAATGATTTTATTGAGAGCAGAGTTGTGTGTTTTTATTGACTGATTTTTTCGATGTAAAATGAGAAGTTGGATTGAGATAAAGATGGAGGGAGTTGATTGTTGATCGGATTCTGAAAAAAGAAAAGAAAGAAAGCAGAGAAAGAGAAGGAAGAAGAGAGAGACAATAGATGTGGATTAGTTTTTTTATATTTTATTTTAAAGATAAATTTTTTAGTTTGTCCAATCTCATCACCTACCCAAACACATGATTGGATTATTTTTATTCCAATCTCATGTTGCACCAAAGGAAACATTATAATCAATTTAATCATATCCAATCCAATCTCATCTCTTAAAAATAGTCCAATTATATGATGTGCACCAAACGCAACCTAAATATATAGTACATTTATTAAAAATATGCAAATACATTTTTTTTCATCTTTTGTATTAATTGGCGATTCCTTGATTATACTTTTAAATACTTTTTTTTCCTTAGGATTTGATTAAGAATTTGGTAGAAAAAAGTTTAATAATTTTATATAAACTCAAACTATTATGTTGGTTGAAATAAATAATAGATTATCCAACCACGAGATACTCGGCGAAGTGATTGTAATTGTAAAATTGATGGAAGTCTTAGATGGAGACTTTCCAAGTTGGATAAATTGTTATTTTTTATTTTATAATTATGCAATAGATATTTAAACAGTTTGTATTATATGTTGTGATCTGATTTTGATGCTTTTAAGAAATCTAAACTCTATGTGATATGATATTATGGTGAAAAATTATTTTAAATTTGAATTTTGATATAACAAAATTTGAATTCAAATAATTTTTTTCTATTAGCCTTAAAAAGCCCAACCTGATCAAACCAACTCAACAAATATTTGGTTGTATTGGTTAAAATTTACGTTGATTTGGATTGGGTTGGAAAATTTTCAACACAACCCAACCTAACCCGAAAACGTCTTGCCCTACCAGTTGGGACTCGTTCCGTTAGGGGCAGGTTTAGTGCCTACAAATTATATTATGGTATGGGCTGGTATTTTTTTCAGTACCTGATTTAATTTTGGGACGTTTCAAAGATTTTAAACCCCAGTCCCGAACCATCTCTGTATCCCGTTATCATTTATATATATTGTTATGTCCAAAATCCAACGTTACACTTGGAGCTATCATAGCAGTCAGACCTTAATCATCATTCTTGAAGTAAACTAAACATCCAGATAACACATCAACCCAAGGTAGTTGTTCATCTCGATCCTTAATGAGGATCGAAGTGATGATCACCTCGACCCAAGGTGGAGGTCACCTAATCCAAAGAAGGGTTGCTCATCTCGACCCACCAACAAATAGAAGTCGTTTGATCCTGATCATCACGAGAACGGTTCATCTTACAATCTAGTGTGGATGGAGTCACCCTCCTCACCTCATTTCAAGGGAGCTCACTTTGGACCCTCACTGATAAACCTGGTACAAGCCAAAAACGTCTTGCCCGACACAACGATGTATCAGTCGCGTAGCTGTCGAAGAGGAACCGATATGCTTGGGTTTTAGAGCTATGCCATTTCGAGACAAACGTCTCACCAATGGAGGTGCTACTGATGACACCCGCGTTCCTATGGTCTAACGGATCAAGTCCTATATAAACTGTAACTGTACACAAATTTGGGAGAGGCTAAAAATTAATAAAAAAGATATTACAACTTTCTCTAAGTTTTAGAGTTTTTAGCTTGAATGTCGGAGGGATTTAGCCGGCAACAACGTCGGTACCTCTAACATTTCCCTTTATTTTGCAATATTTTTTTACGTTCAAACACAACATATAACTTAAACCCTCAACATGCACAACTTGATTATAAACAATAGAAATAAAAAAATTACAATATTGAACTTATTTCACTAATAACACACATAAAACAAATTATTAAACACGCAATTAACATGTATTGTCTAAGGATAGTTTCGGTTATCAAGCACTCAAACAAGTTATTACACTAAGGATAGTTTCGGTATTACTGAACATAAGCTATGCATAATTCAACAAAAGGAAATGTGTTGTATGTCATCCCATACTTCAACAAAAAAAAAAGTGTTATATCTATCATATTATTAGGCACTTGGCTATACACACTTCAACAAAATGAACTATTTTATATGCCATCACATTTTTACCATTGTCTAATCCAATGATATTTTTAATGGGTAATTTATGGACTGCAATAATATTGAAATTTTTTTTGTTTCTCCATGACTTTCATATATAGAAGCTTTAATATAAAGGAGAAAGTATTTTGGAGTAGCAAGTGTGACAACACTTTCAATGGCAATGATTACATCCTATTACAAATAAACATATACTTTAGTTCACTAGTTATATATATAAGAAAACAAAACACAAATGTGTTGTTTTGAACATGTTAAGTGAGAATGAATAAAATGTTGAAATGTTGAATGTTGAATGGAGTGGTGATAACTGTGTGTTATTTTGTACAATTGTATTTTTTTTCTTAATGGGGTTTTTGAATTTTTTTTATTAGACTCTATATATACAATGTCTTTATTCATTATTTATTTCACCTAAATTGATTTCATCAGTGTTGCTATAAATTTTGAACTTATGTATTTGGACTTTTTTTGAAATATTTAAGTACATAATGAACATTGATTTGGAGGAAGCGATGGATGAAAAGTTTGTTAAACAAGTCATTAAAAATGATATGGAATTTGATGAACTTTTTTATGCTATAAAAACAACAATACAGTACCACAATAAAGTTATATTGAGTTAGATATTCTAATACATACTGTAAAACGTGAAGACTTGATAATTCTTTGCAAACGAATTGAACATATTTGGAAATTATTCAATCGAATGACTTATATTTGTTAGAGCATTTTCTATTCTATTAAACTTTCTTTAAATGTGATAAAATCAACTTAATGACCTTATAAAAAATTAATTCATTTACATAAGAAAATATTTATTCTCTTTCTTGTTTATTAAGATGTTTGACATAGTTGAAAAGTTTGAGGCAATAAACAAACAATTGCAGCTTAGCCATATTGAGAATCAAACAACATAGACAAATAATTGATATCAACTAGTAGAATTTGAAAAGAAAAAAACGTTTTGCATATACCACACATTGCTAATGAAGAGACAGAAACACACAAACTTATTTTTATTAGTTTACTTATTACGTTCGAGTGATGTTATTTCATTATGACTGAATCTCATGTATGTCATGTTAGATCCATGTAGAGATCTCAGTTTCGAACAACTTAACTGGTGAAATTCCTAAAACATTCACACAATCTGCCGTAACTATATGTTTGTGGAAGCTAACATAATAATTTATAATTTTTGTAGGTATTTGACAAGTAACAAGTTTGATCCAAGATGTATCTTAGAAAGAACAAAAAATGTAAATATATCTCATTTATTTTGATTTCTAAGTTTCAGTTTCCATTTTTTGGTTTCCCAAGCTATTAAAAACACGATACAACTATCTAACAATTATTAAAAGTTGCAATCACTTTGAAAGCTCCTTGAAGTATTCAATTGTTGAGATGCAATAGTATAACTGGAGTTAGATGAAACAGATTTCTTATAAAGTTCAGTAGTCTCATGCAATGTCTAGCAACATTAATATTCAGTCATAAAATAACACAATGTTATCTTTCTCTGCCGTTATTATAGAATCACAGAGAGGTTGATTGCTGATGCATCCACGAACAAGTCAAGTGCAATCAAATGTCCTCGACGGTGTGTTAGATTAATTTAAAACCATATATTCTTTCAATTCTACATCATTATATCTGTAAATATAGTCTTGAAGCGTCCCATTTCACTTTTTTTTTCAAGGAGCTTAGTGAATAATAGATTTAAATTTGACAGAAAAAGAAAAAAAATGTTAGGGGTTTAAGATTAAAGGAATATACATGGAATGAGTGCAGATAAAATTTTTATTTTTTCTAAATTCGAATCCATCTTTTAATAATACCGATAGACACAATTTATCATCAATGAAATATTGTCAATTACACATGAGTCCTTTGTTTAAGCATCCATGAACAAGCTTTATTATGAATGCTTGTGTTTAAGTTCAATGATGAAACATATTTATACATTTAAGTGCTCAATCCATAATCTAGTGTTCTGCATGATTATATTGTACGGAAAATTTGAGTATAAATTGTGAACAAAGTGTTGAATAAAATAAAAGTTTACTAGTCTAATGGATTACATGAACGTGTCAACTAATGTTAACAACAAATGAAATTGATTGTTTCGTTTTATCAAGTGGTCAACTAAAATACAAATTTACTTCCTGTAGAAAACTTACATAAAATAATATTCAAATGCATTTCATTATTTCCCAAATTTAAACCATAACTATAAATACTTCATTAACTTTACATTTAAAACCTAAACTAATAGTTGCCGCCCCTCCTCTGACTCTTTTTGATAGATTTTATTTGTATTTGTATTTCATAATATAATTTATTATGGATTGTTTATTTTTTTAATATATAACTTTTAATCAAAAATTGTCAAATGGGGAAACAAAGGAATCAGGAAAAAAAATCAGATTGAGAGACGGGAGAAATGTGAAAAACAGAGAAATGAGGATAGGGATGTAGATACCTCCCTCAAACTCCCTCGTCCCCATTTTTCCCAAATAGAGAAATATAGGAGGATGTGGGAAGGGGTTGGGAAATAGAGATAGGGATGAGGGGGGCCAGTATCCATCCTCATTTCCCCCATACCATCCCTAACTACAATTATGAGGTTTTTACTTCTCTTCTTTTAATGTCAAAGGTAAAAAAAAATAAAAGTCATCCCAAATAAACTTTTTTTATTTAATGTTTACAATTATTTTAATATTTTTCATTAATTTTTTTAAAAGCGAGAGATACCTATTTGATAATCGTGAAAAGTATGAGGACTAGCTTACAAAAATAAAAAAGTGAGAGAACTTGAAATTAAGAAAAATGAACGGGACCAATCATTAAAAATGGTTAGGGGTATTATAGTAATTGAGTAACAAAAGAACACAAAGTGAAGGAGGACGCGTGTAGTGGCTGTGGTGGTCTCTCTCATTTGGTCCGGTTCGCAAGAAAAGAGTGAAGAAACAAACACTCTGAAACTTGAGAAATCTGAATCTTTATTCTTTTTAGGGTTAGGGATATCCCTAATCCAGATACCGTTATCCCGGTTTTGGTGTTGGATCAGATAACGATCAAGATGGGCGCCAATTCGATATCCACAGACACCACCAATGACCTCGACGAACAGATCTCGCAACTTATGCAGTGCAAGCCTCTCTCCGAACAACAGGTAAATTGATCTGATCTGATCAGTTAGGGTTTTTTTTTAACAGGATAGTGTTTGAATTTTAGTCGTCGTTTCGTATTGGATTTCGATTCAGCTTTTCTTCTTTATTTTGCTTATTGATGGTGTTATGGATAGTCCAGATCTTGTGTTTTTGGCTCTGCAACTGAAGCCTGATCCTTTGTGTATGGCTGTAATATTCATACCTTTTTGTGTTTTCCAAGTCTTTTAGTTTTGTATACTATTTTTAATCTTAGTTAACAAATACCTGTTGTCGATCACATCCCATCAGTGGGTTTCTATGGTATTTTGTAGAATTACAGTGCTATTTCGATATGTGCAATTTTGACAGTTTGGAAGATTTAGTTGTCATAATGGCTACAAGTCCTAATATACTGTACCATGCTAGTGAAAATGCAGACCAATTTACAGGTTGATTAGTTTGCGTTTTTATGTACATATTGTACATTGTACTTTACTATCCTTCTGAAGAGGACATATCACTATCATCGATAAGAATTGAATTTTGTACAAAAATATATAGGATGCAGATGGGACACGATGATAAAAGCAAAAGGCTTATGTGTTTTAGAGAGTTTATGTGTTTCCGTTGTTTTAGTGTTGATTTGTATTTTACTTTTGAAGCCTGCATATTCATTCCATTTCATTGAATTGCAGTTGTTGTCAGTCTGTTTATTCGATGCAAAGGAAGCAGATTACTGATCATATCTGTTTGGTTTTGTTTGCTGTAGGTTAAAGCATTGTGTGAGAAGGCTAAAGAGATATTGATGGATGAAAGCAATGTCCAGGTCCAACCCTTTTCCCGCCTTTTCAAGATATTGCCTCTTCTTGATCAACCCTTTTTGTCACTAAATATGTAGCCTTACTTGCTCCAGTATATTTCTAACCTCAGGGAAGATAATATTTTCTTTTGGAACTAGTTGCTTTGCTGTTGGTTGCCTACAATTAGAAAGTTAATTTCATGGTTCGCTAATTCTGCTTTCAGTATGATTGTTGGCCTTCTTTATATTGTGTTCTCTTACTTTCTAATCTGTAAATGTCATATTTCTCATCTTAAATTGGAAAATCTTTGATGTTTGGCCAACTTGTTTTTGTGTCACAGCCTGTGAAAAGCCCTGTGACAATTTGTGGTGATATACATGGACAGTTTCATGATCTGGCAGAACTTTTTCAGATTGGTGGAAAGGTATCTGTTCTGACTATGCCATTTTGTAATCAACTTTCTCTTTCAGTTGAGGGAATATCTAAAATAATTATTTGAGCCTGCCAAAGAAATGCTTTGCAGATTGAGGTGATCCAGAGGTATCATAGTTGGGTAACTTGCCTTTTGTCTGGAATCAGTTTAATTATGTTAGCAGTGTGGTGGTCTGTCGTTAATCTATGCTCGTCAAAAGAAAAATAAGTTTTTTTTTTCTTTTCACTTTGGTGCACAGAAATTCTGTTTTCAATTAAGGCTTTCTAGTTTTTGTTATTATTGATGTATCGTCTTTATTTTGGTAGAAAATTTCTTTTACAGCCCAGTTAGTGACATTTTGATTTAAATTGTTCTGTGCAAACTAACTTTTGACACATCCATCAAGAAATAATGCTCTTCTTCTTCTCTCATTTCTTATCACTGTATCTATGTACACAAGGTAAATGATTCAGAATTATAATTTAATACTATGTTAATATTCTTTTTCTTTTTCTTTTTCTTTTTCTTTTGTGACTGTTCTTCCTGCTTTGTTAAAATATGAAATTACTTGTCTTAAATTTGCAGTGTCCAGACACCAATTACTTGTTTATGGGAGATTATGTGGACCGTGGGTATTATTCTGTTGAAACTGTTACGGTATGTTGAATTGGAAATATGGATTTTCTTTTTTCCATCATGAAAAATATTGGTGTGACCTGACAAAAAGAAATTAAAACGCAACCATGATTCATTAGTGGCATTGCTTTTATAGTCCATTTTTGTTGGTCAACAAACTTGAAAATTGTATTTTCCCGTCTATGCTGTTATCAATACCAATACATTTCTTTTATTTCCAGCAGATTTTATTTCTTTGTTGTTAATGGCAAAAGACTCTCGATTTATTTTTGCAATATTGGTACTCTTTCTTAGGGTTTTTAGATGTTTGGTGTATTCTGAATTGTGTGTTCATCCAGCTATTAGTGGCCTTGAAAGTACGTTATCCTCAACGAATCACGATTCTTAGAGGGAACCATGAAAGTCGGCAGGTATGTACTCTTAAAACCGATTTTTTTCCTTTCATTTTCTTTGCCACAATTGCCCTTTTGTTTTTTGTTAGTTTCAACAAGACTAAGATTCTATCATGGTTTCCATGATGATGTTCATTTTCTTGTTAATTTAGCACACTTAGGGTTCAGTAAATGTAGAGTGTAATCTAATATTCCTTGTGTAAAGCCGTACTATCTTTAGTTTGAGTGGTTTCATATTGTCCAATATAGTTTAAATTCTGCATACTGATGATTGAGTCTTGCATAATATATGTTTTCTTTGTAAAGTATTGAATGAACTTTTGGACTGAAGGCTGTTGCAGTGGATATTGAGCTGAATATTGCTTCTTTTAATCCTTAACAGATTACTCAGGTTTATGGATTCTACGATGAATGTCTGCGGAAGTAAGTTCTCTTTGCGCACGTTAATTTAGGAGGTTCAGATGGAAATGACATATAATTTGATTTTAGTCAACATAATGATGTTCTCTATGGCTCAAATGATCTTTTTTGAATTCCTTCTCTCAAATTTATTACAAATTATTATCATCGGGGGGTTGAAAACTTCTGTTAGGTTACACTCAATCCTCTTTTTTTCTATTTGTTTGTACATGCAACTTGTAATTGTTGTCTGTTGATACACTGCTCTTTTCCATGATTACAAATCAAATTTACTTGAGTTAACAATTCTGCATGGTGCCAGTAAGAGTAAGTTATATATTAACTTTACATTATCACATGCTTCTTTTCTGGAATTATGTTAATAATTCATCACTCAAGGTCATGCTAATAAAGACTTTATATTGGTATTACGTTTCTCCCAGTAGAATGATGCTGGGATACAGGCCCCATCATGTTCAATCAAGTTACCATTGGCATGCTCATCAACAATGATTTAGAATATGAGTTAACAATATTGCAGTTGTGATAATATCTTCTGATGATTTATTTACAGGTATGGCAATGCTAACATTTGGAAAATTTTCACAGACCTTTTTGACTATTTTCCATTAACTGCCTTGGTAAGTAAAGAACTTGGTGCTAGCATTTGTTTTGCTGAGAGTTGGAAAAATGAAACTTTAAGGCATAAAAAGAATTGAGGGACAGGTTATTAATATAGTCCATATGTATGTATATCTGTTTTAGGCTTTTAGCTAATTCTCATAGGTTGCTACATTGGTACTTATATAATTCTGAAGTTCACCCATTATCACTGTTATGCTCACTTTATAGAAGTTTTGTGTTTAATAAGCTGTATTGTGGGATCCCATTTCCATTACAGTGTATCTGTATCACTATTTTCATATCATTGGAATTGACAAATTTTAGGATTTAAAATGTAATGGTCTCAAAGCCGCCCAAGATTTAGGTTAGCTTTTAGATTAACATCTTGATATTTTTGATAAGATGCATCCCAACGTGTAGATCAAATCAAATTAAAATTAAAGAAACCTTTTAGTAACTATAGAGCGCTAGTCGATTGTAGGAATTTTAGGGATCAAATAGTTTATGCTTAAAAAAGTCAGTTGAACCGAAAAAAAAATTCACGAAGTTGTCCATCTGAAAGATAGCCATAAGGATAACTGATACATGCTATTGAGACAGATTCAGTAGTTTCTTCAGTTGTGAACTTGTGATCTATTAAACAATTTTAGAATGAACATTTTTCAAAAATATATATATATATATAGTTTCAATCAATATATTATAATTGAAGATGATATTTCTGTTTGTTCAATTATTATTGAAAATGATAAAATAAAAAATGACGGGGAAGGCAATTAGGGACATAGTGTCACAGTTGCCGTTCTCTGTTGTTATCCAAAAACTTTTGTAACTTTGTTGCCAAAACTTATTTTCATGTTTAGCTTAAGGAATCTTAATGTAGAATGCTCTATTATGTCTCGCTTTCTTTTTCACTCAAATCAACATGGGATTCTTCAATTCATTCATTCTGGATTTTGAATTCCAAAAATTATCTAATTTTAGAATCCCACCAGACATTCCCAGGATTTTATGAAAAGGAAAAGTCAATTTTTAATACCTGGTTTTTATGAATACTGCAACTTAAATCACACCAAAAAGAGCGCAATCTAGAATAAGTTTTGTAGGCTTTTTAATAGTCAAATCTATTCTGGTTCTAAATTGATTTAGTTTGCAGTTTTCTACACTCAGAAACTGATGTTTCTAAGGACATATTCTTATTTTATAAGAGAAAGTATAAGGTATTGGTGTAATGAGTATAATGGTGTCTGCTAGAACTGAAGTGAAAACGATGGTGGTTGAAAGATTTTAAACTGTTGATAGCGTATCATTACTGTATATCTTAAGTGCCGTTTTCTCCTATGCAGGTAGAGTCAGAAATATTCTGTCTACATGGTGGATTGTCCCCATCGATTGAAACCCTTGATAACATCAGGAACTTTGATCGTGTTCAAGAGGTCCCTCATGAAGGCCCTATGTGTGATTTGTTATGGTCTGACCCAGATGATAGATGCGGTTGGGGTATTTCACCTCGTGGTGCTGGATATACATTTGGCCAGGTAAATAGGACTCCAAATATCCCTTGTCTTGTCTATTGCAGGAAATGAGTTACTTTTGGAGTTCCAATTGTTATTTCTCTTAATCCTTGATATTCTAAGGTAATTATCGCAATCTGTTTTGCAGGATATATCGGAACAATTCAATCATACAAACAACCTAAAGTTGATTGCTAGGGCGCATCAGCTGGTCATGGATGGATTTAACTGGGCACATGTAATTATGACTCTAATTCATTTCAAGATATAATTTTTTTTTCACTGCATTAGATGATTTTGGGTGTTTACTGTTACATTGCGTCATTGCTACAGGAACAAAAGGTGGTCACTATATTTAGTGCACCTAATTATTGTTATCGCTGTGGGAACATGGCTTCTATCTTGGAAGTTGACGACAACAGGGATCAAACTTTTATCCAGGTCTCTCTCTCTCTCTCTCTCTCTCCACTAGAATTTCAATATGTTACTTGACTAGGTACTAGGCTTGCCAAACTTTCATGAAATTTGACATAGTTTATTTGTTGCAGTTTGAGCCAGCTCCGAGGAGAGGAGAACCTGATGTTACCCGTAGAACACCTGATTACTTCCTGTGAAGCTGCTAGTGTCTCAATACTGATTCCACTTGCTTCCCACATCTCGTTTTTCTGTCACATTCAGGCGATTGTGGATCCTCGTTTGGAAGAAGGCTACAAATCATGCTTTTGTGGTGGCTGTGTCCAAATGAATGTATATTAGGGAGGTTAGATGCCCTTTTGATCTGTCTCACACTTGAAAGCTTGCTGGAACACTGCGGGAAAAAATTGCCTAGATGATGATGAACGATCGATTGTACTAATGATGTAGATATTCTTATTTTAATTTTTCTACTTTCAACTTGGTTCTTGTTTCCCTTGCTGTGTTCCCATTCAAATGGATTCTATGGGGGATAAAAGAATTTGATATCATAGACAAGAGTGATTAAAATGGTATTTGGATGAGTTTTGTTTTGCAGAAATTATCTGGAATTTAGGTATTTATTAATTTCTTGTTAGGTGCTGATAATCTGATACTTACAGGTGAGTGGAATTGGAGAGTGAGATTTGTTTGCTTCCTCATTATTATTACCTCACCTCTGCTTTTTTACTCGAACTTATTTAAGCATCTCTTAGAATTATATGTTTAATTTTTTATTACATCATATGATATGTAGACACTGCCAATAATCTAGTTGAATGTTATCATTATCATTATTATCGTATTATTTATTGACTATTAGTTACAAATTTTACTTGGTAGTCAAATAAAAATCTAGATCAACAGAATGATAACTGATGGAATGTAAAATTGAAAATAACTAAAAAGACGCCTTGAATGATTAAATAATAATTCCTGTACATGAAAGGATTAAAACTTCCATTACAAATCTCCCACATTGGTGTTTCTTCTGTCCCGGAAAATAAAGAAATAGTTAATATATTCAAGATAATTATGTATTTATAAAATAATGTCTCAATTCATTCTATATATATATATATATATATATATATATATACTAAGAATCTTATACAATCAACTCCATGAAGCATTACAACTTCAGGTGTGAGAAAATTGATGGAACAAGATCTACTACTGACCATGCAAGCCCAGCATATTGAATGAATCTAATGCCGGTATCAACATCAAATGTGTTCTGCTGTGAGAAAAAGAATAATTTTTGGACATAACTCGATTGCTTAATTTTGTCCGATTTCTTTCCAGTAACTGATCCATTAAGCGTGGGGATGTACCCGGTTGATCTTATTGGGATGCCCAAGGTGTTTGATACTACAGGAAGAATCCACTTTGCAAATGCCTTGCTGCAGAACTTTACGATAAGGATTGTTGGTATTCCCACAAGCATTCTTCCCATGAAAGCAGGGACTCTGAGTTGTTCTGTAAAGATATGTGGTACCCCTTCATGGTGGAACTGGTTGTATGTTTGTTGGACTCCAGTCACCTGCATAAGATTGCCGGTTTAGTGTATGAAGCTTACACAAGAAACTATGAGAGCAGTGAAGGGGGACAAACATCAACAACAAACCAACACAAAATTTCTTAGGTCATGTAAGCATAGATCTTTTAATCCCATTATTAACTATGTAATACAACATTTAAATTAAACAATAACAAAGATAAAACTTTTAGTCAATAAATATGACATTTGATGTAGTATATACATGAACAAGTGAAATGAATATATATGAGATCATGTTTAGATGAGATTGCCCCAAGATGAGGGAAGATTCTACTTCGTAAAGTTATAATCATGGTTCCACTTCGTAATGAACCATGGTTCGTTCACTATATTCTACCAAGTTTCAATGGATTGGTTACAGTAAGGTTGTCCAGAACACAATAAGGTTATCTTTTATGTTTTCTGTACTAATAATATCACAGGTGAAAGTTGTACTATTCCATAAGATAACACAAAATTAAACCTCTAACTCCATCCCATACCTCTAGTGGGAATTTCTTCGTTGCCATAAATGAGTTAGAAATACATTTGGGAGTGAAGTGATGAGAAAGGAAAAAGTCTGTAATCAGAGTAAGGAACTCAAAGATAAATGTATCCACCAGCTCAACTAGACTCGAGACATTCAATTATTTTATCAATCTGCTGCTTTGGAGATATGTATGGTACTTGTAATTGGTTCAAGATCAGTAATACAAGATATGACTAAATAACCAGGAATGAATTCAGAGTATATTGGGATTTGTAGACCAATCTGAGTTCTAATACTAGGATCAAATACTCTTGCTTCTGCCCCAACCTATCTGAGTTCTAAACAGGACCCAATTCCATTCAAAGCAGAACCTCAGGCTGATGTTTTACTCCTTATATCCACATTTGCAAAATTTGAAGTTCCGCAAGAATTATAGTCCACATTTGTTGAACTTGGAAATATACCTCTAGATTGTTAGATTTGTTTGGTCGTGCTAAGGTTGGAGGAAATTTTTTCTAAACCACATGCATAAGCTGTAAGGTTAAGGTAGCTTGAAGGATTTTCAAGACCAGAATAACGTAACTGACGTTGGAAAATATTTCCAGCGCAAGCCATATCTAGACTTCTTGTCTCAACTCTCTCAAGCCAGCAGGTTGGGCTCAGTAGTCCAAGTTGAAAATCTTACAAGGATATAATTAATATTTGCTTTCGAGAAATATTCTTTCTCATACTTTCTTAGAATCAGCCAGAACTCCTCCGAATCAGTCCCTCCATTATTTTTGTCCTTGTATTCTCCACAAATGGCTATGACATGTTTAAGAACATTGATGTTACAGCAGTTCTGATCAAGTAAGTTGATAGAAGAGGGAAGTTGCGTGTAAAACTAAGCATTATATCAAGTGTGAATGGGTGAATGAATGCTTACAATTCCAAATGCAACACCATTGAAAGCTGTGTGGAACTCAAAGCTTGGAGTTGGAAGCTCGGGAGTCGGATAGGCAAAAAGCAACAAAAAGCTTAGGGCAGCCCAAAAGGATGTAACTGCAACAGAAAAAATATCGTGCTCAAGTTCGATACATAAAAAGCTTCCCGAGTTCTAAATATCATTGTCAATTTTTGAGAAACTTACAATTCAAAATTAACCAGATTCCACTATCAGTAAAATAGAAGAGAATAACAATTTAAGTAAAACTATTCCTATTTTAACATTCTGTTTGGCCCAAACCCTGTCTAACTAATGGATTTGAGAATTTCCTAATAAAAAAGTAATTGAACTTTTTACAATAGAAATCCTTTGTTAATTTCAGCCATCAACATCTATTTTAAGGCGATCAAGTTATTTAAAAAACAAAATCACAAAATTCCACCTTCAAGCCTTCAAGGTCCCATATTTTACAAAGGCAAAGAATGACCCACTGATATCACACAGGGTGACCTTGTTTCTTGGGGCAGCCTATACTTTCCCCTAGCAGGTCATAAGCCCACTATTTCTAAAGAGAATACTCTCGCCAACCAACTAGCAGTAAAAGCTCATATTAGTGGGGGACTTCTCTTTACTTGGGAAGCACATAATCAGGTGACAGTCATTAAAAACTTAGAAATATGAATGTACAAACAGGAACGGAACTGGACATACCATTTTGCTCGGAGACTATGAAGTTGTCAATATATTCATGAACTGTAAGCCAAAATGCTAGGATCGCCAATCCCATAGTAAGTCCACCAATGATATCAACCAAACTGTGCATGCCGAGGTAAATTCTCCCTACGAATGAAACCAGCTTTTAGTTGGGGTATTTACAATAAGGAAGTTCATGCTGCCAGTGTCTTGTAGATAGTTAAACCTACCTAAACCAATGAGGCCGATAAACAAGCAAACAAGGGCAACTCCTGCAAATTGTATGGAGGCATCTTCATTGCGGGAGTAAGATAGAACATAGTGTAAAAGATATCTGGAAATTTCCAGCCAAAGGGACACAATTAGATAGTTAATTAATGTATATAAAATTACTCCATAATGTTAAAGCAAGGGAAAAATCATTTTACTTGGACGAGTTACAGGGTTAAGAACATTAGCTTTGTATTAACATGTAAGAATTAGTCAATTAGAAACTTGGCACAGAAACATTCACAATGCGAGGTAAACTCTTGACGCATATTGTGGCTTTCTCAGGTTTCTAAACACGTATCGAATACCTCATGAGCAAGTCTAACCTCTTTAAATTCTTTTAAGCATTTTCAGAAAACCTCTAGAATATGATGACTTAAATCCCTTAGGAAAACAACCTACTAAAATGTCCAATGTATTTGACTACAACACAACCACTAAAAAAAAATCACTGAGCAAAAAGGGGACACTGTAAGGAATTATGAATACCCTGTTAAGCAAACTGTATTAAGAGTGTGAGAAGAAGGCAATCCATATTCCAAAGCGTTTTCTTGCTCATCTTTTGTAGCGGTTATTCTCCTAACGGGTGGACAACTTGGTCTAGGAGCTGATACCGCATCCTGTGTAACAAAACAACACCAAAGACGAAGAACAGAATCAACTTCAAGATTCATTCTTTGCCTTACAAACAAAAGAAAAAAAAAAGCTGTAAAAATTAAGTTACCTTTACACAATTGCCTAAATAATCACAAAAAGCCATGAGAAGTGTCATCTGCCGAGCCAATTTGCCATGGCCACTCTACACAATACACCAAAAACAATAAGCAATGATTCTAAACTCAAATGCAGATAAAAAACCGAAATCAAAATTAATAGCAAAAAAGGAGAGCATACCCAGAAGAGCAAAGGTAAAAAAGCCGTGTAAAAAGGCACTGAAACAACACAAGACAACCCAGAGAATACGGCATCCAATAGCTTGTGCTGGTATTTCTGTCACACAGCCATTAAATAAAATACCATAATATCAAACAACTTTTTCTAAGAATCATCTACCATTAAAAACACACCAAATAAAAGATAAAAACAAATGATCCAACAACAAAAAATGAAAAATGAAAATCTGGGTATTGTTGACCTGGATCTGGAGAATAGACGGAGCTCCAGAGATGACATGGCGAGTCACCCAAGGCTGCAACAAAGATCTAAGCTTCTGGGTGACGTTTAAATACGAAGAAAGCAAAATCCAAGACAAGATTCCACATAAAGTCGACCATTGCCACGCCTCTAGTATGCTGCTCTCCATTCACCTAGAGCCTGGAGGAATGAGAATGAAGAAGAATCTCCACAACACAGAAAACTAAAAACAAACAAAAGAAAGCTTTGTTTTTGGGAAGCTGTTGGACTTGGATTTTGGAGTCCTAGTTTTTCATTTGGTGAATGGTATTAGTAATATATTAATGGGTGTGTTGGATTTTGGTGGCAGAGATCGCAGATTCAAAGAAGCCATCAACGCGTTAAACGACATGCTCGTAGATTAGTCAGATGTTTAATTGTTAAACTGACTATTTATTTATTTTTAATCCAGAAAAATCACAACCAGATTATTCATGTCATTCTTTTGACTCAGCAATGCCATGCCTGTGCACTGTGAATTGTCATCCATAAAAAAAAAAAAAAAAAGTTTAATATTTGTGGCATTGGGAATTTCGGATGCAATCAGTCACTGTTAAATGTTATTAATGGATTAATGTAATGTAATGCAAAAGGACTTAAAATAAATTTTTTTAAATTTTTTTTCTTTTTCGGATCTATATTGAAAAAAACTTTGGTAATACAATCTCAATATAACGCAAACCGCCGCTCAAAAGATGACACGTGATACAAAATAAATATATGTTCGTGGACAATAATATGTGTTGCATTTTGGAGTCCGAGTAACACAATAAAACCCTCTCACCCAAGTATTTGAGTTCGAATTTTGTTTTGGTTAGCTTTTTAGATCATCTCTAATGCAAATACGTATTTTTGAGTTTCTAATTAGTGTCACATCAGTATTTCTATTCACTATGGGTCTATTTTTGAATTTTTTTTTAGAGAAATGTATATTCACATCTCTAATGCAATTATCTAAAGTCAAATATGTATGTATTTTATAACCAATCATAATAAAACAATTATTACATTATCTCTCCTCTATTATTTTACCATTAAATGAGCTTTAATATTATTGGTGGAAATAGTTAGAAATCCTAGTCAGCATTTCTAGGAGAGTTTCTAGAATTAGAAACTCAACTCCATATTCTCCAACTTTTTTTTTGCCACATCATCTCCATATTCAACCTAGATAATTGCATTGGAGAGAATTTTTCTAACTTTTTTAGTATCTATCCTATATGGCACTCCATTTTCTCCAAATGCATAATAGTATTGGAGATGCTCTTAGTTTGCTCGATTTTTTCCTATTTAGTGACATCCAAGCATTAAAAAAAAGTAATGCTAGATAACCACATAAAAAAAATACTAATTCAATCCAAATTATGTTAAATAGGTTGTCATTACTATAAAAATCACGAGTATAAATGTACAATGTGGTAAAATACATAGAAATGGTAAATCATTTAATATATCATTTTGGTTGAAAATCGTGATTATTATGTTATCGATTATACACACAACACACGAATAAGAGTTTATATTTAAAACAATTTTTTTTTTCAACAATTACAATTAATTTGGGGTTTGGAGAAAGACTCGAACTTATAACCTCAATGGTGTAAAAGTGAGTTATATACCACTGAACCAACACCATCTTATCTTTTGATAAATTATTTACTCGTACGATATCATAATAATGCTTAGATTTAAATTGCACCAATCTCGTAAGATATCTTTTGAATGATTAAGTTAGGATTTTTGTGTGGTTTCGTTTCGTCAGAGATTAGGTTTTCATGGTTGTAATTGTTGGTGCGATTTCGTTATTGTTTTATTTATTTATTTTGTAAATAACATTAAACTAACTTTGGAAGATCCGGAATAAAATCTATAAAAGAATTGATACAAATCATATAATGTTTGGAACTTGGAAGTACTGAAAAAAAATAAACCAAAGAAAAAAAAATAGCAACACATGGATATAAAATTTGAAAAGAAAAACAAAACAAATATGTGAAACAATAAAATCAATAAATACTAAACATGAGAAACATGAGATCGAGATCTAAAAGAAATATAAACAAAAATAGTAAATATTAAGTGATTTGAAATAATCTATATCATTAGGGTTTTGAAATAAGGAAAGTAAGGTTTTATTTGTTTTACTTTATACGAGATTTTTTTTTAAAAAAAATTATATGTCTCTTTACGTAATTTGATAAAGGGAAAAAAGAATACTAAATAATTTAAAAAGTGTGGTATAAATAGTTCAGCGGTGGGTGTGCCAATAACACCACTCCACTTTTTACTTATGTAGTATTATATTTTTTTTCCTTTATCAAAATTACTTAATGGGACATACAATTTAAGGAAACAAAATCTTTTACAAAATGAATCTAATAAAACCCCATATTCCTTTTCCAAAAAAAAAAAAAAAAACCATGTTCTTGTAATATGTATCTTGAGATTTTTTTTTTCCTTAAACTCTTAAACCCTAAAATTTGCTTCTTACACACATAAAATATTATGAAAGAGCCCAATACATATGAGAGAATTATCTGAGAACGATATCAAACATCTGAAAGAATTGTCTGAGAATGATATGAAACATTTGAAAGAATTGTCTGAGAATGATATCAATCATATGGAAACAATTTCTTTTATAGAAGTAAGTTTGAAGTTTACTTTTTCTTGATAATGATATTAAGTTGTCATTGTGTTGAAACAACTATTTTTTTTTCACCATGAAATTAGAAGAAAAAAAACTCAAAAAAAGAAAAAAAAAATAAATTGTTCAATGGAGGTGAGAGAGAGACGTATACAGAAATCAGACATAGGGTATATTAAATTTGAAAAATAAATGTAAACGGTAGTTTTAAAAATAAATCAAAAAAATAAATTTAAATATTTAATTTTATTTAATTAAATAATTTTTTTAAAAAAAAGGTATAAATAGACTGGTAGGGTAGCAACAGCACTAATCACACAAAAATTAACATTCCCAATCCCATGGTATCTCTAGAATGAAGGCTGTACAAGGTTGACCAAATTGGTTTGACTATGACCAAAACGTTCAAACAATAAACACTCTAATAAATTTAAGGGTTAACTACACAAACATCCCTAAATTTAAACACCCTTAAATTTAGGTGATAATGTGATTTTACATGTAAATTCAAAATTTTCATTTATTAGACAAACCTCTAATGGAAAATGTTAACTACTGTTAGGTGTAACATTTGACTAATGTTGTAGTGTGAAAAGTAAAAAATGCTCCTTAGTTGTAATGTAGGGCTAACACGACATGACCTTCGGAAAATGAAAATTTTACCCCAAATATTTAAGTAATTGTAAATCCACCTAAACTAATCTTCAACTTCTTTCTCCTTTGCCGCCATAGCCGGTGTCGCGATGGCGAAAATAATTGTTGGAGGAGTCTCATGGCCTTCTCCATGCAAAAGGGGAGGTGCGATTCGTCGTGCCTCCATTTGAAGGGAGCATGTGCGATGCCTCTCCATGTAGAGGCATCTTCTCTTCCTCCATACATTAGGAGGTTCGCCACTTCCTCCTATAAGGAGGAGACATGCGATGTCTCCATATCGAGAAGAGGTGCGTGACCCTGCCAAATGGAGAAGGCTCACAGCCTCCACTAATTGGTTTTGACATGGGACCAGTGACGACAATATATGAGGAAGAAAATGAACGTGTTGTGGTGAATTTATAATTTGTTAAATTTTGGAGTTATTTTAAACATTTCGTGATGAATTATTTTGTGTAAAAAGACAATTTTACCCCTATACCTTAATGTTTTACAATGGAGGTTTGTACAATAAAATGAAAAACTGAATATGTGTGCTATTTAACCTAAATGCAAGTGTGTTTGTGCAATTAACGTAAATTTAAATTACATTAAGGGAGAATTTTATTTGGTCAATCACAAGATAACATTAATAATTAAACGTACAATAAGAGAAAAAAGTTGACCAATCTCTATCTAAACTATTAATAATTAAAAAAATAAAAAATTTGAAACTTATGGGCTTTGTGGATGTCGTCAAAGTTAATGGGTCCCACGGAAACATTTAATTATGAGGTAAATCTGACGGTTTTCCCAATGTCTTGGACGGTCATGATTAATCTCCCCAAAACCTTTGGAATTCAATTTCAGGGCTCAGATTATGATTTCAACTTTATATGCATCCAAATTCCAAAGTAGAGATCACATTTGTTAACATGAAAGGGATCGTATACAAGTTTATTCAAATACGAAATGATAACTCAGAAACACAGAAAAGAGCAATACTACCTTGTTATTACAATGACTACAACTTTTGAATTGAAATTTAGGTACTAGTACTATTGATCATCATCCCTCTTCCCTTCATGACATGTCTCTTTAAGCCAGGTATATGCACATTTGTAATGTAATCTTTCCAATCTATGCTCCTAACATCAAATCCAAATTCCATCTTCTCTTCTTCACACATCATCTCCATTAATCTCTCTGTGTTGCTGTTATCAAACCTGCCAAAACATACATATATAAATTTCATGTTAGAGAATATATATATATATATATATGCAACAATTATAATGTACTACTACTTAGCTAGCTAACCTTACCTTCCACTATAAAATGTGTATGGCTCATATATTTTAGCCAAGTACTTTGCTTGCTCCACTGATTTTCTGCAAATCACTTCCAGCTTCTGAGACAGTTTCCCATTTGAATTTGAGGCCATAGGAGATAACCCGCTTCGCTGGATGGCATCTCTCCAAAGTTGTTCAGAGAAATCCTCCATGGAGCCGAACAGCTTCATTGATGGAACGTTGATCGGTCTCCCCTTTGAGTCAAAATACGGTGAGGAATTGTAGTGTTCAGAAATCAGTCTGGCAAGATCTTGGAAAATCAATGGATTCACGACTGATGAAGCGATATGGTAGACATTAATGTCTGGTTTTTGGAGCATTCCGTGCCTTGCTATGGCTGCCAACGTTGCGTTAACAACCATGTCAGCTGGGACCTGCACACATTCATGTTAAGAGAGCAGCAAGTCTTGTTGGATCTTTTAATACTAGTTAACTTGAAGAATATGTTAAACTTGTAACATATTTATTACAAGTAAAAGGTAAAGGTCAAGAAAACTTTTGCAAGTAATAGTTCGATAGAATTTGAATGCAAGACCTTTTACACAACAACAAGAGATCCTACTGACTAATAAGTTAGACAAATTAGAAGGTTACTAGTACTTACTACATCAAGTATCCCATTTGGGTCTGCTAAGAAGCCAGTGAGCTGCCCTTTTCCATAGTATAAAACTATTGGATCCATCATCCTGTGAAAAGAGAGAAACATCCTTATAAATTACAGTACTAATGCAAGTAATTGATAATTAGAGTTGAATTAATGAAGATTAAGGAGAAAAATACCTGTTTCCTTCCATCCATCCAGGGAATGGCTCTTTGCAAGTGCTCTCGATAACACTAGGTCGAATAATCACCACCGGAACATCTCCTCTCATGCTATCAATCACCATTTCTCCCATTGCCTTTGTAAACACGTAAGTGTCCTGCCATCCATATTTTTTTGCCCTGAAAATTTACATATATTGAGATAGTTAACCACTTGTTCATTTGATTCTATACATTTTACATGAAAGCATATATATATATATAAGCATGGAAATTGGAATCACCTTTCTAAACCCAATTCTTTCTGCTTTTGAGTCACTTCATGACTATCTGCAGTGGCCTGTTTGGACTTCAAAGCCAGCTCTATCTCCTTTTCAACATCTAAGGTTGGTATAAACGCCGATGAAGTTTCTGAGACGAAGTTTTCGCTTGCTATGGTATCTCCCATGCTGAATGGTTTCTCCCAAATTCTTCCTTGTCTTTGTCCATTCACATATGCTGTTCTTGCATAACAGAACAAAACATTAATCATTAGAGTTTAATGATTTTTTTTTCTGAACATGTAATTTTACGACACATATTAGCATAATTCGATCTTTATGTACGAAAGCAAGGTTCGTACTTGCCTGTTGAAACTTGGACAAAGAGCTTAAGTTTCTTGCACTTGTTTGCAAAGCTCATAAGGTGGCAAGGTCCTCTTGTGTTGATATCAATAGCAATATCATACCTGCAATTCAAAGCAACACATATCTCTCTATATATATATAACTTAATTGTACAGGCATTAATTGTTACTAATTAAAAATATGCATCACATGAGTCCTGACCTTTCATCAAAAGTTGTATTAGCTGCAGAGTTTACAATAACATCAACGTCTTTCACAACCATATCAGCAAATTCTCCTTCTAAACCAAGATTAGATTCACACACATTTCCTACCACAGGAACCAGTTTGCTCAACATGAATGCTTGGTAGGATTTTCCATACGTTTGTCGAAGACAATTGAAAAGCTCTGCATTTATAATCTAACAAACACAATAACGAATTAAATGTCGGTTCCAGGAAAACAGCCAACTGATGATAAAACACAGCAAAGAACATACTTCTGTTTTTAATCTTTCCATTGCAGCTTCCTTATTTTTGGCCCTGATCAACAGATATATCTTTCCAACATCCGGCACTGTGCGCAGTATCTTCTCTATCAGAACTGGACATTTTAAGTACCCGAAAAATGATTAAGGATACGAAAAACGTATAACAAACTGTTTAAAGATTATGTTTAAAAGTACATTCAAGAAATCATGACATAGAATTATGTTGTTATCAACCAAAGTCTCCTCTGAAAATGTATAAATTGTTCGAATTAAAATAAAAAAAGGTACCTTTTGATAGAAATCCAGTTGCACCAGTAATGAAAAAGCTTTTTCCTCTAAGAAAGTTGACAATGCCAATACCATGTTGCACATCATCAACTAAAGAGGTAGTGGTTGTTGCTCCACCAAAGGGCACCATATCTTTAACAACATTAATCTGATCAATTTGGCTCTTGCCATTTTGTGGTGACAAAACCAAGTTTCCAGCATCCATCAAAGCTGCTGATTTCTGATCTTTTTCAACAACTATTGATCTCTTCTTGTTCCCACCACCTTGGCAGTACACAACACTAGTACTACTACTAGTGCTGCTGCTTTTCTTCCTAAAGAAGCACTTGTCACAATTCTCAAACACAGTGAGGAATTTATGTGGAGAAAGTGAAAGTGAAGAGACAGAGTTGAGGAAAAGATTAGACCCCATTACTGGCAAGTAAAAAAAAAAAGAAAAGAATATAGACAAGTTTTAGAAGAAAAAAAAAAAAAAAGGGTGGTGTTATGCAGGAAATGGTTTGGATAAAAACAAGTAAACTAACAGAAAAAAAAAAGTTAATAAATTTAAGAGAAGGGTTTGGTTTGGATTGGTTTAAATAGAGATAAGAGGGAAGTAAAAGTATGTCAAGAGAATTAGGTGTGCATTTGAATTAATAATGAATAATCAAGAAGAGAAGGGAATATAGTTTCTTTTTGCCACCCAGTTCACACTTGGCACCAACGGCCAAGATGGCGGGAGGCATCTTTGGTTGTGCTTATTTGATTAGTATATCAACTAGGAAACTTTTGTGGGGTGAAAAAGGGTGTGTTGTAGGAGTGGGAGGGGACTTCGCTGTTAAAGCCCATGCTTTATTTGTATAGGTACTTGTTTGGTTGAGTTTTCTACTACTTTAAAAGATATACAAACGTCTATTTGAGTTTTTTAAAGTTGTTTGGTTGGACTTTTGAGATTGTCTATTTTAAATTGAGCAGAGACCAGTAGATTTAGAGTCCGTTTGGAAGAGCTTCTTCAAGTAAATCTTTTAAGAGTAGATCTTTTAAAGTAAATCTTCTACAGGTAAAGCTTTTAATGGGAAGACGTCGGTCGTTTGGTTATCAATTAGAAAAAGTTTTTTTAAGAGTATGTTTGAGAGAGCTTCTCAAGTAGATCTTTTTGCAATAGATCTTTTAGAAATAGATCTTTTAGAGGTAGAGCTTTTAAATGAAAGTTAATTGTCAATTAAAAAAGAGCTTTTTTAATGATAGAATTACCAAAATACTCTAGCAAATATTAAATTATAGGGTTATTATGGAGATTTTAGTGTTATTAAAAAAACTCCAAAAGATCTACTTGGAAAAGCTTTAAATTTGGCCTTCTCCAAATAGAGGTAAAACAATCTTTTTAATCATCCAAAAGCTTTACTGAGTGACAACCAAACGATACAAAAAAAATTGAAAAGAGCTTTTTTAATTAAAAAAATTTTTTAATTAAAAAAACTCTTTTCGCCAATAGATAAGCTCTTCCAAACGGGCACTAAATGGTAGGATTACAAAAATATTCAAAAACTATTTTAAATGATAGAGTTATATTAGACATTTTAATGTTATTAAAAAAACTCAAAAAGATCTACTTGGAAAAGCTTAAAATTTGAGTTTCTCCAAGTAGACGTAAAACAATTTTTTTAATCATCCAAAAGCTCTACTGAGTAACAACCAAATTGGCAAACTACACAAAAAAAAATTTAAAAAGAGCTTTTTTAATTTTAGCCAGTAGACTAGCTCTTCCAAACGGGTACTTAATGCTCATTTGGTTAAGTTTTCTACTTCCTCAAAAGGTCTACAAATATCTATTTGAGTTTTTTAGAGTTGTTTGGTTTGACTTTTGAGATTGTCTATTTTAAATTGTGTAGAGGCTAACAGAGTTTAAACCTCTACTAGTCAAAAGCTCATGGGAAGGTGCTTCTTCAAATAGACATTTTTTTTAAAGTTTACTAGCTAAACAACTTTAATTTTCTTTTTTCAAAAACTATATTTCTAATAGATCTACATCTTTTACCGATAAAGGTTTTTCAAAAGCCAAACCAAATAAGCACTTAAATATCCACTATGTAAAAGCTCATGAGGAGATGTTTATCTAAATAATTCTTTTTTTTTTTCTTTCAAAAACTCAATTTCTAATAGATCTATTACAAATAGAGGTTTTTCAAAATCCAACCAAACAAGCTTTTTAATCTCCAAAAGGTATCCTCTATATACAGCCCATGAATTTGCTTTTTGATTAGACTTTAATCGTATTAGAGCATGCAATGGTTGATCTGTGAATTGTAACTGCTACATAAATCCAGTAGTAATATGATTGAATAATGTATATCGCATTCTTAATTAGTACGTAACTAATTTTATTAGGGTTTTGAAAACAACAGTAAGTTTTGAGTAGTTGACTATCTATTCCCATGGTAGAACTAGAATCATATTGCAATGGGACTTATTTATAACAAATCAGCTTCTCTTTGTTAATTCCTCATCACTAATTATCACTTATGATCACCAGATGTATCATTCTTAATCACACAACTAACTCCACTATCCATTGTTGTTTCCTGTCACTTTCTATAATAAGTAACTTAACCATTCAAATCATCCATCTCTATTGCCACCTTCCTTGGGTGTTGAAATAAGTTTGTTCATAAATGTACCATCTTTCATATTCATATATTAAAACTTGGTCCTAGCATTTTTTATTGCACAAGCCTAAGTGTGAAAACTGATGAACACTTAAAAATGCATGTTTAATAAGAGTTAAAGTTAAAATCATTATTTTACACTAGAGGTGTCATTAACTCTCCTAACTTTAGTATATTTACACTTTCGTCTTTGATTTTGATATTGTTGTTTAGATGCAGATTACTTGAAATTGGCATAACTTTTCACTTAAATATCGGATTGATTCCATTCTTTTTCCTTTGGAAATTGATTCAATTTTATACTAAAAGGCATTTCACGTGGAACACAAGATTGAGACGTTTTGAGGGTCAAAAAGAAGATGGAAGAGGATATGTGCACAGTTTCTACACAAACTGAACATGCTTCGGTGTTTTGAGCATAACTTGAGCTGCAGGTTTCGGAATTTACTAAACCACATCTTTCTGGAAAGCTGAGACACATACACACAATTCTTCATTACATGTCAAAAGCAAAATCAAAACAAATCCATTTGCAATTTGGGTGACAAATTGGAGCACTATTGTGAAAAGCAAAAGAAAAAACAATTGTTAGGTCACCACTTTCATGATTAGCCTTTGTCTCCACCCTTTGTGACCTTTTTGCCCTTCCAAAATTCTATATAAAGAGCCTTGTGGATGGTTGAAGCATCTTGTTCTTCATTGCAAGTTCACCTTGCATATACTTGTATCAATTCTCTCCCTCTCATTATAAACTTTCTTCTTACAAAAATAGTTATCTTTTATATGTTTTTCCTTTTTTATTTCCATTCTTATTTCTATTTCCATTATGAGTAACTAGTTTCATTATGCTATGTTGAAAAAGTAAAGCTCTTGGAATGAAAATAAAAGTTTATTAAAACTATTAAATTGTGGTTAATGATTATATTTGTTTGTTATTCAATTATATGATTTATATTTCTTTTTCTTTATTTACTTGACTCTAATCTTGGTTTCTCCCTTGTGTACGAGGATCTTGACTTATCGTAGACAATTCTATCATGGATGCTTGAATCCTTCTAGATAGTGTATGCTTGATTTATAATAGTGATTAGCACATTGAGTACTCGAAACCCATTAAATCGATGAGTGGATAATCATTGTAATTTAAATATTTAATAAAACGGAAAGAAATAAAACTTCATATATATTCAAACGAGCTTAGATTGTTTTATTTTCCGATTGGAACATCCTTTGTGTGTGGATTCCAATTGAGTTATAAAAAGAGTTAAATATACCTTTATTCTCAATATCAAGAGTGGAACCTCTAACCTTAGCATACATATTTTATTTGAGTAATTTCATCATTATATTTGTCCATTATTCATCAATTTAATTATAACTTGTGAGATTGTTGTTGGTTTTTGTGAACATTTAAACTCCTTCCCTGAGGATCGACCCCGTTCTTATTGGGTTATATTATTACTTCTCAACACTCCTGCACTTGGGAGTAAAATTCATTTTCTGGACGTGTCAAAAACACTCATCTCATTTGAAATACATACACCCGAATCCTGGAATTTCTTGAACAATCATTAATTGTTTCAGTTCATCCATAACTATTGACAAAAACTTTAACAGGACTGATGAAAAGGATGGCTCACCAGCCGAATCCTAGTGCTCATGCCAGAAATAGCAAAAAGTAGGCAGGCATCCGGTATTTTCAGATTTCATCTACCATCTGATGCTCAGACTCCCTTCTAAATAACATATTTTCAACATGCTTTGTCCAATGTGAGAAAACGATGAATAGTTTCTTATTCGCCGGACAAACATCGAGGGCAATTGCATTGAAAACCAAATCCTTGGGATAAGACTGTTTGTCGAGCATCACGACTCATACTGACATCAATGTAGCATATCCGTAGTTCTTCCCCTGCAAAATAAAAACCGACAATATGGTTTATCGATGTTGCATTCCTATTAGAATTTCAATTAAGAGTCCTCAAACAAACTTGCCCAACCAAAAAGTAGTTGCAGTTATTAATACCATAGCCATGATACAAATGGACTCTCACATCCAAGCAAGATCATAACTGTTTCTAAAGACAAGTCCAAAAAAAAAAACGTGTACATTAGGATTTAAGGTGCGGTTTTAGTGTTCAAGATTTTGAAGGATGATATACAGAACTTTACTAAAACAAAAACATAAATTTTAAATGCAGCTTCATAATGTCTTTTGATTTTCTTTTTGTTTTTCTGGTTGGGGTGAGCAGGTAAAAATATCTTGTGAAAGTGGTCTTTAAGTTACTTTGTTTCTGTGATGCTAACAAAACATGAGCTACCTCAGGTTTTTTCATTTTCTTTGTTAGCTGCTATACTCATTTCTACTGGCATCCAACTAAGAAAATTAATTAAGGAAAAAAAAAATCTGAAAACAACAGTATACAAGACAAACCTTCCTCGACATCACGAAGGGCCTTCAATCTTGCATCAGCATTCTCTATCCATACAATGTGTACATTGGGATCTGTAGTCCAAAATTAGCTAATTCAGTTCCTTTCTTGTTAATTTATTTCCTTTGGCATAAAAGTTTAGGAGTGAAGGCATGCCATATTTTTAGAAAAATGCAGGAAGCAAGATGCATGCAGGAAGACTTTTGTTCTGTTTTATTTCTCCAGGGCAAATACAATTTCTATTACCATTGTATCTATCATTTTATAAAAGTCAAATTTCTACTTTTTCTTCTTTTTTTAAATAAATTACCTCATCTATATTTTTAGAGAACATTATCCTCATGACATACTCCATTTCATAGGGTGAAATTCTATACTCAAAATTACACTTGACAACGAATCTTTATATTCTCATGTCCATTTATCCATGAAAAGAAAACATAATAAGAAACTCACCACAATCGTGATTGTAGAAGGATGGAAGCATATAAACTGCATTTCCCACGGCAATTTCAGCTTCTATAGAAGCTGCAGCCATTGAAAGAAGATCTTCATACGATCCTCCAGCCAATTCAATACGGAAAGCATTGATACGAATTCGTGACAGCACACTAGCATACCATTGCTTGCTTAGGACTTGTAATGTCAAAGATAACTGGTACAATCGGTCTCTTGAAAGAATATAAGCATAAAACCACTAAAGTTGCAAATAATGACTAATCTCTGATGTGTAGAGGATACATGTCATCTGTTCATCCATGATATCTGCCTTTACGAAGGCATTCCTTAGCAGGCCAAAACCCTCATCCATCTGAAAATTCTCACATAAAAATAATGAATGAAAAATGGAAAGAGATGAAATAACTAATAAAAATCATGATCCTGTTAAAAAAAAAAAAAAACTAATAAATATCATGATCCTACCAAAAAAAACTAATTAATATCATGATCAGTAATAGATCAACAAAAAAAAATATTTATTATCTCATTATCACTTCAATAATCATGATTTATAGAAGGTTTCAACAGAAGGTGTCAAGAATGTTTTATAATTAAATAACTTCCACTAATCATGATAGTTTTAGATTTTGAAAAAAGGGTCACTATGGAAATTGAAAGAGAGCACAATGAATCAAATTTCCATCTGGTTATTACCTCCTCTAGTAAGCATACAAAGGTGTAAATACAGGCACTTCTTCCCCGTATACGGAGATGGTCTTTAGAGTAAGTATAGTTTGAGGGTTTTTCACTAAATTCATAAATGGGAAATAAATTCAGGGAAACTTTCTCACTCAAACGAAAAATACATTGAAACTAAAGGACAAGGCGAAAATTCAGGACCAAGAATGATTGCTTTTCAATCTCCCATCACTTACTGAACAAATAAAACAATCAATGCAAAGATTTCAATGATCTAAGATCCCTACGAACATATTCTTTCTATTTCTAAAAAATTCTATTGCCACCATTATGAAAACTCCATGTAAAGTTCTCACCTGTGAAATCGTCTCATTGGATAAACTTGCTGGTTGAAGTATGTCAACAAAGTCAGCAGATGCAGCTCCTGATATAATCATACAAGCCAATCGCTTGGCAAGAAGAGGATATTTTAAACCTTGGCTCCTTCACAAACAGATAATTGAAAGAAAGATATATAAATATTAGATACAACAAATATTACTCAGATACTTTAGTTTCAACAGCTATGGAGAAAAATCAAAAAGGAAGAAGAAGACAAAAAAAGAAAGCAAGAAAGAAATTATTCTTGCATAAGAATACAAATTGCTGTTGGTTTCAAATATCACATACTAGAAGGTAAAGGCAGTAGTCTCCATTTATAAATACTAACATGAACGTAAACACCACCATCCAGTTGAGAAAGATAAATGATGCAACCGCTGCATCAATAAGTAATCGAATTGGTTCTTTTGTTGGCAATAAATCCCATAAAGATGAACAACTCTATAAGAATCAAATTATATTTAGTTCAATACAAAAATTTAAAAAGTAATATATCCCTTAAAAAGCTGAGGAGCAGAAGAGCAAAAATCAGCATATATTATGATAAACGGAGATGACAACAGTGGGTCCATTACCTTTCAAGCAAGTGAAATTAAAAGATTTAGAGAAACATCCATACCGGCAATAGTCATGAAATGCGGACCAATCTGCTCTGCTCTCAACATCATAAAAAACCTGAGACATGTGAAAATGTAAACATAAGTTCACCAATAAATAAGGAAAAAAATTACTCAATTTCAAACCAATATTCAATTAATCAATGTCAGAGCTCTTCATATTATAATATGTAGTTGATATTATTTTGTGGAAATACTAATATCAGAAGCAAATAAATAGATAAACAAACAAATCATCACTCATAAACATTTCTTAGATAATAATAGTTGTACTAATTGAACTGTCATAAAAAGACATGACGCCTAAGAATAAAAGGAAGTTCTTGCTAGATGCACAACCTCTTTCTTTCCTCCACCTTAGAAACGTTCTATTTACATTCTTTCTACTGTTGATTAAAATTGCAAATAGTCACAGAAAAGCTTGTCAAGGTTCTCAAGCTAATGCCTTGTTCCTTTGTAACATAATCTTCCACAAATTGATCAAACATAAACAAAATTGTACTCATAAGTATAGAAGTAAAAGAAACCAATGTGTACATCTAATAAATTAACTTTTCCCAAGTCCCTCTACCATTATAAGTTCCTCAAGTCATTTATCATTATAACATTTTCTAATATAAACATTCTTAAATTGAAATTCCATTCAGCAACAAATTGCACTTGCGGGAAGAAAGAAAACAAACAACGTCCTATTCATAAGTTCCTCTACCGTTATATTTCCTCATGTTCTTTAACATAATTTATAACTACATACGAACATGTCATGACAAGAGATGACTAGAGGACTTAAAGAAATGCGATAAGGTACAGCTAAACACACCGATATATATTAAGTAGATAATGTTAGCTAAAGGATGAACGCAATCAACTAATTTTACAATGTCATAAATCAATATCATGTCTTACATATCACTGCAATGAATCTCTTCATAATTACTCATTTAATCTCAACAGCAAGTTTCAATTTCATATCTAGTTGAGCCAACTACACCATTTGTTGGAAGTCGGCACTATTGAATGATTAATTTGGAAGAGGCACTCACTATCCATGGAAATTGAAGCATGAACATACGTGAACACGAAAATTTTCAATTTATGTGGGTTTTAACAAGTGTGCCGACCCAACTCAGGGCATGGCCTAACTACAAGCCTCTTAGTCCACTCACCACTCAAGTGATGGTATTCCGTATTCCATAACCAAATGATAAAAATCCACAACTAAAACATTATAGCGTGCAACCTAGCATCAAAGTTAATTTATCCAAGTGAAGCAAATTCTTAGACAACAAACATCTCCCCAATTTGCTTCAGGAGCATAACTTCAAACAGTTGGTAGATGCATCATTTCCCATAAATTATTATTCAACAAATAAGTAGTACCATATCCAAACCCCAACAAATATAACAATTAATCAACTGTTGAGAAGCCATTCATGCACATACATTATACATAGATACACATATAATGCATTTAACAAAGGAATGAAACAAACCCAATATAGTAGTATACCTTGGAATTGTGTTTGCAGTGTTCACTGCAGAAAAGAAGATGGTGAGCTTGAAAATGATGCGAAGTGTTGTTGTTTGGAGTAATGTTTCTGAGACAAAAGTAACAGACAGTGTTAAGAGTAGAGAGAGAAGGGTGAGTTAAAAGGGGCTTCGCAGTGTGGATGAGTTGGCCGGCTTCGATTCTCCGAGTGGCGAAGACGCCTCGACCAGCTGACTCGGTGATCGAGACCCGGATCGGAGGTGGGGATGCTTGACTGGGTTTCTGATGGTGAATTGCGGTGGACAACCAGACCACTTGATTCTTCCGGAACCGGGAAATCCAACGGCTCATTTTTCTTCTCAGGGAATCAAGTCCCCTCCCTGCTTTCTTTTCTTTTTAATTATATATATATATATATATTATTCATTTACATATTTTTCTTTGTAATGATTTGATTTTTTTGATCTTGACCAAAAATTAAGTGAAATGCTACATTTTAATCTCTTTCAACTCATAATTTGGAAGTTATTAGATGACTAGAATCATTCAACAAGAAATCACCGCACTCATTCAATCGACCATGTATTAGTTTGACGATATAAATTCATTCAATCTGACAATGGAAGAGGTCAATATCCGAAGAAACTCATAAACATACAAGATTAATGTAATTAGTTATTGAACAAGAATGATGAAAGAGAGATAAGCTGTCTGTTTCAATGATATATTTGTTAATACAAAATCCTTTTTGAGGATGAAGATTACAGAAAAAAAAAACAATGCAAAAATATGAAAAAACTTGAAAAACATGAAATAAGGACTATCCATTTTTCTAGTCCTAGCTATACCAAAAATAAAGCTTCAGCTTCAATCTCTAGTTGATATGTATGTACACACAAATGAGGATCACCTATTTCAGTTAACAACCAATTAGCATAACCTTAAAAAGATTATGGTCCATCAATGCATCGGTGACCTCCAATCCAGATTCTCTTCCGGATAATCTTTCTGTACTTCTTTAGGAGGAATGAAGCAATCGATGGAGAGACCAGCCACGTTGAATGCAAGGTCATCGATACTCCATATCTCCTCCATCCGGGTGATCGAAAGTCCTGCCTTTAGGTTGTCTCCGAATCTTGTGATGATCACACTTGATTGACCGCCATGGGCTATCATCACACCCTCCACACTCCTGTAGTCTTCGATTTTGGTAGCCATTGTCGTCTCCCAGTATGTTGGTTTTGTTCCGGGTGACTGAATTCTAGTTAAGTAGGAGTCTTCTAAATACACCAGTAGTCCACTTCTTTGGCTGAAGTAGCCAGATATAACATGCTTGATCATTTCTGCAGTGCTATCACCGCGATCAGCCAACTCCGGTTGATTGGCAGACAGTTTCAACACAAAGCAATCGGTACCCGAAATTCGCTTCTCTCCCATGTACTGAGCTGTGGAGAAAACAGCTGATACTGCAATAGGATCTAGTCCCTACATATATGAATCACTAATCAAATTATGTTATCTGGGCAATGTTCTTTTACTAGAACATTGTCTAGTACTACCAAATTCTATAAGATAAATGAATAATTGAATTGAAATGCCTTTTTTTGTATTTTTATCAAAAATGTTCTTGTTCTGACAGAATGTGAGCTAATTGATACCTATATTTGACAAAGCATCTGTTAAACAAGATCTGGTATCTTACTGTCTTGGCAGATTCGATCTGATTTACAAGTAAAAGTAGGTATGAACACAGACCACTCACATTCAGTATCTTAAAGAAATAAACAGACACTACCCAGATCAACCATTTTAAAGTAGAATAACACCTAAAAAGTACTTCCCAAAAAGCACTTTGCAAGTGTTTTTACAAAAGAGAATTTAGCTTGAAACCTTTATTTATTTATTTTTTTTACAGGAGTCACAAGTCACAGACCAAGATCTAAGTTGGGTAAGCATTATTGATACTCTAAAAGGTAGTGAAACGTGGTATCAATAATTATTTATGTAAAGTCACATGAAAGATACAAAATTTATAAAATGCAAAAGCAACCATTCTGACAAAGATACTTTATTTTACAGGATTTAATTAAAAGGGCTTGCCTGAAGAGCTCGCCGGAGAGGACGCACACCGCCTTTGGCGGCATGCGCGCCGAGCCAAGGCGTGTGGCGCCAAGCCACATTGCCATCACTGCCAGCCACAACCTTGTTCCCAGCAACAACTAGCTCGATCAGCCACTTATTAGGGACCATTTGCCACATCACAAAGCACCCTTTTTGCCAAACTCCTCCGGGGGCTCCCGCCACCGAGCCGGTTGAGCCGCCGCCAAACTCATCCCCCATAGCCATAGTAACTTTCCCAGTTGCGAAAATGTTCTTGACTCTGCCTTCCAGTTTCCGGCAACCAGTTGCCGCCGTGAAATGTTGTATAATGTACTGGGCAGAGGAAGATACCTGTTAAATCCCATGTAATTAAATCTCAGTGAAGCTAGCTACTAACAACCGATGCATTAAAATGGACCCACACACAAAATGTTAACCTGATTACTGAGGGTGGTTTGAATGGGGTTGTGGAGAGAGACGGGAAAGAGAGGACAACCGAGGACGCTTAAAAGGATCTTGATGTCTGATTTCTTGTTGAAAACGAGAGAGAAATGGGACTTGAGCCAGTGCTTCCATGAGTGGCCTTTCTTCGAACAGTTGGTGGAGTCTTCATCTTCGTTAATGGGTTCTTCAGATAATGTTGCAAGACGATTCATGATCTCATCTATCTTTGTCTCAACTCTCAACTCTCAAGCCTCTGCTTCTTCCTTTGAAACAGAGCAAGAGAGAATATATCAGACCAGAAAAATACTCTAAACTAACTCTCTTTTCCCTAATCTACCTTTTTCCACACGCACTTTCCTGCGCGTGCTTACACGTTCTATTTTTTTTTTAATAAATTATTATTCCTTTTTTCTCTTTTAAACTGGTTTTCGATTCCATTGCATTTTTTAAATGTTATAAAAATAATGAGAAATTATTTTACTTTTCATAAACCTAATTGATTCTTTTCTCTTTTTTGTCTTGCATTTTCTCTTACTATAATATTCAATTTTACGATACTTTGATCAAATCTTTGAATTAATCACTTGGTTGTAAGTTAATTAGGAAAAAAAGGATTAATTACACATATACCCTTGAGTTTAAGCGAGATTGCACACATATTCTACTTTTTTATTTTTTATACAAACATTCTCTACAGAACGTTGAATGTTGTTATATATAATTATTGTTGATTAATGTTACGACGTGAAAAGTAAAAGGAAAAAAAATCCCCCTCACTTTTTATTTTTAAATTAAAAATATAAAATTTGATTAATTAATTATAAATAAATAAAGCTTCTTGGTGATGGCTCCACCGTCATAGAAGTTCTTCCTTTCAAAAAATATCTAACTAGAGATGGTAAAATTATCCATAGATATGGATATCCGTAAAAATCAGTTCCATTTAAAACGATGATTGATACTATTATTTCGGGGACGGCGTGGGAATGGATGTCATCCTAATATCCATTTTATTTTCAGGGATCGGTATGGATATCTTCTCCCCATCCGGATCCATTATAGATATTAATATTTTAAATATATATATATTTATTATGTAATTATTAATTCTAATTATATAAGTTATTGTTAATTTTTATATTTGAACTTTATTAGATGTATTTGTTTCTCTTTAAATAGGATAAAATGTATCATTATGTAAGTTAATTACGTTTTTCTCTTGTAAACTATAAAAACTTAAAGTATTTTCATAGGATACGGATATAAACAGAGCGGGTATGAATATCTCTATCTTAATTAGCATATTATCTGAATCCGTCCCGTTGATTTATAAATGGAGATGGATATTGGGGTATCCATACCCAATCCGATCCATTGTCATCCCTACATCCAACTCTAATTTGTGGAGGAGACTCCAATGTGGTGGAGACATGGAGGGGACTTCACTATTAGTGGAGTTATCCCTCTTTTCCTTTTCTATTGTAGTAAATTTCTTAATTTTTTTTTAAGTTGTTAGTTTGTTTTGTAATTTTATTTGTGCTAGATTAGTAATTTCAAAACCATTTGAGTTTGTTTCGGGATATATTTTTATGAATAAAATGATGATTTGAGTTAGTTTCACGGTCGAAATTTTTCCATGTCTTAGTGGAGTTATCCCTCCAATTAGGGTTAGATATTGAAATTTTCCCTTAAATTAAAAAGCATTAATGAGTTATTGAAATGCACGTGAGAGTGGCGCGTGGGAGTAGTGGAGAGTAGATTATAAATTGGTTAAGAAGAGAAGGAGCTTTTAAGGGAGGCAAGCGCAAGAGAGGTGACGTATCCACATCCCTCTTTCCCTATTTGCAATAATGACTGCTCTCTTCTTTTATTTACATTTTTCAACACTCTTATCAATTCTCTCTTTGACATTTTTGTATTTTCTTGTATGATGCCTTAATATTTGTACCTTCATCGAGTAAGAATTCAATTTTGTATTGGATCAATTTATTAATTTATTCATAGTTGGTGTGACCGAGTTAATTTTGTGTGCAGCCTCACTTATTATGTACTTTCCCTATACTCTCACTTCACCCATTCCATTAATTCTACCCTTTAAAAAAAAATATTACGATAATTTCAGATTCGGAGAAAGATAGAAACTTGAACCCATAAATCTACGGTGTAGGTGTGAAAGAAAAACCATTATGCCAACTCTGTCTTGCCTAAATAATACCTTATTTATAGAAAAAGGGGAGCAACAATTTAGAATGCACTTATAATATTATGGCCCGTTTGGCATACCGCATTACATTGTACTGTATTATTCTTATATAATCTTATATTCGGTGATATTTTGTATTATGTTGTATTAGTTTGTATATACTAATACAACATCTCTCATCTATATTAGCTAATACGACATGCACCGTATTATACCAATTAAAATATAGTAGCTAATACAATCCAGTGAACAGTGCTTCAACTATCAACCATTAGATTCAAATGTTTCAGTTTAGTCAAAGTCTTCTTAAACTTAATCAATAACTCACAAGTCTCGTTCTAATTTTAAAAGTTCAGTTCGATCTTGAGGAGAGAAAAAAACTTTATATATATAAATTCATGAACTTTAAACATTAAAATTTTAATTAAAAGAATTTCAACACCAAAACATGTAACAATAAAATATAACACAAAAAGTTAAAATTTATATTTGATTATCATATAATATATTATATATCAGCCTTTAGGATACATGTTAACAACTAAAACACACTATCACTGCATTAATTGTCTTATATCTACATTTGTATTTATTGACTTTCTTGTTTTAATAAGTTTTTATGATACATGTTAACATTATCCTATATTATATATCATTACGTATTAAACATCTCTCACATGATAATTAATGAATTAAGTATACATTTTAAAATTAAAAACAATTATTAAGCTTTTTATCTAAGAAATTAAGAATTGGCCCATATGGGTCATGCCTTTTGTATATTGTGAGCATATTACATGAAGTGAATCATGCTAAATAATTATCGGGTTGCGTTATATCGGATTTGCACGGATCAGACTCTGTCTGGGCCGACCCAACTAGTTTACATGTCTAGTCATAATCAATTAAAGTACTTTTTGCTACCATTTTGAACACACTCTCCTGATCCAACAACTTCATAAATAAAACCCAAGGACACTCTAATCTAATGACTAATTGCTTTTAGTCGGGGCCAGTGGGCCAATCAAAAACATTAAGTGACAATTAGATAAACATTCCCGGTCATTATCATCTGGATTTTAAAAAATGCAGACTTTAAAATTTCAGTCACCTGATTGTTATTCAACCCGATAATTTCTAATTAATTAATTTTGTATAGATATACAATAATACAAACACTTGGATACTAATAGAAACATTAATAGCCAACAGTGGCGTAGCTCAGCTAGTAGATAGACGAGCTTGGGGTGGGCAAATGATTCCCAGTTCAGCGGCTCGAATCCTACCAATGGTGAAAGCTTTCAAAAAAATACTTGAATTAATAAATATGTTGTCTCTAAAAAAATAGAAACATTAATATAGAAGCAAGTGACATTCAAACTTTAAAGACAATGCAAGATTGGTGATGGCCTCCAGAGGATACAAAAATGTACAACACAAAGAAGAAGTAGAATAATTGAGGTTGGTCCCAAATGAAAAGAGCTTAAAAAAGAAGCAACACAAAACTGTTGTGAGTTGTGAGTGTATGTAAACAAAAAACTGACCATACATACCCAATCCATAGTAGCACATGATTCATGAAGGAACCCCACTTCAATGGAGGTTGTGTTAGGTCACTTTTGGGATTGCTTTTGGACAATAGATTTTAGTGTTTTTATTTTCAAGTACTCAAAGTGAATATAGACCTTTCTATTGTTATATGTGTTTTCAAATGTCGGATTCATCGTATCTTTCTAGTTTCATATGTGGGTTCTCTAACACTCCTCTTGATATGTGAGTCCGAGTTGATTTTGATTAAATATTGAGTGATAATAGAGGTACCTTTCTAAAACCGTAATTACACCACATAGACACATATTAGTATTTTTTTTTTTCACAATTCCATCATTATCCTTTTAGTAAAGCCATAAAAAAGATTAAAATAATTGTAAATACTAAATATACCTTATATATTATTACTAATACAATATTTATTATTTTGAACATTTTAACAAATATGTATAATTATCATTTGATCATAATATTAACTATTTGTCTTTTCAAAACAATAATATTAACTATTTATTAATTGAACAAAATTAAATATCGATTATTTCACTGTTATGAAAAGCTTAAAAAAATTCAGAAATCGTAAATTTTTTGTTTAAAAACTAAACATAAAAAGAGAGAGCTATTGAATATCATTTTATTTTTTGTTTAAATCTTTGAAAATTACCCGTGTAACACTATTATGATTCTCTAAATCCCTTTTTTAAAAGTCTGATTTTTATGCTTGTTTCAAAAGTAAATGGATTTCTTGAAACTTGAAAGCAAAGTCTTTTCTAATAATGGAGATCATTTTTTTTCTTTACGAGGATGTTGTGGCTTGGAAGGAGTCTTCTCCTATATTGTTTCATTTTTATTAATAATATTATAATTTATAGAAAAAATGAGAAATGATATATTTAGTAAAATGTGGGGTATACTTATAAATTATAATATTTTAAAAAATTAATTTGTAATGACACTAATTTATATTTTCTAATAAATTTACTTGTAGAATAAGCTTCTAATGTTTAATTCCTACAAGGAAATTAAAAACTCATATAACTTATATCAGCACTGATTATTGAGAAGTTTTGACAAGTGCATTATACACTTTCAGTCAAAGTATGTAAATCTAATGGTCCACATCCAACGCACTAATGAAGTTATATCGGTGCATACTGACTTGAAAATTTATATATAAATATATATATATATATATATATATGAAAATTTTCACCTCAATGAGTTATTAGATTCAATTGTTTTGATCCAGTCTGTATGCACTTATCGATGTTTATCCATAATCTATAATCCACATATAATACACTGACGATATTTATATAAATACACATTGAAGAGAAAATGACTATATATATATATATATATATATATATATATGATATATGATATGTGCGTTGGTAAAAGCACCAAGATGCCATTGATATGTGCGTTGGTAAAAGCACCAAGATGCCATTGAATGTGTGTTCGGGTATCTTGAGAACACGGAAGCCCGAATTTGCACACACATGGCAGAAGTGTTTTTCAATGCTGAATTTATTGACGCGGCAATTTACTGTCTTGTCTGTGCAAGGTCGAGAAACCCAGATATTGCTGGCTTAGATTGCTATATGGAGCCATGGAGGCCTATTTGATTCACAAACTGGTGGCATCGAATATCAACTTTGCGTATTAATTTGGATTGCAATTTTGAATAATAAAAAGTAAAAATGCAATTCAATATCATATTTATTTTAATCATTATACATAATTACAGCAAGTAACAAACATATACACAATGCTTTTGAATCTTATGTAGTTTTAAAATACAATTAATCAAATGTTTACTTGATTAACTTGATAGCTAATTATTCTTACAACAAATTCCAAACCAATGAATAAACATAAACACTTTAATTTAGAAAAATGCAGCAGAAGTTTTAAATAAAAGGCAAAGGAGATCATTGTCAATTAATGATAAAGTTGTTTCGGATCGTGAATAGATAAACCTTAAAAAAGTTGATTGCAATTTACTATATATATATATATATATATATATATATATATATATATATAACAAAGGAGATCATTGTCAATTAATGATAAAGTTGTTTCTGATCGTGAATAGACAAACCTCAAAAAGGTTGATTATAATTTACTATATATATATATAGATCAAGATCCTCTGCTTTCCTGATCTAAAGCATTTGAGAATAAGACTCTTTATTTATATCTATTTTTCGAACAATGGCATAACAGTGTAAACGTGAAGATTATATAGATGCAAGTATCAAACAACAGTCTTGTAAAGTATTCAATAAAGTATAATGTACGAGATAGATTCATGATCCACAAAATTGATGTAGAATAGTAAAAGCAATACAAATGCCAAATTGAAATATCAAGCAACAATGTGCTTTTGACATTGGAGAAGACTTAAAATTAAAATCATATACATGAGAATTGGGGTTCGGTTTCAAAGTTCAAACAATAATTTCCTTCTACAGCTGTAACATACAACATTCATGTTAGAGTTTGACAATGAAAACATATACAAAAGCAAAATTTAATGGCAGGAATTGACCAACAACTCATATATTAGTATTCTCTTGACTCACAGTTAACTACAATTGGTCACATTACCAATTTCACCACAAGTAAACTGAACTTTCAAGGTATTTGTGATATGAACTTACATCATAGAGTAAGCATTACTACATCGGGCTGTTGACAATAACATATGGGATCGTTTCCTGGCTACTTCCGATAGCATTTAAACAGGCAGGCTTGGCAGCTCCGTAATAAAAGAATGCCATAATTTTCGACAACTCATCTGCAGTTCTTGTTGCTGAAAAACCGAGCATATGAAAACTTCAGATGATAAGTATTATTATTAGATTAGAAAACAAAAAAAATAAACTTTTCTTAACCAAGAAAAAACAACCTTTTTCACGGTATAAGATCTTTCCAGCTTTAGTGAATATAACCTCTGGGAAGACAGACACTTGTAGAGCAGAAACCAACTCGTGCTCAGTATTCGCATCAACTGCTACACACTGCAGGGTACAACAATTTCATATTAGAAGCAATGAATGTTAATACGAAAAAAAAAACTGAAAAATATGCTGAAGTTGAATGGTTTTACTTACACGTGGCGAAGGTAGCCTGCAGTTCCATATGATGTGCACAGCTTTCTCCAGTTCAACTCGAACTCTTTCATTTTCCTTTGGCCTGCAGAGAATCAAATCTTTTCTTAGATGAGGACATAACAGCACGTCAAATTGTGAAGATAACAGAGATGCAAGTATAAAACAACAATCTCATAAACTATTCAAGACACTATAATGGTCTAGGTGCATAATCTGTAATTAAATGCAGCGTACTGTATGCAATACTATTAGGTAAGGATATGCAAAATGCAAAAACAAAGCAACAATGGATGTGAAAAATGAAGAACTAATGGTAAGGATACCATCTTCTTCTTTCAATTTAAAAAAGTCACTAAAAGCAGGTACTTCAACTTCAATAACATAATACAGAAGTAAAACAGACCTTTTATAGCGATTATGAACAAGAACAATTAAAGGACTGATGTCTTTAAACACAGCCTCTTCCCATTCTGCAGTCTTGATGTCCTTGATTGGACGGATGTAGTTATCATCTTGCCACACTACTTCATTCTCACTATCGGAATTCTCATCATCATCATCATCATCCTTCTTTTTATTCTTAATCGTAATCTTGTCAAAGAATTGGCCAAAGCTGAATCCCCGACCATCAGCATCTTCAGGCCAGTCAGGATCCTCCTCATCCACAACAAGCGGGTAATCAGCCAGAAGCTTCTCCATTTTCTTCTTTTTTTCGATGGGGTCTACCTCCTCCTCAACATCAGGACACTGATTAATCACTTCTCTAATCTTTTGCCTCCATTCACGTCTCTCCTCAAGATTCATAAATGGTTCATCCTCCACATTCTTTTTTGCTGAGGAATAATCATCATCGTCATCATCATCCGAGTCACTTGATTCTCCCCCACGGTCTCTCTGTCCAAGCTTTTCGACCATAGATCTTACTTCCACACTTCTTCTCAAACCACCAGCCTGCTTTTTCAGGCACACCATGTACATATATAACATACATAAATCCAAAATACTTTACAAACAAGAGATTATCAATGCAATTTGAATCAGTATAGAATAACACACCCGCGAAGGCAACTTTAAAAAGTATGATGAGAGACTAGAACACGCCACCTTCGAAGAAGAAACCCAATTGTTGCTTTGTCTTTCACCATAATGAGGAATTTCAACAGCTAATGAAGGAACAAGTTTGAATCTCATCTCCCTGAAAGGTGGGTGCAAATACTCGAAACTCGTTGCCGGTTGTAGAGCCATTTCTCTACACGATCTGGTCCATTGCAAAACAATATATTACCAAACATTAAAAATATACAACATAACATGGAACTATGGAAGCAAGGAAAATAAAATTACAAAAGAAGAACAAAACAAAGAAAAGCAAAAAATATGTCAAAGTATTGATGGGAACCCAAATAAAATCAAAGCAAAGAAATCATTAAAACTCTTAAACCCCAACATTAAATAGCTCTTAAAAGCATTTTTGAACAAGTCAATAATAAATTTAATATTGTTCAATATGGGTATTGAAGTATCAGGCTTGAAGTTGAACATGACACAAAAATTCATTTGTTTTGAGAAAGTTTTCAATTCAATACAAGCAATCAAGCAAAACAGTTACTTTGAAAAAGACCCCAGCAAGGATTGATATATAAAAGCAAATAGAACAGAGCAGAGATTGAAGAATTTTACATCAAAATAGTTTCTTTCTTTCTTCTTCTTCTTCAGTTCTCTGGTTCAGCTTAAAACCCTTTGATAAACCCCACAACTCCTCCTCTGTCATTCTTTTGATGGATAAGGTGATTGAGTGAGCCAATTCGATTCATAAATTATACCCAAATGAAACCCGACCCGCTACTAGACAAACCCAATTCCATATTAAAATTGATGAATACTGTGATCCAAACCCATAATTTGACCAAATAATATTTATTTATTTATTTTTTTATGAATTTTTTTTTTAGATTTTACTAATTTTAATTTTAAAATTTCATATGAATTTGATAATTTTTCAACTATTAAAATTTTGGAAGTTATAATCTTATTGGTATAGATATAGAAAACTTATCATTGAACCACCTCAACTTTCGTCTCGTTAAATTGGTTTGAGAAATGAGAATGGATTTCTTGTGAAAATATTTTTGAGTACTTTTATATCTCACTTTGCACCTAACTTATAAGGTTTCACTAAAATTCAATTAACACATGGCAATTAAATTAATGTACACATGCCATTGAATTTAAACGGTGATTAGATTGATATACGATACAAGCAGAGATGACATAACATATGGACTCATCTAGTCAGTGAAGGTAAAACTACCCAGTGCCTAATATGCAAGCAAGGAAGTTAAAATTCCACGAGCATAGCATATACACTCAAAGCAAATCATATGAGAATTGGGGTTCAACAATATCAGTATCATAAATATCAGTATCATACTTCAAGTAGACGACGGCATCACCCATAATTATGGTCTTGATGAAATAATAGCGGGTGAATTAATGGAATTTGAAGAGGGTAGATAGACATTGCCCTGAATTTAGAATCAAATAATGTTGGTGCTGTATTAATTGATGATGGTTTACTTTGATCCCAATATAAAATGCATTACACTGCCAAAGTCAACTCAGCTTGAACTACAGAGAATAAACTCACATTTTTATGGAAAAATAAAGACCTATCCTTTTTTTTATGGACTATTACTTAGTAACAATAAAAAAAAAATAGGAAATTGAAATTGAAACTGAAACGGTATTGAACGTAAACAGCAACTAAACTCCCTGTGTTAAAAATTGAGCTTCAGCTATTGAAATCCTCACTTTCTACAGACATGTACACAACTAGAGAGACCAAAGCAATCACAAGAAAATTGCATTTTCACAGCAATGATATTACAGAAAACATTGATGCTGTAAAGGCTACTCAATAATCCAAAAAAAGGAACTAAGGCGTGTTCGGCAAGTCTGACTTTGAGGCCTCATGGGAAGTTAAAGATGGAAGGAGCCAAGTAAAGAAGCCAAGTTTTGTTTCTCCCTTAAATCTTTGGGATGAGTACTCAACCATTATATTCCAAAGGTCTCCAACTGTCCATTTCTGTAATAGAACCCACTGAGTCACCTGTACCACAATCTCAAATAAAGAGAGTTGAGTAGCGAGTAATGTATGTTTATATAAGATCATGCACGTCATTTCAATAGCTCTATCGAAACCAGCATTGCACAAACACAAATAGCATAATGACTCATAATGATAAGGGTGGTCTTTATACAGTTATAATGATATTGCCTGGCGAAGTATTGACAGTAGAAAGAATAAGATGAGTACCTGATCCAGGTACTGCAATTCCTTGATGCCAAATTTGTAGTATGAAACAAAAGGTCTTAAAGCCTGAAAGAAAATTTACTCATATTATAAGAAATATGCATTTATGTAGATTTAATTCTACAATATCAATAGCAAATGACTTTTACAGCATTCTTTGAAGCAACAATTAATTACCTGAGAAGCAGCAAGCCACTGAATTATGGACTTTAGTTCAGGATCTCCCCCAAAAGCACCACATCCCCAATTTCCAGTCACAACCCCTATAGAAGAATCTTCATTGTCCAGGCACATGCTGGTTTTCTCATCAGAAATTCTGGGAACTTCATTTAGAGATGTTTCTTCATTTGTTTCACCGTTAGTGGAGGAAGCTTTATGAAACTACAACGAACAACCAAGTTAATTATGGAAGATGTGTGTAAAAGCAAGCTCAAAGTAATCAAAATTAAGAAATAACTTCATATAAGAAAATTAGACATTTTGAAATAAGATAAGAAAATTTTCAGAAGAGACTTGTACCAAAGGATCATTCCTGGATATATCATCTCTATCATCAAGTCCTTTGTCTTGAAACACTCTCTCGTATTGGCAATATTTAGATTGATCAATAAATCCACAGAATGCCTTATTTGTCTCCCTATTGAAAGAAACAATTTGAAGAGTTAAAAATTTCAGAAACATAAATAAATAAACATTACATAACTAGAATAAAATCTACACACAACATTTATACAAAGAGTCAAAGAGATGCATAAAACTCTCATGGCCTTTTAATTAGGATGCTGATCTACATGATTCAATGTCTGTCTATATATTGCCTGGACCAGCAAAGCCTTGTTTTACCTTTTGAACATCGGTGCCATATATCCTATCAATTCATTATTAGCTAATCCTTGTCAAATCATCCCATAATTATAAATTCATGGTAGGACAAGATCACAACACTATAACATGTACATTGTCATTCTTCATGCTAAGAGACTTATCCAAAAACTCAAGTAAAATAAACTCTGTGCATATGACATGTCACATGTATGCTACAGCCTACAGTTAATTTTGGCCAAGAAAAATGAACACAAGTTCCACACACTACAAACCAGTAGCTCTGATTAGTATCGCCCACAGTAGTATTCTCTGGGCCGATCAGGCGATCACACAAATTAACCAGATTTGAGAACTTCAACTTTAGAATCTTAAGATCTCAATGACACTAATTTATATTCTCTGATAACTTTACGTTTCTAAGCTTGTAGTGCTTAAAAACCAAAATTTACATACCGTAGGAGGAATCCGAGTTTATATTGCTTCATCCCAGGTCGGCTTAATGCATCTATAGCGACAATCCTGGTCTTACGTCTGCCAAAAACATCGACATCCCTTTTGTCCACGTGATCACCAGAATAACGAAATGAAGAGGCATACCTACAGTACTTAAAGGTATTAGATCAGAAATCCAACTGCAACATAAGTCACTTAAAAGCAGTTCTTTGTACTTACACATGATATGTCAAAACTTCTATAAAAATTAAAGTTTTGTAATTAGGAACTAGTAATGAAGCACAAGAATCCAGCAAAGGTTAAGTTTTATATTTTCAATGAAACGATAATAATCAAGTAAAAGGTTTTAGAAGTTCAAGGAAAGTAGATTTATAACTTTTTGTTATAAAATGTTATTAAAGATATTTAAAATAATTACTTTTGAACCGGATGAGGCACAACAACTACAAAGGTAACCTATGTATTACAGTTGCCTTACTTAACTTTTGTAGACCTACTCATAACATGTCATAATAAAATCTGTACAATCACAATTTTATTGTATTCATAAATTCATCTTTCCTAGTTAAGACATGCATCACTGTATAAGATTTTTTAACTAATGTTTCATATTTTATTTATATTGTTCATAAATTATAAGGAAAAAAAAATCACCTTTTTGGCAAAGCACTATTTTAGTTTCAAATAAATTTTTCACCAAACAAAAATGGTACTTCAAAGATATACACACAATTAGAAGAGTCCCAAAACGTTCATCTCAGTGAAACTGCTCCAGCAAGAAGCAGAAATTTCATTATGACTACTTATGATGTATAGATCAGCTGTTCAAGCAACATCTGCTTCATACTTTCATTCAATTTTATAACATCAGCCAATACTTAAATACAAGAAACAGATAAAGTTGATATTGCAACCTATGATGTTTTCTACTTCCTTAGGCTCAGGTCTTGGTTTTCTAGTTTACTGAGTAAGACTCACCCAATATAATTTGAAAATCTTTCTGCACCAACAATCTCTATAGCCTCATTGTCTGCCATGGAAGGCAAGAAAAGCATCCCAGCAATTAATTCTGGGTTGACCATGAAACGGATCTCTTCCTACATAAGATGATAATGACAACAAATAAATTAAGAAACTAAAGATTCTATAGTTAAGTGAGAATTCAAGAAAACATTGGCCCATGTGACTCATGAGAAGGTAAATATTGCACACAAGCACAAGCAAATTCAACGGGAAGGCATAGATGCAGGAGAAACATATATGATATATGTGGAAAAATATAATTTTGGAAGTGGAAACAAAAAGACCTTCTTTACGTTTTTAACCAGAAACTATACCTGTACACAACCCCTGTGAAGAGTGCCACCTCCAATATACTTGTTTGCAAAATCCACTTCAAGAGCATCGTTAGGTTGATCTTCTAGCAAGCCTGAACCGTGAACCTACCGGCAATGGAAACTCACTTATCTACAACTGAATTATGACATTAAACCAATTTACTCATCATATCAGAATAACTTGAGTTAAATTAAATTACCTCAAAACGGCAAAGAGGCAGTAAAGATTTGCTCCAAAAGTCGGCCTCAGGATAAGACATACACAAAGGACGATGGTCCAAACGAAGGACTTTCCGCTCAAATGAGACAAAGCCAACAGGCATACATGAGGATATCCTTTCGAAATAGTGTACGATGCATTTTATTTTATGTTCTTGATTTTCACTATAACTTTCATATAGACTCCTGAAAAAAATGCAAGTTTGACAGTTCATTCTAGGTTCAGAAAAACTAAGAAGGAAGTCAAAAGGGTCAACAAGATGCATCTGATAGCACATTATTTTATTCATATACAGGATGTATAGGATAGCTCATCATGATAGTTATTTACAGGATGCATAGGATAACTTAAAAGGTCCACAGGAGAAAGCTTAAGGTCACATACGCAAACAATTCATCAAAGTTGATTGTTGGAAGATAGTTTGCACCTCTATTAGTGACCGGGAACAAACAAAAGAAAGAGCATGCAAGAAGAGCACCAATCAATTCCTGAAAAGCAACATTTCTGCTATCAAATTTATGTTCTACTAAGAATAAGTAACCTGAAAGTCAAAAGGATTAAAAAAAAAAATACAGCAATGAAAGGTGGTTAAGGACGAGGGACAATGTCCTATAGTATGGTGGTGTGTCACATGAGACATAGTTTAATCATTCTCTAATGTACAAAATTTTGTATCATTTTTGCAACATAGTAAAACCTCAAATAACTTCTCCTATTAGACTTGAACCCATAGCTTTAGCAGAGTATTGGAAGATGAAGGAATGCCATCCACCAAAAGTTAGATGCTCTACCATGTCTATGGAATTTAGTACCCCACAGGCATTCACAAAGCTCTTATAATATTTACATTGGTAAAAAATGAAAACCCCTTTAGCCTTAGCAGTCCCTTGATTTAACAGTGGTATGTTGGTATAATAAGTAAAAGTTATCTGCTTGCACACCAATCAAACAACCCAATTCAATTTGTCAAGGTTAGATTAAGTATATTTTTTATCCTCTGATTTACTGATATCTTTGGACAAAATATGTTGCAGTTCAAGCAACTCATTGTTCTCATAATCTCCTTATACTAGTAATCAAGAAGATTTAAAAACAAAATAATCATAGTAGATTTTCAATGTTATGTCACTATTCCATCATCCATTTTGAGTTTCTGCAAAGTTGGCATGTAACTGAAACAAGGACTTCATAAACTACGTAAACACGCCGTATTCGAATGCTTAAAATAAAGTAAATCAAATAAACAGATACCTGGCTTAGAAACACTATGCCTACTTCTTGTGAACTTAACAAGTGGAGAGCAGTTCCGACACTATATATTCCTTCACCAAGAGGATCATCTGCACCTTGATAGTGATTCTCCAGTAGAGAGGGCAACCTCAACAGCATATTCGCCATTGCCGGTACAACCTCTCCAAACCACTTAGCCGCTTCTGCCCGTGACATGAGCTGCATAAATCCTCCTCATTTAGCTTCTTTGATAACAATAATGTCTCTCCATAACTAGCTATGAGTTGATAATTGCTTCAATATGTTACGCATATCCAAATCATCCACAAAATAGCGACAATGCTATGATCAAGGAAGTAAATATCGGTTTTTTATAGATATATCAAAGGTCCAAATTTATGTAAATATCGCTAGAATTCTGATATTTCCACGATATTTTTGATAGCGATACCACCAGAAATTCAAAATCAAAATCAATATATTTTGTTTTTATCTATTTAAATTCTGTCTATTGATACCAACAAATAGACATACCCAGATGACAAAATCAAAATCAAGTGATTGACTGATCTAAAAGCAAACCCATTTACCTCATCAAAGAACAGAGCATACCCATCTGGAGCAAAATGAGCTAGAGGCTCGAATTGAGGGAGGGAGCTCCTGATATCAGAAATGGCTACCGATAAAACCTCTCCTGAGTCGACCTTGCTGTGATGGGGTCCTCTGGCGAGTGCTTTTAGCGCTTCAACGACTCTGGAAGGCCAGAACAGAGTCGATGATCGAACTAGCAATGGCAAGTATGGTAGTATTGACTTAAAATCTTCCCTGCTCTCCATTCTTTTTTACATGTGCATGCATTTGTTGTTTGTGTCTTTGTAAAGTTTTTCTATTTAGATTGTCCAAGAAGAAGAATAATTGGAGTTGAAGTCAAAACTTGAGCGGAGGTTTTAAAAATTTTATTTAAAGATTACCCTACATTGTTTTGTTATTTACATTTTCCTATTAATATATTATAATATTTCAAATTGGCCCCCATGACCCTCAAAATTTGAGCCCCTGGACTAATGGGTGACCGGGTAGATGCTTTTCCGAAATTCCCACCATCTCAATTTGTATGCCACAGAAAACAATGCATTCTAATAAGATTCTTCTGCTTAAATGGTTAATTATAACAATCTTCTGATGATCAACAGTCTTCTTCTTTTAATTCAGCATACACCAGTCTGCAATCATGTACACCAGAATATTGCACAGAATTTTTTATTTCTTAAGTGTAGGGTTTATCAGCAAGTCAAAGGTATTAAGGTAAGGACTTATACAACAAGTTATAAGATCTCTTACTCTTTTAGTCTTTGCCTCTCTATCACACACACAGTCACAGTACACCAGTAGCTTCACAAATACAAATATGGCTTTGAACCTCAAGACTCTCGTTAACCACGCCGCTCTCTCGTCCTCTCGTCAACTCTTTCATGGGGTTTCTCCAAAACCCACTTCCATCTCCTTTTCACATTCTTCTTCTTCTCTCCAAGGTTTTTTATTTTTTTTATTTTTTTTTTCTTTCTAGTTTCATGTTACATTTTAAAGTGGGTTTTGGATTTTACAGGATTTGGAACTCAGATTGCAACTCAGAGTAAGCACCCTTTGTCGAATCAACAAACGGAAGCTGTCCGCCACTTGACTGGATCGCTTATCAGTAATGAAGGTCTTCGCTTTGCTGTGGTCAGTTCTTTTGATTTCACATTCACATCACATGTGTCAAAATTTCTTCTTTTTTGTTTTTCTTTGATTTTTTATGTTGATTTTCATCTGGGCAATTCGTATTTTTCTGTGTATCATCAAGGTTGTGGCAAGGTTCAATGAGATTGTCACGAGGCCGTTGTTAGAGGGAGCTTTGGAGACTTTCAAGAGATACTCTGTTAAAGAAGAAGACATTGATGTATGTAGTTTATATGATTCATTTTATATTTGATTCCACTTTTTTTGTGCTTGCCTCTATTAATCCCTAACCATATCATCATACATCTCTCTGTTAATGGTTGTCCTAGACGTAAGTAATAAAAATGTAGCTATCCACTCTTGTCAAGCCAAAATTCGGTACATCTTTTGCCTGAAAAGATGTAAGAATTAGAAGAAGCTAAAGTTAGATAACACCTGAAAAGAAAAATAGTCCTGTAATCTTAGCATCGATGCATGGCTTGATCTTGGAGCAGTTGATGTTATAATCTTTGGTTGGTGGCACGGTAGATGCATTGCAAAATATGTTTTCATGTCTTGTAATTTTTAACTTGGTCTATGCATTGCTGAACTGCTGCTTGCCGAAGGCCTAAATATGCCGGCCAATGTGTCAGGAAGTTAGGCCTTTTAATCTGCTCTTGTCAAGTGAAAGTTGGATACATTCTTTTGCCTGCTACAGATCAGGAAAGGAAAGCAGAATAAAAAGAAGCTAAAGTTATATAACACTGGAAAAGAAAATAGTCCAATGAACATTGCTGCATCACTTGAACTTGGAGCAATTGCCATTATAATCTTTAGTTGGTGCCACAGTTGATGCTTTGCAAAGCATGATTTTATGCTCTGTAGTTCTTAACTTGGTCAATGGTCTATATCAGAGAGAATTCGGATGTTAGAATGATCATCCTCTGATCCTCTTTACTTTCCTATCAGGTCGTGTGGGTTCCTGGTAGTTTTGAAATTGGTGTTGTCGCGGATAGGCTTGGGAAGTCTCGAAAGTATCATGCAGTAATATGTATTGGCGCTGTGGTATGATTTCTCTTCTAATTCCCTTTAAAGATATATTCTGTTTTAAGGTTTTCTCTGGTCATTAGGGTTTGCTCTTCACTGTACTGTTGGTTATTAAATACTTGTTGGCGGTTCCTAATCCATGAAACCTCGTTTGTTGTTAGTAGATAAGAGGTGATACTACACACTATGATGCTGTAGCTAATACGGCTGCATCAGGAGTACTTTCTGCTAGCTTAAATTCAGGTTGGTATGGGTGCTTTGTTTTGTTTTTGAATTGATTTTATTTTCCTTACAAGTAAGCAGGTCCAGTTATGCTATTTCCTAATCCTAAATAAAATCTAACAACACAAGGATGCATATGTAAACATAATATATATAATACCTTCAATATTCACTTGCAGCATCTTGTTTGTAAATTATATCCTTATTAGCATTTGATTGCTTTTGAGTACATTCATCTTGATTTTCGTGTAGTTGTTTTAATTTAAATTTGAGGGAAAGTTTTCGGTCAAACCTTTGAGGCTGTGGGGCGAGGTGTCCACGGTTCCGGTTCGGGCCAGTTTCGGTTCCGTGGACAGCTCGAACCGAAACCGAACCGAAAAATTTCGGTTTTGGTTCGGTTTTTAACCGCCGGTTTGGCAGTTTTGGACGGTTTTGGACGGTTTTTTTTTTTTTTAATTTGTAAACCGCCGGTTTTGGACGGTTTTTGGGCGGTTTTGGGCGGTTTTTCCAAAGGTTAAACCGAAACCGAACCGGCTTCAACTGGTTTCCAACCGGTTTTGTAACCGCCAGTTTCGGTTTTCCAATTTCGGTTTCGGTTTTTAACCGCCGGTTTAACCAAACCGTGGACACCTCTAGCTATGGGTATATATATTGAAATACAATTTTAAATATTCACATGGATGATTTATGTTATATTATATTTTTGAAAATGAGTTCCTGTGTCACACTATTCAACACAGATTTATGTCAAATGGTGACTCAGGTTTCAAATTGTGGGGGCTTGCCTACCTTTATTTTGATTAGAGCACTTATAGCACCTAGTTCTTGTTGATATTTGGATTTTGGAATCAAAAGAAAATGATCTTATGATGAAAGGTTAAAAGTGTAAAAGAGGGGTAGGAGGTCAATTCTTTCGCAACAAGGGAGGGATAACAATTGCCGTTGCCATTGCTACAGATAATGGTGCTTCATTGTATCCCATTCTTCCTTACTCACAAACTTAAGTGTTGAAACATCTGTAATTATTCTCCATCTATTTATCATTTACCGCTATGTATAATGATGAATTTGAAACTTAGTTGATTCCGCATCAATAACCACCTTGCTGTCTTTAACAATCCTATAAATGAATCTTAGTTGATTGAGGGCTATCGTTCCTTTGCTTTCGAGTGTTTTTATGCACGGATAATTTTCTAGTCTAAGAGACAAAATGGGATCATGAACACCTGTAGAACTACCATAGGTTATTGGATGACACTTGCCATAAACGTTTTTTCTTAGCTACTGCTTGTGGCTTACTGCCAGAAAAATCTTGCTAGCGTGCCCTTGGAAGGATAGCCAATGAAAATGTTAGGAGTTATCTTTCTTGCTTAACCTGTTAATTCTCAACCTTTTAATACAGTAAGAGGGAAAGTATTGTACTGTAGCACATCAGTATATTGGTGTTGTTTCTATACTTCAGTTTATATTTGGTTTTATGATGAAAATTGAACTGTTTCTGATGTCCCTGTAGGTGTTCCATGTATTTTTGGTGTCCTGACTTGCGAAAACATGGAGCAGGTAAAGTCATAATACAAGACTTCAAAAAGTAGCATTGAAACCAAGCTGCATCGAAGAAAGTCTTTAGATTTGGCTTCTTGCTGTTAAACATAACACCTGACTGTTGCGTTTTATGATGATTGCAGGCTATGGATCGAGCTGGTGGTAAATCTGGGAATAAGGGTGCCGAGGCTGCTTTGACTGCTGTAAGTTGATGTTGAAATAATGATATCATAATTAAGTAATTGTTTTTCAGTTGATGAATTTATCAAATGACTTTTTTAAGATGGTCAATTTCACTCTTTTTTTTTTCCTGCAGATTGAGATGGCATCTTTGTTTGAGCACCATCTGAAGTAATGGTTGCACCAAGAAGAGTTGGATTCAATCATTTTCTTGCAACCTTTTTATTTTCCTTGGAAATGGCCTGTTCAGTTGTGGATTACTAGATTACATATCTAAACTTTACGATTGAAACCGGCACAGTTTTGTGATTTGGATGTCATTTGAATTCAATAAATTTTTTGGCACATCTTTCATTTCCTGTCTCTCATTCACATTTCACATTCAGGGTTCAGCTATTATACAGGATCTGTATAATTGCTAGGTCAATTTCCAGTCTTCAGATTTCAATCCCTTCAGACTTATTATTTTTTTGTTTTTGGTGGTTCTCTCCGTCAGCACATCTATTATATTCTTCAGGGTTGTCTTTTTGTTTCTTTATGCAATCGAATTGACACGGTTGTCTTTCGCTGGAAAATGGATAATAAATCCAAATCACATGATTGTATTCTCAGGACAATGGATTATAGATTCAATCGAAATGATTGTCTCCAGGTTTCCAATTGACATGGTGGGTATCGGATGTCATTTGGATTTTGGATTTAACTTTTTATGATTGAAACTGGCAGTAGGTATTTTGATATATTTGAATTACTTGGCAATTTACATGTTCTTGTTTTTGTTGATTTTCCAGAATCTGGGGTAGCTTTCTTTGAATTCATTGGACTTCACATATTTGAGGTAATTTCAATGTGGAAAAAAAAATCAAAACTACCCCTATAAACATTAGGTATTTGTTTTTAACCGCCTACAAAAATTTAACTATTTATTACCACAAATTTTGACAATTGCCAAAATACCTCGTATAAAAGCACTTCCCAAACCCTATCGTCTCTCTCTCATCTTACACCAGGCTCGAAGGTGTCGTTGATACCAGCGTTGCCAACGGTGAGGTCAAGGTCGCTTGGGAATCGCGAGCGGCGAGCCCGGTTGATGTTGTGCATGGGCAGTGCGACAATAGCGCTGAGAGTATATAAAAAAAGAAGTGCCTAAGCATGATATTACTGAAACATCCCTTTAGGAGGATGTTTTAGTAATTTTTTCTATAAAGAAAATAAAAACAAGGTTTTTGAAGGGAAGTTTCAGTATTTTCATAATTTTGATTATGGATCGAAAATAAATTTTGAATTATGGTTATTAATGGTTAAAATTTATTATATAATTAAAAATAAATTCCTGGTTTTTTTTTTTTTAAACAATTCTCATTCTCCAAATTCTTTTGTTGACAATTCTCATTTTATATATTCTTCCGTCACTATTATAGTTATCAAGTTGGTCTTGACGTTTTGTTGAGACTGACTGATGCATGAAAAAGCAATATTGAAGCTTTCATGTTTGCCGCCCCATTTTAAGATATTTATCTTAATAAGGAGAAGATCTTGAGTGCACGATGCACCTTGCATCGCCCATCCTGATGTTGCCATGTCAGTAAAAATACTGACGTGGCAGTATCAGAGTGAACAATGCATTGTGCATCATCTTGCACCCAAGTTTTGGCCCTTAATAAGATATTATATTATTATATTGTCTCACGTAGAAGTTTTTCAATTTGATAATTCAAAGTAAGTGACACATCAAATCAAATTATTACAAGTAACATCAAATTATTATTCAAAGTAAATGACAAGTCAAATTATTTTGAATGTTCTTGATGGACAATATGTCATTACAGATTAGTCCTAAAAAATAATATGATTATACGATATATCTTTAAAGGATATTAGTAAATAGAATAAATGTTCTTAAAAAAAATAGCACATAAGTTTAATATATATATATATATATATATATCGAAAATAATGATGCATGTGCCCACCATGTTTTTTAATATATAAATTGAAAAACAAATGCTATTTACCATCTGTTTGCGGTAGATAGTTATAATTATTAATCGTAAAAACATTTTTTTATTAAAATTATAAGATTCTCAAATGAGTAATTAAACTAGCATGTATATGTGGTACTGGTGACGACTAAGGAGAGGAAGGGCCTACAGAGGCCCATAGTCCTCATCCAATAAAATTTCTTTTAATATTTAATGTACACAATTTAACAATATGTACTGTATATACAATTAAAACCCCTTTACCTCACTCATTATTTATATTTATATATATTTTTTTTAAGGATGGAAATGACTGAACCCACAATCTCGTATAAGGTATAAGGGGTTTATTACTGGATCAATCTCATCTTGTCTGGATACAATTATTTTATCCATTCATTAAAAAATTGGTTTTAGTTAATTTTAGTTATTACCAAACCCCAACCAGTTTTATTTATTTATTATATTTTTTAAATTTCAATTTATTTATTTAAATTTGTTGGTTGCTATTATAAATTAATTTTGCTTAATAATTGTGATGATAAATTTAAATTATAAGAAAAACATGTGAATAATTATTATTTGACTTTATCAATGTATAATGACATTTTAAATATTTTTATTAATCATATTTGTTTTTGTTTATTACTGTTAATTGTAGTTTATTTTTCATCATGTATTATTTTGATTATATGGTATGTATTACATTTGGTTTTTTTTTAATGAAAAATAATTTTGAATATTTAATACCTATTTTTTTTTTGTTAACTTAATAACTTCTTTTATTTGGAAAACCTTATTTACAAAACTAGAATAAGATAGCATTTTTTTTACTGGGAATAAAAATACAAGAGAAACCTAATATAAATACCCAAAAAGTAGAAACATAAAAATGGTTAATCAAATTTATAACGTAGTCATTTATAAACATTTATAACCATTGTAGTTGAATAATTTCAACTTCTTAATATTGCTTCATCAACATATATTTTAACACCCAAATGATCGGTGTATAAGGGTGAATGAAACTTAAGCTCAATTGTAAAACAACCGATAAAATTTAATAATTATTTTCGTTTGGCCCCCCTATAGCTAAAATCCTGGCTTCGTCTCTGATTGTTGATATCGGACATTATAATATGAATGATTAATGTGTTGTCTACTGATTCTAAATATCATCTTAGTTTTTTTTTATTTTTGACGTTATTGTGTTTATCAAACTAAAAATATAATACATTGTCTTAGTGTCATTAACAAAATGGTCAAGCTAAATTAACTTAAATTTATAATTTATAATTTTGACTTCAACATCTCAAACACTCATGTATTTTTAATCCAATTGTTGAGATTTGAATGCATTTACAACTCTTAGATTAAGAACACATGGGTGATTGAGATGTTGAAATCAAAATTTTAAATCACAAATTTAAGTTGGTTTAGTATGACCCTTAACAAAAACCCTCATGTCATACAAATAAAAACCAACTAAAATGACCTAATGATATGCTCACAACACGTTCACATTTACATCATGAGATTGTGGATTAGATTTATGTCATCTTTCTCAAATTTCAAATTTATTATAATAATCGGAAAAAATAAAGATAAAAAATATTTTAAAAAATTGAAAGAATTTGACTATTTAATATTTATAATGTCCAAAATAAATTAATTGGTTAAGAAACTTTAATTGTCATGTCCTTTAAAAAAAACTGTAATTCATATGAGTATGTACAAAAAAATAAACTAACTCTTTCACACATAACTGACCATTAACAATACAGTTAATGTATTATATAACTTTATGTAGCTAAACTCGTTCAAAATATTCTAATTAAATTGACTACATATAAAGTCTGGAATAAAACTTTTCCGGCTTGAAAATAAATATAAGTTGCTTTTAAGAACATTTTTTTTAAATATAAATTTAGAATTATACTAACTCTCTCCCACATAACTGACCATTAACAATACAGTTCATGTATTATGTAACTTTGTGTAGCTAAACTCGTTCAAAATATTCTAATTAAATTGACTGCATATAAAGTCTGGAATAAAACTTTATCGGCTTGAAAATAAATATAAGTTGCTTTTAAGAACATTTTTTTTAAGTATAAATTTGGAATTACCATCTCTCAATGTTTTAAGGCCGAATAATCAGATTAGGATTCTTTCCCCCTTTTTTCTAGACGTTTATAATCAATGACACCTAAACATAACTAAAAATACATTGTTAAGATTTGATCACTTTTTTTAAGCAATTTGATCATTTTTTTCTCTCTCATATAAGTTAGTATTTTAATTACAATTAAAAAAAACTATAAAAATTATGGTAAATGAGAGGATCATAACTCTAAATAACCGTAACCGCCTCCCATATGGTATTTATATATATACTAGATTGCATCTCACACGATGTGTGAGAATTATAAAATGTAACGCAACAATAATTTAATGATTTAATTTATTAGTCTAAGATATTAGATGCATTGATGATGAAAAACAATCATGGGGCATTTCTCTAGATTTATTTTTTTGACATCTCCAATATAAAATTAATCAATGATCAGGTCAAGCCATCACATGTGGTATGTTGAAACTCTGTGATAATATATTATTCATCAAGCATTAAAAGAAAAATATATGATCTAATAATAGTAATAATTCTCATTAAATATAGAAAATCAACCGTTAATTGAAAAACAAAAAGAAGAGTTGACAAATATAAAACTGAAGAGTTGACTATAATTTTTTTTTTAAACTAATAATGGTCAAGTCTTGTCATGTCGACATGTGGCATGTTAAAGCTATAAAATAAGATAAAATAATTAATAGTATAGGAAAATCAAAAATCAGTCACGTAATTAATGGGATAATTAATAGGATAAAGATTCAATTCCATAACTAATGAGATAATTAATAAATTTTCTGAATGAACCAAAAATAAAATAAAATAACTTATCAAATGTTATATTATATATATATATATATATCACAGTTAAATAATTAACAATACTTTAAAAAATTAATTAATACAAATTTATGGTTTGTTGGAACAGAGAAATTATGGCTTGTCTTTTAATCTTACCAAATAATGAAATACTTTTAAAAAATACTTAATATTTAAAAATCAATTGATTCATTATCCTATTAATTATGAGATTGCTTTTTGATTACCTATAGATATATGATTTATGGAAAATGATTATATTATTAAAAGTTATTAAACTTAATAACTAATTAATAGTTTGGTAAAAAAAAATGAATTTATGTCTTGTCTCTTAAACTTACCAAATAATCTAATAGTTCAAAAAAAAAATACTTAATAATTTAAAATCAATCATGATATTGGTTTATAGATATTATTCACTATTTCATTAATTACGGGATTGCTTATTGATTAAAGGAAAAATATAGGATTTAATGATAGTAATAATTTTCATTAGATTTAGAAAATCAACTGTCAATTGAAAGTTAAATATAAAATTGAAGGATTGAATATATTTTTTTTAAAAAAAACTCATTAACGGTCAAGCCAATTGGCTCTAAATTTTTATTATTTATCCCATTAATTATGATATTTTTTTACACTAATTATGGGATTGACTCTTGGATTTTCTATACTATTAATTATTTTATTCATTTCTTATTTTGACTTTAGACTTTTATTCATGATCCCATTGATTATGGGGTTTGCTCTTAATTTTTCTATACAATTAATTATTTTATTAAATTCTTATTAATCTCCTATAATTGAGTCACACTTTGACACTTGTTATGTTGTGATGAGCTTTGTCATTAAATTCATATAAATTAAAATCTATAAAATAATATAATATACATAATATATCTCTATAATCAATAGCAAATCAATGGCCATTCCCATAATTAATGAGAAAATGAATAATTTTCCTAATGTTACCGGTGTACAAAGTTCAATGTAATTCTTACAAAATATATATTATTTATTACCATAAATATAAATATATATATATATATATTATAAGTGAATTTCATATATTATGAAAATGAATATATCAAATTGAATGTAATAATTAATGTTTACAACGTGTTACCATTAATAATTGATCAAAAACTATTATTTTAATTCTTTGTTATGTTATCATAATATCATTAATATATTTTTTGAATTTATCATTAATTCTATAAAAAAAAGGATTACCATTGATTTTGTATTACAATTGATGTTTTCAAAAATATTTATTTATTATCTATAGTAATAGTTTGTCTATCGAATCCATCGTTCATAAGTACAAAGCACATCATAAGTCTCAATCGGTTCATTGACTTTCTGCATTGGTGGCGATGAACAGGATGCTAACCTTATCGGATGGTTCTATAGCAAACTACTTAGTGGACAGCTAACTGAAAATCCAAAACCGCCAAAGTTAAAATTCCATAATCAATCCAAAATTACATTTTTAACAACTAAAGTGTTTTCACAAAAAAAAAAATTATTCAACCAAATATTAAAACAAAATCCGTAGAAATTACTCTCACCACCTAAAGCCATCAAATTCCCTACCGCTTGTTTTGAGTTTGCTCATGAGAGAGAGTTAATAGGATGAGATGGAAAAAACGTGAGATTAAAAAAAACAAAACAAAAAACTAAAAGATTAAAATTATTCAACTAAATATTAAAAAAAAAAATTATGTAGAAATTCCTCTCACCATCCAACGGCATCAAATCCTCGATCGTTTGTTTAGAGTTTGCCGAGAAAGTCAATGGAATGAGATGAGAAAAAAATATGAGATTTTGAATGGTTTTTATAGAGAAAATTGAGGGATATGAGAGGACATAAATGAGAGAAAATCCTCAATGAGACGGTCTCATATTCATTTGGTAAAACCGTCCAATAAGATTGCACAATTTAATAATTTAATAATATATATTTACGTTTTTGAGGTAAATGATGCAATCTCATTAAGACAATCTCACTAAAAGGATATGAGACCGTTTCATCGAAGATTTTCTCTATAAATGGTTTAGAGAGAGAAAAAGACTATATCATCGGTTTAAATAATTTGAAGGATGATAAAAACTAAAAAGCATGAACCCAATTATTAAGAGACCAAAAAAAAGTTGTATTATTAATTTGTACCCGATAAAGTCTCCATATATGGAATACATTAATACGACCTAAATTCGAACAACTAAGCAGTAGCATGTTATCATAATTAAATAAAATAAAACAATGAAACATTCACATGTACTTGGAGTATTTGTGTTCCCAAGCCTTGTCGTTTAAAAAAAAAAAAATAAGAATGCCTTGCTGTTCTTGGTTTGTCAAAACTCAAAACCAACCATATATAGTTGTTTATTTAAAATAGGCCACTTGATTGTAACGCACCAAACGAGCAATGCATGTGCTAGCAGCTCATCGGCATCGCTTTTCATAATTCTATAAATAACCTCTGCACTTGATCAAAAAAACACCACTGGTCCACTACTCTCTACTTGCAACATACCTTTTCATTTTCGCAAACACCTGCAAATCATTCATGGTTGAGCTTCTCGATTTGATCCCGGGTTTACCCGAAGAGATCGCTCTTGACTGCTTGACCCGGTTACACTCTACCAATCACCCACTCGCCACTCGAGTCTGCAAAACCTGGCAACACCTTTTTCACAGCACACACTTTTACCTCCACAGAAAACGAACAGGTCACACCCACAAAGTTGCTTGTTTCGTCCAAGCACTTCCGGTCAACTCCGCTTCCGATGCAGTCAACGTCAAGCCGGTTGGTTCCTCCAGTTATGGAATCACCGTGTTTGACCCACTGAATCAAACTTGGGACCGAATTGACCCAATTCCCAAATACCCAAATGGGCTTCCTTTGTTTTGTCGATTATGCAGTTCGCATGGCAAGCTTGTGGTGATGGGTGGGTGGGACCCAACGAGTTACAGTTCTGTGAATGACGTTTTCGTGTATGACTTCACGACTCAGAGTTGGAGACAAGGCAAGGACATGCCGGAGAATCGGTCTTTCTTTGCATTTGGTGAGTTAAATGGGCGGGTTATTGTTGCTGGAGGGCATGACGATTCCAAAAACGCATTGAACACGGCTTGGGCATATGATGTGAGTAAGGACCAGTGGAGTGAGTTGCCTCGGATGAGTCAGGAGCGAGACGAGTGTGAGGGTTTGGTTATTGGGTCGGAGTTTTGGGTTGTTAGTGGATACAAGACTGAGAGTCAAGGTCATTTTGAAGGAAGCGCCGAGTCGTATAAGGTGGGGAGTGGTGAGTGGACTCGAGTAGAAGATGCGTGGAGATCGAGTCACTGTCCGAGATCCTGTGTTGGGCTGGCAAAACATGGCGAGTTGTTTGGTTGGATAAAGTCGGACTCGGATTCGGATCCGGGTATCCGAGTGGGGACCTGCAGGGTCCAATTGGGTGAGTCGACCTTTGTGACTGGATCCACTCACACAGGTGGGCCACAAGAGTTGTATTCAGTGGATGGTCAAACCGGTAAATTTGATAGGTTGGATGTGCCTGATGAATTCAGGCAATTTATTCGATCTGGTTGCTGTGTGGAAATATGAAGTGTGAATGTTTTTGCATTGAAGTTAAAGCTTCTGTTTGTACAAAATGGCTTATCCATAATCACGTATCTTAATGCCAATGTTAGTGTAGACTGTAGAGCACATAATTCAATAATCCTCAAGTAGGAGCTTAAACAAAGATAAAATATAATAAGATGCTTGGAACTATATTAAAGGGTGCATACAACTCTTATCAGAACACTAGATTTGTCGACCACTCACTTAATTCCTATGGAGTCACCATCACCAGTTCAGGAAGTTATGAAGTTTCGACTGTTTATTATCAATAATGCGAGCTATGTTAATTATTTCGCATTGACATATCTCTGAGAGGAGTAACTCATCTAAAGTAGTCAAGGCTCTGGCTCCGACTCCTGCTTCTGCTTGGACTCCGGCTGCGTGACCCGTAGGGTGCCTTAGGGTAAGATCCCTCTCTGTGCCTCCTGTCTCTTGGTGATATAGACCTGTATCATAGATTTACGCATTTCAGCTTTTCCCCACCTGAGCATACATTGCAACATGAGAAGTTCCATACCTTGAGTATCCCCTTCGTCTGGGGGAAGGGGAATTATAGTCCTGACTACGAGAATAACGTCGTGCATGGCACGGTGATTGAGAATATGAAGTGAAGACCGCCTACGATCATATGACTGGCCCCTAACAAGTAACAGCAGTATTTTCAAATGTCAAAAACATGACCACCAACCTCTAAAACCCATGATAACTAATTTCACATACACACAGAATTGTAAAGAGGATGGTTGCTCGCAAATCACAATTTATCCTCAATGGGTCCTAAATTTGCTCCTAAATTTGAATTTCACAAGGAATTAGGAAACAACCCCTTTGATGCGCACCGTTTTATTATATTTGAATTTTGTAAGGAAAAAACCCATGTGTGTGAGAGAGGGGAGCTTTCACAAGAATTCACTTTGTTTAAAACTAAAACATAAAACAGAATCAATCGACACTGTGACCTACCTTGAGTCAGCAAGTTAAGAACTTTTCAATTTAACAATGTTATACGGTTAGGAGAGTAGCTTATGATAAAAAAATACACACTTATGTAAAAACATCTCCAAGTTTTATTTTGTTTAGGTAACGAGAATAAGAGTGAAAGTGTACACAAGAATGATTCTTTTGTGTAGTATCTAAAATAGACCATCTACTGCTACTGCCCTATCTTATTGACAGGGTCAGTAACAACAAAATACCAAAGCAATTGCCAATTTTACAAATAACCTAGAATAAACACTCAATTACTGCTCATACAACAAAGAGAACTCCTGAAAAGCTTTTCTACTAATATATAAGGATTTATACTCTAAAATGCCAATTAACTATCATTCATCTCTATGATGAAAGTTAAATTAGTCTAAATAACTTACAATAAAGCCATAGAAATCATTCTTACCTAGAAGGTTCTCTTGCCCTCATTTCTGAAGGTTTCTTTCTGTTTTCCTCCGCAAATACAACAGTCAGTTCTCGGCCTAGAAGTACACAACCATCCATATGATATTTAGCATCTGCAGCATCAGCCGGGTCTACAAACTGGACAAACCCAAACCCACGTGGCTCCCTGCAGCATACACATTCTAAGTCCCATTGAGATAAAAATAAACAAACTCATATAAATACTTTATCTCAGAAGCACTTGCTATTAGCCAAAATTATAGCCTGATCCTGATTCCAGTGTGATATGGAAGAACATAATAAGCACAAGCCGATACTTCATACAATTCAACTAACAACAATCATGCAGCGGCTAACCTTGTAGGAGCCACAAATTTAATTGAGTTGATATTCTTCAAGACTTGAACTTCTTCAAAATGTATTCAAACCCAACCTCCTTCTCTTCTTGATGTACATTAAGATCATCTAGAACAGTATCTCATTACTTGAAGACTTGAAGTTGTCTTCAACAGAGTACTCTTATTACTTCATTGGTTTCTTCAACACTTTCAATAAAAACACCAAATTCCCATAAACCAATTATGTATAATACAGAAACATCCCGATACCAAACATTGATGTGAGATGCGAGGAAGACAGACAAGTTGACATTATTATTCAATGCAGAGTTCACTATAGTGGAAGAAAAACTATTACATGCAAAACAACAGCCTGACTTACCCAGTATGATAATCCCGAGGCAAGTAAATGTCTTTCAGACGACCAAACTGGCTGAATGGTCCACGCAGATCTTCTGGCCTGCAGTTTACAAACATCATTAAGTTTTGATGGAAAACCTACCAATAGTGCATAAAAGATAAATATAAATTACTTATCTACAAGCATAAGTTTTAAGCTAATAATTTGTTAAAAGCCAGGCCCACCATCTTGCCTTGTACAAGTGTACAACTGCTGATGTTTGGTTTTGAAAGCATCAAGCTAAAAATAAGAAACATACTTACAAATAAAAATATAACAAAATGCTAAACCTATAACATTCATATGCTATATGAAATATTGCAAATATGTGAAGCACCAAAAATTGGAACAACGAAAAACCATATCTGCATTGTGATAAGGGAAATAGCAGGAGAAACAAGTTCAGACCTACAATCATGGCGAAGGTTGCGAACTAGAAGACTAGTAGGAAGATCTCTACCACGACCTCCATAGCGACCCCTAGGGCTGGGGCTGCGACGTCTCCTGCCATAACCCCTTGGTGGGGAGGGACTGTAACTGTAGCTTCGGCCCCTCATTTGCACTCAATGTTAAAACCTGTTACCAGCAAGGAAGACACGATTAAAACCAATTAGAAACCCATGTGCATATGTGCATACAGGGCTACAAAACAATTCTGACAGCAACAAATCTGATGTAATAATGGCTTGTAAATTCCTGACAGCTTGCTCGTACAATCAACACAAGAATCCTTGATGAAGCAAGCATAACTGAGCACGCCTTTAAGTTCACAAGAACTGACAATCCCAAGCCATTCCCATCATTTTACCAACAAATTAACTGGTAGGTTTACATGACAATTCAATGCACAATCAATAATAAACAATTTGGTAAGAGTTTTTTATTTTATTTTATTTTAAAAAGAATGTTAAAAAATCTGCATGAGAAACCCAATATTAAAATTAAGTGAAAGCTCTATAAATTCTACTAATGTCAATTCTGTAGTTGAAAAACCAGGGAAGCTCATCTCTTTGAATTCAGTTTTCCTAAAACGCTATTTTACCTACAGACGTCTACTTTCAACAAAAGAAATGGTCAAAAAAACTCTCATAAAACTAAATGCGAGGTACTTTAAAAAAAAAATACAATTAGAAATGAAAGCAACATAAATGAAGCATCGAGCAAATCCTTTTAACATTGCCGTGCTATACTAATCTCTACAGATACTGTAATTTGAAATTAATTTCTTTATAATAATACAAGAGTAATAATAACACAAATACAATAACTGATTAACTGATAATAACAACAAAATGTTTTTTTTTCTATTACCTGTAAATTTGTGATCAATTGAGACAGATCATCGTAATAGAAATCACAAACAAAGATGAATTCCACACATAACACGCAAAAACAAAACAAAAAAAAAATCTAATTTGCACCCAGAAATCCGAGAATTCGTGAAGAATCTAAATGAAAATAAATCATTACTGACATACAGAGAAAGAGAGAAACCTAAGGAGCACGAAATTCAGAATTGGCTCTGTATCTGTTTTGTGTCGTCTCTTCGTTTTCCTGGGTTATGTTTTGTTAGATGATTCTGGAATCTCGTGGTTAGGTATGATTTATGAAGAAGTACCTGCTTCTCATATTCGAGAAGCTTCTCTCGTTAAAGTTCACCTGATCCAGCCGTTGATGTTCCAATTTCTTAAGTTAGTTGCCCACGTAGGCCTGCCATTTGATATTACTTTGGGGTGCGTTTGGTAGGGGACGGGACAAGAGATAACAGGATTGTTCCATATTGCGTTTGTAATGTTTGGGAAAGAATCATAAACTGGATTGTTATGCATTTTGTATGGTTGAAATATGACGAAACAAAATGTTCAAATGACTAGAATGCTCATATTGTTCTATCTAATGTCTGTTACCCCATAATAATAGTAATAAATGGGACAACAAATTAGTATTTATACGATTTTATTAAATAAATATATTTATATATTATATTTAACAAAAATAATAATACTGTGATTGAAATATATTTTTAATTAATAATTTTACAGACTTATTGTTGACAATTTTTATTTTTTTTTACAATTTCCTTCTTGGTCACTTCCTTGTTAATTTCATAGAAAAGATTCAATAGTATGCTATAAATAATTTCCATATATTCTGCTATATCTCCCATTCCAACAAAGGATATGGCTGTGAGGAATGCAAAATAGCACGTTGACTTAATTCCATTACTCATACTTATCAAATGTTTGATCATAATTTTCATTCAACCATTCGGTCTCAAGATGGTAGGCTCTCACCATCTCTTTCATCTATAATATATAATCATGTAAATAACATCAAGAAAAAAAAACATTTGTTATAGATAGCTGATTAGTTAGCATGGAACTATAAATAAAATCTGGTAACTCATCAACAGCACAAGCATCCCATCTAATTGAAAATAAAGATTTTCGTTCACAACCTGATAACATATAATCCATGACACTGGCGTGTACAGAATTCCAACAAAATATATGCTTCAAACATATTTACAAAATAAAATATAAAAGTGTTCACTCCTCCATAATTGCTTTCACGAAATCTGACTTGTAGAAGTCATTCAAGTCATTCCAAATGTGCAACTGGTTTGGCTTATTTCCAAAATACATCGCAACCTGTATCACTTGCATACGATCAAGACTCATAATCTCTAGCTCAACACCTAAACGGGTCATTCCATGCTTTTTTTCAAAGACATTGGTGATGTCGCTGTTGTTTAACTAACATTCATCTTTCTCTTCCGATTTGATGTTTGTTCTGTATTTGGGTCAGAGGAAGCAGAGGCAACATTTGAGGGAGTAGACAAAGGCTAAGTGAAATCAGATGTGTCTGACTCTTCATTTTCCAGTCCCATGTGATCAAAAACATCTACTGTGGATTCAGCCATACTACATGTTGCTCGATTCCAAATATTACTACCAGTTGTTTATAGTGTGAGAATGGTCTATTAGCTGTATTATTCTTGTTGGAATGTTTCTATCACACAGAAAAATATATGTTAGAACATTAAAACTATTGTATATATATATATATATATATATGTTATAATAATAAAACTATTAATTGATTATATATAAAAAGAGAATTAATATAACTACTAACCTTCAAGTATTCCTCTAGGATTTCAGGACTGTCGACAGTAACACATGTGTAAGTGTCATTTGAAACGAACCTACTTGTGTTAAGCATATCATATGCCGCTGAATATTTATCTTTCATTCGTTTCATTTTGTTTTGCACATGTTTGCCGTTATGGTAATTTTTTCAATTTTTTCACGCATCTTTGAAGCAACCTGCTCATAGGTACCCGACCTAAACTACCAGTATCGCATCTACAACCATCAGCAACAATCCCTTTGAGGATGGTAATCATTACATCCTCTTCTTCAGGTGTCCAATTACGTCTATCCAAGGTATCGAATTTTCATATCATTTAATAAATTTTAGACCATAAAATATAACTAATGTATAGATCAATAAAGAGAATAACAACAACAACAACAAAATATTTTATCAACAAAGTTTAACAATGTATAGATCCTCTCAAGTTCAATAGACAATACAAATGTTCAACAATAACAAAGAAAAAAAAACATAAATCTCTCAAGTTCAACAATAACAAAAAAAAAACAAAAATATCTTAAGTTCTCATTGACATGCAAGCGTTAAACATCTCTCTGGCTAGATCATCTCTCTATTGACTCCATTCATCGCTTCCTTCAATGACATCAATAGATTCTAATTCATTAGGTACGTCTCCCTAATAGGCAAATCATCAAGTGTGACTGGCGTGTCTTCCTCGTGATCAATATCCATGTACAACCTAATAAAATTATGCAGCAAAGCACAAGTTATGATCATTCGCCCATGAAATATAATTGAATAGAAAGAAGGACTTCGTAGTATAACCCAAAGTTTCTTCAAGAGACCAAAACACCTCTCAATAATATTTCTAGTTTGTAAGTGCTTCATATTAAACTATTCCTCGTGATTCTTAGGTGCACGGTCAAAGCCTCTCAATTGCTGTAAATGTACATAGTACCTCTATATGGTGCAAGAAAACCTTGATCCTTGGTATACCATGCATTGGCCAAATAATAAATAATCTAGTCAAATTAATCAATATATCTTGTTAAAGCTAAATAAAAAATCACTGTAATACTCAAACAAATAAAATAATGCAAGGAGAGTGTCATAATTTTAAACAAATAAAATAGTAGTTAATTACATCAATTACTATTTAAGGTTACCTACCAGCTCAAAACATTGAATACAAACTTTTATAGAAAATCACAAGTCTATCTAATCATAATTGTTGACAATGATTTTTGGATTACGTAAAATAGATCACGCGGCACACAAAATACGGTGAATTAAATATCGAGCAATAAGTCAAAAGGAATAAAAGACCAATCAAACAAGATTTTATGTGGTAAAACCCCAAAGTGGGGAAACGTCCACGGTTGCCGGGGACGACGAGAAAGAAATCCATTATCAAGAATGAATATTACACACTCAACCTTCCTTACTCTCCCCAATCTCTCACAATACGGTAACACCAGTTGATGAGTTTTTATGGCCTATTTATACATGCATAGATCCTCAATTCTTGGAGTACAAGTAAGTGAAAGGTAATAGTAAATCAATAAAACTCTGAATTGTATAAGTCGTACAGATTTTCTTTCATGTTTTGTATCGGCGCGTTCAAGTCAGATTAGGTCTCTTTCTGGATTCTGATAACTATAAGGAAATCTGTTTCCTTATCAAAGTATGCTTCTTGAAGTCTTATTTGAGGAAGATTCTTCTTTACATACTTGAGTCGTAATAACGCTATCAACATGCCAAGCATCTGAACTTATCTGGACATTGTCCACGTGTCATTTAGTCAACCGTCTTCCAAACCCGATTAGATCTTTTTCATCCCCGACCAGGGATATTCACCGGATCAAGTAGCTATTCCCGATCATTCAGGTTTCCCTCGATTGTCTTCATACTAATTCGATCAATTTGATTGCCTTGGTCTGGTCTTTCCAACTCGACCATTTAAGTAACTTTGATCAGTATTGTGGGGTTATTTTCTGATCACTTTAGGTTGGTTAAATTTAGTCGACATTTGTTGACACGTCGCTTATTGTCCCCGTGTAATACGACGTAAATGCTGACGTGCCATCTTTTCAAATTACACCATTAACAATAATCAATCCATTTTACAATATATTTTATTTTAGAAAATATGGGAATACTTTTATAAAATCTATAACATATTTTAATATTCATAATCATAAATCATACCATTATATGAAAATGTACATATTTTATTAACATAAATACATGAATTTAGGCAATAACAACAACAAAATATTTTATCAACATAGTTTAACAATGTATAGATCCTCTCAAGTTCAATTGAGTTATGATAAAGTTTTAAAGTTATGATATTCATAATCATAAATCATACCATCTATTTTGGTCAGGACAAAAATCAGGTCAGAAACTGTGATTGCGCACATAACTGACTCTCAAACATGTATTAATTTTGGGATCATAGTTTGCAAACAAATGCAGACCTAATAACCCAAAAAATGACCTAGCAAAACACTAATCAGGATAAGAAAATCACACTAGAACAACATAACAAAGCCATGAATGGAGAGGATTTAATAAAATCTTTGAACAATTGATTACTTACCTTATTTGATCAAAGGTAAGAAAAATTTCTCAAAAGACATGTGATATGTTTTTTCTATTAATTGCAATTATTCAATACATTGTATAAGTAGTTTTAGACCGATGTTTTAATTTTTTTGGGTATTATCAATTTAGTCCTTAAGTTTTAGTGAAAGATCAATTTTTTAAACGAGTTTGTTTTTTTAGCACCATTGGTCCTTTACTTTTTCAAAAATACATCAAATTGGTCATTTTGACTCTTTTTTAACGGTCAAACGTGACTGTGAATACATATTGACCATTTTACCCTTCGTATTAAATTATTGAATGAAAATGACGCTTTTGACCTCCAACATTTTACAATTTCACAATTTTACCCATTTGGATTGTCCAATAAAAAATTGACATGTGTTCCTAAAATAAATAAATAAACAAATTACTTAAAAATTATATTATAAAAGAAACATAATAACATAAGTGATAACATAAAAATATTATATATATATATATATATATTAAAAAAAATCTAAATCTTACTCCACCGTCCATCTCTTAAAAAAATTGAGATCGACGGTGGAGATCAAAACTAACAAAAAACATTATAAGAAAACTTAAAAGAAATAATTCATTCCTTATAAAAAAATTTAAAAAAAAAACTGAAAAGAAAAAATAATTTAAAAAGATGTTGAAGTCTCCACTCTCCACAAATCCAAACTCTGGATGAAGTTTGGATCTCCATCGGAAGCATACCCGGTTTGCTACCGGAGACGGCGAGGCCCTCTAGAGGCCACCATCTTCGCCGTCGAGGCCCTCGTCTCTGCCATCTATTACGAATAGAAGAGGCGTGATTGTTCGCTGTCGAAAAAGGCGATGGCGTGAAGCAGTCGATGGAGGCGGCGATGGAGATGAACAACGGGAAGAGGAGATGGACGGCGACCGTCTATAATTACGTTAATTACGGAGATGGAAGGCGATGGTTTGGAATGATGGAGACCCAATCGATTTTTCAATGAGTTTTTATTTTTTGGGTATAGATTGAAGATGGGATTTTGATTGATGAACCATGAATGTGTTTAGATCTCGATTTTTTTTCTTCCAGACACTACAAGCTTCTTCAACTTCCAACAAACACTACAACATAGTTTCGAGTTTCTGAACTCCCATCTCCTGCTCAAGCAAAAATTTTTTTTTTGGAAACAAATTGAAGATGATTTTGATTGATGAAGGTGTGTATGGATCAAGATTTTTTTTTCCAGATTATTTCATTTTTTTTTCCTTCCTGTAATTGGAGTTGATTGAAGAAGAAGATATATATTGTTGGTGAATGTGTGTTTGGATCTCGAATTTTTCCAGATTATTTTGGATAAAATTTGTGGATTTTGTTTAAAGGATTATTGATTTTTGGATTTTGTTTTAGGGATTATTGATTTGTGATTTTCTTTTGGAATTGATTGAAGAAGAGAGAAGAAGATATAAAAAATGGATGAGATTTGTGGATTTTGTGTTGGATTGATTTGTGATTTTTTTTTTGGAATTCGATTGGATCTCTCTCAATTTGATTGTCTGTTCAAGAGCAGCAAAGGCAATCCAACAAAAATTAATTATTTTCTTTTAATTTATAATTATTTATTACTTTCAAAAAAAATTATAATTTTATATAATTTTATTTTGTGATTTGTTTTTATTTTTATTTTGTGACACATGGACATCTTTTTAGTTTAAAGATGAAAATAACCTTGTAAATATTAAGTTTGACTGACTGTTGACTAACGGAAGGACCAATTTGATGTATTTTTGAAAAGTAAAGGACCAATGGTGCTAAAAAAGCAAACACGTTTAAAAAATTGATCTTTCACTAAAACTTAGGGACTAAATTGATAATACCCCTAATTTTTTTTACCAGTCAACATATTCACTCTGTCTTTATTTATCCTTATTGTCAATAGAATCTTAGTAGTCAAGGTAAAGTTTAATCTAATGGCATAACTAGCTAAGATTAGGGTTATTGTTAGGATTTTGAGTTGTGTTGGCATATTCTATATCAAAACGAAATTTTCCTTTGTATTGATTAGTTGTATAGGATTCATGGTTTATCAAGCGGAAGTTGGACAACATGTCAAACAAAGTGATGGCTACAAAAGGAACAAGCTTTATTGCATATAAAAGGTATATATAGACCTTTTTCCTCTTGCAAGGCATAGACGCACACACACATTGCATTCATATGTGTCTCTGCATCGTTGTGTCAAATAATAGACACTTATTTCTTTCTTTCTTTTTTTCAACCTTTAATATGTTTATTAGAATTATTTTATATCTTGGTTATATTGTCTTGGGTTCAGCACTTCTCTTTACCAATTATGCCAAAGACTCCCCCAAGAATTCCTACACTTACCCAATATTGTTAGAGCTAATGTGGGTGTTCATAGTCTGACTTGGAATACCACTATAGCAGCCTACACGCGAAATTATGTCAATCGGATAAGCAACGACTGCAAACCTTGTTTGTTATGAGGGTCATTTAATGAGAACCCTTTTATATTGAGTGGTTCAATATACTTCTCAACAGCCTTTTCAGTTTGGCTTTCTGAGAAGGAAAACTATGATCCCAAAAATAATACATGTATTGATCAGAGTAAGTCTTGTGGGGAATATGTAAACATTATCTCGTCAAACTCAAAATATCTTGGATGCAGTAGTTTGTTGTGCAAGAATGAATACATCGGTTTCATCTATTGCAATTATTACCCTCACAGCAGCTATATTGGTATAATCTCATGTCGTTTTAAAAGCAATCTAACAGCTTTTCTACCACCTTCAATTTCTCATAATCCTCAAGTAGTCCCACCAAATTCTAATTCTCTTGGCAAAAGAGAGAAGATAATACTTGAGGTTATCGTAATAGCTGGATCAACTATAATAATTATTGGTCTAGGAATTACATTGCTTGTTTTAAGAAAGAATAAAATGAGAAAATGAGAAATGAGATGTTTGATGTGCGTTTGGGTGAAGAATTTTTAAATGGAATAGGACCCAAAAAGTATTCATTTTAAGAATTGGCTACTACAACAAACAACTTCGAAAAAACAAACAGGCTCGGACATAGTTGTTCTGGGCAGGTGTATAAAGGATTTTTGAGTGATTTGAACAATTTTGTTGCTGTGCAGAAAAGCTTAAAATTTTGTAGCAAAGGAAATAAACAATTTGTTGCAGAAATCAAAATCATCAGTCTACTCAGGACACATGAATACTGTGAAGCTTCTGGGTTGGAGCCATGAAAAAGATTTGATGCTTGAATATGAGTTCATGCCTAATGGCAGCCTAGATTCTCATCTATTCAAAGGGAAAATCATCTTGGGGTGGGGAGTTAGATACAAAATTGTTAAAGGCTTGTCATCAGCATTGTTGTATCCCCAATAGGAAGTGAACCAACGTGTATTTTACAGAGATATAAAATCTAGCAATATCATGTTGGATTCCCAATTCAATGCTAAACTGGGGGATTTTGGGCTGGCAAAACTTGTTGACCATGAAAAATAGTCTCATACAATAGTACTATGTGGAACCCTGGGATTCATGGCTCCTGAATGTTATTACTCTAGAACAAGTAAGACTAGCAAACAATCCGATATTTTCAGCTTTGGAATTACTACTCTTGAGATTGCTTGTGGGAGAAAAGCAATAAAAACAAGAGCCGAAAAATATGAGGTCGTATTGCAATATTGGGTTTGGGAATCCTATGGAAGAAAAATGCTGCATGATGTTGTTGACAAGAAATTGTACATCAACTATAACAGAAATCAAGCGGAGTCTTTGATAATTGTTGGATTGTGGTGCGCTCATCCTAATTCAAATCTAAACCATCTACAAGACAAGTTATGCAAGTACTCAATTTTGAGTCTTCATTGCCGAATATTTCATTAAAGATGCATGTTCCCTTGTATAATTATTTGAATATAAGGTCAAGTTTATTCAAGTTTTTGATGTCAGTAACAATCCCGCGATAATTAAATTCTTAAGTTATGTATGACAAAATTGTGCAGATAAAAATACTATGGCTAATATTTGTTTGCTTTTATTTTTAACTTAAACATACACAAATGCAAGTAAGGGTTTCAAACGTTTCCGAGACTTATTAATGTTTTATTGTTAGTGTGTTGGATACATGATTATTTGTGTGAGAGACTTATTAAGGTGAATCTCAAACTTAGTTGTTCAAATCCAAGATTTAATGGTTGTAATCCGAGACTTGAAGGCTTTCATCCGAGACTTGAAGGCTTTCATCTGAGACTTAACCCTCTACCACATCATTAGCTATGAGAGCAGCATCAAGGATTTGCTTGTTGCTCGCAAATGCATTCTAGTTGTTGTTCGCAAATGCATTCTTGTTTTTGACATTGTCCAGGACTGATGAAATCAACTAATTAGTTATAACCAAGTTATGTTTCTACCTCTTATGCATTGTTCAACCCTTTAAGAAGATGTATAAATTAATCAAATTGCTATCAGATAACATAAAAGGTTCAAGGATCAAGAGACAATGCCAAACAATTATTACAGGTTTAAGGATCATGAGGCAATGCAAAACTATAATTGCAAGTCCAGTAACAACTAACAAACGTACACAAATTCGATCATGTCTGCTCACTATCATAAAACTCCCGTGTGAAATTCTCGACACATAAAACGAAGTTTCCTACACAACCATTCGCATCATCTTAATATACATATACTATTGCATTTTGTGGTAACATGCTTAAAACAGTAAAATAATAATCAATAATATCCCACTTCAAGGCAAGATAATACTATATAAAATGACACACTCAATTGTGAATTATATCAAGACATATTAATCAATAAAAAAAGTCAGTACTTTTGTTTTTACAATTAAAGAACAAGAGAAGTAGCAGAATCAAGATTCAGTACAAAAAACAAATAATACATTAGCATAAGCTGATTCATGTAAATTCACTTCCCTGATAAATATTTGAATCAAAATATCTACAGTCTCGTGATTGGTACACAAAACAAGACTATCTAATTACTATAAAACATAATTTATCATTCGGGTGCATAAGACACTTGCTGGCTTGGTTTTCGACAGAAAGTTCAATGAGACAAAATATGATGCTAAAATGCTCAATAATATGATTTAAGATGAAAAATTTGACAGGCAGGCTTATAAGATATCTTCACTGAAGCTTGTTTAAACTTTTTCACTGAAGCTTCATTATTTTATAAGCTAATCTGAAGAAAATACCTTATCCACCAAGACGAACTCCGCAATTTGGCCTACACAATAAAAAATATTTCATGATGTTATCTATGTTCAATCAATTATAGGAACTTTAATACCAAGTTACAAAGCCAACATATCATAATAACACTCAACACAACATTTAGTGCGCTTAATGATACATAAATTGACATCAAATCTTCCAATTGCTGTTTATTTAGAGAAGTAATGAGTTTTTAACAGTAAATTGAAAGAAAATTATTTTTTTTCCCACAAAGTTCATTAAAAAATAACAACCAAGCCTAAATCAAAGCATTAATGATAGGAGTTTATGCTTCATATGTGCCAAACATAGTTCTCAACAATTTCAATTCAAGAATAAATCGACCAAAAAGTGAAAATGCAGCACTCATATGACATTGTAAGAATCCATAGTACATTTCAATCCCCTCCCCATATTGCCAAAATAAAGAACAAAACAACTAAAGAACAATATCCGATCGGTTAGTTAAACCCAATCAGATCATCCTTACCCGATCGGTTTAGTTACCATGATCGAGTTATCTTCATCCAATCATTTGGGTAACTTACCAGGTCCTGAGATCGTTTGTTGGTCACCTTGGTTTGGTATTTTCTAGCTAACTTTACTGATATTGCACACCTAATCACCGTATTTTCTGGTGATAATGCTGACACGTCAATCCTCTAGATGTTACCAATAAAAATGTCCAAATAAATTAATACGTGTTATTGTGAAACTAGATGTGATGCCTGTATATTTCAAAAAATAAAAATAAAAATGTGATTATTTCAAAATAATAATAAAAAAAAGTGATGCTTTTTTGCAACTTAACTTTTATTTTAAATTAGATAGAAATAGTTTTTTTTAAACCAAATGAAATTCATTAAATTCAATTCTAATTGGATTGTGGTAAAATTTCGTTTTTTAACCAACCTTGCTAGTAAAAAAACTATGTTGTCTTTAATGAATTACATTTCATAAATGTTACATGATAAACTGAAAACATATTACATGACAAGCTATATGTAGTGTTCATCAAAAACCCATAAACTGAAAAAATATGTTACATGATGAACTATGAAATATTACATGGCTGACTATCATGCAACGTTCACCAGAAACCCAAAATTTTAGAAAATTTCAAAATTGATTTTGAAAACCACGACATAATCTAAAATAGTATCAAAACACATAAAATGTACACTAGTACAAACAAATGTTAGCTATTTCTAGCATTAAAAACTCACCAAATGGTGACCAAAAGGAAAAAAAAAAGGATTTTGGAGAGCGAAAGTGAAGAACTAAGAGAGAGTGAAAAAGAGAAGGAAAAAAAACACTAGGGGAATTTTTGTCATTTTTCAAGTTAGTTTTGAATAGTTTTTAGAAGTTTTAGTTGAATACAGTTTTATATTGAAAACATTGTCAAAAGAGAATTTTGATTTCAAAACTATGTTAGATTTATTTATTTCGTCTTTAAATTATTCCTTAAAATTAACTAATAAGTTCATGGCTCATTCTAATAACTCTTTCAATGTTTTGAGTTCCCGCTCCATCTAAGCTAAGTATTTAAGTTTTTAGATTTCAAGTTCAAGAATCTCAGCTTTTGAGATTTGCAATTTAGCAAGCTTACTAATTTGGTATCTAGAAATTCAAATAAAATGCTCTATTTTTAAAATTTTACATTTTTATTAGCTCATTTTTACTTCTCATGATAGAAAATAATGCAAGATTTTATTTAAAAATTCCATAAGTATGATTTTCAATTTATATTTTACAATATTCGCACATCACGTAGGTTGCAAACTAGTTGTCTATATAATGGATATTCAATGGGAAGTGCTAATATGCTATGAAAATATTATTTAAATGGATGTTCATATTAATAGAATCCGTATAAGTAACTTGTAAACTCTTTGTATCTACCGCCATCTCCATTATTACCAATTTTTTTGATCAATATTAAGTATTATGATAATTATCATACTTTGTAATTCAATTGAGAGGATATTAAAAAAAAGTCCTTACTCACTATAAGGGTGCGTTTGGTACGCGGGACGGGACAACTTTTTGTTGTTTGACGTTTGGCCCGCCATTAGCATGGGACGGGACAGTACTGTATGGGACAAAAACCATAAAAACTTGTCCCACCTTGGACCCTAGGCTAGACTTCTCCCATGCATGGGACAAGTCTGGAAAAAACATTTTTGCCCTTAATTCTTTTAAAAATTACAACTATACCAACTATAAAATAAAACTCATATTCAAATCAATTTTCATTTGCTCCTCCCCTCTATGCTCTGCCCCTCCATCTCTCTTTCTCACACCAGAAGATCCATCCGCCGAAGCCACATCAGATCGCCGACGACGCTGCTGCTGCCGACGATGCCTGCCGCTGCTGATCCGCTCCTCCGCCGAAGCCACATCAGATTTGTGGTGTTTCCATTTTTTTTTCTTCAGATTTGTGTTCGATTTGGTGGGCTGAATTGAGAATGGGTTTTTGTGGTTTCGAATTGATTTTCATGAGTATTTTTGAATAGGTGGAATTGGGGTTTGTGGGTTTCATGTGTATGGTGGATTTGAGATTTATTTGGTCTGCGTGAATGAGTGTGTGAATTGATTGATGGGGATGAAGGTTGATGATGATAGAGATGGATTGTTGATGGGTTTGAGATATTTTTGGGTCTTTGATTGTTGTAGATAAATGAATTCAATGGGTTGATGGGTATGTGATTGGTTGTGTAAGTGTGGGGTGAATCGGAGATGGGATGATGATTTGTGGGAATCAATTTTTTCAGAATTCAATGGGTTGATGCATTGTATAAAAGTTTGGTGTTGACTGTTGATGGTGATGATGATTTGTGGGAATCAATTTTTCTAGAATTTTTTTTCTTCTATGTTTGAGTTCCAGATTTTTTTTCTTTGTTTAATTGATTTAAGAACAAATTAATTATTATGATGAATTTTGTGGAATTGATTTGTTGTCTTTGTCTATGTAATTTCATTGAAGAAACTTTTTGTGGTGTTTGTGAAGCGAGAAAATGAAAGAAAATATTATTTTTTAATGATTTTTAATTAGTTTTAATTCAATAATATTTGATTTTTTTTGTACAAAAAAGGGCAATTTGGTCATTGAACCTCTTATCCCGTCCTGTCCCAGCCATACCAAAAGTTTAAACAGTACAATTAACTGTTCTGTCCCATGTCTTCCAAACACAATACGGAACTGTTGTCCTGTCCAGTCCTGTCCAGTCCAGTCCCATTCAAGTGCCAAACGCACCCTAAATGGAAGTATCTCTTCTTTTTGGGGACATTATTTTCTCTCTTCTTTTATTTTGAGTTTATTTATTTATTTATTTTTTCATTCTATTTATAAATTATAACAAATTCTTAACTATAATTAATTTTGTTTTATAAAAGTGAATTTCCTACCAATGTCCGAATACGGCGCCGTTGCAGACCAATTTTAAATAATTTTGTTTATTCTCTTTGTGGATTGGATTAAAACCAACCCGGTTTGTTGACCCGGAATATAAAAGAGTGTAAGAATTAGACCTAATTTATATAACAGACAGGACAGCCTCCTCTCTTCTTCTCTAAAACCTCTCTAAACCCTTAACACTACCCTTTCACTAACCAGCTCTGGCTTTGTCGTCGAACCCAAACATAAAAATTAATTGAATAGGGTTTTTCGGCTTCAAAACTTACCTGGAATCAGAAAAATCGTCGTAATGGCTGCGCCTTCTACGAAATCAAACAACAGAAATGGGAAAGATGGCCCCAACTTCAACAAATCATCCAAGAAACCATTCAAGAACTCCAAGAAGAAGGAATCTAACAACGCCGCTCACTCTCAAGCTCTTGCTTCGCAGCTTGAAGATGACGTTCCTGTCTTTCCTCGAGGTTTACTTTCTTTTTTCCTTTATAAATTTTGATTTTTTCCGAGAAAAATTTACATATATATATATATATATGTATATGTTTATTATTAGGATAAATTGAATGAGAGAATCTGCTAATCAGGACTTACTAGTGGATGTATTTAGGCTCATTGTTTATAAAATGTTTTTGGTTAATTTCGCAATGACTGTTATATGATGGTGTAGGAGGGGGAAGTTCATTGAGTCAAAGAGAGCGTAATGAAATACACGCGGAAGTTGATGCGGAATTCAGAGAGGGGGAGAGGGGATTAGATAAGAAGAAGAAGAGGAAAAACATGCAGAAGAAGAGCAATGCATCTATTGATGATTTGGGTTCGCTTTTTGGCGATGGTATTACTGGAAAACTACCAAGATATGCTAATAAGATCACTTGGAAGGTAAGCAGTCAGAGCCTTGGTTATAACTAAATTTGTATTCTTTTATCTTCTAGTTCATCCATCATTCAATTTTGTTTAAAGCATTCTCTCACCTTCTATTTCTTCATGTTTTTCTAATTTATTTCTTCTCAGTTCTCCCATTTAATTTCATTTGTGTGATTACACTATAAGAGATCATCAATGTTATTAACTTGATAATGTATGTAAACTTATTCTTCCTCTATGTATGGCAGAATATTTTGCCAGGGATGAAACTTTGGGGAGTTGTTTCTGAAGTGAATGAGAAAGATCTTGTACTTACTCTTCCAGGGGGATTACGCGGATTAGCTCGTGCTACTGATGCCATTGATTCTGTTTTAGATAATGAAATTGAGGTAGTATAATGCTTATATTTTCTACTGAAACTGTTTCTATATTACTCTGTATATAAATTTATTACCATTATTATTTATCTGAAACAATAACACTAGTACCTTTTTTGTTTCTTTATCAGGACAGTGACTGCAATCTCCTTCCAACCATATTTCATGTTGGGCAGCTGGTTCCTTGCATAGTTTTGCAGTTGGATGATGACAAGAAAGAGAATGGGAAACGAAAGATCTGGCTTTCTTTGCGCCTCTCTCTGTTGCACAAAGGTTTCACCTTGGATGCTGTACAAGAAGGGATGGTATGTGTGGTAAAAGTTTGGTATATTGATTCTCACATGTCTGATTTCATTTATTTTATAGTTAAGTTGTCTTGGCTTTTCACCCATAACAAGGATTGAGTTAGTTAGAGTGACTAAACGGCTTAAAAATAATATCTGTTTACGTACTAAGCATGTTGAAGATAATTAGCGATTAATTAGGAATTGCAGCTTAGAACTTCAAAAAGAGACTTCAGGTGCATGTCTGGTGCATTTCTTGGTTTTAAAATGTAGGGTAAACACTCATCATCAGTTGTTGGTTTATGACATCTTTGTCATCATTCAACTGGACTCTCCAAATCAATTAATCCAGCAAGGCGCCAATGCTAGTCTGGGCTAATTCTTTAGACCAATGAAGATAGATATCCCTTTTGTTCCCCCAAACAAAGGCTTTCTTACTCCGCATGACCCATTGGTTTGCAGTCACTAGTGCAGCTTACTTTGCTTCTTTTTAAGAGGTCTTTTAAATTTGCAGCGACCATGTTTGTACCCTAGTAATGAAACTACTGTACAGATCTGTTTTAATTAATCAGCAGTTCTTTGGTGTGTTAAAACTTAAAAGTAGCTGTTTATAGCGCGGTGTCACGAGCCGCAAGCTTACAAGACCAGGAGTCCAACAAAGGCCCTTACTCTGCCTGGCTCATGGAAGATTCTAGAGACTTCTCCATAGTTCCAGCATTGGTCAGGCTTCCGGAAGTCTTTAGCAACTCAACCATCTCTACACCATTCTTTTACATAACTAGATAGGTGTAAAATATTCTAGAACCATGTAAAGGCATGTAAATACATAAAGAGTATTCTAGATAGGAGTAGAATATTCTGGAGACTTAATCTCCACCATTAGACTAGATTAGTCTAGAACATTCTTTAAGGAGGTGGCTCACCTATAAATAGCCAACCCCTCTCATTTGTAACTCATCCTAGAATCCTACAATTCTTTCATTAATACAACTCTTCCTCTAAGAGTACTTGTGAGCATTCTAGCGATCCAGAGCATCGTGGTCTTCTTTCGTACCGGTCCTTTGCCTTCTGGCTCCACATTTTGCCCGTCTCCTGACTCTCCCCACTCTACATCGCTTCCGCATCTTCACACTTGGCAACGTTCGTCCAAGAGCTTGCCCGAGTGTCCCTATCATAAGGCTTACTTAGCAACATTCCCCCGAAATTTGCCTAAGTGCCGCACCGGTGTGCCTAGCTGAAGTCTCACCCCGTGACAAGTGGTATCAAAGCCGGTTGGTTCCAAGTAGCAAGGGTCGGAGCTCGTTACTAGGCAATCACAGCTAGCACGAGTCACACACTCCGATAGCGAAGTTGCCATAGCAGAGCAATCACAGCTAGCACGAGTCATGCACTCCGATAGCGAAATTGCTACCATAGAGCAATCACAGCTAGCATGAGCCATGCCCTCCGATAACAAAGTTGCTCAATTGGAAATCCATGCGCATGTTTGTGGTGACCTACGCTCCCAACACAGGCGAAGCAAGTCCAATGCCCTGTCCATTGACACCTTGACATCCCATATTGATGCCCACAGCGAGACACTCTCCGAAGTACATGCCAACATGAGTGCCATAGTCGACCGTCTCGACGGATTGGAGACCGACTATGCCCTAGTCACTCAAGCAACCAAGGCAATGCTACTAGAGTTCCAGAAGGGCATTCAGGAGGAGATCTGCCAACTCACTCAAGAAGTCCGCAACATTCGCACCTTCGTCGATACGAGCTGCAGACCACTCGAGCAAAAATGGATGAAGTCCGCACCGGAAGCACTTCGTCGAAGGCCATACCTCCCACACTTTCCAGTGGCCTCCCCTTCGTGGGCGTCACCATCCGAGGCAAGCTAGTTCGTGCGTTGCTGGACACAGGGGCAACGCACAACTCTATCTCCGTGGCCGAAGCCAAACTACTTGGCCTTCGCGTCTCCAACTCTGAATGTGCTGATGCCAAAGCCACTACCACTCTGGCCAGACAACCTAATGGTACAGCGAAGGGCTTCATTGTCCACCTAGGCCGATGGAGCGGCAAGCTCAACTTTTTGGTAGTCCCCATCGAGGCACTACACGATGGTCCTAGGCATGACATTCTTCACCCAGACCAACGCTTTCCTTCTTCATGCTGCTAACTCATCCAGCACATGCAACGAAGGCAAGACACTCTCCATCCAGATGGAATCCCTGCCCGAGCCATGCAGGATGCCATCCGCAACACGACTCGAGGAGACGCCCAGCTCTCTTTCCTCTCCACAGGACGTAACGCCCAGGGACGTTCGAAAGAGCAGGAAACGTGCAAGCCATGGGAGGCGATCGAAGGCAACGGGAAAAGGCACACGGGATGCTGGATCACCTTCAAAGCCAAGCACGCCCACTTGCACCGAGCCAAGGATGCTGCCCACAGCAAAGCTCGAGGAGTCATCCAGTTCTCCCACTTCTCCACAGAACCAGCCGACCGTAAGAGTTCGAAGGAGCAAGAAGCGCGCAAGCCATGGGAAGCGATTGAAGGCATCGGGAGAAGGCACACGGGATACTGGATCACCTTCGAAACCTAGCTAGCCCACTTGCGTTGAGCTAAGGATGCGAGACTCAGATATGGTCACTCAAGGGAGGCTTCCCCAGCCGAAGACCTTCTGCACAAAGAACTTAACTCATGGCCAACTCCGACATACTCAGCGCCCACGTAACGAGGACGTTGCAAACTTAGGTGGGGGAGGATGTCACGGGCCGCAAGCTTACAAGCCCAGGAGTCCAACAAAGGCCCTTACTCTGCCCGGCTCTTGGAAGATTCTAGAGACTTCTCTACAGTTCCAGCATTGGTCAGGCTCCCGAAAGTCTTTAGCAACTCAACCATCTCTACACCATTCTTGTACATAACTAGATAGGTGTAAAATATTCTAGAACCATGTAAAGGCATGTAAATACATAAAGAGTATTCTAGATAGGAGTGGAATATTCTGGAGACTTAATCTCCACCATTAGACTAGATTAGTCTAGAACATTCTTTAAGGAGGTGACTCACCTATAAATGGCCAACCCCTCTCATTTGTAACTCATCCTAGAAACTCAAGCATTCTAGTATCCAAAACATTGTAAAGCTTTCCTCATAGCAATACAATCTTTGTTTCCCATTCAAGCTCTTCTACTATCTTCTCTTAAATCTCTCTTAAGGCTTACTTAGCAATATCGCCCAGAAATTGTCTAAGTGCCGCACGGGTTAGCTGCGCAAACTTTAAGCCCGTGACAGCGGGGTACCCATGGAATATAAATTATTAAAGCCTGAAATTAAGTTGAATTTAATACATTGTTTTATATTACAGGAACTAATGTCTTTGTATGTGATCTAGTTTTCAAACTTGTACGTATAGCCCCAATTGACTTGGCTTATTGCTTTTTACTTTTTGATTAGAAATGGACCAAAGTTACATTGTTAGGTTGGACTGTAGTGATTCTAGTGTACATTAGACTAGATGCTTGATTATTAATTGGTATCTTGATGCTAATTATCATTCCATCTTAAAATGATTGTGCTGATGTATATTGAATTTTTTAATGAAGTTGTAACTTAGAGATGTACCTATGCTTCAACTTTGTGTCTGTCTTTTTAAAGCTGAAGAGTAATGTTGCTTACCACATATTTTTTTCAGATTAAAAGTTCAATTATGTTGTACTCTTTGGTACTTTACTGCCTGCAAAATTGTTTGTTTATTTTAATTTTTTTCCTTAAATTGTATGCTCTGGTGGAATTCTGTTATTTATGTTAATTTATATTAATGTTTTTTCTTGCCTGTCAGCATTTCACGTATCTTACCTTTTGAAACTCGTATAATTTTTAATGTCAGAGCATCTCTTATCACAACCGTTGTTGTGGTATCATTATCTCCAATGTTAAATCAATTTAATAATGTGTACATAGTGATTGATTGAGCGGTACTGCTACCATATATTCCTTGAGTCATATATTCTATATCAGTTAGGCATGATGCAAGTTGTCTTGATGAGAGAATGAGCTTGATCTGATGGTAAGTATATTGTTGCTTATATCCAAAAAAATAATGTGATTGTGTCATGTGGAGATATATATATATATATATATAGTGCTTAGTGTTTGATTAATCTTGTTATTTCATGGACATGAATGATTTAGCTGTCATCTTGTGACATCCCTCTCTCTCTCTCTCTCTCTCTCTCTCTCTCTCTCTCTCTTTCTCTCTCTCTGTATTTGGGCATTTTGATTATCAAGTGCATTGAGTAAATCAGTATATATTTTATTACCTATAGTTTTTCTGATTATATTTGATTACAGGTTTTCACTGCATATGTGAAGAGCATTGAAGATCATGGATACATTCTTCATTTTGGATTGTCTTCTTTCATGGGATTTTCACCTAAAAAAAGTGAAGCTGGTATATCAATGAACACTAAGTTTGTTTTTTTGGCAGTCATATTTATTTACGTGATTTTCTTGTAAAAGAATGGTTATCGGTTAAAATTTTCCGTTAGACAAACTTATTGCCTCTAGCTTGTTTGTAGGCATTTATTTGTGGGACCATTGACTGTTTCTTTGCAATTATCTAAAATATATATATGGTTTGCAATGTCAAAATTTTTATCCTCTCTTTATCCTCTCTCGTTTTCCTTCTCTATTTTCTTTTACTACATTCTTTGGTGAGACTTGGGGTGCAAACAATGAGTATTTGCTCTTAAAATACTTGAAAACAACAAATTAGATCATTTTGTGGTTTGCAATGTTTAGGTCACTATTTTCTTTCTTTTTCCGTTTGGTTTCTTTTGAATTTCAGTCCTGGGCAGTCTCACTTAGGTTGCAGCCACCGGCCATATGCTTGTGTGTGTTTTTTTTTGCTCATATCTTTTTATCATACATTTTGATATTATGTATGTGTTATACAAGCTCATTTTTGTTACTTTCCTTATTTTTGGTGGTCTAAACAGAAAACAAGGAGATTGAAGTGAGGCCTGGGCAACTTTTACAAGGGGTGGTTAGAAGCATTGATAGAACCCGTAAAGTAGTTTACTTGAGTTCTGACACTGATACAGTGTCTAAATGTGTAGTATGTTCCTATCATTTGATTGCCTTTTATTTTCTAGTTGTCTTCAGTGTCTCCCGCTATTTCCCTTAATTTAACTCTTTTTGTTTGCACTCTTACACAGACCAAGGATCTTAAAGGTATTTCAATTGATCTTCTGATTCCGGGCATGATGGTTAATGCTCGCGTACAATCAATCCTTGAAAATGGAATTATGTTATCATTCCTTACCTATTTCACTGGAACCGTAAGTTTGTTGTTTCTCTTGGCTTTTGTTTTTCTTTCATCTCAGGTACTTACGTTTTGTTTCAACTTTATTGATAGGATAATGATCAAGTCATTATTCAAGTGGTTCTTACTTAATATGTTCTCTATTTTTTCTTTTTATCTTATATTTTTCCTATTTTAACTTCTACAGGTTGACATATTTCATTTACAAAATACACTTCCTAATGCTAACTGGAAGAAGGACTACAGTCAAAACAAAAAGGTATTTTATTTGAGTGCATTCCTTGATTAATCTTTACCTTTTTTTTTTCAGTTTCTGATGTGTTGATTTTCGTGTAAAGTGTTTGCTCAATATCATTGATTACTATTGGTAAACACCAAATATACAAGCCTAAACATGCATAGGTGCACATCTGAGATCAGATTAGGGTTGGAAATTTGGGCCACCTTCCGGAAACTCGATAGGAACACTGAAGCAAGTTAGTAGGTTCGGGTTAACTTAACTGCTTCGAGTCTATAATCGTGTCAACTCGTTTGACTAGTATAATAAACGGGTCATTTTTGGGTTCACCTCAATGGGTTTTGGGTCGAAATGATCATAAGGGTATATATGTAAATTTTTTATTAATTGGGGTATAATTATAATTTTCACATTGGTTTATAGATAAATTGTTATGTTTAACGTAGTTAGATATAGGTTAATAGAATAAAATTTGTGTTTAAGGTTTAATGGGTTGAATGTGTTAAACGGGTGAGAGTGGTTGAACAAGTAAATACGTTGAATTTGAGTTAAGCACGTTAAACGTGTCTAACATGGCACATGACACAACACAACTAGTATAATATACGAGTTAGACGGGTTGTGTCGTGTCATCAGTGTAATTAATAGGTATATAGCTCTTTAATATTTTTTTATTATCAATAAATAGACCTTTTTAAAGATTAATAAATAGTAAAATATATTTTTTTATCATTAAAAAATCTGAAAAGACTCCAATCAATTTTAGATTAGTTTTAGTTTAAAAAAAATTTAAATTAATTTAAATTGTTATTAATTAAAGAGTATAAGAAATATATATATTTTCTTATTTTTTAATTAATAATATCAATTTAAATTAATTTAATTACACACAATATTGTTATTTTTTATTTTATAATAGATTATAAATATATTTTCAAAACAATTACACTGAATCACTTATTATAATATTATTACTTAATATATATATAGATATATTTTTCAGAATAATGTTCTTAGTTATTGTTACCGGACATGTTTTCAAGTCCTAAATATATGAAAATCAATTTTTTGTTTTCAAATGAAAATCAATTTTTTGTTTTCAAATGAAAATCAATTTTTTGTTTTCAAATGAAAATCAATTTTTTGTTTTCAAATGAAAATTGGCAAAATAGGAAACATTACCGAACACTAGGTTTATCATCTTACGATGCAAGTTTACATCTTAATGGAAACGAATCTGGGTGAATCCTTATCACTGATTTACTTAAAAAAATTGCATGATTGGTTTCACCTCATCACTCTTAGGGATATGGGATTATTGCTTCTTTAAGTGATATGTAATAAATAAGATAGTTTTTTTTAAGGTATTGTGTCCTTGTTTTCATCACTATTATTATGCAGTTGGGGTCTTTTTTGTTTTAGTAATGTTTTCAAAAACATTATATAGTTCCAACAATCACAGAAGTGGTTGATAAAGCAAATTATTTTGTATTTACAGTGTTTTATATGGGTGCTACTGCTAACTGGCAGTTCTCTTTGCTCTAGCTGAATTTCCTCTCCTTAAATTTGGAAAAAGGTAATTTAAGAGAGTCTGACTCTAATTTATTTTTTTTGAAAGGAGATTCTGACTCTAATGGTTGAGGTGTTAGTGTCGATTTTTTAGTGGCATTTATCTATACTAGATGCTTCATTAAACTTGACCCAAGAGTGAAGAGTATAGTGGGTAATTATACAGGGTGATTGATTCTTGATGAATTGTTTTCTATGTTGTGGTGGTTATATTGCTTTGTTTACTTTATAGTTTTTATGCTGGAGTCCTGGACACTTTCTAGACACTTTATCTATGGCCAGTGTTGTTAGTCACTTTGATAAATTTTGATTTCCTGGGTCTCAGTTTTACTAATGATTGTATTTATCTTGGTTCAGGTCAATGCTCGGATATTATTTATTGATCCCTCTAGTAGAGCTGTTGGTTTGACACTGAATCCACATCTTGTTCATAATAGAGCTCCTCCTACGGTAACTTTATTATGCAACTTCAAAAATATTATTCTCACTGGTCATCTACTTGAGTCTTCTACTTGAAATTTTTGCATTCTAGTATCTAATCAATATAGCTTGTTGCGCCTTCAATATATGGCATTTTCCAAAACTATATTGAATTTCAATTGTTTAGAGTTGGAAAATATGAGCCAAGTTAGGCCAACTGGCCAAGTCAATAGTAACTGGACAAGACACATGACGGCTTTACAGAGACTCTTCTGCAATTTTTATTTTTTATTTTTCATTTTCTTGACTTGATTCTTTGTTGATTTGGTGCAAAACTGCAGTAGGCTGGAATGTGATATCTTTTGTCATCCTATGATATATTAAATTCTGTTTGTAATACATCTAAGGTTATTTGTTGAGTAATAAGCACAGATTACATGATTACGTGATGGCACCACCTAGATCCATTAAGTTTTGTACATATAACAATATTTTGTGCTGGTTTAGGCTTTGTTTTGTTAATCTAAGTCCCTAAGTCGTTCTGCTTCTATCTATCCCTTCCTCCCTCTCTCTCTCTCACATTTCTTTTTACAATTTCACTTTTTTTTTATTTGTTAAAGTGAATACTGGTATGAACATGGACTAACGTTTTTGGTGTTATATGCAGAATGTTAAAATTGGAGATATATATGAGCAGTCAAAAGTGGTCAGGGTTGATAGAGGGTTAGGGATTCTACTTGACATACCTTCGACTCCAGTTTCAGTTCCAGCATACGTTAATGTATGTTCATTCTGTGCTTTATTTTTATAGTTGTGAGGATCATTTAAATAATTCACATTTTGTTTGGTTATTTGTAACTTTCATATGTTATATTAATTACATTATTTGTTTGGTTGTTTATAACTTTTGTATATTATATTAATTACAGATATCTGATGTTGCTGAAGAGGAAGTACGAAAGCTGGAAAAGAAATACAAGGAAGGGAGCCATGTTCGTGTTCGAATTCTTGGGTTTAGGCATTTGGAAGGGCTTGCAACAGGGATTTTGAAGGTTGACTTTTTACTCTATAGATCACTCTTGAAATGAAATGCATCTCTAATATGCGAATAGCAGTGCTGTAGTATATAGCTCATATATAAACATTTTCCAAATAAATAAAGATGGAAGTAGGTGCTTTAACATTGTTGAAATTACCTTGTCCATGTGAAGAGTGTTTCTTTTTTAAGTCTTAGGATATTTCTACTTTTTTAAGAAGCTGTCAAAATATTGCTTGTGATTGTGTTCAGCCTTTTATTCAACTTGTAGATTGAACTGCTACTTTGGTTATAAAATATTATATTAGCTGAGAGGATCTGCTATAGTCAGTTTCATTTTTGATTGTGGGTGACTTCCTGTTTCATCTGGTCCCTACCTCAATTCTTTTCTCCTGTGACAAGGATTTCTCTTGTGACAAGGACAGTTTCCATACATTTTCAATTTTTTCGTCCTCCACAAAAAGGATAAAAAATAGAAGTAAATACTGCCTGTGATGCAATTGGCAATTTCTTAATCACTTCTGTCTAAAACGCACATGTGAATTTGTGTTGTCCTTAAATGCTTGTATTGACACCTTTATTGGCTAGGCTACACAATGGGGAACCATATTGTACCATTTCATTTAGCAATGATTTCCTCCCCCCCCTATAAAAGAAAATGCCTTCAAGAACACCCATTCCTTTGTATTTGATTTTAATTTTTGATATAATACTAGAACTTTCCTATCAAAAAGATATAATACTAGAACTTTACCAACAAAAAGTAGCATAAATTTAGGGAAGAACTGAAGCTCTAGATTGGAAAAAGGACAACTTAGTTTTTTTGTTTTCCTATCTATTAATATATTTCTCGCTTACAATAGAAACAGCACTTTATGATTTCAATATCATGACTATGAAAACTTTATTAGGACACTATACTTCCTTCCTGAAACCGCTCACCATCATTAACAACAATTTTCATGTCGTGCTGATTAGTTTGTCATTTTTAACTATATTGTTGCAATTATTGTTGATTGTTATGACATATCAATAGATTTGTAATTGTTTGATGTCATTGGAAACTAATGCATTTGAATGTGCTGCTGTTGATGTATGTGTATGTCATTGGAAACTAATGCATTTGTATGTCATTGGAAACTAATGCATTTAAAACCACTCTAATGTGTGCAAATGTATGTGTATGCTCTATGAATTTTAATGTAACATGGTGAGCCGGTCAAAAATTTAATTAGTAGGAGTTCATATTGCACCCCTACTTAAGACAGAATTCAATTTTTTTGCTTTTCTTTTTTTGTTTAGTGGTGCATCTCCCTCCCATAAATGGTGGAAAGGGTGACAAAAAAAAGTATGACATTCTCTGTTGCATGTACTACCATGCATCTGGGTTCAAGTCTTTGCAGATCAGTAACATGTACGTAGTTGATGAACTAGTAAAAAATATATTTGTTGCACCACCTCATTCCCTAAATCTTTGGATCTGGTGTTCTAGGTCCTTTAATGTTGGATATCACTGCATTAGGTCCTTTGTTCTACTGAGGGCAGCATTTTATTGATGGTTCCTTTTCGTTTCCTGTCAGTTTTTAGTTTGTTAGGTCATTCTGCTGCTTCCATTTATGGCTTTCCAAGTATTAGGTTTTGTTTTGGTCGCGTTTTATGGACAGCTTGTTTGCTTTTGCTTTTTATCTTCATCCCTTTTTTGATCTCTATATTCAACAGTGATTAACGTGAGTATTATTCTTGGAGAGTTGGAGTGGCATCTTTATCTTTAATATTGCTGGGAAATTTAATAATTTCTTGCTTATATGTGCATGCATGTCTGCGTGAATGTTTGTACGTATGTGTGTTCGTATAATGTAGGTATCTGTCCATCTGACTGCTTTTGTCACTGGTTCTTATTTTGTTTAGTCTTCTAACTGTTTTTATATTAATAGGCCAGTGCCTTTGAAGGAGCAGTGTTCACCCACTCAGATGTCAAGCCAGGGATGGTGGTGAGGGCTAAAGTGATAGCTGTTGACAGCTTTGGTGCTATTGTGCAATTTCCTGGTGGTGTGAAGGCACTATGTCCTCTCCGTCACATGTCAGAATTTGAAATTGTGAAGCCTGGAAAAAAGTTTAAGGTTATCTCCTAGTATAATGACTTTTGTTGTGGTATGGCTTATTATTGTTTCATTAAAATAGCAATTGGTAATAAACTACACTTTTTTTTTCTGTCTGTGTCATGCTTGCAGGTTGGAGCTGAACTGTTGTTCCGAGTGCTTGGTGTCAAATCAAAGAGAATTACACTTACACATAAGAAAACTCTTGTATGTTCTTACCGATTACTGCTTCCTTGTGCAACTTAGTTTTTCTTGGATGAATGTCATTTTTCAAAAAGAAAAGAAAAGAAGAAGAAAAGAAGACTGCCTTATAACATCACAGGCAGTTGCTTCTTTGAGAATTCTAAGTTGAAGTTAAATACCATATGTTTACTGAGTTCTTAAGCATCCATATATTAATACTATTATAGAGTGGAGCGACTAAAATATTGGTTAAGGTCAAATTTCTTTTTTCTTTATAAAAAAACTGGAAATTTTAATAAAATAAAAGAAGTGGACTGGTAGTCCACTATGGGGGTAGTATATATTCAGGTCAGATCACTTGAACTTATTTTCTGAAGAAATTGTGCCTGTTTTATGTTATTCCTCTGGAAGGAAAGACGTAAAAGCCGCCTAGAATTACGTCTATTATATCTTTTGGCTGGGGAAAAGTATATATATGTGCAGATTCTAAGCTCTAATACTTGGCTTTGTTTATTTATGTTTAGTCTGTATTTTTCTTCTTGATGCTTTTAGGTTGGACTGACTATGGTCATACACATCATCTGTTCTTTTATTAGCCTTATTGTTAGGCTCTACTGAGGAAGTTTTTAATAAAATGATTATAAAAAATGCTTATGTCTAACAGATAGTATTGGTAATAGAAGACTGTAGAGGTGGAAAATTGTTGATGTAGATGTACTGTATTTATTTAATTTCCCCTTTTCTTCATCTTTACCCACAGTTATTGCATGTTTTCCCCTGGTTACTATGGCTATTTAGCGAAGAGCCATTTAGGCAAACTTTTTCACCTTCTAACCTTTTGCTGATACCTAGTATATTGTTTGTTTCGGTGCTTAAAAAAGGTAGTGAGTTTTAGGGGATTTGCATATTATTTATGGGGTTTGACATAATTTTGGACAAGATGGCTCATTATTTTTTGTGAACGAGATTGGGATGATGACACTACTAAAATATCATATTAATGTTATAATTCTAGTATGTGAAATCTAACCATCTCCCCCATTGTTCATTGAACTTGCGTTTCCTGCATTATGCTGTATATTTTATTTTGAAATTCTTAACATCTTACAGCATTTTAATGTCTTTGGGCCTTTTCAAGTTGTATTATATTGGATGTTGTTTATTGCAAAGGTGGTTTCTTCTTAGAAGCTTCTTGTCACATGAATTATTCATTTTTCTTGAAATTAAAAAAGAAAAGTTCTTTGGGAGTTTCAATTATAAAAAGTAGGAGAGACCATTGTTTTTGGGAAATACCCTTCAGATTTTGTGTCAAATATCTTTTGGGGAGTTCCTTGTCCAAGAATAGAATTTCAAGGGATGAGTTGAGCTGTAAGACCTTTTGTTTCCAACCGAGGGATTAGGGGTTCAAAACCTCTGGGGCCCTACCTGCGTTATTACATGACAACTTTCTTGAATACCAAGGCTGATGTGTCTAGCAGTAAATCCTAGTTTAAGGCCCAACAATCAAAGACATGTATCAAACAAAGAAAAGTCGCAGTATTTCCGGTTGAAAAAAAAGAAGAAAAATTTAACCACAAAAAGAAAGATGGCTTTTTAGAGTATTTTTCTTTTAGCCTTTTCGATTACTTGTAAAAAACTAAACCGCTATATCACCAAGTTAGTTTATGGCAATAGAAACACAGTTGAACAGTAACTTGTAAATATGTCTGGGATTTCCTTTTCAATTCTCTCTCTCTCTCTCTCTCTCTCTCTCTCTCTTATTTTGTATATGGACATCATCCCTGGATGACCAAAATTCACTAAGCATAGAAGATGTTGGAACTTTTGCATTGATATATGATTTTTTTTCCTTATACACCTATCATTCTGTGATCTTATATTTGATGTTTGTATCCCTACTGTATCCCTACTGCAAAGTTTCCTCTTTGCACTAGTTATTTAATATGCTGGTTGGAGATTTAGTTTGACAAAGTTCCTTACATTTGCTAATCATTTTAATTGTTAAAGTTTTTCTTTGAATAAAAATTTGCTAAGTTTTTTAAAGTATACAGTGAATCAAAACTTGTGAATAGGATCTATGTTTTTTATATTGTCTATTTATTTTGAGGTGACATTGTTGATAAATGTTTCAGGTGAAATCAAAACATGAAATATTGAGTTCATATGCTGATGCAACCAAGGGATTAATAACGCATGGATGGATAACAAAGATTGAAAAGCATGGTTGCTTTGTCCGGTTTTACAATGGTGTCCAAGGATTTGCTCCTAGGTAAGTGTTTTACCTTCTAGACTATGGTTCTGATGCCTCTGGAATTTTATTCTGTTTACTATAAATTTTGTGGTTCGTTAGAATGTATTAAAATGCATTTTGAAGAGTTCCACATTTGCTCATTCATGATGTATAAATTTTGCTAATCAAATATCTTTTGTTTATGAGGCTAGATATGGGTTAGTTTCACCAAATTTGAGTTGTAGTAGACAATAAAGCTTAAAGTTTTCATTCAATGCTGTAGCATGTTAGACTGGGACAAAGTAGCCATTTTTGTTATATTAAATTGATCATCCTCTAGGAATAGGAGGTTAAAAGGAAGTTGCCTAAGGTTTTAGAACAGTTTGAAAAGTGAAGAACAAAGTGCATCTTGGAGCATTTCAAGATTATAAGGTGTTTGGCATCGCTTTTAAAATATTGTTTTTGGAAAGCATTATTAAAAATCAAGTGACGTTTTTCTCATAATGAAAACTTGTTTGGTATTAATTTGAAGAGGTAAGGTTGTTTTGACTGTGACTCTATGAGGGAAAAAAGTCAATGGTTTTTTTTTTTTTTTTTGAAAAACACTTGTTGAAAATAGTGGAAAAAATAAATTATTTTTTTCAACATTTTTTATATAATTTTGAAAACAATGTTTTGCATTTTCAAAAACAACTTTTAGAAAACACCTAAACGGTAAACTTTCAGCTGATTTTAATTTTTGAAAACAAAAAACTGTTTTCAAAAACATATTCAAACCACCACTAATATTCCTTTTTTTTGTTATAAATTCAATTTTGTATTGAAACTACTATATATATTTGGTTGAACGATGCTTTTCTCTTTCAGATATTATGTAAGAAACTGTAAATTTTATTGATAATGAAACCTCAAGTATAAAAAGATGGACAATGAAGCAGTCCACCTGAGGAACAATGTACTAAATTTTTTTTGTGCCTTTTGGGAGGTGTACAAGCTGCAACTTATCAAAATTCTCTTCCATCGATTCTCTTTTCTTTTAAATTCCTTTTTGAGAAACTAATTTAATATCTAGATATCCAACACCTCAATCATAATCATTTGACAAGAAGGCAAGTTAATCATATTCAGGGTACAAGAGTGCTGCAGGGTTTCTTTTAATTTTATACTTTTTAATCTGTTAGGGGTAGAAAAAGCTGTGGAACTCCTTTACTGGGCATTAATGGCCTTTTTTTTTTATAATTTTTTTTTAAAGTTTTTGATGCTAATAAACTTCTTCATTTATCTCCGTTTACTTTTTATCGTAAAAAAAAAATTCTTTTCTCTCATTTTATTGTTCACTTTAATCATCGTTATAGCAATTCATTGATTGTTTTTTTATTGTAAAACAGATCTGAACTTGGATTAGATCCAGGGTGTGAACCAAGCTCAATGTATCATGTTGGACAAGTTGTCAAGTGCAGAATAACGAGTTCTATTACCTCTTCACGGCGGATCAACCTAAGTTTCATAATGAAGCCTACAAGGTTCGAATCACTAGAATCAGTATGATTTTTTGTCCGTACATGCATATCCTTTCTCTGTATAATTTTAAAGTGAACTATTTTCAACATTTGGCTGGGTAAGCAAATACAATTTCAATGTTGATTACACCCGTTATATGATCTGCTAAATTTACTTCATAGCAAATTCAATTTTGTAAGACTGGAGGAACCTAACTCAATGGTCCTAGTGTATTCTAATAGCTATTGAGTTGCTTTAAAATGCATATGCTATTAACCATTTCAGCAACAGGAACTGTTGTACTGTTTGTGTCTTTATTTTTTATATTAATTTTTCTTTCCTTTTTTTGTGGACAAAATTAAAAAAGAACGAGCATATCCAGTTAGCTGCAGCTCAGTTGTTTGCTTAAAATGAAATTGCTTAAGGGTTATAAGTTTAGGGCTTTCTGGTGTACCTTAAAAGATTATTATTCTTTAAGTATTGTTCTCATTTTTTAAATTTAAATTTGAATAGCAGGGTTTCTGCAGATGATGCGGTCAAGTTGGGTAGCCTTGTTTCAGGAGTCGTTGATATGGTATCCTCAAGTGGCTTAGTTGTATATGTTAATGGGAAAAGCTACTTGAAGGGTATAATTTCGACTGAACATTTAGCAGACCACCATGGTATGTACTTACTTTTCTGTGATGAAGATTGTTTTGTTAGTACTGTTTTTTGTTGGTATTCTCTGACTTTTGTCATGGTTTGTGCAGAGCATGCTGCTTTGATGAAGTCAGCCGTAAAACCTGGATACGAGTTTGAGCAGCTGCTGGTCTTAGGTAAGACTGTAATGACCGTAATTTGGTCTTTCTTAGTTCCCTTGGGCCTTTTTCACCTAACCAACTTGCATTTCTGTGCATGTGAAGGAATGAATTATGTAAATCGTGTTTTGGTACTTTATTAGCTCTTGATATGATTCTAACTACATTAGTATAAAAAACAGAGCTTAAAGAATTATCCTTCAGGGTAATGCAGAAACTTTAGAAACATATAATACATGAACTGAAAAGTGGCACCTATTACAGCATGTCAGATAATAGTGCTTTTTATCTCTAGAAGATTGTATAGTGCTTTTTATCTTCAGTGAGGCATATTATTTCTCTTCTACTTCTTGCTGGTTCAGGAGCAATGTTCTAAAAGGCGTTTTTAGCATTGAGACATTTTCGTCTACTGAGGCGAGACGAAAGCCTCAAGGCGTAACGAGGCGTAAGCCTCATTAGGAAGAGTAAAAATACATATATATATATACATATATATATAACAAATAAAATACATAAAATTCATAATTCATTAAAGTATAAAACAACCAATAAGTTCATAATTTATAATTCATAAAACAACTAACAAATTCATAATTCATAACATGATAAAAATAAAAAACAAGTTCATAGCATGATAAAAGATGAGTTAGTGTTGTGTCTTAGTGAAGAATAAACCCTAACACAATGGGTTTTCCTTTTTCTTTTCTTTTTTTGATTGATGGGCCTCTGTTTTTGGGCTTTAAATACAATTTTAAACCCATTATTTTATAATTATCAATGGGCAAATCAAAATTGTCAAATTGGGCCTTCACAACTATTAAAGCCCAATAGAAAATAGAATGTATTTGAGGCGGAAAGCCTCATTAAGCCTCTGAGGCGCAGATGCGAGGCGTATTGAGGCGCAATTTGAGGCGTAAGCCTCACTAACAGGTATTGAGGCTTAAGCCTCGAGGCGTTTTTTTGAATTTAGCCTCAGAGGCGCGCCTCAATGCGTTTTTTTGAACCTTGTGAATCAGGAGCAGGCTTGAATTTTGGCTCAACTAGAGACTCTTCTTTAATCTATTAATTTACAAAGAGTCATTTATTTATGCTTTATTTTTTAATGGAATTACAGTTTTTGTTTGTGCTTTTTTTTTTTCTCATTTTCTGATAGTAAACAAAAGAACTTTATTAATGTGAATGTGTTACAAGGTGAACTTTTGCTGCTAGGATAAACTAGTCTGCAATGTATAAAGAAATGGATGTTCTCCTCACTCTTGCTCATTGTACACCATGAAGGGGATAGGTTTAAATAGGGATATTTTAATATGAACAATGTCAGTAGTACCCATTCTGCTGTGAGCTGCTTTTAGACAAGAATATAAACCGGACATTGGCTTTCCAAATACTGCAAGCTAGCCTGAAGTCATTGTTTGCTTCTTTTGATGTTTATAACACAAATAAAGAATTGGAAAGTATTCCAGTATTTATTTATTTTTATTGTAGATACCGAGGGCAACAACTTGCAACTCTCTGCGAAATATTCTCTAATCAACTCGGCTCAACAACTTCCTTCTGATGTTGGTCATGTCCACCCTAACTCAGTTGTTCATGTAAGTACTTTTAAGTTCGTATTCATATCCTATTTGCTGAGCTCATTGTTTGTACAATTCTTTCTCAAGTGCTATAATGCAGTTGAGTTTGACTGTTTTCACCTTTATGAACTATTTGTTTGAACCAGGGGTATATTTGCAACTTAATAGAGACTGGCTGCTTTGTTCGTTTTCTTGGGCGCTTGACTGGTTTTTCCCCTAGAAGCAAGGTAAATTTGTCTTATTTAGTTATTTTCATATTTATTTTTAGATATTGTCTCTCAGCTAAGTTGTGTTTAATCCACTCACATTCTGCCATGTTTTCTTCTTCTCTTTTGAAGGCAATGGATGACCAAAATGCTGATCTTTCAAAAGCTTTTTACACTGGGCAGTCTGTTCGCAGCAATATACTTGATGTTGGTGAACTGTTTGAAACTTGATTATCTTATTGTCTGACCTTTGAAGTTGCTTAGTGATCAACTTTTGTCTTCTTTTGTTCTTTTCTTCTAGGTCAATAGCGAAACAGGTAGAATAACACTTTCATTGAGGCAATCATGCTGTTCATCAACAGATGCATCCTTCATGCAAGAATACTTTCTATTGGAAGAGAAGGTGAAATAAGAAAACCATTTTTAATTTTATTTTTGTGATGGTTCTGCTGTTAATGGTGTTTTGCTCTTGTGGACCCTAGTTCAGGCATAGCTTCGATTTTACTTCCTCATTAATATAGCTTTCATTCCCCATAAATTATCAAGAAAAAAATGCATTTCCCCATAAATTATATGGCTCTTTTGTAACATTCATTTTTTTGCAATATAGTTTTGTTTCCTATCAAATTAAAAAAATCATTTATGCTTCACGGATAAGTTTTAGTCCTGTTTACTCTTTTAAGTTTTGATAGTAGAGTTTCTTAATGATGAGAATCTTTGTTCAATCCAGATTGCTGAGCTGCAATCATCAAATTCTAAAGGGTGTGATTTAAAGTGGGTTGAAGGATTTAAAATCGGTAGTGTCATTGAAGGAAAAATTCATGAGGCAAAGGATTTTGGAGTTGTCGTCAGCTTTGAGAAATACAATGACGTATTTGGCTTTATTACTGATTTTCAATGTAAGTTCTTTTCATGAAGATTTGGTTAGAGTGATTTTTCATTATCTTTGGCTAAATAACTTTGAATGCAACATGACATTTGCAGTAGGTGGGACTACCATAGAAACAGGATCAGTCATTCACACTGTGGTTCTTGATGTTGCCAAAACTGAACGCCTTGTTGATTTATCTCTAAGACCAGAGTTCATTGACAGATCAAGAGAAAAAAGCTCAAGCAGTCAGACTCACAAGAAGGTTTATCCTTAACTTATAGCCTCTATATACTCGTATTTCTATTTATATGTATCCCCTCTTAGCTTTTGTATAGACACACAAGAAGTAGCTATAACTTTGTACGCAGAAAGAAAGAGGGGTTAGCTTTTGTTTTCCTTCTGTCTTTTGCTTGGTGATACTCTTATACATCTATATGAATTCTGTTTCCTTTTGATTGACCTTCAAGCATTTGGCCTTGAATAATATATTCTATGTACAATTTTTTATCCTTATCTTTTAGTGCTTGTGCTATTTGTGCCTCATGTATACCATGCTTAATTCCAGAAACGCAATAGAGAAGCATCAAAAGAATTGGAGGTACATCAGACTGTAAATGCGACTGTGGAGATTGTGAAAGAGAATTACTTGGCAAGTTTTATGCTATGATTTTGTTTTGATGATGCTTTATTGTGCTTGTACATATTCTCAAGATTATTTTTTCTGAAACCAGGTCCTTTCCTTGCCTGAGTATAAATATGCTATAGGATATGCATCTGTGTCAGACTACAATACACAAAAGTTTCCTCAGAAACAGTTTCTGAATGGACAAAGGTGATAATGCCTTTTGATGATTAATCTATTCTTCTGTGCTCTTCTTTTCCCTCATCTGATAGTATTCTGTTTATGGTTCCCTCTTCTCAAGTTCTTATATGTCGCATTATAATTGATTTCATGTCATCAAAGGGCAATTGCCATTATAAATGCAACTGACTTTTCAATAAATTGGTTTTACCTTTGCACCTAAGAGTTATATTTGTAAACACAGTATATATTTTGTAATACGAAATGATTTCCTTTTGTGCAGTGTCATTGCCACCATTATGGCTCTTCCAAGCCCGTCATCTGCTGGAAGGTTGCTTTTACTTCTTAAATCAATTAGTGAGGTTACTGAGACATCCAGTTCCAAAAGGGCCAAAAAGAGGTCTAGCTATGATGTTGGGGCTTTGGTTCAAGCAGAGGTAGATAAATTAAAGCATCTTGTTAACTCGTCTTTCCTTGATATTTATGTTAACATTCTGAACTACATCAGACTAGGAGAGCCTAATATTCTGTTGCTTGTCATGCTGATTCAGTTTTTTATAATAATTTGATATGCTTCCGGAACAAACAAAGAATAGTTAATTGTGGTTTTCCTTCATATTGTTTCAGATTACTGAAATTAAGCCTTTGGAACTAAGATTGAAATTTGGAGTAGGTTTTCGTGGGCGGGTTCACGTGACAGAGGTGATTTACTGGATAATTTGATTTCAACACTATTATCTAATTATTTAATAATTACTCTCTGTATACTTGTTATTATTAGTTTTCTAGGTATATTATTGACAACATTGTTGTTCTATTTTGATTTTATTCTTTCAACTTATCAATGAGCAGGTGAATGATGATAAGGATAGCCTTCTGGAAAATCCATTCAGCAACTACAGGGTTGGGCAAACTCTGGCTGCCAGGATCATAGCAAAGTCTAATCAACCAGATAACAAAAAAAGCTACCTGTGGGAGTTGTCCATCAAACCCACAGTGCTTACAGGTAAAAGCAATATACTATAATTGTTTGTTTGGTTGCTCCAACATGAAACTGTCTGTCCTGATATCATGTTTGGTATATTATTATTTTGGAACTCTCTTATATAATTCATGCTTTGTCCCAAATGGTTGGTGGTCTTCATGCTTCACAAATCCTTGTTTTTGATCATTTTGCTCTGGCAATGGCATTCTTTTTGACATTTGTGACTCCTCTCCAATCTCTCTTTCTGTCTCACCTACCTTCAGTTTAATTCTTAATTTTTCATTTATATTTTATCACGGTCTGTAGACCATTGTTTTTCACACCAGATTAACCATCTTCTCTCATTGTGACTGTTCTTTCTTTTTGTAGCACTTGAATTTTTAACATGTTCCCTTAACATATCTGAAAATTGTGAATTGTTCAGCAGTCTGCTGCATCAAGCATTTGTTTCCTTGTGTCAACATTATTAATAGCAAGACATTCTTGCTATGATGTTTATATCTGCTCAACTAATTAAACATGTTTAGAACGCCCAAACAGTTCTGGGCATTAAAAAAATGCACAAACAAGCCCACGATGGTTGTTACCTCAACAAAATTAATTAAGCTTCAGCCCTTGTGCATTTTCTTAAATTGTAAAGGGTGACATAATTGAGATAGTGCCTCAAATTCATTGGTGAGAAAGAAAAAAAAATGATGTTACAATGTCGTAGTTTTTTTTTACCCGAACACATTAGGGTGTATTTGGAGTTGCTGTAGCTTGAGAAACAATTACTTATTTCAAACATTGGGTGAAAAAAAAAGGTGTTTGGTAAGCCTCTAAAGAACCGTGTATTTCATAATTTTCTTCTCCAATAATTAGTTTTGAGAAGTTGGTTGAGGATTTCTTTTAAAAACTAATTATGGAAGAAACTATCCCCTTACTTTGAATCCCATTACTTTGAAATGTCCATAATACCCTAATCCATTTTAGAAAAAGACAATAAAACCCTCACGTTAATTAAAAATATTATAAAATTACAATTACATTATTTATTAATATTGTAAATTTAAATATTACATTGATGGGTGGCTACCGGTGTGGTGACCCAGTGCCAGAGATTGCAAAACTTCTCCATTCTTGCAGTGGAAAAATTGAGAACAGAAGCCTTCTCCTGCGGTCTTCTCCATCGACTTTGAATTGCCGTCAAATGCTGGTTATCCTTTGTCAATGGAGGAGGAGAGCCTTTTCCTTGATGTCAATCTCACCCGAGTTGACATTGTAGTCTGAGGATCTGCTCTCCTCCAGTTGCTGCACTAACAATTTTTATTATTCTTACTTAAATTTGTTATTTTAACCATTTTTTAAATTTTAATTATATCATTATATATATTTATTATTTTTTAAAATGAATTATTTTTATTCATACTTTCAACTCAACTACTGACATCATTTTTTCATCATCTCATTCAACTATTGTCTTTTCTGGCTTAAAACAAGTTGGTTCTCAATCCTAGATCTATCATTTTGATGAATTTATCATTTTGGTGGATAAGTCAAAACAAATAGTTAAACATATTGATTAAAATTGTCTACAACCACTTTTTGGTTGTATTAACTGTATGGTATAAATAAACTATATGGACTTATTTGCAGTTCAATCATGTTTCAATACTTGTGGTCAGTGGTTAATAAGCTCTATTTCATTGCAACTCATATACAGATTCATCTGAATCATTCGGCAAGCTTTTTGCTGAAGAGTTTGATTTTTCAACTGGACAATGTGTCACTGGTTATGTGTATAAAGTGGATGGTGAATGGGCCTGGTTAACAATATCTCGACAAGTGAAGGCTAAGCTTTTTATTCTCGACAGTGCATGTGAGCCCAGTGAACTACAAGAATTCCAAAGTCGCTTCCAAGTGGGGAAATCTGTTACTGGTCATATTTTAAGTATTAATAAAGAGAAGAAGCTGTTGCGCTTGGTGCTACAGCCTCTAGATCATGGAGAAATTGATAAGGTGGACAGTGATAACATTTCAAATGACAATATTTCATCTCATATACATGAAGGAGGTATCGTGGGTGGCAAAATTTCCAAAATACTCCATGGTGTTGGTGGATTGGTTGTGCAGATTGGTCCTCATTTTTATGGTAGGGTCCATTTCTGCGAGCTTAAAGACACATGGGTGTCGGACCCACTATCTGGATATTATGAAGGCCAGTTCGTCAAATGCAAGGTCCTGGAAATCAGTCATGCTGTCAATGGCACCATTCATGCTGATCTGTCTTTCCGTTTATCTTCATCTGGCATGCTCAATCAAAGTTCTTCACAACCCTGCGATGCTGTGTAAGTCATTAAACTTTTTAAAATTATATTCATTTATATATGTTATTCTAGTGTTACTATTAAGAAATTGTTTATACTTGCAATACTGTATGTTTACGTAACATTGAGCTTTGAATTTACGATGCTATTTTTTTTTTCCAGCAGTAATAATATATTTGTATGGGCATTTTTGAATGATAAACTTGGCATAATCTTCTTTGGAAGTGGAAATTTCTTGTTCATTATGAAGTACACAAGCTGCTGTTGGTTCTAGTAGTGTATTAGGTCTAGTTAATATCTGGATTGTAGACTGTTTTTGCTTCTACGATTATTAAGCATTGCACAAAATACTCTAAAAACATACATTTGTGATTTGTTGAATTTAGAAACTATTCAAAATGTTGCTTTTATGAAATTGATTTTCTATGACTCCACATATTTGAAAGCCTAAAATACATTTTACATTTTGGCTAACATTTTGTGTTAGAGTGCTTAAATGTTATTGTTTGTCCCTTTATTAATACTTTAATGCTTAAGCTTTTAGGTTGAGTGGATACTTTGATGGTATCGAAGCCAATTTTCCTCAGAACGAGGCCCTCCGCATGATTATATTCGAAATTATAATTTGTTATTGTTTTTTGATTTTAGTATTTGTTAGTATTTGAGCTTGAGCCACTTGCAAAATCCGCCAGTCTTGCACATGAGGGGTTCCATCTAGATCAATGAATAGGATACTGCTAAATTTAGTATAGTTATTTATAATGTTAATATCAATTTTTGTTTTATTTTTCCTGGTAAGCTTGCACGTATTTTAAGATTTAGTTTGATTTCTTTGCTTTATGTTTATTTATTTTAAAGAAAATGTTATTTTCTGGCTTGCGTTTATAGGGATACTCCTTGTGATCATTTTGAAAAGATTGAGGATATTCGCTCTGATATGGTTGTACAGGTATATAACATTGTACTCTTTTTACCCTTGAATATGATTTGCAATTAATATTGTATATCTTTTTATGAATATTCTATTCACCAACTAATTGCAAATGATATTGCAGTACTTTACAGCCCTTGTTTGGATTAAGAAGTGATGCATTTCACAGTTTTATGCATATGTTACTATTTATTTTAGGGATGTGTGAATCATAATTGATCATATTCTAGAAGTTGATAGAGATGTTCACATCTAAATGTTGTATTTTTATTATTTTTTCATGTGTTAGAACTTATAAGTAATCAATACTGAAATTTTTGCATTGTTACATTTGCATCAGCCATTGTTTTGTACAAAGGTTTTGCTTGATTTCAATTGGTGTTGTTTTTTTATTTGGAATGAACAAGAAAATGTTTTGAGAAGATACCTTACATCAATAAGTTCATTCTATGAGAAGACGATGCATTTACTTGAACATGTACATTCTATTATAAAGTAATGAGTGACTGACTGTGCCTGGCATCAACTGTCAGGTGTTAGCTAGCTATTTGTAACTCACATTGCAGCAGTTGTAGTATATCTATAAATGTAGATATTCCTTGGCTGAAAGTAGGTTAAATATGGTACTATAAATTGCTTTCCAAGAATTTGAAATTATTTTTTTGTGAATTACATTTCAAGAGAAAAACTTGTTCCTAAACATTTGTTTTGGTTAGTGATCTGTTTAGCCCAACTCACTCATTCTAATTGATTAATGATGATAAATATTTAAGTTCGTTAATTTTTATCGTTGGTGATTTTTTTAAAGTTTTTCCTCAATTTTGATTGCTGTTGTTTTTTTCTTTACTCTTTTCTATACGTTTGTGCTCATATATGCATATTGGCTCACACAGGGCTATGTTAAGAATGTTACAACTAAAGGATGTTTCATTTTGCTCTCACGGAAGCTCGATGCAAAGATTCTCATCTCAAATCTGTCAGATGGATTCATTGAAAGTCCTGAAAAAGAATTCCCTATTGGAAAACTTGTAGTTGGCAGGTAGGTTCTATATTTATTCTTTCTGTTACCTCTTGGTCAATAAGTGATATTTATGGTTGATAATTAATGTACTAAGAAGCGTAAGTACAGGGTGTTATCTGTTGAGCCTTTATCGAAGCGAGTAGAAGTTACCTTGAAGACATCAAATTCTAGCACTGATCCAAAATCCAAAATCAATGATTTAAGTAGTCTGCATGCTGGAGATATAGTTTCTGGCCGGATTAAGCGAGTGGAGTCATATGGTTTATTTATCACAATAGACCACACAAACATGGTACGGGATAAGTCATATTTCTCTTTTTGGGACATGCATAATTTATTATGTTGATCAAGACAAAAAAGGAAATAGGGAAAATTTGTGCAGTGTCGTGATCCTTTTTTCATTATTATTAATATTTCACACACAACCCAGCCATCTTTCCAGTTTTCGATTAATGACCAACATAAGTAAAATTTATGTTTTTTTTTCTTAAAAATAAAATAAAGTAAACAACAGCTGGTATGTTCAGATTGGTGAAGGGAATTTCCTGTTAATATTGTTATATATCAAAAGTGCTTGTGCATTTTTTTCTTCTCTGATAAGAAAGAGAAAGAGTTCATTCTAGAAAAGTTGATATAGAGGTCAACAAGATATCCTTCAAATCTGTCAAAAAAAAAAAATTTTATTGACTTTCTAAACATTTTTGTTTTGGTGTTGTTTAATATTAACTATCTGTGTTCAAAGGTCTTTAGTTTAACCTTCAATGCTGTTATGCATTGTCACTTTCAGTACTTAGATATTTGTGTCTGCTATCTGCACAGGTTGGATTGTGCCACAAGTCAGAGCTTTCAGATGATCATGTTGACAACATTGAGGCTAAATACAGAGCTGGAGAAAAAGTTACAGTGAAGATATTGAAGGTGAAAACATTTATATGTAGAGAAATATGGAAAGGTCAAATTGGTACAATTGCCATTTAATTCGTAGTCCCCGCATCATATTAGAATTTATGTAGAATTTGTTATGATCAGTACTTTTTACTCGATAAGATCAGTCGACTTAGGTTAATGTTTACAGTAAAAGTTTATAGCATATCATGTAATGAAATTAATTCTTGTTCACCAGTAGGTAAAAGTTTTACTGCTGAATTTTTAAGTAATATTTATCTATTATATTAGGTAAATGAGGAAAGGCGGCGTATTTCTCTTGGGATGAAGAGTTCATATTTTAGCGATGATACTGCCCTTCAAATAGATTCAGATGGAGAATCTGATGAAGCAATTGAAGAGATTGATGTCCATGAAAAGTCGTTAATTTTGTCAGATAGTAGTTCACTTGCTGTCCAAAATATGGTCGTTGAGTATGAAAATGGAGAATTTCTTCTTGCTCAAGCCGAATCTAGGTCTTCTGTTCCTCCGCTCGAGGTTACTCTTGATGACATAGAGCAGCCTGACATAGACAATGTTGCTAGTCAAAGTCAAGAACATATTGATGAGCCAGACACAGAAGTTGAGAAGAAGCAACGCTCTAATAAGAAAACGAAGGAAGAGAGGTATATTCAATTCTCACAATTTGTGAAATTTTTCTTGTCATGTAAGTGGCGGCTGTTTGGATTTTGAAATTAATATGAATACTATATTTGACAGGGAACGGGAAATAAGAGATGCTGAGACAAGACTATTGGAGAAGGATGTACCAAGAACTGCTGACGAATTTGAGAGATTGGTTAGAAGCTCTCCAAATAGCAGTTTTGTTTGGATAAAGTACATTGCCTTCATGCTCTCTTTAGCTGATGTTGAGAAAGCTCGCTCGATTGCTGAAAGGTACTGGTCTGGCCAAAATATTAATTTGCCCATAATGCCATTGGGTTGGTATACTAACCTGCCTCTTTTATATTCAATTATATAATTTGGGTAATATTACACCATCATCTGTAACATTTTAACTACAATTTATTCGGAACCGAAAATTGGAAAATAAATAAGAAGAAAGGATGAAGAATAAATTGTGAACCGGCATTTTTTGGTAGCTGTTCTGCACATTTCATGTAAGTTTTACCAGTGTTTTGTGATTCCTTGTATTGATATCTTAATATTAATTATTAGCTTAAACTTAAGTAGATGAAAAATCTAATCACATTGTAGAAATATTTATTATTGGGGGGTTAAAATGGCTTGTATTCTGCTGAACATTATTAAACGTACCGTATGGGCTCATGAAGGCTAATTGTTTCTGAACATGTGAGGCACATCATGTTATTTTTTCAAGTTTTAAATTTCTTTATGTGTGGTTTGCTGGCAATTTCACTTATCTTTGTGTTTGCCTTGTTATTTTTGTTATTTTCAAAGTGATTTAGAATAGCAGTTTACTGCAAAATGCACGTTGGGATGTTGCTTCCCTGGTATAATTGGATAATAACTTTTAACTTCATTCTTTCTCTCTGTCTTCTGAAGGGCTTTGAGAACTATAAACATTAGAGAAGAGAACGAGAAGCTAAATATTTGGGTTGCTTATTTCAATTTGGAAAATGAATATGGAAATCCTCCGGAGGTAGTTAAAACCGAGAGCAATTTTAAATTTGTCTTGTCATTGTGATTTGAATTTAGAGTTTCATTAGTCATTTTATTTTCAGGAAGCTGTTGTAAAAGTATTTGAAAGAGCATTGCAGTATTGTGACCCCAAAAAGGTCCATCTAGCATCTCTTGGGGATGTATGAGAGGACTGACCAACACAAGTTGGCCAATGAACTTGTCGACAAAATGATCAAGAAGTTCAAGCATTCGTGCAAGGTATTCTTTGTATATTTTATATTTCTGACATTTATTTTATGGGTTTCTTTTTTTTATTTGTATATTTATTTTTGTGTGGAATTAGACGTTTATATTTCATTGAAATTTAGGTTTGGTTAAGGCGTATTCAAGGGCTTTTGAAGCAAAACCAGGATGGAGTTCAGTCTGCAGTGCAGCGTGCTTTATTAAGCCTTCCACGCCATAAGCATATTAAATTCATCTCACAGACAGCTATACTTGAGTTCAAAAGTGGGGTTCCTGATAGAGCGCGATCCATGTTTGAAGGAATTTTGCGTGAGTATCCAAAGAGAACAGACTTGTGGAGTATTTATCTTGATCAAGTAAGTTACTTTCAACTGTTTGTATTTTGTTATATTGCCTTATTTTTTAGAGGGACCTTTCATGACCATGCTACACTTGTTAGGAGATTCGACTTGGAGATATGGATTTGATTCGTTCACTATTTGAGAGGGCTATTAGCTTGAGTCTCCCACCTAAAAGAATGAAGGTGCATAGAATGCAATTTAATTTGCAGAGTTACTATGCGGCTTTGCCTTATGTTATGCCTTATATGTGTGCTTCAATGTTTGGCAGTTCTTATTTAAGAAGTATCTTGAGTATGAGAAATCTCAAGGTGAAGATGCACGGATTGAGTACGTGAAACAGAAAGCAATGGAATATGTCGAAAGTACGATAGCTTCATAGTTAATGATCATATATTTCTTTGCCCGAGTCTTCTTTCCAGACTCTGCAATTATACTGGAGTTTGTTGTTTGCAACGTATCACAAGCACGGTAGCACAGTTGAAGAAAACATACTTATTTAATAGAGATCCCATCCAAGATATGATCAGGGTTTTGCCGTGAAGCTCACACCTACGGATATATGCCAAGTGTAACATTCTTATGAGATTAAATATGTAACAGTATGATGTTCTGCTGTTCGAAAGGATAGACTGGCAACTCACTTTACATTATTATGAATTTTGTTTTTTGTAGTGTAGATATTGTAGAAAATAAAGAAAATTATGTCCATATCGATTTATTGTTTACTATACTAATGTCGGCCTTCCTGTGATTTATTTCATTCACATGCATCTGAATTGAATTCAATGAATTGTAAGATATCTTTTGAAATGTGGGCTACTAAAATTTATATAGGCAATTCAATATAATTCAATTGATGTTTTCATTAGTTTTTGAAAGTATGCATTGTGTCACTGGCCAGAATGCTTTGGCTGAAGGCTGAAGCAATTTGTTGAATGTTGAGCCTGAAGATTAGATTGCAAACTTTGATGGAGCTTTGCTTTCTCAGAGAACCTAATAGGAGTATCGTAAAATATACTATAGTAATGTTGCTGATCTCAGTTTTTTTTTTTTTAATATATAAATTTTTTTAGTTTTTATTTTTATTTTTGGGAACTACATTTTGGATTTTGAAGGATTGAGACATGATTCAAATCTATAATTACATTGGTGTTGGAGAGGGGTGTACCATAGACCAATCTCATCCCATTTGAATCTAAATTTGTGATATAAAGGTTTCATTGAATATGTAATCCATAAGTACAAGTGAAAATTAAAATGTATTATGCATCTATAATTCTTAAATGACACTAGCGTGTAATTAGATGCCCAACGTTATTGTGAAGGTAATTACTTCTATCTGTGTTTTGGTATTCAATTTTTAACCGGCAAAACATGTTTAATACATGAATAATTAACTTGAATTGAAATAAAACAAGATAACAATGATGATTGATGATTGACTATTGAGTTAAGAATTGAAATAACCACTCAAATCAAATCAATAATTCATAAACTCATAAACTAATATTAAACATTACACAAATAGTATCCTAAAACAAACACAACTAGTTTAAAATCAATAATCCATAAAGTCATAAACCAACATCAAACATTACACAAATAGCATTCTAAAACAAACAACTAGTTTAAAATCAATGACATAACAAATAAATCATCGATCATCATGAATCAATGACATTAATTCTTCATTTCCTCTCCACTTCCAATTTCCAAAGTTCCATTCCATCACTCAAGTTTTTCACAAAATGGTTGTTGATTCCTACAACATTAAATATAAAACAATTTAGTATATGTTCAAATAAGATCAAATAGTAATAAATTCACGAAACAAATTGATTTTACCTCATCATCATCATTCATCGTCATCTTTCTCAAAATTAGAAGCTTCAAATTTACTTTCCAACTTTGAATCTAGTAAGAAGTAAAATATATGAATTAGAATAAATTAAGAAATAAATTTGATAATATAAAAATTTCAAAGAACAATGTAATAATTTTTATACCATTAAATTCGGACCATAACCAACTTTGAGCACACATTAATGCCTCAACTGTCTATGGATGTAACCTGCTACGGTAAGGACTCACAAATCTACCCCCAATACTGAAAGCCGACTCCGATGCAACCGTAGATACAGGAATAACCAAAATATCTCTAGCTATGCAATGCAAAGTAGGATATTTAGATGCATTTACTTTCCACCATATCAATATATTGAAATTCCCAACTCTTAGAATGACAGGTTCCTTTAAATAATATGCTAACTCTGTCTTCACATGAATGGTAGTACTAGGAACCTCAGTAATATACTGATCGAATTGAGACATTTTTCTTTTTGGAGGACCCATTGTTGATTGAGATGGTGAAACATATGTAGGATTACTTGATGAAGTTTGACTTTGCCTTAGACTTTTGCTCATACTCTCCAACCATCCTCAACAAAAATTCTTGAATCTTGTTAATCTCATATGAAGATCCATCTCCATAGAGCGAAGGAAAGTAACATTCCATGACTTTCATTTTATATCTAGGATCCAAAATTGTTGCCACAACTATAATACCGTGAAATTTACTCCAATAGGTATCAAACTTGTGTGTCATAGATGATGCCATTAGTTTTATTTGTTCAAATGTGGATGTGCTCCATTCATTAATGGCATCCCTAATATCACACACACTTGGTAGATAATTATTGGCCGTAGGATATTTGGTTCATGAGAATTCTTCAGTGGCTTGATAGAACACATCAAGTTTATCACTTATCTCTTTTGCCAACACTCAATCATCTTCAGTTGGGACATTTTTATAATGTGAATCTTAATGTTTCAAACAAGGAAAAAAGGTTTTGTACAATAAAGCAGAGCGAATCATCAAGTATGTAGAATTCCACCTCGTTTTGCAATCAAGTACCAACTTCCTAGTGCTCTCAATTTCTAATTGGTTTACAGTCTCAATTTTTTTTTTCTCTTTTAGGTGATGATGTCCAATAAGAAACACTTGAACGAATCCTTTCAACATGTCACTAATCACATCTAACCCATCTCTCACTATCAAATTCAATATATGTGTAGAACAACGCATATGGAACATGTCTCCATTCAATAAAAGTGAGACATCAGAAAGCATCTCCAAGAGAATACGAACCATAGCATTATTTGTGCTACAATTATCCACAGTTAAAGTAGATAACTTGTGTTCAATATTCCAATCATGTAAGCACTCCATCATAACATCAACAAGCATCTCAGAAGTGTGTGGACATGGAACATATATAAACCTATGAAAGCGACATGGAACATATAAAACTATTAATCTAATATACTATCACTGACCTTACTAATTTTCACATATTAAACTACTAAATTCACATAATAAAATATTATTGGATCGTGTCAAAATGTGACCCACTTCATTTAACATACTGAACCTTATGTGGCATACAAGAATGAAGACAAGAAAAATGGTCGAAAGCAGTCAAGATTCATCGGGAGCCCGTATACTGACCACATGCCGAGAAAGAAGAAGAAATAAGAAAATCAGGAAAATATTGACTTCATAACTTTTTTGAAGAACAAATATTACCCGTGGTAATGCTTCATTCCTATTTTCTTTATATATATATATATATATATATATATATATATTCTAGTACAATGTATTTAGTTGTGATTTTTTGTTCCATAATATAAACTAACGTTGAATATGAACAGTATATATACCAGGCAAGTGGTAACCATGACACGTCAAGAGTTTAAGGAATTGGCGGACCCAAAAAAATAGATTTCAAACTTAGTAAATTTATTTTATAGTGTTCATTTTTTTCTTTATGGTTAACAAAAACACTTGACACATATTTTCTAAATTATGTTAATACATTCAATTGTAGCAAATAGACAGTTACTTCAACGTACTTTGGAAGGAATGTTTGAAAGAAGAATTGAACTACTGTCAGGATATAGGATTGGTTCCGACCACATTTTTCGTGAGTGCACTTGTAGAGCTTTTCTTATGTTGGAATGTAAGAAAATTTTCTTATGTTGCTTAGTTCACTTCAGTTTTTTGTCATTAAATTATTCTTGGTTTATGATTTGTTATTTGTTATTTGTATTTGTGCTTATATGTGATTTTGGACAGTAGACATCTATTTAGGTTTGTCCAATTGATGCTTTGTTTATATTTTGGATGTTTAAAGTGATCCTAAATTGGTTAGTATAATTTAGGTGTTTGGTTAGTTCAATTATTTACCATAGTGACTTAGAAATGCAGTTTCATGTTTTCAATAATTGATTCCAGGAATAAGATTTCAGGAATAAGATTTCAGTAGACATTCAATTTTATAACCCATTCTACTATATGTTTTATGTCTACGTATGTTTATTGTTGTTAGCATTTGAAGATGAAGTGGAAGTGTGTAATGGAGGAGCTAGACAATCAATTTTATAACCCATTCTACTATATGTTTTATGTCTACGTATGTTTATTGTTGTTAGCATTTGAAGATGAAGTGGAAGTGTGTAATGGAGGAGCTAGACAATGAGAGGCAGTTAAAGGAGTTTGAAAAGAAAGAAGCTGACAGACTAGAGGCTAAAAAGGCTGTAGAAGGTGGGTTATTGGGCAAAGAAGTAAAAAAGTATGTAAATAAAAAGAAGAATAACCATTCTCCCTCTCCACCATTCGGAAGGTAAGTTTGGGAAGATTACCCCGAGTTCAGTCCGTTATCTTTCCAGCCTGACCATGATGTGTTAAACTCTATCCAATGTAGTGAGGTTTTTTACACTGAACCATTGTGCACAATGAATTCGGTAAGTTTGTTGATTCCATGGTTAGCTGTCATTCTTGTAGCTGTCAGTATGTATTCTCAGTAACATGGTCATACCATTCATTTTGTATATGCATGTTTTGATTCCGTGCAACACCGGAGATCATTTGGTTCTCTGTGAAGTGTTTTTAAAAGAAGGAAAAGTTCGAATGTTTGATTCATTGTGGGGACGTAATGAGAAAAGTAATCAGTTAAGGGGCATCCGATGCTTACTTTATTTGTTACCATCCGTCTTGAAGCAGTCAAACAACTACGAAGAAGTGAACATACTAATGCACACAACTCCATTCACTGTCGATAATGTGTTGACATCCAATCTTCCTCAACAAGATGATGAGTAGTTAATTTTAGTTGCAATATAAATTGGTACAGTTACATTTAGTCATTATCATACCAATATTTATGTTTGCATTTTCACATGATGCAGTAACAGCTATTGTGCTTTCATGCATTCGCGTAATTATTACTATCTAGAGAGCTTTTACCATGGAAGGAGACTTTTGGCAATAGAATATATCCACCATTCGAAGGCAATGACACTCGACATACGCATGTAAAATACATTAGCTCTCAACATATGCATGTAAAGTTGAAGAGCTTATATAGATATATATATATATATATATATATTTGCAATCATTTTCTCTTTAATGAGCACTGATATAAAATATATCAGTGCATTGCATGTGGGTCATAGATTATAGATAAGCACTGACAAATGTATATAAACTAGGTCAAAACAATTGAATCTAATAGTTCGCATGCAACGCACTGATAAATATTTATCGGTGCGCTTATTGGTGCGCATAGAGGTGAAAATTTTCCTATATGTATAGTAGAAATGGTGTCATCATAATCATCACAACTAAATACTCATCATAATCGTAGAAATGGCGTCAGACGGATTTGCAAAGATTTATATAATGTGATGCAAACACTGAAGTAAGCTCCAGCAGAAATAAGAATTCAATTATATGTTGACAAATCGAGCAGAACCCCAGATATGCTATAAGGAAACTTTGGGGGCGACATACCTGAATGTACACTTGATGATTCTGCTCCTTCAATCTATCAAGCAAATTGATCCAATCAATCCTGTTGGGTTGTAGAAGCTCTTTCCATTCACTGAAAAGGATCTTCCTCTTTTAACAAAACAATTTTCTCTGTAACCAAATAGCATTTTCAGTTATCTGAGTCACCGTGAATCATGACTCAAAATCGAGCTTAAACACGTGCTTATGAAGACTAGAGATAGAAACCCATCATCCTCCGTCGTCCCTGTCGCTGTATCTCGCCTCTATCTCTCTATATCTTTTTTTTTTTAGGGTTTGTAAATGGTGACAGAATCGATTCAATTGAAAAGAGTTTGTAAATCATGAAGGAATCAGAGTTTTGAAAAGGGAGATGGATTAGGAGTATTGAAGTTGCGAAGAACTTGAGATGAAAGAAAGTTGAAGAAGAGATAACAGTGGCAATATCAGAATATGTCGAAGTCAATCATGGAAGAAGGGTAGTTGCAGGAAACACAATTGTTGGTAGGAATTTTTATCATTACAGTTCATTTTATGTGGGAAGGGTAATTTAGTCCATCATGGGACATTACATGCAAAGGTGAACTTTAATGATAGACAGTTTTATAAGTATATCATGAAGGGGACATTTTTGCTCATTCAAACATAAAAGTGACCATTAATGCAAGGTCCCTTTTTTTTTGTTGTTTAAACAATTCCATTTCAGTTATGTCTATTGCAATAGAGCAAAATTGGTACAAGCCTGCGCCTGTTTATAGTGCAGCTTCTAGACATGATTCATGAACATCGACCAACCAAGAACATCCATGACTGTATTCATAAATAAATAAACGAATTGTTTATTGTTTTGGGGGCATAATTGTCACATTAGCATAATTGACCACTGCCCAGATAGTAACACTAAAAGCCCTTCTCGGTTACAATACATACAATTTTCCATATCACCTATTATACAAAACAAGCTGGGTATTAATTACATAAAAGGGCAAATGCAACTTTATTTGAAAATCACACATGAATTCCTTGTGCACTTGTCTCCCCCCGCTCTCCAGGTAGCAAAAAGAGTGAAGTTTGTTTTATCAAGTATGATTTGTAAGCTCTGAATTATGACAGTTGTCAGCTTGCAACCAAATATGTACGTCGACCACAAGCTGTATTAATGGATGGATGGTCTTCACCTTGCAATATCATTGCTTGCTCAGGTAAAATGCAGCAAGTAAAAGCACTCAGTGTGCGTATGCTTCCTCAGTTGCAAACCTCGATGTGATCTCATGAACCACAAATTGTAGAGAGGAACAGGAAGGAATTAGTTCAGGGCATAATGGACCCGCTCTAGGAGTTGCACAACCCTATTAGCAGCGATAGGCGAAGAAGCTAACTGTTTTGAACTTGATTTAACTGTATCTGGAGGTCCAGAAGGCAATGACAATACATCCTCCTGTTGCATGCTTGTAAGCTCCAAGAATTGTACCAGCATGTCTCCATCGAGCATTTTTGGTGATCCAACCTGCAAGTTTGCAACCACAAAGAACAAGTAAAATTATGAAAATAACACAAGTGTAGATACAGCAAAGCATGTACTTTAAAAAAAAAAGATACAGCAAAGCATGTTTTCTAGTACTTTTATGGCGTCAATTGTTAGTGAAGCTGAGAAGTACGTGAAATAATAAAACAATGTAGAAACAGAGAAAATTTACTGCCTAAATTAGTTAGATGTAAAAACATATTAATATCACCACATATGCAAAAAGAATGTTCAAATCATTTACTAGCAGACAGCAGATGGATTATTTTTTCTCCAGCCACTTCCCTAAGCATTTAATTTCAGTTTCAAAACCATCTGCTTAAAGGTTGGCACTTGGCCATGTTCAGATTATGAATATATGTCAAGGATTTCATATTTGGCATGCAATACTCTTTAAGAGTGCACCGCAAGTTCACACCCAACCCCACACAGCTGAGAAGGAAAAAGGCAAGAGCAATATAGTTAACCTGGTCTTTTTGATCAATATAAAAACATGAATGCAAAAATAGATGTTTCATACCATGAATCCATGATCTTTAGAAAATATTGAAAGAAAACATTTCTAGTCAAACTTAAAGCTTGGAACTGTCAGATAAACAGAAGAAGACCCAATAAAGTGATTAATGCATTCGTAAGATCTACATAGACAAGTTCAAAACTTCACACTCAATATGATATAACTACTTTTTCATGCTTGATGCTCGACTTAATTTCACCAAAACTTGCCACTAAAAATAATATGTAGATTTTTACTTTTCTTACCGGGTTTTCACGACTACGAAACTCATTATGGTCATTCCCGAGTATAGGTGCAGTTAATGGGTGGACCACAAGTCTAGTTTGGACCGCTTCTAAGAGTTCATACTCTTCCCTACAAAAATATGAAGTTCATCAGAGTGGCAGTCAAAAAGGATGCAACATCAAAATATGCCCACATTCTTTAATATGTAACATATGAACTTCACTGCAAGAATGAACATGGCACCTAGTGAATGTAGCTTCTTTTACAATTAAACTCATACCAACTCAGTCCCAATCTTAAACTAGTTAGGATCAGCATAGCTCTTGTTCGACATTGTGCAAATTGATATGAAACCCTCTAAAAATGCCAATTCTTCAGAGTATCAGTTTACCATGCATCTAAAAAAATGTTTTATTAACATAGCTATATATGAAACAGAAAATTAATTACATATGGTGCTGAAATGTGGCATTTCATGAAAGCAGGAAGCTCAATTTGATCATATATAACAATGCTTATAAACACTTGACTTTCAGCTTTACAATGCAACACAAAAGGAGATAATAATATTTCAAATTTCAGGATCCATTCATGGGGTTCATAAAAGGAACCATATATTCAAATTTCCACAACTATATTAAAAATCGTTTTTAGTTGATAATGCATGTTGAAAATTCTTTCAAAGCAATTAAACACAATTGAGATGTGACTGCTACCTCATCTAGAAATCTAATACAATATGCATCCCCACTAAAAATATATGGTTGGATGGTCTCTGTTTAGTATGCAAGAATTCTATAAAAGCTCTGGATCTACAATAGGTCCTGACACTTTTGACTGTCTGCTTTATAGATCCACTCTTTTACCAACATCTACATTGTTTATATGTTATCATTTCAGAAAAAAAGAAATGCAATGCATTCTTTGCCCTTACCATTATTGGATTCAAAACTATACAAGTATAAACAGAAACACAGGCGAGTGTATGAGTGTGTGTTTATAGATGGGTATTTGCTAAAACATACCTCGATATAGGAATGAATATTACTATGCTTCCTAAGAGTGTGCTGGCTATGATAGTACTGTGTGAAGAGTCAACATTTGCACTGAGACTATCACAGCCTCCCAACACATCATCAGCTGGGAGTTTGTATATAAATGACCCCTAAAAATGAAAACAAAAAAAATCACTACAATATAAGAATGCCATCAAAGTAAGATGCAAAATTATCATGGCACAAATAGGGCTTCCAAAGCTGCATAAGATGGAACACAAATTCTAAAGCACTCTAGTATTTCACAGCAGCGTAAGCAGCATACAAAATTAGGGTTAACAAAAGAGACAATGAGTAAACAATTATTGCAAGAACAATATTTTTTTCAATGTACTGTTATATCCTTTTCGATTATCAAGTGATACACTGACAACCTCCCACTGAATTTGGAACAACAATGACATTTGCCTCATAAATTATTCTTCAGATAGATGATGTTCGCCTTTGTCTCAAACAAATTACCAACAAATATTCCATGTCTTCTTCAGAGCCATCTTAAAATATAGTTTACCCTGACGAGATTTATTAATAGTTACATGTGAAACAAAGGAAAATTTTGAAGGATAAAGAAAATATCCTAAATGAGCCAGAATTACATTATGCATCCCAATTTTCAGATGTATTCATCAGTAATATGGCCCCTATATATTTCTGAAGAACTCCATTGCAAACCGGAAATCAAAAGAAACTGAAGTTGATTGGTTTCAACAGACTAAAAAAACCTGAGTGATTTTTTTTTTTCAAAAAAAGACAAAAAAAAAAAAAAATTAAGTGGAGTTCTCACAAACACTGAACGAACCAAACCAAATGGTTTAAGTTCTCAATTTGGAGATTTAAGCAGTGCAGCTACACTGCCAGAGATAAATGCAACTCCGACGAATAGTTTGTTCTGCCACCAAAGATCCTTGATTGTACCATGACCCACATGTATAGGAGATTCAGTTAGGTTCAGTTTTTAACCCGGACTAAACCACCAATAACTGATATCTAGAGTAGGAATGTTCATGACAACTTGATCTTCCGCCATTAATAGTGACCTACAAATTTATTGTTAATGTAATTATAAATTTATTAATTTAGAGTAGGATGCTGGTTTGACAGTCTGATTTGGTTTCCTATACGCTGGTTTGACTGTCTGATTTGGTTCCTATATTTACACAATTATCATTTTTTGATTCTTCAAACCAAAACAGAACCGACCCATTAACGAAAAAAGAAAGAAGCACCAAACTAAAACAAATCGACAAGATTGGTTTAATTTGGTTTTAAACAGTTTAATCAGTTTTCTTGAACACCACTGATAGCCAATATTCAGGTTCTGTCAGCAAAATTCCAGCTTTATGTTGTTGCTTATAGTTTACCACTGATTTCGGTGAACATACCAATTCAGCTAGTAGAACTTATCTTTGATCTCATTAATTAATTTAATCTTAAATCCTATAAGAGCTCTAGAGAATTAAAACCCAGACCAGCAACACTTCTTTACAAATTTCGAGTGACCATATGGATCAAATTTGACAAAGATTTGTAGCATAAGAACAATAAAGAAACACATCTAACAATCGCAACGACCAATGACAAGCAACAAGCCAGATCATGGAGTAGATCAGCCTGCCCACAAACTTCATCAAGAGTTCTAAATCATGAAACTGTGAAGGTAAACCCACTAGATTGTCAGTCATCAGACGCTCTCTTGATCCACTACCTCTTGTACAGACTTTAGAATTGCAACACCAACTCTATTGAATTATCAAATTTGTTCTTCTCTGCATGTATATTGTGTGTGTCGTATGAGTGTGTGAGTGAATCTTTCATTAACGATTTTCCTGTATCTACAGCACTAAATCTTTATCTTGAGTTTCATGGAGCATTCAACTATTACAATTCTTTTTTAGCTTCATGCCCTCTAACTTCAACATTACTATTGGGAGTTATTTATCTATTCTGATAACTGAATGCTTATTTAAGAATTACCTTCCTGATGCTCATGGCTATCTCGCCCATATGATAAGCACAACTCACTGTTAAATTGCATTCTGGACTTGCATTATCTGGGACAGAAAAACAATATAATTGAAGAAAATCAGCACTGTTAATTTCCAGCCAATGCAGACAAGAAATAATAGTATGGTAATACAAGTGAGATGAAATACAGATCAACTGTTGAAGTTAACACACGCAATTTTTTTTTTTCCAGATGTACTTCTTAGCTTTGTCCGTAAATAAGTCTCTTGAGGAACTCAATTGTAACCAATACTTTACATCAAATATTTCCTAATTAACCAAATTAAAAATCAAGCAACTAGATGAAACTAAAACCACTGGTATAATTGCAAGCCCCACATGGATATGAATGACAAGTCTTGTCAATCCTTTTGATAGTAAATTGTTTAAATTTCCCAAAGGATCAACTACTGCATCGTTATAATCAGACCATTATGGTTATTTTATGATTAAAATCTGAAAGTTTCAATGCATGCAAGCATCACCTGCCTCATAATATTTAATATCAGGAATTCAGGATACAATTCAGATGTTGTATTCCTGAACTTGAAATATTAACCACGTGCACACTGTTTCTCATCTTCTTCATTCCCAAACTCATTTAAATTTCAAAATCTGAAACTGTGTCACATGAATCAAGAGTGGCAATAGCTACTTAAAGAACTTAAAATAGAAATCAAGCGATTCTACAAAAAAATTAATATTTCAAAGTACAAAAGTATAAGCAGGTATATACAATTACAGGCAGACACAGTACTTACAGATAAAGATAACGTTAGAATTTACCTTCCAGGCGATCTGAACAAGAAAGGACAGCAATGCTGCCCTTACGGTCCGAAACAACAGCTGTATCAACATCCATAAGAATACAATCAGCAACTAACCTCTGCGATGGATCACAATATATTTGCTCCAGTTTCCTGGATTCCTAGCATCAAAAAGAAAACAAACACACGGAGAAGTCAGAATCAATATCATAAACAGCCAACCACAAAAAGTTGCTCCCATGGGGGGAAAATAGGATAAGTTGGTTCCAGTACAATAATGAGAGAAAAAATCACAGAAATTTTACCAAAAGGAACCGAAAAGAAAGAATTAATATGCATAAAACACAGTCAAATATTTTCGCATACCTCGTGATACGAGTAAAAAAGGATGCCATCACGGCAATCTCCGACAGCGATTCTAGTAAAATGAGCAGTCAACAACATTATCATAAAACGTGTCCTTCCTACAGCGAACCTTCTCACTTTCTGGGGATTATCATTTGGAAATCCACATACGTAAAACTGAAACAAGGAGTATGAATACTTTTATAAGCAATGGCCATGTGATAGACAAAATTTTCCCAGGTAACTTGCAAGCATATGTATCAGATTGTGCAACTTACAGCATTACCAGCAGATGCCAGGAAGTAATGATCGAGATATGGACAGATTGCAAGCACCATTCCAGGCCACTTGGTTGAGTAAGCCAACCGCAGCTGCCATGCTTCAGTATCTTCAAGTTTGATTCCATCACAACTAGCATCATCTGGGCTACTGCAGAGGCTACTGCTAGACAGCTGTTCTGTGGCATATCCAACAATTTCACGGAATGGTGAAGTTCGTTGAGAAGATCCTGGCTTAGAACCAAATGTCATTGAGCCACTATCTGAATTTTGCACGTGTTCAATACAGATGACGATCAGACGGCCCTTGGTACTGTTGAGAAAAATGTCCAATTAGATAACATGCCTATGTAATTTATCATTTCATACACAAAGCCAATTGAGATCGACTTTCAGGGCTCCTAACTTTGATTTGGAAATAGAAAAACAATTTTCTTATCCTTCATGCTTTCCAGCAATGGTGTAAAATTTCAGACATTTCAAAATCATAGAAACCATAAATTGTACAACAATAGCAAAAGAAAACGAATAACAAAAAAAAAAAACACCTTTCAGCTTCACCACTGGGCATTATAACTGGACCAGAACACAGACTGGTCCCAACCACCAGAACCTGTTCATTTCCAACCCTCACTAGCTCCATGCATTTTCCTGTTTCTCCTGGTTCTAATTTAAAAAATGACACCACTGACCCACTGAGGGGATCCACGCAACATATATCGGAAGAACATGAATCATTATTCAATTCAGTCCTCATCACAACCAATAACCTGCTTTCGTTATGATACAGGACCTTTCTTGGAGTGCCTCCAAGATGAAATTTCTGAACATTAAGTCGCTTACTGTGAACCATCTCCACCTAAAGCATGTAATTGAAGATCATGTCTGTCAACCAATTTAAGCAGACTAGTATTGATACATCCGATTTATGTAAATATATCATAAAATAAAAATTAATTCTAGTTTTATGTTCTCATCGTTGATCAAATTCATGTAATTTTAACATCACAACATGGTAAGCAATAGAGATAACAGCAATAAAATTGGTTCAGAATAAAGGATGCCCTTATGTATGTGGAAATGATAACTATAAAGGATGCCCTTATGTATGTGGAAATGATAACTATATCACAAACATGCATACGGAAGCTGTCACAGACTGGACCCTTCTGTTGTGTAATTACAGCCAAGGTATCTCCTCTTAAACTTCACATAACATAAAGCTCATTTGTATGCATCGGAAACAAGACTCTCAAACATACTACATGGTGACAAAGATGGATCTAAAAAAAGTAAAATGTCATGCAGAGATACTACTAAAACACAAACACACAGCATTTAGTAAAACAGTGTAGATCACAAAATTTTCTGTTAAAAAAATCAATGCATGAATTTTTTTTGTAGATTTCACATTGTACCATGAAAATTAATACATTGAAACAATGAAATTATGCCCACTCGCGTACAAAAGGAATGTCATAGATCACCATGTTTTGCACCAATATTTTGCGAGTATATTGGATGGTCATCTTAAAGCCAAGGACAAAAGGAGCTAAATGGAACCTACTCATAGGGTCCCAACAAGTCCTAATATCATTTAAATGGCGAGACCACACTTGATATCAATCCTAGGCATCCAAGTATCCAACAGTTGATGTTCAAGTCCATGAATCAGTATGCCCCCATTTTGAACTCATTTAAGTTTGGCTGGATGTGAATCAAGTGGGGAATCTTTAAACAAAGGAACAAAATTGCAAGACGCCATTTGCATGGAACCTCTTTTAAACTTATGCTACATTGTAAGGAAAAGAAATTCAATGACATATTTCTTCAATTCAATTGCACAAACACTATATCAAAATCCCAACTGAAAAGCTTCACAATTCCACTACCGATAAATGCATTTGTTAAGTCACTAACTGTACAAAATTATAGTCCAAACCCATAACTATCCTATGTAAGGCAACATTAAATACGCAAATTTTAATCATTATTATTCTGGACAACATTAAAACCATTGCTTGATTGGAAGAATTCATGAATATATCTAAAGAAAAAACAAAAGAAATCTTAATCGGTGAAATTCATTGATCATGAGAATCTAATATCCAAAAACTCAAACAAAAAAACATGACAGCTTTGCAGAACGCAATTACATTATTATGACCACTGTAACAAGTATGATTTCTACACAACAGCTCTTAGACTAATGTTCTAGGTGTTCCTTGGAACCCCTTTTTACAGGTTTTGATTATCCCTAAAAGTGAGACTGATTCATTGCAGAATTAAATTAGTGATATCTGGGCTTGAATAGTCAAAGAAGCCATTTATATTATCTTGAAAATGTTGTCACTAATTAATTGGTCAAAGAATTCAGTCTTGTTATTAGTGTGGTCAATAATATGTGGAGTCTAGGAATATGAAAAAAAAACTAATAAATGTCATGGAAGCCATAAGAGTCATTTATGTAGTGTTGCCTTATAAAAGGAGAGGGTTCTAGTCTATGTAATCAGTTTTGATATAATATATTTGAAAGTTTTCCTGTGAGTTTTTCTGAGTCTAGCTTGGCTCAAGGTGTTTTTCCTAAATTTCTCCTTAAAGAAATCTAGGCTCTGACGGTGTTCGGAGTTTTCTTTTTTTAATTTACATCAGAGACCATGATTTTCAATGCAGTGAAACAACCATAACTGTTCATAATACCATAAATGGGGATTCTTACCAAATTTAGACTGTTCTCTGCAACAAATAAAATTCCTTTAGGGCATTCAATAGAGCATACAGGGGTCGCATGCGTTGAAGGTTGAAATGAGATAGAAGTGTAAGCAAGGCTGTGCCTCGCAGTATGAACTAACCATGGCCTATCACTAAGAGCGATTATATCGGCATCAAGCGAATCACTCAGGGGAACAAGGAAAACAGGAGTAATACCAATGCGACGGGTAGCAATTAATTGAAGATTAACAGGAAGTCCATCCATAGTCTTCTCAGATAAATTAACAGCAGACATTTGTGAGCTAAAAGAGTTTGCAGCCCTTATGTTGGAAAGAATGGTATCAACATTTCCCAGAGCAGGACTAAAAGGACTCGGAATGGATTCTTCAGGAGAAGATATATTATGGGCAGGAGGCCATTCAAACCGAAGGAGCATCCCGTTCCTCAATCCTGAGAGAACATAACACTGGTCAACTGATACAAGCCTCACATCTTGAGGAATGCAGCCACTGATAGCAGTTCCCATAGTATTCGTCAATGAAATTGTTCCAGACGCAAGAACTCTTAGGCCTTCATTAGGTACAAATGACAGAACTTCCACTGAAGGTCTATGTGTGCCAATAACAAAGGTATAACCAAGGTCAACTCCAGCAGGAAGGGTAGCCACACTGCTATTCACTTTATTGATGGGAGAACACGATCTTCTTTCCACTAAAAGTTTTTGAGTTATGGAAATGCACGATAACTCACTTTGCAATCTCACACGTTGCATTTCATATATTTCGTAATGGCATGCTGAAATTAACTTAACTCCAAGAATAAATAGAAAGCATGGATTAGAAGTCGAAACAACGATCATATTATGTGCAACTGCCCCCAAACTGATACTCATGTTCTCTGGGAACCAAGATATGCAAACTGGAGACGACAAAGGGATACCTTCAGAATGGGCATCTGTGGTTGGCAAACAAAGCCTGACTGCATTTTGGTGAATCTGCACAAGCAAACCATCGTGTACAAGACCACAAGCTAAAGTGCAGACATCAGGCTGAAAACCAACTGAATCGGTCACATCACCAAAGCTTAGGCCAACAGATAGTACCCTCGTCTCTTCTACAAAAGATAGTACAAGAAAAGAATGATAAGGATCAGTTAATTTCATCTGAATTGTCCAAGTACCAGTAATGCCTTGATAAATTGGGGCAGTCCTCAATAGCTTTTCTACACTGATACCACTTCGAATAATCCTTAATGATCCCTCAGGTGCCACTCCACAGCAGGCAAACATTTGATCACGTTTCTCATCATGGTAATCTACAATTGACATATCCAATATCGGTGCAATGTTTTGTATGGGACTAAGGCATAAAAGCCTTCCATCTTCGACTTTCAGGACCATTCCATCCCCCATTTCTACAAGTGCAGCCAGAAACCCACCTTCAACCCATAAAAGCGCCTTGCACGGTTGACCTTTGTAGAGACATTCCGATAAATTAACTTTGAGGCCATCAGAATCAAAAGCAATTTCAATCATAAAAAATTCTCCTGTATCTACACAAAATACCAGCTTTGAACTCTTATCATTTTTTGGCTCCCAACTCCATGAGCAAACATGTTTGGAGAGTGATTTTTCATTGCTACTGTCACCATCTATACACATGGGATCATAATCCCTCAGCTCCAGTAAAGCACATGCAGCAACATTAAACAAACCTTCATCATCCACATCATGTACTCTGCATGCCTCCTCAACAAAATTATGTTCTTCCAATGCAGGGGGTAAAAAATTTAGGCTTGTTCTATAAACACAACAAGGGTTGTGAGAATCTCTAAGATCCATTAATAGAGCATCACCAACCCTAAACAGAAAGGCAAATCCATAAGAGTTGGGAACTTCAACAATGTTATGTGCTAGTGGTCCAGCTTCAACATAATTTGAAATAACACATATAGCATGATCCCTAATATTCCATCCCAACAACAGTAGTTCGTTCAGGAGCGATCCTCTCCTGCAGTACCAGAAATAACAATTTCAAACTTTGATATCTCAGTAAAACACAAACAAATCTACACTAGAAACACTCCATCTTACAACCATTTAAATTGACTACGAATTCCCCAAATAGCAAACAAACATATATAAGTATCATACCTATTCAGAATAATGGCTAGTACAGGATTATGCTCCTTACTTGGTTGACTAGGATCTTTTGAAATAAAGCACATGCTCCATATTGTACCAGTTATACTGGTTCTCTGGACGCTTCTTGACGTAGTTTCATCCACTTCACTTTCAGGAGGATAAAATATCTTCTGAAATTTTGGCAGATAATAATATCAATAACTCCGCCTAAGATGTAGAGTTCGGCCTTTTTTTTAATTGTTTTTGTTAACAAAAACAGAAATTGTATTAAGCAAATAGAAAATATACACAGATGGGAGGGAAAGCAGTCCTCAGCTTACAAAAATCATTAGGACCTCCAAAAACAAAAAGGGCTATATCACAGAAGTTCTCACAAAAACCAGCTGATATTGCTTTCCTAAACAATTTAGGGCATGTTCGGTACTGTTTTTTGTTTTATATATTTTCATTTAAAAACCAAAAATTGAATTTCATGTTTTTAGAAACTGAAAATGTTGAAAACGCTTCTGGTAGGAATGATTGAAATTAGAATTCTGGAAAAAAAAAATCTAATATTGTAGTATGTATTTACTGAAATTGTTTAAATATATATATATATATATATATTTTAATATACTGCAAAAGTAAAAATAATATTATTTGTAGTTAAATTATATATATTATCAACAAAAACTATTTATGGAAAAGCAAAGTCATTATTATATTGCAATTTTTAATAGATAAATTATTAATTAATAAAAAAGTTTATTTTATGGAAAAGCAAAATCATATATCAAAAAATCAAAAAATAAAAAGCAAAACATTAAATAGGTGGACCCCACCAAAATGGAAAGCAAAATTTTGGAAAGATCAAATTGATGTTTCCGGCCGCCCAACTCCAAGGAGTTAAATGGAGTGCTTCGTTCTCCGCATTTCTAAATTTTTTGAGCAAAAAACAATGCCAAACGTGTTCCCAATGTTTTGGTGACTCGAAAAACGAAAAACAATAGTCTAAAAATAATACCGAACGCCCCCTTAAGGGCGGAACCTACACTAAAACATGTGAGCAAATAAACATATCTATTGACCTTATCAATAATATCACTTCCAGAAGACATTGAAAGGGAAAACAGAGCCAATCGGTCTTCATATGCACTAACAGCAATGAAACAGCCGCTGTAAAAAGAAAAACATACAAGTTAGGATCATCAGTTGGGATTCAGATGAAAAATTAGAACAGATAGGTAAATGGCTCAACAAGGTACCAACAATATTATCCCCAGATGTAAACCAAAACCCCTAAACCCTAACGAGGTAGAAGTTGATCTCAAGACTTTTGATACAACCATAAGGGACCTCACCAACTAAATAGTTAACACCACAAGTTAACACAGTAAAATTATATGAATATACAATCAATTATTCGCATCCTTTCTTATAGCCAAAACAAATGTAACCCGTTACATGCTTTCAAAATCCTTCGCCTTCAATAGTAACAAAATACTAGCCACGCTAATAGTTCAGAGACTGCTAAACTATCAATCAACTACAAGACCGAAGAAGAGGTTAAATAAGAGCTAAAGACAAGGAAAAAAAAAACAGAGAGAAAAAGAAGGCCATATTGTCCAAATAAACAAGAACCATCCATATATCACACTCATGACCTGAATACAACAGCCAGATAATCAAATAAAAGATCTGTTTTCCATTCTCCTAACCAAGAATGCAACTTGCCTGGAATCAACAGCTAGCATTCTTCCTAGCTGATGCCTTGAGTTTCCTGGACTGGAAAGCTGAACATGTGCCACCGGAAAAAACCTATGTCAACAATCAATAAATTATCACAAAACAAAATTTCATGATGCAACGAATCCAAATATATCAAGCTAAGCAACAAAAATCTAGAAACCTGTGCATTTCATTGCAAAATGTAAGAAATGAGAGCTTCCCTGAATCAGAAATAACAACCAAAAGGTCTTTCTCCAGCATCTGCAGACGAAAAATACACAAAAGAAATTCAGGATAACCATATAGATACTTCTACCCAGAGGAATTCCTCCCATTGCAGGGCTTTTCTTCATTTAGGAATGAGCTATTGAAAAACACTATAAAGTCTTCTAATATAGTAAATGGATATGAAAGGCAAAGATCCTATAAGGTGTTCAATCCAAGTAAATTTTCTAAAAGACCTGTGGATTTCGTGCATTGAACTTGTCATTCCAAGGTAGGACAACAAGATCCTTAATTGTGCCAAAGACAGCCTGCTCACAAACAGATTGTGCAATCCCATCTTCACCGATCATTACCAACTCTATGGATGTCTCCTAAATAAGATGTCATCACCAAATAATTGTCAGATTAAACATGTCATAATAAGTGACCAAACATAAGAAAACTGAGAAACATAAATCATTATTTACAACATACAAGCCAATGACTATAATATAATATATATATATATATATGTCCATAGGATAAGGCTGTATAAACTTGAATATCACTTTAACATCTATACATCCATTTATTCATGAAACAGGTTGCGAGAATTGCTGAGTTTCCATCCATTTAGTCTTCCCAACCCTTGGATTAAGAGTATATAGACATTTGGATGTTAAAGTCCGGAATTCAAGTTACAATTTTAGGCTGATATAGCCCCATCCTTGTATAGTCCTTCACAGGTGAGTAGGGATGGCAAAATTATCCATGTATATGGATATCCGAAAGGATCCACTTCATTTAGAATGGGGATGAATATTATTATATCAAGGACGGAGTGGGGGATGGATACAAACTTAATATCCATTTTTTTTGGGGGGGATGGGAAACTGGGAATAGATTCCTTCTATGGATATCCATCCCCATCCGACTCCATTATCAATTTTAATATTTTAAAAATAAAAAAAAATCGTGTTCAGGATAATATTTTGTGGAGTGATCTAAAATATTTAATGTAATGGAAATTTTTGAAATATCTTTCAAGATTTGTTTCACTCTTAATAGCATGAAATGCACCATTCTAGATATTAGTTACATTTTTCTATGTAAAGTATAAAAATTTACATACTTTTTTTATCGAATACGTAGATAGACAAAGCAGAGATAGATTTCCCTACCTCAATTCGGGGATTCCCTGAATCCGCCCCGCTTACTTAGAATTGGGGATGGATATGGGATGTGAATATATATCTCAAACAGATACGGGGATGGATATTGGGGTATCCATCCCCAATCCACTCCATTGCCATCCCACCAGATCATGTCGTCCAGATGTCCCAATTTAACAAAAATCCGGATGTCACAAAACTTGTATTAAACCATATAGACCTTGCAATCAGTTCACAAGTTAGCATTCTAACTGTGTTCATAGTTGGTGTGTAAATTGAAGCTAACAACCAAGCAATTATTAAATTTTAGTTTTTCCTCAGATACATACTAATAGCAGTATTATTTATCATGGATGACGATCATTTAGTTGAGGTACGAAGGAAGTGTGAAGTGTAAAAAAAAGAACCTACCAAACTTATGGAGGCATATTAACAAAGAAGTTGTTATATTTAACAATGAAGCTCTAAATGCCATTTGATTCTAGTTTGGAAAATATACAGAGAAGATGTGATTTTGAGAATAATAGTAGTAGTACCTTGGCAAAAACGACATCGTAAGAGGAAGGAGAGCGGAGGTGACCGTAGGCGACTTGGAGAACGACGCTGCCACGGAGAACGCACTTGGCCAGGTAGTGAGAGGTGTGAGAGGAGGTCGGGGCTGAAGAGGAAGACGGTGATGATCGCGACTTGGCAATCGAACACTCCTCCTCTGAAACGGCCATTGATTTATTATTTATTTATTTTTCTCCGAGGAAACTAGGGTTTTTTTTTACGGCAGAGGTTTAATGATTAACATCACAGACACGCAGAGAGAGAGCGCGAGCGAGAGAGAATGAGTTGTTCGCTTTTTTCTTCTTCTTGCTCAGTTAGGCTTAGGAATGATTAGTTATTAGTATGAACAGAGTTCCTCCCTCAATCTGATGTCTGCCTCGAGGCATGTATTATTATTTATTTTATTTTTAAAAATTAGGAATTGTGTATTAGATTATTTTATTTGCTTAAACATACCAATAAATTAATATTTAAAATAAAAAACATACCAATAAATTGAAAAGGTTCTTTTGATCTTCATTTGTCATTCAAAGCATATGATGCTTCTAGTTTCTACAACTATTGCCATTTTTTTTTAATTTCAAAATAACTTATTATTAGATAAAGAAAAATAGTCATCATTGTAAACCTATTGTAATTACATTTACGAGGTTATGGATTTGAGTCATACCCCTCTTTAATACCACCCAATGTGGCTTCACGCGCCATTCTAATAGCCACCACCATAAATGGTATATTAAATTTTTTATCAAAAAAAAAACAGCATTTTTGTCACCATAGTTAGATGATATATCAATTTGACATAAGTATTAACCATAATGGTAATTAAGATGATTAATAGTAGAAATTTAATAAATACGTTACATGTGAGCGTGTGGATGAATATTTAATACTCTCATGTCTCATCTCATCTTCCATACTTTCATTCCTCAAACCAACATATTATGAGAGAACATTAAATCCTATAAATAGATTAAGTTTCAGAGTTTCTGTCACTTTCACAAATCTTTAAGAAAATACTATCTCAAGCTAGTTTGAACAAATTATCAACCCAATCTCCGAGACTCTGACTAATGAAAAAAGGTAGATAATCCACAGTAAAGTACAGGCGTAACGTCTACGAAGAAAAATTCCTAATACATCAATCTACCATCCACGAGAAAGTGCTGTGGCGAGCTTCTCAGATTGCATATTCTAACTGCCATTTGTCTCTGGAATTCTTCCCCTTTTTTCGATAGCAAGTGTGTAATATTCATGCGCTAGTTTCCATCTAAGGTTCCAAGGGACTCCTTGAGAAGTTTCTGTGCTTCTTCTCTTCGCCTGGACAAGCAAATGAAACAACGATCATAAACAACTATGAACGTTCAAGACAAATTAACTCATGGCTAATGTTTAAGTTCAAATAATGTTTTCAAGTACTTGTCTGATATTATAGTGTTTTACACAATGATTAAGAGGACTAGAACATTACAGCTCATGATCTGATGATAACTGATGAAGTGAAGTTTTCAGTTTTCCAACAATAACTAATCATTCAGAATGTGAAATGGGGATCATAGCCACAAACAATAATATTGTTAATCAAACCTTGATTGATCTGAAGCTAAGATAAATTGTATAATAATAGTGAGAATGAATCAAACTCATTTCAGTGCTCACTGCATCAGACAATTTCAACATTGAGCAGCTTCAAAATAATTCAATAGGCATCAAGAAATCCTACCTCTTAATATCCTCCACAGCTTGTTTACGGCGCTGTATCTGAAGTTCTAGAATGTGTATTAATGTTGCTCTAGCCTACAGGGCATAAGACACTATATAATGTCAGTGAATTCTCTAAAAAAGGATCAAGAAAACTCATGTTGAAATAACAATATTCCACCTGATGGGGGCGTAATGAATTGAGGAGATGATGCAAGTTCTTGAATATAAGGGATATGTCTTCCACTCTTCTGGCATATTGAGATGGTCTCTCAACAAGGACATCAGCAAGCTCCAATATGTGCAGCTGCAATTCTCTGTTTAGAGACCTCAATTCTTTCTTGAAATCTACAAAAGGCAGTGAATTTCATAATTAAAATCACTAAACTGGTTAAATAATAATGCAAGAAGACAATAGACAGCCCTAACAACCACTCAGGTTCTCTAACAATCAGTTTATCATATTTCAATAGAAATGAGGGCACAAGAGAAGATATGATTCTCCAGCCATCCGAAAGCTACAATCTTTCTCTTTCTCTCTCAACAGAACCCTTAATGAACCCAACCAAGATAATGTGCTCAGTAGGGACAATGATAATGAAAAACCACTGTCTCGCGAGACTTCCGCATGAAAATTAAAAGTATGGTTAATCTGATCAACAGTTCCATCATCACTCATTACTAATTTCCAAACTCTTTATGGAACTCTGAAAGGAAAAAAAAACGTTTATGCATACATCAGTTATCTAAAAGGAAGAATTATTTTAATTTCAGGAAGGGAAATCGTTAGTTCAGCTTAGAAGTTGTTATCAATTCATAAAGAGAAACAGGATCACTGATATTTTATAAGCTTTTTTTATGACCAGGGTACCAATAGGATACGTATAGCCATTCATAATGTTACTATCTAAATTTAAAGACACTGCCAGTTCTCTTCTTCAATCAAATTCTCAAAATCATCAATTGCACTAACGTCAATACTCTAAGCAGTACAACAAGGACAGCATTCAATCCTAAAAAATTCTGTGGTCCAGAAGTCTTCTTGTCTAGAGGGTACATCACTAAGTATTCATTCTGTTTCTTCCAGCTGACAATGATTGTTAATAATGCAGCCTTATATAAGAGTTCATAAGACCTCCACATATAGATTTGATCTTGACGCTCTTGATTAGACATTGAAAGTGCTAATAAGGAGGATACAATCAATCCTATGATATGCCAATGGAGGCATATGAACGCATGTTTTAGATAAAGCGGCCATCGTTGACTGACCACAAATAGACTATAAATCTATAATCAACCAGTATGCATCAAAAGAGCACTCCAAACTCAAGGAAGACCTCGAGAACTTGGAAAGCAGAGAAAAACATACCAACATTTGGTCCTTTCGGGTAGAGCTGACGCACTCCCTGCTCTTCCAAGCTCGGAAGCACATCATCAGTCTACTAACACACGCACACACAACAAATAAATTCATAAATCAAGGTAGTATCAACAGCAGACCAAAATCATAGAAAGATACATAAAAGAAAATCTTACGGTATAGTTGGCACCGAAACAAACATAGGTGCCTTCAATAGGAGGAGGAGGCTGCAGACACGAATTTGGGTTTTCTATGTAATCTTTGTATAGCCTGTAAAAGGGTGGCGGTGGCGGATATGTCGCTGTTGCCATCACTTCCACTCTCTTCTATCAAACCCTAAATTACTTGAAACAAAATAAACCAGCAAGACTATGATGTTATTGGTTTCTGAGAAAGTGCTAGAAATCGAAAGAAAATAGACAGCGATTACGAAGGCTGATTTGAATAAATAAATTTATGTCCGTAAGTAGACTCTAGTAGCAGTCTAGGGAATTGACCTGTATATTGCAGCTCCAAGTGCAAGAAAGCAGACACAACACTCAACTAGTCTTTATCTTTCATTGATTCAAAATCAAATTTAATAATCAATCTAAATACTAAGAAACTAATATTTACCCACAAACTATTACTAAATATTAAACCCACAACATTATAAATAATCAGTGCAATTAGATTCTTCAAATTTTAGGAGAGCTTGAATCCAGAATATAAGATAACCTTTAGTTCCTAAATTTATCTATAATGTTGTATTATCTTAATGTAAAGATCAAATACTTTAAATATGACTAAATCATGATAATTGATCCTGTAAAAGTAAATCAATGTCCATAAATTTAAGCTTGTTTCTGTTTCTAACAAGAAAAAAATACCGTGAGAGAAAGAGAGCGCCAGGAAAGGGTGAGGGATAGAAGAAACCGACGCGGAGGTAAGTTGAGCAGCGGCGGCCGGCGGCGAGAGGAGCAGCGGCGGTTGATGGGTGAGAGTCTCACGGAAGGAGGAGTGAGGGAGGGGAGAGTTTGACTGTGATGAGCGGTTGGTGCGAGGAGATAAAGAATTTAAAGTTTCATTTTCAATTTATATATTATTTTAAATTTACACAAATACCCCTAACACTGAAATTACATATTTACCTTTATTAATATATTTTTTGTATTTTGGTTTTGTTAAGTTGGAAGACTCGAACCTACGACCATATCGGTGTATGTGTGAGAGGTTTACCACCGAACCGACTTCATCTCATCTACCCTTATTAATCTTGTGAATTGTTGAAGATATTATTATTTTCTTTTTTTATGAAAGTTGGAAGTCGTAAATACAAGTAAGAAAAACCATATGAAAACATACCAACAATACATACATTTGCATGCTTTGGATGTTTCCACGGATTCGGTTTTAAAATGAATCCCTTTAAAAAGGTTCTCATAGGTAAGTTTGAAAAAATGAGTATAAAATATACTAAAAACGCACTTTTAATATAAATATAAGAAATAAATCGTGCAAATGATACAATATTAAGTACCCATTATGACAATTTAAACGAATTAGGTTTCAAACCTGAATCCATCGAAACGCTGAAACTCTAGTTCTAATAATTTAAATACAAAAAATGAGTATAAATTGAATTAAGATAACAACTTTAATGTAAATATAAGTAACAAAAACTATAAATTGAAAACATTTCAACAATACTTACATTCGCCCATTTTGATGTTTTCGTCGAATTCGGTTTGAAACCGAATCTATCAAAAACTGGGATTCTCATAGGTAAACTTGAAAAAATAAGTATGAAATATAATAAAAAATACAAAATTTTATTGTAAATATAAGAAATAAGTTGATCGAATATAAGGAATTAGTTGATCAAATGAAACAAGTGATAAAATAATCCAGATTATGAGAGTTTAGACGGATGACGGATTTGGTTTCAAACCAAATCCATCGAAACTCCATTTCTCATAGTTTAAGTAAAAAATAATGAGTACAAATTGGATTAAGAAAACAAGTTAAATTTAAATGTAAGTAATAAAACCAATAAATGAAAGCATGTCAATAATACTTGCATTTGCATGTATTATGGTTTCGACGAATTCGGTTTCAAACCAAATCCGTCGAAAACTTGGGTTCTCATAGGTAAACTTGAAAAAATGAATATAAAATATACTAAAAACATGATTTTAAAATAAATATAAGAAATGAGTTGATCAAATAATAAAATACTCACATATAAGTACCTATTATGACAGTTTATGAGAATTCAGTTTCAAACCAAATATGTCGAAATACCGAAACTCTGGTTCTCATTTTTTAAGTACAAAAAAATAAGTATAAATTAGACTAAGATAACAAATTTAATGTAAATACAAGTAACATAAATCATCAAATGAAAACATGTCAACAATACTTACATTTTCCCTGTCAAAGTTTCGACGGATTCGGTTTCAAACTAAATTCGTCGAAAACTTGGGTTCTCATAAGTAAGATTGAAAAAAAGGATATAAAATATACCAAAAACAATATTTCATTGTAAATATAAGAAATAGGTAGATCGAATGACATAATACTCCTACATAAGTACACATTACGACAATTTAGACGAATTCGGTTTCAAACTGAATCCGTCGAAAAGCAGAAACTCTAGCTCTCATAGATTAAGTACAAAAAATGAGTATAAATTTGACTATGATAATAAGTTTAATATAAATATATAAGTAATAAAAACTATCAAATGAAAACATGTTAATAATACTTGCATTTCCCCGCATCGGTGGTTTCGATGGACTTGGTATGAAACCAAATCCTTCGAGAATTTGGGTTCTCAAAGATAAATTTGAAAAAAAGAGTATAAATTCACAAAAAAAAAACACAATTTAAATGTAAATTTAAGAAATAAGTCAATAGAATAATAAAATACTCTTATATAAGTACCCATTAGAATAATTTAGACGGATTCGGTTTCAAACCGAATGTATCGAAACTACCAAACTCTATGACTACCTAGTTCTTTTCTTCTTCTTTTTTTCAAAAAAATATGACTATCTAGATATTTCTTTTATTATTGTAATTTTTATGGCATTTATGATGAAAACTATTAGAGAATGAAGTCTTAATGAAAATTTTTCAATTTTATGTTGCTCATGCATTATATTCATATGTATACCATATACTATTTGGTAGATATTATATGTATTTGAAAAAAAAAATTGTTAGATTATTGATTATTTTAACATTTTTTTAAGTTTCAATAATGTGTTTTTTTAGATTATTAATTATTTTAATATTTTTAAAAGTTTCAATAAAAAAATTAATGTTTTTAGCCAAATTTATATACTTTATATAAATTTTACGTTAATATCCATCGATATCGATATATTGACCTATATTTCCACCAAATCATAGTACCAATATATCTGTTGATATGGACATTTTCATCATCGGTTGGAACCACAAAAGCGAATACGACACATTTATTAAAGATGTTGACATGATTATTGATACAATTCGTTTAATCTAAACCATAAACCATAATAATCGTATTCGTGTCATCCATAAATTGTAATAATTATGTTGGTTCGTGTCGACCCATTTTGTTGTGACCCAAATTGCCATTGCAAACAACAATGATCTAACAAAAAAAAAAATTTCTTTCCTGGTGTTTCTTGCATTCACTAACCGACCTAACATTTAGGAATGCCAAAATTACCCACTGGTTCGGAGAATCCACAAACCCGCTCCGATAATTTTAAGGAGGGTATTCACCGAGGACGAGATCTGTCATACAATTTGGGACGGGATGATAAAAAAAAAACATTTCCTCTATCTGTCTCATTGACATCCCTACTAACAATAAAGTGGGAAAATAAAAATAAGAGATGCAGTTAGGGGTGTGCGACGGATCATTAATGATCCATTGGATTTGCTATGATCCAAGATCGGATCCAATCCAATTGGATCAAAGAAATTACAATCCAATCTGATCCAATTGCAATTGAATTTGATCTGATCCAATTGTAAATGTATTTAAATTCGATCTGATCCAATTGTAAAATGTATTTAAATCCGATCTGATTCGATCCAATCAAATATATTGAATTCATATGAAGCAATTCTTAATATATAAAATATATAAAATTCCCAAAATTAACAAAATTAAATTATTAATACATATTGTACTTAAAATAAAATTAACAAACTAATAATTAACATAAAAGCAGTATATAATTGTATACTTTAAAGTTCAAAAAGTCTAACAAATTAGAAATATTAAACATAAGTTCCAAACATAATCATAAATAAATCATTAAAGAATTTAAAATAAAAATATAATCATTTGTAATAACAAAATACAATAGCACATAAAATTTACTGAATATTCATCTATATAGAACAAAATAAATTGGCTCAATATAAATTAAACATTATATTTTTTCAGCTCCGGCGGACCGACAAATTTTCATATGGAAATTAAAGATTGGATCTGATCCGATCCAATGGATTTTAAATTTTTAGATCCAATATAATCCATTCATGTCCTCAAATCCAATGCAATAGATTATATTTGGTTGGATCGGATCGGATCGGATCGGATCTTAAAGCTCTGATACGTGAGGATACAACTAAATGCATCTGTGCCATCCACGTCGTCAAGGACAGATATAGTACATCTGGACCGTACACTTTATGGGTCCCGCGTAAATTATAGGTCAAAGTGTCAAACGCAAGCTTTAGCGAAAGTAAAAGGGAATGAAGATTTTAATACCAAGTATGCCCTTGCGATTTCAATAAAATAACAAGAGAGAATGGGAGATCCTAAATATTTTAGGGAGGCATAATAGTAATAAGATCGATTTTGGTAAAAAGCAAAGACCGTTGAAACAGTTGGATAGAAAACAAAGCAAAAACAATCCACCGCTAAAATTTCGGTGGTGCCTCTAGATTCTTCAGAGGCTGAGAGAGACGTTAAAAACAACGCCAAAATTCACAATTACAGGCAAAGTTAAATTAAAATATTCTTATATGACTTTGTTTCTCTTGATCGATAAAAAAATCATACACTCTCATTCTTCGATCCACATTGTGAATGAATGTGATTCTGTTTGGATTTCCAGTTTCGTGATTTGATCGTGCAATGGACTTGTTGAAGCAATCTTGATTCGATCTACAAGCCGTTCAATTTTGGAAATATAAATCTAAGGTGATTCTCACATTTCTGCTTAATTGATTAAATTTTTCTTGTTTTTGGGATTGTTAAACTTATTTACAATCTGATGAGTGAAATTATTTGTGATAATTCATGAGGAATTCTTTATCTGATTGAAGTATATTTTTTATAAATTATATTCTGTTGAATTATTGAATTAAGGGTTTGATTTTTTTTTTTTTATATATAATGTTGAATTGTATGTTTTGTTGTCGTTGACTGGCAATCTTCTGATACAAGGAAGATTATACTAGGGTTAGGATTTTGTTCTGCAGGTGATTTCAACCATGGATGTTCCTCCAACTGATGTCGAAGTTATACCGAAAAAGATTGAAGTTGAAGAGGAGGAAAAGAAAGGCCCTTCATTTAATTGTGATCTTTGTGATACAGAAATTGTTCACAAGATAGCTCAAGCGTTTCTCCCAGGAATAGCTACCGCGTGTGTGGACAACACTTCGGGTGATATCTTCAAGACCCCTGGTTCGGTGGCTGTTGATATTAGAACTGAAATGGTGGACTATCTCACCCAGAGAAGTGAAAGTTTTGTTGCCGAATCTGTTATACTAGAAGGTGGTCCTGAGGCAGAAGTATCTGACCATCCCTTTGATATTAATTACTGATCTTGTTGATGACTTTGCCGCTTCAAAGAGGAATTTATTTAGCCGGGTTTCAGGATGGCTATTGAGTGAAAAGAGAGAAGACAAGATAGATGATTTCGTACAAGAGATGGAAATAAGCAATTTTTGGTTAATGGATAGGAGGGAGGCGATTTCCCAGACTTTGCTGAGGAATGTTGACTTCAAGAACGAATTTCACTGCAGCATGAAATTCAACTCTGCAGAAGAACTCGCTGAGCATGTTCGCTCTTGCGGTTTTAGGTCTATGAATTGCCCAAATGAGGGCTGTAATCAAATATTTTCAGCTAACCAAATGGAGGAGCATGATGCAGTTTGCCCTTTCAAGATAATTCGATGCGAACAGAAGTGCTCGGACAGCCTCATGAGACAAGAGATGGACAGGCACTGCATAACTGTCTGTCCAATGAAGCTTGCCAAATGTCCTTTCTATGGAGTGGGTTGTCAATCCCCTGTACCTCAGTGTATGATTGAGCAACATCGTTCAGATGACCTCCATTCTCACTTGCTATATATTCTTCAAAGTATTCACAAGGAAGCATCTATGGAGGATCTGAAAAGACGAGTAGGACAACTAGAAAAGGTGAGTCAAAATATGATTGGGTGCATTTTCTTTTATCTAACTTCTTAAAGCATGTTGCTGCGGATATTTTATGAGAAAGATAAGTGATTTGTGATTGTGGCGTTCTTAAGAACTGCGTTTATTGCTTGTATGGTTGGAATTCTAGAATTAACTTCTTTATTTATATAGCTTCCTGTGTTCCAATTTTATTATTCAAAAGATGGCATGGTAAAGAACATTGCTGTTATTAGTCAACTCCATTACTAGTTGCAATTTCTCGATAAAACAGGCATGCAATTAAGCAAGCCTTTACTGATTAGCTCTATGCACCATATTCTGTCATATAAGTGATTTTTTGTATCTCACCACAGTTAGACAACCTGAGGGAATGTAGTGCAATATCAACTCGAGTCATAAAAGATGTTCACATGCTTTAGAATATCCACAGCTGTAAGAGTTTTAAGTTAGAAATTTGAACACATGTAGTAGGAAAATTGAGGTTCACTTTCTGACTATATCATAGACTTAATTTTCCAATGCAACTTTGTCCAAATGGAAACATTTGCCTTCACATCTTAATTATTACAATCTTGGTACCTTCCCAATTTTTATAATTCTTGAACACTCTGCTTATCCATATTTTATGTAGAACTGTTCATGAAAAAAGATAGTACCTTGCAGTAGTGAAACTACGCAATTGCTGTTCTCTTTTAATTATTTGGTACCTTGCAATATAGTTTACCTAGAGGTTTCTGATGTTTGGTACTATCTTACAAGCACTTTCGCGTCAAAAGTTCTATGTTATATTTCCAATGCTCTAAATGCTAGAAGGTTCAGAGAAAATACACTACTGGCATCTTAGGTAGCTATTCATAAAGACTGTAAAACTCTGTTTTTGTGTTTGTGAAACTGGTCTTTAATTGCCAATGTAGAAAGTTAAGGATTGGATGCCTGAACGGCATAATAGCCATTTTAGTGGTAACGAAATTCTTTGAAAGCCATTACAACCTTACCTGTATTTTCCATACTACTACTTCAACAAATTACTTAGGATTTTGTAAACTCTTTAAGAGCTTTATTTATTGCCCAAAAACATTTCCACACCCAATACCATTAAATTCTATGGTAACTACATAGTTATTTACGATATGGACCTTCTACCATTTGTCAAGTTTTGTTACATGGTTTTGATCCTGTTTGTCGGTACTGATATTCCACGGTTTGATAATGTCCAGTTAAGTGCTAAACCTTTAATCTTTTTTGACAGTCATCTGCTGGTAATTTGGCGGAAGCTCGAAATGTGAGATCCCTAACCTTTGCAGTCAAGGATCTCGAGGCAACACTTGGGCCATTAGAAGTTACTGATGTGAGCAAGGTCAGTGAAGAAGGAAAAATGGATGAAGGAGAGGAAACTAGTGAAGAAGGAAAAGGAAATGAAAGTGAGGAAGGAAAAAATTTTGAAGGAGAGAAAATTAGTGAAGAACGAAACGTTATTGATGCAGAGAAAACTAGTGAAGAAGGAAAAATTATTCAAGGAGAGAAAATTAGTGAAAAAGGAAATATTATTGATGCAGAGAAAACTAGTGAAGAAGGAAAAGTTATTGAAGGGGAAAAAATCAGTGAAGGTGGAAAAGTCACTGAAGGAGGCAAAGTTAGTGAAGAAGAAAAAGTTAATGAAGGAGGGCAAGCTAGTGAAGAAAAAAAAACTATGGTGGAAAGAGAAGTTAGTGAAGAAGAAAATGTTAGTGGAGGAGGAAAAGCTGATGAAGACGAAGAAGAAAAAGTTACTGAAGGAGGAAAAGCTGACAAAGAAGAAAAAGTTACTGAAGGAGGAAATACTGGTGAAGAAGAAAAGGTTACTGAAGGAGGAAAAACCAGCGAAGAAGGAGGAAAAATTAGTGAACAAGGTAATAATGTTAATGAAGGACAAAAACTTGGTGAAGCAGGAAAAGTTGGTGAAGAAGGAACAGTTGATGAAGGAGGAAACATTAGTGAAGCAAAAGTTAGCGGAGAAGTAAATCTTATTGAAGAAGGAAAAATTAATGGAGGAGCTCAAGTTAATGGAATGGAAAAGATTAGTGACTAAAAAGACACAGACAGTGAATACAAAACTGATGAGAAAAGGAAGCCATGGTCTTCTTAGCAAAGTCATTCACTCATTAGACAGGTTTTGTTTTTCTCACCTTGCATATATTATGTAATTTTGCTTATTTTTTCCTGTTGTTGTAACATTTTTCATTAATATTCATTTTGTTTAAAAGTGATGGTGAGGGAAGGTTTTTGTTAGTCATGTAATTTGAGAAAAAAATGAAATGGACAAGCTGTTTGTTTTAAAACTATAATGTAAACAAGCGGTTTGTTTTTTTCTTATAATTTGTGCAATTTTGTTCATTGCACTATATAACGTTATTACTAATTATGTGATGTTACAGAGTCATTTAAAGTGTCAATTATGAATTATCTAAACTTTTCAGATCTTGTCAACTTTGATTAGAAATTAGAACCCGTCTATGTTTTCCCCAATTTGTTGAGCAATAGAGAAATATGCATTTTTTTTCAACTTTTCATATGTTCATAATATGAAATCAAATAATCAAGACAAGGATTAAATTGACAACATAACTGGAACTCGAATATATTATGCAATTTTGCTTATTTTTTTTCTGTTGTTGTAACATTTTTCATTCATGTTCATTTTGTTTAAAAGTGGCAGGGGGGAGGTTTTTGTTAGTTACTGTAATTTGAGAAAGAATGAAATGGACAAGCTGTTTGTTTTTTGGGTTTTTAGCAAAATTGCCCTATTTTAGGGACTGAATTGCAAATCTGCCCTAAGATCCAAATTAATTGCAAATCTACCCTAAAATGACCTCAATACCCTTATCATAACTACACCCCTATTTACTAACTATATTAATTACATTTACTAACCACCAACCAACCATTTACCAACCCTTAAAAAAAACTAAAAATTTACCATCAACTAACCTTTTTTTTATTTCTACACCATCTAACATTTTTTTTCTCTACATCATCTAACATTTTTTTCTCTACATTATCATTTTCATGTTTGAAGTTTTAAAAACATTGGAGAATGGTTTGAAGTTGTTTGAAAGGGTAAGTATTACTTTATAAAATAATTTTTCCACCCTTCCAATTTTGTTCTTTTAATCCAAAAACGGTTTTTAAAGTTTTGAAAAACCATCGGGTCGGGTGGCCCGACGTCGGGCACCCCATCCCGATGGAATTTTTCATCGGGATGGGGTGCCCGACATCGGGCCACCCCGACCCGATGGTTTTTCCCGATGGAGAAAAACCATGGGGATGGGGTGCCCTGACGTCGGGCCACCCGACCCGATGGTTTTTCAAAACTTTAAAAACCGTTTTTGGATTAAAAGAACAAAATTAGGAGGGTGGAAAAATTATTTTATAAAGTAATACTTACCCTTTCAAACAACTTCAAACCATTCTCTAATGTTTTTAAAACTTCAAACATGAAAATGATAATGTAGAGAAAAAAAATGTTAGATGATGTAGAGAAAAAAAATGTTAGATGGTGTAGAGATAAAAAAAAGGTTAGTTGTTGGTAAATTTTTAGTTTTTTTTTTAAGGGTTGGTAAATGGTTTGTTGGTGGTTAGTAAATGTAATTAATATAGTTAGTAAATAGGGGTGTAGTTATGATAAGGGTATTGAGGTCATTTCAGGATAGTTTTGCAAATAATTTGGATCTTAGGGCAGATTTGCAATTCAGTCCCTAAAATAGGACAATTTTGCTAAAAACCCTTGTTTTTTTAGAGCGAGTCACTTATCATGAGCCCTTAAACCTAACATGTACCTTTAAGGGCACACATTAGCCGAACTCCATTATGAATTATCTACACCTTTCAGATCATGTCAACTTTAATTAGAAGTTAGAACTTGATCATTTTTTTTCCAATTTGTTGAGCAACAGAAATATGTATTTTTTAAAAAACTTTTCATATGTTCATAATATGGAATCAAATAATCAAGAACATTGAAATATGTTGAGAGAATCTCCAACGTTCAAACCCACAACTGCACACATATTAACAGAGAAATAAGTAACCAAGCCACACACGAAAAGACTTCACTTAGAGTTTCAAGTTTCAACCAGTCTTAGAAAAGTAAACTTATGCAAAAATGGACACTCAATAGGCTTCCAAAATTTGATTGCTTTCTAAATTTATAATGATGAATTCAAATAAATAACAAATCAATCAAACTAAATTATAGTTTACTAAAAGCAAAATTTCAGAACCAATAGGTTCAACAGAAAGAGACCTTTACTTCCCTCCCTCCTCTAATATCACTGCTAACCGCGAACCCCTTTGTTGAGATTGACCATGCGGTTTGAAGTATCCGTTTGGGAAACCCTTGCAGCAGCAGTCCTTCCAGACCCACCGTAACCTCGTGAATATCCACCTCCTCTGGCTCGATCCCTTGAATATCCACCCCCACCCCCACCAGCTTGGCCTAATGTCACTAGCCTCCCACCACCACCTGTATATCCTGATCGCCCACCTCCTTGCCTTCCATGAGTGAAAGACAAGTTTTCTTGCCACTTATTGCCCACAGCAGCTGTTCCACCAGCATAGTCTTGACTATCTCTCCGCTTTGGAGGCAAATCTAATCCGCCACCACCAATCCTTGCCTCTGTTGCTCTTTCATTGCTTTCAGCAAGAATTGACAGCTTCTCTGTTAACTGGAATGCCAGAGTCTGCAACCTTGTGTGCTCAACATCACGGAAGACAATGCACCGGGTTGGCTGGTCCCAACTGGCATAAAGCTCCTCGTTAATCATCATCTTACTAACAATGCTGTGAGTCTCAGCTTCTGAGAGGTCAAACATTTTGGTGAGTTGGTCCAAACCCATTGACTCATACGATGAAGCGTAAGTGAAAAGGTACGTCCTGAGAGCCTCTTCCTTAATCTTGGCCTTAACCATCTCAAGGACACTCTCGCGATTCCTCAGGAGCTTCCAGACATCAAGATAGTTGATAACAACAAAGGCCTTCTGGAAGTCTCCTTTCCTAAGAGCCCTAGTGGCAGCCATAACATGGTCCCTCACATTTTCAGGGGGACCCGTGAAAGGTTGCCTCTGACTCACTTCAAGCAGACGCCGAAAAGTCTTGCTTATGACCTTTCGCTTAGCATCATGTGAGTTGGCTGCCATGCTAGGAACCTCAAGCAGCATGGCACAAGTCAGATGGACAGCCTCCAGGAGTTCAAGATTTATGTGCATATGGTATGGCATCTGGCGTCTTCTTTCAAGCCTTTCCTGATAAAAAGCAATTATTTACATCAGTTGAGTCCCTAAAACAATATATTTTACTACAATAGTCTCACTGTAACTATATACCAAAATTATTCACAAGAGAAACATAAATAAACTTAAGGCTTTGCTAGTCCCTGATTTCCACCCATTAAATAGTTTGGCACACAATATAAAATACAGGATCATTCATAAACATGTTTTGAAGTCATTTAAGCAAAAGAATATAACATGATTCTATAACACCTTTATTTCTCTGGGTTGTTCCATCTGTCAATCATACTGTTCGGTACCACATAGAGACACCTTGAATACACTACTATAAAATTTGAAAATCTAATCAGAAAGAACAGCAATGACAATTGACACCTTTTTTATTACGTTTTGAAAGTATGTTAAGCCTCCATAAGTCGTTAAATTAAAAATCAAATCCTTCAATGTTAATGTCCATGCATGAGCAAAGAGAAATTAAAAGAAAAGGAATGTTGCACCATATAATTTGATCAAATATCACCAAAAAAATTGAGATTCTCAGGACAAAACAATATTAAAAGCTCAGTTGATAGAAGCTTATTGCTTAACTTAATTCTTTCTACTTCCAACAAAAAGAGTAATATCTCAAGTAGTCGACAAGGAAAACCTCAAACAGCATAATTATCCAATCACATCCTCAAAAAAATTAAAACTATGAAATTCAGTTACTGGGAATAACCATCTATCATGAAAGCCTAGAGAAAAAGCTTCTAGTTGCAAAGGACAGGGCTCACCAAGAATATACATATGACCCTATAAGTACAAATAACAAAACCATACATAAAAACAAGTACCTGCTCTGGAGTCTTCTCATGATATCTACTTTGAGAAACACCTTGGGCCAGCAACTCCTTCACCCTACCACCTGAATATAGCTCGGTAAGGCAGCTGTGTGCTTCAGCAAATAGTCCAACCCGAAATGCACAAAGACCAAGCTGTGCCATAGCCCTGTTAAAAAGTATTTGGGATAACACATCCATCTGCTGAACATTATCTTGTAAATGACTCATTAACAGCAAGTCACGGGAAGTTGAAAATTCATCCTGGAGAGCATGGTGGTATATGTCACAAAGCATTGCACGAGCCTTTGTTCTTTCATCTCCATACTTGTATATGAGGGAAACTAGAATATCCATCATTGCTCTGCTATTTTCAAGAAAGGTTGGTTTTCGAGACACAAGCTTAGGAACAACAATAAATGAAGAAGGACCCTTGCTTTCCTCCTCACTTGCTTTTTCTACATTATCTTCATCTTCCGTTTGCTCTGCCAATTTCCTCATAGCATCGTAAACTCTTTGAGGCTTATAATAGATGAGTTCAACACGCCTTAGCGCAACCCTCGCAGAAGCTTTATATTCTCCACTCCGCTCTAAATAATCCTGAACATTTTGTGCAAGGACCAAGAACATTGGTTCATCCCTGAGCCTTTCAACATACTCACGAGTGTGCGGATCAATGCTTTGCAAGCTCTTAAAGAACTCAGTGTCTATCTTCTCCACAAAGGCAACCAGATTTCCCCAAACCCGAATTGTCCCATCATAGTCTATTTCCTTCTGTGATTCATTCTCATCAGGCTCAATAGTGTCACTCACCACAATATTAGAATACTGAGTAAGAATATCAAGTACAACAAGCATATTATGCACACACTTCTTCCACACATTTATAGGCATGTGTCCACTAAGACCCGGATTAACGTCAAACTGAGCAGAAATAACACTAAAAAGAATCTCCAGCTTCTGAGCAGGAGTCTTAGCAACCTTTGTCAAGAAGGTAAGCTGTTCAACCAGCTCAAACTTTCCGGTTCCCTTCCTACCCCGCGCAGATATAACCTCCTTGAACTTTTTATTAACAGTATCCCAAGTGATCTCACTAGGATTTTTAAATTGCTTGTCAATCAGCTTATCTTTCTTACTCGTCATCTTCTCCCAACCCTTGTCGTTAACATCATCCTCATCATTATCAGATCCTGCTCCGATTCTAATGTTATCAGGGTCCTCCTCAAACTCCGACTCTTCATCCTCTTCCTCTACTGATTCCTCATCACTCTCCGGATTCGCCCTATACTTATCAATCAAAGCCTCGTATTGCTTATTGTTTTTCTTAAGTTTTTGCTTCATTGAATTAAAGGCCTTAGCATTGCTGCTACTCATCTTCTTCTTAGCTTCCTTGTTTCCCAAGGCTTGGTTCAAAAAGTCCTCTAACATCACAAGAGCTTTGATGTATGCAGTTGGGACCTTCTCAGACTCCGTAACCCTCATGACCTTCTCGAGTTGCTTATTTAACTTGTCGAAACTCTCTATCAAGCTAACCCAATCATTTATCTTCATAGCATTCTTCATCTGATCAACAGTGGCTGTCATCTCCTCAAAACGTTTGTCTTTGGCTGATCTAACCACCCGCTTTTGACCATCAGAATCATCGCTATCACTAGCGTTCACTTGAAGGTATCTACTTCCAGAAGTTTGGGCGGTGGCCTCGACTCCCTCATTCTCAACCTCGTCTTCATAATCACTCTCCTCCTCAGAGTCACTGCCATGCTATTAACAACACACAGAACTAACACTATTAACATTGATAGTTTCTGATATGTGTTTGTCTAGCACTATAAATACAAAATTTAGATACTAAAATAAATAAATAAAATCTCACAAACCTTGAAGAAACGTGATGACATCTTGTTGTAAAACTTCAAACACAGAAATCAGAAAACTGAAGAATCTGAATTCAAACACACAAAAAGAGAGGGAGAGAATGTGTAAGTAAAAATCACTAGATCCAAATCAACATAAAACAATAAATCTCTAGATTACATATCAATAAGAAAATAAGCAATTGGTTATACTAATCATCTAATTAAGAATAAATCATCAAAACAGGGAAAAGAAAGATTTAGAAACATAAGTAACAAAAAAAAAATCACCAAAACTGGATGGCCCAAGCAATTCAAAAGTCTCAATTCTCAATTCTCTCAAAGTCGAAACTTAAATATCTGGTTTTCTTTTGGAATATTTTGGTTTCCTTAATTATATTGGATTATATTTTCTTTTTCTTTTGCGGAGAGCGAAGTAACGTAACTGGAAGCGCTTACAAGTTACAAGTGTAACTGCCGCGCGCGGAGAGTTTGTTGGACTACCAATTACAAACTATGATACGAATGTGCTAAATTCACTCCACTGACTCTCTAACCACACCCACGCTTTTTTTTTTCATAGCCGATCTACGTGGGTAGTTCCGGGAATAAGTGAAACTAATCTTACCGTTATGATCAATTTTATTATTATTTCTTTTTATCTTTAATTAGATACTATACATAGTTCCCGGTCAATTACTAAATGGGTCTTGGATTTTTTCTTTCTTTTTAAATTTCAGGTAATTTGTGAGATTTACGTAAGTGACCAAATTAGTCAATATGTTTTTCTTATGTGACAAATTAGTACCCGATTGTTAATTTAGGCGATTGATTTTGACTGAAGTTATGAAATTACCTTGACATCCCTACTCCCAATTGATAGATTTAAGTTTTATAAAATAAAATAAAAAAGAGTAAAATGTGGCATATGAGAGCTTCATACATTTGGGTTAGCTTTCAAGTACAAGATCTAGGATTTTAAGAAATTTCACGGATTGGATTGGATCCAACGGCCGAAAAGAACGTGCAAAGAGAAAAAGCTATACTTGAAAAAGAATGGTGGTTGGATTGGATCATGTACTTGAGAGCTATTTATATATATATATATATAGATTAACTTTCAAGCGAGAGATTCCTTATTTTAATTTCGGTAAAGATAATGATTAAATCACATCTATTTTTATGAATGTTAATCTGAATTTTTTATGGATGTTAATCTGAATTTTTTATGGATGATAAGTTTAATGAAATCTACTTATGATTAAAATTTGAGAATTTTCCAAGCACTAAATATATATATATATATATATATTAATTTTTCTATATTTCTTCCATTTTAATGAACTTAAATATTTTTCTATATTTCTATATTTATATATTTCTAATTGTTCTATATTTCTTCCATTTTTCTATATATTTTAATTTTTCTATAATTCTTCCATATATATAAGTAGATTTCAATGAACTTATCATCCACAAAAAAATCAGGTCAAAATTCAGAAAAATCAATATGATTTCATCAAGATCCTTACCGAAATTAAAGTAAAAGATCCATCACTTGAAAGTTAATAATAATAATAATAATAATATACACAAACCATCTTATGTCCAAACTCATCCACTCCATGACCAAATTTATAAATTTTGATGAGATTTTTTTTGTATGAATGTTAAGATCAATGAGATATGGTTGGGGAAATCTTTTGAAAAATTTTCGGATCCAATAACTATTTTTATTTCCAGTTTTCTTATGTTTTCCCATTTTTTAAAAAATATTTTGACTTAAAAAATTTAGAAAAAACTAGTTCCCAAACTTTGAAAATTTTGAAAATTTTTCTATATGTATATTTCATTTTCTTAATGCGCATACAAAAATCTCATAAAAAATCGTTAAATTTCATCATAGTGTTGTTTGGACATAAAATGGTTTCCATTTAAGAATTCTCATATATATATATATATATATATATATATATATAATTATAGTTTACCACAAGTATTATATATGTAGTAATTAAAAATCATCATTCGCTAATTATGTATTATAATGAAATTCAATAAAATACATTTAGTGTTAAAATTGTTAATTTGAACTAAATAAAAAATATAACTAAAAAAAATGAGAATTTTATTCAAGAATGTTAAATCAAAGGCAAGTCTAAACATTAGAATGATATGAGATGGATATTGCAAGAAAAGAAATTCAATTCACAAATTCTGCAAATATAATAAATACAAATCACAAAGGGGTCGTTTGATTTATATCTGAAGACTGAACAGTCCTGAATTTTTCTGAAAACTGAAATCTGAACTTGAATGACATGTTTTTTTTTTTTTCCTCATATCTGAATGTATTGTCTAACATGTTTGTTTTTTAAAAGTAAAATTGTCTGAAACTAAATAATTTTACATTTATACCCATGTTAAACAATTATACATATAATATGGAATAAAAACAATCTAAAAATAATAATTATATATGAACACATATGATCATGATCTTCTTCTTCAATTACAAATAAACTTCATTTTTATTAAGAAAAGAAAGTTTTTTTTTATCAAAAAATAAAATGGCAACAGGAAAACTCACACAAAACACTTTAAAAAAATAAAATACAAATACATCACCATAATATCATAATAAAGTATTGATATTAAACACCAATAGTGATTATGGTTATTTTTTATTTTTAAGGCTATTTAAAATAAACAATAAATTATAATAAATATTTTTGGACCATATATAATTAAGATGAAATTGGAAATATGTTATATATAGCGGATAGTATTGGAAGAAAAGATTTTGTATTGCATTTAATGCAATTCAGTGATTTACAATTAAGTGAAAAGTCGGGATTTTTTACTTTTTATTTTAAGTTATTTTTTACATTTTTAAGTTATTTGACAATTTATAAAAACAAACAAAACAACTTAATAATTATGATTCAGGTCCATTAAGTTTTAAGTGAAAAAAAACAAACGACCCCAAAGTCGGTTCTAATGTGCCAATGATGCCCGGTAAGCCGGGGGTGTGGGGCTGCTCATTTCTAACTGTAAAAGGGAAAAAGAAATATAGAGAATAAAAAACAATTGATGATGAAACTTGATCGCTAAACTTGTCATTTAAATGTTATGGTTTTAAGCTTTAGTTGTAATTATTATTTTTAGATAGTTTTTGGCCCAATTAATTATCACTAGAGTTATTTAAGATTAAAATATAAATTCATAAGATTTTTTTTTTGTCAGTAATGGCTCAAGCCCCCGGTGGGCCATTAAAATATCATAGTACTTATATTTTTAAGATTAAAATATAATTTCATAAAGATTTTAAGCCCCCGGTGGGCTTTAATTGACTCCACGCATATGTATTACATGTTGTTAGGGTTTGCATTAAAAAAACTAATTATGATATTCTTACAACAAAGGGTATATGTATAAGGTATCTTTGTTAGGGTTCAAATATATGGTTCATGAAGTATCCATGCTTTAGAGCACCTTATACCGTAACATGTTTGTTTTTTATTTATGAGGTCTGAATATCAATATCTGAAAACTAATAAAAAGACAGTTATACCCTTAATAAATTATAGATTTGATATTTTTGTATTTAAAATGAAGTTAATGAAATTATTATGAAAAAACAAAAATAAAATAAAGTAAGAAAATAAAATATTTGGAGCTAGACTTATAATAAAAGATTAATTTTTTACGGGTTAAAAAAAATTTGGGAACAGAAGTTGGTCTCTAGCCTCCTCCAACATCAAGGAGGAGGTCGGCGACCTCCATCTCTGGCGACCTCCTCCCTTTTTTTAAATTTTTTTTATTATTATTTATAATATTTATAAGATTTTGAGGGTATTTTTGAGAAAAAAAGAGTTAAAATTAGTTAGGATTTTCGGATTTCATATTTAAGTTAGGATTTCCAACTTATTGGATTTCAAACGTTTTTAATACTATTTCAAACTTAAGATCTGGAAAAGAAAAAAAAAACTATCAAATATCAATTCAAATGCCTAAAGACTTTAGACAAAAAAAACACCCATTTAGTTTCTTTTAGTTTATTATTATTTTTTTAATTTTTGATTTTTTTTTGACCCTTGGATTGTGTTTGGATTAATTTTATTCAAATCTACATATCATCACGAGACCCGGATTTGTAGAAACTAAATGCTTACGTCAACCTGATGGATTGTAAATAGCCAAGATGAGATGGAAGCAGCTCGCACATTAAAAATAAATGCTCGATGGGTATTAATCGAAAAGGGGAGTTGACCCGAACTCACCAACAACAAACAACGAAGCATCATAAATGAGACAAGATTTGGGAATATTCTCCATAAAATCTGACCTCATAATGGGTAGAGCAATCACTTACAATCCGGTGGTTGACAAATCCCTCAGTTAATTCAAAGATTTGAAGGAAGATCTCGTAGGGAATAAATATCACAACGTAATAAGTATTCAAGGATTTGATTCGCCACAAATCACTCGATTCTCCAAAGATCTCGCTGAGATACGATCCTTCATAAGATCTCGCCCAATAATGTTTCATGCTTCCGCATCAAGGATTAGGGCAACATCTTAACCCATATATAAGCACATGTATCGAAACAAGAAAAAGGGTCAAGTTATTCATCTCTTATAACTGTAATCTTATTTTCATAGTGAAGAATCTTTTTTCTCTGTTGCACATAACGACCGAGGATTTTCCCTTCATCAAAGGTTTCCGTGTAAAAATACTCGTGTTATTTACATTTTTGCATTCTTTTGTCTCAACCTCTTTATTCATTTCAATTACACACATATCAGGTAGGTGACATGCTTGTACTTTGCGATCTACTCAGGTGCTGATCTGCATACGTGTCACTATTGACTAGATCTCCCAGAAATCGACGTCAACAGATTGAAATCTAATAACTAAAAGCTATCTTTGTAACAATTCAGTACATGTATAGTAGCTGAACCTTCTATTTACATTGGACTATTTATATTTGGGCCATTGTGTATATAATATTTTCTTTCGTTCAGGGGATATATATATATATATATATATATATATATATATATGTGTGTTTCATTTTGCTTATTTTCGTCATTTTTTTGATGCTTCATATTTAACAAAATTGGGGAAAAATAGTTATAGTACTTGAAATTTTTTCAATTTTGGTTTACAAATAGATTTCATTGAATTCATCATCCATAACAAAATTAAAATTAAAATTCATTAAAATCGTTAGATTTCATGGATGTTCTTACTTTATGTTAAAATAAGAGATTTCTTATGAGACAACCTATATATATATATATATATATATATATATATATATTAACTTTCAAGTGAGAGATCCCCTATTTTAATTTTGGTAAGGATCTTGATGAAATCATATCGATTTTTATAAATTTTGATCTGAATTTTTGTGTGGATGATAAGTTTAATGAAAACTACCTAAGAATAAAATTTGAGAATTTTTAAGACTATAACTATTTATCTCGATTTTGTTAAATATAAAGACATTGAAAAATGAGAGAAATATAGGAAAATTCAAGAAAAATAGTTATAGTACTTGAAAAATTCTCAAATTTTATTCATAGGTAGATTTCAATGAACTTATCACCAACAAACAAATTCATACCAAAATTCATTAAATCAATGTGATCCCATACCAAAATTAAAATAAGTGATCCCTTAGGATAGATCCACTCAATATATATAAAGATTAAAAAGGAACCATAACCAAAAAATTAAGGAATTTTCTATTTTTTGATAAAAGAAAATTACAAATCTCTTCCATTTAGGAGAAGATCATCAAATTCCTCGTATGAAGGGAGCATGAAGAGATAATAGTCGCAGGAGTAGAGGGAGCGAGAGGAGAGAACAACGTTTGTAGCGGAGGACCGTGAAGGAGATGACGATGAGGGTTTGGTTGACAAAGGAGATCTCCAATGGAGATTTGTGTTTTGTTGAATTTTGTTTTTTGTGTTGATGTGAATTTGTGTTGGGTTTGATGTAAACTCTATATAATTGGTCTGGTTTTGATGAATCACCATAACTAGTTTGATTTGTTCTTGCCCGATCGGTCAATTTTTTTTGTTTTTTATTTTAATTGAGTAAAACGACATAAGTATCCCTCATAAAGTCATAAGTTAACATGAACGTTAAATCTAACAGTCAATGTCTTGGTCAAGGGTATCTTCATGTAATCTTAGGAAAACTTCGTTAATGCTTTGGTTTGGGCAAAACTCAGGACTTCAATGCAATTTTCCCTTAATTTTTTTTTAAGTAAATGTAGTCTTAAACTTAAAAAAAAAAAAACTAAATACTTCAGTCAATAAGAGATCCCATATTTAAATTTTAGTAATGACTTTGATGAAATCACATCGATTTTATGAATTTTGATCTGATTTTTTTTACGGATTATAAGTTTAACGAATTGTATCTATGAATAAAATTTGAAATTTTTTGAAGCAAAACTATTTATCCCGATTTCGTTAAATATGAAATTACAGGAAAAATGAACGAAATATATGAAAAATAAAGAAAAATAGTTATAGCGGTTGAAATTTTTTCAAATTTTATTCATAGGTAGATTTCAATGAACTTGTCATTAAAAAACGATTCAGATCAAAATTCATAAAAACTGATGTGATTTCATTAAGATTCTTATCGAAATTAAATTAAATGATCCCTCATGAGGGACAATATATATATATATATATATATATATCTTAACAAAAATTTAGAAATTTGTAGAATACTCTTTGTAGTTTGTTTAATTATCTTTTTAGATCAACTAAACAAATAAATACGCAGCTTCTCCTTGTTGCACGCCTACTATAGTAACATTCTTTTTTTTATTTTTTTTATTTTATCTTTTTATTTTCAATTTTGACCCAAACCCACCAATTGAAATAAAAAAGACTTTTTAATATGAGTGTTCGAGATTTCACCAATATATTTGGCTTGCAGGACCTTAGGTCAATATGATGCTTAATTTTTCTAAAAATGGATGTCCATTTTGATATATCTGCATTGCATATTTCTTTCGTACTTTGTTTTGTTTTTTATTTTATTTTGTTAACGTATTTATTTAACATATACATTGTATTATGCAAGGTTCACTATGTGTCTCTACTATGTGTATATTTATTTTTCGAGTAATGCAATACAACCCAAATAATTAACCCAAATGATGTGGCAAGCAAGTGAGTTGTCATCACCGTACACAACATGAGATGATGTGGTTATTAAAAAAACCTTTGCCATATCATTTTGGTTGAAATTTAGGCTACATTTTTGAGTTGTCAAACATTAATGTTATTTTTCAATTATTTAATTCCATCACTATGATCATCTTTTGCAGGCTATATTTGCATTATTTATCATCACATGGATGGGATCTTTTATGAGAGTAAGATTTGTCTAGACATATTTTCCTCATAGAAATGGGAGGGTGGGAGGTGCAATTGTTTTGCTTATCATCACATGGATGGGATCTTTTATGGGAGTAAGATTTGTCTAGACATATTTTCTTCATAGAAATGGGGTGAGAGGTGCAGTTGCTTTGCATATCATCACATGGATGAGATCTTTTATGAGAGTAAGATTTGTCTAGACATATTTTCTTCATAGAAATTGGAGGGTGAGAGGTGCAGTTGCTTTGCTTATCATCACATGGATGAGATCTTTTATGGGAGTAAGATTTGTCCAGACGTATTTTCTTCATATAAATGGGAGGATAAGAGGTGCAGTTGCTGGATCGGTTAGACGAGTAATGTTGAGCTTTGCAGTTGGACCCATTATCATGGTAAGATATACTTCACTGTCGTCACTGGCTCTTGTGCGTGGTGGCCAGTATCAGTTACTCGTGGATCATACGGTAACACCATACTTTGGTACGTTTATTATTTTACTAGCCGATAACCCTTAATTATCATAAACTAATTCATTTAATTATTATTTCACTAGCCGATAACACATAATTATCATAAACTAACTCATTTAATCGAAGCAGATACATGTGCTCTGGTAGAATTTGTATTTCTGATGCATGGTACCATCGAGGGATATATGGTAATAAATTTACTCAGCTTCATCTCATTTTTTGTTTTTACTTATTGACCTTCAATACATTACTTAAATGAATTTTAGGTATTTATACCATACTATTTTTTAAAGAATTTGGAAAAGTTTAGATTGGATTTTGATTTCAAATTGATCTCCAGTGTCGTTAAAATCTTTTATATTGTTTATTACAATATTTTAAATCCATGACTCATGAATAATGCATACATACCACTAATATATCTTAAATTCATGAATAAAAGCATTCTTTAGCAAAAGATTCGATAGTCATAATTATCTCTTCATTTCATCATTCAGTTTGTATGTAAGTTTCAATGAAGCACAATGGTTTTTAGGAATGTAAGAAGTAATGGATAACAAAGTCATGAAGGTTGAGGTTTGGCTTTAACCTAGTGGCTATGCTTTGTTCAAATGGATAATATACATAGAAGATTTTTTTTATTATGTAGGAGATATCTTTATTAAGTAATTTAGATCAAAGTGTGATCCAATGAACTAACAAGCCTAAATTTCTTGTCTAGTTGTAAAATTCGAAAGAAGAAAACTTATTATAATGTCGGAATACCCTTTTAATTAGAATTTCTCACCTGTGAGTGAGGGTGCGTTTGACTTACTTGTGTTGAAAGACAGGGAGTAAGAGTTGTATATGTGCGAGAGCTGTGAGTGCGAGTGCAAGTGCGAGTGTTTGATTTATATGTGTGAGTGAAATGTGTGTGTGTATATGGCGAGTGTGAGAGTTGTATATGGTGTATTGTATGGCTATTAGGATTTCTTTGTCACTTTTTTACACTATTATGGTGTATGGCTTACTCTATATAAAATATAGAATATTTTAAATACTAATAAATTAACAAGCAAATCTAACCATATCAAAACACAAACGGCACAGATAGAACAAACAATTTTTAACTTATAACTTTTCCCCAGACAAGCAAAGATAGCTAAATAACAAAAAATAATGGTCATATATTTATTCTGAAAATGGATACAAATTGGCACTTGCATGTAAAGCACTCAACAATTTGCAAATAATCATACTTTCCGGTTCAATCATGTCTCTATGTCTCCGGAATTTATTTGCAACATAAAATAATAAATGAGAGCAGAGACGGACCTTGGGCTGGCTAGGGTGGGCTCTTTGAAAAAAAATTTGATAAATTAAAAAAAATTAATAATTAATATGAATAGAAAACATGTACTTGTAACTTGTAAGTACTTTGTTAGAAGCCTTTTATCACAATTTATCGACCTTCATACGACTCAGGAGGTAACATGTAATTAATATCAAGTTTTTTTTTTACTTTAATAATTATTACCTCTTTCATCATTCTCTAAATTTTGCTCCAATCTTTTATCAACATCAAAAATTAATCTTACAATTTGGTATGTTTTTGTAAATATTGTAAAGTTAAATATTTTGTTTCGTAACGAAATTTTAAGATTACTATAATTTTTAGTTTATGAAATTTTAGGACTAATCTAATTATAATTTATTCTAATTTTAAATTTACAAACTAACAATATTATTTAATGAATTTGTTTTTGTTTCGGTTGAAATTTAGATGCATGCTTGTTAAGTTTTTTTTTTGGTATTTAATTGTTTTTTTGTTTTTAGATTTGCTAGTAAATAGTAATATAAATGTATATTTATTGCTTTGTGTGACGTGAATGCTCCTTCATAATTAAACTAATATTGTAATCAAATAAATTAGAATTTTTTAGAAGGTAATAAAGTAGATTTCTTTTAATATTATATTTCAATTTTCGAATAAATAAACTAATATTATAATATAAAAACATCTTATATATATATACAAATTCTTATTTCTTGAAATATATAGAAGTAGTAAAATAAAGATTAATTTAATAATTTATTTTTGTGTCTTTTCGTTTTTTATATAGGTCGTAGTGCAAAGAAGAAACATATTCCATTATTTCAATAAAAAAAAGATAATGAGTAAGTAAGTAAGCTAAATTCCCCATGTGAGTCATCAAGCAAGCCAAATCCCCCATTATTTTGATTTTTTTTATTAATTTTGTTAACGTATTTATTTAGAATATATATTTATAGAGTAATTCTCACTATGTCTTCTTGACTAGGTGTATTTTTATTTTTACTTAACACAATTTTCTCGTATTGTTAATGATCGGTAAAAAAATATTTTATTTTAGCCCACCATAATGTTTAATATTGGTTACGCCCATGTTTATAGTTGTCGAGTAGTTATTAGAGTTATATGTTTCTATTAGGTTTTAGCTTTTATTTTTGTATATTCTCGTTATAATTCCGTAGTTAATAATCACCCTCGTAACTATAAAAAAACATGTACAATAGCATAACTCATAAATAATAGTTTTTCTCTTTCAAGTAGGAAAAAAGCATTACTATATTGTACATCGGTTCTTAAAAAAAAGTCTCACACACAAGTGTGATGAGCTTATTACCGGACCAACCCAATCTCTTCTATTAAATTAGTTCTAGACATTATAATATTGTGTATTATGGTGTGTTTACTTATCAGAATCATTTTTAGGAAAGAGAATTCAGTTCCTGATTTTTGAGTTGAATTCGTGTGTTTACTAAATTCATGGACTCCACACACATATCAAAAATTAAGTTCCTGAATGAAACCCTACTCACCTTGAGAATCAAGTTCTCTTTCCTTATTGAAAGAAGAATTCATATTTTTTTACTAAAATATCCCCACTTATTTTTTTTTAAAACCTATATATATACACACATGTGAGTTGTGAATTGTAAAAAAAATAGTTTGTTAAAAAAAACACTACACTTCGGTAAAGAAAAAAAAGTTGTGAACCGGCATAAAGTCATGTTGCTTTTGCTTTGAGTTTATTTTTTTCTTTATTTTTTTTTTAAAATTATACTCAGACATCTCCCATATGGCTATATATACGTTAATCATTTTTTCCTCAGTACGCACTGATATAACTTATATCAGTGTCTTGCATGTAGACCACTGATTATGGAGAAGTTTTGACAAGTGCATACACTTTGAGTCAAAGTATGTAAATCTAATGGTCCACATCCAACGCACTGATGAAATTATATTAGTGCGTACTGACTTGAAAATTTCTGATGTGTGTGTGTGTGTATATATATATATATATATATATATTATATGGCTATTTTTGTATACAAGAGTATTTTTGTAATAAACTTTGAATAAATTTGATTCCATTTCTAATTCCTTAAAAGTTGGTAAATACAATAATGAAATTTAGTAACTTAATTATAATTCTCTTCTATTCATTTTCTAGTGGAACTTGATTCCAATTCCGGTTACTCCCAAATCCCGATTAGTAAATACGCCCTTAGTTCTAGAGTATGGACATATAAATTTAAAAAATGGGTCTGACTTTGGGCCTAACAAGTTTTGTCCAACATAGCTCAGCTCCTTAAAAAAAAAAAAAAACATAGCCCAGCTCACTCTATCAATAAAATGGATAAAGTAATTAATGGTCCTTAATCCTTATAATTAGATCATTCAAAAGCAATTCCCATAAAAATACATAAGAAAAAAAATGAATGTATCAGACATAGTTAATTTTTTGTGACGGTATCTATCGACCTATTTAGACTAGGGATTTTTTTTTTATAAAGTTTTTACCAATTGTAGGATTTGACTTAGGAGTCATTTGTCTAACCCTAAACTCGTCTATCTACCGGCTGAACTAAACCCATCGGGGCAACATACATATTTAATACACCGTGATAACAATTCCCAACTGTCAAAAGTATTTGATCAAATGGTTAAAAACTTGTCACAAAAAGAGGACAACTAATCCTAACTCATAGGCTTTAAAGTTTTTCACTCAAACACGTGGGTTTTCGTCTAACATCTTAATTTAATGCTATATAAAATCAACGGACATTAAATTGAAATCAAACCCACCCTTGTGTACACCAGTTGGGCAGTACTTAATTAAATACTATATATAATAGGATAATGTTTAAATGATGACCGATCAACATCTAAAATACTGATTCAGTAATATAGACCAATTGAATTGTAATGTATACATATGAGTTCGAATATTTGTTTAACTATTCAGCTTCTTCTGTGTTTAAACAAATAAAGATGGGGAGTTTAATTGTTTTGAATAGATAAAAGAAGAAAGAATATGTGTTACAATTTAATTGGACCACATTAACGCCGTGATTGGGTCAGTAGTCAACGCCCAAAGCATTATCCTTTATAATAAAGCAAATCTAGTCAACGTCAATCCTGTCTTTGGGTGATTTTGAAATTTTAACATTATATTTTAAATTTAACGCTAAACAATTATAAAATTTGTTGAGATCAAGCATTGCATGCTTATATTCACTACCACAATCAAGGGTATGAGATATATATACTCTCACAATAGTAGAAAAAAATAACTCTTTATATATATTTGTAAAGTGCGCATAACATAACTCAAGCCCCCACTACAATCGTGGAATAGGTAAGGAATCACGACCGATTGGATCTATTGGAATTGTTATAATTCAAGATCCGATCTGTAGATCGTTGTTTGTATCCGGATCAGACTATAAGAGCTTTGTCTTCATTTAATTCAAATCAATTCAACTGCGCTGCTAATTGCCTAATTCTGTGATTTTTTTAAAGTTTGGATTTATTTTTTCTTTTATGGCAATTTGAAGAAGGGCAATCTTTGTGTCTTTGACAAAGGGTGAGGTAGAGGTGCCCACGGTTCGGTTAAACCGTGGGCACCAAACCGAAACCGGGTGGGAAAAACCGAAACCGAAACCGCAACCGAAACCGCCGGTTACGGAACCGGTTGGAAACCGGTTCCGAATCGGTTCGGTTACGGTTACGGGAAGTTGAAAACCGGCCAAAACCGACGGTTTAACCGGCGGTTTCGACCGTTTGTAATAAAAAAAAAAAAAAAAATTCTAACGAATCACAAATCGCCACGTGGACCACATAATTCAAACAAAAATTACATTTGAACTGATGACCGTTGGGCGTTGGGTGAGGTGACCAACGGTCATCTTGCCTATGGCCAACGGCCATATATATATATATTATTTTTTCCCCTTAATTTCTTAAAATTACAAATTCGCCCCTCCACTATAATCCTATAAATACCCCCCTCATTTCAATATTCTTCACACCACTCTCAACTTCTCTCAATCTCTCTCAATCTCAAATTCTCAATTCTCTCTACATTATACAATTTTCTTTATTTTTCATTTTTCATAAAAATTAATATCTATTTTTTTCTTCAATTTTTTACAATCATCTATTTACAATTTTCTTTAATTCTTATTTATTATAGAAATTAATATCTATTTACATATTCTATTTTTTACAATCATCTATTATTTATTTACAATTATCTATTTTTCTTAGTGTTACCACTATTATTCCAACAATATTTTGAGTGCCTCACATATCTATATATATTTTTTACTATTATTATTTATAATTAATTATTCAATGGCAAGTGGGGGAGAAGGTTCAAGAAATTTGAACAAGGGAAAGGGTCCATTGCAAGATTTGTTGGAACACCAAGGTGATGATGTCAGTTATAACGACCGACTTTACCACGAGTTCCTTCAATCTCAATTTGGATCCGATCTCCCTCGTAGTCCTAATCCCCCTCTAATAATTTCCGACGAACCCGACCCCAATCTCTATGACCTTGATAGTAATGAAAATCTATCTACCCCCCAACCCCCTTCAAATGAATTTGTTGCAGGTGAAGAAGAAAAGCCGATGAAGTCCGATCTCTTCAAATTGCATATGAAGAAAATTCAGTTAGATGACGGGATGATCCAAATCAAGTGCAACTACTGCTCCAAAATATACAGGACCAACAAATCATTCGGATATGGCACGTACTGGAACCATATTAGGAAAAATCACCCTTCTGAATTGGTAAAGACTAGTAACCAATCCCAAATCTCCAGGTACGGAACCCCTACTAATCAACTATTTCATTATACGTCTGAAAAAAACAAGGAAGAATTAGCAGTAATGGTTGCAGTTGAACATTTACCTTTTAGTTTTGGTGAGAAAGTAGGTTTTGTTAATTATTGTCAAAATGCATTAAATCCTGCAATGCAACGTGTTCCTAGATCCACTCTCACACGTACAATGTTTTCCATTTACAAAAAACAAAAAAACAAATTGAAATCATTTTTTTATCAATTTGAAGGTCGCGTTTCCGTATGTGCCGACATATGGACCGATAATTTTGGTAGTCACCATTATATGGGTGTGACATGTCATTATATGGATAATGACTGGGTCATGCAAAAAAGAATTATTGCATTTCGTGTTTTCGATGACTCACACACGGCTCAAAATATTTTTCGACTCCTTAAAATTATTTTTGAAGAGTTTCATATCCAAAACAAAATTTTTGCGATCGGTTTTGATAATGCTGCAAGCAATACCGCATCTATTCCTATGTTGCAGGATTTGTGCAATCCCTATTTTGGGGGTAAATTATTTCATCAAAGATGTGCATGCCATATTTTAAATTTGTGTGTTCAAGCTGGATTACAAATTCTTTCTGTTTATATTAAACCAATTAGAGATAGTATTAACTATATCTGGAGGCAAAACAAACTCCAAAAACTATGGTTAAAATATTGCTCTCAAAATGGTATGCGTCCCATTAAATTTTCTCGGGACATTAGTACTCGTTGGAATTCTACTTATAAGTTGCTTAATGAAAGTGTTGTATATAAGGAATTATTAGTTTCTTTTATTACTTATAACGTTCCTTCAATTTCTCTTCAATTGAAGCATTGGGATATATGTATAAAAATTCTTGAATTGTTACGTGTTTTTAATGATGCTACTAATGCTTTATCTGGTATTTACTATCCCACTACTCATTTATTTCTTATTCAAAGTGTTAATATTGCTGGTGCATTCAGTGAGTGTGAACTCGATGTTCAATTGAGTGAATGTGTTGCTGCCATGAAAAAAAAATGGTTACAGTATTATAAGGAGATTCCAAATATTTATTTGCTTGCATCATGTTTTGATCCACGTTTTAAATTAGAATATTTGCAAGATTATTTAACTCATTATTACAAAAGTTTAGATTTAGAAGTTGATGTTCTTAGTTATTGTAATTCCATTAAGGCTTTGCTTTATGAATTATATGATGAATATCTTAAAATATATGGTCCGTCTTTGAACATGCCGGTTTCACAACATCAACCGACATCTGATAGTACTGGTACTTCCTCTACTTTTAAATTAAAGGGTTTAGGGGATCGATTATTTTCCCAAAGAGCCAAAAAATTAAGAACATCTTCTTCATCCTCATCCGGCTCGATTTCTGAGCTTGACCGGTATTTAGAAACATCTCATGAATTTTTAGAAGATAGTGAATTTAGTATCCAGGTTTGGTGGAAGGATCATGAACAGATTTTCCCAATTTTGGCTATTATTGCCAAACAAATTTTGGGAACACCGGTTTCTACCGTAGCTGTGGAACAAGAATTTAGTGCAGGTGGAAATATTTTGGAACCAAGACGGTCGGTTATGTGTCCGCAGACACTTGAAGCTCAGGCGTGTCTTGATGATTGGACAAAGGCAAAATACAGACAACAAGAAATCGAGGCGGAGATAGTGAATGATTTTTTCGAAGATGACCAAACCACGGGAACAGAAGGCAGCGATTAGATTCCATTCCAACTTCCAACCTTCAACACCGAACATCTAATTAAAGGTAAAAGAACTACGTGGCCTTTGATTCCTCTACTGCTCTACATTTATGGAGGATACGTAGGCAACTTAATTGAGGTCAAATTAAGTGCAAGGCCGATTTTTTTATTTTTTATTTTTAATTCAACTTTGTTACATTGTATATTTGAATTCAATATCCATTTAATTATTTTTTAATACATCTGCAATTGTAATTTTGTATCAATTTATCAATGTCAATTTCTTTTATTTTCAACATTATTAAATACCTAAATGCTTCAATTGTATATTATATATTTATATAATTGTATTGAATATTTTATATTAATTTCATTTTATTACAAATGTTTCATTTTATTACAATGTTTCAATTTCATTTTATTACAAATGTTTCAATTTCATATTATATTTTAAATTTTATTCATTTGTCAAAAAACAATTCTGGAACATTATTTTTCCCATTATTTTAATTACGTTTAGTAATTATTGTAATTAGGTTTTGTTTGGAAAAAATAAATAAAACCGAAACCGAAACCGAAATAAACCGAAACCGAAACCGAAATAAACCGAAACCGAAACCGAAACCGAAACCGGCGGAACCGAAACCGAAAACCAAACCGGTTTTCTCGGTTACGGTTACGGTTTGGGTGGCCACGGAACCGAAACCGGCGGTTTCGAAACCGAAACCGCCCCGAAACCGAACCGTGGCCACCTCTAGGGTGAGGTACCCAAAGTGAGTGCTTTTATAAATTTACATTATTCATTTTTAATGTTTTGTGATAATCTGTAATCCTTTTTTTTTTAAAGGATAATCTGTAATCTTGGGTGTTCCTTGATTTGTACATTTTTTTAATTTTCTTTTTTGTTTACATTTGAATAGAAGGGCAAAATGATATTTTCGTTAGAACTGTTAACAAAAGGGGATTTTAGCCAAAAATGAATCTAGAGGGTAGTTTTTGACAAATAATGAAAAATATAGGTGTTTTTATAACAATATCCCTAAACAAAACCCTATGCCCTATTTCTATTTTTTTTTTCTCAGTATCCGATTCTCATCTTCATATCCTCGCTCTGGTGCGCAGGATCTCTAACCCGTCTCTCATTCTCTTCCGCCGCATCTTCAGCCCCTTGTAAATCTCTCTTCCGTCGCATCTCGTCAGTGGTATGTTCGAATCTAGAACTCGAAAGACTCGATTTTTTTTGTTGTTGATTATTTTATGATATTCTAGAGCTGAATAATTAATTTTTAATTTATGGGTCTGGGTTGATTTGCTTGTTAAAGGTTTGAAAAGTTAGTTTTGTGTTGGATTTCGAAACTGTTTCTGCTGCAATATCGTATACCATCATGTTGTTTTTTTTTTAAAAAAAAAAAATTATTTTTCAAAGATTGACCGAGCAAAATTTTAAATTCTGCAAAACTCATGTGCATCATTTCTTGTAGCTTATGTTATTATTGTTCTGAGATATTTCGAGGAAAATCCCATTTACAGTGTCAAATTACATTTTGGATTGAAATGAAACATATGAAATTATATCCTTTGAGCATGATTAGAAAACTACCATAGGACCTGCATTTTGAAACATACGTGTATTCTTAATTTCTTATAATTTGTACCGTTTATGATTCAAAAATTTAAGACCCATCTCTCATAAATCATATAGTCCCAAAACCAGTAGCAGTGGTCCGGACTCAACTCCACTTAGAAACAACCTGCGTGGCTATAGTGGCCTTTAACAAGGTCAAAATGAGAAGAAAAAAAACTGTATCTTTTCTGTTGCTTTGACTCATTTTGTAGGCTTCTTCCATTTTTATATAATCCTTTACCCTTTTCCCTTTCTAATAAAATAATATTTTTAGTTGCAAGGATAAAATCTATACATATGTAAGCCAAAATTGATTTGATGTCCTGCTGTTTAGATCTCTATCGATTAATTATTTGTTGATTTTTGAGTATTGTTTAATTTCTTTGTGACTTTAATACATTTACTTAGGAAGATATTTAAAGATTTTTACTTAGGGCTGGTGATTTAGATTCATGCATATCATGGACATTGGCCAGTAATTTATATTCATGTGATGTTCATAAGCATAGTACACATTTCACGCTTTAGGTTTTTAATTTAAAGTTTTAATTTTTTTTTTGTTAAGTTACTGTTTTTTTTTAATTTTAAAATTATGTTGTTTTTAACTTTCTTGCCTTTTTGTTTATTTGGAATGATATAATTTTATTATTTATTTTGATGTTAAAGGATGGAGATTGACTCTAATAGAAGTTATGAGGATTTTAGATTTTGGTTGATTATGTAGACTTAATTTGGTTGTTTTTTTATTAAGAAAAGCACGAAATAAGTTAAACTCATTGGTATGCCCAAGATCAAGGGGCAAGTCTGTTTGGGCAGTACTCATAGGTATGACTCAAAAAAGAAAATGAAGCTCCAGCCTGCCCAATCTTCCCAACCTGCAAGCTTTAATAGGTTAAGAAAATAATTACGCGAAATTATGTCAATCAACTAATAACCACTGCTTAATTTTTCTTCATAACTGAAGATTTTGAGTTGGATTTCTATAACCAAACAGGCTTTAACAAGTAATGCTTGGTTTATAGCAAAACACTATGGTTTATAGCAAAACACTATGGTTTATATAACATGCATCTCAAATAAAAATTCTTGCCATTGGTTGGAACTCATGGGTAAATAAGTACATTCCAAAGACAGATTTTTCCCCTTTTTTTTGTTTTTGTTTTATACGTAGGTTCCAAGTTCCAACTAGCCTACTCTACTGTTAGACACCCGGATAATTATCATGTAAGGAGTATTAATGTCCATCCAACCTACATCCCGGTATCAAGGGGTTATTTGAATATATATATAGAGAGTGAGAGAGAGAGAGAAGCTATCAGGTGCAGGATTCTGCACAAATTTTTCCCACTTTTGTAGGAATCGGTGATCCCGCACGAAAAATTCGTGTGGGATCCCTCACTTGATAATTCATATACATATATATATATATACAGTCATTTTCTCCTCAGTGCGTACTGATATAACTTATATCAGTGCGTTGCATATGGACCACTGATTATGGAGAAGTTTTGACAAGTGCATACACTTTGAGTCAAAGTATGTAAATCTAATTGTCCACATCCAACACACCGATGAAGTTATATTAGTGCGTACTGACTTAAAAATTTATATATATATATATATATATATATGTAACATAATTGCAAAGATGTAAATAAACAAAAAATTGTCTACGAATAATTTTTTTTTTTACATGATGTACATGGAATCGAACCCAAACACCATGCATGATTGTAAGAGGACCAAACATACCGACCTATCGACCTACCAACCTAAACCTACCAACGGGCTAATTGGAACCCCCTTCAGAAAAGAAATACACTTAATTACCCATGAGTTATCCAACAAACAGAGTATTTCCCTTAGAGATGTACAAAACATGCTAACTAGCTAATATATTCAGGTTTTATACTTTTATATAGAATTACCTTAACTTGTTATAATTCCGTAATGTCCTGTGGAAACCTGAAAATTGAACTTTTGTGAACTGTAACCCGAAGATGTTATAGGATTCTAGTACAGCGGAGATGGAACAAACTGCTGCAATTCTGTACCTTCTTAAATCTAAATATAAAAATTACATTCTAATTTAAGAAATTTTTTCCATATTTTGGGGTGGTTGATGTAAAAATATCCTTAAATTTCCCCAACATTTTGAGGATATTGGTGATAATCCGACTGAAATTTTCTAAAATTTGGACCCCTGATATTTTCACCAAAACCAATATTTACTTGATTGGACTTATTGTGTAGTCTTGCTCTTACATACTTAGGTTGGTTGAAATAACAGCTCTAATCAAGGTAGTTTCTGCAGGAACAGTTACAATCTAGGATTTTTTTTTTGGATTGAAGGTCATAATGGCTGCATCCGAAGAGACTAGTGCGTTGTTCCCAATTTTCATTTTGACAATAATGGCCCTGTTTGTAGTGCCTTATACTATAAATCAGCTGTGCCGTGCTTTCTCAAGGAAAGCAAAGAGCATCCACTGCCAGTGCTCTGAGTGTACTCGTTCAGGGAAGTACCGGAAATCTATATTTAAGCGGGTGAGTTCCTTATTGACATTTTAATGTTTCTTAAAATCTTAAATATGTAATGAGTTCAATTGTTTGATTAAATGTTGTCATTTGTATCTGCGATGTATTGGATTTATTTTGCAGATCTCAAACTTCTCAACTTGTAGTAACTTGACTCTAGTACTGCTTTGGGTTGTCATGATAGTCCTTATTTATTACATCAAAAGTATGAGTGGGGAGGTAAGATGTTTGGTAAAGTTTTAATTGATTACATGTATGATCATTTCATCTCTATATGTTGCATGTTTGATGTTTTTACTTATTTAATGCAGATTCAAGTTTTTGAACCATTCAGCATACTTGGATTGGAACCTGGAGCTTCAGATTCAGAAATAAAGAAGGCATATAGGAGACTCTCCATACAATACCATCCTGACAAAAACCCAGATCCAGGTTGAAGTTGTTTTAGTTGTTTGTTTTTTGGTTGGTCGGGAGGTTGTTCATTTGATCTTTAATTAACAAGAAACATCTGGCATTTGAATATTAACATGTGCTCAGCAACTGTTGTATTTTATTTTCAGAGGCCCACGATTATTTTGTGGGGTTCATATCCAAGGCTTATCAAGCTCTGACAGATCCAATATCCCGTGAAAATTTTGAAAAATATGGCCATCCTGATGGGAGACAGGTAATGTTCCATTCTCTTCTAGAAACACCAATGGCAATTAGTATCTTATTTCCTTAAAAATTTAGCAAGTCATCTACCAGTAACCTTCTTGAAACTAATATCCCAATTTGCTGATGCAGGGATTTCAAATGGGCATAGCACTCCCGCAATTCTTGTTAGACATTGATGGGGCATCTGGTGGAATACTCTTACTTTGGATAGTTGGTGTTTGTATTCTCCTGCCATTGATGATAGCTGTTATTTATCTCTCAAGGTCATCAAAATATACTGGAAATTACGTAATGCATCAAACACTGTCCACATACTATTACTTCATGAAACCTTCTTTGGCCCCTAGGTACTTGTTTCTTCTCACTATTTTTTCGCGTTTAATCTTGTTCAATTGTTCTCAATGTATCACATCCGCCGTACATCAGTATCATATTTATGTATGCACTGCATGAAGTAACTTTCTACGGTGATAACATGCATGTGTTCCTTGTGGACCTTTACATGACATAAGTAGAAAAGGCATGATCTCCATGGTTACTTCTGTCAAGACTGTTCTAACTGTATTGATATTAACATGTGTGTAGTGATGTTATTTTGATTATTAGTACACATTGATATGTTGATTTTAGCTATTCCGCTGTAAAATCACCTATAGACGCATAAATTTTTGGAGCAGTTGATGATTGTCATAGTGTACAACTTGTTGGTTTGGAAGCACTAGTTGTCTGTCGTTGAGAAATCACTGAAATTAATGTTTACAGTTTTGCATCATCCATTTAACGTAAACAAGTGATGTCTTTATGTTATTTTGGTTCTGTAATGTGACACATTGATTATACAGCAAAGTTATGGAAGTTTTCACCAAGGCTGCTGAATATATGGAAATTCCAGTCCGCAGGACTGACGATGAGCCTCTCCAAAAGCTGTTTATGTCAGTCAGGAGTGAATTGAATCTGGACCTTAAAAATATTAAGCAAGAGCAAGCAAAGTTTTGGAAGCAGCATCCAGCCATAGTTAAGGTAATTTTATGGACCAATATTTATCCTTACTGACAAGTTACATATGTTTTTATAACCTTTAATGAATTATCATATGCTTGCTTCTGTGCCATTTTTCTCTTCAGACGGAATTATTGATTCAGGCTCAATTAACTCGTGAATCAGCTGCCTTGTCTCCAGCTCTGCTTGGTGATTTCAGACATGTGCTAGAACTTGCACCTCGCCTCCTTGAAGAATTGATGAAGGTAATTGTTGTGTCTTGTGGCTTATATTCCTCTATTAGACTTCTAGGATTGGTGATAATGGCATTTAACAGTGTATCATCTCATGTGAGCCTGCACTATTCTGCTTTCAATAAGGCATCCTTAACAATGGTGAGATGATTCATATAAGGAGCCTGCTGTGGTTAACTTAGTTGATGAAAGGGAAACATAATCGATTTTATCATTTTTAAATTCTTTCATTTTTGAAAATTATTAGCAAACAAGTAGCAGTTCTTTTGTATCCACTCTAAAATTTGTTTTCCTAATGCAGTATGAGTGAATTATTGGAGTTTTAAACGGGAGCTGTCCTTGTCATTAACTTGTGACATTTTTGTGGAACACTATATAGGGTATTACTTTTGATGGAGTAGAATAGCGAAAATAATTCACGAAGTTGATCTTATTTAGTTGGAATTGAGGTTTAGTTGAATCAAATTTCATGTGACAATTTTACGGGACATCATGGAAGGGAGGGAGTACAATGGCAAAAATAATTCATAAAGGTGATCCCATTTTGTTGGGGTTAAGGATTAGTTGAGTCAAATTGTTATATCGTGGCAGTTATTTTGACAGAATATTGGATTGTGTACGGAAACTCTTTGATATTCATTTTGAGCATGCCATAAAGTCTTCACTGGGCACTTATTCCATACATTATTCTTCATCACTTCTTTAAGTATTTGTGTCAACACAATAGAAGCAGTTTTTCTTTGGGAACCATGTACCTAGGACCTGGGTTATGGAAGTATCATGGAAAGATAACTGGGGACTGGAGATAGAGTTCTTTTTTATATTCTGGATTTATGTATTTTGGGTAAAAATCCTACAAAACCAAAACTTTTGGCAGCACTTGGCATGGTTGTTGGAATAACAATTTGTTGTCCATGCTTTATATCTTTGACGAACATAGACTACCAACATTCAATTTCTAATTGGAGATTTAAACAAGTGTACATGCTAGAATATAATCTGCACATCTCCTACACTGGTTGTGCATTAGTTTCTTGTTTATCAAGTCTCTTTTTTTCTTTTTTTCCCTCCCCCTCCTTTTCTCCTTTGTTTATCAAGTCTTCAGCAAATTGCTCCTTTTGTATGTGAGGTGCCCCATTCTTTGTTCTCGATTTCTAATATATGTCATCTCTTAGGGACCATTGTTTTACTGTATTTGGTGACATCTATTTGTTTGGGCTTAGAGTCTGTTTTCTTTAGCATTATTAACGGTTTATTCTCTTCATGCAGATGGCACTTATTCCACGCACAGCGCAGGGGCATGGATGGCTGAGGCCAGCAGTTGGGGTTGTTGAGCTTTCTCAATGTATCATTCAGGTATCTATTAATTATTATCATCATAAAATGGTTTTTTTTTTTTTTTTTTCACTTGCTTTTCATTTTTTTCTAAAAATAGCAACTTACTAAAGAAGAAATTGATTATTTATTATCTATCCATTTTGATTGCATTGTTTTAATTTTATGACATTAGTAACTAACTACATTAAAGTGAATATCCTGGAATGTGACTATTAAATAATGTTTCAAGTTCAACCAATAGATGCACGACAGCATCTCCTTCTTTCTCATTCTTTTTCAACATGCCTTTTCACCCCCTTGTAGATCTTCTTAATTGCAGTTTGCTCAATTTAGTGGTTCCTTCTAAATTTCAAGTATGCTTGGTCACAACTCACAAAGATTATTTTCCAACTTCTTTGAAAACAACCCTTGTTTGCATATCTTGGCAATATGCCGGTTTGTCAGATATTAATCTCCTAGTCACCTCGGGCCACTATTCCAGCGTGCGTTTCCAGTTGAAATTTAATTTGTGCTTGAAAGTCTGCTTCATTAGCATCTGTGATTGCTCTTGGAGAGATGATTGCTGCATGCATACTGCTTTTATAGTTTTATCATTTAATAGTTACTCATTCCTGTTAAAGTTTTATTCAATTGGTCATATCAACACTAAGATTTCTGTTTGTTTTAATGGCCTCTGATGCAGGCTGTTCCTCTCAGTTCCAGGAAGGCGAGCGGAGGATTCCCTGAAGGCACTGCACCCTTGATGCAGCTTCCCCATTTTAGTGAAACTGCTATTAAAAAAATATCCCGCAAGGTCAGTGGATAATATGTTAGATGCAGTAATGCAGTTGTTTAGTATAGCGTTCCCACTAGCTGTCAATGTGAACTCTACATTATCAGGTTACCCCCCATTGATGCTCATGAAGGTTTTCATAAGTATTTTTCTCTGAAGAAGGATATGTAATACATCCGGTTTAAACCCAGAGTATTAATTGGTTTTGAGTGACGCAAATATATTTATGGAGTTGATTTTCTTTTCTTGTAAACCTGCAAATACACTTAGGACCACCTGATTGAAACTGAATGTATCGAACAAACTGAATTTGATATATAGCTCATTTGGATTAAATTCAGGTTGTGTGAACCTTTTTTTTTTTTTTTTAAATTCCCACTAATTTGAGTTTATGAATCTTCCATTGCAGAAGGTAAGAACTTTCCAGGAGTTCCGGGACATGACCCTGCAAGACCGTGTTGAGCTGCTTACTCAAGTAGCTGGATTTTCTGATGCAGAAGTACAAGATGTTGAAACGGTGTTGGAAATGATGCCTTCTGTAACAGTTGAAGTTACATGTGAGACTGAGGGTGAAGAGGGTGGTGTACAGGAGGGTGACATCGTCACAATTCAAGCTTGGGTAACTCTCAAACGTGGTAATGGCCTGATTGGTGCCCTTCCTCATGCCCCTAACTTCCCATTCCACAAGGAAGAAAATTTCTGGTTTCTGCTTGCAGACTCGGTCTCAAATAACTCATGGTTTTCCCAAAAGGTGAGTTTCATGGATGAAGCTGCAGCTATAGCTGCAGCTTCAAAGGCAATTCAGGAGACGATGGAAGGGTCAGGCGCCAATGTGAAGGACACAAGTGCGGCAGTTCGAGACGCAGTTAAAAAGGTGCGAAGTGGATCCAGACTGGTGTTGGGCAAAATCCAGGCCCCGTCAGAGGGCAATTACAATTTGACATGTTACTGCTTGTGCGACTCCTGGATAGGTTGTGACAGAAAAACAAACTTGAAGCTTAAGATTCTGAAACGAACTCGGGCGGGCACTCGGGGTGGTCTTGTGTCGGAAGAAGGACCCATCGTGGAGGATGGAGCAGAAGAGGAAGAGGAGAACGAAGAAGAGGAGTACGATGATGATTACGAGAGTGAGTACAGCGAAGACGAGGAAGACGAGAAAGATACCAAAAAGAAGGGCCCTGCTGCCAATGGCAAAGTGCATAAAAAGGGTTCAAACTCAGAAGGTTCAAGCTCAGATGAAGATTGAGACAAAAAAAAAAATTATATTCACAAATTAACAGAATAATAAAGTCTTTTGCTTTTGATTTTGAGGGAACTAAACAGACACCACACCACAGTGATAGACATATTTTATGTGTGGCCCTCTCCATAGTTTTGATACCATACACTTGGGTTTTAGATCACTAAGCCTTTTTTTAATGGTAATACACATTAATTTATTCATAGAATTTTGTTCAATGCTTCATGTCCTTCCGCAGAGCCAGTGCATAACTCATCTTTTTTAAAATAAATTTTGGGAGAAACTAGAGGTGGCCACGGTTCGGTTTCGGGGCGGTTTCGGTTTCGAAACCGCCGGTTTCGGTTCCGTGGCCACCCAAACCGTAACCGTAACCGAGAAAACCGGTTTGGTTTTCGGTTTCGGTTCCGCCGGTTTCGGTTTCGGTTTCGGTTTCGGTTTATTTCGGTTTCGGTTTCGGTTTTATTTATTTTTTCCAAACAAAACCTAATTACAATAATTACTAAACGTAATTAAAATAATGGGAAAAATAATGTTCCAGAATTGTTTTTTGACAAATGAATAAAATTTAAAATATAATATGAAATTGAAACATTTGTAATAAAATGAAATTGAAACATTGTAATAAAATGAAACATTTGTAATAAAATGAAATTAATATAAAATATTCAATACAATTATATAAATATATAATATACAATTGAAGCATTTAGGTATTTAATAATGTTGAAAATAAAAGAAATTGACATTGATAAATTGATACAAAATTACAATTGCAGATGTATTAAAAAATAATTAAATGGATATTGAATTCAAATATACAATGTAACAAAGTTGAATTAAAAATAAAAAATAAAAAAATCGGCCTTGCACTTAATTTGACCTCAATTAAGTTGCCTACGTATCCTCCATAAATGTAGAGCAGTAGAGGAATCAAAGGCCACGTAGTTCTTTTACCTTTAATTAGATGTTCGGTGTTGAAGGTTGGAAGTTGGAATGGAATCTAATCGCTGCCTTCTGTTCCCGTGGTTTGGTCATCTTCGAAAAAATCATTCACTATCTCCGCCTCGATTTCTTGTTGTCTGTATTTTGCCTTTGTCCAATCATCAAGACACGCTTGAGCTTCAAGTGTCTGCGGACACATAACCGACCGTCTTGGTTCCAAAATATTTCCACCTGCACTAAATTCTTGTTCCACAGCTACGGTAGAAACCGGTGTTCCCAAAATTTGTTTGGCAATAATAGCCAAAATTGGGAAAATCTGTTCATGATCCTTCCACCAAACCTGGATACTAAATTCACTATCTTCTAAAAATTCATGAGATGTTTCTAAATACCGGTCAAGCTCAGAAATCGAGCCGGATGAGGATGAAGAAGATGTTCTTAATTTTTTGGCTCTTTGGGAAAATAATCGATCCCCTAAACCCTTTAATTTAAAAGTAGAGGAAGTACCAGTACTATCAGATGTCGGTTGATGTTGTGAAACCGGCATGTTCAAAGACGGACCATATATTTTAAGATATTCATCATATAATTCATAAAGCAAAGCCTTAATGGAATTACAATAACTAAGAACATCAACTTCTAAATCTAAACTTTTGTAATAATGAGTTAAATAATCTTGCAAACATTCTAATTTAAAACGTGGATCAAAACATGATGCAAGCAAATAAATATTTGGAATCTCCTTATAATACTGTAACCATTTTTTTTTCATGGCAGCAACACATTCACTCAATTGAACATCGAGTTCACACTCACTGAATGCACCAGCAATATTAACACTTTGAATAAGAAATAAATGAGTAGTGGGATAGTAAATACCAGATAAAGCATTAGTAGCATCATTAAAAACACGTAACAATTCAAGAATTTTTATACATATATCCCAATGCTTCAATTGAAGAGAAATTGAAGGAACGTTATAAGTAATAAAAGAAACTAATAATTCCTTATATACAACACTTTCATTAAGCAACTTATAAATAGAATTCCAACGAGTACTAATGTCCCGAGAAAATTTAATGGGACGCATACCATTTTGAGAGCAATATTTTAACCATAGTTTTTGGAGTTTGTTTTGCCTCCAGATATAGTTAATACTATCTCTAATTGGTTTAATATAAACAGAAAGAATTTGTAATCCAGCTTGAACACACAAATTTAAAATATGGCATGCACATCTTTGATGAAATAATTTACCCCCAAAATAGGGATTGCACAAATCCTGCAACATAGGAATAGATGCGGTATTGCTTGCAGCATTATCAAAACCGATCGCAAAAATTTTGTTTTGGATATGAAACTCTTCAAAAATAATTTTAAGGAGTCGAAAAATATTTTGAGCCGTGTGTGAGTCATCGAAAACACGAAATGCAATAATTCTTTTTTGCATGACCCAGTCATTATCCATATAATGACATGTCACACCCATATAATGGTGACTACCAAAATTATCGGTCCATATGTCGGCACATACGGAAACGCGACCTTCAAATTGATAAAAAAATGATTTCAATTTGTTTTTTTGTTTTTTGTAAATGGAAAACATTGTACGTGTGAGAGTGGATCTAGGAACACGTTGCATTGCAGGATTTAATGCATTTTGACAATAATTAACAAAACCTACTTTCTCACCAAAACTAAAAGGTAAATGTTCAACTGCAACCATTACTGCTAATTCTTCCTTGTTTTTTTCAGACGTATAATGAAATAGTTGATTAGTAGGGGTTCCGTACCTGGAGATTTGGGATTGGTTACTAGTCTTTACCAATTCAGAAGGGTGATTTTTCCTAATATGGTTCCAGTACGTGCCATATCCGAATGATTTGTTGGTCCTGTATATTTTGGAGCAGTAGTTGCACTTGATTTGGATCATCCCGTCATCTAACTGAATTTTCTTCATATGCAATTTGAAGAGATCGGACTTCATCGGCTTTTCTTCTTCACCTGCAACAAATTCATTTGAAGGGGGTTGGGGGGTAGATAGATTTTCATTACTATCAAGGTCATAGAGATTGGGGTCGGGTTCGTCGGAAATTATTAGAGGGGGATTAGGACTACGAGGGAGATCGGATCCAAATTGAGATTGAAGGAACTCGTGGTAAAGTCGGTCGTTATAACTGACATCATCACCTTGGTGTTCCAACAAATCTTGCAATGGACCCTTTCCCTTGTTCAAATTTCTTGAACCTTCTCCCCCACTTGCCATTGAATAATTAATTATAAATAATAATAGTAAAAAATATATATAGATATGTGAGGCACTCAAAATATTGTTGGAATAATAGTGGTAACACTAAGAAAAATAGATAATTGTAAATAAATAATAGATGATTGTAAAAAATAGAATATGTAAATAGATATTAATTTCTATAATAAATAAGAATTAAAGAAAATTGTAAATAGATGATTGTAAAAAATTGAAGAAAAAAATAGATATTAATTTTTATGAAAAATGAAAAATAAAGAAAATTGTATAATGTAGAGAGAATTGAGAATTTGAGATTGAGAGAGATTGAGAGAAGTTGAGAGTGGTGTGAAGAATATTGAAATGAGGGGGGTATTTATAGGATTATAGTGGAGGGGCGAATTTGTAATTTTAAGAAATTAAGGGGAAAAAATAATATATATATATATATGGCCGTTGGCCATAGGCAAGATGACCGTTGGTCACCTCACCCAACGCCCAACGGTCATCAGTTCAAATGTAATTTTTTTTTGAATTATGTGGTCCACGTGGCGATTTGTGATTCGTTAGAATTTTTTTTTTTTTTTTATTACAAACGGTCGAAACCGCCGGTTAAACCGTCGGTTTTGGCCGGTTTTCAACTTCCCGTAACCGTAACCGAACCGATTCGGAACCGGTTTCCAACCGGTTCCGTAACCGGCGGTTTCGGTTGCGGTTTCGGTTTCGGTTTTTCCCACCCGGTTTCGGTTTGGTGCCCACGGTTTAACCGAACCGTGGGCACCTCTAGGAGAAACTAATATGTATTAGGCTTTGTTTGAAAGAGTTTCTCCTAGTAGAGTTTTTACTAGAGAAAAGTTGATGGGCGTTTGGTTGTTAGTTAAAAATGCTATTTTTATCATGTAAATCATTTGGTTGATTAGATTTTGAAAGAGTTTTAATTAATTTATTAAAAAAAAGTAGATTTTGAAGGAGTTTTAAATAATTAATTCGTTAAAAAAAAGTACGAGAATTAAAGTGGAAAAATTTTATTAAGTGTGCAATGCCATGAAGATATTTTTTACATTATAAAATAAAATTAAAAAACTCAAAAAGAACTTCCTTGCTAAATCTTAAAATCTGAGGTTATATTTCATTATTTTGTATGCATAAAACAACTTTTTTTCAATTGTCCAAAAGATTAAAAGTTCTAGCTTGATAATCAAACTACAACAAAAATTTGAAAAGAAAAAAAAAACACTTTTGACCAGCATACTGCATACCATTGAGGTGTTAAAAACTTGAAAAAAAAATAAAGAGGAAAAAAATAAGTTAGAAGAGTCTCAAGATCTAGAGTACAACTTTTTATAAAAACTTACTCAATAAAAACTCTACTAGTAAAAGATATACTCTAGATAGGGACAGACCCTATGGATCCCTGGGAGAATTTATAGTTAGAAAAATTATAAATTTTAAATATATATATATATATGAAATTTACAATTTAGTACCATAACTTTAAGTTTTTATCTTTGAGCCCCTCAATTCTATAATTATGGTTCCGCCCCTATCTCTAGAGTCTACTTGAAAAGCAATTCCTAACACACCCTTGCACAAAAAATATGGGTGATGTAGTGATTTGCAAGTTCCATTATCTCTTTTTTTTTATTCTTAAAAGTATTTCATAAAAGAAGTTTCATTCTTTCTAGACTGTATAATTTAAAGTCATTGACATTTTGATGCCAATAACAGGATTTAATCAATTTGCTCATATTAAGTCTCATAATAATAAATACATCAACATTATTGAAGTACAGCAATAATTCAACTATAAATAAGTTTTGAAATAAATACATCAACATTATTAAATAACAACAGTAATAATAATTCAACTATAATAATTTCCCACAAGTCAAACAATATTCTGCTGTTTCATGGATTCATTTGGACACTCTCAGTCTCAATCTCAGTTTCAGACTCTCAGGTTGCCAATATGGAATTTTAAAGCTGTCAAAACAAGCATTTATTTCCATGGCTTAATAATTTTCTATAAGACATCCGAATTTATTATATGGTTTTTAGCAGTTGAAGACTCAAATTGCATTGTATGTATTTATCCGAAAATTATCAGGTGTCGGAATTCCACACATTTTTTCATGTGGGATGTTACACAAATGACCATTGAGATTCTAAACGAAAAAACGTGCGGGATTCTGTGTGTATAAATGTTACTATCGAGTGATTTTCAAGAGAAAATCAATTATTCAATCAACAAAAATATATTCAGACCCCCCTCATTCAATGTCAACTAAAAAATAAATAGAAGAGTTATGGATAATTGTCAACTAAAAATTAGGAACAACTAATCCACTTACTTAAAACGAAGTCACTGCTCACATAATAACTCTCCATCCACTAACTGCTAACTGCTAATAATGGTTAATGACTATATAAATAAAAATAAATAAATTATAATCTAATTAAAAACTAAATATGTAAATTAATTTAAACATAAAAATAGGATCGTAACAATATATATATATACATATATATGTATTGCATTGTAATGAAAACTTATAAACTTTGTGAAAGAGAGGGACCATGGCATCTTCACAGTATTTGACATTTCAAGTGAAGTGTAGTCTGCAGAAATCATCATTCTCACACAACTTTGATCACTTGAAGACGCTCTCCTCTGCTTACAAGGTAACCTTTTGATCTCTATTCTCTCTGTAAAATTCGAAACATTTCAGCTACTTGTCATAACTTGTTCAACATTTTTCAGCCATTACAGGGAGAGTTGCATCATCAACTTTCCATGATCAGAAGCAATGTCTCCAAGACCATCAAGGATGCTTCTGTCAAGTTACTGGATACATTTGTGGATCGTGTGTTCGAAATCACTGATCAGCCCTTGCCCCGATCACAGGTAGCATGAAATGTATGCTATTACTATACAGCATACATTATGTTTGATCATATAAATACATACTAATTGTAGCATTTCAAGTACCTGCAGAGTAACTTTGCTCCAGTTAATGAGTTGGAAGAAGCTGTTTTGATCACCAGCATTGAAGGCGAAATTCCAGATGATTTTCCAGAAGGTGTTTATATAAGAAATGGTCAGTACTTAAAATGTTACCTACATTTGTTTTCAGGTTTTATTCTACTTTTTTTTGTGTCTCACGTTATCTGATTCGGGTACATAATTAACTGGTGGATGTTACGTTACTGCAAATGCAGGATCAAACCCTCTTTTCGGAGGACTAAAGTCGACAAAATCTATGTTTGGGAGGTCAAGTCACATGTGGGTAGAAGGAGAAGGGATGCTTCATGCTTTATATTTCGATAGAGGCACCGAGGAGGGGAACTGGACTGTTGTTTATAACAACAAACATGTTGAGACAGAAACATTCTTATTAGAGAAACGAAGAGACAAGCCGGCTTTTCTTCCAGCAGTAGAAGGCGATTCACCGGCTGTTTTGTCAGCAGCTCTGCTGAATTTGGTGTGCATTCTAGCTAGATAATGTTTCTTTCAAATACAATACAAGTTATCTAATGTTTGTTGTGTATATCAACTTTTTTTTCTCAGTTGAGATTTGGCAAAAAGAACAAACACATAAGCAACACCAATGTTTTCGAGCATTCGGGGAAGTTCTACTCAATTGCAGAAAATCACAAGCCTCAAGAGATCAACATCTCTACACTTGAAACATTAGGCAATTGGGACGTCGACACAGCCTGGAATCGACCTTTTACATGCCATCCCAAGGTCATTCTTCGTCTCTGTACACACAAGCTGTCACACATTTTTTTCTAGTGTAACTAATTCATCTGATTTTCTATTAAGTACATTAATTTCTGTTCAATCAATGTAACAGATTGCTCCAGGTACAGGAGAGCTTGTCATAATGGGGGTGCGCGCAACTGAACCTTTCGTTGAAGTGGGAATAATTTCCGGTATGCAGCTCTTCGTTTCAAGAACAGATTCGAAAAAGTATCTTGCAATGCAAGGCATACAACATTCTCATTTTTCCATAATGATTTATCTTCATATTTTTAGCCGATGGAAATCAATTGCTTCACAAAATGGATCTCAAACTCAATAGGTGCACCCTTTTCCATGAAATGGGGGTCACACAGAGGTATTCAATCATCTTTTCTTCTTCCCCTTCTTCCATGTGACTTGAAATTGTAAATTCTCATAAATTTTTAGGTTTTCAGGTACAATGTGATAATGGATTTTCCACTGTCTATAGACATACACAGAGTTCTTCTTGGTGGCCCGTGAGTACAAATATCTAACTCACTAACTATAGGAATCTTCGATATATAAATATATATTTACTTCACAAACCAATTTTGATATGCAGTTTGATAAAGTATGAACATGAAGGATGTGCAAGGATTGGTATAATGCCTCGACGTGGTGATGCTGATTCGATCAAGTGGTTCAACGTTGAATCGAATTGTACCTTTCACCTTCTCAATTGTTTCGAGGATGCTGATGAAGTAAGCTTTTAGCCTCAATTCATCTCAAATTTTTTTACCATCATCTTTCTTGATTGATGTTCATTATAACAGGTTGTAGTGTGGGGATGTAGAGCTCTTGAATCAATCATACCAGGACCTGATCTGGGATTGAATAAATTTGAGTGGTTTTCTAGAAAATTAAGGCATATAGAATCTGTTGATGCAAGTGTAGATGATAGATTACTATTCACTCGTTTATACGAATGGAGATTGAATATGAAAACTGGAGACGTTCAAGAGAGAAATCTCACTGGAACAAAGTTTTCCATGGATTTTCCTATGATCGATGCAGACTATACTGGCATCAAAAACAAATATGGCTACACTCAGGTTGCTGATTCCACTGCAAGTTCTGCATCAGGTATGCCGAAATTTGGAGGTCTAGCCAAGTTATACTTGGAAGAGCCAGCAGATATGGAGGGAATGATCAAGGTGGACTACCACAAGTTTGAGGATAATGTTTTCTGCACAGGATCTGCCTTTGTCTCTAAAGGAAAACATTTCGAAGAAGACAATGGTTGGATTGTCACGTTCGTTCACAATGAAGATACCGACACATCTCAAGTGAGTCAAATTCTTCTTCTCCAATGGAAAATCCTGCTGTGAATTAAAGTGTTCTATTTATTTTCATTGTAGGTTTATATAATAGACACCAAGAAGTTTACAAGTGAGCCAGTTGCCAAAATCACATTGCCAAGCAGAGTCCCATATGGTTTCCATGGCGCTTTCATGCCACTCCCTCTGCAAATTTCACAAGAATCAAATTTAAAGATTGAGCTACAAGTGTAGTAAATTGAGTAAGTGTGTGAAAGTATTATCCAATAAAAGGTTTTACAATGGCCTCTAGTTGTTATTGTTTGAGAGCTGAGCTGATATAATAGTGTGTAATTTTTCAATTGCTTTGAACAAGATCCTCCTGCATTTTTCTGGGTTCATGTGTTCTATTTAGTCTGTTCTTCTAATAGAGTAACACCACAGAGGAGCATCAATATGTGCAATCTGTCATTGAATTTTCCGGACTGAATGCTAAAAACTATCAAGGTGAAATCTCACAGTATACCTTGAGAAAAATCGAGACAAGTTGAAAATCTAATGCTTGATGATCTTCATATGCATTGTTTCCTCTTGTAAAATGCTAACTAGACAGATATTTCTAAAGTCATCAAAAACACTTCTAAGTTCTATCAGAATTTTGGATGCATTTGTGATTTGGTCAACAATTTCATCAATATACAATATTCATCTCCATTCCATCTACTGAGTAAATTGAGTGCAAGCATGGTCTGATGAATGGAACAATAAGTAGACAAATTTTCAATCTTGATTATTACTCATACTACAAAATCACATTACAATAACATTCATTTACATATCAGGATTTGAAGTTCTCTAGTATATACGGTCACCAACCTTTTAAAAGAGAAAAATGCTTAAACCAAACAATATATCAGAAGCAGCACATCCTTCATAGAACGAATCATCAACTGTAATGGAAAGCAAGTAAAAATGCGAGCTATGGCCTTGCATTGTCATTGCTCAACAATAGAGATGCACATTTTCCCCCGGATCCCCAAATCCCCACGTCCCCATCCCCATTTGGGGAAATTTTTTTAGGGAAAAATGGGGAATGGGGTAGGGATGGGAATGATTTTCATCCCCAAATTGAAATGGGGATGGGGTGAGGCATTTCCCCATTTTCCCCATAAATATATTGAAATGGGGATGGGGATGGGGTGAGGCATTTCCCCATTTTCCCCATAAATATATTGAAATGGGGATGGGGATAGGATGACCTCCCCCCATCACCATTTCCCCATTTTCCCCAAAACATATATATATATATATATAAATTTAAAAAAAAAATTTACTCTTCAAAAACTCTGACTATATACACTCATTTACTCTTAACTGGATTATTTTTCAAAGCTTCAAAGTCTTAGTTTGAAAGTTAGAATTATTTGAAACACTTTATAATTTTATTATGTATTTGTAATGCACACTTTATGATTTTATTATGTATTTGTAATGCACTAACGGATTTTAGTTTGTATTTGTAATGGAATATATTTTTTTAATTTTTAATTTTTAATCAAACGGGAGAATGGGAAAACGGGGAAAAATGGGGAAAAACAGGAAAAACGGGAAACTGGGGTTGGGGATGGATATACCTCCCCCCAAAATTCCCCATCCTCATTTTCCCCAAATGGGGAAATGGGGGGACCTATATCCATCCCCATTCCCCAAATGTGCATCTCTACTCAACAACTTCATGTCAGCCACCCATAAAAAATATCAGATTGCATGCTTTACTCAGATTTTCATTTAGTAACTTTCCGCTACACAATTCTGAATTCAAAATTAAAACAGATTGATGATTGAACAAAAGATAAATAATACGACCACCAAAACAAAGGAGACGAGTTGCCAAACGAAAACAGAGTCACGGATAGACACAAGTATACATGATCTTCTCAACTTTCTGTCGGGTCTTGCTAATGAGTGGTAAGAAGTATGTCTCTGTGTATTCCAAGTGGTAGAACTTTTTTACAGTGGAATTTAGGATCAGATAAATAATAAAACATAGATAACCAGCAAATATTCTAAGTTACGGCTCAGCTACTACATTTGTTATGTGTTAAATCTTCATATGGGATATTTTCTGACCATATTCACCAAAAACCTTTATTTGAAAATGGTAAGGAAGAGAAATAAAAAAGTAACGAAGGATTAAACTGAAATTATTGAAGGATGGTTATTCCATCAATATTTCTATGGGAATTCAAGTTGATAAAAAGAAAAGAATCAAAGAAAAAACCTCTGTCAAAAAGAGGATCAAGAAAACACAATAAAGCAAATGGACTTTGAATACAAAATCTTCATGGGCCATTAAATTTGAAACATTGGATACAATGAGATATATAAAATCCATGTATGGGCAACCCAAACCTCATCCTGTACAAATGGATCATAGAAAATGAATGTGAAAGTAAAATTGAATTGAAAAACCATCTGTGACAATGATTAGGCGAATTTTCCCGCATATCAGACAACATCATACTCCTGTCCAGTTGACCACCTAGCAATAAACACCTAACAGATGTGCAGCATTATCACAGAAAACCTATTTTATTCAAGCCACGGAAACCCTATATGTGAATTTGAAACTCCGGTTCATTACAAGAAAAGAATAAACTATAATAAGTGCTTATTGAAGAGACTGTTTTCAGCCATTAATCCCTTTTAAAGAAACGGCAGTTGTAATCAAGCAAGACATTTTTATTCATAATTTCCGTCTTCAGGTCATAACTATCCTCAATAAGGCAGTACCACAGACGTATCACGTATATTTTCAAACACTACCTAGAACAAAATACTGACTTATTTGAGAAAGAAACATACCTATTGAGCATTATCTTCAGAGAACCTAGCATCGAAAGGAACAGAAGGATGGGCATGCGCTGAACTACCAGCAGTCCCACCGTGCTGCAACTCAATCACGAGCCACCGAACAGCTTTACTCATCTGCTCCAACCGAACTGCACTTATTGGGGGAAGAGCAGTCGTAGCAGCACCTGACTTGCCGGCCACAGAGCCAGTTGCCTCATCCACGAGACACTCGGATCCTATTCTTTGCTTGACAGACTCCACAAACTCCTCGGCTTGATCACAAGCCACCCTGAACAATTCCCACTTCTGCTTAAAGTTCTCTAAGTCAGCATCCGTACCTGCAGTTTTCTGCCCGCCCGAAAATTCCTTGGCTTCAAGTACTCTAGCTGCTGCCACAACAAACTCCTTATATGCATTGTTTAAAGCATCTACAATGCTGTCCATCACTTCCCACTTGAGTTGCAATACAAACTGGACAATTGAATCGAAATTTTGTCAGTATCACTATACGTCTCCAAATTGAACAAACAAATGAAACCCTAACCTAACCCATTGAAGCAGCAGCATGGAAACTACAACTACAGATAAAACCCATCTTCAACCTTCGAATTCAATTCATATCATAAACTAAAAAGTTAAAACATTGCTCAAAACACTTTTCTTTTCAAATCAAAATACAATTTTGATAAAAATTCTTTGTTAAAAATCAGAGTCATACCTAGAACTGATTGGCTGATTTCCTAATCGCATCATACAACCAATCTTAATTCTTAACAATCAAATTACAAATAAAATAACAACAAAATTCTATGACCAGTAAAATAACTCAAAAAATATTTAAACACATACCTTGGACGGAGTAGAGGGACGTCGAGGTTGTCATCCGAAATATGAAAATAGAGTTTCTTGTTTATATCAGTTTTTTGAAGCTTGGGCCTTTGAATGGGCTCGACAGGCAAAACGGGTTGACAGGTCGTATCAGGTCCAACCCGATGGTAACACGATTATTAAATAGATCAAAACCTCTAAAAACGAACACGACACAATTAAATATAGTTTAGCACTAACACGATACGGTTAACCTGATTATTATACGAGTCAAAACGTGTCATGTCGAATGAATTATTTAAAGTAACTCGTTTAACCGACACATAACTATTTAACTTGTTTAATAAATGTATCATAAAAATAAACATATTTATATATTTAAAATCAAAATTCTTAATTATGAAACATAAAATACTAAAATTAAATAAATAGCCAAATTAAAATCTAAAAATCTAAATAAAAACACTGAAACAAGTCCAAAAGTCCATAAACCTATTGAGCGTTGAGTGTTGAAAAACAAAATACAACTATTGAGTGTTGCATAAAATTTAGCTATTTTGAACGTAAATGCTTTTTATTATTATTTTTTTTTGTTTTCAGTCATCCCCAGACACAACAAAGTAAAAAGATAGTTACTTATAATTATACCTTAATCTTTCACTAGAAATTCTTATTTATTTTCATGTGCAATTATTAATTAGGTCTTTGACTTTTTTTTTAAAAATTTCAAGTTATTTACGACTTTTATAAAAAGTGTCCAAATTGGTCCTTACATTTTTTTCTTTCAAGTACCAAAGTAGTCTCTCTAACTAAGTTCTGTCAGTCAATTTTAACTGTGTAGGGATAAAATTGTATTTTACTCATAAACAATATATTAATGACACATGCACACATGCACAGTTTTTTTTAACACACATCTATTTTTATTTATTTTATTTACGAGTTTTGATTTTTAAATAATTTTTAGATTGACATTGTCTTACTAAAATATTTTTAGATTTTTTTTAGATAATTTTAATTAAAAAGGTATAAATGGTGTTTCATTACTAATATTTTTGGATTTTGTTGTGATTATAATTATAATTGTGAATTTATTGCACAAAAGGACAAAACAATTTTGTTCTAATATGACAAATAAAAAGTATTTATGCACTTTAACTAAAATTGTTAAAGTCAACTATTATATTTAACATAATTAAAATCGTTAGACTAATCAATTTGGTCACTCCTAAAAAGAGAGGAGCTAATTTGACACTTGAGAAAAATATGAGGACCAATTTGGTCATTTTTGTAAAAGTGGCAAACAACTTTGAATTTAAAAAAAAAATAATAGGACATAATTGGTAATTGCCTTTTTTCATTGAATCGACAATAAACCCCTTTTTAATGACTTTGGGGGTTGAGCAAATGACTCATAAGTCAATGGTTCAAATACTACTAATAACAATTGCTTCAAAATTTTAATTTGACTTTGTTTTGTATTGTATCATGCTATCTGCAGAAAAATTAAAAATGATTTAGAGTTTTTTAGTGTGTTTTTGTTGTGATCTAGATAAATTTGGCTAATAGGTTCAAAAAAAATGATGAAAGTGTGTAATAATTAAAGTTCAGAACTTTGGCTCAATAGGCCTAAACTGAAAAAACTGAACCGGTCCAATTTGGTTGGTTTTTGATTGGTTGATATTTCTAAATTTTATTTGATCGGTTTGTTTTTTTTTTAACCGAGATTTATCAGTTTTTTATGGGTTTTAGTGAAAACCGAACCGATTCATTAAACGCTCACCCCTAGTTATATACTATAAAAAATTGACTTTGGGATTATTAATAGGATGACGTGTTTTACGTATTACCACTAAATTATATATTCGAAAACCTAATTCCTCTATTTTATTTGAGAGTATTGAATAAACATATTTCATTTTGAGCTTCATGTTACTTTACAATATGTGAAATCATACATATGTAATGTTTACATAACAAAAAAATTAGATCAAATCACACATGGCATAAGTATAACTACATATTTATTTGCTACTACAAGTCAACAACAATGATCTTATTATTGTTAATTTAGGAAAGTAACAATATCAAACTACCTACTTTTATATTATTCAACAACTAGGTGCGATTTTTATGTTTTATCTTAGTAACGTGAATTAATTTTAGATAGATTTTTTATACTCATTGTCATACTTTCGTAGAGACATGTAAATATTAATATTATTGTCGGTTTGCTATATTTATTCTAAAAGAAAATTTATAATATTTTAACCAATTATAAATGACAAATAAAATTTTAACTATTTAAAAAAAAAACATTAGGTGCATAATGTCTTTATGATGCAAAATATAATAAACATACAAATAATTTTTTAAAATCATATGTATAGGCATGAATGTTTTTTGTCAAATTTACTTAACGGTGTTCTTTTTTATTCTTTAAAAAAAAAATTATTAGAATGAGATGTGTATATATATATATATATATATATATATAAAATTTAGATAAAACAAAGTATATATTATATTTAGAAGTCAATGAAAGTCTATAAATGTCAATGAAAGTCTTTTGAAATTAAAATATATGAAAGTTTTTCATAATTCTGTAAAATCTATAATAGTCCATAAAAGTTCATGGAATCTATAAAAATCACCTACTTAAAAAAAATCTTTTAAAATCCTAATTGAATACACCCCTAAAACCAACCTGTTTCTCAATAAAATTTTCTAATATTGATATTTTTTTAAGGAATATATTCTCTTCAGTATATTCTTATATATATGAACAATACATCATCCTAATTACTAAGTAAATATTTATGCAGATTGAATTCATAGACATCTAACACAAGTAAATTAATCTTTAGCATAAATGATGATTGAGATTCTCAATCGCAACATATTATAGATTCAATAGAAAGATTAAAGGAAGTCATGGAAAATTTCATTTTCAAGTTTTTTATTTTAGATTTTTTATAGATAAGATGCTTTCCATAGAATGTCAGGTGCCTATTATAGAAAAGGATGATTTTATATGTAAATTGTTGTATATTGTCATTGATTAGAGGTTCTGTTATATACATGTCATATCACAATCATCTCCTATCAATTATATCATATAATTGTGGACAATACCATGGTAAGTGATTATTGTCAATTACATCAGTTGATTGCTATCAATTACATCAAATGCATAAGGAAATGAATGATATTCAAATGTGATTCCCTAAGACTGGTGCCTAGGATGTCTCTCTATCATGCCCCCGCAAGATGGAGCATCCATCTTGGATGCCAATCTTGAACCGATGATGCAGGAACTGTTTTCGAGGAAGTGCTTTGGTGAGTGAGTCCGCCAACTGATCATTTGTATGAACATGGGAAACTCGTAACCGATGATTAATAACCTGGTCACGAACAAAGTGAAAATCAATGGCAATGTGCTTCATTCGGGAGTGGAACACCGGATTTTTACACAAATCTGTGGCACCAATATTATCTCAGTAAATTGTAGGTATAACTATAGGTGGAGCATGTAATTCTTTGAGCAAATTAGTGATCCAGTTTAGTTCAGCAGCAGTCGAAGCTATGGCACGATACTCGGCTTCAGTAGATGAACGAGCAACGGTGCGTTGCTTTTTGGAAGCCCAACTGATTGGTGAGGCACTAAGAAACACAACATATGCAGACGTGGATGTGTGATCGTTAGTGTTTCCTGCCCAATCAGAGTCAGAGAAGGCATGGAGTTGCGGACGTGATTCTTTGCGAAGAAAAATGCCATGATCAGAAGTGCCCTTGAGGTACCGCAACAGACGTTTGACAGTGGCCCGATGATGTGAGGTAAGACAGTGCATGAACTGTGACAGTCTATTGACTGCAAAGGAGATATCGGGCCTTGTTAAGGACAAGTACTGTAGTGATCCCAAGACCTGTCGAAACTGAGTAGCGTCATGGTGAGGAGTGTCGTCGTTGAGTGTTAGAGACTCGATTGTGGATAGGGGAGTGCTAACCTCTTTAGCATCAGCCATGTTCGCCTTGTGCAGGATATCAATTATATACTTTCGCTGCGATAAGAACAAACCGGTTGGAGTTGTGCTAGCCTCAACGCTCAGAAAATAAGACAAGGGGCCGGGATCCTTCAAGGAGAATCGGTTGGCTAACTGATCAATGAACCGTTGGATGGAGGCAGTATTGTTGCCTGTAATGATGATGTCGTCAACGTACACAAGCAAGTAGAGTGTGGTCTGTCCATGGTGAAAGATAAAAAGGGAACTGTCTGATTTAGAGTTCACAAATTTGTGAAGAAGTAGGAATCCACGTAATTCATGATACCATGCACGGGGAGCTTGGCGAAGACCATAGATGGCCTTACGCAACTTGTAGACATGAGTAGGAAACTGTGGATGAGTGAAACCCTGAGGTTGTTGCATGTAAACATCGCCAGAAAGTGTGCCCTGCAAAAAAGCATTATTAACGTCCAGTTGGTGCAAGTCCCATCCATAGGAGACCGCTAAACTTAAAATAAGCACTTATGGTTGACTTGATTACATGAGTTTGATCATCCTTGAAGACTATTTATTTTCAAATTTTTAATAAATTCGTAACATAATATTTGTTAACAAGTTAAATCAGGTTATTCATTAATTTTAAAAATAGTTTGAGGTTTATATATTTAAATATATTAAGCTAATAAATCGGGTTCAGGTGAGACGATTTGAACACAACACCACCTGAATTCTCATTAATACAAACTATGACCTGAATTCTCATTAATACAAACTATTACCAGGTCTAACCGAGTGTTTGTGGAAAATAATTAAATTATTGTAGAATATTGGAGGAGAAGACTTGTCTTTCTATATGGTCGTTTTTGAAGTAGAAAAACAGAATGAACTTTTGACTACTAGAATTAAGAGATAGCTAGGGTTTGAACGTTGAACGATTCTTTGACTTAAATTCTATAAATTTTAATATATATATATATATATATAATTTTTCAATAAAGATTTTTACGATACATATTTAAATATATTTGATAAAATTATATGTAATTAAATATTTTTAAATTATAATTTTTATATGTATCCTAAGAAAATTAAAATATATATTTAGTAAAAATTTGAAAGTTTTTTGGATCTGAGAACTATCATTTCCTCTATTTTTTATTTTTAAATGTTTTATTTTTAAAAAAATCATAAAAAAATAAGTTCTTGCACCCGAAATTTTTTAAATTTTTTATTCTATAAATATATTTCAATGTTTTTACCATCCATATAAAAAAACAAATCAATATTCAAAATATTCTGTACAATTTCATCAAAAGTATTTAAAGTATATATCTTAAAAAGTTTTCATTTGAAAATTAATATATATGTGGAAAATATATGATGATGATCTCAGCTCGCGTTTACTACTTAGTTTGAACAAATCTTATGTTAGATATTTCTCAATCCTTTCCTTAATTGCTTCTTTATCTCAGGTTTACTAAGTCGAACCTGATTTTTAATTATTTAATTATCAAAACTCAAATTGCATTAACCCATGTTTTAAATCAAGAGTGATGCTAATGGCACATCCCTTACCGGTCTATTTATATCTAAATTTTTAAAATTTTAATTTAATTAAATAAAATTAAATGATTTTATTAATTTTTTTATTTATTTCAAAACTATCATTTTTACTCATTCATGATATTGTTGCTTTCAATATACACAACCTTAAGTAAGTGGCTAGGAAAACAGAGGACCAAATTTAATAAATCTACTCAAATTATTGGAAGGTCAATGAACAACTATACAAACATATTTCCCAAATCGCACCCTACATTAAAATATAAATTGAGTAATTAGATATTATGTTAAAGAAGCCATGTTCATTAGAGTTTTTCTTTTATTATTATTGAAACGTTTCTTTTTTCCTTCAACTCGCTTTTCCATAGAAATGTTTTTGCAGCAAGACAAACGTTTTCGAATCAAAATGTTTCCACAATTTTCAGCTTATGAAAGGATTTATGAAGAAAAGTATTTGAAGACCTGGTGGTTGAAAACTTTAAAGAAGGTCTCACAAGGTTCAAGTTTTGGTGTCAAAATTTAGTAAATAAATAATTAAAACAAACTTACTTGAATAATAAGCACATACACAAACCTCCTCCACATTTAAGGGTTCATAATTTTTTTTTTTCTTGGAAAAACAGATTATAAGAACATATTTTTCTTTTGAAAAAGAAATATGGTGTTTTATTGGATTTATTTAGTTAGAAGATTTTGTTTTCTTAAATTGTATGTCCATTTAAATAATTTTGATAAAGGAAAATAAATATTATTACAAAATTAAAAAGTGGGGCATATAATAGATCGACAAGGGGTGTGCTACTAACACCACTCTAAATCAATCAATAAATCATGTGTTTGAAATATATGGTAAGACGATGAATCTTTCCACTTAAAGCGACATAATTACAACTTATTTACATGTGATATTTGATGATTATTCCTTTTCCAATAAAAACTTTCATCAACATGTCAATTTCATGTGATGATCGATTATTCAAATAGCATCACCATTTGTTCAAATTACGTGACCGGAGAGCTAATAGTTGTTTTTAACAAAGTGCTATATATAAGTTTGCTTCGTATGTTTCCAATTAAACATAATAAATAAACAATTTAATACATTTATAAAAATCTTCTCAGATTTTAAACAATTTTCACTTTGGGCTCTCTAAACTTTTTTGTTTTTATATAATGATTTCCCAATCTTAAATTTCTGACTCCGTCCCTGAATGTGTTAAATGACAGATTGATATATATACATTAATAGTTGCTATTTTCTCACTCACTATACACGGATCATAGTTAAAAATTATTTTATGATATAAAAAAGTTGTAAAACATGAATCGAGATGCCTATGGGCTATAACTATACCGTCCAAATTAAACCTTTAGTTAGTTAGGTAATGTTAATTTTTGTTTCTAGGTTACAATCTATACTCTTAACGTATAGTTTAATAACTAAAAATTTACTATAACATGAAACTCAATAAATACATAATCATCGTATATTTATTTATTGCTTTTTGTTAGTCTTTAATATTTTACCCAATCAAATTATAAACAATTAAACTTTAATGGAATAGTAGTACACTAGTAGTGGTCCAATCCTGAGCTCTCAGCTACTGGTATAGTAATAGTAGTATGTATGTGAGATGATAGTTGAGGGTGATGATGACGATGAGTGTCGGTGCTGTGGAGAAGCGCGTTGTACCAAAAAGGGTTTGGTGTCTAAAATCATAATTGGGTCTGATTCTGATTCTATCATTTCTGTTTTTATTTTTATTTCTATTTGTATTTTGTACGTAAATGTACAGCGCTCTGTCTACACTTTACACTACATAATCCGTACGTACATAAATCAAATCCAAAGAGATTGTCCGAATGTGCTTTCCAGCTGTATAATCATTTTCTTAGTTTTCTAGTCAAACCTTATCTTCATGGATGGTCTAGATTCTAGAATATACATCATCTCAACCTTAAATTTAGATATCCTTTTAGCAGGTGGAAGAACCGAGTTTGGGTTAACCTCATTTTCAGTACAGCAGTTCGAATCCTACAATATGAAAATAAATACTGATTTATCGGTTTATATCTTTATAGGTCCGGGGTGTGCGCCAGAATTTTCTATCTGTCATACTCTCAACAATCAATAAATAGACCATTATAAGTCACACAGTTGATGAGAGGACAAATGGATAGATGTTTGGACAAAATCTAAGATTCTCGATATAAAAAAAATATATATATATATATATATAGTCTTTCTTCTGTCAGTTCGTCCTAATATAAAATATCAAAATAAAGAATGTGAACCACAGGTTATGGAGAAGTTTTAACAAGTGTACACTTTTAGTCAAAGTATGTAAATCTAATGGTTAACGTTCTTCATCCTGATATATTTTATATCAGGACGAACTGACAATATAAAATTTATATATATATATATATATATACACGGTCTTTCTACTCTCAGTTCATCTTGATATAAAATATGATGAAGAATGTGAACCACATATTATGGAAAAGTTTTGACAATTGCATACACTTTGAGTCAAAGTATGTAAATTTAATGATTCACATTACAATAGAAAAATTATACCTGTCATACTCTCAACAATCAACAAATAGACCATTGTGAATCACACAGTTGAGAGGAGGACAAATGGATAGATGTTTGGACAAAATCTAGAATCCTCGATATAATATATATATATATATATATATATATATATATAATATTTCTACTGTCAATTAGTCATAATATAAAATATATTAGGATAAAGAATATGAACCACATGTTATGGAGAAGTTTTAACAAGTGTATACACTTTGAGTCAAAGTATGTAAATCTAATGGTCCACGTTCTTCGTCCTGATATATTTTATATCGGGACGAACTAACAATAGAAAATTATATATATATATATATATATATATACGGTCTTTTTACTCTCAGTTCGTCTTGATATAAAATATGATGAAGAATGTGGACCACAGATTATGTAAAAGTTTTGACAAGTGCATACACTTTGAGTCAAAATATGTAAATCTAATGGTTCACATTCTTTGTATGGTATCTGACAATATAAAAATTATATATATATATATATATATATATATATATATATATATATATATACATCAACTCTTTTTCATCCATTAAACTTATACGTTAACACATAAATCTTTAGAATATTGTATAAAAAGTATCTTACCTCACTATTTATCACTCGTTAAGAAAAAACAATGCTCTATTTGACTATAAAATGACAACGTAACTAAAAAAAACACATTAACTAATAATTATATTTATAATTAATTTTAAACTTACACTTTTTAAAATTTTATTTTTTATTGATCAAATAAAACGTGTAGAAAACGAGTTTAATTTTTAATTTATTTAATTAGTGTTTTTTGGAATAAAAGTATGAAATGATTAAAATAATAATTTTAAAAAATATTTTATCATGATTATTGTCCATAACTTTCATGAGATATTAAAACAAATGATTTGAACAAAATTAAGGGTTTTTTTTTGTATGCCTTCCCAATTTATGTTTTTTAAGGCCCATTTTATGTTTTTAAAATCAAATGTTTTTTCTTTTATAAAGTAAAAACCAAACCCAAACCCTGAAAAGATTAGAAAAAAAGATATTATAAAACAAAATCAAGTGTTTTAAAAGAGAGGTGCTGTTAACATACACCCACTATTAGATTATTTATACCCAACTTTTTTTTTTATATTATTTAATATATATATTTTTATTTTATCAAATTACTTAAAGAAACATACATTTGTTATTAAAAAAAAATATTGTACAAAGTAAAACTAATAAAACTCCACTTTATTTTCTTTCAGATCTCAATCTTATTTTTCGCATGTTTAATATTTATTGATTTTATTGTTTCATATTTTTTTTTGTTTTTTTTATCAAATTCCAAATCTATATTTGTTATTTTTTTTTCTCTGGTTTATTTTATTTTAGATCTTCCATGCATTATATTATTTGTATCAATTGTTTTGTAGATTTTATTCATGATCTTCTAAACTTAGTTTAATGTTAATTATAAAAAAGAAAAAAAAAATCGCTTTAAGAATCGCAACCAAAAAAACATAATATTTGACAAAACGAAATCACATCAAAACACTAACTCAATTGCTCAAAAAAATCATCAGACGATCAATATCAAACTCACAATCTATCCCCGATAATCTAATCGACTACAAGAAAAAAAAATCGCATCTAATAAAGATGATTTCGCCATGAAATAAGAAGAAAAAACAAGTCCAGCGAATGAACGTAAGAAAATTATATATAAATATTAGAGATGAATTTTATTTTTATTTTTACTTTTTTGAAGAAAAAAAATAGATATATTAAGTTTGAAAATTATTTAAAAATTGTAATCCTAGAAATAAATAAATAAAATTAATAAAATAATTTAATTTTATATAATTAAATTAAATTTTTTTAAAATGTGGTATAAATAGTTAAGGGTGCCATTAGCACCACACTTTTTAAAAATGTAATGAAATGTAAATAGTCAACTGGAAAACCGAGTGGAATTTATTTCAAATGTTTCCTTCACTCCTTTAGTTGAAGTTAAGAGCACGGAAGCAAATCATTGTCTGCCACGTGACTTCATCAGTAAAACAGCTACGTTTCAATGTTTGTCTATCTTAATTCCACATTTCAGCGCGTGTGTAAACCCCCGCGCTTTTTGGCTAATGAACACATTGCGTGGTTTTCACCCGCTACAAAACAAACAAGTGGGGATTACCATATTCTCTTGACAACCTCGATTTTGTTTTGTAGTAGCTGTTTGGGGAGTTGTACTTTTGGGTACAACTACAAGACTGTGGCGGTGGTCGTTGACTTGACTCTGCCTCCGCTATCTTTCCAACTTTTTTTATTTTATTTTTAATTTCATCTACTTTTTCTTTTCTTTTCTTTTTTCCTTAAAAATATTATTTTTTTTTGTTCACTTTTTTAGAAAGGCATGAAAAAAGAAATAAATAATGATACCGTCAAGGAAAAATTTTGTTTTCCAATCCAGCTCATATGTAAATTGTAACATATATATATATATATATATATATATGATTAGGAATTTTATCGTTTTTTATTTATTTTTACAGTAAAAATTTTAAATTAATATAATTCTATACATTTATAGTTTATTAACATTTACTACACAACTATTGGGTAAATAGCTTTCATATTTAAAAATGTGTGTTTGTATCACTAAATAACAAAATATGTATATATATATTTATAGACATTTTCTTATCAATGCGTACTGATATAACTTATATCAGTGTGTTGTATGTGAACCACTGATTATGGAGAAGTGTTGACAAGTGCATCCACTTTGAGTCAAAGTATATAAATCTAATGGTTCACATCCAACGCACTGATAAAGTTATATCAGTGCGTACTGACTTGAAAATTTATATATATATATATATATATATATATATAAAGTTAGAATACCTTGATTATATAAAAGTCTGTTTATTATCACCAAAATATTAATAAAACCAATATTTGAAATTATTGTACGTCATCTCTTAGTGTATGTGGCGTGCATTTCTATCTTCACATTAAAGGTGAAAGATTTGAATCATATATCAATAATTTACGGCATGTATGGAAGTTGAAATTCTCGGTATTGTATATGTTCACGTTATAGGGAGTTTTGTGAGAATAGATATCCCCTGGATACACTAACTCATTTGGTGTAGGATTTTAAAAATAAAAAATAAAAAATTGAGAAAATGAATCGAAGATGGTGGAAAATACTTTGTAATCTCTCTTTCATGAGAAATGTGTATACTTGTATACTTTTATACAAGTCAATCAGAGAGTAGTTTAGGTTGATTAAAAGTTGGACCCTGTCATCACTCACCAGTCTCATTCTCATACAGCCAAAACATCATTAGTTCAACTAATCCCCGATTAATCAAACATTAGTAATTTTGTTTAAACATTCTTTGACCCCAACAAACACGAGATAAATGTAAGTATGTAACCAAATGATTCTCCCCACATTAGTTGAGACAATGACATGATTTTATCTGATTTTGTATTATAATCTTTTTTAATGTTTGAAAATAGTCAAAACCAAATGGCTGAAAACTTTCTTTTTCTGTAATACATCGTATACGCCATGATGAATTGGTGCACCTGCACCTGCACCACCACCACCCTCTCTCTCTTCATCTTCTCTTGTCTATAAATAATCAAAGCAAGAATAGCATAGACTATAGAGAGACAATACGTGTTGTTACAATCTTCACAAACACAAACACATACACAGAGAGAAATCTGAAAAAGGAAATATCAAAATATAGTAAAAAAAAAAAACACAACACACTCCTTAATTGAAACCTCTGAATACCACAAACATACACATTTCTGCAACCATCCACATTCAACGCTCTCTCTCACATTTCTACCTAACCTTTTAATTTTCTCCATAACCCTTTCTCTTTCTCTGGTTTTTTAAGGTAAATTTCTTCATTTTCCCTCCATTTCATTCTCTCTTTCTTTCATGTCCGGTAATCATTATTATTATTATTATTATTATTTAAAAAAAATGTTTTTTTTTATCCTTTATCGTTTGCATGAACTGGGTTTGATAAATAAATAAAACAAGTGTTGAAATTTTGCTTTAGAAAAAAGGGTTTTTCTGGTTTATTAAGGTTGGTTTTTTTGTATGTGTTTTTCAAAAATGGCTTTGATGAGTGGATTCTATGAAGAACACTGATTTCATTCTCTGCAAATAAAAAAAGAGTGCAAGACAGAGAAGGGAAATGCTGTAAAATGGCATCTTCAAATCAGCAGCTCCCCAACAGTCAATAGATTTTCATTGATGAATTTTGATTTTGAACATTATGGTTCTAAATAGTAGTAATTCTTGAAATGGGTTTGTTTTAATGGTTTTTTTTTTTTTTTTTGGTTCATATTTACAGGTACAGAGCCCTCTCAGGTCTTGTTGATTGAGATCTGGTGTTTCAAGAAACAAGGTATCTGTTTTTTGAGAAAATAGAAATGGGGTTATCATTTTCATGCCCTCTTTCTGATTTTGATGATTTGGATACTGGTTTTGAAGCCGTTCTTCTTCGCAAATCCATCAGCTTTACCGATGAAGATGTTGTTATGACTACATTGCAATCACTTAGCTTCAGTGGCCGCGATCACGAACCAGCCTCACACGTTTCTGAGAAGAAGAAGATGATAATCCAACCATTTCCAAGCTTTAAAGGGAGAGAATTGGAGACCAATCTCTCATTCGAAACCCCTCCTTCGAGTATGGAAAATCTTGATTTCGGTGAATTGAAGAATCTTAAAGATGAAATTGTTGGTAGTAATAACCAATCACCAATGCGCGAGACGCGCAAATCAGAAAATTGCTTATCGAAGTTGGGGGATCGAAGAGACCAAGCTGCATTGAAGTTACAGAAAGTGTACAAGAGTTTTCGAACCAGGAGGCAACTGGCTGATTGTGCGGTTGTTGTTGAACAAAGATGGTACATATATATGTCTCCATCTTTATATGTGCACTGTCTCCAAAATCATCAATTTGTTCATGTTATTAACACTCTTTGTGCTGAATTATTTGTTATACAGGTGGAAGCTGTTAGATTTTGCGGAACTAAAGCGGAGCTCAATCTCATTTTTTGACATTGAGAAACCTGAGAGTGCCATTTCACGTTGGTCTAGAGCGAGAACTCGAGCTGCCAAGGTCAATTTTTTTATAGCAATTAATGTGGTTGATGCTTACATTACATCTATCATATATATTGACCGTGTTCTGCTTCTTTTTCTTCAGGTGGGGAAAGGTTTATCCAAGGACGAAAAGGCTCGAAAGCTTGCGTTACAGCATTGGCTTGAAGCTGTGAGTATTGTTTCTTCTAGTGAATCCATAAATGAAACTAGTAGTTTTCTTTATCCCCCGGACTGATCATTGTTGTTTTTGGTTGTCACAGATTGATCCTAGGCATCGCTATGGTCATAATCTTCAATTTTATTATGTCACTTGGCTTCACTGTGAGAGTTATCAGCCCTTCTTCTACTGGTAAGGATCCTTGAAAATATTCTAATTAGATTCACAATGTTGAACATATGACTTACGAAACTGATATACGTAAATTTCGAATTTACAGGCTCGATGTTGGAGAAGGTAGAGAAGTTCATCACGAGAGGTGCACGAGGTCAAAGCTTCTACAGCAATGCATCAAGTATCTTGGTCCGGTGAGTCTAAGCTCTCCCTTTTGCATTCCTACTTAAATGGAAATTAAGATCTACTCTTACCAATAAACACTCATTTTTTGGTTAAATTTGCAGACAGAAAGGATGGTATATGAAGTGGCCGTGGAGGATGGGAAGTTCATCTACAAGCAGAGTGGGAAACTTCTTGATACAACTGGAGGACCCCCAGATGCTAAATGGATCTTTGTTCTTAGCACCTCCAAGACCTTGTATGTGGGGCAAAAAAACAAGGGCACATTTCAACATTCGAGTTTTTTAGCCGGAGGTGCCACATTATCGGCTGGAAGATTAGTCGTCGTTGATGGTATTCTAAAGGTAGACAAGAAATCACCATTCTTGGTTCTTTTAAGATATCATATTCTTCAACTGGGTTATTGATATTAATCATTTTTTTTTTTCAACTTGATAGTCGGTGTGGCCTCACAGTGGACACTATCTCCCTACCGAAGAAAATTTCCAGGAGTTCATGTCGTTTCTCAAGGAACACAATGTGGATCTCAGTGATGTGGAGGTAGAGAGAATTGATGAGCTGAAACTTTGTTTCTCAGAGTTCATACCGGATTTTTATCAGTTTATATGTCATATATTTGACGCGTAGAAGCTAATATTTTTCCTAATTTGTTGTGTTCAGCGAAACCCAGCAGAAGCTGTAGAAGAAGGCATTGCCAAAAAGAGCAACAGTCTCCGCAAGCAAGACACAGAACTGATAGATATTGAAGCGTTAGCTGAAGAGAACATTGATTCAAGAACACAAGACTCTGATGCCGCAGAAAATCTATATCTACCCATGTCAAGATTGTCTCAACGAATAGGCTCGAAAATAACCAAACTCAAAGTACCGGCAAGATGTGAAGTTTTCGACACTGCAGAAGCGCTTCAAGAAAGTTGGGATACTAAACAGGCAAAATCTCCTAGAGATGATGGTTATGAAACAGCCGAAGAATCATTCTTGACAGAGACGGATTTCATGGTTACGAAAAAGAACTTGTTCGATGAAGATAATTCCGAAGAAGAAGAATCACCAATATCGAAAGATAAAATCATGGAAAGAATAGATTCGCATAAGGGAATGAAATCATATCAGTTGGCTCAGCAGCTATCCTCCAAATGGAGTACTGGAGCTGGACCGCGAATTGGTTGCATGAGGGATTACCCATCGGAGCTCAGGTTCCGAGTTCTAGAGCATGCAAACTTGTCTCCAAGAGCAAGAAGTGATTCTCCTCGGAGTAGATCAATGTTTAGTCGGACACCAACTTCAGTTCGTAGAGAAGCAGGTAGACTTGCACGCAAAAGTCCGCTTGTTTCGGAGAATGTAGCAGTGTCCGAAACAGCGACAAACTTAGACATTATTTAGATAAAATTATGATTTCATTCTTGGGTAGAGAATGATTTTGTGTTCATGTCCATACCATTATTTTATACATTTTTTAAAATAATTTTGTAGATTCCATGGTGAAAATGGAATGAGAATCAAACAGGTTTTATTTTGTTCTAATGGAGGAAGAAGAAGATGATTACTCTCCCCTTTTAATTCTTCACTTCTTTGTAATCCTGAATTCAACTCAAAGGGAAGAAACAACAATAATAATAAAAGAATACCAAAAGAGAGACTTGAATAGTTGAATATCATCTTTGTGTTTTGTTGTGCTTTATGTGTCATTTAAGCACTTTTAAATAGACAAAAGCAGATCTGAATATAATTTTGAAAAGTTTGACTAAAATCAACAAAAGCACTTCCAGTGCTGTTTTAAACAACTGTTTATGGATCAAAACGTTATTTAAAGGTGTTCATTTAAAATAAAAATAAAAATAAAAAGACATTTTCAAGTGTTTTCCCAGAAAAGCAATTTTACTGGCAAATGCTTCGACAAAAGCGCTTCCCAAACATGCTAACACGGGACTATTCATCAACAAGATGACTACAATTCAAGTTTTGTGACACTACCAACCAGCAAACCAGTAACATTCACAGTTAACAGAGAATTATCGATTTTCTTCCACCAGTCAAAATACATTTATTGTTTCTTTGCCTGCTCATTTATACAAAATATTTCTTACAAGATATAGATACAACACTAATTAAAAATAATGCAGTAATTTGCCTAACAAACTACTTCTCTCTATATCTAACTGTGTGTACATGTGAGTGGAGAAAAGAAAAAGAAAAGGGTACACCGAAAATGTGAAAATAGTTGTGCTAAATGAAAGGAAATATCACATACTCAGCATAGAAGAGATTCCATATGAAGCGATAGAATTCAGAGATTGCTTCCTGCATAAGGAGATTAAGCAATAATCGGACATCAATAACCAAAAAAAAAAACTAAAAAATCTCTTTTTCTCCTGATATCTAACAAACTCATATTAAAAATGCCCTGATTAATTATCACATTAAAATTAAATCAAAGATTACAAAACCAACATATGTCAAGAACTTTGAAACTGATACCCATTGCAGTCCCTAAACATGCTAAGTTTTTAACCACTGTAAAAAAATTACTGAAGATCATAACCAAACAAATCTTCACTGCCTCTCAAAATGTGACCTAATAGGGTGTCTAAAACATCATATAGAAAAATTGTTCTGACTAAAAGGAAAAAAGCAAGAAAAAACATCAAATGGGTATATGATCAATCATTCTGTAAACAGAAAGGTGAATATAAGTGATATTTTCATCACGCTAACAACCAAGTAGAAAGTTATACTCCTTTGCTTTGGTCTGGCAAGCCATATTATTATATCAAAATACCAAAAGAAAAGTCACAAAGTCCGCATGCTTCAGAAAACAAAATAGATATGTCACTCTCTGCAACGTCCTAAATGAAATACCATTCCGAACTCTTACAGAAATGTAAAGTTGGACTCTTTAGTCTTTGTATTCAAGGTAAATTGCTAAACATGAAGATGAAGACTGAACTCGTCTAAGATTTTGGGTCAAATAATTTGCCGACATTCATAAATCAATAAATGAAAAGAAGTAAATCACCAATTTGATCAAGTATATCAACTACAAACATTTCAAGCAACATAAAGCCAGGATTACCTTGGAATATTTCGCCTGTTCTAACACCCATGCCTGAATCCATATTAAAACAACGTATTTCAGAAAACAAAAATTGAAAAAGAAGACCATAAAGTTAAGAACCAGCGTAGTAATAAAATGCACTGCAGAAATTTATTTATTGAAATTCCAGCTGAAGAACAAAAAACAAGAAGTATTTTAGAAAAAATAGATTTGACATTAATTGAAAATTAACAGATGCAAGACTTTTAGAAGACATCACATCTTGTTTAGTTAAAATAATGAAAAATAAAATTGTGATCATAGTGACAATTAGAAACTCACCTGAAAAATCAAGCATGATGCCAAAATGACATGTGTAGGTATCATTAAGTTACGCCTAAAAGCCTGAAAAGTACGCAAGTAGCCTTAGTTTCCAAGCTATGTAATATCTAAAGAAGAAAAATATCACAAAACACATATTAGAGTGCTTACATACAATTATTGAGTCATTTTCTATTAGTTTAAACTTTTGAGTCTAGTGGTATCAGAGATTGGTTTGAGCAGGAACCCCGGGTTCAAATCCCTCCACATGCATGTGTTTATGTATTTATTCTGTAATTTGTATATGTATTTAGGCTTGGTCCATGTACCAATCCCATCGGTTTGGCACGTGAGAAGTACGTTAGAGTGCTTAAATACTATTGTTGGGCCCTTTGCTATTAACTTGTCGGTCTGGCTGTGGCATATGAAGGTGTGTTAGAGTGCTTAAATACTATTGTTGGCCCTTCCCTATTACTCTATTAGCTTAAGCTTAAATACAATTGTTGGCTCTTCCCTATTAGCTTAAGCGTTTTGGTCTAGTGGTTGCTGACAATACAGGGCAAATACTCGACTGATTCGATGAGATTACGAAGAAGCATAAGATCGTCATAAATTGTGCTGAAACCATGTATAAAAATCAACTAGACTACAAGTCAAGAAATACACTCAAACACTCAATTTATTCAGTGATATATGACAATAAAAAAAAAAAATCAGACATAAATTGGAATAGACCACGCATCAATCAATAAGACCAACTTCATATAAAAATCCTTCACCTGAGGCATGTAAATTGCTGCCCATATAGCAGCAATATAATTCACCAACAAAAGCCCAGAACCAAGGAAAGCAATATTTCTGACTCCAAGCTTGGTAGCAAATGTTGATATCTGAAATCTATAAACAAAAAATTATATTAGAAAAGTGGGTGCATCTAACAGAATTAGCAGGGTACTCTAGTTAGATTTCAATCCAAACTAGGGTAGATCGTGGGTAACAAAATTAAAAAAGTTAGTATTGTGACGAGAAAGATCAGGATAAATAGCTGTAAAAAGGGATATTAAGATTATTTTCTTTTCTTCTTATTATTTTTTCTTGGGAGGAGGGGAGCTCAGAAACACGGAATAATGCACAACATACTTAGAAAGGAAATCAATTGTGTATCCCTAAGGAGTAAAGTGCATATAGATACCAGTGAGCTTAAATGAAAAGGGGAAAAATGAAAAGACAAACAAATAAATTTATGTAAGTATATTAGCAACTTACTTACGATCCCCCTCTACATCTGGAAGATCTTTTGTAACAGCAATTACTAGCGCAAACAATGTCACAAAGGTTGTGATGAAAGCCACAGGTGCACTGCAGGTAGAAATTGAACAGACACGACAATTATTCTCAACAGTATGAAAAGTTTACATACAGCATAAGTACAACTTAATACAAACACTCCAAATTACAAAAGTGGGTAATATTGCATCTCATGTATGTGACGTATCTATTTGAGGGCCGGTGGAAGGTTCCACAGTTAACATACTAAAAATGAAAAATCTGATGCATACCCCAAGCTAGGCACTTGTTGCAGCTTAAGGGGATAGAGAATGGAAGAATGCGGGTTCATATCACTAAGTTTGAACCCCAGTTGGCCAGTTATTGACCAACCAGTTCCTCGAGAAGTGCAACTAAAATCCTTTAGAAATGTAATAGAAGAGTAGAAGAAAGCAACCGAATTTCCAACTATTTTTTTTTTCAGATTCACTAAAAATCAACCCTAGTGTTATCTACATGATCCCACCCTTATTGAGCCAAACCCCAGAATTATGCAAAAGCAGATTCATGCCAATCATGATCACTGACTCTAAATCTGGGGCTGGCAGAGTCAAAACAGATGGAGTCAAAACAGATGGACAGTACCCAGTGAAAACTCTGTTAGTAAAAATGCAAGATGCTGGAATCTGGTCTAACAATTGAGTTCGTTGTTTCCCTCTCGGAAACATCTAGGATGGAGAATTAAATATTACATTTAGATGTGGTTTGTTAGGCTAGCCCATATTCAAGGATTGATCCACCAATTACAAAGGTCAAGGCAAACAGTATAGCAAGCCTGTCCGTGTAAACCATTGGTTATACACTTATACATGCAAAATTTATATGGCTGTATCTCACTCAACTATATGAGGATGCAATGCGTAACTAACAGTCACTTACTTCCATTCAAAAGAGAGTCCAAGAGCAGCTCTTGTGGCGTAATACACACCGAAATTGAGTAGAAAGCCCCTCACCTGCAGAAGTTATTTTCTGTCATCTTTTTGTCTAACCACCAAACTTTCCAGAGGAAAATGCGGCAACTAAACCTTTGTACCAATTAATGCAAGAGATCATCAACATTATAAAGATAATAATTACTATACAAATAAAACAACCCTTAAAACTCATAAGTTTTATCCAAGAGTAGCATCAAACAATCTTTTAACCAAAATGAATAAAATTCAGACAGCAGTAGCTAGGGATGGAAAACATTAATGTCATCTTCTCATTTACCACAGCTTCTAAAATAAATTTGTCTCATCCTTATACCACCTAAGCAAATACTTTTACAGGCTCGCACTTAACATATGGTCAGTTTATGATGTGAACTAAAAATCCTTTCTTTTTTTTTAACTTCAATTTTGAAGCAAACTCGAGCTTCCAAATACAATGCAGTTAATTACTGAAACATTCGCTAGGTGTATCACGACATTTCAATCACCTGTGGTGAACATAACAAACCAACAAAGTTGAATGATGGATATGGGTGGAGAAGAAGATAGAAATAAACCATACCGTGGCAATTATGAGAAATGCAGCAACAGGGAATCTCTTCATTCTAAATGGAGGAACTGAATAGATGGTTCCCAGAAAAAGACCAAGGGAGTAAAGAGATGTGATGAATGGACCAAAGTTGAGTCCAACAATCACGAGACCAGTCACTGCAAAAAATATGACCAATAACCATGCAGATTGAACTGAAAGATCTCCAGCAGCTATGGGTAAGTAAGGTTTGTTTACTCTGCAAATGAGAAAATAAGGAATTTTACATGCAAATGTTTATAATAAACAATGAAAATACATAATAGCAAAATCTTCAAAGCAAGTTTTCACAACTTCTACAAGCAATAAAGGGACTTTGCAGTTTAAATTCATGCCTTAACATACTAAATGATGAACTGCGACTCATAAATCATAATTTTGAAAAGATTAAAGATTTAAAAAATGAAATTCAGAACGTGGGCCAAGACCATATTCATGGAACTCTTTTGAAGAATCTTCTTTGAATAAACACCAATTGTCTGTATCCAAATTGTGATGAGTTTTAAACAACAGAATATGTGTAACAAGTAAAGTTTTGGAGCTTCGAAATCCACATTTTGACTTGAAGACTTTATTCAATTCATTTTTTTACATATTTTATATGGGAACAAAAGAATGTAAAATAACTTCACCACATACTTGTCAATTCCAATATCGTAGATTTGATTGATGCCAACTATATAACCATTCCCACAAAGTAGAGCCAAAAGACCAGAAAATGCCTTCAACACCAGAGACAACTTTATTAGGTTTGAGTTCTCAATCAACGCTCTTGCCACCAGAGCACTGTAAACAAAATAATCAAGTATACCTGTAACTGAGTATAAATAAAAATTAATTTAGCAATTCTAAATTCTAGCCAGTGCATTTGTGTTCTGAGCACTTACACAGATCCTAGAGTAGTTCCACGTATGGTATGGGGCCTCAGGAATCTCCAGCATGCATCTCTGAAAGTTGAAACCTTGTTTAATATTGAATCAGATCCAGCAGCTCCACTTTGAGAAGAGGCCTAGCAGTATCCACTTCAACATTAATGCCACAGGCAGACTAATAAGTCTCATAGATGACGGTGAATCAAATATGAATCCAACCATGTCGATTTAACCATATCAAGTCTTAGAAAATGTCAGTGAGAAAGTCAGCAAGTAGCCACAGCATAATGAGTAGATTAAAAATCACTTTACTTGATTACCAGATTCTCAACCTGTTAATGAATTGGTAAGGTTCAACATAGCCATTTCAAACTCAGCCGATCATTATGTAACATTTTTTCTGACAAAGATACAATACAGAACATCAACTATTCTTTGTTCTTCTTTATATTTAAACATCATTTTTTGTCATCATGGGTAGAACTCAATGATATCATTTAAATTCATCAGCTTTCAACCTCACAAACATATTTAAAAAAAAAAAAAAAACGTTACTCGTATTACAATACCAATTAATTAAACGTGTTCAAATTTCCATCTAAGCTAGCTGGTAAATTAACTACCTTCCAATTAAAATGCCCATTTTCTTTCATCTAGTTGAAGTTCAACAATTCAACAAATCATCCAATTCGGATTTTTGTTTCCACCACTGCAATTTGAACATGTATTTGTAACTTGGGCCAACACATATAGAGATTAAAAGAACTTCAGACCAAAGCACAGATGCTTAGAAACTTCTCAACCATCTTAATCTAAATAATCAGAACATACCCAGATGGAGTTACGCCTGTAACGCCTCTTCGAAGCATGCTCAGAGCCAATTCTTTGACTGTGTAGCCCTAATGAAGGCAAATTCTTGGAGCATTTAAATAATAAACCAGAGGAGTTGCAAGTTGGCTTGATGGGTATCTTTGTTTGATGAGAAGTGGACTTGCAATGCGAAGCTATAGCTGAGATTCTAATAGAAGAGGAGTGAGAGAGTGTGAGCTCCATGAAGAGAGCTAGAAAGAGGAAAGAATGAGGTCAATATTTTTCAACACTCTTCAGATTTAGAATTTTGGCTATTTATATTTTGAGGTTCTTGCAAATCTGCCCCTGTAATCTTCAATGTTTTTATTATTGGCCCATTCTAATTTAATGTGTTGAATTATTTTTAGGATTTCAAATATTTGTCATGGATACCCTCTTTTCCTTTTTTATTACCTAATAAGTATTGGGATGTAAAGACAGCTAAGGATCAAATTTATGTTTTATCTTTGATTAGAATAATGATTGTATGAAATTTAATAAATGTTTTGGTACTTCTTTCTTATTTCAAGAATGTTAAAAAAGAAACAGGAAATAGGAGTATTTGTTAGCAAGATGCACCAGATTGGACTAAATTTTGTGGATTTAGATCCCCTTATTACTTTAAGTGTCATCACCACCTCGTTCTTATATTTATAATCTATTATCACATGTCTAATAAGCAAATCAATAATCTGGATTAATTCTATAATTTTTTATGTCTTAAATCTAAAAAAATATATATATAATTGATCCAAAGCGATTGGATTGATTACTTATATAAAGAGCCGATCCTGAGTTTTTGGAGGTCTAGGGTGAAAATTTTAAAATGGACCCCTTTATTCAATTCTACATATAATATATAATTTATATGGTACCAATATCGAAAATTGCTTTATGTTTTGTTACTTTGATATCAGACTTAAACAATTTTAAATCAAGTTTTATACCATCAACATACAAAATTCATAATACTCATCAAACCAATATATTCCAAATGACCAGCCTTGTTTTTTCACATTACATTTATCCTCGTTAAAGTCCACTTTACAACTTCAATTAGATTCAAGAATCTCCATATTAGTGCTTTATGAAACTGAATTTAACTAAGTGCATATGTTTGGATTATGTTTTTAATTATTTTTTTACACATTAATATTTACACTGAATTTGGTCATATGTATATGCTTGGATTTTTTTTTGGACAAATGTTTGGTTTTTTGTTATGTTACAAATTTATTATTTTAAATCAACTCTTAATATTAAGAGTAATTTATTCATCAAAAGACAAAAACCTATAATTGAATCATATTTGGATTTATACTCTAAACCATTACTCAATATCGCAACAAGTGTTGAATATATGATAATTATGGGATGTTTATTTTTATTGCATAAGAGGAACATGGATCAATAATAAAAATAAAAATAAAGGACATGGATCCACGGTTTATGATTTGATTGTAATTTTAATAATGTATAGATACTTATTTTTATTGTATATGACTATATGAGGGATATAAATAAGCAGTCAAAAAAAGGAAGGGAATAAATGAATAAGTAATGAACCCCTATAAAAAGTGAGAGAGAAAGAGGCAGATTTCTGATTTAATTGTTTAAAGAACAAATAAAATGGGCATTAGAGAAATACTTAAGGGCCCTTTTATTTTGTTTTTATTTCTATGATTGTTGGGTTTTGTTAAAACAAATATTTGGACTTTTTTTATCTGAAGCAAAATGTATTTATTAGGCCATTTTAATTTCAACTCATATATATATATATATATATATATATATATATATATAACTCAATAGGAACTCATTACAAGTAAATATAGGCCCCTTTAAAGGATGGTCTTTTGGTGGGCGGTCCTAAAGACCTGGTCCAAGGCCGGCCTTGCTTATATATACACGTGGTAATAGATTATAAATGTGAAGACAAAATGATGAAGATAATCTATATCCAAATTTTGTATATTAAATTTTATTTCTCATAACTAATAAGTTTTAAAAAGATTTCCTTAAACAAGAATATAGACAAAGATGTAAATTGGACTGGAGGATCCGGATACGGTCTAAAAATTCAGACAAAAATTTTCCAAATCCAAAGATATCCATATCTGAAAAATGTACTTTTCGTTTAACCGTTAGTGACTAATGGTGATCAACCGATAGTTAACAGTTTTTAGGGGTATTTTGTGTAATTTAATGAAGTTCAGCTGCTAAGAGAAATTACACCTAATATCAAGGAGCGTTAGCACAAGTTTCCTTAAGAGAAAAAAATAATAAAAAATTCAAATGTCTACTAAGACATGTGTCAAATCATTAACAAACCACCGTATTGCTACCGTGGTCAGGCGCACATTGAATGAAACCCCCCACAAACCCTAGAATCTGCTTTAAAAGCAGAAAACCCAATTTTGCAGCGTTTCAGTTGAAGAAACTGTGGGAGCTCTTAGAAGCAGCCGCAGCATCAGCAAAAAAACCCTCTTCTTGACACAGGTAAACAAAACAACTATGCAATTTTCTTCTTTCTTTCTTTTGGTAGATGATATTTAGACCTAGATCGCTTTGTTTAGTCTGTGTTAAAACCGGAGTTTTGAAAGATTATTCGATAGTTTACAGAATTATTTCTCTTGCAATAACAATAAATTTCTCCGTATACTGGTTGTTAGATTGAACACTGAATTCTACTGGGTTGTTTGTTAGATTGAATACTGATTTATTCTGGGTTGTTTGTTAGATTGAATTCTGTATTATACCGAGTACTGGGTTGTTAGATTGAATACTGGGTACAAGATTTTTAGATTGAATTCTGTATTATACCGAGTACTGGGTTGTTAGATTGAATACTGTATTATACTGGGTGTTAGATTGAATACTGGATTGGTTTGCTTGATAGGTTAAATAAATGTCTACAATAAGCCATAATTAGTAAGTAATTTCATGTCTTTGAAGTCACTTATTTGAAGGAGGTATTATTTGTAAGACTATGTATTTGGTGTAATTTTGGGTGTCTTTAAATTTTTATTTAGAAACTTATAATTTGCAATGAAAATTATAGATATTATCACGGTCATAGTTTGAGTTTTTGATATGTAAATAATCGTTACTCTTCACTGCATTTCATTCACATTGCATTTACATGCATGGTTTGCTTATGTCTCTTTGTTATATGATCTTGCAGAATGGATTCTGCGATTAAGCACGCTGTAGTTGTGAAAGTCATGGGCCGTACAGGTTCAAGAGGGCAGGTGACGCAAGTGAGAGTCAAGTTCTTGGATGATCAGAACCGATTCATCATGAGGAATGTGAAGGGACCGGTGAGAGAAGGCGATATCCTCACCCTGCTTGAGTCTGAGAGAGAAGCCAGGAGGCTGCGCTGATTGGTCCAACCCCCTTCATACATTCATCGGCAAAAGTTTTTGGTGTCTAGGGTTGTTGCTGTTGTTTACTTAGCGCTAGTGAATGAATGACAATGTTATGAGTTTTTTTTTTTGTTGTTGCTGAGATTCTCTTATTTTCAAGGTTTTTATATCAAGACTTTGATTTTGAAGTAATGGGGTTACATGTATGGGATGGTCAATATCTTTCAATCATGTAATAGACTTGAGTTTGCTTTTAGAAATTTTATTTTAAAATCGTTGAAACTTGAAAGTTCAAATTCAGAGCCTATTTTAAAGATGAGTTGTTGGGTTTTAATAAAAAAATTAAAAATTTTAAGCAACCATTGATAATTTTATGATTAATTCTTTTACCAGAAAAAGCTATACCGTATTCCTTAGGTGATATACCCATTATATTTTGATTATACTATGATTATGGATTAGGGTCATATTATTATATATAACTGTTCAAAGAAAATATATACTTTTTCATTTTATTAATTTCAGAATAAGATAATATGGTAGTTATAAAAGAAAATTTGTAAGTACAATTATTATTAAATGGAAATGAAACTTGAATTTGAATAACATGTTTTTTTTTTCCACATCTGAATATATTGTTAATATGTTTGTTTTTTAAAAGCAAAATTATCTAAAAATAATTAATTTTATATTTATACCAATGTTAAACAATTATACATATAATATGAAATAAAAACAATCCAAAAATTATAATTATATATGAATACATATGATCATGATTTTTTTTCGATTACAAACACTTTATTTTTACTAAAAAAGGAAAATGGTTTTTTTTTTTCAAAAAATAAAAGTGACAACATGAAAACTCATACAAAACACTCTAAAAAAATAATATATAAATACATCACCCTAATATAATAATAAAGTGTTGATATTAAACACTAATATGAGAAATAATTAAGGTTCTTTTTTATTTTTAAAGCTATTTAAAATAAACAATATATTAAAATCAAAATTTCTATACCATATATAATTATGATGAAATTGAAAATATATTATATATGGCCATATGGGGGGTAGTATCGGAAGAAAATAATTTGGATTTCATTTAATGCAATTAAGTGAAAAGTCATGAATTTTTACTTTTTATTTTAAGTTGTTTTTTGGTATTTTTAAGTTGTTTTTTGGTATTTTAAAGTTGTTTGACCACTTGAAAAACAAAACAACTTAATAATTATGATTTAAATCTATTAAATTTGAAGTGGAAAAAACAAACGTTCCGGTGAAAAAACTTAATTTAATTCAATCACATAAATTGTTTTTCATTTTTCGTCGGTATACAGTAGAGGTGGCCACGGTTCGGTTTCGGGGCGGTTTCGGTTTCGAAACCGCCGGTTTCGGTTCCGTGGCCACCCAAACCGTAACCGTAACCGAGAAAACCGGTTTGGTTTTCGGTTTCGGTTTTTTTCGGTTTCGGTTTCGGTTTATTTCGGTTTCGGTTTCGGTTTTATTTATTTTTTCCAAACAAAACCTAATTACAATAATTACTAAACGTAATTAAAATAATGGGAAAAAAATGTTCTAGAAAAAAATTTGGACAAATGAATAAAATTTAAAATATAATATGAAATTGAAACATTTGTAATAAAATGAAATTGAAACATTGTAATAAAATGAAATTAATATAAAATATTCAATACAATTATATAAATATATAATATACAATTGAAGCATTTAGATATTTAATAATGTTGAAAATAAAAGAAATTGACATTGATAAATTGATACAAAATTACAATTGCATATGTATTAAAAAAATAATTAAATGGATATTGAATTCAAATATACAATGTAACAAAGTTGAATTAAAAAGTTGAGAGTGGTGTGAAGAATATTGAAATGAGGGGGGTATTTATAGGATTATAGTGGAGGGGCGAATTTACAATTTTAAGAAATTAAGGGGAAAAAATAATATATATATATATATATATATATATGGGCGTTGTGACTTAGATGACCGTTGGTCACCTCACCCAACGCCCAACGGTCACCAGCTCATTTGTTTGTTTTTTTTTTTGAAATGTGTGGTCCACGTGGCGATCTGTGATTCGTCAATTTTTTTTTTTTTATTAACAACGGTCGAAACCGCCGGTTTAACCGTCGGTTTTGGGTAAAAAACCGACCAAACCGGCGGTTTCGACTGTTGGTTAAACCGACGGTTTGGTCGGTTTTTACCCAAAACCGACGGTTAAACCGTCGGTTTTGACCGGTTTTCAACTTCTCGTAACCGTAACCGAACCGATTTGGAACCGGTTTCCAACCGGTTCCGTAACCGACGGTTTCGGTTACGATTCCGGTTTCGATTTTTTCCACCCGGTTTCGATTTGGTGCCCACGGTTTAATCGAACCGTGGGCACCTCTAGTATACAGTCTCACATGCTGCATACAGCTACAAATTTGCCACTTTCAAATTAAAATATTTTCAACTTAAAAGTCAGTATACATCGTTTTAATCAAAATTTATTACAATATTAAAAAGAATAATAAAGCATGTAAAATTTTGAATGAGTTATGTGATCAAAATAGTTACTAAGAGGTCGTTTGGTTCTTTTATCTGAATATTGAATGATTTTGAATTTTTCTAGAGATTGAATTTGAACTTGAATGACATATTTTTTTTTCATCACATTATCAACACATTTATTTTTTAAAAGTAAAATTATTTCAAAATAAGTAATTTTACATTTATACCCATTTTAAACAATTATACATATAATATGGAATAAAAACAATCCAAAAATAATTATTATATATGAACATATATGATCATGATCTTCTTTTTCGATTACAACCAAACTTCATTTTTGCTAAGAAAAAAAAAATGTTCTCTTTTACAAATAAAAGGGGCAGTAAGAAAACTCACACAAAAAAAATTCTAAAAAAATAATATATAAATATATCACCCTAATAACATAATAAAATATTGATATTAAACACCAATATGAGAAGTTATTAGGGATTTATTTATTTATTTTTAAAGCTATTTAAAATAAACAATATATTATGTTAACAACCTTTTTGACAGAGGTCTAAAGAAGAATTTTTTACGAAGTTGCTATCTGGTATGAACCATTCTCAGGTGCCCAGCAGCGTCGATACCGCGATCTATGAAGAATAGATACCTGGTAAGGCCGGAACCGCTACCTCCTCGCCCACCTGTCTACATAGTCAAAGCACCAGAACCACGACTCAAGAAATGGCAGGTAACGCGATACCACATGTTAAGTACCTCGCAAGTACCCATCACCTCCTATTTGACACCTAGGTACCATGGACATCTACCCGGTACACGAGTATCCCGACGTCTACCTGGTACCCAGTACTTTGATATCAGCCCGTAATCCAACCAAAGATTCCAACATGATAGAACAAGCGCCACGCCAGCAAGATACAGAGAAGAACAAGCGCCATACCAGTAAAGTCATATCGGTACAGCAGCGTACCGCGCCACCGGGATATAGAACCAGTATACCCCTCAAATCAACGCAAGCAGGAAAAGTTGACTCCTTCGCCATTTAAAGCACCATAAATGAGACCGAACGATCAACCGAATCAAAGTTTAAATACGACATTGATTAAAGGGATCAAATCATGCGCCTTTAGCCTCATTCAACGTCTTTCAACGCCTAAAAAAGAACTCCAAATAATCCTCATTAATACAACCAGATTTTCAGAAATATTGGATGTCTGTAAATACGGCCATGAACGACGAAGGGAATGGGGGATCTCTTTAGAAACTTCTCTTGAGTTCTTTGAAGACAGTGAGAGTTTTCAGACAATCACTAGGAGGACTTTATAGCCACTTATCGACATAAACGAGTAATCCATCATCACCCTGTGTAGAAAGGGAAAAAAAGAGTGATAATGTAATTTTATTATCAATCTTCTTGTAAACAAATACAATGATCAATAAAATAGTACCTACTTTATATATCATCTTCTCTCATTTCTCTCCCATTAATCTTCAACGTAATACAACATCTTGGTACCAAAGGTACCTACGCCGCTGCCACCTACCGGTATCGGCTGAGGGTGCTAACCATAATTATGCTTCCTAAGTTGATTTTCCCGTTAACATATTAAAATAAAGATTTCTATACCATATATAATTATGATATAATTGGAAATATGTTAGATATGAGAGATAGTATCGGAAGAAAAGATTTTATATTGTATTTAATGCAATTCAGTGATTTGTAATTAAGTGAAAAGTTAGGGTTTTTTACTTTTTATTTTAAGTATTTTTTTTGTTGATATTTTTAAGTTGTTTGACAACTAAAAAAAAAAAATTTAATAATTATGATTCAGACTCATTAAGTTTTAAGTGGAAAAAACAAACAATATTAAAATTAACAATAGACGATCAAACTATAAAATCAAATATATGTTATTAATCACTCAAAAAAAAAGATCATAGGTATAAAAAATGTATGCATTCATGAGTTCACTAAATACATCTCTTCTAATATCGTAAGCAAACATGGTATGAACTGTGTAATAAGAAATACAAAACAAAACTTATATTGCGGGTTCCCACATTTATACAATCATTAATCAAAATGAAAAGTTCAATCAATTTTTTGAAATTTAAATTTCAAAGTATGTAGAAACCAACCCAAAATAATTGTAGCTGATAAGATATTAAAATTGCACCTTAAAAATTATTAAATTTTCACATTTTTGGAAGTAATGCCAATATATTAGAGTAAATACGGGTATGGATGAAATAAATAAATAAATGTAACATTATGTCAGTAATAACAACATGAAAACAACAAGTAGTATATCTATTAATACAATAATACAATGTTGCAAAAGCCTGAGAAGATCAATTTTTACCTGAGAATTTTGGGGACACAGCAGGATACGTGTAGAATACTTTGGGACAGTTTTCAATTATTTTTGAAAATAATAGGGTCAAATTATAAATTTAAAAAGTTTTGAGGTAAAAATCAGATTTTTTTAATGAAGTAAATCAGGAATTAAGAATATATTTTATGGGTTTTTTTTAATGTTTTATTTGAATCTGTAATATGTTTATTGATGTTTTGAATCGATTAGAAGAAACGGCACAAATTGAAACCAGTAATGCTACACATCCCTTTCATCCCAACACATGTGGTATTTGAAATGTCAAATGGTGAGTGGATACATGTGGTAGATGAGATAAAGCATAATTAATGTATATATACTCACAATTTGACAGCTCACATGCAACATGTGTTGAGATGAAAAATGTGAGATTTTAGATGAGATGTTTAACATTATTCAATTGAAACAAGAGATAAAATACCCATCTAAGAAAACCAATCTAAACAGAGATTGTAGTGATGTGTGTACCAAAAAGCAAAGAAGAAGAATACATACCTAAAGTGGTGTTATTGTTGTTGCTGTTGTTAGTTGAAGAGGTGAGGTTGGCTTCTTGTTTTCTCTTGATTGCATGAGGAGATCGAGAAGGCAAACCTGGGAAGAGGGTCAGCGGCGGAAGATAGAAGAGGGTCAGTTGTCGGTTGCTGGCGGTGGAAGAGAGTCGGTGGTAGGAGATTTGGCAGAGAGACAGGGAAATGATCGGCGGTGAAGATTTGTGAAGTTAGAGTTAAATTTGTTTGTTTTTTTAAATTTAAAAGTAAAAAAAAAAATTAAAGCCGAGTATCCGAATAAACTCAGACTTGGACCGGAACACAACCTGCTCAAGTACTCGGGATTTCCGACTCGGGTAAAGTCGGGTACCCGGTATGGCCGGGTAAATTTGCCATCCCTATGCATATGTATATTTATGGTAAATTTTGGAGATTTAAAGTATCCCGTATCTTTGCTATTTAGGTCGTAATATAAAAACAATTTAAATGTCTACAAAAATTCGGTGTACATTAAAACACGTGTCAACTCGTTAGCAAATATCTACCTTAGAGACGCATACACTGAATCAAACCCCCCACAACCCTAGTATCTGCTTTAAAAGCTGAAACCCTAATTCTTCAACGTTTCAGTTAAAGAAGAGCTCTTGGAAGCAGCCGCATCAGCAAAAACCCTCCTCTCTTCTTTACCGTCTCTTTGACACAGGTGGGTATCTTACTTTTCGCTCACTATCGTCGCCAAGATTAAGAGATTCTCTGAACTTTTGTGGGATTCAATTTGTTTAAGTGCATTTTGCAGGTAAGATGGCAACCGATGTGGTGGCGCAGGCTTCTCTGGACGCTCCTCAAGCTCACTACGACGTCAAGCTCTTCAATCGCTGGACTTTCGAGGATGTTCAGGTACTCTCTCTACTTTTCGGTTTTTTTTTCTTAGTTGGATACGGATCTGTTTGCTGTTATTATCGTCTTTCTGGTTTTTTATATTCGTTTATGTCTTCTCTATTGAGGTTTTCTTGTTTTTTATTTGCTAAGTATAATGTTTTATTTTTTATTTGTGTTGATGATTTTATTGGGATTCTGTTAATATAAACGGTGCATACTGTAATTACTCTCTGGGGTTTACACATGGTTATAGATTTGGAGTTGCATCTTTGTCATCAGATATTAAGTGGTGCTTACTGTAATTACTCTAGGGTTTACACATGGTTATATATTTGGAGTTGCACCTTTGTCATCAGATTTCTTGCCGTAAATTTGTGCGATTCATTCAATAGTATGTTTTGCTAGTAGATCTTCTTTAATGATAGACTATGGCTTAAACTGTTTTTGATCTCAAAATTTGGCTAATCCCTACTGAAGGATTTGATGTTGGTATTGAAAGGGAATTATATGAACTCTTCTTATCAGCTCAGCAGTGGTCAATTTTTTTTTATTTATGGAAAAAACATTATTGGGTTTAGATGATTCTTGTGCCATGTTCTTAATATGAGTGATTGGTGTATATCCCTGCACACTGAAGCTGACCAGAATGATTGCAGTGGAAGATAAAATAGTTTGTCTAATTGCCACCCCAAAATTAGTGACTATAACATTGCTGATAAATTTATTTTAGGGTTTATCAGTATTAATATGTAATATATGTATATTTAGTATATTTTATTTATGTTTGCTGGACTGAAATCTGTATGTGTCTTTTATTGCATGCTACCCAGATAATATGTTCACACGTATAGTTTACTTTCCCATTCGTATGGTATTTTCAATTGTTTGAAGAATGTGTGTTTACTTATTACTTGGGAAAACAAGTAAGCATAATTATGAAATGTATGAACTGTAGTCAGTAGTAGTTGGAATGAACTATAGTCGCCACCAATGAATCATTATATGGCATTGACTCATTATGAATCTTTTAGGTCAATGACATCTCCTTGTGTGACTACGTTGGCGTCCAAGCAGCCAAACACGCAACCTATGTCCCTCACACAGCTGGGAGGTACTCAAAGAAAAGGTTCAGGAAAGCTCAGTGCCCAATTGTGGAGAGGCTTACAAACTCTCTGATGATGCACGGTAGAAACAACGGGAAAAAATTGATGGCTGTGAGGATCATTAAGCATGCAATGGAAATTATTCACCTTTTGACTGACCAAAACCCAATTCAAGTTATTGTCGATGCTGTGATCAACAGGTATTTTGTGTTGTCAAAAACATATCATATCAAAGTAGTTTCACATGTATAACTGGTTCAGTGAAAGCATCCCCTTTGACATATATAATGAGAAGTTGCTTGCCTTTTTTCCTACAGCCTTTTAATAACCTATCTCGTGTATTTTCATGCTACAGTGGTCCTCGTGAAGATGCTACCAGAATTGGTTCTGCTGGTGTCGTGAGGCGTCAAGCTGTGGATATTTCTCCCCTGCGACGTGTGAATCAGGCCATCTATCTCCTCACTACTGGTGCCCGCGAGTCTGCATTCAGAAATATTAAGACAATTGCAGAATGTTTGGCTGATGAACTTATCAATGCCGCAAAGGGTTCATCTAACAGGTAATCAAAGCATAGAATTTCTTTTGCTGTTAACATTTTATGAATGATTTCATGATCTTTTCATTTGTAAACTGAGTTTTATTTTCTTGAATCTTCAGCTATGCCATCAAGAAGAAGGATGAGATCGAGAGAGTTGCCAAGGCCAATCGTTAAAAATTTAATAGAGAAGCAGATGAAGAGATTTTTCTTGTTTTTATTCAGTACTTTATAAGTTTGCTGTTCCAACATTCTCCGAATGTTTTGTTGGTCTTTATTTTTGACTATGTGCTTAATTTTTGTTTGGAGTTTTGAATAGATAATGTTAAGGATGAATTTAGCGACTTAAATTGCTTTTGTTGCATTTGTTCGGTTCGTTATCATATGGATGTGGAATTTAGTAACTTATGCAAATTTTAGATGTTCATTGTTATGATATAAAATGTTTTGTTTTACTTGTTCTTGATTCATTTGAATGTTTGATAACCATGGTTGTGTTTGTTTAATATTTAGTGGTTTTCTTTTAAGGAATGATAGGTTAGTAGGTGGTTAGGAATTTAGGAATAAGATCGCATCCAAGTTTCAACACATATCTGGTTATTCAATTATTTTTTATGAATTTTTTAAGGGATGAATTTAGACAATGCAAATACAAGCACATCCTATTTAAATACATTAGAGATTTTAAATAGTGATATGGTGGGTTTAATAGTTATGTAAATGTTAATATAATTATATAGAATATTAAAGTTATTAATTAAATATAATTTTAAAAATTATTTGAAATATTAATATATAATTTGAAAAAATAATTTAATTGTACAACGCACCAATTATGTTTTAAGTGCGGTTTAAAAGAGAAACATTGGTTTTTTCTATTTCGATAAATTGCAATTGGTCTTTTCATTTGTCATAGTTACTATGTCATATGGATATCCGATAAGTAGTAATCTTTTAATATAAAAATAATAGTCTGTTTAAGTATGAATGTAGAATTTACACCTTTCATAAGTATAAGTTGATGGATATGACTTGAACAATGTTTCGGAATGCTACATCCATGACATGAGTGATGATATTTGTATTTTTCTAAAATCTTAGGTTTATTCTAAATTTATATATTTTTAAAATTTTGATATTACCCTTAAAGTAAATTCTTAATATTCTAATTCAAAAATATAATAACTTTTTGTAACAATTTTCTTTTTTAAATTTTTAACTAACTAAATCAAATTAAAAATAATAAATAAAAACAAAAACTCAAATCAAGTAGCTGAAAATTCGGTATCGGCCTCCAAAATTTGGGAGGAGTGTGCGGCTCCAAGCCTCTTTTAATAATCAGTTTTAAAATTTAAACAACGGTTAAAAATAATTAACAACAACACTGACCAGAAAATGAAGAAATGAAAAAGGTGAAGACTCCAATTTTTTTATTTTCCCTTTTTATTTTGTTTTAGGTAAAATAAAGAAAAAAATAAGCCCCATATATATAATTTATAATATATTTTTTAAAAAAGACATATTTAGTAAAGTGTAGGGTGTGATTATGAGATTTAATATTTTAAATTTTTTTTAAATGTACATTCCAGTGAAGTAAATATTGTGGTAACCAAAAATAGCACAACCCAAATATTGAGGCTCAATGGAAGATATACCCAATATGATGAGATAAGTTTTGACTAAGTCTAAGATTGGACTAAGTCAGCGCTTCAACAACTACTCCAACTTTCCAAGATTTTCGAGATATTGAAGAATATCTCGCCTCCATGATCTCAAACCGAGATTTTGGGGATCACAAAAAACAGACTTTCACAACTGACTCTCTAGCTATAAATAGGAGGCCCCCCTCCACTCATAAGGGGGCTGGAGACTCTCCCACTCACGAAGAAAATAAGTTTGAGAGGAGCACTCTCACACACTGATAAACAATTAATGTGGGACTTCAATTCTCACATGTCAACTCAACATGCTCTCAATTCATTCTCAATTGCTTCTTAAGCAATATTTCTCCACTCTTGAGTTCTAGTGCTACACTCCAATTATCTTCATTCGACCAATTACACCATCTATACATATTAAATTCATTCGACAATGATCTTGCGTTGTCTACCCTACGCTCAGTCCAAGTGAACATAAGGCTCTCCGAACGACACCGCTCAAGACTCGATCAATTTATTTACGGTTTGCTTTAGATTTTATTTAGTTTCATTATTAATTTGAAATTATCTCTTTATTGATAAATTGTCTAACTCGAGCATCGGAGAGTCCCGTTGAACGACACCGCTCAAGACTCGATCAGTTTATTTACGGTTTGCTTTAGATTTTATTTAGTTTCATTATTAATTTGAAATTATCTCTTTTATTGATAAATTGTCTAACTCGAGCATCGGAGAGTCCCCAACGGGACACCCTTGCTCTACCATTGTCGGTGTCCACCGACTTACAAAAATTCAACCGGAGATTTTCAGGGTCTTCAAATATCGCCACTCCGAACGTACCCTGTAGACTGTAGTCCTGTATCCGTACCTCAAGCGAAGCCCAATGGTCCAACCTTAACAAACAATAAAATGAAATAAATAAAAGTGGAAATAAAATAAAATCAAAAACCCTAAAGGGCCTAAACCCTGCTCTGCTCCTCTTCTCTTCTCTTCTCCGTGTCCATACACTGATTTTGTAGAATTGTTGTTTGAAATGAAGCTTGTACGTTTGAGTAGCATACTCCATAGCATCAAATCTCATCTCAGTCTTAGAAATTCGTTGGGAGTTTCCTCCTATTCAACCACCACAGCAACCTCCGTACGAGGCTCGATGTCTTGTCTTTACCGTAAGATCTCTCCCATCGGAGATCCAACGGTGTCCATCGTGCCGGTGCTTGACCAATGGGTTCAAGATGGTGGAGCCATAGACAAAGAAACACTCCAAGTCATCATCAAGGAGTTGCGCTTCTATAAACGATTCGCACACGCTCTTCAGGTTTTTGTTTCATTGACTTGAAAACTATAGGCCAATTATTAATTTTTGTTTAATAAGAAGGTTTCTGAAACTTGATGGTAAGTTGGATTTGTTAGGTTAATTGAGAAATGAGAGGAAGATAAGACTAAGAGCATGAAATTTTATCATTGTTTTCATAGAAACTTAATTTCTTGTAGAAAATGTATTAACTTTCTAGTTGTACAATTGGAACACTCTCTCTTTTTGAACCAGGTTAGAGAGACTTGAATCCAAGACCTCACATCACCAAAGATAATATATATATTTTTTGATATACAATCAGGGCTGATGAGATTCGAATATCAGACATTCCCAGACTTGAAAGAGAACACATTTATTAAACATAAAAAAAAAATGGTTTCTTTAAACTCTTCTGGTCTGTTATTATCGAACACATCCTTAGGCTTTACTATTTAGGTGAAAAGTTTTTATGTTACATTTTTTATAATCTCATAGCTATGGCATTGTACATTTGAATATTTGATTATAATTTTGCTCTCTTTAATTTCAGATATCTATGTGGATGACTGACAAACGGTACTTTCAGCCTAGTGCCAGTGATGCTGCCGTTCGGCTGGACTTGATCTCTAAAGTTCATGGGATAGAACAAGCCGAAATCTTTTTTAATAGCATTTCAACAACATTAAGGACACTTCCCACTTATACTGCTCTTCTGAAGTGCTATGCTCTTGTAAGAAATGTGGAAAAAGCAGAGGCTACAATGGACAAAATTAGGGAACTGGGGTTGGCGAATCGGCCGTCGGCTTACAATATGTTGCTGGGTCTTTATAATCGGACTGGAAGTTTTGAGAAACTTGTGAGTCTGATGCACGAAATGGAAGAGAAATGGTATTGGTTGGGACAGATTTACATATGGTATCCGTTTGACTGCATATGCAGCTGTTTCTGATGCGGAGGGAGTTGACAAGACGGTAACAAGGATGGAATCGGATACTGGTGTTGTTTTGGACTGGGCATGTTATGCTGCTGCAGCAAGTGCGTACGCAAAACTCGGTCTGTTGGACAAGGCTGTGGCAATGATGAAGAAATCTGAGGGAATAATAAGTGGTAAAAAAAGTAATACTGCTTATGAATCTCTTATCACACAGTATGCAACATATGGGAAGAAAGATGATGTTTTAAGACTTTGGCAATTATATAAGGAGAAGAGGAAGGTTTTGAACAAGGGATACATAAGTGTCATACCTTCTGTATTGAAATTCGATGACCTGGAATGTGCTGAGAGGATTTTTGAGGAGTGGGAATCCAAGAATTCACACTATGATATACGGATTCCAAATTTTTTGATGGGCGCTTACTGCAGAAGAGGTCTTATGGAGAAGGCTGAAACTTTTGTGGACAGGATCATTTCCAAAGGGGGAAAGCTTGATCACAAGACATGGTTCTATTTAGCAACTGGGTATCTTCAGAATAACCAGCTTCAAAAGGCTGTGGAGAAAATGAAGGAAGCAATAGCGGTTTGTCATAATCGATGGAAGCCACGGAAAGATGTTGTGGCTGCCTGTCTGGAATACTTTAAACTCGAAGGAGATGTGGAGGAGGCTAGGAATTTTATAAACCTACTTAGGGCCAAGAATATTATCTCGGTTGATGTACAAGACAGATTGCTTAATAATTTTCTATGTGAGGAACCCAACTTAGATGCACGGAGCGAGTTGAATGCTGGTGATGCATTGGCTGGAGATGGAGAAGCACTTTCAGAGCCTGAGGTTGATCGCACAAGCGACTCGTCAATCTAAAGTTTGCATTACTAATGGGTTATTTTTTGTACATTCTAAAAACTAGTACCATATTCAAAACTAGGGCAAAAGGACCGAAGAATTATCTGTTGGAACCCCTTCCATGGTCGGATTTTAGAGATTAGAAAGTGTTAACATGTTCGATGAACAAATTTATGCCAATTGTTTTTTAATTCAAAGTTCTTTTGACTTCAACAAATACGGGATGCGACTCGAACATGAGACTTTACAAACCAAATGAATGCTTCCTGTCACCAAGTTATGTTGGGTGGGTCTAATATCCGATTGAATCAAATTATGACTTCTGAAAAAGAGATCAACATTTATCTAGATTTTCAAATAAAAAATTAGATAAAAATTCAATTTAAAAGACCTAAATGACATATGATTTGTTGTTATTAATATCATTTATGGATTTATATGATAAAAACAAGTATTTATCACAACATTTTGGTTGATTTTTAAGCTAAAATAGAATACACATATATATAGAGAAATTTTCAAGTCAGTACGCACTGATATAACTTCATTAGTACGTTAGATGTGAATCAATAGATTTACATATTTTGACTCAAAGTGTATGCACTTGTCAAAACTTCTTCATAATCAGTGGTCCACATGCAATGCACTGATATAAGTTATATCAGTGTGCACTGAGGAGAAAAGGACTATATATATATATATATATTTATTTATTTTCTATTTTCAAGCAATTATTTTTGTTACAAATAAAACAAATTTGTGATAATATCTATTAATCCGGGACTAGGTATTTTTTGATTCGAACCGCTGACCTAGAAGTCATTTGCTCAAGCCCCAAACTTGTTCTTTTGGTAACAAATTTAAAAAAAGAGTAGTGATATTTAAACTCCGAAAAACTGTATGTGCATCACCGCTTTTTATATGTAGGCCCCAATAAATTTTTTAAAATATGAAATTTTATAAGCACACCCCTATACACTATCAAATATGTCATTTTTAAAATATTATAAATAAATTATAAAATATTTAAAAGCAATATATATATATATATATATATATATATATAACCATATAATTGCGAAACATAGCATTACGAAACCAACTAATACATAAACAAATGGGATTTTACACAATATTTACACAATCAAAGTCACTGAAATTATTATTAGATATAAGAGTTTCTTCTTCTTCTTCTTCTTCTTATTTCTTTTTTAAAAAAATTCTTTTTGTGACAGCAATGGTTCCATTTTTCCAGGCAGCCGCTGCCTTCTCCATTTTCCCATTTTTTTTTCCATTTATAATGGAAGGACAACAATTCCAGGATTTTACACAATTATGCCAAGACTATAATGATATATATATATTTCAGGGTTCAAAAATTAAATGACACCTTTTAGAGATGGTTTTCAACACTGTCACTGTTTTAATAACTTATGTTTAAAAGATACCTATTATGGTGAATTGACAAAAATACTCTCAATAGTTGTTCCGCATCAAATTTCTTTCATTCAGTTTACAATGACAGAGTTGTGAAGTAGATAGAGAAAGTTCCGTTGAAACCTAGACAATCACTCGAACGGCGACGGAGTGGCGCTACGCTGACGCACTCAGGGGTACCCAAATACAAAAGGCTCTAATACTTATTTAAAAATCTCGGACACTTATTTAAAAGGCTCGAGTAGTTGTCCGAGGAGTTATCTAAAAAGCTCGAACAATTATCTAAAAGGCTAGGCCAGTTTTCTAAAAGGCCCGGACACTTCTTTAAAAGACTCGTACACTCAATAGAAAGTCTCGAAGATACAAATTAACAAAAAAAAATGATTGTTCAAAAGACTCGGAATTATCTGTTGGAACCCCTTCCATGGTCGGATTTTAGAGATTAGAAAGTGTTAACATGTTCGATGAACAAATTTATGCCAATTGTTTTTCAATTCAAAGTTCTTTTGACTTAAACAAATGCGGGATGCGACTCGAACATGAGACTTTACAAACCAAATGAATGCTTCTTGTCACCAAGTTATGTTGGGTGGGTCTAATATCCGATTGAATCAAATTATGACTTCTGAAAAAGAGATCAACATTTATCTAGATTTTCAAATAAAAAATTAGATAAAAATTCAATTTAAAAGACCTAAATGACATATGATTTGTTGTTATTAATATCATTTATGGATTTATATGATAAAAACAAGTATTTATCACAACATTTTGGTTGATTTTTAAGCTAAAATAGAATACACATATATATAGAGAAATTTTCAAGTCAGTACGCACTGATATAACTTCATTAGTACGTTGGATGTGAATCAATAGATTTACATATTTTGACTCAAAGTGTATGCACTTGTCAAAACTTTTTCATAATCAGTGGTCCACATGCAATGCACTGATATAAGTTATATCAGTGTGCACTGTGTGCACTGAGGAGAAAAGGACTATATATATATATATATATATATTTATTTATTTTCTATTTTCAAGCAATTATTTTTGTTACAAATAAAACAAATTTGTGACAATATCTATTAATTCGGGACTAGATATTTTTTGATTCGAACCGCTGAGCTAGAAATCATTTGCTCAAGCCCCAAACTTGTTCTGTTGGTAACAAATTTAAAAAAAGAGTAGTGATATTTAAACTCCGAAAAACTGTATGTGCATCACCACTTTTTATATGTAGACCCCAATAAAGTTTTTAAAATATGAAATTTTATAAGCACACCCCTGTACACTATCAAATATGTCATTTTTAAAATATTATAAATAAATTATAAAATATTTAAAAGCAATATATATATATATATATATATATATATATATAAAACCATATAATTGCGAAACATGGCATTACGAAACCAACTAATACATAAACAAATGGGATTTTACACAATATTTACACAATCAAAGTCACTGAAATTATTATTAGATATAAGAGTTTCTTCTTCTTCTTCTTCTTATTTCTTTTTAAAAAAATTCTTTTTGTGACAGCAATGGTTCCATTTTTCCAGGCAGCCGCTGCCTTCTCCATTTTCCCATTTTTTTTCCATTTATAATGGAAGGACAACAATTCCAGGATTTTACACAATTATGCCAAGACTATAATGATATATATATATATTTCAGGGTTCAAAAATTAAATGACACCTTTTGGAGGTGGTTTTCAACACTGTCACTGTTTTAATAACTTATGTTTAAAAGACACCTATTATGGTGAATTGACAAAAATACTCTCAATAGTTGTTCCGTATCAAATTTCTTTCATTCAGTTTACAATGATAGAGTTGTGAAGTAGAGAGAGAAAGTTCCGTTGAAACCTAGACAATCACTCGAACGGCGACGGAGTGGCGCTACGCTGACGCACTCAGGGGTACCCAAATACAAAAGGCTCTGATACTACTTATTTAAAAATCTCGGACACTTATTTAAAAGGCTTGAGTAGTTGTCCGAGGAGTTATCTAAAAAGCTCGAACAATTATTTAAAAGGCTAGGCCAGTTTTCTAAAAGGCCCGGACACTTCTTTAAAAGACTCGTACACTCAATAGAAAGTCTCGAAGATACAAATTAACAAAAAAAATGATTGTTCAAAAGACTCGGAAATAACTCACAAAGGCTAGAACACTTTATACAAAGTCTCAGACATTTACTTAAAAGGCTTGGACACTTTATATAAAGTCTCGAACATTTACTCAAAAGGCTCGAATGCAACTAACAAAGGCTCGGGCATAAAAAAGTTTAAAGTTCATACAAAAGGTTCGGACAGTTCATGAAAAAGCTCTGAGATTCATTAAAAATGCTCAGAGATTCAAAATTGACAAAACCAATATTCTTGAAAAAAGCTCGGACAACAATTTAAAAGGCCCGAACAGTTTTACAAAATGCTGGGACACAGTGTTAGAAAGTCTCGGAAACTCAGATCTTCATTGTCTTATACACAAAAATTTCATAAATTAAAACCCTAACCAAAAAAGCTTGGTCAACAATTTAAAAGGTTCGGACAGTTTTAAAAACTGAGATAGGAAACTGATAATATGAGTGATCTTATGTAACTATATGAACGTCGAACTCGTTGGACAAGAAGATGAAGTTGGATTTCAGTTTACAGAGCTTTTTACTTTAAGTTAGTTAGAGAGAGAAGTAGATTTCAGACAACTTCAAAGTGTCTTCCAAACGTTAAAGTCAAACAAATAATTAAAAAATGTGTACAGTAATGACATTTTTAGAAATCACTTACTTTGGTGTATTTTAAATTTAAGTTATTAAAGTGGTGTCTCACATGCAACACCAACTCAAAAAAGTGCTACAACCCTCTATTTATTATATATATATATATATATATATATATATATATATATATATAGTTTCTGATTTAGGATGGAAGTGGCAACAACCTTCCATCTTCATTTTAGGCTTGGAAGTTCACCCATTTATTGATTTGGGTTTTTTTTAATTTTCATTGCTAATTTTGTTTTATTGCTTCCTTTTTTTACTTTGCTTTAGTTATTCAACTATTCAAAATAGTAAAATAGTTATAAATATTATTATTTACTTACTTAAAATATGAATAATTTAATTTAAGAATAATATTGAAAATTTGAAAATATATAAATTTAGAACGTACGTACTGATTTAAAGGGGTGTAAATATCGTCATTAAAAAAAATCGATTAAATGTACTGATATCTCAAGCACAAGCTCAAACCCAAGCCTACTGATATCTCAAGCCCAAGCTCAAACCCTAAACCCTACTAAAAGGAAATAAATAAAATCAAAAACACTAAACCCTGCTCTTCTCCGTGTCCATGGACTGATATAGTGATATTGCTGAGAATTGTTGTTTGAATTTTGAAATGAAGCTTGTACGTTTGAGTAGCGTACTCCATAGCATCAAATCTCATCTGGGTCTCAGAAATTCGTTGGTAGTTTCCTCCTACTCAACGACGACGACATCATCCGCCGAACAAGGCAAAAAATGGAGCGTCACGATGCCCCTTATTTACCGTAAGCTCTCTGCCATCGGAGATCCAACGGTATCCATCGTGCCGGTGCTGGACCAGTGGGTCCATGATGGTGGAGCCGTAGACAAAGGAGCACTCCAACTCATGATCAAGGAGTTGCGCTACCATAAACGATTTGCACACGCTCTCGAGGTTTTTCTTTCATTCCTTTTTTTTTTGAGCTATTAAAACTTGTGTTTTTTTGACTTGAAAACTGCAGGCAAATTATTATAATTTATTATTTTTATTTTTTAATAAGAAGGTTTTTGAAACTTGATAGTAAGTTGGATTTGTTAGATTAATTGAGAAATGAGAGGAAGATAAGACCATGAAATTTTGTCATTTATTTTTTAGTGTTTGCATAGAAACTCAATTTGTAGAAATGTATTAACTTTCTAGTTGTAGAATTGGAACAGTCTCTCATTTTGAACCAGGTGAGATAGACTTGAATCCAGGACCTCACACAACCAAAGATATATATATTTGATATACCACATGTGAATTGAATTGAGAAATTGTCATTTTGAATTAGCGTCATGTACCAATCGCATTGGCGGTAGACCAAAGATAATTTATTAACATAAACATAAAAAAGGGTTTATTTATGGTATTGATCTTGTGTTACTAATATAAGGATGATGGTTTTTGCCTTTTGGTTTGTTATTATTAAACTCATCCTTAGACTTTACTAATTAGGAGAAAAGTTTTTATGTTACATTTTTATAATCTCATAGTTATGGCATTGTACAATTGATTATAATCTCACTCTCTTATTTTCAGATGTCTGTGTGGATGACTGACAGACGGTATTTTCGGATTAGTGCCGCTGATGCTGCCATTCGGTTGGACTTGATCTTTAAAGTTCTGGGGATAGAACAAGCTGAAAACTTTTTTAATAGCATTTCAAAAACATTAAGGACACTTCCCACTTATACTACTCTTCTAAAGTGCTATGCTTATGTAAGAAACGTGGAAAAAGCAGAGGCCACAATGGACAAAATCAGGGAATTGGGGTTGGCGAAATGGCCGATGGTTTACAATATTTTGCTAGCTCTTTATCATCGGACTGGAAATGATGAGAAACTTGTTAGTCTGATGCATGAAATGGAAGAGAATGGCATTGGTTGGGACAGATTTACATATGGTATCCGTTTGACTGCATATGCAGCTGTTTCTGATGTGGAGGGACTTGACAAGACCGTAACAAGGATGGAATCGGATACCAGTGTTGTTTTGGACTGGACATGTTATACTGCTGCAGCAAGTGCGTATGCAAAACTCGGTCTGTTGGACAAGGCTGTGGCTATGATGAAGAAATCTGAGGGACTAGTAAGTGGTAAAAGAAGCAATATAGCATTTGAATGTCTTATCACACAGTATGCAACATATGGGAAGAAAGATGATGTTTTAAGACTTTGGCAATTATACAAGGAGAAGAGGAAGGTTTTCAACAAGGGATACATAAGTGTCATACCATCTGTATTGAAATTTGATGACTTGGAATGTGCTGAGAAGATTTTCGAGGAGTGGGAATCCAAGAATTCAAACTATGATACACGGATTCCAAACATCTTGATTGGCTCTTATTGCAGAAGAGGTCTTATGGAGAAGGCTGAAACTTTTATGGATAGTGTAATTTCTAAGGGGGGAAAACTTAATGAGTTTTCATGGTACTTTTTAGCAACGGGGTATCTTCAGAATAATCAACCTCAAAAAGCTGTGGAGAAAATGAAGGAAGCAATAGCAGTTTGTCATGTTTATCATAAAAGATGGATGCCAGAAAAAGAAGTTGTGGCTGCCTGTCTGGAATACTTTAAACACAAAGGTGATGTGGAGGAGGCTGGGAATTTTATAAACCTACTTGGGGACAAGAATATTATCTCAGTTGATGTACAAGACAGATTGCTGAATAATTTTCTACAAGAGGAGCCCAACTTAGATGCATTGAGCGAGTTGAATGCTGATGATGCATTGGTTGGAGATGGAGAAGCACTTTTAGAGCATGAGGTTGATCACATTGGTGACAGTTCAATCTGAAGTTTGCATAATTGTATGCCAATTTCGAAGCCAAAATTGTTATAATTTTCTTTCTTTCTTGCTCCACGGCATCATCCCCTTCTGATATCAAAATCTCTTATCTGTCACTCTGTCCTTGATTTCACTAATTTGGATTTCGAAAGAATTTAAACACTAAATAGTGGCTAGTGGGGGTGCACTTTTGTACTTTTGTTCATAGTTGGGGGCAGTAAATTTTTCAATGCCAACTTGAATTGATTAAATGATTTATGAGGTAGTTTATCATGATTTGTATAAATTTTCATCAAAAAATTCTGCATTTGTTAGATCCGGCTATATTTTCTCCCTTTCAATGTTAATGAAGAGATGAAATCTCTGGCTTTTTAGATTTGGAAGAGAAATGAAGAACTGAATCCTAAAACCACATTTGTAATTATCGCTATCAAATCTAGAGTTGCTTGAGATTTTGAGTAAGAGTGAGCGGCAAAGGTCCCTTTTCGTGCATGTCATATAAGAGAGAGAGAGAGAGAGAGAGAGACCAGGGCCATATTTTGTAATATGTATGGTCAATGGTGGCAAAGCAAGGAGTTTTGTAATATGTATGGTCAATGGTGGCAGAGCAAGGAGTGTTTAAACAACTTCATTTCCTGCAAGACCAGGGAACTCTTGCTTCTACTCACAGGTGAACATTGATACCTCATCTTTCCACAGAGACATAATGCTTAGGTAATTAGGAGGTACTTCCATTTAATGAAATACTGTCATATACATTGTTTTAAATACTACATAACATGGTGGTGCTTGAGATAATCGCAGTAGGAGATTGTATAAACAAATGTATGTGACCAATTGTAAGGATTGCCAATGTTTTCATTGACGATAACTATTAGTAATAGGTTTGGACAAATATCTATCAATATTTGTGAGTGATCTTATTTTTGGCTCTTCATGTAAATTTGATTCTGTGTGGTGCTTGCAGGTGAGGTGCAAACGGATAGGGCTGCTGAGCTCTTAGGTTTGCGTCCATGTGGTTTTAGACCTCAACACTCCAGCAAACTTGGAAATGAGTCTCGTATGTTCACAAACTATGACCCAGGAATGAGACTACGAGGGTGGGAACTGGGAACAAGAAAATTGACTGTATTTTTCTCTCAACACTAACGTTAAAGGTAGCCGCAATGAACTTTGCTTTTTTAATATTCATAATTAAACAGATGTACAGGCTGGTACAATGTAATTCAAGTTGATTAGCTTTAATGTTCATTAATGGCAATATAAGTTTTATAGAATGATCACAATGTGTTTAGAACAATGAATACCAAAATCTTATATACCGAGTAAGAATCGATAATAGGGTCATCAAATTTTATATCGAATGTCTTTAAATCTAGGATCTTAACTAACTTAAGCCGACTAGATTGCCAAGTTAGCAAATTCTGTTAACTGCCGTCTATACTGTAGTAGTTGGACTTGATGATCATCTGTGTAGCTAGTAGAGGCTTCACTTGAGAGCAATTACTTGATCGTTTGACCTCTAGCGTCATCAATTGCAATATACATATTAACAATTGAATTTTATTATCTATTTTGTGAGGAAGATAAGACTAAGAGCATGCAATTTTATTATCTATTTTGTTAGTGTTTGCATAGAATCTCAATTTCTTGTAGAAAATGTATTAACTTTCTAGTTGTATATCTTTTTGAACATCGAACCTGATGTGAGAGATACTTGAATCCAAGACCTCACACCACCAAAGATAATTTTATTCTTTTTGATATAAAATCTGTGTTGATGCAATTCGAATCCGACTGAATGAGCATATTTAGGAGAAAAGTTTTTATGTTATAATCTCATAGTTATACTTGTGGCATTGTACGTTTGATTATAATCTCGCTCTCTTTCTTTTTTACCAGATGTCTATGTGAATGACTGACAAACAATCCTTTTTGCCTAGTGCCAGTGATGCTGCCGTTCGGCTGGACTTGATCTCTAAAGTTCAGGGGATAGAACAAGCAGAAAACTATTTTAATAGCATTCCAGAAAAATTAAGGGCACTTCCCACTTATACTGCTCTTCTCAACTGCTATGCTTATGTTAGAAATGTGGAAAAAGCAGAGTCCACAATGGATAAAATCAGGGAATTGGGGTTGGCGAAATGGCCAATGCCTTACAATATTTTGCTAGGTCTTTATCATCGGACCGGAAATTATGAGAAACTTGTGAGTCTGATGCACGAAATGGAAGAGGATGGTGTTGGCTGGGACAGATTTACATATGGTATCCGTTTCACTGCATATGCAGCTGTTTCTGGTGAGGAGGGAGTTGACAATACAGTGACAAGGATGGAATCGGATACCGGTGTTGTTTTGGACTGGACAAGTTATTCTACCGCAGCAAGTGCGTATGCAAAACTCGGTCTGTTGGACAAGGCTGTGGCAATGATGAAGAAATCTGAGGGACTAGTAAGTGGTAAAAGAATCAATACAACATATGAATATCTTATCACACAGTATGCAACATATGGGAAGAAAGATGATGTTTTAAGACTTTGGCAAGTATACAAGGAGAAGAGGAAGGTTTTCAATAAGGGATACATAAGTGTCATACCATCTGTATTGAAATTCGATGACCTGGAATGTGCTGAGAGGATTTTTGAGGAGTGGGAATCCAAGAATTCACACTATGATATACGGATTCCAAACTACTTGATTGGTGCTTACTGCAGAAGAGGTCTTATGGAGAAGGCTGAAACGTTTGTGGACGGGATAATTTCTAGGGGGGGAAAGCTTGATGAGTTTTCATGGTATTATTTAGCAAACGGGTATCTTCACAGTAATCAACCTCAAAAAGCGGTTGAGAAAATGAAGGAAGCAATAGCGGTTTGTCGTAAAAGATGGAAGCCAGATAAAGAAGTTGTGGCTGCCTGTATGGAATACTTTAAACAAGAAGGTGATGTGGAGGAGGCTGGGAATTTTATAAACCTACTTGGGGACAAGAATATTATCTCAGTGGATGTACAAGATAGTTTGGTGAATAATTTTCTACACGAGGAACCCAACTTAGATGCATTGAGCGAGTTGAATGCTGATGATGCATTAGTTGGAGATGAATAGTTTGGGATTTTTTTTTTTTTTTTAAGTAAAAAAGAGCAATTTATTAATATAAGATAAGAAATAAGTGCTCCTTACAAAACTGGTACCTTATTCAAAACTAAGGCAAAAAGATTGAAGAATTAGAACCATTTCCATGATTGGATTTTAGAGATTAGAAAGTTGAAAAATTTATTCCAATAGTTTTTCAATTCAAAGTTGTTTGTCTTAAACAAATGCGGTTGTGACTAAATAAGTGTTCTTTATCACCAAGTCACATTGGCGACTATGTAAATATATATGAGTCGTTCTTTAATCTAATATCATATTGAATCAAATTATGAATTTTTGCTTCACAGTCCATAAACATCATTATTAATTGAGTAGTGTTAATCTATGCTTTAAGGGCACATGTTACAACCATATTAAAACCAAAACAGGCAGTGCGTTGATCAGTGTCATCAATTACTTTATTTCTATAAGAAGAAATAAAAAAACACAGGTCAGTTAATGCATTTATTATATTATTTCCCTTTTCTGGAAATAAAGTAGTTGTTATTCTGCGCCTTTAAGACACACGTTAATGTTACCCTTAAAAAAAGCCAAACACTGCAGTTATTTTGTTGTTTCAATAAATGCATTTTTTTACAAATGTAATTTTTATGGTTATAATATGTAACAATATCGGAGATTCAAACCACTAGACCAAAAGTTATGAATGAGCAATTGATCTTAAATTATATTTGGGACTCAAATCAGCTATCAAGAAATGATTTCTCAATTTGTGTCTAACCAACCAAATTGGGACATGTGTCTACATTTAATTATTATTTTTTTCAACTTCTTCCATAAATGTAGACACATGTCCCAATTTTATTGGTTAAACTCAAATTGGGGCATCATTTTTGGACAACTGATTTGAAGCCTTATATTTCACATTTTTTTTAATTTATTCCACATTAAACATTTTCACCTATTTATAACATTTATAACATTTTTTTTAAAGCGAAACTTTTAGAAAATCAATTTCTTGATTATTTTCTTCTTTTTTTTTTCACCAAAACCTCACACAATTTATCAATTAACACCCCTTGATTTTCTAATAGTAATAGTGTAATACTAACAAAAAAAAGGATGAAGATGGAATAAAAGAGGAAGGAAGGAGGTTTATATGTGATGAGGGTATTTTTGTAATGTTTTGATTAAGGATTGAAATAAAATTTTCCTATTTGATTATTAACGATCATAAATTTCTAGGTGGTAACTGGTAATAAACACTTTAACTGGGGGCCATTTTTAGCAATTTTCACTAAGCGTGCGTTTGGTGGACAAGATATGATTGAACTATTTTTAAGCAATGAGATTAGATTGGATAAGATTGAATTAATTATAGTGTTTCCCGTGTTTAGTGCAATATGGATTTGATTAAAAATAAGTGGAAATTGCTGGAAATAACCACATATAACATGGAACTTTTGTTTGTAACCATAAACGAAAATTTAATCGTTAATAACCACCTTTTTGAGAAATTACTTGAATACCCTCATATAAAAACCATCCTCAAAACACACACTCTCTTTTTCTCTCTTTCGTTCTCTCTCCTCTCCTCTCTCCCTCTCCCCGATCTCCCTCTCTCTCTCTCTCTCTCTCCCCAATCTCCACCGCCGAAGTCGTCGCCGTCAAAATCAGGGACTGCAAATCGTCCCCGGCGTTGTCCCTGTCAAAACCCAACCTTGACGGCGTCCTTTCTCTCTCCCAACCCTTTCTTTCTCTCTCTTGCGACAGCGTTGGTGTCCTCGCTGCTTGGCTTAGCCGACGCTGTTGCGAGAGAGAGAAAGAGAGGGTCGGGGAGGGAGAGAGGACGCCGTCGAGGTTGGGTTTTGACGGGGACGACGCCGGCGATGGAGATCGGGAGAGAGAGGGAGATCGGGGAAAGAGAAAAGAGGAGAGAGAAAGAAAGAGGGAGAGGAGAGAGAAAGAAAGAGATTTCAAGTTTGTAAATTTCAATTTAGTCAAGATTTCAAGTTTCAATATTTCAATTTAGTCGTGATTTCAAGTTTGGTTCTAGATTTTAGTAATGATTTCAAGTTTGGTTCCAAGTTAAAAAAAAAACTAATTTCAGGAGTACTCTTGTAATTTATGGACATACACTGATTTTTTTTTTAAAAAAGTGGTTATTAATGATTAAAATTTCAAAAGTGGTTACTAACGAAAGTTTAATGTTTCCCATAGTTATTTTTGATTCTCTCTCTTAAAAATAATTCAGTCATATGTTTCGGTAAGTAATGAGATTCTAGGAAAACCAATCCACAATCCGCCAGTCCATATCAACAATCTCTTCTTCTTCTCTTTCTCTTCAGACAACTCCAATCAACAATTTCCATTCACAAAATCCAACAATCAACTCCATCTGCATCCAACTTCTCATTTAACATCCACAAAATCAATCAATAAAAGCACACAACACTACTCTCAATAAAATCATTATCAAATCTACCAAAAAAACAAAACAAAAAACTCCATCAGTTTTTGGGTAGAAGTAAACCTAGAAACCAAAATCAAAATTTGGTTGTCTTCTCTGTTCTCTCTCTCTCTCTCGTATCTCTATCGACTGAACCCATCCACAAGAACAAATGTTATCTTCTCTGTTCTCTCTCGTATCTTGATCGATCGAACCCACTCACCCACAAGAACAGACCAATTGAAGAAGAAGATGGTGATTTCCGGTGAAAGGTGAAAGAAGAAGAGATGAGATTCATTTGAATCCCATCGAATTTGTTGGAATTAATTTATCCCAAGTCAATATGATAAAAAAGTCAGATGAGACTAATTTATCCCATTCCGCTGCCGAGCCAAACATAGGAAATAGACTAAAAATAGTCATTTTCCCATCCTATCCCGGCTGCCAAACGTGGCCTAATGGTATACAGGAACATGATTATGGATTTGGTAAAATAGTTTAGACATTTACACTATATTTGATTTGATGGAATTGGAGAGAAATGAAAGGAAATGATTTGGGTGGATTTCTAATATCTTGTTTGGATTGTTAAATAAGAGGGAAAAGAAAGGAAAATGAGGGAAAAGAAAGGAAAAGAAAGGAATTTAATAATTTCTTCTTGTTTCTCTCAATTGGGGTTCTCATCAAATTTGGGAGGAAATGGAAGGAAAGGAAAGGAAATGAGAAATATTTTTCAATATACCAAAAGTAACCTTATATAACATTACATATTTATTGTTCATATTGTTGAAAGAAGGATATTTTTGTAAATAGACTAAGATTTATTCATTTATTTATTTTTATTTTTCTCTTTTCCTTTCATTTCCTTTCATATCTATCCAAACGACAATCATTAAAAATATTATATTTTCCTTTCCTTTCCTCATTTCTTTCCTCATTAACTTATTATTTTCTTTCCTTTCTTTTTTATCAAACCAAACATAGTGTTAGAAACGAAACGATGCCGTATAATAATTATATCCCGTAACTGGATTTTGTAATCCCAGTTACCAAACACGCTAGTACATTCTTTCCCAAAACCCCTCCATTTTCATTTCACGAGCTAAACAAAATAAGAAAAATGGAAGAGCTGAGAGTAGACAACTGCCCCAAAAACGACGACGTCGTCGAAGACGACGACGACCGACCAATGCTGAGCTCGCAAGCTTTAGCAGCCCTACAAGAGTTCTTCGCAGAGCAAACCCAAGCCGTAGAGACTGATAGAACAGAAACAGAATCGGAGACAGTGGCCTTGGTATCAGAAGATTGGAGGCTGAGCCAGTTCTGGTACGACGCCGTAACAGCGGAGACTGTAGCCAAAGAAGTCGTCTCTCTCTGCGGCGGTGCCGACTCCGACTGTCGCGTCGCCTGTATCGCTTGTCCCACTCTCTACGCCTATTTGAAGGTTTTTTTTTATTTTTTATATATAGAATTTAAATGAATTGGTAGTTTTATATATGATTTTCTAAAAAATAAATGAAAATTCGATTGCAGAAAATGGGTCCTGATGTGTCGGCTCAACTTCTTGAATTTGACAAGCGTTTTGAGCAATATGGAACTGATTTCACGTTTTATGATTACAACCTACCAGAAGATTTGCCATTGGAGCTCAAGCATACTTTCAGAGTAATAGTTGCGGATCCTCCTTATCTGGTAATATATTATACTTTTATATATTTGTGAAACAAATACCTGATTAACTGAGTTTGTTGTATACTAGACATGTTATACTGGTTCTATCTTGATGCTGTTTTATTTACATTTTTGCCTTGTGGTTTAACTATTGGGTTCGTCTCCGAATCCATGACAATGTAGCTTGTATTTTGACATCACCTTGATGTGTAATACATCTGGATTACTTAAGTTCTTTATTATGGACATCTGTTGTACATTTTGTCATGCATTAGACAAATCAGCGGTGGATCAATGGGGTGCCGGTTTTTCTTCCTTAATTAGCAAAACATTAGAGGTTACACGCATATTTTTTGTGTTTTTAATTAGTCATAGTGACCATTATACATGGTAACATGGTATTGACCTTTTTATTGAGTCACATATGTTGAGAAACAGAGCTTTTTCAAAATGAAAGAACTCTGTTTTAGATTACAAAACTTAACATACAGCACTCACACTTGTATACACCTACTCTTTATCAGTCGTCTACCACTCAATCTACACATTCGCTCACTCCCATGCACTTTACACACACTTGCACTCAAGTGTTTGTTATTTCTTTTGCACACAGAATGAATCACTTGGCCCCTATATATAGAGACCTAGTAAGTCGGTTAGTTTGCCGACTTCGACATATCTAGATGTCTCTAACCAATTGTAAGTTGGCTGAGATTTTTACGATGCAAGAGATGCTTCTTGAATGTCCGAGAAAGTCTTGCAAAAATCTTCAGCAGCTTGAGTAGATTCAAGAATGTTCCGGAGAGAGAAAGTGTTGAATCTCAACAACATATGTTACAAAGTTGCCTAACTTCCTTGGTAGCAAGCAATGCTAGGGACAGTCACGCGAATGTGGACTATCCTAATCCCTCTAGTACAGTCACTGCTCTTATAGTGAGCCGTGTGTACGACTGTACGAGTTTGGTTTTCATTGTCCGTCACGCATTCAGTTTAAGTGAAGAACACTCGTTTATCTTCAATTTACAAAATTCCCATTTAACAAACATTTTTAAACTTTCCATCAGTACATAGTTATACCCTTGCTTTGATATCGAAGCCAAAACTGTTCTAATTTGCTTCTTTTCCTGCTCCATGGCTTCACCCCTTTTCTGATATCAAAATCATTTATCTCTCCCTGATTTCACTAATTTGGAGATTGAGAGAAATGTTAAAGAGTGGGCTGCACTTTTGTTCACAGTTGAGGACAGTCAATTTTTCAATGGTAACTTGAATTGATTTAGTGATTTATGAAGAAATTTTCATCAAAAAATCCTGCAGTCGTTAGTTCTGACAGTATTTTCTTCCTTTCAATGCTAATGAAGAGATGAAACCTCCAACTTTTCAGATTTGGAAGAGAAATGAAGAATTGAATTCTAAAACCACTTTTGTAACTACGACTATCAAGTCTAGAGTTGATAGAGTTTTTGAGTAAAAAAGAGTGGTCTTTTTCGTTTATGACATGACTTTTTCGTTTATGTCATATAAGGTCATTGGCTTTCATGATCAGGGAGTTGATGGAGCCTGTGCAAGTGACATGGCAGAAGGATATGGTAGGTAGAGAGAGAAAGAGGGGGGATTGGGAAGGCTGTTTTGTAATGTTTGATAATGGTAGATTTGAAAATAATGTAGAAGAATATCTTTAGAGTTAAAAGAAATTATCTGTAGATGTGGCAGACTTGCAGCTAATAAGGGTAGTGAGTGTCCGGGATAGCTGCTTTGTCGACTGATGCCTAGAATTTTTCCTTTTGTATATGCATCTTTGGGAGGCACCCACTTCTGGTTTCTGGGATCATGTGAATATTGCATTTAGTTCTTTTTTTTTTTTGTTTTTTTTTTGTTTTTGTTTTCAAATTACATGCTTTTTAAATGTAACTAATGATAATTGACTAATATGTATGGTGGCAGAGCAAGGAGTGTTTGGAAAAAGTTTCTCAAACAACTTCATTTCTTGCAAGACCAGGGAACTCTTACTTGCTTCTACTCACAGGTGAACATTGATACCTCATCTTCCCACATAGACATAATGCTTAGGTAGTTAGGTGGTACTCCATTTAATGAATTACTGTCATACACATTGTTTTAAATACTACATAATATGGTGGTGCTGGAGATAACTGCAGGAGGAGATTGTATAAACAAATGTGTTTGTGACAATTTGTATTTGACAATTGTAAGGATTACATGGTATTAAAGAGTGAAAAAACTACACATTGTCAATGTTTTCATTGATGATAACTATTAGTAATAGGTTTGAACAAATATCTATCAATATTTGTGAGTGATCTTATTCTGGCTCTTTATATAAATTTGATTCTGCGTGGTGCTTGCAGGTGAGGTCCAAAAGGATAGGGCTGCTGAGCTCTTAGGTTTGCGTCCATGTGGTTTTAGACCTCAACACTCCAGCAAACTTGGAAATGAGTTTCGTCTGTTCACAAACTATGACCCAGGAATGAGACTAGGAGGGTGGGAACAAGAAAATTGAGTGAATTTTTCTCTCTACACAAACTTAAAAGGTAGCTGCTATGAACTTTTCTTTTTTAATATTCATAATTGAAAATCTGTACAGGTTAGTACAATGTAATTCAAGTTGATTAGCTTTAATGTTCATTAATGTTAAAATAAGTTTTATAGAATGATCTCAATGTACAAAAATTTTATTTACAGGTAAGAATCAATAATAGTCATCAATTTTATATCAAGTGTCTTTAAATCCAGGATCTTAACTAACTTAAGCTGACTAGATTGCCAAGCTAGCAAATTCTGTTAACTACAGTTTATGTAGTAGTGGGACTTGATGATCATCTGAGTAGCTAGTACATGCTTGACTACTTGATCATCAATGACTTGATAACTTGAGAGCAAATACTTGATCATTTGACCTTTAGCGTCATCAATTGCAATAGACTTGCATTGAATCACCACATCAGCAAAGCTATAAGCAGCAGCAGAATGAGAGTCTTAATTTAAGGGAGTCTGTTATAGAATTGAATGACTATTATTATCCTTAGTATGCATATAAAGTTCTTGTATTTAATATTTATTGTTGTAAACACATTATATGCTTATTCTATAAAAATCATATTACATAGTTTCAATTCTTCTATTAATGAACATTGAATCTTATCAACTTCAACAAAATTGTAACCAAAGCAGAACATAATCAATATATATCCTTAAAAATACGGTGTTAATCTTCCAAGTAGCTCTTTAGGATAGATTTTGGTTCCAACTTAAAGTAGTTTAAAGCTGTATCTGTGCATTTATCTTCATTCTCCTTGATACTTTACTTATCGAAAAATTAGTATTATTTCCTAGGAGTGGGAGTGGAAAATTGGAGAGCCAAGAATCTCACTCTGGTTTTGGTATCTAACATTTGTGAATTATGGACCACAGATTTAATGATGAGCCTGTTTCAACTGCAACAAGGATGATGGTGAGATGGGGCCTCTTCATATTCCTTTTTTTTTTTGCAGTCAATGGAACTTTCTGGCCACACTAATTGTTGTCGATGCTTATTCTGAAAGGAAAAATGAGAAAAGCATGTTTTTACCAATTTTTCCTGTAACTTTTAGGTGTCTGTTTCCTCTTTTTATATTATTTACCTCCTTTTCACTCAAGCAAAATTTGTTTTGAAATTTTGGACGTGTAAATTATTAGTTGTGGTTGTGTGTTTTTGATTTGACACTACATTACTTAATTTTCACTTAATCTGATTATTGAAATGAAGATTTCTAATCTTCCATTCCTTTATGCTTTTTCTCAACTTTACATTTGCTTTATTTTATTTTTTAGTTTGTATATCATTCATTTTTGTGAATTTAAAATTAATTTTTTTGTAAAACTAAAATTAAAGTCTCAATCAAATCAAAACTTGTTATTAAGTTTTTGCCAGGCCAAAACTTATTATTAATGCTTGAGTAACCAAGTTGTCTAAACTTACTAAAAAGTCTCCGCCAAGCCAAGACTTTTGTGATTTGTCTCGTTAACATTTTATTATCTTAATATTCCATATATAATTATTACCGGTGTACCAGTAAACTTTAAACGCTAGTTGGGTTATGATCGGGAATTTATTTATTTTTAATTTAATTATTTTTCCTTCGTACAAAATCAATATTCAATCTTTTTTTTTTAAAAAAATTCAATATTTAAACTTTAAACAATTTAATTAGGATATAAAAATGACTTTGACGGTAAAATCGGTCAGGACGGCCGGCAGCCGGCTAAACGTGTATTTTCGAATACCGATTATTACACTACATAATAGCGGTCCGGTTTAAAATAAACCGTGCGGTTAGCCCGGTCCAAACCCGAAATGAAAATGTTTGGAAATGTCGAGAATGAGGAGCATCCTCGAAGATGCCATTGGCCACAGTAAGAATATAATGGTTGGGTTGTTTGACAAAAATATTTTCAAATGAAGTCATCCCCAAACCACTTCCAATTCTAACTTCAACAACATGAGACCCAACATTGTTTCCGAGGTAAGCTCAGATCTGAACCAGACACTTCTTCTTCTGTTTTGTTTAGCTAGGGTTTCGTAATTTGAATAATCATATCATTATTGCCTTTAAGGTCTTTTTGGTTGCTGAGAAACTGTGACAAAACTAAATAATTTGTTGTTTGTACTAGTACTACTCAACTTTGTAACATTCTAGTGTTTTTCTACTTTTCAAAAACGAAACGGTTTTCTTTCTTCCTGTTCCTCTGTTTTTTTTTTCTGTAGCGATCGAATGGATAATTAGGGTTTTTGGCTTTGTTTTTTATTTTTATTTTTTTATTTTCTTCTTATTGGAGCTCTTGAATTGAAAATAAAATTAAATAAAATGCTGGGTTTAATGAGGAATAAAGTTATTGTACTACTGCTGTTAATTTCGTGATGTTACTGTTCTTGTTAGGAAAGTTATTGTTGCAGGTTCCTATTTCTTTCTTATGGCAAAACAACAAAAAGTTGAAGTGTCTCATTTTCAAAAATGAAATTTGCCAATGTGGTAGGTAGCTAAGAACCAGTAATGGAGTGTCTTTTGAATGTATGAAGAGTACGGACCAAGGTTTTGATGTTGTCAGTTATGTTCTTTGGCTTAGTTGTTCTCAGTTTAAGTTGCTTCTTTTGTGTTCTGAAATGTTTAAGTTAATTATTAATTCATTTATCGTATATAACGATATGCAGTTTTTAGCACTAAAAGAACTGATTCCTTCACTGCACGAGCTTTCATTTTGCTCTCCTTTTTCCTTTTTTTTTTTAAATAAATAAATAAATTATCTAGCAATGCAATTTTCTCATATTAGTATTTGACAAAATGGTCATTAATGCCTCATTATAAGTAAAATTTCATTCCCATGACAATCACAATATGTTTTCCTTCTGTCAGTACAATAACTCAACAAGAATATCGATTTGGTTAGTTTGGTATTGATGTTTCGATTTAATCGTAGTTTTTTTTTTTTTTTGTTTTTTTTTTGTTTTCACTGGTCTATAGGCTGGGTTGTCTACTAGAGCGGGCCAATGGTGGGAGGGTATTCCATTCTTTACTTCGGCAGTGGTCATTGTTTGTGGGACGATTTACTTGGTCTGCCTCTTGACGGGATACGATTCCTTCTATGAAATATGCTTTTTGCCATCTGCCGTTATATCACAGTTTCAAGGTATGCTGATGAGGTCCTAATAAATCATGCTTTTATCATCATATTGTAAACTGTAGGTCTCTGTCTCTGAGATGCATATGTTGCTCTCATTTTAACTGTGATTCTGAATCACTTTAAGTATATTCTTCGTTGGGAATAATATAAGATATATATCATATGCATATACCCCATGTGTTAAAACTTGTTATCCATGGGTTTCTAACCAAGGTTTTAGGGTCCAGTGATAGTCCCCAATTTAGATCCCAGTGAAGGAAAAGGAGGAGAATTTCTAGGTATTGAAGAGAAAATTTTGGATACTTTGCTTCTTTAATCAATCATCTATTTATTTTCCCTGTAATTCTCCTTGAGGACCTTACTTTTTTACTTCCTTTCCGCTGGATTATCATGTTCTTCCAAATAATTTTTATTTTATGGTGAAATGATTATAAACTTTGACTTTGGCTCTAAGCATTGCATGGATTGATTAGCTTTTCAATTTTGAAGATTTTGGGGCTTATTTTGAGTAATGTTGGAACAGAGCTATGAATATTCAGTCTGAATTATGAATCTGAATACTTTAGCCCATGGCACAACTCTTTTACATTGCTGAGTTCGGCCAATTTGGAATAAATTATTGCCTGGTCATCTGAATAATTTACATTTTGAATTATAAATCAAATCATATCAGCTGCTTGTTTATTGGAAGTGGAAAATGATCAGACATGAGCTTTTTGAGGAATGAGGACAATAAATAGCAATGTTAATTTGATGTAATCATTTGATAGACTTGTTATGTAAATATGTAGTGCATACTTTCTAAACTAATGATCTTTGCACTGAGGCTATTCCCCTATCATGGGTCCACAGTAAACAATGTGCTGTCCAAGTGCAACATTTTCTAGATGTTAACTTATTTTCTTTTTAAAATTTTTGTAATTTTTTTTCCCTCCTTCAGAGAAATTAGGTAGAATTGCTTCACTATATGCCCTCCCTCTCCACATTTGATTTTTTTGGGGTTATAATCATTTGTTACTGGATCCTTTTGAATTTAGGGTTCTTGCTTTACGTGTAAAAGTTTATGACAGTAGTTTTTCAGTGTTCAAGGATGTGTACTATTATGAAAGAGATGTAAAGTATTCTGCATATTACTTTCAAATAAGAAGGCATCCTCCAGGATAGCTTCTTGTTAAATTTAGTCTTGGCCTTTAGATGAGTTAGGCCTACCAGACTCGCATGAATTGCATTTGGATACGGAAACTTCCATTTTTCAGCCTGCCCGGGGTATTAAGGCACTATCACTGTTATTTGTCTGGTTGGCCTGTTTGAAGCATTTCATTCCAGAGAACTTCAACATTTTTTATAACTTCTGATTACCCAAACCTGATGACAGTCCAGATTTGGAACTCGTACTAGAATTGTTTGGTATAAATTCATATATTTTAATGTAAAGGGAAGAGAAATGAACTTATTGTAAAGGGACCCATGAGGGTTTGCAGAATGGTCAATCCCTCAAGGTCTGGGGTTCGAATCCCCTCATGGGTAACTTACATGACCAAATGCCATAGTTTCCTGTTTCCCAAAGATAACAGCGTTCGGCAAGTGCCGAAGTTTCGAACTTGGGTTCGCTAAATGGGTTCAAGGGATTTCTGGGTTATCAAAAAAGGAAAATGTAAAGGGACATTTTTTTCACTTTTTTTTATGCTTTGTATTATGTTTGGGTTAATTTTCCAAAAAAATTCTTCTGAATTTGATTCCATTTTGTCTTATGGTCATTAATCCTACTCTTTTATCTTGCAGTTTACAGGATATATATCTCCATTCTTTTTCATGGTTCACTGCTACATGTTCTTTTCAACATGATGGCATTGGTTCCTTTGGGTTCTGAACTAGAGAGAATCATGGGCTCCATCCGCTTGTTATACATAATAATTTTGTTGGCTACTACCAATGCTATTTTTCACCTTGTTATTGCATCATTGGCAGCCCACAATCCTTTTCATCATTTTCAGTATCTCATGAACGAGTGTGCGATAGGCTTCTCAGGAATCATATTTTCTATGATTGTTATAGAGACAAGTTTGAGTGGAGTACAATCTAGGAGGTTTGTTTTTCTGACATCATCTCTATTGTTCTTTTTCTGCCTATTTTGGGAGTATTATATGTGCAATGTAGTGAGTACATACTCCTAAATGTCAGACACATGCACAAACCTTTTCTTTTACCACCTGGTAATCTGGTATGCATTGTAATGATTTCTTCCGTTTTTGGTCACTTTTCTGGTTCTTGAGCTGACTTGCAAATTTATTGTTTGGTTCTGCAGTATGTTCGGTCTCTTCAATGTTCCAGCTAAACTGTAAATTCGATTACTTTCTTTTGAAAATTGTGATTAACTCTATTTATCTTATTTATTATTTGTCATAGACATGGCATTTAACAGTGGAGAATATTTTCTTCAGGTATCCATGGATCTTACTGGTCCTGTTCCAGCTTCTTATGACAAATGTCTCATTACTTGGGCATCTATGTGGCATTCTGTCTGGATTTGCATGTATGTATTCCTTATCTTATTTGAAAAATACCCTTTTCTTCGCTTCTCTGTTGCCCTTGGTGCTGCTATATATGTTTTTATAATTTGAGGAAGTCACTGAAATTATTCATTTCTGTCTTTACATTTTCAGATACCTATGGCTTATTCAACTTCCTTATACCTGGAACATCCTTTTATTCTTCCATTGAGGCATCCTCTTGGCTTGTAAGTGTTTTAACGAAACTGGTTTGCAATAATGGATGGATTTTTCGTTTCCGTTACTTTATTAGATTGTTTCTGTAATTTTTGTTCTGTTAATCTTCTCACGATAAATTAAGTTGCTTTTTGGTTCAGGTAGCTGTATAATTTTTTTTTTCTTTTTTTAAGAAAACATTTTTACATTAAATATAAACCAAATCCTTCCCCACCCCGGTGTGTTAACCCAAGACCTTTTTTGCTACAACAAGATGCATTACCAGCTAAGCTAGTACTCACAATTTTGGTTTAATACTTGTCAAAGGAAGGCTCTATATAATGTGTTGCTCCCATTTGGGATCCTTGCATGCTGTGATAGACCTAACAGCACTTGGTTTTCTAGCCATAATCTCTACAATTTCAGCCACTCTTGTACACATCAGATCGGCCATTAAGATCTCCCGACAAAACTCGTATCCCGTTCTTGGTGTTGTTAGCCTAATCCTTGCTTGCTGTGATAGACCTAACAGGACTTAGTTTTCTAGCCATAATCTCTATACATTTTTCAGCCACTCTTGTACACATCAGGCGGGGGCCATTAAGATCTCCCAACAAATACTTGTATCCCGTTCTTGGTGTTAGAAAAATCCTTTCTATGTTTGACTGTATTTGGGTTGAATCCTGCATGTTATCAAGCCTTGTTGCATCTCTGCATTCTTTGTTACACTTCCGTTGTCCTTATTCTCATAGCACTTTTTTAAGAAGTAGACCTGGTTTTAGAAATCTTTTTGTGTTATCTTACATTGTGAATTTCAGTCCACTTGCACAAGACGGCCTAAGTTTATCTTATGCACTGGTGGGAATCCTTCTGGCCACATTCCTACATATTCTGGCCAGAATACAAATTCTAGGTAAACATTGAGCTCTCAGTTCTGTATACAACAGTTTTACCTTTACCCATGAAAGGTATCTAACTGGATGAGTTTTTAACAGTGGATTATTGTCTGGAAATATCTGGAGAAACCTGTCTACATGGATGCCACAGAGGGGAACTTCATCTCAGGTATTCAATTAATCAAATTTAGAGGTTTTTTCACAATTGTAAATACATTATTTAATACATTTGCTGTTACCTGGTGTTCACCCAGCCAAAGTGGTTAAGATGAGATTGTTTGGATATGATTTTGATTTTAGATAAACTTGAACCTAGTGCTTCTGCTCAATCTTTTGCACTTATTTTCCAAAGATGTAATCATCAAGTTTGATGGAGTGTATTACATCTGGTTGTGAATGACATCAAATTATGGTTCTTGAACTGTTTGTGCCTTGAAAGAAATTCCAATTTGGTTATTGAGTGTATTACACACCAAAGGACATATTAGAATACAGTGGAAAGGAATGTGTGATGGTGTTTATTCCTTGCCTTCTGTTGTTCATGTATTCCTCTAACCCTGTCTGGAATGTGTAATGTTGGTCCACTCTACTTTGTTTCTGTTCTTTGGCATCCATGTATTATGTAAATGTCGAAATCTCAAATCTTTTCTCAAAATGAGATCAAATCACTAAATTTTTTCTTCTGATAACATCCAGCCAACACAAGACAGCCGGTTCCCTGGAAGTGGAAGGACTCTTGGTTCTGGTCAACTTCCTTTAAATTCAGATTCAAACCTAGAGGCCAGACTTTTGGATAATAGCAGCCCTGACCACCCTGCACCAGCAATTGGTACAAGAGAGCAGCTATCAGATAGAAGGTATCAGAAGATCTTTTAATGCAGCCTGAAGCTAATGGATCAGTTATTAGTGTTAAGCTTAATAGTTCGTAATTTATATTAATCAGGTTCTAGGTGCGAATGGCAAATTTTATACTTTCACTCTTTACCTTAGTGTTATTCTAGTGTCGAAATCTTACCAAGCATATGTAGGTCTTGAATATATTTTTATTTCTATAAGCTGGATGAATCTTATTGGACTGTTATTTATGTTCCATTTGAAACTTTAGTCATATATCTAGCCAGAGCCAACCATTGCTGCTCAGAAGACAAAATCAAACAATAACAATAATAGTAGCAATACTGTGCTTAAAGTATTTATGCTGTGGTAGTGGTAGCACCTACTAGTTTGTTTATTTCAATGGTGATTTTTGGCCTGAATTTCATTTGTCACTTTGGAATAAACCTTTCTCCAACATGAATTCTGGTTTGTGTTTTAAAAATTTGAAAGATGAAATATACCCTGATTATCAATAATACTTCCTTGATATCTTCTTTTCAGAGTCCCTTCAGTTCTAGAAGCAATTGTTAGAATAGAGTTTTTCCATGAAGAGACCACTTTTAGTCAGTTGTGGTGCTTAGACCTGTAATAATGATTTAGTATATAACGTATAATAGTCAGCTGTGGTTTGATGCCTTCTAAAACGCTGTGTGCATTCCTTTCAGGCAGCCAGCAGTGGATAATGCAGTTGCAGCTTCCAGAGGCCCTGCTACCCATCAGGTTTCCTTTCTTCAGTTTGGAAGTTGGATTTTCCTTTTTCTTTTGTTGTGATCCCTCTAGTTTACACTCTTTTGTTTTTTTGTCCACTTCTGGTCTCAATTGCTTCTGATGCAGAAATCCAACAACTTGTTTCTATGGGTTTTGAAAAGGTAAAGATAAGCACATTCTATATATGCATATGTTTCATTAATCATTAGATGACTTTAGTCTCTCGCCCTTTAACTTTAGTACCTTGGGGGAGCTCAGTGGATTAATTGTTCCTTAATAAAATACGTTCCACGTATAGTAAATTTGAGAAAGAATTATGAAGTCATGTGATATATTGAGAAAATGAAGTATCGGATGATAACACCTTAAAGCTTTTTTTTTTTTTGTTCCAGACACAGGTAGAAGTTGCTCTAGCGGCTGCTGATGGGGATCTTAATGTAGCAGTGGAAATTCTCATGAGCCAGCAGGTGTGTAATTGAGAGTTATCATTGTCCAAGCATCATGTATATCACCCTTTGTTCTAACCTATTCCGTTTATGCAGGTGTAATTTGTAAAGCAATCTCATCCATCTCAATTAAAATTCTTCTCCAATTACATTTCAATCTGCCCGGTTTTGTCTACCCCTGCAGTGTCTGTATGAAGTCTGGTATTGAGGGTACTGTATAGTTGCTCTGACATGAATAGGATTTAGGCAAGAGACCAAGCAAAGGAATATTTGTGGACAGCAACATTTATACTAACTTCTGTTCAAAGGAAAGATACAAATGTTTTGACCTCAGGAACCTTGGATCGCAATTAAAAAAAGTGTCATCTTTGTTTTCTGGAGGAATCTAGCTCTTTTAGCATGATGTTGTGCTTGATACTTCCGATATTGGTTTCCAGAAAGTTGATTATGATTGTACTTTTTAAGCAATTGAAAGAGCTTACCATTGCATAAGTAGTCAGTGCTGCAGACTTTAGGAGATTTCGAAATTGTTCTCTATAAAAATTAAAAATCTCTGGAGTCGATTAGCAAATGTGATAACTAATTGGAATCAAAGTGTGGAATGAGTAAAATGATTGAAAAGCATAATAATTGTTGTATAAAGTCAGTATCCATGCTGAACTACTAATTACATTGCAATTGCTTATGTATGAGCTGATTCTCTGATTTGCTTAAATGATATACTAGAAAGTAGAAACTGTGCAAGGATTAGACCCTAATTGTGCTACAGCCTACAGCACATATTTTGTAAGATGGGACAGGAATCAATCATTGCTAAGTGAAGTGTTAATATAAATCTTATATCGGGCAGATATAGATTGGATTATGAGAAAAGTATCCAATGCCTCCTAAAAAGCTAATTGTTTGGATTAGTTGCACATTTCCTGCTCATGTCAAACCGACTTAATAAGTTAGAAGCTTGTATGAGTTTTAATCTCACCAAAATAATGAAACCGATCAAAATACCCTTAACTTAAAAGATCAAAGACTTAAGTCAACAATTTTTGTGTCCGTGTATAAGGGGTATATTTATCACAAACACATTTTTAGTGCTATTAAAACTCAAGTAGATGCTAATTAACTACACAACATGCACCAATAGATGCTATAAATTACAAGAGGCCTCTTTTATCAGAGGAGGTCACAGTTCCCACCTTGAAGTTTCTCACTACGAGAGGATTTCAACTACATCTGCTTGAAGTTTCAGAAGCTTATGGATGCATGAACAGTTATTGTAATCTACACATCACTGATGTTATAACTGTTGAAGACACCTATGCTTCCCCTTTCACATGGTACATTAAGTTCTTAATGTAACGACTCCCAAAGAAGTATATGATGTCGGAAGAGAAATCTGTTGATCTTCTACTGCACATGTTGTAGGTGTCATCAAAACCTGATCACTGGCTTGATTTCCACTTGAGCTTTAGAAAGGTTATAAGGTTTAGGCTTAGACTCTTACTAGTTTTCTGGTTTCATTATGACTTCTTTCTGCGGTTGATATATAATCAGCTCTCTGCCATACTGCAAACAAATAACCGCTTTTAGTTTTCATCTTACAAGGACTAAGGAACACTTCTGTGTGTGTGTGTGTAAAATTAGACCGTGGGTATCAGTTGAATCAACCTAAACGAGTACTGCATCTTCGCGAGTAATGACCTTCTTTTCCACATTTATAGCATACAATAGAGGATTCTGTGTCCCAAGGGACTCTACACGAGTTTATGCATTCCTGTACATCATAGGCTTGATAAGATGGGTGATGTAGTTATGCAATCAACTGGTTATAGGAATCATAAAGGCTTTACTGTAAACAAACAGAAAATAGGACTTACAGAACCCATATGGCCAGACTCCCCACAGTTGTAACAGGAAACTTGTTTTTGACCCTTATTTGGAAAGTAGACACAACATAGATGACCAAAATTCTTGCACACGTAACACTGAATTGCCTGCCCATAAGAGAAGAATTATTGCTAAATAGCAAGCAAGAACCACTTTGATTTGGGTAAATATAATTCAATTGTAAGTACATGTCAACTTTTTATCCCAACTTTTGTATTCCAACAGAGGTGGAAATCAAATTATATTAACAAGTAGTCATTGAAATAATGTCATAATTAACATGTATTCATGTGTCATTACAATGCAATTGTTAACTTAGTTTGATATGAAGCATGCTTAATGAATTTTTAAAAAAATTACTAGGAGAAAGACTTGTAAAAGTGAATTTAAAATATAGAAATACCTTGAGATCATCAGCGGGGTAATCGACCCTACATGAAAACATATCATGTCCTGGATCCCCACATCTTAAGCAAATATTAGAACTCAAATTGTTTCCCAGGTGGTTTCTTCCTTCGTCAACAAAGCAATCCTTGCTCTATTGAAATGTATATCAAAGAGGCATTCCAATGAGTAATAAGTTATCAAATTTTTTGTAACAATCCATATTTATTGATCCCGTAAGATATCAATGAAGAAAACTCTAAGAAATAAACAATATAATACATTATGAAAACTTGCTAAACCATATATAAACTTATTATTTTTTTCAAATAGTCAATTAAGGAGTTTATATCATTATTTCTGTAACAGTTTTAATATTTTTGTGGACATCGTCGCAATTTCAGACATTTATAGCTTGGAAATGTATGGACACTAAATTAGCAGTTTAGCACTCACCCCCTTGCTATTGGCAGTTTCTATATAAAACCTATGAAATTCGGTTAGCCGACTGGCAAATCTTTGAGCATCTAAAATCCACCTACACTAGGATATTACAGTTTGTTATTGATAATATGTGATGAGTCCCCTCTAGTCTCTAGAACAATGTTTACAGGTTCCGAGTGACAAATAAAAAGACTGGCCACTTCATTTGTGCCAAGACTAAGCTTCACATCTTCATAAAGGTAGATCTTGACAGTGAAATAGACCACATTCTCACTATTCATTTGGTAAAGTTAAGAAATTACATGTTCCAGAGAATTTATTGACTGCTAGCAGGCAGGAGCACACACAGTTGGAAATAATGTGCACCCTGATTAAGAGCAAACTGGTAGTCAAACAAAAAGGATTATAGAAATGCTATAAACCTGTCTACAGTACTTCCAAATATGATCAAAACTACCACAAATGAAGCATGGCTTATGCTGCTTTTGTACTTTGCAGCTTGCTGCTGTATGATTTTCTTTTCCACAATTTGAGCATGAAACCCTGTCACAATTGGGAGGATCAAAATATCTTGGTTTCCGCTGAAAAAGAAACGAAGACAATGTAAGAGATAACAAAGAAAGGTAAAAGATTTTTAATCAGACATAAAAATGCAAAATGTTTCAACAAGTACTTCAAATATTGACACTTTAACTCACAAGAAGCCTTCGGAGTACAACATTATCTTTAATATTATTTTCTTCCTTAGCATCATCGTCAACCTAAATCCACAGAAAACCCGATTGTCATTTGAAGCAACAGAATAGCAATGTCTCATCATGTCTTATTGAAGTAAAGTGGCATATCTTACTTCAAATAGAAAGCATTTAATTGTAAATTATGATATACACAAAGGCTCACTGATATAATTAAAATTATCTACGGTAAGAAAGAACAACACATGATAAACAAAAATGAATAGGAAATAGCAAAGGAAACAAATTCTCGTAATAGTCTTCCCCTAACCGCATTTATTTTTTTTCTTTCCCATTTTCAGAGAATTAGAATTAAAATTCCTTCCAAGAATGACATTGATGATAAAAGGTTTTGAAGATAGCATCCCAGAATCTTTGTAGCGCTGTATATAAAAGGGAGCAAAAGCCTTTGTGTGCGTGTGTTTTTTTTTCTTCCAATTTCAAACATGTCAGTTTTCACATATATCAGTTCTTATACAACAACACAGTATTGAAGAAGAATTAAGCACCTTACACAAGAGTAAGTACGAAATGACAAATATATCAACAAATATACCATATCTTTTTCGGTGATTTTTACCTTCTTTCTCCTCTTCTTCTTCTTCTCCATTACAACAGTTTCTGCTGGCAATGTATCCTCAACACCTCTCTGTAAGCTTACATCAGAAATTGTTGCATCATCCTCTGGAGATGACAAACACCTATCAATCACTTCTATACAATTTACCACGTCACCAGCTCCTACTACCATTGTGGTTTCCACAGCTTTTACCACATCACCAGCTCCTACTACCATTGTGGTTTCCACAGCTTTAACAGTGTCTGCATCCTCCTTTTCCTTAGCAGCATCAATCTAAAGCACACCAAACATATAAATTTTATTCATTAATGATAATAGTGACCAGTATGATAATATTAATTTGTCATCTTCTTAACGGTTGTAATGATATTCCTTTCCATCTTGTAGCAAAAACAAAACCAACCAAGAAAGAAAAACATCAACCTCCACTAGAAATATTAGACTATCCATCAGAACACGTAATTATCTGTTAATACAGTGGGATTTTTTGCAGTAAATGAATTTAGAAGCATAAATAAACAGTAAAACTCACTACAGGATTTTGGGGCACATCAAATTCTGATATTTGAACTGATTCTGCATTTGATACTTCAACTATTTGAACCGCTTCAACTATTTCAGCTGCTTCATCTTTGCCTAGTTGTCCTTTCTCCTTTGCTGCTTGTTCCTAAAACCACTAAATAGTCAAAACAGAGCTTAGGTAGCAACATATATCTAATATGGAGCTAAGCTTGATTAAAATCAATCAAAAGAAACATACAAGGCCAAATTAATTGTCAAGTTAAATCAACAAAAACATTGATCCAATAGTTCGACACTCAGCTTATAGAAGTATATCTCTCCATAAGAACTTTCCTTTCTTTAGCTCACTCTTTTCCCAAAAACTAAACGGAAAAAGGAAAAGAAAAACAATTAAAGAGAAAAGAGAAACAAACCCACGTACTGTGACCTCCTCTTGAGCACAATACACAACATTTCTCTTCTTTTTACTTCTCTTCTTCTTGCTGCTTCTCGTCTTTCTCCACATAAAAACCTCTGCCTCTGTCATATCTTTCAATTTGTCGAAGCTAATCGAGTCAGAAATCTCCCTAAACTCATCAAGCTTAAACCTTTTAGTTCCCTCACATTCTCTTCTTTTCTCTTTGCTTCCATTTCCCTCTTCTTTCTCTTCACTTCTTGTTGTCAAGATAACGGGGGGATCCATCATAATGTCATTACGTAATTGACTTGCCTCAATATTTCCCTTATTCTTTCTCCTCAAGAAAGCCTCTGCCTCTATCCTGGCTTTGAGGTTTGGGGAGCCACTCAGATTTGAAATCTTTTCATAATCATCAAGGTTGTATCTAGTTCTTCTGCTAAGTCTTCTTTTTTTTGCTTTGGTTCTATTTCCTTCTTCTTCCTCTTCATTGTCTGTTGTCAAGATAACTTGTGGATACATTTTAAGTTCATTATGTAGTTGACTTGCCTTTCTCTTATTATTTCTCCTCATGGAAGCCTCAGCCTCTATCAAGCTTAAATCTGAAATCTTTTCATACTCGTCAAGCTTGGGTCTGGTTCTTCTGTTACGTTCACTTCCATTTTCTTCTTCTTCACTGCTTGTTATCAACACAATTGGATTTTCCTTTTCCTTTGCAATGTCAGTCTAAAGCACAGCAGACACATAAAATTATATATTAATGATATCAGTGACTAGTATGATAATATTTAATTTGTTATTTTCTCAATAATTGTAATGATATCATTTCAATTTTCTAGCTAATAGAAAATAGAAAAAACACAAACAAGAAACAAAACAATTACCATAACCAGAAACAACACTGACTATATCCATCAAAACCGCAAACTATTATTCTGAAAGAGTAAGAGATTCAATGCAGAAGTGGTCAGCCATTGAAAATGCATTTAGAAAGCATAACTAAACAGTTCAACACATAAAATAATTTCGGGGGTCATCAATTTCAGATATTTGAACTGCATTTGATATTTAAAATATATATATATATATATATATATATATATATTTGATCACTTCATCTTGGCCTAGTTACAATTTCTCCTTTGTGGCCTTTATAATATAACAGATTGAATATGAATTGAAGCTCAAGAAAGAGGCAAAAAAGAAGTATGAAAAAGCTTATAAGCAAACAAAAGAAACAAGAGAGTTAAAATTCAATAGTTTTCCTTGCTTATAGCTCATTATTTTCCGAGGAACCAAACAGAAAAACAATTAAATACCTCTTGAAAACAGAAGTCAACATCTGGCTTGTTTTCGACTCTCTTATTGTTTCTGCTCCTCAGCAAAGCCTCGGCCTCCATCATAGCTCTCAAGTTGTTGAATCCAATCAGATCAGAAATCTCTCTGTACTCATTAACCTTAGACCTCGTCGTAGTAGTGGTAGGAGTTCCATTTCCTACTCCCGCTTCTTCTTCCGCTTCACTGTTTCTTCTTCTCTTCTTCTTCTTCTTCTTCTTTCTCATCATGAAAGCCTCTGCCTCTACCATGGCTCTGAAATTCGGGAAGCCACTCAGATCCGAAATGATTTTGCGCTCGCTTTCTCTCGTTCCATTTCCTCCTTCTTCTTCTTCTTCTTCATCGCTGCTTGATACGATGACGATGATCGGATTCTCCATCTTCACTTGGCAATAATGCAGTTCGTTCACTTGCTCATTTTCATTTTCTCTCTTAGAGTCGTATTTTCGCCGGAAAATACACAAGTCGAATATCCAGGTGTGCGGTAGCCAGTCTCTGACCTTATCATCTCCCATGCAGAAATGGCTTCGATACTCGTATTTAAAACAAATTTCGTTTTAATTACATGTCTAATTTTATTTTTTAATTTTTTTTATTTCTTTTTAAATATAAATAAAAATTTAATATCAATTTTAAATATTTCCTGAATCAATCTAGAAACGATTGTACAACAGAAAGTATAAAAGTAAACAATTATATTGAATGTCTAATATTTTTTTATCACGTCAGCTGAGATTGAGTATAGTATTGGAAACACAATTATTAACAGAACATCTTTTTATTCTAAGTGGTATTTTTTTTTCCACAAATCACTTTTGTATCGAAGATGCTATCAGTAATAGACATCGAAATATACATGATATTATCGAAAATGTAGTGTACAAGTATTTCCCTACATTTCCCTAAAATATCGGATATATCCATGTAAAGATAATTATCGGATGAAGTTGAAAATGACATTTCAATCATCAAATAAGCCTATTTATCTTGATTTATCCGTTCGTATCGTTGTGGGGCCGGTGGTACGGGTCGGGGTTTCTTATCTGTCATACTCTGTATCTAATATATAGACCGGTAGGGTACATACCAGACGTGTGTCACGCAGTTGAAGGATGACGGACGGATTTATATCCGTTCAAAGTTCGGGATCCTCGTTACCAAAAAAAAAAAGAAGTTTGGGATCTAGTGAATATGGCTATGGATATTTTGGGATTCCAAATATTCTCCTATTTTTGGACACCCGACAGAAATCAACAAACTTATATGTTACATGTTTCAAATTCTATATAATGGTATTAATATTTTATGAATCAAAATGGTGAACACATTATATGGTTGAACCACCTATGTCTTCCTTTGGATACAAACATTTATTGAGAAATTTACATTTATGTACTGCTTGTATGTACATTATATTCATATTTATACCATATAGTTAGATATTATGTGTTTATTTTTTGGTTAGATTATTTAACTTTTCTTAAAGTTTTATTAAAAATTTCTATATTTGTTACAAAATTTTTGTACTTACTGTTAATTTCGGTCAACATTTTAACAAATTGCAGTATCAATATTTCTGCTGATATTGATATTTTAATATTTTGATTAATTTCATTTTTAATGTTTTAAACACCGCAGAACGAGCCTGGTCAATGTTAAACTGTAACATCATTTCATTCATATCTTATACCATTTATATCTAACATCAGCACCCAACATATATAAATTTCATTATGGTCTTAAATTTTATTTTTTACATTTTTTAATATTTTATTATTTAAAAATTATCATATCAATTTTTATTGCATTACAAAAAAAAAAATTAAATCATTAAAGATCATATTAACTGACAGATAAACATAATGACTATTTTACCTTCTCCAGTTAAGTGTTAATGGCATCTCACTAACGATAAACGATGTTCATGCAATTACATCAAATATTTAAGGATGTACATGCAATTCACCGTTTAATAAATATAGTGATTACATTAATATTTGTGAAGAACTGAAACTCTAATCAATTTTAACAGATTTTGATGTGGTTTTTTTTTAATGAATAATAACAATACTAATATATATTTCAAAAAAAAAATAGCACTAAAACAATTTTAAAAATAAAATAAAATTTGAAACCAATCAGGTTAGGATCTATCTATATATGAAGCCAAGTATAGGGTGCATGGGGATCTCTCCACACATTGTAATTTTAAAGACGACAATCAAAGGTGAGCTATGAGTGGATATGAAAACTAATTTTTTATACACACAATCGGTTATGAGATTTTTGAGGCTTGAGGCGAATTGCATATAAAAATTAAAAATAGGGGCCGGACTAGAGGTGTCCACGGTTTGGTTAAACCGGCGGTTAAAAATCGAAACTGATATTGAAAAACCGGAACCGAAACCGAAACCGAAACCGAAACCGGCGGTTACAAATCCGGTTGGAAACCGGTTGAAGCCGGTTCGGTTTCGGTTTAGCCTTTGGAAAAACCGCCCAAAAACCGTCCAAAACCGCCCAAAACCGTCCAAAACCGCCAAACCGCCGGTTAGAAAACCGAACCAAAACCGAAATTTTTCGGTTCGGTTTCGGTTCGCCCTCTCCACGGAACCGGAACCGCCGGTTTCGAACCGAAACCGGCCCGAATCGGAACCGTGAACGGGTCTAGGCCGGACCCTTCATGTATGCTTATTTGATTTTTTTTTTTTTTTCACGAGTAAGTACTTAAAAATTAATATCTCAAAATCATGGTTGTATAACAATTAACAACAAAATAGCAAATATGTGGGTTTTATTTTAATTTGGTTATTTTAATTATTTATTTACTTATTTAGTTTTTTTTTTTTTGAAATATTACAATAATTTTGGGTTTAAAAAGAGAGTGAGACTCTAAACCACAATATCATGATCTAGGTGTGAGAGGCATATCATTAAACCAGGTATAACCGTATTTTGGTATTTATCTTATGGAATCGATGAATATGCCAGCCATTTTAAATTAAACTAATCAATTTTATTTTTTATATTAATTGAACCTAATATAATATATAAAGCTAGATATTTGGAATCTCTAGACGGTTGACTCACCGGCACCCTCCGGGCCGGCCCAGATTATATGTAACTTGCATTTCGTGAAGTACAATGAAAAAATATACGGCCATTGGCTTCCTCTTTTATGTATTGTCATGTTACTATTAACATTGTTAGTCGGGCGGAGGAAACTGTAATTTGTCCCCGGTTTGTTTATGATTATCGGACAGTTACTTCAAGAGAGATAACATTTCTTGTTAATTATCATTATCTATATATATATATATATATATATATATATAAATAAATCTTCAATGTCCAAATTAGCTTTAATTAAGAGGAGAGTTGCAGAGCTACCTACGCATGCATGGCTCCTAATAAATTTCTCTTCTTTATAATTGCTTTATTATTGTCCCTTGAAATTCACTCCATCTATGGCGTTACAGACTCTAGAGATGGTAATTATTATCTTATTCTTCTTCAATGTTATTGTTATGTATGGAGAAATTTGATGTCAAACTCCAATAATAAAAGCTTTATATGTTTAAGTACTTTTCTGATAACATTGTAAAGAGAGGATATGAAGAAATAATTCACATTTTAATTTGCATATGCACATGATTGAACTGTTCTTGGAAATGGTTGAGGACTGAGGAGTACTCTTGAGTGTTTGCAGCTGCGGCTCTCCAATCTCTGAAGGATTCATGGCGAAATACGCCACCAAGCTGGGCAAAATCAAACGATCCCTGTCAGGATTGGGAAGGTGTTAAATGTAATAATGCAAGGGTGACGGCTTTGTGAGTATTATTTACATATGTTTTCACAAAACTGATTAGTTCTACAATTTCGATATTGTCAGGTTCCTGTCTTTGATTAAATACCGTCTTCGATTACCATTCATGGCTTGCATATATATTATGTTTTCAGGGAATTATCAAACAGGGGTCTTGAAGGGATATTAAGTGGAAATATTGGAGGGCTAACAGAGTTGATAGCCTTGTAAGTACCCCTTATTATTGAGTTCCCAGCAGACTTTAGATTGTTTTACGATTTACGAGCACCCAGATGAATTATTATATATATGCAGACATGAAAATCATCTCTGTGTTGTTTTGTTAATTCAAGTTTATGAATTTATATCACCACAGGGACTTTTCTTTTAATAAAGGCCTTACCGGTTCCTTGTCTCCGCGCTTAGGGGATCTGCAAAAGCTCAATGTCCTGTAAGATCCTAACCAGTCTTATGAGCTTATTTATGTGCGTTGCATACTGCTAAACTGACAACTTTTAACATTTTTTCTTCTATTTCTTCTTTCAGAATTTTAGCAGGCTGTAGTTTCACTGGTAATATTCCGGATGAACTGGGAAACTTGGCGGATCTATCTTTCTTGTAAGAATTGCTGTGATTATAACAGTAACAGATAATTCAATGAGGGATATATTATATTTGTTCACTATGTTGAAAACTTCCTTCATTTTCAGGGCTCTGAACTCAAACAACTTCAGTGGTAGAATTCCTCCTTCTTTGGGTAAACTATCAAAATTGTATTGGTTGGACTTGGCAGACAATCAGTTGACAGGATCTATCCCAGTTTCAACATCAACCTCCCCAGGATTGGATCTCCTTAAAAATGCTAAACACTTGTGAGTACTTTTTGTTACCAGTCCATCTTCAAAGTGAAAATAAGGAACCTGTGGCTTTTGATGAGTTAATTAAGCTTATATATACCAAACTGACAGAAAAATAAGTTTAGTTTTTATGAATATGCAGCCATTTCAATAAGAACCAGCTTTCAGGTACCATTTCGCCCCAACTTTTCAGCTACGATATGGAACTGATACATGTGTAAGTTGATATCCACCCACCCTTTAGTAGTTTAGTTATTATTATTAATATTTCATTTTCCAATTGTTATTAGTTTTTCAATGTCAGATTGTTTGATGGAAATCAACTTACTGGTACTATACCGGACTCATTAGGAACCGTTCAGACTCTTGAAGTTCTGTGAGTAAAAACTCCTACAGTTCATCTTCCTATTTTTCTTTTTACATTTTTGTTCTCAAATTCATCAAATTGAACACTTTGTCAATCTGCAACAGTCGGCTTGATAGAAATGATTTGTCAGAAGAGGTGCCATCAAATCTCAATAATCTTACCAACATCAATGAACTGTGAGTTGGTGTTTTTTTTTTCTTTAATCATATTTGTTGCTGTTTTAGTATGATCATATTAATGGTTAATAAAATATCTTTCGCTTGTGATAATGTTTTGCTTCAGGAATTTAGCTCACAACAATTTCACAGGCTCTATTCCAGACTTGAGTCAACTGACTTCCCTCAATTATGTGTGAGTCTAAACAAGGAACTAAACATTCTTTTTCTCTTCATTTAACAAAACCTTTTCTTTTCTTTTCTTTGATAGTAGTGAAGGACTCTGATCAATGATTTTTTATTTTTGCTCTACAGGGATCTTAGCAACAATTCATTTGACCCATCAGAGGCACCAATTTGGTTCTCAACTTTACCATCACTCACCACTTTGTAGGTCTTTTTATCTGTCACACATTAAAAATTTGAAAGAAGCCTCAAAATGTTGTTGAATTGCCTTCTTAGCTTCATATTTGTAAGATGTCCAGGGTTATGGAATTTGGATCACTTGAGGGACATGTTCCGGAAAAACTCTTCAGCTTCTCACAGATACAGCAAGTGTGAGTTCTTGATAAAACAAAGAAGACCATTAAAAGTTACAATGGTATAATTCTCAATTCATTTCTTTTGAATTGTTTACAGGAAACTAAGGAACAATATGTTCAATGGCTCATTAAGCTTTGGACACAGCTTCGGTTCACAATTACAGCTTGTTGATTTGGAGAACAACCAAATTACTTCTACAACATTGAATTCTTCATATACAAACACATTAATGTGAGACAATTTATCAACCTTAATCTTCATTATAAATGAAGCTATGTATGTTCCCTTCACCATTCTTATTTGTCTGTTAATGTTATGATGCACTTCAGACTTACTGGAAACCCGGTGTGCAAAGCTCTCCCAAATACTAATTACTGCCAACCTCAGCCACAGTCTACAAAGCCCTATTCTACCAGCCTGGCTCAATGTGGAGGTAAATCATGTCCCGCGGATCAGAAGCTGAGTCCACAGAATTGCGAATGCGCCTATCCATACGAAGGGACAATGTATTTCAGGGCACCCTCCTTCAGGGATTTGTCCAATGTCAGCTTTATTTCATTCACTTGAGATGAGTCTATGGGTGCAATTGAACCTCACTCCTGGTTCAGTTTATCTTCAGAATCTCTTCTTCAATACTGATGACTACATTCAGATGCAGCTGGCACTGTTTCCATCTCCTAGAAAAAATTTCAATGAGTCAGAAGTTGAGAGGATTGGGTTGGAATTGAGAAACCAAACCTACAAGCCTCCTAAGGAGTTTGGTCCTTACTATTTCATTGCTTCTCCTTATGTTTTTCATTAGGAGGAAGAGCAACACAAGAGAAATAACATTTACTTGATAACTTCATCAAAAAGCATGTAATTGTTTTGTAAGACCTTGGGATTCTATGCAATAATGGTCGGCTATTTCTGATAATTGAAGTGATTCTGCATTTGATATTGAGATAATTTTGACCGCTTGCCTGACTGCTGTTTCTGCTTTTCTAGCAGAAACAGTTTCAATATGTCTGTTGTATGCGTCCAATCCAAAATCATACACTATGATATGAATAATTAATCACATGGTAAATGCATATTACATAGCACAATATAAGTTAGACGTATACGCCAGACATACCAAAGCATTTCTCTTCTATTTTCCCCATTTGACTCCTTTTGGTCAATGCTAGACATTCCACCTTGATCATAAGCCGGAACTAATGATGTGGTTATTTGACTTAGATGACATGTGACAAGCGAATTAAATCATTATTAATTAATGTATATCAATTTATCAATCGACACATCATTAGTTGAAAATTGAGATCAAAATGGGATACAAAGATGAGGTGTGTAATGACACGACATGATATTTACGGTTTTCGGTTAAATGCTTATATTTTATTCAATTCAAGTCACTAACAGATCAACACATTAAACATGTTAAGTAAAGAGTCGTGTTTGAGTTGAATTTATAATTTATTATTATATAGAGATAAATAACTATATTTACATTTAAATTGCTTATAAAAAATACGATTAAAATTTCTTATTTCAATCAAAATTCTAAATTTTAAACTTTTAAATTATTTTCATAGTTTAATTAGAATTTTGAGTTTTACTAGAAACCCTGACTATTTAAAATTATTATAATAAATAAACCCTAAATATTTTATTTGTAAATAGATTAATGTAATTGTGATTTATCACATGTCATAATTGACATATGATTTATAAATTAACGTGTTAAACAAGTTTTATCGGACATTCCGTTTATTTAATGGGTCATGTTTGAGTTTCCATTTATAATATGATAAACTTAATTTATCATGTTTGGGTTGAATAAAAAATTAGAGTGACATATTTACACCCTTTAACAACCGTATGTACACCTCAAATTAATATGTTTTTAAAAATCCAATAATATCTTGAGTAAAATTACTAAGAGGACTAATTGTTGTTAGTACATCTACCAATAATTATTAATTAGTTTTCTATTTTAATATTTTGTAATTTTTTTTCCTAGTAATGGTTTGATACTAACATATATCATAAAAACTCTTTCTATTTTAATAAACCCTAGATTCTCTTTTAAATATATTTTAAGGAAATACAAATTGATTACTAATAAGTATGGAAAATGAATCAAAATCATGAGACAAATTTGGTTATGAAAAAGTAAAATTTTAAATTAATTTTTATTATAAGAACAAAATCATTATGTTTATAATTATTTATATTTTTTTATTTCTTTCAAACAAGCTTTAGACTTTTTTTCATTTATCAATATTATATGTTCTTTATTGTCAAAAAAAAAATATTAGATGTTTTTCAATTTCATTATCACATTTTTTATTGAAATATCATGTAGCACTTATCTATTTCCACATCAATTAGAATATAAAACAAATCTTGCATTCCTACAACTCTCTCAAATAAAAAGTGGTTCTCCAATAAAAAAAATCTCTAAATGGATTTTTAACGAAAAATGGAGTTTGATTTTGAAAAAATCAAGAAGAGAAAAGAAGTAGGGAGAAAAAGAATAGTAAGAGAATTAAATGTAATTTGAAATAATAATAATAAAGTTGATTAAATAACATAATAATAGTTATAAGGGGTGTGTATTTATAAAAATACAGTACAACATCACTAAATAAAGAAATGATATTTTTGGTATTAAATGATATTTATTTATAAATTAAATATTTTTTTAAAAATTTTGATTAATATAATTACAAAATGGGTGTCATTATCGCCACTAAACATAACAAATTAATGGGTTTGTGATCGAGTTGATGCAAACAAAACATGATAATTCATATTGCCACCTCTGGTCAAAAAGAAAAGCCAAGGTTGCAACTTTGTATAAAAGGGTGCAACACATATATTATAATTTATAAATGCCTACCCCACCCCTACCTCTACCCCTTTCAGAACTGGATCATCTTTGCTTTTCACCTTCAGTATTTGTTAATAATACAGATAGATATATTATGATGTAGCATCTACTTGTATTGTCTCGTACCCGTTATAGCAAGCACATCATAAAAATTCTTCATGATTGTTTACTAAAATATGCTAATTTGTCTAAGTAACGATTAAATTAAATTAATATGGTCCAGCCATTAAAAAAAAAAAAAAAATCCGAACAATTTTCAATGGCCGTCTTAAAAGGTCCTCTCTCCAAAATGAAACAGAGGACCATTTATGCTTTGTTTCGTAAGATGGAGAGATAGAGGTAGGGAGAGGGTTGGAGGGAAAGAGATGGAAGGAGAGCTCCGATCAATGGGCGGGTGAGAGAGGGGAAGAATAATCGGAGGGAAATTCCAATAATGCCTTCCAATTTTTCATTATCCTCTAATTTTTATAAGGGTAATATAATAAATTTATAAATTATATACAAATTCATCGGTTCAATCTTTTCAATACCAAACAACATGAATGATATATGTTATCTTCTACATCCCTCGTATTCTCTCTCCCTCTTAATTCATCCATCTCTCTTACCAAACGTAGCATCCGTCCTGCACTGCGGTCAATTAGTCTTTCGGAGTTTGAATATTGACAACTTGATCCAGAGAGAGAGAGAGAGAGATGATCTGATCTGGGTCAGAGAAGAAACAGTGAACCAACAGCTTTATGTCTCTCAAAGAATCCATTTAAATAACTTACTGTTCAGAAACTACAATGACAAAAAACAAAAACCACAAGAATATTCTTGTAGCTGGATCACCATCTTGCATTTGTCCACAGCTTCTCCCAGCCAGCGTCCCCATCCCAATTCCCAACTGATCTTTTTTTTAATATAATTTTTAATTATCTTAATAATGTTAAGTAAAATAGGACCTGGACAAGGGATCGTAGCTAAAGATTCAAGATTGGGGGTCATTATATAAAAACAAAAACAAAAAATTTAAAGGGACCAAAATAAAAACTGTCTAAAATGTGGAACTACCTCCGCCCCGCACAGACAAGATGAGATTAGTTTTCGTAAGCCCCTCATATTTACATCTAAAAGTTTCGGTAGTAGCCCTCCCATGATCTTGAAATATTAGGAAAAAAAAAATTAAAGTAAAGTGGGACCCATATACAACTACTATCCAACTATCTGACATTGAATTTGCTTAGTGGGAAAATTATAATAATGAAGTGAGGAAGAAAGTGTGTATAAATATAGGCATTCTTGAAACACACTCAGTATATATGATTGGGCCATCCAAAAGATACAAAGCCGTTTGCTTGCTTAGTTTATTAGTCATCATTGTTTGGCAGGCGGAGGAAACAGGAAAATATGTGCCATTTGTTTAATGTTTGTTTGACAAAGACCTATGGTTGTGCAAACATGTTCTAAAAAAAAAGGAACCTACCCCCCTATAGCATTACTAGAGACAATGAGAAAGGAAGAATTATGGATTATGTGAACAAAAAGCTATGATGATGGCATTGGCTAGTTAGTGGGGAGAGGAGATAATGGCTTTAGATTGACTTTCAAGACAAGGAAAATCAAGTAAAAAGAAGCCAAAGAGGAAGAAAACTAACCCCTGTTGATATTTCTTCATGGTGGTGTTGGTGGTAGTGAGGTGATCTTTAATATTCAAATTGGCATGAGAGAATCTGAAGCAGGCTGCATGGCGCCTAATATCAGATTGCTGCTCACCTTCATTGCTCTCTTTAGCTTCCAAGTTCACTTCATTTATGGCATTACAGACCCTCGTGACGGTAATGTTACATAGCTTGTCAGCAATATCTAGCAAATTTAATTATGTCAATGGAGATATATGAAAAATTTGATGTCAAACTACACGTAGTAATTGCTTGGTTTTGTTTAGAATTTATTCTTAATGTTAACTCACATACATTTTTCATATGAACGTGTCTCTGGATGTTGCAGCCGCGGCTCTGCAATCTTTGAAGAATTCATGGAAAAATACACCACCAACCTGGGGAAAATCAAATGATCCCTGTCAAGACTGGGAAGGAATTATGTGCAACAGTTCAAGAGTGACAGCTTTGTGAGCATAAATTTCTATATGTTAGAAAATTAGATCTGTCTGATTAAATTTTTATTTTCAGTAACAATTTAATCTCTTTACATTATGCTTTCAGGGGATTATCAACCATGAGTCTTGAAGGGAAATTAAGCGGAGATATCGGAGGGCTAACAGAATTGATATCCTTGTAATTAAGTTGAAAGTTTTCTATGTGTTGCATTATTGGTTGGTCTCATTTGTTATGAATAGAGTTCATGAATTTATTTCATCACAGGGATCTTTCTTTTAATAAAGGCCTAACCGGTTCACTCTCTTCGCGAATAGGAGATCTGCAAAAACTCAGTATCCTGTAAGATCCTAACCCGGCTTTGTAAACGAGCTCGTATAATTTGATGATCAACTGTAATGTTTTGTTTTTCTTTCTTTCAGAATTTTAGCAGGCTGTAGTTTCACTGGTAACATTCCTGATGAAGTGGGCAATTTGGCAGAGCTATCTTTCTTGTAAGAATTGCTATGATAATATATAATAACATTAAAAGATAAGTCAATTCAAGAAGCTTTTAACATTGTTCACTTTACTGAAAAATACCTACATTTTCAGGGCTTTGAACTCAAACAACTTCAGTGGTAGAATTCCTCCTTCTTTGGGTAAACTCTCAAAATTGTATTGGCTGGACTTGGCAGACAATCAGTTGACAGGATCGATCCCAGTTTCAACATCAACCTCCCCAGGATTGGATCAACTTAAACATGCTAAACATTTGTGAGTACTTTTTGTTACCAGTCCATCTTCAAAGTGAAAATAAGGAACCTGTGACTTCTGATGAGTTAATTAAGCTTATATATATACCAAACTAACAGAAAAATAAGTTTAGTTTTTATGAATATGCAGCCATTTCAATAAGAACCAGCTTTCAGGTACCATTTCGCCCCAACTTTTCAGCTACGATATGGTACTAATACATGTGTAAGTTGATATCCACCCACCCTTTAGTAGTTTAGTTATTATTATTAATATTTCATCTTCCAATTGTTATTAGTTTTTCAATGTCAGATTGTTTGACGGAAATCAACTTACTGGTACTATACCGGATTCATTAGGAACCGTTCAGACTCTTGAAGTTCTGTGAGTAAAAAATCCTCCAGTTCATCTTTCTATTTTTCTTTTTACATTTTTGTTCTCATATTCATCAAATTGAACACTTTGTCAATCTGCAACAGTCGGCTTGATAGAAATGATTTGTCAGAAGAGGTGCCATCAAATCTCAATAATCTTACCAACATCAATGAACTGTGAGTTGGTGTTCTTTTTTTCTTAAACATATTTGTTGCTGTTTAGTATGATCATATTAATGGTTAATAAAATATCTTTCGCTTGTTATAATGTTTTGCTTCAGGAATTTAGCTCACAACAATTTCACAGGCCGTATTCCAGACTTGAGTCAAATGAATTCCCTCAATTATGTGTGAGTCTAAACAAGGGACTAAACATTCTTTTTCTCTTCATTTAACAAAACCTTTTCTTTTCTTTTCTTTGATAGTAGTGAAGGACTCTGATCAATGATTTTTTATTTTTTCTTTACAGGGATCTTAGCAACAATTCGTTTGATCCATCAGAGGCTCCAATTTGGTTCTCAACTTTACCATCACTCACCACTTTGTAAGTCCTTTTATCTGTCACACATTAAAAATTTGAAAGAACCCTGAAAATGTTGTTGAATTGCCTTCTTAGCTTCATATTTGTAACATGTCCAGGGTTATGGAATTTGGATCACTTGAGGGACGTGTTCCGGAAAAACTCTTCAGCTTCTCACAGATACAGCAAGTGTGAGTTCTTGATAAAACAAAGAAGACCATTAAAAGTTACAATGGTATAATTCTCAATTCATTTCGTTTGAATTGTTTACAGGAAACTAAGGAACAATATGTTCAATGGCTCATTAAGCTTGGGAGACAGCTTCGGTTCACAATTACAGCTTGTTGATTTGGAGAACAACAAAATTACTTCTGCAACATTGAGTTCTTCATATACAAACACATTAATGTGAGACAATGTATCAACCTTAATCTTCACTGTAAATAATGATGCTGTGTACTTACTCTTTTTCTAATTTGTATTTCAGACTTGTCGGAAATCCGGTGTGTACAGCTCTCCCAAATACTAATTACTGCCAGCTTCAGCAAATATCCACAAAGTCTTATTCTACCAGCCTGTCTCATTGTGGAAGCAAATCGTGTCCTCCCGATAAGAAGCTCAGCCCTCAGAGTTGCGAATGCGCCTATCCTTACGAAGGGACAATTTATTTCAGAGGGCCCTCCTTCAGGGCATTGACTGATGTCAATATATTTCATTCACTTGAGATGAGTCTATGGGTGGGATTGAAACTCACCCCTGGTTCAGTTTCTCTTCAGAATCCTTTCTTCAATATTGATGACTATCTCCAGGTGCAACTGGGACTCTTTCCATCTCCCGGAAAGTATCTCAACAGGTCAGAAGTTCGAAGGATTGGGTTCGAATTGAGTAATCAAACCTACAAGCCTCCTAAGGAGTTTGGTCCCTACTATTTCATTGCTTCTCCTTATAATTTTCCAGGTAATTTAAACAAACTCATACTTACTATCAATGTAGAGCATGCTAGAGTACTTAAATGCTATTGTTGGGTCATTTCCCATCATGTATCAGAGCCTTGGTTGTCCCCTCTCAAGAGTTTTTTTTTTTGGGGGGGGGGGGGGGGGGGGGGTGTGTAAGGATGCTTAAATAATGAGCTCTTTCCTATCGGTTCTAGCTTTTAAAATGACGAATTGAAAATATAGACACAAATATGTTTCAGACGCGGGTACAGGAGCTGCTATTAGCTCTGGTGCAATAGCTGGAATATCGGTTGGAGGTGCTGTTCTGGTTCTAGTCCTCGTTGGACTTGGCATATATGCTATTCAGCAAAAGAAACGTGCAGAAAAGGCCATCGGATTGAGTAGACCATTCGGTAATTTACATTTCGAATCATCGTTCTCTCGTAATCTAAATTGAGTAGGTAATGATGCAGGCATCAATATGTCAGGTTACATGAGTAATTTTTCTCTGTTTTGCAGCTTCCTGGGCACCAAGTGGAAAAGATAGTGGTGGTGCACCACAATTGAAGGGAGCAAGATGGTTCTCATATGAGGAACTTAAAAAGTGCACAAATAATTTCTCTGATAATAATGAGATAGGTTCTGGAGGTTATGGCAAGGTAAAAATCCAAGCTAAGATTCTGATATTTCTAATCTTGATACAGCATCTAAGTTTTGATCAACATTTGATCTTTTTCCTGCTCTCCAGGTATATCGAGGAATGCTCTCCGATGGGCAAGTAGTGGCTATCAAAAGAGCTCAACAAGGATCAATGCAGGGTGGGAATGAGTTCAAGACAGAAATCGAATTGCTTTCGAGAGTTCATCATAAGAATCTCGTTGGCCTTGTGGGATTTTGTTTCCAGGAAGGAGAACAAATGCTTGTTTATGAGTATTTGTCTAATGGAACACTTAGGGAGAGCTTGTCAGGTAATAAGTTGAACTGTACTTGAACTAGCACAACAGGCAGGTTTGTTTTGCTTGTTAACTTGAGACCATGATGTTGTTTTGTATGGTTCGTAGGGAGATCCGGCATCCATCTTGATTGGAAGAGGAGACTCCGTGTTGCTCTTGGCTCGGCTAGAGGATTAGCTTACCTACATGAGCTTGCAAATCCCCCTATTATCCACAGAGATGTAAAGTCCTCCAACATTCTGTTGGATGAGAACTTAACAGCTAAGGTCGCGGATTTCGGCTTGTCTAAGCTTGTATCAGATAGTTCCAAAGGACATGTTTCAACTCAAGTGAAAGGCACATTGGTAAGCATAAGCTCAATCAATATCTCTTATCCATAATTTGGTATGTTTGGATCAGAACTAACTTCTAGTTCTACAACTTGTTTGTTAATTAATGTCTCCAGGGTTATCTCGATCCTGAATATTACATGACACAACAGTTAACTGAAAAAAGTGATGTGTATAGTTTCGGAGTAGTCATGTTAGAACTCATAACAGCAAAGCAACCAATCGAGAAAGGAAAATATGTTGTTCGCGAAGTAAGGACGATGATGGATCAGAGCGATGAAGAGCATTATGGATTGAAGGAGATCATGGATCCAACTATTAGAAACATGGTACTAATAGGTTTCAGAAAGTTTGTGGAATTGGCGATGCAATGCGTTGAAGAATCAGCCTCAGAGCGTCCAACGATGAGCGAAGTAGTCAAGGCAATCGAGACGTTTCTACAAAACGATGGGATGAACACAAACTCAACTTCAGCATCATCTTCTGCCACAGATTTTACCGGTTCAAAGGGTGTTTTAACACATATTTATGGTGATGCTTTGCCAAAAAAGGAAGCCAATGACTTTGAATACAGTGGTGGATACACACTTACTGCTAAAGTGGAACCCAAGTAGCTAGCCTAATAAGCTTTTCTTGTCAAATTTTTTCTTTGATTTTTGATTTGTTGGAGAAATTTGTGTTGATGTACAAGTCGACAAGAGAAATGTTGTATGTTTATGATGTATTATGAGTATGAATGTTTTTCAGAGGCAAAAGAATTCTTTTGCTATGGGATAAAAAGATTTAAACATCACAGTAAAGTCATTAGGCATTTTTTTTTATGGTTGTTATATAATATATACTAAAAGGTATCAATTGCAGGGGTGTTCAGATTTTTTTTTGTTAACGGTATCTATCTATCCATCTAACTAAATTAGGTATTTTTTTTTGAGCTTTTATCATTAGTAGAATTCGAACCGTTGACTTAGGAGTTATTTGTCCAAACTCCAAGCCCATTCATCTACCAGCTGAAATACACCAGAGCGACAGGGGCAGGTGTTTAGAATTCTGACCAACCAAATTGATGAAATCCCACTGAGTCCAATTTAAATGATTCAATTTTTGTTGGGTTTGTTGATGAATTAGGCAGATGAAATTGGATTTCCACTTCTAACTTTCAATGCAAGTAATTAGACATAGTGATCGTTTATGGCGTGCTACACAAGTCAATCTTATATGTATATAAATGGTTGGGTAAAATTGTTAAACTAGTAATCAATTGCATGCGGAAAATTGTACACAAGTTGGATTTGGTGAGGCTGCACTAGGCACATCCTTTTATACATAAAGAGGCTTGAGTGTTCAACAAACAAACAACTTGACAGACATCTCATTTTTATATCCCATTTTTATATCTCACTTTAGGGGTGGGCAAAAAACCAATAAACCGAACCGAACCGATCCAATCGGTTTTTTTCCGGTTTTCTTATATTGACCGGTTCGGTTCGGATCATTTTTTTGAAAACCGATTGGATCGGTTTTTTTTCCGGTTCGTTATCCCAAACCGAAAAACCGAACCGAGATCTAATATATATATATATATATATATATATAACCTTAGTTTTAATGTTTAATAGTCCATGAAACTAGAAAACTATGAAAGTGTGTCACATCATATTTTTTTCTTAGTTTTTTTTATGAATATTATTTTAAACTAGTATTTTAATTTGTTCAAACCCATAATTTAATTTGGTCAAAGGTCCAAAAAGATTAAAATATGAAAATATGTGTACTAATTAAAACCCAAAAATTTGGTCCAATTGGCCCAAAAACCGAAAAAACCGAACCGGTCAAATTTAATCGGTTTTTGATCGGTTCATAATTGTTAAATTGATCGGATCGGTTCACTTTTTCAAAAACCGAACATTATCGGTTTTTTATCGGTTCACTCCAAAAGTGAACCGATCCATTAAACGCCCACCCCTATCCCACTTTACATCGGTGTAGAAAACACCAAGAGACAGGAAGTATCATTTATTACATAAAATTGAGCTTATATATGTACAGCGTTATAAATGCACAAACAAACACTGATCATATACATCACAAACTTTCCTTAGGCTGATCGTGTTAATTTATGCTCCTTTGGTGGCTTCACAATAACAATGGGACACACTGCATGATGTGCACAGTAGTCACTTACACTGCCCAGAAATGCTCTGCCAACAATAAATATAAATATAAATATATGTCAAACACATCATCAATGTTAATTAATGAGCAGATGGATATGGTGATCGAGCTGTTAATCACCTTTTGATCTTGCCGAGGCCACGGCTTCCTACAACAAGCAGGTCGATGTGCATTTGTTCTGCAAGCTCACATATCTTGTCTTTTGGGTCTCCTTCAACTATCAGAGTTTCTGCTTTCACCTGCACTTATTATTTTTTTTTTACCAAATTATCTCATCATAATATTATACCCACAACTTTGATCTCTGTAAATATCTATAATAAATTACTAGGAATCTAGGATGGTATTATTATTATTTGAGTAGTAACAATAATTTCTATATATGATAAAACAAATGAATATGGAAATTGGGAAGGGTTGTGGTAAGTTACCATCTTATCCTTGCACATTTGTAATGCCCTGGCCAGTAATGCTGCAGCCATTTCTTCATTGGCTTTTTTGACAGATTCCACCACTGTAAATGCTCCTCCATAAAATGCTGTATGTCCAACCATTTTTTTTTTAATATTTAGTAATTAAACAGAATTAATAACAATTCTACCAATATTAACAAATCAAATAGTTAATAGATATATGCAGAATAATTACTTACTTATTGTGACTCAAGCATAGAATAAATTCATTCATTTCAAATAAATATGTTAAAATTCAAATGGCAGCAGCATTAACATTCAATTGAATAAAAATTTAAATTTAAACACTTCCAACATAAAGCTGGAGTAGCTCAGTTGGTTAGAGCGTGTGGCTGTTAACCACAAGGTCGAAGGTTCAACCCCTTCCTCTAGCGTGTATTTTGTGTTTTTTTTTTTCAGCTATCACAATATTGAGATTGAGAGAGGGATACTGACTTGCAGGACCTGGTCCAACAGGGAAGAAATATTGTTGAAAAGGTTCCTGGACATGAACCATGGTCAACATGTCCGCTTCAGGTACTACTCCCACTATACCGTACAGATTATCAAGGACCCACTTGAGCGCCACGAAACTCTCCTCGCTGTCATCAATCGCCACCATCACCTTCATCCTCATCAATGGCTGCTGTTGCTCCTGCTGCATCGCTGCACTTGCATCTGTCGTCTCCTCCATCACTATTCACTAATATATATCACCACCCAATTTCTCTTTACTAAATAGTAAATACTAAGGCTTGCTTGCTCGCAATAATATATTGCCTTTATTATATTTATATTAAGACTGCATATTCAAGTGAATTCATTTGAAGACGTGGACGGTCGTATTATGTATTAAGGTTTTCCCGATTGACACGTGGCATCCATGCAAATGATACGGTCCAATTGCGGCATGCAATTCAGCGGCTGGGCACCCACTCTCAGGTAAATATCACTTGCTGCCTCCCACCGCCAATTATTAGTCAAGTTTCGAGCTGTCAAAGTGAGCAAGATAAACTCTATATCGATTACAACAAAAGCACCGCCATATGGAATATGGACCGACGAATAAAATATACGGTTATTGTCACCGGTTCCCCTGAACTTTACGTGAGTTTATATTTCATCTGTTAAAATATTTTTATAGATATTAAACTCTTTGAAATCTCATTTATTGATAAAACCTAAATGTAGATATCCTTTCAAATAGGTGTTTAGGAGGCAATAAACCAAACTATTTACCAATAAATTCTGGTAAAATGTAAACTCGTGTAAAGTTTAGGGGACTGATGCTAATAACCCTAAAATATATATTATTAATTTTAATCGTATAATTATACTGTGAAATTTAAGTACAAATCATTTTTACTAGAACCCACAACTTCATTGTGTGAGTGTGAAAGACTTTACCACCAAACCAGCCTTATGTCGTCAATAAAACATATCTTATAAACAACTAAAACAATGCATCTTGTGTATTCTATACTTTGGTATTAAATATTAATATCATAATTAAATCATTCAATCTATCTATAACATTTTTTTATATAAAATTGGACTTAGCTAGAAGGAAAAAGCATAATCTATCTATAACATTTTTTTAAAAATTTTAAATTCTTTGGTCGAGAATTCCAACCATGATCAACGAACAATTTCACTCTCTTGAACAAAGTAGAGGACTAAAATACAAGTCGCATTTCTCCATACTGATATTTTTGTCTGTGTCGAAATTAAAGGCCCATTTGTTAACCTTACTGAAACAATTTTTTTTTTCATCAATCTTGTTTTATAAAAGACCCAAAACGCATTCCTTGGGCTTTTAAAAAAAAAGTGCTATTAGGCCCCGTCAAACTGGCTAATAAAACCTTGATTTCTGTAAATAATCTGCTGTATTACAACAACAACAAAATCTCCATCAATAATTGATGGCATAAATTTCTCTCACACAAAAGTAGTGACAAAGTCGATTTCTGAACAAGAACAAATATGTATGTAATTGTAAGTTATTTGATGTAATCTAAAAAGATGATAACCGTTTATTCTGTAAGTTTAAGAACTATAAAGGGCTCATTTTGTGGGCGGGATAAAATAGAATTATTTTTAATGGGATTGGATTGGATGTGATAGGATATGATTGGACTAAAATTAGTGATGTGATGTGTTTGGTGATGTATGAGATTTGATTAAAATAGTCATATCTCTTGTTTGGTGTGGTATAAGATTGGATAAAAAAAATTTATCATATATTTAATACAATGTGAAATTGATTAATATAAAATTAAATTAAATTATTTTTAAAATAAATAAAAATATTTATAATTAATATTATAGAAAATAACATTTTTTTAATTAATATTTAATATTTTAAAAATATTTTTAAATATTATAATAAGATATATTAAATAAATATAAAATTTTATAATTAAATAAAAATAATAAAAGGAAATCATTTTTTTTAATATAGGAATAAATAGCCTCACCTCACATGGATAAAATAACTGCATATAATTGGACTGGTTATAATTATTTAAATTAAATTTTGAAAAAATAATTTAAATATTTCAAGCAAAATAATATTATTTTTATTTGTTAAAATTTAACATTATTATTTTTAAAATGTTTAAAATAAAATATTTTATTAATTAATAGAATATATCTATATTTTAATCACATAAAATATAAAATAAATTGAAAAGATAATATATATTGGTGGGATAAGTTGCTTGTATGATATTAAATAATCTATAAACATAGGATATATAACTAAAATTAGTTATATATTATCATATCCCATGTACTAAACATGGCAAAAGAGTAAATACTTAAACAAAAAAAAAAAACCACTAGTGTGAAAGGGAAAAAACGAACAGGAAAGTCATGTGCACCTAGGTAAATCCTAGTAAATTTGGATACTCCTCATTAGTAATAAATCCAAAATTAATAATTATATTGTTTTGTGTCTAATCACTATCAAACCTTTGCAAACAAAAATAATTTTGTATTTACACGGTCAAATGTGGCTTGGCGGCGAAGAGATCTATTTCAACTCAACAATATCTTAAGTATTGCATTGCAAGTATATTCATTCAGATCAAATCATTTACTCATATATAATTAAAAGTAACACTATTTATATTTTATTTGTTTGCAACTACATTTCATACCAAGCAAGCTAATTAATACTATTTTGCTTTGGTTGAGATTATATCCACCGGAACATATTTTTTATATTGGTTCTTTTTATATTAAATTTTTGGTTGTAAGTATTAATCTTAGGAAATTGTAGTGGTCAAAAAATCGGCATATGGCCCAATAATTGAGCCCAATAAACAAAAGTCTCAGAACGAGGTTTAAGACACCCATCGGGTGCAAAAGCCCATGTAGAAACTGGCCCAAAGCATGACCCGACCTGTCGTAGGATCAGGGCAATCAAAAACGTGGTCAAATGAACAATTAAATAGCATTGACCACACATTTATAATGTATCGAACGTTGCACAAATCACAACGCCAAACAAGGGCCATCATGACCTTTATTGCCAGATTCGTTAGAATCAAAACGGGCAATTAAGGGCTTGAGATCCACGCCCTAACATAAAATGGGATGGACATTGAAGGCTTCAAGCCTTCACTATAAATATCAAACCCATTCTAGGAGAAAATGGTCTTGCTTTTTCACAATTCATACACGCGAAGCCATAGCTTCACAATTCTCTATTCTCATTTAATACATCTAGCTCGACGCTAAGCAAGTAGACTCGAGCTAAATCAAGCCCAGTCTCGAAAATCCATCAAATAAAGCTAACAGCAACCTCAGCATCTATTCGACATCGAACTATTCGATACAAAGCATCAAACTCCACGCTCGACAAGAGACGTCGAACCCACAGTTTGCCTATCTCTATTTCAATTATATTTACTTTATCTCTCATTATACTGACTTGAGCGTCGAAAAGTCCCCCAAAGGGATCACCAACTCGACGACTTTAACAATTGTAGATCTGATCGACTTTAACAATTATGTAGATCCGATCGACTACATAATAAGCCAGCCACCGTCGCCGACTTTATCATCGAGTCGCCCATCTCACCAGCCGCTGTCGACTTCACCAACTAGCAACAGCAACCTCTTCGTCGCAATGTCTTCGTCAGCAAGTTGTAATGTCTTCGTTTTTGTCACAACGTCAACAGGATGACGGCTGTCTTCTTGTTTCGAAGCAACCTCATCATTCCAATACAGCCATACATTGCCGATTTGAGTTCCATTTCATATATTTTGAGTTTCAAACCCTAACATTTAGGTTTTTATGGTTTTGAGTTGTGCAAAAATGTGATTTTTGAGACTATGTAAAGTAGATCATACGTTTAACGAATTATCGTAAGTTGCTAATAATATTATGGGATGAATAAAAGAAACAATGCATGCAAACACACAATTTTATGTGGTAAAACCCCGGGTTGGGGAAACGTCCAAGGTTGCCGGTGACAGCGAGAAGGAAAATTCACTATGAGTTCAATGATTACACACTCTTGTTCTCTCATCACGTAAAGTTTTCACTAACTCTCATGATTACATTGTTATGGTCTATTTATACATGTATAGAACCTTAATTCTTGACACATAAGTAAGGAAAGTTGCTGAGTTTTAATGAAAATCTGACTTGTTCGAGTCGTTGTAACCCTCTTTCTTGTTCTGTTTGTTTTCCGTAGTAGATCTCTTGCCTAATCTGGACTCTGATATCTCCGAGGAAGCTTGTTTACTTATCAGAGTGTGTTTCGTGACACCTTATTTGAGTAAGACTCTTCATTTGCGTATTTGAGTCGTGATTGTATTGAATTCAACGTTGTCCACGTAGTGCTCAACCGACCATTTACCAGACCGGACCAAACCTCATTATCCCCGATTGGATTACTTATCCCGACCGGAGGCCTTGACCCGACCATCTTAATAATCCCGACCGGGTCATCTTTACTTGGTCAATCTAATTACATTAGCTGAGTTGTTTCCACCCGATCATCTAGGTAACCCTGGCCGGGTATTATGAAGTCATCTTTGGTCAAATTAGGTTGGTTCAGTCTAGTTGACTTTTGTTGACATGGCGTCTCTGATCTCAATGAATCCCGGTAATTGTGTTGACTTGTCATCCTTCCAGATTTTACCAATAACAATACCCCCTTTAACATTTGAATCGAGCACATTGTTCAACAAAGAGAACTCGATCGGTGATGTATGTTTAACTTTGCTTTCCTTCTTTGTCTTGTAGCTCATAAATGTTGATTATCTTTTAACAGCTAAGCATTTATTTCCAGCCATACCATTCGATTTGCGACGAGACATGATGACAAAATCGTGGCAGATTTCTCATCTCCCAAACGTCGCCCATTACGCAGTTAGTGGGCGCGTGATCTTCGGACTTCGTGCACCAACCCCCACTCTCACGTGCGCTTTCCAAACGTGGGTGGCATTACTCGTTACTATATATTTTTTTCAAAAACCTTTCGTTTTCCCTCTCACTACAAGATTTGCAGACCTCTTATACAAACCCACCTTGTAAAGACAGAAACCCTAACTCTTTTGTCTCCCAGTTGCTCAAATCTTCAAAGAACTACTCGTTTTTACTGGATTTTGGTTTTATCTAGTGTTCTAAAACACGTTTTCAGTTTTGAGACAATTTCCTCTACTAAAGCGAGGCATAAGCCTCAATGCGCAATGAGGCATAAGCCTCATTAGAGAGAGTTAAAATACATAAAAATATAATATATACATCATATAAAATTCATAATTCACAAAACAACCAATAAGTTTATAATTCATCATTCATAAAACAAGTAAACAACCAATAAGTTCATAATTCATATTCCATAAAACAACAATTAAGGCAATAAGTTCATAATTCAAATGGTAACCGGATAAAATAACAAGTTCATAAATCATAACACAATAAAACGAATAATAGTTCATAAAAATATAAAACAAAGGCTTTTCATTACTCATTCACTCCACATCATCATTCTTCATCACTTGAAAGATTTAGTGACGAATCACTATCGTGTCCAACACTTATATCCGCCTCTCCATCCATGATGTGATCTATCAATTCATCATCTTCATCATCTATCAATGTTAATCCTTTTCCTTTATCTTTGGTTGGAGGATCATTTCTCTTCTTTGATGATGTCCCAAAATTCACATTGTTGTTAGTAAGTGTAGTAACATCCCCACCTACAACATTGAAATCAAAATCATCATCACGTCCATCATTAACATTCGCTTCATCAACCATCCACTCATCATCGGATGGCACACGATCAAGAACCAATGGATCTTCATTCTCCTTGAGTTTTTTCCTCCTCAAGTGTCTATCTTTTAGTTTCTTGTTGTACATTACATAAACCAACTTATGCATCCTTGTTGTAGTCAAACTATTTCTTCTCTTTGTGTGGACCTAAAAAATTCAAAACTCGGAATAAGTATTTATTTTACTTCCGAGTATTTAAGAAAAAAAACAAGTGTAAATTAGAGATTACTTGATTAAATGTACTCCAATTACGCTCACATCTCAAAGCCGCACAAGTTAGACTCAGAACTTTCACTGCAAACTTCTTCAATTCGGGAGTTTCATGTCCAAATGTATTCCACCAATCAACTACATTAAACACAAAATAGACATCAAACTCCCAAACAAATAAGTGAATAATATATTGAAGTTTAAGTAATTGAAAATATTAAAAGTATTAGTATTACAATTACTTACCGGGAGAACGCTTCTTAATTGTTGATTGAGCCATAGAATTACCCAAATACTCCTCTTTTATCAACAAAAGCATCCAATTGGATATTTGCTAGCTCTCTCTGTTTTCTTAATTAACAATAAGTTTGTCCATGACTTGGAACGAACCCGATCTAACCTCTGAATGTATAGAGAAATTATCTGTATATTGATATTGGGGATACATGAAATAAGCAGCTGCATGCAAATGCCTATGCATTTGAAACTCCCATCTTTTGTTAATGATGTCCCAAATCTCCTTATAAGCACCCAATTCTCCTTTTAAATTCTTTGAAATCTCCTCTTTTGCTTCATCCATAGCACCATAAAAAACCCTATAGCTTGGCTCATCACCAACAACTAACCTTAAAACTTTAACCAAAGGTTGTGTGGTTTAATAGCATAAACCACACTTTGTCAAAAGTATTTATCTTGCAACACAATATGTTTAGTCTCCTTCACTTCTTTCTTTTTAGAATATGTATAAGACTTCCATTTATCTGAAACAAACATCATTTCCAAAGCATCCTTGGATTGATAAATGCTTTGTAAGGTCAAAAAGGCAGTGGCAAATCTTGTGGTGGCTGGGCGAATAATTTCACATTTTGTGTGCTCCCTCATTAATGGTAAAACCCACCCACAGTTATATATGTAGTTGCTCACTTTCTTTGCCTTGAACAAAGTTTTCTTATGTTCATTCAACTTCCCCAAGTCTTCAAGAATCAAGTCAATACAGTGTGCTGCACAAGGAGATTAATAGAGATGATTTCCATTAATAACCTACCAGCGGCTTTATAAGCCGAGGCATTGTCTGTTATAGCCTGAACTACAATGTCTTCCCCATCTTCCTCCACACATCATCGATCAAGTGAAAGATCAAATCAGCATCTTTCACCATATTAGAAGCATCAATAGTCTTTAAAAAAATAGTTCCTTTAGGATTGTTGGCAAGGAAATTAAGCAAACTTCTTCTTCTAATGTCGGTCCAACTATCTGACATTATAGTTACTCCAGTTGTTTTCCATATCTTATTAACATCATCAATTGTGTTCGTTGTTTCTACTTCTTTTTGGAACACCCAAGTAGAAAGATCATAACAACTTGGAACTTTGTAACCCTGGCCATAATCTCCAAGTGACCTACACATGCTAGAAAATGAAGGACTTGTAACTACATTCATAGGGATTCCATTCTAGAAAAAGAATCGTCCCACGTCCATTGTAACAAGCTGCCATGCTTCCATTGCATCCTTTGTAGGAATATGTCCCTTTCCATGCTCATTGCATTTGCTTGGAAATAATCGATCGATTGGTCCTCGAACACCCCTTGAACTTATTCCACCACTACTACCAGGACAAGATCCTCCCATTTCTTGAATTTCTTCTAAATATGGATGTGCATGGTAATAAGAACCGCTATCCACCTTCTCATCAAAACTCATTTCGATAGCTTTCTTAGTAATCTCTTTTTTTCTCAAAAATGACTTCATTTCATCTCTAACTTCTTGTGGCACTTAAAGGACACTTCCTCACATCTTTTTGTGTTTGAGCAAGGTGATGTTTTAACCTTGAAATACCACATTTGACTTCTTGGTTGCAATAATTACACACCACGTACTTGTAAGACTTTCCATCTCCATGTTCCACATCTTTACAATGTTTCCAAGCCAGATCGATTCTAGATATACCTTTACTAGCACAACTCCCACTTTTCAACATATTTGAGTATCAAATAATCAACACAAAGTTCACAAAAAATCTGTAAAAACTAAAAACAAAACATATAGTAAAACAGTTCTTAATATGCAATATTAAAAAAACAACTTCAAATTTTACTATTTTAGTTATACACTTATACTAAGTTATTAACCGAAGCAACTGAAGCAAAGGAACACCATGCCACAGAAAAACACAAGCCACTAAGTAAACAACAAAACAAACATCACCAACACAGCAAAGCAAAGCAACAACATTTTAAATGTAGTCACAAAAACTACATTTATAACTAACTTACAAAAAAAAAACAGAGCAAAAGCAAGAAATAGAGGTAAATGCATCAACTCATAATTTATAACTAACTTACAAAAAAAATTAACAAGATAACAGTTTATAACTTAAAAAAACAAGATATAGTTTATAACTTAAAACGAGTTAGTTGAAGAAAGAAGAAAGATGCAAAAAAATGAAGGAAAAAGAAACAAGAAATAGGCACAAAAAAAACAAAGAAAGAAGAAGTAACATACCTGGTTGTTTAGAGAAGAGCAACCGCAAAACACACAAGAGGTTGTTTGGAGAAGAGCAGCCACATAACAGTATCAAACAGCTAGGCACAAGAGAAGAGATAGTTGAGTTAGTGAATGGTTGATTAACAAACCCTAAAAAAAATGAGTTTTGACTAATGAGTTTTTTTTTTTTGACAAATAGGCCTCTTATTTGGGCTTTAAAAGTAATTTTAAACCCAAAAGTTTATAATTTTGGATGGGCTAAATTAAAATGACCAAACTGGGCTTCAAAAACCATGACAAACCAATAGAAACTTGTTCACAATTAAGGCATAAGCCTCATTACGCTTTTGAGGCGGGCTTCTGAGGCGTAAAATGAGGTGCAAGCCTTATTGATCAGTATTGAGGCTTAAGCCTTATAAGTTTTTTTTTTTCAATTTCGCTACTGAGGCGCGCCTTAATACGTTATTTTGAACACTTTTTTTATCAACACCAACATTCACATCGTTCTTATCAACTCAAATATCCGGGTATGGATCATATTACCCGTCGCCGCTTTGTTGAACTGTATATGCGTGTTGTCGAGACTGGGGACAAAGAGAACGCTAATAGGATTTAGTTCATTTTAAGGGGACGTTCTTAGGCTTACACCCCTTCAACTCAACCCACAGCTCTCAGCATTGATTATTCAATTGCTCACCCCAAATTTCAACATTCTTATTCTAACCTAAACATTGCTTCTGTTAATACATACCCAGAAATGTCGATGACAACATGAACTGGTTGGGGTAGTAAAACCGTTGCTAGGGATTCTTCGTCAATTGAATTGAAAATCCCTTCTCAGTTGTTGAAGCTGGAGGATGTCCATAAGAAGCGTCAGGAGCACCTGCTGAGATTCTATGCTGACCAACCATGTGCTTTTGACCTTGAAGTAAATGCAGTGACTTTCTAAGAAATTGCAAAGTTCGTAGACATATTCGACATCCCTCACTAGGTGGAACTCTTTCTGAATAATAGCCTAGCCATCTGGAATCCACCCAAAGGAGCCGTCGCCATATATGGGTAAATGCTTACCTATTAGGTGACTCTCTCTATTCAGCCTTGTATTGCCAGATTCTTAGCGGATGCTAGGATCACCCCTACTAAGTTATCTTCCAATTCATACAGGATCATGGTCAGCTTGTGGTACTTATGGGAGCGAATCGATGCTAAATACCCCCCGAATCCCCATCCGTAATTTCTATACTCTTGGCTGAACGGATACTGGAGACGTCTTCCACCTTCAATCCAGTTCCCCCAACCACTGGATTCCTAAGGGATTCAAAGATAAAACTCCTCCTGCCTCCAGCAAAGAACATAAGGGCTTCATATGGGGTTTTCCTACATCAAACAAATTCTAGAAGAACAACTGGTTCTTTGTCAAAAGCGACTAGGGTGAAACAGTTGTGGCTGACCTTCGTCAAGACTTGTCCAGGAATAGTGTCCCAAGACACTTCTGCAATCCGGACGTCTGGAATAAAACTCCACATACGCTAACCTAAAGGCAAGCTAGCCAAGTGATTAAAGTTGCTCAGAGGCCCTGGAAGTGAGGGATCGTCGCGTGATGTTCATGGAGAGAGATTTGATCAGGCTGAAGCTCTTCCCTGCTATTTCCAGCCACTGTAGACGCCGTAAACTTACATATGTTGTCTATTATTATCTCATCTTGCATCAATCGTACATATCTTGTAACACACCACTTTTGTTTGTCTTTAGTGTACGATATTGATATTGTTGTCAGCGAGCAAGCCGAGAAGGCTAAAGCTATGGATAAAGCTAGCCGAACAGAAGCTGTTGCCTAATTGGCTTAAGGAATTGCTCCCCCCGAGCAGAATTTGGTAGAACACATTTATGAGTCTGACACCAACACGTCCTCAGGCTCCGCCGATCCAGAGCAAAAGAAGAAAACTCCTCCCAGTGACTTCAAGAGAAAGTTCACCAAAAAGACGGCTACCAAGAAGGTTGCCAGAATATCAGTTGAGACTTCTGCTTGTGTGGCTTCTCGTGCCCGGAAAACAACACAGCTAGTAGTTGGTCTTGAAGCTCATTAGATGGAGGTCAGGTTGTCATATTTTGATTAAAAAGATGATGATCAGGAAACACTGACTGGTCTGATTAACAGAGAGCAACGTTCACAGAGCAGGGTTGACCGTCCCTCTTTGATACCTACTTCACTTTCATCTGGTTAAGTTAGAGTCGGATGCCAGATTCCTACTAATACTAACGATCAGGTTGGTCTTCAACAGACTGAACTCCCTATCCCCCCCAATTGACCGTCCAGCCTGCACCATCTCATGCTCATGGTGGTCCTTCTGTAAGTCAGTCTCCAACTGACATTTCTGTTCAGAAAGCTGGCAAAGCTTCGATGCAGTTTTTAGTACAACGTTAGATAGTCTTCACTGACTCTGACTCTGATGGGTCCCAAGCTGACCCCATCCCCCCAACAATAGTTGAGACTTCTACTTATGTGGCTTCTCGTGCCCGAAAAACAACACAGCTAGTAGTTGGTCTAGAAGCTCATTAGATGGAGGTCAGGTTGTCATATTTTGATTAAAAAGATGATGATCAGGAAACACTGACTGATCTGATTAACAGAGAGCAACGTTTACAGAGCAGGGTTGATCGTCCCTCTTTGATACCTACTTCACTTTCATCTGGTTAAGTTAGAGTCGGATGCCAGATTCCTACTAATACTAACGATCAGGTTGGTCTTCAACAGACTGAACTCCCTATCCCCCCCAATTGACCGTCCAGCCTGCACCATCTCATGCTCATGGTGGTCCTTCTGTAAGTCAGTCTCCAACTGACCTTTCTGTTCAGAAAGCTGGCAAAGCTTCGATGCAGTTTTTAGTACAACGTTAGATAGTCTTCACTGACTTTGACTCTGACTCTGATGGGTCCCAAGCTGACCCCATCCCCCCAACAATAGTTGAGACTTCTACTTATGTGGCTTCTCGTGCCCGAAAAACAACACAGCTAGTAGTTGGTCTAGAAGCTCATTAGATGGAGGTCAGGTTGGCAGATTTTAATTAAAAAGATAATGATCAGGAAACATTGACTGATCTGATTAACAGAGAGCAACGTTCAAAGAGCAGGGTTGACCGTCTCTCTTTGATACCCATTTCACTTTCATCTGGTTAAGTCAGAGTGAGAGGCCAGATTCCTACAAATCCTGACGATCAGGTTGGTCTTCAATAGACTGAACCCTCACAATCGACCGTCCACCCTGCATCGTCTCATGCTCATAGTGGTCCTTCTGTAAGTCAGTCTCCAACTGACCTTTCTGTTCAGAAAGCTGGCAAAGCTTTGATTCGGTTTGTAGTACAACATTAGATAGTCTTCACTGACTCTGACTCTGATGGGTCCCAAGCTGACCCCCCCCCCTCCCGGGGAACCTGCTGTCGAGGACAATATATCTGACTCTTCCTGGGAACATGTTGACAAGATATCCATGCAATTAGGCTTACCATTCGGGGTCTTGTGAAATACTAAAGTGGCTCCTCTGATGGGTGGTACAAGAGTTATCCTAATTGAGGGCACCCACCCAATCAGCGACATTAGCAATACTCGGGTGGCCCATGTGCAAAAAGAAATAGATTTCCAAAGCATATCCCCATCTAGTTCTCAACTTCAGAGGCACGACGGAATAACCCCTCCATCTTTTTTGAACAAAGTGTTATTCGAACCTTCGGCCCCTTCGAGTTCAGATGGGTCATCGGTTGATCCCCTTGACATGTTGTGTTCCATGTCCGCCGGTAAGGGGGTATATCGAGGAAGGATTTTGGAAGGAGGTTAGAACCGTTAGCAGCTTTGAGTGGATTCGCATAGTCTTCAACAACGGTGTATATGTAAGTATCATGTATAATTCGTTTTTAACCAGGCCTATCACCAGGCTTACTTCTTCCCTTTTTGCAGGCCGCAGAAGAGTTGACTTAAGCCCTGATTACTCAAGACAAGCAAGCTGTAGAGATCTCCCAGCTAAGAAAGGAACTGGCCGAGAAGAATAGAACTCTTCAGTCTGCTTCAGCTGGTGAATCAAAGATCAAGCAGGCTTTTATGGAAATTTGAAGCAGCGTGACATGATTGAAGCAGCTCTGAAAAGATCATTGGCCAATGCTGAGACCAAAGCCTCTATGGCCACTGAGAAAGTCAGTGATCTTACCACTAGAAATGATCAGTTGGTTGCATATATGGCCAAGGTTGAACTGAAATGCGCTGAGCTGGAACAAAGAGTTAACTTAGCCAATCAGGCAGTCATCGATTATGAGGCTGAGGCCGGTACATGCAAGGAGACTTTGACATCTGCTTAACAGTTGATGCTTGAGGCTCAGCAAAAATCTGAGGAAACCAGGTTGTATTACGAAAAACTAGTTGGGGATTTGAGTCAGTAACATGTCAATGTATAAGTGCTTTTTCAAGAAGATAGGTTGGCTTTTGAATTCCAAGTTGTCGATCGCTATAAGAGGTCTCTTGTTTTTGATGCTGTTATGCTAAGGGAGCTCGAGCGGGGACTTAGTACCGCCCGATTGTTCTTTGGCGGCAAGGAACAAACTACTATGGAGGCTCGCCAAAAGTGGGATAGGACGGTCAAAAGGCACAAAGCTGATTCCCTAGAGACCATCAAGAGCTAAAGAAGTGAGTTATGCCCTGGTAACCTTTCACACTGATGAGAAAGCTGACTCATCAAGTAAAGAGGGTGACATTTGGCCTTTACCTGATGTGGACTACTCTTCTTTCATGACTGATGACCAGGATGATATCAGTTGGCCGGACTTATGAAGATTTCATGCTTGATTGTCCATCTAGCAGCTCGCATCCTGATTTAGGGTCTGGCGGTCCCTCTAGTACACCAAAAGCCTGAGCTCGCTGCATCTCTCCCCACTATTTCCAAATTTTACCATCCTTTGTAAAAGGCCTCATGAATATAATATAAGTTTCTTAATCAGTTGTATTGTTTTTTTCCTTGCTGTGTTAGGCTGAATAATACTTTTGACCATGCCGATCGATCAACGATTAACTAGCATTAAGTTCGAATTACTTATCAACTTAAACTGCACATACATCAAAGTGACTGACTAATCCAACCATCTCATCACATTTAAACATAAGTGATTGATTGATTCAATCATCTCATCACCTTATTATAAAGTTGTTGATCGATTCACCATTTATGAATTGGTCAACCATCTTATTGTTTTTCTTTGACCCGGTCAGTTATATTTTAACTGACCGAACTTTGGTCTAATCAGTTATCTTATTAGCTGATCGGGCTTTGCTGGACCAAACGGTCTATTTTGTTAACCGATTGCCTCTAAATGCCTGCATGAGCAATATTTGGCTCTTTTTGCTTGAACTGCTTACGATAAACCTCAAATTTTTGCCAAGTGGTGTTTTTTTGTGTGGACCATTTGTATGGTATCTAATTTATAGACTCTTGTCTTTTATATGGTAACTAAGTCAAAAGGACGTCTCCCAGTAGTCTGTTACTCAAGATTCGTTGCAACGAGGATGTTCTATATCTCATTATCTTGACTTATCTTAGCTCAGTATCTTATTAACTGGCATTCAAGCTCGAGTATTTCATTACCTCATTCAACTTTATGTGCATCCCATCAGGTATCTATGACCCGAAGACGCTCTAACATTGCTTATATGCACACAGCTAGTTTCGGCGAGTGTGCATTGTCTTTACGACTTCTGCTTTTGGCCCCATTGTTGAACCCCCTAAGCGCCTATTCGGCTTTGGTAATTATGGGCGCTACGAGATTGTTTTTGTAAACGAAGCCAGAATTTGAACACACTTCTTGGTCTTTTTAGAATACTTCCCTCGATGGGAGTTTTATTGATAAATTCAGTCAAAATACTAAAAAAGAAGCGACAATTGATTAAAATGATATAATCAAAACTCATGCTAATCCTAATGCTTAACTAAAGAAGGAACAAAATAATCTGAAAGAAAGCTCTTTAGGGATAAAATATTTTTAAGTACTAAGCACTGCATGGTCGAGACAACTCTCCTCCTTCTGGTCGGGTAATGCGATATGCTGCATGCTCCATGCCCAGCTAGCCCGACCACCTGATAGGGTCATTCCCACTTAACAGCCAAGGATCCGGCTGCTTTCTCCTTTGTATTCAGGGATACTCTTCTGAGGACCAAGTCCTCGAGTTGGAATCTTCTTACACTGACGTGTGAGTTATAGTATCTAGCCACCCTCTGTTGGTAGACCGTGTTTCTCACTCTCGCTAGGTCCTTTTTTTCTTCTAGCTCATCCATATTTTGTTCCAACATATCTACGTTTGCATCAGGCTGATGTAGTTGGACTCTTGGGGAGGCATGGACTATCTGGACGGGGGTAACTGCATCAGACCCGAACGCTAAAGAGTAGAGAGTTTCCTTTGTTGAAGTTCTTTCGGTTATTAGGTAAGCCCAGAGCACCTCATGGAGCTTGTCTGCCCAGTTCCCCTTTTTAGAATTCGGTTTGGCTTTTAAAGTATGCTTAATGATCTTGTTCACGGCCTCGGTTTGCCCACTTTTCTGAGGATGGACCGGTGTGGCATGGTAGTTCTTGATACAGTATTTCTAGCATATTTCCCTGAAGTTATCGTTATCGAATTGAGTCTCATTATCAGTAATAATTTTGTCTGGGATCCCAAATAGGTAAATGATATTCTTCTTCACGAAGTTGGTGGTGTTAGCCTCGGTTATGTGCATCAATGCTTCTGCTTCGGGCCACTTCGTGAAATAATCCACTACCATTATGGCATGCTTAGCTCCCCTTTTAGTTGCTGTTGACATTGGGCCGATCAAATCTAACCCCCACATTGCAAACGGCCAAGGCGAAATCAAATTCCTCAAGTGCTCAGGTGGCTGCCTGATATCGTTCACAATCATCTAGCAAGTTTCACACTTCTCCACCACTGATTGTGCATCTTAGAACAGGCTTGGCCAATAAAAACCTTGCCTAAGAGTCTTATGAGCCAAACTTTTACCCCATATGTGATTTCCACACACCCTCTTATGTATACTCAACAGAATCTTATTACCTTTAACCGGGCATACACACTTTTGCATGCTTTTGAGAACCCCATTATGTTGAGTTCTCCTCTTACCATTGAATATCGGACAGCCTTGTACCTGATACGTTTTGCCTCAACCAAGTCCTCAAGGAGCGTACCGTCTTCCAGGTACTCTATGATCGGGGTAATCCAGGTGACCTGCCCATCTTCAACTACTTCAGCCATAAGTTTTTCCTCTTCCTTGATGATGTGACTCCGTATGTGGGCTACCAAGATTGTTTTGGACCAAATGCAAGTGGTTGCTCATGCTAATCTTAATAGGGCGTCAGCCTTCTCATTCTTCTTTCTCGGGATCTGAGCGATTATGTAGGTCTTGAATCTCCTGAGTAAGACCTTAGCTATCTTTATATAGGCCGCCATGATATTGTCTTTCGCCTGGTATTCATCCAGCACCTGGTTGACCACGACCTATGAGTCATTGAACATTTCTAGCTCATCCGCACCCAGAGCTATACACACTGTGAGTCTTGTCAGCAGCATCTCATATTCGGCCATATTGTTGGTAGCCTTAAAGTCAAACTGTAAGGCACACTCTACCTGGTCACCTTCCGGGGTGGATACTATTATGTCTGCCCCGCTGTCATGGGTGTTTGACGATCCGGGGTCGACGTGCAACTGTCAATGGAAACCTTGTATTTCTCTTTCTCTAAGCATTCTAATCACCTCACCGTTTGGTTCAGTGAACTCATAATGAAGTAGGCCATATCCTGACCCTTGATTGAGGCCCTTGGCGAGTAGGTGGTATCGAACTCACTCTGCTCGACTACCCATTTTGTTAGTCTTCCTGACATTTCTGGCTTGGACAGAATTTGCTTAAGAGGGCAGTCTGTGTATACTTAGATTCTGTGTGCCTAAAAGTATGGCCTCAATTTTCTTATTGCAGTTACCAAAGCTAATGTCATCTGTTCGACAACCGAGTACCTTGTCTCTGCTGGCAATAAGGCATTGCTGGTATAATATACTAGCTTCTGCACTCCCTCGTCTAGCCATACCAAAATTGATCCCATAGCATTGTCGTAACTGATAGGTACAGGTATAATACTTCCTCATCCAGCGGTTTTCACAGGATCGGGGTCTTACCAAGATATTATTTGATCTTCTTAAAGGCTTTCTCGGATTTTTCATTCCATTCCACCCCTTTACCTTTTCTTATGGCCTTGAAGAAATGTAGGCATTTTCTGTCGACATGCTGATGAACAGGCTCAATGAGGCCAAGCAGTCAGTCAACCTCTGAATGTCTTTCAAGGTAGCAGGTGACCTCATATCTTTTAGTGCTTTTATATTTTCAGGGTTTACCTCAATTCCACTTTGGTGGACTTGGAAACCAAGGAACTTCCCCGAAGGCACCCCAAAGACACACTTCTTTGGGTTTAGTTTCATTATGTACCTCCTTAGTACCTCAAATGTTTCCTTCAGGTCCATCGTATGTCTCTCGGCAGTGGTGCTCTTTGTCAACATGTCATCCACATATACCTCTATATTCATGTCGATCTGTCGGGCAAGCATCTTGTTTACCAGCCTTTGGTAGGTTGTCCCGGCGTTCTTGAGACCGAAGAGCATCACATTGTAGCAGTATAGCCCTTGGTAGGTTGTGAATGCGGTCTTTTTTTCGTCTGGCTCAAATATTCTGATTTGGTTGTAACCCGAGTAGGCGTCAATGAAACTTAACAGTTTATGCCTCGCAGTTGCATTTACTAACTGATCTATTTGGGGTAAGGGAAAATTATCCTTCTGACATGCTTTGTCCAGGTCCGTGAAATCTATACACATCCTCCATTGCCCGTTATTTTTCTTTACCAGCACAACATTGGCGACCCATTCCGGATACCGTGCTTCTCTAATCGACCCTGTTGTCAAGAGTTTTTCAACTTTTTCTTTAATTGCTTTGCTCATCTCCAGGTTAAACCGTCGTCTTTTCTAAACAACTGGCCTAGGATTGGGATCGACTGCTAAGCATTGGGAGATCACTTTGGTGTCCATCCCTACATGTCCTCATGTCTCCATGCAAACACATCTTTGAACTCCTTCAGTAGGCCGATCAAATCATTTTGGACTTGTTCCTTCGGTTGTGCCCCTAACTTGACTATTTGGTCAAGACTACCCTCATAGAGCACGACCTCAAGGGTTGGTTCTTCCGCTTAATCTATTCCCTTGTCTGGAGATGTCTCCCTAGAGTCTAAGTCGAATTGGGTTGGTGTTTCTGCTCGGGCCTCTCCCTCATCAATTTCAGGATAATCCTTACCTTCTAACAAGTCTATTTGCATCACATCTGACTCTGCCTTTTCTCTGTATACTGTAAGATTTGCTTTTCTCGCCCATTCCTGTGAGCTCTTCATGACACCTACTCCCGCCTCGATTGGAAATTTGACCATTAGGGCATAAGTTGATTTGTTCAGGAAAAGTCTTCCCAACAATACAATGTAGATTTAATTTTTGGTGTCTACTACTACGAAATCTAGGAGCACGGTTATCTGGAAATGGTAAGTTCCGATTTCAACTGGTAGTTTGACTGTCCCTAAGGATCTCACTTTTGCTCCACCAAACCCTCTTAGTGGGACCACCACCAGTTGCAAATCCTTTCTTTTTAGACCCAGCTGATCAAATACCCTGACTCTCAAGATGTCTGATGAGCTCCGGATGTCAATTCACACTCTTCTCAATTTCTTGTGACCAATGCAAACCGTCACCACGATCGCATCATTTGGTCTAACTTTGATCCTGTGTGCATTAGCTTCAGAAAACAAGATCGGATCCTAGCCCTGCTTTGCTTTTTTCTGGTCTGGTCCGACCAAGTTTACCTCCAAAGTTCTTTGGTCATTTATTGCCTCACGGACTTCAGTCATTTTTTCTCGACAGTTCTTTCCCGTGTAAGACCCTCCGAAGATTGTTTTGATGGCTCCCTCATCCGAACTTCTTTTAGGACTATCTCTCATGTCTTGGTCGTCCTTCTGAAGGTCCTTTGGCCGGTCATCACTGTCTTTCAAGACCATATCTTTCAAGTGTCCTTCTCTGATCAACTCGTCGATGTAATCCCTCAACTTGTAGAATTTAGAGGTCTCTTGACCGTTTTCCTCGGTGGAATCGCCAATACTTTGAGGTATCCCTCATTGCAAAGTTTGATTGCTTTGGGGGTTTCTTATACAGGTTTTCGTCCTCTATCACAATCAGAACTTCTTCTTGTTTTTTGGCTAGGGGAGTATAATTGTTGTACTACCTTTTGAAGGACTTATTACCTTTTTAATCATCTTCTTTGCGGCCTTCCTTATTCTTTCTTGAGTTATTATTCTTCTGGTCCCACTTCTGGTTTCCCTTTGAACCGTTATCTTTAGGCTTTTAGCCCTCTTCTAGTCGGCCACCATGTATGAATTCTCCCTCGTAGGCTATCTGTTCTTCTTCCGCCATTGCATATCCCCCCACGTCATCCACCAAGTGTGCGTAAGTGGTCGGTCCCTTCTGTCATAATCCGAGCGATAGTTAGCTATGTTGCAATCTATTTACAAAGGCCGAAACTACATCGTCATCATTGAGAGAATCTGGTCAGATAGTCTTTCAATTTCTCATCATTTCTTTGTTTCAAGATTGAATGGACGGATATCGACTTTCTCCTCTGAATGTTTCCTATAAATTGCATGGTGAAGGCTTGTATTAGTTCTTTAAGGTTCCTGGTTGATCCACAGGTAAGGCCACCGAACCATCTGGACTCTTGATATCCTATTGTCGAGGGAACATCCTGCACATGAGTGCATCGTAATAGTAATACTGTGCCATCGCACTCTGGTATCTCCTGACGTGCTCTTAAGGGTCAGTGTTAGCCTTAAAGTGCTCCACATGTGGCATTCTGACCTTCTCCGAAAAGCGGGCTTGTCCTATGGGGTCAGTGAATGGATTGCCAGAGTTGCCGATTAACATATTCCAGTGACCCTACCTTCGCTCTAGATCTTATATCCTTCTTAACAAAACTTCTCGCTCACCCTCTAGTTCCCCATGTTAATCAAACTTCTGACGGATGGTGAGCCAATAAGAATCCCTAGGTATCCGTCATGTGACCTGGGCCTCACGAAAGTTATATTTGATTGCAGATGTGGCTTCTCGACGTCTTCTAGACGGTGCTTCCTCGTCAGTTGAGGTCGATCGAGACCTCCTCCTATGACTGTCATACCTGTCTTCCCTGGTATATTCTGGTCTTCCTCCATCGTATCTTTCTACATCTCCCCGCAAACTAGATTCCATGTACTCTCCCACGTCTTAGTTGTCTCGTCCTAGTGCCTCTTATATCCCTAGTTATCTTGGCGATCATCTCTTCTTTGAGACTGTTCCCTTCTTTCCTGACAATCCACCCTATCTCTACCAGTTTTACGAGGCGCACCCGGGGTTGCCCTACTGCCCTTGAACGTACCTTGGGGTTCTAGGACACCCCGACGTGGATAGCTGATACAGTGAAGTCAAATTCACATTCACCGTTATGTTGATTCCCTATCTCGCGGTGTCATCAATGACTCTCCGTAGGGACTCTTGGACCTACTGAAACGCATCTGGGGTAATTCATGGGGTTACCGCAGCTCGACCGGTTGAGGTTGGAGTTACGGAGGGAAGGCTTCTCCCATCGGTACTGACGTTAACAGGACCTGGGTTAAGGACACCATGTGGGGTACCAATTCATGCGAGGATTGATTTCCAACTCTGTTGTTTGCCATGTTATTGTTACAAAAATTTCCTTAGGTTTTGTACGCACCCGTTTATTCTAGCGCCAATTGTTAACTATGATTTTTATAACTATGTAAAGTAGATCACATGTTTAACGAATTATCGTAAGTTGCTAATAATATTATGGGATGAATCAAAGAAAAAATGCATGCAAATACACAATTTTATGTGGTAAAACCCCTGGTTGGGGAAACGTCCACGGTTGCCGGTGACGACGAGAAGGAAAATTCACTTTGAGTTCAACGATTACACACTCTTGTTCTCTCCTCAAGTAAAGTTTTCACTAACTCTTTTGATTACATTGTTAGGGTCTATTTATAATATAACCCTTATTCTTGACACACAACTAAGGAAAGTTGTAGAGTTTTAATGAAAATTTGACTTGTTGGAGTCGTTGAAACCCTTTTTCTTGTTCTGCGTGTTTTCCGTATTAAATCTTTTACCTAATCTGGACTCTGATATCTCCAAGGAAGTTTGTTTCCTTATCAGAGTGTGCTTCGTGACACCTTATTTGAGTAAGACTCTTCATTTGCGTATTTGTGTCGTGATTGTATTGAATTCAACGTTGTCCATGTGGTGCTCAACCGACCATCTACCAGACCAGGCCAAACCTCATTCTACCTCACCAGATTACTTGTTCCCGACCGAAGGCCTTGACCCGACCATCTTAATAATCCCGATCGGGTCATCTTTACTTGGTCAATCTAATTACCTTAGCTGAGTTGTTTCCAACCGACCATCTAGGTAACCCTGACCAGGTATTGCAAAGTCATCTTTGGTTAACTCAGGTTGGTTCAGTCTAGTTGACTTTTGGTGACATGGAGTCTCTAATCTCAATGAATTCCGGTAATCGTGTGACTTGTCGTCCTTCCATAATTTATCAATAACAAGTTGAAATTGTTTTTTAAGTTAGACTAGTTTGATTTAGGGGGGATGATTGTAGAAATTATGTTCAATTTTGGAAAAAAATTGAAGAAATTTGGGGTCATTATAAGCTTCGGGTTAAGCCTACTTGATGCACACAAGCTTCTGATAGACCGGAAACTAAGCATTACATGCTTCGGGTCAGACCTATCCGAAGCATCTGTGGTTCGAGTTAGGGTGCCCTGATGAACATTAATTTTCGGGTAGGCCTGACCCGAGGAACAGATGCTTCGGGTCAAGCCTACCCAAAACATTACCTTTTTTTTAAAACTTTAGTTCATATATGAATGTATTATTTAATTAATTTAATTATCATTTATATTAGTTTTGTTTTAATAATTAACATTTTTCGAATATAATTATGGAATGTGTTTAGGTAGAAATACACGAGTGTAAAGAAATTACGTGAGTCACTCAAGATTAAGGAAGGCGATCATTTTCCATCTCGAGTTTCTAGGTTTTGTAATTAGAATAGTATATGACTTATTACATCACGTCTCACATCAAAACAACTCAAGTTGTTTAGATCGACATGTTTCGATCATTTTTTTGGATGTAAGTGATATGGTGTTGTCTGGGCAATTTTGTCACCATATCTTGCTTAAGGAGTGTCATGTTAAGAATGTCGAAGAAAATACATCTTGTTTGCGGTACCCTATTGGCAATAGGGTGATACGGTTCAATCTCGTAGAGTTTTGTTTTGTTACTGAGCTAGCATTTTGAGAATAATCTGAATCTACATCAAAGTTTTTCAAATGAAAGGACAGTAGACTCCGTCGATCCTACTTTCAAGAAAGTAAAGTCAAGGTTAAAATGGTTGTTAATTGGTTTAGGAACTTCATTCCTAATAACAAAATAGTGATGATGTTATAGTGATGCTGGTTTTAATACTTATATTAGAGATAGCGTTGGTTGACAAGGATGATAGGAATGTTCTTCATTATTGGGCATTGTAGTTAGTGAACGATTTAGACACTTTTAATAAGTTTCAGTAGGGTCATTCATATACGCAAGGACTTTAAACTCCGTTGCTAATTGTCTTGTTGGCAGTGATGATATGTTTAAAAAGGGGATCGATGCTCTAGCGAAACAGAAATGGAGAGGTACAACGTTTATCGATTTTGGACAGTTTTTCAGATAATGTGTGATAATTGATGAATTCAAATAAAATACTTGTTATTGAGAAAATCGGTCCGGAATTTGCAGACAACGGTCAGCCACAAGGTACTAGTGCCTCGCGGCGGTGTGACCCAGTAAGAGAGATAAGTATAAACTCTTGAGTATCGTGTGAGGTTTGGGTGAGGTAGGTCCAACTATCCTGGTTGGACTTGTAACACCCTAAATCTGATACCAACGGATTAGGATGGTACTCGGTCATGATTCTGAAAAACTTCTAAAACTTACAAACTATAAGGATTAAAAATTCCCAAAATAAAAGATTTATTCATCGATAATTGAAATGCAAACTCTAAAATAACCGTTAAACAAAGATTTAATCCTTACAATTGAAAAATCCAATAAAAGAAAACCACCATTGTTCTCTAAGTAACAAAATATAAGTAAATAGGCTCTAACGATCAAATCTTCTACGGAAGCAATTCCATGACACTAATTACCTATCTCCCGTAAACCAGTACTACTTTACAAAATGTTAATGACCCGGGGTAAGCCGTCAACTCAATAAGTAAATTCATTCATGGTGTGTTACATATCGAATTATCAAATTTACTGTCTCTTTATTGTATTCTACTCTATTATATTTATCAAAGATGTTACTAGTTTTGATCTAATTGTTTAAGAATTGTACATAAAGTGTTTTTGAAACCGATCCTTACTTATGTATATTGTCAAATATCGTTGGATTGCTATTATTTATACAGAAATAGTTTTACTAAAATATTCTAACAGCACAGGCCTACCAAGTAGATATTGTCCGCTTTGGGCTTCACGCACGTGTCTTTCACCCTCACAGATTTGATTTGGATTATGGGCTTCACATAAGCATCATTCACCTATGACCCAAAACGCGTCTACTTAGTTATGAGAGACCAAAGGTTATATACAAACTATGGACCTCACTCGCTAGCGATATGGGATGTGAAAATCTAACCCCCCCCCCCCCCATTCGAACCTCGCGTCCTCGTGAGGGTCCAAACACAATTAAAAATCCAAATCCACATCCACACCAGGTAACGAGCCGGCTCTGATACCATTGTCACATTCCACATTATCGGTAAGTGATGTCTATGATTTGTATATATGCATTGGTCTCTCCTAACTAAGTAGACGCATTTTGGGTCATGGTTGAATGATACTTGCATAAAGCCCATGATCCAAAGCAAATCTGTGAGGGTGAAGAACGCGTGCGTGAAGCCCAAAGCGGACAATATCTACTCGGTGGGCTTAGATTGTTACAAATGGTATCAAAGCAGGCTCGCTACCCGATGTAGATGTGGATTTGTGATTGTGTTTGGACTCTCACAAGGACGCGAGGTCTGAAAAGAGGTAGATTGTCACATCCCACATCGTTAGCGAGTGAGGTCCATGGTTTGTATATAAGCATTGGTCTCTCATAACTAAACAAACGCGTTTTGGGTCATTGGTGAAAGATGCTTGCGTGAAACCTATGATCCAGAGTAAATTTGTGAGGGTGAAGGACGCGTGAGTGAAGCCCAAAGCGGACAATATCTACTATATGGGCTTGAACTGTTACCGGACTAGTCGGACCGGTAAGCCTAGGCTTAAGGATCATGCCTATCCCGGCTGGGTCGGTATTTTTAGTAGAGGGGTATAGTCAGGTTGAGTTTAATTCTTTAAACAGAGGGGGTCATGCATAAATCAACATAAAGGGAAGACATATTTATTGAGAAAAAATATGACTCCGGAGAGCTTACAATGAGTAGCCAAGTATGATTAATACCTCGTGCCTAACGGGCTTACAAGGGGGTCGGTCTCTTTATGGATCGAGGTTTAGGCGAATTTGGAGGAGAATCTAGTAGAGAAGTAGCCAAGTTGTTTTTCGTGATCAAACCTCATGTTCTACTCAAAAAATTATTGACCAGTTACTGTGAGATAGGGGTTTCGAATTTAAGACTCTCCGATTTAACTTTGAGGGAGGACTTTTTCCTCATCAAGCAACCCCCTCTCAAGTAAGGGATTATTTTTTTCATTTTTATATAATATACATAATGATGGTCAGGATGATGTTGATATCTAAACAAATAATTAGAACAGAAGAGAAGAGAAGATATCTAAGCAAATGACACAAAGCACAGATGCAATAATATTTAAGCAAATGGTATAATGTTCAGATGCAGCAAATTCGCATATACAATTCCATGTCGAGAGTCAAGTCTTTCTCTCTATTAGATGTTCTAGTTTTTTTTTTTACATGTACTGATAATCTAAAGTGTGACCATTCATTTTATGATGCTTTCTTCTATTCGTATGATGGAAATAAGTTGTTTTTCGTGATCAATCCTCACGTTCTGCTCAAAATATTATTGACCAATTACTGTGAGAAAAAAAGGGTTTCGAATATGAGACTCTTCGATTTATCTTCAAAAGACTTTTTCTTCATCAAGCAGCACCCGCTCAAGTAAAGGATTATTTTGTTCATTTTTATATAATATACGTGATGATGTTCAGGATGACGATGATATCTAAGCTGTAACACCTCAAACTCAAAGAGTAATTAAACACTTTATATATGGAATGTTATGTCATAAATCACTAATTACTTCACCCAAAAGAAACTAATAATCATTGAGTAGCTCCAAATAAACCATTATCCAATAAAAAATGTATCTCCAAATAAATCCAACTAATAAGGTTCAAATCACTTTAAAGGAATCAAGACAATACCAAATACCTAAACTCAGATTCTAAGTAACAAAACTAAGGAAAACATTACATTAAATCTCAATCACTTATAACTCCTGAAAGTATATCGCCCTAGCGGTCAACTCCTAAGAAACTTAGTTTGCAAAATGTAAAATGACAAGGGGTGAACTGTCAACTCAATAAGTATTGCATAAACTTTCAAATATTCAGATACAATTAAACTTGTAAAAGTAACATTTTCGAATACAAGTAAACTTGCAAAAGTAATATTTTCAGTGTACGATACCGATTAATGACATTTCATAAAAATAAGCTTAAGTCAAGTAGTATCACCAATACCCCTGGTGATCAGGCCATTTACATTTCAGAAATTAGTACAAAACCAAAATCGTAACATTTTATTTGTCGCGCGTGCTGCATTTACATTATCACTAGTGATCACCATTTCATTTCACATGTTATTTACTACTGAAATTGGGCCAAAACATTACTATCAAAATATGTATCTAGTAATACATTTGCATTACCAAAGCACAAAAGAACCAAACATTTAACATTTTAAACAAAAGATTGCAGTAACGGTAAAACTCATTTAAAAAAGAAATTATGTAACAAATATGTAAGTAAACACTTCATAAGTAGAAAAATGAGTTTATATGCATATATAAACGTATATACTAAAATATTTCAAAACATAATAATGTAATAAATAAATTTGTTTTCTAAGAATTTATTTATGCAACTACATACTATGTAAAAAAAATCTACTTACCTCTGATAATAGAAAGTTTAAAGTTACACTAACGATATTGGGAAGTCACGAGAGGAACCTAAACATACAAAATAATAATCTCTCAATAAAACCAACCAAATAAAAGAAATCTAACTCAACTTCTTTATAAATGCATTTTTATTCATTTTCATGAAGAAATTTCCGAAAAACAAATTATAGTGCTCAAATTTTATTGATTTGAAATTCTTAAAGGCCTCAAAAAATTGCAATACTTAGTCAATAAATTCAAACAATTAGATTACTTACTCCTCTCCAAATATCAGAATTTTATCAAATACCTATAAATTCCTATAATTTTTCTAAGCACATAAGGATCAATCCTGACAGTGTAAATTTCGATCATCCAACTAGACTTTATATCAATGTTTAACAATCATATCGACCATGAAAAGTTCCAAAATTTTATTTATAGAATAAGATACCAGTAATATATCCCTATACAAAAAATAGGAATGTATCTATCTCGGTTTGAAAACTAAAATTCCTACAACACCAAAAGCTCATGACTATCAGCCTAAATATTATGGCTTAAACATCAAATATACTTAAAGAATTAAATTACTTATATATCACTAAAATTCATAAAATTTTATATCCTGATTAAATTATGCCTCTACAACCATATTACCAAAAACCAGACTTAAATACATCTCTAATTTCAATTTAAAATTACTTTAATATAATAAGGTCAGTTTGACGATTCATAAAATCTGCATATGTAACCGATTTAGAAATAAAATCTCCCTAAAATGAACGCCACCAAAATTCTAAAAATTATAATACAAGTTGATATATATGTCTACTATTCAACTGCAACCTATAAATATAACTAAAATAAACAACAGTAAATTGCTTCACTAGTATTTAAACGAATCAAAATTGCAACATACACTAACACTCAAATTTGAACTCTTTAATGAACTTCAAAAGTACAACAATTTATTATAGAGATTCATGTATAATTCTATTTCATTCACTCCAAAATTCATGCATTAAAACATCTCCATAAACTAAAATTGAGTGATTGTTAGATGCCTAAATTTTTGTTAACAAGATATTTTGATGTTAAAAACAATGAGTTTGAAAAAGATCAAAGCTGTAAATAAAAATTCAAAATGAAACAAAGTTTAAGAAATTGTACCTTTAAAATACTCTGACTCAATCTATGAGACAATATTTTGCTATATCCTTTTGTGAATGTTATCAATTTTGGCAGAAAAGTGAGAATTTTCATAGTAAAGGTAGAATGGAAGTGTTTCCTTTAATTTCATTGATATTACTTTGTGAATATAAACACATATATGAGTAATTACAAAATAATAAAAATACACAAATCCCACTGATTTTGCTAATATAAAAACAGTGAAGATATACAAATCCCACTGATATTGCTAATATATTTAAATCCCTCTAACTGTGGAATTTACTTGTTTCAAATCTCTCTGAATATGGAATTAACTTGTTTAGTTATGATTGTCATTGAATAATGTTAGGAAATCAATCATGTGTGATCGAGTTTGATGCCAAAATATTCTGGTTTAATACCATATTATTTAGTTGCCTTAACAAAAAGAAACGGGATGAATGTGTTTCTATTTGTATTATTATTATTATTATTACTAATAGTGAGAAAAAAATTAGGGTCTTTCATAAACAAATAATTAGAACAGAACAGAACGAAAGATATCTAAGCAAATGGCACAAAGATCAGATGTAGTAAATTCGCATATACAAATCCATGTCGAGAGTCGGGTCTCTCTCTCTTAGACGTTCTGTTTTTTTTATATATATTTACTGATAATGTAAAATGTGACCATTCATTTTATGATGTTTTCTTCTATTCATAGGAGGAAAGAAGTTTTTTTCCGTAATCAAGCCTCACGTTCCGCTCAAGAATAAAGATAAAGAAGCACGAATTCCTTTCACATTTACATTTTAAAAAATAAAATTGTATCAACATTCTACAAGGATTACTCCTAAGTCTTCAAGTCCTCTATTTTATTCTAACTTTGAACTGAACACAACTAAATTGATAAAGAGAAAGAAAGCATGGATTCCTTTCATATATAGGTCTCGCTTGTTTCATAGGATATGATGGAATTGAGATTATATTTAAGCTCATTCCCATGTTTAGTTCCCTCACCGGAAAAGGATAAAATAATCCCATTAACCCAACTTATCACATTGCAATGGTATAAATTAATACCAACCAAATATATGGGATTAATTTCTTTCTTATCTTCTTTATTATACAAACACCCCTCTTGATTTTTACAAACTCAGATCATCGATCTTCATAAACCCAAAACCATCTTCATTATCTTCACTCCATGAATGTATTTGCTTTTTAGTAGCCTTTGCTAACTATAAAGTAGCCCAAGTCTGCCGCACCGTCCATGGCAAATATCAATGCATCTCCTTCACTTTTTAAACTAGATTTATGCTCTTTAACCTCACAAATAAGAAGGTTACCAATAAGTTTACATGATGATGTTCAGGATGACATTGATATCTAAGAAAATAATTAGAACATAACAGAAGAGAAGAGAAGATATCTAAGCAAATGGCAAAATGCACAGATGTAGTCATATTTAAGTAAATGGTACAAAGCTCAGATGTAGTAAATTCGCAAATAGAAATCCATGTCGAGACTCAAGTCTCTTTCTCTCTCTGTCTCTGTCTCTTAGATGTTCTGGTTTTTTTTTACATGTACTGATAATGTAAAGTGTGACCATTTATGTTTTCTTTTTTTCGTAAGATGGAAAGAAGTTGTTTTTCATGATCAAGCCTCACGCTCCGATCAAAAAATTATTGATCAGTTACTGTGAGAAAAGGTGTTTCGAATACGAGATTCTTAGATTTATCTTCGTATGAAGACTTTTTCCTCATCAAGTAACCCCCGCTTAAGTAAATGATTATTTTGTTCATTTTTATATAATATACATGATGATGTTCAGAATGACGTTGATATCTAAGAAAATAATTAGATAGAAGATAATAGAAGATAATAGAAGAGAAAATATCTATGCAAAAGGCACAAAGCACATATGCAGTAATATCTAGGCAAATGACACAAAACTCAAAATGCAGTAAATTCGCATATACAAATCCATGTTGAGAATTAGGTCTCTCTCTCTTAGATGTTCTGTTTTTTTACATTTACTAATAATGTCAAGGGTGATCATTCATTTTATGATATTTTCTTTAATTCTTAGGATGGAAAGAAATTGTTTTTCGTGATCAAGCCCCACGTTTCGCTTAAAAAATTATTGACCAGTTACTGCCAGAAAAAGAGTTTCAAATACGAGACTCTCTGATTTATTTCGTGGGAAGACTTTTTTCTCATCAAGCAACCCACTCAATTAAGGGATTATTGTGTTTATTTTTATATAATAATTGTCAGTTAAATTAATTAAAAAAACAACATTATTTTTTTAAAAAAAAAACTAGCTGTCAAGATCCATGAACCAATACCATATCGAAATCTGAACCATATGAAGGCCATCCTCTATCCGGTCCAGATCGAGTGGAGGTCATTCGCGATCTAGTTCAAATCATGTGGAGATCATTTACGCGATCTGAATGCTAGGAGACGAAGATCCACAAATCTTCGTCGACGAGTGATAAAGATCTGTGGATTTCCATTCTCCAACAATGAAGATTCACAGATCTCCACCGTCAATAGCTATGACTGCTCTAATTGAAGACAAAACCATTTATACAAGGTTTTAAGCAAAATAACATATACATGAATGTCTTAAATGAATTTGTGTAGAGTCTATAATAGTCTCATGATTTGTTTGCTCAAACATGTATAAGTATGATGACAAAATACAATTTGACCCAACAGTGTTCCTTGAACCTCTTCTAAGGCCATATGTTTGGCTCAGTACTCAATCGGTGTTACAAGAGATGTCAAACTTCATCTACATGTCGTGTGTAATTTCCTTAGGCTTGTATAAACGATGATCACAAAATTTATCCTTTATGTGTTCCCTTATAACCCGTGCTCTTTCTTTCTTCTGATGCGGAAATCGTCTTCTGTGGAGCATGTGTGCTGATTGTCAAATTTTATAATATGAAAATAATATGAATTTTGAACCTTAGCCGCACGCAATCGCCAACTACAATCCTCAACAATGCACTGAACTTGATAAGGTGTTGTATCTAACTTGAACTCTTTAATTTGGAACCGGCTGGCAATGGCATAACTACCTAATTGCGATTGTAGTTGTTACTTGCTTGGAAATAATCCACCCACTTCAATACGTATGATAACAGAACTGGGTGCAACTTCACCATAATTAATATAATAAAATGCACATGGATGTGAAACAAGCATCTAGACATGGGTAAATTGCTCGTCATACCACTTGGGAACTCGATCATAGTTGGGATTGAAATGTGGTTTTGTTTCATCATGTTTAGGAATGTGATGGTTTCCCATCGTATCTTCAAAACTAAAATGATTAGGAGGAGATGTATCAATGTTGGCAGTTGGTATAAAACTCTCTCGAATATCATCCAAATGGGTGCCCATGTTAGGTATATATGAGCTTTGAAACCCATCCATACTAATGACTTGTATATTGCTTTTGTGTATATGATGAAATTCATAACCGATGAGTTGCATGGCTTGAGTTGTGAGAGGACTATGGTGGTTTATGTTTCATTTCTAGATACTCATGATCGATTTCTTTAACACTGACGCAATCTAATGGGCCAACATTCTCTAGACGAAACAACAATGCCCAATATTCATCATCACCAATATCAATAGGCATGCTAGGACGAATATTTTGTGCAAGAGTCGTCACATTGACCAAAGATAATGATCTCTATCAATTTCAGTGATGTGGTATACCTGATCTAACAATTGATCATAATTTGAATCCCTTGAAGAATCAAACACCTTTGCTCTTCAACCTTCATACCAATATTGGCTATGATGACTTTTCTATTGTCCACCCAATTCAAAACAATTTGCACACTTGTTGAAAATACACTAAGAGAGATAAAACTAACCTAGAGGGGGGGGATGAGTGAATAGGTTTTAGTTAAATTAAATGCCATCTTTTTGATTAATCAAAATTAAACAACACAACCCCTAATCTCTAACACAATCAATCATTGTCATAATAAAAATACGGAATAAACAAAAAGACACAATGATATGATTTACGTGAGAAACCCTCCAACTGGGTAAAAAACTCACGGGCCTAATCGCCAATCGAACCCTCAAATCCACTATTTGCAAAAACGATTACAACCTAGGTTGACCACATCACACATAATCAGTTACTAATCCGTCTTTGCTATCCTGCATGCCTTTAATAGTGATTTTAGGCTCTAGCTTGTATACTACCAAAGGCAAATACAAGACTTAACTCTTAAATGAAGAGATATGAAACCTAAAGTGAATATGATGATATTCTAAATGCACAAAATGCAAGGTCAACATATTTAATACTTATATAGTCATGTATGAATGCTTCAAACCATCCTAGATATCATGTTGCTATATGACACACATATAACCTAGCTATATGAAATCAAAACATTCCTAGATGCAATAGCTATCACAATACAACAACCCAAACATCAACAAAAATCTCTATTTATAATGAAAAATTATAATCTAGATGCAAAAGAAACATAAAAGAGATTTCTTGTTAAGCAAGAACACAAAGATGGATGAGAGTGGTGTTCTACTTACAAAGTAAGCTATGTTGATGAAGACTCATGCTTAGAAACATCCTAGATGAAACTAGATGATGATAGAACCATGAATGAATGATGGGTGATTAGGTTTTGGACAATAAAAATGGTTTCTTGCTACCTTTTCTTGCAAGACACTCTTGAGCTCTAAAAGGAATGAAAGAGAATGGATTTTGAAGCTCTAAAGAGGCAAGGAAGAGGAAAGGGCATATATATATGAAGCCTTAGACGAAATGACACCGTTTTGAAAAACAGTAACAAAATCCCGTCATTATCGCTGTGCGTACCGCGGCTCGAGCAAGTTGTCCAGACCGCTGGTACCCGCAGCAGTGTGCTTACTAGATAACATCGCGGTTGGGACCGCTGTGCGTGTAGTGCACATGCCGCGGTCAAGGTAGTAGGGTCATACTGATGTTTACCACGTCAGGGACCGCTGGGCATACATGTGTACAGGACGCGGTCAAGGCAGTATGGGCCAACTGATGTTTACCGCTCTGTATGCCGCGGTGCAAGCAGCGCTTGCTAAGCGATCTAGGCCGCGGTAAGAGAAGAAACTCTCTTTTCCAGGCAGACTCAACACACTAAGTAATGTGCAATATGTGCAATATGTGCAATTGTGGAGTGTGATAAATGGCATACAATGCATCATCCAATTACATGTAAATAAGAATATAATGCATGCAAGTGAGTGTGTGCAACTATATCCCTTCAAGTAAAAGTAGAGTCAAGTAATCTACCTTCCTTGAAGCACTTGGAGTCCAATGGAAGATCTTCAATTCATAATCTACCCTTTTACAATGATTAACCCAAATTGTGATTTTGTCAATGAAATAAGCCAATCATAAAGTGAGGCACTTACACTTGTCATCTTCAATCCTGAAAAAAAAATTCAACAAATATTATCAACCCATTAAATCTTTCTTATTTCAAAGAAATTAAATGTGATTGTCAAAACTTTGAATTGAAAAAAAAACAGCCATGAAAAATGAGCTTCAGGTCAGGGTGATCCGATCTTGAAGCTTTTTAACTTTCGAGATAAGATGACCCGATATCGGGTACTCTATCCCGAGGCTCAAATCGGGTCACCCTGTCCCGGGACTTTTTAAGCCTCTGGATAGGGTAACTCGATGCTCATCTTTCATGATGATTTAATCTTCATTGAAATTTTGTCATATAGAATAAATTAATGGATATATGTGAATTCCATCAATATAAGGATTATAAGGGTGGAAAAATAAATTTAAAATGTAATACTTACCTTCAAACTACATTATATAATCTCCTCCAATGTTTTTAAAACCTAAAATTGAAAGAAATGTGTGGGGAACACAATGTTGTAGAGTACGAAAATTGTTGGATAGTGTTTAGTTTATTGGTTTGATAAGTTTGTTGGTAAAAGTAATAAACAAGGTCATAGTTTTAAACCTCTGTTTGAGGTGGCTGCTCCAAGGCAGCCTCTCCCACCTCTAGACAAAATCACTCCGGAGGGCAGCCACACTGATTGATTTGTATGAAAAGGTTGTCTCTGTCACATGAGGCGGCCGCCTCTTAGTCGAATAGCCTCGGCTCGGCCGAGTCGAGGCATACTCTTTTTTTATATATAAAAGAGCAAACACAGTGGTTTGTAAGTGAAAATACACAAAGTGTGTCTAATACAACCTTAAGGGGGGGAGGGGGTGAATAAGTTTTAGTTGATTTATTACCAACTTTTCGACTTAATCAATTTTAATAGACCTACCCCATATTAGCAATCAATCAATCCAATATAAATATGGGGAAAACAATAAAAAACACAAGGATTGATTTACGTGATAAACCCTCCAACTGGGTAAAACTCACGGGCTATCCTTCTAGCCATATACGGTCCTCAAATCCACTATTTGAACGAAAGATTACAACCTAGGTTGACCTCAAGTCACACCTACTTGGTCACTAACCCTTTTACTTTACCCAACAGGCCTTTAATAGTGATTCTAGACCACAAGCTTGTGCACTAACCCACTTAGTCACAAAGTTTAACAATCAATGAAGAGGTTAAACAACCTATGTGAATATATAAAAGATATTCAAGCATACAATTAATGCTAGGCAACACTAAATGCTTATCTAAGGATTTAAAGATGTCAATGAATGCAAATCCTAGATATCAATATCTAAATGCAAATGCATGAAGATTTAGCTAGAAGGGTAAAATCGTCCTAAATGCTAGCTATCAATGAACAAAGCTCTCAACCAACAAACAACAACTCAAACATGTTATACATGCCAATAAACATAAAAATATGCAATCAAATCATATAAAAGAGCTAACCCTAGGCAAACAAGAACATAAATAAATACAATGAGATTTAGGGCATGTTCAAGTTACCTAGTCAATGAAAGCAAGAAGAATCCATGATGAGATGATGCTTGTAAGATGTTAGATGCATATGGATTTGTGTTTGGTTGAGTAAAGATGAGTTCTTGGGAGTTTCTCTCTCTAAAGGAAGCTTGGCCTCTCAAAAATGACTTCTTGAACTCATCAAAAACGAGCAAGGAAGAAGAGAGAGTATATATAAGGGAGCCCTAGTCAAAACAGCGTCGTTTTGAACTTAGGGCACAAAATCCCGTCAATACCGCTAGATGGACCGCGTCGCAGGCAAGTGTCTAGACCGCGGTACATACAGCAGTGCACAGTCTTGACAACACCGCGGTGTAGGGCGCTGTGCATGCAGGTGCACAGGCCCGGTATGGGCAACAGAGGCCTACTGGACAACTCCGCGACTTGGGTCGCTATGCGTGCAAGTGCACATGAAGCGGTATAGGAAGCATGACCCTACTGAGGTATACCGCTCTGTATGCCGCGGTGCAATCATGTCTTGCCAAGCGGTCTAGGCCGCGGTAAGAGAAGAAATTCTCCTTTCAGGGCAAACTCAACACACTAAGTGATGTGCCAAAAGTGCAAGTGTGGAATGTGGAAAGTGGAAAGTGGCATACAAAGCATCATTCAATTACATGAAGATAAGAAAATAATGCATGCAAGTGAGTGTGTGCAACTAGATCTCTTCAAGGAAAGTTAAACAAGTGAGATACCTTTGAAGTGCTCTTGAAAGAGATGATGTCCTTGAAGCTTGATCACACTCAAGAGGCCTAATTTACCCTTACAAAGAATAATCCCCAATGTGGTTTGTCAACGAAATAAGCCAATCAAAATATGAGGAACTTACAGTAAGAAACCCTATTCTTCAACTCTTCAACTCTTCAACGCACGATCTTCTCATCTTCAAGTCTTCAACGCCTCTCTTCAAGTCTTCAACTTTAGTTGCAACATCTTCCTTTCTCTTAGGCGACGTCTTCTCTCTCTCCATTTCTCTTTATCTCTCTTTCATTTTTTTTGGTATCGCCACACAGCTTTTCATTTCTTCTTCTTATCTCAATTTCTCTTTTTATTATTAATTTCTTATTCTTTTATTCTTTTATTTTGATTGGGCAAACTTAGACTTAGGCTTGATGTTTTGAGTTTGAATTTGGAATGCCGATGTGTATGTACTGATCTTTTATCATTAGGATGACGTTTTTTTAAATGTTTCATTTGTTTAGGATATTTAGGATAGTATTATTGAATATGATTTATTTATTGAATATTATGGAATATTTTCTACTTTATTAATTTTTTTTCCACTTTCCGGCCGAGGCTGCTGTCTCGCCTCTCACCGCCTTTTGAGTTTTAAAACTATGAATAAGGTTAATAAATATGGTGCAGCAATGAGTCATGGCATTTTGGAAAAAAAGGGGTAATTTTACAATTGATTTTGATTTTATTGCACATTTGCAAGTATCCCCCCTAAAATATGGCATTTTTGCTTTTTTTTTTTTTTTTTTGGAAATATGATACCAAATAAGACAATGATCTATTCTTATAACATGAGATTTTTACGGCTCAGATATATACTTTTACGACTATAAGATTTTTTTATAAAATGAGTATGCTGAGATTCAAAATATCCAAATTCCATACTACATTCCCACCAATAGCTTAAAAATGGAGATGCACTTTTAAAATGGAAGGTAATAGATATGGTCATTAATAGTGTATGTATATATATATATATATATATATATATATTGATTATCAAATGAGGAATCCATTACTTTAATTTCAATAAGGACCCTGATGAAATCACATCGATTTTATGAATTGTTGATCTGAATATTTTTGTGGATGATAAGTTTAATGAAATCTACCTATAAATAAAATTTGAGAAATTTTCAAGAACTAGAACTATTTATCCCGATTTTGTTAAATATGAAGACATTAGTGAAATGAGAGAAATATAGGAAAATTAAAAAAAAAAGTTCTACTACTTGTAAAATTCACAAGTTTTATTTATAGGTAGATTTCAATGAACTTATCATCCTAAACAAATTTAAAGCAAAATTCATAAATATATATATGATTTCATCAAAGTCTTTATCGAAATTAAAGTAAGTGATTTCTCACTTAATAATTACTATATATATATTATCAAATAAAATCTCATCTCTTGATACGAAATTAAAAAAAAATAATTATGATCAATCAAAACGAATTTGGTTATTAATAGTGAAGATAATAAATTATCTAATAACAAGACTTTATTTTAAAAGCTTTGCTTATAAGGGAAAAAGTAACTACAACCATAGCTTTTCATCACATTTGCCAGCATTTGATTGAAGAGATTTGTTAATCATAATTTACAGATAATCAAGTTAAGAATGGAACAATTAAAGCGTATTAGTTTTACTTTCAAAAAACTAAAACAAAAATTAAAGCGTGTTAGACAGGCAAAGGTATAAACGAAAAGAAACTATATAATTATTAGAAGGTCAAAAAGGAGAATTAACATAAAAAAATATTGAAAATTAAAAAAATAATCGAAAATATAGCAGTAAAAATTTAAAAAAACAAGAAAGAGCTGGTATAATAGTAGTACTAGGAAAGTAATACTAATGGATTGTGTTTTGTGTCACAGACCTCTCCACACTGCAGTCGCACGTGACCCTAAGAAGCCGCCACGTCAGTAATTCGTTCGTCACCTAACTCATCATGCCAGTTGTCTCATGACCATTCGCGGTTACCGCACTCACTCGACAAGATCTCATCGATCTATTTCCTAAATTGCCCATAGCTTTTATTAAATTGACAAATATATCCATCTCTCCAAGTAAATCTCTCGCTCTCTCTTTCGCTTCTCTCTCTCTCAGCCAGTTTTTTCGGGAGTGTTTCTCTGTTGTTGCAGTGCTTCGCGTCTCTTCTCTTCTCTTCTCTTCTCGTCTCATCTCTCGTCTCTCTCTCTCTCTCTTTCTGTGTTTATGCACACAGACGCTCACACGTTCTCTGTCTCTCTTCAAATCTTTCTTTTCGATTTCCAGATTTCGCGATCGGACGCTTCCAATCGCTTCACTCATGACTATGATGACTCCTCCACCGGTCGATGTAAGTCCATCACTCTCTCTATCTCTGTCCGTCTCTCGCTCTTCGTATATATACGTGCACATATATATATGTGTTGATTGTTTCTTTACTGTTGTAACTATTTAAAGATCGTTTAGGGTTTTATGCTTGGATTGACTTGAATTTCGATGAAATTTTATCTGTGATTTGTATTTAGGGTATTTGTTGGAGTCAATTATGTTTAGTTTCTTTTATTTAATTTGACAAGTTCTTTTATTTTATTGGATTTTGTTGTAGCAAGAAGAGGAGGAGATGCTTGTGCCTCATTCGGATTTAGTCGAGGGTCCTCAGCCTATGGAAGGTTTATTTTATAATTCACCTGTATTCTTGTTTTGTTTTGCACCATGTTATTAATTTGATGTGATAGAGTTGATCTTGAATTGTTTTCCGATTGGTTATGGTTATTGCGGTCTTGAGTTTTGTTTTGTTTATTTGATTCTGGAATGTTTAGTGGTGGCACAAGTGGAGCCAGCTGGTGCCGTTGAGAATCAGCAGGTGGAGGATCCTCCTTCTATGAAATTCACATGGACTATTGAGAATTTCTCTAGATTAAACACTAAGAAACACTATTCTGATGTGTTCGTTGTTGGCAATTACAAATGGTAAACAATTGATGACATACCATATCTTACTTATTAGATTGTCCGATTGTGTATGCAGTGCAAGTGTGCAACATGTGTGTGTTGTAATTAGTTTGAATGATTTCTACAGGCGGATACTTATCTTCCCGAAGGGAAACAATGTGGACCACTTGTCTATGTATTTGGATGTTGCAGATTCTTCAACATTGCCATATGGATGGAGTAGATATGCGCAATTCAGTTTGGCTGTGGTTAATCAAGTCCATAATAAATATTCAATCAGAAAGGGTATCTTCTTTAACCATTTGTATTGTTGGAATTTATCATGATAAAAAATTCTGAAAGGGTATCTCCTGATCCTTTCTTTATTGTCAGAATTTCACTGTTAATGTTTTTTTTTTTTGGGTTGGTATTGTATGGCAACACCCTTTTAAATTATGAAACTAATGATTCTTACATTATTACACGTGTACGCTTTCAATTCCTTGGCTTTTACGTTGTAAGGTTTTTTGTTCGCCAGTTTACCATTCCAAATAGATTAGGATGGAAAGTTTTTTCAAAGTTACTATTTTTCAAGTTTTCTATGGTGCAGAACTAGAATTATTGATTGTGTGTATATTAATTCTTGGTTAATTAATTTATTTGCTTGTTCATTTCTTTTTGAATCTGTAGCAATTCATTCTTTGCTTTCCAGATACATCATACATGCATTTAATATCTGATAAAAAAAAAAAAGATGCGTGCATTTATTATATTGGCAGCTTCATTGTAAGAAATCAATGCATATTTGCGTAATGAAGTCTTAGACTACTTATACTGCTAGTCAAATGGAGAGGAGTCACAAGTGTACTAAAAGCAATGATAGCTAGACAATAGTTATTTTTGTGATATATAGTTCACAATCTTGTAATTTGTATGTGACCCTTTCAATAAGGGTGAATTTCAGATTAGTTTGCCAGCTTGGTGAAATTTATATGTATAATAGAGAAATATTGTTAACATTCCAAAAAAATATAATATAAAATCAATTTGGTTCCTATAGTTCCTGGAAGCTAATTTATGGTATCCTTAGGTTAATTGTGTTGATTTGTCTGTCAATAAGCTAAATTTAAAGCTTTATTTGGATCAAGAAGTCTGGTATTTCTTAAGATCAAGTCAGGACAAATTTTTTGGTGACAAACTGAAGGGCTTTCATCTCAACCATCATATCATATTTTGGGTGCATTGTGGACTCAATGTCGTTATGACCTAATGTTTAATGAATTCTGCAGACACACAACATCAATTTAATGCAAGAGAGAGTGATTGGGGTTTCACATCTTTTATGCCTCTCGGTGAACTTTATGACCCTACTAGAGGATATCTGGCTAATGATTCAGTCATTGTTGAAGCTGAGGTTGCTGTTCGTAAGGTTCTGGATTATTGGTCATATGATTCTAAAAAGGAGACAGGTTATGTTGGACTTAAGAACCAGGGAGCGACTTGTTACATGAACTCTCTTTTACAGACTTTGTATCATATACCTTATTTCAGAAAGGTGAGTATGTAATCTCAGCTTTCAGATGTGATCTCACCTTGACTTGTGTCAATGTTTTGTTTAAGATGAAACACCTCAAGTGGAAAACATATTTCAGGCTGTGTACCACATGCCAACAACCGAAAATGATGTGCCCACAGGAAGCATTCCTTTGGCTCTGCAGAGTTTATTCTATAAGCTTCAGTATAATGACACTAGTGTTGCAACAAAGGAATTAACCAAATCCTTTGGATGGGATACATATGATTCTTTCATGCAACATGATGTGCAAGAACTCAACAGGGTCCTGTGTGAGAAACTTGAAGATAAAATGAAGGTATTAGTGATTCAACAATTTTACTTTCTTGTGTTAGTATGTTTATTTTTTTTAATCTGAAAGAAATTCCTGTATCTGTATGTGAATGTTCATGCATGTTATTTTATTTTGGTTATTGTTCTGCTGGATCAGGGAACTGTTGTTGAGGGAACAATACAGCAACTTTTTGAGGGTCACCATATGAATTACATTGAATGCATAAATGTGGACTACAAATCTACAAGAAAGGAATCATTTTATGGTATCAATTATTTACCAAATTTTAAGATGTTTGGAGTTGAGTTTTTATTTTGTTGATAGTGCATGATACAGATGTCATTATTACATGACAGATCTCCAACTTGATGTCAAAGGCTGTCGGGATGTCTATGCCTCTTTTGACAAGTATGTGGAAGTTGAACGGCTAGAGGGTGATAATAAATACCATGCTGAAGAACACGGTTTGCAGGTCAGTTTATTTATGCATGCATATTGATAGGGACCTAATATTGAGAATGTACAGCAATCAGTTGGTATATGTTTGATTCTTCCAGGCTTTGTACTGCACAGCTTAGGGCTTTTGTGAAAACATAAATTTGCCAGATTAGTTACGTCGTTCATTCTTGCATTTTGACCGGTATATATATGTGCAACCATGTTTGAGAGAAATCAAAGAGAGAGTTGCAACCTTTATACCAGGCATTTCACTGTTAACTGTATATGGTTAACAATGAGTTAACATTTTGAGGTTTCCCAGACGGATTATGTCATTTTAGAAAATTAGTTTTTTGATGTACTGTGTTACTTCATTTAGATCCAGATGTTATGTGGTTTGTATTTGTGATTAGTTTCTGGCCCTATGGGCATCAGTTTTATATTATTAAGAAAATTAGGCATTTCTGACTGAAGCTCCTAGACTAAATAACTTTATTTTGACTGAGAGATCATTTTCGGAAGCAAACAGGACATATTAGAATTTTCCCTAACTGCTCTATGAATGTTTCTTATAGATAATATAATAAGCTGATTTTCCTGTGCATCACTATAGTAAATGTTATTGAAAATTTTCTATTCAGAGGATGGTTTTTGAAGATAGATAATAATTCATATGCTCCAAATTTTGTTGAAATCAGGATGCTAAGAAGGGTGTGTTATTTATCGACTTCCCTCCTGTGCTTCAACTTCAACTGAAGCGGTTTGAATATGATTTTATGCGGGATGCCATGGTGAAGGTAAGTTTGCATGCATCTCCCAACCCTCTGATTTTTTTATTATCAAATGTATAGACTAAATATTTTATAATGAAACATGAATTTTTTTGAGATGAAGTACTAAAATCTACATGTCATTTAAATGTTCCTGCTCTGTGAACTACTGATGACTGCCCTAGATGATGTACAAGTGCTTTTACTGGTATGAATGCTAAAGGTGTAGCCTGTTACATGAATTGTGAGTGAGAACTTTGTTTCCATCTGGTTACTTATGTCCTCTTGAATTACTGTTGCATATATTGCTCTGTTGCAATAGCTTCTGCTATTTCCTTGATATACCAAATAATGGTTTTTTCAGAGCCTTTCTCCTATTATGTTTGTATTCTGTGCAATAGTAGAAATTAGAGTTTCTGTTGGTATGGTAAAAATACAATTATTGTTGTTAACAAAATGAAAATTGTTTCTGCTTGTGATTTACTTGGTATTGATAGATATACAGATTTTGGATAAAGGAACTAAAGCAAAAGATTGAACGCCTGATTAAAAAGATGATTGATCAACACTAAAACAAAAAACACATATCTATACATGCTTATATGTGGTTTGTGTCGATACGTATTTGTGCAAATATGCATCTAGCGACTATTGGTCAAAAGATATGCATTGAGTCTTATTGTTGTTTGATTATGGCATTCCATTTCTTTTTGGTTAAGGGTTCATTTCCATGTCTTCTTAGTCAATGAAGTGTGTAAACCATTAAAGTGATTTGTTATCAATTCTTCTATTTTTAGTATATTGTCTCTCTTATTTGTTTTGTAGATAAATGACCGCTACGAGTTCCCTCTTCAACTCGACCTTGACAGAGAGAATGGGAAGTATCTATCACCTGATGCCGATAGGAGTGTTCGCAACCTTTACACGCTTCATAGGTGCTAGTCTTTGCAGTGTGTTTGTTCATGGATATAGTTTTATTGTAGAATTATCTGATGGTTTATATCGAGTTTGTTGACTATCATCGTGGAATTATTTTCTACGATTTTCAACTGCTATTTATCTTGTTTTCCAGTTGAATAATTTGTTTACTGCCCTCTGCGTTGACTGAAGTTGATGAAATGCTAGCTCTTTGTTTGCTTCGTTTTTGAACTTTTTTTTTTAAGGTTTTTCACGTGTTTAAATTTTTTAAACTTTTTTTGTTGGGTTATTAGTCACTTATAATTTTATTATCTCTTGCTCTTATTAACATTTACTAGAGTATCATTCTCCATATTGTCCTTTTGAAGTTAGTATAACTATAATAATCACAGGAATGATTTAACTTAGTAGGACAAATTATGTGATTAAACATCACTAAACCAGGCTTAAAAAATAAAATGATGAATTTACAAACTCTATTTGGTTGTTGGATTTTTATACCTTTCTGTTTCATCTCCTTTCTAAAGGTCACAAGATCACAAAAACCAAATCTTTCAAATTTGCACAGCTTTGTATGTCCCATGCCCTAAGTCTGTGTATAATGTACTTGTATGATAATCTACTTGAAAGAAGATGAGAGTTGGAGGGTTTTCATGGTTTATTTGTTGTGTCTGATAATATACTTGGATGGATGTGTCTATAATGTATATGTAATTTATAGAATGTTCACATGTTCACATGTTATCGTTCTGTTTCAGCGTCTTGGTTCATAGTGGAGGGGTGCATGGTGGACACTATTATGCTTTTATCCGGCCAATCCTTACTGATCAGTGGTATGCATCAGCACTGCTGGTTCACTCCCTCTCTCAGACTTTTTATTTTCTTTTTTAATTTTCATAACACGTTGCGAGTTACTTTACTTGTCTTGCTAATTTGTTTTTTTATAGGAAACAAGAAAAAAAAAAAAAACTATCAATGAAAAGGAAATTATAAAGTGAACCAGCAGCTCTTTGGATAATCAAAAGCTATATTCCATAAATCAAAATTATGGAATTATGACCCCATAAAGCTATATATATATAGAGAACTATGACCCCAACTCCAAAACACGAGAAAGCAAACCAAAATTATCTCATGGCACCCTCCTAATTAATCTGAATGAAGATAACAAAGTCTTATGGAATTCTTCTAGTAATTGAAGGCTATAAGATGCTACTTTTGACTTGCCAAGTTGAATAAACAGAATTGGCCAGGAATTATTTTTAGGAAGGATTGTGCCAGACCATGTGATGTCATTTTCTTTTATTTTGCTTTCTTTTTTTTGTTACAAAATTGATAAAGGTCATAAACTGTTTGGTTTATATTTTGAAATTCTATAATTAATTGGTTTCAATCGATAAAGGTTGTTTTATGTGTTTTGTATCAGTACATATCACAAGACGTGATGCATATATTAAAAAACAAAAGTAATGTATAAATTTGAAATAAAAATGAATTAAAAGATCTTTTTAATTAATTTATACAACATAAAATTATAAAAAAATGAGTAAAAAGATGTTTTAAAAAAATGAGGCGACTGTGCGTGCTCCATTAAAAAAACGTGTCAGAACTTGAATTTGGGGGGTAAATGGAATTGAATAGAATGATTTTCTGAACTCAAAAGTCAAAACTCTAAATCCTATTTAGAAAAGTTATTCCTTAAATTGCTAAAACAAAAACACCAAAAGGGATCCTAAATATCCTTCTCCATGAATGTATACCTTCAAGAGTGGATTGTTTATGAATTATTGAGATTCACTGCTGTAGTACTTATTACCATGAAGTTTCAACTATATATTATCACTTTAGTCATTATACTAGCTTCTGAAAATGTTATGTATATATCTATGCGTGTACATGTATTCAATAATTATATGCAAATTTATTTATCAGCAAGTGATTTGTTATTCTTAGGTACAAATTTGATGATGAACGAGTCACTAAAGAAGATATGAAGAGGGCATTGGAGGAGCAGTATGGTGGTGAGGAAGAGGTAACTAAAGTTTTCATAGCATCACTCTTATGCTTTGTTTACTTGTATACATGATATGCTCATGAACTGACCTTGCCTTGTTCTGCTGTGTCCAACAGTTGCCACAGACCAATCCTGGCTTCAATAATACTCCTTTTAAGTTCACAAAATACTCAAATGCATACATGCTTGTGTATATACGTGAAAGTGATAAGGACAAGATAATATGTAATGTGGATGAGAAAGATATTGCTGAACATTTGAGGGTAATTTCTCATTCTTTTTTGTTGATCTAGACTCTATTGCTTTATATCTCTGTGTATTTGCAAGTTGGCACAGTTTTGGAGATATTTTGACACACCAACATCTCTATCCAGATAAGGTTAAAGAAAGAACAAGAAGAGAAGGAGGACAAGAGAAGATATAAAGCACAGGCCCATCTTTACACAATCATTAAGGTTATAGTTTCTTATATTTTTCTTTTTCCTCTTTTTTTTTATATATTTTATTTTTTATGTGTTATCCATTTAGTAGTGGTTATCATATGTCCTGAAAAGCTAGCCCAATTGTTTAGATCCCTCAAAGTGAAGCATAAGGTTTAGGGATCAATTCCTCTTGACACCAATCTTGGTGGGAAATTTGGTTTTTTTGGTTTTATTTGTGCATGGGGTCAGTGGGATTGGGTGTGCTAATTTTTTATTTTTATTTATATTATTTTTTAGCATAGAGAGGTTGCTCAATTTATGGCTAAAGCAATTGATTGATGCATCTAGGTTGCACGAGACGAGGACCTTGCAGAGCAGATTGGAAGGGATATATATTTTGACCTTGTGGATCATGACAAAGTTCGTAAGTTTTCGTATTCAGAAGCAAACGCCATTTATTGCTTTTAAGGTAGTGTTTACCTTCTTAGTTTCAGTTATTTTGAAAACTTTCAATGTCTATGTTTGTGGATAAGGTCAATAGTTTAACAGATTCTGTGCCATTATACATACCTGTGGTAATTTCAGTAATTTCATGGAATTGTCACGAATCTTATTCTTTTGTAAACTAGTTACACATTTAATTATTATGTGGTTAACAGGAGGAAGTTGCCAAAGAATTTGGTATACCAGTGCAGTTTCAGCGTTTTTGGATCTGGGCAAAGCGACAAAACCACACTTATCGTCCCAATCGACCATTGTTACCGCAGGAGGAAGCACAAACTGTAAATATTTTATATTTCACTTCATCTTGGCAATTATTTATTCTTTTCTTATATTGCAAAATAGATGTGGTATGCTTTAGGTTATGACTTATGGGTTATGAATACCTGAATGTGTAATGCCTTCTCTCCACCATCTTCCATAGAATATTTTTGAGGAAAGTAAGTTGTTAAAAAATTGTTGAAATGGAAACTTCTTTTTGCAGTCTTGTAAACTTGATTTTGTTCAGAGTTTTAGAGGGCTGATTTTCCTTAATTGGGTTGGTTGAAGTTTGGATTTAACTAATATGCTTTGGTAATAATCACTTTGTACACACATCTCTGTGAAATGTGAACTTTCTTTGTAGTTGCACTATTTGATGAATGGAATATTTGAGTGACATAATGTTAACCAGCTTTGTGCTCTGTGCTGAAAATGCATAGATGTGGAGTTTTCTAGTTACATTGTTGAAAACTTGTCCTTGTGGCAAACGATTGAGATGGTGAATCACTGAAGCTGGTATTCAGATATATCCTAATGTAGGAAGTATCTGGCTAACCTTCAGCATTACCATCATTCCCCCTGCCATCCTTTTGCTTTTTTTCCCTTGTGCTGATTAGAAATTATATAAACTTGGGGGATTTTATACTTTTTCAACCGGTATATTTTCATTCCAGGCGTTAATTTTATTTGCCTAAAAACTTGCATTTAGTATTTGAAATGTTTGGCATGTAGCAGAAAATTCCTATTATTCTGCTAGGATTTGTCCTGGCTGTTGTTTAAATTGAGACCCAAAGTTAGCAGGCTCATTGTTTTAGACAATATCTTTCGAAGTTTCTGATAAATCCTCAGTATCCATTTGATAAATTTTCTTCTGGCAAGTATGATTTATGAATGACAAATAGTTTGTTAATGCCCCCTGGTGCTCTAGAATTTGTTTCTTTATTCAAGCTAATGGTTGTCACTTGCCACTTGTAGGTAGGACAGTTGAGAGAGGTGTCAAATAAGACACACAATGCAGAACTGAAATTATTCTTGGAAATAGAGATTGGGCCGGTAATGTTGTTTTAACAAGATTTTATTAAATCAATGGTGCATGTGATTCTCTGGAACCAATATACATGTTTGTTTCTGTTCATTTACTGGTTTATTTCAGGATTTACGCCCTATTCCGCCACCTGACAAATCTAAAGAAGACATATTGCTCTTTTTCAAGCTTTATGATCCTGAGAAAGCTGAACTCCGGTATCTAATAAGACTTTATTATTATTAGTTTTATTCCCGGTTGTTTCATGGTTTTCTGACACTTTAGTTTCTTTCATGTTTCCAGATATGTTGGTAGACTCTTTCTGAAAAGCTCCAGTAAGCCAATAGAAATCGTAGGGAAGCTAAATCAAATGGCTGGCTTTGATCCTGATGAAGATATAGAACTTTATGAGGTTCGCTTTCCATCCGTTTTATTTAACAAAGTTTCCTTTTTCTGTTTTATCTGTTTTCATTTTAACATAATATTCTTATGGAAAAGATATAATATGTTGTTTTACAATGCCCAGGAAATTAAGTTTGAGCCATGTGTAATGTGCGAACATCTTGACAAGAGAGCCTCATTTAGGATAAGTCAGGTGGGTGTTATTTTATTTTATGGTGTACTTGCTCTCAGATGGTATTTCATAATGTAATACCTTTGTTGCTTTGCTTGCAGATTGAAGATGGGGATATCATATGCTTTCAGAAAATATCTCCTCTTGAAAGTGAAGAGGATTGCCGATATCCGGATGTTCCTTCATTTTTGGAATATGTGCACAATCGACAGGTAGAGTTATGCTCAAACTTTCAACTAATCATTATAGTGATATTGTGCAATGTTTCTTGTTAGTTTGTTGCTGTCTGTATGAGTTCGAGAGGAATGTTGTGTGTACATGGCAAAGTTGAAGTTGTGCATGATCCACATTGTATTTATTTATTTATTTATTTTTTTTTTGTACTGTAAGATGAATTGGTAACTAGTAATTAAGTGTCAATCACTTGATTGAAGAAGTAAGCCACTCCAAATTATTCCTCTTTTTTTTCTTTTTCTTTTTTGGGGAACTTTGTTCCTGGTTTCTAGGGCTTCCAGGTAGAATGCACCTATCACTTAGCTTTCTGTGGACCAAGTTGAAGTTGTCTTTGTTTCATTAGTTCTTTTTGACTTTTGATACAGCTATGTGAGGTTGTCTCCTTTCATCTTCATAGCTTCATTTCCAAAGTTCCCTTACGCTTCATACAGTACAGTAGGATGAGTAAAACATTGTAGTTGGATCAGCTTTTTCTGAATATGCAATTTCAACTTCAAATCCTTCTTTCATGTGATAACCTGATAAGCTGTCTTTTTGATATAGTAACTGAACCTACATTTCCCCTCTTTGTTAGAATTCAGTTATTGGATGCTGTCTTTGATTTGACCTTGAACCTAACTCTTTCTGTGATTTTGATGCTTATAGATTGTTCGTTTTCGATCTTTGGAAAGACCTAAAGAGGATGATTTTTGCCTAGAGTTGTAAGTATTTCCATTTCAAACCATTGTTCCATTGTTCTGTCAATACGAGAATCCTTAATTATCATCACAGTCCTCATCGTCATTTTCATTTTTTCTGCTTGGTATCTGTAACCTTTTTTCTTCTATAATATTCAAGGTCTAAGCTACATAGTTACGATGAGGTTGTGGAAAGAGTGGCTCGCAAAATTGGTTTGGACGACCCATCCAAAATCAGGCTCACTCCGCATAACTGCTACTCTCAGCAACCTAAACCTCAACCCATTAAATATCGTGGAGTAGAGCATTTGTCAGATATGTTAATTCACTATAATCAGGTAGTTATCTAACTCTTCCGTGTTTACCTTTTTTCATACTTGTACGGGTGGTATCTTTAAATTTTTTTTTTCTCTGTTTACAGACCTCTGACATTTTGTATTACGAAGTTTTGGATATTCCTCTGCCAGAATTGCAAGGCTTAAAAAATCTGAAAGTTGCATTCCATCATGCTACAAAGGATGAAGTATGTTTGAAGTCTAAAAGCCATCTTCTCTTTCCCTTGTCTTTGAGCTGTGCAGTGTTCTGTACTTTTGGACTATTGTTATAATCTTGTTCAAATAAATTGTTTTCAGGTGGTAATTCACAATATTAGATTGCCAAAACAGAGCACGGTAGGAGATGTGATTAATGAACTTAAAACAAAGGTAAGGTTTGATTTTTTACTGTTGCATTGCCTTGGAATTCTTTTTCAAAATGATGGAATCATTTTTTGCATTCTTACTGATAGCTTGGATCGTCTATGATGTCTGTGAGAATCTTTATTGAATCCTTCCAATTTTAATGTTGGTCATTATTTTTTATATTTTTATATTTTTTATATTCCCGCATAACACCAGCATAGTATTTATATTCTGAGGCAACTGTTGTGTACCTTTATTTTATTGAAGAAATGATTTCAAATGCAAAGAGTTTTAGGGGAATTTACATTATATTGATATTTAGTAGATTTTGAGATATGAATATAATTTTCAAAGCAAGTGCCCCATGTATAATAATGCTCTAAGAAAAATCTATGTAGTATATTTATGTGTGTACTCTTTTGACCCTCCTTTTTGTTTATATCTTTTCTAGGTGCAGATGACTAACATATTGTTTACTGTAAAACAGGTGGAGCTGTCTCACCCAAATGCAGAGCTAAGATTGCTTGAAGTTTTCTATCACAAGATCTACAAGGTACATTCTCATTGGAATTTGATTGCAATGAATATAGTTGTGATTTTAGCTGCTGTAGACAGTATATACTTCTTTGCGGTTCTTGAGGCAGAACGATGGTTCCTGTGTGTTTGTCATGTGGGGTTAAATTTTTGCTGATATATGAATCTCATTTCGAGATTAATCCATTTACATTTTTAAGATTCCATTAGGTTCCAAACACGTGATTTCCTTTGTTGCGCAACCCATAATTCTGCTTATATCATCCATGCAGATCTTTCCACCCAATGAGAAAATAGAGAATATAAATGACCAGTACTGGACGCTGCGTGCAGAGGAGGCAAGTCCTTTATATTCTTTTCTTTTTATTCTATATACAAGTATAGTGTTACATATTGCTTAAGTAACCACATGGTCGTATAAGCACTATTGCATGGTAACAGTATTGAGATGGTGAACACAAACAAATAGCAACTGAAAATCGTAGCGGCTTTATTCACTCAGATTTGGAATGATTGTTAGTAGGGAATTGGTATAGTAATTGCAAAAATTTAGGAGCTTCATCTGTTGACTAAGAAATAAAGAAAATTACTTCGTGAAACTTTTTTTTTTTTGAATGATTACAATATTTCGGGATTGGGGGGAGGGGGGAGTGAGGGGGCATGACTCGGACCCACAACCTCATGGATGTAAGTGTGAGGGGTTTACCACCCCATCCTCATTTTGTCAAACATAAAAAAGAATATTCAATTGTGAAACTATTTTTTTTTTCCTTATATCTTGAAATAACTTTATTACATTAGAAGTGTGCACGGTTTGAATATCAAGGAATCTACTAGACTGACCAAAATTTCATTATTGTAATATTGAACCCAATTAGCGATAATCCTAGCTGAATGAGGTATCGTAATAAGAACTTTTATTGAATTTGTGGATTTGAAAACAGTTAGAAATTTGGGCATTATGGCACAATGTTTATGCTTTTAAATTAATTCTTCAGTTGATAAAATTAGTGGTAGTTTCAATAAGTTTTCCCATTAATTGTCGTCTTTACCATATCTATGAATGTGTCCTTAAGTTTGGCGTGTTATTAATCCATTTAGAGTTGATTTTGGTTTAAGGATATGGATTGATTCTTGCAAAATATTGTGGTGGTGTATTTCCTAATCACTCTTATGTTTATTGACGCAGATCCCAGATGAAGAGAAGAACCTTGGTCCCCAAGATCGATTGATTCATGTTTATCACTTTACGAAAGAGTCTGCGCAGAATCAGATGGTATTGAAATGTGTATAAATTGGTTATAGTGCATTGTGTATTTGAGCTGTTTGATTGCTGTGTGCTTGAAATTGGTTAAGTATTGCAGAAAACTTTTAAGATACTCATACTTTTAAATTTTGTCTCTTTTGACAGCAAGTACAAAATTTTGGAGAACCTTTCTTTTTGGTCATCCATGAAGGTGAAACTTTAGCTGATGTTAGAGTGCGCATACAGAAGAAATTGCAGGTCCCTGATGAGGAGTTCTCTAAGGTATCTTTTCTTAGTGCTCTTCATGTCACATTGCTCGTTAGTTTAGTCTTTTGTATTTTATCATTTAAATTCCACTTTGTTAGTTACCTGACCTTTTGTTACATATCTGTCCCAGTGGAATATTTTTTCATTTGAATTGTATTGTCAATATATAAATATATACTGGGTATCGTTTTTCTTTTCCTGACCCTTATATCTACATTTTTATCTGTTGAATCAGTGGAAGTTTGCTTTCTTGTCACTGGGTCGTCCAGAGTACCTGCAGGACACTGACATTGTGTTCAACCGTTTTCAGGTTTCTGACAATTTACTTTTTTTTTTTCCTTTCCTTGGATGCCATTTGTTATTTTTATTTATAATATTTCTTGTGTGGAATCTGTCTTGCATTACTCCCTTCAGAGAAGAGATGTTTATGGTGCTTGGGAGCAATATCTTGGGTTGGAGCATTCTGATAATGCTCCTAAAAGGGCTTATTCTGTAAATCAGGTAACATACTCTAATGCTTGAAATCTTTATAAGTTTAGTTTTTTCTTATTAATGATTACATGACAAGTAGTTCAGCAATTAGAAAGAATCTTTAGACAGGTCTTATCCCTATTGGTGCTTCCAACCATCCATCTGATACTGTTGTCAAGTTGCATTTCATATAGTATAAAGCTTAACCAGTGCATATGATCCAGCATAGATAGGATATTAATTCGAATATTTTCATCTCTCATGTTGGAATTTCAGAATCGTCACACATTTGAGAAGCCAGTCAAAATATACAACTAGTGCTAGAGCTGATGATCCACCAGCGCATTAAATGTGAAGAAAATCCTCGAATGCCTTCCTTGGCGTTACTGGATTGAAGAGAATGAACGGTACAGTTGAAGGAGGAACAAATGAGGCTCACTCTGAGGTTTCTGTAGGTTTGATTGTTGCTTTGTAGGGCTATATTTATTTTTTTTAATTTCTATTTATGGAATGTGAATGGGCAAGGGGAGAGATCATAGTTTTAGATGGTAGTGTGTTACAATTATTGACGCACCCTTGTGTTACTTTTCTGGTCTTTTTTTTTTTTTTTCTTTTTTTCTTTTTTTCTTTTAGGAAAGCACCTCCATGGCTCCATGCCTCCATGGATTGAGAGGTTGGTGGCTTTCTGTATACAGCTCCAGTGCAGTGTATTTTAGCAGTATATAAGAAGATTTTGACGGGGATGTATACCGAGTATAGTAGTTTGATGTAGTTGATTTTTGCTCTTTTCCCTTTTCCCCTTTCTTTCCTACAATTCTTAATTACTATGTAAAAGAAGTGTACTGCTCTGCACTCCAAAAATATTTCTTTTAACCCCTCTTCTTCCAAACCGCCTGCCTCTATCTCTATCAAATCTGATGAGACAGACAGACATTGGTGTTTTGATAAATCTTCAAAAAAAAAAAAAAAAAAACTTATGTTAAGATGTAATAAGTCTTTTTATGTTAAACTGTTGAGAAGCCTTCGAATTATAGTTTTGTATTCTAAAGTTAAAATACACAATGGACTTATGGGTTCAGTTTTACTTTACACCCATCTTTTCAAGGGTTGATAAAAAGGCCAATTATGGTTTTTGATTTATTTATTTTTTTCAAATCACTTGCGTTACCTCTTTTTTAAGATGGCACGTCGCTAAAACAACAGTTTTTAAATCTTTTCGTGTACAAATTAAAAAAGTTGCGGCCTTTCAAATTGAAAGAAATTATAGAACTTTTTGTTAAATTTAAATTTGTAGCATTGACTTGACTATATAGAGCAATTTGTGCAGTATTTGTCCGATGGAACACTGATAAGAATTTTTTGTTAAATTTGTAATATTGACTTGACTATATAGAGTAAGTTGTGCAATATTTGTCATTTTGTCCAATTCTATACAGTCGCAGAGAAAACAATATCAAATACTATGCCAAATTGCCAATGCTGCTGCTAAATCAAATAGCTTATATTGATTCAGTTAATTTTGATGTAAAACCATAATGACCTGAATTGTAATCAGATTAGGAGACATCATGTTTACAAAACTCGATAGGATAGCACTCCATCAATTGTTTCCACAACCAATTTCTTTAGACGCACTAGCAGCAGCAAATATGATCTTGCTTTATGTCCTGGAACAAACAGCAGCAAATAATAACTTTTTAGTGACTGATGTAAAATCAAAATTCTGTCGATATTTACTTCTTGTTTTTATAGGAATTTTACTTTTAACTGATTCTCACAAAGAGTTCCTAAACTATTCACTACCGCTTCATATCCATGAGTGCATATAATAGAAAGAAGTTGGCTAAATAAACATACCCAACCCCAGGGATTCAATTTCATCTTGGTGGAAGTAGTTGAATCCCCTTGTTTTCTCTTTAGTGCTCAAGCTTGAGTTAATCTTCTCAACAGCAGCAATCAGATCCTGCAAGTCAAAATCCCAAATAAGGCTGTTCAGATTCAAGGGGATAATACTAGTGTTGTGTTTTCACACACAAAGCAATTGCATTCAACTAAAACCTAAATTTCTAATGAAAATTTAGAAATTCATGTTTTTTAGATACCCATAAAAAATTCTCACACAGAAATTCATTGTTTTGACCCCAAGTGTTACCCAGTTGAGCACAGAAGCCTGTCTATTTCTATTGTATGCTCAACGAGATGAAAGACAAACTATTAAATACGTAATATTTTAAGAAACACAGCAATAATTTGTAGTCTTAACAAATATCTACATGTAATTCAAGTTTGAAAAAGATTGTTGACAACTTAACATGAAGTCCTAATAACGCAAATCCTTGAATCACAGAGAAGCATACGAATAAATCCACAAGTGTGTTATGTATAATCCAACAATATGGGAACTTTAGCCTGTGGAACGAACATCTAACAGGGGATTCGCATATCATTAACATTAGCCTAACTTAAGCTTCAGGGTTTCCTGAGTCATAATCAATTCAGAGCATAAGCCTTAGAAGAAGCTTTCTTAAACTCTAGTTGGGTTCATCATATCATAGACGAATTTAGAACTTGCACATTAATGAACATGAATAGAACTATTCCATAAGTTTCGAAATTTCTTTCAAACATACCAAAGTTTATATGGCATCCACAAAGAAATATACCTACTCTCTGCACACAAGGATGAGTTTCAGAGGTTTAAATTTGTGTTCAAGACAGATTTAAGTTTTACCATCTTATGTCTTCAAATGCAAACGGAAAAACCTTCACTTTATCAACCCACAATCTATTTACAGGACCAATTTCTTTTGAAGATGCACAACTGGAAAACATTCAATTCCATCTAAAATAAAAACATAAAGAACTTCATACCTCCCATGGAGCTAAACTTTTCATGTAGGAAGGAATGCTTTCATAATCATCCTTTGATACCCTTACTATGGGACCAGAAACTTCAATTGACTCCCCATCATCTTCCAACTCCCCTATGTTTCACAATAAATGATAACTGATTATGACTCAGAGTTTCACTATCATCGAATTAACTTCTTAAACAAATAGGTGCCTTCTACCTTCATTTTTGGCAGCAGGTTGAAAAAGAACTTTTCTACCGTGCGGGTTGTTCTCATAACATCTAAAATTGAAATTAAAAAGTATGCATTAGGAAAATATTATGACAACCTAGAGCAACATAAGGAATTTTGAAAGCTTAAGTTAAGACTTACTTCATTGGTTCTTGCAAACTCGGGCCATCAAGCTTATCATTACCTATTGACAGAGAAAGATAGCATACTAATAAGCATCATTCTAGATAGTAAAAGCTAACTGTGTGATATCCAACAACAAATGCTTTGAAGTCACCGACCTTCAGATGCTAAAGTGGCAAGACAAACATCTGATAGACCAAAATTCTTTAAACTCAATGATTCATCAAGTCTTAAAAAAAAATCAAGAAAAACAAAAGATTTTCAACTGGTATAATAAATTATATCAAAATGCATAACAAATGCATGAAACCAGTTCAAAATTGTAAAACAAGGATACAGAGGGTCATCTTCAAAGCTCTTCATGACTGAACAAGGGAGAGAGACCGGCGGTGGCAAGTCCAATCCGTGCTTCAAATCTGAGGCATAAGGTGTCGATAAGCTGGTACTTTCATCTTCATCATCCATCCCAATTTCTAAACACATTTACCCCGCAAAAACAAAAATCAATGACAATAACAGAAAGTAGACAAATTTAAAATACCCTCTGAATACCCACATGCTCCATTTGTGATTTTAACTGATTTGTTAAAGAATTACCAAAAAAAGCTAGATAATTTAAGCATTTTCAATTGCTTGGTAATAATAATAAGAAAGCGATAAATGTAAAATCTTAAAAAAGTTGAGAGAGAGGAAAAAAAACCTGGCATGTAATTGAAAGTCTTGAGATGATCCTGTAATTGAAGAAGATGGGTTTGGTTGTTCTTGTAAACTTCATTACAATGTCCCAATAACTCTTCAAATGAGACAGTACCAAACGACATTGACTCTAACAAATTGAGATCGCTGCTAACGCTTGTTCACACGCCGATTCAAGCATTGTATGAATGTGGATGATGCCGAGTCTGGATTTTGAAAAAAAAAAAAAATTAAGAAAAAAGAATAACAATTGGTTGAATAAAGAGATTAAAAAAAAAAGTACCAAGAGGGATTGGGCGGCGCTGGAGGGATTGCTTGAGAGCATCGCAGGTGTTGTCGAGATGGTTGCAGAACCACCCTAAGCTTCTACAAACATTCGAAATACTTTCATCCATTTCTCAATCACCCGCTGCTCTTCTACTGATTCGGACTTCGAGAGTTGAGATATCAATTTCAAAAGTGAAAGGCAGATCGCTCCCGCATATTTATTTTGAATTTGGAACGCCCATATATGCTAGCAAATGAAAAATCAACATTCGCGAAACTTTATAATTTGGTATTAATATGGAACGGTGCAAACGTTTGTCAAATTGAGCGCCTGTAGCTCAGTGGATAGAGCGTCTGTTTCCTAAGCAGAAAGTCGTAGGTTCGACCCCTACCTGGCGCGTGCATAATTTGATTTGCTTTTTTTTACTTATAATTTTTTGTATTTTTAAATTGTATCCTATTTTTTACAATTCTTATTTATAATAATTTAATTTAAACTAATATTCTATTTTTTTGTTTTTAAATATTTGTTTGATTCTAAAAATATTTTTAACTTCTCAAAGTCATACACCATCAAATTAAAAATCTTTTAACTATTAACTAGTAGCAACAATGACATTTTTTTATAATAATTTTTATAAATTTAGAGACTAAAATGGAATGCTCATGGACCGTTAAAAACCATTCTGTCAAGAATTGCAAAAAAAAAAAAAATTCATTTGCAAGTTTGTTTTAAATTGATAGTTTCACTTATTCAACAGTAAAATGATAGTGCTATTATATTATATTTTTATTTAAAAAATATATTGAAATAAATTTGTAGAACCATAATTATTTTGTTTTGACAATTTTGTTGATGCTTTAACTACTATATCTTAAAAGTAACGTATTTTAATTGGACTAAACTATGTTAAGCTTTTTTTTTTTTTTTTTTTAACAATCAGATCAAATTGAAGTTTTTAGCAATTAGATTGGATTCCAATCTATTTGGATCCAAATTACAAAATGAGCGGATCAGATAAAATCTAACTTGCAATCCAATAGGATCGAATTGAATCTTCACATAGGAACTTGAACAGGTCAGATTTCATTTCATTGATCTAATGGGACAGAATCTGATCTGATAATGAATCCTGTAAAATCCAATGGATCCAATTCACCGGACATCCCAAAATTTGATTACAATTTACATGAACTCTAAACTATCTACCTTTGCATCAATCAGGGAAAAGCAGTGTAAGGTTAAGATAAGTGGCAATCTCATGTACTTGTCAGCAACTCTCTATTTCGAAAAAATCTTTAATGGAACGGACACATTGACAAGTGGTGAGACTGTCCAATAGAAGTGTAGTATTTTTATTAAAAACATCAAAATATATTTTAAAACTTAAAAAAGCTACACTTCTATCAATCGGACGGTCTCATTGCTCATTGCCACGTCAATGAGACCGTTCCACCGAAGATTTTCTCCTCTGTTTCTCATGTATATGTATTATTATATATTACTCTCTTTAGTTTTAATTTCACGTGAGTTCTCCTCTGAGAGCACTGGCAGCCCTTTGAATGGCTCTGGCAACCCTCCACATCTCATGCTGTATTAATGCCTGCCCATCTCTCCGGCTCAGTTTCGTTGATTGAGAAATAGCATCCGCTATTCCAGGAAAGAACCCCAATTTGCTTTCATAGTCAGCAGAAGGCCCATAAACCTACAAAGAATGGTGTGTCATTTGTCACACAATTTGTTCTACACAAGATGACAAGAGTTTCTCAATTTGATGTCCAGTGATGTTACCAGCTATAAATAATAATAAACCAACAATTTTTTTGTATCAAAATGTATTAAGGAAAGCACTTACAAGATGCTTGAACCACTGCCTTCCTTGAAGCCCATCTGAATCTAGGAAGCCTCTTTCAGCAAGCATTAGCCGATCATTCAAAGCTCGCATTTTCAGAACAGCGGTATCACCTGTTGTTTTTAGCTCCCTCAGTATCTGCAGTCAAACACAAAGCAAGGCCCGAAAATTAGCTTTAAAAAATTGCAACATAAAAGGCAGTTATATGATGAAAGCTTTGAATAGAAAATTTTAAATCTCTTTAGTCTTTACTAATTAATAAAATTCCAATAACTAAAAACCAGATTCTACCTTCGCTTCATCCTCAGCTTCTTTAGCTGCAGCAGCAAGTTCTCGAATTGCTGTCGTTAAAGGATCTAAAGATATGCTACCATCCAACATCTTGCTCAAGATTTCTTCATGCTCCTGCCAAGGGCAGGCAAAATTTATATTAATAAGTTAATAAAACCACAAAAGCATAACAAATATGGAGGGTTTCGACAACTTTTAGAATTGATAAAGAAGGCATCCACTCCATCTTTGTTCAAAATTCACCGCTTTTTTCTTTATATTGTAAATAGGGTGAAATTCATTTTAGTCCCTCTAGTTTGACCTAATAGCCAAACTGATCCCCCGATTTTCAGTATTATGTTGACAAGTCCCTAAAGTTTCCACAAATCTGTATTTTGGTCCATACCGTCCAATTCCGTTAGGATTTACAAAGATTCCGTCCAATCTGAGGGGGGTAAAATTGTAAACTTACCTGGGGAGATTCTAGAAACTGTTTTACGAAGGGTAATTAGGTAATTGGATTTATAAATAAAACAATTAAAAAATAAAACAATTAAAAAATAAAAAACTAATAATACCCATTAAAATAACTCATTTAACTCCAACCCATCAACTCCGACTAGATCTGGAAACTAAACCCCATAACCAAATTGTGCTAGTAATACTCAAAAAACAAGATCCGGAAAAAAATGTAATCTCAAACCAAATCAATATGCAAACCTAAGTACAACCACCACACAAAATCCCAGAAAATCAAAAACAAACCTCAATCAACATTCAAACCTAAAAATAACCATCAATCCATAACCAAAAATACACCATCCCACCATCGATCCAGATCCATGGAGATCGAAAAACATAAAATAAAATAAAACTGAACAAAAAGTCCACCCAAACCATATCAGTGATGAACTCCATGGAAGGGGAGGCCCTCTTTCGCGGCGAACAGAGCCACCATTCCCAAATCCAGACCCAACTGCGATCCACCATTCCCAACTCCTAGCCACCACCGCATTCTTCATTCCAGATCCGCGATTTGGGGCGAGCGAGAAAGATGCGGTAGTGACTAGTGTGTGAGAGAGAAAAAGACGGTGGTGTTCTTCATTCCAGATCCGCGATTTGGGGCGACAGAGAAAGAAGCGATGGTGCCTGGTTTGTGAGAAAGAGAGAGAGAAAGACGGTGGTGGTGACTAGTGATAGATGAGCAAGAGAAAGCGAGAAAGAGACAGAGAGAGAGGGAGAGAAAGAGAGAGAGAGAGAGAGAGAGAGAGAGAGAGAGAAAGAGAGAGAGAGAGAGAGAACGAATCTGGGTTTGGTTGTGGATGATGGGTTGTGAATGATGGTTATGGGTTTTTAATTTTTTTTCTTTTGGTTCTTTGGATTTGGCCAGCTATCCACCAAATCCAAAGTTCGAAATTTTTATAAAAATTTTGTTTTTTGGATTTGGTGAATTGGATCTGGGTTTTGATTGAATCTGGGTTTGATTGAACATGGGTTAAGGGTGATGTTGAATCTGGTGGTGGTGGATGGTTTGTTGAATCTGGGTTTGATGGAATCTGGATAAGGGGTTTGATTGAATATGTTCAATCAAAAAAAATTTCATTTTTTTATTTATCTGATGGTATTTTTATTACCATTTTAATTGTTTCATTATTTAATTTAATTTAATTTATTAATTTTAACCATGTCTTTACCATTATACCTTTAATGATCTAACATATCAATTCATTTCAACAGTTATAAGGGCAGCAGGGTCATTTGACCCTCAGAATCCACTTTTTCAACGGAAATATTAACAGAAGGACTAAGCGAGACAATTCTGAAAACCAGGAGACCTGTTTGGCTATTAGGTCAAACTAAAGGGACTAAAATGAATTTCACCCTTGTAAATATTATAGTATTTTATTTTATTCATAAATGAGTTCAATTCAAGTATTCAACTATCCATTTAAATTGGATAACCTTTATGAAGCTTACGATATGTCATCTAAATTTTTGTCATCAGTGGAGACTCAAAAGGCTTAACTAATCTTGAAGGAAGCACCGCCAGTAAAAGACCTTAAAATCCTAAATAAAGAACATTGCTAGATGAAAATTACCGAAAATTAGGTCATCCCAATCAGCTAAATTTCAATCACCTGAATCCAAACACAGGTTTTCACTGATTTACTTTATCTACCAAACATTTAATTCAACTCAACACTCATAGACATTACTTCAATATCAATGAACTGGTTATATATTTCACAGGGAGAAAACAATGAAGAAAATCTTGAAGAACCAACATGAACACAAATATGAGAAGGTACAGCACACCTTCAACTGATCAGCATATGAAAGGTAATTGAAAGATAGAATAGAATCATCAGCCAGGTGAAGGACTAGAAGTCCCCAGATTCCTGCAACTGAATCAACAAAAAGAAAAACAGAAATGTAATGTTATCCAGATGAAGTAGCAGACTCTTTTATGGCCACAACACACATGCATTAAAGAAAGAAAACTAACCAGCTACATGTCGCTGAAATGATGGATCGGCATGGTTTATCATCCACTCATATGAGTCAAAAGCAGTATGATAGACAGGAAAATCTGATCAACAGAGAAGATTCTTATATTACCGGAGCATTAATTTAGTACTTGAATTAAATGGCAAGGTTTAAATTATCATAATGACTATGATAAAGAGTGATTCTACAAAAGCAAACAGTACAAATTGAGGTCATCACCAACTTAAAAGAAATTGTAAACAGAATAAAAACGTAGGAAACTTTCTAAAATGCTCTAGTCTCGTGGGCCAGAGGAGAGGGGGAGCCGAGGAGGGAGAGAGCAGTTCAAATTTATGTTACACCCAAAAAAGCATGCCAACTTGCACTAAATTACAAAAAAATTAATTTCTTTCCAATATCAGCTATTCAGCTCAGACTCAGATTTGAACAAAAAATCACCAATGAAGGATCTCTAGGGCATGAGAACTTGAGAAGTGTACCTCTTCCGTAGTACATATCAACAGAAGGGACCCCTGCATGTTGCAGAAAAGGAGCAAAATCTGAATCCACTCCACTAAGTCTTTGGATCTGCAGTCCAGAGAAGAAAACCAAATTACCATCCTGGATAAGTTTCATATACCTAAGAAGAAAATAATGAAATGTACAAAAGTTTGACTGCAAAAAACCCTTGTGGAAAAAGGAAAAGACAAAAGACTGAAATTGTCAGATCATTCTCTGCCATTTGTTTATCCTCGACTCTTACAACAGAGAATTAATCGGAAGTCATTGCAAAAAACAAAAATTGCATAAAATACAAACATAGATGTGGATGTAATTACATCATGGGGGCCTTACATTGTGGAGTTCGTTAGTAGCAACCCACTGGTCGTATATAGTTGTACCCCTGGAGTCAGGATCCTTGACCTGAAAATGGTATAACTCTTAGTTGATCAGGATGTTTAAATTAGTTCATGAGAGAAGAGGAGGAACATAACATTTTGAAATTATGGTCAGTACTTTCCAACTCTCTTAACTTACCATCTTTGTGACCTCAATAAGAAGATTATCTAGCTGAGGAGTTGCCCTAGCAAAGAATCCTGGCCCTTGAACTGCACAATCTACATTAAGATAGGCCACAGCTTTGGCTCCCAAATTTACAAGGTTTTGTTCAACCCACTCAGTGGATCCAACCTGAAGGGCAAGAGACCAGTATACAAATTTGCTTAAGAGAGCTCAACAATTCTAATAGACCCTTTTTTTTATTCAATGATTTCCAATAATCAGTATATAACGGACAAAACTGTTAAAAAAGTAAATACAGTGGCAGGGAAATGAATAGATGAATAATCCTGAAGGGTTTTGTACGGCAGGCAACACTTTATAGTATCCATATACTGATTTTAACGATAATGAGGTCCCACATCTCCTTCCACCTCCCTAAATATTTGTTCGTTACAAACTAATGGAATAAACCATCCAATGAACCATATCACAATTAGGATCAGTGAAGCAGCCATTCAACATAAAGTAAAATATTAAAATTGTTAAAGGCCTATCCCATTTTCACTGAAATTATGGAAGTGATGTGCCCCAAAATGTGAAGCACAATAACTGACAATAGGACGACGATAAAAAAATTGAAAAAAAGCTAAAGCAGGGATTAATTATAATATCCTACGTAACATATGTTCTTTTCCCTGTATATGTAAAGATGCTGACATAATAGAAGTCATCTTCGTTTAAGTTGCTCTCTTAAACAAAGCACTGCTCACATGAAGTATCTACAAGAGATTTAATGCCTTTCCTTGATGCATTATGTGAATTTCAACGACAAAATTGCAGCCAGACATGGTAGTAAACATCCATGATCAATAAAGACTGAGTATTACCTACCATCCCGAATTCTTCTGCGTCCCAGCTGCCAAAAATAATTGTTCTTCGAGGGCTCCACCCCGAACGCATCAACGAAGCGTATCGTCGGGCAATGTCAAGTAGGGCTGCTGTCCCACTGTTGGGGTCAACAGCTCCATATGTCCATGCATCTCTATGGTTGCCAAGGATCACATAGCGGTCAGGCTCTTGTAGACCTTTTATAACAGCGAAAACATTCTGAATTGTTGCCACCTTTTTCTCCCCCTAGGAGAGCAGAGACAAACAATTTCAAATAAAGAAATATATAAGAGGAATTTTGAAGAGCTTACCTATTTAATTGTCATTGTCCTTTAACCAAACACTTTTATACCAAAGGAGTATGGGAAAAACATAGAGAAATGCAGTGTAAACTATAAATTTAATAACACTTCTAAATGTGAGCACTAGCTAGCTTAGCCAGTAAGATCACATATCATTGTACAATAGATTTTGGATTCAAAACCCCGCTCCCACTTGGTAGGAAGGAGTTTGGTTTATTTAAATAATAATAATAATAACAACACTAGTCAACAAAGTCAACTAAAAACATAAGAAGAATCAAGAATATGATAGAACTGAAACAACTCTTAATCTGACCCTAGACTCCCATAATCCCATCCTAGAAACCTCTCCAAATTGTTGAATCCATTAGACAGCTGTATACATACAAAAACAACCAGGTGGTGGGTGCCAGTCACTGCAGCACAACAAGGCAACGTAAACTTACAACTCACTAAGAATTCTCCGTCTCATATTATGTTTTAAAACGATGATTGTGAGGTAGTTAACAAAAAACTTAATGAAGAATGGGATCTTAACCATAATAATAATGGTTGTGTGTCATAAGATCCTTATAACCTTCAAAATGGGCGATGCTTCATATGAGAGAAATACTGTCTCATTGTAAAACTGCGAATTACAGTCAGAATTTACTAGGATTGTCCACATACTAGTCCAAATTGATAATTCTTGTTTACATGATAATAAATACTCCATTTTTCCAAACTCTTCAATCATCTACAAATCTTCTGTTTCCTCAGCATAATATTTAGTTATTTACAGCAAAGCTAATTAATTCTACAGCCTAAGAGAATCCATATTCATGAGACAAGAAACCAATATTGATAAAACAGTGAAAAACACCAAAGAATAACTTTCCTACAATATTTGACCAAACCATGAATTGAAATCAAATCAAAGCAAGGTAAAGCAAAGCAAGCAACCTGGTAAGTCAAATTCACCATAGTCGGTCCCGGGCCGACCCTCAAACCATTGACCCAACCCGAATCATTCCAAAATTGGGGCACAAAACCACCCCCAAGAGACCCCAAAATGATCAGAGCATTCTCAAGAGACAAGGGCAAAGATGGAATTTTGGGAAATCTCTTCAAAACTTGACTGTCCTCCAAATCCAAGGTCTCTCCTCCTTCAACCCCAGCCCAACCCGGAGTAAGTGGGTCCCCAATTCCTCTCATCACTGTTCCTCTCTCAACCCCACCACCAACACCATCTCTTAACCTATCCCCCTCGGTGTACAATAGCACACCTAGCGCACCTTTACTCTCTGCTACTGATATTACACCACCTCTCGATAGGCTTTCACCTTTTCTTGCTAAAACTAAACACCCACTAACGTTCACCCCCATCACTTCCAGCGCACGATAGTCCTCTTCTCTCCCGTAGTTCACGAACACCACCTTAGCGTGCGCCGACCCGGAAGGCGAGTAAGCGTGATAAGGCTGAACTACGTCTGAGGGGAAAACACCAGTACCCTTCTCGGCCAAAGACAGGTTCGTGACGGAATCGTTGCTAAAATGCACAAGGAGCGAAGCGTGCGAAGGATAAGACAAGAGGGTTTTGTACTTGACAGTGTGGGTGTCGAGGCTGAGGTTTTCGAAGTGGGACTTGACGTATTGGATTGTATCTAAGGAGGGTTTTGTTCCGGCGAGGTGAGGATGCAGGGTGAGGTCGCGGAGGTAGGTGGAGATGGTGTTATTGGAGGATGAAGAGAGGAAGGTGTCGAGGAGTTTAGAGGTTGTAAATGAAGGAGATGTGGAGTTAGAGAGGTGGGGGTGGTGTAGGGTATAGAACCCCAGAATGCAGAGGACCAGAAGGAAAACGAAGGTGACGAGAGGCGGTGGCAATTTTGATGGGGCAGCGATGGCGGTGGCGGTGGCGGTGGCGGTGGTGAGTTTGGTGAAAGGTTGGGCCATTTGTGGAGAGAGAGAGAGAGAGAGAGAGAGAGTAAGAAAGGTAGGGTTAGATGTTTTTGAGGAGTTACAAAAGTAGAAGCAGAGCAGAGGGTGGCGACTGGACTGAACTCAAAAAAGTTTCAGTGGGAGACTTATTAATTCTCTTCTTAATTATTAAACTTTCACAACCTGTCTATATACATTTTTTTTTTCAAGCTACAACATAAATTCTGCTTTTTTTTATTTATTTATTAAATTCTTCGAAAGAAAAATACTCGAACCCACCACCCTATAACAACGTAGGTGTTAATCGTACCTCATCGTCAATTTTATGTTTTATTTATAAATATGAAAATTGTGATTTGGTCGTATCTTGTTATAAAGTATGATATACTCTGGTGGTTCCGCCCACTAAACAATTACATCAAAATCCGAATCGAACAGAGTATCGTATATTCGTATGTTAATGTATATATCATAATCGAATGTATACATTTTTTAGCAAGTTATTGGGATATGGATTCATGCATGAACAGTGGGCCCACGAAATATATGAGTAAAGAAGGCAATGGAAAGTGTGAAAGAAATCAAGAAAGGGATTTGGTACTCCCAGTTACAAAAGTAACGGCCGTTGGTCACGTTGTGAAGTAGGAACAAGAGTTTGAAAGATTTTTAAAACATACATAGAAGTATGTTTGATATAGCTTTTATAATGTAAAATTTTATATAAGTCCTATATTTTTAGTGATTTATTATTTTTATAAATGTTTTTCTAAATTTATTATTTTAATTCTTACTTTTTCTAAAACTCATCACTTTAGTCAATTTGATCAAATATATAAATGTCAATTATTTTAAAATCTGTAAAAGTACATTCTTACCCTTATTACTATTTAATTTAGCTAAAACGATTATCTTAGTTTTAAATTAAAATGAAAAATAATAAAATTCTCAATAATAAAATCTTAAATAAATATATTACAAAAAAAAGCTTAAATAAATCATTAAAAATCCATTATTTTTTTCTTATTATGTATTTTTTTCATAATGGATTTTTATTTAGCTAAAATAATTATCTTAACTTTAAATTAAAATAAAAAACAATAAAATTCTCAATAATAAAATCTTAAATAAATAGATTACAAAAAAAAATTGAAAAAAAAATTATTTAAAGCTAAGATAATCATTTTAGCTAAATAAAATTTCATTGTGATAAAAATACCAAAAAAAAAATTAATGGATTTTATTATTATTATTTATTTAAGATTGTTTTTTGTAATATATTTATTTAAGATTTTTTGTAATGTATTTATTTAAGATTTATTATTGATAATTTTATTATTTTTCATTTTAATTTAAAGCTAATATAATCATTTTTAGTTAAATTAAATAGTAATAAGAGCAAAAATATACTTTCACAAGTTTTAAAATAGTTGACTTTCATATATTTGGTCAAATGGACTAAAGTGATGAGTTTTGGAAAAAGTAATGACTAAAGTGATAAATATGGAAAGACATTTATAAATGTGACAAATCACTAAAAAGATATGACTTATGTGAAATTATGTCATTTTATATGGGTCAAAAGAGCTTTTTAATGATTAGAAGTTTTTTTGAAGTTTTTTTTTTTTGTTTGGCAAAACTCAAAACAGTCTTTTTAATGTATGAATTGTCTCAACTACCCTTTATAAAAGTTATTTTATGTCTACTAGAAGAAACCTAAAATTTGAGTTTAAAAAAAAAAATTGAGCTTTTTTAAAACATATGAATCGATTAAACTACAATTTATAAATTTTAGATATTCCACCATACAACTCTTTCATTAATATATTGTCAACACATTTTTTATAATTTATAAAACCGAAAGTTATTTTTAATACATTGTCAATATTTTTTTATAATTTATACAACCAAAAGCTTTGTTTGTTAAAAGCTCTACTCAATAAAATCTCTATCGTAAAATATATAATCTGCTCTACTTGAAAAGTTATATCGAACACACTCATATACATATATCAAAGTCGTCAATTTTGTTACTTAAATACATCCGTTTCATACACCGACCCATATTTTTTTTTCCTTTTCTTTTCTTCTTTTATATATGTAATACATTTTTTTTTAAGTATCACAGATACATTATTCATTTTGGTCATTGAGAGATCATATTATATTACCCATTTTTAAACTATTAAAAAATTAAAATTAAAATTGAAGTGCAAATTGCAATAACATAGCTTAACATTTTGTCATATCACACATATTAAATTAATCTATTAATTACAAAAATATTCCTTAGACGGCATTGACCACTGTGGCACTATTATCACTAATGTGGCTCTTAATGCCTCGACGGTTATTTGGTCTTTTGTTGGTGAAAAACAAATAAATGAAAATGATTTTTTTTTTTTAAATCATAACCTTCTACGTCTAACGTATGTCACTTTCTCAACAAAATTTAAAAATAATTGTAAGCGTAAAAATAAAATAATAAATACGAAGTCACCAAAGAGATCTGATTGGATCTCTTTCATTTGATGCAGAAGATCAAATAGCACCATTTCTTCTTCTTTTTCCTCTATCTTCATATTTATTATTATATATTATTAATTTTAATGGTAATAAATAAAAGATAAAATTACTGACTACATTTTAAACAATCGGACTAAAAGACAGGTCAACGGTCAACGGTCAACTTGGACGGAACAAAGTTAACTAACACTAGCCAGAAAAGAATTGTGCAATTTTAAGCAGATGTTCTACGATTCGATGAGATGAGGTTGATCCGGTAGTAAACCATTCACACATGCACTACAAGATTGTAGGTTCGAGTTCTTCTATTTCAAAAAAAAAAACAACTAAATTTACGTAATAGTTGGATAATAATGGTAGACATCCAACATTTTTATCCATCTTTTATATACAACTTGATGTGGCAGCTTACATGACACTTCCTTGTCAGCTGCTACATCATCACATTGCCACGTCATCATACCTTTTAAATATAAAATTATTTACAAATTTAGGGTTTGAAAAAATTAAAAGGTTCAATAGCGTAGCAATGTGATGATATGACAGCTGACAAGGAAGTGCCATATAAGTTGACACATCAAGTTGGATACAAAATATTGATAAAAATGTTGGATGTCTATCATTATTCAATAGTATAATGGTTCAAAAAAAATATACAATCCACGTGTGTCTAATTAGGGAAAATTTGGGAAGGTTTATCCAATTTGTCATATAGATAAGTAGACCTAGCAATTTTATTAATATTTTTTAAAAATATTACAATAATTTGGGATTTTGAGAAAGGGGTATACTTGAACCCATAATATCATTGGTGTAAACCAACAGGTCAATTTCATCTTGTCTAATAGATCTAGCTATTTGCTTTAATACTTTGATAGGAACAAATAATGAAAATGTTAATATGTACTTTTCAGAAAGAAAAACTGTTAATACGTGGCTTTAGCCTTTAGAGATTGCAAAACAAATTTAAAAGTATATTTATCTTCTTCTTTTTTGGAGTTTGCATATATATATATATATATATATATATATATATTTGACGGTGATTTTTCGTTATATGAAATATCAGCTAGCTAACAGTGTAATTTAAAGATGTTGTCAATGGAAGGGCTTAAGGAGTCATCGTCTAATAAAGCCTTTTGCCCTTGACGATGCTCTAATGCCTCCACCTTTTGGATCAGCCTTTGTATTAAGATATCCCGCTCACCCTCTGGCTCGTCGTCCATGCTAAAGCGCTGATGGATGGTGATCCCTCACTGGATCCTCCGAGTGTCTGCCTCAATTCGAGTACTAGGTGTGCCAAACCCTATCAGAGACTTTCCCGTTCTGTATCTTATGCGAGGCGGTCGATCGATATCATATGATAAGCTGGATCGACTCTGTCTGCAAGCATCTTTATGGGTCTCCTCTGGGCCGGAGTCTGCGTGATAGCTTTCTTGCCTAGTTCGACCGATGGGCCTTTCATCTGTTCTATGCATGTGGTCCATTCGATCATGCTCCTTATTCAGCTTTAAGGGCGCATACGATGTCGGAGCGACAATCTCCGTGCCCAGCCTCTAGGTTGGGCGTACGATATGAGTGCTCAATTGATATGGAGGGTTATCCCAGCAACTACTGAAAGGGTAATTCCTTGACTGGCCACATCTTCGATGACCCTTTGCAAAGCAGCTTGGATCTGTTGTAGAGCTTCGGAGGTTACTATGGATGGGTGTGGGGCCCCATTGGGGCGGGGGAGGGTACCCCCACCCCCATCCCCATTTATGAAACCTCCCACCATCCCCGCCCCCAAACCCCATTTGGGGGAAGTGGGGATGGGGGTGTTTGGGGGGAGGTTCCCCTGCCCCCACCCCGTCCCCCATTTCCCCCATTTTCCCCATTTTTAATCCTAATATTTTGCAATCCGAAATTCGAAATCTGAAATTTATAATTCTGAATTCGAAATTCGATGATTCCAATCCTACAAATCACCATGTTTCGATATCCAATCCATATAATTGTCCAAAATTAATAGAAATAACTATAGTAATTTAGTATTACACATAAAAGCCAAAACAAATTCACAAAAAAACTAAGTACATTCAACTGTAGATAGTCAATTAGTGGTGGAATAAAAAATAATAAAGTTAAAGTTACTTTTTTTTTAAATATTAAAAATATTTAAACATATATATTATACATATGGGGAAATGGAGGAATGGGGCCCCACCCCAATTTAAAGAAATGGGGAAATGGGGAAATGGGGGTGGGGGTAGGTCCCCCCACCCCCATCCCCATTTAGGTTTTGGGGGCAAAATTTGCCCCCACCCCCGCCCCAGCCCCCAAACCCCCTAGGGGGCCAAATTTTGTCCCCAAATGGGGGTGGGGACAAATGGGGATGGGGCCCCGTGGGGGAAATGCACATCCCTAGAGGTTACGGTAGCTGGTTGGATGGTAGGGACAATCACTGATTGACTCCCATTGGCGGGGTTTTCAGTTGATTGGTTTCCTCTGGAGTTTGTGTCTCGCTGATAAGGGTTCTAGTTTTGGTCATGGTCTGATTCATCATCATTTTTGTTGTTTTCCATGTGATACTGTCGTAGTTTTTCATGTGCTAAGGTCTTTCGAGTTCCTCTTTATACCGCCGGTTGTTGATAGTGATTTTTCGTTGTATGAAATATCAGCTAGCCAACAACGTAATTTGTGATTTGTTAAAAGTAAGGGCGAAGAAATAAAAAATAATAAAGCAGAGACACAATTTTGCGTGGAAAACCTTTAAAAAGGGAAAAAAAACCACGGTTGTCGGTGACAACAATGAAAATAACTTCAATATGAGAAAGAATGGTTAATTTCTCTCTCAACGTTTGTATGAATATTTTATGTGTGTCATTTACAATGAAAGTGGGGTTATATTTATACTCCCACTGGTAACCATAAATTGTTGTGCAAGCAGTTGGCTTGTAGAATCTCGTTATGATTCTTCAGATTCTTTGATTATCTTGATCTCTTTCCTGTTTGATGTTTATCATGTAATAAATGTGATTGATTTCATGCTTAATTAGGACTCTGATATCTCGTAAAAGAGATAAGTTTGTTTCCTTGTTAAGGTATGATTCTTGATTGTCATATCTTGGTGGAGTTTAGTGATGCTCATTAGATCCTAATTTGGGCAGGTGATCTTCGCTGGGGAGTTATTTTGGCCACCAAAATCTTGCTTCGCCAAGATTCTCTTCTAGTCGAGCCACTCTCCTTGCAATGCGTTTTGTAATACTTGCTTATTTTGCCTTACGATGTGCTTGTTCGGATGGCTTGTCCTTAGTCAGACTTTTGTCAAGTTTGACCGGTTGACTTTCCATGATTTGGCACATCTTTTTTCCGATATTCTTACCGGTTTGATGACATGTCAGTTAACCAAAATTCACATATAACATATATATATATATATATGTTACATAAATTCGGAGATTCACTACTATAAAAAACTTCATAGAGATCATTTTTTAATGATCTGAAAGCATATAGAGATCGCTTTTAAATGTGATCTCTATTAAGGTGATCTTAAAAAAAATTATAATTCTCATCAGTTATAAAATGATAATGTAAAACTCAATAAAGATCACTTTTAACTTCAAAAGTGATTTCTATTTAAGAAATTATTTATAATAACTTAATAAAATGTGATCTTTTATACAAGCATAAAAATCACTTCTTTATAAAAAAAATGACCTTTTTATTGCTTATTATATTATTAAGTTCTAAAAAGATGATCTATTTTTTTAAAATATAATAGAATATTTTAATTCATTTTAAATCATAATTATTCCCTAACTTGTTTGTGTTTATATTGATCACTACATGAAAGTTTATTTTAATTGATTACAAACAAAAATTATCAACCATTCATTAAAAAAAAAACTAACACAAAAGGTTTCCAACAATTTTATTCATATAAATTCAAAGTCAATAACAAAAAAAAAATCTCAATTCTATACATAAGAATCTCAAAACCAAAAATAAACTACAAAGTTAACTTTAATATTCATCAAAGTTTAACATTACAATATTTACCAACTTGCAGAATAACTCACCTTCTCTTTATCATGATTTGAAGTTTGGTGGTTGAATAAGTTTTAGGAAGTGGGCCTCGGTGGCAGGAGAGAGATGTCATGGCAGTTATAGAATCGTGTTAAGAAATAGAGTTTGACGTGAAAAAACTTGAGAGTGTTATAAATTAAGTAAAGAAAAACTGAAATAGATGAAGAATAAATGAAGAACAGAAGTGAGTGAGAGAAGAGAGAGAGACGAGATACATAAGAGTGAGAGAAAACTGATATATTGATATCATGTGATCTTTTTCATACAGTGCACACATATATATAGACAAAGAAAGGCAAGTGGGGAGGCAGTGGATGATGAAGATATTTGTGTAATATACACAAGAGGAGGGAAGATATTTGTGTAATATTTTGTGTATTGTATACAAGTGGTAAAAACCACTATATTCACAACACCCCCCCTTGGATTTATACCACTTGTATTAATATTCTAAGAAAAACCTAATGGGACAAAATCTTAGAAAATGTATACAATGATCTCTCTGGATCTTGTGGTGCTGGACGTTCTCAAAACTATCTCGTTAAAAACCTTGTCAGGAAAACCCAGTGGGATAAAACCTGATCAAAGGGAAAAAGAGTATAGCGTACATATATCCAGAATTTATTGTTTTCTTTAGAACATTTCTCACATTTATACTTTGCTTTGAAGGTTGAAGACGACATTGTAGCGTCTGCCACGTCACCGCCACGTCTCTGCCACGTCAGCATCAGGTGTGCCACGTCGCGCCACGTCAGCGGTAGGCGCACCATGTCAGCGTTATGCATGCCACGTCTGCGCCAGTCACCTGCTATGTCAGTGCCAGGCACACCACATCAGCACCAGGTGCGCCACATCAGCCAGAAATCTTTTTCGTCCGTTTCGGTGCAATTTTCGCCCGTATTCAGCCGAACTGGACTTGTTTCCAGCTATTTCGACCATTCCGCACGCAACCGTGCCATATGTTTCAGCTAATTACGCTTGTAAGTATTATTTTGACTTATTTAAGCTTTATTAACTCTGTTTTCGGGCACGATGGAATATCCAGAACTTGAAGATCTGGATCCAGTATTATATACATGGTTGATGCAATATTCAGAGAAATATACACATCCAGCCGGATGTTGTAAGAATCATAAAAATAATCTAAGATCCTAATGTATAATGAAATGAGAATAATATTTTATCCATTTTATACACATCCAGAAGGATGCTCTGAATATCATAAAAATGATTTAAAATCCCAACGTACAAGATGGCTATGCCGTCAACGGAACCTATATATATATATATATATATAACTATATATACTGACTATAACTATAACTCTGACTCTGACATTTATTTTTATGTAATATATGAGACTGACTTATGTTGTGTCTCTGGACTGGCTTATGCTGTGTCTCTGGACTGGCTTATGCTGTGTCTAAGGTGATCTTATGACCCTGAAACTGTTATTTTTATGCAATATATGAGACTGGTTTATGCCGTGTCTCGGGACTGGCTTATGCCGTGTCTCGGGACTGGCTTATGCCGTGTTTCAGGACTGGCGTATGCCGTGTCTCCAAATAAATTGTTTAAATATTCAGTATTTATTTTTATGCAATATATGAGACTAGCTTATGCCATGTCTCGGGACTGGCTTATGTCGTGTCTCAGGACTGGCTTATGCTGTGTCTCCAAATAAGTTGTTAAAATATTCATATTATTTATACACAATATATGAGATCGGCTAGGCCGACTAACTAGAACTTAAAGTTCCTGGAATTATAATATTTAAGTTGGTACGGTTTTGAAAACCGATGAAAACATAGAGTTCTGGATCCAGTATTATATAAATGAATGTCATACTTCATTATTTGGAACTTCGGGTTTCAAACACGTTCATAATATGAAGTTATCTCATATATATCAAGTGATATATTTACATATCATTTATTTGAAAGAATGACCTACATATCCAGTATGATGTTGTGAGTATTATAAAAGGGATTTAAGATCCTAACGTATCATTCAATTGAAAAAAAATATATCTACACATCCAGTAGGATGTTGTGAGTATCTTAAAAGGATTTAAGATCTTAATATCACGTATAATGAGATTGTAAAGGATAATTTATCCATTTTATATTTACTCCTGAAGGAGCAGTATCAATAGAGTAAATTTGGATATATTTATATTCATGAGATATCAAAACATACACAGGAGTGGATGTTTGTGAATGACAAGAGAAAAAGTTTATAGAATAAACCTATTGAAAAGATTATTATCATTTCAGATGAGATATAAAATGGCATTTACACATAATGTCCATAAAATTCCCAGAATGAAAATATATGTCTTGTCTAGAGTGCAACGACTCATACAATTCTGCAGAGTCCGATATATTTTATGAATTGGATTTTGATCTGAGCAAATATTAATATTGTATCAGGTCCAACGGATATGATAGAAAGCTCTGGAAGAGCCATGATATTGTTATCAAACATTACTAAATCATGTATCAGTGATACTTGAGATTATTCAAGCAGAACATAAAAGAATATGCTAAGTTTAAAAATATATAAAGTTAATACCAGATCAGATCCAGCAGATCTGATCAAAGGCTTTAAAAGAGCCACGATATTATTACCAGATGGTATTAAATTGTGTATCAATGATGCTTTATATCATTCAAACAGAATATAAGGGAATCTGCTTAGTTTCAAAGATATACGGAGGAATGGATATCATATTGGAACTATGAGTAATGAGGATGTTTAATATATATGCATTACTCCTCATGATTCATGCCAGAAACTTATTATAGAAAGGCTGTGTGCTTCATCATCTGGATTATAAAACATTATTATAAAGAGTGTAGATGTTTATGCAGTTATGTATTATGAATCAAAAATTCCCAGATCCAAAAAATGTTTGCGTGTTTGGCGTGAATGTATTGGTCACCAAGGATCTACAATGATGAGTATAATCATTGAAAATACTCATGGATATCTATTAAAGAACCAGAAGATTCTTTATCCAATGAGTACTTATGTACTGCATGTTCACAGGAGAAACTAACAGTAAAACCATTTTATCCTAAAATTGGTTTTGAATTCTCATCATTCTTACAAAGAATTCAAAGAGAAATATGTGGACATATTCTCCACTAAATGATCATTTTCATTATTATATGATTCTAATTGATGCATCTACGGGATGATCATATGTTTGTTCATTATTAAACATCTCAATACCATAAAGCAGCTGGAATTGATGTTCAACATCCAATTTTCAGATATAGTCATAATCAAAATGGATTAGGGAATCACTTATCAAACGTCTCCAGGTATTTCCGAGAACCTCATTATTTCGGTACAATTACTAAATTCCATATAGGGACTTACTCACTTTTAAGATATTTGATTGTATTGCATATCCCCTTATTGCATATCTGACATGATCTAAGATAAGACTTTTATATCAATCTGAGATTAATATTGATTTTGAGTAATCTTCTATTAGATCATTTGAACTTCTGATAATTTATATTTATATGCACAATCTGCATATTATTATATTGATTATTTCTCAATTGGGAAAGTTTCTCCAGAAGAGAAAAGTAAATAAAAAAAATTACTTATATACAAAATAGAGACACCAGTTCGGTTCTCTATATATATGTGTGTCTCAGTTCAATCTTCGTATCTCTCAATTACGAAAGATGATTAATCATCGGATGATTATTAATTTGTTACCTGGTATATTAAGGGTAACAAGATTTTATCAGTTGCTATCTCATAAACCCCGGCTGGGTGATTGTTCTTGAAGAACGATCAGAGAAAAATGCAACAAATAAATAATCTGATGCATATCATAAACTTATAATCCTTTTGAAAAGGTATTGTTATTGAGATCCTAAGAGTAAACAAAACTCGAGTTATGAATAAATCCATTTTCTCTAAATCAACTCTATAAGAGTCTGATATGTCAACAGAGATACAAGAGTATAGAAATTGAGAGAAATTATATAGATTATACGGAGTTTATGAAATAACTAAATCCATTGAAATGGAAGAAATCTCTAAATCATACGGAGTTTATGAAATGACTAAATCCATTGAAATGGAAGAAATCTCTAAATTATATGGAGTTTATGAAATGACTAAATCCATTGAAATGGAAGAAATCTCAACAGAGATACAAAAGTATAGAAATTGAGAGAATTTCTATAAGTCATATAAGAGAAATGAGGAATCATAAGGAAACAATCATTGATGATGTATTTTTATACACAGTAGCGCTACTGAGATTATACAATGATAATTATGATATTCATAATATCAAATGATTGTAGATAAAAGGCATCATTGGCCTAGATGAAATAAGCAATTTAAGAAGAATTGACTCCATAAGCCAAAAATAAAGTGTTTAGATCAATAGTACTCCGGACACCTGGAGATGTCAAAACTAGTTGGATACTAATGGATCTTTATACGGAAACGTAATGAGAAAAACGAAATCGTGAGATATGAGGCACGACGTAATATGATGTTTCTTATAGAAACTTGGTATTCACTACTGATGAATACGATTACGTTGTTGACAAATTTGGCTGCCTTTAAAGGGCTTGAAATACGTCTTCTAGACGTAGTAATCATTTATCTATATGATTCACTCAATGCAGATATTTATAAATCATGAAGGATTCAAAATCGAGATCTCGTAATATGTATTTGATGAACATACAAAAATCCTTATATGGATTAAAACAATATGAACGGATGTGGTATAACCATCTCAGTTAATATCTGATAAAGATAAGGATATAATAATCATATGATATACTCATGTGTCCTCATAGAGAAATGAGAAAGAATATATTGTCTCGACCTGAAGGTCAAGCATAGATTAAATGGAATGTTTGTCCATCAAACAGAATATGTTGAAAAGATTCTGAAAAGATTCTATATGGATGTTACTCCATAAAGCAAATCTTTACTGATACTCCCTCCAATCATTTATGATGTTATTTCATTTTATGAAATAAACATCAATGTGCTTCAGTTCAGCAATCTAGAAGATTTTTTCGAAAGAACTTTTATCAGGGGGAGCGTCCCATCAAGGGGAGCATCCCACCAGGGGGAGCATATCAGACGAACTATATTCATTATTTTGAAATATGTGCATTGTACTCTTTTTCCTTTCAGTCAGGTTTTTATCCCACTGGGTTTTCCTGATATAGGTTTTAATGAGGCAATTCTCTAAGCACACCCAAAATATTTTGATCCATAAAGATCATCATAAATATTACATTTATCCAGTTGATCATCGTATATATGTTGACTTGATCAAGAAGATCATTGTAAATATTACTTTGATCTTGCTAATCATCGTGTATATATATATTACTTTGATCCAGAAAATCACTATAAATATTACTTTGATCTGATAGATCAATGAATATCTTTGCCCAGGTTTTTATCCCACTGGATTTTCTTGGACGTTGACCGGACTTTGACCGGAGCTAGAGGCTTCGTTAGAGCTCCGTTTGAGACGCGGTTAGCGGCGTCGGAATCGTATTTCCGAGAGGAACACAACGGTATCCTTCGAAAAACGATTCGAGAACTTTTAATTTTCTAGGTTCAATTAAAATTCAAAATCAAAACTTAAACAAACACTCAAAAATTCTCTGGAAGTCCTAATCAATATTCGTGTTGATAACGTGTTATAAATTAAGTAAAGAAAAACTGAAATAGATGAAGAATAAATGAAGAACAGAAGTGAGTGAGAGAAGAGAGAGAGACGAGATACATAAGAGTGAGAGAAAACTGATATATTGATATTATGTGATCTTTTTCATACAGTGCACACATATATATAGACAAAGAAAGGCAAGTGGGGAGGCGGTGGATGATGAAGATATTTGTGTAATATACACAAGAGGAGGGAAGATATTTGTGTAATATTTTGTGTATTGTATACAAGTGGTAAAAACCACTATATTCACAACAGAGAGAAAATAAAATGTAATTATTTTGTTAGTAGTTTTTAGAAGATATTCTTTTAAATAAAATTAATATATATATATATATATATATAAATTATCCATCTTAATTGAACCTTTTATAAAAAAATGTTATTTTTTACAATATTATCTACTTTAAATGATTTACATTATAAAACAAAATTCACTTTTTTAGTAAAAAAATGTGATTTTTGTGTGTGTATGAAGTAAATCATTAATAGTAAAAAAACTAAATTAAATAAAAAAATCACTTTTTCAAAATGGTCTATTTTAAATGATCGTTTCATTATAATTTTTTTTTTTCAAAAACGATTTATTTTAAATGCTTCTTTTTTTAAAAAAAAATCACTTTATCATAAAGTTATTTATTTTAAGTGATCGTTCTCTTAAAAAAAATTACTTTTTCAATAAAAGATCTATTTTAAGTGATCATTTCATTAAATAGATCATTTTTTCATAAAACGATCTATTTTAAGTGATCTCTTTTACAAAAACTATTTTAAGTGATCTCTTTTACTCTTTTTGTAGTAGTGTTTTTTTAGGAGAGAATGACTCAAACACCACAAGATATATATTACATAGATTCAGAGTTTTTTTAGGAGAGGATGACTCGAACACCACTATATATATATATATATAATTTTTCTATTAGAATGTGGACTATTAGATTTACATACTTTGACTCAAATTGTATGCACTTGTCAAAACTTCTCCATAATCTGTGGTCCACATTCTTTGTTCTGATATAATTTATATTAAGACGAACTGACAGTAGAAAGACTATATATATATATATATAAAACATAAATTCGGTGTTTTTTTAGGAGATGATGACTCGAACCCCAACCTCGTGGTGTATGTGTGATTTGTATATCATTAGATCAATTTTATCTCGTCACAAAAATTGCATACGGATATATAGGAAGAAAAAACGTAAATTATTTATTAGGATTTTGATGATTGTCATGTACCCTTAGCCAACTGTACCCATTAATAATCAATATCGATGTCCATTATTTCATATATGCGTTAAATACATAATTAATAATGAAACGTCTACACTAAAAAATTGAGTAGGTATATCATTATCATGGAAGAGTGTATGTTATAATTAAACCCGCCGGGATCAACCTAAATGATCAATAATTTTGCACGACAATGAATTGGGCTGTTGATTAATTCCAAATAATTGTGATAAAAAAAAAAAGAAGAAGACAAGTTTCCAGATGAATATCTTTGTATAATGACATATCACATATCACATATCTCTCTTTTTTATATAAAAAAAAAAGTTACTAAGAATACCAAAGTTGTGGCCCTAAATGAACACAAAAGAAGTTCTCATCATGGCTTTGATAAGGAAAGCAACCTTTTGATTTAAGTTTGCTGTGACACCAGAATGAGAATCTCTATCTGCTTTCACTTTCACTTGCATTTTTTTGCAATCTTTCCCAAAAGCACAAAGCGCACACTCTCTCTGTCTCTTTGTCTGTGTGTTTGTGCATGAGGTGGATGATCACGATGGATGCCGAGGTTAGTGGGGAGAGCATTATTATCATTACTATTAGCCTTTGATACACATCCATCCATTCAACATGTTTTTCACCAGCTGGAATATATATATATATATATATATATATATATATTGAAATATTACAACTATTATGTTAGACTGTCCGGAACCGTTAAGATTAGACAACACATGTACATACAGGATAAATACTCCTATAAATTGGGAAAAAACTTTCAGACAACACATTTACGGTCATGATAATTACTTATTTACTTCTACAAATCGAAAGAAAGCTTTCCATACATACTTATAAAATAAGTATAATGAGACTTGAATCTTTCATCATTACTGTGGAAAGGAGGTGCATTACCGTATCGGCCAAGATGAAATACCAACAACAAATGATTCAATCATACAATATAAGAAGAAAAATATTGTTGAAGTGACCGGTCTGTTCTAAACAGAGGTTGAAGGTCCAATTGTATTGGTCCATTTCATAGGTATTTTAACTGTTGTCAATGGTCCCAGGTCTTATCCTAGGTTGGCACCTGGCTTTTCAATCCCCTTTCACCTTTCTCTGTTCCTTCCTTTTACTTTTTATTCCAACATCAAAAAAGAAAAAAAAGACAAGAGAGTATGAATCTTGCTTTTAATTATAAAAGAGTTCATCAAATGGCAAAGAAATTGGAAAATATATTCCTATGCTTTATACAATTGCAATTTCATTTTAAACAATTTGAATTATCTTACTATTATCATTTGATAAATGGTCAAGAATAACTCATTTTAATCTCAAAGTATTTTGTATATGATTAGTCAATTGGTGCCTAAAATTACCATTTAGCCGATTATTTAATCTATTTAAGTAATCGTATTATTAATATTTCATATACTAGAGTGGGAAATGCATATCTTACCATGGACTACGACAATGGTAATGAAAGCGAATGTTACAAGATAAAAACGAACAGAATCGTGTTCAGGTTAAGGGAGTAAATCAACAACTAAGAGCATCTCCGATGCAAGAGTGACTTGTGAAAAATAGAATGTCACGTAGGATTAATATACATTTTGTTAATAAACATTTCTCCAATGCAACCGTGCATATTCAACCTCAAGCCGATGTGATAAAAAAATATATTATACATTGTCAACATGACCGTCTACTTTTCAGACGGTCTGTTACATAACTATTTTTTTGGTTGATTCAATAAGTATTTAAAATTGATATTAAAATTTTTAATTTTTATCTATTTTTGATAAGGAAATAAAAAAAATGGACAAGACATTAAAAAAATTATGTTTTAGATAAAAGTATTGGAGACCAAATTTTGAATTGATTGCTTATCAAATCTATTTTTATACCACATAGAGAGTAAATCTTTTGACATTGTTGTCATATCAATGATTATTGGTACAAGTTTAAAATAATAATGGATACCTAGTATACTTTAGGTATGAAATGCTTGCATATTTTCAAGATATTAATGAGAGTGAAACTTGTCACATATAGAATGGTTGAAAGATTTGTCCAACCTAATAATAAAGGAAGCTAGATCAATTTTCCACTTCAAGGAAGTTGAATTACAAAAACTTCCAACGAGTATTTGTTGTTTCAAAATCGACAATTAGTACTTTGATCTTATCGATTAGGAAAAGTCATAACTAATAGTAGATTATAATCCTTATCTTTATCTGCTTTAAATAAGGAGATTTTTCTTTTGAAATCTCAACAATAAGTGTTTTCGAATTCTGATATTGATTCAGAGTATGAGGTGTAAATTGGTGAGTTGTATCTCGTAAAACAAATCGAATTGCTCATTTTCTTGCTAAAATGACATCAAATTTAGAGGATTTTAACCGGATGGATGATAGTCCTCCTTATATGAGTCGGTTTTTGCAGGTGGATAGAAACGGACGTCTGTAATGCCTATTTTAGTTTTAATAAATCTTTCCCAAAAAAAACTTTAAGGAAATCATAACTAATTGTGGATTATAACACTAGTTTTATATTTGATTTGGTTAAGGAGATCTCGTTATTGACCCTAATCACTCACCTCTATATGGGAGTCCACGTAGATTACAAAATAAACATGATACACGGTTGTAGTTTTCCTCATATTACCACATGTTTGTGTCAAAATCAAACCAACAAATATAACAATATTTTTCAACATTATTGACTTTAAATTGAACGTTTACAAGTACTAATTAAAACGTTTACCGTTTACAAGCATTGCATCATTAGAATTACTTACAGCTTTACTATAAAGTAAATTAAATTCTTGTGTTAGGAGATAGGTTTTGACGGATTGTCAGGGTTGTCTTCAATGGTTTTTTTCTTATAAAATTGTGTTGTTTTTAAAATAATAATAATAATAATAAATTCACTACTAATATTTGTGAAGTCTATATACTAAATCAATTTACTTTTTACATTCAATTCATTAAAACACTAAGATTATATGTCAAACTTATTTAAAGAAAGAGTAATACCAGACATTTAAACTCATATCTCAACTTTTGTTCATATGATTGGGATAAATACCAATTTATCAATTATCAATTTACAACTTGGGATATAGAATTAGAATGTCTAAGTTTTATTATATCAAAAAACGATAAATATGCAGAATTGCATACTAATAATTAACTTCAAATTTTGTGACTTTAACATTCATCCATTCATTTGCTTTCAATCCAATACTAGAAAAAAAACAAATATATTAAAAACAGATTGCATTTTATTGAGTGCAAATTTAAAATTGAATGATGAAGTCATAAATTTAAAATTGACATAACCCAACTCATTTTATATATATAAAAGAAAAAAATGAAGAAAGAATTTGAATGTGGTTCAACAATCAGTCCAATTAGTTAAGTTGCATTCATAACCCAAGATCAAGGCCTAGACCGTGGCCACCAAAACCCAAATTCAAATCATCACAACCCAAAATCAAGTTCAAACCCAACCCAAGAGGTAGAATGAGAGGAGGCCTGAGCTTTAGAATATAAGACCGACACCAAACTCAAGCACTCAACATCAAACCCAAAACTAGACCCAAGAACAAGCCCAAGCCTCAGAACATAAAAAAACGTTGCAGTAGTATATAAAAGTACAGAATAAGATGAGGTTGACTTAATGATACGCCTTTCATACCTATATTAAGAGGTTGTGGGTTCGAGTCTCTCACTCTCCCTGAACCCAAAAAAAGAGTTTACAAAAATGCAAATTAAAACAAATTAATATCTTTAAAAAAAGATACTGGATTAATGGTAAGTCTCTTACACCCCATACACTGAGGTTGTTGATTAAATCATATTTACCACTCTTTTGGATAATTCTCGGAAATTGTTTATGCATTTGCAACCCAATCCAAACTCCTAAGCTTCATCAAAATCTTAACTAAGGACTCCGATTTTTTATTTATTTTAAAATTTATATATTTTTTAATGAATTTAAATTTTACAAAAAAAAAAATAATACCCTTGTAGCTGTTTTTTTTAGTTGCCTTCTAGCTATTGACTTTGACCAAATTTGACCCAAACACCGGAGGTCAAAGTCCATTTTTTTAAAAACTAATTATGAATGAAAAACAACAAACTTCAAGTAGGTTGGGCATACTTTTTTTTTTTTCCTTTCTTTCTAATAAATAGGTAATTTTAATTACAATGAAAATTAACACATAAAAGATGTAACCTACACAAATCATAATGCGGGTTCTCGACTATTAAATTCGACTATTGAAATTAAATTTAACACACAAAATAATCAGTGACTTATCAAAAATAATAATCAGTGACCCCTAGTATGATTTATCTTTAAAATACTGATTAAAATCCATTGTATTATTAATAATAAGCTATTTTATATATAGGATTACAAATGATTTAAACTAAGAAACTTTACGCACAAACACTAAAAGTTATTTTTTGGCCTAAACTCTAAAAGAATTTAGATCCTCGATCTATTGATTACGTGTAATTAATAGTTAGATTTATTTATTTTACTTTTATTATTTTTAAATACAGAGTTTTATCTTAAAGTCCCCCTAAAGACGGTTAGATGCAAGATTCAAGTTTAGTTTAAATGATTCTTCAAAAAAAGAAAGAAAGAAAGTTTAGTTCAAATGAATATTAAAATCCAAATATTTAGACCACAAATTCAAATATAACTATAACATTTTAATTTACTTCACTGCTGATATAACAAAAATAAAATCATGAGCCGCAATGTAAGTAAACATAATTCTCAAGAGGCAAAATTTTCTCTTCCTTTGTAACTTTTGTTTCTCCATGAATTCCTTGAAAGAGAAACTGTTCCCCAATGCAGGCCATAAAAAACTTAAAAGCATAACTTCAAACTCCTACTATGGAGTTATATGTACCATAAGCTGCAAAAATCAATCCACAAAACAATATGCAGAAATCCAAGGCTTTCTGCCGGAAATTCAAAGACGATCCTAACAGTTTCAGGTGAAATGTAGCAGGCAAAACGAATGAGACCAGTGCACATACAGTGCTCCCCACAAGCGACACAAATACGCTGAATCCTGGGACACGCGACGCTAAGGTTGCTAATCCAACTATCAAAACTGCTCGAGTAAGGTATGTCACAAACTTTTCTAATGCTGTTGTTGAATTGTTGTCATAAGCATTGCAGGGGAGCTTTTGAAACAATTTAGTCTTCTTCAACTTCCCCTCTACAATCTCATGAATTGGATGCACCATGACTGGGAATGTAAATGCTATCCCCAAGCACAAACCCATCTGCAAGAAAACATCAACTTAGCAACAAAGCTATATATATAGTCATTTTTCTGTCAGTTGCACTGATAGAACTATATAAGGTCATTGAATTTGAGCCACTCATTTATAAAAGAGTTTTGACAAGTGCATACATACCAAATCAAAATATATAAAATAAGTGGCTCACATTCAATGTCCTGATATAATTCTATCGGTGCGCACTTATATGAAAATTATTATATATATATATATATATATGCTCTAGGACATGATAGTAATGTTCAAAAGACAGCAGGACCCCTGATAATTAATAACAATTATTCGATATCGATAAAGTACACACACCCAAGTGGACCATGGAATTCATTAGTTGTTTATACAATGGTTTCAGATACATGTCCTAATTTATTATTTTCACTCCATGTTGTGGAAATATGTGTTGTGTTGTGTTGGTTTGTCGGTTGATAAGGATTAATTCTGGGCATGAATTTTAATGGGTTAAAAGGAATTAAAAGAGAGAAAAAAAAAGCAGTTATCATTAGAGAAATGCATTAAATTACCACATTTTATAAAGAATTTGGATCATGTGATTCCTAATTTTTTTTTTTGAGACAACATATTTATTAATTCAGGTATTTTTTTGAAAGCTTTCGTCATTGGTAGGATTCAAGCCGCTGACCTGGGAGTCATTTGTCCAAGCCCCAAACTCGTTCATCTACCAGCTGAGCTACGCACATGTTATGTGATGCCTAATTGATCTCAAATAAATAAAAAAAAATGCTATCACAAATTGATTGCAAGTGAGGAAAAACTAATATACTTTTGGGAGAGCTCCTCTACTAGCCAAAAAGTTTTTTTTTTTTTTTGGAAGCAAACAACCAACAATTTTCTTTAAAAGCTCTACTTGTAGAAACTTTATTTCTAAACATCTACTATGAAGAAACTCTTCCAAACGGACGCAGCAGAACTTTTAGGCTTCTTAACTTAAATTCATGAACAAACCCAATTGAGAAAAAGGGCAGATCGAGTGCAAATGAAACAAGAAAAGCAAATGAGAGCATGATAAGATGGCAAATATGATGCACAAGGTATGTGAAAATTAGTTACCTGAACTGCAATGGACCACCAATTGTGGGGTAGATTCAGAGTTACAATTTCCATAGTTTGGTCACCATAAGCCATGTAACCAAAGAAGCCAAACAGAACATAGACTAGAGTTATCCCAGTGAAGGCCTGAGCCAGCAACTTGGAAAATCTACTCCTCTCTTTCATGGAAGCTTCCAAAGCCAATGTCATTCCAAACCCTTCGAAACAGAACACCGCCATTCCTGCAGCGAAGGGCAGCCCTCCAATGTTATTAGTGATTGCTTCTCTGTCCTTGAATGAAAACTCACCCCCTGAAATCTTTTCTACATTTTCTTTGATCACAAGCGCCATTGCCAAAACATTGCAAATATCCGCAAATATGCTAAAAGGTGCGAGTGATGATAAGGAATTGATCCATGACAATGCAATCTGAATTGGGACTACTAAGAAAATGTAGGAAGAATATGTGAGGGTCTTGTGGGTTTTGAATATAGATAAGAGGTTTTGGCCTATGAATATTAAGTATGAAATGGATCCACCGCACTGGGAGATGAATATGAGGAATTCTGTTACGAATCGACCAGTTTTTCCCATGCATTTGTAACCCAAATCACCATATGTCTTTGTCTCTGCTGATTCTTCTTCTGATGCTAACTTGTCTCTGCATTGTACCTGTCCACCAACATAACTGTAAACTCACTTTCATTTTAGAAAGAAAAAAAACGTAAGTGCAAATACTTGTCCAACTTTATCCCTGGATCAAAAAGAAAAAGAAAAACTCCAATATTGACAACAAGATGAACATTTAAGATATCAGTATCAGAAATGATACGAACTCATTAGGTATAACTCATCCCTGTTTGTAGGGAGACGGTGCCCAAATAGTTATATACCCACGGATAATCCCATTCTCATACTTAGTATGGGATCACAAAAGAGGGGCATTGTACCAATATTTTTTTTTTTGAACAATTTTGTACCAATATTGATTAGTGGATTTAGCTAGTAGGGGTGGCAATATGTGCTATCGTGTAGTATTTGTATAAATCCAAACACAGTCCGTTAATTTTTTGCTCAACCCGAACACATCCCGTTAAACTTATCGTGTTATAGCTCTAAACCTAAACACACCCCAATAAGTAATGGGTTACCGATAAGACACATCTAACCCATTCATTTATAGGTTATAGGTTATGAATCTTATGATAAATTACAATTCCATTAATTCATTTCGGATTTAAAATTTTAAAGTAATTTAAATCTTTTTTTTTGCATAATTCAATCTAATAAATCTCATTTAAAAAATGAAAATCATCAAGAATAACAAAAGTGTTGATTCAAAATAAAATCCCATAAAAACATACAAATATTATATCAAGATTTTGTATTTTAAGTTCTCAACTCCATGCATTCTTAAAAAAAAAAAAACTTATTTTACATATGCAAGGATGATACGCAAACATATTACATTTCTAAACAAAAGACATACAAAGAAGCGGCATAGTATAAAATATAAATAGAAGAAAAAAATTAATAAATAACAAAATTAAAATAATGACAAATACATTTTCTTTGGAGACTTTATATTGAATACTTGCTAATTATAAGTAGGTCGTAAAAGAGAGAATGAAGAATTTAAAGTATTTAGGGTTGATTTGTTACAACAATGTTTAGGGTTTCCCTATACATTTCTAAATTACAAATTTATTAGTGATACTTCATCGTGTTAAATGGGTTAGCAGGTTGGGTGGGATTCAACCTAAACAACCCATTTAGGTAACGGGTTTAATATGTAACCCATTGTTAGTCCGAACCCAATAAAATATAACCAAATTATCCAAACAGGCAAATATCATGTCGTATTCGTGTCGTGTCACCAGCTTGTGGCTCATATTGCCACCCCTAGCTACTAGACAGAACCGGTATACAGGGATGGGAAAGAGAGTTTCTAACACTCCAACTATACATTAAAGCTGAAGCATTGATTAGCATGATCTAACTTTAAAAAATAAAAATAGAAAAATAACAATAAAGAAAATCTTACAAACATTATTTAAGAAAAAAAAAAGTACAATTTCTTTAACAATATTGATTTTTTTTTCTTATAACTGTGATCCAAGAGAATATCATAAACCAAACATAAAGAATTTATAAGGGTTTGTTAAATAAATTTTCACTAAAAGAAGGAGAGAGAGAGAGAGAGAGAGAGAGAGAGAGAGAGAGAGAGAAGTAACTGACAAGGAGGAGCATGCAGTAGCAGGTGGAGAGTCCAGCGATAGTAACTCCGAGAGATCCGGCAAACCAACCGGCGACCCGAAAAGCGAAAGGCAGACCCAAGACGCCGGTGCCGACTATCGACACTATTATATTCCCCAGCGTCTGGATCGTCGACGCCGTCCCTGATGACGAAGAAGATTGCAGTAGAGGCACTGCGCCGCTTTTCACACCTTCACGTTCCATTTTTAGTTATGCGAGTGAATCTAGGTATCTGTTTTTACTGTTTTAGCAGTTTGTTGGATGTCTCATCAGTCATCAAAGTGTAGATTCTCGAAAGTCGAAAGTCGAAACTCCAAAGTTTGTTGGATCTATCGAGAATCGAGTGTGCCTGCGCTAGACATGTCACTGTAAACGTGTTCAGATCTACTTGGATTTTAATATAATTACGGGTTCTACTCAAATGCAAACTCATACTGTTATGTCATGTCATGTCATTTCATATTACCGTTGGATTAATCTTATGGCTGATATCAACTTTTATAAAATTCAATTTTTAATAATATATTATAATTTGTTGTAACAGGTGGCCATTTGTATAATACAAACAAATATCTTCCATAAATCACACACAAATATCTCTTACTCTCCACTGACCACCGCCTTTCACTTTACTCTTTGCCTACATGTATATGTTCATTTCGTTTGTATTGTGCTGATCACAAAAATATCAATAAAGTTTAACTCTCACTCATTTCACAACTCTCTATCTCTCTCGTCTCTCTCTATTTGACACTTTGTTCTTCATTTGTTCGTCTATTATTCTATTTATTTATAACACGTTATTAGCACGATTATAGAGTATGATTTCCAGAGAAAGTTCTTGAGTGTTTTTAGCTTTGACTTTGGATTTTAGATCGAGTACAGAAATTTCGAAGTGTTCGAATTGTTTTTCGGAGGATCCGTTTTGTTTCTCTCAGAAATACGATTCCGATGCCACTGACCGCAGTCTCAAACGGAGCTCTAACGAACTCCCTAGCACCGATCAAAGGTTGGTCAAACCTGGAAATTTTTTCAAAAATTTCTACAGGTTTCCAAGGTTGAAGACAACACTGTAGCGCCACATCATCGCCACGCTAGCCGCTACGTCAGCATGGTCAAGTAACATGTCAACGCCATGTCAGCGTGGTCAGTGCCATGTAAGGGCCATGTCAGCACCAGGTGCACCACATCAGCATCAGGCGCGCCACATCAGCGATAGAGCACGCCACGTCACCACCAGACGTGCCACGTCAGCCAGAAATGTTTTTCGTTCGTCTCAGTGCAATTTTCACCCGTTTTCGACCGAGTCGGACTTGTTTCCAGCTATTTCGACTGTTCCGGACGCAACCGTGCAATCCTGTTTCAGCTAATTCCTCTTGCAAGTATTGTTTAGACTTATTCAAGCTTTATTAACTCTATTTTCGGGCACAATGGAATATCCAGAACCTGAAGATTTGAATCCAGTATAATATGCATGCTTGATACTCATGAAGAGCAATATTCAGAGAAATATACACATCCAGTCGGATGTTGTAAGCATCATAATTTAAGATCCTAAGTTCCTAACGTATAATTAAATTGGAATAATATTTTATCAATTTCATACACATCTAACAGGATGCTCTGAATATCATAAAAGTGATTTAAAATCCTAACGTACAAGATGGCCTATGCCGTCAAACAGAAATTATATGTAATAGTTATGGATTTATTTTTATGCACATCGCAGGTGATCTCATGGCCCTGTAAGGTGATTTTATGACCCTGAAACCATTTATTTTTATGTACATCACATGTGATCTCATCGCCCTGTAAGGTGCTCTTATGACTCTGAAACCATTTATTTTTATGCACATCACATGTGATCTCATGGCCCTGTAAGGTGATCTTATGACTCTGAAATTGTTATTTTTATGTAATATATGAGACTGACTTATGTTGTGTCTCTAGACTGGCTTTATGCTGTGTCTAAAGTGATCTCATGACCTTGAAATTGTTTATTTTTATGCAACATATCAAACTGGGTTATACCTCTGACAGAACCTGGAGATCTGGATCTAGTGTTATATACATGCCATACGACACAGTTTTGAAAATCAATGAGAACCTAGAGTTCTGGATCCAGTGTTATATAAATGAATATCATACTTCATTATTTGGAACCTAGGGTTTCAAACACGTTCAGAATATGGCGTTATCTCATATATATGAAGTGATACGTTTACATGTCATTTATTTGAGAGAATGATCTACACATCCAACAGGGTGTAGTGAGTATCATAAAAGAGATTTAAGATCCTAATGAATGATGAAATTGGAAATAATATTTTATCCATTTCATACACATTCAGCAGGATGCTGTGATTATCATAAAAAAAGGATTTAAGATTCTAACGAATGATAAATTGGAAATAATATTTTATCCATTTCATACACATCCAGCAGGATGTTGTGATTATCATAAAAGAAATTTAAAGATCTTAACATATCATTCAGTTGAGAAAACAAATGAGGGGGATCTACATATCCAGAAGGATGTTGTAAGTATCATAAAAGGATTTAATATTCTAATATCACGTATAATGAGATTGTAAATGATATTTTATCCATTTTATACTTACTCCTGGAGGAGCAATATCAAGAGAATAAATTTGGATATATTTATAAGATATCAAAACATACCCATGAGTGGATGTTTGTGAATAACAAGAGAAAAAGTTTATAAAATAAACCTATTGAAAAGATTATTATCATTTCAGATGAGATATAAAATGGTATTATACATAATGTCCATAAAATTCTCAGAAGGAAAATATATGTCTTGCCTTGAGTGCAATGACTCATACAATTCTGCGGAGTCATATATATTTTATAAATTGGACTTTGATCTGAGCAAATATTAATATTGTATTAGGTCCAACGGATATGATAGAAAGCTCTAGAAGAACCATGATATTGTTATCAAACAATACTAAATCATGTATCAATGATACTTGATATTATTCAAACAGAACATAAAAGAATATGCTAAGTTCAAAAGCATATAAAGTTAATACCAGATCAGATCCAGCGGATTTGATCAAAGGCTCTTCACAATATTATCACCATATGGTATTAAATTGTATATCGATGATACTTTATATCATTCAAACAGAATATAAGGGAATCTGTTTAGTTTCAAGGGTATACGGAGGAATGAATATTTATTCATTACTTCTCATGATTCAGGTCAGAAACTTATTATAGAAAAGCTACGTGTTTTATCATCTGGATTATATTACACTATTATAAAGAGTGTAGATATTTATACAGTTATGAATCAAAAGTTCCTAGATCCAAAATGTTTGTATTTTAGCGTGACCGTATCGGTCACCCAGGATCTACAATGATGCGTATAATCATTAAAAATTTCCATGGATATCTATTAAAGAACCAGAAGATTCTTTATCCAATAAGAACTTATGTACTGCATGTTCACAAGGGAAACTAGTAGTAAAACCATTTTATTCTAAAATTTGGTTTTGAATCCTCATCACTCTTTTAAAGAATTCAAGGGGATATATGTGGACATATTCATCCACCAAATGATCCATTTCATTATTATATGGTTCTAATTGATGCATCTACGAGATGATCATATGTTTGTTTATTATCAAACATCTCCATATTACTTACACTTGTTATCAGTTTTCCAGATATACTCATAATCAAAATGAATCAGTGGAATCACTTATCAAACGTTTCCAGTTTCTCTAGAAGAGAAAAGTAAATGAAAAATTACTTATATACAAAATAGAGATACCAGTTCGGTTCTCTATATATATGTGTGTCTCAATCTTCGTATCTATCAAATACGAAAGATAATTGATCATTGGATGATTATTAATCTGTTACCTGGTATATTAAAGGTAACAAGATTTTATCAGTTGTCATCTCATAAACTCTGGCCGGGTGATTGTTCTTGAAGAACGATCAAAGAAAAATGCAACAAATAAATAATCTGATACATATCAATAAGCTTATAAACCTTTTGAAATGTATTGTTATTGGGATCCTAAGAGTAAACAAAACTCGAGTTATGAATAAATCCACTTTCTCTAAATCAACTCTATAAGAGTCTGACATATCTAAAGAGACACATGTCTATGAAATGATTAAATCCATTGAAATGAAAGAAATCTCAACAGAGATACAAGAATATAGAAATTGAGAGAAATTCTATAAATCATACAGAGTCTATGAAATAACTAAATCAATTGAAATGGAAGAAATCTCAACAGAGATACAAGAATATAGAAATTTAGAGAAATTCTATAAATCATACCGAGTCTATGAAATGACTAAATCCATTAAAATGGAAGATATCTCAACAGAGATACAAAATATAAAAATTAAGAGAAATTCTATAAATCATACAGAGTCTATGAAATGACTAAATCCATTGAAATGGAAGATATCTTAACATAGATACAAAAATATAGAAATTGAGAGAAATTGAGAGAAATTCTATAAATCATACAGAATCTATGAAATGACTAAATCCATTGAAATGGAAGTAATCTCAACAGAGATACAAATGTATAGAAATTGGGAAAATTTCTATAAGTCATATGAGAGAAATGTGAAATCATAAGGAAACAATCATTAATAATGTATTTTTATACACAGTAGCGCTACTAAAATTATAAAATGATAATTATGATATTCATAATATCAATGATTGTAGACAAAAGACATGATTGGCCTAGATAAAAGATGCAATTCTAGAATAATTGACTTCATAAGCCAAAAAATAAAGTATTTAGATCAATAATACTCCAGACACCTGGAGATGTCAAATTAGTTGGATACTAATAGATCTTTTATACGGAAACGTAATGAGAAAAACGAAATCGTGAGATCTGAAGCATGAATCGTAGTGCAAGGTTTCTTATAGAAACTTGGTATTCATTACTGAAGAATACGATTACGTTGTTAATAAATTTGGCTGCCTTTAAAAGGCTTAAAATACGTCTTCTAGACGTAGTAATCATTTATCTATGTGATTCACTCAATGCAGATATTTATAAATCCTGAAGGATTCAAAATGCTAGAAGCATGTAAATAGAGATCTCGTAATCTGTATTTGATGAACATATAAAAATCCTTATATGGATTAAAAACAATATGAACGGATGTGGTATAACCGTCTCAGTTAAATATCCGATAAAGATAAGGATATAATAATGATATTATATACTCATGTATCTTCATAAAGAAATGAGAAAGAAAATATTGTCTTGACCTGAAGATCGAACATAGATCAAAATGGAATGATTGTCCATCAATCAGAATATGTTGAAAAGATTCCATATGGATATTACTCCATAAAGCAAGTCTTTGCTCATACTCCCCCAATCATTTATGATGTTATTGTATTTCATGAAATAAACATCAATGTGCTTCAGTTCAACAATCTAGAAGATTGTTTCAAAAGAACTTTTATCAGGGGGAGCGTCCCATCAGGGGGAGCATATCAAATGAAGTATATTAATTATTTGGGGCATATGTGTATTGTACTCTTTTTCCTTTCAATCAGGTTTTTCATCCCATTGGGTTTTCCTGATAAAGGTTTTAGTGAGACAATTCTATAAGCACACCCAAAATTATTTGATCCATAAAGATCATCATAAATATTACATTTATCCAGTTGATCATCGTATATATATTGACTTGATCAAGAAGATCAATGTAAATATTACTTTGATCTTGCTAATCATCGTATATATGTTACTTTGATCCAGAAGATCATCATAAATATTACTTTGATCCGACAGATCAATGAATATCTTTGCTCAGGTTTTTATCCCACTGGGTTTTTCCCAGCAAAGTGTAAATGTGAGAAATGTTTTGAAGAAAATAATAATTCTAGACATATGTACACTATACTCTTTTTCCCTTCGACCAGGTTTTATCCCACTGGGTTTTCCTGACAAGGTTTTTAACAAGATAGTTTTGAGAACGTCCAACACCACTAGATCCAGAGAGATCATTGCATACATTTTTCTCAGATTTTTTTTTCTCATTGGGTTTTTCATAGAAAATTAATACAAGTGGTATAAATCCAATGAGGAGTGTTGTAATATATGGCTTTTACCACTTGTGTAATACACACAAATATCTCCCACAAATCACACACAAATATCTCTCACTCTCCACCGCCTCTCACTTTACTCTTTGCCTATATGTATATGTTTCATTTCGTTTGTATTGTGCTGATCACAAAAATATCAATAAAGTTTAACTCTCACTCATTTCACAACTCTCTCTCTCTCTCGTCTCTGTCTCTCTCTATCTCACACTCTGTTCTTCATTTGTTCATCTATTATTCTATTTATTTATAACATAATTTATGTTCTAGTATATATAGAAATTTTCTATTCAGCACCCCTTGTATTACAATCAGCACAATTTAATAAAGCTATTGGATAAAACAATTATCCTTTTCTTTTGTTATTTTACAAAATAAAATAAAAAGCTTATCCTTTTATTTTCTTATTTTATATAAACAAATTAAATAAAAAACATATAATAACCCTATAAAAACAAAAAACAAAAAACAGGAGTTATAATTGATCAATGAATCATATGAAGTTATCTCTCATGTGTAGCTCTCAAATAGCAGTAATGGAAAACACACACACACACACACACACACACACATATATATATGGTTAACAGTCACACACACACATATATATATATATATGGTTAACAGTCACACACACACACACACACACATATATATATATATATATAGTTAACAGTTTTTCTACTTTCAGTTCGTCCTGATATAAAATATATCAAAACAAAGAATGTGGACCACAGATTATGAAGAAGTTTTGACAAGTGCATACACTTTGAGTCAAAACATGTAAATCTAACGGTCTACATTCTTCGTCCTGATATATTTTATATCAGGACGAACTGACAATAGAAAAATTGATTTGGTTAATGTCTTTGAATTGCAAGTATTGATACAAATTAAATAAGAAAAAAAAATGTCAATGGTAATTATTTTAATAACAATTCTTGGATTAATCCAATGACTTTCATTAAAAGGCGTTGATTGTAATACAATGAGGGGGTGTTGAACAGAAAATTTATATATATATATTAAAAAGGGGTGAATTCAAAAAGAGCCAAAAAATTTATTGATTTATTGTTTTTAGCCAACAATTTATTTTTGATTGTTTTCATCACTTTTGACCAGTTTTGGACAAAATTACCCCTAGTGGAATTGAAATTAAAAAGTAAATGAAAATGGGATTTTGGCTCTGGATACGTGCAAAAGAAAGAGAAAAGGAAAAGAGAAAATGGGGTTTCGGCCGCACCCTTGTCCGCCGTCCATCAGCGCCGCACCGTTTGTCCGCGCACCCTTCTCTGTCGCCCATAGCTGCTGCACCATTTCCCATCATCTATTGGCACCGCACTCTTCGATCAATAGCTGTGGTCATTTCCTTTCCACTATGATGCTGATTGATCTGGATCCATTCATGGGTTTTGTTTTCAGATGTTGTTTCAGAAGGAAGAAGGTATGATGTCTTTAAAAAAAAATGTTGAATGAGTTTGAAAGTCATTTGTGGTGTTTGTCTTGCATTCGGTTTCAATTTTGATGAATGTAACAATTTTGTGAAATGAATAGATATGCATCCCGTGATTGATTTGGATCCATTCATAGGTTTTGTCTTCAGGTGTTGTTTCAGGAGGAAGAAGGTCTGTTGTCTTTTTTTTTTAATTTTTTTTTATTGAATACATTTGAAAGTCATTTGTGGTGTTTCTTATCTTATTTTGTGAAATGAATAGATATGCAACTAATCATTTATGGAGCTTGTCTAGCTTGCATTCGGTTTCAATTTTGATAAATGTAATAATTTGCCAAATATGCTAAGCAAGTGCATTGATCAGAATTCTAAATTGGTTTGTAATGGCTAGTGGCTACTGTCAGCTCATATATTAAGTATGATCATATTTGTTGCAAAAGTGTGAAAGTTTTTGATATAAATTTGCCCCATACAAGTCTGGTTCAACAAAGTTGGGTATAATTTCATGCACCTGCTGAAGCCAGTGATGCCTCTGCAGAGTTGGATACTTGGTTGGAGCCTCACTCATGTCACTTTTTGCCTTGTGCTTCCTATAAACATGTAGATAATGAAGAGAATAAAAACCCTATAATATGTAAGAAATGAATGGGTAATATATAAAATCCATATCTATGATTAATTTTTTCTTCTCTTTGATCCACGTTATTTTGTGGTTTTATTTAAAATTTGTATATGCTGACATGTGCAATAAGAGATTCACTTACAAATAATTATTCTTCGATTCATTTATCTTTCTTATAAATTGTCTCTTTAATCTGTTTCTTAATCATTTCTTGCAGTTGTTGGTCCCGTGTGCGGTTGGGATCCAAATGGACATTGGATCTTATGTCTAATTGATTTGGACAAATGAAATGTTTGCATATATGACCCATTACACCGTTAAAAGAAGATTGGCACACATCGGAAGCAAATCACCCCTCTTCTCCGTTTCATTCCAGCCATGCTACAGCAGTCAGAATATTTTCAGTAAAAAGGCATACCACTCAATGGAGAAATGTTTAGTGTTCATCAATCAATTCTTAAGAAGTTACCGGCACAACTAGACAACGATAATTGTGGGGTTTTCATATGTCGATACACAGATATGTTAATGCGTCATAAATGTTTTTGAGGATGGGAAACCAAGAATATGCCCGGGTTTAGGGAGGAAATGGAACTAGAAATATTTGCAAATAGTGTAGCATCAGAATGATAACTTTGTTGGTACTATTTCCATGTTTGTGACGTTCTTGAAATGTATGAAGTTGTTTACTTTGTTTTTGGTCCTTGAGTTTCAACTGATATGTAACTTCTAACTGCACTAGCATGTAACTTCTAACTGCAATAACATGTAACTTCTAACTGCAATAACATGTAACTTCTAATTGCACTAACATGTAACTTGTGGCATGTAACAATACTGGAATTTGTTTTGGAACTAGTGTCAACTGTGAAATCTTTTCTAACTTACATGTAACTTGAAATTGAACTGGCATGTAACTTCTAATTGCACTAGCATGTAACTTGTGGCATGTAACAATACTGGAATCGATTTTGGATCCATTGTCAACTGTGAAATCTTTTCTAACTAGCATGTAACTTGAAATTGAACTGACATGTAACTTCAAAATGCACTGGCATGTAACTTGCATCATGTAAAAATACTGGAATTTGTTTTCAGTCTTTAAACTGTTGAACACTGGCATGTAACTTGTAATTGCACTAGCATGTAACTTGTAATTGCACTAGCATGTAACTTCAAAATGCACTGGCATGTAACTTGCATCATGTAAAAATACTGGAATTTGTTTTCAGTCTTTAAACTGTTGAACACTGACATGTAACTTGTAATTGCACTGGCATGTAACTTCAAAATGCACTGGCATGTAACTTTCAGCATGTAAAAATACTGGAATTTTTTTTCAGTCTTTAAACTGTTGCACACTGGCATGTAACTTGTAATTGCACTAGCATGTAACTTTCAGCATGTAAAAATACTGAAATTTTTTTTTAATCTTTAAATTGTTGAACACTGGCATGTAACTTGTAATTGCACTGGCATGTAACTTCAACATGCACTGGCATGTAACTTGCATCATGTAAAAATACTGGAATTTGTTTTCAGTCTTTAAACTGTTGAACACTGGCATGTAACTTGTAATTGCACTGACATGTAACTTCAAAATGCACTGGCATGTAACTTGCATCATGTAAAAATACTGGAATTTATTTTCAGTCTTTAAACTGTTGAACACTGGCATGTAACTTGTAATTGCACTGACATGTAACTTCAAATTGCACTGGCATGTAACTTTCAGCATGTAAAAATACTGGAATTTATTTTCAGTCTTTAAACTGTTGAACACTGGCATGTAACTTGTAATTGCACTGGCATGTAACTTCAAAATGCACTGGCATGTAACTTTCAGCATGTAAAAATACTGGAATTTAATTAGCATGTAACTTGAAAAGTCTAGTAGCATATAATTTGGACTACAACTAACATGTAACTTGAAATCATTTGGCATATAACTAGACATACGACTGATATGTAACTTGGAAATCATTTGACATGTAATTTCAAAATTAACTGGCATGTAACTTGAAAAGTCAAGTAGCATGTAACTTGGACTACAACTGGCATGTAACTTAGAAATCAACTGGCATGTAATTTAAAAAGTCAAGTAACATGTAACTTGGACTACAACTGGCATGTAACTTAGAAATCAATTGGCATGTAACTTGAAAAGTCAAGCAGCATGTAACTTGGACTACAACTGGCATGTAACTTGGAAATCAATTGGCATGTAACTTGAAAAGTCTAATAGCATATAATTTGGACTACAACTAACATGTAACTTGAAATCATTTGGCATATAACTAGACATACGACTGATATGTAACTTGGAAATCATTTGACATGTAATTTCAAAATTAACTGACATGTAACTTTAAAAATCATCGTCATTAAACTTGGAATACAAATGAACTTATAAATCAAATGTAATTAAAAGTTCCCAAAAAAAAACATTATCATAACATAACAATATCCATACATATAATGAATCAAAAATCTTTGGTGCTAACTTAGCTTCCTAACTCTTATCTTCCCATGCACAAAACACCTCACCAGTTCTTACTCATCAATAATAGCCCCAGTACCAGTTAAATCAATACGTTTTATTCCTTAAAAAAATGAACATTATTTAACCAAAAAGAAATTACAATAATTCAAATTATAATTGGTTAACAGGAGAGCCACTCCATTAAATCTATATGCCAAACATCGGAAAAACCACTAAACACAGCAAATCTGGCAATTGAGTGAGCCAGTCTATTACAATTTCTAGAGGTATGTACAATAAACACATCTGTACTGTTAGTTTTCAAAACAAACACATCACTAATGATATTATCGATATCATTACACAAAATAACCACACCATTACATAACCGAACTATGCCCAACGCATCTGATTCCACACACAACAGGAAAATGCCTAACTCCCCTGCCAGTCCTTCACCACAGGCATATACTCTTTTAAAAAAAATGGACACTGTACCCGAGTCCTTGAATTCCTTAATCAATTCCTCTGCACGCTCCCAACAATTCACTTGATCTGTACAAACACCATCAAAAAGCAATTTATTCCTACCAAACCATATCAACCAAGCAAAAATTAAAAATCTAACTAGAAAAAAAAAGCCTTTCTCCCACAAAAGCTGCATATATTCAAAGATTGTTGAATGCCTCGCAATTGAAATCATCCAAAATAATAGCCTCAATCCCACAAATTCATAATATTTCAGTTTCAGAACCCTTCCAAAAGCACAAACATTGTCCAAAAAAATTATACGCCCACAAGCCTAGTACCAAATGCAAATATAAACAACAATTAGAGGCTCAAACATCCAATTCAGATAGCAACTCCTATAGCATTACTAAGCTCACAACCAATAATACAGCATCATTATCAAGAGCAATCCTAAGGAATCAAAGAATAAATGGCCAAATATTGATTTGTTTAATTATCTACTAGCAATACCTTAACATCATCTTCAATCTCTGATACTTGAATATGAATTTCATCCACAATTTCCCTCAACGTTGACATTGCTGGGTATTTCGGGTCATCCCAAACAAACCTTCCGTCACAACAAAAACACAATTCATAATAAACACAAATCACTCATACAATTGAAACCAAATATATTTTGTAAATTTATAAAATTTGCTTTCACTGTCAAATCCCAAATCCAAATAGTCACTTTACATTCTAAAACTTTAAATGAATTGTAAAATTCACAACAAAAAACATGTACAACAATTTACCTTTCAAGTGATTATAACACAATCTATAGATTTCCACACATTCCATAAATTAGAGGAATGTTGAATTCAATATAACTAAAACAATAAACAGAATTCTAATAGAAAAGCAAGCGATCAAAATTGACAAAATTGAGTTTCAAACATGAAAATAGATTACCTTGAGGAGATCATGGATGAGTGCAGGGAGTGAATCTATTCCAACACGGAGAGACGAAATGGTTTAGGTTGAAATCTGCCGCTGCTCCTGCCGTCGCTGCTCCCGTCGAATCTCCTACCAGCCTCCCTACTCGTCACAGAATCCACCTAAATTAATCTATAACACAAATCAATGTTTTTGAACCTGTGCAGATCTGCAAAGAACCCACACTTACCCCAGCAACCTGAGATTCTCTCACAGCCCCTAGTGAATGATCAAATAATATTACTATTTCAACAAAAAAACACATAAACCCCATCTCAAGAACTAACTACGAGATTTCTATAATCTAACCACAAAAAAAAAACCCCACTTCAAATTAAAAATAAACTGAACAAACATTGATTCCCAAACTAAAAACACACTTCAAATTGAAGATAAACTGAACAAGCATTGATTCCTAAACTAAAAACACACTTCAAATATAGAAACCCTAGATGACCCAAATCAACAAATAGACTTATAACCCAAAACAAATACCAGAAACCAACGAAAATGGAAAAAAAGATTAAATCAAAGAAGAGTAAAGTGAAATCACCTGTAAGCGCATGTTTCGAAATCTCAGGAGAAAGAGACGTATTCCGAGTTTTCAATCTTCTGGGTTCTGGTTGAAGAGAGAGACCAAGAGAGAGAAGAAGAACACGCCGCTGGGTTTTCTTACAGGTGACGTGAACTGAGGAGATTTTGAGATGTCGCCACTGGGTTTCGTTGAAGATGGAGACGAAGAAGACACAGAGGAAAGAGATGTTGTCTGAGGAGAGTGAGAGAATGAGCGGAGAAAAATTGGGTTGGGGCATATCAAGTGTTAAGGGGGTATTTTGGTCAGTTCATTACTAAATTTGATAAGTATAATAAAATATAAATTAATGGCTACAAACAATAAACCTATAAATTTGTTGATCAGTTCTTGCAATTTCCTCTATTAAAAATGTTCTAAATTTAAGTCATTACACTATCTCTCTCCTCGAGAAAAACTTGGGTGCATTTGAAGCACCACACTGAAATCTAATAGTGGTGCATTGGATGCACTCATTAAGTGACGTGTCATTAAAAAAAAAAAATCTTCCTCCACCCCAGTTTCCATCTCCATCTTCTCTACCTATTAGACCTCATTTCCTCTCATTTTCAGACTCGACATTACGCGCCGTTGATCCTCGGAGAAAGTGAGTCAACACCACCCAAACCAGAAGGTACCGGAAAAGCCGATCGTTCGATCTCTTAAAAGGGCCGTCGCCAAACAAAGTCATCTTGATGGTCAAACCGATGTTCGAAGTTTGACAAAATTGTCACCGTCGACATCATCACCAGTGAGTTGTCAGACAAAACCATCAGGAAAATATTCGTCGAGTGTCGGCCATTGTAAACAAGGAGTTCGTTTTTAGATTTAAGATGTGTGGAGAGAGAAACGAAAACAAACTTGAACTGTCGCCGAACCTTTGTTATCAGATCTGCACCTATCTGTCATGAATCCAACGAAACCAATCGCGGTAGAGAGTTCATCGTCGTCCGATCTTCCTGATCCGACCATCATCGGAGTCAACCGGTGCTATAGAAGGAGCGCCGGTGATAGATCCAAACCGAGATGTGAGTTCACTAGCATCAATATCGTCATTATCATCAATATCGATATCATCAATAAGAAAACCTTTAGGCTTGGTATCCATGAACTTGTTCAGAAATACTGTAATGAAAGAAACATAGGAGTTTGTCGCTAGGTATTTGACCAAATGAGAGATGGGAGAGAGAGAGAGAGTCAACTAGATGGACAAGGAAAAATGACGTGGATAGAGAAAAATAGGAATAACACGTGTCACTTAGTGAGTGCATCCGATGCACCACAATCGGATTCCAATGTGGTACATCAGATGCACTCAAGTTTTTCTCTTCGCTCCCTTCCATTTGGAGAAAAAACTTGGATGTAACCGATACACCACACTAGAATCTGATGGTGGTACATCAGTTCCACTTAATGAGTGACATGTAGACTCATTTAATGTTAAAAAATTGTCAATTTTTAAACATAATTTCCCCTCTCCATTCTCATTAGATGAAGCCTTTCGTCTCCGCTTCAACTAGCCACTTTAGGAATTTATTTAGCATGATTCAGAAGATTATTATATATTATTCTGCTACTTAGCTATAGTTATTGTTTGTTTCCATGCTTGAATAAGCCTCCTCAAAGTCCCAAACTGTTTAGTTGTATTTTAAGGAGTTTGACCTAATATCTGTCATCTGGGCTTAAATGTCAAAATATGATTTATGTTATAATATAATTAAATAATATATGAAATAATAAGCAATAATAATAAGTAGAGATAGTAGAGACAAAAAGAGAGAGTAAAATTACTCTTGTGATTGGCTTTGTTTTTGATTCAAAAGTAGCTATCTGCTTTTTGGCTCTACATGCAAAGAAAAAACTCACAAAACAACAAAATAGAGCCTCTTTATAAGGTTTGGTAACCGATCACAAATAGACAACAACATTGCCACTAGTCATCTGATTAAAGTCCATCCTTGTTTTGTCTCCACGTGTGGTGACACTAGGCAAATGCTGGTGTGGTGATGAATCCACAATATTCCACAATGCCCTACAATGTTCCACAATACTCCCCCTTGGATTATCACCACTTATATCTTAATTTGTTAGGAAAAACCCAGTGGGATGAAAACCTTAGCAAAATATATACAATGATCTTTTGGATCAAGTGGTATTGGACGTATTCAGAACTGCCTCATTAAAACATTTCCGGTAAAACCCAGTGAGACAAAATTCGGTAAAGGAAAAAGAGTACAGTATGTCCATTCAAATTTTGCCCCCCCTAATTGAACGCTCCCCTTGAATAAAACTTCAATATCAATCCTGTAATTTGCAGAGTCGACGCATGCCAATCTCATATACCAATTTCTTAAAGGTTGATGCAGGCAATGCTTTCGAAAACAGATTTGCAAGATTATCTGTAGACCGTATTTGTTTAACATCAATTTGTCGTCTCTGTTGAAGTTCATGAGTATAGAAGAATTTATGAGAAATATGTTTGGTTCTATCTCCCTTGATATAGCCCTCTCTAACTTGAGTGATACAAGCCGCATTATCTTCAAATATTGGTGTCGGTATTTCTGTAGATAATGAAAATCCACATGTATTTTGAATATGATAAATAACTGACCTTATCCAAATACATTCTCGACTTACTTCATGAAGTGCAAGGATCTCTGAATGATTAGAGGAGGTAGCCACAAGAGTTTGCTTTGTGGAGCGTCAGGAGATTGTTGTGCCATTATAGGTAAAAACATATCCCGTTTGTGAACGAGCTTTGTGGGGATCAGACAGATACCCGGCATCAGCATAACCAAGTAAACCTGAAAAGTTGTTAGATTTTGAATAATATAATCCTATATCTTTCATTCCACGAAGATAACGAAAAAGATGTTTAATCCCATTCCAATGTCTTCGAGTTGGTGCTGAACTGAATCTAGCAAGCAAATTTACTGAAAATGCGATATCTGGTCTAGTACATTGAGCCAGATATAATAAAGCACCAATTGCATTAAGATATAGTACTTCAGGACTAAGTATCTTTTCACCATCTTCAAGTTGCCAGAATGGATCTTTCTTATTATCAATATTTCTAACAATCATAGGGGTACTTAATGGATGAGCATTGTCCATATTAAATCTTTTCAGAATCTTTTCATAAATATGTTGATTGATGGATAATTATTCCGTTTGATTTATACTCAATCTCTAGGTCGAGACAATATTTTGTCTTTCCCAGGTATTTCATTTCAAATTCCCTTTTTAAATATTCAACAGTTTTAAGGAGCTCTCCAGGAGTTCCAATCAAATTCATATCATCAACGTAAACTGCTATAATAGCAAATTCAGATTCAGATTTCTTTATGAAGACACATGGGCATATAGGATTATTAATATATCCATCTTTAATCAAATATTCACTGAGGCGGTTGTACCACATGCGCCCAGATTGTTTTAATCCATACAATGACCTTTGTAATTTAATCGAGTATAAATTGCGAGGTCTCGAGCTGTATTCTTATGGCATTCTAAATCCTTCAGGGATTTTCATATAAATATCTGAATCGAGTGAGCCATATAGGTAGGCAGTTACTATGTCCATAAGACGCATTTCAAGTCTTTCTGAGACAACCAAACTTATCAGAAATCGAAACGTAATTGTATCCAACACGGGTGAATACGTCTCATCAAAATCAATACTAGGTCTCTGTGAGAAACCTTGTGCTACGAGCCTACGAGTCTTGCCTTATATCGCACCACCTCATTTTTCTCATTACGTTTCCGTATAAAAACCCATTTGTATCTAACAGGTTTGACGTCTTCAGGCGTCTGGACTATTGGTCCAAATACCTTACGCTTGGTTAATGTAGTCAATTCTGTTTGAATTGCTTCTTTTCATTTAGGCCAATCAGACCTTTGCCTACAATCGTCGAGGTTATGAGGCTCATAATCATCATTTAAAATTTATGTAGCCACTGTGTACGAAAATATATCATCGATGATTGTTTCTTCACGATTCCACATTCCTCCTGTATAATTTATAGAAATTTCCTCATTTCTATGTTCTTGTATCTCTTCAGAGATTCCTTCCCCTGTAGGGGTTTCTTGTGTTCTTTCAGAGACATCTAACTCTTGTGGAGTTGATTTAGAGAAAATAGATTTATTTATAATTTCAGGAGTATGATCTTGATATTTTGTTTTCTTCCTCTAGGGAACAGTATCTTTCGAATCAAGTGGCCTACCACGCTTCTGGTGTATTGTAGATGATTCTTTTGGTATTATTTGTTTAGATTGTTCTTCTGGAACAATCAACCGTGCCGGTACATGATAACATCACCACATACACCTTTTGAGGTCCCTATTTCCTATCATTTGCTTTCGTTTTCGAGGGTATTTTTGTATATAATGTGTTTTGTGAGCCTTGTACAGGTTCATTTTGGTTTGGGGAAGTTATCATGCAGAAACGGGGTGTTTCCGGGCCGAAACGCATCTTGGAGGGCAAAATGAGTGATTTCTGCGGTACGCCTCGTCAAAGCGTACCGGGAAGTGCAAAATACGAACCGCGGAAAGTGGAAGAAAGTCTTCCGCGGGTGGCTCCGTCCAAGCGAACAGCGGCGAACCGCGGAAATTAAGGGCCGCTCCACTGCTAACTTCCGCAGTACGCGTCATCAAAGCGTACCGCGGAAGACCAAATGACGAACCGCGGAAACCAATCTGAAGCAAACCCGCAGTTCAGTTCATCTAGCTGAACCGCGGAACGTACAGCGGAACGCACCAGACTCGTGTTTTTAGGGCTTTTTCTGAGGGGTAAACTTGTCCTTTCACGCCCAATTTGAACCCTAACCTCCCCTACTATAAATATCCCCTATTCTCTCAACTTCAGGAGAGAATCTCTCTCCCTCTCTCACTCTCAAACACTTCTCTCTTCCATCTTCTTCTCTTTTCTCCATCTTCTTCACAAATTAAGTGAGAGAACAAGCTCCCATGAAGGTTTTTCCTCCATGGGAGCTCACCATACACCACCACCACCACCTCATTTTAGACATTAACCACCATCTTAGAGTAGATTACAAGGAGAAATGAGTGGTCTTAGGACCAAATTCGAGCTAGGAAGCAATGAGCATCTTTGGAGGAGTTTTTCTTCAAGGGTTGTACTTCTTTTTACTATTTCCTTGTATATCTTGTTTTCTTTGATGTAATCACCAATTTGGGAATATTATAAACCTACACTTGTGCAATATATGTATGTTTGTTCTTAAATTCGGCTGGGTTTTGTTTTATTCTTTGTTAATTGCATGATTTAAACTCTTATTGTGAAATCCATGTGTGTGGAGGGTCAAAATTGATATGTATGCATGATTGAGATTAGAAGTAGAGTAATTTAATGTAGGAGTAGAGTAATTTAATGTAGAAGTAGAGTAATTTAGCTTCCTATAAGTGTTTGTATGTTAATGAATGGCCAAAATACCATGTATTGAATAATTTGAGTGTTAGGGATTTTAGCCTCAAAGAGTAGAAAATGTTTCAGTTCAGGCATTTAGTTGCTAAATTGGCCTTGGTTCACATCCTTGTGCTCAATGGGTCTTTTTAAGACACATTTGCCTATCCTTGGCCGGATTGGGTAATGAATTGATTTTGGAAAAATTCTCAAATCAAGAGGATGAACCTTTAACCTACATTGAATGGTCTTAATGTATAACAATCAACTTATTTGCACATTAGTGTTAGGTGAACTTGTTTCCATTTTTAGCCATTCTAGGGAGATTGATGAAACCGAATCCTTGACTTAGTAGTAAAGACAAACCGAATTCCTCTTGTGCTTGTGGTAGTAATATGGATATTTAGTGTGCTTAATGCTTTCACTTGGTTAGCCACATTGTGAATGACATTTAGGGTGTGTGTTATATATCGCGTGGTTCGCATTAACATGCTCAGCGCGGTATCTTCTACATTTGACCAGTAAGTTGAGAGATCACTAGATTGGCGTGTAGAGCTCGTGTGTGTGTCCCACCGTTCTTAATGGATTCATGCTTTTGCATGGATGCAATCTCTATGCATTCGAGAGAGGGTAGAGATTAATTAAAGGGACACGAGCATATAACATACATGCTGTATGGGTATCTCGTATTCTTAATGCTTTCACTTGGTTGCCATCCCGTATTTGGTTAGCCGAGTGGATGAATTATTGGCTGTAGTATGGCCCACGCGGTTGCGCATTACATGCCTAATTAAATGTCTTATGTATTACGAACAGAAAGTGAGAGTATCACTAGACAGGCGTACATGACTCTTTTGTGTGTTCCACGGCACTTAATGAATCCATGCTTTGTGTGGATGTGATCTCTAAGATATCGAGAGAGATTAGAGATCAATTAAGGGGACACGAGCCTATGATATACATGCACATTTGAGGGACTAGGTGAGTCTAGTGCTTAATTAGGAGGATTGTCACGGTTGAGTCATTTCCCTAGCGTATCCACATTTCATGCATCTCTCAATTCCATCCTATCACTGTACATATTTATTTATGTAGTTTGTTTGTTAGTTTAGCATTTACTTTCCGCATATTCTTTTTGTATACATAACACACAAGTCCGCTCGGCGTGTTGTATAGCTAGAACTAGAGATGGTCGATGAATCCCACCTCCCTATGGAACGATACCCTATCTTGCCGCTTTACTAATTTTTATAACTATAGAGCACATTGCATAGGACTTTTTAGAAATATCTTTTTGGTATCCGCAATTCCCTAACGACAGAATAACGGGTTATCAATACATTAACAGCTGTGATGTATGATTTTGTTACCCTAATAGCATCTGTAAATACATCTGGTAACTAATTTGCTATTGTTTGATGGTAAACTATCTTTCGTACTTCATTCTCACATTGAGGTGTGTATAGGTCAAGATGAATTAGACTAGGAACTTTCCAAAGAAATGCACGCTTCTCTTCAAGTTTTTCCTTTCCCTAATGATGGGAAATTTTTCTCATCAAAATGACAATCAGCAAATCGTACAGTAAAAAGATCAGCAGTTAAATGTTCCAGATACCTAATAATTGATGGTGAATCTAAACCTACATATATTTTCAAACGCCGTTGGGGTCCCATTTTAGTTTTATGTGTAGTTACAATAGGGATATATACTGCACAACCAAAAGTACGCAGATGAGAAATATCTGGTTGATGGCCAAATACAAGTTGCACAGGAGAATATTGATGATAAGAAGTGGGACGAAGATGAATTAATGCAACAACATGTAAAATAGCATGTCCCCAAACATAAATTGGTAATTGTGTTCGTAATAATAAAGTTCTTGCAATTACCTGGAGACGCTTGATAAGTGACTCTGCTAATCCATTCTGAGTATGAACGTGTGGAACTGGATGTTCAACATCAATCTCAACCGATCTGCAATATTCATCAAATGTCTTGGAAGTAAATTCACTCGTATTATCAAGACGTATTGATTTAATCAGATGATCGGGAAAATGTGCCCGAAGCCTGATAATCTGTGCGCGTAACCTTGCAAAAGCAACATTGCGTGTTGATAATAAGCTTAACGTGTGACCATCTGATGGATGCATCAACTAGGACCATAAAATAGCGAAACGGTCCACTTGGTGGATGAATAGGTCCACATATGTCCCCTTGAATTCTTTGTAGGAATGCAGGGGATTCAAGCCCAACCTTAGAATGTAATGGTTTTATTACTAATTTCCCTTGTGAACATACAGTACATTAATTTTCATGGGATAAAAGAATCTTATGGTTCTTTAATGGATGTCCACGAGAATTTTCAATGATTTTACACATCATTGTAGATCCCAGGTGACCAAGACGGTCATGCTAGAGCATAAATATTTTTGGGTCTGAGAATTCTTGTTCACAACTGCATAAACTTCTACACCTCTTATAAGAATGTAATATAATCCAGATGATAAAGCACACATCTTTTCCATAATGAGTTTCTGTCATAAATCATGGGAAGTAATGCACATATACTCAATATTATCATCATTTATAGTTTCTATGTGATATCCATTATACCTTATATCTTTGAAACTAAGTAGATTTCTTCTAGATCTACTTGAATATAAAGCATCATTGATACATATTTTAGTATTGTTTGGTAACAATATCGTGGCTCTACCGGAGCCTTCTATCAGATCTGTTGGACCTGATATTGTATTAACATTTGCTTCAAATAAGGTTAAATTCAGAAAAGTATTTTTGATTCCGCATAATCATATGTGTCGTCGCACTATCGACTAGACATATATCTCATGTATTTTGCTTTTCAGTATCACCCAACTTATCGTTTAAAGACATATTTCTGATTACAACAACAAAAACAACAAAACAAAAACAAAAATAAATAAAGTACATATCAGATAGAGTGATAAAAAAAAGCATATATATACATAAGGAATATTTACATAAACATTTCACATGATAACAAAAAATTATAATAGTACTTAATCGGTATGGAAATTTCCATCACCAGTTGAAGTGGTCACTTTATCAGTCGGATCATTTAGAAAATCAGAAACATTAAATTGGGTGATATCCATAAAATCTGAATCTTCCATGAAGTTGGTTTCAGTATTCTTTCTTTTCCCTTTTCTTTGATCAATGCCTGATAAAGCTCAACCAGATGTTTAGGTGTGCGGCATGTACGTGACCAATGGTTATGACAACCACATCTGAAACAAACGTTATCATCCTTCTTAGGCCCCTTATGGATACTCTTCCCTTTATCTGGTTCGGCCTTATAAACATTCCACTTTTGGGGAGTGTTTTGATTATAACCACCCGGACCAAAATAATCATATGATCTTTCATGACCCCGACCACGGCCACGACCACGATTAGGACCACGACCACGGTAGGAACTGCGACCGTGACCACGACCACGACCACGAGTATGTCCTCTACTAGTGTTGGCATTCACTTCTAGGAATGCTGTAGAGCTGGTCTGGTGTGATTCATGATTTTTAATTAAAAGCTCGTTATTTTTCTCTGCAACCAAGAGACATGAGATTAGCTCTGAATATTTTGAGAATCGCTGTTCTCGATACTGCTGTTGTAATATCATGTTAGAGGCATGAAAGGTTGTAAATGTTTTTTCCAGCATATCGTTTTCTGTTACATCCTGACAACACAATTTCAGCTGTGTAGTGATTCTGAATAAAGCAGAATTATACTCAGAGACTGATTTAAAGTCTTGAAAACGTAAATGTTGCCACTGATACCTTGCATTTGGTAATGCAACATCAGGGTTGGTTTACCAAATCGGTCTTTCAGCTCTTGCCATAGAACTTCTGGTTCTGTGACAGTTAGGTATTGGGCTTTTAGATCCTCATGCAAATGGTGATGGATAATAACCATGGCAGTAGATTTATCTTGTTCATTTGCCTCTGCCCCATCTTCAATAGTGTAATATAGGCCTTATGATTTTAAAAGTAATCTGGCGTCAATAACCCAGGACATGTAGTTGTCCCCAGACACTCCTAGTGCAGAAAATTTCAAACTTGCAAGCTTTGACATTATTACAGCTTCTCGTTATTTGAACATCACAATCGGAGTCAGAACTTCTGGTCTGATAAAAACTCGAGGAATTTAAATCGTTAGATATATAAAGGAATATTTGTAAGTAAATAAATCCAGAAATTTCAGGTTCTAGTAATGATAAATAAATCCATAAACTCCAGGTTTTGGATGGGTGACCAAACTGTTTAAATAAAAATGCGTAAAAGTAAATAAAATGCGAGAAAGTAAATTAGCGTAAAAGTATATAAAATGCGAGAAATTAAATCTAGAATTGCAGGTTTTGGTATAAATAAAAATCTAGAATCTTCAAGTTCTAGTAATAATAAATTCAGAAGCTTTAGGTTCTGGTAATAAATTTAGGAACTTCAGGTTCTAAGTGGTAATAAATTCAGAACTTCAGGTTCTGGAAATAGCAGCATCGTGCTGATAACGTGTTATAATATAATTAAATAATAGATGAAATAATAAGCAATAATAATAAGTAGAGATAGCAGAGATAGTATAGACAAAAAGAGAGAGTAAAATTACTCCTGTGATTGTCTTTGTTTTTGATTCAAAAGTAGCTATCTGCTTTTTGGTTCTACATACAAAGAAAAAACTCACAAAACAACAAAATAGAGCCTATTTATAAGGCTTGGTAACCTGATCACAAATAGACAACAACATTGCCACTAGTCATCTGATTAAAGCCCATCCTTGTTTTGTCTCCACGTGTGGTGACACTAGGCAAATGCTGGTGTGGTGATGAATCCACAGTATTCCACAATACTCTACAATGTTCCACAATAATTTATGGGTTTTATGAAATTTTTTATAAAAATACAACTCACTTGTAGAAGCTTAAAGGGATAATTATTTTGTTTGTGACACAACAATGCCTAATATGTTTTGTATTTTTTTTTTGAGGTTCTAATTGATTTAAGGGATAAATTTTGTGTAACTTGAAATGGAATCATGTAATTTCTTTTTTTGTTAAATCTAATCATGTAAAAGGAAAAATGATTAGAAAAATAATATATCATTCCTAAATGTGCATAGAAAAATAATACGCAAAAAATAATTAAAGGACAATTAAGGGTTGAAAAACAACTTTTCAAAAACAAAAGGTTGAAAAAAAATAAATAAAAATAAACCAGTAAAAACAAAGGACTTTGCAGCTAGAGATGACAATAGGTCGGGTTTTTGCCAAACACACACCCGAACCCGCGATGGATTATGCCATCCAAACCCAACTATAAACCCGTGAAATTAAGTAGGTTCGAGTTTGGGTTCACCTACGGTTTTTAGGGTATCCATACCTACCCCACGAACCCATCAATTTTTAAAATAAATATTATTATATTTTTTAGTTAAAAAATATTTAATTATTAAAAATTAAAAGGAAGTTGAAAGTAATAGAGAATAATACACCGAGTAATATTCAATTTATTTCAAGTTTACATTTTTAAAAAGACAAACACCACTTACATAGAAGTAAATGGTGAACTTTTTATTCATGTGTTTTTCGATATAAAAAACATGAATGAATAGAGAAAAAACATAAATAAAGGCTTCACCCTTGTATATAAAAAGGGCATTTAACAATGGTTGAAAACAAACATGAAGAGATTGAATATATTTAATTTATTTCCCATTTTTAATTTCAAGTTTTACTTAAAGTTTAAATTTTTAATATTCAATATAACTAAAAATTTGAAACCTTTTATTAATAAAAAAAAGGAAAATAAAACTAAAGCAAACGGACGTGCAAAATTTTTAATATTAAACGGGTTTGCGGGTTCTGATATAGATTTTTTTTTTCAAAAACAAATTCATTTATTTCATTAGACACACAAGCTTAAAAGTGTCAGGGTATTTGCATGTGAAATTTCAATTCATATACGATTTTATAGTTTATGGTGTGTCATATGTGAGTCAGGAGACAGACGGTGACAAGAGTCACATGACTTGTACTATTTTTATATGATTTCTACATCACTTGGATTATCTATTTACAGTGACAGATTAATCGATATGTCTGCTGTATATGACACAATATATCATTACGTTGAGAATATATGAGCTTTTAGGCCTACCCAAATGTTCTTGTGCAAAAGCGAGTCAATTTTGTGGAGCTAATTGATTATATTATCACCAATTTTAAAACCTGGATCACATGGGAATGGAGGAGGCCGGTTTGCCAATTTGTTTGAGCTGTCAAATATGAGAAAAATTTATGTATAGGATGCACATGCCTCTCGTGTCGGATATTGACACACCAGTAGATTTTCTCGTCAAATTTCAAAGAAAGAATATATATAAATGTGACGAGAGAGGTTAATTGCAACGTTAATTCATTCATGCACGACTTTTAGGGACGTAATTCAGTTAGTAGATAGATAAGCTTGAGATTTGAGTAAATGACTTTCAACTCAACGACTCGAATCTTATCAATAGTTTAAAGCTTCAAAAAAGATATATACTTGATCTAAATATATAATAGATATATACTGTTAAAATAGATAGTAATTCATTCATTCATGCACCTTCCTAATAAACTTCCACTGCATACAAATTATGTACGAGTTTAAATCCCGATCACTATCATCATAATTGGGAAAAAAAACTTGGGTGTAGATGAAAAGAATGTTTGCGCACCGGTAACATGTCATGTGGCATAAACCAATGTACCCATCTAATAGTATATATCAATATCATACAGTGATGAATGGACTTGTAAATTTATAAAATTTGTAAACTCCTTATATAACGTTATTGAGGTTAAGAAGAAGAAATAATTGAACCAAATGAAGAAGAGTATTTACCTGGGAAGTAAAAAAGCAGGTTGATATGATTGGAATCTCTCATTGTATAAACAAAGATTTCTTTACAACACTGACACGGACACTGCTCATATATTATTCATAAATCAAAACCTGACAAGAGCCAGCATCTATAAATTACTGGTTTTTTTTTTTTTTGGACAGAAACAGTATGTGCGGCACAACAGAAAACAATTATTTTACCTAATATGGAAACTAACAGTTATGTATTTATGTTACCAATTCAACAAATTTTTTGGTGGGAAGGGAATTGGATTGATGGATGGGAATTTGTGAAGAAACTAATAAAATTACTGAATTATATATAACTAATACTTTACAAACTACAAAGTATCACCGTCTAATAGGGATAGGCATGGGCCAATGGGGCGTCCCCCCACCCTCACCCCCACCCCCACCCCCGCTCCTCAACCTTTTTCCCACAATCTTCCCAAAAACCCATTGGGGGGGCCCCCCCACCCCCACTCCTCAACCTTTTTCCCACTGTCTCCCCAAAAACCTATTGGGGGGGGGGGGGGGGGGTGGGGGTGGGTGGGTCCCCTCCACCTTCTCTAAACCCCATTTTTTTCATTTATTTTTATTTTTATTTTCAATTTTTAATATGAAAATCGAAATTCGGAATTTGGAATTCCGTCATTCAAATCTCTAGTTTGACCCTGTTAAAATATTCAATCTAAAAAATAATCAAAATATTCGTTATAAAATATATAATTGGTTTAAAGAAATCCAAAATAAATATAAATATTTCTAATACTTCAAATTTAAAGTTTACATCTTCAATCAATACTCATGTACTAAGTATTAACTAGTAACTACTAGCTCATGTTCATATTATAGTTATTTTTTGAATTGTTAAAACTTTATATATAAATTAAAATAATATATATATACATATATATATATATATATATATATATATATATGGAGGAAATGGGAGAATGAGTTTTGGGGAAGGGTTTCCCCCATTTATAAAATGGGAGACAAGTTTGCCTCCACTCTCACCCCCAAAACCCATTTGGAGGCAAAATTTGCCCCCAAAATCCCATGGGGGCCCTTGGGGGATGGGGCCCCATGTGAAAATGTCCATTCCTGCCGTCTACCATGGTAAAAAATGCTTATTTGACAATATTATTAATTCAAGTTTAATAGTCAAAAGATAGAGTTTTTTTTTAAGCTCTTTTGATTATTTTTTTCCGAAGGATTCAGCTACTATACATACATGTGTTGTATAGTTGCAAGATTAGTTTACGGTATTTAATTTCAATCAATCTAAAAAAATCAAAGATTTGAAAATTAAAACTAAAAAGAAACTTAACTCATTCTCACGTAAGTTTATAACTACCCATCAATTATGCATTAGCAAGAATTGAATTGTTTTTTATTATTTTTGTTAAAACCAACTCCCATAGGCTGTTCGGTGAAACTCAAGATTTTTTATTTTATTATTACAATATTGTTGGGCTTCAATCAAGTATCAAGAAGCTCTATTTTTTTTTAACTTATAAATTATCTCAACTTTCTTCTATCAAATTTAAAAATTTAACCATATACCTTTAACAATCTACTAACCGAAAAAAATGGTGTTTGTTTTGTTTTTAAAAGTCATACTCAACAAAAGTTCTAATAATAAAAGATCTTACTGAAGAAGCTCTATTTGAAAAAGCATTATAAACACACCTTAATTGTCAGGTAAAATTAAAAATAGGAATTTCCCTTATAATTTCCGTGAAAAAATAAAAGCAGCACTGAAGCAGAAAAGTGTAAAAAACGCTGCTACCGGATGACTCATGACTAGTAGCCAATTTCATGTGTTACAAAAGGAAACTGAATTTTCTGCAGTATATACAACCATCATCATCTACATGCTGGCACCAAGGCTTTTTCACTATTTTTCTGACTAACTCACAAGATATAATATCCAGTAGAGAGTCTCCACACATGCCTTTGCCTCCTACTGGACCAATTTGAAAATTTACAACAAAATTGAAGTTTCTTTCTCTTGCATTCTTCTAAACTCTCCTCTCTAATTTGTCTGAATCAGATCCTATGAATATTTATGACTTACGAGGCCACAAAACAATAAGGCTGACAGACACATTCGATAGCATGCATCAGCTTCCTTCGCGGACCAACTGCATCTGCACCCATATCCTTGAGTTTCTTCATGGTTAGATTCACCAACTGAAATTTATTAACATTTTTTCCCTGGAAAAGCTTAACAAACTGTCCCAGCCCCAGCGATGCCAACCACCGGCTCAAACCACCGGCTTTTTGTAGTTTCTGCTCAAGATTTATTGCTCTCAGCCTTTGATGCAGTAACGTGCTCCTATCAGGGGAGAGCATTGATGCCGATGCCAATGCCATGCAATAGTCTTGAGGGCTTCACAGTTTTCATATTGTTCGGTACCCCAAGTATATTATGCAACTTTGAAGTGCCAACTTGATCTGGATTTTCTGATGTTCTATAATCCAACGTTGCTGGCTTGCCTGAGGTTGGAATGCTTTGATGAGGAGTTTTTCTTGTAATCTGGATACATCTTTTAGGAGCCAACGATGTCAACTTCTCTTGATCATCAACTAAAGGCTTCTTCAGATGTGGCTCAGTTGAATATTGTGATTGGTTATCAACTGTTTTTCTGGGAATTGCTTGCATTTGATCTGGGCCTGGATTTGGTGATGTGGACTTATTAGCCACAGGTAGAGGAGGCACCAGAATGGTAACTTTCTGCTTTTTAACTATAACCCAGTCTTCATCGTCATTCGAGTTAGAGTTATCTTCAGGCACTGCTATCAACTGTCTTCGCTGTTTGACCATTATTTCAGACCTGCTAGTTACATACAAAGCAAAAGCTCAAAAACATAAAATACTTCAACAGAAAAGTAAACAGATCACTTGAAGGTTAAACAAAAAGTAAATCTTATAGCTTAATAGGAAAAGCATTGCTATTTAGGCGCAATTTCATGTGTTTGTTACTTTTTTTACAATAGAAAGGTAGCAACTGCTGTAATTCAGTTAGCTATTAACAAGAACAATACACTATGTTAAAAAAAAAAAGAAAAAAAAGGAAGAAGAAGCAAGAGCAATACACTTAGCAAGTGCCAAGTAAGCATCAGAATGTCGCATCAGGAAGAAGTGGAAAATTATTCCAACATCTTAAGTGAATTGACTAAGCACATGTTGTCATGTAATTGACTGACTGCCAACTAACTACAATGATTCTGAACTTCTAATGGAAAAGAAACAATGTGTGTGTCGGAGATTATATAAAGAAGACTAACGTCCTCATTGGAAATATATAGTCAGAATCAGATGGAGACAAACTCAACCACTAATGCTAAAATGGTAACAAATGCTACAAGAAGTCTTCAGTTCAATTAACTGAAATTCCCCACTATCTTACATTACATGTTATAACAAATTCTTGTGTAGTATATTTCAAGTAAAATTGAAAATAACAGATGTCCCTTTGTTGAGGTTTTATGAGATTCAAATTTCACAATCGTGTAGACAAAGTAGTTATTCATTTTATAAATTCACCATCCTACCCTGCCAACTTGAACAATACAATTTTCAAAGGGCTCATTTCACATATATACTGTAGCCTATACGATTAACTACTTTGAAAATAAAACATCCCATGTCAACATAAAGAAAACCTAGATCAATGAATCCTACAAACTGGTTCAAGAACAACAACAAGGAGTTCATTTCAGTAAGCTTTACTAATAATTGCAATATCAGATTCAAACCTAAAACCCACAAAAACTATGATCCAACTGTGTATTACCTGAGTCAAGGCTCAAATGCATTGAAATTTTTGTTTAGATCTTAGAAGTTAACTTGTGAGAATGTTTTCAAGAAAATTAAATTGCAATTCATCATTATAACACATCAATATAAGTTAATTCACTAGTCAGAGAGTAAAAACTTCCATTTATTTATTTTTAGGTAATTTAACCAAACTGAAACCTAGCAAATAATCAAGGAAGGGACATAAAAGAGCAATCCCCAACTATGATCCAACTCAAATCCAACAACAAGGACATACAAACATTTTACAAATTTGTTTGGTCTCCGTTTTGTTCTGTTCGAAAAGAATGCACCAATTATGTAACATGAGATACATTCAAAATCAGCTCAACTTAAAAAAATTCATTTCCTAGAACATTCTGACTGAAAATATTCAACATTCTTGTCAGAACATTATTAAGAGCTCCTACAACAATCTAATATCTAAGGGACTTTTCCCATTTAATTGTAATTGAGACCTAAAAAGAGGTTTATACTGTTATACGGGAATTTCTGCCAAAAGTTGGTATGATTTATCGAATAAAGAAGCAGAATGGATAATGAATAATGAATTTGATCTACTTAGATTGAATTGCAGACTTGACAAAAGCAAAGAGTGAAAAGAGTTTATATGCGCTAACCAGAATAATATTGAACATAAAAGTGAAAAATAAATTACCAAAATAGAATAGCGATCGAGACAATGTTGAAGAAACTCGAAATTGTTATGGTCTGAGAGGAGAGGATCCGACATGGAAGAACCGCGTCGGCATTGAAGCCTGAGAGTCTGAGACCCACACCACCCCAACGAAGAAGATCAAAGAGAAGGGGATTTTAAGAGCGCTTTTGTGTGAGTCAAGCTTTCCCTGGGCCAGGTTAACTGGTTAAGGTACTACACCGTACACCCGTTGAATTTCTCAATATTATGCTTCACTTTATTTAGGGTAAATTGTAAAAATACCCCCATTGTTAGGTCTAATTGCAGATGTATGAACCTTTTGCTCAAAATTGCACAAACATCCCCTGCTGTTTTTTTTAAGCTGACGACATCATTGTGGTTAGGAGTCTACTGGGACCCGACAAGATTAGATTCTATAAGCATAGGACCAGGCACTTGTCAAAACTTCTTCATAATCTGTGGTCCACATTCTTCGTCCTGATTTATTTTATATCAAGACGAACTGACACTAAAAAGACTATATATATATATATATATATATATATATATATATATATATATATTTACAATACCAAAGTTTGAACCGTTGTGGTGGAGCTTCATTTTGAAGTCTCTTACTACCAAGGCAATGGACCCTTGGTATCCTATACTGTTACTTGTCCTCCATGATATTATACTATGAAGTCATCATCCCATCTCCTATTAAGATGGTTTAAAAAAAAATCATACTAAAATTGATTCATGAGCCTTTCTATAAACAATTGGTGCGAAGAGTTTTATATGATTCTTCTTCTTTGTTCTTATAACCAATTTTCCCCAAAATTGTACCCTCTCTCAAAGATTTGAAAAATCAATATAAATATACGACATGTGTTTCATTGAAGGCACCCGATCATGCACTCAACATGGCTTCACTAAGAAATTTGAAACCCATAAACGTAAGTCATGCTCCAACAAGTTTGTCATATCCCAAATGATTGTCTATCTTGGTACCATATATCACTTTGAGTAATCCAATGTTGGACTATAATGAAATAAAAAGAAGAATATAAACGACTTTCCAAGCATGTCAATGTTTAGAAAGGGATTACTAGTGAAATGAAAACAAAATAATGATTGAATTGTAAACCCCTTGAAAACTAAGGAGAGAGAGCGATAGTCTCGATTGATCAACATAAAATAATGTAAATTAAAATCCTAATAATAAATTATATATGCATATAGGAATTATTAAGTAATTAGGGATCTTGTATGAATTTATAATGCGGGATCAATAATTATCACATGTGGGAATCAGTGATCCTGTACCTGATAACTCCTATATATATATATATATATATATATATATATATATATATAAGAGACTTTCTCACATGCAAATCCCCTTACATAAATCTTATAACCATTCATATCATAATGAATTTTAATGAGATTTTTTATATGGATGATAAGAAAAATGAAATATACTTACGAAAGATATTCTTGGTCTCCTTGAAGTCTTGAACCACTCAATTTGAACATTTGAACCTACGAATCATCTTTAAGTGAAGCAAAGGGATACATTATGCAATGCTACAACGAGTCTGATATAAATATATTTATATATATATAAATATATTTATATATTATCAACAACTTCTTCAAGGTGATCCAAAGTTTTAAACATTCTATCTGTAACTCTACAAAAAGGAAAACATTTGTTTATTTATACGAAATACTAGTCTTGACATCAATCAATGTGGGAAAAAGCCCCTAATTGTGAGAGTATCAAATCAAGTAGAAGAAGTTGACAGGCAGAATGCAGTTTGGTTGTTGTTCAGTCACAGCCAGGAGTGCATCAGTTAATCAACAGACATCAATCCAATATGATCCAAATGGCCACTGTAATTACAGCTAGAAACTGATGTGGAAAGATTAGTTAGACAAGGTTCCAAAGTTAGTTACAGGGAATGGGGTGAACCAACTCACGTGTCATGTTGAAAATGTGATCATCAAGTCTAATGACTGCCTCTGGAATTAAAGCTGATGATCAGCTTGATGTTTAGGAAAGTTGTTAGAAATAAATGTCTAAGATTAATTCTTAACTCTTGTAATTATATATATATATATATATATATATATATATATTGATACTATTGTAATCAAACGATTTAGTGAATAAAATTATAAAAATGTTTGTTACATGAAAATTTTACTTTTCTCTCTTCTAGCTTCTCTCTTCATGCATCATTAGAGGAGCTTCAAGCTCTGTTCATTTATAGTAAAACATTTTGTCGAACAACTTTTCTTCACCATCAAACTTATATATTTGCTCCATGGTACTTGCGTCGACTATGGCTACTGAATCTTTGAATAAATCTACTCAACAAGATCATCAGACTCTGAATTAAGAGATCTTCAGTCTCGCTTCTGCCATGGATTTTCCATCACTTGCGAAGGCTCTTAACTTCTAACTATCAAACTTGATAAGTCAAACTATATTTTATGGAAAGCACATGTCACAAGATCTTGAAGATCTGATCTTAGGTGACAAACCTCTTCCACTAGTCTGAAATTAAGAAGGTATTGTGATCAACACTAAAATCAACAAAGATACACTTACATGCAGACTCCCTTGGCTTGTTTCCTCTATAACATGATTATTCTTCTCAAGTCTGAACCTTAGATTGTCTGCTCCGGAACATATGACCGAGCATACCATAAGCATGACAGTGATCCGTTAACTTCTCGTACTTCAAAACCAAAATCGTCTCCTTCCTCGATCCTGTTAAATCTACCTGAAGGAAGCGTTTCAGAGGTTTGCTAATTGAAATCACTACCCTGACTCGAAGGTATTTTCCAAGGCAATCCCTAGAGGCACCAACATCAATATCCACCACTTCTCCCAAGAACTTACCAATTTCTTTACTCATACAAAATAGAGGGATTCGATGTATTTGGACTCAGAACTCCATTTTATCCAATATCATACTGTCAACATCTCCCTCCCTTGAAGGTTCTTCCAACACCACTAGAGTCTACAGATTTGTCAAAGCTCCATGAGCCGCCGACTAAAACCCATCTGATCCTTAAAATAAAAGGCAAAAAGATTATCCCTAATAACTTTAATCTCCATCCCATGTTTAGGTCGCCATATTCGAGGTATAACCATCCGAAAAACTTCCCAGTTAATATGTTTATGATATGTACTTTTACGATCCTGGAAAATACATAGGGAGAATTTAGAGAAGTATTTCAGATTCAAAATACATAAAAGAAGCATAGGAGAGAAATAGAGGAGATAACAAGGGAATGAGACAATTTGTCTTATATTTTCTTCATAAATCCCATCCAATACATTGATTGCCTTTTTATAGGCTGAACAATACGAATGAGCAACACAGAAACAAACATGCAAAGTGGAAAAAGAACATGGAAATAACTGACTAAAACATAGCTGATCTTTAGTGCCCACTTTCGTGAGATAAAGAGCCTTTATTGTAACTACCCATTACTCCAACTAACTAATACACTAACAATAAATAAATATACATATCAGTTTATTTGAAATAACTTTGTCCACTAAACTGAAATCCACTTTCCTGTAGCCAAACTTTCGTAAATCTTCTTGTACCACTTCCATCAGTCTGTCCTCCCCTGTCAAGGACAGAGAGCACACGACGTTTCAATATAACTGTAATGATTCGTTTCTCTAATCTTTATTTAATTGTCGAGATTATATTTAACTGTGATGAAATTAATTTTTATTTGAATAAGATATTAGGGTTTGTAATGGAGTGGTGTAAGTGAGTAAGTCATTTGGTGTAAAATGGCATATGCCAACTAAAAGTCAATCAATCAGGAAGCTTGGTAGAAGCTGCATGGTTCTACCTACCCCCTCTCTATCTTTTTATTTTATATATTTCAAAATCTCTCATCCTCAAATCCAAAAATTCAAAAATGTAATTGACTTGCTAATGGAGAATGAACATAAGTTCTTGGCTAAGTCATAGATTAACAAGTCCCTCTACATGTGTTCTGTATTGGGTATCTCTGACCATTGTCTCCACTGTGGTCTTTGTCGGATGTTTGCTCATAAAAAGTGCTCCATTGGATGCTACCACTATATTCATTGTCTTAGCAACATTAAGAAGCATGTTAGAGCCTGTGAGATGGATCCTTAGGGCATCTTCTATGCTGATTGAAATGAAGATCTCTATGGATCATGTCAATGCTTTTCTTCCTGATGATGAGCTCAGTAACAAGGAATCAAAGAGTTTGGAACATTGTTCAGACATATGTGTTGAAATAAAAGGGAATTTCAGTTGGAAACCATAATCAACTATTCCAACACTGAGAGATGTCAGTTAGGAAGTAAAAAGTAGACATAAAATCGCAGTTTGTGGGTAGGTTGGTGCTGAAAAATCAACACTCCTGTGTTTTATCCTTAGAGAAGTCTACAAAATTTCAGGATAAGTAAGTAACCAACCAGTTCAATATAAGATTTTAATTTTGTATTCTTTTCCTTTTTGTTTACAACCAACTGTTTGCATATGTAGGTAAGTGTAAATGGAACAATTGCATATGTTTCTTTAACACCTTGAATACAAAGTGGTACTATTCTTAATAACATACTCTTCAAAAAGCCAATGGAGAAAACCAAATATGAGATAGGTACCGAATCTAGTTTCTTAAATAAGGATATTAACAATTTTAGTCATGGTGACCTTACAGAGATCGGAGGAACGGGGATTAGCTTAAGAGGCGGACAGAAACAACGAATCTAGCTTGCTCGCGCTGTCTACAATTATGTTGATATTTACCTACTTGATGAACCTTTCAGCGTGGTGGATGCAGAAACAACTACAATTCTATTTAATGTAAGAAAACAAAAGTTAGCAAGTTAGTTTGATTTCTAAAGTATATACACTCAAAATGAATGATGTTATTACATGACTGTGTTATGGCTGCTCTCCAAGAAAAATCTGCCATCTTAGTGACTCATCAAGTCGAGTATCTCACAGAAGCTGATCGAATTTCGTTAATAACTTTTCAGAATTTCTTTCAAGGACCAGATGTTTGGTTGGATACATGCATGTTAAAATTAAAACTATAATGTTTTGACATTTTTCAGGTTTTGAAAGATGGACAGTTAAACACAATCAGGAATGTATGTAGAGTTGTTGTAGACTCTAGGGACCACATTTGCACAACGTGTAAATACACATAAGAAAGCAGTCTCATAATTCGTTATTTCTGATATCGAAAACATGGATGAAACTCAAGAAATTCATGATAACCAATTAGAATTGCATGTGAATCTTGCTCCACTAGAGAAGGCGGTGAGAATGAGATATCATTTGAGGGTTTTCCGAATACCCGACTAACGAAAGAGAGAGAGAGAGAGAGAGAGAGAGAGAGAGAGAGAGAGAGAAAAGATCAGTGATGTTGGGTGTAAACCATTGTTGGATTATTTTCATGTATCAAAGGGATCACTTCTTTTCGTTTTGACCTTTCTATCTTACTGTGCTTTTTGTGCTCGTTAGGCTACTGCAAGTTATTGGTTGTCACTAGCTATACGGTTTTCCAAAGTTAACAGTGCTATGTTGATCAGCGTTTATGCTTGAATTTCAACATTTAGTATACCTTTTCTATTATTAAGGAACTTATTTGAAACCCTTCTAGGTTTAGAAGCTTCGAAAACTTTCTTCTTTGGTATCAATAACTCAATTTTTACGGCTCTTATGCTCTTCTTCAACTCCACTCCGGCGGGAAGGATATTTGCCTGGATAAAGAAGATCCCTACATTCAATCACTGAACTACTTAAATGATCACATGTAGCTTAGCTCACACTCCTTTCAAAATGCATCAGATTTCATCGGATATGATCATATTGGACAATGATCTACCGATTTCAATTAACTTAGCTGCAATTGCAACGATTGATGTACTCATGACAATAGAAATGATGGCCTCAATAACATGGCATGTGCTCATTGTAGTCATTCCTACTTTTATAATTGCAAAATATATTCAGGTTAACCTCATTTCTGCTTGCAAAATGTACAGAAATTTCCATTTGTTTCTTGATCATTCGAGGAAAGTGATGTCCATTTTTTTTATTATGAATGGATTATTCATCAGAAAGAGAGTTCATGAGGATGAATGGAATGACCAAAACACCCATTTTGAACAATGTATCCGAAACAACACAAGGGGTGGTTTCGATTAGAGCTTTTAACATGATGGAAAACTTTTTCGAGAACTATATGAAGCTTGTCGATACAGTTACAAGGTTGTTCTTTCATTCAAATGTTGCTCTTCTTATTGTTGGTGTTACGAATGAGATACTTAGTGTTATGAATTGAAACACTTTAGATTGTTGTCATACTCATTGTTGTTCTTCTTATTGTTCTGCTTCCGAGGAAATGTTTACTGGGTAATTACTACAATCCATAAAGACTATTTTTAAGTCTTAGCTTAGATCAAGTTTTTTTCTCAAACACAATATATTTTCTTTTGAAGGGTCTGTGTGACTTACCCTTTCTTATGATTTCTCATCGAGTTTAGTCCAAGTAATCATGTCTCCTAGGCAATGCGATCTATCGAACCAAATTGTTTCCGCCGAAAGGATCAAACAATTCATGCATATACCACTATAACCTCATACAATTCTAGAAGATATAAGCCCACCTGCCTCATGGCCTCTTGAAGGGAGAATAAAGTTGGAGAATTTGAAGGTGAGATATAGTCCAAATGCTCAATTTGTTATGAAGGGAATAACATGCACATTTGAGGAGGGGACTAGAGTTGGAGTTGTTGGAAGAACTGAAAGTGGGAAGAGTACACTGATAAGTGCATTGTTCCGTTTGGTAGACCTCGAAAGTGGGAGAATACTTATTGATGGACTAGACATATGCTCTATTAGGTTGGAAGATTTACGAACAAAGTTGAGTATCGTTCCTCAGGAACCAACTGTTTTTTAGGGAAGTGTCTGAATGAATTTTGATCCTCTAGGCACGTATGTAGATCACAAAATATGGGAGGTTAGTAAATATTGAAAAAAATTCACATGTCTACTGCAAATTAATATAGAAGAGATATGTAATCTCTTCTTCATTTTCAGGCTCTAGAGAAGTGCAAACTTAAAACTATAGTCAGTAATCTTCCTAAGCTTTTGGATTCATCCGGTATTATATTTTAAGGACTATATGATATCATGCAATATATTCTGTAAAATTGCAAAATAGATTCATGAATTGTGTCCATTCTATTGAGCAGTAAGTGATGAGGGTAAGAATCGGAGTATCGGGCAGCACCAACTATTATGTCTGGGAAGAGTACTTGTAAAGAGGAACATAATCATGGTTTTAAATGAAGCAATTGCGTATATTGACTCTACTACAAATGTCATTCTACATAAAACGATTCACGAAGAGTTTCCAGGATACACAGTGATAACATTAGCTCATAGAGTTCCAATAATAACAAATAGTGACATGGTTTTGGTCCTATCTTATGGTAAGTTTTCATTCAGCACTTGAGTGTGCTTCCAAGTGCATGCGTGTCTCTTATTTTTTTTTTTAAGTCTGATATCTGATTTTTTTTTTCTTTGTAATTTTCTTTTTTGGCAGGAGAGCTTTTAGAACAAATAATTTGGATTCTTATATCTAAACCCATTAAGTTAAGGGCCCAAATTATGGTAAGATTAATTTTGACATATTTGCAATAATTTATCACAACAAAATCTATTGTCAAGCCTTAGGCCCCGTTTGGTATGTTTTTGAGAAGTGTGAAGAGTGGAACTCTTCTTGCCTCAGTTGCCAAACCAAAACAGAGCATCAGCTATGAAACAGAGGGTCAATCACAATCAGATTGCAAAAGCACTTCAGCCAGGTATAACTACTTCAAAAATAAACGATTTGATTTAGAGAAGGATCTCAATCATACAAAGCAATTTGGTCAAACACAAACCAATGACTCATAAGGTAGTGTGCAAAATAGATTTTGGCGCCAAAAATATGTAACTGCCTAAGCTGAGTTGGCAGTATTATTGGTTGCCCGTGACTTAAGGAAAGTTAGTTAGTGAAAGATTTTAGAAGCTCTTTATAGTATATATATTCAGTTGCTTGTAATCACCAATTAATTAAAAGAGAAAGCTAATAAAATTGTTGAATATTAGAATCCATTGAAGAGCTGGTTGTTTAGCTTCTGTGAGAACTTTTTACAAACACTTTGTTCTTACTTTTGATTTTTTTATAATCTTTACATGATATCAGAGCTACATTGATCTTGATAGGTCAACCATGGTGCAAACTTCAACAACTGCTCTTGCTTCTCCTTTCTCTTCTATTCCTTCAAATCATGTGCAATATTCGTCATCACTACCGTCGATTGAATCGGATGTGATTGTTAAATCACTCAACTACAACCTTCCATTCAAGCTTAACATAGACAATTATGTCTACTGGAAGGCACTAGTACTACTTGTTATACGAGCTCTGGGGCTTGAAGATTTCATGAATGGTGTTCATCTCTGTCTAAACAATTATGTTGAAGCCTCGGATCTGGTCAGCGACGAGAAGGGTCTGGTGATTAGCATCGATTTGTTGGCTTGGAGAAGGCTAGATCAATTTCTTCTGAGCTGGCTTTTTACAACTGTGAGTGAAGGTTTGATAGGCAGGTAACTCAATGTTCTTTATATATTGAGACTTGGAGAACTTTTGAACGCATGTTTTCTCAACAATCTCTTGCCATAATCATGCAACTGTAGGCAGCAACTTGGAAGTATAAACAAAAGGATCTAATTCAATTGTTGAGTTTGTTCTTAAGGTCAAGAATATTGGTGATAATCTCAAGTCTGCATGTGATACAGTCTTCGAACAAGATCTGCTTCTCAGTGTTGTTAATGGTATAGGTCACGAATTTGATGCTATGGTGGTCCTTATCACCTCTCAACAGAACACGACGACACTATTTGAAGCATAATATTTGTTTATGCTCCACGAACAAAGAATTGAACATCTAAACACAGATACACAAATAGATGTCAATCCATTAGCCAATTTAGTGGCTAACAACAACAATAATAACAATGAAAGTGGAGGAAGGAGATCGAATAACAGATGAGGTAATAGCTCAGGAGGTAAAGATGGTGGAAATCGTGGAAGGCGAGGTTGAGGCAACTGGAATGGTAACAATAACATGACATCGTGTCAGATTTGTGACCGAATTGGACATACTGTTTCACATTGTTATAATTTGTTTGATAAGAACTATCACGGTCCAATGGCTGGAAACACAAATACTTCTGCATGAGTATTTGGTTCGACTCAAAATAATTGTCAAAGTGCTAATCCACGTGAACTTCATAATCAAGGTCACTATGCTAATCAAGGCAATTTTGGTGTCAACAACTTCAATCAACAAGCTCAATACAGCCAAACGATAGCTTTGATTACTTCTCCTGAGTCTATGGTGGATCCTTCATGGTATGTTAACAGTGGTGCCTCAAGCCACGTTACATCTGATCTAAGTAAGCTCTTTTCTTACTCAATTTACACTGGCAATGAGAAACTAGCTGTTGGTAGTTGAGATCAGTTAGACATAGCACATATTGGTCATATATCAGTCTTTTCTCATACACAGCCTGCTAGAGTCTTGCATTTGAGAATTGTATTATATGTCCCTCACATTGCTAAGAACTTGCTTAGCATATCAAAATTCACACATTATAATAATGCCTTAGTTGAATTTTATGGTGATTATTGTCTTATCATGGACAAAGTTTCCAAGATGACTCTACTCAAAGATACATATAGAGATGAGTTGTACAAGCTTGAGCTAAAAGCTGATATCAAGAGTGTTGGTTGTTCTTCGAAAGGTGCTATGGTGTTTGTCTTAGAATTACCATTTTCTGGTTGTAATAAACAACAACCAAGTGATAAGTGTTGTAATTAGTGGCTTTATTACCACTTGTATCAATACACACAATGAACACCCACCGCCTCCCCACTTGTTTCATCATGTTTTTGCAACTTGCTACACCCACTTGTGTTTGCCATTCACATAACAGATCAACTCTACTTTGCCTATATATGTGTACTGTATCACTTGAAAACTTGCTCTTAGAAAATGAATACAGAGAAGCTGAAGCTTTCTATCTCGTCTCATTCTCGTCTCTCTCTCATCTCATCTTTTTTTGTTTATATCTTCAATTAATTACAACACGTTATCAGCACGAATATAGATTAGGACTTCCAGAGAAAGTTCTTGAGTGTTTTTAGTTCTGATTTTGAATTTTTGATTGAACCCAGAAAATTTAAAGTGCTCAAATCGCTTTTTGAAGGATACTGTTGTGTTCCTCTTAGAAATACGATTCCGACACCGCTAACCGCGACTCAAATGGAGCTCTAATGAACTCTCTAGCCTCGATCAAAGTCCGGTCAACACCCATTTTTTCCCCAGATTTTTTCCCCAGATTTTTTCTAAGGATGAAGACGACACTGTAGCGCCACGTCAGTTGCCACATCAGTAGTGGTCAGCTGCCACGTCAGCAGTGGTCAGTGCCATGTCAGCGACAGACGTGCCACATGAGTGCCATATCAGCACCAGGCGTGCCACGTTAGCGACAGTCGCACCATGTCAGCGCCACGTCAACCAGAAATATTTTTGTCCGTTTCAGTGCAATTTTCACTCGTTTTTGACCGAGTCAGACTTGTTTCCAATTATTTCGATCATTCTGGATGCAACCGTACCATCCGTTTCAGTTAATTCCACTTGTAAGTATTGTTTCAACTTATTCAAGCTTTATTAATTCTGTTTTCGGGCACGATGAAATATCCAGAACATGGAGATCTGAATCCAGTATAATATGCATGCTCATGAAGAGCAATATTCAGAGAAATATACACATCTAATAGGATGTTGTAAGCATCATAAAAAAATAATTTAAGATCCTAACATATAATGAAATTGGAATAATATTTTATCAATTTCATACACATCCAACATGATGCTTTGAATATCATAAAAAATGATTGAAGATCCTAACGTACAAGATGACTTATGCCGTCAACGGAGCTTATATATTATAGTTCTTGATTTATTTTAATGCAATATATGAGACTGGCTTATGATGTGTCTCTGGACTGGCTTATGTTGTGTCTAAGGTGATCTTATAACCCTGAAATTGTTAATTTTATACAATATATGAGACTGACTTATGCTGTGTCTCTGGACCGGCTTATGATGTGTCTAAGGTGATCTTATGACCTTGAAATTGTTATTTTTATGTAATATATAAGACTGACTTATGATGTGCCTCTGGACTGGCTTATGATGTGTCTAAGGTGATCTCATAACCATGAAATTATTATGTTTATGCAATATATGAGACTGGCTTATGCTGTGTCTTGGGACTGGCTTATGCAGTGTCTCAGGACTGGCTTATGATGTATCTCCAAATAAATTGTTTAAATATTCAACATTTATTTTTATGCAATATATGAAACTAGCTTATGCCGTGTCTTGGGACTGGCTTATGCTGTGTCTCGAAATAAATTGTTAAAATATTTGTATTATTTATACGCAATATATGAGATTGGTTAGACCGACTAACCAGAAGTTAAAGTTCCTGGAATTATGATATTTAAGTTGGTACGGTTTTGAAAACTGATGAGAACATGGAGTTCTGGATCCAGTGTTATATACATGAATGTCATACATCATTATTTGGAACCTGAGGTTTCAAACACATTCAGAATATGACGTTATCTCATATATATCAAGTGATATATTTACATGTCATTTATTTGGAAGAATGATCTACACATCCAACAGGATGCTATGAGTATCATAAAAAGGGATTTAAGATCCTAACGTATTATTCATTTGAGAAAAAAAATATACACATCCAGTAGGATGTCGTGAGTATCATAAAATGATTTAAAATCCTAATATCACGTATAATGAGATTGTAAATGATATTTTATCTATTTTATACTTGCTCCTAAATGAGCAATATTAAGGGAGTAAATTTGGATATATTTATATTCATGATATATCAAAACATACCCCAGGAGTGGATGTTTGTGAATGACAAGAGAAAATGTTTATAGAATGAACCTATTGAAAAGATTATTATCATTTCAGATAAGATATAAAATGGCATTACACATAATGTTTATAAATTTCTCAGAAGGGAAATATATGTCTTGCCGAGAGTGCAACGACTCATACAGTTCTGTGGAGTCAGATATATTTTATGAATTTGACTTTGCTCTAAGAAATTGTTAATATTGTATCAGGTTCAACTGATCTGATAGAAAGCTCTGGAAGAGTCACGATATTGTTATCAATTAATACTAAATCATGTATCAATGATACTTGATATTATTTATGCAGAACATAAAGAAATATTCTTAATTCAAAAGCATATAAAGTTAATGCCAGATCAGATCCAGAGGATCTGATCAAAGGCTCTAGAAGAGCCACAATCTTATTACTAGATGATATTAAATTGTGTATCAATGATATTTTATATCATTCAAGCAGAATATAAAGGAATCTGCTTAGTTTCAAAAATATACGGAGGAATGGATCTCATATTGAAACTATGAGTAATGAGAATGTTTAATATATATGCATTATTTCTCATGATTCAGGCCAGAAACTCATTATAGAAAAGCTACGTGCTTTATCATCTGGATTATATTACACTATTATAAAGATTGTAGATATTTATGCAGTTATGAATCAAAAGTTCCCAGATCCAAAAATGCTTGTGTTTTGGCGTGACTGTAGTGGTCACCCGGGATCTACAATGATGGGTATAATCATTGAAAATTCTCATGGATATCTATTAAAGAACCAGAAGATTCTTTATCCAATGGGAACTTATGTACTGCATATTAACAGGGGAAACTAACAGTAAAACCATCTTATTCTAAAAGTTGGTTTTGAATTCTCATCATTCTTACAAAGAATTCAAGGAGATATATGTGGATATATTCATCCACTAAATGATCCCTTTCATTATTATATGGTTCCAATTGATGAATCTACGAAATGATCATATGTTTGTTTATTATAAAACATCTCCATATTACTTACACTTGTTATTAGTTTTTCCAGATATACTCATAATCAAAATGGATCAATGGAATAACTTATCAAACGTTTCCAGTTTCTCTAGAAAAGAAAAGTAAATGAAAAATCACTTATATAGAAAATAGAGATATCAGTTCGGTTCTCTCTCTCTCACTCTATATATATATATATATGTGTGTGTGTGTGTGTGTGTGTGTGTGTGTGTGTCTCATTTCAATATTCGTATCTCTCAAATACGAAAGATAATTGATTATCGCATGATTATTAATCTGTTACTTGGTATATTAAAGGTAACAATATTTTATCAGTTGTCATATCATAAACCCCGGCCGGGTGATTGTTCTTGAAGAACGATCAGAGAAAAATGTAACAAATAAATAATCTGATGCATATCATAAACTTATAAACCTTTTGAAAGGTATTGTTATTGGGATCCCAAAAGTAAACAAAACTCGAGTTATAAATAAATCAATTTTCTCTAAATCAACTCTATAAGAGTCTGATATATCGAAAGAGACACAAGTCTATGAAATGACTAAATCCATTCAAATGGAAGAAATTTCAACAGAGATACAAGAATATAGAAATTGAGAGAAATTCTATAAATCATACAGAGTCTATGAAATGACGAAATCCATTGAAATGGAAGAAATCTCAACAGAGATACAAGAATATAGAAATTGAGAGAAATTCTATAAATCATGCAGAGTCTATGAAATGACTAAATCCATTGAAATGGAAGTAATCTCAACAGAGATACAAGGATATAGAAATTGAGAAAAAATTATATAAATCATATGAGAGAAATGTGGAATCATAAGGAAACAATCATTAATAATGTATTTTTATACATAGTAGCGCTACTGAAATTATAAATGATAATTATGATATTCATAATATCAATGATTGTAGACAAAAGGCATGATTGGCCTAGATGAAAGAAGAAATTCAAGAAGAATTGATTTCATAAGCCAAAAATAAAGTGTTTAGATCAATAGTATTCCAGACACCTGGAGATATCAAACTAGTTGGCTACTAATGGATATTTATACGGAAATGTAATGAGAAAAACGAGATCGTGAGATATGAGGCACGACTCGTAGTGTGATGTTTCTTACAGAAACTTGGTATTCACTACTGATGAATACGATTACGTTGTTGATAAATTCGGCTGCGTTTAAAAGGTTTAAAATACGTCTTCTAGATATAGTAATCATTTATCTATATGATTCACTCAATGCAGATATTTATAAATCCTGAAGGATTCAAAATGCTAGAAGCATGTAAATCGAGATCTCGTAATCTGTATTTGATGAACATATAAAAATCCTAATATGGATTAAAAACAATTTGAACGGATGTGGTATAACTGTCTCAGTTAATATCTGATAAAGATATGGATATAATAAATTATATACTCACGTGTCCTCATAAAGAAATGAGAAAGAAAACATTGTCTCGACCTGAAGGTCGACCATAGATTAAATGGAATGATTGTCCATCAATCAGAATATGTTGAAAAGATTCTGAAAAGATTCTGAAAAGATTCCATATGGATATTACTCCATAAAGCAAGTCTTTGCTCATACTCCCCCCAATCATTTATGATGTTATTGTATTTCATGAAATAAACATCAACTTTCTTCAGTTCAACAATCTAGAAGATTGCTTCAAAAGAACTTTTATCAGGGGGAGCGTCCCATCAGGGGGAGCGTCCCATCAGAGGGAGCATATCAAATGAAGTATATTAATTATTTGGGGCATATGTGCATTGTACTCTTTTTCCTTTCAATCTGGTTTTTCATTTCATTGGGTTTTCCTGATAAGGTTTTAATGAGGCAATTCTTTATGCACACCCAAAAAATCATTTGATCCAAAAAATCATCATAAATATTACATTGATTTAGTAGATCATCGTATATATGTTATCTTGATCAAAATATCATTGTAAATATTACTTTGATCTTGCTAATCATCGTATATATGTTACCTTGATCCAGAAGATCATCATAAATATTACTTTGATCCAACAGATCAATGAATATCTTTGCTGAGGTTTTTATCCCACTGGGTTTTCCCTAGCAAAGTATAAATGTGAGAAATGTTTTGAAGAAAAGTAGAAAACAAATAAATCTGGGCATATGTACATTATATTCTTTTTCCCTTCGATAAGGTTTTATCCCACTGGGTTTTTTTGACAAGGTTTTTAACGAGATAGTTTTGAGAACATCTAACACCACTAGATCCAAAAAGATCATTGTATACATTTTTCTCAGATTTTGTCCCATTGGGTTTTTTCTAGAAAATTAATACAAGTGGTATAAATCCAAGGGGAAGTGTTGTAATTAGTGGCTTTACTACCACTTGTATCAATACACACAATGAACACCCACCGCCTCCCCACTTGCTTCATCATGTTTTTGCAACTTGCTACACCCACTTGTGTTTGCCATTCACATCACAGATCAACTCTGCTTTGCCTATAAATATGTGTATTGTATCACTTGAAAACTTGCTCTTAGAAAATGAATACAGAGCAGCTGAAGCTTTCTATCTCGTCTCACTCTCGTCTCTCTCTCATCTCATCTTTATTTGCTTATATCTTCGGTTAATTACAGCAATAAGGCCTTTGTTGAGTCTTTATCAAATTGTAATAAGTCTCTTTCTTGTGTAAATATTGGTGCCTCGGATAATGGTCAACAAGCTACTGTAAAACGCAAGAGCAGTGTTGCTCCGTGGCACTCAAAACTTGGTCATCTAAGTGACTTAGTGTTAAAACAAATTCTTAAAAAATTGAATATATCTTGTATTGCTCCATCTTTTGACTGGTGTGCCTCATGTAAATTGGGCAAAATGCATCAGTTGCCGTTTGAGAGTCTCTCTATACATTTGAAGTCGTCACTAACACTAGTATACATTGACATTTGGGGCCATTCTCCAGTTGTTTCCACTATAGGACATAGTTACCATATCTCATTTGTAGATGATTTTACTCGTTTTACATGGTTATATCCCATTGTTTTGAAGTCTGATGCTCTCTCAATTTTTCTAACCTTTAAGAAACATGTTGAACTACAGTTTCAAACAAAAATTCGAGCTTTAAAGACAGATATGAGTCTAGAGTTTCAGTCATTCTCTCCTGATCTAAAACAATTTAGTATTGCTCATAGGTTTTCATGTGCATATACTCATCAACAAAATGGTATGCCCGAACGTAAATATAGGCACATAGTTGAGTTCAGTCTTACACTCTTTGCTTAAGCTAAAATTCCATTAAAGTTTTGGTCTGATGCTTTTGCATCTGCTGTGATGGCTATCAATAATTTGCCTACTCCTGATCTAAATGGCAGGTCACCTTTTGAGCTTTTACTCAATAAACAGCCCAACTATGCCTATTTCAAAATATTTGGTTGTGCTTGTTTTCCATATCTTAGGCCATACTCAAAACAAAAATTTGATTTTCGTTCTATCAAGTGTGTATTTATTGGCTACAGTTCTTTACACAAAGGATACAACTGTTAGAGTCCAATTGGGGAAATTTATATCTCTCGAAATGTTGTATTCCATGAATTTGACTTCTCATATTTAGATTTATTTCCATCCTCTGTTTCCAACTCTGAGTCTACTAGTTTTGGTCCGTCCATGTCCCTTGCACATGCCATTGTTCTGTATCAACTTCTTCGTTTTCTGACCCTTGATGATAGATCGGTCTAAAAACGATCGTTTTTAGCTTAGAACGTTAATGGGAGTATATTTCATATCTATACTCCTCCCCCTACTTTTTGAACTCTGGGTTGCTGCTTATCTTGCTTGAGATCGGTTCTTACGTCGATCAGGTTACCGGCTTTACCACAATGGGCCCACGGCTTCTCGAAGCCAATCTCGCACTTGACACGCAAGGCAATAAACACCTGGCTTTCTTCAAAGGACAGTCAAGAGTCAAGTTCTAATGCCACAGTCAAAATTACCAGAGTTCAGCTCTAAGTCAAATTTGTTTAAGTTAGTGCCACCAATAAGTTACACTAATGATGTAGTTGTGCCTTCTAACATATTTGTTGATCTTCGCTCATCACCTACATCACATGCTCCTCAATCCTCCACTCATGGTATGGTTACCAGAACCAAGATTGGCTCTCTGAAGCCAAGAGTTTACTCTTCCCTTTGTCAATCTTCATGCTCTTCTATAATTCCTGAGCCAACAAGTGTGAATGTAGCTCTAGTTGATCCTAAATGGAAACAAGCAATGGTTGAGGAGTACATTGCCTTGATGAGAAACAATACTTGGTCTCTAGTTCTACCAACGGCTGGTATCAATATTGTTGGTCACAAGTGGGTCTTTTGAGTGAAGTGTAGGCCAGATGGTTCAGTCCTCAATTATAAGGCTCGTTTGGTGGCAAAGGGGTTTCATCAAACACATAGGGTTGATTTCTCGAATACTTTTAGTCCAACAATAAAGCCTTCGACAATTTGTGTGGTGTTCACTCTTGCGGTCAGCTATGAGTGGCATATACAACAAGTCGATGTTAACAACACATTCTTAAATGGAGACCTAAAAGAAGTGGTATATATGGAGCAGCCTACTGGTTTGTTTACAGTACCAAATCTCATTATGTATGTAAACTTAACAAGGCATTATATGGCCTTAAGTAGACACCACGTGCATGGTTTCAAAAACTCAGAAATGCTCTCTTGGATTGGGGTTTTCATTCTTCAACATCTGATGTCTCTTTGTTTATAAAGAAATCTACAGTTGGTGTAATGTTCTTACTCATCTGTGTAAATGACATTTTGGTTACTGGCAGTAGCACATCTCTCATCAAATCAACTATATCAGCTTTGAACTCTCGGTTTACACTTAAAGATTTGGGGCAAGTAAACTACTTTTTGGGATTTGAAGCTTCTCGTGATGCCTCTGGTATCTACTTAACACAGACAAAGTATATCCATGACTTGTTAACAAGAACCCCCATGCTTAATTCCTAACCGAGTACCACATCTCTCTGCTGTAGTCTCAAGTTGTCTTTGAATTCAGGTGTGCCTTTCTTGGACTCTACTCTATATAGGAGCACTATTAGTGCTATTCCGTATGTGACTCATACCAGGCCTAACATATCGTTTTTCGTTAACAAACTCAGCCAGTTCCTTATTGCTCAAACTGACCAACACTGGCAGACGTATAAGAAGGTTCTTCGATATCTTACGGGGACTTCTCATATTGGTCTTCACTTTAAGCCTGTTGAAAAGTTGTATATTGAAGCCTTTATGGATGGCAACATGGCCTCTTATGTGGATGATCGATGGTCCACAAGTGGGTGTTGTGTTTATCTTGGCACTAATCTGATCACTTGTTCCTCAAGAAAGCAAAAGGTAGTGGCAAAGTCAAGTGCGAAGGCGGAGTATCGAGCATTATTGCAAACTGCCTCTGAGGTGATTTGGCTCAAGTCTCTGTTTGATGAACTTGGTTTTGCTATTAAATGAGTGCCATCAATCTAGTGTGATAATACAAATGCAGCTACTCTTGCACAAAATTCGGTGTTTCACTCAAGGACTAAAACTATTGAAGTTGATAATCATTTTGTGAGAGAGAAGATTGCTTCGGGTTAGTTAATTGTTCAGTACATTCCAATTGAAAATCAGAAGGTTGACATTTTGACCAAGGCTCTTCCAGTTGCTTGGTTTGATTTTCTTTGTAGCAAACTTAGCTTGTTAGTTAACCCCAAGCTCAGTTTGAGAGGGAATGTGAAGAGTGTAACTCTTCTTGCCTCAGTTGCCAAACCAAAGAAGAGCATTAACTATGAAACAGATGGTCAACCACAATCAGATTGCAAGAGTACGTCAGCCTTCAAGAATTCATCAGCTAGCACTACTTCTAAAGTAAAGGACTGGCCTCAGAGAATGATCTCAATCATACAAAGCAACTTGGTCAAACACAAATCAACGACTCATAAGGATAGTGTCCAGACAGATTTTGGCGCCAAAAAACTGTAACTGCCTGAGCTGAGCTGGCAGTATTATTTAGGGGTGTGCATTTTCGGTTTGGTTTGGTTTGGGTTGAAGCTCAACGTCAAACCAAACCAATATAGATCGGTCTGGATACATTTCAACCCAAACCAAACCAATGTGATTTTTCAAACCGATTCAAACCAAACCAAAAAAAGTCGGGTTGGTTTGGGTAGGTTTATCGGTTTATATTTGAACTCAAATTTTTTTTTTTTTTGTATTATTATAAAAATATAAAATTCATAACAATAAATAAACAAATAGTAAATGAATCTATAGTCCAAAGAAATGAACTTAATTCTTAATTCCAATTAATATAATAAAAAAAACTCAAAGTGTTCAGCTGTTCATAATAAATCATCAATTAAACATCTAAATATTAAAAAAAAAATCATAATCCATCATCAATGACTCCATTAAAAAAGTATCTCAAAATGTATGAGAAATTTTTCATCCATAAATATCCAAAAAAAATTCAAATGAGATATCCAATCATATAAATCAAGAGTAATTAAAAAAAAGTTTTCAGCCCTTCCTAAAGCTTGCTGAAAATCCTCACAGCCAATGTACTGAAAACCTGTAATAAACCAAATTAAAAAAATTTAATTAGTCACATAAGAAAGATATTATCAAAAATTATAAATTAGCATTATACAATAAAGACTTCATATATCTTAGTATCTTACCATAAAAAACAACATTAAAAAATATTAATCAATAGTCATAGGCTTCATCATTGTATGTCCCAAAAACTCTATAGAAAAAGAAAAAAAAAACAGCTCACCAAATAAATCAAAAAAGTTGTAAGATTTGATGCATTCTAAAAAAAAAGTAAATAAAGAGAAAGAAAATGAAAAATATATTACCTGATTCAACTACTTCTAGAAATTTCATCTTTTCAACTATTGATTCAAATTTAATTGACCGAGAAGTTGACCGTAACCAATTCTGTGTACATATTAAGGCCTCCACCGTTTTAGCACCCAAAGAACTTCGGAATGAATCAAGAATACGCCCTCCTGTGCTGAAGGCAGACTCAGAAGCCACTGTAGATACTGGAATCGCAAACACGTCCCTTGCAATATGTGATAAAACTTGATACTTTGTGGCATTTAATTTCCACCAAAGTAGAATATCAAAGTTTTTATTATAGGGATCTTCACTTGGCTCCAACAGATATCTATCCACCTCATTTTTTGTATCAATACTATCTTTCGTTTCTCGCATTTTTTTTGAATTTCTGAAGCATTGCGAAACGAAAATCACCATCATGCTTATCCTTGTCTACATTCATCCCATTCAATAATTGAACATCAGTAGAAGATTGGGTACCAATAGAATTAGAGTTTCGCCCATTATAAAACTCATAAAGACGACATAAAAGTTCTTTCAAACCTTTTGTCATTTCTTCACCCGTATCATTACCATACAAATGACTAAGATAAAATGTCACATAATCCAACTTATATCGAGGGTCAAGCACAATTGAAATAAGCAAAAGTTTGTTTATACTTTCAATGGAACCCTAGTATTTGTCATATTTTTGCTTCATACTAGTTGCCATAGTGCCTAAAAAAGGATCTGTATTTGTACTTAATTCTGTCAACTCGGACCGAATTGAAAACACTTCATGAAAATACAGATTAGATGTAACAGACAAAGAAGCACTAAATTTCAACGTTGCATCATAAAATTTCTTCAAAAATTTAACAAATACTCTAGATGTTTCTCAATCATTAAATCTAGGTGGCCCCATCTTCTTTTTCCCACTCTCATCCTCTAAGAAATAGGTAACATAATTTCCATCCTCTTCCTCCAACTGCTCAAATGCTTTTTGAAATTTTAAAGCACTTTCCAACATCAAATAGGTGGAATTCCACCTAGTACACACATCTAATATCACATTTCCTTTACACTCTATTTTTTCATGCTCAATACATTTTTAAAATTTTTGTAACCTAGAAGGAGATGATCTTACATATCGTACAGCATTGCGGATACTAATTATTGACTCATGTATATCTTTCAAACCCTCATTAACAATTAAATTCAAAATATGAGCACAACAACGTACATGAAAAAACTCACCTTCCAAAATAATCCCATCAGCAACCCAATTACTCAACTTTCTTTTCACATACTTGATAGCAACATCATTGGCACTAGCATTATCAACAGTTATCGTTAATACTCTGTCTATACCCCAATCAATTAAGCATGCCTCAATGATTTTCCCAATGGTTTCACCCTTATGATTAGGTACCACACAAAAGTTTAAAATTCTTTTATGTAATTCCCACCCACTATCAATAAAATGAGCTGTGATAACCATATAATTAGTATTTTGAATTGAAGTCCAACAATCAGTAGTAAGGCAAACCCTTTGCTTATTAAAAGAAAACATGCTTTTCAACATTACTTTCTCATCTAAATAAAGTTGATTTATATCTCTAGCAATTGTAGTTCGAGAAGGAGGATCAAATTTCGGGCATGCTACAGAACAAAATTGACGAAATCCTTCTCTTTCAACAAAACTAAAGGGCAACTCATCAAGAACTATCATTTTACTCAATGCCTTCCTACATGAATCTTTGCTAAATCCCACAGCTATAAGATTACCAGAACCATCACCCATATTTTTTTTTTTCAAAAGTCAGTACCTTTTGTTTTTCATCCATCAAACGATTCTGATATTTTTTGCATTGATCGTTCAAATGAGTCCATAAAGTACTAGTACCAACTTTTTTACTACCACAAGCATAATCTTTACCGCAGTAATTACAAGTACACCTATTACCTCCTTCATTTTTGGTGAAGTGAATCCACACTTTTGATAGCGTTTTCGTTGGCCTTCTTTTCGTTCCAGAATTGGTGGCAACCAATACTTCATCTGTGGTTAGAGTATCAGAAGGTTCCACTATATTAGTATTTGAGTTTTCAGCCATCGTAATTCGTAAACCTACAAATAAATGACAACAATAAAATAATTAAATACACGTGTTATTCAATTATTTTGATAATTAAAAAAACATTATATAATTAATAAATTAACAACAACAAATATTATAAAGGAAGAAAAAATAACATTTAATTGCATATATATACATAAATAAAGAGAACACAACAAAGATATAATATATATATATATATATATAAAACAGTTAAGAATATATACATGTTATTTTTAAAAAAAAGTGATTGTTGTATGGTACATGCATCAGTATGTTTATAAATATAAATATATAACAGTATGAAAAAGAACTTGTATCTATATCAGTTTATATATATATAAATATATATATATATAGATATATATATATATATATAAAAGACTAAAAACAAGCAAACGTTTCAATCATAGTTATATTAAATGTATATATATATATAAGAATACAGTGATTTAAAACAAAAACAAAAAAGTATTGAGAGATATTATGTATATATATATATATATATATATAGTATAAAGAATTAAAAGAGTTGTTCAGTAGATAGTTAATACCTTGATTGGTTGAGGTGAACCGAAAGTGAGAGCCTGAGAGGGAATGAAAACTGCACACTGAGATTTAGGTTAATGAGTTAATCGATGTAAAAAAAGTAGAGAGGTTTTTATATAGGTTTTATTTAGTTTTATTATAAAAACCTAAATTAAATAAGATAGGAAACGTTGAATGGCTAGGAGTTTAGGACAACTAGTCAAGTCAAGTAGTCAACTAGAGTCACTAGACAAGACAAGACATGTTTAATATTAATATTTTAAAATTTAAAAGTGAAAAGTGAAAACCTTAAAGTAGTGGTTTGGTTCGGGTTACTTGGGTTGTATTTCACGTAACCCGAGACCGAACCGAATTTGGTCGGTTTTGTGGTTTATAAACTGATTGACTTTTCATTTATATTAATAATTGAACCAACCCACCAATTATGGGTTGGGTTAGTCGGTTTGGGTCGGTTTAGCGGGTTGTTGCACACCCCCTAGTATTATTGGTTGCCCGTGGTTTAAGGAAAGTTAGTTAATGAAAGATTCTAGAAGCTCTTTGTAGTATATATATTCAGTTGCGTGTAATCATCAATTAATCAAGAGAGAAAACTAATAAAATTGTTGAATACTAGACTCCATTGAAGAGCTGGTTGTTAAGCTTCTATGAGAACTTTTTACAAACACTTTATTCTTACTTTTGATTTCTTTAAAATCTTTAATAAAAGTTAAAATATGATTATTTAATAATTTTGGTATAAAAAAAATACTTGGTTTAACTTTCAAAAATGATTATTTGATAATCTGATCAATTTTAAGAAACTAGTGGAGTTACTTTTACAAAATGATTATGAAATAATCCGCCGCTGATTTAATGAATCTTTTTTAAAGACTAAATTATCCCTATTGCTTAGACATAAATATAATTATATCTCAGATTTAATTTCATATAAATCAATTTCATTACAAGCATGTTTATCATTATAAGTTATCAATTATCATTGTCTTATTCTTTCTGGTCGTTACCGCCTATTGCTCTTCCGATCACCATTGCTGGTAATGTTTTTCTCGTAATTTATTTATATATGTTATTTAAATTTTATTTTTTCTAAAATTTAAATTGATGAAAGAAAAAAAATCTAAGAATATCGTGAGGATTCGGTTTGGATGAAATTTTATTGCATGATTCATTGAACAAATATCTACTTTTGGTTTGGAGGAATTCGGTTTGACATAAAGAAACAAAAAAAAAATGCATGATTCATTGAACTCTTACAAATATCTACTTTGTTGTTCAATATTACTGCTGATGTAATATTAATAGCTAATGGATGTTAAGTCATTAGTGATAAAAAGAGAAAAACAAAGCTATGGAACATGTTTATGTGTTTGTTTTTGTTAAAAGCATATTTTCTTGTATTTAATATTACATTTTAAATATTTGAATGAATTTGGTTTGGTTTGAAATCCAAGTTATAAAATATATAAATTTTCAATTCAATAATGCTAAACTAATCCATTCATTTAAACCATGTAAATCCAATACAATCTAAATGAATGGATTATATTGTTGCCACATCATTTGGGTACCAGATTTGGATACCAAATTTAGGTAAAGCAACATTACTCTTTTCAATTTCATATATGTTTCCTTTATTGTGTAAAATCACAATAATTAATAGTAAAATTTACTAAACATGTGAATACTAAGGGTATGTTTGGTATGGCTTTTCAAATAGAGCTTCTAGAGTAGATCTTTTTAGAGTAGAGCTTCTAACAAAAAGCTGTATGTTGTTTGGTATTTAGTTACATAAGTGCTTTTCAGTTACTAGATTATTTGGCAGTATATTTCCAAAAGTGCTTTTGATTGTGATAAATTACAAATAAGGGCATAAATAAAGGATTTGTAAATTATAACTCTAACGAAATAAAAAAGATTACCAAATCAACTGATACAAGCCAAAAAAAAAATCAAAAGTATTATATAAATAGGCAATTAAAGATATACACATAGTTGGGTTTAAAAAAAAATCACAAATTAACAAACACATCAATATCCTTGAACAATTACAGTACACAAAAATTACACTACTTAAGTTTAAAAAACAATCACATATACATGATTTAAACAAAAAAAATCAAAAGTATTTAACAAACATATCAATATCCTTTAACAATCACAGACACACAAGTAAAAGTATTTGAGTTAAAAAAATTCAAAGATACAGAAGTTCAAAAATAAAATCAAAAGTACATAACAAACATGATGTCAATGAAGATAAGGAGACAAAAATGATGTCTAATAAGCATTCATATATAATAGGGTTATATAATAGAAGAGGTATCTAATGAAATATTTAAAATTCATAGAGGGTAGTATTGACAATGCAACTGTATTAAAAAAGCTCAAAAAGAACTTCTTGGGAGTAGCCCAAAATCTGGGCTTTTCCTAGTAGACATAAAATGACTTTTTTTAGATTAAAAAAGCTGTTTTTTAAATTTGCCAAACAACAAAAAAAACCTTAAAATAACTTCTAACCTTAAAAGAGTGCTTTTGACCTCTACAGAAGCCATATCAAATACACACTAATTTTGATTCGATGGTAATTTCAACAGCAGCAACATTAACTTAACTTTAATTATTTTATAAGCTTCCTTAATCTTATAAAATTTATTTTTTAAAATTTGTATGGAACATTTAACTTCATTTAAGTATAATTAAATGTCTTGGATATTTATAAATTTAATTTAGTTAACCCTTTACCTTTTCATAGTTTTTTAAAAAAAATTCTCAAATTTACAAGCATTCATATTTTTATTTTTATTTTTATTTTTTAAGTATAACACTATAACTTAGATAGAGAGAATCAATAGTCGGAAAAGTGAAATTGAACACGTAGAATACATGCAGCTGTTACGAACTACGCGTAACCAAAGCGTTGGCCAAACTTGCGTTGGCTCTTGTGTAATACCGAGAATTGCGCGGGGGCCGTACTGTTTTCAAAAACTTCCCAAAAATAAATAAATAAATAAATTAAGAAATAAACAACACAAGCATATTCTTTTACTTCCTCAACACGCCTGTGTTTTTGTCATTGTAACGGAGAACCAAATTTTCCCAGATCGCTTTCAGTTTCAGGTAATTTTTACTCTTTTTTTTTTCTTGTCTAAGTAAACAGAAAATTTGGAGTTCTTTAAGGTGTTTAGTGTTTGGCTGTTGAGAAAAGTAAAAAAAAAAAAAAAAAAAACAAATACTCCCCAGTTCAATTAGTTCTATGGATTTTGATTAATGGGTCCGCTTTTTTGTATACTTTTATTTATTTTTAATTAAAAGGATTATTTAGGGCTGTTTTATATGAATTTTTGTAGGTTTAGAATTTGATTTGAAACAAAACTTGGCTTTTTTATTTATTAATAAATTTATATTTGGCTGAAACGACAGAATTTGATTGGAAATTAATTAATAATTTAGAGAAGATGAAGTTTGGAGAAACGTTTATGGAGTATCTGCATGGAGAGCAGGAGAGGTTTTTGCACAAATGCTCTCATGTTGAGTATAAGCGACTCAAGAAGGTTTTAAAGAAATGCAGGACTTGTAAATCATTATCTGAATCTTGCAAATCTGAGCAACAAGGAGACAAGGAGGAGGAGGAGGGCTGCATATGTGAATACCAATCTTGCCCAGGTAACTATATACATACATATATTTAATCTTTTAATTAATCAATTTTTACTTCTTGGTGGATTGTTATTCAATGAAATCATTAGGGGGTGATTACATGAAATCTTGCATTTCATTGTTCAATCAAGGCTGGAAGTATAAATGTAATACTGATATGGGAATATTGGGTTGGGGGTGAGCTCCTATTGTTGAATATTTATATGCAATTATAATCTGAAATTAGTTTTTGAATTGAAGTTGGTATGTGAATAGATTTTGCTGTCTTTGGAAGTGATATAACAAGAAATGGATGCTGTGGTGATGATGATGTCTAGTGTAGTAGAGTATTGTCAAGTATTTTTGATAGGAATGATAATAGTGTCTGAAAATACGAAGGCAAATCTTTGTAGGTTTTAGATAAACTCTTACATATGCTTCGTGCTTGTTGAAACTTGTGGGGAACAATCGAAAAATTGGGGGAATTATGCGTACAAAAAAAGAAAATAAAAAAAAAAATTATGTGATGCTCTAATGCTTCCCCCATCAACATCTCCTATATAAAAAATTTGGTTCCCTGTATATGTGAAAATTCAGTGTCTTGGCTTTTGAAGTGTCATTATTTCTAGCTTTAGTTGGAAGAAAACAATTGGGAGATGAATATTGGTTTTACTATCTTTGCTTTCCTAAACAACCAATCTTACTAGTTATTTAAAGTTTGTACTGTAAATTAAGCTAACTTTGAAGATTTTTGTAGTGTGTGATCAGATGTTTTTCTCCGAGTTGATGAAGGAAGCTTCAGATATAGCTGGATGCTTTAGTGCTAGAGCTAGAAGTCTCCTACAACTTCATGTTCCTAGTGGAAAGCTGAGATTTTTGTTAGGTGTGCGGCGATGTTTTAAAGATGAACAAGCCTTGAAAGATGAAGGGAGCATGTTAATTGAATACATTACAATGAATGAAATTGCTATTCGTAAAATCCTCAAGAAATATGATAAAGTATGCAACATTTACTCCATCTATCTTGTATAGTTTTGGTTGATATTATATTATTTAATGCAGAGGTTTCTTAATTTTCCATTGTAGGTACATTGCTCTGTAAATGGGAAGAATTTCAAATCTAAGATGAAGGCTGAGCATATAGAGCTTTTGCGATCACCTTGGCTGATAGAATTGGGAGCTTTGCTTTTGAATTTTAATAGATTAGATGGTGGAGAATTCAGTGAGTCTTCTGGTCTTTTCTCCTGTGATTTCAAAGCTTCACCATCTGTGATGACGCTGACGCTTGCAAATTCTATAAAGCTAGAATTTGATCTGACTTGTGCCATTTGCTTGGTAAGATCTGTTTCAGTCCATTTAAAAAGTTAAGAAAATGCAACATTCTGTTTAATCTTGTTTTTGGTTATCATCTGACAGGATACTGTTTATAATCCATATGCTTTGAGCTGTGGTCATCTCTTTTGTAAATCATGCGCTTGCTCAGCTGCTTCCGTACTGATGTTCCAAGGCCTTAAAACTGCTAGTCCAGATTCAAAGTGTCCAATTTGCCGAGAGGTTTGTGTTCAACATTAGAACAAAATGGGGAGAATAATTTATTTAAAAATCCCCTTCTTTATTTTATTTTCTTCTCCAAGAACACAATTTTTAACCTGGAATTTAACACTGTTATAGTTTTTGACTTTTTGCTATACAGGTGCAAATTTTGCACAATATACTGTTGTCTAATATATAACATGATGCCTGGCCTCTTCTTGCTCATAAGAAGCTTTGCCGCATATATTTACAGATTTATTTCTTTCAAAAGTCTAGCTGGTTCTTAAGGATGCAAAAGATTGAAAGTATGTTCAGTGTTTAAATTTCAATGACTCTACAGGGTATATACAACTGTCACTGATGGATTAGCCATCTTTTACTCTAAAAGCCCTCCTTTTTGGTCGAGCTGAAAATCATGGAAAATTCATGATTAAACTTTCTAGATTTGCTCTGTGTAGTGTGTACATTTATGAGTTTCCACCATCGACATCAATTGGTTGTTATGATGATTCATCTCTCTTAATGAAACTCGATTCTCTGTTATCGGATTGGCTCCTCCTTTCTCATAATGGTGGTTTCTATAGGCTATCTGATGACTAAGGACAGTTCAGCAGTAGCACACCCATAGAAATTTCTGAGATAAATCATGTCTCTTGTTCACATTACTCACAACATATCTATTCTGCACCTGGAATCCAAAATTCCCTCTATAAGCATCCAGTCCTTTACTTTCCTTTGCTTGTCCTTTATGAGCACCTGCCTTCTATGCATGAATGCCCTGTCCTATTTAATAGGCATTGTTTTGCTTTAATAATAAATACGAAGCAGCTATCGTTAATGTAGGACTATTTTGTGTCAGTTCCTTAGGTTCAATTACCAAAACGTTCTCCTCATATATAGTGAAGAATATTACTTAAATAAGTTTGTGGCCCTAAAATAATTATTCAATATTTTGCTAGTTTTCTTTCTTGCCTGGTAAGGTTTCAGGTAGTTATTTTTTCTCATTTGTGCTACTTAAAACTAATATCACTTGAAACAACTTTGTAGAGAGAGATTTGGTAGAGTATTTTCCTATCTTTTCTTTTGAAGTTTATTCTTTCCATATTGAGATACATTAAGATTTCTCTGGCATACTAATCAAACATGACTATTTGATCATAAGTTATATATGGGTTAACTTATCTTGGTTTTTTGTCCTATGATATTCAGGTTGGGGTATATTCAAATGCAATCCACATGCTCGAACTTGATCTCTTATTGAAAAAAAGGTAAGAGAAAAAAAAAATCTGAAAACTTGCATTATTCTTTTGAAAAATAAAATCACCATGTCTGAGTAATACAAATTTTCCAGGTTGACAGAGTATTGGAAGGAGAGGATGTCGGGGGAACGCGCTGAGAGGGTAAAGCAATCTAAGGAATACTGGGATTTACAAACCCAATATGCCATTGGGTATTGATTCTCAGGTTTCCTTCTTTAACAAGAAGAAAAAATGATTCAACTATTTCTTCCATTGAATGCAATGGTACGTGAGTATGTCCTGAGAGAGCCGTTAATGAATAAAATGAAAATGATTAAGAAAATGAGAGACCCATTTCACCTAGTATTTTTTGCAGTTTTTTTTTCATAGATTATAGTTGGCTAACCGGTTTTGATTTTTTTTTTCTGAAATGAATTTTGATTCCAAAAAAATGATCTCCAAGTTATAGACATATAATCGGAATAAATGTAATCCCATTTCTTTGTTCAGATGGGAACTTTAGTGGTTTGCTTCTTGTTTATAGTAAATCAAGCATAACTAAACTTCTTGACATTACATTTGATAAATAACTATTAGTTCATGACTTATATATGTACATTTTGATAATTAGGCTGTTATTTTTTATTTCATGTTGAACAATGCTAGTATGTGGTCTTTTTTCTTTTACTTGTTACATTTATCTTACAAATTGGATGACGTATTGTACTCCCATTGATGGGGTCAGTATTTTGAGTATTGTTCTTTCATGTTTTGCTACTAGTCGTTCATGTTCATTTTTCTTTTTGAGAAATTCCATGATTTCATTTACGAGCTAGCAAATATCTTAGTTCTAAAGGATGACTGAGTTGGCAAGTAGTTATTTCATGTTCCTACAAATGTCTTTTTTTTTTAAAAAAATAAAGATTTATTTGGTGTTTGAGATTTTGTTTCTAGGATTTGTAAATTTTTGTGGATTTTAAATTTTAACTGAGAAGTTTGTTTAATTGAAATTAAAATCTGGGTCGGTACTTATTGGTTTGGTTGAAAAAAACCTGTAGACTTATTATCAAACATGCCCTTATTTATTATTAATAAATAATTTTTCTTAAGAGTAATAAAACATTATCGAACAAACTCTTAATTTCATTTCATTTCCGTTCCTGCAGTAGTAAACTCTAAGGTTGGCTCTATTGCCAGAAAAAGAAAAAGAAATTCTTACCACATATATATTTTAATAATATTTTTTATTACTAAATTAACCTTTTATACAATTATTTAAAAGTACATAACTGTTAATTAAAAATCTAAATTTACTTTCTACGCCATAAGTTATACGCCCAATTTATCATAAACACTTCTATGGCAAGTGTCTAAACAAAGAGAATATATAGTCTGAAAAAGAATGTGTTCGTAGAGAATTTTGAGCGTAGGAGAAGTGTTCTTCCGTGGAGAAGATCCTTCTCTATCTTACCACTGATGTATATATATAAATCCTCTAGCTATTTCCTCCATTATTAGCATATTTGCAGGATATTATGGTGAAAGCATTTCAGGTAATTTAATGCAATAATTCTTAACAAAATATCAAATGTAGCAATTATTTATTTCTAAAAAAAAAAAATGTGTTAAGGCTACAAAAATACTATAAAAGAAAATATTTATTGTCCCAATCAATGCAGGTAGAAAAATTTATTGTCTAAAATATTTATTGTTTTTCTTTTAGTGCCCTTTGGAAGAGCTTGTCTACCGGATAAAAGAGCTTTTTTAGCTTGTCTACCGGATAAAAGAGCTTTTTTAATTAAAAAAGCTCTTTTCAATTTTTTTTGTATCGTTTGGTTGTCACTCAGTAGAGCTTTTAGATGATTAAAAAAGTTGTTTTACGTCTACTTGGAAAAGCCTAAATTTAAAGCTTTTCCACGTAGATCTTTTGGAGTTTTTTTAATAGCACTAAAATCTCCAATATAACCATATAATTTAATATTTGCTAGAGTATTTTAGTAATTCTATTATTAAAAAGTTCTTTTTTAATTGACAACCAAACGACCAACACCTTTCATTTAAAAGTTCTACCTCTAAAAGATCTATTTCTAAAAGATCTATTGCAAAAAGATCTATCTGAGAAGCTCTCCCAAACATACTCTTATAGTATTTTTATAGTTGTTAACTTGTATCTTAGAACACATATTAATACTAAAAAAATGTAGCAATTATTTTGGTCTCATTTGTTTTTCACTCACTCAAAGTTAGTGTGTTATTTTCTTAAAAAAAAATCAAATGCAGCAATTATTATCAAAATAATAATTCTAAGATTCAGTTGCCAATTATTATCAAAATAATATTTTTTGACATTATTTATGTATTTATTTATCTAGATCAGATATTTATAAATCATTTGCCAAAATCTCAAGCTCGTCTATTAACCAGCAAAACTATATCCCTAAGGGCATCATCAAAATAATAATTGCTATGAAATAAATATCCGTATTTATTAAAAAGAAAAAAATACCTATATTTAATTGTTGGCTTCAATTCTCCATAGTGATGTGGTACTTAAGGCCAGTTTGGTACTTTGATATTACTTTTGAAAGGTTAAATCAGTTTATTTTATAATTTTGACATAAAATGATATTTGGTAAAACTTCAAAATGTGATTAATTGATAATCTGTCAAGTTTTGAAAGTGATTTTGAAAAGTATATGTGGGATTACATTTTAAAAGTGATTATGAAATAATATTTTTCAACATTTAATGAATCTTTTAAAATATCTTTCTTATCCTTATGAGATCAAATTAAAATCATTTATATAACTTATTTCATCATAAAATTAAATATTCCATTTAAATATTGATTTGATTTATAATTTTTTTATAGTTCTTATGATTTTTTTTTTCTAATTTAAATATTGATTATATATATAATTAATGAAAAAATGAATCAAATAGGGTTATAAAATCATGTCTATTTTAATCATTGTAATTAATCTCAACACTTTTACAATAAAATTACCAAACATATATATCCTGCTTTTGAGTTATACGATAGTTTTAAAAGTACAGTTAACCAAACATCTGCCGGTTACCTTCATCGCATCTGATTATTCTTTCATCACAACTAACATTGATTATAATAAAAGTTATAACAATACCTATGGTAACCAAAAATGGTTTCTAGACCCTACGTTAAGCCCATCGAAAATTTCGGGTCTGCCCTGGGCTAGGCCAAAGTAATCCGGGTAGACCTGAATAGTTCTATCAGAAGTTATCATTTGACTTGGTCACACATTTACTTCAAGTCCACAACTGAAACAAACATCACGTTTGTTCGTTTGAATTGGTAAAGCAATCATATGATCCCATGAAATCCGGACGAGATCTCAGTGATAATCATTAACCAACGTTCAACGTAATATTCTAGAAAATGCCTATAAATAAACCTTTCTGGACATAGAAACGAGATTCCAATTTTTCTCTCCTTCTTGATAACGCTATTGCTAGCCGAAACTCTGTTAAAATTGTAACTCCGACCACCGGAACCCAGTCATTATCCCTAATTCAACCATTATAAACTATTAACGCTCAACCCTAGCGTATCTAAAGCCATAGTCATCATCACCATATTTTCTTTTTCTTTCTCTCTTGTTGTTTTCATCATTTTTACAGGTTTTTTGGATAAGGCGATCTATCAGATTTGACTAGTTCAATCGGGCTTCTTGGGCCTCATTCGAACTCGACCCAATCCACTAATTGTAGAACGACCCTCTACAATACCAGATTGACCTTAAACTTAGTGAATTTTCGTCTAGGAATTACTTAGCCATCTGAATATTTAATTTGGTTATAGCAACTTCAAAGTAAAAAATATGTAAATGAAGAGATGAAATTGTTATTTATCTCACCTCATAATTGAGGTGACTTGTAAATTAATGTGTTAAATGAGTTATATGGATTAAAAAAAAATTATCCGGTAACTCGATAATTTAACGGGTCATATTTGAGTTTTACCACAAACTCAAGACGTGGAGTTCCTATCAATATTAGATTTTGACATTAAGAGGTTGTTTGTTTTTTTGTCTGAAAACTGAACAGTCCTGAATTTTTCAAAAGACTGAATAGAGACTGAAATCTGAACTTGTATGACATGTTTTTTTTCCCTTACATCTGAATGTATTGTCAACACGTTTGTTTTTTAAAATTGTCTGAATATAAGTAATTTTACATTTATACCCATGTTAAACAATTATAAATATAATATGAAATAAAAACAATCCAAAAATAATAATTATATATGAACACATATGATCATGATCTTCTTCTTCGATTACAAAAAAAACTTCATTTTTACTAAGAAAAGAAAATGATTTTTTTTTTCAAAAAAAAAGGGGCAGCAGGAAAACTCACATAAAACACTCTAAAAAAATGATATATAAATACATTACCCTAATATCATAATAAAATATTGATATTAAACACAAATATGATAAGTGATTAGAATTCTTTTTTATTTTTTAAGTTATTTAAAATAATCAATATATTAAAATAAATATTTCTATATCATATTTAATTATGATGAAATTGAAAATATGTTATATATGAAGATAATATCGAAAGAAAAATTTTGGATTGTATTTAATGCAATTCAATGATTTGCAATTGAGTGAAAAACTAATATTTTTTACTTTTTATTTTAATTTATTATTTTTAATTTTTTTAATCGTTTGACTACTTAAAAAAAAAATACAATTTAATAATTATAATTTAGAATCATTAAATTTTAAATGAAAACGACGGAATATAAAAACTAAAAAGGTGGTCTGGTGTCCGAAAGTAGTTGCAATCCATATCAGATTCAGTGATGGCATTCTCTATTTGGCTCTCTCGTTTACGCTCCTCTTCCAAATCCATTTTCACCCATCTCCGTACAACCCACAACACTAACATCACCTCATCTCTTCTCGCATCAAATCCCACCTCCAAAACCCAGAAGCCATTTCTGTTGTTCTCCACCTCTCTGCTTCCTTTAGCTCTCGCCGTCTCTGCTGGATCTCTTGCTATTCAGTCCCAAACTAATCCTTCTCTCTGCGATTCTTCTTCTTCTTCTCATGATTCTCGGTCAGTCCCTATCTCTCTATCTCTCTAATCGAATTTATTTATTTTATTAATTATTTATTATTTTGATTGTGGGTTCAGGGTTGTGAGCATTGGTGGCAAAGGAAGCACAGAGTCTGTGGTGAAGGGTACCCACAAGGAAGTTCCACAGGAGCTTGTTGATGAACTCAAGGCCATTTTTAAGGTATGATTTTTTTTATTATATCTATCAATACAAATGTTTTTGAATCTCTTTAAAATGCATTAATTTTATTTATTTATTATTATTTGGTTAGATAATCTAGACAAATTGTTCTGATATGATGCTTTGTAAGTTTGAATGAACTGATTAAAGTACAAACTTTATTATTTGTATTTGGTAGGATAACATGACAATGGATTATGAAGAGAGGTACTTCCATGGAACACCACAGCACAGCTTTCACAAAGCAGTTAATATCCCTGATATCGTTGTTTTCCCGAGGTGATTGCTTCTTCAATTCACATTTAAATTTACATTTTTGTTATTTCAATTATGATTCTTAGGTGTAGGATCTTAGATTTCTACACCTTTGCCTGTTTAGTTTCATAGTACATTCTATTAACAAAAGATTGCAACGAGTTTCAATTCTCTATGTAGAGAAATGTTACAAGGTAAAAGTTGGTGGAATTTGATTTGCTTGATAAACTTGTGTGTTAAGAAACTGGAATTTGGAATAAATAAAATTGTAATCATTACATTTCTCTCTGGTTTCCAATGCCCATAAAACAACTGTTTCAGGTCTCACATTGAAACCAGTATATCATTCAACAAGCATTTTCTTGGTTAACCATATTAATTACAATAGTTATTCATATTTGATCCTGAACTGATGGCTCTATTTTTTGAAACCATCTGTGGTTGAGCTGTGAATGTTTGTTTGCGGTTTAACTATCCAATATACATCCTTAAAACTTAGATTAGAAGGTTGCATATGAACCTCATGCACATAGAAGAAAGTCAACAAAGTTGTTTTAAGAGAGAGAGCTCATAAAGTTTGTCTGCATTTCTATCCCTAATTCATAATTTCTCTGCAAGATGCTTCAAATTAAAGTTTCTGCTTCCAGGTCTGAAGAGGAAGTTTCCAAGATTGCCAAATGTTGTGTCAAACATAAGGTCTGGTTCTTTTCTTTTGTGCAAATTAGTGAAAAAATCGTACAAGTTCTTTATTTGTTTCTACAGATTTTTTCATAAAATATTTTGGCTTCCTCTTTTAGTTGGATAGTGCTCAGTATAAAAATTTCAAGTTTGGTGATTGTGGATGATATCATCTAAGATGTTATAACTAAATCTAAGATTTGACCCCTGTTTAATTGTATAGTTCATTTTCTTGCTTTACTTGATCGTGTACAAAATTTTGTGCTTCTTAGCAAGTGCTAATTTGGGCTGGCTCTATTACATTGTAATCAGGTCCCCATTGTGCCATATGGTGGAGCTACGTCAATTGAGGGTCACACCTTATCTCCTAATGGCGGTGTTTGCATAGACATGTCTTTGATGAATGTATGTAATCAATTTCTTTTAGTGCATATAATGTGACATGAGCTTTAATTCATCTAATTGTACATTTTTTTCAATATACAATCTGCTAAAAAATTATGCAAGATGCAACTCTTTTATAATTGCCATAAAATAAATCATGGCCTAAATTGAAGTTGGCAATTTCTTTATTGGACCGGCATCTTTTGTTGCAAGTCATGCCAGTCACTTACCTTCCCTTGGGAACAAAGATTATGAGGAGTCTTGTCATTTAGGTAAATAAGACGTTTGTTACATGTTGAGTAAACATTGCACTTCAATATGGGATTCTTTTTATCAGATCCACCTACCACAGTTAAAATTTGAACTTTGGAGTCTTCGTTTTTTCTCCCTGATGTCAAATCATTCTCTTGGGCTAACCTCATTGTTTTTGAGTATTTTGGTTGTCTGTTACAGTGCATACGGTAATTTTAATTGACTAGTTCCTTCTATTTCTGGTCACTTGCTCTGTCTGCTTTGGCCAAAGAATATACACCAGCCAGAGAACTGAATTATATTTACTTTTCAGAGAATTTGGTATCCATTACCTCTGGTGGTTGTTCATTAGTCATCTGTCCTTCACAAAGTGGTATTTGACCAACATGTCCTTGTTGCTCTGTGATATATTTTAATGCAAATAGGATATTTCAATATTTTTTTTTACCTACATTAGTAGGTTATGGTTTCTAACTCCTTTTTCTGTAGTCACAAGTCCCAAACCCTAACTCTATGGTGGTATGAAGTTATTTGGATGCTGTGTTCAGATCCAATAAAAGTTATCCATACCTTGTCTTTGTAGGTTCAATATCTGGTGCTTTGGAGGGTCCATTAAACTGACAGACTTTCAGGAGAAGATCCAATAATAGGAATTCAATAGGTTGGTTCTTATGTAATGTCATCAGGTTAAATGATTCTTGCTTTATGTTATGAGGAAAAGTGAATTCTTATTAGATATATTTTTTTAACTATGTAGGAAGTTATTGGAAGTTGTTTCTTTGGGAACTAAATTTATTCTTTTTTCCTTTCTTCGTCTTCTTGTTTTCTTCTTCTTCTTCTTCTTTTTCTTATTTTTTTTGGTCCCAAGTTAAAAATGGTTGAGTCTTCCTATATTTGTTATTTCTTTGACCTAGTTTCTTAATAATCTTATGATGATAATCAATGCGGCTTTTCTTAATAATCTAATTAATACCATTCTTAGCTATTGTTAGTAACCGTTAGACCAAAAGCTTAAGCTGTTAAGAAGACTCTCTAACACTCCCCCTCATATGCAACAGTGCAAGACTAACCAGTTTGCCGTGTCGCTCAAGCCCTAATACAAACACATAACAAATTTAGATTATTGATAATAAATTCAAGTTTCTAGAAATCTCACGTGGTTATTGAAATAAAGTTTTATTTGGTTTACCAGTTGAAACAAGTTTTCAAAAATTAGGATACAAGTTGGAAAAATCTGGTTTCTTTGTATTTTGAATATCAGTAAATTTGAGATTAAATCTGGAAACTGGATTATAAGTTTTTGGTATTAGTATCTGAGTAAAGTTTCCATTGCTTGTTTTTAGGTACAGTTCACTGAAATCATTTTTTTTCCAGAATTTATGCTGTTCTTTGGATTATATAGTGAAATTTATTTCTGACCACAACCATTAATTTTTTTTTTTTTAAATAAAATTCTTTACACCCCTTATTAAATAAAAAAAATAAAGAAACATATCTAGATTTGATACCAAACATTTATATGAATTTGTCTTGAAAGTCTTAGGATGTGTAGGTCAAGTTTTTGAAGGCCTATGGAGCTTGTATTCCTCCCAGTGCTGTGGGGCTTTTGGAAAGCCTGACAGCTGCGGCAGGTTTACTCTGGCTTTATTAAGTTACAGTTGGTTATTTTTCTGTTACTCTCATTTATTCAATTTTAATAAGCGATTTTATCTTAATATTAATGGTTGTGCCTTTCCAAAGCTCTTTCTTTGGCCAGGCCCAACATGTCTTTTCTGTAGAACTTAATCTGATCTCACATTTCAGAAATTCTTGGGGAAATTACATTGCAGAATTTTAAGGAAATCTAAGTACTTAATCTCTAAGCATCTTGGTGAATGAAATTATTCATGATAGTAGAAATCATTTGATTGCTTACCTTTTGCATGTATCAAACAAAATACATGTATTCCATAAATTCTTTCTGCTTTTTAGTTTGTGTTAAGCTAATGTTGGATTTATTGTACACATCCTAGAGTGTTAAAGCATTACATGTTGAGGACATGGATGTGGTAGTTGAGCCTGGGATTGGATGGATGGAGCTCAATGAGTACTTGGAGCCTTATGGTCTATTCTTTCCCCTTGATCCTGGTCAGTTTACTACATTCTCCAATTTTACTTAGTACTATTATTAGAGTAATGTTAGACTTCCCAAATTCTTTCCCAAATTCCTTCCCAAATGGTGTTGGTACGTGAGGTGTCAACATCACATTACTCACCACATAATCGATAATCTCATGATTTACAAGATGTTGACACCTCACGTGTCAACATCATTTGAGAAGAAATTTGGGAAAAATTTTGGGAAGCCTAGCATTACTCCTATTATTAAGGGGAAATGTTTGTGGATGTCTTTGTTGTTGACTTGTTGTATTTGTTAGCCTCCTCCCTCCTGAAACTGTAAAATAATTAAAGATCAAAATCAAGTCTGAATTTATCAAATGTGTTTGCCTTGGAATAGTGTAATGTAAGTTGTCACCGTTTCATTTTCATGTGCTTAAAATTTACTACGATGATCTATAGACCATTTCCTTAAGAAATGCTCTCATTTTCTTCTTTTGTCATTATCACTTTAGCAATTGAGTTTATGTTCTTCAGTTTGACTTGCAGGGCCTGGTGCATCCATTGGGGGTATGTGTGCTACACGCTGCTCTGGTTCTTTAGCTGTGAGGTAATTGCTCTGCTTCATTAGCTGTAATATCTGATCTAGTACTGAAATTTACATAATTACATCAGGTGTTGTCATCAGGTAAAAAGTAAAGTGATTGTGCAACTTCAAAGTATTAATTGACTGATGTTGTAATACTATTCTTAATTATTTTGGGTCTTAGAAAAGTTAAACCTAGGACCTGTCCCCACCCTGGTATAACTTTTTTCTCCTGAGAAAATTTTGCTATTTTTAGTGTTGTTGATAGCTTTATTATTTATCTTTTTGGAGTTGGATATTATCAAGGATGTGAAATGAATCAAGTTTAGCACTAGATTCAAAATGCTATGGGAACTAAATTTTCAATTATTCAACTATTTTATATTTTCTCTCCATATAGTCCTATATTGTTTCCATTGAATTGCAGTGGTTTGAGGTATTTATCTTTCCACAAGTCTAAATCTCATAAAGAAATTATTAAAAAGACCATTCAAATAGTCTGAATGCTATTGGAGCTAATTATTTTTCTTTTAGTATGTAGATATGGAACTATGCGTGATAATGTCATCAATCTAAAGGTTTGTCAAATTCCCTTCTAATGTATGCTTTGGTTATACAAATGATATGTTCCTCATAATTCGTGCATCTCAGGTAGTTCTTGCCAATGGACATGTTGTCAAGACAGCTTCTCGTGCTCGAAAAAGTGCTGCAGGGTTTGTTCTCTTAATTTTTTTTTCAATCCAGTCATTTGTGGTTTTTTCTTTCTGAAAGCCAGTTTTTTGTTATGGTAAAGTAAATTAATAAGAAATAGAAAGTAGAATGAAGTACTTCTAACCAATACATTTGTGAATACAGAAACAACCTTTGGAGGGGTACAGTCAGTGTTAGAGTTTTTTTGGATCATCGGTTTCAACCATGAATTGACCACATCCATGGGTTTGGTCTATGATTGCCCTTTTTTTTTTTTAGAATTATTATTTCCTGATATATATTTCAATGCAACTCTTAATCATTTTTACTATGCAACCTAGTCTCATGTAACGTTTATGTTATAAGCCCTTGCATGTTTATTTTTTCAAATAAGGCCTATGTGCATGCAGCTAATATAGATTTTTTTCTCGTGTGTGTATGAGATTAATTTGTTTCTAACTCTTGGTTTCATGGTGCGTAGAAAATTAGTTGTTTTCAACTTCAGCAGAATGCGAACCTTATGAGACTTGATTTTGCTAGGTATGATTTGACCCGCCTGATAATTGGAAGTGAGGGAACCCTGGGTGTAATAACAGAAGTCACTCTGCGGCTTCAGAAAATTCCTCAGCATTCAGTGGTACAATACTACAATGATCTTTCTGTGTTGGGAAACAATTCTTTTTATTTGAGGCTGTCTTATATTTTAGTTTTGTTACTTAACTCCTATTCTCAAATTTAATTTTTCACCTTTTATGTGTTTATAAGATGAATGTTTATTGATCTGAGTGTAATTATGTTATAGGTTGCAATGTGTAACTTCCCTACAATCAAGGATGCAGCAGATGTTGCCATTGCCACTATGCTGTCCGGTATACAGGTAGGACTTTATCTGCAAATTTAGTTCACTTACTCAGTTCCTTCTCAGATTTCTCAAAATTTTGATAAAGCTGAATAGGTATCAAGAGTGGAGCTACTGGATGAAATTCAAGTGAGGGCTATCAATACTGCTAATGGGAAGAATTTATCTGAAGTTCCAACTTTGATGTTTGAATTTATAGGCACGGGTGAGATGATATCCCTGTTTTACTTTGACTCATTTATTTGATTTCTAAATTTTGGCTAATTTGAGAAAACATATATCATGCAGCCCATTTATACATTTTCCCTTCATATATTATAAATCTAGGTTATCTTGTATACTTACAGTGTGCAATCTAGTAAGGCAAACTGTAAGGAATCTGATTTTATAGTATTAATATTTCCTGTTCGTGTTTGAATTGATTGAGAATTTGGGATTATTTTCCATACCTTTTTGATAGTGCTGAAAATATGTGCCAGCCCGGCCTAGGTAAGCACGGCCCGCCAGGGCCCATTTTCCAAACCGGGCCGGGCCCGGCACAGCCCGTTTTGGAAAATGGGGGCCCGGCACGGCACGTGGGCACGGCTATGGCAGGCCGTGCCGTGCCGTGCCGGATTGGCGTGCCAAACGGGCCTGCCCAAATTTTTTATTTTATTTTTAAAATAAATTTGTTAATAATAACATTATAGAGTATGGACATCATAGAGTATTGGATTGTGGCCCATAACCCTTGTCCAAGTAAGTATGTTTTTCTTTACTTTTTTCTCATTTTTATATAGGTGATGCCTCTTTTCATTATCTTATTTATTCAATGTGGGATGTGGGATTGAATTTCCATTTCCATTCGTTGATGTAACATAATGATATTCTTGTGTGTCCATTTTTTTTTTCTTTAAATATAGAAAACATGGAGAGAGTTGGGAGGTCTATTAAATAATGGTTTTGATAAATTTTTTTTTTAAATAAGCTATCTATTGATATTATGCAATAATTTCCATCTATGAACAAAAATCATATATATATATATATATATACATATGTAAATAAATCATTAAATCTCTTTTACATATTATTCTTCCCTAATATTGGTCATAGTAATTGCTTATCACCATAGTTGTATTCAATCTCACATCCCACATCGGATAAATAAGAGCATTGAAGAGATGTATAACCTATATAAAAAGGAGGGAATGGTAAATGAAAATTTACATACCTAAACAAGGGTTATGGACTATGGTTCAATACTTTACAATGTCATTTATCTTTTAACCAGTTTTTTTTAAATCAATTTTTTTTTTGAATTTTTTTTTTAAGTTGGCGGGCCCACCGTGCCGGCCCGTGTGCTGGCACGTTGAGCCTGGCACGCCGGCCAGGCGTGTCGTGCCGGGCCGGCATGTGCCAGGCATGTGGGCCGGGCTTGGCCCGGCACGCCCCACTTGCGGGCTGTGCCAGGCACGGCCTACCATCCTTGGCAGGCTAGCCGGGCCGGGCTTTCCAAGCCCGGCACATATTTACACCTCTACTTTTTGATATTATTAATATTTGCTTCCTTGTCCAAGTCGATTTAGGTTTTCTAGCTCTATAAATTGTAGTCGTTATGGACATTTCATGCAGCAAGTGAATAAAAATACAGTCTTTTGACAAATTGGAGGCCGATCCCCTTGAAGAGATCAAACTTTTATTTTCTTGTTTCTTAATTTTTTTTTTGGTTAGGAATTAGGTTCTTAACATAAATATATTGCGAATTCTGCTGAATGGACTCACCAAGGGGTGCTTCTGCAGGATGTTGTTATGGTTTTCTTATAGTTGCAGAAGACTTCATTCTAGCAGAAAATTTTCACTTTTGTGAAAAGTTTCCAAGTTGTGTAATGGGTCATACTTAACACTGGTAGTCTGTTATTGAATTTGATGTATAATTTGACTGCTTTTCTCTGTCTCTCTCTTTCATTTTTTTCCCTTTGCTTACTGTTTTTGATAGGAAACAGAAAACTTTATTCAAAGATGAAGAAAATAAGTACAGATGTGAACCAATAGTCCACCAAAACAAAAACTAAACAAAAATGAGGATGAATGCATTGGTATCCAATAAGGAGCTATTTCATAAAATTTGTCTTCGCTTGTACCTGTGCAAAATTCTAATATATTGTCTTTACTATTTGTCATAAAATTTGTCTTCGCTTGTACCTGTGCAAAATTCTAATATATTGTCTTTACTATTTGTCAGAGGCATATGCACGTGAGCAGACACTGATTGTTCAGAAGATTGTTTCCGAGCACAATGGCTCAGATTTTATTTTTACAGAAGAACCTGAAGCTAAAAAGGAACTCTGGAAGGTAATATGAATTTGATTACTGTATAACAGTTTGCATCTGACTTCTTTCTTGTTAGACCTGTGAATTTTTTGGCTCTTACATCTACATTCTGCTGTTGTGCTTTCTTTTCCTTTATAGGGGCTGTCACCCCTTCTGTTGAATATTATGATATGGATTGTATAATATTAAATTTTGAAATTAGTGTGTTTGAGCTGTACCAGCGATTGTGCAATGGTCTTAGTGTCTTACCTTTTTGTAAGAGTCCATAAATGATTAATTTAGATATGTAAAAAAAAAATGATTAATTTTAGAAACATTAAAACTGATAGTAACTGTATAACTAATTCAAGTAATGTGGGTTAGCTATACGTGTGTTTCCGGATTTTTTATACAGTTTTATCAATGCTTTCTCAGGGATCCATTCGCTCAATTTCATTTATTTATTATTTCTATTGTTTACTTATAGGGTTTTCAGGAACGTTATTACATCTAAATGTTGAACATGTGCTTGTCTCGGTTGAAAGAGACTTTAAAGTATCGTGTCTAATAATTGGCTATTAAGTTGAATGGCCTTAACTGACACCTCAACCTTTAATCGATTAGGTGTCAGGTCTGTATTCAAGTTCTCAACTCTGTGATGCCTTCTTGAAAAAATTCAATGATAACCAGATTGTTGGCCATATTCAGCATGTTGTGTCTTGTTTTTCTGGCTCAAATTGGCGGCTCCACTTAAATGTTTTTTTGGGTTGATTATCTACTTGAAGATGAAATTTTGTGATTTGTAAATATATCTGCATTCTGAATGTTCTTTTGGCTCCACTCAGATGAGAAAGGGGGCACTCTGGGCATGCATGGCAATGAAACCTGATTTTGAGGCCATGACTACGGTGAGTTCCATATTAACATGATTCCAGTGGAAAGTCAATTATAAGGATTACTTCATGTATGTCAGATAACACTCCCTTATATTGCTTAATGACTACTTTTGTGTCCAGGATGTTTGTGTTCCTCTATCTCACCTTGCAGAATTAATATCAAAGTCCAAACAAGAACTTGATGCATCACCACTGCTTTGGTATGGTCAAAATAGTTATTCTTGTTTAACACTATTTGTAGGTTATTGCAATTTATATTTCTTTATCAGCATGATCATTCGAGCTGATGCTTGTACTGTATATAATAACAGCGCAGTCATTGCTCATGCTGGAGATGGAAACTTTCATACTGTGATTATGTTTGATCCTAAGGATGAGGAGCAGCGGCAGGAAGCAGAAAGGCTAAACCTCTTCATGGTCCATGCTGCCTTGTCAATGGAAGGTGAATACTCTATTTCTGGACAGTTGAAGGAATATCTGTCCATTCTTAAATAATTGATGCCACAGATAGTGGTGCTACATTTCGGCACATAAGATGTTGATGTAGACATGTAGTTATCAGGAAATGCTGTAAGGTTAAGGTTTGTCTTCTGTGTTCTCATTAGAGAAAAACATATGATTACTCAAGATACTTGCTACAGTTACGCTGAGCCAATTCTGGTGCTAAAACCTGGTTTATGTGTTTTTGCTAATGAGCAGGAACATGTACCGGTGAACATGGAGTTGGCACAGGGAAAATGAAGGTATTTCACTCCTACCCTTTTGATGTGTACCCCTGTTTTATACGAGATTGTTGAATGTGAGATAGATAGTATCATGACTGTGACTATGACTTGGAATCTAACACCACCATTATGAATTTGTATTCTCGTGTTGGCACTTCCATAACTTGTCAATGTCATGATGATTGAGTTTGGATATACGTTTTATTTGGCAAGTATAGCATGAAATGCATGAAATGATTCATAAATCATGATAACTGATTAAATTACTCAGGATGCTTTGTGCTCAAGTGGGTTCTCTTTCTTCTCAACCTCAAACATGTTTATTGTACCAGATGGGTTTTCAGTACTAGATGCTGAGTTCTTTTTGTTGTTTTTCCATGGGAATGTGATTATTGGTATGACTCGATATGCTTTATGTTGCAGTATCTGGAAAAGGAGCTTGGAATAGAGAATTTAAAGACCATGAGAAGAATCAAAGCCGCCTTAGACCCGAACAATATCATGAATCCAGGAAAGCTCATTCCTCCGCATGTATGTTTTTAAATTTGTGAATAGCGATTGAAGAGAGAGAGAGAGTGTAGGGTTCCAATCCATGTACTACTCACATTGTTGTTCAAGTATGTCATAAAAACATTTGTAGTCCAAAGGTTAAGAAACGGTATAATTGCCAACAGGGGTCCCCTGTAGCTCAGCTGGTAGATGGACGAGCTTGGGGGTTGGGCAAATGACTCCCAGGTCAGCGGCTCGAATTCTACCAATGGCGAAAGCTTTAAGAAAAAATACTTGAATTAATAAATATATTGTCTAAAAAAAAATGGTATAATTATAAATGCAATAAAATAGCTGTAATGATTTGAATTAAAGTAGATAGTGCATATGCAACTCCACCCTAAGTAGCTACAATGGTGATAAAAGTGCCATTGCCAACCCAAGCTGAGGTCAATTTGTGTTGTTTTGGTTGTTCAGGTGGGGCTCAGGGTACCTCACTTGTTAGCTAAGCCAAAAAAAAAAAAAAAAAAAAAGGGTTTTGTTTTGGTTGTTCAGGTGGGGCTCTGGGTACCTCACTTAGCTAAGAAAAAAAAAAAAAAAAAAACTATTCTGCTTAGACTTTTTCAAATGAGTGAAAAGAAAGCCACCGTGCACTCTGGCATTCACATTAAAGGAAAAAAAAAAAGCTTGGCTGGGATCCTCCTCACAAATGAAGACATTCAACATGTGAAGATAGTTAGCAAAGGGAAAGACAAAAACAAGTGGGACAAACCACAGGTCAAATTCTAGACTTTTTTACAAAAAAAGAAGACAGATTCTGGATCTTTTTACAATATTAATAATAATAATAATAATTACTTGATTAGCTTAAGTAATGGGAAAACAATATTTTGACAGCCACTTGTGTTGAGTAACATGGGGTTGTTAACTTCCGAGGTTTGCGACCTAGCTGGTGCGAAAAGATTTGGTGCACCCAAATGCACTATCTTATTGAACTTATCATCTATAAAAAAATTCAGATTAAAATTCATGGAAATCGATATAATTTTATTAAGTTCTTAACTAAATTAAAATAAGGGATCCCTTATGGGAGAATCACTGTATATAAATATATATATATATTTATATATTGTATGTATTATGCGGTACAAAATTATCTATACAAGCTGATTGTTTTTTAATTGGAAAAACAAATGTCCATTGCAATATGCTTCTATCAAACTATTTTATCCTCCATGAAATCCTTACATTGTAGGTTAGAAACAATTAAATTAATTTAGCAAAAATGTTTACTTTTTTTTTCTTAATATGGATTTAATTATTGTCTTTCAAAAAAAAATATTGATTTAATTAAAAATGAAATACTAAGTTAAAAAAATGCAAATGACACCTTATTCATTTTCCTTAACAATGTTGTTTCTTTGTCCAAATTTGGTACCCTAATGGTGTGATATTACTGTAATCCATTCATTTAAATTATATTAGATTTGCATGATTTAAATAAATGGATTACAGTAATGTCACATTATTTGGGTACCAGATTTGTACACCAAATTTTGACAAAGTAACATTACTCTTTTCATAATAGCTTTGATTTAATTAGAAACAAAATAGTCATAAATATCATGTTAACTTTAAGTATTAACTACTGTGACATAAATTGCATGAACATATTTAATTACAAAATCACATGTATAAAAATATCAGTTTGATTTTAAAGTGTGTAAATAGTAAAAAAAAAAATAACCTTATAACTTTATATGTAAAAAGAAAAAAAAATGTTTTTAGCCACATAAAAACCAACTCACTAAAAAAATCACCCCATAGCAAAAGACCAATTTCAAAAATATTTATCTTCAAACAAATATTCGACCACATTTTGTAACTCAAAATTTCTCACTCATTCTCAACGGATTTGGCTCAAACACATACATGATAAAATTTAGGTACAAAAACTAAGTGAAAAATAGGTTCATAGTGTGTCATTGCTCTAAGTGGAAGATATTTTCAAAATTTGACAAAAAACATTCATTTGATTATTTGGTTGTATGTTGCAATAATTGAATATTTAGTTTAAAAATAAAATAAAATTTTGAAACGTACGAACGAAACGGTAAAATCATGGTACTTCAACATTGCATTGGTTTGACGTTGTTGATCTGGATTATTTTTCCATCTTCTAGGAAATTGTCAAATGATCCTATTCAATCATGTAATCTGCATCCCATTATATGCAATCAAATATTGTAGAAAATAGTTATCAAATGACCAAATGCAAAACCATAAAGTTCTACGTAACCAATGAACAACGCCCATCCAGCTTCTAGGTTACATTATGTATTATTTTCACTTATTGTCATCCCCTATAGAAAAAGGAAAGATAAAAAAAAATGTTAGTATGATTTCTATTAGGTACCAAATACACTTTTTACAAAAAAGTCATTGTAATACATATTGTTACTGATTTCACAAGACCGTATGTGGCTACATGAATGGGAACGTCGTCTGACACATTCAATAGTATCATCTTCTCCGCAAAGCCGTCGATCAGTCACTCGAGCCTCATCAACAATGCCTCTGCATCATATGGTGTCACCGTTTTCTTGCTGCATGTGATGCTGCCTCTGCCTCTTCTCAATGGAGGCCAAACTATTCATGCACTATCGCATGGAGTATAAATGGCACACTAGGGTTTCTCCGGTATGTCATAATCAATTTGGATCCAAAACATGCTCACATGCTGACTGTTCACAAGTATGTTTTTTCTTTATTTTACTTATTTTTACTCATTTTTAATTATTTTTTATGGTTTTAGTGAACCATTGAAGAAATAGAAGAAGGAGAAGAGAAGAAAAAGAAGGAAGAGCTAGTTGGTTTTTGTTGGTGGTTTTGTATGGTCACACTCAATTTTGTCCATTATGCCACAATGGTTTCTCTTCCAATACTCTTGGGTGCACACCTGTTGACGGTTCACAAGTAGGTTTTCTTACTTATTATATTTATTTTTACTGTTATTTTATGGTTTCAGTGAACCATTGAAGAAGGATTTCATGGAGGTCTTTTTTATGTTAAAATAAGAGGTCCCTTATTCTAAGTCACAAACTTAAGTTGTTTTAGCTTAAACTTATATATAAAGTGAAAAGTCTGGATCTTTTACTTTTTATTTTTAATTGTTTTTGGATAATTTTAAGTTGTTTGACCACTTAAAAAAACAAATAAAACAACTTAATAGATTTAGTTCAGACCTATTAAAGTTAAAAAAAACAAACAACCCCCCAAATACATATTCTGTATTCCCTCTATTAGTAACCAGTAACTAGTAAGAATAAAGATGTTGTTTTAATAGTTTATGAGTAGTATTACGTGCAATATACCCAAATGAGAGAGAGAGAGAATTCTAGAGAGAGAGAGAGAGCCTGACTCCCTTGGCCGTGAAGGGAGTCAGAGTGCAACCAACGGCAGGGGTGTCAGTAGAGATTTTCGGGATGGTTTGTTCTCAATATTCATCGATAATCTGAATCCTTGTGTGGATTTGAGGAGTTTGTAGGGGATTTTCAAGTCTTTTGGGAAGGTGAGAGATGTGTATTTATCTTCGAAATTGAGCTCTCGGAGGAGTTATTTTGGTTTTATACGATTTCAATCATTGAAAGAGGCAATTAAAGTGACAAAGATGGTGAATGGGATGCTTGTCAATGGCTGGCCTATTAGTGCCAAGGTAGCCTAGTATGGCTGGGAAATGAGAAGATTCCATGCGTATAAGTATCATGGTGAGTGTGGAACCAGTGGGTGGTCATTGCCGGGTGTTGAAGATGTTAGGGACAGTGTTCATAAGGCATGTAATGAAGGAACTCAGACCTTTGTTGAGGTGGTGAAAGGACACTAAAGAGGTTGCGTCAATGTAGATGTAGATGGGGATGAGAAGGTAGGAGAGATGTCTTGGAACATTCAAGACAATGAAGATGAGTGGTTGGATAGATGCGCTGCGGGGACTTTAAAAGTGTTCTCCAGTGTGTCCAATGTTAATTCTCAGCTGGTCTCAAGGGGTTTCTCTTTCACCTCTAAGTATTTGGGTGACAAATGCATTTTTTGGGTTTTTAATTCAGTTTCTGAAAGGGACAGATTTGTTATGGATAGTTCTCTTTGGAAGGATCGGTTTTCTTCAATGTTGAATGAGTCTGAATCTTTTAATCCTTATGCTCGTTTAGTATGGATCAATTGCTTTGGAGTTCCATTAAGGTTCTGGAAAGAAGAGTTTTTTTATTAAGATGGGCCTGTTAATTGGTGAAATTGTTTTGGTTGATGAAGATACTATACTCAAAAGGAGATTTGATAAAGGAAGAATGCTTGTTCTTATTCCTCACAGTAAGTTTTGTCCAAGCAAGATCAAGGTTTCTGCTGTCAACGAAATGAATAAGGTGTTGGTGGTGGAAGATGATTTTTTTCCAGTGAGATTGATTGAAGATCCAGTGCCGGTGGATGTTCAGTGGATGGTGAATGTTTTGGGGTTGAAGTCGAGTTGGGAGGAGGAAAATTTGAATTCTTTGATGCTTTTGGATGATGTTGACTTGCCTGAAAGGAAAGTGGCCTGCAAGCCTACATTTTTTGCTTCTGATCAAGAAATCATTTCATTGGAGAGAGGGAGGGACAGTTTGCAGGTCTATCTTAAAGACAAGGATATTAACAAAAAAGGAAGTGATGCTGAGGCTACAACAAGAAATGAGTCTTTTGAAGGCTACATCAATCAAGTCAGTGTGCTGTCCAAATCAGACACAGCTAGAGATAGTTGTCACCATTTTTTGAAAAAGAAGTCAATGGTGGATTCAAAGGATACTGCTAAGTTGTCTTGTGAGAATAGAGGAGTTTTGGCTAATGGTGATCTCGTTGATGTGAAGGGGCTTCTTTCGAATTCCATTTTTTTGAGAGGTGATAATGTGTTTTTGAGTAGTAAAAGCGGGCCAGAGCTTGGCAACGATTCTGTTGGGGCGGAAAGAAGCCCAGTTACTGCGATGGGTTTTGGGCTTAAAGGCCAATCTAATTGTGTAAAGGAGATAAGGTCGTTGGGCAATGATTCAGCTTCAGTTGAGGATGGGCGTAATAGTCCATCTAGAAATAATGGTTTGAAGAATGTTGGATCCAATGAATTTCAAACAGATGGAGGTGGTGTGGGCAGTGTTTTTGTCTTTGATATAGGGCAAACTAGATGCCCAATCAAATGAATCGGACGTGGGGAGATGATCACTTGCTCTGGTGACGTTTCGAATGAGGTTATGTCTATCAAGGATAATGAGAAGATGTTTCTAACATCAGGTCTAATCACAGTTTCGGTGAAGTGGGGAGACAATGTTGAAATTGTTAAAAGTTCGAAGAGGAGGAATGGTAGAGATTTTTGCCTTGCGGTAAAAGGTCATGACATGAAGTTAAGGAGCTCCAAGAATTGTTTTACTATGTCATGGAAGCTTGAGGATGAGATTTTTTAGGTTATAGACTATGGCATTGCTGTGGGATACGATTTCAAAGATAAAGAAGTGAAGATGACTGACATTGTTGCTAAGGCTATTACGAAGCTTATGGGAATCAAGTTGAAAATGGCGAAGGATCAATAATTTTTTGAGCTTGCAGTCGTGGTGTTTCCTGGAATGACGGTTCTTTGTTGTCTAGCTTTTGAGTAGTTTGGGTCAGTTGCTTTGTTTTGGGGTTTTTTCTGTTTTTGGTCTTCTTGCTTTGGGTACGTTGTGGCAATGCCTAGGTCTTTGGTTTGTGTTTTTTGTTGGGCTAGTTGTGAGTTTTGTTGGCTTTTGTTCTGTTTTTGGGAGCCATCGTTGTGTCCGGTCTTTTGGGTTTCTTGTTGCTTACTTGTTCTGGGCTTTGTGAGCCCATTGAATAAATTTGCCGTTAAAAAAAAAATTTTATGAGTAGTATTGTATTTTCGTCAAATTAAGTGGGTTGTACATTTTTTATTCACAAACATACTCTTAAAGTTTAGATTCAAAAACCAGCTCTAGGGGCATAGTTCAGCTAGTACATGGACGGGCTTGGGGTTTGGGCAAATGACTCTTAAGTCAACGGTTCGAATTCTACAAATGGTAAACGCTTCAAAAAAAAAATACCTGGTATAGATATGTGGATAGATAGATACTGTAAAAAAAAAAAAATTAAGATCCGAAAACCGATAAAAATTCTCACATTTGTTCTTTTAATATATCAATGTACACTTTATTGTATTGTTTTCTTCTTTTTTTGAAATATGGCATGGTGTAAGTGTGCATCCTAACCTAACGAGATAAATCACTAAATGTGCAACACAAAATTTACTCTCACGATTTAAGGGTGAGTTCTAATCACACTTAAGAGAGTTAGAGACAAACTTTCTCGTATATCAAAATAAAAGAGCTATTTATGTATGTATGTTCATGCATATATGATAATATTGATACCTTCGACCTTCCAAATAAACATAACTACCGCCACTACGCTTATCTGAATTTAAAACAATAAGATAAACAATAGTGAAAATTCATATTATAAATTTGGCTATCCCCAATGTATAAGTTCAATGTTTTTGTCAAAATTTACATTTTGTGAAAAAAAATGCCCTTAAATGAGTTATAGCATCAAATATTCAAAGTCGAGGTTTTTTTTACATGTAACTTACAAAGATAAAGGGAGAAAGTGACAAAAAGAAGAGAGAAGATAGATCTCAAGATATACAGAGAGAACGAGAGAGAAAGAGAGAAGTAAAAAAAGAAAATTAGACAAAGAATTGAAAGAAAGAAGAAGTTAAGACGGAGAAAGTTAAAAGTTAGAGAGCTAAAGTTATTGAGAAAATTGAAAGGTAGAGAGTCATTGGTGAAGAACAAAACTTGATTTTGATTTCTAGCGGTTTACATGCATGCTATAAATGAAATTTTACACATTAGTTATAAATAAAATTTTACAAAATAGTTATAAATTAGTAAAATGACCCGCACTTTGCTGCGGGATATTATTCAATTTTAATAAATTTTATTTATCTAAATTATGACACATAAAAAATTAAAATGATTGAATATTAATATGTGAAAATATGAATCTATTTAATTTTACTGTTCAATGACATTTTGATAGATAAATAGAAATCCATTTAATTTCACTGTTCATATGAACAGTTCAATAGCTAAACAGAAATCTATTCAATTTACTGTTTAATGACATTTTTGTAGATAAATAGAAATCTATTTAATTTTACTGTTCAATGACATTTTTGTAGATAAGTAGAAATCCATTCAATTTCACTATTCATGTGAACAGTTCAATTTATAATATTCAATGACAATTTTGTAAATAAACCGAAATCTATTCAATTTCACTGTTCATATGAACAGTAAAATTGAAAGTTGTGTTTTAGTTTAATGAACAGTTTAATAGCTAAACAAAAATCTATTCAATTTATTGTTTAATAGCATTTTTGTAGATAAATAGAAATATATTTAATTTTACTGTTCGATGACATCTTTGTAGAGAAGTAGAAATTCATTCAATTTCACTGTTCATGTAAACAATTCAATTTATAATAGACATGATGCTGATTCTGTTCGAACCGACGAACCGAACTGGAGCCGCCAGAGGAAAACAAGAACCAGAACCAGAACCGATTTTTCCTGTTCTGGTTTCGGAACAGGACCGGAACTGGTACCGAGGCCGTTCCGGTTCCAGTTCTCTTTTTAGAGGAACCACCGGTTCGAACTTTAATTTTTTTTTTTAAAAAATAAATTTGATTGAACCAATAAAATAATTTATTTACTTTATTCATGTGAACAGTTCAATTTATAATAGACATGACGTCGGTTCGGTTCGAACCAGAACCAGAATTGGAACCGATTTTTTCTGTTTCGGTTTCGAAACCGGTACCGGGACGGTTCTAGTTCCTGTTCTCTTTTTGGAGGAACCGCCTGGTTCGAACCGGACGGTTTCAACTTAAATTTTTTTTTTTTAAAAAAAAATTGATTGAACCAATAAAATACATTTATTTACTTTATTTTATATTGTGGGTGATCCAATAAGATACATTTATAAATTACAATTTTACATATCTAATTTTTTTATGAAATAAGATTAAATAAAAATTAAAAATTAAAAAAAAAGGAACATGAACCACCGAAACCGGAACCGGCGTCATGCCTAATTTATAATATTCAATCGTATTTTTGTAAATATTAATATTATTTATTTAGTATATATATTAATTAATAATAATATTAATATTAATATTATTATTATATATTCAATGACATTTTTGTAAATAAACAGTAATGACATTTTTATAAATAAATTAAAATTAGCTTCAATTTCAATGTTTGAAATTGAAGTTGGGTTTTAGTATATACTAGTAAAATGGCGGGCCCGCGCATTGCTGTTGGAGTATTATTCAATTTTAATAAATTTTATTTATCTAAATTATGACACCGAAAAAATTAAAATGATTGAATATTAATATGTGAAAAAAGGAATCTATTTAATTTTACTGTTCAATGACATTTTTGTGGATAAATAGAAATTCATTCAATTTCACTATTTATATGAACAGTTCAATAGCTAAACATAAATCCATTCAATTTACTGTTTAATGGTATTTTTGTAGATAAATAGAAATCTATTTAATTTTACTGGTCAATGACATTTTTATAGATAAGTTGAAATCCATTTAATTTCATTATTCATGTGAACATTTCAATTTTAAGAGCCGTTTTAGTATATATAATAATATACAATGTTCTAGTAAACGCTAGACGCTAATCGGGCGATAGACCAGTGCCTAGGCGGCTGATTTTTTTTTTCCTATCTATGTCTTGTACTTGTTTAATATAATTTTATTTATTGTTATATATTTTAGATGTTTTTATTGAGAGAGGGTGTGTTTCGTAATTTTACAAATGTGCTTTTTACAAGTCAAAAATCTTTTTTCTTTCTCTCTCTTTCACGCCTTCACTCTTTCTCTCCATCATTTTCTCTCACTTCAAGCTTTCTCACTCCTCCATTAAAGCTTGAGTTATTTTTCATTAAATCTTTGATGGATTTTGTTTGTCAACAGCACTCGAATCTAATTTGTGTGTTGATTTTGCTCATATTTTCTCCATTGATTCAATTTGTAAGAAAACACTATTTTGATTTTGGGTTTGATTTTGGGTTTTGGTTGATGCTTGTGATTTTCATGATCTGAAAAGTGGATTTTGGGTTTGATTTTCACCGTTTTGGTGGACCGTTTCTTAAAAACATGGCCGTTTTTCCGTTGATCGATTTTTATGGCCGAGTGGAACACCGCACAATTGGGGTGATAATATATAATAATAATCAATGGCATTTTTATAAATAAACTGAAATCTATTAAATGACATTTTTGTAAATAAATGGTGATAATATATAATAATATTCTATGGCTTTTTTATAAATAAACCGAATGACATTTTTATAAATAAACCAAAATAAAATGAATAATGAAATTGGAAAGATGTGTGGCATTTTTGTAAATAATATATAATAATATTCAATGGTATTTTTGTAAATAAACTGAATGGTATTTTTGTAAATAAATCAAAAACAAATGAATATTGAAATTGGAAAGATGTGTTTTAGTATATATACTAGTAAAATGGCCCGCGCTTTGCTACGGGAGTATTATTCAATTTTAATAAATTTTATTTATCTAAATTATGACACAAAAAATTAAAATGATTGGATATTAATATATAAAAATAGGAATCTATTTAATTTTACTATTCAATGGTATTTTTGTAAATAAATAAAAATCAATTCAAATTTGGGTAAAGATTTTGTATTTCCCTATAATCTCTTCCACAAGCAAAATTGGGTAGAGATTTTGTATTTCCCAATTTTGTTTGTGGAAGAAATTTTTTGAGTTTTGATGTTATAGGTTTCTATGGATTTTTGATGTTTTGAGTTGGAACTTGGAAGTTTTAAATTTTGATTTGAAATGAGTTTTGGTTTTGTGAATTTCAATTGAATTGGTTTTGGATCGTGAAAATAATTTAAGTTTTAGGGTTTGAATTTTTTTAACTTCAGGGGGTGTCTTTGTGTAATAAGCATCTTTGTCTATTTGAGTGCAATTAACCCAAACCTCAGGGGATATCAATGCAATTCGCCATTTAATTTATTATATTATATATTCAATGGAATTTTTGTAAATAAACTGAATGACATTTTTATAAATAAATCAAAATCAAAATCAAATGAATAGTGAAATTGAAAAGAGGAGTTTAGTATATACTAGTAAAATGACCCGTGCTTTGCTGCGGGAATATTATTCAATTTTAATAAATTTTATTTATCTAAATAATGACACATAAAAAATTAAAATGATTGAATATTAATATGTGAAAATATGAATCTATTTAATTTTACTGTTCAATGGCATTTTTGTAAATAAATAAAAGTCCATTCAATTTCACTGTTCATATAAACAGTTCCATAGCTAAACAGAGATCTATTCAATTTACTGTTTAATGGCATTTTTGTAGATAAATAGAAATCTATTTAATATACTGTTCAATGACATTTTTGTAGATAAGTAGAAATCCATTCAATTTCACTATTCATGTGAACAGTTTAATTTATAATATTCAATGACATTTTTGTAAATAAACCGAAATCTATTCAATTTCACTGTTCATATGAACAGTAAAATTGAAAGTTGTGTTTTAGTTTAATGAACAGTTTAATAGATAAACAGAAATCTATTCAATTTACTGTTTAATAGCATTTTTATAGATAAATAGAAATATATTTAATTTTACTGTTCGATGACATCTTTGTAGATAAGTAGAATTCCATTCAATTTCACTGTTATTGCGAACAGTTCAATTTATAATAGACATGATGCTGGTTCGGTTCGAACCGCCGGACCGAACCGAAGTCGCCGGAGGAAAACAAGAACCAGAACCGATTTTTCCTGTTCCGGTTTCGGAACCGGACCAAAATCAGTACCGAGGCCGTTCCGGTTCCGGTTCTCTTTTTAGAGGAACCGCCCGGTTCGAACTTTAATTTGTTTTTTTTTTTTAAATTTGATTGAACCAATAAAATAATTTATTTACTTTATTTTATTTTGTGGGTGACCCAATAAGTTGCATTTACAAATTACAATTTTGCATATCTAATTTTTTTATAAAATAAGATAAAATAAAAATTAAAAAATTAAAAAAAAAGAACTGGAACCGCCGGAACCGGACCAGAACCGGTGGAATCGGAATCGGAACCGGCATCTTGCCTAATTTATAATATTCATTGGTATTTTTGTTAATATTAATATTAATTATTTTCTTATTTATTTTATATATATTAATTAATAATAATAATAATATTAATATTAATATAATAATAATAATAATAATGATAATATATTCAATGACATTTTTATAAATAAACCGCAATGACATTTTTATAAATAAATTAAAATTCAATTCAGTCTTGTTTTAGATAAATAGAAATCTATTTAATTTTACTGTTTAATGGTATTTTTGTAGATAAATAGAAATCCATTCAATTTCAGTGTTCATGTGAATAGTTCAATTTATAATAGATATAACGCCGGTTCGGTTCGAACCGAAACGGAGCCACCGGAGAAAAATAGGAATCGGAATCGAAACCAATTTCTCTCGTTCAGGTTTCGGAACCGGTACAGTTCTGGTTCTCTTTTTGGAGGAATCGCCCGGGTCTAACCGGACTGGAACCGGCGGTTCGGTTCCGGTTCGAACAGGGCGGTTCCAACTTTAATTTTTTTTTTTTTTTTAAAATTTGATTGAACCAATAAAATAATTTATTTACTTTATTTTATTTTGTAGGTGATCCAATAAGATGCATTTATAAATTACAATTTTACATATCTAATTTTTTTATGAAATAATATTAAATAAAAAAAAAGAGGAACATGAACCGCAGAACCAGATTTGGCATCTTGCCTAATTTATAATATTCAATGGTATTTTTATAAATATTAATATTAATTATTTAATTATTTAATTATTTAGTAATATATTAATTAATAATAATATTAATATTAGTATAATAATAATAATATAATATATTCAATGATATGTTTGTAAATAAACCGCAATGTCATTTTTGTAAATAACTCAAAATTCAATTCAATTTCACTTTTTGGAATTGAAGGTCTTGTTTTAAATAAATAGAAATCTATTTAATTTTAATGTTCAATGATATTTTTATAGATAAGTAGAAATCCATTCAACTTCACTGTTTATGTGAACAGTTCAATTTATAATAGACATGATGCCGGTTCGGTTCGAACCGGCGAGCCGAATCGGAACCGTCGGAGGAAAACCGGAACCGATTTTTCCTGTTCCGGTTTTAGAACCGGACCAGAACAGATACCAGGGCGGTTCCTGTTCCGGTTCTCTTTTTGGAGGAACCGCCTGGTTCGAACCGGACCGGAACCTGCGGTTTGGTTCCGGTTCGCAGGTTCCGGTCCGGTTCGAACCGGACGGTTCCAACTTTAATTTTCTTAAAAAAAAAAATTGATTGAACCAGTAAAATACATTTATTTACTTTATTTTATTTTGTAGGTGACCCAATAAGATGCATTTACAAATTACAATTTTACATATCTAATTTGTTTTTATGAAATAAGATTAATATGAAATAAGATTAAATAAAAATAAAAAAATAAAAAAAAGAGGAACAGGAACTGTCGGAATCGGTGGAACCGGAACCGGAACCGGCGTCATGCCTAATTTATAATATTCAATTGTATTTTTGTAAATATTAATATTAATTATTTAGTAAATATATTAATTAATAATAATATTAATATTAATATAATAATAATATTATTATTATTATCTATTCAATAGCATTTTTATAAATAAACTGTAATGGTATTTTTGTAAATAAATCAATATTAATTTAATGGCATTTTAGTAAATAAACTGCAGTGGAATTTTTATAAATAAATCAAAATTAAAACCAATTTCACTCTGTAAAATCAAAAGTCCTGTTTTAATATATATATAATAATAATAATAATTGAAATTTCAAACGCCAATATTGTAAATTTTATGGGAATTTAGTTGCATGATTTCGCTAGTTTTTCTCTTTGGCATATAAATTTCTCTTTTCTGATCCTCTCCGTACCTTTCTTTCTCTAACTTTTTAAAATCTTCTTCACCAATACATCATTTTCTATTTCCACAAATACCAAGTAGTACGTTACATATCATAACATAACTATAAAATGCCCGGGTACATAATTAATATATGGAGAGAGAGAGAGAGTAAAACTTAAGAGGAGTATTGCATCACAATATCACACTATAACTAAAATTAACAAGAAAATAAAAGTGATTGAAGGTTGTCATAATTTAATGGCCAAAACGAATGAACATCAATACTGCCAATACATATGCCACTATCTTCAACCGATGAACCCTACAAATAAACATATACTGCTTGACCACTAATAAACTAATTAAGCTTATCCATATTTTCAAAGTTAAAACAAAGAATGAATAATAAACCAATGAGATAACCATCAATACACATGCCATGCCACCACATTGGATAAGCTTACAACATAACCTAATCAATTTCATCTCTATTAATTTCCATTTTTACCCCTCCCCTCCGATCCTCTATATATTACACATACCCACCTCACCACCTCCTCCATCACCACACCATATCTCTCTCTCTCTCTCTCTCAAATCACAAAAACAAATCATGGGTTCTCTTGCTCACATGGTAGAAGATTGCAATGGAGTCGTCCAACTCTACAGCGACGGCTCCGTTTACCGCTCCGACGAAAACATACACTTTCCGATGCCTTTGATCAACAATGGTGTCCTCTTCAAAGATTTTCTCTACGACAAAACACACAACCTCCATCTCCGCCTCTACAAAGCCGCCGTTTCACAAACTCTTCCGCCTCGTAAACTTCCCATAATCGTATTCATTCACGGTGGCGGTTTCTGCGTAGGCTCACGTATCTGGCCAAACTTTCAAAACTGTTGCGTGCGCTTAGCTTCCGGGCTTGACGTTCTCGTTGTCTCTATAGACTACAGATTGGCCCCAGAACACCGGCTACCGGCGGCCATGGAGGATGCATACAGTGTCATGAAATGGCTTCAAGCTCAAGCTTTGACGATGAGCAGTGAAAATGGTGACGATGCATGGTTCAACAATAGTGAGGTTGACTTTGACCGAGTGTTTGTCCTTGGTGACTCGTCCGGTGGAAATATAGCTCACCATTTGGCGGTTCGAATTGGGAATGGATCGGGTGGGTTGAGTCCGGTTCGGGTTCGTGGGTATATTTTGTTGGTGCCGTTTTTTGGTGGGGTGGATAGGACCAAGTCAGAGGAAACAGCAAGTGAAGCCATGTTGAATTTGGACTTACTTGACAAGTAAGTTGTTTTTCCTAAATCTTAATTATCAAGTTGATTCATGCTTTGTCGTCCTTCACTTTTTTCTCTCTCTCTCTCTCTCTCTCTCTCTCTCTCTCTCTTTTCTTTTTTACTCTGTTTTTTCTAAATATAACACACCCCCCTAAATATGAGAAAATCTTTAATACATGCATACACCCGATTACTGAAATGATTTTCCATAACATGAAAAATATATTTGATTGATTATTCGTGCCATATAGTATGATATTATTGGATAGATTGCATTGAAAATTCTCTCTCCAAATATACTAAAATTTATAGAAATACATTTTGATTAAGGCACAACATTGAAATACATTTTTTTAAACATATCTTGTTATAAATGTAATTTTTTAGAAAAATTGGCTAATTGCATGTGGCTATAAAATATTTTAGAAGATTAATTTTAAATTTTTTTTTGAAAAGATATGAGTATCAACAATAATAAATTAAATAAAGCCACAAGCAATAGTTTTTATGTAGGGGTTGTTATCAATCAAAAGTTGGATAGCATCCACATTGAAAATCCTGTATTGCTGACTGCTTGATGGCTTGCTCACAAACAAACAAACAAGATAGTTAGGTATAGCTTTCACCTTTTGTGAATTGTGATGTCCTAATCACTAAATTAATTAATGTAGTAGAATAATGTTGAAGGATCTACTGACATATTACATACCTATGAGATTGAGATGGAACAAATGTATTCAACGTTGCGTACTTACATGCTGTGTATCTATGTGTGTCTATCCAATAAAAATACCATTACATGACATATATTTTTATTTTAACCTAATATTATAAAGATGGTTGAAAAAAAAATCAAGGAAACAAATTTACAATATAAACTTATTCTATAATGAGTGTACCAATCAATTGCTGCTTGTTAGTGGAAGCTACAAGACACACTAAGTGAAAAAAGCAGCCTGTGCTGTCATATTTTCATGGAAAAAGGTTATGAAAGAGACAGCCATATCTCCTCTTTTGCGTCTAGCAGTTTGACCTTTAAGTCCTATTTTAACCCTATTATCACCAAAATTAGGGCAAGAAAGGCCAAACAAATCAAATGATAGGTCATAGGTAGGTCAAAAATATTATATTCTAGTGAACACGCGGTTATGTTGATTGGAACCTTATTATAAATATAAATGAGTCTAATAATAAAAAATATTTCAAATATGATATAAGTGAAACACATATAATATCTTAGCTACATAATTGTGTGTATATATAAAGAAAATTATTATTTACTTTTTACTAACCTTAAACCCTAAACCCTAAGTTTGATACTTTGATGAATATATAGATCATGGTGTCTTATCAAAGATCAAGTGAAGCACTTGAGTGGTTGACAGTGACTGAATTGCTTGGTCAAGTGAGTTAGCCTTAGGTCAAAAATATTATAGTCTAGTGAACATGCGGTGATGTTGATTGGAACCGTATGATAACTATAAACGAGTCTAATAATAAAAAAGATTTCAAATATGATATAAGTGAAACACATAGAGTATCTCAGCTACATAATTGTGTATATAAATAAAAGAAAAATATTATCTAATTTTTACTAAACCTCTAATTCAATACATTAATGGTGGACAGATGTGGTTACAATTGAGCTATATCCTTGATTACCAATATATTTTTTATTTTAATAATAGTAATAATATTCTCCAAAATCTATCTTCTGATAAAATTTAACAAACCTAGTTGAATGAGATTTCTAACTCAAATATAATTTAAGAAATCTACATGAAACAATCGGGATGCATAAGAATTTTTTTGGACCAACGATATATAGAAATATAGAATACAATAAATATATCCAAGTCAAAAAGGCAGAAATAAATTAAATATATATAAAATTGTCAAAACAAAATATACTAATATAGTGAAACAAGTATAGCCACGTTTAGTGGACCATCAAGACGTTTGTAGATGTATTCCTTTACGTGTACCATGATATAAATGACATGATTACTTATAAAGTTTGTTCAATTCTAATCATTTTAATATTCATGATAGTGCCTAATCTATGATATATTCAGATAGTGCCTTATCCAATATAAAAGAATATCTTCCTTTTTCTCTTATATCTTGTAAAAAAATATAGTAAAAGAAGAAAAATGTCCAAGCTTAATTATTTGTAATTAAGTTATTATGGTTGTCTAATTTTAGGGTTTTAATTGGTTTAATACATGATATAGATTTTGGAGGCTTTCACTGCCGATTGGAGAAACAAGAGACCACTCATTTGCCAATCCATTTGGACCGACGAGTGTGAGGCTGGAAGAGGTCAGGCTTGAGCCAATGCTGGTGGTTGCAGGTGAATGTGAATTGTTAAAAGATAGGGTTCATGATTATGCCAACAAGTTAAAAGAAATGGGAAAGAAAATAGATTATGTGGAGTTTGAGAGACAAGAACATGGCTTTTTCACCAATGATCCTTATTCCAAAACTTCCAATGAGTTTCTGCAACTACTCAACAAGTTCATATTTGACAGCTACTCTATTTGACAACTTGGTTATAATTAGTAGAGAATATTTTTTGGAACTTGTTATGGGTTTTAATTAGTTATTTGTACAACGTTTGTTTGTTTGTTTTTTTTTAAGTTGTATCATGTATCATGTATGTATCAAGATGGTAGATTTGAAACAGAAATTAAATTAGTTGTATGATGTATCAAAGGTTGTTGATGATTGTAGATAATCTAATTTTGTTGTAAAGTAACAATTATAGCAAATTAAATAAACCCGTGTAACTCCAATTAAGTATGAGATATTTATAAAAGAGTTTTAACAACTGTATACATACCAAATCAAAATATATAAAATGAGTAGTTCATATTCAATATCCTTATATAATTCTATCGGTGCACCCTTATTCGACAATTATTATATATATATATATATATATGAAGCAACCAACATCAAAACCCAAGAAACCAATCTGGATAGAAAGATAAAAGATAATAATCATAATCATAATCATAATAAAATAGACACGCAAGAAACAAAGGATATATATATAAGTGGCTCAATCAATATGTTATCTTCAGGGAACGAGAAAATCTTATATAGGTCCGTCTCCTATCATCAGCTCTAGGACGAACCAATTAAAAAGTGTATCAAGCCCATAAATTCAAACAAAAGTATTCTCAACTTGTAATCCAATTATATTCTGCCACATGACCATTTAAAAAAGAATATAAAACATAAGAAGTAAAAAAAAGAACGAAAATCAAATCGGTGGCCAACATGGCCACCTGAAAAAGCATTGCCACGGACTTCGTCGATGAAGAAGAACCGATCCTCCATCACGATTTAACTAGATGTGTTAAAAGAGTATCAATCTAAGGGTGTAAATTAATAATCTATCAACTAGTGGATTTTGCGACTTGAATAACCAAATGAATTGATTCGTAGATTTTACCAGTCTGGGTTTCCATGCAAAAATTGGGCGGTGATTTTCTCTCCCTATTTGTTAGAGTTATTGCGATTGTTATTGTACTTGCGAATAGTGTTAAAACTTATTCATCCCTCAAGATTTTTCATGGTATATATATATATATATATATATATAACTTTTCATCTTAGTATGCACCGATAAATATTTATCGATGCGTTGCATATGGACCATTAGATTCAATTGTTTTGACCCAATCTGTATACATTTGTCAATATTTATCCATAATCTATAGCCCACATACAATGCACTGATGTATTTTATATCAATGCGCACTGAGAAGAAAATGACAGTATATATATATATATATATATATATATTATTGATATATAACTTTCACCGTACTTTGTTAAGTCACCAAAAAAAGAAAAAAAAGAAAAAAGAAAGAGATAGAAAGGGAGACAGAGTTTAAACAAACCAGATGTACTCCTAAGTAAGGAGACATTAGCTCGAAGGGAATCGAGATTTTCTATCTCCACTTCTGTTTCTCATCGAGAAAAGAGGGAGAGGATATGACATAATTCCAATCAAAAGTAGTGAAACAAATATAACCACATTTCGTAGAGTAACAAGTAACATCACATTTCTTCTATTATATTTTATTTTCTCTAAAATTGGACTGATCCAAGGAGAAAAATTATCACAAAAGATCATATGCTGAAAAACCATATATATATATATATATATATATATATATATATATAAGCAAAGAAAATAAAAACAAAGAAAAACAAAGAAAAACAAAAAGTCGAGCCAAAAACGCCAAATGTACGTAGACCCAACAACAAAAAGAGAAAGGCACACATGCCACAACAAAAAGCAAAAAAGAAATGTTTAACGAAAATGAAAAGACTCTCTGTTCATGTAATCATTGCCAACCGAAGAAGAGCAAAAAGCCGGAGTAGAAGACCACCACAAAGAGACTTTCAAACCCAAAGCATGCTTAGAGAGAGCATCCGCCACCTGATTACCTTCCTTGAAAATATGAGAAACTTGGAAATCCATATGAGTAATTTGAGAAAGACACCTCTGCCAAGCCTGCTGAACACAATAAGGACCTGATCAGAGCAAGTAGAAAGTAGCTGAACCACATATGAAGAATCATTCTCAAGCCAAATGTGACGCCAATCATTAATCCAAGCATAGTTGATAACCATCGACACTGCCAACAATTCAGCCTCAAAAGCAAACACCGAACCAAGCAAAGCGGCAAAACAACCTTTTACGAACGAGCGACAATTGCGAAACACACCTCCGTAAACCTAACACCAAGGAGAACCTAAAGCATCCCCATCCGTATTAACCTTGGCCCAACCAGAAGAAAAAGGCGACGAAACAACACTTTTGATGACAGGCTCACGAGGAGGGCGACCCCTAGAGACCAAAATGCCTCAGGATTAAAAGATCATCTACATTATTACGTATACACCCAAGGCTTAAACGATCTATACCCTTAACTACACGCCAGACAAGAGACAAAGCAAACCGGAAATCAACATGCTTATTATCAAAAATCTTCCAGTTGCAAGTAAACCACACACTTCATACCACAGCATGAATATAGGCTTTCCATAAGATCAAAATCTGGTCACTAAAAGAAACTATCATTGCTTTCAAAAAGAACTCTTTCCATGAGTCAGTAGAAACCCGACGCTGGAAAACAGAAAAAATTATCTCCCAAAGAGAACCAGCTAAGGGGAAACAGAGAAAAAGACGATCAGACGTCTCACTACTGCTACCACAAATGCTACAATGGGAAGCAAGGTGAAAACCTGCCTTACATAAACGATCCTCCATGGGAAGTCTATTAAGCAACATATGCTAAGACAAAGCAGACCGAGAAGGAGAAATATAACTCGACCAAATGTCCCTTCACCATGAGACCCGAGGAGTCTTCTGGATCATCTCCAGTAAGTAGCCTTACTAGAAACCAAGCCATCTCTAGAAAGAGACCAAACAAGTGAGTCGTCGATTGGAGAATTAGCAATCTGTTCAATCCGAAGACAAATATCCGAAAAACGAACCTTAAAGTCCTCATGAAGAACCCAACTATCATCCATAATAAAATCAGAAACTTTAGCTCGATGGGAAGCAGCCAAATATTCTGAAATACCATAGGTCTCTAAAATCGACACCCCAAATCAATTTTTACAAGTGATATGATTACTTGTAAAGTTACAGTACTGCAATCATTATTCTTTTTAAGATAATGCCTAATAATCCATTATACACATGAGATACACCTTTTCCAATATTATCTTTCTCCATTTCTTACTTGGATAAAATTAATACAAATTGTTCAAGACTCTTACATTACATTAAAATTTAGAAATTTTGCAGCAAACTAATTAATATATAATTTGATATTGTTAAGTATTGATTTAAAAAAATCTCATAAAAAATATAGGACCACGAGTACTACAAATGAAAAGATGATTAAAAAAAACACATAATGTGTGAAAATATAAGGATCAAAATGATAATTCTCCAAGTACTTGTATTTATTTTAAATTTGAAGCAGTTTCTATTATTATCTACCTTTTTTTTTTGGTTTACACCATCCGGTTTCCGGATGGGACGGATCCACCATACGATGCAATCGGCTCTGTTCACACCCTGACTAATCCGGACTCGCACCGGGTCGGCCTACCTATTTCATTACTGCCAATCATGATATTTTCTGAAAGGATTTGTTTTATTGCCAAATTCGGTGTCGAAGTCGTCACTGAATTCATCGAGACAACTTTTCATCATTGAATTACCACAAATAAAAATAAATGTTTACATATGGAGGAGAATGTTCAAGAGATAACTTTAAGAGGAATGCCATGTATTAAGACATCAAATCAACCCAAAAATGGAAGATTAGACACCATAATCTACATAATTAACTTACAATTTCTTACATCAATCATAGCCTAAAACACAACCAAATTCCCTCATTATTAAACAATAATCAATATTTCAACTTTGCATGAAAAATAAATGTTTACATATGGAGGAGAATGTTCAAGAGATAACTTAAGAGGAATGCAATGTATTAAGACATCAAATCAACCCAAAAATGGAAGATTAGACACCATAATCTATATAATTAACTTACAATTTCTTACATCAATCATAGCCTAAAACACAACCAAATTCCCTCATTATTAAACAATAATCAATATTTCAACTTTGCATGAAAAATAAATGTTTACATATGGAGGAGAATGCTCAAGAGATAACTTTATAAGGAATGCAATGTATTAAGAAATCAAATCAACCAAAAAATGGAAGATTAGACACCATAATCTATATAACTAACTTACAATTTCTTACATCAATCATGGCCTAAATTCCCTCATTATTAAACAATAATCAATATTTCAACTTTGCATGTTTAAATCATAACTTTAATCCCATCACAGCAAAACAATAGTCAACCATTTTTTTCGGAACATATGATAAATTATTATTTTCTCATAATTTATAAGATTTTATTTTTTCTTATTTCTCTATGCAAAACACAAAAAAATAAATTAATTTAATATAAAAAATCAATTATTTATGTAAAAACTTACTAGGAAACAAAATTTTGAAAATTTGAGAATAATTATAAGAAAAGATTTGATGGCTTTTTTTTGAAAGGGTTTTGATGGCTTCTTATGTCATAGCTTTTGAAATGATTTAGTGGGTCCACAATCGGATGATTTTTTAATTTTTTTTTAGAAGCAAACATCGTGAATTGAAGTTAGCAAGATTTTTGGGGTGCATATTAGGAGTTGCCCTAACACTATGGTCTATCGTGGATTGTACTATCTCAATAATTAAATATCTTATATGATAATGATCATACATTATCCACGATTTAATTAAATTAAATTTAATGGTGCACCCAACAAAATCTGGAAGGTCAAGGAAAATTATTATATTATGATAACTTCCCTTTCTTGGAGTGTATTTGGTGATTCCCTTCCACTTCCACCATTATTATTATTCCTTATATATATATATATATATATATATATATATAATTCTTTCCTATCGGTGCGCACCGATAGAATTATATAAATACATTGAATATGAGCCACTCATTTACAAAAGAGTTCTGACAAGTGCATACATACCAAGTCAAAGTATGTAAAACGAGTGACTCATTCAATGTCCTTATATAATTCCATCAGTGCGCACTTATATAAAAATTTTCGTATATATATATATATATTTCTTTTCTTTCGGCAAGAAGTTCACTTCAACATAACACTTGATTGGCACATTCCCTTTTTGCAAGGGATTGTTTACTTCCCGTCAATTATACGATAAGTGTTCGAGTCTCATATTTATCTATAAAATCATAAAGTATAGCAAAATATTTATTTTATATTTGAAGTTATATTTCAGATCATAATTGTAGTAGTTGGTCTCAACAGATTCCTATCTAATTGGTATCATGTATATATATATATATATATATATATATATATATATATATTTCTTTTTATGGACATATTTTTATTTTTTTATTTAAAAAAATTGATAGAGGTGGAATTTTAGAAGAAAGTGATAAAGCCAGCCAAATCTAAGCTGGGTTTTACCATTTTAGGTCTAATGAGCTGGGTTTACATGTAAAGGCTTTTTTTGTACAGTCATCTTTTCTGTTCTTTGGAGCTGTTCCTGGTTTACATCTTTTTGTGAATATGTACATGTTTATATATTATACTTGTTTACATACGAGTTTTAGTTAACAACGCTAGAAGAAACATAATAAAGCTAGTTGAGGTTGCTTCACTGGTAAACCCCTCATACATGTATAATGAGGTTGTGGGTTCGAATCCTCCCATATTCCAAAAAAACCCTAAATTTATGTAACACTTCAAAAAAAAAACAATAAAGATTAAAAAAAACAAACTAGGGTCTCAGTACAATTTTTTTTAGAGTGGTGCTATTGGCAACCCACTAATGATCTAATAATGCCCTCGTTTTTAAAATTCAAAAATTTATTTGATATATTTTCAAAACTATCATTTTTATTTATTTTTCAAATTTAACTCACCCCATAAATGCTCTCTATATATTTTCAAAAAAAATAAACTCCTATATATATATATTAAATTATGTACTTTTTTTCCTTCATTTCTTTTACTCTCATCCAGCATCCATTTATTGTATTTTTTTTTCATTCATGTTTATCATATAGGGAAGATAAAAACTAAAAAAATTAAAATTTAGTTGATCATATTTTGTTCATTAGAGAGCAAAAAAGAAAAAAAACCTAGTGACAATGAAAAGGAAAAAAAAATAATACAAGTAACTTCAAACTTACTTTTAAATAATGATTGCTTTGAAATGCATGATATTATCAATTTCTTCAATAATATAAGTTGTATGCAATAAAATAAGCAAATAAAATTAGGGTTTAAAGTATTAAAAAAAACTTTTTCAAATAAACACGTTATTCATGGATGTGGGGTTTTATTAGAATTTAATTTGATCATATTGTAATAAACGAAATGAAGGGAAAAAAAATTGCAATGGAAGGGTGCTGGGTGTGTGTGAGAGAGAGAGTGATCAATTTTTTTTTGAAAAAATATATATATATATATATATATCAGTCCTTTTCCTGTCAGTGAGCACTGATAGAATTATATAAGGATATTGAATGTGAGCCACTCATTTATAAAAGAGTTTTGACAAGTGCATATATGTCAAGTCAAAATATGTAAAATGAGTGGCTCACATTCAATGTCCTTATATAATTCTATCAGTGCGCACTTATTTGAAAATTATTGTATATATATATATAGAGTATTTATGAAGTGAGTTAAGTTTGGAAGATAATTAAAAAATGCAGTTTAGGAAATAAATCAAGTAAATATTTGAATTTTAAAAACTAGAGCATTATTAGATCAATATTAGTGGGTTGCCAATAACACCACTTTGTTTTTTTTTTTTTTAAGAGAACAACTTCATTAACTACCAATATAATTACAAGAAAATATCTTTATTTTATTTTTTTGAAAATCAACGAACTCTTATTAAGAGAGGCACCAAGCCAGGAAACACAAAACAGAAGACAGCCTAGGGAAGGGAAACACAGCAGACGCCACAACACACCAAAAAGAAAACCTCTCAAGCAGCACAAGGAAAAAACCCATAAGACACAGACAAGAACCACACCCAAACTTTCCCAGACCAAAAGCTTCAGACTGCCTGAAAGACAAGGAAAATGGAGAGGAAACAAAGCAACACAGGCCACACATGAAAATATATTTATTATTGGCCAACAACACCTGTCAATCTAGAAACGAAACGCTACAAACACAAAAACAAGCTATCAAGACCGATAGCAAACCTACACTATTACACATTATTGAAATATGAACAACTTACATAAAGTATATATTTGTATAGCTATACAACACAGACACAATGTTTTTGGAACCAACCCTTTAAATTAATATTTTTGGAACCAACCCTTGAGTATTAGTTTTGAGCGGTTATTAATCTGAAGGGTTTTACCTTGTAAAGTGTTATTTTAGTTTAGAATACGTGTGAAAGTTGGTTTTCTTGTTAGGGAAGGTTTCTTTTCGAGATTCCTTATTTAGTTGGTTTTCTTCTTTAGGGAAAGTTTTTTTTTTTTTCTTCAGGATTCCTAATCACAATTGCATTGCCCATGGCAAATCGAAAGGCCTTGCTTCTCCTTGGCAATTGCACTACCCATGTACCACTTACAAAGCTAGCTAATCTCATCCGGCCAACTCAGAAACACCACAGTACACTATCTACCACCAATTGTTTTTTTAAAAAAAACTTGTTACACTCAAACTGAGAGGATATCATCAATGATATCACAAGACAGAATAATGAAAGTGTGGTTGAGATAGATGATAACGACGACGATAGTCATGAAGTACCTAAAATATTTACAAGTAAGGTTGTTGAAATGCTAAATCTAATTTAAACCTTTTGACTACAAGAAGAAGGTGATCACAAAATCTTATTGAGGACAATTCAAAAGATGAAGGATGAAGTCAAAAATATCAAACATAGTGGCCTAATGCAAATTAGCTTCTTGAAGTACTTTTCTAGTTCTCGAATAATAAATAAAATATTATATACTTTTATGAAATTATTAATTTATGTAACAGTCGGGAAATTTTACATTAAGTTTTAAAAAGAAATTATTAATTATTACGATAGAGGAGTTTATTAATTTTTTACACTGCCCGAGTCGGGATCATGATTTTTTTTATTAATTTAGAAATGATATTAATTTACAGGAGATTAATTTACATGGGTTGGTTCTACTGTATTATCAACATCTCCATTAGAGAAACAAATATCATTACATAGATTAACCACCCCCAAAGCATCGCGCAATATACACAACGAAACCATACCAGATCAACTGCCATAGCTAGAGAGCCCTTTGAACATGGCTCCAGCCTCTGCAACCTCCACTGAAACAGGCCCTTGAAAAACTAACATAACCTTCATCATCTCTAAAAACCAACCCAGCCCCATATTTACTTACCTTTGCTGGAATCAAAAGCTGTATCTACATTTAGTTTAAAACAACCAGAACTAGAATTAGAAACATCCTTTGCCAACACAGTCCACCTCCATAGAAACTCTAACCATAGAAATGAGCTCATCAGCCCTATCTCAACTCTCGAAAGATGCTAACCATACAACCTTTGATTCCTACTAAACCACAACAACCATGCTGTCATGATAAACCTGATTACCATATTCTCATTTTCCACAGAGTCCATCCACAAAATCCTGTCAAAAAAATTAAGATTCTTCAGGTTATGAAGTGTATGAAAAAACTGACCCTACCTTCAATGAGGTTCCACCCTATCACAACCCAAAGAGATCTCCACTATCTTAGGCCCTTTCCCACAAAAAAGAAAAACATCTGACTCTACAATTGCCCTTTTAAACAACACTTGCTTTGTTGGAAGAATCTCACGACAAGCTTTCCAACAAAAAAAATGTAATTTTACTACAAAGCTCAAACAATGAGTTAACAACATTAATCATTTTAAATAAGTTTAATTGTCCTAACTCAGAATTTCAAACAAACTGTTGAAATGAATCACTGCAACAGAAAGGCATGAATGACAAGATCCATGAAATTACACGTTATATATGTTATCATAATCAATTAAGAAACAATGCCTCCTAGAATTCCTATCCATGCAAAAATTCTCAAAGGAAAGACACACGTAGAGAAACAGTAAAGAATCACAGAAGACTCTAGGAACTGCACTAGATTATTGTAAATGTACATCTAAGTACAAATTATATATATATAGCTAAAATCCATCATTATATTAACATAACATCCGTAGCCAAATGTACTTGCATCTTCAAAAATTTACATGAAAATATATATCAAATTTACATTTTTTGTTTAGAAAAAAGAAAAAGAAAAAGAAAACAGGAAAATGAACAAGGAGCAACATGATTTAAAATAGAATAAAGATTATATGCATGTTCCCGTCTTGAACCTACCGAATGCGACTTAGATGAGCAAATGGCTCAGATATGGAGAAAGATTTTTTTGCCACTTCAGGGGTCCCAAACACATTCCAGAATTGCATAGTCTCATCTCCGGCTGCACTTGCTACTTTGTATCCATATCTAGGCTTTGACGAAAAGATAATAACAAATTATCCAAAGTAAGAATTTATGAAAACAAAGAACAAACAAAGACACGAAAATGAAAAATAAAAAATTACGAATAATAAGTTGATAACATTAATCATTTTAAACAAGTTTAATTGTCCCAACTTAGAATTTCAAACAAACTGCTGAAATGAACCATTGCAACAGAAAGACATGAATAAAACGCTCCACAAAATTACACTTTATATATGTTATCAGAATCAAACTCCTATCCATGGGAAAATTCTGAAAGGAAAGACGAGAGAGAAACAGTAAGGAATCATAGAAGACTCTATTGTAAATATACATCTAATAAGTACAAATTAATGTTATATATATATTGCTATAATCCCTCATTGTATTAACATCAAATCCGCAACCAAATGTATTTGATAATTTACAACATGAAAAATTATATCAACTTTACATTAAAAAAAATGAGGAAGGAGCAACATGAATTGAAATAGAATTCTATGTCTGCTCTTGTCTTGAACCTAACGAATGTGGCTTAGATGAGCAAATGGCTCATATTTGGCTTTTGAGACAGGTTTTTTGCCACTTTAGGGGTCCCAAACACATTCCAGAACCATAAAGTCTCATCTCCGGCAGCACTTGCTACCGTGTATCCATATGGGATGTGATAAAAAGAAGATAACATGTATCCAATGTGAGAATTTATGAAAACAATAAAAAAAAAACAAATACACCAAAATGAAAAAAGATCTACAATCTCAAAGATAGATTTCATACCTGAGCCATGAAAAGAACTCTAGAGGTATGACCAGTGAGCTCTGCCATCTTCACCATCGATAGGTACTTCTAAAGAGTGAGCTGGTTTCCGGTAAACCCATGAGAGCTGAGCAATTCACGCTCGTGTATGCTCCATAAAAGTGCACAAACCTGAGAGCCAGTATCCACCAAATTCAAGCAAGCACCCATGTGTGTGTTCCAGAACTTAATGTACTTGTCACCCCCACCTCCACCAGAAGCTAGCAAGTTGCCCTGGAATGGACCCTAGTCTGTGAAGTCACTGTGTTGTTGTATTTGAAAGGATCATGGATCTATCTCATATGAAAATGAGATTGTCATTTCCTCTGCTTGCCAACTGCTGGCCTGAAGCAGACCATTTCAGCCCACAAACATCTTGTTGATGTCCCATGTGGGCCTGTACGTTTGAACTACGTGTTCTCTAACTCTTAAATCATTATTGATGATTTTACCATCCATGCCTCCAGTGGTAAGTACGTTTTCGTACTAAGCCAATGAATCAAATCGTGATCGGTGACCGCATATCAATGTTCTTTGCTAACAACAAAGATAACAAACACACACAAAAGAAAATAATAATAAATCAATAAATTAACAGATTTAGAAAACTATCGACGATAATTAATTCAAACCTGAAAAGGTAGAAAACAATGAAAAACCAATCAAAATTTATCACTAACCTTTTGAATGGCAGTCAAATCCCATATTTGGACATGGAAAATTTTCAAGCCAACAACTTTGTGCTGTCTATCAAGAGCCTAACTAACACCGGCAGCAGGGCCATCTTCATCATCAATAATGACGAGTTTCTTTACAGCCATTTCAGGGTCTACAGACCCATTAAAACCATCCCAGAGATACACTTTGTTATCAAGAGCGATTGCAAGCACATTTAAGCAGCCCCAATCTAGCAAATTCAGGTAAAAGTTATCCTGAATGTCAGGGGCATCCAATGTCTTCTCAGAAGACTGTAAAAAGTAACAGCAAAATGTTAGAACATAACATAAGATCCAAAAACATAGAAACAATTATCAACCAAAAGGTCCAAAAGTTATTGTTTTAACTTGAAAGTTACTCAATGAGTCCAATTAGTTTCAATGAGCCAACTGTGGTCACCGTGATTTATGGATGAAAAACTAGATTAAACACAATACCTGAGGAATGTATCTCCGAGACTTGGCAGGTTTAGACTGATGAACAGAAAATGTTAGGTCTGTTGATGGAATACCAATCATCGAGGGCTTATGAGACTCATGACCAAACAGGCTTCATAACATTTTGGACTGTTATGAGACTCATGACAAACAGGCATTTTGGACTCATGAGTCTCATAACAGTCCAAAATGTTATGAAGCCTGTTTGTCATGGACTCAATCATCAGGGAGTCTTAGATGTCCTTTATTAGTAATCGGCAAATCTCGGACAGCTTTGTGATAGCAAAGGCGATTATCCGCAAATGGAGAAGTGACAAGGAAGGTGGATTGCTAGTGAAGTTAGATTTTGAGAAGGCTTATGATAGTGTTGATCATGACTTTCTTGATTCCATGATGGACGGTATGAGCTTTGGAGTGAAATGGAGAGGTTGGATTAAGGAATGTGTCTCAACCCCCTTGTTATCAGTATTGGCTAATGATAAGCCAACACCGCAATTTGGGGTTGAAAGAGGACTGAGACAAGGAGATCCTCTATCCCCTTTCCTTTTCAACATTGTGGTGGAAGGCCAGAATTGTCTCCTCTTAAAAGCAACCGAATTGAACTTGATTCAAGGCGAAAATTTTGAGGACAACAAAGTGCACATATCCCACGTTCAGTTTGCGGACGACACCATATTATTCATCAAACCAAGATTAGAGTTCCTAATCAATGCTAAGAGAGTGCTCTGTTGTTTCGAGATGGCTTCGGGCCTTAGAATAAACTTTCACAAGTCTTGTGTAGTAAGAGTTGGAAAAGACTGTGGGGGGATACCTGATTCTAAGGAATTTTAGCTACCTATAATAACCAAAATTGAGAAGAGATTGGCTCATTGGAAGAGGAAGTTCCTTTATAAAGGGAGGCGGATGGTTTTGATCAAGGCAGTGATTTCAAGCATCCCCACTTACTTCCTATCAGTATTAAAATGCCGGTAGGGGTGGCTTAAAAAATTGAGAAGCTTCAAAGATGTTTCTTATGGGGAGATGGAGTCCATAAAAAGAAAATTCATGCAGTGAATTAGGGGGAGGTTTGCAAAGACAAGAAGAAAGGTGGCATGGGCATTGCGAGAATCCTAGACAAGAATAAAGCAATGCTAGCCAAGTGGATGTTAAGGTTTGGTAGAGAGGAAGCTTCCTTGTGGCGTAGAGTTGTTTGCTCTAAATATAAAATAGATGGGAGTCATTTGTTTTGGGATTGGAAGAGCTCAAAAGCTGGTTCATTTTTTGTTACGTCCATTAAGAGCCTTTTGAATGAGGGGTCTCGGACGGCTATGGTGATCAATTGTGGCTTTCGTACGGTGATAGGCAACGGTGAGAGGGCAGACTTTTGGAGAGATTTAGGTGTGGATGGCAGACCGTTGAAGGAAGCGTTTCCAAGATGTCATGCACTTGCTGTTAACAAGTGTGGAGTGGTAAAAAATTTTGGAAAGCTGGTCTAATGAAGGATGGGGTTGGTCCATTCCCACTAGATAAATGCTTTTCGATTGGGAACAGGAGCAATGAGGGTGTTTTGTCTCTTATCTCGCTTGCATTGCCATACGAATTAGCTCTTCAGATACGATTGCTTGGGCATTCAACACTACTGGAATTTACATGGTGGGGTCTTTTCGCAAAGAGCTGGAGGATTCCATGACACTGTCTGATATTGTTCCAAAGCTAGTGTGGCAGGGGTACTGCCCTCCAAAGATTGAGACATTTATATGGCAATTTTGGAGAGGTAGAGTGTGTGTCAAAGAAGTGCTTCACAGATTTGGGATGACTTAGTTGGTGGACCTGGATTGTCTTATTTGCAAGGCGGACAGGGAGACGATGGACCATCTATTTCTTCATTGTTCGTGGGCTAAATCACTATGGTGAATATGCATGTCATGGTGGGGGTGATTTTTTGTGCTAACTTGAACATTCAAGAGTGGATGGATAGCTGGACAGGACTTTCTTCGACTTCCAGACAAGAGAGAGTGTGGTCCTCCCTTTTCTGCGCAATCGTTTGGACCATTTAGGAAGCGAGAAACCAGCTAGTGTTCTAAGGAAAGCAACCAATGATTGAGCTGATGGTAGATGTGGTTAAATTTTGAATTGTGTGGTGGTTTAAACACCTTGGAAAAGGTTCTTTGGACTCGGTGGATATCTTGTTACGTAATGTGAATCAACTGTGTGTGAAGCCAAAGGTAACAAAGAAGCATAAAATCGCGGATTGGATTCCTCCTGGTAATGACATCCTTAAATTCAATGTTGATGGCTCCTCAAGAGGCAAGCCAGGACATGCCGACATTGGCAGGGTTTTGAGGGATTCGAATGGAAAAGTTCTATGCCTTTTTTTCTTTTTATATGGGGATTTTAGACTCCAACGCAGCTGAATTATGGGCTATTCGAAGAGCTGTTGAGCTGTGCCATTCGAACCCGGAGCTGCGAGGACGGAGCATTTCGGTGATTAGGGACTCGAAGGTTGCTGTGTCTTGGGTTAACAAAGGGGAATTTGGAAATATTGAGCATTTTAATTTAATTAGAGACATTCGGAGCTGTTGAAAATATTAGTCCAACTAAGTCACCAGATAGCCTACATTCAGAATCAACTTATGAAGGCCCAATGAGCCTCTGCCCCAGATCCATTTCATGATCAAGCCTAAATCTGTCTTTTACAATACGGTGGCGTTTTTGTTGATTATCTGTTATCTGATTCAAAATCAGATAAGGTTCATTACAAAGATTACAATGCTGAGATGACAAGCTGTTATTGGTCGTTGCAGATTGTGGTGCTGAGTCAGATGATATGGATATATAAAGAAAAAGATAAGGAGAGAGAGTGCATCGATTCATTTTAGGTTTTCTCTATGTTTTTCTCTCTTCTCTGGTTTTCTCTCAACCGAAACTACTCTTGATTCACTTCTGGTGATTTTAGTGTTAGTGAGTGATTTCTTATGTAATCTCTAGCTTGTTTTGAGTGATTTGAGAGTGATTAAAGAGTTGAATACTCTTTGTGTAACGAGTGAGAGGGTTGTTCTCATAATCTTATCTTGTAAAGTGAGGTTAGGGTTTCTGATCTATGGTGTTTTTAACAGATCTATAACTGAAGAGGGTTTGTTTGGGTTGATTTTGTTCTATTTGTGTAAATCTGGTGATTGTAAGACACTCATATAGTGGATAAAGCTTCTCTGTGTACAAGCTCAACGTGGATGTAGGATCTTTTATAGATCTGAACCACGATAAAGTCCTCTGTGTTGATTTTTTCTTTGTTCTTGTTCTTTATTTGTGTTTAGGTTATATCTCTGTATATTCTGTTTTCTGACCTGCTTCACAGAGTCATCGTGTTACTCTTATTGTATCTGTTCTTGGTATCTGTTTAAAGTGTGTTCTCAGATTACCTGTAAAGAATAGTACAATTAGGGTTTTAGTTATTAAGGGATTTATTAACTTTGTATTAGTTGTTACTGCTTTTGTATATTTCTTGTATTATTTGTGAGTGGATCTTGCAGGAGTTGATAAATACAGAAAGTGTTAGGGTATAGATTGGTACTCTGAACCCTAACAGTGGTATCAGAGCCTCATACTAGCAGCAACGGCAACCATACAGGAGCCAGATCCACCGGCTACAGAACCTTCAACCCTTGAAGAGTCCTCTGGAGAAGAAGGGAGCTCCAGTGAAGCTGAGAGCACCCAGGAACTGCAACTAGATCACCAGTTTGGTAACTTTAATAGTTCTGTTTTCAATATGAAGTTTGAACTAGATAGATTTGATGGCACTGGGGATTTCGGGATTTGGAGAAGGAAGGTGAAAGCCTTACTTTCCCAACAGAAAATCCTCAAGGCCATTGAAGGAGTTGATAAACTGCCTAGTAGTCTTTCTGATGAACAAAAGCACGATATGTTAGAAATGGCATTAGGAACCATCATTTTAAATCTGTCTGATAATGTCTTAAGAGAAGTAAATGATGAAACTTCTGCATGTAGTCTCTGGAAGAAACTTGAAAGCCTATATTTGACTAAGTCTTTGACTAATAAAATATACTTAAAAGAAAGACTTTTTAGTTTCAAAATGGACCCTAGTAAAACTCTAGGAAAGAACCTTGATGAATTCAAGAAGTTGACACTAGAATTAGCTAATGCAGGAGAAAATGAGAAGCTGAGTGAAGAGAATGAGGCTATCATTCTCCTAAACTCGCTGCCTGACTCCTTCAAGGATGTCAAGGCTGCCATTAAATATGGCAGAACTTCTCTCACACTTGAAGAGTGTATATCTGCTTTAAAATCTAAAGAATTAGAGCTTAAAATTGAAAAGAAAGACAGTGGGGAAAACTTATTTGTTAGAGGTAGGCAGCCTGTAAAATCTAATGGTAACAGCTCTAACAATAAGGGTAAACATAGGAGTAAGACACCTAATCACAGATCACAGTCTAGGACTAGAAATGGCTCTAGGAAATGCTACTTTTGTGGCAAAGAAGGCCATATTAAGAAATACTGCTATGAATTTAAAAAGAAAATGCAAGATAAAACTCAAACTGAGGGTGATGCTGCTATTGCATCTAATTCCTATGAACCTAGTGAGGTTTTAGCTGTGAGCACTGAGGATATGAATTCTGAATGGATCCTTGACTCAGGCTGTTCATTCCACATGTGTCCTAGGAGAGAATGGTTCACTGAGTTCCAAGAACTCAACAGTGGCAGTGTGTTGATGGGTAACAATCAACAGTGTAATGTGGAGGGCATAGGATCAGTAGGAATTAGAATGTATGATGGCATGATTAGGGTCTTTAAGAATGTTAGGTATGTGCCTAACCTTAAGAGAAATCTAATTTCTCTAGGTATCCTAGATGATGAGGGTTACTCCTATAAGGCTGAGAGAGGTATTTTAAAAGCCTCTAAGGGTTCTCTTGTTGTCCTTAAAGGTGACAAGAAGAATGGGTTGTATGTTCTTAGAGGTGAAACAGTCACTAATGAGGCTGCCAATGTGGCTTCTAAAAACAGTGACAATAGTGTGTTATGGCACATGAGATTGGGTCATATGAGTGAGAGAGGTATCTTAGAGTTGAGCAAGAGAAATCTCCTAAATGGGGATCAAGTTAGCAAGCTAGACTTCTATGAGAATTGTGTCCTAGGGAAACAACATAGGATCAGCTTTAGCAATGCTCAACATACCTCAAAACAGACCTTAGAATACATACATTCTGATCTGTGGGGACCTTCCAAGGTCCCATCTCATTGAGGGAACAGATATTTTCTGTCCCTCATTGATGATCACTCTAGGAAACTTTGGCTTTATCTTTTAAAGTCCAAAGATCAAGCTTTTGAGAGTTTCAAAGCTTGGAAGAGACTGGTTGAAAACCAAACCTCACAGAAAATTAAAATTTTAAGAACTGATAATGGTCTTGAATTTTGTAATGAAAACTTTAACAAATTCTGTGAAGAACAAGGCATTTTAAGACATAGGACAGTTAGACATACCCCACAACAGAATGGGGTGGCTGAGAGAATGAATAGGACCATCTTAGAGAAAGTTAGATGCCTACTTTTAGGTGCTGGTTTAGACCAGAATTTTTGGGGGGAAGCTGCCTCTACAGCTGTTTACTTGATCAATAGATCACCCTCCACTGCTATAGGACTTAAAACCCCTGAAGAGATTTGGATAGGGAGGCCTCCTAGTCTGAAACACTTAAGAGTGTTTGGGTGTGCTGCCTATGCACACCAATCTGAGGGGAAGTTAGAACCTAGGTCCTTGAAAGGAGTGTTTCTAGGTTACCCTTTAGGTGTTAAAGGTTATAGAATTTGGTTAAGGGACCAAAAGGGTTTTAAGGTGATAATAAGTAGGGATGTAGTATTTGATGAGTCTAGGATGCCTTGTAAGGATAAGAATCAATCATCTGAATCTGATCCAGATCCTTTAAAGGATGATGGAAACAAGGTTCAGGTGGAAGTTGGCAGCCCACCACTTGATTCTGTCCCACTTGATTCTGATCAGGTTGTAGTTGATAGGGCTGCCCATTCTGATGATCTACATCAGGTGGAAGAGGGTCAGAATCAGCCTGAGGACAGTGAGTCTCTAGCTGATTATGAGCTTGTTAGGGATAGGGATAGAAGAGTAATTAAACCTAACAGTAAATTTACTAATGCTGATTTTATATCATTTGCATTATGTACTGGCCAAGAACTGGAGAATTCTGAACCTAGGACTTATAATGAGGCTGTCAATTGTATTGACAAGCATAAATGGCAGCAAGCCATGAAAGAAGAGATGGAATCTCTTGAGAAAAATCAGACCTGGATTCTGACTAGAAAACCTGAAAAACAGAAGGTTGTTGCATGTAAATGGCTGTTTAAAATAAAAGAGGGAGTAGGGCAGAATGATCCTATTAGATATAAGGCTAGATTAGTGGCAAAAGGGTTCACTCAAAGGGAAGGGATAGATTATAATGAGATATTTTCCCCTGTAGTGAAATATAAAACCATTAGGATCATCCTTGCCTTAGTTAGCCATTACAACTTAGAATTAGAGCAATTGGATGTTAAAACTGCCTTTTTGCATGGAGACTTAGATGAAACTATCTATATGTCTCAACCGGAGGGTTTTGAGTCCAAAACTCATCCCTCCCATGTTTGCCTTCTTAGAAAATCCTTGTATGGACTGAAGCAAGCCCCTAGACAATGGTACAAAAGGTTTGATACATTTGTTACTAGCATTGGATTTATTAAAAGTAAATATGATGCATGTTTTTATTTTAATAGTGATAATATTCAAAATTATGTCTATTTACTTTTATATGTTGATGATATGCTATTAGCTAGTAAGAACATGTCTAGGATTAAGGATTTAAAGAAGAAACTTAAATCTGAATTTGATATGAAGGATTTAGGAAATGCAAAAAGGATATTAGGTATTGAGATTGAAAGAACTAGAGATGAGTCAAAACTGAGCCTAAAACAGTGTAACTATCTGTTAAAATTGGTAGATAGATTTGCTATGAAGAACTGTAAACCAGTAAATATTCCTCTATCCTCCAATTTCATTTTATCTGCAGCTTTGTCACCTAGATCTATTGAAGAGTCTAGATATATGGAGTCTGTCCCATATGCTAGTGTTGTCGGTTCCATCATGTACTCTATGATTAGCACTAGACCAGACTTAGCCCAAGCCATTAGTGTCCTAGCTAGATACATGGCTAACCCAGGAAATGGTCACTGGAATGCCATGAAGTGGCTACTAAGATACATCAGTTCTACCACTACTGTAGGACTGATTTATGATTGCTCTAATACTATTATAGACCTTGTAGGTTATGTAGATTCAGATTATGCTGGTGATAGAGATAAGAGGAGGTCCACATCCTCATATTTCTTCACCATTGCAGGTTGTTGTGTTAGCTGGAAAAGTCAGCTTCAGTCAGTTGTGGCCTTGTCCACAACAGAGGCTGAATACATTGCTGTCACTGAGGCAATTAAGGAAGCAATTTGGCTTCAAGGCCTCTTAGGGGAGATAAATATTTTTGGTGGAAAAGCTGTCATTTATACTGATAGCCAAAGTGCATTGCATTTAGTTAAAAATCATGTTTTCCATGAAAGAACTAAGCATATAGAAGTCAAGTACCACTTTATTAGAGACCAAGTCTCTAATGGTATAGTTCAGGTGGAAAAGATTTCTACTGAAGAAAATCCAGCTGACATGGGCACTAAAATCGTATCTTATAGCAAGTTTAAGCATTGCTTAAACTTGCTTAAGATAGGAGATTATGGTTAACTGTTTTTTTGTTGTGTCTTGAGCAGGTATCACAGAGAAGCTGTTCTGCTATATGAGGAGGGTCGGACTAAGGTGGAATATGTTGAAAATATTAGTCCAACTAAGTCACCAGATAGCCTACATTCAGAATCAACTTATGAAGGCCCAATGAGCCTCTGCCCTAGATCCATTTCATGATCAAGCCTAAATCTGTCTTTTACAATACGGTGGCGTTTTTGTTGATTATCTGTTATCTGATTCAAAATCAGATAAGGTTCATTACAAAGATTACAATGCTGAGATGGCAAGCTGTTATTGGTCGTTGCAGATTGTGGTGCTGAGTCAGATGATATGGATATATAAAGAAAAAGATGAGGAGAGAGAGTGCATCGATTCATTTTAGGTTTTCTCTATGTTTTTCTCTCTTCTCTGGTTTTCTCTCAACCGAAACTACTCTTGATTCACTTCTGGTGATTTCAGTGTTAGTGAGTGATTTCTTATGTAATCTCTGGCTTGTTTTGAGTGATTTGAGAGTGATTAAAGAGTTGAATACTCTTTGTGTAACGATTGAGAGGGTTGTTCTCATAATCTTATCTTGTAAAGTGAGGTTAGGGTTTCTGATCTGTGGTGTTTTTAACAGATCTATAACTGAAGAGGGTTTGTTTGGGTTGATTTTGTTCTATTTGTGTAAATCTGGTGATTGTAAGACACTCATATAGTGGATAGAGCTTCTCTGTGTGCAAGCTCAACGTGGATGTAGGATCTTTTATAGATCTGAACCACGATAAAGTCCTCTGTGTTGATTTTTTCTTTGTTCTTGTTCTTTATTTGTGTTTAGGTTATATCTCTGTATATTCTGTTTTCTGACCTGCTTCACAGAGTCATCGTGTTACTCTTATTGTATCTGTTCTTGGTATCTGTTTAAAGTGTGTTCTCAGATTACCTGTAAAGAATAGTACAATTAGGGTTTTAGTTATTAAGGGATTTATTAACTTTGTATTAGTTGTTACTGCTTTTGTATATTTCTTGTATTATTTGTGAGTGGATCTTGCAGGAGTTGGTAAATACAGAAAGTATTAGGGTATAGATTGGTACTCTGAACCCTAACAGGAGCACCTTGAAGGTTGAGGGCGGAATGGAGGTGGTCTTCGAGCCGCGAATCTTCAACTCCTTTGCGGACAGTTTGACAAAGATGGGATCAAGTTCGTCGGGCGATTTTGTCGAATGGGGGGACTGCTGAGTCTTTTCGTCATCTTTCATGTTGTCTTTTAAGTGATTGTGCTTTGCTTCAGTGGTTTTGTTATTGGGCTTATGCAGCAGGATGTGGGTTTGTAGTTGTTGTTTCCGTGTCTCTTTTTCGCTTTTGCTCTGTTTTAGTTAGTTTCGGTCCTGTTAAGGGGCTCTGAAGCCTTGTCTGTGTTGTCAGAGTGTTATGTGGTGTTCTTTAATAAATTGCCTTTTCAAAAAAAAAAATCAATAGACCTAACACCTACCCACGCACACTATCTGCATTTCTCTCCAACCCCCCATAAAACCGTTCAAAAAAGCGTAAAATCTTTTCTACTAACATAGAAAAAATCTCTCTTAACACATCATAGCAACACAACCCTTTATACTTACATAATAACTCCCGGAACACAATTGTTTTCCATACCTCTCTCGACTTAAATAACGAAATTGATAATAAAAGATAGAGCAGAAAAAAAAAACTTGAATATAAAGAAATGACGTGATTTTACTCACATTTTCACGATAGCGTTTTCTTTGAGGAATCATTCTTGAAGAGGGCTTCTTGATTGCATCTTGTTAAATGAATCCACTAATCCTATGTCCCTAAATTGTGACAGAGATGTAAACACAGAAAGAGAGAGATAAAAAACACAAAAAAAGAATGAAAAAATAAATAATAAAAACCAAATCAGGCCTGCAAAACACAAAAATCAGATTAGAAGTAAAGCAAATCAACAAATAATAACAGAGAAAGATAATTGAATTATCGAAGAGATTGATGTTGTTATTGCTTTTTTTTTGGAAAGTTGACGTTTTTCTTGAATCTTGTTGATAGGAGAGATTGATGTTGTTCTTGTTGATTGAAGATAATTGAATTAGTTTCAGAAGAAAAAGTAAATCCTTATTATACATAGCTGTTAGAAAGAGTATATTACAATAATTCGACATTTGCCTCTATATCACAGTCATACCTCTCTCGACTTAAATCACGAACTTGATAATAAAAGATAGAGCAGAAAAAAAAACTTGAATATAAAGAAATAACGTGATTTTACTCACATTTTCACGATAACGTTTTCTTTGAGGAATCGTTCTTGAAGAGGGCTTCTTGATTGCATCTTGTTAAATGAATCCACTAATCCTATCTCCATAAATTGTAACAGAGAAGTAAACACAGAATGAGAGACAAAAAAACACACAAAAAAAACAAGAAAAAATAAACAATAAAAACCAAATCAGGCCTGCAAAACACAAAAATCAGATTAGAAGTAAAGCAAATCAACAAATAATATAAACAGAGAAAGATAATTGAATTATCGAAGAGATTGATGTTGTTATTGCTTTTTTTTTTTGGAAAGTTAACGTTTTTCTTGAATCTTGTTGATCGGAGAGATTGATGTTGTTCTTGTTGATTGAAGATAATTGAATTGGTTCCAGAAGAAAAATTAAATCCTTATTATATATAGCCGTTAGAAAGAGTGTATTACAATAATTCGACATTTGCCTTTATATCACAGTCATACGTCTCTCGACTTAAATCACGAAATTGATAATAAAAGATAAAGCAGAAAAAAAAACCTTGAATATAAAGAAATGACGTGATTTTACTCACATTTTCACGATAGCGTTTTCTTTGAGGAATCGTTCTTGAAGAAGGCTTCTTGATTGCATCTTGTCAAATGAATCCACTAATCCTATGTCCATAAATTGTGACAGAGAAGTAAACACAGAAAGAGAGATAAAAAACACAAAAAAAACAAGAAAAAATAAACAATAAAAACCAAATCAGGCCTGCAAAACACAAAAATCAGATTAGAAGTAAAGCAAAGCAACAAATAATATAAACAGAGAAAGATAACTGAATTATCGAAGAGATTGAGTTGTTCTTGTTGATTGAAGATAATTGAATTGGTTCCAGAAGAAAAAGTAAATCCTTATTATATATAGTCGTTAGAAAGAGTATATTACAATAATTCGACATTTGCCTCTATATCACAGTCAGATCAATTGTTTTCCTTAATTACGATGAGATGCCCTTGACCACCATTAGAATTAAATATGGATTAACGGTGTGAGGGTAAAAAGAACTTTTTATAGCAAATAAAGCATACAACAATATTTAATTATAAAAAAAATATCAAAAAAAGAAACTTTTCAAATAATGAATATAAACCATTTCAAATATATGTAACACATAATTGAAACAAAAAATAAAAACCAAACTGAGAAGATTTGGTGCGATCTCCAATTTTGTATGTTGTTTTTCATTTTTATTTTTTAAAGCTTTCTTTTTATTAATTTTCTATTTGTTAATTTGTATTTTAAATTTTATTACTACATTTAAAAAATGTATTAGTACTTTTTTTATCATTTATTCAAATAATTAAGAAATAGATCGGACATTTTCATCTCAGAGTTAAACCCACCGTTAAAGTTAACGGTTTGACCACCAATCAAGGGAACCTTCTATAATTAAGGTAAAAATTTGATCCAACAATAATATAATCAAAGTCAAATATGATGATATTTTATTGCAATTTACCCCATTAGAAATGGACTCTTTCACGGAAATATCCCAATAAAAGACTGCCGTTTTCGTTAACATCAAAGGGTATTTTGGTAATTAGAGTATATTTTTCTTGCCGGCACAACTCATAAAATCTGTGGGGTTTTATTATATTTGCTTTTTTACAAAATTCATACTCTCATAAAAAAAACAATTAAAAGTAAATGATTGTGTATACATGGCTCAATTTGGTTGGTTAGACACAAATTGAAATATCATTTTTTGACATGTGATTTGAATCCTAGATTAGACTCTCATTGTTTATAAGGATGGTATATTCAATTATGATTTCAAAAAGCTTTTAATGACTTTTTTAGGTGGATGACTTTTATAGATTTCATGGACTTTTATAGACTTTACAGAATTATGAGAAACTTTCATAAACTTTCATTTTAAAAGACTTTCATAGACTTTTATTTCAAACAACTTTCAGAGACTTTCATTTTAAAAGACTTTCATAGACATTTATAAACATTTATTGATTTTTAAATATGATATATACTTTGTTTTAACAAAATTATATAGATTTCTCATATCAATAAAAATATAATTTTTAAAAAGAATAAAAAAATCATTGTTAATTAATCTTGACAAAAACATTATTGCCTATATATGTGGTTTTAAAATTTTTATTTGTAATTTTATTATATTTTGCATCATAAAGACATTATGCACCTAATTGTTTTTTAATAATTAGTCAATTTTTTTTATAATTAGTCAAAATATTATAAATTTTCTTTTAGAATAAATGTAGCAAATCGACAATAATATTAACGTTTACATGTCTCTACGAAAGTATGGTAATGGGTATAAAAATCTACCTAAAATTAATTCAAGTTACTGAAGATAAAACATAAAAACCGTACATAGTTGTTGAACAAGAGTCACGCATAAAAGTGAGTGGTTTGATATTGATCATAATTACATGAAGTCACGCTCATACGCGACTTTGATTATGGCATATTGACATGATTGAGTAGTGATTTTTATCTTTTATTATTTTTAATTAACATAAATGAAGTTTGTTTGATTTGTTTCAGTGTTGTTTAGTTGCTTTGAAAATATAGGTAAAAAGAAAATGAAATCTCTCATCCTGAATTGCATAGCCTAAGGAGAGTTGTTTTATATTATTTTTAGTTAATTTTGTTTTTTTGTTATAGATAGTTAATGTTTGTTCATTTTATTTTATTTGTAGAATTTGTTAAGAACGTGTGTTCTTTTACTTGAAAATATAACATATATTTGATGGTTAATATTTTTCAAAGAATTTTATGTTTTTCTTCTAAAGTGAAATTCTTTTTATTTTTTAAAAAAGTCATTCTTTGGTAGGAATGAAAGACAAATTGTGAGATTTGTTATAACTAAAAGTCATTGAGATTTTGAATACCTCCTAACTTTCATAGACTGTTAAAAAATCTTGATTGAATACCATATGACTTTTAAAGACTTTTTTAAAATCTATAAAAGTCTGTATTGAATACCCCATGACTTTTATAGAGTCTTTAAAAGTCTACATTGAATACACCCAAACTTTTTTTTTTCCATAAAAGTCATTAAAAATCTTTTGAAATCCTAATTGAATACACCCCCTAAATAATAATTGGAAAATCTTCTCATAAAAACAATTGTTGATAGATGAATTATGTTATTAAAAATAAAAATCTAATGTTTTGAGGTCTAATGTTTTGAGTCTTTTGACTACAATTAGAGATTCTCTAAAGGTAACCTCATATGTATAAAAATAATCAAAATTTGTTTTTTTATTCAAAAAATATTGTCCAACGGAGTCACTAAAATTTAGCAATAGCTTATCAATAATCAAATTATCTCTTCAATAATTAAATTTGAAGATTGACTTTCAATCATCAAATATAAACCTAATCCAAAATAACTGCTGTAATTTTATTCTTTCTCTCTCATATGTGATCTTTTTTTTTTCTCTGATCATCTATATATCTCATTATTGGTTAGACCCCAAAAATTTCAATCATGTAAAATTCGTCTATCCATTACGAATGGATCAATACCTATATTATATACATTCTCTTATCTTATATATATATATATATATATATATATATATGTATTCAAGATAAAGTATACCATTGTGGACTACACAATCATCAATTTTAACAATTCCTAAATACAATCCTCAAATGATGAGGTGACAACTTTTAAGGATCTAAATTTGGTTATATCATAAGAGATCTAGTATTACAGATTTTTTACAGTTAATACTAGTGGTGTAAAAGGGGGCCGGCCCGGCCCACATCAGCACGGCCCCCCGGCCCCTCCGTGCTGTGCCCGCGTGCCGTGCCGGGGCCGGCACGTGGGCCAATTAGGCGGGCCAAATGGGCCGGCCTATATCCAATTTTTTTTTATATTTTAATTTTTTACATATTATTATTTTAGTATAATAAAAAAAATGTTTATAATAATAGATTATAGATACATTTATTATTTTATTTAATGAATTAATTCAAACAATAAATAAAGATAAAACATGAAAGAAAAAAAAAAGTAGATAAAAATATGAAATGAAGAATTCTTTATTTATTTCGGACTTTCAGTATTACATATTTACATGATTGCCACATTAAAAACCTTACCAAGAAAACCCAGTGGGATAAAAACTTGGTAAGGGAAAAAAAGTGCAATCGTATTACAAGTAAATGTACATGTACAACCTAGTTCTGGACCTGGTTACTGGCGGAACCCTCATCGACATATAAATTGGAGAAATTTTGAATAAATTGTTCGTCTACCGTTTCATTTTGCATCCTCTTTCGAGCATGCTCCTAATCTCGAATGCATATTAATACCTCCACCATCTATGGAGTCAAACAATTTCTTCTTGGTTCAATAATTCGTCCACTCGTGCTGAATGTCTGTTCTGAAGACACAGTGGACACGGGGATAACCAGTATGTCACGTGCTAAGTGTGACAAGACCGGATACCTGTAGCTATAGGTCTTCCACCATAACAACAGATCAAAATTCTCCGTGTTTTTGTCGGCATCAAATTGTGCTTCAAGGAACCTATTCAGTTCGGTACCAGAAGATGCAGCAGATCGTGTAGTTGAAGAAGAAGAACTTGCTGATTTGTCTTTTTTCCGGCGTTTAAGAATACTCCAACTTGTCGGCAACGGTTGTGTGTCCGGTTCTGGTGATGGTTCCGTTTCAACGCCGCCAAACCTGCGCTCATAAATACTAAAAACTTCGAACAACTTGTTTCGAATGTCAGTAATCTGGTCGGAATAATCTATTGACAATTTATTACCAATAAACTCAAGCAAATATTCTAAACCAGCTAATTTAATTCTAGGATCTACTATAACACCTAAGGCATAAAGGAAAAGCATTTCAGATCAGTATTTTTTAAACTTGGTCTCCATGGAAACAACTACATGGTCAAGCAAGTCATCTTCCCTATAAGTGTTTAACAGGTCAGACATTTCCACAATCTGATGGATTGCCTGGGAAGATGTAGGGTAATAGACCCCAGAAAGAGTTACAGTGGCATTGTAAAAAACCTGTAAAAATTCAACAAAAATCTTTGCCACATACCAATCGTCTGGTGTCAGTGATTGAGCAGGTGGATAGTCACTTTCGGCCAATTTCATGTTATAAAAACCTGAAATAGTTGTATCATATTCCAAATAATTTTTCAGCATTAAGTAAGTAGAGTTCCACCTTACCGGCATATCAGTTTGGAATCGTCGGGGTCGTAGACCGTTTAATGTACAGTATCTGCCAAATTCTTGAAATCCTGGATTAGAGCTACCGATCCAAGAAATGGCATCTCTGATGCGTTCTATACGATCGCTTACTTCCTTCAAACCAGACTATACAACTAAATTTATGATATGACATGCACAACGCTGGTGGAAGAAATAACCCCCAGCTTGCGGGATGTTTCTTTCAGTAAACAATGCAATAGACTTAGTATTTGCCGATGCATTATCTAATGTGATAGAGAGGATGCGATCAGTTATGCCATAAGTTTCTAAAATAGAAAGAATGACAGCAAAAATATTGTCTGCAGTATGTACAAAATCCATAGGACGAAAACCAAGAATTTTTTTTTGTATCCTACATTCAGAGTCTAAATAGTGTCATGTGACACATAAATAGTCATGTTTGGAACATGCGTTCCAAATATCAGAAGTTAATGCAATTGAGACAGTTAGATGCTGTAATTCAGCCGTTAAGTCATCTCGTTGGGTTTTAAACACTTTTATCAAATCGTTCCTAGTGGTGGTTCTAGAAACAATTTGCATTTGGGGGCAAAATGCAGATGTGATAAATTCTTGAAAAAAAACACAGTCACCGAAATTAATAGGTTGATCAGTTTGTGCAATGTACCGTGCCAAACATTCTCTAGCATGCGCGGCGTCGTAATGCCACGTCGTAACCGACCCGTCTGGGTGCCGTTGTAGTTGTGTCTGGGTTGTAGTGGGTACATGTACGTGTTTGGGCATGCATTTTAGCATATGTCTTCTCAAATGACCGGTTCCACCCCTAGTAGTGGTATAGTTCTTAAGACAAAACTTACATTTGGCTCTGGAGCCGACCGTACCGTCTGGGAGTATCATTTCTACTACGTCAAAACACTGCCATACGTCTGATGTTAACCTCTTAGATTTGGTACGTGATGTCGGTGTGGCGCCGGAACCAGAAGGTCCCGCTACGGTTTCTGCCGGTCCGGAGAAATCAAAATCATCGTTCAGCATGTTTAGACCATCTGGAAAATAAGGATGGATAGGATCCATTTCCTAGAAAAAAATATCAGGTCATTAGTCATTAATAAATATTAAAATTGAAATGATTATTTTACTAACAAAAATTATTAACATTAACTCCTACACATAAAATGATTATTTTACTAACATTAATTATTAAAATTAACTCATACACATAAAATGATTATTTTACTAACAAAATATATTAAAATTAACTCCTACACATAAAATGATTATTTTACTAAAAATATATATTAAAATTAACTCCTACACATAAAAATGATTTTTTTACTAAAAATATATATTAAAATTAACTTCTACACATAAATAATTATTTTACTGCAAAAATTAAAAATATATTAAAATTAACTCTTACATATAAAATGATTATTTTACTATAAAAATTAAAAATATATTAAAATTAACTCCTACACATAAAATGATTATTTTACTACAAAAATTAATTATAATAACCTCCTACACATAAAATGATTATTTTACTAAAAAAATATATTAAAATTAACTCCTACACATAAAATGATTATTTTTCTAAAAATATATATTAAAATTAACTCCTACACATACAATGATTATTTTACTAAGAAAATATATTAAAATTAACTCCTACACATAAAATGATTATTTTACTAAAAATATATATTAAAATTAACTCCTACACATAAAAATGATTTTTTTACTAAAAAATATATATTAAAATTAACTCCTACACATAAAATGATTATTTTATTAAAAAAATAAAAAATATATTAAAATTAACTCTTACACATAAAATGATTATTTTACTCCAAAAATTAAAAATATATTAAAATTAACTCCTACACATAAAAGGATTATTTTACTAACAAAATATATTAAAATTAACTCCTACACATAAAATGATTATTTTACTATAAAATATATTAAAATTAACTCCTACACATAAAATGATTATTTTACTAAAATATATATTAAAATTAACTCCTACACATACAATGATTATTTTACTAACAAAATATATTAAAATTAACTACTAAAAATAAGTTGTTTAATTTACTAAAAACAAAAATTAAAATTAACCCCTACACATAAAACTGATAAATTTACTAAATAAATAAAATTAATAACTTATATAAACATAAAATGATAAATTTACTAACTAAACAAAAATATTAAATTTAAAATATAAAATTAAATAATAACACTTAAATAAAAATGTACCTTTGAAGTTTGAACCTTGGTGTCTTGGTGGAGAGATTAGAGAATAATAGTTATATAATAGTAAATTACTAATAAAGTATTATAATAGTTTATTAGTAGTGTAGAATAGTAGAGAGAGAGTAAGAGTGAAATTAAGAATAATTGAAATTGTATAGAGAGTTTGAGAATGGAGAGATTGAGAGAATTAGAGAAAATGAATGAAAAGTGGAATGTGTGGGAGTATTTATAGAAAAATTAGAAAAGTGGGTAAAAATATAAAAGACAAGAGTTGAGAGGGCAAAATGCAATTTTTATAGTTTTTTAAAAACATAACCATTGGCTGACGTCAGCCAACGGTTATTTTTTTAAAAAAACAACCGTTATATTTTAAAAAAATTAAAAAAAAATAAAAAAATTCAACGTGCCAACTGTTGAGCCTGACACTCCGTGTTAGTGTGGCGTGCCGGGCCGGCACACCGTACCTGGAACCTTGACCCAGGCACGTGCCAAGAATGGGGGCCGTGTCGTGCCCTGCAGGCCCGGCCCTCCAGGCTGGAGTACACCACTAGTACACCACTAGTTAATACTACTCTACCACTAATTAAGCTTATCCATATTTTCAAAGTTAAAACAAAGAATGAATGAACCAATGACCAGCAACACACATGCCATGCTACGACCTTGGATAAGCTTACAACATAACCCAATCAATTTCATCTCTATTGATTTCCTATTTTACCCCTTCCCTCCTCTCTATATATTACACATACCACCAAGCTCCTCCATGACCATCTCTCTCTCTCTCTCTCTCTCTCTCTCTCTCTCAAATCACAAAAACAAATCATGGGTTCTCTTGCTCACATGGTAGAAGATTGCAATGGCGTCGTCCAACTCTACAGCGACGGCTCCGTTTACCGCTCCGACGAAAACATACACTTTCCAATGCCTTTGATCAACAATGGTGTCCTCTTCAAAGATTTTCTCTACGACAAAACACACCACCTCCATCTCCGCCTCTACAAAGCCGCCGTTTCACAAACTTCTCCGCCTCGCAAACTTCCGATACTCATATTCATTCACGGCGGCGGTTTCTGCGTAGGCTCACGCGCCTGGCCAAACTTTCAAAACTGTTGCGTGCGCTTAGCTTCCGGGCTTGACGTTCTCGTTGTCTCTATAGACTACAGATTGGCCCCGGAACACCGGCTACCGGCGGCCATGGAGGATGCATACAGTGTCATGAAATGGCTACAAGCTCAAGCTTTGATGATGAGCAGTGAAAATGATGACGATGCATGGTTCAACAGTAGTGAGGTTGACTTTGACCGAGTGTTTGTCCTTGGTGACTCGTCTGGGGGAAATATAGCTCACCATTTAGCGGTCCGACTCGGGGATGGATCGGGTGGGTTGAGTCCGGTTCGGGTTCGTGGGTATGTTCTTTTGGCGCCGTTTTTTGGTGGGGTGGAGAGGACCAAGTCAGAGGAAACAGCAAGTGAGGCCATGTTGAATTTGGACTTGCTAGACAAGTAAGTTTTTTTTGGATCAGATTCTCTCTTTCCTTTTTTTTTTTCTATACTTTTATTTAATCAAATAACACTAAGTATAAAAATAACACTAAGTATAAAAGAAAATATATGATCATCATTTTTTTTTCTTCTGATTAATTAACTTGATTCGTGTTTTGTCATTTTTCACTTTCACTTCTCTCTTGATCTCTTTCTAAATCCATCTTATCAAATATGAGAAATTTTTTAATGCATACTTGCATTCGGCTACTAAAATCATTTTATGTGACAAGAAAAATATATTTGACTTATTATTTATACTAATATGATATTATTAGATAGGATATATTTCTGAAAAGTAAGGAAATCGTAAGTGTTCTAAAAATATAAAAATAAACAGGTTTAAAAGAGAGATATTTGGTCAAAAATTAAAGATTAAAATGTAAATATCTCAATTTTATTTTTTGCTTTTATGGTTTTTGAAAAGATATGACTACCAACTTTAATAAATATAGTGTGTGGGGGAGTGAATAAAAAGTTGAATAGCATCCAAATTGAAATTCCTTAATTTGTATTGCTGAGTGCTCACAAACAAATTAACAAGGTGGGTAGGTACGTATAACCTTTTGTCATGTCCCAATCACTAAATTAATTAATGTAGTAGAATAGCGTTAAAGGATCTACTGAGATATCTATTAGATTGAGATGGAACAAATATATTAAACGTTGCATATTGACCATGCTATATTGCTATGTAGTAAAAATACGATAATATGATATATATTTACTTATTTTAAATTAATATTATAAAGATGGTTGAGAAAATCATTGAAACAAATTTACAATATAAACTTATTTTATAATTAGTGTAGCAATTGATGGTTGTTTGATAGTGGCCGAAACTACAAGGCACGAAGTGAAATTAGCAGCCTCTAATTATCATATTTAATTTCATGGAAAAAAGGTTATGAAAGAGACAGCCATGATCTTCTTTTACCATTGAATTGGTGTCCCTTCTGACCATAATATGACCAAAATTAGGGTAAGAAATTAAAGGCCAAACAAATCACATGATAGGTAGGTCAAAAATATTATAGTCTATTGAACGCGTCAACCTTATTATGACGATAAAACAGTCTAATAAAAATATTTCAGATATGATACAAGTGAAACACCACTACATAATTCTATATATAAATAAAAGAAAGTATTGTTGACTATTTACTGATTTTTGAATTCAATACATTGACGTGATTGCTATCGGACTATGGTTGTAACCATCAATAAATTTTATATTAAAATAATATTATAATATTCTTCAAAATCCCTCTTGTGATAAAATTTAACAAATTTAATTTTTTTTATTACAATAAAACTATCAAAACCTATTAAAATCAAACAATACATTTACGATCCTACTATATACTTTTACAAATCGAGAGAAAACTCTTTACACATATTAATAAAATATGTATGTTATGAATTGAACCTCTCATCTCTTATGTATAAAGGATGTGCACTATCATCTAAAACACAAACCTAGCTAGTTGAATAAGATTTTTCTACCTCTAATATAATTATTTAAGAAAGTCACAGGAAACACCCGGGGTGGCAGATTTTTTGGGGCGACAACATATAGAATAATAGAAATATATTAAAGTCCAAAAGGAATAAATAAATGGACATAAAGGCGTAGCTTAACTGGTAGATGGACGAGCTTGAGACTTAGGTAAATGACTCCCAAGTCAACGAATTGAATCCTATCGATGGCGAAAACTTTTAAAAAAATACATACATTAATAAATATATTGTTAAAGAAAAAGGAAGAAATAAATTAAATATTATGAATTTGTCAAATCAAAATTTAGTTGAAACAAGTATAGCCACGTTTAGTGGACCAACAACACGTTTGTAGCGATGTATTCCTTCACGTGTACCATGATATGAGCGATATGACTACTTATAAAGTTTGTTCTAATCATTTTTATATTCATGATAGTGCCTCCTAACAATCAATGATAATATATATCAGATAGTGCCTTATCCAATGTCTTCCTTTTTGTCTTATCTCAAAAACAAAATGGAAGAAAAATGTCCATGCTTATTACTGTATTTCTAATTAATTAAGTTATTATGGTTGACTCATTTTAGGGTTTTAATTGGTTTAATTCATGATATAGATTTTGGAGGCTTTCACTGCCGACTGGAGAAACAAGAGACCACTCATTTGCCAATCCATTTGGACCTACAAGTACTGTGAGGCTGGAAGAGGTCAGGCTTGAACCAATGCTAGTGGTTGCAGGTGGATGTGAATTGTTAAAAGATAGGGTTCATGATTATGCTCACAAGTTAAAAGAAATGGGAAAGAAAATAGATTATGTGGAGTTTGAGAGACAAGAACATGGTTTTTTCGCAAATGATCCTTACTCCAAAACTTCCACTCACTTTCTACACCTACTTAACAAGTTCATATTTGAGAGCTCTATTTAATTGACAACTTGGTTATTAGTAGAATATATATTTTGTAAAATTAATTTGTTATGGGTTTTAGTTATTTGGATGTGTTAAGTTTTTATAGACCACGGTTGGTTATATATATATATATATATATATATGTTTTACAGAAATTAAGATTGAAGTTGGATCATGTATCAAGATGGTAGATTTGAAACAGAATATTTGTAAATGTATTTATCATGTATCAGCAAAGGTTGTTGATTATATATTGTAGATTATCTAATTTTGTATGAAGCAAGCAACATCAAACCAAGAAACCAATCAAACACAGATAGAAAGATGATAATATATAATAATAAGCACACAAGAAACACAAGGATAATAATAATAATATAAGCACATAAGAAGCACTAGGATATCATGTGTTTACAAGCGTAATCTAGTGCTAAGTTGATAACCACACCTCTTAATAAATATTGATCAAGGACCTTAGGTCGAAATTCCCACCCTTTCTCTCCTAATTCAAAGAATATATATATATATATATATATATATATATATATATTTCAACCAATATGTTATCCCTGTTAGGAACAGACCAATAAGAAAGTACCACGTGGCCACTGGCCATAAACTCAATCAAAAGTATGTATTTTCAATTTGTAATCTAATTATATTATACCATGTGACCTTTAATTGAAAGTTAAAACATAAATTTTTTAGAACAAAAAAAAGCCCAAATAAAAACCAAATTAGTGGCCACCAGAAAAAGTCTTGCCAGAGGACCCCGTCGATAATAATTTATAATTTATCGATTAGTAGATTTTGTAACTTAAGTGACCAAATAAGAAGACATCAGATTAAGAGAATCGAGATGTTCTACCTCCATTTCTCTTGCTTCTGTGTTATCTCAAGAGTGAGAAAAGAGCGAGAGGATATGACGACATATTTTTAATCAAAATTAGTGAAACAAATATAACCGCATTTAGTGGACTAATAAGTAACATCACGTTTCTTCTATTCTATAAAACACGAGTGATATGATTACTTGTAAAGTTAGACTACTCCAATCATTATTGATTTTAAGATAGTGCCTAATAATCAATGGCACGATAACATGAGATTGACATATCAGATAGTGCCTTTTCCAATATTATCTTTCTTCTCTTTTTTGGATAAAAGTAATAAAAAAATTCAAACCTTTTCAATTACATTAAAATTTAGAACTTTGTAGCAAAATAAATATATAATTTGTTATAGTGCACTCATTCTTGGCTTTTGGTTTAGTACATTATTGACAATTTATGATTAATGAACATAAAATGATATTGTTAAGTATTGACATATTCAATCTCATAAAATAAAATAAAATAAAATATTGATTTAAAAAAAAATGTCAAGTATTATTTATTTATTTTAAATTTGAATCCGTTTCTATTTTTATTTATCTCATAAATTCCAATCATGATATTTTCTGAAAGGCTTTGTTTTACTGCCAAATCAGAATTTATCGAGACAACTTTTCATCATTGAATTACCCAAAAAAAAAAAAGTTGACATATATGAGAATAATGTTTAGTTGTTTACATATACAATATTGTTCAAATTTCAAAAGAAAACTTTGGTCAGGAGAATGCAATGTACTAAGACAGCAAATCAACCCAAATTAAAGTGGTAGATTAGACACCATAATCTATATAATTAACTTACACTTTCTTACAGCCATCATAGCCTAAAAGACAACCAAATTCCTCGACTTTGCAAGTTTAAATTATAACTTTCCCAACACAGCAAAACACTGGCTAGGTAAACCATTTCTTCGGAACATAAAACAAATATATTTTTTCTCGTATTTGAATATTTCTCCATGCAAAACAAAAAAAAAATTATTTATTTATGTAAGAACTTAGTAGAAGATAAAATTTCGAAAATTTGAGAATAATTATAAGAAAAGATTTGATGGCTTTTTTGGTAAAGGGATTTGATGGCTTATGTCATTGCTTTTGAAATGATTTAGCGGTGGCGAGATTCAGTTAATTCGATGGTAAAATCCTTAGAAAAAAATTTAAATTTAAATTTATTTAATAACATAATACTTTTAAAAAAAAAGATTTAGTATACCCACAATCGGATGAATTTTTATTTTTTTTAGAAGCAAAGCACATGAATCGGAGTTATCAAGATTTCGGGGGTGCATATTAGAGTTACACTGACACTATAGTCTATAGTGGATTGTACTTTATCTCAATAATTTAATATCATATATGATAATGATCATACATTATCCACAATTTAATAAAATTTAATTTAATGGTGCACGGTGCACCCAACAAAATCTGGAAGGTCAAAGAAAATAATTATATTATGATAACTTCCCTTTCTTGGAGTGTATTTGGTGATTGCCTTCCACTTCCACCATTATTATATGAATTTAAACTTTTTCATGTCAATTCAGTTTGGTTGGACTTTCTGATCCCTCAAAATATTTACAAACCTCTATTTGAGTTTTTTTTAGAGTTGTTTGGTTGAGCTTTTGAGATTGTCTAGTTTAAATTTAGTAGATGCTAGTAAGAAAAACACTCTGAAAAAAAAATTATAGATGAAGGAATCGTTAATCTTCATTGAAAGATTTTCCAGAATATATACAAGCAAGGAGTTGACTAATTACAAATAACTTCCAAGATCATATTACAACATAAAAAAGGAAAACAAAATATCTCAAGAGATATTGTCAGCAAGTTGTCAAAAACACAGAGAACTGATTTCTTGGCTTTTGAGTGAAGAACATGTCCTTGATGGCTGGAGTAATTTGTGCAATTATGATTGATTTTCCTTGATCATGGGAATTGATTTGAGATTTCCTTAACTGCATGAGAATTGCTAATATCATGGGAATTGGTTTGAGAATTGATTTGAGATTCCTTGACTGCAGGAGAATTGCTAAAATCATGACAATGGATTTCTTTGCCTTCATTGTCATTTTCCTTAATACGCCCCCTCAAACTGGCGTGGTAACTTGGATGAACACCCAGCTTGGTTCGGAAAAGAACAAAAGCATCCTTTGGCAATGATTTGGAGAAGACATCTGCTGGTTGTGATGCAGAGGAGATGAACCGAGTGACAAGAGTACCCATAGCAACCTTTTCCCGTACAAAATGATAATCAAGCTCAATATGCTTGGTTCGAGCGTGAAACATTGAATTTACGGACATATGCAAGGCACTAATGTTATCACAAAATAACTGAGGGGGCTTGAATAAAGAAACACCAATGTCTCGTAGTAAAAATGTCAACCAAGTCAATTCTGCTGTTGCAAAGGCCATCGAGCGATATTCCGCTTCAGTACTTGATCGAGCTACGGTTGGTTGTTTCTTTGAGCACCAAGAGATACAATTGGCTCCAAGAAACACACAATAGCCGGTGGTACTTCTTCGTGTTGTAGGACAACCAGCCCAATCCTGCATCGCTAAAACTATATAACGAAATAGGACTTGTGGAGAGATAACGTAAGCCATAGTGCTGAGTTCCCTTTAGATACCGTAATATCCGTTTAATAGCCTTCAAACGTACTAGTGTTGGCTTACTAAAAAATTGACATACCCGATTAACAGCATGCACGATATCGGGCCTTGTAAATGTGAGATATTGTAAAGCACCCACAATACTTCTAAAATTGGTAGCATCAACAGGTGTATCATCTGAAGAAGTGGGTTGTTCTTTGAGGACTTGTGGTGTGGCAATTAAATTGATTTCTAACATGTGAGTGCGTGTAAGCAAGTCATGAATATATTTTTGTTGATTGAGAAACAAACCTCTATCAAACCGTTTGATCTCTATGCCAAGAAAATAGTGTAATGGTCCCAAGTCCTTGATGGCGAATTCTTTGCCAAGCTGCCCAAGAAGCACTGAGATGAAATGAGTATCATTTCCAGCAATTAGAACGTCATCAACGTAAATCAATAAAATTATAATGATGTTACTAGTATGATAAACAAAGAGGGAACTGTCAGCCTTGCTGCAATAGAAGCCAAGTTGAAGAAGAAATTGAGATAAACGAACAAACCATGCACGCGGCGCTTGTTTCAGCCCGTACAACGATTTTTTCAATAAGCAAACGTCATTTGGTCGAGTTTGGTCAACGAAGCCTGGAGGTTACTCCATATACACTTGTTCTTTGAGATTCCCATGCAAAAATGCATTCTTTACATCAAGTTGTCGCAAGTGCCATTTCAAAGACAACGAAAGAGCAATTACCAATCGGATGGTGGTTGGTTTTATTACCGGACTAAAAGTCTCCTCATAGTCAACGCCGGAAACTTGAGTAAAACCCTTTGCAACTAATCGAGCCTTGAAGCGATCGATAGTGCCATCTTCTTTGTATTTAATCCGGTATACCCACTTTGAACCAACAATGTTTATGTTAGAAGGACGAGAAACAAGTTCCCAAGTATGATTTCCATGGAGAGCTTGAATTTCATCATTCATTGCATTTACCCAACATTTATCCTTGAAAGATGTCTTCAATGTCTTCGGCTCGGAAGGAATGGGATTTGTTGTGGCAAAAGTTGCATAATCTCGCAGATACGATGGGGGATGTCTGTCTCTAACAGGTCGAGTACTTTGTATGGGCTCTACATCATTTTTCATGGAACTTGTGTGAGCTGACTGGGTAGACTCAGTTTCATCATTGGAGTTGTTTAGATTACTGGCATAAATGACATCTTGAATAGCATCTGACAAGTCAATGACCAGATTTCCATTTAATTTAGAAATCTCATGGTTTGCATGATTTGTGATTGGTGAGGATGATGTATGAGTTGGCATTGATGTAGAGAATAATGAGTCAGATTGCATGAAACTTGAAATTTGATTTGTATCTCCCAAATCTTGATTTTGTGTGATTGGCTCTTGACTTTGCGTGATTGGCTCCGGATTTTCTACATTATTTTCTTGCTCCTGATTTTCTGCATTTTCTAAAAAACAATTTGCAATTGAATTGTTATCACAAAAATTAATAAAATCAGAATCAATTTGAGTTGCATTTTCCATTGTAGAATCTGTCAAAGGAGCACAATTCTGGACAGCTGCCAATAGGGTCTTCATTACCATTTTATCAAGCCATTCATCCAAACATGGATATTCAGATAAAGATAATTGTGGTAATTCAATTTTGGATACTGGTGGCTTAAAAGGAAAAATTTCTTCGTTGAAGACCACATGCCGAGAAATGAAGACTCTCTTCGTTTTTGGTTCTAGACGCCTATATCCTTTGTGATTTAGGCATAACCAAGGAATATACAAGGATAAGTCCTTTGAGAAAATTTAGATTGACTTTGATACCTTAAAGAAGGAAAACACTGACATCCAAGCACCCGCAAGCCACTGTAATTCGGATGTCAGTTGTAAAGCTTGTAATAAGAACTTTCATTATTTAAAACCAAAGAGGGCAATCTGTTGATCAAGTACACATCAGTAAGAAAACTCTCAACCCAAAAGGACAATGGCATATGAGCATGAAATAACATCGTTAGTCCAGTTTCGACAATGTGTCGATGCTTCCGCTTGGCAACTCCGTTTTGTTCAGGAGTACCGGGACATGAAATGTGTTGTTCGATGCCACATTTGGCAAGATGCTCAATAAAAAGATTGGAACTAAATTCTCCTCCACTATCACATTGAAATATTTTAATCCGACCAAATTGGTTCTCCACTAATTTCTGGAATTTAATGAAGCAATCAAAAAAGTCTAACTTTCTTTTTAATGGATATATCCATGTATATCTCGTAAAATCATCAACAAATATAACATAGAACCGGAATGATTGATTTGAATTCAAAGGTGATGGTCCCCAAAGGTCACAAATTCACAATGAATCTTTTCTAGAGGAAATTTAGACACTTTATTTAATTTATTGAAGGGCAGGTTTACAGCTTTTGCCCATTTGGCAGCCAAGACATAAAGCAGGTTTAGGTACCCAATGGGTGACATCAATGACTTTTCTTTCTTTCAACAAAGATAAAATCTTTGGATTCGGATGTCCAAGTCGTTGGTGCCAAATAGTGGAAGATGAGCTGACACCCCTTATTGCCATTAGTGCCTCCTGATAGCTTTCATCCAAAGCATATAATTGTCCTATTTTATGCCCCCTAGTGATTGTCCTTTTGTTCTGATCCTTAACAATAAAGCCAGAAGATGTGAATTCAAAAGTGCATAGATTATCTGAAGCAAATTTTCCAACTGGTAATAGATTTTTCTTTAATTCAGGAACTACCAAAACATATTTTAAATCTAATTTTCCATCACTTGTAATAATGCAAGCATCGCCAGTATGAGATATGGGTAAACACTTTCCATCACCAACATAGATTACATCATCACCATTGTATGACTTGATACATGAGATTTTACCTGGATAATTTATCATGTGTGCAATGGCACCAGAATCAACAACAAATGATTGATTATTTGAATCATTGATTGCAAGGGCAGCAAGAGCTTGTGGCAAATCTTCGGATTGATAGGAATAGTCGAAACGATACCAGCAATCCATTGCACCATGATTTTGTTTGCCACAAATTTGACAGGTTGTCTTACCACAATTGTTTGGTTCATTTGAGTGTGGCTGCTGCTAATTATTGGCACTCTTAGCTTGGCTGAAATTATTGTTGGGTTGCTTGCCGTTGTTGGCTTGGGAAGTTTGGCCTCCATTTTGTGTGTTATAACGCCCAACCGGTGTGAAACCTCTACCACGGGAGTTGAAGTTTCCTCTTCCACCTCGGTTGTTTCGACCTTGACCGCGATGTCCAAAGAATGCTTGGGCATTTTCAATAAATGTTTTCTCCTCTTCTTTTTGTGCAGAGAGTGATTGCTCATGACCTTGTAGGGCTAGCACAAATTCACTAAAAGAAGGGTAAAGTGCTTTAGAAAGCATAGCAACGCGAAAATTCTCATACCTTGGACCAAGATCACGAGAGAAATGGAACACTTTATCGAGGTCAGGAACAGGCTTTTAATAGCTATGAGATTATCGCAAATTGACTTGAAGTCTCTCAGGTATTCTACTACAGATCGAGAACCCCGTTTGAGACTAATAAACATGTTCTTGAGATGTCCCTCCTTCTCGACATTGATAGGAAGGAGTTGTTGCTGCAGAGATGTCCAAACATCGAAGGCAGTTGATGTTTCAGTTTCAAAAACGTGGCAGAGAACTTCTTACTTCATGGTTCCAAGGAGCCACGAAGTAAGAAGTCCACCATTTTTGAACCACACTTGATACTGCGGATTTGAAGTAACATTGTCCTTGTCATCTTTGATTTCTTCATCTGGTTTCTCAGCGGAAGTCAAATGGTGAAGAACACCAAGGCTGCGAACAAATGAAAGGATTTGTGAACGCCATGAAAGGTAGTTTGAGGTTTCAAGTTTTAAAGAGATAAAACTCGAACATTGATGAAAGGATTGAATGTTGAGTTCTGGTTCTGTTTTGGGAATGGAGGAGGAAGACATTTTTTTTTCAGGCTTGCAGGTTTTTGGCTTTGATACCATAAGAAAAACACTCTGAAAAAAAAATTATAGATGAAGGATGCGTTAATCTTCATTGAAAGATTTTCCAGAATATATACAAGCAAGGAGTTGACTAATTAGAAATAACTTTCAAGATCATATTACAACATAAAAAAGGAAAACAAAATATCTCAAGAGATATTGTCAGCAAGTTGTCAAAAAACAGAGAACTAATTTCTTGGCTTTTGAGTGAAGAAAACGTCCTTGATGGCTGGAGTAATTTGTGCAATTATGATTGACTTTCCTTGATCATGGGAATTGATTTGAGATTTCCTTGACTGCAGGAGAATTGCTAATATCATGGGAATTGGTTTGAGAATTGATTTGAGAATTGATTTGAGATTCCTTGATTGCAGGAGAATTGCTAAAATCATGACAATGGATTTCTTTGCCTTCATTATCATTTTCCTTAATAGCTAGTAGAATTTAAACCTCTACTAGGTAAAAGCTCATGGGGAGAAGCTTCTCCAAATATATATATATATATATATATATATATATATATTTATATATTATAAAAAAAAGTCTACCAACCAAACAACTATAATTTTTTTTTAATCTTTATTTCTAATAGATCTACTACAAGCTCTCAAACATGTTTCCTCCCCTTATTCTCTTTTTTTATAAATATTTTTCTTTTCATTCGGAAAAAAGTTGAGGATAAAATCTAAATTGCAATTCACTTCAACATAACACTTGATTGGCACATCCACTTTTTACAAGGGGTTGTGTACAATAAGGGTTTGCGTATCACATTCACCCTATTGAATCATAAAATGTGGTTAGACCTCTACCCTATAGTTGAAGTTATATTTCGGGCAATACTCGTAGTTGTTCATCTCCAAAGACCATACCATATTGGTATTGGATTTTTTTTTTAATGATAGGTGGAATTTTAAGAGTATGTGGATTGTGGATAAAGCCAGCCCTATCTAAGCCTGGTTTTACCATTTTAGGTCCAATGGGCCGGGTTAAAGGTGACCACGGTTCGGTTTCGGGGCGGTTTCGGTTTCGAAACCGTCGGTTTCGGTTCCGAAACCGTCGGTTTCGGTTCCGTGGCCACCCTAAACCGTAACCGTAACCGAGAAAACCGGTTTGGTTTTCGGTTTCGAACCACCGGTTTCGGTTTCGGTTTTTTTCGGTTTTATTTTTTTTTTCCAAACAAAACCTAATTACAATAATTACTAAACCTAATTAAAATAATGAGAAAAATAATGTTCCAGAAAAAAAAATTTGACAAATGAATAAAATTTATGGGACATTTTATTTAGTAATAAAATTGAAACATTTGTAATAAAATGAAATTAATATAAAATATTCAACACAATTATATAAATATATAATATACAATTGAAGCATTTAGGTATTTAATAATGTTGAAAATAAAAGAAATTGACATTGATAAATTGATACAAAATTATAATTGCAGATAAATTAAAAAAAATTAAATGGATATTGAATTCAAATATACAATGTAACAAAGTTGAATTAAAAATAAAAAATAAAAAAATCGGCCTTGCACTTAAATTGACCTTAATTAAGTTGCCTATGTATCCTCCATAAATGTAGAGCAATAGAGGAATCAATGGCCACATAGTTCTTTTACCTTTAATTAGATGTTCGGTGTTGAAGGTTGGAAGTTGGAATGGAATCTAATCGCTGTCTTCCGTTCCAGTGGTTTGGTCATCTTCGAAAAAATCATTCACTATCTCCGCCTCTATTTCTTGTTGTCTGTATTTTTCCTTTGTCCAATCATCAACACACGCCTATGCTTCAAGTGTCTGCGGACACATTACCGACCGTCTTGGTTCCAAAATATTTCCACCTGCACTAAATTCTTGTTCCACAGCTACGGTAGAAACCGGTGTTCCCTAAAATTTGTTTGGCAATAATAGCCAAAATTGGGAAAATCTGTTCATGATCCTTCCACCAAACCTGGATACTAAATTCACTATCTTCAAAAAATTCATGAGACGTTTCTAAATACCGGTCTAGCTCAGAAATAGAGCCGGATGAGGATGAAGAAGACATCATCACCTTGGTGTTCCAACAAATCTTGTAATGGACCATTTCCCTTGTTCAAATTTCTCGAACATTCTCCCCCACTTGCCATTGAAAAATTAATTATAAATACTATTAGTAAATATATATATATATATATATATATATATATATATATATGTGAGGCACTCAAAATATTGTTGGAATAATAGTGGTAACACTAAAAAAAATAGATAATTGTAAATAAATAATAGATGATTGTAAAAAATAGAATTTGTAAATAGATATTAATTTCTATAATAAATGAGAATTAAAGAAAATTGTAAATAGATGATTGTAAAAAATTGAAGAAAAAAATAGATATTAATTTTTATGAAAAATGAAAAATAAAGAAAATTGTAGAATGTAGAGAGAATTGAGAATTTGAGATTGAGAGAGATTGAGAGAAGTTGAGAGTGATGTGAAGAATATTGAAATGTGAGGGGTATTTATAGGATTATAGTGGAGGGGCGAATTTACAATTTTAAGAAATTAAGGGAAAAAAATAATATATATATATATATATATATATATATATATATATATATATATATATGGCAGTTGGGAGATGAGTAGATGATCGTTGGTATCATGACCGTTGGTCATCTCACCCAACGCCCAACGGTCACCAATTAGTTTTTTTGTTTTTTTTTAAATGTTTTGGTCCACGTGGCAATCCGGGATTTGTTGAATTTTTTTTTTTAAATGTCAACGGTCGAAACCGTCGGTTTTGGGCAAAAACCGACCAAACCGACGTTTCGACCGTTGGTTAAACCGTCGGTTTTGGTCGGTTTTCGACCCACCGTAACCGTAACCGAACCGGTTCGGAACCGGTTTCCAACCGGTTCCATAACCAGCGGTTACGGTTATGGTTCTGGTTTCGATTTTTCGAAACCGGTTTCGGTTTGGTGCCCACTGGTTTAACCGAACCGTGGGCACCTCTAGGCCGGGTTTACATTTCAAAAACTTCTTTTGTTAGTCCTCTCTTTTCTGTTCTTTGGATCTGTTCCTAATCTACATCCTTTTGTGAATATTTACATGTTTATACATTACACTTGTTTTTTTTTGTGACAAAATATACATTATATTTGTTTAAATACAAGTTTTAGTTTCTATCCAAATGAAAAATAATAAAGATTAAAAAAAATAGGGTTTCAGTGCAGATTTATTTTTTAAAAGAAAACAACTTCATTAACAACCAACAGAATTACAAGAAAATATCCTTATTGGCCAACAAACAACACCAGCCAATCTGAAAACGAAACGCTCCAAACACAAACACAAGAGCTATCAAGACCAATAGCAAACCTAGCTGTAGCATGAGCTACTCTATTACACATTCTTGAAAGAACTCATATCAGCTGTTTAAAAATGGTATCTCAATTTATGTTTAACCAACCAAATTGGGACATGTGTCTACATTAAATGTAGACACATGTCCCAATTTGGTTGGTTAGACACAAATTGGGACACTATTTTTAGATAACTGAGTCCTTCTTGAAATATGAAAACTTATAGACACAATGTATCATGAATGATATTTATCAACATCTCCATTGGAGAAACAAATCTCATTACACAAATTAACCACCCTTAAAGCATCGAACTCTATACACAACTGTACCATACCCATGTCAACTTGCACAGAGAGCCCTTCGAAGATGGTCTCTAGCCTCTGCAACCTCCACTCCCCTTGAAAAACTAACACAAGCTTCATCGTCTCTAAAAACCAACCCAACCCTATCAAATTTACCTTTGCTGGAATCCACATATAGTTTAAAACTTACCAGATTTAGAAACATTCTTCGCCACACAGTCGTCCACATCTATAGAAACTCTGGACTTAGAAATGAGCTCATCAGCCCTATCCAAGCAGCTACCCAGCTCCTGAAAGATGCCAACCATACAACATCGATTTCTACTAAACCACAACAACCATGCTGTCACAATAAACCTGATCACCATCTCCTCAATTTCCAGAGTCCAGCCACAAAATCATGTCAAAAAACTGAGATTCTTCAGCGTATGAAGTGTATGAAAAAAAAACTGACCCTGCCTCCAGTGAGGTTCCACCCTCTCACAACCCCAAAGAGATCACCACTGTCTCAGGTACCTTCCCACAAAAAGGACAAACAACTGACTCTACAATTTCCCTTTTAAACAACACATGCTTTGTTGGAAGAATCTCACGGCAAGCTTTCCAACAAAAAATTGTAATTTTACTACGGAGCTCAAACAATAAGTTGACAACATTAATCATTTTAAACAAGTTTAATTGTCCCAACTCAGAATTTCAAACAAACCGTTGAAATGAATCACTGCAACAGAAAGGCATGAATAAAAAGATCCATGAAATTATAATTTACATATGTTATCAAATTCAATTAAGAGACAATGCCTCCTAGAATTCCTATCCATACAAAAATTCTCAAAGGAAAGACACGGAGAGAGAAACAATAAAGAATCATAGAAGATTCTAGGAAATGCACTAGATTATTATAAATGTACATCTAAGTACAAATAATATTATATATATCGTTATAATCCCTCATTGTATTTATATCAGATCCGCAACCAAATGTATTTGCAACTTCAAAATTTTACAGCATGAAAAATTATATCAACTTTACGTTAAAAAACTGAGGAAGAAGCAACATGAATTGAAATAGAGTATATATAAAGGTTCTATATCTGTTCCTGTCTTGAACGTAACGAATGCGGCTTAGATGAGCAAATGTGTCATATTTAGTTTTTGAGATAGGTTCATCTCCGGCTACACTTGCTACTGTGTATCCTTCTGGGCTCTGATACAAACAAAACAACAATTATCCAATGTAAGAATTTATGAAAAGGATAACAAACAAAGACACAAAAATGAAAAAAAAGATCAACAATCTAAAAGATAGATTTCATACATGAGCCATGAAAAGAACTCTATAGGTATGACCAGTGAGCTCTGCCATCTTCACCATTGATGAGTATTTCCAAAGAGTGAGCTTGTTTTCAGTAAACCCATGAGAGCTGAGCAATTCACGATCGTGTATGCTCCACAAAAGAGCACAAAACTGAGAGCTAGTATCCACCGAATTCAAGCAAGCTCCCGTGTGTGTGTTCCAGAACTTTATGCACTTGTCACCTCCACCTCCACCAGAAGCTAGCAAGTTGCCCTGGAATGGACACCAAACAAGGGCTTCACTGAGGTTGTACGATCTTCTAGTCTATGAAGCCACTGTGTTGCTGTATTTGAAGAGGCCATGGATCTATTCCATATGAAAACGAGATTGTCATTTCCCCCGCTTGCCAATTGCTGGCCTGAAACAAACATCTTGCTGATGTCCCCTATACGTTTGAACTATGTGTTCTCTTACTCTTACATCATTATTGATGATTTTACCATCCATGCCTCTAGTGGTAAGTATGTTTTCGTTCCAAGCCAGTGAATCAATTCGTGATCGGTGACCGCATATCAATGTTCTTAGCTGACAACAAAGATAAAAAACACACACAAAAGAAAATAATAATAAACAGATTAAGAAATCAACAATAATCAATTCAAACCTGAAAATGTAGAAAACAATGAAAAACCAATCAAAATGCATCACTAACCTTTTGAATGACAGTCGAATCCCATATTTGGACATGGGAATTGTTCAAGCCAACAGCTATGTGCTGCCCATCTAGAGCCCAGCTAACACTAGTAACATGGTTATCTTCATCATCAACAGTGACGAGTTTTTATACAGCCATTTCAGGGTCTAAAAACCCATGAGAACCATCTTAGAGATACATTTTGTTATCAAGAGCAATTGCAAGCACATTTGAGCAACCCCAACCCAACAAATCCAGGTAGAAGTTATCCTGAATGTCATGGGCATCCAATGTCTTCTCAAAAGACTGTAAAAAGCAGTAGCAAAATATTAGACCAGAACATAAGATTCAAAACATAGAAACAATTATCAACCAAAAGTTCTAAAAGTTATTATTTTAACTTGAAAGTTCCTCAATGAGTCCAATTAGTTTCAATGATCCAACTGTGGTCACTATGACTTATGGATGAAAAACTATATTAAACACAACACTTGAGGAATGTATCTCCGGGACTAGGCAGGTTTAGATTGATGAACAGAAATGAAAAGAAATCCTTTGGGAAATGATCAACCATTGTGGCGGCCTTGTTCTTGAAAGCCAGGTTTCGAAAGCGGTTCATGTTCAAGGCCTCAGCCAATCCTTTACTGTAAGCCACGCTCCACGGTGTGCACACCACATTTGTATTCTCTTTACCCTTCCTCCCAACTGTCAACATGTAGTCAGCATAATCGAAGTCCATTACTGACCTATTTTGTATCAATATATCCAACTGTCGATAACAAAAACCAAAGTTGAATCAGAAACTGAACTGCTAACTTCAAGACTAGAAAAATCAAAATTCATAATGTAATTCAAGATTGAATAACAAATATGAGAATAAAACAAGAATTTTTTTTTTTGAAATAACATAATAGAAACAAAGCAGCAGCTATATATAAGGAAATATACTACTCATGAAAGTGTATTTTGCCACACCAGATCCTCTCTAGATGACAAAGCCAAGGCTGTAAGATTATGAGCCATAACATTACTCAAACGATAAATGGTCTTCACCTCCTGGAACTGGCCTTTAATATCATCAATCACCCAATTAGTCTCTCTAAAATTATGAGAATTCCCTGTCACAGCTGAGACCACATTGGAAGCATCCACTTCAGCGAAATGCACCTTAATACATACGTTTCTAGCCAATAGAACCCATTTCCTGAGAGCCAACAATTTACAATCACCAGCATCACAATTCCCCACCAAGGTTTTAGCCACAGCAGCCATAAAAAAGCCTTTGTCATCTGTAATGACAGCATCAAACCTAAAACCCACCCAAGCACACTATCTCCATTTCTCTCTAACCCCTCATGCACCACCACATTATGGTTAGACCAAATACTCCATAAAACCATTTAAAAAACTAAAACGTAAAATCTTCTCTACTAACTGCAGAAAAAATCCTTTTAAACACATCAGAGCCACACGACCTTTTATGCTTACATAATAACTCCCATAACATAGTTCTTTTCCATACCTCTCTTGACTTAAAACACGAAATTGATAACAAAAAATACAGCTAAAAAAACTTGAATATAAAGAAATGGCATGATTTTACTCACATTTTTCACAATAACGTTTTCTTTGCAGAATCCGTTCTTGAAGAGGGTTTCTTGATTGCATCTTGTTAAACGAATTCACTGATCCTACATCCATAAATGAGACATAGCAAGAAAACAAAGAAAGAGAGATAAAAACAAACACAAAAAAAACAGGAAATAAGAAACAATAAAAACCAAGTTAGGCCTGCAAAACACAAAAATCAGATTAGAAGTAAAGCAAATCAACAAATAATACTGATACGTTTTAATTTGTAAGAGTTAAGAAAACAGAGAATTGAGTCGGGGAAAAGAAGAAGTCAGAAACAGAGAATATGGGGGAGATATTTTTAGGTTGTAATATTCTTCATAGCTTTATTCAATTCAAATCGGCTAATTTATAGCCTACACCAATACGTTAAAATAACAAAATGACATCAAAGAAATAGGAGACAATAAGAAGTTGTCCAAGATTCTGGGGACACCTCCTTGCCATTATTAACAGTCTACTTTGACTCAATAAATAACAATTGATACAACTTAAATTAATCCTAACAATCAATAGCTACTTGAACAACCCACGATTCCTTTCCTGACCTGGTCATCACGCACGTGCACACCTCAGTGTATTCCATTGCTTGCATTTGCATGTATGGCATGCATGGCCAGTCAAATTTCGTATCACTCCACCCCACTTGGACGATCCTTATCCTCAAGGATGAACTCTGGATATGACTTAGATAACCTCCACAAATTCTCCTAGGTAGCATCCTCTCACGGCGCCCCCACCCATTGAACTAGAATCCCGGTTTTGAGCCGGTATTTCCCTTTACAATTGTTGCGCCGATCCAAGATGGCTTCATGTTATGGAAGTAGCTTCGAATCTTTTGACACTGGTGGAAGTGGTAGAATTGTAGAATCAACTGGCCCTATCTTTATTTTAGTAAATTAGCATGGAACACGGCATGTATTTGGGACCCTATAAACTACTCTAACTTGTACGCCACAGTTCCGATTAGAGCCATAATTTTGTATGGCCTGAAGAATCGCGGTCAGCTTCAAGGAACTCCAAAAGGCAACAGACGACTATCGATATGGTTGCAACCTCAAGTACACATAGTCTCCCACACAAAAGGTGGCATCACGACGGTGTTGGTTAGCCTACGACTTCATCTGGGCTTGAGCAGCCGAAAGGTGCTTCTAGTAACTCACGTACGATGTCGATGTCCTCTAGCGAACGTAAAAATTCATCCACTACCTGGACTTTGGTGGTGCCCGGAATATAGGATAACAAAGAGGGTAGTGGCACACCGTACACAGCTTCAAAAGGGGTAGTTTTGGTAGCTGAATGGGTCATCGTGTTGTAAGTATACTCTGGCCACAGAAGTCAATCCATCCATTTCTTCGGCTGATCACTCATGAAGCATCGAATGTATTGTTCTAGAGTCTGATTCATAACTTTCGTCTGGCCATCAGTTTGTGGGTGGTAGCTCGAACTCAAAAGGAGCTTAGTTCCATGCAACCGAAAAAGTGACTTCCAAAATGAGCTAATAAAAATTCTATCTCGATCACTTACGATGGATACTGGAACCCCGTGCAGCTTCACAATGTTATGAACGAAGGCATTAGCCACTGTTGAGGCCGCAAATGGTTGGTTCAATGGAACAAAGTGAGCATATTTAGACAAGCGGTCCACTACAACCATGATCACATCATGTCCTTATGAAGTCGGCAAACCCTTGATGAAATCCATCGAAACTTCTTTCCAAACCTTATCGGGAATCGATAATGGTTGTAGTAATCCAGCTGGCCTCAAGTTCTCATGCTTACACCGTTGACAAATATCACAAATACGGATAAATTCCTTCACTGCAGACCTCATTCCAGGCCAATTAAAGGATGGAGTTGACTCGTTCAAATGTCTTGAAAAATCCAAAATGGCCTTCAGCAGGGGACTGAATGTCCTTCATCTAAAATTACTGGAATCAGCTTCGAAATTGGACTTAACATGACTTGTCCTTACTGCATCGAAACGCCATCTCGCTGAATGCTCTGCGGGAAACTAAGGCTTGGAAGTGTGGCATAATATGGGCAAGTGATGACTTCCTATTGGAGCGATGCCCACCATTCAGCTACTGGTAGAGAAAGGCCCATAAATTGGAAGGTTGCCATGCATGATATGGCATCGACCCCTTGATTCTCCTTCTCTCGCTTGTATAAGATAGTATAGTCATATCCGAGTAGTTTTGGAAGCCAACGGGCCTGTGCTGGGGTTGTAATTTACTGCTCCAATAGAAACTTCAAGCTGCGATGGTCGGTTTGAATTACAAAAGGTTTTCCCAAAAGAAACGGTCTCCATTTTCGCATCGCTTTAACGACCGCTAACATTTGTTTCTCTTAGGTGGATAAATTCAATGTTGTTCCCTTTAAAGCTTCACTGAACAAAGCTATAGGCTGATTTTCTTAGGATAAAATGGCCCCGAGTCCCACTCCGCTTACGTCACACTCCACCACAAAAGTTTTCAAAAAAATCAGGAAGTGGCAGCACCGGAGGCGAAATGAGAGCTTATTTCGGTTGATTGATGGTTGCCTCTGTTTCGGTTGTCCACATGAAACCATCTTTGGTCAGTAGGCAGGTCAAGGGGGCCGCAATTGCTCCGAATCCACGCACAAATTTGCGATAATAGTCTGTCAGCCCAAGAAAACCTCGTATTCCCCAAGTGTTCATCGAAATTGGCCAATCTTGAACGGACTAAATTTTTGTAAAGCCTACTGCAACGCCAGCAGCTGATTTGAGAAGTCTGAGCTACTCAACCTGCAAAACGCCAAATCAACACTTCGATTGTTTGGCAAATAGGTTGGAGGATAAAAATAAATAAGGCTTGTCGGAGGTGTTCCAAGTGGTCGGTCCATGTTTTGTTGTATATCAGAATATCATTAAAAAAATGAGAATAAATTTCCTGAGATGTGGCCGAAACAATTCATTCATAAGACTTTGAAAGGTGGCTGAAATAAGAATATTTGATGGTATCCCGTACATAAATCCAATTTCAAAAAAATACCACGCACCATGAAGTTCATCAAGCAATTCGTCAATTACCGGTATCAGATACTTATACTTTACCGTAATATTGTTTAAGGCTCGATAGTTAACACAAAACCTCCATGTACTGTTAGCCTTCTTGACTAGTAACACAGGAGAGGAAAAAGAGTTGTTACTCGGACGGACGACCCCCGAATCCAAGAATTTACAGACCAATTTTTTGATCTCTGCTTTCTAATTGTGTGGGTACCGATATGGCCTTACATTAACAGGTTTGTGATTTGCTTGTAGAGGAATGTGGTGATTATGCAACCGACTCAGTGGTAGTTCTTTCGAGGTTGAAAATGCATGTGAAAATTCGTCCAAAATTTGGTGCAATTCATTTGGATAGGCAGGAGCTGCACCTTGAGCATGTACGAGTACCACATGCAAAAATAATCTCATGCAATGCAAGTGTAGTATTTCCTTATCTGTCATTGACTTAATGTCAGTCCGCCACGAACCATGTAATGTGTGAGTTTGTCCAAGCTGAGTGAAAGTCATCGTAAGTTGCTTGTAATCGGTATCGATCGGTCCAAGGGTCCAAGGGTCCAAGAGTCTCCAACCCTTGTACCCTTAATATTGCCTGACATGCCGCGATTGGAAGGACATAAAAATCTGCCATAACCGTGTACCATTGAATCATCAATTTAACCCCCAAACATCGCCTGGTACAACTGATTTTCTCTTTGTTTCCTACCATAACCTGAAACATTTTATCCTTCACAACAGGCAACCCAAGTTTAGTTACAACGGATTGATCAACAAAGTTATGTGTACTACCTCCGTCAATGAGAATAGCAATTTCTTTATTTTTCATTCTTCCGGTGACTTGAAAAGTCTGTGGATGGTTGGTACCTACCATTGCATGGAAGGATATTTCATGAATTGTTTCGTGTGGAGCAAAATCACATTCAATGTCAACATCTTTAATTTCGTCACTAGGTTGCATGTCCTCCACCATGAAGAACTGCAGATGAGAGCAGTGATGTCCATGTGCAAATTTCTCGTTGCAATAGAAACATTGTCCTTTCTCCCACCTCTCATGCGCTTATTGCCTCAAAATCCGTCGTATGGGACCTTGGTAGTTTCCTGGAACCTGATTGGTTTTCTACGAAGGCGGTGGTCCGAGAAACCTTGTTGTGGAATTCAGTCTAGTCTTCTGTGGTCCGATGGTCAATGGTGGTCGAATTGAACCCGCTGATTTCAGCTGAATGAGGTTACGCTCTTCGATCAAGTGTGCGACGCTAATGGTTTCGGAAAGCGTCTTTGGTTGCTTAACCCGGACGTCGAGACGAATTTCGTCTTTGAGTCCTGCTATGAAGCACCCCACCAAGAAATTTTCGGGCAAGTCATATACCTTATGCAATGATTTTTCGAACACCACTTGGTAGGCATTTACAGTTGAGGTTTGCTTGAGTCGAGCCAAAGCTTCTGAGGGATCGTCGTAGTCTGTTGGCCCAAAGCGGTGGAGAACGGCCTTGGTAAATTCTGCCCAGCTCAATGGTCCTCGAAATTTCGTGCATCACCAATACCATTGCAATGCGACTCCCTCCAAGTGAAACGATGCAAGCTAAACCAGTTGTAGGGAGGCAATACCTTTGAAGTCGAGAAAATCCACCATGTTAGATCATTGCCTCCATCTGTCGGAAAATTCAAATTGAGGTGAATATGATTTATGTCGAAACCTTGGCTATTGATCTTGGTTGGACTGTTGTTTGACCCTTCTCCTCTAGCAAACGGGTTGATTTCTTTTTCAGTACTATGTAGGTTTTGTTGTAAGCATAAGGCCTTCAATTTGGCAAGGATTTGGTCGATTCTCGATTCATGGCTGGCGAGGATTTCTTTGACTTCGTTGCGGAATTCAACATTAGATTTTCCGGGTGTGTCCATGGTTTGTGAAGGGCTCTGATACCACTAATAAGGTTTGATTTGTGAGAGTTAAGAAAAAAGAGAATTGAGTCGGGGAAAAGAAGAAGTCAGAAACAGAGAATAGGGGAGAGATATTTTTGGGTTGTAATATTCTTCATAGCTTTAATCAATTCAAATTGGCTAATTTATAGCCTACACCAATACGTTAAAATAACAAATTGGAAACTAAGAAATAGAAGGAAATAAGAAGTGGCCCAAGATTCTGGGGACACCTCCTTGCCATTATTAACATTCTACTTTGAATCAACAACTAACAATTGAAACAACTTAAATTAATCCTAACAACCAATAGCTACTTGAACAACTATAAAAATTGGTTTGGTTTACGGTGCATATGATCCAGGAAACCAAAAAAAAATGGTTTCATGAATTATATTAACCGGAAACGTGGACAACATAAAAATTGAACTTGAACTTGAACTTTTTTATGACAATAAATTTAACTTAAATTTTGTTTGTAGAACATGAAAAATTATATTCTTCGATTAATTTTTTTATTTTTTTAAATTGAACTTTGTTTATAAAAAAAAACATACAAAATACTATAAAGAATGGTGCATGTTAAATTACTTCTTTTAATTAGTATATGTATAAATGTAAAATTACGTATTTTCAGACAATTTTATTTCTAAAAAACAAACATGTTGACAGTACATTCAGATGTGAAAAAAAACAAACAAACATATCATTTAGGTTCAGATTTCAGTCCCTATTCAGTCTTCAAAAAATTCAGGACTGTTCAGTCTTCAGACGAAAAAACAAACGACCCCTTACTTTTCAATTCATCAATTCAGAGCTGGCACTGAGAGGGGCGCCAGGGGAGCCCGCCCAGGGCCTAAGAAAAAATTGCCCAAAAAGGCTCATTTTTTGTTTTTTTTTTTTTTAGTGTTGAATTGAATGGTTTTTGTTTAGATAAAAGGGGCCCAAATATTTTTTTAAAAAGCCCAAACATTAAAAATAATAATAAGAGTTACGATATTTGCACCCCTCAAAAACTATATCTACACCCCAATTTAGTATTTTTGTTGAAAATCCAATATTACCCTTGCGTAAAATTACAAGGACTAAATAGTTTATAAGTATACACCAATAATTATTAATTGGTTTTATATTAATCATTTATAAAAAGAAAAAGAAAGTTTCTTATAAATTATTTAATACGATAATAAAAACCTTTCTATTTTATCAAACCATAACTTCTATTTTAAATACTAATTTCAATTTCTTTTAAGGAATAAGTTTAAATGCAATGAAAAGAAATTTTTTCCATACAATTTTTTAGTGACATCCAATGTTATTTATTTGAATAAAAAGATATAAAATAATAAATTTTAAATAAATATAATTATATAATAAAATAGTTGGGTGTGCTTACAAAAATATAATACAATAAAATTAAAGAAAGGGTATTTTTGCCATTGGGTGGGGTTTATTTACGAACCAGAGATTTTTAAAATATTTTAGGGGTGTACATACGATTTTTGAGGGGTGCCAATATCGTCACTAATAATAATAAACACATGGCCCAAATTATCTTGGATCAATATCCCCACCCAAGTAATTAAAGTTTTTTTTTTGAATAGATTTAAAGTATTTTTTTTTTGAATAGATTTAAAGTTTTTTTTTTGAATTGATTTCGAATTTTCTTTTTAGTCATGTGTTGTGTACCATGTATGTTCAGTCACTCACAGGGGGCCCATTTTTTAGGTTTTGCCCAGAGACCTCTGAAAAGTCAGGACCGGCTATTTTCATCATAAGTAAATTCTGGGATTTATTCTCTTCACACAATTATACTTAACATTTCATTATTTTTATTAATTAAAATCAATAAGTTTTTACAACTTTTTAACAATATCACTAACACAAATAATTTTTATTCTTTAATAAGAAAAAAAAAAGAAGTTTATATTTCTCGTTTTCCCTTTAACTTCGTGCTCTCTCAACCAAATCTAATTTTTTCTTATTTATCATGTTATTGAAAAATTTTCACCCGAAATCAATCAATGATGATGGATCGATAATTATTATTGGTAGGCCATGACTTATTTTTTTTATCGAGAGTTTGTAAAAAATTTCACATTAAAACCAATTGATTATAAATAATTAATGATACTTCAAAAAAAAACTATATATAATTAATGATGTACCGATAGTTATTAATGGCAGGTCGAGACTTATTGTTTATAGACAATAATTGGAAAATTTTCCCATAAAAACAATTGATGATAAATAAATTCTGTTATAGATTAAAAATAAAAGCCTAATGGCATGAGGGGTTATTTTTTATGATTAAAATTTTTTTTTAAAGAAAAAAAGAAGGGATATATTAACTACCACCCAATGGGCAGGAATCAAGCAAAAGAACAGACTCGTGGCAGTGAAGGAACAAGTCAACCGAATATCTTTGAAACTTTCACAACTCCACAAGGCGTGGACCGTCATTTCCGGCCTCTTAGAACAACCTGGGCATACCACATCAGTAGGAACACCACGCCCAGCAAGATTAAACCCAGTAGGAAGCCAATTCTTACAAGCCTACCAAAGGAAGCTTTTCACTTTCGGAGGAACTTTAATCTACCAAATAGAGTTCCACCACCCAGTATCAATAGAACCAGAAGGAGCACGAATAAACTGGAGAGACTTCCCTAGTTTATATACACTGCGCACCGTATAGTTGCCATCTGTTCCAAAATGCCCAAGGATAGAATCTCCAACCTGATGACTGAGTACACATATAAAGGTAGCAAATATTTAAGGCATTTTAAGTGAGTTCAAGCACACATTGTCTATATCACATCTAATGGTTCAACCAAAACAAGAGCAAAATCCACATGTGATCTTTTATGATGAATATTCTTTAATATCCAATGCATAACCTATTGATATCAATTTCTAATGTTAAGAACCTAATAAATGTTTAAGAGTAAAAACAAAAGAACCCTCTATAATGATACTTATGTAACGCTTTTTGGCTTAGTGAACTCACAAGGGTAGTCTCCACTATTAATCATGACAATTCAACTAAGCATCTTATCCACTATCACATCAAGAACATGTTATAAAATTTTGAAAAATGCAATGCAATACTCTAAATGGCAAGACGTTAGTCTAAACTCAGTGAATAAAGCATATATTACGGCTCTTAAAGCACACAAAAGAAGCATCTCAACATGGAGGACAAAAATTCAAAAACGTGTGACTTTTGAAATTGACCTGCGTATGTTCTTTAATGCATATCTCCCAAAATACTCAACAAGAGTTGACAAAATTTTACTACAAGAAAATAGACATGCCAATTCACACTTTTCATTTAGAAAACATCTCAAAATTCAAATCAGAAAAGTGAGCAAACAGACATCGAAAAACATTCACCTGCAGAATTTCAAAAACATACCATCGCCCATGACCTTTGGTTGAAGAAATGATCATAACTTTGAAACCAATCGCTCCGAAATTTACGTTCTTTGTACCGTTGGATTTGTATCGAAAAAACAAAGAATGTAGCGTGGACAGAAAAAATTATTTATTCACCAATGAATACAGTTTTAACAAAACGTTTGCCTTAAAAAAATTTCAAAACAGGGCAGTTTTTCGCAGATTGCAACAAAAACTCGAAAAATAAAAACAAACACGAATTCACACCCCCAAACCTAATTTAAAAATTGTCCTCAATGTTTATATGACATTAAAAGCATGAACAAAGAATAAAGAAAAAGCATGGAAGGCAAGAACTCGAAAAACACAAAAACAAAAGAAAACTAAAAGCTAAAAATTAAAACAAAAACAAAAACAAAAACAAAAAACAAAAAAATTAAAAGAAATTACCTAGGTGGGTTGCCTCCCACCAAGCGCTTTATTTGATGTCTAGGCAGGACGGATAAGAGCTCTACGGCTCTTTGAGCTTTATTGATTCTTTCTTTCCTCTACCGATGACGACTTAATGACTATGTACTCGTCACCACTCTTCTTCAACCGAATAGTTCCACCATGCTCAATTTCTTTGATCTCATCCTTTCTTATCCATACTTGCTTTACCCGGTTATTCCCATGATTGTAACTCCCATTCCTCCGTTTGCATTGTTTTATATATTCATAACACCAAGGGTGAATGTGACCCTGCACATTGCAAAAGTGACAAACGGGAACAAATCTATGAAAGTTACCTTCTTGGTGGCTGTGATTCATTGGTAGAGCTCGCTTCATTCTATTTCTTTTTCTTCTCTTCGGAAGTGGAAAGACCTTCTGGGTGACGGAATCACTCGACTCATCTTTATTCACCTTATTGATCTTAACCTCCGCTGGTTGCTTCATCACTTCGACGGTCAATGACTTGATTTCTTGCTCGGCCTTTGCAAGCTTGGCAATGCTTTCAAGTTCCTTATTCTTCATGATCTCCAAGGCTTTATCCCTTTGTTCGATCTCGGCCTTCATTAGCCTCATCCGTTGAGCAAATTCATCTTTCAAATCTTCCACCTCTTGGGAGAAATCCGCAAACTCCTTCAAAGAATACTCTTTTTCTTTCAACAACTCATTAATCTTGTTTATCAAATCAAAATTAAAAGCGACAACCATTTGCTTTTTTTCTTTCAGTTGCTCAATCATGTTCTCATAACTTAATCGATCATGTTGGATAATGCGAATTTTATCTTCTGCCATTGCTACTTGTCTGATGCGATCAATGTTGTTGTTCAAAGGTAATAATTCTCCTTGAAGAGATCTTCTTCCTTGCATCCACAGGTAAGACCTAAAACAAAAAGAAAAACATACACAGTAAACTACGAAAAAGAAAAATAAACAAAATAAAAACTAAAAATCTAAAAATTAATGACTTGACTACCTAAACTAGATTAATCTATTAACTAAAACTAAAACTAGAATTTACCAATAAATTCAACTAATCCCCGGCAGCGGTGCCAAAAACTTGATGTGTAAAATCGTGTTATAAAATACTCACTCGCAAGTGCACCAATCGTGAAGATAAGTATAGTAGCAAATAGAGATCGTTCCCACGAGGAAAAGTGATTTATCGATTAAACTAATTCTAATTCTAATTACACAAAAAGTAACCAAAAAGATTATTGATTGATTGATTAATCTAAAACCTAAATTAAATTAAACTAAAGAAAGCAATAAAAAAAGAATGTTTGTTTGTGATCAAGAAAAGAAGAACTAGGTAACCGATGCTTTTCATATATAATACTCAATGTTCATCAATTAACTCAATTAACAAGATTCAATCCAAATTAGGGTTCATTCTTATCTTAATTATGGTATTACCATTATTCCTATTCGGGTTTAACAACGTGCTTTCAACCACTCCTCACCTTTTTCCAAGGTGTAAGCAACAGCCAAAAACCATTACGTGCAAGAATCGGTGAACCAAAATTGTCTCGCATATTCCTATGTCAAGAACAATTATATTTATTCAATTGAAAAGTAATTAAGACTACCTATATTCGTATAGCCCAATCTTAATTAACAAATTATCGAAACTCTAGACAAGTATCAATCAATTTCCATAGATCAATACAAGTCAAGAATAAGATATATAATGAGTTGAATAAATCTAAATTCGAATTGATGAATAAATATAGAATTAAATCAAAGCAAGAGCATCACATAGGTTCACATCGATTCCCTAGTATGAAATTAATTACACATGAAAAGATTAAAAGAAGAGGAAGAAGAGTTGATAAAACCCATGAATGTCTTCTTCAAGCTTCCAAGTGCAACAATGGTGGTGATGTGATGGGGGACGGCTCCCTTGGTGGCTTGGGACCTCCCTTGGCTTCTCTCCCCTTTTTAATTGCAAAGAATAATAAGTATTTATAGGTGAGTTTTCCTTGTGAACCCCAATTCTTCTTAGGTTTAGGAAATCTATCAAGTGGGAAAGTAGAATGAAACATGGAATGTGAATCCTTTCCTAAATTGGATTTTTTCTTTTGATGATTGACTCTTAATTTGAGTTTAGGAAGTTTCCCAAACATGTCTTGGTCTTCCAAAGTCATTAGAATTTGAATTGAGAAGTTTTGGAACAGTTCTGGACCAATTCGGAGTGGAATCCGTCAACAATACGTCAAAACTGCTGCCTAGGTCGCTCCGCAGTTCGCCCACGGTACATACCGCAGTGCTGTTCTGTTTTGTACTACTAAGTAGAGCGTTGCGTAGGTTGCTTGCACAAACCACGGTCTATCCCGCGGTAGACTTCTCCAGCTCTGACCTTCGGTTACTAAATTGAGCATAACTTCTTCTAGGAATATCGGAATTGCGATCCGTAAAATGCGCCGGAAACTAGACTTCCGGGGCTATCCATACATAGGTAGTGGGACACACAATTCAATAGAAGCTAAGAGATATGATCCCCACAATCTGGATGATCTGCACAAGCCAAAATTCATCTTTTTGCTCCTTTTCTCTAAAATAACATCCGGAATGTGACCTACAAATGCTCAACAAACACATAAAATATCTAATTTCATTCGAGAACAAAGCACAAATAATAGAAAATAGGGACCTAAAATATGTGTGTAGAAATAGACAGATCAATTTACCGATCACGATATATAGAAATTGAAGAATGAGCCCCAACTGGCCATTTGGATCCCTCCTCATGGAGTTCCCGACCCCAAAGCAATCTCCTCCACACAAAGGATCCATCAGAACATCTGCCTGCATTGAGAAAATCTGTGGTAGGGAAGTACCTTCCCTTGAGAACTCTAGCAACCAATGAATTAGGCCATTTAGTGATACTCCAACATTGTTTGGCCAACATAACTTGATTAAATAGAGAAAGATCTCGAAACCTAAGTCTACCATTATTTTTACCTTCACATAATTTCTCCCAAGAGCCCCAATGAAGCTTCCTATCAACATCAGTGTTTCCCCACAAAAAGCGGGAATAGAACCTGTGAATATCAGAGATCAAACCTTTAGGAAGACAGAAGAGGTTCATAGCATAAGAGGGAATTGATTGGATTACTTCCTTTATTAAAACTTCTTTCCCTCCAGCCAAAAACAATTTATGTTTCCATCCACTAATTTTGCTCCACACCCTCTCTTTTAGATTTTCAAGAAGTTGTTTCTTATTCCTGCTAGCAAAACTCAGTAGACCGAGATACTTCTCATGATACCTAACGAGATTGACACCCACAATATTAGCTAAACGCATTCTCTGGGCCCTAAAAACCGACTTACTGGTGCAGAGGGCTGATTTACTAAAATTCACTTCTTGACCCGAAGCTAACGCATAATCGCCCAGAATATGTTTAATAGCTCTACAGTTTTTCTCATCAGTATTAGCGAAGAAGAGACTGTCATCAGCAAAAATTAAATGTAAAATTAAAGGGCCAGTACTACCACACCAATACCCAGTGATATCGCCACAAGAAACTGCTATACGAATCAGAGAGGAAAGCCCTTCAGCGCATATCAAGAACATGTATGGGGAAAGAGGATCCCCTTGACGAAGACCACGAGAAGGTTTAAGAGAACCACAAACCTCCCCATTAATCAAAAAAGAAAAAGAGACTAATGTCACACAACGCATAATCCGATCCACCTACGCATTAGAAAATCCAAGTTTCAACATCATCGAGGAAATAAATCCCCACTCAACATGGTCATACGCCTTCGACATATCAAGTTTAATTGCCATAGAGCCAGCCTTTCGTTTTCGGGTACGGAGGCCATGAATGCATTCAAAGCTAATAATAGTGTTGTCCGTGATTAACCTACCAGGAACAAAAGCACTCTAAGCCTATGAGATAACAACCCCAATCACTAAGCGAAGCCGATTCGCAGTTGATTTGGCCACAATTTTGTAGATAACAGAACATAGGCTTATAGGCCGGAACTCTGTAATTCGGCTAGCATTAGAGGTTTTGGGTATTAAGGTAATTAGAGTTCCGTTCACATCATCAAGGGGGTCCCCATTATTAAGACACAAAAGGCACGCCTTTGTAACACCATCCCCAACCGTGTCCCAATTCTTCTGGTAAAACAGAGACGGCATCCCGTCAAGTCCAGGAGCTTTAGTATGGAACATATCAAAAACTATCTTCTTAATCTCTACTGTCGAAAAAGGAAGGTCCAAGAAATCACTTCTTCTACGTGATAACTTCAAAGGAACTGAATCAATAACCTTGACCCAATGTTGTTTAGATGGATTGCAAGACTGAAACAAACTCGAAAAGAAGTCCACCACAATTCTTTGGATTCCTACCTTTAAATCACACCAAACCCAGTTAGAATCCTCCAGTCTGGTAATGGTGTTCCTAGCTCTTCAGGAAGACGCCTTCCAGTGAAAGAATTTAGAGTTACAATTCCCAGCTTTGAGCCAGTCCTGTCTGGACATTTGTCTCCAATAATTTTCTTCAACCTCGAGAAGACTATCCAACTGACATTCAATTTCCCTCATAGCTTTCCAAGAGCTCATGCCAGCAACATCTGAAGCCACAGCCAATTCATCTTTCTTCTTCCTTATCTGCATCCTTAAATCCAGATGATGAGTATAATTCCATCTGCCTAAAACCTTAGCATAACGGTTCACTTTGGAGACCAACACACGCATATCGCACCTCTATTCTAACTCACCCTAATTTTCCTTAATCAGATTACTACAATCAGCCTCATCAGACCAGCAGGCTTCATAATGGAACCTTCTACGCCGCCCAACTCAATCCCTACTACACGAATTTGCCCTATCAAGCACTTCAACAAGTAATGCTCTATGATCAGAAGATCAGAAGCCTAGATTAATAACCTTCGCAGAAGGAAAGAGCTGTTTCCATTCAAAATTGCACACCCATCGATCTATTCTTTCTTGGATAAGACCATCATCTCTCTTGTTGGACCATGTAAAACCAGGACCAGAGAAACCCAAATCGTCCAATTCACAAGAATCCAGGGACTCTCTAAAATTTTCCATCAAAGAACAAGGATGGGGCAACCCACCACTTTTCTTAGTTCCAGACAGTAATTCGTTAAAATCACCAAACATAACCATAGAAGATCTGACATACCTTTCAGGCGACGAAGCAAAGCCCACACATGCACTCTTTGAGATGGATCTGGATTACCATAAAACTCCTTCATCCTCCACACTTTCGACCCATGAGAGACAATACACACATCAATGTGAAATCTCGAGTAAGATAAAATATCAATATTGACTTGGTATGTCCAGAACAAACATAGCCCACAACTGCGACCACAACACTCAATCACCAGTTTACCCATAAACCCCAAACGGGTCCTGTAAATCTCCATAGACGAAAGATTCGCCCTAGTTTCCATCAAAAAGAGAACAACCAAATTGAAGGATTTCTTCAAATCTGACAGAGCAAGTAATGCCCTCTGGTTTCCCACCCCACGAGCGTTCCAAGATGTGCAATTCATTGAACCGGCGGGTCGGGGAACACCAACTGGCCAATAATTGATCATCATAGTTTGTTGCAGACGCATCATGCCTAGGCTTTTTGAATTCACCGTTGAAACCATCATCAGCAAAAGAGAGCTGTCTTTTACCACTTTGAACACCAGGAAGTGGATCAGTTGTCACTAACGGGCTCTTCTAGCTGCCCATTTCCATTTTCCCTCTTTAGGCCCCTCATTCTTCAAATGACATTGAACCAAATTTTCTTGCCCTGTTGGCCTAATACCTTCATCATATAACAAAACCTTCTTCGCGATGATACCCTCACTCATAGAGCTACTAGCCTGGATAACATCCTCACCACGGGAGCCCATAACCGAATCCGAATTAGTCGGCCCATTAGGCGTAATGCAAGGCCCCATCACACTAACAGGTCCATTTATAGAGGTCATTCCCATAGCCAGCCCATTCATATTACTTACATAATCCTTACTGGGATCCTCAAATTTCCCGATAAGGACATCAAGATTCTCATGCAACCCTAAATCTGTGCCCTTACTTTTATCATTCAAACCAAAATCTCAAAACCCCTTCAATCTCAAATTCAAACACTTATCAACCCCTGGATTATCGTCCCCTAAGGCAGATTTATTGCCTAAATTTTCACGATCCCAATCCTTGCCAAAATAAGCATCATTCTTGGACACCGCCTCCAGTCGTCCATCGCTGCATGTCCTCCTCAAAGACTGATGTTTATCCATACGTACTTCATCGACCAGGTTACTGGAATGTTTGAAACCCCCGTAATTCTGCTTCTCAAATCGGCCACCTTAACCTCTTCTCACAGCCTGAGTAGGTGAGCTAACAGCTTTCAGCCATGCACGATACAGCAGATCTTTCCCATCACCTGAACTTTCCACCACCGTATTTGAAGAATCCCGGATTGTATGTCCTAACAAACCATATGAAAAACAAAAATTTGGCAAACGTTCATATTGGATTGGCATTATTGTTTCCTCACCATCGCCTAACACATCCACCGGCAGAAAGCGTCAGAGTGGCTTGTCAATCAAAATTACCACTCGAACTCTCAAAAATTTACCAAGACAATCTCTTGAAGACCTAACATCCACTTCACGAACATCCCCTATCATACACCCCAGAAAATGCCCAATATCCTTAGTCATATATAACATCAGAATATTGGAAATCTGGACCCAAAACTCAGCCATATTAAACTTAAGACTTTTAATAGCCCCTTTACCCGTAGGTTCCTCGAGAACAATCAAAACGTCATCAAAACTCCATGGCCCCCCCGAAAGAAACTTTATCCGATCATTTATGGAATGAAAGTGAAAGGCATATATGTTATTAGATATCACTTCTATCTCCACGCCCTCTTGAACCTTCCAGATTCTCGTAATCAATGATCGAAACGCCTCCCGGTTAATTAGATCTGGAGATAAGATTTTCCCTACTAAACACAATGCCATTTTCTATAGCCCTATAGCCTTCAACCCATCATGCAACCTAAGAACTGGACCCTCATTTTCCTTCAATGACAACGAAGCATAAAGTTTCTCAATCTCAGCGGCGTCCATGATAGGAAAAGGAAGAAGGATAAAAGCCACCCACCCAAAAGATACACCGCAGGTGAGGCCAAACCCTAACTACTCTCACACATACTTCTCAAGGAAACCTAAGTTTCAGTGAAAATAGAGGAGAGACTTTGATTGAGGGGTTATTTTTTATATTCTTCCTAAAAACCAACACATATATAATATAAGTATCAATAATGCTACTTTGCCCAAATTTAGTATCCAAATCTGGTGCCCAAATGATATAGCATCCAGAGTCGACCCTGTTGTTTGGCTAGAGGGTCGACTGTACCGGGCCCCTCTTTTAAAAGGTCAAATTTGCACGTATTTATATTAATTCATGGGCCCAATATTTGTTGGGTTTCAAGCTAAGTTGGGCCTAAGACAAACAAATGTCCAATATGCTTTCTTGTTATCAATTATCAGATATTACTTATTAGTCCAAATGTCCAATAGGACTTCACACTTTCTTGTTTTTCTCTTCGGCTACCATTTTTTTTTATTAAAGCTAATATGTTGTATTGGGTTTTGGGTAGATAAGTTTGGGCATGATGTGAGTTGTTATAGTCCATAGAAAAAAGAATTGTGACTCTGAAGAGCCCAATTCATTTTTTTAATGAGTGACGATATTTATAACCCTCAAAAACTGTATGTACACCCCAATTTAGTATATTTTTGAAAATCTAATATTACCCTTGCGTAAAATTACTTAAAGGAATAAATAATTTGTAAGTACTCACCAATAATTATTAATTTGTTTTATATCAATCATTTGTAAAAAGGAAAAGGAAGTTTCCTATTAATTGTTTGATATGATAATAAAAACTTTTCTATTTTATTAAATCCTAACTTCTATTTTAAATACTGATTTCAGTTTCTTTTAAGGAATACAAATTGATTGAGTTGCCTAACAATTTACTGTTATAATTGAGTGAAACAAAAATCAATACCAACAATAAACTTTCTTAGGAACAGAGAAATTGAGATACACTACTGTGTGCTGAGAACCTCTTTTTACATATGACATTTCTTCTTAGTTGGCGTAATTGCTGTTTTCTATTAATGGATTTAATTTTTTTCTTTTTAAATTAAAAATCTAAAAGAGCTAAAGCAACATATGTACCGGTTACAGTTACAATTACAACTAGTAGTTTTTCAATTCGGTGAAATTGGAGAATTTTGAGCTTTAAAAAAATTAATGAATTAAAAAAAAAAGTTTTAGTGCAATGAAAAGAAATTTTTTTAGTGACATCAAATGTTTTTGCAGGAGTTAGAATTTTTTTTAAAGAGAAATTATTTATTTGAATAAAAAGATATAAAATAATAAAATTTTAAATAAATCTGATTATATAACAAAATAGTGGGGTGTGCTAACAAAAATATAATACAATAAAATTAAAGAAATAGTATTTTTGGTATTAAGTGGGGTTTATTTATGAATCAGAGATTTTATAAATATTTTAGGGGTGTACATGCAGTTTTTGAGGGGTGTCAATATCGCCACTCTTTTTTAATTATATATATATATATATATATAATATATTAAAAAAAATTGTGACTCTGAAGGGCCCAATTCATTTTTTTTTAATTATATGTATAGAATATATTAAAAAAATCATGGGGCCCATTTGTGACAACACCCTATTCCTCAATTTAGAGTAGACCGCAGTTCGGTTCCGGTTCCGGTTCAGTTCTCTAGTTCCGGGTGGTTCGGTTCCATTTTTTTTAATCAACTAACTAAAAAAAATTAATAGACATGTAAATATGTAATTGTGTGAAATTGTAATTTGTAAATGAAGTTTATTAGATAAGCCGAAATTAAAATAAAAAAATATATAAAAAAAACTAAAAAACTAAATTGAAAGAAAAGAAATATAAACAATTGAATAATTGATAGTTGAGAGAAAATTGAAGAGTATTAGAGAGAATTGGGAGAGAATTGGTGAGGAGAAATGAATGGGAGGGGGGTATTTATAGGAAAAAAATGAGAAAACAAAAACAAAAACAAAAACAAAAAAATAAAAATAATAAATAATAAATGGTCTGGAACCGACGGTTCCAGAACCGGAACCAAACCGCCAGTTCCAGTCCGGTTTTTTTTTAAGAACCGAACCGGGACCTTAAGCCCACTGCTCCGGTTCTGGTTCTGGTTCTGGAACCGGAAGCCACGGTTCTGGTTCCAATTTTGGTTTTTTACCGCGGTTACGGTTCGATTCCACAGTTTGAACCGAACCGCGGTCATGTCTATTCCTCATTTGACATGTTATGGGATCCATTTTTCCATTATTTTATATTTTTACCCCGGGCCCCAAAAACGTCAGGGCCGGTCCTAGTGGCATCAATGTAATCCATTCATTTAAATTGTATTAGATTTGTATAATTTAAATGAATAGATTACATTGATGCCACATTATTTGAACACCAAATTTAAACACCAAATTTGGGTAAAGTAGCATTACTCCATAATACCATAACTATAACTATGTGTACTCTTTTTTCTTAAATTTAATATCAAAATCTATATAATAATCACCTTGTGATATGCATGAGTAACAAATACCGAATTTCGACCAATCAATTAAAGAAGGAATTTTAAGTAAAATAAATCAAGCCTATAATTGTGACTGTCTTTGATTAGTATTTAATTAAAGCAAGGTTAAAGTTAAGGACCACAGATACTCGTGTGCCAAATAAAAAAATATGAAATAATAATAAAGAAAATAAAAATTAGATTTAGCTGTCAGACCACACAAGTGTGTCTGGCTTGCGAATTTGCCATACAATACAACTATGCTTTGGGTTCACCGTACTTAGTTTAAAAGCATGTATATGATATTTTCTTCTGATTTATGATAATAGATATTTGTAGTTTAAAAGTGTGTATATGATATTTTCTTCTGATTTATGATAATAGATATCTGTAGCTTAAAAATTTGTATAGAATATTTTCTTCTGATTTATGATAATAGATATCTGTAGCTTAAAAGTTTGTATAGGATATTTTTTTTTAATTTATGATAATAGATATCTGAACTATGTATATATTAAAAAAGAAAAAAAATATGCTTTAGGACCAAATTGGTTGACATTTCCAGTTGTCATGTAATAAGTTATAAGAAAATTAAAAGCAAAATCAACAAAAATCTTTTATCATGACAATCAGTATCATCTTTTTTTTAAAGAGCTTTCGGGTCATATTAAGTTGAAATAAAGTGCCAATGTGCAATTAATTGATGGGTCTGTCTCATCTTCTAACAGAGCAACTCTCGTGGCCTTGAAAATTATATAATTCTTTTCTCTTTATCAATTTTTTGCTTAATCTTTTTCAAAAAATAAATAAATTTATTTTTAAATGTAGATCTCATCCTAAAACTCAATTTTCTATGTGATAACTTGAATTTAAAATATTATTAGACTAAATGAGTATCATTTACTATCAAATTACAGTAGGTTTTAATATGCAAGGTTTGATTAGTTTCAAAAATAACCTTTTAAATTTATAATTCTATAAAAACCTGCTAATTCTATAAAAACTTCATCACTTCTTAATAAAACCGGTTTATTAAACTCTAGGTTTTCCACCTTAATTATAAAGATATAATCCAATCACTTCTAAATTCTAATCACCTATAAACATGCCTAAAAGCTTTTTAATATTTTTGTGACCCCTCTTTATTACTCCATGTCATCCTAGAGCCAGAAAAACTCAGGTCTATTAAATCACACTACTTGCTTAAACTTGATCATCCCAGTAACCCTAGTATTCGGACCTAGAGTAGTATTAATATTAAAATGGGGTATTATCCCTTAAATTTGGTGAAAGATCAATTTTCTAAACGAGTTTGTTTTTTTACAATTTTTGATCCCTTACTTTTCAAAAATACATCAAATTGGTATATATGTTAGTCAACTGTTAGTCCAACTTAACGGTTTAAGGGATATTTTTGCCTTTAAACATAAAAAATGCCACATGTCAAAAAAATAAAAAAAAATAAACAATATTTTATTTATAACAAAATAAAATTTAATATAAAATTGTAAATTAAAAAAAAAAAACTAATAGAGTTTTGATATTAAGAGAGACAGCTGTTATGCTTGCATTTCCTTTTCTTCCTCCATTTTCCAGCTTGAGGAACAACACAGATCCAATTACTTGGTGCATGATTCATGTTTTGATTCTGAGAACCTTCTTTTTTCTGTTTCCATCAAGAAGGAGAAAATATTTGAGTTTCCATTTTATAATCAGGTGGTGAATTACTTTTCTCTCCAGATTCTGCAAAATTTTGATGAAATGAGTTTTTGAGAGACAGAGATCATCATAACCAGAACCACAACTTATAGAGAATGAAAAAGTAAAATCTATTAATAGAATGTAAAAAGTAAACACTCCAAAATATACTAATTGATATATCTTTACACATCTAGAAACTAATCAACCATAAATAAACAAATTATAAAAATAAAATAAAAAATAAAATACCAACCACCACCAACCCCAAAACCCCAAAATAAAACAACTTTCGGTTCAAGCTCCCAACTTTTCGGTTCAAGTTGTCAACTTTTTCTTACTTTCTTCTTCTAATCAAGAGCATTTGGACAAGAACAAGCTTTCAAGAAATGTTGAAATCCCGAGATCTCGAGAACAGGAAGGTGAGACCTCCCTCGTTCGCGGCTGAGTGGGGCCAGAGCCTCCCCGCCGCGAACCGGGGGAGGCGATACCTCCCTTGCCGTGCCTCCTCCCTTCGCAGCGTGGGAGGATCCCCATCTATGGAGATCTCCATTGGATGTTGGTGGAGATCCAATCTCCAATCTCCAAATTAGATCTTCACCATCCATCATCTTGATCTTGATGGACTGTAGAGATCTAATCTGGAGATTGGAGGTTCTCCACCAATCTTCTTTTTTTAAAAAAAAAATTCTCTTAATCTCTAACTGTGTATCGCTTGATGGTTGGAGATTAAGAGAATTTTTTTTCAGGAATTAAAAAAAAATATCATTTCATCTCCACCATCCATCAATTTAAAAATAATAATAATTTTTTCTTTCATTTTTCAAATTAATTTGTCTTTTTAATGGATTTCCATTTAAAAAAATATATAAATAGTTTTATGTTATTTGAAGAGTTATTATATATTTCCATTTAAAAAAATAAATAAATACCTTTTAAGTATTTTTAAATAAGTTTTATAACACATGTCAATTTTTGTATTGGACAATCCAAATTGGTAAAGTTGTCAAATTGTAAAATGTTGGATGGCAAAAGTGTCATTTTCTTTCAATAATTAAATACAAAGGGTAAAATAGTCTATTTGTATTTTGTCACATTTGACCGTTAAAATTAGGGTCAGGGAGACTCATTTGATATATTTTTTAAAAGTAAAGAACTAAAAATTGTAAAAAAAGCAAACTCGTTTTAAAAAATGATCTTTCACCAAAACTTATGGACTAAATTGATAATACCCCTATTAAAATATTAAAATAAAAGACATAAGATCCAAAACTAGGGATGGGCGTGAGGCCCATTAGGGCGGGGGAGGGTCCTCCATCCCTACCCCCATTTACCCTCCCCTCACGCCCGCCCCAAAACCCCATTTGGGGGAACTAGGGATGGGGATGTTTGAGGGGAGGTTCCCCCACCCCCCATTTCCCTCATTTCCAATCCCAATTTGAAATTTGAAATTTGGAATCCAGTCATCTTAATCTGTCATTTAATCCTGTTTTAATATCCAATATAAAAAATAATCAAAATATCCAATCTAAAATATATAATTGGTTTAATTTATGAAAATACACAAAAGTGTGTCTAAGAGACACTCTATGGTTTTGTATTTGGGAGTTCTGGTTGGCCAGGACAATATAAGGATATATTTATAGACCAAGAAAAACGAGCTAGGTGAAAGTCCCAAAATGCCCAGAAAATGGGCAAATCGGCGGCTTGTGGCCGCCGAATCCACTGGAATCATTCAGCGGTTCAAATCGGCGGCCCCCAACCGCTAAACACCAATCGCCCAATCCATTGGAGGAAATAAGCGGTTCAATCAGCTGCCCTCAACCTCCGAATCCACCTTTCATGGAAAAATCAAGACAATAAGATGTCTTCTCAAGTGGTTGATCATCGTGCAAAAGAAGTACATAATCGTGCATGCGTGGACGTTTTCAATCACACAAACGGAAACGAATTACACCACACTTAGACCTAGAAATGAAGTGCAAGTGTGATTATGTAATGAATGCACGACACAAAGAAGAAAGAGCTCAATGCATGGGAAAATTTAAATGCATGAATGAGTGTGTGTGCGCAACTAATCTCTTCAAGAAGTCAATAACAAGTTAACTATCTTTCTTGAAGTTTTTTGGGATCTCAAAAGCTTGTTGATGAAGAATCACGAATAGAGAACTAAGCTTCCTGTTACATAATAATCCCAACGTGATTTGTCATAAAATAAATAAATCATAATATATATATATATATATATATATATTTGGGGGAAATTGAGTTGGGGGTGGGTCCGGGACCTGCCCCCATTCAGGATTGGGGGCCAAGTTTGCCCCCACCCCCACCCCTAAACTCAATTTGGAGATTAATTTTGCCTCCAAATGGGGATATGGCCCTATGGGAAAATGCCCATTCCTAACCAAAACTAGATCTGGCAATTGGTCGAATCGAATCGAATACATATCGAATGGTAAATGGGTCGAACCCAATTTAACTCAAATCAAACCCACCGGTTAGTTTATTGGGTTTTAAAATGTAAATCCAAACCCATTCGTTAATTTAATCGGTAACCCAAAACTGATCCATTTCACCCATTATTTTTTGATTAATTTTAGTAAATAATAATTTTAATTTTAAAATTAAGAAAAAATAATAATAATAATATTTGAATACTCACAACACAAGTATAAACAAACATATTATAATGCAATAGTAGTATATTAAATTGAAAATAAAGTGTATGTCAAAACAATCTTACGGAAAAAAAATTAATCAATTTAGGAGATTTTAGGATTTCTAAACTTTTTTATTAATCAATTTATTTTATAGGTATAAATTGAATGTAAAATAATTATAATATTATTATTAAATTTAATGGGTGGGTCATGGGTTTTATGGGTTTTGAGAGATAAACCCAAACCCGATATATTATTGTTTTGGGTTTTAATGACCCAACTCAATAAAGCTAAACCCATAACCGTTTTTGACGAGTGAGTTTTGATCGAATTAATGGGTTGAGCGTAATTCTGTCGGGTCTAGCAAAACATAGAAAAAAAAAACAACAACCACCAAATTCACAAATCCATAGTATGGATATATCGGTTGATATTTCGATGTATCTTTCGATATTTAGATATATCGGTAGATATTTCGATATATCTTTCGATATTTGGATATATCGGTTGATATTTCGGTATCGGTCTCTATATATATCAGGCTTCTAAATTTATGAAAATATTGAGAATAATATCGATATCGATAGTAGTCTGTTAAAAATCGGAAAAAAAAAATGGATATTTGCATTTAAAGTTATGAATTTTTTGTAAAATTATAGAACAGTCTTAAACAAATAATTATGCATCAAATGAATCATATTTTGACAAAAAAAATTAGTATAGTTACTTATGAATATGGTATTTTGTTTCACTTTTACAATATAAAGAAATTAAATATTTAATAAGCAAAATTATCATAAAAAATATAGTTCGATCCATCATTCTATCATATATTGTATGTCTAAAATTTAATATCAAAATGAATTTCTTGATGGTTCAAAGATATATATAAGGTACATTTTCATCTCGATTCGAACAATAATTTTTTTAGGAAAATGTGTTTGCATAGTTTTCGAGCTAGTTATTAATATGACGACACATGTATGTTACTTAATCTCTTCTAATATATCCATGAATTGAGTAGTTTGGTTTTACTCAACTTGGTGGATATTGTTGATCTGCATATATAGGTATTGCATATGACATTTGTAGCAAATGATAATTAAATATATTATAACTACCATACTATAGTACCCATGAACCAGAAAATCACCTAAGCAACTATTTTCTTTATCTATACCCATTGAGGAAAGACTCGTAATCAAATACTCTTTATCAATTTGACTCATTCCTCCTTGTTGTCTACCATGGTTTTGAACAAAATCTTTTCCTATTTGTTATCTACCTGCACCAACATCAATCTTTTCCTATTTGTTCTCTACGTGCACCAACATCCCAACCTACCATGCGTACTAGCATTCCCCTCCAATCTCAGTCATATTTTCCTCCACTATTTCAATTAAAGGTATGTTAGTCATCGGAAGAGCTACTAATAGTAACTTCACGATCTATACCAACTTCTTCTCTGATCACTTGTTCAACATTTATTCTCATACCTCAAGCATGCGAAACAATATGTGGATCAGGATTTCCCTCCTCATCATCCTATGCAGGTCTAACATAATCAAAAATAGGATTATGATTATCGTCCCCTATTTTACACATTCACTATTTGGCTATTTGTCCAATTTTACTTCAATAATTCTACTATTGACTATTGTCTAGGAAATTTTTATAACTTTTGTAATGCTTCTTCTAAAATAATTTTCAATATATATTATTTGAACAATAATTTAAGTGTTTAAGATTTAAAAAAATATATTTTAATTATTTGCAAAATATCCATGGATTTTTAAGGTGAAATCACAATATTTTAGGAAAATCGAGATATTTTTATATATATTTCGAAATCGTCCGGATATTTTTGCAGGATATTAGATATGAGTAATGCTACTTTACCCAAATCTGAAACCCAAATGATGTGGCAACACTCTAATCCATTCATTTAAATCATGTAAATCTAATACAATTTAAATGAATGGATTATAGTATTGTCATATCATTTGGACACCAAATTTGGACAAATTAGGATTATTGATTAGATATTTGTCTGTTTCGATATCGATTCCTTCAAAATATGAATATATCAGTAGATATATTTTACCGTATCTTTCTATATTTAGTTCCTTGGCTTTACTAATACATTTCATTTTCAACTTGCCCACAAAGTTACTGCCAATCAGAACACGTTATGGTCATATATAACAACATATGTCATACCAAAACACAGAAGTAACTAAACCAAAATTCCCAACTATGATTCTGACTTCATATATTCACAATCCATATATTGACTAGGCGAAATCATTAATTGTGCCCTTACGAATTGGAATCATAACATCGAAAAAGGGAACTTAATTCCTAATTTATAAAGGCAAGTTTAAAAATCCTAATGAGAGACACAAAACTTAATTCTTGATTTATGATTACAGTATATACTAAAAATGATTAAAAATCAAATTATATAGATCTTATACAAAAGACACAAATTTAGTTTAACTTAATTTGTTGCTCCTATGTAGGGAATTAAGTTTTCTTTTCTTTCCTTCTCCCGATGTAATGTAACTTAATTTGACTTGACTTTATGTTTGTTAAATTATGTTATAAGAACCCATATCTTTTTCAATGTTACGAAGATCTAGAAATTTGTTTTGCTAATGAGAAGCATATCTACCAAAATAATTGTAAGGATTACAAAACTAATACAAATCAATAATTTAGATTCGAACGCTAATTATAGCATTCTATCTTGGAATTTTGGGAATTACATTAAGGATATCATATTCATTGGCGGAGCCATATTTGGACCTACTAATGATGCTACACCACACCAATTTAAAAAAAATACATGTACATATCTTTAGGAGAAAAACCTTTGATGGTGCCACCATTATTTATGTAGACAACTAAACGATTGGTCACATCAACATAATGTAATAAAATAATTTCATCGCTGCTTTAGTAAGAACGTCTCAAATAAGTTTTCTTTAACAAGTGAACAAGTCCATTTCCGGACCCCATTTTTTTTCATCTTTTATAGATATTTATTTTAAATATTGGCCCTCTAATATATATATATATATATATATTTGAAGGTTTGACCTCTAATAATTATTTTGACATAATAAGCCAAATAGCAGTTATGAATCTATGCAAGTCCATGAATTGCTTTTTAAAAAATGCACACTATAACCTAGAGATGGCAGTATTCCCCGTGAGGCTGGGGCCCCGCCCCGATTGGGACGGGTATGGGGGATAATATTCGGGGACGGGGACGGGGATGGGGACAAAGTCTTGTCCCCGAAAGTGAAGCGGGGCGGGGACGGGGGAAGCACTCCCCGCCCCGACTCCGCCCCGATATATATATATATATATATTAATATTATATATATATATATATATTTATAATATAATATATAATATTTAGATTTTTAAAATTATTTAAACATAAATTGTTTTTTATTTAACTAAAAAAAAATTATTCATTTTCCGACTATGTTTACGTATGTTTAGATTCTAAATTTTAGAAGTTGGTTGTTTTATGAAATCTTTAACGGGGAATGGGGCGGGTATGGGGAAGGCACCTCCAACGGGGAATCCCCGACCCCCGCCCCGCTTCTCTTAATGCGGGGATGGGGACGGGGATGGGGACGGTTTTGAGGGGCGGGGATGGGGATGGAAAAGCATTCCCCGACCCCGACCCGCCCCGTTGCCATCTCTACTTATAACCCAAATGGATCATGATCCTCTCCTTGGTCCTTGTTTTTCCATAGCATTTTTCAAGCATAATTAAAATATCAAGTCGTATGAGAGAGAAAGAAGTGATCAAATATTGACCATGTATTCTTTATTTGAGAAAATAGCACAAGACACCATTAATTGGTGGGTCAAGTCCCAAAAAGGTCATTCACTGTTTAAATTGTTCCAAAATCACCATTTGACAAAATATTGTTTTAAAATCACCATTTTGACAAAACATTGTTCACTTGGCAGCCATTCTGTTAAAATCTAACAGAAAGCTACCGTTATGTAAGATATGACGCCCATAAAGAATTTTATGGGCAATATTTTATGTAATTTGATTATTTAATTATATATAAAAATTAATGATTTGATTAATTTATTATTTTTATGGATAATACTTCATGTTTATGGGTGACATAAAACTTATTATTATTCTCTGATTAATTTTGGGGTGACATCAAACTTATTTCATGATTAATTTATTATTTAATTATATATAAAAAGTAATGATTTGCTTATAAGAATTTATGGGTAATATTTTCTGTTTTATAAAGTAATCATGGTAAAAAAAATAGTCAAAATACAGGTAAAAAAACCAGTTTAAAATGTTTTAAAAACCATTTCAAAAACCGGTACAAAACATATTTACTATTTTGACCCATATTCTAATAATTTATTATATAAGCAAACAGACTTCAAACAATTAATGGTCAAAGTGGTAATAATTGATACTTTTTTTTATTAAATGACTAATTTGAGCCATTTTGAAAAATTAATGGTGATTTTGGGACTGCCTCACCAAATCAATGGTTTTAGATATCACTGACCCTTTTTATTTTACTTATATGTCATTAAATTATAAAAAATCAAAAAAAAAAACAAGATAAAAAGAGGATCATAATCCAAACCAAATATGATCTCCACCGCAAGAAGCAGCAGTCAAATACCAGAAAACCAGCAGATATATAAAAGCAGTTACTCATTAAAAATAAAATCAGCTGTGATCTTCAAAAGTGAAAGATTGGATTTACACAATTGACTCCTTGGTCATATGATGTTTTGCCAAGTCAAACGAGAATGAGAATACAGTTAGAAGTCCACGACTCACAGCAACCAAAAGGTCCAAAACAGCACATACAAATAATTAATTAATTAATTAATTAATTAATTTATCACATTTGTTTTTGTCATTAAATAATTGATTAATATTTTTTTTCTTAAAATAAAGGTAAATAGGTCGGATTAAAACACTTTAAAAAGAGTAGTTGAGTTGTAAACTCCGTTAAAACAAAATGGTAGAAGCCAACTAATCATAATATTAAATAATTGATTAATAATCTGTAAATTTTGTTTTAAAGTTACCGATCGATGGATCAATCATCATCCGATTTTTTCTCTCGTAGTTCCCCAAAAATACTGACCCAATTTTCGCTCTCTCTCTTCGACAAACCCTGTAAACGAATACAACAAGTCGATTCGCAGAATTTCTTTTTTTCTAGGGTTTCCAAATCCCGGTCCCTCTCTCTCTCTCTCTCTCTTAGCTTGTCCATTTTCCTTCCTTCCAAACACCCGTCTCCTTCTTTGTTTTTTTATTCTTTTTATCCGCGAAACTGGGGAGAATTTTCCGGGTCTGTTTGTTTTATTGTAGTATGTGAAAGATTCACATTTTCTTTTTCCCGGGAAAATTTAATTCTTGACTTCGGTTTCCAGCTCTCTTCAGCCTCTCTTCTCTCTGTTTCCGTTCTTTCGAGGTAAGACATCTTCTTTCTTGCTTTGGTTTGTTTTCTTGGCAAATTGTTTGTGCAAAGATTTAAGATTTTCAGGGATTTTTTTTTTTTTTGTTATTTCAATTCTTTTTTTATTAATCATATCTATTGTTACTTTCTTTGGAAAAAAATACTTTTTATGGAAAATTTTCCCTGTAAAGGTTTATGTGTGTGTGTCTGTATATATTTGTCAAATAAGCTGAGGATATAAATTTGTGCAGTTAATGGAGCTTTATTTTGTTTAATTAATTAATTATTTATTTGTTTGCTGATCTGCGAGAGACAATAGATTTTCGGATGGTGGTGCTGAGGAAGGAGGAATTTTATCATTGAACGATCTTACAGATTGAAGAGAGAGGATTTGAGAACCCTCAATGTTAGGAATCGTATTTAAAGATTCGTGGATTTGTTGCTTATACTCTATATCTTATGATTTTTGCTTCGATTGATCGAATTTATATGCTAGAATTGGGTAATGGATTTACAAGTAATTTCACCGTCGAGGGATGTGGTGAAATGTTGTGATTGTGGGTGTAGTTGTTCTTTGATAACTGGTGACCCAGGGAATTGGTTTCGGTCCGTGAAACGAAAATATGAGGAGTTTGAGGAAGGAAATCGTTTCTTTATACCCGGATTCGATTTGTATATGAACCCCCGTGTCGAAATTGAGAATGAGTGTGTTGCATTGCGCGAAACAGTTTCTAGCCAACAGCAAGCCATTCAGGATCTGTATTCGGAGTTGGAAGAGGAAAGGAATGCCTCATCTTCAGCCGCAAATGAGGCTATGTCCATGATATTGAGATTGCAGAGGGAGAAGGCAGAAGTCCAGATGGAATCCCGTCAATTCAAGCGTTTTGCAGAGGAGAAAATGGCGCATGACCAGCAGGAACTTTTGGCATTGGAGGATTTGTTGTATAAGAGAGAGCAGGCCATGCAAGCCCTTACTTGTGAAGCGCACGCTTATAAGCATAGGATGATGAGTTATGGGCTCACGGAGTCGGAGGCTGAGGGTGAGAAAGGCAGGTTTAGCCGCAATCAAAGCATGGTTGAGAACTTTAATACCCAGTTTGATCTCCCTGCATATGATTACCCACCTTTGAAATGCAACTTGAATGAGAACTCAGGTGCATTGGAAGGTGACTATGATGTCGCAGATGTTGAAAAATACGCATTTGGTGAGACCCCTCGTACATTTGGTGAGAGCCCACGTGCATTTGGCGAAAGTCCTCGCTCATTTGCTTCCCCCCGTGCTCAGAATCATTTGAAGAATTTGGAATATAGGATTCATCAAATGGAGAGAAATCCCAACCAAAACCAGCTAGATGGAGATCTTTCCAGCAGCGGGAAGAATATACTGGAGAAGGTGATTGTTGGTCACTCACCTAGGCGGCCAAGACACAACAGGATGTTGTCTGCAGATAGTTCGAGTTCATATTGGGGGATGATTAAAGAAACAGGCCCTGATTTTCCCACAGAATCTCCCAGATTTAATGGCACTATCAAGAAGGTGGAACAAGTGGAGGACTATTCTAATTTGAGAAAAATGGATAATGCATCAGAAATTGGAGATGACATGAGTGACAGAGTTTATACCATTGATTCTGTCCATAATGGGGTTCAATATGATGGTGCTACAGAATCGAAAGCTGTATTTGGGATTTCTGATGATTATGTCACCACTCCTAGAGATTTCTTGAACCACCCTGATTTTAATGATCCGGATATAAAGAAGCTCTACACGAGGCTTCAGGCACTTGAGGCAGACAGGGAATCAATGAGGCAAGCCATTATTTCAATGCGGACTGACAAAGCACAATTGGTATTATTGAAAGAAATCGCTCAACATCTGTGCAAGGAAATGACACCTGAAAGAAAAATGCCTGTGAAGAAACCATCTGTTCTCGGAACCTTTTCCTTCATGTCGGTTTTCAAGGTAAATTTGAGTGCATCATAATATATGAATGATCGTTTTGTTTTCTTTTATTAAGGAAAAGCATACCACTGCCATTCTTATTTTCATGAATCATTATCCTGATCTTTAACTTGTTGCATTTCAATCTGTCATAATATTTTACAGTGACTGAAGATTTTTACCTTTTTTTCCGAAATATCATGTTGAAGAGTAATGAAAATATCAATTACTGCCTGATGAACTTAAAATTAAGCTGTAACTTAATGGAAGTGCTTTGAGTATCTTGAATTTGTAGAAAATAAAAAATAATATATGGTATCTCCGTTATCTGACTTACAGCAACCGAACATGCTTTAATTTTACAGCTATAGAACTTTCTTTCCTTGATCTGCTAAATTTAATAAATTTCAATTACCTGAGCATCCTGTTCTGAATTTTTTTTACCTGTTTTATGTTTTGTGTTCAGTGGATCGTGTCCTTTGTGTTCTGGAGAAAGAAAGCTAGTCGAAGCAAGTAAGTAAAATTGTTAGCATAGTTATATAAATTGGGAAGTGAACTTTTTATTTTTTATATTTGTTAGTTTTATCAACTGAGTAATAATGTGATTAATCCTAACGTTGCTACATAAGGAGGAAACCCCAGCTACATGTGGCTGGTAAATATTCCAGCATCCTTGGAATTCCATAAGAAAAAGCCCGCGATTTCCAAAATAACTTTATTATTATAATTCTCCCATGCTATTTAACACTTTTGAGTCTTCAAATATTTACCTTTTTTCAAAGTTGATGACAAATTACAAAAGGGAGCAATTTCGTAATACCGGGTAGAAAAGAAAAGTTCTGTAAAACAACTTATTGAGTGGGATTCTTTTTGCCCACATAACTTGATTTATCGAGATCTATTGGTCATTTGAAAATTCAGTTACAATGTTTACAATAATGAGATAAGCTTATATGAGTTGGCAACTTGGACAAATGATTTTTGATGGCAAAAAGGGTATCTGTTGGAATAAAAGAAGCACTGTCCTGATGTCATGTTGATAGTTGTGTGATGTCCCTGATATATTCAGGATCTCCTTGGAGTCTTTGTTGATTGAACTTCATTTATAGTTCTGCTGTGTGCCTGCTAGCATACTTCTCACTGTAAAACTTTAATTATAATCTGGATTGATTCAGGCGATTGATCCCATTTTTTGTCATCATTTTGATGTTATTGCAGGTATATGTATGGGCTGTCAGCCAACAATGTCGGCTTGCTGATGCTTCTAGAAAAGGGTCCTCGCATGAGACAGTGGAGATGTCTTACAAGTACACAAGTGTGAAATTGGTTATTGAACTTCTGTATCCATTAGAAGCCTATGCTCGTAAGTGTGAATGCGATGTGGATTATGAGACAATCTTGTTATCTTTAGATTTTGCATTCTTTTTTTTGGGTTCCTGATTGTTGCGGAATTGTGTGTATTGTGCAGTGTTCTTTTTGTTTCATTAAATTCAGTGCTGGTTGATTAGCAAAAAATGGATACAGCATTAGGGCATGCTTGTTCTGTTAGTTGGTTGTATAAGGTAAATGTCTGCTGACATTCCTTTCATGTACATTACAGATTCTTGTAAGATTTTCGATCAAATATCCAGTGCCTATTCTTCTCACTCGCGTCAATTTAAGTTGTCCTTGATCAATTTAATTTTGGTTCAAAGTTGGTTCTTTTTATGTTCTTTCATTTTGTATATCTTGTCTGCCAATGTATCTCATTCTATTAAGTTATTTCATTCAGTTTGTTGCAGACAATTTTAGTAAACACAATTCAATTCTTGGATGCTTTTGCTTATCTGAATATGGCCTGCCAATCTACGGCATGGTTAATGAATCAAAACCATATTGTGGCGCAAGGATACCCAAAGGGATCAATTTCTTGCGATTTCTCGTATGTTTTGTTTGTATATGGGCAGTCCCTTCCCTCAAGCGGCCAAGTGGTGTGAGGAAATTTTGGTTGAGTGAAGTGTAAGTGAAATGAACATTGTAAAGTTGATCCTAACCTTGTCAATTTGGAGACATGTCTAATGGTGAAAATGACTTGCCTTTGTCTGGAATCAAATACGGCTTATTAGGACAAATACAGTCATCTTCACAAGTCAGTATGCATCTGTTTACTCAAGTGATTAGTTGATTATTGTTTAGGTCTGCTATTTTTTAGCTTAACAACCATCGTTAAATTAAAATTAGGATGGCTTTTGAACAACAAAAGAAGTGCTTCTGCTGACTGGGTTCAAAGTCTCCTCTGGGAGGGAAATGCTTTGCACGTCTGAGTTCAAATTGAAACATGTACAGTATTTCCTTTGAAATGGCAATCGAAGAAGAGGGTTTCTTCATATCACGAGGACTTGACTTTCATTTCCACAATCGTGCTTCCTGCCATGCCTACATACACAGACATTTTCAAATGAAGAATTCCAGCTCCTTTTCTTGTAGCATCCATACACTAGACCCACCCTACATGCTTGATGCTTCTAATACCCCTTTTGTTTCATAAATTATTTTAGCCATCTGTGTTAAAGTAACATATTTAAATGAAGAATAATGGAAATTGCTAATATCACTCGGCGAGTCCTTTTGCTTGCAAAAATGACCCAATTGCATGCTAATTGGGTCCAAGTCATTACAAGGACAACAACATTTAAATGCCAACGCTAAAACATATACATTTGAAGATGTATCAAAGAAAACTACTTATAGTGTATAATGAAACACGAAACATATTCATCACTTTAATCCTTACTTTTCATATTTTTTGATGATTTGTCATCCTTATAAATGTCTTTCCATATTCATCACTTTAGTCCTTACTTTTTTCAAAAACCCATCACTTTAGTCAATTTGACCAAATATTTGAAAGTCAATTATTTTAAAACCTATGAAAGTATATTTTTGCTCTTATTACTATTTAATTTAGCTAAAATGATTATCTTAACTTTAAATTAAAATGAAAAACAATAAAATTATCAATAATAAAATCTTAAATAAATATATTATAAAAAAATCTTAAATAAATAATAAAAAAAATCCATTAATTTTTCTTTTTTTTTGTATTTTTACCATAATAGATATTTATTTAGTTAAAATGATTATCTTAATTTTAAATGATTTTTTTTTATAATCTTTTTTTTTGTAATTTATTTATTTAAGATTTTAATATTGAGAATTTTATTGTCTTTCATTTTAATTTAAAGTTAAGATAATCATTTTAACCAAATAAAAATCCATTATAAAACAAATACAAAATAAGAAAAAATTAATGGATTATTTTTTTTTATTTAAGATTCTTTTTTGTAATATATTTATTTAAGATTTTATTATTGAGAATTTTATTGTTTTCATTTTAATTTAAAACTAAGATTATCATTTTAGCTAAATTAAATAGTAATAATAAGGGTAAAAGTGTACTTTCACAGGTTTTAAAATAGTTGACTTTCAAATATTTGGTCAAATGGACTAAAGTGATAAGTTTTGTAAAAAGTAAAAACTAAAATGATGAATATGTAAAGACGTTTATAAAGGTGACAAATCACCAAAAAAGACACTTTAATCCTTACTTTTCATATTTTTTGATGATTTGTCATCCTTATAAATGTCTTTCTATATTCATCACTTTAGTCCTTACTTTTTTCAAAAACCCATCACTTTAGTCAATTTGACCAAATATTTGAAAGTCAATTATTTTAAAACCTATGAAAGTATATTTTTGCTCTTATTACTATTTAATTTAGCTAAAAATGATTATCTTAACTTTAAATTAAAATGAAAAACAATAAAATTATCAATAATAAAATCTTAAATAAATATATTATACAAAAATCTTAAATAAATAATAAAAAAAATCCATTAATTTTTCTTTTTTTTTTGTATTTTTACCATAATAGATATTTATTTAGTTAAAATGATTATCTTAATTTTAAATGATTTTTTTTTATAATTTTTTTTTGTAATTTATTTATTTAAGATTTTAATATTGAGAATTTTATTGTCTTTCATGTTAATTTAAAGTTAAGATAATCATTTTAACCAAATAAAAATCCATTATAAAACAAATACAAAATAAGAAAAAATTAATGGATTATTTTTTTTATTTAAGATTCTTTTTTGTAATATATTTATTTAAGATTTTATTATTGAGAATTTTATTGTTTTCATTTTAATTTAAAACTAAGATTATCATTTTAGCTAAATTAAACAGTAATAATAAGGGTAAAAGTGTACTTTCACAGGTTTTAAAATAGTTGACTTTCAAATATTTGGTCAAATGGACTAAAGTGATAAGTTTTGTAAAAAGTAAAAATTAAAATGATGAATATGTAAAGACGTTTATAAAGGTGACAAATCACCAAAAAAGTAGAATTTATATGAAATTCTGTCAACATTTTATTGTGGGGGAAAATACTTAATATATATTACAGAAAAATGAACATTTATCACTGAAAACTACTTAAAATTTATCACAAAAACTAAAATTGAACATATATCACAAATAACTACTAAAAAGATATAAGAGTAAAAAAATCTATCACTTATCCGTGTTAGAAACTTAGAATAGCGAACCCAGAATATTATTATGAGAATCATCAATTCGTGTTCACAAATAACATCATAATGCAATATGTCATCGATTGACGGTGAAATTTGATCATTGTAAAAGTCATCCAGTTAAGATGACATGTGGTTAGGTCAAACAATAAAAACAACACTTGAGACTATCATCAATAAATAAAAACAACACTTGAGACTATACAATTAAACTAAATACAGAGGGTGTCTAACACAAGTTCTCGGTAAAGGTTCTCACGGTTGGCGAGTGATGGTCCCTCTCGATTGAACCCAATAAATTGCATAAGAGACAAAAGAAAGTTAGGGTGATGCCGACGAGGTTGTTGGCAACTACACTCCCACACCCAAATCAGTAAAAAAATATATTATATAAATCGTACGAGAGTTGCGAGATCGTAAAAGTATCTTAACAGAATATTGAGTATTTGTTTGGTTGAGATTTCTACTGTCTCAAAAAGTGTACAAACGTCTATTTGAGTTTTTTAGAGTTTTTTGGTTTGACTTTTGAGATTGTCTATTTAAAATTGAGTAGATGCTAGTGGACTTTAAACATCTACTAGGCAAAAGCTCATGAGGAGGTACTTCTTCAAATAGACATTTTAAAAAAATATCTATCAGGCAAACAACAATAAAGTCCAACCAAACAATCTCTGAGTCTATAGAGAATGCTCTACCACCTTATTCCATCACAATGATAGACGGTGGGAGATAAAAAATCTGAGACCAAGAGTAATTTTTTAAAGGTACCGACTATAGACAGCAATGAAGTTTACTATGGTAGAAAATCTACAACGTTTTAATTACGTATTTAGCATTGTTTATCTTAATAATTTTATTTATTTATTTATTTTGTAGTGAGTTTTCAATTATGTTACTGTTGGCTCTAGCTCGCGTATTAGGATGCCTAATTGGGATGGGGATTTTGAGGAATCCTAGATTTTCATTCAAAAAGTTATCAAGCATATAAGATACATAATTGAATCGCATATATAACTTATTTGTTTTATTTTCCTTTGGTTTTGCGATATGTCAAACCATTGCCACTGTATTATGAGGCAAAATTTTCTAACAAGAGTTATACGGTGATAGATACCGAATCAGAACGAACAGGCATTTGTGTTGTCTATCAAAATACGGGTGAAATTATTCCTGTAAGACTGCCGAAGACTGATGGTCCTCTTGAACTTGTCTTTCAGCACGAGTTTGAAATGGTTATGAAATGTTCCACAACTCTTAACACTCTTATTGAAGAGTATAAAGCTATTAGATTCTAGTTTGGATTTCCATATGACTCTAGACATCTTAATGATGTTGATCTGGTATGGTTATAAGTTTAGTTAATTTTTATATTATGATTATTTGATTTATATTGCTTTTTTTATGTCATTGCATTATTTTAATTTGTATGTTTTTGTAGGGTAGGTTGTTAAGAAACATGAGTTAGAACTTGATGGTAGATCGATGAGGGTCTTCAGCTACTAAGAAGGTCGGCTATTTACCGTTGTTGTTAATGAACAACATTATTCCAACAAACTATGGTCCCTATGTTACTTGATTTCTTAAAAGAAATGAATGAGTCTTTGAAAGATAGTACAATCGGAATTCAGTCAAGCTTTCCTTGAGTTTTTTGACACCTATGCAGCAATGGAGTTTACTCGGGTGGGAAATCTACACCGTTTTAATTACGTATTTAACATTGTTTATCTTACTAATTTTATTTATTTATTTATTTTGTAATGGGTTTTCAATTATGTTATTGTTGTCTTTGGCTCAAGTATTAAGCTAAAACATGTATAAATCAAACATGAACGGTTTATGCGCCTACCTGTTCTAACAAAGCCATCTGTGAAAATCTGAAATCAAATGTAAACAAGAGGATTAAGCTACCATAATCCTCTGTTAAGTTCAGGTGGAGTTCTAGACATTGGATATTCAATAAAATTATCAATCAAACACCAGATAATAAACATACCTACATATGGTGCCTGTTATTGAGCAAAACAACCAAAGCATGAGTTTAGGGCCCCAAAAAGGGGGAAAAAATAAGGGCCTCATTTATCATAAATTTTGATGATAATACTAAAAAAAATGCTGATCAAAATATATAGAATGACCTTTTTAATTGTATGTTTATGTAGACTAGAAATATTAATTTAATTGAATAGCCTTTTTAACGGTTAAAAACAAAAACCAATGACATAAGAATATAAAAAAGGAATGTCTGCCAAGATCATAATAAGCTAATAAATATATGGGCTCTAGAGGGTCACATATGGGGAAGGAAGAAATAGAAACTGAAAAATAAAAACACGAGATAAAACACTCACTCTTATTTGATTTTGATCATTTCCCAAGTTAGGATTTGATTCCATGTAATTCTTCAGGTTGGTGTCTATATGGTCTAAAATCAAATACCAGCATGTCTGTTTGTTGCACCTCTCGCAATCTGACAATCGGATAACCGAAATTTAGTATGTCTAGGATAGATGGCATTAAAAAAAAGAGTTGGTTTTTATACCGAACGATATTATTATGATTTATTATTTGTAGGAAATCTGTTTCTTTTGCTTTGTTTACAATCCAATGAACATTCCTCCTAATCATCTTTACCGTAACTATTTCGTTATTGGCGAGGTCAAAATATCCATATACCTCCGAATATGTTCCTTGACCAATTATCCTAATTTTCTCGTACTGTAACATTTGACAATGTTTGACAATGGTAACAAACTGTTAAAAGGAAAACATGTATAAATCAAACATAAACGGTTTGTGCACCTACCTCCTCTAACAAAGCCACCTGAAAGGTGAAAATCTGAAAACAAATGTAAACATGGGGATTAAGCTACCATAATCCTATGTTAAGTTCAGGTGGAGTTATAGACATTGGATATTCAATAAAATTATCAATCAAACACTAGAGAAGGGCTCAAAAAATAAATAGCACTTTTTGGAGGTGGTATTTCAACAATGTCACTGCTTTAATAACTTATGTTTAAAAGGCACCTATTATGGTGAACGGACAAAAATACCCCCAATTGTTGTTCCACATCAGCTTTCTTTTATTCAGTTTACAGTGACAAAGTTGTGAAGTAGAGAGAGAAAGTCTGGTTGAGACTCAGGCAATCACTTGAACGGTGACAGAGTGGCGCTATGCAGACGCATTCGGGGGTCGAGCTCCCCGCCGAGCTCGCGGTGGTCGAGCTGCCCGGTCAGCTCGCGGGGGGGGCAGGGGGCAGCGCCCCCGACATTTTTTTTTAGTTCATAAAAAAGCTCGGAGCTTTTATGAAAAAGCTCGGAGCCTTATGCAAAAAAGCTCGGGCAGAGCAATTCATGAAAAAGCTCGGATGAAAAAGCTCCGAGCTTTTATGAAAAAGCTCGGAAAAAGCTCGGAGCATTATGCAAAAAGCTCGGGCAGAGCAATTCATGAAAAAGCTCGGAGCTGTTATGAAAAAGCTCGGATGAAAAAGCTCGGAGCTTTTATGAAAAAGCTCGGGGCTTTTATGAAAAAGCTCGGATGAAAAAGCTCGGAGCTTTTATGAAAACGCTCGGATGAAAAAGCTCGGGGCTTTTATGAAAAAGCTCGGGGCTTTTATGAAAAAGCTCGGGGCTTTTATGAAAAAGCTCGGAGCTTTTATGAAAACGCTCGGAAAAAGCTCGGGCAGAACAATTCATGAAAAATCTCGGGCAGTTCATGAAAAAGCTCGGATGAAAAAGCTCGGAGCTTTTATGAAAAAGCTCGGAGCCTTATGAAAAAAGCTCGGGCAGGGCAATTCACGAAAAATCTCGGGCAGTTCATGAAAAAGCTCGGAGCTTTAATGAAAAAGCTCGGAGCTTTTATGAAAAAGCTCGGAGCTTTTATGAAAAAGCTCGGAGCCATATCCAAAAAGCTCGGGAAGGGCAATTCATGAAAAAACTCGGGCAGTTTAAGAAAAAGCTCGGAAAAAGCTATGAAAAAGCTCGAAGACTTATTAAAAATGTTTGGAGATTCAAAATTGACAAAACTAATATCCTTGAAAAAAGCTCGGACAACAATTTAAAAGGCTCGGATAGTTTTACAAAAGGCTCAGACACAGTGTTAAAAGTCTTGGACCCAGATCTTCATCATCTTATACATAAATTTTACCAACTCAATTTTCAGACAAGTTTATTGTAGAGAGAGAGAGAGGAGTTATTGAGTTCATTGTTTGAAGCGTGGAGATAGAAGTACAAACAGAATAAAAAATTGATTATTTAAGGGCAATTTTGGTAGTTCACCATAATAGGTGCCTTTTAAACATAACTTATTAAAGCAGTGACGTTGGTGCAACACACCTCCAAAAAAGTGACATTTATCACCATTTCCTCCACTAGAGAATGGACATACAAACCCATAGTTCCCGCTATTGGGTAAAGAAACCAAAGCATGAGCTTAAGACCTCAAAAAAGTATAAAAAAAATAGGAGCTTATTTTATTTTATTTTTGACTTATTTTATTTTTGACCTACTTTATTTTTGTCTCTTGTTGTCTTTCAGCACAAGTTTGAAACGGTTATGAAATATTCCACCAACTCTTAACACTCTTTTTGAAGAGTATCATACTATTGGATTCCAGTCTGGATTTCCATATCACTCTAGGCATCTTAATGATGCAAATCTGGTATGATTATAAGTTTGGTTAATTTTATATTATGATTAGTTGATTAGTATTGCTTTTTTTTTTTGATGTCATTGCATTATTTTAATTTGTATGTTTTTTGTAGGGTAAGGTTCGTTAAGAAACAAGTGTTTAAACTTGATGGTTGACCGAGAAGGGTCTTCAACTACAAGGAAGGTCAACTATTTACAGTTGTTGTTGATGAACAACATTCTTCCAAAAACTATAGTCCCTATGTTACTTGATTTCTTAAAAAAAAATGAGTGTTTGAAAGATGGCACAATCAGAATTTAGTCAAGCAGTCCTTGAGTTTCTTGATACCTAAATAGAAATGGAGTTTATTTGGGGTAGGAAAATCTACACTGTTTTAATTACGTATTTATGGATAACCCTTATTAGAAATTTTTTACCTCATAATACAGTGACAATGGTTTGACATATGGCATATTGCCAAAAATGTCTAAAAACTAAAAGAAAATAAAACATATAAGCTATATATGTGATTCATACGATTCAATTATGTATCTCATATCCTTGATAACCTTTTGGATGAAAATCTAGGATTCCTCAAAATCTCAATCCCAATTAAGTTTCTTAATAATTGAGCTAGAGACAAAAGTAACATAATTGAAAACCCACTACAAAATAAATAAATAAATAAAATTATTAAGAAAAACAATGTTACATACTAATGGTGTAAAAGGGGGCCGGCCCGGCCCACATCGGCACGGCCCCCTGGCCCGTTTTCCTAAATGGGGGCCCGGCACAATCCTTCCGTGCCGTGCCGCGTACCGTGTCGTGCCGGCACGTGGGCCAATTTGGCGGGCTAAATGGGCCGGTCCATATATTTTTTTTTATAATTTTTTTATATATTATTATTTTAGTATAATAAAAAAAATGTTTATAATAAATTAATAATAGATTATAGATACATTTTTTATTTTATTTAATGAATTAATTCAAAAAATAAATAAAGATAAAACATGAAAGAAAAAAAAAAGTAGATAAAAATATGAAATGAAGAATTCTTTATTTATTTCGGACTTTCAGTATTACATATTTACTTGATTGCCTCATTAAAAACCTTACCAAGAAAACCCAGTGGGATAAAAACTTGGTAAGGGAAAAAGAGTGCAATCGTATTACAAGTAAATGTACATGTACATGTACATGTACAACCTAGTTCTGGATCTGGTTACTGCCGGAACCCTCATCGACATATAAATTGGAGAAATTTTGAATAAATTGTTCATCTACCGTTTCATTTTGCATCCTCTTTCGAGCATGCTCCCAATCCCGAATGCATATTAATACCTCCACCATCTCTGGAGTCAAACAATTTCTTCTTGGTTCAATAATTCGTCCACTCGTGTTGAATGCCTGTTCTGAAGACACAGTGGACACGGGGATAACCAGTATGTCAAGTGCTAAGTGTGACAAGACCGGATACCTGTAGCTATAGGTCTTCCACCATAACAACAGATCAAAATTCTCCGTGTTTTCGTCGGCATCAAACTGTGCTTCAAGGAACCTATTCAGTTCGGCACCAGAAGATGCAGCAGATCGTGTAGTTGAAGAAGAAGAACTTGCTGATTTATCTTTTTTCCGGCGTTTGAGAATGCTCTAACTTGTCGGCAACGGTTGTGTGTCCGGTTCTGGTGATGGTTCCGTGTGAATGCAGCCAAACCTGCGCTCATAAATACTAAAAACTTCGAACAACTTGTTTCGAATGTCAGTAATCTGTTCGGAATAATCTATTGACAATTTATTACCAGTAAACTCAAGCAAATATTCTAAACCAGCTAATTTAATTCTAGGATCTACTATAACACCTAAGGCATAAAGGAAAGGCATTTCAGACCAGTATTTTTTAAACTTGGTCTCCATGGCAACAACTGCATCGCCAAGCAAGTCATCTTCCCTATAAGTGTTTAACATGTCAGACATTTCCACAATCTGATGGATTGCCTGGGAAGATGTGGGGTAGTAGACCCCAGAAAAGGTTACAGTGGCATTGTAAAAAACCTGTAAAAATTCAACAAAAATCTTTGCCACATACCAATTATCTGGTGTCAGTGATTGAGCAGGTGGACAGCCACTTTCGGCCAATTTCATGTTATAAAAACCTGAAATAGTTGTATCATATTCCAAACAATTTTTCAGCATTAAGTAAGTAGAGTTCCACCTTACCGGCATATCAGTTTGGAATCGTCGGGGTCGTAGACCGTTTAATGTACAGTGTCTGCCAAATTCTTGAAATCTTGGATTAGAGCTACCGATCCAAGAAATGGCATCTCTGATGCGTTCTATACGATTGCTTACTTTCTTCAAACCAGACTGTACAACTAAATTTATGATATGACATGTACAACGCTGGTGGAAGAAATAACCCCCAGCTTGCGGGATGTTTCTTTCAGTAAACAATGCAATAGACTTAGTATTTGCCGATGCATTTTCTAATGTGATAGAGAGGATGCGATGAGTTATGTCATAAGTTTCTAAAACAGAAAGAATGACAGCAAAAATATTGTCTGCGGTATGTGCAAAATCCATAGGGCGAAAACCAAGAATTTTTTTTTTGTATCCTACATTCAGAGTCTAAATAGTGTCATGTGACACATAAATAGTCCTGTTTGGAACATGCGTTCCAAATATCGGAAGTTAATGCAATTGAGACAGTTAGATGCTGTAATTCAGCCGTCAAGTCATCTCGTTGGGTTTTAAACATTTTTATCAAATCGTTCCTAGTGGTGGTTCTAGAAACAATTTGCATTTGGGGGCAAAATGCAGATGTGATAAATTCTTGAAAAAAAACACAGTCACCGAAATTAATAGGTTGATCAGTTTGTGCAATGTACCATGCCAAACATTCTCTAGCATGCGCGGCGTCGTAATGACACGTCGTAACCGACCCGTCTGGGTGCCGTTGCAGTTGTGTCTGGGTTGTATTGGGTACATGTACGTGTTTGGGCATGAATTTTAGCATATGCCTTCTCAAATGACCGGTTCCACCTTTAGTAGTGGTATAGTTCTTAGGACAAAACTTACATTTGGCTCTGGGGCCGACCGTACCGTCTGGAAGTGTCATTTCTACTACGTCAAAACACTGTCATACGTCTGATGTTAACCTCTTAGATTTGGTACGTGATGTCGGTGTGGCGCCGGAACCAGAAGGTCCCGCTACGGTTTCTGCCGGTCCGGAGAGATCAAAATCATCGTTCAGCATGTTTAGACCGTCTGGAAAATAAGGATGAGTAGGATTCATTTCCTAGAAAAAAAAAAGTTTAGGTCATTAAAATTAACTCCTACACATAAAAATGATTTTTTTATGTGTAAACAATATATTAAAATGAACTCCTACACATAAAATAATTATTTTACTAAAACAATATATTAAAATTAACTCCTACACATAAAATGATTAATTTACTAAAAATATATATTAAAATTAACTCCTACACATAAAAATGATTTTTTTTACTAAAACAATATATTAAAATGAACTCCTACACATAAAATGATTATTTTACTAAAACAATATATTAAAATTAACTTCTACACATAAAATGATTAATTTACTAAAAAAATATATTAAAATTAACTCCTACACATAAAAATGATTTTTTTTTTACTAAAACAATATATTAAAATTAACTCCTACACATAAAATGATTAATTTACTAAAAAAATATATTAAAATTAACTCCTACACATAAAAATGATTTTTTTTTTACTAAAAAAATATATTAAAATTAACTCCTACACATAAAAATGATTTTTTTTTACTAAAACAATATATTAAAATTAACTCCTACACATAAAATGATTATTTTACTAAAACAATATATTAAAATTAACTCCTACACATAAAATGATTAATTTACTAAAAATATATATTAAAATTAACTCCTACACATAAAAATGATTTTTTTTTTACTAAAACAATATATTAAAATTAACTCCTACACATAAAATGATTATTTTACTAAAACAATATATTAAAATTAACTCCTACACATAAAAATGATTAATTTACTAAAAAAATATATTAAAATTAACTCCTACACATAAAATGATTTTTTTTAACTAAAACAATATATTAAAATGAACTCCTACACATAAAATGATTATTTTACAAACAAAATATATTAAAATTAACTACTACAAATAAAATGATTTTTTTACTAAAAAATTATATTAAAATTAACCCCTACACATAAAAATGATTTTTTTTTACTAAAACAATATATTAAAATTAACTCCTACACATAAAATGATTATTTTACTAAAACAATATATTAAAATTAACTCCTACACATAAAATGATTAATTTACTAAAAATTAAAATTAAAATTAACCCCTACACATAAAAATGATAAATTTACTAAATAAATAAAATTAATAACTGATATAAACATAAAATGATAAATTTACTAACTAAACAAACATATTAAATTTAAAATATAACACTTAAATAAAAATGTACCTTTGAAGTTTGAACTTTGGTGTCTTGGTGGAGAGATTAGAGAATAATAGTAAATTACTAATAAAATATTATAATAGTATATTAGTAGTGTAGAATAGTAGAGAGAGAGTAAGAATGAAATTAAGAATAATTGAAATTGTATAGAGAGTTTGAGAATGGAGAGATTGAGAGAATTAGAGAAAGTGAATGAAAAGTGGAATGTGTGGGAGTATTTATAGAAAAATTAGAAAAGTGAGTAAAAATATAAAACACAAGAGTTGAGGGGGTAAATTGTAATTTTTATTGTTTTTTTAAAAAAATACCGTTATATACTTAAATTTAAAAAACAAAACAAAACAAATTCTGCGGGCCCAACGGTCGGCACGTGCCAAGAATGGGGGCCGTGCCAGGCACGGCCCGCCATCCTTGGCAGGCCGGCCGGACCGGGCCCTCCAAGCCCGGCCCATATATACACCACTATTACATACGCAAATTAAAACAGTGTAAATTTTCTACTTGAGTAAACTCCATTGCTGCCTAGGTGTAAAAAAATTCAAGGAAAGCTTGAGTCAGTTTCGTTGTACTATCTTTCAAAAACTCATTCTTTTCTTTTAAGAAATCAAGTAACATAGGGACCATAGTTTGTTGGAATAATGTTGTTCATTAACAACAACTGTAAATAGCTTACCTTCCTTGTAGTTGAAGACCATCCTTGAACTACCTATCAAGTTCTAACACCCGTTTCTTAACAACCTTACCCTACAAAAACATACAAATTAAAATAATGCAATGACATAAAAAAATGCAATATAAATCAAATAATCATAATATAAAAATTAACCATATACTATTCAAGAAGAGTACATTTCATAATAGTATCAAACTTGTGCTGAAAGACAACAAGAGGATCATCGGTCTGCAGCAGTCTTACCGGAATAATTTCACCTGTATTTGGATAGACAACACAAATGCATGTTCGTTCATTTCCAGTACCTATCCTGAATAACCCTTGATAGAAATTTCTATCTCATAATACAGTGACAATGGTTTGACATATCGTATATTGCAAATCACCATAGCAATGTATGAATATATATATACCCATCTTGATATTCTTCCCATTTATGATACACATCAGCAATTATATGTAATTATGATGAGAACCATTATAAACATTTAAGACAATAATTGTTAAAAAGTACAAAATATCAAACAAAATATTAAATGTTGCAATTATTTATCAAAATAATAACTGCTATGAAATAAATATAATTGCTAGCTTTAATTCTTTACACTTGATGAATTTTCTCTTGAAAATTACTTATCCAAACATAATATTTACCAAAATATTTGGATATAACACAATCAAGATTCATGAAATGTATCAGATTACAAAAACTATTAACCTAATTTAGTGAGAGAGAACTCACATTAATTTCAAATCAAGAGATCAAAAGTGTTCTGTCATCACCAATGGAGCTTAGATCTTAGTACCACTTTGTGAGTTAATAATCTTATGTTTTTCAATTATTTGATGATAAAAAATGCTTAGGTTTGGAGATGGAGAGCAAATTTGAGTGAGAAAAGTTAAGTGACGAGTGAGAAAGTATTGGGAAAAAGAAGAAGATGAGAGGCATTTTGATTTTTTTTTTTCTACTCCTTATAATTATAAAAACTAATTTTGTATTTAAAAAAAAAAAACTGATTTTGTTATAAATAATGCCCTTTAGATTAATTATAAATTATTTACAAAACTAGATCGGTTATTTTTAGCAATTTCCTCAAACCATTTTTCATTTTTGGTGTAGATTGATCCAAAATTTAAATTGAAATCATTTTGTGAGAAAAAAACTTGGGTGTATCATGTATTCATGTATGCAATGCATTCTAATTTCTATGTTGGACGATGGTCGAAGAACAATGGTCAAAAACGTTATCATTAACGAGAAACCGTTTATTACAAAAAAAACGGTATTTACGAAACGCGTTTTTATAAACAGAGAAGAGGGTAAAACCCTCGACTCTCAACTCTCAACTCTCAACTCTCAACCTTGAAACTCTGCAGCGACAATGCTGAGCTGCAGAAGCTTGCTTTCTCGAGCCATTAAGAAAAAGAAAAAATCCAAAAACAAAAACAAAAAATCTGCTTCCAGAAAACATGAATCTCCACCACACCAACTACAAGAACTAGAAGATGTAGAAGAAGAAGACGCAGAAGAAGGATTCAGCCTCAAATCCTCAGCTCGATCTCACTCTCATGGAGTGCAACCACTGGGTAATTTCTTCTGCAATCCCGGCTCAATCAACTCGAGAAACACCGGTCTGGGTAAGTCTCCAACTTTTAAGTGATGAGCTAGTGCTTGATGTTTTAGGGTTTTTAGATGCCACTCACTTGGGAGTTTTAGCTACTGTTAGCAAATCTTTCTGTGTTTTCACAAACCATGAACCTCTTTGGAGGAATCTTGTTTTGGATAATCTAAAAGGTGAGTTTTTGTTTAATGGGTTGTGGAAATCTACTTACATTGCTGCTTGTTATCCTTCATTTGATGTTGAAAATATTGGTGTTTTCGGTCGTTTGAGAATTAGAGATTTCTATTCTGATTATTTGTTTCAAAGTTGGTTATGTGCTAATCTTGAAATGAAACCTGAATGGCTTGAGAGAGATAATATTATTAGAAAGAAAGGTATCTCTGTTGAAGAATTTGTGTTGAATTTTGAGGAACCGAATAAACCGGTATTGCTAGAAGGATGTTTAGATAGTTGGGTTGCTTTGGAGAAATGGGATAGAGACTATTTGGTTAATGTGAGTGGTAATGTTCGGTTTTCGGTTGGACCAGTGGAGATGAGGCTTGAGGACTATTTTAGGTATTCAGATCAAGTAAAGGAAGAAAGGCCATTGTATTTGTTTGACCCGAAATTTGCTCAGAAAGTTCCGATTTTGGGTTCGGAGTTTGAGGTTCCGGTGTATTTTAGAGAGGATTTGTTTAGTGTTTTGGGAAATGAGAGGCCAGATTATAGGTGGGTTATAATTGGACCAGCTGGGTCTGGTTCATCATTTCACATAGATCCTAATTCAACTTCAGCTTGGAATGCTGTCATAAAAGGTTCTAAGAAATGGGTTTTGTTTCCTCCGGATGTAGTTCCACCAGGGGTGCACCCAAGCCCAGATGGTGCAGAGGTCGCATGCCCTGTTTCAATAATCGAGTGGTTCATGAACTTCTATGGCGCCACAAAGAATTGGAAAAAGAGACCAATTGAATGCATTTGTAAGGCTGGGGAGGTTATCTTTGTCCCAAACGGATGGTGGCATTTGGTGATCAACCTGGAGGAGTCTATAGCCATCACACAGAATTACGTTAGCATGTACAATTCTTTATTTTAAGCTTTTTCGTAATTACAAAGTTTAAATATCTGCTTTAAGAATTCATCTTGATAGTGAATTTCATTTAAATGTGAACTGGATTAGTTGTTTGATTTTAGTTCTTTCATGTCTTCTTGTAAGATAGGCTTCTCAACAGAGATAAGTACCTCAAATGATAATTTAAAACTATAAATCATAAAAAAAATTACAACGAATCAGTGATTTACTTGTTCTGTTTACAGTCATATGATAATTTAAGAACCATGGTCAACTGAGAGTCAACTTGGCTAGTTGTAATTAATTTAGGATGGTATTATTGAGCTATGTTGTTGGGGTAATTTTACAATTATTGAGTTATCATAAAAGGTACATCACTTTAATTTAGGGTTGTTGGGGGCAGGCTTGGGGTGGCAGCCTGGCAGGTAATCATTTTCACAAATATCTGTTTGCAGGAATAGATTTTATGAACTTTAAATAAAATTAGTGTTTCCAAACATTCTCTATCTGGTCCCTAAACTACAACAAAATTATAAGCTTGTGAAGGACTATTTCATGAAGTGGAACTCTCCAGTTTGTAAGTTTCAGAACTAATCAGGCATAGCACTATCTGCATCTCATCATTTAGGTGCATGCAGTCACCTATTTTATGTATGCACTCATAATGTGAGTTGCTGAGATCATATACTGGAGAAATAGTGAACCCAATGCTGGTCAAAGTGGCAATGTAATGTACTGTTTATTGAAGGGATTGATAAATCTTCGGACAACAGTAAAAAAGACATTAGTTGGTTGTGAGATCTAGGAGATATACAGTTTCTAACAGCCAAGGAGACCTAGTGCTTAACTTCATTCCTTATTTCCTCTTTTATTTTGTTTTGACTGTGAAAATAGATCCTTCTTCTCTTAAATGACAATTGTTGTTCAAATAGCAACACATACCTTTTGATGATATTGTATTGCGTCCTTAAAAGAGTTAAAGGCAACAAAATCACAGTGTATACTGAAATTACAAGGTAAGAAAGATTTTAGATTAAAAAGATTTTTATCTAGAGTTCCTCATATATTTTTCCCGATATCATTGGGAGAATTAAAATATCTTTACTGCTTAATACCTGACTTCAGCACATGCCTTGTTGTTTAGAACCGTGATGATAAAACTCTTATTTACCCTATTATGTTTTGGTAGTATTGGTGTATAGCTTATTTAAACTTTATGTCAGGCAGGAGCCATTACACCTCTGTAATATATCAGGTTTAGGGGCAGAAAAGATTTACAGATATTCGATTTTATGTATTGCAGGAGAAATTTGTTGAACGTCTTAGATTTTCTTAAGAGGCCAAATGCAAGCACACTTGTATCCGGAACTAGAGACCGGGTGAATTTGCATGACAAGTTCAAGAATGCTATTGAAACCTCTTTCCCTGGAACTATTGATCAGTTGATGCAGAAAGCAGAGGAAAAGAAGGCTCAAGAGAAAAAGCCTTCCTTCTGGGATTCGGTAACAGATTCCAAGGTGGGGGCTTTCAAGTTCTCTTTTTGAAGAAACACCATGAAAACCATACCTACAATCTCTGTTGTTGCTCCTGACTTCCATGGAGAGGAATGATTTAACAACAATTTTGACATTGATTCATCTATTTTACCTTCTGTACCTGCAGTTTTGAGTGTCCATTGTACATTGATGCAAGCAGCCAGTAGGCCTTGCACTATATGGCACTTTTAATTTTTTTAAATTTATAATAGAATCTTTTCATGTGAGATTATCATTATTCTATCCGGCTAATAGCGTCTAGTCTGTATAGTTCTGGGCATGTGCTTTAGAAACAATCTGTGAGATTCAATTATTTCACATTTTAATATCAAACTCAAACATTCAAGAACATAGAATTGATATACTGTATTATTTAAGCGATAAATAATCAAATTCTTATTTGAGACTATATATATATATGTGTGTGTGTATCAATTGAAACAATAACTGACAAGCAATTGAATCGATGATGTTGGAGAATCAATCTAGATCACTTCAGTAGTGTCATGATCGTGTTAACCAAGTGATGCGTCTATGACATTGTAAGACACAAATTTGTTTTCAATCGTCAAACACAACCTATTCAGTTAAAATTCATCCTTAAAGAGACCAGTGAGAAAGGGGTGGTGCAAAAGGATAGAACATTAACCCGAACAGGCCTTTTAAAACCCCATAGTTTCTAACTATTCAAGATGAATTTTTAAATTCTCTAAAGTCTTGTTTTCAAATTCTCCTATTCAAGAGGTTTTTATCGGAAAATTATAAACTCTTATTTTGAATAAAAACGGGGATCTCTATTAAATATTTTTATAGAACCATTAATATTCTAGACCTTAAATTATGTAACAAAACCCTATCAAAAGGTTACAAGGACTACTTTACTTTAAAATTTTAACAAATTGCTTATATTTTCGTTAACCTGACAAGACTTCTCTTTGCCCTACTAATTAAGTAAAAACCGAGAAAGAACAAGAAAACTTACTTGAAAAATATTCACAGATGTATATTGATTGCAAAGTAGTTCAAAGGAAATATTACAAAGTGAAGAAATATTCAAAGGGAGTGTGAGTGAGAGGTTGAACTTGTAACAAGAGAGGGTACAATATATAAACTGGTTTCAAGTGCGTCCGTTTGCACCGATACATAATGAATACTATAATCTTGTATAAAAAAATGTATTGGTGCAACAAATCGAGATCCCATACGAAAAAGAAAAAATGTATGAAATCTCACATCTGATTTGTATCGATACTAAATGAATACTCATAATGTGTGAAATCCTATATATGAAATAAGATAATTATTTATACCTTATATACCCATAAATAATTCCATGCTTGTAGACATGACGCCGGTTCCGACGGTTCGGTTCTTTTTTTTTTTTCCAAAAAATAACATTTTATTTAGGGAAATTACAGTTTGGTCTTTATGTTTTAAGGAAACATTGTTTTTTACCCGATTTATGTGTATTAGGGTCATTAGTCCTCATCTTTTTGAAAATGCACTCAACGTTAATAGAAGTGTCAAAAAGACGGTTTTACCCCTAAACAATGTGAAAAGACTAAAATGCCCCTCTAACAATTACTTAAAATCTATGAAAAGACCAAAATGCCTCTCAAACTCTTTGGCAGTTAATTAGAAAATTAAAATGTCTTTATCAAGAATTGAACCATTGACCTTTTGATTAAAAGTCACAAGCTCTAACCAGATGAGCTATTACAACTCATCGTTAGTAGTTTGTTGATTTAAATGCATATATATTTATATAAGTTGTTTAAAATAATGTAAATCTTTTTATATAATTTAAAATAAAATCATATATACATATATATATATATATATATATCTAATTTGAAATAAAATCATATTTAATAATAATATATCAAAAAATATTTATGAAAAAGAAAAAGAAAACAAAAGGAAAAAACAGATTTAATTTTTACCCTTTTCAGTTTATAGACTTTGATTTTCTGGTTTTTTTTTTATAAAATCCAAATAAAATCTTTTTTGAAATGGAAAAAAAAAAACAAAAGGAAACCTAGAAAATCAAAACCTGTTAAATTTTTTTCTCTTTTTTTTATTTAAGTTTTTTCCTTTTCAAAAAATATTTTATTTCAATTTGATAAAAAAAAACTCAGAAAATCAAAGTCCATAAATTGAAAAGGGAAAAAATTGAATATGTTTTTTCCTTTTGTTTTCTTTTTCTTTTTCATAAACCTGTTTTGATATATTATTATTAAATTTGATTTTATTTCAAATTATATATATGATTTTATTTTAAATTATATATATGATTTTATTTCAAATTAGATATACATATATATATGATTTTATTTTAAATTATATAAAAATATTTACATTGTTTTAAACAAATTATATAACTATATATGTATTTAAATCAACAAACTACTAATAATGATTTGTAATAGCTCAGCTGGTTAGAGCTAGTGACTTTTAATCACAAGGTCATGGGTTCAATTCTTGATAAATGCATTTTAATTTTCTAATTAACCTTTACAGGGTTTGAAGGGTAATTTAGTTTTTTCGTAGGGTTTAAGAGTAATTGTTAGAGGAATATTTCAGTCTTTTTCATTGCTTAGGGGTAAACCCATCTTTTTGATACTTCTATTAACATTGACTATCAACTTTTTGGTCAGAGGGACTTTTTTGATACATTTCCAAAAAGATGAGGGCTAATAACTCTAATACACATAAGTCGGGTAAAAAAACAATGTTTCCTTAAAACTTAAGGACCAAACTGTAATTTTCCCTTTTATTTGTTAAAAAAAAAATATTACAAAGGACATTGTAAAGTATTGGGTCATGACCCATAATCCTTATACAAGTAAGTTTATTTAGTTCCCTGATTAAAATTTATGGGTCTGCCACCGCTCATCTCGTCGTCGTGAATGATATGATATTTACTAAATCAAAGTGTCATATTTTTGAGATACAAAATTAGAAATAGTAGAAATAAACTGTGACTAAAAATTAGAAATTTGTAATTAATTTTTTATATTTTTATTGAGAAAAAACACCAAACGGGTAAGAGTATATCGGAATCTACCGAGATCCAGCACTATATGTACGGTCCGAATATCTACTAACGTAACTGAAAGATATATAACACCCACGAGATAAAAACTCATCATATATACTATTAAAATTTATATGGTGAAACTCGAACCTCCATAACTAATATGGAAAGAACGTGCGCACATGTTGTACATGGTAAAACTGTAGAAGCTAGGGAATGTGCATCGACAACATTGATATTGTCTTGCATGTTGATATAAATTAACAGAAAAGTACATATATAATCAAGGGTCATATACGCAGGGCCGGCTGGACCTATAGGCAACTGCCTTAGCTCTTAACAGGGCCCATATATTTTTTTGAATTGCATATTTATTCAAAAGCCAGAAGGTAAAAGTATAACACACAATTACACAAAGCACAAAACAAAGCCACAAAACAAAACCCGACACAGCAAAACAAATAGGGGGCACAACTCACAAGACCCATATTTTTATTATCAAAAAATATGTATACATATATTAACAATTAATATCTAATATTTTTCTTTCCCCACACCCATTCACTGTCAACACAACACCCCATGCCATTTCTTATCTCTAGAGCCCACTTGCTCAACCTAAAAAAAAAACCATAAAACAAGGCTTGGTTTTAGTTTTTCTTACACCACACTAATTCCTTTTAGCTAGGCATAACGGCACCCTTACCCACACTTTCCAAAATTTGCTCAACAAACATGACATACCTCCCCTTTCTTCTGCAACAAATTTTAGTTTTCTTGAGACAAGGTCTTCAAACAAATCCTCCTACTGCAAACTGAAATCAAAGTCGGCTGCTGCTGCTGCCTGCAATCAAACACTTTCAAACTCTCACTACATCTTCTTTCTGTTAACATTCCAGCTTTATAGAGTTCCAGATTTTATTGTTCTAAACTTTATTCTATTACTTTAATTTTTATTTTTGTTATTTTATTTATTTACTTTTCACCTTGTTTGTTTTTTAAAGCTTTGATAATTGATAATCTGATATCAGATATACGACATGTCTAATAGGAAATACGAATTCGGATACGAAAAACTAAAAAAAAAAAAAGAATAGAAAAATTAGTTGAATCATAAATTAATTTTAAATAAACTGTTTTTTATCGTATATTTAATATTTTTTGACATATACACCCAATGGCTCATTTTATAATTTTGCTTAAGGTCCCGGATGCCCTTGAACCGCCCCTACATATACGTCAACCATTTTTAAGGTCAATGCAAATCTCCGCTTGTTCAATCTCATCAACATGTATAAACTTGTCAAGTCCATTGACCATACAATACGGTAGCCTCCGATTCGACGTTTAACCTGTAAACGCAAGCCACGTTGCTTCACAATGAAAGGAAGTAATGGGGGTGTGAAGAAATTATAGTGGATCTAGTACTGGGGCAGGCATAGAAATTAAAATGGAAAATGATATGATTCCATTCATAGTTTTTGCTGCTTTTTTCGTCTTTTTTTTTTTAGTTATGATTTTTATTTTTACAAAAATGAAAATTCAATCATTAATTTATACGTATGCATAATAAATTCAATGAAATTGCAACTGCCAAACTTGTCCCCATTGATAAAATTCGGATAATATCTAACAAATATAAAATTCTTACAAATTAAGTTTGTTTATTAAAAAAAAATTTACAAGCTAATTTGAGACAAACAGTTCAAATCAATGATGTAGAAATATTGACCAATCCACATACGTAATGAGAAATTGAGAATATTCTATTAGTTTGAATAAAAGAAAATAGCACCAAATACTATGAATTAGTGGGTGAAGTCCTAAAAAGGATATTCATTATTAAAATTGTTTTAAAATCACCATTTTGACTAAATATTATTCATTTGTTAGCCATTTTATTAAAATCTATCAGAAAAGAAAATTACTGTTATATGTGATATAGCACCCATAAAAAATTTTATAGGTAATATTTACATGGTGAAATTCGAACCTCCATAACTAACGTGGAAAGAGCATGCACACATGCTGTACATGGTAAAACTGTAGAAGCTAGGGAATGTGCATGGACAACACTGATATTGTCTTGCATGTTGATATAAATGAACAGAAAAGTATATATATAATCAAGGGTCATACATGTCAACCATTTTTAAGGTAAATGCAAGTCTCCGCTTATTTAATCTCATCAACATGTATAAACTTGTCAAGTCCATCAACCATACAACACGGTTGCCTCCGATTCACTGACCCACCAAAACAATAGCTTTAGATATCAGTGACCCTTTGAATAATCTAACAAGCCAAAGTACTATAAAAGAAGAGCTAGAGCCAGCTATGGATAATTATTGAGTGGTAATTAATATAATCAAAGATCGATGGAACCTTGGCAAATCGTAATCATATTTTGGATTTCATTTTTTGCTTTTGTTTCTCTTATGGCTTGCTTATTCAAGGGTCGCGGGGCAGGAGGTGGTCATCATCATCATGGTGCGGGGGCAAAGACTGGAATTGGCAGCACTTTTTCAGGAGGAGGAGGGGAATGCGGTGGTGGTGGTGGAGGACGAGGAGGAGGAAGTGCTTGTTGATCTTGCTATCAAGTCATATATATTATTTTCTTTCTTCTCTCCTTTTTAGTGTTACAAATTCGGGTTCAATTAGTTCTTCGTTTATGTACTTTATATGAAGTTCCTCCAATATGCTACATATTTTGTTATATTATGTATGTGGAAATGGTGAGAAATGTCACCTTTTTGTCTCGCTGTTGCACCAACGTCACCGGTTTAATAACTTATGTTTAAAAGGCACCTATTTTGGTGAACTACCAAAATTGCCCTTAAATAATCAATTTATAATTGTGTCTGTACTTCCATCTCCACACTTGAAACGCTGAAGGCAGGAACTCCTCTCTTTCTCTGTCTACAATAAATTTCAAAACTACTCTACTCAACGTTCTTCAGTAAGCACAACAAGGTAATATGTTTGACTGAAATACTGTTTTTGATCCTTCATTTTTTTTAAACGTTCCTTTTGTAAACATGAAACTGGTTTTGTGAATATTGAATCTGTGAAATTTGAATCTCCGAACCTGTTAATAAAAAGCTCGGAGCCTGTTTGAAAATGCTCGGACCCTGTTTTAAAAAGCTCGGACACTGTTTGAAAAAACTCGGAGCATGTTTGAAAAAGCTCGAGCCTTTGGACAAAAGGCTCGAGCCTTTAGAAAACAAGTTCGGAGACATGAAAAAAGCTCGAGACTTTGTAAAAAAGCTCGGGACTTTGTGAAAAAGCTCGGGACTTTTGTAAAAAAGCTCGGGACTTTGTGAAAAAGCTCGAGACTTTTGTGAAAAAGCTCGGGACTTTGTAAAAAAGTTCGGGACTTTCTGAAAAAGCTCGGGACTTTGTGAAAAAGCTCGGGACTTTTGTAAAAAAGCTCGGGACTTTGTGAAAAAGCTCGAGACTTTTGTGAAAAAGCTCGAGACTTTTGTAAAAAAGCTCGGGACTTTCTGAAAAAGCTCGGGACTTTGTGAAAAAGCTCGGGACTTTGTGAAAAAGCTCGGGACTTTTGTAAAAAAGCTCGGGACTTTCTGAAAAAGCTCTGGACTTTGTGAAAAAGCTCGGGACTTTTGTAAAAAAGCTCTGGACTTTTGTAAAAAAGCTCTGGACTTTTGTAAAAAATCTCTGGAATTTGTAAAAAAGCTCGGACTTTGTAAAAAAACTCTGTACTTTGTAAAAAAGCTCGTAAAAACCTCGGAAACTATTTTAAAAGGCTCTGAGCCTTTTCCATAGCTTTTATGTTTGTCATAATGGTTTGTGGTGATGAATGTTACAGGATAATGAATCGGGTGAGAATAGTAATATCTTACAACGGTCGATGGGAGCAGTTACCCGACGGAAGTCAGAGGTTTGTTGGATCCGACAACCAAGGAATGTATGTGTCAAAGAATATGAGTTACGAAGAATTGGTGTCGATCGTGCATACCGTTGTGAAGTATGATGTAAACAAATACAATGTTGATCTACAGTCAATATCAATCGTTCCTGGCGCTACATGTCGCACATTTGTAAGAAATGACGATGATGTTCAGTTTATGCTAGGGGAAGATCGGGTGATCCCTCAAGTATGTGTTAGTCTAATTGAGAGGGCAACTGGAGATGTGATACGGAATGATATTCCTGCTCCTGAAAATACCCAACCATTTGGATCCGCTAGCGGTAGCAACCAAGTGTTCACACAAAGGAGTGCCACTGAAGGTGGGGAAAACATATGTGCTGTCCAACCGGTAGTGGTCGACCATGCAGATGTTTGTGAACCTCAATTCGACGATGTGTTTGGTTGTCGATTTGAGATGAATGATGAGCGGTACAATGAGCAATACAATGAGATGTACAATGAGGAGAACACTGAACCGAACCTTGGGCCTAACCAGGAGGTGGATAATGAGGCAAATATTGATCTGGTAGATCCTGTAGAGAACACTGATGAAGATCATGTCCAAATTCAAAGACGTGGAAGACGTGTAGAAGGAGTTAGTTGCACCGGAGCAGATATGCCTGGTACTTCCGAGGTCCGGCATAATGTATCTACAGATGATTCTGATAATACCACAACGTGGGTTATTCCCGGAGCAGATTCATACTCGTTTGGGATTGGTAGAAGCACAACCTTGGTAGCAGAAGAACCTACATGCATGATTTATAAAGGTCAGTTCTTTCCGACAAAAAAGGATCTGAAGAGACTAGTTGGCCTTTTCGCAATGCGGCGAAACTTCGAATGGAAGGTGAAAAGGTCCAATAAGACAACGTTACATCTTGTTTGTTTGATTGACAACTGTACATGGAAATTAAGAGCGGTGAGAAGAGATGAAGGGATGTACTTCCAAGTAAGAAGTTTTGTCAATGAACACAGTTGTCCATTGGAGGAGATTCACCGTCGCCACCGACAAGCTAGTGCAGTTATAATTGGAGAAGTGGTTGCACCTAGACTTCAACAACAAGATGGTCGTCTCATGCGTCCCAAGGATATAATCGCCGATATGAAAACAATGTATGGCATCCAAATCATGTACAGTAAGGCATATCAAGCCTTGCATTATGCATTGTCACTGACCTATGGGACACATGAAGAAACCTTCCAACTACTGCCGTCTTTTGGTTACGTGCTGGAACAACAAAATCCCGGCACAATCACTGACTTACAGTGCGCTGACGACGGTAAATTCCTTTACTTTTTCATGTCATTAGGGGCCTCAGTTAGAGGTTTTCAGAGGTGCATGCGTCCGGTTATTGCAGTTGATGGTACCCATTTGAAGGGAAGATTCGGGGGTACAATGTTTGTTGCAACTGCCCAAGATGGAAACGAACAGGTGTATCCAATTGCTTTTGGGTACGGCGACTCCGAAAACAACCTTTCATGGGAATGGTTTTTGGATTGCTTGAAGGGTGCCCTTGGTCATATAGATGATCTGGTTTTTATTTCCGATCGACATGCAAGCATTGAAGCATGGATTTCTAAAGTGTTCCCTTATGCAACCCATACCATATGTTGTTGGCACTTTGGTGAAAATGTGAAGAAGCGATTTCACAGAAAAGATGTTGCCAGCTTAATGGGCAAAGCCGCTAGAGCGTACACTGAATTCAAATATAACCGGTACATGGGTGAGTTACGTAACCTACACAAGAATGCGTTCGATTATGTTGAATCTGCCGGTCCACACAAATGGTCTCGTGTACACTGTCCCCAACGAAGATTCAGGGTGATGACAACAAATGTTGCAGAGTGCATAAACTCATGCCTTAAATTCGCACGACAACTCCCTATGTTGACATTGGCAGAGTTCATTAGGAATATGTTACAGCGTTGGTTTCACGATCGACATCGAGCTGCACAGTCCATGCGTCATCAGTTGACCGACGCATCACATCTTGTGATGCTACAACGGGTCGAGAAGTGCGGTTATATGACCGTCAATCCAGTGGACTAGAACATTTTCTCTGTCAAACGGTCCGGAAAACAGTGGACTGTTGACTTAGCCCGGAAGACATGCACATGCAACAAATTCCAAATGGATCAGTTTCCGTGTTCTCACGCACTCGCAGCGGCAAGGTACATTAACAGTATAAAATTATACCCTATATTAAGCAAGCGTGATTGTCACTTTTTTCATTGGTTTTGCAGGGAGCGGAATTTGGATTTCACATCGCTGTGTTCGGACTACTACAAGAGACAGACACTTATTGATGCATACTCAGTTCCTATTATGCCTGTTGGCCATCCTTCTTCATGGGTAGTGCCGTCCGACATCGCTGAGCGGGTGGTTTTAAATCCAAAGACCAAGAGACAATCAGGTCGCCCGATGGAGGGTCGACATGCATCGTCTTCCGAGAGGACAACCACCCAATCGTGTAGAAGATGTGGACAATCAGGTCATAATAGCAGGAGGTGTTCTAATCCGCCCTTGATTATTGAAGGTCCGAGCAGAATTGTTCCCGAGGAATACCGTCGTAAGTGTAGCGTATGTCATCAAGTTGGACATAACAAACAGACGTGCCCACACAAGGAATCTGCCGAGGAGTGAACCGAGCCGTTCATACTTATTGTTTAATTGAGTTGGGGTGTTAATTATTACTTGTTTTATTGTATGATATGAAATGCATGTGTTGTACTTGTAAATGAAAACACTTTAAATTTTAAACAAAAAATTTATAATTTGAAAGTTCATTACTATAATTGTTTGTACATCGACAACTACAACATCTAATGTGGCTTGGAGTTACAAAAAATCTCCACAGCCATCTTCTCCCGTATGGTGCACATATCTTCTTCTGACCAGTCGAACGTCATCCTGTTCGCCAGTACGTACTCCATCAATCTCAAGGTATGAGCACCACAGTTACCCCTGCGACTCAGCACATGAACAACCGTTACAATAGAAGTTGAATAAAACAAACTTAAAGTTTAAATGATGTTCGTACAGTCATACCCTATAGTCTGTTGGGGCACATGTGTTGTAGACACCATGCTTACCCCAAAGGGCCTATTCCGCTTCTGATACTTCGCCTCGCCCGTTGGTCTGGCATCGTGAAACCCCACCTGATGCAACATCGAGGGTATAAACCACCGCAATGGAGCGACCTGCTCTTTCCTGATCTGTAGGGGGACTTCCTGTCTGAACGGGTCTAGCAGGTGGATCTTCCCGACAGTAAGGTCAACGCTGGCCACGAGCCAATGCTGGCCACCAACGTTGCACGGAATAAGGACCTGTACCAAGTGTTCAAGATATTGTTATGGTCAAAATAAGAATTTTTAATTAAACACATTGAAACCATAACTGTATTTTGCTCACCGCGTCAACCTCGTGCCATGGTCGGGTTCCCTACCGGGAGCAATCCACGTACCGTCATCAGATCTTCAGGGGACCACCTGTACTTCAACACAGACCAGTTTTTTGGGGCTTTGCCCACAGCATCGCGAGGCATGATTCTCCGCCACTGAAACTCCAGCATTGACTGAAAATAGACAACGAACTGAAACGTTAGAAACAGGATGAAACACAACAAACAGACGTGTGAAAACAGTACATTTGAAACACTTACATAGAACTGAGAATCTAGTAGGTTCATCCTCTGAATGTAGACAGTGGGGAATGCTCGTTGACGCTTCCGTAAAATATGCAGGTACGCGTCAATATGCTGACAATATAAACATTATACATTGTTAGTATTCTTCCATAAGTTAAACAAACTTAAAAGACAATCAAAGTAAGGAAAGTACCGTGTCCTCCAACTCCATAAAGTTGGTTTGCAACCGGTGGAACCAAGTCACAGGCACGGGGGTCATCAGATCCACATCACGTCTGTGTAATTTTCAATTATTTAGGAATACAACTAATTTAACTTAGGTGTTTCAAAATAAATTCACAATATTTTAATACTTACAATTCCCCCGTCACGTTCCTCTTGTAGGCTTTGTAAGCCGCAAGCTGGTCAGCGTCTACCAATCCATCGGGCCTGAATGTATGTGCTGATGACATGGGCAGTGTCCTTGGCCTCTTCGGCCGACAGGGGTCAGTGTATGGGCTCATCAACTGCCAGCCTCGTTTGCGCATCCGCTGCTGCCTATGCTGACTGTGGATTGGGGGGTGTTGGGAGGAGGAACTCTGAAATGGCTGATCACGTCGAGGGCTCCGGTGGGATGGACCGCCAGTGTCACTAGGGGGTGAGGTGTGACGGGATCGAGTAGAGGGGAGCGGTGTCGGATGGACCGCAGGGGTGCTCCCTATGGATCGCCTGGTCAGGTCAGGAGTGTGGACTGTACGGGAGGAGGGACTCTGACCCAGTGGACTGAACGGGTCCGCTGTGTGGTCCTGGATATAAACAGGAGGATCCACATCCTGTACCTCCATAAGCAGCGGATACTCTAATATCGCTTGGGTAACTGTCTCCCCAAATACTCCTGTATCCATGCCACCAGGGACTTGCATCTGCTGGTCTCGTACTGTATCTCCAGCTGTTGGACCCTGTGTCTGAGGTCCATCAGCCTCCGTCGTAGGTCCGGTGGCTGGGTCTGTCCCTCCGTCTCTGTCTGTACGGGGAGAGTCTTGATCATAGGAGGGTGGACCATCCCTGCCAGACTGTGATGTCGAACCCCTCCGCCCCCGGAGAAAGTCCATCACCTCTCTATGCTGCCTATCCCGTTCCCGATCACTCTTCCGGATATCCTCCCGTAACGCAGCGACTGCATCCATCACATCTTGGATTTTTTGTTCCAAACGATCCTGAAACAAAATCATTATTATCAGTACTAAAACCCAACACTTGTTTCAACATAAATAATGCATTACACCATTTTTTACATACCTGGCGATGCCCTCCAACGTCTTCTCGTGAATGTACTCCACTGGGCATCGCAAAGCGAACCTGTCTGCGCCTAAGAGGACTCCCAGCGACAAACTCCGGGACCGAACCCTCTGTATCCGGCCTGTGCCTGAGGGGACTCCTTCCGCCAAACTCATGGTCGGAACCCTCCGTATGACTGGGTCCGGCAGTCGTATGATGTAAGGGATCCGGTACCGAGCCGTCGTGTCCATCGGCAGCCATATATAGACTGCCTCCCTCATTTATGCCCTCGTAGTACCGTGCAACCCTCTCAGCTGCTGTCGGCACCAGTGCAGTCCTCGCAAACATCTGAAATCGTGGTTAGACCATTCTATTTGTATAATCGTAATATGTAAACACTTTAACACAATAGATCCTTACCCTGGCTAAGAAAATTTTTCTGTTCAGCTTGTCCGACCTTGGTTGAGTTTGCAACTGCCATTTCAGAATACGGGGGGACAACTCAATCTCCCTACGTGTCCCAAATCGGGTCCCAAGCTCGGGGATAACCTCATACGCAAATACCTATGTAAAAGAACAAGTTATTCAGAATCCAATCATTTATTCCGTAACTCATGGAAAAAAAATTTCAGGTTTTCAAACGATACAAATTCTAAATTCTCACCAACAGTGCGTGAGCTAGACCGTAAATGTTGTACGTCTCCACCGTGTGAACGTCAACGCCCTTTTCATGCTGTCGTCTCTCATACCGCACACGTCGACCGTTTAAGGCATTCTTGAATCCAATAATGGACTGCCTATACACGTGGGCACCCCACGGGAATGCATCAAAAGCGTCCAAGTCCTCGACTAGCCGGATCTGCCATAATGGAACTTTCTGTCTCTCGTCCAACCCCATCAATATCCAGTTTAGCATATAAAGGAGGCACAGCTTCACAGCATCGTACTGCTCCTCAAATACACCGATCCGTAGAACAGCTTTCAGCTGTTCATAATCCACATCAGCTGCACCATTGAAATACCGTTGTTGTATCCCGTTCTGAACCATCTCATACCTCGTCGTGTCGGGAATCACTCCAAACTTCAATCCGGTGATCAGACAGAATTCAACCTTGGAGAACCGGACCGAACGAGTACCTAACAAAAATCTCATCTCATCCTGCGGCCCATCGTGATGTAGCTCGCGTAATAGCAGTCGATGGACTACGCTACCCGAAAACTTCATCCCCCGATCCATCCTCAGGAAATGACCAAAACAAGACTCTGTATACCGACGTCGGTCTTCGACCTTGAATTGTTCTGGTACACTGTCTAGTGCGACGTCGATATCTTTAAGGTCGCTGAAATGGTCATGCCGAGTTATTTTTCCATCGTACCATTCATCCTCTGGAGTTTTAAGCAAATCCTTTAGTTCACTACTCATCTGCATTTTCATAGAAAGAATGCATCAGTAAACTGTAAAAGGCTAGGACATAATAATATAAAATAGCAGAGAAGCAGTTTCAAAAAGCTCGGACTCATATTGAAAACGCTCGGACAGTGTGAAAAAAGCTCGGACACAGTTGGAAAATGCTCGGACTCATATAAAAAAAGCTCGGGCACAGTTTGAAAAAGCTCGGGCACAGTTTGAAAAAGCTCGGGACCAGTTTGAAAAAGCTCGGGACCAGTTTGAAAACGCTCGGACTGTTGAAAAAGCTCGGACACTGTTTCAAAAAGCTCGGACACGTGTTGAAAATGCTCGGACTGTTTAAAAAGCTCGGACTCGGTTTTAACAAGCTCGGACTCAGTTTAAAAAAGCTCGAAAAATCTTTCAAAAAGCTCGGAAACTGTTTCAAAAACCTCGGACACGTGTTGAAAATGCTCGGACTGTTCAAAAAGCTGGGACTCAGTTTTAACAAGCTCGGACTCAGTTTAAAAAAGCTCGAACTTTTTTCAAAAAGCTCGGAAACTGTTTCAAAAAGCTCGAACACGTGTTGAAAATGCTCGGACTGTTGAAAAAGCTCGGACTCGGTTTTAACAAGCTCGGACTCAGTTTAAAAAAGCTCGGAAAATTTTTCAAAAAGCTCGGACACGTGTTGAAAATGCTCGGACTGTTCAAAAAGCTCGGACTCAGTTTTAACAAGCTCGGACTCAGTTTAAAAAAGCTCGAAATTTTTTCAAAAAGCTCGAACACGTGTTGAAAATGTTCGGACTATTCAAAAAGCTCGGACTCAGTTGTAACAAGCTCGAACTGTCTAAAAAAGCTCGGCAACTGTTTGAAAAAGCTCGGACTCAGTTTCAAAAAGCTCGGACACTGTTTAAAAAAGCTCGGGCTTTTTAAAAAATCTCGGGCACTGTTTCAAAAAGCTTGGAAATTGTTTTAAAAAGCTCGGCCACATTTTAAAATAGCTCGACAATAGTTTCAAAAAGCTCGGCCATTTTCAAAAAGCTCGGAACCAGTTTGAAAAAGCTCGAAAACCCAGAAAAAGCTCGAAAACCCTGAAAAAGCTCGGAAAACGTTTTAAAAAGCTCGGAAAAAACTCTTAAAAAGCTCGAATAAGCTTGAAAAAAGCTCGGAATCACCTTGAAAAAGCTCGGGAACCCAGATCTTCAACGGATTTACAAACCCTAACCTAACCCACAACCATTCTCAGATCAACAAACAAACATAATCTACAAGTTTAATCAACAACCAACCAACATCAAACATGAACTTATTACAAACAAAATCAACAACATAATCTGACTCAACTTACCGTCGATTGAAGATGCTCTCGTCTGAACACCCGATAAACACTGTTGTCCTACCGCCGGTTACTTCGACGTCTTTTTCAGACGGAAAACCACTGATCTTCCAACGCCGGTTCTTTTTCCAAGAGATGTTTTCTCTCTCTGGTTTTTCTCACTAGGTTTGAAAACGACAAAAACTCACTTGGAAGGGGTATTTTTGTCTGGACACCTATATTGGTGCCTTTTAAACATGAATTAGTAATGTGGTGATATTTGCACAACACCCACCACAAATAGTGCTATTTATTTTTTGAGCCCTATTATGTATTATGTATTATGTATTAATGAAGTAGAATAATAAAGGGATTTATGACTTGACTTTATCGATTTGTATTAATCCTGCATATGAAATAAGATAATTATGTATACCTTATATACCCATAAATAATTCCGTGATGAGATATTGGAGGCTTAACTTAAGTTGAGTTATTTTTTTGTTGTTGATAGGCTTATGTACATGTTTGATGTTGGGTGTCGATTAAACCAATGTCTAATAAGATGGAATGGGGTTCTACTAAGGCTAAGATTGTGATGAGGAATTGGGCATGTCTCCTGGCGGTCATAAGCCGCGGCACTCGCTACAACAAGGGAATTGTTAGCATAGAAGATGTTTTTAATGATGTAATCCTCATCAGAAATACTGGGTATTCGGGTTGAGGAAGGAGGAAGTGAAGAAGAGAAAGAAGGCTGAGGAAGAGGCACGGTTGAAGGCGGAGAAAGAAGAGAAAGACAGCCCAAGAAGCTGTGAAAGTTGATGAAAATTCAGCTAATTCAGTGGTGAAAGAGAATGGATTTCACCAGTAATATGGAAGGCAAAAGAAGCGGAAAGGGTTGGTGTTGATTGCAAGTTTGCAACTAGTTGTGGAAATTTTTGTCCAATAAGTTATTCTATATACAAAAGTGTGATAGAAGTGCATTTCTATATATATATATATATATATATATATATATATATATATATATATGCCAATTAATTAGTAAAGTCTCTATTGTTGTAAAAAAAATTATGAATTCAAGTTCTGTTCATATAAAGTCTTAAAGTTAAAATTCTATTGATCATGGCAGTTTCCAGAGGGATTTGGTTTGTAATATTGATGATTTTAGAGAGCATTCAAAAAATTATGTACCCTTATTATGGTTAAGAATGTGTTGGAATTACAAGTTATATTTTGTCATAATATATCAAATAAAAGAAGTTCAAAAAGGGTACTTGAACATCATTTCACTTCTCAAATCTCAAAAGACTTGCTAAATTTCTATAATTTCATGAACACCATATAAATTTAGTTAGGGGTGGGCAAAAAACCAATAAACCGAACTGAACCGATGAACCGAACCGATCCAATCGGTTTTTTTCCGGTTTTCTTATGTTGACCGGTTCGGTTCGGTTCATTTTTTTGAAAACCGATTGGATCTGTTTTTTTTCTGGTTCGTTATCCCAAACCGGAAAACCGAACCGAGATCCAATATATATATAAAAAAAACCTTAGTTTTAATGTTTAATAGTCCATGAAACTATAAAACTTTTAAAGTGTGTCACATCATATTTTTTTCTTAGTTTTTTTTTATGAATATTATTTTAAACTAGTATTTTCAATTTGTCCAAACCCATAATTTTATTTGGTTAAAAGCCCAAAAAGATTAAAATATGAAAATATGTGTAATAATTAAAACCCAAAAATATGATCCAATTGGCCCAAAACCGAAAAAACCGAACCGAACTGAACCAGTCAAATTTAATCGGTTTTTGACCGGTTCATAATTGGTCAGTTGATCGGATCGGTTCACTTTTTTAAAAACCAAACATTATCGGTTTTTAATCGGTTCACTCCAAAAGTGAACCGATCCATTAAACGCCCACCCCTAAATTTAGTAGTGAGAGGTCAAATTTGATACAAAATGAATACTCATAATCCTGTATAAAAGAAAAAATATGAACTCCCATATCTGATTTACATCGATACTAAATGAATACTCATAATGTGTGAAATCTTGCGTATAAAATAAGATAATTATTAATACCTTATGTACCCATAAATAATTCCGTGTGCTTGGCATTTATCAACTAAACTCCCTGCTCTATGCACATAATACAGAGGCGGACGATGAGTGGCATTAGTAGCTCAATAGTGACAACACTAAGATTGAAGAATCCAAAACTTTTGTTGCTAGAATTTTGTTCTTGTCTCTCCCACTTGAAGATCATCCATGGTCATATGATCAGAACCCATTCCATTACTGATGTTTTCTCAGCGAGCCGCTTAATTGCCTTCTGCATAAACCCTACATTTCAATCTAACTTACTCACTTATGCCTTCACCATCTTCTCCCAACTTCAAAATCCCAATCTCTTTATCTACAACACTTTGATTCAAGGTTTTTCAGCAAGTGAAAACCCATCTCAGTCTTTGCATTTCTATACACAGTTGCAATCTCAGGGTCTGTTTCCAGATAACATAACCTTCCCATTTTTGGTCAAAGCATGTACTAAATTGGGCTCTGTTTATATGGGAATTCAAGTCCATTCTCAGATTATCAAACATGGACTTTTAAACGATGTTTATGTGCAGAACTCTCTTGTTCACATGTATGCTACTTTCGGTGATATAAAGGCTGGGAGTAATATATTTAGAAGAATGCATCGTTGGAACGTGGTTTCTTGGACTTCAATGATTGCTGGTTATAGCAAATGTGGGGACGTTAAATCTGCGCGTAATTTGTTTGATAAAATGCCTGAAAAGAATTTGGTTACTTGGAGTATAATGATTAGTGGGTATGCGAAAAACAGTCATTTTGATAAAGCTGTTGAGTTGTTTCAGGTTTTGCAATCAGAAGGTGTAAGAGCAAATGAGACGGTTATGGTTAGTGTGATATCTTCATGTGCTCATTTGGGTGCTCTGGAACTGGGAGAAAAAGCTCATGAGTATGTAGACCGAAACAATTTGGATGTGAATTTGATACTTGGAACAGCACTCGTTGATATGTATGCAAGATGTGGATGTATAGAGAAAGCCATTCGGGTTTTCAAGGAGTTACCAGAGAAGGACACACTGAGTTGGACTGTTCTCATTGCAGGACTTGCTTTGCATGGATATGCAGAGATGGCACTTAAGTACTTTGAAGAAATGGTGAACACAGGTTTAATCCCTAGAGACATAACTCTTACGGCAATTCTATCGGCTTGCAGCCATGGAGGATTGGTGGAGAAAGGTTTGGAGATATTTGAAAGCATAAATATAGATTATGGCATTCAGCCTAGGTTGGAACACTATGGATGTGTGGTTGACTTGCTAGGCCGAGCAGGGAAGTTAGCAGAAGCCGAGAAGTTTGTTCTCAATATGCCCATCGAGCCCAATGCTCCGATATGGGGAGCACTGCTCGGAGCTTGCAGGATTCACAAGAATGCAGAAATCGCAGAAAGAGCGGGAAAGGTGCTGATTCAGTTGCTGCCTGAACATAGTGGTTACTATGTGCTACTCTCAAACATTTATGCACGCACCAACAAGTGGGAAAGTGCTGAAAATATGAGGAATATGATGAAGTTAAAAGGAGTTAAGAAACCACCCGGTTATAGTCTAATCGTAATGGAAGGAAAAGTTCAGAGGTTCACCATGGGAGATAAATTGCACCCGGAAATAGAGAAGATCGAGAGAATGTGGGAAGAGATTCTTAGGAAGATTAGATTGGCAGGTTACAGTGGGAATACTGCAGATGCATTGTTTGACATAGATGAAGAGGAGAAAGAAAATGCTCTTTACAGGCATAGCGAGAAGCTTGCCATCGCATATGGTATTATGAAGACCAAAGCTGGAACACCAATTCGAATAGTGAAAAACTTGAGAGTTTGTGAGGATTGCCACACAGCTACAAAGTTTATTTCAAAAGTTTTTCAGCGAGAGTTGATTGTAAGAGATCGGAACAGGTTCCATCATTTTAAGGAAGGTGGGTGTTCTTGTATGGATTACTGGTAAGAATGTCTGGTTGACATTTCAGACCATCCTTGTCAGCTTTACTTGCGTGGTGATCTTCTCTTCACATATATTGTCAATAACTTGGTAAATGCTTTGGACAGCAGGATGAATTTGAGACAATTAGAAACAGTTTCAAACTTCATTTACAAACCTCAAATGACAGTCTCAAAACAAGAAATGAAAACCAATATCGTCATGGCATTATTCTTTGATTCACTGTTGAATGAGATAATACAAGACATTGAGGAGGTAAATAGTTGATACAAATCAAATTAATTCCCAACGTACAATTAGCATAACTTTTCATGGTTGCAGAGCTGCTAGTGATAGGAAAGCAGGTTATACAGGAGCGAGAAAAGCTGTATAAGAACCATTGCTGTGTTCCAAGCTTTTTAAATAACCTGACTGCAAGTAGGGAGTGATGATAGCTTCTGAAATACCAAAAGGGCAGGTTGGCCGCAAGTCTTCACCCGCTGTGGCTTGAGTTTCAGATTCATTTACTGTGGCTTTAGTATCAGATTTTTTAGAAACTGCACCGAGTGCAATGTTCAAGCCAACTGATGTGCGATCTGTCCTAAAGCTAACATACAAATAAACAAATAAAAAAATAAAAGGTAAGTACCGAGACATTGTATTGATTATGGTAAACGTTCTGCTATCGGCTATCCACATTATAAGGAACTTTCTATTCTAAAGGGAATGACAAAAAAGGTTCTACTGTTTTGCTCCCATATTGAGTTGATACTAGGGATGGGAGTTTTCCCATGGGGCCCCATCCCCCACGGGTCCCCATGGGGTTTTGGGGGCAAATTTTGCCCCCAAATGGATTTTAGGGTTGAGGGTGGGGGCAAACTTTGTCCCCAAACATATTTTGAGGAGGTGATGGGGGTACCTCCCCCAAAACCCAAAACCTCATTGGGCCCCCAAAATAATGTATATATATATATATATATTATTTTTATTTTTGTTTTTATTTATATATAAAAATTTTAACAATTAAAAAAAATTATAAATTATAATTATAAAGTATTAAGGATTGACAAGAACATATTGTATTTTGCAATTATTTTGTATTGTATTTTTATTATGTTTTTATTATTTTTCGGACTGAAAATTAAAATTTAGAATTGAAAAGGAAATGAAATGTGGGAAATGGGTTTTGGGGGTGGGCATGGGGGAACCTCCCCCCAAAACGTCCCCCCCATTGAAACCCCCCCCCCCCACAATAGATTTTGGGGGAGGTGGTGCGGGGAGGTTTGAGGAATGGGAATGGGAATGGGAATGGGAATGGGAATGGGGGTGGGGGTGGGGGTGGGGGTACCCTCCCCCGCCCCATTGGGCCCCCACACCCATTCCTAGTTGATACTAGGAGGGAAGAATTACCTATAATGAAAAAATAAAAATGCATGAACAATTAATTTATGGAATCAACTTCTCATGATATATCTGGGTTTGTTCAGATATAGAGGTTTAGATTGGACTGGCATCATAACAATTTATTGTACCTGGTCTCAAAGCTCCCTCCTTCAGAACCCATGATTGAACATACATTGCAGATAATCCAAGGTGGAAGATATGCATCCTTAATTTCAATGCTACAGCAGAAAGCAGATGATGAACCTTGTGTGGTTTCACCATCTTTTGAGACAGATCCTTTACGGGGAGCAGCAATATTATCGAAATTTTTCATCTCCGTGCAGGTAACCTGCAAAACAAGATAAAATACAGATATACCTCAACGTTTAAAAAGAAACATTTTCTGGATCAAGTTTTCTACAATACAATGCTTATTTGGGACTGAAGAAAGGCTAAGAAACTGCAACAATCACGCTAAACAACAAATTATCTCCTCCATAAAAAACTGAAGAAAAAGAAAATTTTGAAGTTGGACTGTGCCATAGATAATAAGGGCGTGAACTCGGACACTGGAAACTGAGATAAGCAAAAAGAATTTTCAATGGAAATGGAAGCCATCAAATGTCTAGGAAGTACAATTCTAGCATAGGAAAATAAAATAGCAACAGAAAGAATTGTTTTTTTAGTATATTTTCAAATTTCATGATACCAATAAATATATAATCCATGGATTAAGGAGTCCATGGCAATTTAAAAGTTGAGAAACTTTATAGCACCTACCTCTGGAGCAGAAAGAGAAGCATTCTGGAATGGAACAGGTGAATACAATATAGGAACATCCACAGCCGTCAAAAAAGTCAAGTAAGATCTGAAAACAACCACAGGAATGGAAGTAAGATCAATTAGCCAAGGTAATAGAGATCAGGAAAAAAGTATTCAATCAATTTAGTCAAATTACAATTACAATGTATCTGGTAATAATATAGCTTAAGTTACTAATGAAATTCTCTTTAAACATGTACTTACCGATAATTTAATAGAAATTCATATAAAGCATGTACATTTCTGTTGTCACTGAAAGCCAGCAAAGATTCAGTAGTATTATCAATGTCAGACAAAGAAGTCCACCTTCGAGTCTGCATTATTTTCAGTGAAAAGTCCCAATGAATTTTTAAGCACAAGAGATAACTTCAATAGAAGCGGACCGAGGCCCTTGAACTTCATAAACCACAATACAAAAAGCTCTGGCCAACTAATGGAAAGAGGATGCTAACTATGAAAATTATAGACAGAAACCTGGCCCAAGTTCTGCTTCTCGATTTCTGAGAGCTCGACCAGATCTTCAGTGGTAACTTGCTCAACTTTAGACCGACAAAGAGGCATGGAGAAACATACATCCTAATCAATATTATCCGCAACCAAAAGAAAAGGTGTCAAAACATCATTTAATAATAAAAAAGAACTAATAAAAAATGTTCTACACAGTATATATAGACGTCAGCAAACAAATTTTATTATGATAATGGATTATCCATAACTTCCTACAAAGGAGACTAGACAGGTAACAGGGATAATTTCATGATCTAATAGTATGCCCTGCCCAGCAACAGGAATTAAGGCTAATCTGTCAACAATTTTACACCAGGTTCCAGAAAACCACGATCCAATTAGGTGTCTCTCTTCAGGTTGCTGAATCGTATAACTGCTGATAACTAAATTTACCTAGATATAGTCTCAAGTAAAATTTTGCATGAGCAAAGACATTAACCCAGACAGTAACTTCTGCATATGTAATGTTGGCATCTTAACTTATATTTCAATTATAAACGCTATAGCTTGGGCTGGAACCTTGTGACTCTGTTACTTCAATTTTGAAAACAAAAATAGTTTTAATGAGAGATCTTATGACAAAGAAAAAGCTAGCCGATATTCATCTCCTCTATTTCCTCAGTAAAAAAATAAATAAATAAATAAAATAATTGAACCATATTTAAAATTTCTTAAAGCACAAAAATAGAATCAGGATTATGATATAAGAACTAATGATCCAGAATTATTTTGGAGGGTCTATCGAAAGCAATATTTGGTGCATCTTACATGCTCTTTCAGCAATGACCTCAAGCCTCTGGTTGACTGGGAGATATATGCATTGCACGAGTGCTTGTTTGTCCCCATGCCATCAGAACCCGTGAACATCACCACAAAATATGAAGTACACACTAGAAAATTTCCAAAACACAGTTAATTAATATCTAGCTAATATCCAACTAGAGAAGCTGATAAGAACATAAGATTCCGCATATTAACCCTTCATTTACCATAAAAGATATTGCAAACGTTCTTCCGAAGCATGAAGTAAACACTTCGAAATGACTCTTCCCATGCTACTTGCCGTTTTCTCAAGAAATCCATTTCCACTGAATAAAAAGGGAAGAAATAGATTAAAGAACTTCAGAAAAGAGAGGAGGGGATGGAGAATCATGCTTGAGTAAAGGTCTCATTGAGCAAACCTCCATCTGCTGCTGATGAAGTCAATACGGATATGAGAGAAGGTGGTAGGGTAGACTGAGGGTAAACCCATGAATGCAAGGCTTTAGAACTCAAAATTTGGGTAGTTGATGCAATCCGTGAGCTGCTGCTATCTTCAGAACAACCAGAACGGGTGAACCGTGGCAAACCATTGTAGACACTGGACATGATTGACCTATGAATCCTAAAAATGCAAAACACAGGTTAACCAAACGACATCCCAAAAAAAAAAAAAAACAGAGATATGAACAGATATGGAATGAATGCAGGATGCACTTCTCATGTGAAAAGATAACAAGTTACAGGTATTAATTCTTCAGTATACTCATATGATATGGCACTGGCATCTTTGAATTATTTTTTAGCATCACAGTTTATAAAGATGGTATATAAGTAGAATTTAACAATAGGCTTCCTATGTGAATACAGAAAATCTTTTAGTTACTTGAATAGAAACTAGTCAATTATTTCCTCTGGCAGATAAAAGGTTAGACTTAGAAACCCGAAAAATGGAATTTCTTAAATATATGAAGCTTTCAAGTAAGATCTACAGAATAAACATAAAAAAAGGTGAGGGTAATCCACATTGAGCTAATACTTTGTATTACAGAAATACTATTTTAGTTGAGAGTTCACAATAATCTTTTGGAAAATTTCAAAAAAAGAGAAGTCATGTTTCTATGAAAGATGATAAAACTCAATTCAACTCGACAGCCCTTCTTCCCATCTATTTAGGTAAATCACTCTTGTGAAAGAAAATATGAACCAATGAACCAATGAATCAGAGAAACAAAAACATCTATGCAAGACCATATAAAGTTAACCAAGTTCCAACCAAAAGCATTCTCAATGAGCAAGCAATGTGCCGGTCAAAATAAACCCACCAAGTGATGAGATTAAAATATGATAATAGAGCACATATGAACATGCCCAATTACACCACTTGTACAGTATTCATGAGTCTCCGTCTCATACACAAGTTGAAATCCATATAAGTAGCTTTAGAAATTATTATCGAATTCACATATATAAAAACCACATAATATAGGAGATAGACATCCTCAAGTGTCAATGTATAATTTTGTCACAATATTTGATAAATCTACAAATGTGTTGTTAGATTACCGCTAGACCCAAAAGCTTAATCTTATAAAATCCTGAACAATAGTATTTGAGCACTTTAAAGCTTCTAGTGTTTCAAAAAAAATCTCCAACTAGAAGCATTAATATGGTTGTCAAAAGTAATAAAAGAATTTCATTTGTGGCTGTAAATGCATCCATAATAAAATGGCACCAAACCTACTGGCAGCATTATAAAGTAAACGGAGAAACAACAGCCTCAAGTATGCAAGTGTATTCACCAGTTCACGGAGAGAGAAGAAACCACTCGCATAGAAGTTTTCAAGGTAAAATCCAGAGGAACTTTTTGCCCTGGAATATGGCATTCTGAGCAGAAACTGCCTGAAAGAGTTGAAGAAGGGTCAGCTAAACTCTTGGAAGAATCAGCAGCTAAATCGGAAACAGATTCCCGAGCAACCAGTCCTTTTAAAGCTTTATCCTATAAAAGTAGATGATGATAAATTAAAAACTGATACATTCAAGCAGTTAGAAAGGAAGGCTGCTAAGAAAAAAAAAATACCAAGTCAACTGTAGCCAAGCCAGATTGTCTTTCACCGCCTGATGAAAGCTCAGTAACACTACGAAATGTACTTTGGCTACACTTTTCAATCGTTTGACGAGGTTGCACCACACCACCTCTGGAAGCTTCATCAGAAGATACAGAATTACCAGGACTGCAAGGAGATAATTATATGGAATCAATAGAAAACTAAGAAAGAAAAATACAACATATAAGTTAGTTGCACTTTGCTGGAGGCATACCATGAAACTTTGTCTCTATTCTTGGTAGCCATATTTGGAAGCATAGAGAGAGTCTTCAGGCCAGTAGACTGCTGGATTGAATTATTTTCCTACTCATACATAAAGTTGAACAAATGATAAAATAATCTTTTATGTAGATCAACTGCATCTACAGTCATAGATGTAAAACACAAACAAAAGTTATCCTACAAAACTAGGAAGTCATATATATATATATATATGAAAAGGCATATTAACCTTAGTATTTTCTTTTCCGGAAAGCATCCTAAACCTGGATTTTTTGGCAGGAAATACTCCATCCATACGGGTGTCGATGTATCTCGGATTTCGCAATGATTCTGATTTCTTGATCCCATTAACCACTTCGATAGTATTACTGAGAGATAACAACCAAAATCAACCTTTAGAGAGAGAGAGAGAGAGAGAGAGAGAGAGAGAGAATGTAGTGGTGAAAGTCTTACTGCGTAGAACCAAGCAAAGGCTCAGGGGATTCATCTACAAGCTCTATAACATTTTTCCGCTTCAACTGTTCTCCCTGTCAAGCAAACATGAATTATAAATCTATAAGAAGTAAGAACCTCTCCAAACTTACGATTTCTCAATTTTAATTTTTTTTGGAAGGCTTCTTGAGAGCTGCAATTAGATACAAGTATACAACTAAGATTTTTGCACTCTAATTCAGGCATTCAGCAATACATATCAGTTTCCTTTAGAAATACCAAGAGAGTAGATGTAATACAAGAAACTATTGTTAAAAAAAAGGTCAACTTGCAGCACATCAAGTTTTTTAAACAGTGCACACAGATGTTACAAGTACAAATGAGGTAAGTGTCCAACGTAAATACGTAATAGTATAAGGTTATCCCATATGCTATGAATCACAAAAACATACTATAAGTCTATAATACCCTCAAAACTAGCTACCCTCTTGCTTAATTGACTTAACAACACATCCTCCAGACTAGACTAGCCCTCACTAGGTTTTTCTCCAAATGCTTCACAAATGCTCCAAAACACTAGGTTTGTTTGCCCACATCACAAAAAGAACGTATCACAAGTCACAACCTCTCTATAAGAACGGAAAAGAAGTGAATGAAGATATCGAAAGGACTTGAAACATTAGGCATTGGCACATTGTGGAAATGCAAGGATTTAAACTTTGACTATAGGTTCTGAAAACATAATTGATAGGTGAAGTGAATAAAGGCAACTACATGATGGTGATGCCATACAACAAGAGGGAGCAATCAAAATAGCAGTGTCAATATTATGTATATGATGTGTGCCTCAACTAAACCTTGTTTTCAATTATAACGTTAAGCCACTATGATGCAAGCCAAGCCACAGCTGTTATTTGTATATGTCCATTATTGACATCTTCTTTTTGTCTATTACATGGATCAATTCTATAACGCTAGCTTGTAAAAAGAAGCACGATATACTATTTCATAACTCTCTACAAAATTGCATCTTAAGTAGTCATTATCACCCCGCGGAAGAAATGCATTCAATTCTCAATTTTTACAGCTCTTTCAGAAGCATCTAAAGTCTAAACTCCAGCGATTGATATCTACAGATCCCTCAAAATTTATTCACAGATCACAGTGCAACCCAACTAGAAACCATCCACAAACTTCCAGCGCATTTAACATGCAGACAAAATTGACAAAAGAGAAAAAGGGTCTAACAGAGAAAGGCAAACATTTGAAAACTAAATAAATAAAATTGAAGGAATTCACTAATCAAAAATCTCAGCAAGAAATCATCAATAAATGCATGAAAGAAGAGTGATTAAAAATTAATATTTCTTCATTACATCAACTTTTACAGAGAAAGTAAGAAAACAGCCTGCCCTGCAGTACATAAATGACTCACCAACAAGGTCAGATTTGCATGAAGCCACGATTACAAGTGCAAACTAAGGTAAAGAGGAACATTACAATATAAACTTAATATTATGCCCAAAACTAATTATCCAGAACTGAAGAAGATGGAACAAAGAATGTCAAATGCCTAGTGATTCACATTATTCCATATTTTCAGATTTCATAAGAGAAAACGCAAAGCAAGCATTTAGATAAATGGGGAGTTGTTCATCATATGTGTAACAAGCAATTTTTTTAAGTAGAAGACTCGAGGCATGGAAAAGGAGAAGATTTCAGCAACTTACTCTAAGCTCTGATGGAGTCTTCCTTTTGACTGTCGGGCCAACCTTAAGAGAGCCTCCACCGATTTGAAGAGAATTAGAAGGTAATGCACCAGCTGCAGCAACCTTTGCCATGCTGTAACCTCGAAGACTGCGATGGAAACTCTTTACCAATCAGTTCAGTCACTATAACTGATTAAGTCTCCATTCAATAGGCAATAATTTTATTACTGATTATTGCATCTTTATCTCCTGCAGTCAAAAAGATAATTATACATGGACTCATCCGGTGAAATTAAAAATGAATATTCTTGAGAAGAAGCAAGGATTGAACAAGAGAAAAGCGGGTATTTAAAAATTAAACAAAGATTCATTGAAAACTTTGAATTTAAGACGGCAATGACATAAGCTCTCCGGTGAGCAAAACCCACAATATATTCAAGCTATGCAAAACCTCCCAAAGTCTTGACACACTTATTCCCATGAATTTGGCTTGACACCAACCGGAAGGGCACAACATAAGGTCCAACTAAGACCAAATGAAATTAATGTGGCATGAATACCAAATGAACTTTATTCACCTCTCAAAATTTTATAAACGACTGATAGCGGCTCACATCCAGAACTCCAAAACAAGTATATACATATATATATATATATATATATATATATATATATAATAACCTGTAAACAATTAAAAAAAAAATCATTCCACTAAAAAAAAACCTACTGAACTGTAATCCACTGTAAAATTTTATCCCATCTAACCACTAATAAGGCAAAACATCAAACACAACACATGCATGTTAGGCTCAAAGCAACCCATGTAATCAGTTCCGGCACACTCACACCCTTATCAATCTCAATTAAAAAGGAAACACAAACATATTAAATCACGCTCTGGATAATGATTTCACTATCAACCAAATAAAGAGAAGCCCAACAGTTACATTTATAATATATCCAGATTCATTGTGGTTCCATTTTTTGAAAATAAAAAAGTTAACTTTAAAGATGACACGAAACCAGAGTAATCTATAATCAATCGACTGATAGAAGAGACAAAAAAAAAACCCTTACCTCTATGAAAAAATACTTTCCCGATAAAAACAACGCGAAAGTAGCCGAGAAAACGGCGGTGCAAGTTAAATCTAATGTCGAATCTAAAGGATTCAGATCGATTTTGCCCTAAGTTGATAAGGTTAGGGCAAAATTTGACGAAATGGGACTGAGAGAGAGAGAGACTCGATAGAAAATGCGGCAAAGTGGAAATAGATTTGAGTTTTTTTGAGTTTGCTTGCTTTGAACAATTTGATTTCCCTCCTCTGATTCACGCCGTTACCGACTGTTGGTGTGACAGAGTAACGACCGTTAAGTATGATGGTTTTTGGGGTGTTTTATTGTACTCGCTGCTGGGGAGTAACACGTGTTTGTATACTAAAACATGGGGAAATTACAATAGACTCCTGAGGTTTGGGACCAAGACGCCTGGACTGGAGGGGTATTTTTGGCTTGAGTGATCCACCGTGTTATGACTCGTGTGCTATTTTGTTACAGACTTACAATGAATATACTAGTGTGTTTTCCTTAAAAAAAAAAAAGGAAAAAAATATATATTAATATACTAGGGTGTTCGCAGCCGGAATGTAGTTGGTTTAGCGACATACCCTCACAATTAAAGGTGGGCACTAAGTTCGGAACCGAATCGAACCAAACTAAAAATAGAGTGTTCGGTTCAGTTTATCGAATGAATTCAATTTAAACCGATTCAAAAAATTAAAAACCAAAAAATATTCGGTTCAAACCGGTTTGGTTATCCAAAAACCGGTTTGGTTTTCCAAAAACCGGTTTGAACGGATTAAACCACCTATATAACTAAAAAAAACCCTAACACACTTATTCTCTTTCATTCTTTGCCTTCTCATCTCTTCCTAGTTCCTACCGCCGACTTCTCTACTTCTTTCATCACAAATTCATACAGATATGAGACATTAGAAATACAATACAATTTAATGTCTATTCAATTTGTGATAATGAATTATAAATTAAATATTATTAGTTATGATTGATTTGGGTTTTTTTTGGCTTGGAAAATTAAAATTTATGAAACTTTGGCCCAAAATTAGAATTCAACAAGGCAACAACACATCAAATTTAAAAACATAATAAAAAAAGACTCATTAAGCCCATCAAGCCAAAATGGCACATTATGCCCAAAACCGAAATGAACCGAAATGAACCAAATCGAACCGAACCGAACCGATTAAAACCAGTTCAGTTCAGTTCGGTTACCATTTCTTATTCAGTTTAAACCGGTTCAATTTTAGATAAACAAAAATATTTTCAGTTCGGTTTGGTTTGGTTTTGGACAAAACCGAACCGTGCCCACCCCTACTCACAACTATATCATTATGGGTTCGAGGTGTATACGCTCCATAAAACTCAAAATATTATAATATTTAAAAAATAATAATAATACTCGGGTGTGTAGCAACTTGTTGCAGTAGAAAAATCTGATCATCTAATCACTTCTAGACTTCCAACAGACCCGATTGCCAGCTTTGAGTTTCAGATAAGTACCAAATAAAGCAAATAGGATTACTTGGACTTTTCAAATCAACACTGCCTTGGATGCCTATACTTTTGTTTTGTTTTATTTAATTAGTGAAAATCGTCAAAATTGACCCCGTAAATTATATGTAATTTATTTTTAACTGTATATGAAGTTTTATCTAATAACCACATTGTAAAAAATAATCCGGTTCATAACTACAAATTATGAAAAGGTCATGGAACATTTTTCTATTTTTTTTGAAAAAATATATGAGATCTTGACGAAAATTTGCCGTCTTCAAGAAAACCATGAAAACCCTGAAATCTTGACATTTTTTAACAACTAAAAATATATGAAATAGTCCCTCACAAAACCATGTATTTAACTTTTTGTAAGAAAAAATTACTAAAACAACCGTCTAGAATCTAATAGCGCGTTCGGTAACGTTTTTGTTTTTTGTTTTTCGTTTTCTCGTTTTTATTTGTTTTTGAAAAATTGATTTTTAGATTTTTTAAATTCGAAAATGCGTCTGATAGCAATGATTGAAAACGATATTTAGAAAATCAAAACATAAAAAACGCGTCTGGTAGAATATTTTTAAAAATCATTTTCAACATTGTATTATCTAAAATTTTAGTGATAATAATTTTTAAATTTTCTCATTTATTTGAAATTTGACCAATCTGAATTATTTGTATAAAATTACAACTCGCCTCTGTTAATAGATTTATGTATTAATATATACTATAATATATATATATATATATATATTATTTATTTATAGAATTCTCTAGAACTCATCTTCTTCCCTTTTTCTCTTTGACTTTTCTCCAGAACTTCTTCTCTCTCACTCTCAAATCTCTTTTTCTTTCTTCGATTTTCCCTCGCACTGGTCTCCTAATTTAACTCGACTATCTTAGCTTTGTTAAGTCTTCTAATGCCAAACAAGCTACCAAAATATATGGGTTTTTTTTCTTCTCAAATTCTGATCTTCACTCCTATTAAAATCAAAATTTGAAACAAAAAAACGAGATTCTTCTTTCTTAATTTCCTGGGAGTTCATCTATCTCTATATCATCTAGTGGGACGGTGGTGGTGTTTGATTATCTTGAAATAACCATAATCTGGTGAAGGTAGTGCAGAGCAACAATGAGAGTTGTTGTGTTGATTACTTGTGGATGGCCAGATCAGCTATTCCAAGTGTGGTGATGGTGTCATGTGCCATGTTCGCCATTTTCTCACTTGTTTGAAGATGATGGTTTCGATCTGGGTTTGGTGACGGTGCGGGTGGTGACGGTGCTAGGTTGGACGGCGGCAGGGGATGGTTACGGCGGTGGGGGATGGTGGCAGTGCTGGGTCCTTCACGAAGATCCATGAAGATCCAAGAGATGAATCTGGTATAAATCCGGTATAAATCCAGATTTGATCTAAACAGATTCTTTTTTATTTTAATTTTTTTTTGGGTTTTTGGATTTGTACTTTTTTTTCTTAATATTCTTTTTGGTAGATCCAAGAGATGGATTTGGATTGAGTAAATTTTATTGTTAAAAAAAAGTCTTCAAATATCTTGATGAGTATGTGGTAGGAATCCTGAGAACAAGAAGAACGATAAATTGTTGTTCTCAGTGTTCTCACTTGTTTGTTCATTAAAATTGTGAACCGTTCTCAATGTTTTGTAATTTGGTTTTTTGAAATCATCCTACCGAACAGGTTTTTCCAGTTTTTGTGACTCAAAAAACAAAAACACATTTCAAAAACAATACCGAACGCGCCCTAATTTTCCCGTTTCATTTTTTTTTTTCTCTCTTCTTCCGCAAACAAACAACAATGTTGGGAGACGCTTGCCCCGGTGACGTGCCTAGGCAAGCATTTCCCAGGCAAAGCACCGCCGGTGCCATCTTTGACGAAGAGAGAGGAGAGATGATAGAGAATTTAAGAATTATTTTTATGAGAGTTTTTAAAACTTGTATGAGACGGGTCTATAAAATTGTACCATATAATAGTAATTTATATTGGAATCATAAAAACATGCTTAAAACTTTAATTCGATAAATTTCATTTGAATGGTCTCACCACGATATCACAAGTTTTTCTCGGTCATCAAACCAACATCCTCACGATTTTTGTGTGGCTAAGTTGTTTTACCTAGTGGTGTTCCTATTGAGGATTATATCATGAAGGTAACTTGTTCCATAATTCTCTAAAATAGTGGACTAAAGAGATTAATTGTTTTGATTTCTTTGTATCATATATATATATATATATATAATGATTTTCTTCTCGGTGTGTACTAATATAAATTACAATGCATTGCATATGGATCATAGATTATGGATAAGTGCATGCAGATTAAGTCAAAACAATTGAATCTAATGATCTACATACAAGATACTTATATATATTTATCAGTGCGTATTGAGGAGAAATTTTTTATGTATATATATATTTATTATAATAGAAATTTCAACTACAAATATTTAAATATACCTCACTTTCAAATAAGTATGGGAAAATTATTGGTAAGATAACAACAAATTGTTTCCTTAATTGTCATCTTCCTCTTTTGATTCCTTCCTTTTTGGTATTAAAATTCTCTTCCTCAAAAACATTCTATGATTTAAAAGTGTACTCTTTATATATATATATATATATGATTAAGTGGTAATTAGTGCCTCACAGCCACGTTTCATAAAAATGAAATGAGATTGTTTCATAAAAATGAAATGAGATTGTGGGTTAGAGTAATGTTTGCCTCCAAAAACTCCCAAATTTGTAATAATTCAAACAACAACAAAATTGTTTATTTAGTGATCATCAGTACCAAGAATACATACCAACTGAATCATAACAATTTTCCTGAATCAAATACTACAAAATATATAGAAAAAGCACTTGGATCAACTATTTTTGCGCGCCAATGCTAGCTTTAATTTGATGTTATCAAAAACACCACTTCCAAATTAACAATGATCTTCTGCCAATTAACTAAGTACATATATCAATGCCATCTTAGCCCCACAACAGAAATTGGGAACAAAAAAGTAACACGTAACTCAAGCATAATTTAATTTACTAATATAAATTATTAATTGACAAACTTTAATTTCTCAACACAATATAGAGAGATATATGCTAAAACTGATCCCAGTTGGCATAGATGTCCTTGCACAAACTAGGAAACGTAGCTAATAAGTTACTACTTGACGGTGGAACACAAACAGCTTGATGATGATCAGCATAACTACCGGCCGCTTCATAATCATAATCATGATTGATCATCATGGACTTGTTATTTTCCATCGCACACGAAGAAGACGACGATGGTATTGATAATGAAGAATCGGTAGGTGGTTCTCTTCCAGTAAGGCGTTGTACGAGCCCCATGAATTCGTGAGGCTTCACATGGATGATCTTGGGAGATACTATATAAACTACAACAGGAGAAGTCCTTTGTATTGGAAGTGCTTTTTTGATCACAGTTGAGAAGCGGCTTTTCACCTTCAGAGCCGCAGGCCTTGGACCCTGCAACTTCTTTCGTTCCTCAGTGAGAGAGTTCCTCCACATTGTTTTTCTTGAAAGGAATGATGTTAATAACACTCTTAGTTGGTTCTTGAATATTGCATGCACTAATTAAGAAACTAGAATTACTTCAAAACATATAGAGATCATATCCCACATGTATATTTATATATGAGTGGGAGAGGAGTGAGTAAGAAAGAGTAGTTGCGGACTTGCGGTTGCATGGAAAAGGCCAAATGTTGAGTTGAGTCAATTGGTTTGAATTGGTCTTTTCGTACGTAATAGAATATTTGCTTCTTCTTCGAGTATAGGTTGCCGGCGCTGCCCTATTTAATGTCGAACATCTTTCCTATTATTTTATTTAATGTTTAGTTGACCAATCAAACAGAAGGTGAAGGAGAGTAAGAAAAGGTCAGTCTGGTTGGTCAAAAGTAATCTTTTATTGTCTTTTCTCCTTCTTCTTCATTCCATTCTCCAATAAACCAATAATCCAATATCACACCTATTTCAATCTTTTGTATATGTCCTTCCTTGCTAAATTGAATCTTCTAATGAGCATTGAGCAAACCCACACACATCTTAAATTATTAATTAATAAAATTCTAGACCTTTCCTCAATTCTTTATATTGTAATAACTCATGATAGAAAACAAATCAAACAAGTAAAATCTATATTATTTAATTATGATATATTACTGACGTATAGACTGTTATCAAAAATATCATTGAATATCTTTAAAACTTTGAGACACGATATTTTTATCTATATTTTGATATTTACTTCTTTGTATTTCATATCACAAGCTATAGTGTTTACAAATTGGATTTGGATTCTCTACCCGTCTCACATCATCCTCATCTTACTTAACCTCATGACATATAAGTATTGAAATGAATGAATGATTAAAATGTGATTGACACTTTATCAACAACTAATCATATGCTTTAAAAAGGTGAGTACACAAACTAAACTAAGAGGGGCTCTTATACATAATTGTTGTGCCATGTGATGCTTAAATGACTTGATTTCCGTCTGATTGTTGTATTTCATTAATTTGCATTAAATAAGTTTGAAAAACAAGGGTCAATAAGTGGTGGTATGTTACTATCACTAAAACCTATCTCTCACGTTGTGAATTATGATTCGTGTATCCTTCTTCTAATCCCGATTTATTGTGATATTTTAAAAAAAAAAACAGGGGTATATTATTTATTAAATAACTTTAAAATCATAAGAAAAACCGATTAAATAACTCTGAGAAACAAAAAAAATGTAAATTTAATCAAATAAAAATAATAAAACAACCTTTTGGGGTATAATGGTATTTGTAAAATTTTTAGTAAATTTTACAAAATTCTTAGTAAATTTTACAAAATTCTACTTGAATCATCAGGTTAGGTAGGAGAAAAACTTAAGTGAACCGGATACATCGTTGAATGGTGCACCCGGTCATTCAAGATAGGACATGTGGTTATCTTGAGTGGCCGGTGCATCAGGTGCAGTCAAGATTTGTATATTAAAAGGGTGCTAACTACACCACTCATATCTTTGTTCTTGAAAAAGCATGCCAAGCCCAATGAACTGCAAGGGCCCAATCAGAGAACCCAAAAAGAATAACCCGACCCGAGATCCTATCCACTAATCAGTAATCACTGCCTGATCGATCCGCATAATCAATTTATCATAACATTAATACGTTATACAGTTAAACTTAGCACCTCATCTCGCTCTCGTGTCTCTTTACATTAACATATTCCTTATTTAATATTTAATAATCTCATATGCATGCAGCATGCATTTTAAAATTTTAATGTCAATGTACGCAACCAGCAAACCATAAACAATATTTTTCAATTATCCAATTAAAACAAAATTAAATGGAATTTTTGTACCCAGAAAATGTCGGTCTCTCTTCCTCCTCCTGAATCTATCTGGAGTTGGACATGGCGTCTCCTCCATTTTTGAACAGCCATTTATCTTCTTTATTCACTCATAATACTCCATTCACTTCCACATTCTTTTTATTATTATTATTATTATTTGTCTTTGATTTTTCATATGATGGAATTCAATATTCAAATTAATAGATTAAAAAAAAAAAATTGAGAGAGAGAGATTTGATGGGAAACACATGTGTAGGACCAAATCTTGGTGGTAATGGATTCCTTCAGTTTGTTACAGCCGTTGTTTGGCGGACGCGTCCTCCTGAGGACGGCAGTCTTCCTCCTCCTCCACCACCAACCGATTCCAATAATTTTGGAGCCCCGAATCCGATTCAGAGCACGCCTCCGCCTCCAGTCAAAATCAACAACAACGATGCCTCGGAGCAGCCTCCACCCACGTCGTCGCAGCAGCAAGATGAGAACAACAACAACAGAGCATCGGAGGATTCAATGATGCTGTTGTCAAACATGAAAATCAAGGATAGTTTTTATTTACAGCACTGTTCATTCTGTACACGTGATATCACACAATACAAACACATTAAGTGCTTTATAGTTAAGACAGAGCTTGATGACCATAAATTATTAGTTGTGAAGGCATATAAATATTTTAAATTTCTACTGATAATGGATGTTTCTTTTCTTTCGAATATTTGTTCATGTATGTGTTATCACTAAACTAAAAAACTTAGCTTGCAGTTAAGGACACAAAAATAATATGCTCTCTCTGATTCATTCCTTCATGTGCAAGAACAATCGGCTTGTTATACGGACCAAGCTCTAATTGTAAGAGATTTAAATGCAGATTAAATTCGTATAGCAAATACCATATAATTTCATGGGTGGCGGCCTAATTCTAGGACCTCCTGTTGAAACTAGCCTTGATACCAATTTAAGTTACTGTTAGACTCGAAAGATAAGGGTTAACATATTAATTATCTTTTACATTTTGAATTGTAAAACAAGGTGATTGCTAATATATGGCTCCTTAGAGGAAGCCCTTCCTTTAGACTTGCCAATTTTGTGTAAGTTTTATTAATAATAGATTTGTATATTCGCTTGTCTGAAGTTGAAATCGCATGAATGAAAGAAATGTTCAAGATGATAGACGCAGATGGTAGTGGACAAATCACTCTTGAGGAACTGAAGAAAGGTTTAGAAAGAGCCGGTGCTAATATCAAGGAATCCGAAATTACTGGGTTAATATATAATGCAAGCGGTATGTGTCTGAAATCCACCTCTCTGTGCTAGCACCAAATGTATGCTCTATATAAAGTTAGATTTTGGAACTAATATTTTCATTCACAGAATCAGTCATCCTCTGTGTTGGAGGAAGTTGATAGAATTTCATTGCCCAGTAAAATGTTGAGTTCCCATCACTAAAATGACTGAAGTTAGCCGGATTCCTAATGAACCGATGGCCTAAATGAATAGCTCTATGAATCTTTAAGTGGTTGGAATACTCATGCAGATAGATACAGTTTATGTCTTTTTTGCAACAAAATCACAGAATTTTTGTAAATAAAATTTTAACAATGAGATCCTTGATAGAGGAATTCTTACCCAAGTGAACAAGATCCAGAAAGAGGATCACTTGTTTGCTGCCTTCTCATACTTTGACAAAGATGGAAGTGGTTAAATCACTCGTGATGAACTCCAACATGCCTGTCAGCAGTTTGGCTTAGACGATACTCACTTAGAAGATATAATACGCGAAGTTGATCAGGATAATAATGTAAACGACGACTTACCTTCCAATTTGGTTTTTACATTTCTACGGATAAAGAACTGTTTTAATGACGAATTTTGTTTTTCATTTCAAGACGCGCGGGCGCATTGTTTATAGTGAGTTTGTGGCTATGATGCAAGACACGGGTTTTGGTAAGGTATTGAAACTATGATACAAAACACTGGTTTAGGCAAGGACAGATTGAAAAATGGCATCAAAGATTGGATCCATGAAGATCTTCAAACTGTTGATGTTGGATATGGCTCGAATTTCCAATGGTTACCAAATGGGATTCACCAATGCAAAGACTTCCTGGAGACGTGGAACACGTTTGAGAGTATGAGATAAAGTTTGAGGGAGGCTTGAAGATCTGAAGAATCGGAGAAACTGAAAATAGCTCAAACTGATGTGCCTTGCGATGTGAATTTCCACAGCGGCAGGGACAGCGATCCCATTCTAGTAGGCAACTGTTGTGCCTTGCGCTGTGGGAATCGACAGCAGTAAGGACAGCGGTCGTGTTCCAAGAAGCCTACGCTGTGAGTTGCACTGTGGATGGCACAGCGGTAGTGACAGCGGTCGTGACCTGGGGGCGTGTGGATCGCGGTTTTCTGAGCGATGTAATTTTTCGGATGACTTCTACACGGTTTAGGAAGCGGGTGGCCAACTGCAACTTGAATCGGAGTCAATCTTAAACACGCGTTGAATCATGAAATGTTAAATGAAAAGGGAAATAGTTTTGTTTCTAGAAGTTCTTATAGAAAAATGATTTCTCCTTTACAAGATAACTTGTCATAAATAGGAAATATTATTTATGTGAAACAAGAAAATCTAATACGTATAGGAGAAGGATTTCCTTGTTGATTTAAACTCTCTGAAATTCATATATATATACCATAATAGCTAGGCTATTGTGTGTGGAGCAAATTAGCAATTAATTAGAGAGATCTCAAAGAGAGCATTGGGTGTAATTGAGTTTGGGGTTAGAGAGAGAAAAATCCTGAGAGTGAGAGTGAAGTTGTAACAATTTTCTTCATAGTGAATTGATTTCTTGTCGTCCTGACGGCCGTGGTTTTTTTTCCGATTTGGGTTTCCACGTAAAACTCTTGTGTTGTGTGTGATTGGATTGTTTTTTCTTCTTCCATCTTAATTCTTTTGCTATTGTTTGTTTGTGTTCTATCCGGCAACGCTTCCACGTAGTGACGTTTGTGCGCTAACAGTTGATGCCCCAATCATGGTATGTCAAAGCGACAAAACCACACATTTGGTGCTTACCATGTATGTTCTTAACACTTTGCCTTTGCCTCCAGAACTTGACAGAATGTCAACTGCAGTGTTGTAAAGATCAGCCAGGCTTACAGATAAGGAATTGTTCTGTTCATTTTCTAGTGTTCTCTTGTATTTACCTTTCAATTTTCCGTTGATTATATTAAATTAGATTAGTTATCATTTTTGTTTTCGTTTCTGAGAAGCAGAATATATAGTTCATAATTTAATCAATTAGTTTATCTATGATTGTAGGAAGAACTCTGATTCATCAAAATGAAATGAATGATTTTATTATTTTTATGCTTTTACTTTTTACACAACGAAAAGAGACTTTCATGACGGGGTTATTGATTAACCTAGTATTGCCTTTTATCGTTTTTCACCAAAGGTTCAAAGCATGCACATGACACTTGACCTAACAAACGCAATCTTTAATTTATCTTCAAATAGTACTACTTTTTTAAACTTTTGCCAAAAACCCATCACCACCAAACTTTAACTTGATCACTCATTTTCGATCCTTTTTGGAAGGGAAAAGTAAAAAGGTTTGTGAGTCCCCACCAGAGCCAGCCACGGTCTCTCAACTCTCAAGTCCATTTCAGGTCTGATATATATCATAGGGACCATTTTGATTTTGGGTTTGGTTTTTCACTTTCAATTACAATTATAAACAGAGGTGGTGGTGGTGGTGGTGGATGATGAGGATGTGCTTCACCTTTTTCTTGATTGCCCTGCCTTGATATATCACACTCATTGCTTCAAGACACCATGCACGTAATCCCTACTTGTACGTGTGTTTTGTTTTTCTCTTCTGACAAGTCAATCACTCTCTCAACTTGCTACTCTCTCTCTCTCTCTCTCTCTAATTATTCAGCTCCATTATTTTCCCCTTCTAATTCCAATGGAAACATACATGAAATGCGTATCCTCAGATTCAGAGCATGCAATAAAATAACCTTTAAGTTCCATCTTACACATTTACCGGATACGTGTGGAGACCTCTTTTTATGTTATAGAAATTGATATATGGTATACATATATAATATTTGATCTTAACAGATATTGATCGATTGATCCTGGATGGTTTGGTGTCAAAAAATTATACATGTAGATGCAGGTTTTTGCCCCAAATAGCCCAATAGCCTCAAATAATCTTATAATCCTATAATGGCAGGATCAAATAGTCCTGCCACAAAACATATGACTTGATAGTCTCATGCTCTTGTACCTCTTTTCTATTTTTATTAATTTTTTAAAATATTTTATTAATTAATATAATATATTTATTATAAGTGATTTTAAAATATTTGATATAATATATTAAATTCATTAAAAATTTAAATATAAAGTATTTAAAAACATTTTACTTTATATAAATATTACTTAATCCAATATGATTTTATCTAATTCCAAATTATGTCAGACGTCACTATTTTAGTTTAATCTTATATTGGACAAGATGCATTACCAATATTAATTTAGTTAAATCCAATCCAGTTTTATACTCTTATGTGAATTGAGTTACATCCCTTTATTTAAACTTCAAATTTATTATAATAAATTGAAAAACAAAAATTAATAATCTAACCTCACGTGTCAAACCGGCTCTTCCTTCTTTTATTTATGAGAATGACTTTCTTTTTATTTAAATTGTCTAATAATAAGAAATTTTAGCGTCATATTTAGATATGCCTTACATAATCTATTTTGATCTTGCTAGGTAACATATTTTGCTACTCGATAAAGAACGGAATGCGAAATATATGGTACATTATTAGATGTACGTATCTTTTAGGTTTTGACATATTTTAGGATTTCGTAGATGACATATTTCTACTTTTTTTTTCTTCAATTTGGGGGTGTTTTTACTCTTTTCTTGCCTATAATAATAAATACTAAAAACAGAAACAAGTCGTGATCTTGAAGTCCACGTGGAGGCAATAAATAGTCAGAACGCATTAAATGAGGCCCACATGTCAAAACTGTGGTGCAGATTACTCAGAGCCACCTTTGTACATAAAAAAAATGTGATTTTTAAATATATATATATATATATATGTGATTTTTTATTTATTGGATTTATGATATTGTTTATTGTCCTTTGATTGAGAAACACTGAAAATAATCGATTCCACCTTTTGGGTTTTGACATATTTTAGGTTTTCGTAAATGACATATTTCTACTTTTTTTTTTAGTTTAGGGGTGTTTTTACTCTCTTCTTGCCCTTAATAATAAATACTGAAAAAGAAACAAGTCGTGATCTTGAAGTCTATGTGGAGGCATTAAGAAGCCGAAACGCATCAAATGAAGTCCATGTGTCAATACATGTGGTGCAGATTAGTCAGAGTATATCCAATGGTAATATGATTTGTATTTGAAAAAATGGTGATATGTCAACATTGTCAAGTCAATTGCTTTCTATGTGGCATGTAACTAAACTTGATAGACATCTAATGCAAAAGTGGTATCCAATGCTTCACTTGTAAAACAAATGTTTTTAATGACATGTCAATTTATTATTGGTCTCATTAAATATACTTTAGAATTGTTGAATAAAACAAAACAGAAGATAAGAGTGGTTGCTGACTGGGCCAGCAAGATGGCTGTCCAACAGACCGTCTGAAATCAGAGAGTCTTGTTGATATCCTCTAAAAAAAAAGTTGTTACCTCAACTTGAAGTTGTACTAGATAAGTTGCATTGGAGATGAATTTTTTAACAAAGTGGATGTCCATCCTACTTGTCATCTAATTTTTTTACAACTCACGTTAACATTAAAGATGTTCTCAGAGCCACCTTTGATGAGTGAGGAGTTCTTTAGCTGATTCTGGATACACATGGCGGGAGAGTTACGGTAAACCTAAGCCTTTTTTTTTTTTTTTTTATAATCAACTAAATCAAGTGCTCTCAAAAAATGATTTAATTACACACGACCTATCTGAGGTATACATATTAACATGTAAAAACAACTTTTGGCAATATCTACACACAACTCCCCTACCATGAGTCAACTCTCGTTAACCTTAACCTTTGATAATGTTAGTTGTTTGAAAAGTCATAAATACCCTTGAAGTCATGTCAAGGTCTTTTCCCTCCTATTTTTTCCTTGGAAAATGAGAGTTTTTATTTATTAAAATATTAAGTGGAGGTTTGGCTGGAGCAGTTGTTATATTTTTTTTAAATATATCCCTAGGACCTCATCAATTGAATGAATTCTATCTTTATAATAAAATGATAAAAAAGTATAAATTTGTTTTTAGAAGTTACCATTGGAATGTGACCATAGGTTCATAACTTTGTTTTGGCCATTAAACAGGCGTGAAATCCCTACTCTTTAAGTAATATTTTATTGTTTTTTATTCATACATTGCTTCAATTTTTTTTAATTAGTCATGGAAAATTCTTATGGTAGTAGTAGTGTAGTTAATGTAGGTTTGATCAAGTTTAAAAATCAAAATTGTTACAATGGCAAGAAGGCTACATTAAAAATTTTAAAATCATAGAAAAGTACTAGTAATTTTTTTTATTTCATATGAAACTTGAAAATCCAGTTTGTTATTATTATGTGTAATATTAAGAGCTAAATATATGTAGTGAGATTTTTTTTATGAACAATTTGGTATAAAATAAAAACCAACACAAAACAGGTGAGCAACATAAACATTGAATAATTATATAGTTCGATACTGAATTTTGCCCCACAATAATCTTCAATTACAATATCCAATAAAAAAGGAGTACGTATAAAACAATTAGAGTAACAGATATGCGTGAAATACCCATGTCCACAAAAACCGTGCATAACTTTTGCACTCCATATCAACCAAAAAGCAATCTAAATACTTATAGCATCCATCCAAAAACACCAACCTAATAGTGCATGGATGACAATCCAAAAAAAAAAAACATCAAACCCTAGCTATATTGAACTAATAAAGTTATGAAAAGATGAAAGAAAGATAGAAATTGCTTGAATGAATATTATTGATATTGAATCAGGTATTTGTACAGAAAGTATTCTAAAGACTCCTATAAGTCAGCAAACTCTAATTACATTACAGGGTGTCTAACTACAATATAGGCAATGTAATAGGAAAGGAAATATGCACAGATTATTTATCACTAAATAAGAAAGATATGTAAGTCTAACTTCCTAACACTCCCCCTCAAGTTGGAGAGTGGATATCTTGCAGTCCCAACTTGCGGATCATAGGAACGAAAATCTCCTTCCCTAAAGGCTTGGTTAAAACGTCTGCTAGTTGATGTGCAGAATTTATATATCTTGTGATTACAGAGCCAGTCTTGTATCTTGTCTCTAATGTAATGGCAATCCATCTCGATATGCCTAGTTCGCTCATGAAAAACTGGGTTAGCTGCGATGTGTAATGCAGCCTTGTTGTCACAATATAATAAGGCAGGTTCATGATGCTGAAAGTCCTAAGTCCTTCAATAGACATCGTAGCCATGTCAACTCACAGCAAACATCTGTCATTGCACGGTATTCTGCCTCGGCAGAAGAAAGAGAGACTGTTTTCTGTCGCTTTGATCTCCAAGATATCAATGAGGGTCCAAGAAAGACACAATAACCTGAGGTGGATCGTCTAGTGAGTGGGCAGCCTGCCCAATCTGAATCACAATAAGCCCTTAATTTGAAATCACTGTTTGAGAAGAAGAATAGGCCTTGGCCAGGTGCACTTTTCAGATATCGGACAATACGAAGGGCTGCCTCCATATGAAGTCTTCGTGGCTGATGCATAAATCTACTAAGGACATGCACTGCATATGTTATGTCTGGCCTTGAAACAGTCAAGTAAATAAGCCTACCAACCAGTCTTCTATACTTACCCGGTTCTTTGAGTAAATCACTTGTGTCAGATAATTTCAAGCCGCGCTCCATAGGTGTATCAATAGGAGCCGCGCCCAACAGCCCTGCATCCTTAATGATTTCTAGAGCATATTTACGTTGAGAAATAAATATACCATTCTTAGAGGCAGAGAATTCAATACCAAGGAAGTATTTCAAATCACCAAGGTCTTTGAGATGAAAACGACTATGTAGAAATGTTTTAGTTTCAGCAATGCTAACAGGGTCATTTCCAGTAATCAAAATGTCGTCAACATAAATTAAAGGAGCAGTAAATGACTTGCCTTGTGTTCTAGTGAATAGAGAGTAATCAGCCTAAGACTGAACATAACCGGTAGAACAAATAGCGTCTGAGAACTTGGCGAACCACTGGCGGGATGCTTGTTTCAAGCCGTATAGTGATTTATGAAGACGACAGACCATATGTTCCTCCCCCTGTCGTCGAAGACCTGGCGGCGGAGACATATAAATCTCTTCAGACAAATCGCCGTGAAGAAAGGCGTTGTTGACGTCCATTTGATGAAGAGACCAACCGCGAGCTGCAGCCAAGGAGAGCAAACAGCGAACGGAGATGATCTTGGCAGTAGGAGAAAAGGTATCCTGATAATCAACACCTTCAAGCTGAGTGAAACCTTTCGCGACTAATCTGGCTTTGTACCTTTCGAAAGAACCATCGGAACCGAGCTTAATCTTATACACCCATCTGCAACCAATCGGAGTCTTGCCAGCCGGAAGTGTAGTGAGGGACCAAGTGCAGTTGGCTTGGAGGGCCTCCAATTCAGAATGCATAGCTGCTTGCCACTTAGGATGAGTGACGGCCTCCGAATAATTTCGAGGTTCAGAAATATGGCTGAGTTGAGCAACAAAAGAACGATGGGCAGACCTGTATCTGTGGTAGGAAACAAAATTGGCCAGAGGATAGCGTGTACCTTTAATTGGACCCGGTAGCAAAGAAGAAGATTGGTCAGAGCAAACATGAGAGCAGACATAATCGGAAAGCTTGACCGGCTGACCAGATTGACGAGTGGAGCGACGAAGTGGAGTGGGTTGGGGGTCGGTTTCAGAAGGGGAGATAGGCAAGTGTGGATCGGGAATCGGGACTGATAAGGATGTCGGTACCGGAGATGGAGGATTGTCAGTGATAATGAGGGATGATGGGTCTTATTGAGCCAGCGAGTCAGGAAGATTGATTAGGTCTGAATGGGTGTGTGTGACGGTTGGACGATGAAGAGATGATGATTCAGGCGAGGATTGGGAAATTGGAGAAGAAGGAGGCAATGGAACTGGTGGTGTAGAGATTGGGTGGCCATGTGGTGATGTTGGTGGATGAGAAGTGTGGGGATTGGAATGAGAGGGGTAAGGTAAGTCATGGGCCATAATAGGTATTGGGCCAAAATTATGTTGAGAAGAAAAATCATATTTGGGCCCAACAGATGCATAAGGGAAAATATGCTCATGAAACCGTACATCGCGACTAGTGAAAACGTTTTTATTCCATAAATTAAACAATTTGTATGCCTTTTGGCCAATGGGATAGCCGATAAAAATTGAGGGTATGGAACGATGATCAAATTTGTGCGAAGGATGGACATTAGTGGCATAGGCTAGACAACCAAAAACACGAAGATGAGAAAATGTGGGTGATTTTGAGTAAAGAAGTTCAAAAGGTGTTTTGAAAGAGAGAACTGGTGAAGGGAGACGATTTATGATGTGTACAGCAGTAAGTGCACACTCCCCCCAAAATTGGGAAGGGAGTTGAGCCTGAAATTTCAAAGCTCGAGCAACTTGTAAGATGTGACGATGTTTGCGTTCCACAACCCCATTTTGTTGAGGTGTGTAAACACAGGAATGCTGAAAAGTAACACCATTATTTTGAAAAAAGGAACGAAGTGATATAAATTCCCCACCATTATCACTGCGAACAGTTTTAATGTGAGATTCAAATTGAGTGAAAACATAACTAAAAAATCGTTTTAAAATTGATTAGTGTTTCATCTTTATGGCGCATCAAAAAAATCCATGTAAAACGAGTATAATCATCAACAATAGTAAGAAAGTAATAAGCACCAGAAAGAGAAGGGTGTCGATAACGACCCCAAATGTCACAATGAATTATTTCAAAAGGTTTAATAGAAGATATTACACTATGATTGAAAGGTAAACGACTCTGCTTAGCCAAAGGACATTATGGCAAGCATTATTGGACTCAGCTGAAAAATTTAAATAATTTTTTGCAATGTAACGTAGACGAGGGAATGATGCATGGCCCAAACGATTATGCCAGAGATGGGTGGATGAGATGGTAAGATTGCAGGTGGTCTAGTTTGTGAGTGTGGAAGAGTTGGTTATGGATTGTTTCATTGCTAGTGCCACCAAATAGTACAGTCCGTCACATTGTTTACCCAAACCAATCATCCTCCTCGTAGCCAAATCCTGCAAAATACACCAATAAGGAAAAAAAGTTACTGAACAATTTAGGCCTCTCGTCAGACGACTAACAGACAGTAAATCAACTTTGAATGTAGGTACACAAAGCACATCATGCAAGTAATAGGTAGAATTCAAAGGTAATGATCCTTTTGCAGCAATATTAGTCGTTTCTCCACTAGGCAGGTAGTACATGAGGCAATGAGGACTTTTTATTTATGTGGAAAAATAATTTTGATGATGAAGAAATATGATCCGTCGCCCCACTATCAATGATCCAACTACGTGAAGTGACTTTAGACAAACCTGGCTTGGTTATGGCATTGGCTTGAGAGCTGGATCCTTCACTTTTGTTGTCAATAAGTGATAAAAGTTGCTGTAATTGGGCTTCTAAAATCCCAACTACATGATTTCCGTCCACTTTGGTAATGGGCTCAGACACATGATTTGCTGCATGCTTATTATTGTTATTGAAACGTTTTGGGCCTGGATTATGTTTTGCCTTTGGATGGCCCGTTGGATAACCATTGAGTTCATAGCAAGTTTGGACCCAATGGCCCATTTCTCCACAATGGGAGCAATGAGGACGACCTCTGCCTAACCCTGATCGGCGCTTGTCTTGACGCCCCACACCGAAATTTTCTCTGCCTGCTTTTCTTGCGATCGGAAATCATATGACCCATGTGGACGGTCGAATCGCTCAGATCGTGTCGAAATAGGTTTGCTGCTGCTGTTGTTGCTTAGGACTGCCATGGCGGTGCTGCTGCTAGAATCAATTGCAGCGGTCGTCGTGCTCAGAAGTCGCTGCTTCTCTTCTTGAGAAACAGAGGAATACGCTTGGCGAACTGAAGGAAGAGGGTTCATGAGAAGAATCTGTCCACGAATAGCAGTTTAAGAATCATTTAACCCCATCAGAAATTGCATCAATTTTTGTTGATCATGTTGTGCCCCGTGTGTTGCATCGTTGTAGGAAGCAAGTTCATCCCATAGGCCTTTCAATTTTGTGTAGTAAGCTGAAATAGAGAATTGTTCTTGTCGTAGATAGGCAATGTCTCGCTGAATTTCAAAAATACGAGGGGCATTACTTTGTGAGAATCGCTCACGAAGATCCTCCCAAACTTCATGAGCGGTTGAATAATATATCACACTGTCTGAAATTTCTGGGCTGAGAGTGTTGACAATCCAAGAGTGAACCATATCGTTGCACCGAGACCATGTTGCATAACCTTCAGGGTCTGATTCTTCTGAAGGGGCTTTGATTGAGCCATTGACAAAACCTAGTTTGTTTTTGGAATTTAGAGCTAGAGTCATAGCCCTTTTCCAAGTAGAATAATTGTCTCCATCAAAGGTTTGGAAATCAAAATTAAACCTGGATGATCTGAATGATGAGTGAAGTAGGGATTTGAGATATTCACTTTTGTAGGATCTGTAGAACTGCTAGGAACAACAATTTCTTTGCCAGTGACAGTAGACGTCGGTGGTGGGGGTAATTCATCATTAGCCATGATAGCTGAAGATAAGAATTGCTACACGAGAGATTAAGGTATAGTGATAGATCAAGATCTTAGTCCTGTTCTGATACCATGAAAAGATGAAAGAAAGATAGAAATTGCTTGAATAATATTATTGATATTGAATCAGGTATTTGTACAGAAAGTATTCTAAAGACTCCTATAAGTCAGCAAACTCTAATTACATTACAGGGTGTCTAACTACAATATAGGCAATGTAATAGGAAAGGAAATATACACAGATTATTTATCACTAAATAAGAAAGATATGTAAGTCTAACTTCCTAACAAGTTAACTACACCAACTTACTCTCATTTTAATTAAATGATGTCTTATATCCAGACCCTTGAGATGGTCGGGTTGAATAAGGTGCAATTGGTGTTATATCAAGAGATGGCCGAGAAAGTTGATGTGGCTGAAAGCCTTAAGTTGATATAGTGGGTTGGGTTGATGGAAACGAAAGTACCTACACCAAATGGGCATCACATTTACTTCATAAAATATAAATAGTTATCACATTTACTTCAAACAAACATCAAATAATGAAACCCGACCCATTTATCATAGGGATGGCAATGGGGCGGGGTGGCCTTCTCCGCACTCTACCCTATTTATTTTTTGAAAACTCATCCCCTCATAAAACCCCACCATAAATGGAACGGGTTGGGGCGGGGCAGGGTACAACGGAGACTGCTTTCCCCATCCCCACCCATTAACCCCATTTATAATTTTTTTTATTAAAATAACAAATATATATCCGTTGAATATGATATAAAATATAAAGTAATAAATAATTCCAAGAAACTATTAAAAAACATGTCATAAAATTCAATCATTTTTAAACATAAACATTAGGGGCCGTTTGGTATACTGTCATCTTTACATGGAAATGAGAATCTCAAAGCATTCCCATGTTTGGTAGGAGGTTTGGGTTTTTGGTTTCCCGGGAAAGTGAATCCCATGGGAATCACATTACCCTCCAGACTGGAGGGTAATGTGATTCCCATCTCAATAGGTGGGTTTTAGATTACCCTCCATCTGATTCCCACAGTGGGACCCACCATCATTAAAAAAAATTATTTTTATTTTATTTTCTCTTCTTCATTCTTCACGATCCATTTGAAAACTAACACCAAAAATCCCCAATTCATTTCACTGAAAACCCTAATCATTAACCTCTTCTTCTTCGATTTTCAATCAATCAAACCCTAGATCAAATCGTCTCCTCTTCAATTCACCCTCAAATCCTAATTCTGACAATCGATCAATTTCTTCCAACAAATTTCCAGTTTTATTCTTTTATTTTCTTACACTTTCTCACTACCCAAACACTCAAATAACATCAAATTCCATCACCAGCACAAAAAGAAAAACGATTGCAGCAAGACCTGGGTTTGCTAGATGATGACGACGACGAGGAGGAGCTTCGACGGCGACGAGAAGGAGCTTCGACGACGGCGGCGAGGTCGAGGACGAGGAGCTTCGACGGCGACGAGGAGGAGCTTCGACGACGACGGCGAGGTCGAGGACGAGGAGCTTCGACGACGACGACGGCGAGGACGAGGACGAGGAGCTTCGACGACGACGACGGCGAGGATCTCGGGCGGACTGAGGCGACACGACGACGACAAACACGAACCCGGCCAGAGGCGACGTCGACGACGACGTGGAGGCTGGACGGAGGTTTTTTTTTTTTCTTCAAAAGGATCTCTTTTCTTGAAAGAGATGAAGATGGCAAAGAACATGTGTGGGGTTTTTTTTAACATATAATTGGACTTTGAATTTTTTAAGTTTTTAGTTTTTTAGTTTTTAATTAAAAAAACAAATTCCAATGTATACCAAACACTATTACTTAATATTCCCAGGAATTCGACTTAATATTCCCATGCACAACCAAACACATGTATACAACTTTCCCAGGAATCATATTCATGGGTTTCACTTTCCCAGGAATCACATTATTTTGATTACCCCATACCAAACAGCCCCTTAGAGACTTAGAGTTACAGTTAGCGGCTCGGGTTTTTTTAATAGTATTTTGTTTTGTCACTTTATGTTAAATAACAGTGAAGAGATGTAAAGTTAGGGTTAATGTATTTATATATTTATTTTTTTAGATATATTTATTTTATTTGAAACTATGTAGTTTAACTAAGTATTATTTTAATCGAGCCAGAGCGGGGTGGGGAGTATAAAACACATCCCCGCCCCATACCCATTGCGGGTTAGACTATATATCCTCATCCCCGCCCCATCCTCACCAAATTGAAACTCATTCCCACCCTAAAAGTGCGGGTCCCCGCGGGGCCCCGTCCCCATGGGGAATTTTGCCATCCCTATGTTTATGTATCTACTTTTATGAATGTACATTACTTTTTGACATTGTATGCATGTACATATTAATGCTTACTAGATTACAGCCAGCACGATGTGCAGACGTAAAATATCAATTGAAAATATATAGTTTTTCTTTTTAATGAAGAAAAATATTATAATTAAAATAATACAAAAATACTTATAAATTAAAAGTAATATAATTGTAACTTTTCATCATGACCACTATGATCATAGGCAAATATCATTTTGTTTCATAATCGGTAATTCTAATATACACCACTTCACCTATTTTTAGAAGCTAAAGTGCAATTGCGGATATGCACTGTGATCTTCACTGTGATCTTATAAATAAACTGAATTCTAATTAGTTTTATTATTTTTAATTAATTAATGGGATAATGAATAAAAATTAAGAGTCAATTCCATAACTAATAAGATAATAAATCAATTCTCTTAATTAACCAAAAAATAAATAACTTACCAAATTAATATGAATTTATGGCTTGTTGGAAAAAAATTATGACTTATCATTTAAACTTACCAAATAATGTAATACTTAAAAAAAAAATACTTAATAATTAAAAATTTGGTTAAGAGAATTTATTCACTATCCCATTAATTACGTGATTGTCTCTTGATTACCTATAGAATTTTTATTTAGGAAAAACAATTATATTATTAAAAATTATTAAAATTAATAACTTACCAAATATTATAATATATATTATATAAATAAGTAATTAACAATATTTTTTTGTTGAAATATTACAATACTGTAATTAACAATACTTAATACGAATTTATGGCTTGTTAGCAAAAAAATAAAATTATGTCTTGTCTCTTAAACTTACCAAATAATATAATAATTCAAAAAACATAATACTTAATTATTAAAAATGAGATTGGTCAAAATAATTTATTCATTATCTCATTAATTACATGATTGTCTCTTTATTATCTATAGATTTTTAATTTAAGAAAAAAATTATATTATTAAAAATATTACAATTAATAACTTGCCAAATATTATAATATATATTATATAGATAACTAATTAACAATTCCTTTTTTTTAAATATTACAACTAATGTAATTAACAATACTTAAAAAAAAAACTAACCAATATGAATTTATAGCTTGTTGGCAAAAAAACAAATTGTGGTTTGTCTTTTAAACTTACCAAATAAGTATACTTCAAATAAAAATACTTAATAATTAAAAATCAATTATGAGATTGGTTGAGATGATTTATTCACTATCTCATTAATTACATGATTGCCTCCTGATTACCTATATATTCTTGATTTAGGAAAAAAGAATTATATTATTACAAATTATAACAATTAATAATTACTTAATAGCTTTGGCAAAACAAAAACAAAAAATTTATGGCACAGGACTGCCTTGAAAAAAAAATTGGCAAAAAAATGATGGCTCATCTTTTAAAATTAAATAATGTAATATTTGAAAAATAAATTAATAATTAAAATTCCATTATGATATTGGTTAAGAGGATCTTTCACTACATACTGGATTGCATATTGATTACCTATAGATTTCTAATTTTTTTTAAAATATTATCAAAAATTATTACAATTAATAACTAAAAAAATTCCAATAAGTAAATTAAAAAAATGTCAATCCCATTATTAATGGACAATGAATATAAATGATAACCAATTTCATAAGTAAATAAGAATTTGTGGCTTGACTTTTAAACTTACTAAATATTATTATTATTATTATTATTATTATTATGATATAACTCATTAATAATACTAAACAATTTAAAAAAATTATGGGATTGTTCAAGATAATTATCTACTGATTACTTATTGATTTGTGATTTATAGATTAAAAACTAAATATATTACTGATTAAATCCTTAATAATTGGTATATAAAAATCAAGAGCCAGTCTCATTACTAATGAGATAATGAAAACAATCATGAACCAATTCCATAAACAAATAAGAATTTATAGCTTAGCTTTTAAACTTACCAAATATTATAATATATATAACTAATTAGTAGTACTTACTAATTAAAAATTAATTACGGAATTACTTAAGAGAATTATCCCATAAATTGTGGGATTACCTCTTGATTGCCTATTGATTTTAATGGAATTAATTAAGTAAATTGTCTCATTAATTGTGAGATTGTCTTTTGGTTAACTATTGTTTTTTGATTTACGGGTTAAAAATTCATAATAATTAAAAATTATTACAATTAAAAACAATCAAAAGTATGTATATATAAGTTATCAATAAATTTGCGAGAAATCTGCGAGAAATCTGCACTCATTTTTAATAAATAGTCATACCACTAACCAAGACTATCTAGAGAATCGGTTTTTTCAGAACATGACATTATATTCCCCAAATATTGTCATTAAGCTTCCTTAAAAAATGGTTAACAGTTTTTCAAAATAATTAGATTGAAAAATACATCAACTAAGGCTTCCAAAATTCTAACTTTTCATACTGATTGGTCTTGGCAACCGTACTATTATCCATGTGCTTTGCAGCGCCATCTCCTCATCAATCATCAACAGTAAGTTCGTGACCCTCTTATGTAGTTTATCAATATTCTCTTCATTGTAATTGCTTGCTCTATCTTTGAATAAACATTTTATTCACCTACATTTCAACAAACACGTAATAAGCCTTTAAAAAAAAAGGAGACAAAACAGTACATAATTGAGTAGTATAAAAAAAACAAAATACATGTAATGACCATAAACAAAAGAAGATCAAAAAAGATATATATGTAAAGACAATCAGAGAGAAAGGAATATGATATCGATGAACTTACCGGTAACTGATGGAGTGGTGGCCGGTGGTGACATTGCAAGCCACGGATGTTCAAGAAAAATAAATGCAGTTTTGGATAGAGTTTGTTTAGTATAAAAAAACAAAAAACATGTAATGACCCTGAATTAAAAAAAAAGATATATGTAAAGGCAATCAGAGAGATATGAATAGAAGATTGACAAACTTACCGGTGACTGATGGAGTGGTGGTCAGTGGTGATGTTGCAAGCCATGGATGTTCAAGAAAAAAAATACAATTTGTGATAGAGTTTATTTATGAAAGAAGGATTTACGGTATGTGGAATTTGAAAATGAAAATTGGTGTGAAGAAATATTTAATGTGTCCACCCTAATATATAGGGGTGCCCGGGGTGGTGCAATATTGTATGTAAGTTCATTTGTACACTGAACGGTCACCATATGGAATCAAAATTATAACTCAACAGTCAACTGTTTCATTTTAAATAATTATTAATTTAATTATACATTAAATTAGGTTAAGAAGAAGAATACCAAAAACTCTTCGGAGCAACCTTTTCGATTCGCACACCATTCTATCTCTCTCTTGGTAACACAGAGGGTTGTTTAGTTAAACAATAACCGGAATGAATTAATAAAAAATGATTAATGATCAAGGCTTCTAATAATAATTAATTAATGGTTAAGTTAAAAAAAAACTAATTATAGCTCTATTATAGGAGATTATATATATATATACATACATATATATATATAGTTATTTTCCTATCAGTGCGCACTGATAGAATTATATAAGGACATTGAATGTGAGCCACTCATTTATAAAATAGTTTTGACAAGTGCATACATGCCAAGTCAAAATATGTAAAATGAGTGGCTCACATTCAATGTCCTTATATAATTCTATCAGTGCGTACTTATGTGAAAATTATTATATATATATATATATATATATTGAAACATAAATAAATATATAGTATTTAAATCTAAAGCCCCCTCACTGCGACACGTGGCGCTGTGGAGGTCAGTTTTTATATATTATATAGATATAAATATTTATTAATTTCTATGTATATATGTATACTGGTCGAAAATATGTATAATACATATACAAGTAAAAATATAAAACTTAAAAGAAAGTAATAAAAACATAAAACTCTTTTAAATTAATAAATATTTATTTATCGATAAAATGATAAATTATTCATTTATCGATAAATAAATAACCACTCTAAATAATAATTTTTCCTGGTTCCAACAATATTATTTATAGAGGTTTTACTGTATTTCAATCCACTTCAAACAATTTTTTCTTCTTCAAAATATTAGACCTCCATTTCAAATATAAAAAAAACCCTCTAACTTCAAAACAATATTTCCTTTACAAAAGCCAAAATTTTTAAAACACTTAATGTGATATTTTTCATTAACAAATACTTTCGGTCGACGGTAAAGAGCCATTTTAAACATTTTTTTTTTCTTCAAAATGTCAAAAACCAAAACCTGTTAGTGTTTTAAAATGTACAAAACTTTAACTCTAACAAACAATGATGAACGATTTCAGTCAATACAACAAACAAAATAACAAAAACCATCTAACTAACACAAAGTCGTCGAAGATTTTCCTTACCGTTGCCCCATCTCGTAGAGAAGAACCGTTCTTCTTTTGTAACTTCCTATGCAACCAGATTGCTCTTTGAAGATGATGAAGAATATTGTAACTGAAATGATGAAGCTTTTTTTTTTTTTAAGGTTTTCATACCGGAAATTAGTGGTGTAAAAGTGGACTGAGCACGGCTTGTCCGGTCTGCCACGTGGGGCTTGCTGTGCCAGGCCCGGCCCAAAGGGGTGCAGTGTGCCAGGCCGTAAGTCGAGGGCCTGCTGTGCCGGCCAGGCACGGCACGCCAAGCCCAACGGTCGGCACGTCGTTTCGTCATGGCGAGCTGACAGTTGGGCCTGGCGAATTTATTTTTCAAACAACGGTTGAGTTTTCAAAATTCAACCGTTGGTGAAAAAAAATTGCCATTTACCTCCTCAACTCTTCTATTTTATATTTTTACCCACAATTCAAATTTTCCTATAAATACTCTCACTCATTCTAATTTTCATTCACTTCCTCTCATTCTCTCAATCTCTCCATTCTCCAATTCTCTAATTCTCTACACAATTTCATAATTTCATTCTTACTCTCTTTCTCTCTCTACACAATTTCTAATACTATATTACTCATTTCCTATTATCTATTTATTATTCTCTAAATTTTCCATGAACATTTTTTATTACACTAAAATAATAATTAAGATAAACAAATTGCAATGAAAAATACATTATTATATTGTTAAAACAATATTATAGTTATAATTTGACACAATTACATTTATATAATTAAATATTTTAAAAATTAAAAAAAAAAAAATCAAAGGTCTGGCCCGTTTGGCACGCCAGTGCCTGCCGGTGTGCTAGCTCGACACGACACGCTTGTGTCGTGCCTACGTGCTGTGCCGGGCCACCATTTTCCAAAATGGGTCGGACAAGGCATGGCATGATAATTTGGGCGTGTCGTGCCAGACCAGACCGATTTTGGAAAACGGACCCGACGTGCAGTGCCGTGCCTAGAGGTGCCCACGGTTCGGTTTTGGGGCGGTTTAAGGTTTCGAAACCGTCGGTTTCGGTTCCGTGGCCACCCAAACCGTAACCGTAACCGAGAAAACCGGTTTGGTTTTCGGTTTCAAACCGCCGGTTTAGGTTTCGGTTTCGGTTTTATTTTTTTTTTCCAAACAAAACCTAATTACAATAATTACTAAACCTAATTAAAATAATGGGAAAAATAATGTTCCAAAATTTTTTTTTTGACAAATGAATAAAATTTATGGGACATTTTATTTAGTAATAAAATTGAAACATTTGTAATAAAATGAAATTAATATAAAATATTCAACACAATTATATAAATATATAATATACAATTGAAGCATTTAGGTATTTAATAATGTTGAAAATAAAAGAAATTGACATTGATAAATTGATACAAAATTATAATTGCAGATAAATTAAAAAAAATTAAATGGATATTGAATTCAAATATACAATGTAACAAAGTTGAATTAAAAATAAAAAATAAAAAAATCGGCCTTGCACTTAATTTGACCTTAATTAAGTTGCCTACGTATCCTCTATAAATGTAGAGCAGTAGAGGAATCAAAGGCCACATAGTTCTTTTACCTTTAATTAGATGTTCGGTGTTGAAGGTTGGAAGTTGGAATGGAATCTAATCGCTGTCTTCCGTTCCCGTGGTTTGGTCATCTTCGAAAAAATCATTCACTATCTCCGCCTCGATTTCTTGTTGTCTGTATTTTGCCTTTGTCCAATCATCAACACACGCCTGAGCTTCAAGTGTCTGAGGACACATTACCGACCATCTTGGCTCCAAAATATTTCCACCTGCACTAAATTCTTGTTCCACAGCTGCGGTAGAAACCGGTGTTCCCAAAATTTGTTTGGCAATAATAGCCAAAATTGGGAAAATCTGTTCATGATCCTTCCACCAAACCTGGATACTAAATTCACTATCTTCAAAAAATTCATGAGATGTTTCTAAATACCGGTCAAGCTCAGAAATCGAGCCGGATGAGGATGAAGAAGATATTATCACCTTGGTGTTCCAACAAATCTTGTAATGGACCATTTCCCTTGTTCAAATTTCTCGAACATTCTCCCCCACTTGCCATTGAAAAATTAATTATAAATACTATTAGTAAAAAATATATATAGATATGTGAGGCACTCAAAATATTGTTGGAATAATAGTGGTAACACTAAGAAAAATAGATAATTGTAAATAAATAATAGATGATTGTAAAAAATAGAATTTGTAAATATATATTAATTTCTATAATAAATGAGAATTAAAGAAAATTGTAAATAGATGATTGTAAAAAAATTGAAGAAAAAAAATAGATATTAATTTTTATGAAAAATAAAGAAAATTGTAGAATGTAGAGAGAATTGAGAAGTTGAGATTGAGAGAGATTGAGAGAAGTTGAGAGTGGTGTGAAGAATATTGAAATATTGAAATGTGGTTTGGTCGGTTTTTGTCCAAAACCGTCGGTTTTGGTCGGTTTTCGACCTACCGTAACCGTAACTGAACCGGTTTGGAACCGGTTTCCAACCGGTTCTGTAACCGACGGTTACGGTTCCGGTTCCGATTTCGATTTCGGTTTTTCGAAACCGGTTTCGGTTTGGTGCCCACAGTTTAACCGAACCGTGGGCACCTCTAACCGTGCCTATATGAGCCGGACCAATACGATTTTACACCACTACTGGAAACTTGAAAAAGAGAGAAACTCAATGGATAGTTCTAGAGTCTAAAAGACCAACAGACCAACAGACCAACAGACCATTCACCTTCGTGCCTCTTAGCATTTCTTTTTATTTATTTTTTATTTTAAAATTTATTTTTTAATATTATTTGGTACAAGCTTTAATTATTGATGTGACATGTACAAAACTTTATATTTAATAGACAAAATTGCCCTTCAAGCTATTAACGTTAACATTAGTAGACTTATGGTACCGAAGTTCTGTATAAATTTTTTGAAAAGTTGTTTTTACCTCTTAATATGTATATGTCAGGTAGGTTGTGTGTAATTGCCTCAAAAAATGCTAAATCTAATTTTCAGTAGTGAGGGGGCCCAATTAAATTGGTAGGTGGTGACTGTTCTATCCCTCTAAGTCACGTCCTTGTCACCTGGCTTGCCGTCTGGAGGGCGGCACCGCCCCTCTCCAATTTTTCAGTGAGTTAAGGTTTTTGATTTATTTAGTATTTAATTAATTTGAGATATTTTAAAATAAATATGCAAAAAGACAAAGATATTTCCTTTTTTGAGTTTATTTTCTTATTCTACTAGACATAAACGCCCTTGTTTCCTATTTGTTTATCCTTTTTTGGTTGTCATAAATTCCACTCATTTGGAATTTACGACTTCATCAATTTATTAGGTATGTTCAGTACAATAAAGCACGTGTCAAACACCTATAATTAATATAAAGTTTTGTTAAGTAATTTTGTTCACCTTATATCCTTAACCCAATTTGTTTCATCGTGATACAAGTTCAGAATATATAAATAAAAATTAAAAAACTCCTTTCAAGTTTGATTTATTTGAAAAAGTAACTATCACATCTCAAATCACTGGCGGTTAAAATCTATGGTTTGTATATAAGTCTTAATCTATCCTAATTAAGTAGATGTGTTTTGGGCTATGTGTGAATGATGTTTGCGTGGAGCCCATGATCTAAAGCAAATCTGTAGGGATGAAGGACCCATACGTGAAGCTCAAAACGGACAATATCTACTTGGTGAACCCGAACTGTTATAGTAACATTTTGGTTTGGTATTTAATTATAAAAAGAAGAGTTTTCTTTTAGTATAATTTTTTGAGTGGTGATATTGGCACACCCCTTATTGATCTATTCATACCCCACTTTTTTAATTATATAATATTCTTTTTTTCCTTTATCAAAATTACTTAAAGAGACATACAATTTAGGAAAGAAATATTCTACAAAGTAAATCTATTAAAATCTCACATTCATTTTCCAAAAAAAACACACAGTAATATGTTTCTTTAAAAAAAATTTAACTCTTAAACCCTAAAATCTGTTTCTTACATACGTATAAAATATTATGGAAAAGTTTGAGAACGATATCAAGAATATAGAAGAATTGTCTATGAACGATATCAAACATCTTGAAGAATTGTCTAAGAATGACATAAAGCAAGAATTGTCTGACAATGATAGTAAGCATCTGGAAACAATTCATTCTCTGGAAATAAGTTTGAAGTTTATTTTTTCTTTAAAATGATATCAAGTTGTAGTTGTGTTGAAGTACTCTGTTATTTTTTATTTTTTCTTTTCCATCATGAAATAAGAGAAAAAAAAACTAAAAAAAAGAAATAAGAAGAAAAAAAAAATCAATTAATGGAGGTGAGAGATATGTAAACATATACAGAGATCAGAGATAGAGAGATTATATATTGTATGTATTAAGTTTGAAAAATAAGTAAAATAAGTAGTTTTGGAAATAAACAAAAAAATTTAATAAAAAAATTTAATTTTATTTAATTAAATCAAAATTTTAAAAAGTGAGGCATGAATAAATCAGTAGGGGGTGTGCCCATATCACCACTCTAATTTTTTTAAAGCTAGTTTCTTTTATTACATGACAAAATTACATTTTTAATATGCAACAAAAGTATTTTATTAAAATCATACTACCTTTTTCCCGAAGTTTTTGATAGTATTTATCTTTCAGATATCTTTTTTGAAGTTTTTTGTATTTGGTAGGATTCAAATTACTGATTTGGAAGTTATGTGTTCAAACCTCAAATTCGTCCATCTACCAGTTGATCCAATTTATTTGGTTTCCAAATTCTCCCATAACGTTAATGTATTATTTATCTACCCCACTCTTTTTAATAGTCCATTAGGGTGCGTTTGGTACGCAGAACATAACAGGATAACGTGAGATAATTTCATCTTGTCCCACGTTTGGCACAACCTTGGCATTGGATTAAATGAGAAAAGGTGGGACAAAAATTAGAAAAAACTGTCCCACCTCAGACCATGGAACTACTTGTCCCATGACATGGGACAAACATCAAAAAGACGCATTTACCCTTCAAATCTTCAAACAATTACAATCATGTCTAATATTATATAATATATATATATATATTATACAATAATATATTATATTGTATTATTATAAATAATAATATATATTATATAATTATATATAAAATATTAAATATATTATTATATATATAATAATATTTAATAATATATATCGTCTATATAATATATTTAATATATCATATATATATATAATGATATTTAATATATCATATATATTATATTATAGGATACATATATAATATAATATATATTATATACATTATATATTATATATATAATATTATATTATATTTTAATATTATAACATATTTCAATTACAATATTAATATTTGTGTTAAATATAATAATATTGTAATAGAAAATATGAGGTCATTTGAACATCTTGTTTTTGTTAAATAATATAATATATTTCAATTACAATATTTATTTAATACTGTTAAATATGATATATAAAATATTTATTTAATAAAATTAAATAAATACTGACTTATCATGTCATATATGTCACTATTATGTGGTAACAAACATTAGACAGAACAAGGAGGGCACTCTGGTCATTTGAACCTTTTGTCCCGTCTCATCTCATCCATACCAAATGCATAACAGTATAGTCCACAATTCTGTCTTAGACATTTCAAATACAATATAGAACAACTGTCCAGTCCAGTTCAACCTCATCCTGTTCAGTCCCGTCCCATCGCCGTTAGTGATATGGTATTCTATGAAATATAAGGAGGTGGGTGTATGGAAGTTACGGGCCACTTTCATGCTGGTGAGGGAGGGGACAATTATGTCATTTGAGAATTGAGAAAATGGATTCAGAGATTATACATGAGATAACGCGTGGCAAATTGGTGTGGTAGTGGTGGTGATGGAAGAACAACCGTGGAACAGCAACTCAGCAAGGCAGAGACAGACAACTACTTATCAGGATCCACCCAAAAATGTCCTTTTGGGCCCACTTTTTTGTCCACGCCCATATTTCACCACTACTATCATCCACTAATTCAGCAACTATGCCTTCACTTTGCTTTTACTATTATACCCTTCACTCTCTTCTTACTAACTTTGCTTTTACTATTATACCCTTCACTCTCTTCTTACTAACGTACTCCTTATTAATTCTCTCACTTGTAAGTATTACATGAAGGATTACAATAATGAACTATGGTCATCAAATAATATATGTACGGACAATGCCGGTTTAACGATATTGGAGGCTTTAGGTGAAAACTTTGAATGATGCCTCATTTTATATTTATCATTAAATCAGCTTTTACAGTAACAAAATTACATTATGATTTATTTTTCTTCTTTTATGTGGTACAAAATTATTAATTAAAAAACCCGGAAAGTGTTAAAGTGGAAAGAATATTGATCCTTCTAAACAAGTTGTTTTCAAAGAACTCAAAATATTAAGATTAGATTTTGAAGAAAGTTATTGAAACAACTTGGAGTTAAGTTAGGGAGAAAACGGAGTTACAGATAAAGAGTACAAAATTAGTAGAAAATAAATAAATGAATAAGATATATGTAAGACAAAAGTTTTATTTATGGCGTGTTTACTAATCAGGAATGGAGGGAATCAGAATCAAGTTCCACCTGGAAGGAAATGGAGGAGAATCAGAATTAAGTTACTAAATTTCATTCCGGTGTTTACTAACAATTTAGGAATCAGAAATGAAATCAAATTTAGAATGATATAAAGTTGATTACAAAAATACCCTCGCGTATATAACATGTTGAATATTTTTTAATCGAGATAACTTCATTGAAAAAAGTCACAGTAGCATTATTTAGGGGTGGACACCAAAAACCGCCAAACCGATTAACCCGTCCAAACCAAACCAATTTAAACGGGTTGGTTTGGTTTTGTTAAATAAAAAAACAGATTGGGTTCTTTTTGAGCAACCCAATTGGTTTGAGTTGGTTTGTGGGTTGTGCTTTATCAAACCGCATAACTCAACCTAAACTATTACATACTTAATATATATATAAATTATCGGATAAAAAAAATAAAAACTAAAGTTAACCTAATTTTATATTATATTATTTTTAATTAGGATTGATGCCGATAGAACAAGAAGTGAACTTCAAAACTTCAAAGTGGCACTGTCTGCTTGGATGGTGGATGATATTATTAATTTGGAAACTTGAACGATTTAGTTTTATTTTATAAGTTTTAGGCGTTCTATACTTTGATGGTTTTTTTTTTATAACAATTATTGTTATGTACTTGAGTTAAATTTAATATTATTGTTTATCTTATTGATAATGAGTTTAACTACTTATATTGATAATTTGATAATATTATATTTGTTTAAATAAAAATAATGTAATTATCTTTTTAAACCGTTAAATCAAACCGAACCGAACCAATTTTATCTTATAAATGATTTGGTTTGAGTTGTAAAAAAATAAAATGATTAAATAATAATTTGGTTTGGATATAGTCAAACCAAACCAAACCCAACCCAACCCATGCCTACCCTAGTAAATATATGCAGTGATTCATAAATGGTATTGTAGACATGATTTATGTATAAAAAAAAAAATCCGAATAACTTCGCCCCATTAATAAAAAATACAAAACTTTGCCGCATAGCTTTGCTCAAAAAAAAAAACATTATGTAAACCAATAAATCAAAGCTCATTAATTTTGACGTATTAATTTTTGTTCTTCAACATCATTCATGCACAGTTCATTATTTTTTATCCATTTATACGATAATATATATATATATATATATATATATATATAATTGTTCTCATTCTAGATTTGATATATATAAATATAGAATCGGTGCAACAAGTCAGTAATAATCATCACCAAGATTTTATGTATATTCATGAAATAACGATTAAAAAAAACTTACTTTAGTGAGGATAATTTTGTAAAAAGACGTTTCTCTTTAGTAAAAATACAATACCTAAAAGAGAATGATAAAGTGGAAATACAGTTTTTTTTTTTAATAATTATTATAAGTGAGGATAATTTAGTAAAAAGATATGAATTACTTTTTTCAATCAGGAAAAAGAACTTGATTCTTAATGGGAGGAATTCAGTTACATTTCCATTGGCAACTAAATTACTGAATTGAGAGTGAAGTCTATGTAACTTAATTCCCTATAATTAGTAAACACTGGAATTCTGAAATCAGGAACTTAATTCCCTTCCTTGTGTTTGATTACTTCCCTTCTTTGTGTTTGATTATTGGTTAGGGCATCTCCAACCCATAGGCATATTGGCGCAATTCATCAAAATGGAGCAAAAATCTCTCTCCAACCAGACACTATAACATTAGCTATTTTGCCTTCCTGAACAGTGTTGTGGCAACCCTGGCGGAACACTGTTTATTTGCCGCAACTTTTACACTTTTTTTCATCCCTAAATTTTTATTTAATCCAAATTAATATGAATATTTATATTAATTTACAAATTAACACCTTGCTTCAGAAATGCCCCACATAACTATTAACAATTACCTCAATTTTTTTATTTCAAAAATAAAAATAAAAAAATCTGGTCACTTGTTGACCATGGAGGTTGCCAACAACCTTGATGTTGGAGGAGAGGAAGCCGGTGGCCTCTTTGATGTCAAGTAACCGTTGACCTTCGTAGGCGACCTTCGCGAAGGAGGCCGACGACCTTTTCTTTACCGTCGAAGGAGGAGGTTGATGGTTTTATGGTTGCATTGTTGATGAAGACTTGAAGAAAGAAAAAAGAGATACGAGAGAGAAGGAGATCTGAGTTTGATTTGCTGTGTTTTTTCTTTGTTTTTATGCCTTCGTTTAATAAAAAAAAAACTTAGGAGATAACGGGATCTAATTATATATATATATATATATATATATTCATTTATTTTCTTTCAAAAAATATTCATTTATTTTTTGTTAAAAAAATGAATTGTGCTTTCAATTTGGATGGAGTCTTCAAATATTTATTTAATTAATTTTAGGGATGAAATATTAATCTTAACTTCTTGCAATATTATGTGAATTATGTGGTGAAATGTTAATTGTTGAGAAATAAAAAAAGAAAGAAAGAAAGAAATATAATATTTTTTTAATGTAACATTTAGTGTAATGGGTTGGAGATTGAAAAAATAAATAGTGTGAAAGTTGTACTATTTTAATACAAATGTTGCATCAAATCGAGTTTTTGGGTTGAAGATGACCTTAGTAAACATGCCCCTAATGTTCATAAGTGTGTCTTAAAAAAAAACGTTCACAAACATGTGTTTTAAGAAAGTATTATGAAATTAAAAAATCATTAAATGAATAAATTATTATTAATTTTTTTTACTTTGTCATTCGGGCTTAATTGTTTAAAAAATAAGAAAGTATTAAGAGTTCTTTTGGAAAAGGGAATAATTAAATTCTAAATATAGAGTTGTTTTGGAATTAGAAAATAATTAAATCTAAATAAATAATCATTTTTTATGAGAAAAAAGAAGAAGATATTTATGAGAAGTTGTTATATAAAAAATGTTAGTATATATATTAATAGTCATTTTCTCTTCAGTGCCCACTGCTATAATTTATATTAGTGCGTTGCGTGTGAACCGTTGATTATGGAGAAGTTTTGACAAGTGTATACACTTTGAGTCAAAGTATGTAATTCTAATGGTTCACATCCAACGTACTGATGAAGTTATATCAGTACGTACTGACTTGAAAATTTATATATATATTAAAAAGTAATTTTTATTCTTAACTTTATGAGATATTTTATTTTCATGGTTAGGATGCTTTTTAATTTAATATTATCTATAAGTAAAATTAGAAGAAAAAAAGACCGAGACCCTTAAATTTTGGAGAAATTTGGGAGGCCGTAGGCTATAGCCTAGCTCGCCTAGTGGTTGAGCAGACTATGTGTACGTATCGAATATCTACTCGGAAGATATTTACTTTCAAATTTTATTTAAAGAAGATTTTAATTTATAAAATTTTTAATAATTTTTTTTTTGTATTTATTCAAGTATCAAAATTCAAATTAATAGAATCAAAATCAATCAAAATCTTTTTAATTTTGAAAATAATCTTGTAACCTGCCATTTTCTATGCTTTGTTTAAAAGAATGTCAATCGTATACGTATGAACAAGGTTTTTAACTCGTTTTGGAATATGTGGAACTATATTTTTTCTTGTTGAAGATGAAATTTCATCAGAAAAGAAAGAAGTTGCTGCTCTGCAAAAGTTCAGTCAATTTCTTGTTTTTGTGTGCCTTTATAAGGTTGAGGACAAATCAATAAGCAGGCTGATATAAAGACTGTAATGACACGAAAATGGTTTGGTCGGTGATCTTCTAGCTTTTTCCATGCATATATTGCTGTCTCCATGCATTTAATATATTCCCTTCTATTTTCATAAGTTTACGATAAAATAAAATATATATGAACTCAAATGGGTTTCATTAATCAATCGACTTAATTGATCATAACATGATATTACACGTATGCATGTAGGTCAAATGAGGATGGCAACATAATTTAAGATTAAACACGGTGATACTTAAGGTTATAATTCATGTAATTCTACCTTCCACTTCAAAGTTCAACCCTAATAGCTTCAAATGACTTATCAGTCTGAGACAGTAGTCTGCTGAGGACACGGCGATATCAATATTAGACAACGAGGTTATAGTTTTGTTCACAAATGACTGCAACTATACCAACATTTTACTAAAGCATCAAATCATTATATTAATTAAAAAGAAACAACAAGAAGAAGAAGAAGAGAGGAAAAAACCATTAAAAAGAATCTGCTATTTTATCAAAAAATCATTAAAAGATTTTGCATTAATAATTATATACGGTTGAATATTGACACGTAGATGATAATTAAATCCCCACCAATAAGAAAGTACTGTAATCTACATATCACTTGAGTAGGTACTTGTCATGGAGACAGCTAGCTAGTGAATCTCGTATTCGCAATAAACGTCAATAATTTTGTGCTTGGAAATTTCAAATCTGGAAGAAAGACACAGAGATTAGAACAAATTCCGAAAGTTATATATAGGGTTGCCTGTTGGGCAGGTAATGTGAGATTGAAGCAGGACCTCATCTTCCAACATGAAGTCTCCCTACTTAGCATATATACAAAACTCATGCCATCCTTCTTTGATTAGGTGGCAGACCAACTATCTCAAATAAGTTTCAAATACCATTAATTTCTCAAGGAGGATTCGAAAGTTGATAATCAGTGGACCCAAAAAAAGAAAATAAAAATTCCGCACAAAAGTAGAATTACGAAGAGTACTCCGAACACGTGTACGGCGAGGATGATAGGACCAGGAAGAATGTGATTAATGATGCTACATCCATTGAAACTCATATCATCACTTTTATCTTATTAATAATTAAGTCACGTTATTATCAAAGCTATGGGATTGTACAAGTCGGAGGGTATTTCGGTAACTTTGAGTGTTGCTCATAATTGCAGCTTATAAGGAGGGAAGTATGCAGCAGAAGAGTTGTCACAGTTTGTTCACATAACTGCACTTAAAAACAGAGATTTATTTCCCTCTCAAGTTTCATCTACTGATAATACTATTCCATTTCAAGTAGACAAAGGTATGTTGTTATTATTGATCTCTAATTATTAATTATTAATTACTTGTACTATATTTAGTTGTCTTGTCTCTTTGATGAATAATTGTGGTGCAACTATCATCATCATCTCTATGTATTTTCATTAAGCTTATTGATCTCCAGCTTCTTGTACCTTCATCACTGTTCAATGAAGTCTTTTCAATGTGCATCTCTCTCTCTCTCTTCTTCTTCTCTATCCAACATTTATCTACTATAGAGATTGTTGATGATATTTCTTATCTTATACTTATATCATATGACATGGCGTGAGTTAAACTTTTTCGATTCTCCAACTAAATAGCTTTTACTTCTAAGTAATCATGTGCAAATCATTGATAAAATCATCATCAATTAATTAAATTATTTTTAATTAGAATTCAATCAAAATTTCTTTTCCCCACAAGAAGAATTAATTAATTTTTGTATAGTAAATTATAATATTTTAATAAGTTTCTGTACACTTCAACAGTGGTGCTAATTTTACTAACATGGAGAAAACGAGTTCAACGGGGCTGGCAAGAACAAAATCGGATCAGTTGTTGGAAACAGTGGCGGCGGCGTTCAAGTCACCGGTGTCACAAGGCGAGGCTACGGGGACATCGGATGGCGGTGGAACCCTCTCGAGGAAGTCAAGCCGACGGTTGATGATGTCAGCGTCTCCGGGACGTAGTGGGAAGAACACACACATAAGGAAATCACGGAGCGCCCAGTTGAAGTTTGAGTTAGATGAAGTCAGCAGCGGCGCCGCCCTCAGCCGAGCCTCTAGTGCCAGCTTGGGCCTCTCATTTTCGTTCACCGGCTTCACGGTCCCGCCCGATGAAAGTGCCGATTCCAAGCCCTTCAGCGACGATGATATACGTAAGTTTTATTTTTATTTTTATTTAATGCTAAGTAGTATACAGTTGAAATATTGTGTGGTTTATTATGTCTTGCATGTGAGTTGTGATTGTTTGTTGCCTTCTTTGTTTTTTAAAAGCATCCCCAATGCAAGTGTGACTTATGAAAAAAAAAAGATGTTCATATGATAAATAGATATTCTGTTAATAACTGTGTCTCCAATACAACTGTGCATATTCAACCTCAAACTGCACATCCCTTTTTTAGATTGACTTAGCAAACATTTAAAATTGACATTAATTTTTCATCTATTTTTGGTAAGGAAATAAAATAAAAAAGAAAATAGAAAAGAAAATAGAAAATAAAATTGGACACGTCATTAAAATAAAATGTGTTTTAAACTAAAGCATTGGAGACCAAATTTTAAGTTGATTGTCTATCAAGTCCATATTTAGGCCACATAGGAAGCAAATCTTTTGACATTGTTGCTATGTCAATAATTATTCATATACAAACCATTTTTTACATTGGAAATGCTCTAACTTTTTCATTTCAAGTCTTGCCATGAGGATTAGTTAGTAGTGATACCAGGTAATTTTTGTTAAAATCCATCTAATAACCTTTGATTATAAGTCAGTTTTATCAAATTTGGAGGGTACGAGAGACAAATTTGAAAACTTGGTAAACTTTTAATAAAAAATATAAATAACAAAAGTATAGGGTAAATCTTAAATAAACTTTTATAAAAAGATTTGGATCTTGAGGGGTCATGGCTCCCTTACATTTTGTGGTGGCGATGCCACCACCAATTACAACAAACTTTAATATATATATATATATATATATATATATATATAAAAGACGCTTAAATCTTAGGTGTAAATCTCTGACGTAATTTATATTTGGGATCAATGATCATTGAAACATAAATCTCGAACGTAATTTACATTTGGGATCGAAAATCATTGAACCAATCTAATTTCAGAGAGTTTGAACCTGAAAATGTGGTGAGAATATGATTGATGATTGATTGGTGTGAGATCAGAAAAAGAAAGTTAGGTAAATAAAGTTACCAAACTTTGTTATAAACCACCAAAATGGAACAGGCACGAGACTAAGAAGAAAAGTGATATATGAAAAAAATGAGAAGCTGGTGAAAAGCGGGGCAAAAAGCTAAAAAGGCTGTAGCTACCTTTCACCAATTTTTCATACAATAATTTCATTGATTGGTTTCCATTTTCCTTGTTAGTGGGCTGTCTCAGTGCGCCTAACACTTGGATTTTTGTTCATTTTGATTCACTCGAACTCCATTATATACAATAGCTAAGACTTTAATGATGATTATTGTGATAATATTATCTGTTGTTTGACTGGTTTTGCGCTACATGGACATGAACCCAACCCAGTAGTGGTTTATCTGTTGTATCCTTATAAGCACTACAAGTGTCCATGAATCATGATGTTGATAATTTTGATATCTGGGGCATGTACGTTTGTCTTGACAACTGTGATATGATCATATGAATTATGAAACACGTGGGTCCCAATTATTTGTTGAAGCCATTGTTCTGGATAGCAAATGATGGGATTAATAGGGCCCCATATAAGACTACTCATTGATTCACTAGTCACTAGTCACTAGTCACTAGTCATTGCCTCCCTAATCTATTCTTTTAATTATTTGGCATTTGATTAAGATTTCATTACATGGGTGATGGGTCTAAGTGTCTAACTGCTACTCACCGAAAAGTTGAATAATTATTAGAAAAACAAAATTATAAATATTTTTTGGTTTAATTATTAGTTATTTACTAAAATTTCTATGGTTAGCTTAAAAGAATTATGAATGATTGTTGCAGCGGAGGATATTGAAGCAGGCACACGTAAACCAAAGTTTCAAACAGAGCCCACCTTGCCAATTTATCTAAAGGTAAATTTGACTGCACATTTGTTGTTGTTGTTGTTGTTTCATTTCATCAAAGGCATGCATCTTCATCAATCATCAATCATCAATCAGTTTAGGCGTCCAAAACTGCATTAACCGGTTAATGTAATGGTACTGCAAAGGCCAATATTGATTTTGATATGTATTTGGACTTGGACAGGCAAGGATGGTGATTTTTCTTGCGATCCGGCTTATCCTTACTAGCAATATAACACATGCCTCAGGTTCAGTCTTGTACATCAATTTCATCTTATATGACATTATTGTACAAGACTCTCCCTTCTTTCCAACATTACAATTTTATAAAATCACCACTGATACATACAAAGTCATCAGAGTCTACATTTAATTAGTCCTGAGTAAGTCTACTTAAAGCTCTGCTCAGGAAAGAAGGGCATGACATTTTTAATGATCATGTCCAAATAAAACATTGCTTGTCTTGTCTTACAACATGACATTGTTGTTCACTTTTGTACTGTAAAATGCAGTTCAAAGAAGTGTCATACAAGGTGATTATCAAAGGAATCACAAGTACTGAGGAGAAGGATATCCTGAATGGGATAACTGGTTCGGTTAATCCCGGGGAAGTTCTGGCGCTTATGGGACCGTCTGGAAGTGGAAAGACTACTCTCCTGAACCTGCTTGGTGGCCGGATAATGCAGCCTACCGCAGGTGGTTCAATTACTTATAATGACCAGCCATATTTGAAGTCCCTGAAAAGCAAGTAAGAATCTACACTCTACTAAGGTGCTTGGTCAAGTTTATTTTCTAGATACCACCACAATAAATGTACAATTATTAAGATAGAACATGAATTTCACATCAAAATAACATGGAATGTATGGCAGGATAGGATTTGTGACCCAAGACGATGTCCTGTTCCCTCACCTCACGGTGAAAGAAACGTTGACATACGCAGCTCTCCTACGACTGCCAAAGACATTGACGAAACAACAGAAGGAAAAAAAAGCCATTGATGTAATCTATGAGCTAGGCCTGGAAAGGTAGAATCTCTTTTTTTGCTTACTTAATGCTTGTGTCAAATGGTTAATTAAAGCCATTGGTTATGAATGGCTGTAATTAACCATTTGACACAAGCAAAATTATCCTTATTAGCAACAGCAGCTCATCAGTGAAAAATATTGATGCATACAGGTGCCAAGACACTATGATTGGTGGTTCCTTCGTTCGTGGAGTGTCGGGTGGAGAGAGGAAGAGAGTTTGTATTGGCAATGAGATTATAATCAACCCTTCCCTTCTGTTTCTTGATGAACCTACTTCTGGCTTGGATTCTACAACTGCCTTAAGGACTGTACAGATGTTACAGGACATTGCAGAGGTTTGACATCCCTGGTTTAATAAAAAGAATCCTACCATCTTATCGAAATTGTCTCGACTTAATTCCATGTGACGCAAAATGTATTTTGTTACTAACTAGTTGCAATTCATGGCAGGGTGGAAAAACTGTGATAACAACGATCCACCAGCCATCAAGCAGACTCTTCCACAGATTTGACAAGTTGATCCTTCTCGGGAAAGGAAGTTTACTCTACTTCGGAAAAGCTTCCGAAGCAATGATCTATTTTCAGTCTATAGGATGCTCTCCTCTAATTGCAATGAATCCAGCAGAGTTCTTGCTAGACCTTGCAAATGGTAACATAAATGATGTTTCTGTACCATCAGAACTACAAGATAAGGTGCAAATGGAGAACTCAGAAAATGAACCCAGAAATGGGAAACCATCTCCAGCAATTGTGCATGAGGTAATATCTATTCGATTCTATACTTTTTATGCTTCAAATGAGTCTTTCTTCCTAATAATTAAAAAGCTAGGTGTCACGAGTCAAAACCATTTAAATAACAGAAATGCACCAAAATGCAATAAGCAACCAAACCAAGTTCGAGAATAAAACATGAAAATGCACTTGTGATTCATGATGCAACACCTTAAGGTATTATCTGCAACTGATGTTTAAATCTAAAAGCAGTATCTCGTGGAGGCCTATGAAACAAGAGTTGCGGAAATGGAGAAGAAGAAACTTTTGGTTCCTATTCCCCTTGATGAAGAAATTAAGGCAAAAGTGTCATGTCCAAAACGACAATGGGGTGCAAGCTGGTGGGAACAATATACCATATTGTTCTGCAGAGGAATTAAAGAACGGCGACATGAATATTTTAGTTGGTTGAGGATCACTCAAGTTCTCTCTACTGCAATAATCTTGGGATTACTCTGGTGGCAGTCAGATAGTAAAAGCACCAGAGGCCTGCAAGATCAGGTAAATAGTTGTTTTGTTGAAGCACAAAACTTGCCTCACCACTAGTATACAATCATTCTCAACTTGCTATCAAAACACCACAATTCAATCACATCACAATAGATGATAGAAGACAAATAACAATGCATATTTACCCCATCATGATTTCTAGTTCATGCTCTGCTAATGTAGTACCATTGCTTCATTTAATAGCTTTAAAAGCATAGAAGATAAACACATTTTACTAAATCCATTGATTTCACTCCGAGTTAGGTATATCATATTTATTCCTCTTAAGGATTTCTTAATCTCTGATTTGAATCCTAAATTCATGGTTGGAACTATAAAGAGTTTGACTATATATTATAAGGGTGACAGCAATCAAAAGTAAAATAAAACCAAGAAATTTTCTTTTTACATTTTAATTTTGATCTTAGAAACTTCTCATGTAAGGTTGTAAACTACATTCTAAAGAGGATCTAAGTGTCTATTTTACATGGATTGCATAATTACTATAGATGTACTTATTGAGAAACTAAGCTTCCTATATTGCAGGCAGGGCTGCTTTTCTTCATCGCTGTTTTCTGGGGATTCTTTCCTGTCTTCACTGCAATCTTCGCATTTCCTCAAGAAAGAGCAATGCTGAGTAAGGAACGAGCAGCTGACATGTATAGACTAAGTGCATATTTCCTGGCTAGGACGACAAGTGACCTTCCGCTCGACCTGATACTGCCAGTACTTTTCCTTCTTGTAGTCTATTTCATGGCAGGCTTGAGATTGAGTGCTGCTCCTTTTTTTCTAAGCATGCTTATAGTTTTTCTCAGCATTGTTGCAGCTCAGGTATGCCCCTCTGTAACTTCTAACTGAGAAGAATGTATAAAAGTTATTACTATACATAATCAACTAAAGCTGGTTGCTGTGACAGGGGCTTGGATTAGCTATTGGGGCTACACTAATGGACTTGAAAAAGGCTACTACTCTGGCTTCAGTAACTGTGATGACATTCATGCTGGCTGGTGGTTACTTTGTTAAGGTAATATCTCAGACTCACTATGAATCTCTAGTCTGGTGTAAACATAATTTCACTTACAATACCTTAGCACCAGTAGATCACACTCACAAAAATTTACTTTCAAGAGCTGCCCGTCATCTAACAACGAAAATGATAACAAGCGGTATTCAATTTTGCAGAGAGTTCCGGTTTTCATATCTTGGATCCGCTATTTGTCTTTCAACTATCATACTTATAAGCTTCTCCTCAAGGTGCAGTATGAACACATCACACCCATGGTGAATGGGATGAGAACAGACAGCGGTTTAGCAGAAGTCGGTGCCCTAGTAGCTATGGTTTTCGGATACCGTTTCTTAGCATACCTTTCTTTAAGGAGAATGAAGCTCCAATCAGGAGCTTAGACACATTAAAATTTTCAAGGGAACATCTAGAAGCCATGACTTTCACATTTTACTGCTCCAAGAGCTATATTGGGAAGAGTTGAGTTTCTTGCACTGAGTAACACAAATTAGCAAGGATAAGAGGTCCTGATCTTTCGGTTTTTCCACATCTACGAGTTTCTCCATGTATTGCATCTACAGCACTCAGCATCAACAGGAATGTCAAATCTAATTTTAGACATGTCCATGGTTTTTTCTACGAGGAGAATTTCTTTGGAATGTCGCGACATTAAAATTATAAATCATGTAGTTCTAAGATCTGACACAACGGTGTATGGCGAAAATAAGAATGATCACTTCGTCGAACCCTGAGGCACACTCAGACGAACCTTAACGTAGCGACCGGTAGTTACCCAAGCATGGACCGCCATGCAGGGGCCATCATTCCCTAATCTTCGTTAGAAAATGGTGCTCTCGAATCCTCAAAGAACATGTCGAATCCACGACAGATAAATGTTCCAAGGGAACGATTTTATTAAAATCAATCAAAGGTTTAAAAATTACAATAATTGGAATTAATAATACTATTTATAATAAACTAATTCTAATACGACTTGAATACTATATTCTTAAAAAAAAAACTAAAACAGGAAAATATCAAAACTAATCAGAATCTTTTACGATTCATGACTTTTTAACTTGACCGGAAAACAAAGATCAAATCTTACCCTAAAGGTAAGTTTGATTTATTTCCAAAACATAAATTTAATTCCTAATCAAACTAAAATAAATAAACTTGCTAAACAAGAAAAGACCCAAATAAATTTCTACAAATAAAACTTTCAGACTTTCTTCAGTTTTCTGATATTCAAAATATTCTTCAACTTCTTCCAACCAATTAATAAATTCTTCAGTTTTCATATGTCCAGAAAAAAATCGAAGTCTTGGTTGATAAGCATTATAGCTCAAAAAATAATTATTGGAATCAAGAGAACCATTGAAACCCATTGAGAACCGAAATTAAAGTCTGAAAAAAAAACGTACCAAAAATTGAATCATAAGAACTACTTACGAAAAATAAATTGAAAGTGGTGGATATGAATGGCGGCACGCAATTAATGGTGATGACGATTTGGGACACGTCTGGAACTTGTGAGGTTGATCTGAAATTTCTGGCACTGTTGAGGTTGATCCACAATTTATGCTGTCCTTTCTTTTTCAATTTCGTTTCTCTATTTTTTTTTTTTTTTTTACGGGGAGATATGGAGGGTGAATATATGGCGTTTAGGAAGGTAGTTGGTTATGGTTTGTGGACGCTGAGCCTAGCACAAAGGTAGACTTGGTCGCTCTGATACCAATTGACGCAGCGGTGTATGGCGAAAATAAGAATGATCACTTCGTCGAACCCTGAGGCACACTCAGACGAACCTTAACGTAGCGACCGGTAGTTACCCAAGCATGGACCGCCATGCAGGGGCCATCATTCCCTAATCTTCGTTAGAAAATGGTGCTCTCGAATCCTCAAAGAGCATGTCGAATCCACGACAGATAAATGTTCCAAGGGAACGATTTTATTAAAATCAATCAAAGGTTTAAAAATTACAATAATTGGAATTAATAATACTATTTATAATAAACTAATTCTAATACGACTTGAATACGATATTCTTAAAAAAAAAAACTAAAACAGGAAAATATCAAAACTAATCAGAATCTTTTACGATTCATGACTCCTAACTTGACCGGAAAGCAAAGATCAAATCTTACCCAAAAGGTAAGTTTGATTTATTTCCAAAACATAAATTTAATTCCTAATCAAACTAAAATAAATAAACTTGCTAAACAAGAAAAGACCCAAATTAAAGAAATTGTCCTACATCAAGATCAATTCTAGACAACTTAGAAGAAGGATGAATACACTGTATCACATTTACCATCAATTTAAGGTTTCTATCCAATTTTAATCATATGCAAATCTCAGATATGTGATTGTCTTGACCAACTTTTGATTCTTATACCAAATGTGTTCAATTTAATCATACAATGAATACAAAAAATGAAGAGAGAACATTTTTCTACATGTAAAACTTTCAAAAAAGAGAAATTACAGGAAGTAATTACAAAAATTAAGCAGTGAAGACTTTTCCTTTTCCCTTCCTCACTTCATACGATGTACAAACTGCAGGGATTTGACACAGCCCATCTAGTGTTTTGATTCACAGAATATGCCAACAAAAATCTAGATCTGACATTGAAAGATCATTCCTAGACTTACTTCACATGTTTATCTTTTTGAATTAATGACATTAACGTCTCTCGACTATAACCAACGCGAAGATGTGCATGACTAAGGGATTTGAGAATTCTTGAAATTTGGTTATATATAGAGAGAGAGAACGCAAAAAAAGAAATAAATATATAATTAGATGACTCATTGATGATTTGAAAATTTCTTCAGAGTATCAACATCCGAATTAAGGAAATCAACACATGAAATATCATGAAAACCACTCAATGTTTTCCTACAGACAAATAAGAACATAAGACAATTAAATGTGCCAAAATTTCTTAATATCCGGTGTTGTAAAATACCTTGGTGTCAATGACTGGCTGTCTCCTAATTAAGACAATTATTCTGAACCTCAACCAGCTGCAGATAACAGCTCTATTTAGGAAGCGAGCAATGATTCTCCAGCCAAGCAGCCAGGCTGCATTATTTACTTTACATGGGATATATCATGCCAATGTCCTTAACCAACCAAGCAGTCCAAGAAGGGCTGTATCCAATATAGGGGACTTCTTCTCTAGCCCTGCAAAGAAACAGAAGAATCCATTTGAAATCAGAACAGATAAAAAGTGACCAACAACTATTAGAGTAAATTGGTATTGTTGTTGTCGTTGCACATAGAGTAGTTAAACAATATCCAATTTCGACTACTAGCAATACATTTCTACTACATATGTTTATATGAAAAAAAACCTGAAAGAAAAAAAAAAGAATTATTTCCAGTCAATGTTGAGCCGTAACAACATTGCAAGAAGAGTACATACCAATATCAGCAGCTACTCGATGACCACACATTACTCCTGAAAATGCAACAGCTATAACACCTTGTCCTGGAAAGCAACTATCTCCAACACAGTAAAGACCATCTATAGCCTGCAAATATCACTATTGTAAGACCATGTCCATTTGATAACTTAAAATGTTAAAATCTACCAAATACCAGGACATAGTTATTATTTAACTCACTGTCGTATTAAATGGCATTCCCAACAAGCCCTTAGGAGTATTGCGAGGCATGGGTCCATAGGTACCCTTATCCCGAGCCAGGTACCGCCTGTGTGTCTTTGGTGTCCCAATCTGCCGTGAGTTGAAAAACTTCTAATTTAGAAAGCAAAATAATTTACAAAAATGAAAATTAAATATGTAGAACTTAGTCACCTAGATAAAGATACATGCAAGAAAGGTAATTTATAAGAGGGTTAGGGTAGTTATGGTATTGGAAACCGATCCAGACTCCTGTCAGACCAGGAGCAGGTTTATACTGTCCCCACCCTGTCTCAGGTATACATACAAAATGCTGCTATATGATTTCATTTATGCCTCTTACACCCCATGCATTTTAGCAGTCTAAGGGATTTCCGTCTCCCACCCTACCTATCTTTTGTTTCTCACATATGATGGCAACAACTGTATCAACAACTCTTTCGTTTTCTATTTTTGGATATATCAACCAATTTATCAACAACAGCAAAATATAGGTAAGGGATTGCAATCAGTGCTTGATTCATTTCATCATGCATGATCTCTTCATTGTGTATGAAGGTCATACCAGTGTTGTTGCATTTACCATGTGTAGCTACCAATAGTTTGATCATACAATGTGCTACATGTAATAGATCTTACATATAACAAATTTTATTTTACGCAATCCAAGGAGAAAGTTAGTAATAGTTCATTTCTTCGATATCAATCTAATCGGTTTACTTAATCTAGGTGTTGACACTCATTTTTGATCAGCAATTTTTGATCAGCAAAAAGCTCCTTAGACTTGAACATTCAAGGATAAGTCCTAGGATGGCATTCACATTCGTATATGGAAGCAAGTTGAAATCTGGTCAGTCGATTCAAAGGGAGGGATCAGACCTAAGCGATCATCAAAAGGGAGTAAAAGAATGAAAGGAATATATGTGGGGTCCACATGATAACCCCCCACCTATTTTTTTAGGAGGGGACCACTAAAATCCCCTTATTTTCAGAATTAAGAGGTCCACCATTTGCAACTATTCACATTATCGTTGAGTAATAAGAGGGTATGAACTATACCTCCTTAAAAACAATGGATTCTTTAAGCCCTGGAAATAGTTTCTTCTCCAATCTGCTAATTATCTCATCTGCCACACTCTCCTTCTTTGCATCATAGTCCTTTCGAGGCAGTCCCTATTATAATTAGAAGCAACTCAGTTAATTTTAATTTACACAACATTAAGTTACCATATTCAATATTAGGGACTTGAAATTGAGAAGAAAGGGGATCAAAAGTAATTTAACAATTTATTGTAATACTGAAATTACCTCCCAGTCTTCTATGGAAGATGTTGTAAATATGTGAAGAATATGGTGTCCTTCTGGAGCCAATGATGAATCAAGAAGAGTAGGAATGCTTAAGAATATACTTCCATAAGGCTTCTCTAATCTTGTCCAGCCATCCTAATAAATCTCAAATTAAAGACCTTCACAGCAGCCAAGCAAATAAAACTAATAGAAGGGCAAAATACCTCAAGCATGAAATGATGGCAATCTGTATCTGGTGGCAGCACCTCAGCTTTAACACCCATGTGAATGGAAAGAAAAGAAGGAGCCTTGATATAGGCTTTCTGAAAATTTTCTTCTTCTTTTGGAAGTTTTTCTCCTTTCAATAACTTCCCTACAAACCATGTATTATTATTTAATTATTGTTGAAGGAAATTGAGGAAAACAGTTAAAAGAATAGAGGATTGCAGTCAATTAAAGCAATCAGCTCCATGTTGAGACCCACCAAATGTATCCCATCTAGTAGCATTTGATATTATGGTCTTGGCAAAAAACTCCCTTCCATCTGATAGCCTCACTCCTACCTTCAAAATTCAGACTAACTTCATGTAAGTGACAAAAATAAACAGTTATACAAAAGGGTATTAATTTCATGATCAATTATCGAAAAGTGCGGTCTAACTTACAGCCTTTCCATGCTCAAGTATAATGCTAGTTACATTCGCCTTGTAGAGTATTTCACTGCCTTGATCAACCAGGCCTTTTGCTAAGGACTTCGCAATCTCACCGACACCACCAACAGGATAGTTTATCCCTCCAAAATGCCTGTCACATAGAACCTGATGCAAACTATATGTGAGAATCAAGATATGAGTAAAGACAAGAAAGCTTAGAAGCTAATCAAACACTTACCATGCTAGCATTGATCATTGGTGTTTGCAAAGCATTAACTGTGCTCACTATAAAACACTGCAGAAAAAACACACAGGTCAAATCCTCTCTGAAATAGAAGGGCATCATTTTGGGTGGAACCTGAATTCAATAACGAAGAATCTTTAATATGATAAGTGGGACGAGTTTGGCACACCTCTGCATCAATGAAGGACAACAACTGAGGATCCTTTATGTACTTCCGTGCTATGTCTCCAGCATTTTGGGGCAGATAATAAGCTAGAGAGGACAGCACATCAGGTTATGTAGGTTCAAGATTCAGGAATCTTTGAGTTTTGGTTTAATCTATGGTGACTTTGAGTATGAATATAACAAGTATACATGACCAACAAGGACACAATCTCTGATGACTAATCAGAAGTAATGACCATAATTTCACATAACATAAGTAATTTTAAATAGTCAGAGCAAAACAATTACCGAGTGTCAAGCACTCAAGGGGCTTCTGAAAGAATTGTCCAAAAAGATAGATTGGTTCTTCAAGTGACTTCAGTTCCAATGAATTCAAGGCATTAAAGATCTACCAAACACATTAACAAGTTTAAGTTAAGAATCACGAGTAAAGGCCAAAACACCCATAAGAAGTTACAGTCACCTCAATCAGAACATACCTTCCAACATTCACCGTAGAATGCGAGGATTCCTTCCTTTTCATGGGGAAATTTACTGCTAAGTTCTGCAATGAATTCACTGTATTCTCTATGTACTTGAACAGAAAGGTCATTGGGTAGATGGAAATGGACAGTAGTTGGATCAGGTATCACCTCCATCTCACGACCAACTGCTGCCAGCGCTTGGGTTATCAAATTTAGATTGCCCTGAGCATATTTGAGGCAATTATCAATCATAAAGATCTTGCAAAGAGCCAAAGACTAACGACTTGAAAAACAGAACATGATAACATAAAAGAGAAATACTTCAGGACTAACAAGTGATATTATAGTCAATGTTACATTGCCTAACAAATGATAATCTGTTCATTACTATGTGATATTATGTTTATTAGTTAATCAATGAACCACATATCCAACAGAATGTACTTCACTCACTGCACGATACCATTGGCCTCAATCACACCTCTTTCTCTTGTACCAGATAACCATTGAAGCATTCAACATCAAAATGACACATATCACTGTTTCATCCCTGAATTTTTAACTGCTGTCAAATAATATGCAACAAAGAACAAACATAAGGAATTCAAATGATACAAAAACACTGACCTTATCGCTGAAACCGAACATCACAGAAGACCCAACATCAAAAGTATATCCATCTCTCTGGTAATAACCTGAGCTTCCACCAGGAATCACATACTTCTCCAACGCCAAGACCCTAGCTCCCTTAACTGCTAGCTGTGTGGCTGCTACCAATCCCCCAATACCTGACCCTATAACAATTGCGTCATAGTAACTCTTCTCTCTACCCACTCCTCCATTTGCCTCTGTCTCTACCATGTTATCTGATGTCAACACTGATCTTGACATCAAAACAAAGTCCCTATTCCTCTTATATGCCTCATAACCCAATTTAACACTCCCTAACTTGTAACCAAAATTTGAGGTTTTCAATAAGTCTCTAGATAAAAGACCGGCCTTTCCATCTCTGAGTCTGAATTTACCCACCTGCGAGACAGTGTTCAAACCTAGTTCCATGTTACTGAGCTTGTAATCATTGAAAGCAAAGGTTTTGATATGTTCAAAAGAGAGAAAGCTCTGGTTTTGGCTTCTGGGTATGCAAGTACCAAACTGTACAGTATTGCGGTGGCCAAAACATTGAGAATCAGCAAACCACAAATTGAAGTTGCAGGGCTTGTAAGAGGTGGAGCTCAATTCTGAGATGGAGGGGGAGGGAGAGGAAATGAGAGACATGTTATGGAATTAGAGTCAGTGAATATGAGTTGGGGTTGGTTGTGGATTTGGGTTTGGATTTGGATTTGGAATTGGATAGTGAGTGGTGGATGATTCGAAACCATGATTCTCAGCATAAATGAGGTAGAGACAGACAAATTTGAGTGGAAATGGAAATATGGAAACGATATTATTAAAAAAATAGAAGGAAAAGGTTTGGTCTAAGGCACTTAATTGGATGGATGTCTACGGAACAAGGAAAGACCCCACAATTAACAGAAAATGGAAAGTGACACCCCGACCCAATTCTCAAATATCGATTTTGGACATGAAAAAAAAATGTACAATGCTAATAATATTGTCTAAGGGTGCGTTTGGTACGGGGACGGGACATGACAACGTAGGACAGGACAATGTGAGACTGAACTGGATTGGACTGGACTGGACAGTTGTTCCATATTATGTTTGGAATGTCTGGGACAGAACTGGAGATTGTACTGTTATACGTTTGGTATGACTGGGACATGACTGGACAAGAGGTTCAAATGACCAGAGTGCCCTTCTTATATATAATAATATATATTACAATATTATATATTAATATATAGTAATATTAAAATGTAACATACTATTATATTATATATATATTATTTAATATACAATAATATATTATATATATATATATAATAACAAGATATATAGATATATATAATATTAAATATTACTACATATAAAAATATAATATATATATTATATAATGTATAATATATATATATATATATTGTATAATATATATATATATATATATATATTGTAATATATATTATATTATATATATATCCTATATATAATAATATTTAATATATCATATATATTATATTATATTATTATATATATATAATATATATAAGATATATAATAATATAATATATATTATATATTAAATATTATTAAATATATATAAGATAAATATATATATATAATATTAAATATTATTGTATAGGTAATAATAATATTATATAGATAATAATATTTTATATTTTATATATTATTATATAATAATAATATATTATATATTATATACTATATATATACTATAATATATATATATATTATATTTATATTACATATATATTATATATATATATAAGATATATATATATATTTTATTTTTATGATATATATATATATTAATAAATAATATATATATATATATTTATATGATATATCAAACATTATTAATATATATATGATATATTAAATATTATTAAATAATATATATATTATATATTAAAATAATATATATACATATATATATATATATTATAATTATATATAGGATATAATTAATATATATATATATGTGATATATTAAATATTATTATTATATATAATATATATAAGATATATAATAATATGATATATCAAACATTATTATTATATATATGATATATATATATATATATATTATTTTATATATTATTATATATAATAATAAAATATTATACATATATATTAATTATATCCTATATAATAATATAATATATATATGTGATATATTAAATATTATTATTATATATAATATATATAAGATATATAATAATATGATATATTAAATATTATTATTATTATATATATATAAGATATATATATATATATTATTTTATATATTATTATATATAATAATAAAATATTATATATTATATATTATATATATGCTATCATATATATATATATATATTTTATATTTATATTACATATATATTTTATATAATATATATATATATATATATATATATATCATATATATTTCAGTAATATATATATTATAATATATTAATATAATATATATATATATATATATATATATATATATATTACTGAAATATATATGTATATATATATATAATACATTGGATATGATTGTAATTTTTGAACATATGAAGGGTAAATTGGTCTTTCCGACACTTGTCCCATGGTCTGAGGTGGAACAGTTTTTCTTTATTTTTGTCCCACATTGTCCCGTGTTGTCCCATGTTATTGTCGTGCCAAACGTGGGACAAGAGGAAACTGTCCCACGTTGTCCTGTCCTGTACCACGTACCAAACGCACTCAAAGTGGGCCCCAAATTTTATATGCAAAAGATGTATGTTGGGGGTTGAATTAGATTATCGGATAATTGTGGCCATAGCCTTGTACAATTCCCAGCGTCATGTTTGGACACCAGTTTACTCACTAGTTTACTCGTTGACCCACAGGTTATTTTACCGTAGTATATGATGAGATTATTTTTATAAGAATAGATTTGATTGGATTAGATGAGATGAGATTATATTAAATTGGATGTGATCAGACTAAATTAGTGATGTGATGTATTTAGTGCTATATGAGATTAGAATAGAATAGTTATGACTTTTTATGTGGTATGAGATTGGATAAAAAAAAAATAATCAAGCGTGAAATTGATTAATATAAAATTAAATTAAATTATTTTTAAATAAATAAATTATTTATTTTTTTGAAAAAATAATAAAAATATTTAAAATTAATATTAAAGGAAATAACATTTTTTAATTAATATTTAAATTTTAAAAAATTATAATAAAATATAATAAATAAATATAAATTTATAATTAAATACAAAAAAATAAAAGAAGAAGAATTTTATTTTTAAAAAAATGGGACTAAATAGCCCCACCACACCTAAATAAAATGGTTGCATAGAATTGGACCGATTAAAATAATTATTTAAATTAAATTTTGAAAAAAATAAAAAAATAAAATTTTTTATATTTAAGAATAATTAAAATATTTAAAGCCAATTTTAAATAAAATTATATTTATTTTTATTCGTTAATATTGAAAATTATTATTTTTAAAATGTTTAAAATAAAATATTTTATTAATTATTAAAAGATATTTATATTTTAATCACATCAAAAATAAAATAAAGTGGTGGGACTAATTAATCCTACCAATATGGGAATAAGTCTCTTGCATGAGATTTAATCTCATCCCATGCATAAAACAAATATGAGAGATATTACTAATCACATCACATCCCATGTAACATACATAGTCTTGCCATAAGTGGCAAGTCCAAGTCTCACCATTGTCCATTTTGCATTTTTTTTTTAAATGGTGCTCAGCTACAGTGTCACACTGGGATCGGCTACTGTACGCAGGCAAAAGGGTATGATACCAACCCTTTTGCTAATTAAACATAACCTTTGGATTGAGAAAAATTCCATCCAACTGATGAAAAGAAAGAAACAATTAAGATAACCGGCTTATCCCCTACTTGTTTCACCGATCGCTTCTCTCGGTCTCTTCAATTTGAAACTCCATTTTTCTCTCATCTCACACTACATAGCCCGCCACAAATCTCTCTCCCTCAATATTTTCTTTCACATTTATTATATATAGTAGTTCTCTCATTATGAATCCCTTATTTTAACATAAAGTAAGGATCTCTATGAAATCCATCGATTTGAATGAATTTTGATCTGAATTCTTTTCTGGATGATAATTTCAATAAAATCTACTTGTAAACAAAATTTGAATATGTTTTAAACATTACAACTATTTTTTTCAGACTTTGTTAAATATGAAGCATTGGAAAAATGACGAAATATACGAAAAATGAAAAAATAAATAGTTGTAGTACTTGAAAATTTTTCAGATTTTGTTTACAAGTAGATTTCAATGAACTTATCATTCATAAAAAAAATTCAAATCAAAATTCATTCAAATCGATGGATTTCATAGATGTCCTTACTTTATGTTAAAATAAATGATCCCTTATGAGAGAACCAATATATATATAGATATATATATATATATATATATATATGTGTGTGTGTGTGTGTGTGTTTAAAATTTCAATTTATATTCTTATATACACAATAATTAAAAAAAAATACATCTCAACAAAATACATTAAGATAATTTCTCAAATATAAATTGAATAGTTCCTAAGAAAAACTACAACGTTGGCTAGAACGTTAACACCAAGGTGGTTTCCAACGAGTAGTTGTTCTTGAGAATCACTTAATCGTTGACTTCAACGTTAAAGTGGTTCCTAAAACTTAGTAATGGTTCCCTTTGTTGACATTGAGTGGTTCCTAGGAACAATTTCAACGTTGGCTAGAACATTAAAATGGTTTCCATAATGTAAAATTTGTTCCCTTTGTTGCCGTTGATTGATTCCCGAGAACAACTTCAACGTTGGTTAGAATGTTAAAATAGTTTCCAATAAAAGTTCTAATTCTTTCATATCTTTCAAGCATGTCAGATCCTGCATGCTTTTACTTGCTAAGAATTCATTTAATGTTAGTTCCATATCAAGCCCTCAATTTTTCTTCCTTTCCCTCTCTAGCACATTTGACGACCAGGATACGTGTCTACCAAGAAAGATCTTCTGATCCATGATGTACTTTTCTCTTTCCGCCTTAGGCGATTCCATGAACCTGTCGAGCACACATGTCAGCTCTGGTGGGGAAGGCCAAATTTCTGGATGATTATCGAAAGTGCTGTAAATGATTGCACATCCCATGACCCCACAGAGAGTCGTAATCTCATTCATCTTTTGTAACAAGCCACCTTTTCTCTTCTTGAAAGTCACTTTCCTTTTGGATTCATTGGAAATCAACTCATGTTGGTTGAAAATTGAAAGGAATAGGACCCCCTTTTGCAAAAGCTATAAAATATGTAATCGTGTGTGTGTGTGTGTGTGTGTGTGTGTGTGTGTGTGTGTGTGTGTGTGTGTGTGTACATATATATATATATATGTATTAATATATTAGGTCAACTATCACCACAAAGATGTCAGAAAGCGCGTTAAAGTTGTCAAAGAACCCGTCAAAAAATTAAGAGCTTTTGATACATGTCATGGTAAGAGTTCGAGCACTATAAAGTTGTCAGAAAATGAGTCAAAGTTATCAGAGAACACATCAAAAAATTGAGAGCTTTTGATACGTGTCACAGTAAGAGTTCGAGCTACGAGGATTAACCACATGACTATTGTTAATTCTAGCATTTCTAAGGATGCTATATGGCATGTAATTAAATAAGGAAAATATGGAAAGATTTTGGACTTTTAATATGCTATATTTGCAAATTTTAAATTAGGTTAATATGATTTATATTTTTTATGAGGAGAGATTCACTTTGCCATTTAGAAACTAAAATGTGCTCTATCAGAGATGGAAAAGTAGGCACCAGACCAAATACCATGCCTGTCCTAATCAATCACTTTGTGCAGTCACCCTAAATATATCTCAAAATGATTTGTTAGTTAACAAATATGATAGCCTTTCGTCGTTGCTTTGAGAGTGAAAAAAGGCACTGAATTGATATAGAAGTTCTAACTTCTTGCCCTTTTAATTTTGTAACACATTGTAATGTATGTAGGCATTGCACTATAGTAGCAACTAATATGAATAAATACACAAACTAAACCATAGGTGTCCTAACTAGCGAATTTATTCATTTAATTGTTTTAAAGTGAGAAAACATAAGACAAAATTTTCTTTTCCCAATAAATTTTGATTGACGAATAGAAGAATAATACCATAATTTCCAAAAAAAATTCTCAGCTTATGTATGTTGCATAATAAATTTTCAAAGTCCTAACTAATTACACAATAAGATAACACATATCTAGCTTCTCATTTTCAAGAAAACAAGAATTGATGAATTTTAGAATTTGTTTATAATTTTATATATTTTGGACACGAAAAAATGAAATTACCAAGTCTATTGAACCCTAAGTATATTAGTAAACCTTCTATCCTTTTACTTAATTTGAGTGTCAATTAACAACCATGTCCCTTTTAAGATATAACAGAAAACAGATAGCAGTACTAGTTACACTCATTGTTGAGAGCTTAAAGCGTGTTGATGAATGTTGGGTTTTTATTAGCAGTTAATTGATTGTCAATGTTGAAATTCTATCAACTATCAAGAGTGGCAAAAAATCATTATTATTAAACCATTACCATAGCTGTCATTACTTAAATACCAATAAAACTATTAAACGTTTCCTTTATGACAAATACTATTGGGTTTTGTGAAGCCTGACATCAGTCGAAGAACCGAAATCTGAAAGGAAGCGCAACGTAGACTGCGGCTCATACAGGAGGCACAAACTGCAGCACATACCATGAAGAATTCTAGAGAGTTAACGCAGTGTAGATCATGATGTAGACAATATGCACAGACCGCGGCATAAAGAGCAGTGGTTTCTAGAGGTTTACCGCGGTGCAGATGCGGGTTGCAGACCGCGGCCCAGACCGTAGTGACGACGAATTTTGGGCAGAATAGGAAATATTGTGGGGGAAGAAAAGTCTCATATTAGGTTTCGGCTTGCCATAGTGCTTCTATATAAATACTGTTGTTTCCCATTGTGATGAGGCATGTAAAAAATAGCAGGAGAGGCTGAGAGCAATTGTATGAGAGATTGAAAGAGTGAGGTAGAGATATTGTAATCAACTTTGATAGTGGATTGAATGCAGGTGCACTCCGTGGATGTAGGCAAATTGCTGGACTACATAAATTCTTTCGATTCATTTTTCCTTTTCTTTAATTCTTTTATTATCAGCCTGTGTGATTATGATTTGCGTAACCTATGATTGCGGATTTTCTACAACAACTGGTATCAAAGCCTAGGTCAGGAGGATCTAGGGTTCTACGTAAATCTAAGGTTTCTTGAGGTCGAATTTTTTTCTCATCGAGCGAAGATGGGATCAGAAAAAGATTCTTACAAGATTGAGAAGTTTGATGGCAAGAAGTTCAGTTTTTGGAGGATGCAGATAGAGGATCATTTGTACTAGAATGACTTGCATTAGACGATAAAAGAGAAGCCAAAAGGTGTATCTGACGCAAATTGGATGGTCAAACGGATGCCTAAGGGCATGGACGATGAGGAGTGGGAACTCCTGGACCGTAAAGCACTGGGAGCGATTATTCTGAATTTGACGAAATCAGTTGCCTTTAACATCAAAGATCATGAGACATTAACAGATCTTATGAGGATCTTATTGAACCTATACGAGCAGCCTACTACAACTAGAAATGTCCATATAACCAAGAAGCTGGTAAATCTGAAGATGTCAGAGAATCAGAGTTTCAAGGATCATTTGAACCAATTCAATGAAGTCAATGATGGGTTGAGTTTGATATCCATGGTAATTGTGCTCGTCGGAAAGCAAGACGGAATCTTGGGTGTTGGACTCAGGAGCATCATTCCCTGCCACTTCACATAGGTATTTGTTCGACAATTACGTTACTATAAATTTTGGTAAGGTGTATTTTGGTGACGATCAAGCATGCGATAATACCGGGAAGGATGTGAAGATTCAGCTGAATGGGTCAATTTGGAAGCTCGACAACGTGAGGCACGTACCTGACTTGAGGAAGAATTTGATCTCCATAGGGCAGTTAGCGTCAGACGGTTATAATGACGACTTTAACAAGAGATAAGTGGGAGATCTTGAAAAGGGCAATGCCAATTGCCCGGGGAACTAATCACGGGTCGCTTTATATGATTACCGATAGGTATAGATCGATCTCAATGGTAGAAGGTAGAAGGGATTTGAATATGTGGCATCAGAGGTTTGGGCACATGAGTAGTCAATAGCTGAAGTGTCTACATTCGAAAGGTAAATTGCTAGAGTTGAAATCCATTAAGGTTGATTTCTGTGAGAGCTGTGTTCTTAGAAAGAAAAAGTGAGTGAGGTTCAAGAAGACTGGAAGAGTGCTGGCAAATGAGATGCTGGAACTAGTGAACATTGACGTATGAGGTCCAACTTCAGTTTTATCAACAGAGGTAAACAATATTTCGTCACTTTCATCTGTAAGTTCCTCATATTTTGATTGGCATTATTTCGTTGACAAACCACATTGGGGATTAATTTTGTAAGGGTAAATTAGGCCTCATTGGGTGTGATCAAGCTTCAAGGACATCATCTCTCTCAAGAGCACTTCAAAGGTATATGACATGCTTAATTCTCTTTGAAGAGGTCTTAGTTGCACACACTCACATCAAATGCATTTGTATTGACATGCATGTATGGTTGCACACACACACACACACACTTCTTGCATTTTGGAGTTGATGGGTTGCACAGTGGGTTAGGCGACATGCAAGGCCACTTGTGCATGTCGCCTGACAAGTCGCCTTAGACTTAAATTTTTCCCACAGTGTGTTAGGCGACATGCAAGGCCACTTGTGCATGTCGCCCCTAATGTCACCTTAGTCATGTATTTTTTCCTCCAGTGTGTAAGGCGACTTGGGAATGTTGCCTTACATGTCGCCTTTTTCACCCGAACTGGGCATTTCGGGTGTTTCACACCAGCTCATTTTTTGGTCCCTATAAATACATCTTCTTCTCCATCATTTAGACCTAGAGCTCTGAAAATATATCCCTAAGTGAGAGAAAGTATATCCAAGAGAGAGAGAGAGAGCTCTAAGAAGTCTTTTTTACAATCAAACTCATACCCATGTGCATCTAAGCTTCATTCTTACATCTATTCTTCATGGGTCTTCATGCTCTTCTTGACTAGGTAATCAAACAAGTCTTAGAACTTCCTTTTCATCTCTATGTTCTTGTTTACCTAGGGTTAGCAATTATTTGTTAATTAATTGCATGTTTATTTGGTTTAGCATGATTTGAGTATGTTTGTGATTATGTTTGTTGGTTGAGGTTGTATGTTCATTGATAGCTAGTATTTAGGACGTTTTTACCTTTCTAGCTAAATCTTCATGCATTTGCATTTAGATATTGATATCTAGGATTTGCACTCATTGACATCTTTAAATCCTTAGATAAGCATTTAGTGTTGCCTAGCATTAATTGCATGTTAGAATATTCTTACATATTCACATAGATTGTTTAACCTCTTCATTGATTGTTAAGCTTTGTGACTAAGTGGATTAGTGCACAAGCTTGTGGTCTAGAATCACTATCAAAGGCCCGTTGGGTAAAGTGAAAGGGTTAGTGACCAAGTAGGTGTGACTTGAGGTCAACCTAGGTTGTAAACTTTCATTCAAATAGTGGATTTGAGGACCGTATGTGGCTAGAAGGATAGCCCGTGAGTTTTTCCTAGTTGGAGGGTTTCTCACGTAAATCAATCCTTGTGTTTTTATTGTTTTCCGCATGTTTATGTTGGATTGATTGATTGCTAATATGGGGTAGGACTATTAAAATTGATTAAGTTAAAAAGTTGGTAATAAACCATCTAAAACCTATTCACCCCCCTAGGTTAGTAGACACACGTTATATAGTATTTTCAATTGAATCGACAACCATTCCAGGAAGGTGTGGGTTTACTTTCTAAAGCACAAGTCTGAGATGTTTGAAGTTTTCAAGAGGTGGAAAGCTATAGTTGAGAATGAGATAGGGTTGAAGATCAAGAAGCTGCGATCAGACAATGATGGAGAGTACGAAGACAACGAGTTCAAGAAGTTTTACTACCAGAGCGGGATTAAACTCATACGGCCGGTTCTTGGAGTGCCACAACATAATGGTAAATCAGAACACATGAACAAAACATTGACTGGTAGAGCCTGAAGCATGCGTCTACAGTCATGGTTGCCGAAACAGTTCTGGGCAGAAGTAGTCAATACAACAACATACTTGATCAATAGATGACCATAAAAACCTTTGGACCTCGCTATATTAGAAGAGATATGGAATGAGAAAGAAAGTGTTTGGGTGTGTATCCTATGTACATATAGGTGATCATGCAAATACAAGGAGCAAGTTGGACGCCAAATCAGCGAAGTGCACCTTGGTGAGTTATGATGAAGACAGGTTTCGATAAAACTCTAGGATGACTAAAACCATAAGATGATCAGAAGTAGAGTTGTTGTCTTCAACAAGAAGGTCATGTATAAGGACAAGAACACATAGATGTCTGAGCAGAGAGAGCCAAACTACTATGAGCCAGATGATGTACTGGATGGTAGGATCGTGGAATGTGGTAGACAGAAAGATGATGAGTAAGGTGTGCAGCCCCATGTTGAAGAACCTATACCATAGGATAGGGTTTCATTACCATAGACTCTTATTGGTCAGAGAGTTTTGCATCCGTAAATTGGAAATGCCTTGAGAAGATCCCCACAAGCCTAGAGTACACCGCGAAAATCCACTTACCCACATGTACCAATAGAAGGTATTTACAATATTTATTGTTGACTGATGTGAGAGAACCTGAATGGTATGATTATGCATGTCAAGGTAAAGACGCAAATACGTGGGAGCTTGAAATGAAGGATGTGATGAAGTCACTTGTGTCCAATCAGACTTGGGAGTTTGTAGAGTCGCCTAAAGGAAAAAATGCCCTACAGAATAAATGGGTGTTTCGAATCAAGGAGGAACATGATGGTTACAATAGATATAAGGTGAGACTGGTGGTCAAAGGCTTTCAGCAAAATGAAGGTATTGATTACACCGATATTTTTCTCATGTTGTTTAACTAACTACGATCTGGTTAGTGTTGAGCATTTTCACAGTAAATGGATTATATCTTGAGCAGTTGGATGTGAAGAATGCCTTTCTTTATAGATATTTGGAGGAAAAGATATACATGCAGATAGGGTCGAGAAGAGATGGTTTGTAGGTTGACGAAGAGCTAGTACGGTTTGAAACAAGCTCTCCGACAGTGGTACAAAAAGTTTGATGGGTTTATGCAAATGAATGACTACTTTAGATGCTGACTACTGCTGTTACTTCAAGAAGGTTAATGTCGAGTTTTATTATTTTGTTGCTTTATGTTGATGACATGTTAGTAGCTGGTGCAGATTTGGAAGAGATTAACGACTAGAAGGAGCATCCTTCGAGCGAGTTCGAGATGAAGGACTCAGGTGTAGCAGTGCATATTCTTGGAATAAGGATTAGCAGAGATGAACAGATGGGGACTTTGTATCTATCTCAAGCAGAGTACATTCGTAAGGTATTACAGAGATTTAACATGGGCGATACGAAGCCAATTAGAACATCGTTGGCTAGTCACTTCAGGTTGTCCAAGGAGCAGAGTCTAGAGACGGATGAAGAGAATGACTTCATGGCCATGGTTCTTTTTGAAAATACACTCTAAGCATGTGTCTACAACCTAGAGGTGGGGGGGGGGGGGGGGGGGGGGGGTGGTGAATAGGTTTTAATCAAGTTAATTACCAATTTTTCTTGATTAGTCAATATTAAAAAAATTCACCTTATAAACAAACATACAAAATCAAATGTAAAGAACATAATAATAAATAACACTTGATTTTTACGTGGAAACCCTTCAACAAGGGAAAAACCACGGGCTATCCTTCTAGCCACACACGATCCTCAAATCCACTGTTGTAATGATGTTTACAACTTAGGTTGACCTCTAGTCACACCATTCTCGGTCACTAACCCACCACTACTACCCAACGGGCCTTTATAGTGAATCCTTGATCACTTTGCTTGCCAACCATACCTTGGTTACAAGACTTCACTTGCTTGTGCACTACACCTTGTAGTCACAAGACTTAACTCTCAAGAAGAGATTAACAACCTAAGTGAATATATGAATATTCAAAATGCAAATAATGCTAGGCAACACTAAATGCTTATATAGGGATTTAAGATGACACTAAGTACAAATCCTAGATATCAATGTCTATATGAATGCTAATAAAGACCTAACTAGATATAGATATGCAAGTCTAAAATCTAGTCATCAAAACAAAGCCATATCAACACATGTTGTCACATAAAATGGCAAGGACAATAAATGCAATTAACAAATGCAATCAATGAGTCCTAATTAGCTAGAGGGCAAACATGTCCTAAATATTAGCTATCACAATACAACAACCCAAACATCAACAAATATCTCAACTTGTAATTAAAATCTAAATCTAGATGCAAACAAGTTATAAGAGAGATTTCTTGTTAAGTAAGAACACAAGAATGTATGAAAATGGTGTTCTACTTACCAAATCAAATATGTTAATGAAGACCCATGCTTAGAAACATCCTAGATGAAGCTAGATGATGCTTGAATCATGAATGGATGATGGGTGTTTGGGTTTTAAGAGTCAAAGACAACTCTTAGAGCTTCTCTCACTAAGGAACCACTTCCTCTCTCCAAAAATCAATTTATGAAGCTCTAAGGTTGAATGGTGGAGAAGATGACATATATATAGGAGAAAAAATGAGCAGTCATGAAAAGATGAAAATGTCCCTATTTTGGTGCCAGGCGACATCTAAGGCGACATGCACAAGTCGCCTTGAATGTCACCTTTTGTTCTGGACAAAAAACGAGCAGCTTGAGGCGACATGTGAGGCAACATGCACAAGTCGCCTGGTAAGTCGCCTTACACACTGGAGAAAAATAAAGTTGCTCGAGGCGACATGTAAGGCGACATGTATAAGTCGCCTGGGATGTCGCCTTACACACTGGAGAAAAATAACAAGACTAAGGCGACATTGGAGGCGACATGCACAAATGGCTTTGCATGTCGCCTAACCCACTATGCAGCCCATCAACTCCAAAATGCAATAAGTGTGTGTGTGCAACCATACATGCATGTCAATACAAATGCATTGAATGTGAGTGTGTGCAACTAAATCTCTTCAAGAGTTAAGAACAAGTGAGCTACCTCTTTTGAAGCTCTTTAGGATGACCAGAAGCAAGTCTTTGAGAACACCGTACTTGGAGAACCTATGCTACCCCGTTACAAATATCCCCAATGTGATTTGTCATGAAATAAGCCAATCATAGAAATGAGGTTCTTACACTTTTTGCCTCGGTCGTTGGAAGTTTTTTGTACACCATAATTTGCACAATACCAGATATTTCCAATGCAGTGGGAGTTCTGAGCAGATACATGTCTAATCCAGGTAAGCATTATTGGGAGGTAGTGAAGTGGATCCTAAGGTACCTATGGGGTACGACAGAGAAGTGTCTAACTTTCAGGAGAAAAGAGCTCAAGTTGGAAGGTTAATTGGATTTTGATTTTGCTGGAGAGGTGGATCATATGAGAAGTACCACCGGATATATGTTCATGATAGGGAGTACCATTATAAGTTGGGTTTCTTAGTTGTAGAAGATAGTGACGATATCTACAACTAAGTAAGAGTATGTGGCTGCTACTGAAGCTAGCAAAGAAATGATATGGTTACATAGTATATTGGCATAGTTGGGATTCGAACAGGTGATAAATGAGTTACATAGTGATAGCTAGAGTACGATACACTTGGCCAAGAATTCGGCGTTCCATTCCAGGACCAAGCACATAGACCTACGCTATCATTTCATTCAATCGTTGATCGATGAATGAGTGTTGAAGCTTGTGAAGATAACATGTAGCAAGAATCTGGCTGACATGCTAACCAAGCCAGTCATGATAGAGAAACTGGAGATGTGCGCAGCTTCGGCTAGTCTTCAAGGATGATGACCGGAGGATGAGTGCACTGTAACTATCCACTAGTCATCGAAGAAGAAGGTAGAATGCATATTTGAGTTTCAGTATTCAAGTAGGAGATTGTTGTGTTTTTTGAAGCTTGAAATCAGCCAAAGTACCGAGATCCGGAAGGAAGCGTGGCTTAAACCGCCGCTCAGATAGGAGGCACAAATCGTGGCACATACGACAAAGAATTCCAGAGAGTTAACGCGGTGTAGACAATTTGTACAGATCGCGACGTAGACAATGTGCACAGACCGTAACATAAAGAGGCAGACAAGCAGTGGTTTCTAGAGGTTTACTGTGGTGTAAGGCTTGGGTTGCAGACCGCGGTGACAACGAATTTTGTATGGAATAGAAAATCTTTTACTGGAAGAAAAGTATCCTATTATGTTTCGACATACCCTAGAGCTCCCATATAAATACTATTGTTTCCCATTGTGATGGGGCATGTAGAAAATAGCAAGAGAGGCTGAGAGCAATTGTATGAGAGATTGAAAGAGAGATGTATAGATTGTAATCAACTCTGTTATATGTAAAAATCATCATTAAGGAAACGTCATTACAGTAAGGGGCCATGTAAGCAAAGTCGAGAAAAGTCAAGCGTTAAAGGGCAGAAATTCCCAAGGGAATTTACTCGGCAAAGAGTAAAGCAACCCGACCACAGACGAAGAAACCGGCTCGGACATACTCGGACATACTCGGGCATACTCGGGATCAGATAATGAAGACAAGTACTTCATAAACATATGGATAGAATCAGAAGCAAGCAACTCCACAATAAGCAACGATACGACTATCAGAGTTCAATTGAAAGGTAAATAGATTTCCCGCAGATAAAGGGCGAGGAATCCGACGCAGATTCGGACTCAGCCAAAACAGGAAACAAGATAAACTCCATAAAGAGACAGACTTCAATTAGAACTAGGAAATCACACAAAATACGGGTATCACAACACCAAACCCTAGCACAACCATAAACCCTAGCATATAACATGTATAAATACCCCAGTAAGAAACATAATGGAGGCAGGTGTGAATTAGCAGGATAAGTCAGAGAGAAATACTTTGTAATTGAATTTTTCATAGTGGATTTGACTTTGTTGCTCAAGCAACAACCCGTGGATTTTTCTCCAGTTAAAAGGAGTTTTTACCACGTATTCGTATCTCTTGATTTATTGTTTTCTTGCGGTATTACACTTATCTGTTCTTATTTTCGCTTGATACAAGTTCGTTGATAGTGACGACAAAAAATCACCATCAACAATTGGCGCTAGAAGGAGGGGGTATCAAACAAAACTTGTGACAATGGCTGGCGAAGGAGATGGTAGCGATTCCTGGTATAGTCAAGGATTGCCAATCAATGAATTGGAGGATGATGCCACCCTTAACACTGCAGAGGTAACCTTGGCAACGGCAGATCAGTCGACTGCCCTGGCTGGTATTCAGCGTTTTCCTCCAACTAATGAAGAGATTGCGCAACGATTCCGCGCTTCCTTGCAGCAACTTATATCTGACGCTGCAAGGCAAGGGGTTGATCTCTCCGCCATGGAAGGCTTGACGTCACCTCACAATCTTTCTGCTCCAAATCAGCAAGCAACGAGGTTGCGCTCCACAGTGGTGATACCAACGCCTGATGCACCCATAAAGGCAAGCCGTGATCCGATTGACAGGCAGGTGATTTTTTCTGAAAGGCCAACCAGGAGAAGCGGAGAACGTAGAGAGGAGAATGACTCGGACAGAAGGTATGGTCATGACCAGACGGCAAGGGATAGAGACCGTCCACGGAGGCGTACTCATCGGAGAGATCGATCGTCGTCCTCAGGAGAGAGTGAGCAGAATTATCATCACAAGCGCCAAAGGGGCACAGTTCGGCTGCACGGCTTAAATCGGGATCAAAGAGAATCGAATCCGGAAGAGAGAGGCCAAAAACTGACTATAAGTCAGAATTTCAATGCTGTGGGGGAGCCGGAGGGAGACAGAGATATACTCATACAGAGTTTGACCCGGGAAGTGGAGAATAATCGCCGACAAATGGATGCGTTAGTCAGGCGATACGGGCGTAATGAGTTGTCAGATGATGAATCTGGGAGTCCTTTCACCAATAGGATCCTGAGGACGCCATTCCCGGAGAGGTTTAGAATGCTACATGTAGAGCAATTCAAAAAGGACACGGACCCTAAGGAACATGTCAGAAGATACAAGAGTGCCATGGCCCAGTATGTTTACAATGATGCCCTACTATGCTTAAATTTCCCTCAAACTCTTGGGGATCTGGGCTCTAGGTGGTTCGGCAGGTTACCAACGACCAGCATAAGTAACTTCAACGAGCTGAGTAAGGCTTTCTCAAGGCAGTTCCTCAGGAATGTGCACAGAAAGAAGTCGGTGGCTCACTTGTCTCAACTTAAGCAAGGAAAAGATGAGTCACTTAAGAAATATTTGGGAAGGTTCGGTCAAGAAGTGTCTGAGATTGGAAGTGCAAACGATGAGGCTATAATTGCAGCGTTCATCAATAACCTCCAGAATGGTCAGCTGTCATTTGACCTGAGAAGAGCCCGTCTGACCAGTTACGCTGACATGATGGATATGGCTGGGGGCTATGCCTTGGCAGAGGAAGAAGAAATCGCCACGGGAGGATACTTCGTGCATGGCGGACGCCTGGAAGGGTCTAAAGCCAAGGACCAAGCGAAGACGCTCGATGCGAAAGGTGATAAACAAAAGAATAAGACACGGGATAGTCGGGATGGTCGTCGGGCATATGATCCAAAGACGGATCAACCGCGGCAGAAGTTCCAAGGCAGATATACAAACTATACCCCACTGAGGAAGGATCAAGAGGAAATTCTGGCAATCCTGGAGGAGAAGAACATGTCTAAAGAACCTCCTAGGCAGTCATCCTATGCCCGGAGGGACGCCACCAAGTATTGCAGGTTCCATAAGGAGAATGGACACGAAACTTCCAAGTGTTTTCAACTTAGGGATCACATAGAGACCCTCATCAAGGACACTTGAAAGATATCGTCCTGAGGAAAACCGACAAGGTAGACGGACAGAGAAATAACCGACTAGGATGGTCGGGGAAGAAAACTTAGCCCCAAGAAAGCTGAGGATGAAGGAGCGATCAACACGATTTTTGGTGGACCATCAACGGGCAAAAGTAATAGGGAGAGGACCCAGGAAATTCGGGAAGCCATAGAGGCTAGAAGAGATCTAGGTGTCAATTCTATTGAACCCGACCCAAAAAAGATCAAGGGAGGCTGGGATCCCATCATATTCACAGAGGCTGACTCACATGGAGTAGATGTAAGACCAAACGATGCACTGGTAATCAGCGCACATATTGGCCATAGGGAGGTCCATCGGATTTTGATCGACAATGGAAGCTCAGCGGATATTTTGAGTGCAGAAGTTTATGACTAGCTGAGGCTGGACAGGAAAGACCTGCAGCCTTTTCCTACACCTCTTAGAGGATTTGGCGGGGTGGAGGTAAGGTCGCTCGGCACAGTAAAATTACCGGTGAAGGTCGGGAAGGCTCCTTGCCAAAAGACAGTGTTACTCGACTTTGTAGTCGTCGACACAAAAAATTGGCCGTACAACACCCTATTGGGCCGACCGTTCTTGAATAAAGCTAAGGCGGTGACGGCGACTTATGCTTTAATGATGAAGTTCCCAACGGAGTTTGGAGTTGGAATGGTCAAAGGATCGCAAGAAATGGCTCGAAGGGAAAATTTGTCAGTATACAAGGACAGGGAAGTAAACCAGGTATATGATGTGACAACCAAGCTGATAACCGATGAGACTGAAGAATCAGAAGTACCGAAGGATTTTGAGTTGGATCCCAGAGAGGAGCCCGAAGCTAAGAAAGATGAGCCGACCGAAGAGGTGGCATTGGACCTAGAAGATCCAGGCAGACGGTGAAAGTCGGGGCAAATTTGAGTGAATGTATAAAAGCCCAACTTGTCTCACTACTAAGGGATTACAAGGATGTTTTTGCTTGGAGCCACGAAGATATGCCCGGGATAGATCCAAAAGTGATATCATATTGCCTCTCCATCAATCCAGAGTTCCGCCCGGTAGTGCAAAAGAGACGGCTGTTCAATCCAGAGAGGAGTGTGGCCATTAAGGACGAAGTAGGCAAGTTACTTTCTGCAGGATCGATAAGGGAAGTCAAATACCCAGAATGGGTAGCCAATGTGGTGCTGGTTAAGAAGAAAAATAATCAGTGGAGAATGTGTGTAGACTTCACCGATTTGAATAAGGCCTGCCCGAAAGATAGCTTCCCATTGCCGAGAATAGACCAACTAGTGGATGCAACAGCTGGGCACGAATTGTTGAGCTTCATGGACGCTTATTCAGGATATAATCAGATCAGAATGAATAAAGCGGATGAAGAAAAGACAGCCTTCACCACAGATCAGGGTTTGTACTGCTATAAGGTGATGCCTTTCGGCTTGAAAAACGCTGGGGCAACCTACCAGAGACTGGTAAACAGGATTTTTGCCCGGCAAATCGGGAGGAACATGGAAGTTTATGTGGATGATATGTTGACCAAGAGTGTCACAGCGGAGAGGTATTCAGAAGACTTAAGGGAGACCTTCGAAGTGCTGAGGAGATATAAAATGAAGCTTAACCCGAGCAAGTGTGTGTTCGGAGTGCCATCAGAGAGATTTCTTGGTTTTCAGGTGCATCAAAGAGGGATTGAGGTGAACCCCGAGAAGATCAAAGCGTTGGAAGATATGGCTTCACCAAGGATGCTGAGGGATGTACAGAGGCTAACGGGATGTCTTGCGTCACTTAACCGATTCATAGCGAAGTCGACAGACAAATGCGCCCCATTCTTCAGGGCAATAAAGAAAGGAAAAGGCCTTGAATGGAGTGAAGAATGCGAAGCTGCTTTTCAGAAATTGAAAGAGTATTTAGGGCGAGCACCCATCCTCTCAAAGCCGGTGGTCGGGGAAACGTTGTACTTGTACCTCTCAGTCACAGAGGTAGCGACAAGTTCGGTGTTGATTTGAATGGAGGAAGGAGTGCAAAAACCGGTATATTACACCAGCAAGGCGTTGCTGCCAGCAGAAACTAGATACTCACTGGCCGAAAAGGTCGCACTCGCCCTGGTCGCGGCAGCCAGAAAACTAAGGCCGTACTTCCAAGCGTATGCAATAGAGGTGTACACCGACTGCCCGCTAAAACTCATCCTGCAAAAGCCAGAACTGTCGGGAAGATTGACTAAATGGGCGGTTGAGCTAAGTGAATTTGACATCAAATATACCCCAAAAGCTGCAGTTAAGGGACAAGCGGTGTCCGATTTCATAGCAGAGTTCACCGAGCCAGATATGGAAGTGCAAAGGATGATAGAAGGCGAACAAGTGAGTAAGTTCCAATGGAAGTTGCATGTGGATGGATCGTCAAATACTCATGGAAGTGGGGCCGGAATAGTCATAACAACACTAGAAGGGGATGCTGTGGAATGCGCCATGAGATTCGACTTCAAAGCAACTAATAACCAAGCAGAGTATGAAGCTTTGTTGGCTGGTTTGCGAGTTTGCATAGTATTGGGGGCAGATGAGTTGGCGGTATACAGCGATTCCCAGGTTATGGTTAACCAGGTGCTGGATGAATACCAGGCGAGGGAGGAGCATATGATAGCTTACTTAGACATTGCAAAGACCTTGCTTAAAAAGTTTAAGGCGTACATGATCCTTCAAATCCCTCGGGAGGAGAACGAAAAAGCAGATGCTTTGTCTAAATTAGCCTCAGCCACCATGAGTATTAGGTCGAAAGCAATACCAGTGGCGCACCTGACCAAACCAAGTACGGCAGAATCTGAAGAGGTCATGGTGTCAGAAATCCGGCTAGGTCCAAGTGATTGGACGACCCAGCTTAGAGAATATTTGGAGAGAAACATACTACCGGAGGATGCTGTGGAGGCAAAACGCGTCAAGTACAGGTCAACTCGGTACACGATTCTAAGGGGAGAACTATACAGAAGAGGGTTCTCAAAGGTGTTACAAAGATGTGTTGCCGGAGAAGAAACCTACAAGATTCTGAAAGATGTTCACAGTGGGGTGTGTGGAAACCACACTAGGGGTAAGAGCCTAGCACACAAGGTACTTCGGCAAGGTTTTTATTGGCCGACTTTATTTGCCGAAGCGCAACGATTCGCGGAAAGTTGCAAGACATGTCAAAGGATAGCAAACGACATTTGGCAACCCCCGGAGTTACTCAGAAGCTTAACTTCCCCTTGGCCTTTTGCCATGTGGGGCCTCGACATGATTGGTCCAATGCCCACAGGAACAAGGGGAGGAGCAAAGTACGCAATTGTGGCAGTAGACTACTTTACCAAGTGGGCAGAAGCAGAGGCATTGGTGCACATCACGGAGGCGAACACCACTAGCTTTGTCAGGAAGAACATCATATATAGGTTCGGAATCCCGAGCATCATTATAACGGATAACGGAACTCAGTTCGACAACAGCAAGTTCAGGGAAATGTGCGAGGAGTACAAGATTGCAAACTATTATGCGTCACCTGCACATCCTCAAACTAATGGCCAAACTGAAGCTGTGAACAAGGTGATCAAGCACACACTGAAAGCAAAGCTGGAATCAAAGAAAGGCAGTTGGGAAGACAAACTACCAGAGGTGTTATGGGCATACCGAACGACTGTCAGGTCATCCATAGGGGAGACCCCTTTTGCACTAGCATTCAGAACAGATGCCGTAATCCCGATGGAAACAACCTTTACGTCACCCAGGGTGCAACTATACAGCCCCGAACACAACGTCAACATGTTACAGCGGAACTTAGACGAGCTTGAAGAAATCAGGGACGCAGCTCAAGTGAGAAACGCAGCGTATCAGCAGAGGGCTGCAAGGTACTATAATTCCCATGTTCGTGTGCGTAGATTCCAGCTCGGAGATTTAGTGCTAAGAAGGGTATCCCTGAACACTAAGGACAAGTCGGCAGGATCTCTCGCCGACAAATGGGAAGGCCCGTATATCATCAAGGGAGTTGCAGGGCATGGAGCCTACCTGATAGCTCACCCAGAAGGCAGCTTAGTACCCCGACCATGCAACGCTCAGTATCTCAAGATTTTCTACCCCTGACAAACTCATTCATGTTTAACGTTATTTTTAGCTTTGCTTTAACTTATAGTCAAGTTAAGAGGTTTCTAATTCTTATTGTTATCTAATAAAGTCCGTTTGCTAATAAAGAGGTTATTCATTGAAGACGATGAAATCCACGATAAAGAATGTTCAAATAAAGCAAAAACAACAGTGGCCACTTCGTCCGAGAACAAGCAGACTAAATTTAGTCACGTAAAACAAACCGGTCCGAGCAAATCTCGTTCAAAAATAATCATGCGCTACGAGGCCGCAGGAGAGCGGACAAGTAGTTCTTGAAGGGCTGAGAAGCTGGAATAGCGCGCCCGCCTGGTTTAAGCAGTGCAGACGCACTTTTTAACCAAAAGGCAAAACCGAGGCACCAGGATAACTGGAAAACTGCTCGGAGCGCCGCCAGGAAGACTGGTGAGATGCGCAGTCGTGTTGGCTGGTCAACATAACCACCAACGATTCGACGAAACCTTGCACAGACAAAACCGGGAGACGTCCTAGGTGACTTGTGTAAGGACCTTGACGTATGGTTGTGGTGAGCCTCGACAAAACGTTAGGGTAAAACGATCTTCACAAGATCGGAGAAATTAATTGCCAGTTAAATAAGATACTCGGCTTAAAAAAGTTGTCAGTTAAATAAGATACTCGACTTTAAAAGAAAAATTGCCAGTTAAATAAGATACTTGGTCCAATAAATCAACGGCTAGTTTAATGAGATACTCGGCTTAATAAACGAGTTGCCAGTTGAATAAGATACTCGGTTAACTTTGGTGGTCGCCAAGCACTTGGTTGAAATTAAGAGTTCCAAAAATTCTTAAGATCTATGAGCCGAGTATAGGTGACCGAACAAATTATGCTTCATTTGTTTTTCTTTTTTTTATACGTTTATCATGCAAGGAACTGGACAGGCAGAATAGTGAATAGATTTCTTATATATGAGCGAAAGAATATACAACGGTTGTTACAAAAAAGAAAAAGAAAATTAATCAAGAAGATGCCGGCGGTTGGGAACTACTTCCACCAATGCTCGGGTCCGGTTCCATCACATACTCATTCAGGAGACTGTCATCAGAAGGCTAGACAATCACATCTTCCGGGGCGTCGTCATCTATCCAAGCGCTATAATCTACCCCGGGAACGGGCCCAACGTCAGAAGCCTCACCGTCGATCCCCACTTTCCCACAAGCGTGGAAAGTTGAGAAGGAATCAGCAGTGGGAACTTCCAGGTGCATGAGGTGTGGCTCTTTTCCCTTACTTCTGCAATATGCTCGCCACGTCTTCATCTGGAGCCAAAGGGATTCCAGAGAGGCATCCACATGCTTTCTGACCGAGAGGTTCCAGTTGGCCCTGGCCCGATCGGTTGCTCTGTTCTTCTTCTTGAAAAACTCTCCGGCCGAAACCATTCCCCACTGAAATTCCCAGAGAAGTAAAGCATCATAGGCTGGAGATCTTTTGAAGCGATCGACCCCCTGAATCTCCAACTCCAGCCTAGCTTCCTTCGACAGGGACTTGACCGTCAAGGCTTGACGTTCCAAGTCCTGAATCCGGCGCTCGTAGGAGGACTTGGCATCTTCAGCTGTCTGGTCGGCCTGGAGTAGAGCCTCCTGAGTAGATAACAACTGGTTTTTTAAGGTTTGGGCCTCTTCAGAAGCAAAAGATGCCTTCTGTTCAGCCTCTAGTTGACACGCTAAGCACTGGTCCAGAAGCACCTGACCCGACCTGGCCCCTTCTTGACAAGCCAGTTCGGCCCGAGCACGGCGATCTTCACTCTCCTTCAACTGAGCTTCAAGCCTCCTTATTTTCTCCGTCTGACCATCACTAGTCTGGCAGACTTCAGTCATCTCGGCTACCATCTGCAACGAGCCGATAACAAGTGACAAAAATGAAGTAAGCAATAAAGAAGATAAATATGAAAGTCTTAAGAGTTACTCACATAAGAAGCGCTGTTGAAGAAATGGCAGAGCCGATCAGATAACGAACCGACCCTGAGATCGCTCCAACGATCCTCCCCTATATATGCTTGGCCCGAAGCTATAGCCTTCAACATGGCCTCGGGGGTAGGTACACCAGACTGGGTTGAAGGGTCAGGGCTGCCAAGATTAGCCTCGGGGAACCTAGCAGTAGGTACTGTCTGAGGGGAACTAAGGGGGATGCCAGGTTCGTCCGTCATCTGATCCCGTGGAGGAGAGTTCTCTATTGTTCTTTCATTCTCAGCAGCCTCCGCTACCCCCTCCTCATCCGAGGATGACTCGACGAAAGCAACTACTCGAGGAATCTTGGGGGCCGGACGACCAGGTGAGAACGAGGCTTTTCTTTTTTCCGGGTTGCCTCCCACGAGTATTCAAGTCTGCTGTGGGGTCCTCAAAATCGGGATCGAAATTCCCCATTTCAGCACCACTTCCAGACGGTGCAGTGTTCAGTTCGGTCAGAAATCAGAATCTCTGGAACTGTCACGTCCGGATGCTCCCTGGCAATTTTCGCATCCGGGGAAGTCGTATTCGGCTCGACTACAGCAGGCCGAGGAGATCTAGTTCCGCAGGAGAAGGCAGTTGGCTCAGAAGACTCCCCAACCTTCTCCTTCCCCTTTGTCGAAGGACCTGCTTGATTGCCTTCATCAGTTGCGTGGGCGGCTAACTCTTGATCCTGAGTTTCCTCAGGCATGTAATCCGGCACGTCGTCTGCACCCCCCTCGGGAATGTCTTCGAAAGAATTCCCATCAGAGTCACCTTGAGGAGGGGCTATCCCCGCATCCTGTTGACGTTTAACTTCCCTCCGGCTCGCCTCCACAATGCCTTTCATTCGGCGGGCTTGGGCATCGCACACTACATCTATGTCGTACACTAAAAAAAAAAAAAAAATTTTAGGAAGCTGAAAGCCAGACAGATAAAGCAACTAAATAGCAAGGAAGAAATAAAGAACTTACAGCGACGCCGGCGTGCAGAAAGTTGAGGGAAGAGGCGAGCCGTTATCATCTTCTTCTCATCGAAGAGGTAAGGTCTGCCCCTCTTTTCCACGGGACGGAAGGCCGCCCGAGTCATGGTTTTGAGCTCTTCATCCGTAAAAGACGAAGTTATATGGTTTCACTAGGGTGTGTAGAAGTACCGAGGCACCCGGCGAGTCATCTCGGAACCCTCAATGTCAAAAGAAATTGACCGTCCCCAATCTCCACCCACGAAGAACCAACTATTCTTCCAGAACTTGTTTGAGGTGGGGAAGCCCCAAACAAACCCTTTCATCTTCTCATCAGCAGTCGGCATCACCCTGTTCTTTACGATCACGTCCTTGGGGACCCAACTCTCTGGCTGATTTGAAAGAAGGAAGTAAATCCCAGTCTTTCCCAGAGGCCTCAAAGAATAGAAGTGACTAATTTCCCGAGGGGTTGGGGGTGGTCGTCCCATCCTATGCCACATGTGCCACATGCACATCAAGATCCGATAGCTATTCGGAGTTAGTTGAGCGGGGGCGAGCTGAGCTTCGGCCGAAAACCACGTAATGAAGGGTTGCAGCGGAAGCGTCACCCCGCAAGAAAGCATCGCCCTATAAATCACCACTTGACCGGGCGGGAGGTTCCACGCAGCCCGACCGTTAGCAGGGTTTAATGAGATGGTGTCGCTGTCCAGATCAAAACGGTTCATATATTTAATGACTTCTTCGGGGCCGACCACATTTGGCTCAACGTCGTAAGCGCAAACTCTCTCGGGAGAGAAGACGATACGAGCCTCCCTATGCTCGTCCTCAATGTCTTTATTGACCACCCTTTGGGGCCCGACTCGAATTTCCCGAACAAAGGAATCTTTATTGATGTCGCGATTGCTTTGTTTCTTCCCCTATTCTTTTCCACTACCGAGAATTATCAAAAGCCACAGAAGCATAACTGGAATCGGTTTCAGGCTGATAGGACTCAGGCTGATAGGACTCAGGCTGTGACGAACTGGAAGAAGCTGGTGAAACTTCACGACGCAGTCCAGATAAGTTGAGTCCGGAGACGTCAGCGTCTATAAATCGGGGCTGATCGGGAATTGGATCACCAAGCAACCTGTGGACAGCCGCAACAGTACAAGTATCACCTTGCTCAATGGCAATCATAGCAACAGGTAAAAGACGATGTCTAGTAGAGGGATCCATGAGAACTAACCTTAAAGGATTGAAGAAACATGAGGTACGGCAGGATCTTCGAGAAGGTCGAGAAAAGGTTTGGAAACCGAGAGAAGTAAATCTTCGCAGGACGAGATTACAGGCAGGGAAACAATGGCAGAAATCTGGGAAACAATGGCAGAAATCTGGGAAACTGGTGGCTGAAATCTGGGAAGTAATGGTAAAAACTTGAATAGGGGTTTCCCCCTTTGAAGCAATACTCCTATATATAAGCATGCCACCGGTCCCAAGACATGAAACCCTAGAAAGGGTAGGTGAGGAGAAGCGGGAAAGATTGGGATAAGAATCATGACGTGAGCTGTACGGGCACGAACAGAAGGGTCGCGTCTCATAAATGCCCCGTACCACGGCCAAACAAAAGAAGACAGGTGGCAGTAAAGAGAGGCACCGAGCCGTCGAAGAGACAGTCAGTCACCATCAAAAGATCTTCAAATAAGAAAAGAATCAAACGCGTGCAGGCGTAATTAAGACACACCATTAACGTTTCGAAGCGAACGAGGAATTTGAAATCCGACATTGATGAAGAAGACGATAAACGAGAAAAAGTCATGAAAGAGTTAAATATTTATCCCGATTAAGCAGGATACATTCGGTTCAAATATTTAAGGGGGTATTGTTATATGTAAAAATCATCATTAAGGAAACGTCATTACAGTAAGGGGCCACGTAAGCAAAGTCGAGAAAAGTCAAGCGTTAAAGGGCAGAAATTCCCAAGGGAATTTACTCGGCAAAGAGTAAAGCAACCCGACCACAGACGAAGAAACCGGCTCGGGCATACTCGGACATACTCGGGTATACTCGGGATCAGATAATGAAGATAAGTACTTCATAAACATATGGATAGAATCAGAAGCAAGCAACTCCACAATAAGCAACGATACGACTATCAGAGTTCAATTGAAAGGCAAATAGATTTCCCGCAGATAAAGGGCGAGGAATCCGACACAGATTCGGACTCAGCCAAAACAGGAAACAAGATAAACTCCATAAAGAGATAGACTTCAATTAGAACTAGGAAATCACACAAAATACGGGTATCACAACACCAAACCCTAGCACAACCATAAACCCTAGCAAATAACATGTATAAATACCCCAGTAAGAAACATAATGGAGGCAGGTGTGAATTAGCAGGATAAGTCAGAGAGAAATACTTTGTAATTGAATTTTTCATAGTGGATTTGACTTTGTTGCTCAAGCAACAACCCGTGGATTTTTCTCCAGTTAAAAGGAGTTTTTACCACGTATTCGTATCTCTTGATTTATTGTTTTCTTACGGTATTACACTTATCTGTTCTTATTTTCGCTTGATACAAGTTCGTTGATAGTGACGACGAAAAATCACCATCAACAAACTCTAATAGTGGATTGAGTGCAGGTGCGTCCCTGTGGATGTAAGCAAATTGAACCATGTAAAATCTTTCATTTTAATGGATAAAATTCATTAGAGGCTCTTGAAAACAAAGGCAAATTGGAAGCTATACAGACCAAATAAACCATATATATATATATATGTATATATATATATGTATATATATATATGTATATATATAGGGACAATCTATAGAACACTGGTGTACCCGTACACCGTGTATAAAATATAAGGAGGTTGTTGATAAACATCGTTGTCAAACAAAATTCCCGGAAGATGACTTGGTGTGGATTAATCTGAGGAAGGAGCGGTTTATGCGTGGAAAATACGACAAGTTCCATGATCGTGGTGAAGCTCTTTACAAGGTGTTGAGACAAGCTGGCTAGAATGCTTATGTGCTAGGCCTTCCGAGTGATATTAGGGTGTCACCTAGATTTCAAGTTTATGATTTGCAAGTTTATCATGGAAAGAACGAGGGGTGAGTCTTTTCCAACCCAGAGAGTCTGATGTAGGAGCATCCAATGAAGAGTTATCAAGCAGACCTAAAAGGAAATCTAAAAAGCCCTAAGTTATCTCAAGGATTATGTTTGCAAATGATCCTACCATTTTTGCGGATCTTTCCTTTTTGTTATTTTCAATTTTAGACTAGCTTTCATTTTTTTGGTTACTTAGTAGTAGGGGTGTGCAAAAAACGGCAAAACCGAACCAACCCGCCCAACCCAACCCAAACTTTATGGGTTGGTTCAGTTTCACACAGGGGTGTGCATTTTCTGTTTGGTTTGGGTTGAAGTTCAATGTCAAACCAAACTAACCAAACCAATATGTTTCGGTATGTTTATATTTCAATCCAAACCAAACCAATGTGATTTATCAAACCGATTCAAACCAAACCAAAAAAAGTAGGGTTGGTTTGAGTTGATTTATCGGTTTAGGTTTCACCCAAAAATTATTTTTTGTATTATTATAAAAAAATTATTTAAATATAAAAATATTAAATATAGGTGTTATTTAATTCTATAAAAAATTAAAAATATTATATAATTAACATTAACAATAACATATATAATGACAGAAAAATAAAAAAACAAAACTCATATTCTAACATGCATCGGAAGGAAGGGGTAATTATATTTTATTTATTAAAAAAATAGAATATATAAAAGAAAGATGATTGGTACAATACCAAATGGTTGACGACAATGAATAAGAAAGAAAAAAAAAACTTATTTATGAGAAGCAAATAAGTATAAATAAAAGTTACAAAACCCCGGGAAATATGGATTTGACTTTTATTAAATATATGGGTTGGTTTGGGTTATATGATTTTTATTTTTAGCAACCCAAACCGAACCAATCTTTGATCGGTTTGTTAAATGACAAATCAACCCATATATTTAATAAAAGTCAAATCAATAGTGGAGCTTGTCAAGGTCCACCAGCAATTTGTTACAACCAAATTTGTTATGAATAAGTTACTCAAACTGAATTTTTACTTCAAAAAAACATTAAATTATTTATATTTTTTAAATATCGTAATACATTAATTTTTAATTTTAATCCAAAAGTAGGACTGCAACCCCATTGGAAAGAAACTGTACTAGAAAACAAAGAATATATTTGGTATATCCATACTACACAAAGCGCCAATGCTCCAATGAGATTTGATATATTGGGAGTAGTAATATCATCACATTGCGTTCAAGGCCTGCATGAGATGGGATGGCCGACTTCTATTTTTTGAACGATTAGAAGTTTATTAAAAGAGAACCAAGGCCAGAGGCCTACAACAAAAACAAAGACACCATAGAATAGGCTACAACTGCTACGCCACAGCAAGTACAATAAACAAAGAGCTGCACAAGACAACGCTACCACGGCCAAAAACAGAGACAGCAGTAGTGTAAGCGTGAACAGGATGGCCGACTTCTTGGTGACAAATATTACCTTGATGTTATATACATACCAAATAATAAATATCATATTTACAATTACATTGTATTTATCATTATTTAATTTGTAACCATTAACTCACACTACCTCTATAAATATATAAGAGCAGAGACACATAATCTATATATCAAAAAGCATTCATTTAATTTTTATATATTTATACGTACGGTACTCTTCGATCGATCTGTTATTTCAATAAAAAAAAATGGCATTCCAATTCAAAAACTCTTCCTTAGCTCTCATTTCGCTATTCATCGTAATTATGAGCTTGTTATGCTCCTCCTCAGCATCCGCCGAGAGTTCCGGCACCGCTACATATTACACTCCTCCTTATGTCCGTAAGTACTAATTACCTAACAAACGTTTGATAATTCTTCTTGATAACTTTTTAACTCTTCTTGATACATACAATATAACGTTTCATATTTGATCGATAAAACTATATGCAGCTTCTGCTTGTTATGGATTTGAAGATGAAGGGGTGATGATAGCAGCATTGAGTGAAGGATTATTCAATGGCGGTGCTGCTTGTGGCCAATATTATCAAGTAACTTGCGTTAGCGGCACAAACCAAGGAACTCCACACCCTTGTTTGGGTAACGGGCCAGTCACCGTCAGGATCGTAGACAAATGTCCGGCAGGTGCATGTAGGGGCACTATTGACTTGTCCCAGGAAGCATTTGCCTCCATTGCTGATACTGCTTCTGGTTCTATAAATATAGATTTCCAACAGTATGTATACTTAATTTTCTTATTTCTATGTATTCATGTATTTAAAAGTTCTCACAAATCTCACTCTTAAGTTTATAAGTCAGCCTCATATCAATTTCCTAGGGAGAATATATATATATATATATATATATATATATATACAATAATTTTCACTTAATTGCGTACTGATAGAATTATATAAGGACATTAAATGTGAGCAACTCATTTTACATATTTTGACTTGGTATGTATGCACTTGTCAAAACTCTTTTATAAATGAGTGGCTCACATTCAATGTCCTTATATAATTCTATCAGTGTGTACTGACAGGAAAATGACTATATATATATATATATATATATATATATATATTTATAGAGAAATTTTCAAGTCAGTACGCACTGATATAACTTTATCAGTACGTTGGATGTGAACCATTAGATTTACATATTTTGACTCAAAGTGTATGCACTTGTCAAAAACTTCTTCATAATCAGTGGTCCACATGCAACGTACTGATATAAGTTATATCAGTACGCACTGAGGAGAAAAAGACTGTATATTATATAAATATATAAATATATATATATATATATATATATATATATATATCTGTATATAAAATTATAAAATGTTAATATTTTTTCAGCTACTATGTCTATATCTCTGTGATTAAATAATTTACGAAATGTTTAATTCTTTATGCAGGGTTTGAAGGAATATGGGTTCAGAAAATTTTGCATTGCACTGTTTTAGGGTTGAACTTTGAAGATATCAAGTCATCGATTGGTTCGATCATGTCATCGATTGGTTCGATCATCAGTCGATTGTATCCAATGACTTTTGAAAAATAAGTAATAAGAAGCCTTGGAATTATATAACTTATAGTTTTGTAACGTCATATTATATTCATATAGTAATGTTCATAATTTTTTTTTTGAAGTATTAGTACTGTTCATAATTGAATATGGAATTTTGAGCATAAAATTAGGCACAATTATATGTTTATTTTAAACAAACCAGGCGTAACCAACAAGTATGAATTAAGTTAAGTATTTCCTGGAAATGGAGATGAAAGAATAAGAGAATTATTATTAACACACACACATATATATATATATATATATATATATATATATATATATCCTATATTTCAAAAAAAAAATTAACACATATCCTAACCATTTAATTAAGTTAGCTAACTTAATTTGTAAGGTCTCTTATCATGGTACAAAAGGTCTTTAATTTATAAATTTTATTCAAATCGGGATGAAAAAGGATTTGATTTATATATTATTTGTTGTAAATAATTGAAGAATTAGTGAAGAACAAATGAAGAAATAAAGTGAGTAGAGAAACAAGAGAGGGAGACGAGAGAGAAGTGAGAGATTCTGTGTATATATAAAATGTTGCTTCAGCTAGCTCTCTCTACAAAAGAAGAGAACAGTACATATATATACAATTATCCAGTTTTACAATACTTAGTCGCTAAGCAATCCAAGCTCTTTCCACGTGTGCCATTAAGTGGGTGGATAAAGGCAAGTTGAGAGGAGTAATCAAGTGGGGTGGATGTATTTAGGTGGTGGAAATTCACACCATTCATAGCACTCCCTCTTGGATTTTCACCACTTGTATTTTAATTTGCTAGGAAAAACACATTGGGACAAAAACCTCAGCAACAGTATATACAATGATCCTCTGGATCTTGTGTTGCTGGACGTTCTCAAAACTATCTCGTTAAAAACCTTGTCAGGAAAACCCTAGTGGGAAAAAACCTGATCGAAGGGAAAAAGAGTATAGTGTACATATGTCCAGATTTATTGTTTTCTTCAAAACATTTCTCACATTTATACTTTGCTAGGGAAAACCCAGTGGGATAAACAACCTGAGCAAAGATATTCATTAATGTGTCGGATCAAAGTAATATTTATAATGATTTTCTGGATCAAAGTAATATATATATGATGATTAGCAAGATCAAAGTAATATTTACAATGATCCTTTTGATCAAGTCAACATATATACGATGATCAACTGGATAAATGTAATATTTATGAATCAAATAATTTGGGGTGTGCTTATAGAATTGCCTCATTAAAACCTTATCAGGAAAACCCAATGGGATAAAAAACCTGATTTGAAAGGAAAAAGAGTACAATGCACATATGCACAAAATAATTAATATACTTTATCTGATATGCTCCCCCTGGTGGGACACTCCCCTTGATGGGACGCTCCCCCTAATAAAAGTTCTTTTAAAGCACTCTTCTAGATTGCTGAACTGACGCATACAGATAACGTCATAAAATTATTGGAGGCAGTATAAGCAAAAACTTGCTTTATGGATTATGGAGTAATATCCATATGGAATCTTTTCACAATCCTTTCAAAATATTATGATTGATGGACAAGTATTCCATTTGATCTATGCTCGACCTTCAGGTCGAGACAATGTTTTCCTTCTCATTTCCTTATGAGAACACATGAGTATATAATATGATTATTATATCTTTATCTTTAACAGATATTAACTGAGACGGTTATACCACATCTGTTCATATTGTTTTAATCCATATAAGGATTTTTGTATGTTCATCAAATACAGATTACGAGATCTCGATTTACATGCTTTTAGCATTTTAGAATTCTTCAGGATTTATAAATATCTGCATTGAGTGAATCATATAGATAAATGATTACTACGTCTATAAGACGTATTTCAAGCCTTTTAGAGGCATCCAAATTTATCAACAACGTAACCGTATTCATCAATTGTGAATACCAAGTTTCTGTAAGAAACCTCGCACTACGAGTCGTGCCTCATATCTCACGATCTCGTTTTTCTCATTACGTTTCTGTATAAAGACCGATTAGTATCCAACTAGTTTGATATCTCCAGGTGTCTGGAGTACTATTGATCTAAATACTTTATGTCTGGCTTATAAAGTCAATTCTTCTTGAATTATTTCTTCCATCTAGGCCAATCATGCCTTTTATCTACAGTCATTGATATTATGAATATCATAATTATCATTTTATAATTTCAGTAGCGCTACTGTGTATAAAAATACATCATCAATGATTGTTTCCTTATGATTCCACATTTCTCTTATATGACTTATAGAAATTCTCTCAATTTCTATACTTTTGTATCTCTATTGAGATTTCTTCCATTTCAATGGATTTAGTCATTTCATATACTCCGTATGATTTATAGAATTTCTCTCAATTTCTATATTCTTGTATCTCTGTTGAGATTTCTTCCATTTCAATGGATTTAGTCATTTCATAGACTTGTGTCTCTTTTAGATATATCAGACTCTTATAGAGTTAATTTAGAGAAAGTGGATTTATTCATAACTCGAGTTTTGTTTACTCTTGGGATCCCAATAACAATACCTTTCAAAAGGTTTATAAACTTATGACATATATCAGATGATTTATTTATTGCCCTTTTCTCTGATCGTTCTTCAAGAACAATCATCCGACCGAGGTTTATGAGATGACAACTTATAAAATCAGGTTACCTTTAATATATCAGGTAATAGATTAATAATCCTCTGATGATCAATTATTTTTCGTATTTGAGAGATACGAAGATTGAAATGAGACACGTATATAGAGAGAAAACCGAACGGGTTTCTCTATTTTGTATATAAGTAACTTTTCATTTACTTTTTCTCTTTTAGAAAAACTTTCCCAATTGGGAATTAATCAATATAATAATATGCAGATTGTGCATATAAATATGAACTATCAGAAGTTTAAATGATCTAATAAAAGATTACTCAAAATCAATATTAATCTCAGATTGATATAAAAGTCTTATCTTAGATCATGTCAGATATGCAATAAGGAGATATGCAATACAATCAAATATCTTAAACGTGAGTAAGTCCCTATATGGAATTTAGTAATTGTATCGAAATAATGAGTTTCTCGCAATTACCTGGAGACAGTTTGATAAGTGATCCCCTAATCCATTTTGATTATGAGTATATCTGAAAAACTGATAATCAGTACAAGTAATATGGAGATGTTTGATAATAAACAAACATATGATCATCTCGTAGATGCATCAATTAAAATCATATAATAATGAAATGGATCATTTGGTAAATGAATATGTTCACATATATCTCCTTGAATTCTTTGTAAGAATGATGAGAATTCAAAACCAACTTTTAGAATAAGATGGGTTCACTGTTAGTTTCCCATGTGAACATGCAGTATATAAGTACTCATTGGATAAAGAATCTTCTGATTCTTTAATAGATATCCATGAGTATTTTCAATGATTATACTCATCATTGTAGATCCATGGTGACCGATATGGTCACGCCAAAACACAAACATTTTTGGATCTGAGAACTTTTGACTCATAACTGCATAATATCTACACTATTTATAATAGTGTAATATAATGCAGATGATAAAGCACATAGCTTTTCTATAATGAGTTTCTGACCTGAATCATGAGGAGTAATGCATACATATTAAACATTCTCATTACTTATCATTTCAATATGATATTCTTCCCCCGTATATCTTTGAAACTAAGCAGATTCCCTTATATTCTGCTTGTGAATGATATAAAGTATCATTGATACACAATTCAATACCATATGGTAATAAGATTGTGGCTCTTTTAGAGCTTTTGGTCAGATCCGCTGGATCTGATATGGTATTAACTTTATATGCTTTTGAACTGAGCATATTCTTTTTATGTTCTGCTTGAATAATATCAAGTATCACTGATACATGATTTAGTATTATTTGATAACATTATCATGGCTCTTCCAGAGCTTTCTATCAAATCCGTTGGACATGATACAATATTAATATTTGCTCAGATCAAAGTCCAATTCATAAAATATATATGACTCCGCAGAATTGTATGAGTCCTTGCACTCTAGGCAAGACATATATTTCCCTTCTGGAGATTTTATGGACATTATGTGTAATGCCATTTTATATCTCATCTGAAATGATAATAATCTTTTCAATAGATTTATTCTATAAACCTTTTCTCTTGTCATTCACAAACATCCACTCCTGGGTATATTTTGATATATCATGAATATAAATATATTCAAATTTACTCTCTTGATACTGCTCCTTCAGGAGCAAGTATAAAATGGATAAAATATCCTTTACAATCTCATTACACGTGATATTAGGATCTTAAATCCTTTTAAGATATTCACAACATCCTACTGGATGTGTAGACTTTTTTTCTCAATTGAATGATACGTTCAGATCTTAAATCTCTTTTGTGATAATCACAGCATCCTGCTGGATGTATATGAAATGGATAAAATATTATTTCCAATTTCATTATTCGTTAGGATCTTAAATATGATACTCACAACATCCTACTGGATGTGTAGATCCCCATTTTTTTTCTCAAATGAATGATACGTTAGGATCTTAAATTCTTTTATATGATACTTACAACATCTTACTAGATGTGTAGATCATTCTCTCAAATAAGTGACATGTAAACGTATCACCTTATATATATATATAAGATAACTTCATATTATGAACGTGTTTGAAACCCCAGGTTCCAAATAATGAAGTATGACATTCATGTATATAATACTGAATCCAGAATTCCAGGTCCTCATCGGTTTTCAAAATCGTACTAACTTAAATATCATAATTCCAAGAACTTTAAGTTCTGGTTAGTTGGTCTCGCCGATCTCATATATTACGTATAAATAATATGAATATTTAACAATTTATTTGGAGACACAACATAAGCCAGTCCTGAGACACTGCATAAGCCAGTCCCGAGACACTGCATAAGCCAGTCCCGAGACACTGCATAAGCCAGTCCCGAGACACTGCATAAGCCAGTCTTATATATTGTATAAAAATAAATGCTGAAAATTTAAACAGTTTATTTGGAGACACAACATAAGCCAGTCCTGAGACACTGCATAAGCCAGTCCCGAGACACTGCATAAGCCAATCTCATATATTGTATAAAAATAAATGCTGAAAATTTAAACAGTTTATTTGGAGACATAACATAAGCCAGTCCTGAGACACTGCATAAGCCAGTCCTGAGACTCTGCATAAGCCAGTCTCATATATTGCATAAAAATAACAGTGTTAGAGTCAGAGTCAGAGTCAGAGTTATAGTTATAGTTATAGTTATAGTTATAGTTATAGTCAGAGTTAGAGTCGTTATATATATATATATATATATATATATATATATATATATATATAAAGTTCCGTTGACGGCATAGCCATCTTGTACGTTAGGATATTAAATCATTTTTATGATATTCAGAGCATCCTTCTGGATGTATATGAAATGGATAAAATATTATTCCCATTTTATTATACATTAGGATCTTAGATTATTTTTATGATGCTTATAACATCCGACTGGATGTGTATATTTCTCTGAATATTTATCTGAATATTGCATCAAACATGTATATAATACTGGATCCAGATCTCCAAGTTCTGGATATTCCATCGTGCCCGAAAAGAGAGTTAATAAAGCTTAAATAAGTCAAAATAATACTTACAAGTGGAATTAGCTGAAACGGATGGCACGGTTGCGTCCGGAACGGTCAAAATAAATGGAAACAAGTCCGAAATCGGCCGAAAACGGGCGAATATAGCATGCTGACGTGGCAATGATGTCACTGCTGACATGGCGATGACGTCACTACTGACGTGGCAATGACGTCACTGCTGACGTGGTAGATCATTGCTGACGTGGTGCAACCACAGCTGATGGTCTGACGTGGTGCGACATGTTCGCTGACGTTGCAGTCTGATGCTGACGTGGCGCTGACGCATGCTGTGTGGCACTGACATATACTGACGTGGCAGCGGAGTGGTGGTGACGTGGAGGTTGACATGGCATGACATGACGCTGGCGTGGCATGACATGGCGCTGACGTGGCGCTTGCTACAGTGTCGTCTTCAACCTTGGAAAAAACTGGAGAAAAAAATCTGGGAAAAAATTTGTGTTGACCGGACTTTGACCGGACCTAGAGACTTTGTTAGACCACCGTTTGAGACGCGGTCAGCGGCGTCGGAATCGTCTTTCCGAGACGAACACAACGGTATCCTCCGAATAGCGATCTGAGCACTTTGAATTTTCTGGGTATTTTAAAAAATCAAAACCAAAGCTAAAAACTCTTTAGAACTTTCTTTAGAAGTCTTAGAATATATATTCGTGCTGATAACGTGTTGTAAATAATTGAAGAATTAGTGAAGAACAAATGAGAAATAAAGTGAGTAGAGAAACAAGAGAGGGAGACGAGAGAGAAGTGAGAGATTCTGTGTATATATAAAATGTTGCTTCAGCTAGCTCTCTCTACAAAAGAAGAGAACATTACATATATATACAATTATCCACTTTTACAATACTTAGTCGCTAAGCAAGCCAAGCTCTTTCCACGTGTGCCATTAAGTGGGTGGATAAAGGCAAGTTGAGAGGAGTAATCAAGTGGGGTGGATGTATTGAGGTGGTGGAAATTCACACCATTCATAACATTATTATTATTATTATGACAATAAAATATATTATATATGCATTTTTTCCATTTCGATCCATTTTATAAAAATTAATTACACTAGTTAATTATTAAAGTGAAATTTTATGGAAACATATATTGGTTTGGTTGTGAGTTTTTAAATAAGTTAACTCGAGCAAATTAACCTCATGTTTATTGGGTGTAATTTATTCTTTTATATGTTTTTTTTATCTATTTTACAAAAAATAATTAAACTATCGGTGGTTCTATTGCCGCACATTAAATATCTTGGACACCAATTTTTCTTCCTACACCCATATTAAAACATTAAAATTGTTAATTTTACTTCCTACACTCTTCAACAAACCAAACATATTGGTCTAGTGATAAACTTCTCATACCTGTACAATGAGGAGGTCGGGTTCGAGTTCTCCCTCCTTTAAAAAAAACCTCAAATTTATTTAATAGTGTAATACTTCAGAAAAAAAAACTAATTAATGATTATGAAGTCAGTCCAATTTTGGGTTTGAAAAAGGGGAAAAAAATGGTATTCGGTTGCTAGCCATTTAAAAAAAACTTTGCTGAATCTTATGGACATAGTTCTCATAATTATGCTCAGAAAATGGACATATATATAGGTAAACTTTTCTCCAATGATTAGTATAATATTTTTAGTTAATAACCCACTAACTCCAATACTAGACCTACTGATGTCAAAACTGTTGAGGAATACTCTGTATATATTATTATTAGGGTTTATTATATACTGGGTGTTCAATTTATGGGTGTAAGAATTGAAGTAAATTTAAATTTTCAATTATAAAACTATTTACTTTTAGGTAATTAAATGCCAGAGTGAGTGATTTACCGGTGTATTAAAAAATATTTTGATTTTTGAAATTTGATATGGAATGGGTTAAGAGTCTATCGGACATGTTGATATCAAATACTACATATGTTGTTCAAATTTCTATTTTCACAATATCGGTGAGAAATCTCCTCATATTTACCAATAAATGCGTATAGTGAGATTCACCACTTTCAAAGGAGGGGTGCACATCAATTGCTATTGTATTTATGATCTGATGGTAGTCCCTGACCCACTTCTCAAATTTCGATTTTCGGACATGAAAAAAAAAACAGTCTTTCTACTGTCAGTTCGTCCTGATATAAAATATATCAAGACGAAGAATGTGGACCACAGATTATGGAGAAGTTTTGACAAATGCAAATACTTTAAGTCAAAGTATGTAAATCTAATGGTCCACATTCTTTATCCTGATATATTTTATATCATGACGAACTGACAATAGAAAAGTTGTATATATATATATATATATATATATAATACTAATAATGCTGCCCTTGTGATTTTGCCTCAAATTTTATATGCAAAAGATGTATGCTGGGGTTGAATTATATTTTTGGATAATTGTGGCCTTAGCCTACAATTCCCAGCATCATGTTTGGACACTAGTCTACTCACTGGTTTACTCGTTGACCTACAGGTTATTGTACTGTGTATATGATAAGGTTATTTTTATAAGATTGTATTTGATTGGATTAGATGAGATGATATGATAAGGGATTAGATGAGATTATATTGAATTTGATGTGATAAGATCAGACTAAATTAGTGATGTGACGTGCTTAGTGCTATATGAGATTAGAATAGAATAATTATGACCTTTTTATGGTATAAAATTGGATAAAAAAAATTATCAAGTGTGAAATTGATTAATATAAAATAAAATAAAATAATTTTTAAATAAATAAATCATTTAAATTTTAAAACAATTAATTAAAAAATTAAAATTAATATTAAAGGAAATAACATTTTTTATTAATATTTAATTTTTTAAAATTATAATAAAATATATTAAATAAATATAAATATTGTAATTAAATAAATAAATAAAAGAAGACAAATTTTTTTAAAAAAACATGGGACTAAATAGCCCCGCCTCACCTAAATAAAATGGTTGTATAGAATTGGACCGGCTAAAATAATTATTTAAATTAAATTTTGAAAAAAAATTAATAAATAAAAATTGTATATGAAATTACACAAATTGTATCTAATACAACCTTTGGGGGGGGGGGGGGGGGGGGGGGGGGGGTGGTTAATAGGTTTTAGTTGATTTATTATCAACTTTTCGACTTAATCAATTTTAATAGACCTACCCTATATTAGCAATCAACCAATCCAACATAAACATGCGGAAAACAATAAAAACACATGGATTGATTTATGTGAGAAACCCTCCAACTGGGCAAAACTCACTGCTATCCTTCTAGCCACATACGGTCCTCAAATCCACTATATAGGTTTTAGTTGATTTATTATCAACTTTTCGACTTAATCAATTTTAATAGACCTACCCCATATTAGCAATCAACCAATCCAACATAAACATGCGGAAAACAATAAAAACACATGGATTGATTTATGTGAGAAGCCCTCCAACTGGGCAAAACTCACGGGCTATCCTTCAAGCCACATACGGTCCTAAAATCCACTATTTAAATGAAAGTTTACAACCTAGGTTGACCTCAAGTCACACCTACTTGGTCACTAACCCTTTCACTCTACCCAACGGGCCTTTAATAGTGATTCTAGACCACAAGCTTGTGCACTAATCCACTTAGTCACAAAGCTTACTAATCAATGAAGAGGTTAAACAACCTATGTGAATATGTAGGAATATTCTAACATGCAATTAATGCTAGGCAACACTAAATGCTTATCTAAGGATTTCAAGATGTCAATGAGTGCAAATCCTAGATATCAATATCTAAATGCAACTGCATGAAGATTTAGCTAGAAGGATAAAAACGTCCTAGATGCTAGCTATCAATGAACATACAACCTCAACCAACAAACATAACCACAAACATACACAAATCATGCTAAACCAAATAAACATGCAATTAATTTACAAATAATTGCTAACCCTAGGTAAACAAGAACATAGAGATGAAAAGGAAGTTCTAAGACTTGTTTGATTACCTAGTCAAGAAGAGCATGAAGACCCATGAAGAATAGATGCAAGAAAGAAGTTTAGATGCACATGGGTATGAGTTTGTTTGAGTAAAAAAGACTTCTTGGAGCTCTCTCTCTCTTGGATTTACTTTCTCTCACTTAGGGATATAGTTTCAGAGCTCTAGGTCAAAATGATGGAGAAGATGATGTATTTATAGAGACCAAAAACGAGCTGGTGTGAAATACCCGAAATGCCTTGTTCGAGTGAAAGAGGCGACATGACCAAGTCGACTTGTAAGTCGCCTAACACACTGGAAAGAAAACACGTTGCCTGAGGTGACATGTAAGGCGACATACCTAAGTCGCCTAACACACTGGAGGAAAAACAAGATGTCAGAGGCGACATGTTAGGCGACATGCCCAAGTCGCCTAACACACTGTGAGAAAATATCAAAACTAAGGCGACATTAGGGGCGACATGCACAAGTGGCCTTGCATGTCACCTAACACACTATGGGAAAAATTCAAGTCTAAGGCGACTTGTCAGGCGACATGCACAAGTGGCCTTGCATGTCGCCTAACCCACTGTGCAACCCATTAACTCCAAAATGCAAGAAGTGTGTGTGTGTGTGTGCAACCATACATGCATGTCAATACAAATGCATTTGATGTGAGTGTGTGCAACTAAAACCTCTTCAAAGAGAATTAAGCATGTGATATACCTTTGAAGTGCTCTTGAGAGAGATGATGTCCTTGAAGCTTGATCACACCCAATGAGCCCTGATTTACCCTTACAAAATTAATCCCCAATATGGTTTGTCAACGAAATAAGCCAATCAAAATATGAGGAACTTACAATCTCCCCCTTTGGCTATTTTGTGACAAAACCACCACTCACAAAAAGGAATAAAAACTAGAGGTCAACAAAAGATATTCTACATTACAAATAGATACCTAGATGCTAGGTCTTCAAATCTTCAAGCTCTTGTAGAACAGCCGTCCCTACAAAACAATGAGACTACACTTTCCAAGACAAGTGTATATGAGGTGATCAAGTGAAAACATAAAAGACATGCGTTTGCATTAACAAACATAATAAACCATGCAAAGAAGTGCAATGCAAATGCTCCCCCTAAATAGGTTATTCCCCTTCAACGGCACAATCTCTCCAAATATCAAATATGCAACCCCCTTAAATAAACCACACTACTCCCCCTTTTTGTCATGAGATAGGCAAAAGAGTATTCCCCAAACGGGTCACGTAAGCAAAGAGAGTTATTTGCAAGATAAGTGCATAATCATATACAACAACTTTATGCAACTTAATTAATTGAGAGATAATCATTGAGGTTTTATTTTTTAAGAAGAAAATGTGTGGCTTAGTTGCTTTGAATGTAAGACATGTAACATCATAGTTCAAGCAAATGGTATTTGGCAAAGAGAACATCAAAAAGGTTCCAAAGGAATTCAAACCAATTTGCACCATTTTGCCATAATTAAACAAGATATAGCTTTTAAAAGTTTGAGCACACACAAGCAACCATGTCAATCCTTGAAAATACACAAAGTGTGTCTAATACAACCTAGAGGGGGGGTGAATAGGTTTTAGTTGATTTATTACCAACTTTTCGACTTAATCAATTTTAATAATCCTACTCCATATTAGCAATCAATCAATCCAATATAAATATGCGGAAAACAATAAAAACACAAGGATTGGTTTACGTGAGAAACCCTCCAACTGGGCAAAACTCACGGGCTATCCTTCTAGCCACATACGGTCCTCAAATCCACTATTTGAACGAAAGTTTACAACCTAGGTTGACCTCAAGTCACATCTATTTGGTCACTAACCCTTTCACTCTACCCAACAGGCCTTTAATAGTGATTCTTGACCACAAGCTTGTGCACTAACTCACTTAGTCACAAAGCTTAACAATCAATGAAGAGGTTAAACAACCTATGTGAATATGTAAAAGATATTCAAACATGCAATTAATGCTAGGCAACAATAAATGCTTATCTAAGGATTTAAAGATGTCAATAAATGCAAATCCTAGATATCAATATCTAAATACAAATGCATGAAGATTTAGCTAGAAGGGTAAAATCGTCCTAAATGCTAGCTATTAATGAACAAAGCTCTCAACCAACAAACAACAACTCAATCATGTTATAAATGCCAATAAACATAAAGATATGCAATAAAATCATATAAAAGAGCTAACCCTAGGCAAACAAGAACATAAATAAATACAAAGAGATTTAGGGCATGTTCAAGTTACCTAGTCAATGAAAGCAAGAAGAATCCATGATGAGATGATGCTTGAAGATGTTAGATGCACATGGATTTGTGTTTGGTTGAGTAAAGATGAGTTCTTAGGAATTTCTCTCTCTAAGGGAAGCTTGGCCTCTCAAAAATGGCTTCTTGAACTCATAAAAACGAGCAAGGAAGAAGATAGAGTATATATAAGGGAGCCCTAGACAAAACAGCGTCGTTTTGAACTTAGGGCACAAAATCCCGTCAATACCGCTAGATGGACCGTGTCGCAGGCAGGTGTCCAGACCGCGGTACACACAGCAGTGCACCGTCTGGACAACAACGCGGTGCAAGGCGCTGTGCATGCAGGTGCACAGGCCGCGGTATGGGCAACATAGGCCTATTGGACAACACCGCGACTTGGGTCGCTATGCATGCAAGTGTACAGGAAGCGGTACATGAAGCATTACCCTACTGACGTATACAGCTCTGTATGCCGCGGTGCAAGCATGTCTTGCCAAGCGGTCTAGGCCGCGGTAAGAGAAGAAATTCTCTTTTCTGGGCAAACTCAACACACTAAGTGATGTGCAAAATGTGAAAGTGTGGAGTGTGAAAAGTGGCATACAATACATCATTCAATAACATGAAGATAAGAGCATAATGCATGCAAGTGAGTGTGTGCAACTAGATCTCTTCAAAGAAAGTTAAACTAGTGAGATACCTTTGAAGTGCTCTTAAGAGAGATGATATCCTTGAAGCTTGATCACACCCAATGAGGCCTAATTTACCCTTACAAAGAATAATCCCCAATGTGGTTTGTCAACGAAATAAGCCAATCAAAATATGAGGAACTTACAATCCTTAATGGTCAATCAAGACATGGATATAAAATCCTTATTAATTAAATGGATATAGAATCCTTATTGGTTGTTGTCTTGTTCAACCATTAAGAAAAGACCCAAAGCTAAATTGAATGAGACATCCTTATTTATTGCATGGACACAAAGTCCTTATTGAGTTTAGCTTTGTCAAGGTGCTTCCACATACATTTGCACACATAATTCATGCATAATATTTTAGCATGTCAAAATCAAGTCACATGTCATGGAAATAAATTTTAGGTCATTCAAATGTACTTCCCAATCAATTCTCATAATCCAAAAATGCATGTTTGAACATAGAGGTGACATGATTACAAACCAAGCAAGGCACACTTATTGAAAAAAAGGCCATATACGAATATATATAAGCACAACCAAAAATACTCAAGCAATTAATAAAGAAGCATAAAGTTGATCAAGTTTTTACTTATTTCAACATGCAAGGTTGTTCTCTTTGCTTGAGCTCCCCATAAGGGGTCAATCACCAAAACACATCAAGGCATATGACAAATCCCAATAGACCTACTAAGTGACTTGAACCTAGTTGAGTCTAAGGGCTTTGTAAATAAATCCGCTAGTTGATCATTAGTGCCCACATGCTCAAGTGCAATGCATTTGTTTTCAACTAGTTCTCTAATGAAATGATGCCTAATGTCTATATGCTTTGTCCTAGAGTGCTGAACCGGATTCTTTGAAATGTTAATTGCACTCATGTTATCACAATAAAGGGTAAGAATACCTTGATCAAAGCCGTAATCCACAAGCATTTGTTTCATCCAAAGGAGTTGTGTGCAAGCACTCCCGGCGGCTATGTATTCCGCTTCAGCTGTGGATAGAGAGATGGAATTTTGCTTCTTGCAAAACCATGAGACCAAGTTGTTGCCTAGGAAGAAGCAACCGCCCGATGTACTCTTCATATCATCACAATTTCCTGCCCAATCTGCATCACTAAAGCCAATTAAGCTAGCATTAGTGTCAAAAGAGTACCATATCCCATAATTGGATGTCCCATTCACATATCGAATGATTCTCTTCACGGAGGAGATATGGGATTCCTTGGGATCCGCTTGGTACCTAGCACCCACACCCACACTAAAGGCTATATCATGCCTACTTGCGGTCAAGTAAAGCAAACTACCAATCATGCCACGATAAAGACTTTGTTCCACACTCTGCCACTAGCATCCAAAAGTCTCCTCAAAGTCAATACCCTCAATTTGAGAGTATCCCTGTGCTACAAGTCTAGCCTTGTTGCGCATAATGTTGCCATTCTCATCCGACTTGTTCCTATATACCCATTTGGTGCCTATGACATTAGTATCCTTGGGTCTAGGAACAAGGGTCCAAACCTCATTTCTTTCAAATTGGTTTAGCTCTTCTTGCATGGTAAGAACCTAAAACTCATCATTTAAGGCTTCATCAACCTTTTTAGGTTCAATTTGAGAGGTGTAACAAGTATAGCTAATTTGATTAGCTATTTGCCGCCTAGTCCTAACACCCTCATTCATATCTCCAAGAATGTCATTCTTGTTGTGGAGATGTCTAACCCATGGAGCGGGTTCTTTAGAGTCCAATGATGGATCTCTATCAAGAGGTTGAATGACCTCTTCATCAAGACTTGACTTCACATCAATTAAAGTCTCACCATTCTTCTCCAAGGAAGAATCATCAAGCACAATGACCTCCTCAGCATGGTCTCTAATCTTAGGCCTACAATTATCTATGACAACATTAGATGATTCCATGACACTCCGAGTTTTTAAATTGAAAACTCTATAGGCCTTACTATTAAGGGCATATCCAATGAAAATCCCCTCATCACTCTTGGCATCAAACTTGCCAAGTTGATCTCTGTCATTTAGAATGTAGCATTTGCTCCCAAATGAGTGGAAGTAGCTAACATTTGGCTTCCTACCCTTCCATAATTCATAGGAGGTTTGCCTAGTACCGGGCCTTAGGAAGACTCTATTTCCTATGTAGCAAGCCGTATTGACGGCTTCGGCCCAAAGGTTCCTAGGGACATTGTTGCTAAGCAACATCACACGGGCCATCTCTTAAAGGACCCTATTCTTCCTCTCAACAACCCCATTTTGTTGAGGAGTTCTAGGAGCCAAAAACTCATGGGAAATGCCTTGCCTATTGCAATAGCTTTCAAAGCAAGCATTTTCAAATTCCCTCCCATGGTCACTCCTAATCCTTTTAATGCTTTTAATATGTGAGTTCTTTTCATTTTGAATTTTAGTGCAAAGCATTTTAAAATTTTCAAATGTTTCAGATTTTTCTCTAAGAAAATATGTTCATGTAAATCTAGAGAAATCATCAACACAAACAAAAATGTATCTCTTGCCACCGAGACTCTCGGTTTGCATGGGACCCATAAGGTTCGTATGTAGAAGCTCTAATGGCTCCTTGGTGGCGAGATACTTGCCTTTCTTGTGCATACTTTTGGTTTCTTTCCCTTGTTGACAAGGTTAACAAACGCCATCGACTTTCTTCCCAAGCTTAGAGAGGCCACGCACAACCTTGAACTTATCTAAGATCCTCAAATCTCGATAGTTCATGTGGCCAAGTCTTTGATGCCACAACTCAACTTCCTCACACTTGGACATATTGCAAGAAATAGCACTAGCTTCAAGACAATAACAATTGTCACTAGATCTCTTTCCTTTAAGCAAGGTTTGTCCATTTGGTATTAAAATAGAGCAATCATTTTTGTTAAACAAGACGGAGAGTCCATCATCATTAAGATGAGAAATGCTTATAAGATTGGCTTACAAGCCATCAACAAGTAAAGCATTGGACAAGGAGGGTAAATCGGGAATGGAAATGGTTCATTTCCCTATGACTTTCTTTCTAGATCCATCACCAAAGGTGACAAATCCACCATCCTCCAAGTTAAGGGATTTAAAGAAATTCTTGTTCCCCGTCATATGCCTAGAACACCCACTATCCAAATACCAAGTGTTAGAGGCATTTGCCTTCAAGGCAATTTGAGCAACATAGCAAAAATAGTCATCTCTTCTAATCCACCTAGGTGAAATGTTCTCATTCCTAGTGGTATTAGTCACATTGGCTCTAGATTTCCTAGGATCATGCAAATTGGCTTTAGATTTCCTAAGAACATGTATTTTGGCTCTAGCTCTATTTCTTTCAATCATGCTTTTGATTCTACACATTTCAATGTATTTGAAGCAATTAGGTCTAATGTGACCATCAACACCATAAAAGTGACAAGTGGGAATAAAATAAGAAGACATACCATGCCCTTGTGAATACAAAGGGGCTTTCCCACGCATTTGAGCTTGTCTTTGGTGTTGGATTGGCTCTCTCCTTCTTTGTTGTTGAGTTGGAATGGATTGCTTCCTTGGTTGACCTTGCATGAATTGCTTCTTGGCTTGATGGTATTTGGGTTAAGGCAAACTTGCTTGATGCACCCTTGTTGATTGAGCTTGAACTTGTTTCCCTTGTGCTACCTTGACTTGAGAATCCTTAGAGCACTCTCCTAATTCGATCTTCTTCCTAGGATGTTATGGGGGTGGAGGCTCTTTGATGTCCAAGCTCTTGACAAACACAGTCTTGCTTGAGGATGAGGTCTCCTTGTCATCTTCATAGCTAAGACCCTTCTTATCATTTGGCCTCTTGCCAACTCCCAACATGTGGTCGAGTTTCTTCGTACTTGAAGTCATCTTAGCAATGATCTCTCTTGCTTCTTCAAGCTCCTTTTCCATTAATTCCTCATTTCTTTTTGCTATCTTTACTTCTCTATTTAGGTGAGTGACTTCGGTAGATAGCTTGAGATTCTCACCCTTTAGCCTTTGAATCTCTTTCTTCATCTTCAATCTTGAGCTTTGAAAATGCTCAATGAACCCTTCGAGATCCATTCCTCCTACATCCATATTTGTTGAATGGGATAAAGAGTCACCATCACTAGAGTTATTTTCACTTTGTTTCTCTTCCTCTTCATCATCTAATGCTTCCTTACTCTTGAGAGAAGATGCGAAGGCAATAAAGTTTGCCACATGATCCTTATTATCCGAGGATTCTCCTTCTTCTTCCAAGTCATCACCATCACTCCACGTGGCGGCCATAGCCTTTCCTTTCTTCTTGTTCTTTAAATTACCACAATCCGTGGAGATGTGTCCGAAACCACCACATTGGAAGCATTGAATCCCTCTTCTTGTGGGCTTGTCTTCACTTGACTCAAACTTCTTGAAAGAAGTCTTCTTCTTTATTTCCTTTCCTTTGGATCCAAATCCCTTTTTTTCAAAATTGATGAACTTCTTGAATCTTTTAACCATGAGGGCCATCTCCTCATCTGAGTCATCTTCCTCTTTCTCTACTTTGGAAGTTTTCAGAGCAATAATCTTTTGCTTCTTTGGAGGTGTAGGTGTAGGAGTCCACCTAGACTAGACTCATATGCTAGAAGTCTTCCAATAACTTCACTTGGCTTCATGTTCTTGTAATCACTGTTCTCCTCAAGAGCTGTCACTTTTGACTTAAATCTTACTGGAAGCGACCTCATAACTTTTTGCTTGATTCTCCTATCCGAATAGGGGTCACCAAGTTGATGGCTTTGATTGACTATGTCCTATCAACTTCACTTGAAAGTCGTTGAAGCACTCATCCTCCTCCATTCTAATTTGCTCGAATTGTGTTTGGAGGACTTAAAGCTTGGAGTCCTTGACCACCTCGGTTCCCTCATGGGTCGTCTCTAGAATCTCCCATGCCTCTTTTTCAATTCTTGTTGTTTGGATCAATTTGTACTGATTATCATCCATTGCACGAAGAATGGCATGCATAGCCTTGTTGTTCCACTTGGATGCTTCAAACTCTTGAGTTGACCATTCCGACTTTAGCTTGGGAACTACACTTTCGTTTGCAAGAGTCTTTTTCGGAGGAGTGTAGCCATCTTCAATTGCCATCCATACTCGGTCATTTATTTGGCAAATGTAAGACTCCATCTTGCCTTTCCAAGAGGCATAGTTTACTCCGGTGAGCAAATGGGGTCTTGTGCTAGAGGCTCCCTCATTACCACTTCCGTTCCCACTCATAGTGTTTGGGTATGAATGAGATGAATGTTAATGATGCAATAAACACAAACAAAATGCAATACACACAAAGAGCAAGGATCACCTAAGTGTATCTGGAACCCGCTCTGATGCCAATGAAAATTACACAAAGTGTGTCTAAAACAACCTAGAGGGGGGGGGGGGGGGGGGGTGGTGAATAGGTTTTAGTTGATTTATTACCAACTTTTCGACTTAATCAATTTTAACAGACCTACCCCATATTAGCAATCAACCAATCCAACATAAACATGTGGAAAACAATAAAAACACAAGGATTGATTTACGTGAATAAGGGGGGGGGGGGGGGGGGGGGGGGGGTAGGGGTGAATCGGTTTTAGTTGATTTATTACCAACTTTTCGACTTAATCAATTTTAATAGACCTACCCCATATTAGCAATCAACCAATCCAACATAAACATGTGGAAAACAATAAAAACACAAGGATTGATTTACGTGAATAAGAGGGTGGGGGGTGGGGGTGAATAGGTTTTAGTTGATTTATTACCAACTTTTCGACTTAATCAATTTTAATAGACCTACCCCATATTTGCAATCAACCAATCCAACATAAACATGTGGAAAACAATAAAAACACAAGGATTGATTTACGTGAGAAACCCTCCAACTGTGCCAAACTCATGGGCTATCCTTCTAGCCACATACAGTCCTCATATCCACTATTTGAATGAAAGTTTACAACCTAGGTTGACCTCAAGTCACACCTACTTGGTCACTAACCCTTTCACTCTACCCAACGGGCCTTTAATAGTGATTCTAGACCACAAGCTTGTGCACTAATCCACTTAGTCACAAAGCTTAATAATCAATGAAGAGGTTAAACAACCTATGTGAATATGTAGGAATATTCTAACATGCAATTAATGCTAGGCAACACTAAATGCTTATCTAAGGATTTAAAGATGTCAATGAGTGCAAATCCTAGATATCAATATCTAAATGCAAATGCATGAAGATTTAGCTAGAAGGGTAAAAACGTCCTAGATGCTAGCTATCAATGAACATACAACCTCAACCAACAAACATAACCACAAACATACTCAAATCATGCTAAACCAAATAAACATGTAATTAATTTACAAATAATTGCTAACCCTAGGTAAACAAGAACATAGAGATGAAAAGGAAGTTCTAAGACTTGTTTGATTACCTAGTCAAGAAGAGCATGAAGACCCATGAAGAATAGATGCAAGAAAGAAGCTTAGATGCACATGGGTATGAGTTTGTTTGAGTAAAAAAGACTTCTTGGAGCTCTCTTTCTCTTGGATTTACTTTCTCTCACTTAGGGATATATTTTCAGAGCTCTAGGTCAAAATGATAGAGAAGATGATGTATTTATAGAGACCAAAAACGAGCTGGTGTGAAATACCCGAAATGCCTAGTTCGAGTGAAAGAGGCGACATGACCAAGTCGCCTTGTAAGTCGCCTAACACACTGGAAAGAAAACACGTTGCCTGAGGTGACATGTAAAGCGACATACCTAAGTCGCCTAACACACTGGAGGAAAAACAAGATGTCAAAGGCGACATGTTAGGCGACATGCCCAAGTCGCCTAACACACTGTGAGAAAATATCAAAACTAAGGCGACATTAGGGGCGACATGCACAAGTGGCCTTGCATGTCACCTAACACACTATGGGAAAAATTCAAGTCTAAGGCGACTTGTCAGGAGACATGCACAAGTGGCCTTGCATGTCGCCTAACCCACTGTGCAACCCATTAACTCCAAAATGCAAAAAGTGTGTGTGTGTGTACAACCATACATGCATGTCAATACAAATGCATTTGATGTGAGTGTGTGCTACTAAAACCTCTTCAAAGAGAATTAAGCATGTGATATACCTTTGAAGTGCTCTTGAGAGAGATGATGTCCTTGAAGCTTGATCACACCCAATGAGGCCTAATTTACCCTTACAAAATTAATCCACAATATGGTTTGTCAACGAAATAAGCCAATTAAAATATGAGGAACTTACAGTATATTTAAAAATAACTTAAATATTTAAAACCAATTTTAAATAAAATTGTATTTATTTTTATTTGTTAATATTGAAAATTATTTTTTTAAATTTTTTTTAAAATAAAATATTTTATTAATTATGAAAAGATATTTATGTTTTAATTACATCAAAAATAAAATAAAATGGTGGGACTAATTAGTCCTACCAATGTGGAATAAGTCGCTTGCATGAGATTAAAAAGTCTCGCCCCATGCATACAACAAACATGAGAGATATGACTAATCACATCTCATCCCATGTAACAAACATCTTGGCATGAGTCGGAAGTCCAAGTCTCACCATTGTACATTTTGCTTTTTCAAAAAAAAAATTGGTGCTCAGCTATAGTGTCACACTAGGACCGGCTATTGTGCGCCAGCAAAAAGTGTATGATACCAACCCTTTTGCAAATTAAACATAACATTTGGATTTAGAAAAATTCCATCAAACGGTTGAAAATATAGAAAAAATTAAGATAACCGGCTTACCACTTACTTGTTTCACCGGCTGCTTCCCTTGGTCTCTTCAATTTGAAAACTCCATTTTTTCTCTCATCTCACACTACATAGCCCGCCCCAAACCTCTCTCCCTCAATCTTTTCTTTCTCATTCATTATATATAGTAGTTCTCTCATTATGGATCCCTTATTTTAACATAAAGTAAATACCTCTATGAAATCAATCGATTTGAATGAATTTTGATATGAATTTTTTTATAGATGATAATTTCAATGAAATCTACTTGTAAACAAAATTTGAAAATGTTTCAAACACTATATTTTTTTCAAACTTTGTTAAATATGAAGCATTGGAAAAATGACGAAATATAGGTAAATTGAAAAAAAAAATAGTTGTAGTGCTTGAAATTTTTTCAGATTTTGTTTACAAGTAGATTTCAATGAACTTATCATCCATAAAAAAAATTCAGATCAAAATTCATTCAAATCGATGGATTTCATAGTGGTCTTTACTTTATGTTAAAATAAGGAATCCCTCATGAGAGAAAAACTACAACATTGGCTAGAACGTTAACATTGAGGTGGTTTCCAACGAGTAGTTGTTCTCGGGAATCACTTAATTGTTAACTTCAACCTTAAAGTGGTTCCCAAAACTTAGTAATGGTTCCCTTCATTGACATTGAGTGGTTCCTAGGAATAATTTCAACGTTGGCTAGAACATTAAAGTGGTTCCCATAATGTAAAATGTGTTCCCTTTGTTGACGTTGATTGGTTCTCGAGAACAACTTCAACATTTGTTACAATGTTAAAAGGGTTTCTACTAATGTTAAAGTGGTTTCCAACGAGTAGTTATTCCCAAAAACAACTTTGACGTTGATGTCAAATGGATTGACCCACAAATGACCTTATTTGATAAAGTTAGATCCTTCAATCTTTATTTTTTAATGGGTTTGGATCGCGTTAATGTGTTGTGTGAAGTTTTTCCATGTCTACTCGTTTACGAACTCGGAACTCGCGAAATTATAAATTAAATGTTAAATAACAAATAATAATAATAAAATGTACCCTATTGAGTTATTAATATTATATATGCCAATACAAATTGAAGCAAAAATCAAATAATCTACAAGTTCAACCATAATAACATAATAAAATACAAATAAACCTTCGAGTTACACCATAATAATAAAATAAAATTTAAATATATTTTCACACACTTCATAAATTATAAATCCAAAACAAATAATAAAAAATCCAATAAACTTCCGCATGTGAAATTGTCATCCGTAATTGGTAAAGAGCATTTATTCAGCCGGTCTATGTCTCAAATTTGAGTGATCATATCCTCATGTTGCGGTATATCAAAATAAATAAATAAATAAATAAAAGAATTCATATTGAAGAAAAAAGGTAGTTTTATTCGATAACAAACTAAAAGGAATACCTTTGATTGCATACATTGCATCTCATTTTCTTCACAACCCTTTCTTTTATGGAATTTCTTTGAATCTATTTTTTATTGTCATTCTCAGAAATAACTTGTTTCGAATTCAGACCTATTGTTTCAATCTTATCTGTGAAACTCTTGATCTTTTCTTTTAATAGAAGTTCTAATTCTTTCATATCATCCAAGCATGTCAGATTCTGCATGCTTTTACCTGCCAAGCATTCATTTAATGTTAGTTCTACTCTTAAGCCCTCGATTTTTCTTTATTTCTCTCTCCAGTGCATTTGATGACCATGATATGAGTCTACCAAGAAAGGTCTTATGATCCACTGTGTACCTTTCTCTTTCCTCCTTAGGCAATTCCATGAACCTGTGGAGCACACGGGTTAACTCTGGTGGGAAAGGCCAAATTTTTGGCTGATTATTGAAACTGCTGTAAATGATTGCACATCCCATGACCCCACAAAGAGTCATAATCTCATTCATCTTTTTCAACAAGCCACCTTTTCTCTTTTTGAAAGTCACTTTCCTTTTGGGTTCATTGGAAATTAACTCATGTTTGATCTTGCGTCTGACCATGGTTGAGAATTGAAAGGACTAGGACACCCTTTTGCAAAAGTCATAAAATATGTAATCGACCAAATATGTTGGTTTTATATATACACACACTAATATATTAGGTCAACTATCACCACCAAGTTGTCAGAAAATGCGTTAAAGTTTTCAAAGAACGCGTAAAAAAATTGAGAGCTTTTGATATGTGTCACGGTAAGAGTTCGGGCACCATAAAGTTGTCAGAAATTTAGTCAAAGTTGTTAGAGATTGCGTCAAAAAATTGAGAGCTTTTGATACGTGTCACGGTAAGAGTTCGGGTTACAAGGATCAACCATGTGACTATTGTTAATTCTAGCATTTCTAAGGATGCAATATGGCATGTAATTAAATAGGGAAAATATGGAAATATTTTGGACATTTAATAAGCTATATTTGTAATTTTTTTTAATTAGGTTAATTTGATATATATTTTTTTATGAGGAGAGATTCACTTTGCAATTTAGAAACTAAAATGTGTTCTATCAGAGATGGAAAAGTAAGCACCAGACCAAATACCTTGCCTGTCCTAATCAATCACTTTGTGCAGTCACCCCAAACATATCTCAAAATGATTTGTTAGTTAACAAATATGATAGCTAATCGTAAAAATACACTCTTAACGTGTGTCTAATAACCTTTAGGGGGGGGGGGGGGGGGGGGGGTTGAATAGGTTTTAATCAAGTTAATTACCAACTTTTCTTGATTAGTCAATATTAAAAATTCACCTCATAAACAAACATACAAAATCAAGTGTAAAGTGCGGAAATATAAATAACACTTGATTTTTATGTGGAAACCCTTCAACAAGGGAAAAACCACGGGCTATCCTTCTAGCCACACACGATCCTCAAATCCACTATTGTAATGATGTTTACAGCCTAGGTTGACCTCTAGTCACACCATTCTAGGTCACTAACCCACCACTACTACCCAACGGGCCTTTATAGTGAATCCTTGATCACTTTGCTTACTGATCGGTTTATTTATATACATATTTTAGGTCCCCATTTCCTATTATTTACGCTTTGTTCTTGAGTGAAATTAGGTATTTTATGTGTTTGTTGAGCATGTGTAGGTCACATTTCCTTAAAAGAGGTGTTCGTTAATTTTTCCAAGAAAAGGAGTCTAAAAGTGAGAAAAAGGGCAAATCTGTGAAGAACCGCTGTGGAGGTCGCTTGCCATGTACTGCATAAATCGCGGTTCACCGAGCGCTGAAGATCAGTAGGTACTCGTTTGTTACCTGCGGTCCATACCGCTTGACAAGAAGTACTTCAGTCGCGGTCCACCGAGCGCTGAAGATCAGTAGGTACATTGCTGCACAGACCGCGGTTCAGGCATGAGTCCGCCAAGCGGTATAGAGAGCGGTCGTGCACATTCCTTGTTTTCGGCGGAGATCTTGAAGCCCTAATTTTTGAAGATCATATAAATACTTCTTATTGAGAGTTAGAGAGGACAACTTTTCACTTTTTCTACTTTTTATTCCTAGAACAACAACACACTCATCCATCTTTACACATTGAAGATTTGAAGACGAAGAAGATTACAATTGAAGAACTTAATGGGTTTTATCTTTTCTTTCTCTTCTCTTTTTATTTTCAACATGTGTAACTAATCCCATAACTAGGGAATCAATGTGAACCTTTTGTGAATGCTCATATATGGATTAATTATTATTTCATCAATTAAAATTCTTGATTTATTCATTGTTCTTAATTGCTTGATCCTCATTAGTTTTAATATTTATTCACACCATAGACCAAGGGTGAATAACTATTTGGCATGATTTTAGGGTTAAGACTATCTGAGAATTAGGGTTAGAGTATAGACCAAACCTAATCTTGATTAATGCTCTTTTGAATGAATGAATTTTATCTTTAGCATAGGCCAAGCAAAGTATAGAATTTGGTTCTTAATTCTTGCGCTTAAAGGGTTTTCGATCACTGTTCACACCATAGACCAAGGGTGAATAGTGGTTGGGAGCACGTGACTCATTCCATGACCATACGGTAATAGTCACATTAAAGACAAAGAATGAACCCTAGAATTGATTGAATCTTGTTTACAAATTAATTCCTCATATCGAGTGTTCATAATTGGGGATCATTGATAACCTAGTGCTTTCTTTCTATTGATCACAAATACCATTCTTTTTAATTGCTTTCTTAATTTAGTTTAGTTTAATTCAAATCTCTAACAAATCTTTTGTTACTTTTAGTTTAACTTTAATTAGAATTAGTTTTAATTATTAAATCTCTTTTCCTCGTGGGAACGAACTTTACTTGCCGTTGTGCTTATCTTCACGATTCGTGCACTTGCGAGTATAGTTTTTAATAACACGATTTTCTCCATCACTTACGAATCACACCTTGGTTGCAAGACTTCACTTGCTTGTGCACTCCACGTAGTAGTCACAAGACTTAACTCTCAAAAAAGAGATTAACAACCTAAGTGAATATATGAATATTCAAAATGCAAATAATGTTAGACAACACTAAATGCTTATCTAGGGATTAAATATGACACTAAGTACAAATCCTAGTTATCAATGTCTATATGAATGCTCATAAAGACCTAACTAGATATAGATATGCAAGTCTAAACTCTAGTCATCAAACAAAGCCATATCAACATATGTTGTCACATAAAATGGCAAGGACAATAAATGCAATTAACAAATGCAATCAATGAATCCTAATTAGCTAGAGGGAAAATATGTCCTAAATATTAGCTATCACAATACAAACCCAATCATACAAAGGAACTCATAAATAGATGCATTAAATAGAGTCCTAGCATTTAATCAACTAATAAATGCAATAAAAACACAATCTTGGAAAGTTTGAACAAATGATAAAGATGAGGTTTTTGTTCAACTTACCAAGTCAACTAATGATGAAGACCCATGCCTTAAAGATGCTTAGAAATGCATGAAGATGATGGGTTTTGGGTTTGGAGAGTCAAAGAACAAAGCTTGAAGCTTTTTCTCTCTAATGGTTGTTCCTTCTCACAAAAATATTTTCTTTTAGCTCACACACAAGTTGGGGAAGAAGAGAACATATATATAGAAACCCTAGACAACACTGCGATGTTTTGGGCTTGGGAATCAAAATCCCTTAAATACCGCTCGTTGGACCGCGGCTCGGGTAAGTGCCTAGACCGCGGTACACGCAGCAGTGTGCCTACTGGACAGCATCGCGGTTGGGACCGCTGTGCGTGCAGTGCACAGGCCGCGGTCAAGGTAGCAGGGGCCTACAGAAGTTTATCGCATCAGGGACCGCTGGTCGTACTTGTGTACATGACGCGGTCAAGGAAGCATGGGCCAACTGATGTATACCGCTCTGTATGCTGCCGTGCAAGCAGCGCCTGCCAAGCGGTCTAGGCCCCGGTAAGAGAAGTAACTCTCTTTTCCAAGCAGACTCAACACACTAAGTAATGTGCAATATGTGCAGGTGTGGAGTGTGATAAATGGCATATAATGCATCATCCAATTATATGTAAACAAGAATATAATGCATGCAAGTGAGTGTGTGCAACTAAAATCTCTTCAAAAGAGTCAAGTCAAGTAAACTACCTCTCTTGAAGTATTGTGGGATCTTGGAAGCTCATTGATGAAGAACCACAATAATACCTAAGCTACCCATTACAAATAATCCCAATGTGGTTTGTCATGAAATAAGCCAATTAAAAATAGAGGTCCTTACAGATCGACCCAATTCTATACTAGATTTTGGCCCCCTTTCCTAGATACTTTTGTTTGTTTCTCGGGTAAAATCGAGTATCTAATGGCTCGATTATGACTCGATTGAGGCTTTTGAAGGTTTTTATTGTCATGTAGGGGCGTTAATACTTTTTACCTGAAGTTTAGGGCAATATGTGCAATTTAGAAGAGTTCTAGGGATGCCATTGAAGGTGTTGTGGTGTGGTGTAAGAGACTGTGACAGATTTAGTGTTTTGGTGCCACTGTGTTGCCGCGGTGTCGATGGGGCGCGTCGATGGGGAATCCTTGACTTGCCGCAGTCGTTATGCCGCGGCCACATTGGACCGCGACATTGAAACCGCGGCACTCTGCCATATGGTGAAGATTGCCTTGATCACCAGGCGACCAAGCCATGCTATCAAATCAGTCGCCTCCAAACCTCACCTCACAAGCTGCCCAGTTTGAAGAAGTGATCCAGAAGACCAGGCGACCAAGCCAGGCGACTTGATAGCTCACCTCAATCAGTCGCCTCGCTGACGAAGGGGGGCAAAACAGTCTTTTATGCCCATATTTGCAGCAAATATTTTCCCTCCCTTATAAATGCTTTTCCTCTGTTTTCTTCTCTAGCAAGTAGCCACACAAGAGACTCCTTCAAGACCGAAATCCTCTCCATTTCTCCTCCATTTCTCCATCATTTCTCCACCATTCTCTACACATATCCATTTCTACATCATCAATTACCATCTTTGGAAGCTCATTCAAGGAAGGAGAATAAGGAACTTCAAGAAGCAAGAGGAAGCTCACATGACCTGTATGAGTTTTCTCTACACCTTTCTCCTTTTTGTTTATCTATAATTGATGTGTAACTAAACCTCACTTAGGGGATTGATGTAACTATATTGGATAACTCTTTGTAATGAACTAGGGTATTCTTTTGTTCAATCCAAAGTTAGTCTCTTTTACTTGACATATATGTGTTTGCTCTACCATGTATGTTATGTTGTGACCTCAAGTGATGTATGTGTGTAGTGTAGATTATTCATGAAAGTGGGTTTTGGTGAGATTGACATTTTCCACCTTAACTTCACTTATTAGCTTAGTAATTGAGAAAGACAATGTTTGCATGACCTTGCTATGTTGTTTTGGCTTAGAGTTTTGAGAAATATGAGGTGATGACCATTACTTCACACATGACCTTGTGGGAGCAATGGGAAGAATCTTGGTCTTAATTTTAGTATTTTAAAACAAGCCCTAAATTGGATTGAAATGCTTATTGAGACTAGTTTAGCTCATTGAGCTGTCCGAGAACGGTTATGTCGATCCCCTAGTATCTCTCCATATCATTTCACCCCTTGTGTTGTGTTTAGCTTAGTTTAGATTAATTTTAGTGATAAGTTGCAATTTACCATTTTCGAGAATTCATTTGTTACCAACAACCTCATTATGCAATGTACTTCTAGCATACTATATTAGATTAGTTTAATTAACTTGATTCAATCGATAAACTCCCGATCCCAGTTAACGAACTTATATTTTATTGAACAGATTTTACTGCATCAATAGCCTTTCGTTGTTGCTTTGAGAGTGAAAAAAAGGCACTGAATTGATATAGAAGTTCTAACTTCTTACCTCTTTAATGTTGTAACGCATTGTATTGTATGTAGGGCATTGCACTCTATTAACAACTAATATGAATAAATACACAAACTAAACCATAGGTGTCCTAACTAGCTAATTTATTCATTTAATTGTTTTAAAGTGAGAAAACATAAGACAAAAGATTCTTTTCCCAATAAATTTTCATTGACGAATAGAAGAATAATACTAGAATTTCTAATTTTTTTTCTCAGCTTATGTATATTGCATAATAATTTTTCAAAGTCCTAACCAATTACACAATAAGATAACACATATCTAGCTTCTCATTTTCAAGAAAACAAGAAGTGATGAAAATTAGAATTTGTTTATAATTTTATATATTTTGGACATGAAAAAATCTTCAGTGTCATTTTCTTCATTTCGTTATTGCTTTTATTATCTGTGTGTGTGATTATGATTTGCGTAACCTATGATTGCGGATTTTAAAAAACAATTGGTATCAAAGCCTAGGTCAGGAGAATCTAGGGTTCTACTTAAATCTAAGGTTTCTTAAGGCCGAATTTCTTTTCTAGTTGAGTGAATATGGGATAAGAAAAAGATTCTTACAGGAATGTGAAGTTTGATGGCACAAGTTCAGTTTCTGGAGGATGCAGATGAAGGATTATCTGCACAAGAAAGACCTGCATTTGTCGATAAAGGAGAAGCTAAAAGGTGTATACGATGCAAATTGGATGGTTAAACGGATGGCTAAGGGCATAGACGACGATGAGTGGGAATTTCTGGACCGCAATGCACTGGGAGTGATTCTTCTGAGTTTGACGAAATCAGTTACCTTTAACATCAAAGATCATGAGACATTAGCAGATCTTATGAGGACCTTATTGAACCTATACGAGCAGCCTTTTACAATGAGAAATGTCCATCTAACCAAGAAGCTGGTAAATCTGAAGATGTCAGAGAATCAGAGTTTCAAGGATCATCTGAACCAGTTCAATGTAGTTATAATGGGTTGAGTTTGGCATCCATGGTATTTGACGAGGAGTTATTAGGCAACGTTTTACTTACCTAGATGCTAGACAGTTGGGTGACGACGTGTCAATCGATTGCCAACTCATTCGAAAACAATAAGATAAACTTCTAGCATGTTGTGAATATAATCATGACCGATGAAATCAGGATGCATGAAACAGGATCAGGGACATCTTCTTCAGCACTGAATATGGAAGGTAGAGGCAAAAATTAGAACAAGAATCAACGGGGTAGATCTAAGTCAAGAGGTAAATCCAAGTCTAGGGGCCATCAGGGCAATAATTCGGGTAATCACCAGCGAAACAAGAAAGACATCGAGTGCTAGAATTATGGAAAGATGGGTCACTAATCGAATGAGTGTAGGTCCGACAAGAAGAACAATGGCAAAAGTGTAGTGAATTGTGTTTCAGATGAGTCAAATGACCACCTTATTTGCTCGTCGAAAAGCAAGATGGAATCTTGGGTGTTGGACTCAGGAGCGTCATTCCATGCCACCTCATATAAGGGTTTGCTCGAGAATTACGTCACTGGAAATTTGGGTAAGGATTATCTTGGTGACGATCAAGCATGCGATATTATCGGGAAAGGATGTGAAGATTCAACTGAATGGGTCAGTTTGGAAGCTCGACAACGTGAGGTACCTACCCGACTTGAGGAAGAATTTGATCTCCATTAGGTAGTTAATGTCAGACGATTATACGACAAATTTCACAAAAGATAAGTGGGAGATCTCGATTAGGGCAATGACAATCTCCCGAGGAAGTAAGAACGGGTCACTTTACACGACTACCGATGGGTATGGATCGATCTTAGTGGTAGAAAGTAGAGGGGATCCGAATATGTGGCACCGAAGGTTTAGGCACATGAGTAGTCAAGGGCTAATGTGTCTGCATTCGAGAGGTAAATTACCAGAGTTGAAATCCATTAAGGTTGATTTCTGTGAGAGATGTGTTCTTCAAAAGTAGAAGCAAGTGAGGTTCAAAAAGACTGGAAGAGTGCTGGCAAATGAGATGTTGGAACTAGTGCACACTATCGTATGAGGTCTAGCTTCAGTCTTATCAACCAGAGGTAAACAATATTTCATCACTTTCATCGACGACCATTTTAGAAAGGTGTGGGTTTACTTTCTAAAGCACATGTCTGAGGTGTTAAAGTTTTCAAGAAGTGGAAAGCTATGGTTGAGAATGAGATAGGTTTGAAGATCAAGAAGCTGCCATCAGACAATGATGGAGAGTACGAAGATAACGAGTTCAAGAAGTTTTGCTACCAGAGCGGGGTAAATCTCATTCGGACGGTTCCTAGAATGCCGCAGCATAATGTTATAGCAGAACGCATGAACAGGACGTTGACTGAGAGAGCCAGAAGCATGCGCCTACAGTCTGGGTTGTAGAAACAGTTCAGGGCAAAAGTAGTCAATACAGCAACATACTTGAAGAATAGAGAACCTATTAGGTTTTAGATTTGTGTTGGCTTGATTCCATAACAAAACGCTATTTGTTTGTATTTCTTACTTGCTTAGGTGATTCATGATTGGATCGAGCTTCAAAGAAGGAAAGCAACTTCGCATGCAGAGTTCGTCTTTAAGAGGAAAGATGCTTACTTTGATGCTAAGGTATCAAGATTCTTTCTCCTTTTGCAAGGCGTTAGCGCGCACACACATTGCATTCATATGTCCCTGTATTATTGTGCTCAATTGGTATAACACATTCACACACATATTGTTGTATGCACATGCATTATATTTAATTTGACAACTTTTGTAAAATTACATTTTCTAAGACTATCTCTAGGAAAAGGCATACATGTGTGCTCTTGTATATGTTTGTTTGTATTTTTGTTATATCAGACTTAATTATGGTCTTATTTTATTCTATATTGAGTTCTGATCATTTCGGTTACTCATTCACAAGTTTTTGAGTTCCGAGTTGGAAGTTAATAAACTTTCCGTGCATTTATCATACATGGTTTTCGTCCTTAAGTATCGAGTCGATTTCCAAATTTTTGAGAAAAGTTTTGTAAATGTCCATGTTCATGAGAGAATGACGATTCAGAATCCGTAAACGAATTAGAATTCAGAGTTCGGAGGCCAGAGAACAGTCAAAGAACGTGAGAGGAGCGCGAGGGAAGAAAGAAATGGGCAAATGCCATTTGCCACCCTTTCCTGATGAGGAAGAAGACCATCTCGGGGCATCTCAGGGAGGAAACCCTCCTACCCTCGAGATGCCCACGCACCTTCTCAGGGTGTTGATGTGGAGAGGAGTTGGGTGCCACCCGAGATTGGCATCTCTCTACGTCATCTTCCCTCCATATATGTTCAAATTTCGTTCAGAAATTTAGATAATTTTTCATTTTTCATTTTTGTCATATCTCTCTCAAATCAACTTCGATTTTAGATTTTCAAAAGCTGAAATTGTTGGTCTTGAAGAGAAAAATAAGTCCTAAGCATTTTTAAAGTCAAATGATATCCAAGGTTTTCACAGTGATCTGATCTTAGTTCGTGTGTTCATCATTTGTAAGTGAATCAACTTCTCTACATTTCTTTTGTGATCAATTTGTTGAGTTTTCCTATTTTACTAAAGAAAAATATTTAGATTGATTTTGATTCAACTTTTAGATTTGTTTGAGTGATTTTTGAGATTAGCTTTTGTGTTTTTGATTGAATATCATTTTAGCTAATTTTGACGAACATGAACTTGAATCTAAAACACCTTGTGTTTTGTTCTTGATTGTTGATTTCTAGGTTTTAGTCACATGTTCTAGAACTATGATATTTTGATTGTGATTTCTATCATTTAAATCTAGTTCTTTCTTTGTTTGAATATGTTGTGGATTTCAAGTGTTAACTTGTTCACTTGATTTCAAAGCTAGTTTTGTGATTTCTATTGAAAACTTGTTACTCTAGCTTTGAATGACATGTTTAGGTTTCTAGATATTTTTGTGAATGATTTTGAATGCCTAATCTAGATCTCTAATCACATGTTTATAAGAATTAGTTACATTTGCTTGTGAGCTTGGTTTGTGCAAATCTAATTCTTCATAGAGTGTGTTTGATCAACTTGCTCTATTTGTTTGTGATTGCATCATGATTGCATGTTTGCAATTCACTTAGATCATTACCTTGCAAAAGGTTAAAGTCTCTTGTTGAAGTGAGTGAAGCATTGACTTGAGCAAGAAGACTTGGCTAGGAAAGTGTTCCGCATAGCCAAGCAAGAAGTCTTAGCTAGGATCGAGAGGATGGATAGCTAGGCAAGAAGTCTTGTCTAGGGTCGGGAGGATCCGAATATACAAGCAAGGAATCTTCCTAGAGATGTGTACGTATTGGATGGGAAGTTGCTTCCTAGAGATGTGTTAGTCACATCTTGGATAGGAAGTAGGCAAAGTGGTTTACTAGGTCTGAGGGTAGAATATGAGTTGATAGCTTAGAGAGTGTATCATGTGTTGATTGCTTTTTGAGTGTGTATTTCTAATTCGTCATAGTGAATTGCGGTTTGCCGGTGGTTGTGGATTCAACCCATGGATGTTTCCTCTTTTGAGGTTTTACCACTTAAAATCTCTTGTATTGATTTTCACATTTTTAATTTCTTTACTTACATTAACTTGTATTGTTTTAACACTTACTTGATTGAATTCATATTAACTTGTTAAAGCAATTCACTTGTTAAATTCTCTAAGTGTGCATAAATTGGTTATGTGAAAAAGAAGTGCGAGAATTTGGGCATACACCTATTCACCCCTATGTATATTTTACACTATAAGTGGTTAAGGGAATTTCAGGACCATCAAAGCCTTTGGACCTCGCTATACCAGAAGATATATGGACTGGGAAAGAGGTAAAACTTTCTCATTTGAAAGTGTTTTGATGTGTATCCTATGTACATATAAGTGATCATGCAAATGCAAGGAGCAAGTTGGAGGCCAAATCAGTGAAGTGCACCTTGGTGAGTTATGGTAAAGAGGGGTTTCGATATAAACTCTAGGATGACTAAAACCGCAAGATGATCTGAAATAGAGCTGTTGTTTTCAACAAAAAGGTCATGTATAAGGACAATAACACACAAATGTCTGAGCAGAGAAAGCCAAACTACTTTGGGCCAAAGGATATGCCGGACGGTAGGATCATGGAACATGGTAGACAGAAAGATGATGAGTAAGGCGTGCAGCCCCATGTTGAAGAACCTATACCACATGATAAGGTTCCATTACCATAGAGTCCGATCGGTCAGAGAGTTATGAATCCATAAATTGGGAATGCTTTGAGAAGATCCCCACAAGCCCAGAGTACACCGCGAAAATCCACTCGCCCACATGCAGGGAACTGAAAATCGATAGATATACCGAAATATCCACCGATATATCTGTATTTTGGAGCGACCGATATCGAAACAGGCAAATATCCAATATCCTGCAGAATATCCGATCGATTTTGAAATATCCGTAAAAATCTCCCGATATTCTCGAATTTCCCGAATTACACCCCGAAAGTCTATGGATATTTTGCATATTATTAAAATAAATTTTTTAATCCTAAAAAAATTAAATTATTGTTAAAATAATTTAGATTGAAAATTATTATAGAAGAAGCGTTAATAAATTTATAAAAATTTCCAACATAATAGTCAATTGTAAAATTATTGAGGACTTGAAGTAAAATTGGACAAAGAACCAAAGGGTGGACGTGTTAAATATGTACAATTTTGTGAAAGCAATCTGGAAAAAAAATTGTTTGTGACTCAAATATGTAAAACTAATTCCAAATAATATTAAATATGTACCAATCAATTTATAAATATGTAGAATTAGTTGTTTTTTGTAACTTTGTGCCGACATTCCAAATAAAGGAATCTCAAAATTGTTTGTGCAAAACGTGTAAAAACTCACAATTGTTTCTTTTGAGTAGAGAATCTAAATAACTCAATTATTCGCAATTAGACACTGAAACTGCAGGAATTGCTAATTTTGGAAATGAGGTTAAAAGTTTCAATTTACAACTAATTTTATAATTCCAATATTATAAATTATTTACATGGGAGTATTGTGTCGTATTAATATATATTATATACATATTGATCTCATGGAAGTAGCTCATATACTTTAAGGATGGAAGAAAAAGTTTTGGTGAACGAGCAGTCATTGTAGCTATAAGCAAAATGCAACCGGGTATATAACTTTCATTACAAAAATTTACATATTACTAATAATCAATAATATCATTGAAATAATACTCATACTTATAAAACTTAATGATTTTTATTATAGTTGATTGGTGGAAAATGTATGGAAACCGTGTTCCATCATTGTCTGCAATAGCAGTTCGTATACTGTCACAAACATCATCATCTTCTGCATGTGAAAGAAATTGGTCCACATTTGCTTTAATCCACACAAAACAAAGGAACCGTCTTGTCTATTCTAAACTTGAACAACTTGTTTACTATTATTATAATATGAAGTTGAAACTTAGGGATATGGCAGCTGAAAAAGATAAAGTAAATGAAACTGATTTTATGGATCTACTTCAAGTATCTGCTGAAGCAGGAGACGATAATGAGAATCCTATTTTTGACTAGGTTAGACCTACCTCCATGGATGATGATGAGGGAAATCCTGATCCACATGTTGCTTCTCACGCTCAAGACATGAGAATAAATGTTGAACAAGTGATTAGAGAAGAAGTTGGTGTAGATCGTGGAGTTATTGTTTCCAGCTCTTTCGATGACCAACATACCTCTGATGGAAATAGTGGAGAAAAAGATGATGAAGATGGTGGGAATGGTGGGGATGAGGCAAGAGATTGGGATTCTGGTGCATGAGGTTGGAATGTTGGTGCAACAAGTTGGCTGTTCGTGCCAGAGGTTGGGATGCTGGTGCAACATGTTGGAATGATAGTGTTGCAGGTTGGGATGTTCATACAGGTAATTTTGATCAAAATCGTGGTAGACAACATGGAGCAACAAGTCAAATTGATGAAGATTCCTTGTTTATGACTCTCTCCTCAATGAGTATAGACACATAAAATATTTCTTTGGGTGATTCGCAGACAAAGTCAGGTTCTCATGTACCATATTATGGTAGTTATGGTGGTTGCAATATATTTGATTATCCTTCCCCACAAATGTCATATGCAATACCTATGCATGCATATCAACAATATCCACCAAGTTGAGTAAATCCAAACTACTCAATTCATGAATCGGTTGGAAGAGATCAAACAACATACATACGGCATATTAATAACTACCTTGAAAACTATGCAAACACGTTTTCTTGGGAAAATTATTGTTCGAATCAAGATAGAAATGTATCTTATGTATTTGAACCAGCAATGAATTCTTTTTGGTTTTAAATTTCAGACATGCAATGTATTATTATGTATGAATTATGATTTATGATAGAATCTCGGAAGTATGAAACTATATATTTATATATATATATTTTAATGATAATTTTGTTTATTAAATATTCAATCTCTTTATATTGTATATAATATTGTAAAAGTGAAACAAAATATTATTCTATTAAATACTCAATTTTAAAAATTAAATACAGACAACCTCTATCTATGTTATACTTTATAATAAACTCGTAACTATGTTCATTTATCGTTGAAATATGATTCATTTGATGTATAATTACTTGTTTAAGCTTGTCCTAAAATTTCACAAAAAAAATTCTATCTTTAGATGCAAATATCCATCATTTTTTTTTAATTTTTGACAGAATATCCACCGATATCGATAATATCCTCGATATATCCATAAATTTAGAAGCTCGATATCAATACCGATACTGATATTTTATTCCTTGCCCACATGTACCAAATAAAAGGTACTTGCAATATTTGTTGTTGACTGATGCAGAAGAACCTGAATGGTACGATGAGGCATGTCATGATAAAGATGCAAGCAAGTGGGAGCTTGTAATGAAGGATGAGATGAAGTTGCTTGTGTCCAATCAAACATGGGAGTTAGCCGAGTTGCATGAAGGAAAGAATGCCCTACAGAACAAATGAGTGTTTTGGATCAAGGAGGAACATGATGGTTCCAAGAGATACAAGACGAGACTAGTGGTCAAAGGCTTTCAGCAAAATGAAGGTATTGATTACACTGATATTTTTTCTCATGTTGTTAAACTAACTAGCATCCGGTTAGTGTTGAGCATTTTCGCAGCAAATGGGTTATATCTTGAGCAGTTGGATGTAAAGACAACCTTTCTTCATAGATATTTAGAGGAAAATATATAAATGCAGATAGGGCCGAGAAGAGATGGTTTGCTGGAAAGGTGGATCACAAGAGAAGTAGCACTGGATATGTGTTCATGATAGGGAGTACCGTTATATGTTGGGTTTCTTAGTTGCAGAAGATAGTGACTATATCTACAACTGAGAAATAGTATGTGGCTGCTACAAAAGCTAACAAAGAAATGATATGGTTACAGAGTTTGTTGGTAGAGTTGGGATTCAAACTGGTGATAAATGTGTTACCAAGTGATAGCCAGAGTGCGATACACTTGGCCAAGAATTCGACGTTCCATTTCAGGACCAAATACATAGACCTACGCTATCATTTCATTCGGTCGTTGATCGCTGAATGGGTGTTGAAGGCTGTGAAGATAGCATGTAGCAAGAATCCAGCTGGCATGTTAACCAAGCCGGTCACGATAGAGAAACTGGACCTGTGTACAGCTTCGGTGGGTCTTCAAGGATGATAACAGGAGGATGAGCGACCCGTAACTATCCATAAGTCATCGAGGAAGAAGGTAGAATGCATATTCGAGTTTCAGTGTTCAAGTGGGAGATTGTTGTATTTTGTGAAGCCTGAAATCAACCGAAGAACCAAAATCCAGAAAGAAGTGCAATGTAAAACGCGGCTAAGGAGGGAGGAACAAACCTCGGCACATACCGCGAAGAATTCCAGAGAGTTAACTCGGTGTAGACAATTTGCATAGATCGCAGTGTAGACAATATGCACAGACCGTAATATAAGGAGCGATGGTTTCCAGAGGTTTATCGTGGTACAAGGCGCGTGTTGCAGATCGTGGCCCAGAACATGGCGACAACGGATTTTGTATTGAATAGGAAATCTTTTACGAGAAGAAAAGTCTTCTATTATGTTTCGGCTTGCCCTAGTGCTCCCATATAAATACTGTTGCTTTATATTGTGATGGGGCGTGTAGAAAATAACAACAGAGGTTAGGAGAAATTGTATGAGAGATTGAAAGAGAAAGGCAGAGATTGTAATCA